>CM018083.1:34785811-37449561 GCA_008658365.1 Alca torda
ACCCAGGAGACGCTGCCAGCCGCCGGTCCCTGCCATCCACACGCAAAGGGACCGCGCTGTCAAACCCTCCGGCATCCAGCCTCTTTTCGTTCTCTTTCTAAACTTGCCAGCCCTTAGAAAGCTTAACACCCCTCTAGCTCAGAGATCACCCATTGCCTTCCCTGTAGGAAAGCAACGACACCGATCAAAGCAATAATCATGAGAAACCCCCGCGCAGCCATTTAGGACGCTTGCAAAAAAAACCCCAGCACGACAGCAGCCTCCTTCCCCAGTGCTCAGAAGCAGGATCAGACGCATCACCGGGGCTCGAGCCGTAGCTGAAATCCATCACAGAGAAACACCGGTGGGTCGGGGGGTCTTTTGGGGAGGGAGAAGGGGGATAACCCTGTCTCTGCTCTCCCGCCTCGTGGTTTTGGCTATAGGGTCTCTGAAGCCGGTGGCTTGCCTTCCCT
This sequence comes from Alca torda, assembly GCA_008658365.1. Lineage (NCBI taxonomy): Eukaryota > Metazoa > Chordata > Aves > Charadriiformes > Alcidae > Alca > Alca torda. The sequence goes on from CM018083.1 coordinate 34,786,264, forward strand.
CCCTTCCCCAAGCTGACTAACAAACTCGACACATAGGTGTTGCCCCTGGCTATAGGTTTGCTCCCCATAACGGGTGGGTTGGTGAGGACCATCGCGCCCAGAGGCAGCGCAGGCGCGGGCTCCCCGCTCACGGCAGCGCTGCTTCCAGAAGGGAAACTCTGTGGAGAGGCTGGGGCTCAATCAGTTTACAACTTTTCCTCCCATTTCTCTGCTGGCTGCTCACCAGGGAAACAACCAATCCACTGACTGAGAGCCTGCATCTTTAGAGGGCTGAGGAAAGAAATAGGAAAGTTAAGGAAAAGATACCAAAGAGAAAGGAGGGAGGAAAGCGCAATACATTACCTTTAACAGTTCAGTGCAGTGCTTCCAGAATCTAAGTCCCATACACCTGGCAGAGAAACGAGGTGTTTTTCGGCGTTCAAGAAGGAAAGAGCTTGCCACTTCTTGCTGTTACTGTATGTCTTCTTCACAATCTCCAGATGAGTTTTTCTGCCTTTTGTTTTTGTTTTTGTTTTTTTTTTTTTTCTCTTCCCTGGTTCCCCAGAAGAAATCAAAATTCCCTGTGTGGTGTTTCAGGTCCTTTCAGGCAGTGGCAGCAGCAGCAGGCTTGAAGAGTAAGTACTGTGTGTGAATGGCAAAAAAGAGAGAGAGGGTTTCAGACCACATTAGCTGCCACTGGCTGCAAGAGAGACCATCAAACTCCTGTCAGCCTCCTTAGATACCTCTTGAAGAGCTGGCAAACTAAGTGCATTGGATCCTCCTCTGGATTTTAGAGTAAAGGTAGGCAGGCATCCAGGGGGCAGGGGGAAATAGGAGGGCTTAAGGACAGAAATGGAAGCCCAGCCTCTTGGAAAGAAGGAAGAAAAAAAAAAACCCAGAAAAGAAAAGAAAGGGGGAAAAAAAGCACGACCGAAAAAAAATACTGTAAATGGAGAAAGCTGAATGGGGAGTGGGGGATTAAATTTAGCCCTCTGGTTTGGAAGCAAACTGGCTGGAGCACCACAAGTGGTTGAGAGACAAGAAGTAGTTTATGTAATAAAAAGAGAACATGGTTTGTGCAAACTAAAATAAGATGAAGCTAATTAAGGAACCTGAGCAAAGTCCGTGTGTCTGCAATGCAGTCAATATCACTGCAGTCTGAGTAGAAACGAGCAGATTTAGTGGGGAGCTCAAAGAGAGCAGCAGACAGGAAAGTTTAGGGAAGTCTCTGGCATGGCTGCACTAGCTGCTGCAGAGGAGGAGGCAGGTGATGGCAGTGGAGCTCGGTGTGGAGGGAGGGAGGGAGGGGATGCTCAGTGCTCCTGAGGAAACCACCTGGAGCATTAGTAACCGATAAGTGGTATGAAGGCAGAGAAAGGAGGATGCTGGGAGTGAGTTTGTCTAAAAGCTGAGAAATATAGAGCCTGTAAGCACCTAGGAATGGTGGAGAGTGGAGCAACCACTCCAAAACTTTGAGGAGGATCCCATAACTGAATCCTTGCCAGTTCTGGTACTGTCAGAAAGTGCTGAAGAGGTTGTAATGTGTTTTGATTTTTTTTTCTTTTTTCTTTTTTTTTTTTCCTGTGGGGGATGCTGGTAACTTTGAGTGGGAGAAAAAGCTGTGCTTGGGAAGGGGGGAACGGGTCTGTTGCTGCAGGCCCACACCTTGGCTTGTGAAGGGGCCAGATGGCAGCTGGGAGGAGGTGGGAAACCGCTGAGATTTTCACAGTTGAGAAAAGCTCTTCTGGTTGAAAAACCTGTTGTACCTCAGCAGAGAAACCTGAGGTCTTGTTTTTGAAGTTCCTCCGGCTTGCAAGAAGGCCCCAGCTCAGGCTGAGGTTGTCCTCACTGTGGGTCAGTCTTTTCACCTCCCTGTTCATCACCATTTTGGCTGCTAAGAGATCTCCAAGAGATCAGGGTAGGGTGATCCTGAGTACAGAAATGCAGCTCTATGATGCTGTCTGGGTAGTAACTACTTCTCTTAGCTCATAGGTGAAGGTCCCTCCACCGCAGGAGAGTATCTCCAGCCCAAGGGAAAGTCATTGTGCAGGCTGTACATGGGTTACCAGAGAAGAGCAGGAGACAGAGATGAATAATTTGGTAGGTCAAATTACGTCAAGTCTTAACAGCCTAATTTCTGCGGTACCACTGTTCCTGTGGGAAAGAGGGAAAAGTTTTTAAAGCCTATAATTCTTAAAGAGTTAAAAGGTGGGGAACCCTCTGGGTTTAAGGAGGAGAGAGCTGTTTCCCCTAATACCTAAGAGAGCATCACCAGCCTAAAGTACAGGTGAAATCTGAGTGTCCTCCTCACACCCTCCTTGCACCCAAGCCACCCACCAGCCCTCAGCCTCTCTCCTTCCAGCTCTCTTTTAATGTGATCTTTGATATCTGCACTTCCCTCTGTCTTCCCAAAACCCTCCTTTGCTTTCTGGGTTATGATATAATAGTTTTTGCTCCCTCCAAGAATTATTTTGATCCCATGCCTCATTTCAAAGCTTGCTTCCTTGACTCTCTCGCTCCTAGACCTGAGGCTCGTAACCCTTTCACGGTGTTTGTGCCCTCTCGTGAGAGCAGTGCATCCATCATCCTGACAGGTAATGCTCCCAGACCACAGAGCGTGGAGACACGCTTCTTCCCACCGGTACCTTATTCCATCTTGAAGATTCACGACCAGGTTTTGGTTGTGAATCCCTCCCTTGGATCAGCCCCCCCTTTTTTTCGGTAGTGAAGTGCTAGGTGTTGAAAGCTTTGCGTGTGCCTTTATGCTAAAAGTCCAAAGGGCAGTGAGGGAAAACTCCACAACCTTTAGAAAGGACAGTACATTTACAGCCTCATCTGAAACTCTTGGACTTTATTTCCTTGACCTTGCATGCCTTTCGGTGTATAAGAGTGCTGCCTGTCCACATAAAACTTAACCCTCCATCTGTGGAGTTCAAGCCGGGACCTTCCCACCAACTCAAAGGGCAATGGATCCATCCCGGGGCTGCCACCAGCTCCAGCTTCTGGGTGGGGTGGGGCAGATGGAGCCGCACAGGCTCTGCTGGAGCATCGCCTGCCTCCTCGCCTCGCTGGCTGGGCTGTCTCTACACCGGGCAGCACAGTGTAGCTGTAGCAATGAGAGGGGACAGGCAAAACACACTTCACATGGGGCTTGACAGCTCACGCTTTAGGAAGGACTCGTTTTTTCCAGCTGGGGATAAGAAGCACGTAGACAGGAGCTATAAAATATGACCTGACCGATTTTGTTCTGACTCCTGTACGTGAGAGACTCTGAAACATCTCATGCCCGTCTGCAGCCCTTTCTCCCCATAGCATAAAGACCTTTTGGGAAATGTATATGTTTAGTTGTTTTGCTGTGGAATAATGGTGAGAACTGTGAGCCCTGTGTACCCTCTGCTGCCACTGTGGTTTGGCGAAGAAAACTCCCATCTAAACTTTTGGTGAGCTTAAGCCAGGGAACAGAGAAAATTCCACTTCAGAGCTGACCAGCTAGGAAAATGTGATGCTCCACACAAAGTGGTTTCTTAGCAACTTCAGGAAAGGGGTAGGAACTGCTCAGTACCTGCTGGCTCTTCCAGTTTTTTGTCTGCATCAGGAACGATTGGAAAAACAGCTAAATATGTTTCAGAGAAATTGTGATTCATAAACTGCTCTTGTGTGTGTTTGTTTTTTAAGCTAAGGAGAGGCCAGGTCAAAAAAAAAATCACATAGATGGCTTTTGATTTTTGTTTAAAGCAGGGAAGCGACAAATCAGAGCTCTTTGAAACACAGGTATCACACTGCAAAAGTGCTTACAGTTAGGTAAGATTTTTACATGTCATTATGAAGTTCAAAGGAGGCTTATGTCTATTCCCAGTGAAGTTCAGCCTTCAGGGAGAGCAAATGTTTGAACAGAGAACAAACCCTGTGGCCATGGAGGAGTGAATAATAGCTTTGCCGTGAAAACTATAGAATATCCAGAATTTGTATGGTGGAAGCAGCCACTGAATGCAAATGGGTAGAAAAGGCAAAAATACCACACAGAAAAAGGTTTTATCACTTAAATTGATAGTTGCTTGCAGTTTTCCAAAAGCGATGAAGGCAGACTTGGGTGGCTTTCCAGCCACGAGAGAGAGGGGAAACAAGAAAGAAATAGAAAAAATAGTAGAATAAAAACTTCGAGCTCCTTTTAAAAATTGTGTAAATGAAACCAGCCACCGTTGTGGACTACTGCTCCTTCCCTGCAACTACAAGGGGAGCTATCTCATGGCTCTCAACTCAAACCTCGTCTTGCTCTTGAGGTGAAAAGGGGGGTTTTGTGCCCCTAGAACACTTAACCATTTCTAGAATGATTGTGTCCTATTAAAAGCTAATTGGGCATTAAAGAAAACCAACAGGGACATGAGGAAGGGGTATGGGATCCCAGCTATTTTGTGCACAGCTAGCTGCGTGGGGTGGTGAAGAGTTTGTCTGCGACCCGTCTTCAGGAAAAGGCACTGGAGATCTAAGGGCAACACAGGAGCTCTGAGATTGAGCCTAAAAAGTACCGTTCATGCTTTTACAGTCAGCGTCTGAGGGGTTCAAAACACATTACAACAGACGTTTCTTGATCAGCCATCACAGGTTCCTTTAGATAACAGTATTTGAGTTCTTGCTGTCTTGTGGTGCTGCTGAAGCCCTGGCACCGTGTGGAGCTGAGGCAAGCAGAGATGGCTCACTCAAGGCTATGGGTGAAGCCAGTGTCAGAGCCAGAACATCTCCATTCCCATCTCCATTCCCTCTTTTAAAGCTAATAAAGGCTGCTCCACTGCAGCAGCTCAGGAGCGGGTTTGCCTGCACTGCTAAGTTGCCTTTTCTGAAGCAGCGACGGGGAGGCTGCCACTTAGAGACCTCTGCTGGGCTTTGATCCAGATGGGAAAAACACAAAAGCCAGGTCCCAGCTACCTGCTGGTCCGGAGCTCGCCTCCCAGCAGCGGTGGCAGGGAGATAGGGAGCCGAGGCAGCAGGCTGACAGCTCCCACGCCTCCCGCAGTGGGGAGAGATGAGCACCGGCAAAGCGAGCCCACTCCGTGCCCTGACTGACGAGGGAAATGAGCCTCTAATTGGGAGGGTGGGGAGAAGGCTGAGATGGCCCGTTTTCTGTGTTTCTGCCCAGGTGCTTGACACTTCCCATCCTTTCTGGCTTTAAGCTTGAGTGTGCATGGAAAAGAAGTGCTGGGGTTTGGGCACTGACACTTGCACTCACACACATATGGCCTCACATGCATCCATTTGGGCTGCTTGGTCCTGCTGACAGCCCAGACCACTCATGCAGCCCAGCAGGGACAGCCTTGGGTGTCCTGGAGGTGAAAGTCCTACACCAGGAGGAAACCCCTCCAGAGCTGGTGCTGAGGGACCACGCTGTGCATCAGCAAGGATTGCCTCCCAAATGTCACAGGCAAAGCCTGAATAGCTGTTGCCCCAGTGCTGCTCTTAGGGTGCCTCAGCATCAGCTTTGACACTCTCACGTGCCCTTCTCCAAGCCAAGATCCCAGGGTGGGAAAAGCATGGTGTGATGTAGAAGTGTCCATGTCCCCGCACAGCCCATGTCACTGGGTCCTGGGAGGGATTGTATGGTCTTACTTTGGGGTCCCACTGGAGGGATGGGAAGGGATGCTGCTAAAACCTCTCCAGCCAATAATTAGGAAGGGTCTAAAAACTCCCAGGAGAGGCTTTACCCACTGAGACGTTACCCTGGGAGCATGGGACAATACTGAAAAGAGATGAATAAACATCTAGGGGTAAAAAGGGCACGGAGGAGCCTTCTCCCCTCAAAGACAGCACCTGTGCCCCTTTATTCCAGAGTGAATATCAGCCTTGTTGGTGTGGGTGGAAAACTCACCCCATATTTAAAAAGCAAAGCCCATAGACACACACACAACTTCTCCCAGCCCTGTTTGCATCCTGGATTGGAAACGGTGCCCTTCCTGAACCTTCCATGCCGGACAATGTACCTATTCAACCTGCAGCGACCGGGACGCTCCGGCTCCCGCTGAATGAGCTGCCTTCTGCTCACAGCGGCCATCCCCGCGCCGGCAGACGTAAACAGCGGGGCTCGCCCCCACCCCGATATTGCAGCTTGTTCATCACCCGATAAAAATAGAAGCCCCAGCCAGCGGGTGGGATGGCGCGCACAGACCAGTGTTTGTTTGGCAGCGGATTTTTTTTCAAAAATGTTTTCTTCTTTTTGCCCCTCTCCTGTCCTCGCGGTGTCTTTCTGAATTGCTCAATGGGGCTGTGCGGAGGGAGCCGGGAACGGACACCTCCGGTCACAGATTTGGCGCCAGGCATCACAGGCTCGCCAAGATGGGGCCCCTTGTGCTTGTCCTGGCTGCTCAGCACCCTGTCTCCATCCTCGGATGGCTGTCGGTGGGGTGTGGAGGGTTCCACTAGTTTAAACACATCTGGTGTCAGGGCTTGCACTGCCGTTTGGGCTGGGGCTGGGCACACAGAGGGGATGGCCGGCACCCTGGGGCTGCTCACTCCTGCGCACTCATGGAGGGCACCCCAGGAAAACTCCCTCCTGCCTTTGGCTGTGGTTTTTAGGGTATAGAAAAGGGCTGACACCCCGTTGGTGAGGAGAGTGGGTGCCGGTGAGGCTGCAGTGGGGGGTGGCAGGGCTGCACGGGGCTGTTGATCAGCCGAGACGTGACCGCATGGCCCATCCAGCTCCATCCACGGTGCCCCACCGCACAAGGGACGTGCCGTCCCTCCTGCTGCGCAGCTCCGTGCTCAGAGTGTGCAGTACGTGTCCGGCCCTCCTGACCATCCCCAGGTGGCGGTGAAACGGCTTTTGTCCAGGAGGCACGGTGTGGATTGCTCCCTTGGCCAGGGCGATGCTGTGCGCACCTCCCTGCCCATGCGCACTCCTCTTGTGCGCTACTTGCCTTCGAAACACAACCCTCGCTTCTCCCTTTCTCCTTTTTTTTTTACCTCCCTTTTGCACACATGCATGCCCTCACCTCACCTTGTTAATCAGCTGCTTGGACTGAACCTAACTTCGCCCCCCTCCCAGCCTCCCTGATGGAGACCTGCAGGCTCAGCAAGGAAACGTGGGGGTGGGCACCACGCAGAATATTTATACAATGAATGAATGAAAACAGTGCTAATTTTATGTTCCTCCCAGCCTGGGATGGAGCAACACGGGAATACAGCACCTTTTGTATGGGCATAGGACATCTCCTCTGTTTGCTTTTCTCCCAGAATGCCTCTTCTCACCCCGCGCCGTATAAACAGGTCGCTGTTGACCTTGGAAGCTGGCGGAGAGATTACATCAAGCCCGGCAGGTTTGCCAGGCTGGATATTTACGGTCTCGCACCCTTTTTCTTTGGCTGCAGAGGTGACGTATGGGGCGTGCGTTCAGCCCTGTGCCGGGCTCCAAAGTGGGGTCGGCTGCCTCTCCCCATGGGGGAAGCCCGGAGATATCCCCAGCCCCCAGGAAACTGGCTGCTCAGGGGAAATTCTGCAAAGAGTTCCTCCTTTTGTTTTGTTTTCCTTTTTTTTGTGGTGTTGAACAAGGCATTTGTTTTGCTCCAATGAAAGGTGTTTGATTGTCTGAGCTTGGTGAGGAAGAGGCCGGGGGGGGGGACAGCATGCGGGATGCAAAGAGCAGGCAGCAAATAGGGCCCAACAGCAGATATAGCTCCGTCTGCCTTCTTCACAAAGCTTCTTGACCTTGGTGGGTTGTGTCAGGCCCTTTGGCCACTTTGGAGGTGGGAGAGGTCACCGGAGAGGCTTTTGACATGAGCGTACCGATGCCCCTCCACAAAGAAATATTTTAGCTGATTTGTTGGCGGTGAAAAGGAAACTCAACAGAAACAGCAACAGCTTGCCACCGTTGAAGGGGCTGCTTGGCAGCTCTGGATATGGCTTGTCATGTGGCCAGTCCTGCTGAGAAACAGGAGGAATGAGACCCTCGCATCTCAGTGATGAGAGATGAACGAGGTGCTCCTCACCCACTTATTTCTGGAGGGGGAAAGACTTCCTGCTAGGAGCTAGAAGGAACGTCTTCTGTACTGAGAAGGTGATGGCCATTGTGCCGGCAGCTTTAAAGTCCCTGCAGATGACGAGGCCAAGGCCCTTGGTGGCAAAGAGCTTTCTGCTTTCCAGGAAACCTCCAGGCAGAGCAGCTTCAGCTGATAAATAAGGGGATCTCAGACAGACTCGGCTCTGTTGGCATGCAACAGCCCGGAGGTCATTTTTTAAGCAGAAAGTCCAAGAACACTCACAGCAGGCAGTGGGCTTTTCTCACTGTAGTTAAATGAGTTTTCAGTCCTTCAGCAAGAGGTGTATGCTCATCTTTTGGAGGTCAGCCTTTTCTGCCATCCCATTAACACAAGAATCCCCCTGAGCCTTTTAACCCTCTCAGCTCTGCCCCGGAGTATTCTTTTTCCCTTTCCCATTTATACCTCAGTTCCTAATTTGCAAGTGAAACAGGTTTCATGCTGGTGCACAAGAAAATGTTGTAAAAAAGTCAATCTCAAAACCAAAATCGTACTAAAACCTCCACAATTCATCAGTAGTAGCTACACAGACCCGCATATAACAGATGTGGATTTAAGATCACTGCTGGATGTTGCTATCTTCCACCAGCCCTTTTCCCACTTGTGTGGTCAGAGTTCAGTATCAGACTTGTACGGAAGAAGAAGTGTGTAGGGGGCTTCTCCAGGTGTGACACATGGAGACCCTGATAAATTATCCAACCCCAAGGCTGACAGTGAGTTGGCAGCTTATTCCTTCCACTTCTCCTACGTTTATTATTAGTCTTTCTCTTTCTTGGTTTATTTACGTACGAAACCTCATCCTCTGGTTTCAGCGTTTCACTCCTTGCTTTTCAATCTTCAGCAAATGCATCTTTTTGTTTGCTGCAGGAGAGAGGACAATTCTCCATCTGGATTGTAAGGTGGGTAGGTGGAGCTGGAGTTTTAATTCAGAAGGCCCAGAAATATCCCCAGGGTTACTCCTAATAGCACACCTCATCTTCTTCTGCCAGTGGAAGATATAACCTGCCTCAACTTTTAGCTCCGAGTACTCAGGGGACCAGATCAAACCTATCATTAGAAACCCATGGTTGGAGAGCAGGTTGTGATCCTCCCATCCTTCCCCCATCACTGGAGTGGTTCTCTGAGGAGCATCCAGAGTTAGAAAGATACTCGTATGGTTCTCCATCACCAAACGCAACTCCAGACAACCTCCTCCCTTTCCTCAGCTCCTTGCAGCTGAGCCTTCACCACATGTTGATGTCTCTCTGTGCCCTCTGCTGAGTTTCTAGGCTGATGAGACGAATAACAGATGTTTGAGCCTGGGTCGAGGCATATGCGGTGCGTCTGGCAAGAAAAACTTGCCTTGGCTTCTGCTTATGTTAGGAGAGAACATCTTGAACTGCCCTAGCTTTTTGCATCCATGTTGGGATTAGATCCACACTCACAAATACTGGACCAAGTAAGGATGCAGGGGAGAAGTCCTCAGGATACCTTCCCAGCAGCCTGTATGCTTCTACTTTACCAATTTCAGTTGCTTTCTTAAAAACCTGTCTGGGACTGTGCTCAGAGCTCTTAACAGGTCTCCCTTTGATAACTGCTGCTTCCTGGCATCTGTACTTTATTGTGAAACATTCTTCATTGGCCTGCAAAGTGGCAGCTGCACCTCCAGGAGGTGTTTCTGTGGGCTCTCCAGAGGTTCCTGGTGCCCGAAGCTGGGTCAGGGTTGGAGAGGTCCACCTGAGGAGTTGCTACGGTGGAGAGGAAAACAAAGGACTAAAATTCAAACCCCCCCTGTTAAACGGGGAAGCTCTGCAGATCAAGGACTCCCTGAAAATGTTATTCCTCGGCTGGGATGCGGAGATCTCAGTGTCAATATTTGTGAAGTAGGAAAGGCCCTGCCAGCTGCAGCATTTCCAGAAACAAGCCTCTGTGTGCAGGGCTGGGGCAGCCGCTGCGGGCTCAGCCTCGGACACCCGGGGTTTGGGATGCTTCAGGAGGCCCTGGCCGGACCTACCCTGTGAGGCTGGGGGAGGCGAAGGCGGGGTGGCTCTACTCACAACCCTAACCTTAGGGTTAGGAGCCTGAACCTGCCAGGACCCTTCAGCTGAGCGAGTGACAGACTTGGTGCAGTTACAAGCTCAAGACTAGTTGTTCCCATAACGTATAAGCTTGACCTCCTTCCCTCCTTTCTTTCTTCTTTGTGGTGTTTCAAATAAGTCCTAAATACGGGGATAATGTTTCCTTAAGTGGTAAGTGCTTGGTATTGGTTTTGCAAAAAAAGATGTCAGAATATTCGGTGTATGGAAGGAACGACAGCCATGCCGCGTTCTGAAGGTCATTCCCTTTCTGGACTCTCTTTTCCCAGGTATTACTAGAAAAGGCAAGTAACACGGTCCTGATGGCAAAAGCAACACCAAGAGAAACTGGAACTGAGCAGCAGCTGAGGGCTGCAAAGAGGGCAAGCGATAAACCAGATCAGAATTAACCAGATCAAGGAAATCCCCGCTGTGTGGCCTTGGGAGTGCTGGCGATGTGGCCCTGAGGAGAGCCGGGCTGGAGCAGGGCTGCAGTGGGGCAGGACAGAGGTGCCAGCAGAGACCCTCGTGCTGTGGCGGAGGAGGACCAGGAAGGGCACAGGGGCCATAGGTTATGACCCAGGTGTTATCAGGGCTGTGTGGGCACCTGGGTGCTTCCCAGGGATGGAGCAGCAAGGCATGGAGATGCACTGGTGTGGGGAGGAGATTAAACAGTCCCTTGCCTTCAGAAAACAAAATAAAATCCCTTTCTCTTCCTGGGTGCTGTGAATGCATCTTGTCCTTTGTGAGAATAAACTGACTGACCCATCCCTGCCTTTAAAGGATCCCCGACTGCTGCTACCCTACCCCAAATCTCTCCCAGATCAGAAACAGCCCTGGCACGGAGCACACACGTTCTGCCCTTCAGCAGACAGCCTGTCCCTTTGGCTTGGGACTATTCAGGTGGGAAAATAGCCTTTCAGGTCTTTGTCATTTGTTTTACCCTTTCCTTTGTTGGATTCTTTTACAGGAGCCCAAAAGTAGTTGTGAAAAGACAGCAGAGACTGTGTGGACCTTGGGTAACTTTTTTGAAGACCGTGAGACCTGCCAAACAGCCCGAGAGAAAGGATCTTACTGTGTTGATTTGTTTTCTTTGGTTTATGGGGGGAAAAAATATTTCACACATAATTAGCGCAGCCACAGAGAGATTGTATTAAAGGCGCTTTACTGGAAATTTCAAGGGACAGAACAAGGGAAACCTGTGTTAACACTAGCAACCAGGAGAAGGACCTTGCCTGCAAAATGGTAGGGAAGGACAATGTGGAGTGTTCAAGCTGCAAGAAAGAAACTGTTCAGGTGGGCAGCATGTGCATCAGGGTCTGGGATTAAACTAAGCTACCGTGGGCCGTGATGCTCCCTGCTTCCCTCCCCTAGACCCCAGGAGGGCTGCAGACTGCCAACCTGGGTGGTCAGGTGTGGAGCTCAGGGGTAAGACACCTACAAGGGAGGAGAGCAAGGACCAAGAGCCCTACTTACTCCTCTGGTATCAAGAATCTTGGTATCTTGGTGTCTCCTTCAGCTAAATCCCCCCAATTTCTGCCTTATGTCAGTGAGTTAAACCAGCCAGTCCTCCTATCTTGAAGACCTCTCCAATATACTCTAAGAGCTCTTGCCTGCTTCTTCCATCTACTGATCCCACTCCACAGAGAACAGCAGTTCTTTTAATGCAAAAACTCCCCGGACGGTTTCAAGTTTCTCTACCTTGTTCATGCTGTAGTGACAAGTCCACCATAGACCTCCTTGCCTACGGCTGTTTCCATGAAACCCATCAGTGTGGGCTCTGCATCCTCTAGAGTTCTGAGTTCCCTGGTGGACCTTGCTGTGTCTGTGCATGTGTGTTTCTCTCCAAAGAGAGAGTTATATGAGTGACGTATGACCTTATTTAAGTGGGGTTTTTCACTGCTATTGGGATTTTTGTATCCCTTGGGCTCAGTGAGATCCCTGAAAATGAAGACCCTGAGTCTCTGTTTTAATCTAGTTTGAGGGAAACTGATATGAGAAGTAAAGGACTGATGTCCATGAGATTCATGTTGCTACCTTATTGCATGGCACCTATTGTTGATCTCTCTGAGCATTCCACCCCACCTTGTGACATGCAGAAGTATAGAATCATAGAACCATAGAATCATAGAATGTGTTGAGTTGGAAGGGACCTTTAAAGGTCATCTAGTCCAACCCCCCTGCAGTAAGCAGGGACATCTTCAACTAGATCAGGTTGCTCAGAGCCTCATCAAGCCTGGCCTGGAATGTCTCCAGGGATGGGGCCTCCACCACCTCTCTGGGCAACCTGGGCCAGTGTTTCACCACCCTCATTGGAAAGAACTTCTTCCTAATGTCTAATCTGAACCTACCCTGCTCTAGTTTAAAACCATTGCCCCTCGTCCTATCGCTACATGCCCTTGCCAACAGCCTCTCCCCAGCTTTCCTGTAGGCCCCCTTCAGGTACTGGGAGGCCGCTGTAAGGTCTCCCTGGAGCCTTCTCTTCTCCAGACTGGACAACCCCAGCTCTCTCAGCCTGTCTTCGTAGGAGAGGTGCTCCAGCCCTGGGATCATCTTCGTGGCCCTCCTCTGGATCTGCTCCAACAGGTCCATGTCCTTCTTGTGCTGAGGGCCCCAGAGCTGGACACAGTACTCCAGGTGGGGTCTCACGAGAGCAGAGCAGAGGGGTAGAATCACCTCTCTGGATCTGCTGTACTATTATTCCTGCTTTAAAAATAGAGAAATGAAGAGTGAAGGTCTCACTGCGCTGGTGAGACCAATTCTATAAGACCATAGCCTTACCCAGGGCCATGTTAAAAATCTCTGTTTTACGTGTATCTAGCCACTTACAACTAGCCCTACAGTGGCCCTGTATGCCCTGAACGCTTGTTCCCAAGCAGGGGAAGCAGCACTTAGACTTTCCTACTTGCAAACCCTGCTCCTCCCTATGAAAACAAAGTGCTTGCTGCCGGCTGGTTTGTCTTCCTTATTGTTGCTGCTCACTTCATTTTTAAAGCTTACATCACTCTGTGGCCAGAGATGTCTTCGGTGTCTTACAAGAGCCACTCTTTCCCAGGTTACCTGAGGGCAACACCAGAACTGAACAGCAGCTCTACAGAAGGCACGAATATACTGTGGCCGTTTATTTCCTGCTGTGCTTAGGAGATGAGTGAAGCATATTTGTGGTGGTTGCTATTAGACATTGGGGAGGAGCATTGCCTGGTGGTTAGCGTAGGGCCGGGCTGTCAGGGCTCCTGAGTTATATTCACAGCAATGCCACTGACTTTGAAGGCAAAGTGACATGACCTGGTCTCCTCATCCTTGACAGGGGCACCAGTATATTTAACTACTCCACAAGTGGGCTGGCAGCACCCGGATAATTCAGTAATTCAACAGCTGCTCAATTGTTTATGTGTTGCCTCAGCTGCCATAGTGTGTTGCTCTGATTATATGGTGGTGCTTGGCTAGAGTCGGGGCTGTTGAGCATCCACAGTCCATGGAGGACTATGGAATCATGGAATCATGGAATCACGGAATGTCAAAGTTGGAAGGGACCTCTGGAGATCATCTAGTCCAACTCCCCTGCTAAAGCAGGATTGCCTAGAGCACATTACTCAGGACTGCATCCGGGTGGGTCTTGAAAGTCTCCAGAGAAGGGGACTCCACAACCTCCCTGGGCAGCCTGTTCCAGTGTTCTGTCACCCTCACCGTAAAGAAGTTTTTCCTCATATTTGATTGGAAATGGAAGAGGTGGATGGAGGTGAAGCAAAGCACACCAGTCACTCGACACTACGTTCACGTTGTGCCCATCCCTTTTTCTTGGGAGCTCTTCTCCTTTCTTCTCTTCTTGGACTTTGTACATTTCCCTGCCCGATATTTGCTTCTGGAATATCCCTCTGGCTCTCCTGAAAGTTCTGTCTTACCTCCATGCCAGAAGGCCATTTCTCTGTGCATGTCGCCGACTCCCAGCTCGTGCCCTCTCTGTCTTTACATGTGCCATGTAGCAAGAGGCTGCCAAACGTTCTCCCTTGGTGCCGGGTGCTGCTTGTACGGAGGAGCTGAGGAGGCTGAGTTTGAAGGCTGTGTTTGCATCAGCCGCTGGAGACATGGAGGTCAAGGGGAAGGGAAGAAGGCAGAGGAGCAAAATCCAGACAAAATCCAGATTGTGGCAAGGAGGAAAGTGAGTGGAAATATACTCGGGCTTAGGCAGGCAGGACCTGTCTGTCGCAGATGAGGGAGTGATGACTGGTACTGCTGGGTCTGAGAAGGGAACCGGGGAGCACGTCACCCATCTAGCCTCTGCTGGCCAGGGAGCACCTGGGTGTTGGGAATTAGATTAGGTAGATGAGTATTTCTGCCCATTACTAAGCTATTGCCTGAAACTCAGGATGCGGATTAATTGGGAAGCAGTACCAGGAGGCAGGGAAGGCTCTGGGGCAGTGTTTACAGCACTCCTCCTTTGTACAGGGGGAGGGTGGCCAAGAATAACCCTCTGTTTGCCATTAGCAAGGTGAGCTGGTTGGATTTTTCCATTTGCCCTGTGTGTGGCTCTCATCTTTGTCCCCTGACGCATGCCAGCCCTGGAAAAGCCACTGCCCTGGTTGTCCCCAAACAGGCTTCTCTATTCAACACTGCTCAGCTTGTGGGGGGGAGGCTGGGGCGCGAGGAAGGACAGCACGCATCCCCGGCAGCCCCTGAGACACTCGGGCGGCGTCGGTCTCTTCGTTGCCACTCTTCCCTCATTTAAAACCACACTGTTTACCTTCCAGTCTGGATGCAGAGGTGGAGGGCTGGCAGGCACGCTCTGGCTCATGGTACCCTCAGGGTAGGAGACAAAAGATGGAGGAGGGAAGCGGGGCTGATGGCAGAGCCAGGCAGGCCGGCAGGGATTTTCCTTTGATGTGTGTCTCTGGGCAGCGCTTTTCCATGCTCCCACGGCTGCTGCAATTATGCCGCTCTCTCCCCTGCCAATTTTCCGTGTCCGTTAGTGCTGAGGTTGGTTTGTGACATTAATTCTTTCTCTGCTGAGGTGGGCGAATAAGCTACCGGCATGTCTCCGGTTTAAGAAAGCCAGTGGTCCAGCGCGTTTGCCACAGCCATGCAGCGTGTGGTACACCACACGCAGAAGAGAGCGCACAGCAGAGCAAAACAGGGCGGCACAAGTGGTGGAAAACGGAGATCTAAAAACAAAGCGGCCCAAAGCATGCTCCCTTCCCACCGCGTGGGCTTGGTGTTGCTCCACACCCCGGGCATCATCCCCACAGACCCCACAAACCACAGTGGCATCTCAGGTGGCATCCCCACCTCCACGAATACCTGGGCCAGGTACGTGACCGCTGCACCAGCAAAAGGCTGGTAGTCCCTAGCCACAAGCACACTCAGAGCACCAGTCCATCACATTCCCTGCTATTTATTCAAGTGTATTCTGAGAGCATCACCTCCCCGCTGCTGTCCCTCCAGAGCTTTCTCACTCTTGTCCTCTCCGGCAGTCTCATAACAAACTAAGGCTTTATCTTGCCTGCGTAACTTGAACCGGAAAGGCAGCTTAAGCACAGAAGGAAATCTATCCCATTGCTACGTGACAAGGAGTTACCCAATGATCCCTTCAGAAACCCATCTTTGAGCAGGAAGCTCATTTGCAAAAAACCCTTAGCAAGTGAATATTAGCATACTATGTGAAATAACAAATTGATTACTTGAAGTTCCCTCAAAGCAGCAATCCTAGAGAGAGTTGATGGGAAACTTCTGCCCCAAGATCGATGTCAGAGAGCCAGGACTAGAATCCAGCCGAGAGAGATTGGGTAGATTGAGAATAAATGGTCACTTTTCAACGTGGCAAAGGAGAGGTGGCATGAGAGATTTATGAGGCTGAATGAAGAAGGGACTGCTCTGGTATGACAGCTTCTGGCTCTCCAGACAGCAGTACATTTGCCTCCTGCAGCTGGACCCAACTTCCCAGCAGAGCCTCAGTCTGTGCTGCAGCAAGCTCCTGCTGAGGGAACTTCAGGATGTAAAAATGGAGAAAGAGGTTTCCTTTCTAGGCATGACCATGAGCTGCAGGCAAAGGAAGGAACTGCTTAATCAGAGCTGAGACCTCAATGGGACGCTTGACACAGGTCAGAGCTGACTGACCTCAAACACATGCAGACATCATTTTCTGTGCCGGGGTGAGTGCTAGCGCTGTCTTCTGAGAAGGTGCCAACCTGCTACCATCGGAGACTCACAGATCCTAACTGCAGGGCCTGCAGGTGCCTCTGTATTTCATTTCACATGTCAGAGACCCCCGCATAAGCAGCAGTCCAGTGGGACCAAAAAACACCAGCAGAGAGAGAGCAGGAGTGAGAAAAAAAGATATTTTAAAATTGGATCATTTCCCCTCTCTGCATTGGCTGGAGGAACCCCTGCCTGGCCAGGTCTATGTCTGGGGTGAGGGACCGGAGGCGCAGTAGGCAGCAGAGTTTGAGCTTGTCTGTATTTCTGCACTCACACATTAAATTAAGTGTCCCTTATCTAATCGGAGAGCACAGAGCAGGGCGAAAACCCAGACTGCAGTGACGCAAGTCCGTGAGCCGAGTGGCGTGGTGGGACATCTCTCCTGGTGACACCCTGGTGCACTGGGAGCCTCCTGCTCCCCCTTGCCCCAGCTCATTGGGGTGAGCCCAGTGTCCAGTGATGGGAGGAGCGGGCTGAATCTGTTTTCCGTCCTCAGAACCACAGATGCTGAGGGCTGGGTTCCTTCCAGCACTTGTGCTAACTCATTTAAAGCTACCTGGGATAATTGCGCTTTGCTGCTGGCACTGCAGACATGCCCAGGAGCAGCCCCTTTGTGGAAACTCATGAAAAACTGACTCAACGGCTTTAAAGGACAGGACCAAAGCTGCAGACAGCCTCTGGGCTGAAAAGCAGGAGTCTTGTTCCCAGTCCAGTGCTTAGTTCACTGATCAAGCCACTTCAGCTTATTGAAATGCCCCTCTTTGTGGCCAAGGATCTCATTAGTGTCTCAGCAGAAAACCCTGCTGAGCTCTAATCATGTGTAGAGAGGGATTTTATGGAGGATGTCTTTTCCTTGTTCCAGCAACTGGTGGTGAATCTTCCTAAAATCGTTGGCGGGCCTAGGTATCTTGAGCTGTTCTGGCTGGAGAAGGGGTAAACACCCTGTATTCAGAAAAGTCAGAACCAGAAATTAAAGCGATAGGGTACACTTCAAGGCTCTGGCATGAAAATAGCCAAAGCTTCTGATGCTCTTAGCCAGAGGTCTTAGGGCAGTTTGCTTAAACAGGGCCTGTGTGGACAAGGCAGTGAAGATATTATGGGACTGCAAGAAGTGGTGCTAACACAGCACTCATGCTTAGGCTTTGAAGGTACCAAAGAGGACACAAACCCAGGGCACCTGCCGATGACAACAGGAGGAAGTCCTTCTGGGAGAAGGTTAAGATTCATCCGCAAAATGGCATGGAGGTGCTGGGAGTTGGGTTTCTGGGTGCTAAACATAAACGCTGAGGGCTTTCTGGGCCTGGGGTACAAGCTGGATTAGTGAGGATGCTCTGCCTGTTGGCCATGGTTTTCTTTCAGGCCATGGATAAAGAAGGTGGGAATTTAACATACACTCTTGGTCTTAGTGGCAGCACAGATGGCACTGCAAAAAGAGGCCTGTGTCTAATTTAAAGCAGTTTGTTAAGCCAGTGAGCAATTTGCATAACTCTGTGATTTGAGGAGAGAAGAGGCAGCTCTGGTCATCTTGTCCTGGCTGCCAGTGCCCTGGAGCTGAAGACCACAGGCATCTGGCAGGGAGCAGCGACTCAAGACCTGGACTTCTGGAAGAACTGGAAGTCCTGCAGCTCTCTGCGCACAGAGTGCCCTTGTTCAGCAAGGCTCAGAGAGTGCCCTCCACTTTGCTGCACGCTCCCCAGCTTGGTTGGACAGCTGTTTTCTCCCTGTCACCCTCCCTAAATCAATGGGCTCCTGTGCCTGCTGCTTTTGTATTTTTCCCAGTAGAACTCAACAGATATCTGTTGCTAAACCCTTTAACTGAATTAAGCAGGAGCTACGATATTATCTGGAGTTGAACTATTATCTGTGTGGTCTGAGCTCAGCCTTGCACTTGGCCAGTGCCGAGAATTGGGCTACAGCCACCCACCGCATCCCATGAAGATGCTGACTGGTCCTCCTCAGTGAGCAAAGCTGAAACCTTTGGGAGGTGGTCGGAGATGTGAGAACTTCTGTGAAGACTGGAGCACTCAGACAGTCTGATGGCGGTAGCCACAGGCGCGATGAATGAAGCACTGACTACCTACTGCCTAGTAAAACTGAAAGGGGAATCAGTATAATAATTTGTCACTTATGCAGCTATGTGACACGTTACCTTTCCCCTCCCCTTTCCCAGACAGAGGGGGGACACTTTGCACGGTGTCTTCCTGCATCAGAGCAGCCTTCCTGCATCCTTGCACAGTCCCCAGCACTGCTGAGGTAAGGAGGGGATGGTTATGACATTAACTCACAGGAAAATCATGAAGCTAAATGTTCTGGATGATGCTGTTTCTAATAGAGGACAGTGGCACTTCCAGAAACCCCTTTGGAATTCGGTTATCTCTCATCCGACTCACCAAAGAACTTGAGAGACCTGTTTCAGGCTGGGAGAAATGGCCATAAATAATGAGCTGAGGGAGCTGGTCCAGATCCAGAACATTAAAACTCTGAAGACCCCCTCTAAGGATGTTAAAAGGCAAGGAGCTAGTGCGGCTGCATTCACTACTGTGATTACCTGCAAATGAAGGCAGCAGCTCTGACTCATGTGCTTATGGAGGAGAATTATAAAGAGATCTGTATTCCCAATTACTCCCCGGGCTGAAGGGCAGGAGCTGGGAGATAATGGGCAAATCAGATTCAGAGGCGGAGGAAAGCTGCTTCTCTTCCTCTGCATGGCTGCACGGAGCCCACAAATACGGGATTTGAATTTTCTTATCTCTTACACAGCATCAGCTTAAGAAAGTATGGGCATGCCTCCACCGCTGATATTCATGCACATGTGCTGTCTTGGCATGCTTTTTGACACGAGGATGAGTCTTAACTCGGGTACAGATTGATGCCACGCTGCAAACAGGGCTTAAGGCTGCTGCTGGGTCTGGGGACACGCTCTGAGCCCTCATCCCGACAACCATCCCGAAGCTGCTCAGCTGCTGAGCTGGGGAGATGTTTTATGAATCGAGGCAAATGAAATTTGGTTTCATATAATTTCCTCCAGCCTCAATCCTGCCCGTCGACAGAGAGGAAATGCTTTTCACATGCCAGCTGGTGACACTGCTTCATTATAAATTGCTCACCTCCTGTTTTTAAGACATGGCTGCAAAATATATAGACAGCTCTCGGATCAGCCAGTCTGCCATCTCTGGGGCATCTGCTGGTGCTTGGCCTTGGGGGTTGGTAAGAGTCGCCTAAAGATTTAACTCCTTTGCCTGGAGACAGGCTTGGAAATCTTGGGACTGTCCAAGAAACTCCCTCATCGTCCTCCATGGGTACCAGATCAGCTATGGGAGTAGGGTCAGATGGACACCCCTTTCTAATGCCACCTTTGAAAGGTCACTTGGTCTCGTCTCCCCTGCGCTCTCCCTGCTCCCACTGCAGTGTCAGTGACCCCCAGAGGCCTGTGCCCTCGGAAAGCATCTCGCTCCCCGCAGCCCAGTGTTAAATACCGCATCCCGGGATCGTGTGTGGGGGGTGTTTGCAAAGCTCCCCCCAAGAGGAGGGCTGGGAGCGAGCACTCACTGGTACTTTTCCATCCTCCTCCTCGCAGGCTGCTGGCTGCCTTGGTGGGAGCTGTTTGCAGGGCTGAAGCCAAGAAGTGTCCCGTGACGTGGCCAACCCTCCTTTGCCAGGAACCACCTTTGCGGCGGCAGCAGCAGCGTCTTCTCCAGCCTCATAGTCATCATTATTTTCATTTCTCTCTCCCAGCTAGGCAGGGGAGGGAAAGCAGCCAGCAAGCCTGTAGGGATGGAGATGTCAACTGCATGGGAAGAGGCAGGAATTTAGCAGCCCCTGGGCAAACCCAGCACTTCTGAGGGGCTGGCTGCCATTTTCACACCTTTGTGGATTCCAGCCCCTCCACCAGAGTTTAACTCCTCCAGTGCCAGGCTACCACAGCCACAGGTTAATTGTGGTCTTCTCCCTCTCAAAAGACATCCGCTTCCTTCATGCTTGTGACGCAAGATTTAGAAAGGCAGTGAGTGAAAAAGAAGGTTGGGAAGTTCCCCAACAGCAGGGGCAAGCTCTGCTTCTCATTTCTGAGACTTTCCTGAGTGATCTAGATGGTTCTTGGTCTGTGTTTGGGCAGCATCCGCAAGCCATATGTGTCTTTGGTCGGTGGTGATTTGTTTTGTAATTGGATTCTTCACTGCTGTGAAAATGATAGAGGTAAATTATAAATTACCTGCCAAAACAGAATTGAAATGAGATTCTCAGAAACCACTTTAGCCACGATACTGGAAGATTTTTAGCCAAGTCCTAAGGCCGTTGGTGACATTACAGGTGGGGGTACCAATGTTTATGAAGATCAGTATGAAATCCTGCGTGACAAAGTTGGCAGCATCACGCAGTAGACATTTTACAAGGCAATAAGCACATAGAGGAGGAAAGAGGGAGGGTGTTCTGTAGCTCTCCAGCTAACTTCAATATACTTGTTAACTGCAATTGAGTCACGAGGCTTCGCACATCCCAGCAATAGTGCAGAGCATGTGTGTGGATGGATGGCCACCACTTCAAGGCTTTACTCCTTCGAGGTCCTCTCATTGGTTTGAATGGCTTGAGATAGTTTCTTGTCCTTGTGTGAGGACAGAGACTACCTGAGACAAAGAGTTGGACTCTGTGCCCAGCTTCACCCCGATCCTCCGTATTGTCTTGGGTACATCCCTTATGCCAATTTTTGCAATGGCTTTTAGCACAGATGCCATCACAACCTTTGCATTTACATGATGAGGTGGGAGAGAGAGCCAGGATCAGGCTGCCACTAGCGAGCCACATTTCCTGGAGAAAAGCAAACAAACCAAACCACCAATGTCTCATTTCACCAGAGCATGCCGACACCAGCTTACGCCACACCGCAAATGGCAATAAACAACAGTGACTTTTTTTCCTTACAGGAAAAAAACAGTCAAAACAGGTCCGGGATGAAAAACCCCACCGTGAACAACATGGCATTTTGTATTCTGGCTGGTAGTTGTGATTTGGTGGGGTTTCTAAAAAACACGATGTTCCTTCGAGTGGACAACAGAAATCTGTCTGAGAAAAGCAGAGCTCAGCTCAGCTCCACGGTCCCCTTGGGCCGGCGTCCCCGTGAACCAGTCCCCTCCATTCACCATATCCTGTGCCTACCTGCGTCTGTAAGTCACTTCTTCTCCGTCTCCATTTTCCCCCTCTTTGAGGCTCCAAACACTGCGTGGTCTATGGCTCCAGCTGGGGAACAAGTGAGGACCTGTGTCTGCTCTGACCGGAGCCAATTGCTGTGTATAAAGTGATTGAATACAAAAATTAGAAATGAAAAGGAGGTTGGGGTGAGGCGGCCAAAGCAAACACACGTAGCAAACACAGGGGGAGAAGAAAGGCTTGTAAGATCCCTAAATTGGGTAGCTCTTAGAGTGTTGTTACGGATGTCAGGGAGAGAAACACGGTCTGGTTTTGCTCCGGGGGGGCCGTTCTGCCAAGCTCACCAGGACAAGGTCTGGTTACAGCACGGCGGGTAGCAGGGCTCTTTGCTCCTGAGATGTTTTGGAGGCTGAAGCTGGGCTGGGGTGGGATTTGCCAGAGGAGCAGTCCTCAGGGGATGGTTTAGCTCTGGGTGGTGCTGTGGAAGCAAAGAGCATTGTGCCCTTCCCACAGGCTGGTTTATTGCAGGTCCTCTCCCCAGCTTGCCATTACTCCCTGTCTCCCAGACAAGACCTTGCACATCCCCAGTGCAGCCCCCGGCTTCTCCCAGCTCCTTTGTTTCAACCCTCTTGGAGAGGAGATGCCTCTTGGGATGGAGTTGATGGGGGCACCTGTTCAGCACCCTGCCACCCCCACCACAAACCCTGGCATGGGAGCAGGTCCCCAGTGTGTTCTCCTACATGTTTTTAAGGAGATTTTGAGTCATCCCAGCCAGCCTGTGGGTTATTTGTGTGCTGCATCCTTCGTTTGCTTGGCATCTACATTCGATTGGCCACCAGAGTCCGGCCCCTTGATTGTACGAAGCATGTTTTCAAAAACAGGACAATAATAATAATGTGCTTCTCTTTAGACATTTCCTTCACAGGTAGATCTTTGTGCTACCGTGTATACTGTCATCGGAGTCACAAATATTTTTGCAAACACCCAATGGCTGGTGGAGTGTTTGTGTACAACAAATATGACCCCAAATCAGAGCAAATAGACCTTGGTGCCTTTTGTGTGTGTGTGGGGAATACTTGTCTACTGCACCGCCAGCATAAGTATTTGAGAGAAGAAAACAGCTTTTCTCTAGAGCTGTGGTCCCTCTCTGCTTTCACACTGCCTATGTCAAAAAGCCATTACAATTTGATAGTATTTTTGGTTGGATGAGTTGGAGAATCCCAGTTTTGACCCCAGTGACAACGTGCTTAAAAACCCAGCAGCCACAGGGTTTGTCATTGTTTGGCTTGGTGATTCGGCAAAAGGATCACAGGCTGATGACAGGCTGAGAGAGCTGGGGTTATTCAGCCTGGAGAAGAGAAGGCTCCAGGGAGACCTTATAGTGGCCTCCCAGTACCTGAAGGGGGCCTACAGGAAAGCTGGGGAGAGGCTGTTGGCAAGGGCATGTAGCGATAGGACGAGGGGCAATGATTTTAAACTAGAGCAGGGTGGATTTAGATTAGACATTAGGAAGAAGTTCTTTCCAATGAGGGTGGTGAGGCACTGGCCCAGGTTGCCCAGAGAGGTGGTGGAGGTCCCATCCCTGGAGACATTCCAGGCCAGGCTTGATGAGGCTCTGAGCAACCTGATCTAGTTGAAGATGTCCCTGCTCACTGCAGGGGGATTGGACTAGATGACCTTTAAAGGTCCCTTCCTACCCAACACATCCTATGATTCTATGATTGATTCTATGATTCCATGATCAAGGTCACCCTACATGCTCCGGAGTTTTCCCTGCACTTCTGCCAGCAGGTTCAGCTTACCTTTGAGCACATTGATCAGGTTTCTGTCCCTCTTCTGCCCAGGCTGTACCTGCACTGATGAGCAGAGGCTATCTAATCTGCCTTTATCAACCCAACTCTTCCTCTGGAGCTAAGAGTGTCTGCAATGACTTGATATACAGTGAGGGGATTTTAAATTTCCTCTGAAAATCAGCTTCATAACGATTATAGAGACTCTGTGAGTGTGTTCTTACATGCCTATAAGTAACTGGAAGTGAGCTGTGAATCAGTTGGGAAACGCAGATCAGCCACGCTCTGGTGACTAGGTGGAGCCACACTGGTTTCTCCCAGCTGCAGATCTGATTGCTGGGACACATGCAATATATTATAGAAAGCAAGAAATTCAGCTTCCAACAAGAAAATAAAAAACCACCCAAAGAATTTGTATGCCCAAATCTGTGGTTGTTCTGCATCCATGAGCTCAGGAAAATGGCTTGGGCCTATTTTAGGAAGAAGGTGGTGTCTCTGTTAAGCTGTAATGAGAAATATGAACCCCTCCGTGTAAATACGCATCAGGTAAAATAATGTGGACTCCAGTGTCACTTGGGAAGAATTGAAATTGTCAGAATAAATGATCAGCATGGGATTCAAGCCTCTCCTCGAAAGGAAACTCCCCTGGGGGATTTCTTTAGCAGATGGAAATCCTTATCCTTAAAGATAAAGACTGTGTCTCCAAAAGAGGGTAAAACACTTTTTTGTTTGTTTGTTTGTTTTTAGCTTTCAACCTTATTACTCTTAGTAAAACTGAAGATACTAATTCTTTACTTGTGACTCTCTCTTTCTCTCTTACTGTACTCCTGGCTCAGCTTCTCCTATTATCTACATAGACAGAGGGAATATATCTAATCAGGAAAAGACAGTGATGAGATTAAGCTGAAAGGATGTTATTTTTGGTTAAGACTTGATAGGCATAACAATAAAATCCGGTATGGCAGTGGGCATGATTCCTACTGAGCTTTCTGCAGGCTCTGAGGGGAAGCTGCCCCTTCCTCCCAGCCATGGCTGCTGTTGTGGGGCTGTCCGGTATTTAATCATAGAATCACAGAATGGTTCGGGTTGGAGGGGACCAAGATCATCTTGTTCCAACCCCCCTGCCATGGGCAGGGACACCTTCCACTAGACCAGGCTGCTCAAAGCCCCATCCAGCTGGAAACACCCTGCGACTTTGGAAATCTTCAGCCCAGAAAAAAGCTATTTGGATTTCAATTTAATGATTTAGGAAAAAAAAAAGAAAAAAAAAAGACAATTTTACTGTTGGCATATTCTCCTTCCACTTCACTTTCATGTGTTTTGTCATGCGGTGAGAGATTTAAATGTTTACAGGTCCAACCAGCAGCAGGCAAGGAGCGTCTTGCTGATGGCCACAGATTCTGCCATTAAAAACTGCCGGTGAATACACATTTTCCTATCTCATCACTGAAGAAAGCAAAGACCTGTTTGACCCACTATAGGGGATCATGTTTATTTTCCATTTTGCACTTGTTGTCAGCGAACCAGGTGCAAATGTGTTTCAGGAGCAGAAACCAAGGGCCGGCTATGTCAGTTCAATGTTTTCTCAGAAGCGGGGTCATGGGAAGAAGGCGCTGCTTCCCCAGGCTTATGTGGCTGTATAGAATTCAGCTGGAGCTTACATGGGCTGCAGCTCTGTTGCCTGCTTGCTGCTATGGTCTCTATTGCAACAATCATCCTCCCCCTCTGCTCTGCCCTGGTGAGGCCGCATCTGGAGCACTGTGTCCAGTTCTGGGCTCCCCGGTTCAAGAAGGACAGGGAACTGCTGGAGAGGGGACAGCAAAGAGCTACCAAGATGATGAGGAGACTGGAACACCTCTCTTATGAAGAAAGGCTGAGGGATTTGGGTCTTTTTAGTCTGGAAAAAAGACGACTGAGGGGGGATCTTATCAACACTTATAAATACTTAAAGAGTGGGTGTCAGGAGGACGGGGCCAGGCTCTTTTCAGTGGTGCCCAGAGACAGGACAAGAGGTCACAGGCACAAACTCAAACATAGGAAGTTCCACCTAAACATGAGAAGGAACTTCTTTAGCCTGAGGGTGGCAGAGCCCTGGCACAGGCTGCCCAGAGAGGTGGTGGAGTCTCCGTCTCTGGAGATATTCAGAACCCGCCTGGACGCATTCCTGTACAACCTGCTCTGGGTGGCCCTGCTCTGGCAGGGGGTGGGACTAGATGATCTCCAGAGGTCCCTTCCAACCCCTGCCATTCTGTGATTCTGTGTGATTCTGTGTAATTAGCATGAAAAGAGGACAGGAGAATAAAGCAAAACACAGGGGAACATCATCTAAGGGTAAGAAGTGAAAATGTTAACGCAGGCCAAGGAAGATTTTTCTCCTGCTGAAAATCTGTGGTGCTCTCTTTGGAGCAGGGAGCTGGCAGAGGGGCTGGAGCCGCGTCCCCATCGTCGAGCCACCCTGAATGGCCCTTTTCAGCCTGCAGTTTGTGAAGAAAAGTGGGAAGGAGCCAAAACCAGGGCAGAGGAACATATAAATACTATGTGTAAGCAATGATGTTTTTTATTTGGAAGCAGACCCATAGAGTTGAGACTCACCTTGGATAACTCACAGCAGGGGTGGGAGAGCTCCTCCCATCTCCACTCACTACCGAAAAATGAGTTTTAGGAGGTTTTGGCTATTTACTGGGCTTGGGGAACTGCCTGTGCAGTGCAGAGGTACGACAGAAACGCTGCCAGCAGCTCCCAGTGCTCCCAGGTGCTGGGGTGGGTTTTGTCATCTCTGGGTGTGACAAACACCTCCTGCGCTCCCGACTTCCCATGGGTGAAGCTTCCAGGGAGTATTAATGAAATATATGATGTGGGACTCAACAGGGAGGGCAGCAAGAGCATCCAGCCAGGGAGCCAACACGCTGTCACAGAAATAATGTCCTGCCAAGTGTGGCTTTGCTGTGAGTCCCTGTTGGGGACCTGCTCTAATCTTGCAATGGAAACAGCTCAATCTGATGTCGCACGCAGAGAACATGACTCGGGTGGGCAGAAAGAAAAAAGGATGGACCTTCAGCTTCTGCTGCACTGCCGGCTATTCTCAAGCCATTTCTTCCCAGAAAAATGAGGACCAGAGAGCTTAATTAGAGAAGATACTGATTTATATATTTATACAGGATTTTCTTATTCAGGCTAAGTGCTCCATAGAAAGTTACAGGGAAGTGTGCAGGAACAGGGTAAACATGGTAAGTGTCCTGTGCTCAGCTGTAGCTACCTCGTAACAGTGGTGTTTAGTGGTGGAGGAGCTGTGAAAGTGAGTTGAGATGTTTCCTTGCTGCCTCCCAGCCCCAAAATCCCACAGACCTTTGCCGGGTCCGTTGTGGGGCTGCTCCGTATGCAACCATGTGGCTGTCCCACACAGCAGAGTAGGATCGGAAAGGAATGGGAATAACCAGCAGAGCTGGCATATTGACAAGAATTAGGGTTTTTTTTAACTTTCCCCCCATGGAAAGATCCATTCTTAATTCATTGGAGATGACAGGTATGATTTTAAAAAAAACAACTTGGAAGGTCGAGAATAAAAGAGACGTATCTCACGTGAAGTCAATATTTTGGGCTTGTCTTCCTGTGACAAATATCTGAGGCTGGTGAAGGCAAATGAAGGATTTTGTTTGTTTCTAAATTTTCACATTCGGACCAAGGACCGTGTCTCAGCGCGGACACCTGCAGTGGGGTGGTGCGGGTGGCTATCCCTCAGCTCAATGGAGACCGGCTCCTTCAGCAAGGTGAAAGGGGGAAAAGAAGGGCAAAACCAGCAGAATGGGCTGATATTATGCACTAGCAGATGGAGGAAAAGGAATAAACAGAAGCTGTTTGCTTCCCCTCGCTAGGAGAGAGTAGCTGGGCAGGCAGGAAGGAGGGGACGGGAGGGACAGGCAGGAAGGCTGGCAGACGGTCAGTCTTGTGGAGGGGAGCGGGTGGCTCGTGCAAAGGCGGCTGGAGGGGCTGTGTCAGGCACAGGATGGAGTTCCCGGTTTGCTCAGGAAGTCTGCGGCGTGTGTCCTCTTCCCCTCTTCCCGCGCTTAAGTGACATGTCCTGTTCGTGATGCCAGCAGCAGCTACAGGATTTCACCCATCCTCCTGAAGCTGCTTCTTGCCTCACTGGGGGACAGAGTTCCTGAGAGGGGAAGGCAGAGCACTGTTTTTTGTTGTTACAGAAGAGGGAGAAAGAGCTTCTGGTCACCCAGAGGTACTGCTGGGTCCTGCCAAAGCACAACGTGAGTTGCTGTCTCACTCACACACCGGTCCAAACTCTGACCCCAACTACCCCATGAAAGAAATCCCTTCCTCCCTCCAAAAGCACCATGTAGTTTTATGGAGACTGTGTTGCTCCTCTCCTGCTTTTCCATCTGCTGCGGACCGTGGATCTTCCAGAAGGTGAAGACTTGCTGTGCCTCTCCATCTGCTGCTTTGAGAAGACCCTCACCCTCCCCCAGTTCTCAGTCCCACCCCTCGCTGCCCCAGCAGCTTTGAGAGCTGTACTTGGTGTAAAACCATTCACCCGCATCTTCTTCTGCCCCTCTTGTGTGATCACGAGATCCTGGTTAACAGGACTCTCCCCACCCAGGACAGCAGGAGAGTGCCAGCAGGTGGTGGGAGGCTCAGTCGTTTTCCTTTAGGTTTTCTTGGTGGATGTTAACACCGTGTGAGAGGGTGTAAAGCTGCTTCGCCCAAGGGAGCTGGCGGGTTTGGATCTTCCTGCCATTAACACCTATGCAAAAACCATTAGTGTGTCACAGAGGTAAACACTGACTGCCGGAGCCAAGTGGATGGAACGAGGATAAAAGCTATAGAAACATCTGTACTGGCGTGGAGTCTTACTAGTAAAAACACTTTAATCCAGTAGTACCCATATTTCCCTCAGGCCTTTCAGAAGGAGAGGGACCATTGCATACCGGGATCTGTAGTTCCTTTGAGCTGCAAATGTCCAAACTACAGGGAGAGGAACCTGCGGAGTTTCATCTGAAGAGACGGCTCCCCATTAAATATGAGATAGGATGGCAAATATGAGATAGGATCACATTTAATTCACTGCGTTTGAATGGTTGCATCATTTTTTCACCTTGAAAATGGAAGGAAAATCCTGGGTTTTCCTTGCTGTCTCCTTCCCCCTTGTCTTTGCCTTGGGAAGATGCTGCACTACCCTACATCATCACCTGGGAACCTCCCAGTGCAGGAGCATCCAGGTTCCTTCTGTGTGTCCTATGCTCCCAGCTGGGAAGGGTGGATCATGGAGCCCTCCGGTGCACTGGAAGTGTCAAGGTAGATCCCACAGCTGGATGCAAGTGGGAGCAGCCCAGAAGCCAGCAGCAGACTCATACTAACCCCCAAGAATGGCTGGAACACGCAACATCAACGAAGAGGGTCATGCCCAGCTGGGTTATGTGGGCAGGTCCAGGGCTGTTACCCACTTAAGTATTCCATGTCAGGCTGGTCAGATCACCTCAGCATGAAAATTATTCAGGGGGTTTTATAGCATTTTTCAAATAAACATGCAGCGCAGACTATTTCCATGACTTTCCCAGCCTCCTGTAAAATTTGTCAACAGAGTGCTTGGGGAGTAAATTAACCCTGTGTGCCTGTGGGTGGAGAGCTCTGCAACAAGAGAAGGTCTTCTGCCCCTCACCACCAGCAGAGCTGCAGGATGTATGGAGTCCCCCTGCTCCTTTGCCAAAGCAAGAGCCAAGAGAAGGAATTGGCTTTGAGTATTAACAGCCTCCATGAGCTCCCAGCGAGCCGCCTATCTTAAAATATATCAATATCAGCGAGGCTAAGAGAGCTAGATGCCTCCATGGGTGATGGGAATCAGACAAACCTTCCCATGGGGAACTCCCCTGGGATGGAGGTGAAACTGTCCCAGGAAGAAACTTCAGTCCTGTCACCTCCTCCCGGCCTTCAAAGAGAGCATTTCATCTTGGTGTGTGTCCTGCCGAGCGCGCGGTTGAGCAGCCGGGTTTATGGAGGGTGAAATCATTAACACGCCGGGAGCATGAATGCCCCGCTTCTACGGGAGCAGCCGGGTGGGCTCGGTGGGGCCGAGATGCGAGCGAGCCAGCTGAGACCTGAAAGGGCTCAAACATCCCCCCGCACATCAGGCCAGCTCTTGTTCAAATGAAACTTTTTAGAACATTTTACATAATGTTGAAAACCACCCATTAATTAGCAACGCCTCTTTCTCTTTGTCCCTTAGGTGACAGAGACGAAGTCTCAGGCTCTTCCCTTTCATTTGTCCCCATTTCCTCTCCCAAGAACCTTTCCTTTTTGATGTGTTTTCATTGTTGCCAAAACCACCAACAGTGTTTCTCTACGGGGGCTAAATGTGGGAATAAAAGCTTGTGTAGTGGCTGCCATCCCTGGCATGTTGGGGGACGCTCCGGAAGCCTGCTTGATGCCCTGGGACCTGTGCTAATCTCAATGGCTGCTTTTGCAGTCAGCCAGAAGGATAGTCCCTGACGGCTCCACTGCTCAGCTCCCAGGATCTGCAGGCCTAAGGCAGTGATGGCAACGGCAGAGGAATCTGGTTCCCTGGATCCCCAATGCATCCTTTTTCACACCAGCCAGCAGAATCACCCCAGAGCCATAGACCTTCCGGCTCTCCTTTAGCTGAAAAGTTTTGTTTTGTGTTTAGGTCAAATCAAACCACATTTCTAACGATGTGAGTCCTCATCAAGAGCCTCAGAAGACCTCTAGCAGGAACAAGGCAGACTGAAAGGAGAACGGCTCTCAAAAGCTCTTCTGTCACGTATATGCTTTTCTTCGTGGCTCTGAGTCAGCATTTGGCCTTACGCTTTTGCTTCTCCCTGCCCAGCTAGGACAGTGGAAGAACTGGAGTTCCCAAGTATTTAGTAACTAATGTGACTAAAGAATAAAAACAGTGATTCATGTGTATATTTGTGAGCTTGAACCCTCTGTTTGAATTGCTGCTATTTATGGGTGGCGCAACGTTGTTTCTGGGTGAAAATATTTGCAAACCTCCATATTCTTTAAACACTACTGATCATCTGCTCACATGTACTTGCCATACAGGTACTATTTTTTGTCATTGCTTTTTTAAACTGATTTCCTGTTCTCCATCCAGAAAGGAAAAAAAAACACAACCCAAACCCAGCGCCCTCCAGATCAAAACCAAACCAAAACCAAAATAAAAACTTGGTGCAATTCAGCTCCTGAATCCCCAGAGTAAGGAGCAAACTGGAAATAACCATCAGATTCTTCTTATCCTAAAAATCACTGAAGAGAGGTTCATCAGCAGGTGCTTTGGAGTAGCAAATTTTCTCAAAGAAGTCGTGGTCATTCCACCAGCAAAGTGAAGAAAAGGCCTGACAAATAACGACTCCAGTAGGAAATAGCTGCTCCTGTGGGAATGCCCAGCAAATCAGTCTCCAATCTTTTCTGATAGTGAGATGCTCCAATAACCCAACCTGGTGTTTCTCCCATGACTGACATCTTTTCCTTCTCCATGGGCACCTAACCCCCACGTCTGGTGTAACCCTTAATCCTCACTTTCGATGTAACCCAGTCATTGCATTTTTCGGGTTACCCAGGTTAAAAAAAAAAAGAAATTTTGAACTGTGGCAACTTCCAATGTTTTTTCCATTAAAACTGCTTGGCGCAGTGATTTCCTTTCTGTCTCACCCTTTGGAGCGCTGCCTCACACTTTATCCACATTTGGGTTCAGGACGTCAAGATGTCTGAGCCCAAGTGGTTTGGGAGTAAACAGGGCTAATAGAAATACCTCTGGACAATACCTCTATATTTAAAAAGTAACTATATATACAATATGTGTACAGACTATTAATGGGGTCTTTGGCCACACAAATGAATTCAGTCACCGAGCTTGAGAGCACATTCGGTTATTAGTCATCTCCTTGACATCTCTGAGACAAATCCTGCTAGGAAGGGCTGTATGGGAGCTACAGCTCGAGTCAAAGAGGGCATAGACCTCAGCCAGATTAACCACAAACCCACTGGGATGGGTCGCTTAGACACAGGGCTGCTAAGGAAGAGCAGATTTGTTCCGACTTCTTCCAACGTCACGAAATTATTATTGTCACCAGTTGACATGGCTGCTACGGTCTGGGTGGGGAAAAAAAAAATCAGATTTATTGAATCCTTTTGTCTCCTCCGATTTTACAGTTGTGCTTTTGTTCCTGTCTCTCTCATTGGTATTTCCTTGGCAGCTCACGAGGGATTGCTTTTTTTGAATGGTCGAGCTCGTTTTGCGCCAAAAGAGAAAGGAGAGACAACCATTCTCCAAAGCTCAGGAAATGTGACATCACCCAAAATGCAGACCCAGCTTTTTGGCGGCCAGGTGGTAAAATGAAATATTCTCAGCCGCCTCAGCATCTCCACTGCAAGGAAATTAGAAGCAGAAACTTGGGATGACAGCCCTTGGCAGCTCTATTCAACTTCGGTTTGGGACGCTAAAAATGCCAGCTTGGTAAGGCTGTTAGAGAGAATAATAAAAAGGCCTAAATTTTGCCAGAATTGTGGATTTCTGCTTCACCACTGAGCAGAAGCTGTGAGCGGTGACTCACACGTTGCTTGACACAGTCTGGCACTTCTGGTAGATCATCGGCCCGGGGAATCACAGAGCTGCCGTTATCCCGGCCAACCCACCGCTGCATCTCAGCAGCTCTGGCACAGGGACGGTGGCACTCGCACACAGAGGGGCTGGGGAAGCTGGCAGAAAATGGGCATTTTACTCCACATCCAGACAGGCTGCAGGGCATGGGAGCTAACACGCATCTAACAGCGAGGGCCATGGTTAGGCTAAATTTTGGAAGAGGATGTTTCCGTTTCAGCGATGGGTACAAGCACTGGGTTTTTGACAGAGCTTAATGCTTTGGGAAAGCAAAATGTGGCCAGAAGTCTTGTGGTGGGACAGCTGGCTGATAGGGTTCTGGAAGGTAGAGCTTGGTCCCCAAAAGACGTGTCTCTCCTCAACCCTGGCACTGATAGGAAGAACAATTTCTGCCACTGGGTGTAAGCAGGGAGGTCTGGTGGAAAAGCCACCGGTTCTGGTCTTAAAACCTCAGCCTCTCTGCATTACTCATGTCTGCATGCTTTGATCAGCTTGACACAAGCTCTTTATCTCAGGAATGGATTTGACCGTTTTATGCTGATGTTTGGCACCTGCCATGTTCAGAACAAGCAGGCAGCTTCCCAAGCTGACGTGTGACAGCACAGAGTCCTGCACTCTGAAATTTGTTCCAGATAGGTGATAAAGGCTGCTTGAATAACACCCCGTACCTGGTCCTCCACAACAAGGACAGCACAGATGGCCAAACAAGGTGGTCACTGATCCCATATACATGGTATAATTCTGTCATAACCTCTGGGTATTATAAACCCATCTCCTGGGAGCCATTCCCAGAGGAGATTTCAGGTGTGGTGTTGGAAAGAGCCTTCATTATCTCTTAGCAGAGATATTAATATATCCCCTCCCAGCACAACAAGGGTAATCTTCAGCTGGGAACCCAAACTACCACAGAAATAAGAAATGAACCATATATGCCTTAAGTGAAGTCACTCAGCCTGTTCTCAAGGCTGCATGCCACCTGGGAAAGGGCAGTCTAGGGGAGGGAGGGAGGGATGGACTCAAGCAGCCCTGACTGCAGCACCAAAACCAGCCCCAACCACCACAGCAAATGTGCCATAGATCCCCGGTAGCATCCCACTTGTACGGTGGAGTAAATGCTCTTTGCCACGGCAGCACCACAGGACAAATGGAGAATATCAAAAACCAGGTGCATGGTCAGAGGAGGGCAGCCGAGTTGGCCACTAATGCTAAAGACTCCTCTCCACCCATGATTGGATGGAAGTGGAGAATTATAGAATCATAGAATGGTTCGGGTTGGAAGGGACCTTAAAGATCATCTAGTTCCACCCCCCCTGCCATGGGCAGGACACCTTCCACTAGACCAGGCTGCTCAAAGCCTCATCCAGCCTGGCCTTGAACACTTCCAGGGATGGGGCATCCACAACCTCCCTGCCTCAAAGCTGTTTAGAGCTTGCTGGGTACTAGACTCTGCATCAGCATGTGGTCCTGCACGTTATTGGACCTGCTGCAGGACTAAGCCACAGTGCAAATGGCTCATCACGAGCTCCACGGCTGCTTTTTGACACAGACTGGCTTGGGTATTGCTACACTGCACCCTGTTGGGCTGTTTTGCTGCATCCCTGCCTGCATGTGGGATTACAGGGAAGGTGGAAGGAACAACCCCTGGTCGTTGATGGTGAGCTTTGCTCCATAGTTATCCTATAGTCACAACTACTCCATCCTGCTGCTGCTGTCATGGCTGTTTGGTAGAGACACCAGAGATGTTAGATGTGGGGAGCAGACATCTTCTCTGTCCTGCCCAGGCATGGTCCCCTCAGCTCTTTTAGTCTTTTTTGGTTATTTTTACTTGACCTGCAGCACTGGTTGTATTTCTACTTTTTAAACCAGGTTTATATGTGATGGATTTCTTTAGAACAAACCTGGGGGTGATTGGTTCTGTTTATTTTTAGAGGAGAGGCTATATGGAAGTGTTCTTCTCCTCCTCCACCCCAGAGCCAGGTTCAGCAGTGGAGAAAAGTATTGAGAAAACCAAAGAGAGGGAGAAAATAAAAAGCCTGGCTCTTAGCTGCCACACATGGGAGGAGACCCGAGAACCAGGTAGAGCCTTCTCGCGTTGAGTCCTTAAAAGCTTCATTGTGATGTCTTTGCAAGAACATATTTATTTTGTTTCCTGAGCTGTATGAGCAGGGCATTGTATCTGCTGGATTAAGGCAGCTCTGTGCTGCTCGGAGAACTATGAAATCCCTCCTCTGTCAGGCTGATGTGAAAGGATCCCATTCATCTGGGCATTCCCGCCCAGTGGGGTCTGCTTAGCATTCATCCCAAAGTGCGACAGAGCTCCTACCGCTGTCTCTGGCTCAAGCCGCTCCTTCCCTCCTCTCCCACATCCCCGCTGCCCCACGTTGTGCCGGCAGCCAAGAAAAGAGAATAGGGAACCTTTGCCCCGCGGCTGCTCACGGGCTTCTTTCCACTCATTGGTATGCAGCGGGCATTTGCCCCAGTACCCTACTTCAGGCCAGTAAATGCTCCTGGCCCCGCTACGTGCCAGCGACGTGCGGCGCAGCAGATCCAAGGGATGGGGGGCACCGTGGGAGGGCAGCCGCCGGTGACGACATGTGAATCAGCAGCATCCATGCCATGGCAGCTGGGGCACTGGCCCAAGCGAGCGGCACAGGCTGGCGGAGGAGGGGACACGGGAGGAAAGGATGCGTGTGAGCGCGAGTGTGTGCGAGTGTGCCTGTGCACGCATGGAGGACAGCGTGTGGAGGGGGCCGTGATGCACGGGAGCTGGGAGAGGCGGGGCAGGGGATGTAAATCAGCGAAGCAGCTTGGTGTTGCAGATGTGTGGGAGAGATCAAGGGCTTGACCAGTTTCCGCTTTCTTCTCCCATATTTGCTTTAATGGTGACCAGCCGTTGGGTTTTGTTCATAGTTCAGATTCCTGATACGAAGCCAGATACTATTTATTTGCTCTAATTTTTCTTTTCTAACATCTGTCTAGGGTCTGACCTTTTTTATTTTTTTTTTTGGCAACTACTGGTTAGAGACAGTGTTGGGGGAAAATTGTGAGGACAGCTCTTGAGAATTAAGCGTTGTCCAAGCCAGACACTAAGCAATGTTTCCTTCCTTGCTCAGACCTTGTCCAGATGAGACTGGACCTGTGCCTGAGCATCTGTGCTCAACAAACCTCCCAAATCACTTGTACCTGAGAGATAAGGATGTCTCTAAATCAGCCCAGCCCATGCAGTATGTGGAAATGAAAGAACAGCCGTTGCTCAGAGCTGTTTCTCTTCCTGAGGATGGTCATTTCTGCATGCACACGAATTTACAGCCTTGTCAATTGAAACTCCGTATTGAAGAATAGGTTGGTCAGCTTGGACTGGAGCTTGAGGCTTCAGGCAGGCCCTGTTCTTGCAGGTCAGCAGTGACACGAGGAGCTGGAGGCACAGATTATAGTAAAGGGCCATCGTCTCATTCTCCTGGGCACCTCTGCACCTCCTAGGTCTTGGATGTGACTGGATGGGGTATAGAGGATCCTCTGATGGGTTGTTCTGTTGTTATGTGTGGCCCTCGCAGCAGAAGGAAGTATCCAAAGTCTCCTTGGGAAACGAAGAGCGTAGCGACAGCAGAGGAAGCCAGCCAAACCTCACAGTGTGTGGCCACATTGGACCTCAGCTTTGCCCATCAATAACACCATTTATTGTTTTTAGAGGGAAAAATATACGTTTGTGAAAACAAGATTTCCCAAGCTGACTGCTTCTTCGGCGAGGGGGAGAAAGGGGTCTCTGGCGTGTGGCTGGAAGGCACCGCTTTGCTGCCTTCAGGGCCCCTCCGGAGGCATCGCATTTCACTCGAGTTGTCATTTCTGGTTACACTTCCAACCCTTTCTATTAACGGTAGGCAAGAAACAAGCGCCCCTTTCTTCCCACCTCGGGACTCGCTCGGGCGCGCAGGGGGAAGTCGGTCCCCAAAGAAAGGACTACTGAGGTGGGACAATCCCATTGCACCCTCCTGGTGATGGCTTGACCACATCCTGCATGGGCAAGAGTGCGCCTGCAAGCCCGGCAGCAATTGAAACTCCATCTCGATAGCTGAGCGCTGACCTCACTGGAGACATGACGTAATCACAGAGCTCGTGAGAGAAAGCCCTGGGGACCGGCGGCTTAAAACACTGCTGCCTTATGCCTGGAACAACACTTCCAGTCTTCGAGCCTTAAGAAGCTCTCGTCTGTTGGCAGGACGCTGCTCAGGGCTCGCTGGAGGCTGTGGGACATGGGGAAGCTGAATGCTGGCTCCAGTGGGAGCCCCAGGCTCCACCGATACCTCCGGGGACCTCTCCTGAGTGTCTTTCCAAAAGAGCAAGTAGGCAGTGCTCTCTGCTAAGCGGCCCTTGCTGTCAAGATCTTTGCCGGTTTTGGTGGTGTGTTTTACAGGACCAGCTGTTGAAGGCAGCAGAAGCAATATCTGCCACTTCCACATGGCAGATGGCAACTGGGACATTGCGTCCTTCTCCCAAGGGTCTGCTTTGCTCCCCTTTCCACCGCAGCTCCCCCTGCGGTCAATGGAGTCACATCCAAGTAACCAAGAGCAAGTAACCAGTGGTGCCCCGTGACAGGACAAGAGGTAATGGGCACAAACTCAAACATAGGAAGTTCCACCTAAACATGGAACGGGCTGCCCAGAGAGGTGGTGGAGTCTCCATCTCTGGAGACATTCAAAGCCTGCCTGGACGCATTCCTATGCAACCTGCTCTGGGTGACTCTGCTCTGGCAGGGGGTTGGACTAGATGATCTCCAGAGGTCCCTTCCAACCCATATCATTCTGTGATATTCTGTGATTCTGTGAAGAGCAACCCGTGCGTGTTTGAGCACATGCATTATACACTGACAAGTGACTTCAGCATCCCACCGCTGGCTACCACTGTATCATCTAGGGTCAGCACATGATGACTGAGCGCAGTGCCACCAGCTCCCTTGCACCCGTTCACTTAGACCTTCATCACACTGTTGTTTGGGTGACACTCCCTGTGTTCATACTAGAGGGACTAGACTCACTGGCAGGCATGTCCAGCCCTCTGGGAAAGAACAGGGCTGCAGATACAAAGTGAAATTTTTTTTGGAGGCGGGGAGCAGATAAAATCTTCTCCATCCGAGAAGACTCCTTGAAGCAAGAAAAAGTCTTCATCAGGCTATAGGAGACAGCAGTCTCATGACAGCTCGTTTCATGTGGCGTTTGCTAAATAGAAGCCAGCTCTCTCTAGGAACGGGTTTTCCTGAGAAATTCCTACACTAATGTATGCAATCTGCCTGTGGAAGGGGTGTTACGCATCCTCTTGGGGCCTCATCCAGCAGGGGTGTGAATCTGTGACAGTTCCCTGGGTCTCAGCCGGGCTCATCAGCTCCAGAAGGAAAGGTTCAGGCTTCTGCACGCTCTCCGTATCAGCCAGGACGTGCTGGCCAAGCCTTCACTCACGTATGGTGGGGAGCTAAGCATGCAAACCACACTAGCTATATTTCCTGAGTGTAATTTGTGCCTAAAAAGCCAGCAACCCTGCTTCTAACCATTGCCAGGCTCCTGCGCCTCCGGCCGCACACATGTGATCCAGCTAGAAAAGGGGATTTAACGGTACCAGGAGCAGAAGTTGTGCTGAGTCCAGCAGGACCAGAACAGAGATGAAGGTCCCGATGCGGTCCTAGTTTTCATGTTTAGATCTTCAGGCTGCAGGCTGAGAGGATCAAAGAGAGTTTCTAGAACGTGCTAGCCAGCTCCAAGTCTATTGAAGGATCAACTGCTTTAGCTGGCAGGGGTGAGCCCCAGCAGGGAATACTGTGCCTGTGACTGACCACCCAGCCAGGATCAGGTGCGGTGCAAACGCTGACTGGCATTCGGAGGAGCAGACTCCAGTGGAGTTTCTTTAGTCATTATATGATTCACACGTTGGCAAGTGTGAATCCATCCTGCCTTGTGTGATCTGAGGCGGTCTGTTGTCCCTTGTCATCACAAGGCTGGGCTGGGAGACAGACCAGCTCAGAAAGGGACTTAGAGACAGAAAGTCTTTGATGAGAAAAAGAAGCATCCAAATGCCTCTTTTCTCAGTAATTTTTGCTAATTATAAAGCCATTGACTGTTATTCCCAAAGCCTCCCAGCGTGAGGGAGCTTAATCACCGATGACAATTTTTTGGCATTTTCAGAGTTTTCACTGACAAGAACACACACCAGACACCTCCACCCAACAGCAACATCCGCCTTGACAAAATGAAACCTCCATGTTATTCTCAGCTCCATCACTTGCTCTGTCAAATTCTCTATGTTTGCCCCACTAGCCACACCATGGTGTTAGTTTAAGGCAGCTGTGGATGTCTCAGTGCTTTACAGAGCATTCTTCTAACAAACAATACAAACATCATCTCCTTTCAAAAGCCACTTTGTGGGCTGCAGTGTCCAAGAGAGGAACAGACAAGAACCCATTTGTGGGCTGTGTTAGACTGATTGCAGATTTGGATTTATAAACGCCTACATTTTGTTCATGGAGCCTCCCAAACACCTCTGACACTACTGGTTTGGATGTGGAGATTTTGCAGACAACTTTCATCTCCAAGATAAGACTGGGCAAGAAACAGTATTGTCAACAGGGAAAAAGAAGGAACCACTTGCCCGGGGGCTGGGCCACCGGAATCTGGGGGGAAGCTGTGCTTCATCTAGACAGACCTCAGCCCAGTTTAAAGCTTCACCGAAGCATCACAACCAGCCAGCCCTTCCAGCCAGACATGAGAGCGGTCTCAGCCGTGAGCCAAGACTCCTGCGCTGAACATCCAAAGGCACGCTGGCTAAGCCCCTTCCCTCTCCAGACATAATCCTAATTGCCGATGCTTGGCAGCCACTCCATCATGAGCAATAAGGGAAATTCATATTTTGTGTTTTAAATGTGTTTATTAGCCAAGAAGTTATCACCTGAAAGTGGACGCTAGGGCATGTCCAGAAACCTCTTTCCCTAAGGTTCCCACCAACAATGTAGGCACTGTAACGTCTCATGGCAGCTTGGTACCAGCTTCACGGCTGCTAAACCTGTGCAGGAGTCTAATGAAAGCCAAGGGTCTTTTTTAATGTCACAGAGTAACTTTTTGAATGACTAACTCAGAAGTAAAGTTTTCTGAGAAGCTTTACGGTCACTGGAGGAAATTTGTGAGTTGCAATGTGTGGCTATTTGATGATGGAGAGCACGTAAAACGATCTCTTGGGACGAAGTTGGCACACCCGCTCTCTTTATGCTTGTGACCCGGTGCAAATTCACGCTCTGGTCTTGTAGTGTGAATATCCCACTCATCTGACTTCTCCACACCCCCAGTTAATTACAACTCTGCATTTCCTTAAAGAACCCCAGGTGCAAACATACAGATTAGAGGCGGTTACAGGAATAAGTTAGTTGGCTTGCAGAGCTAAAAGGTTATTGTTGTTTCCACGGAGGTTTTATACAGTGTGCGTGTGTGTGTGCATACATATATTTATATTTCAATTATATTTATGTTATTATTTCAATTACAACCATCCATCTCTTCATAATGCCTGATTTCATTCTGCACCGGATTAAGCCCTGGTTGAATGCCAGCTCTGAAATGGCATGAATGAGTCCTCACAGCGTGGGGAACCTTTCATCATGAAGGTCTTGAAATAAATGTCACCACCGCTCTCATCTCTTTCTCTGAAACCCTCTTTTGCCCCATCCCTCCTTCCTGCTCACTGAGGACACTATGGCAGTGTATTGACTTGTGAAGAAAGAGACTCTTCTTAGGTATCATACGTGCCCTTCAGTTGGAGGGAAGTTGGGAGCCACGGACAGTTCGTGTTTGACTGTCCCTTGAGATGTTGTGACAAGGATCTTGTCTTCTCTGCCCAAATAGAAGTAACTGAAACCCATTATGCTCTTCGGCTCAGATGCAGAAGTGAAGAAGAGACATTATGGTTTTATTGCAAGGCAAACTTACCCGAGTCAACCCTTGGCACCACTCACATGTCCTCCTTGGCCTGGGATAAACACATGCCTTTATTGTTAGAAAAGGCAAGATCAGTCACTGCCAGGATCATCCCTGGCCCGTCACACTGTGCAACCGGACTGAAGACTCAATAAAATAACTATTTAATTTAAAAATGCAGAGAGGCTTCAGCTTAGCCAACTGCAACCTGCGTATGGAGAGAGGTGAGGAGAAGGGGTCTGGAGTTGACAGAGGGAGATAAGGGTCGGAAAACTTGTTTCATGTTCTTGCCCCAGCTGAGCTGTCCCTCTTTTCAAAATGTCCAGCTTGTACATCTATGGTCCTGCCATATGGGAATGCAAGAGTCTGTATGCAACCCTCCCACCTCCGATGCTGTATATGTAAATAATGCCATATCTAGGAGCCATAAACACCTCCGCAGCCCTTTGGGAGGCTTTTAGCTGACACAAGAGGATCTTGTTGGGGGGCAGGGGGTGAGGCTGTCACAGCCTAATGCTTTGCCATCTCATCTTGGGGCATTTTGTATTCTAGGCTGATACTCAGGAGCAGGGGACGCATTATCGCTTGAATGCCAGGATGCCCAAAATGAGGAGGGTGTGAATCATCATGTGGAAAGCCACATCTGAACAACAGTCAAATTCCTGAGGATTCATATCTTCGGAGCTCAGCTGCACCCATGCCAGGAGGAGGAGGTATAGTTCAAAATGAGACAGTTTGAAGTCTGTTTTCTAAGGGTCTAGAAACCATTTTACAGCTTCAGTCATTCTCACATGTTGCAATTATTGCCTCAGTAAATATATCAACACGGAAGCATAAACTCCTTTAAAGCTAAGGAAATACCCCAAACGCCAACAAATGGATGAGCTGCTGCAAGCTGTG
Organism: Alca torda; assembly: GCA_008658365.1. Lineage (NCBI taxonomy): Eukaryota > Metazoa > Chordata > Aves > Charadriiformes > Alcidae > Alca > Alca torda. The sequence continues at coordinate 34,826,917 of CM018083.1, forward strand.
GTGGAATAAATTTCCAGGCTCCTGTGGGCTCAGATGATTCAGGCTTTGCATTCTCATGGTTTATGATTCCACCAGATTTCCTTGATGCAATTATTTTCTTGCGACTCTGCAGTCTACAAATTCTAAATATAACCTTGCACATAAAATAATACCCTCATTCCTGAAACAGTCACTTGCCTAAAATCCTGCCAAACAGACGCTTTTTATATTACATTAGTCATGAGCTGTGGCTGACAACAAGTTCCTCTTTGCAGACCCCTCCCAGAAATCTTGTGGAAAAGTCCTTCCTTTTTTTTTTTTTTTTTTTAAATAATTCCAGGCTAGCTGAGCATATCAGGCAGGAAAACGTTAACTTTTTCCAGAAGTGGCAGATGTCTCATGTACCCTTTAACAGTTGCTGCTGGTCCTTTAACAGATGTGTGGGAGGGATGCAAGTGATGGAGCTGGGAAGTGGGGTCATTGCTCAACACCAATAAAGACACGAGGCCAGGCTTCGAAAATAGCTTTTATGGTCTAAGAAGGATGAGTAAGTGAACCTAGAGATGCCCTATGCCAGTTAGTGACAAGGTGCCCTGCTGACTCTGAGGTCCAGACTTCCACCATGGTGTCCTTTATGCTTTCACGGCTCAGGAGCTGAGTGAGGTGAAGGCTGTAAAATGCTCTCAAGATCACAAGATCAAGAGAGTCCTTCAGGCCCCCTCCATCCAGGTGTGGAAGAGTGTTTTCAGTGCTGGAAGGTGGAAGAGTGGCCTTCTCCCATGGCCAGAGCTGTGGGTGTTTGTTTAGGTCACTGTCAGAGAAGCCTTCATCTTCACCACCTGGCTTCACCCATTCCTGCTCATCGGAACACGGTGGGAGTCAGATCTCCAGCTATCCCTGCACTAGCCAAAGGAAAAAGGCTTAGATGATATAGAATAGAATGGAATGGAATAGAATAGAATAGAATAGAATAGAATAGAATAGAATAGAATAGAATAATTTCATTTTATTTCAGCTGGAAGGGACAATAGAATAGAATCTTTCAGGTGATTTCTGTTGGAAGGGACGTACAATGATCATCTAGTCCAACTTCCTTCCTTCCATGGGGAAAAGCCAGCCGCTGGCCCTCTTCTGTTCCCTGAAAGGGTCAATAGCAGCACCCTTTAGGATGCTGTTCTTCATCAGCTTGTGCGCTATGTGGATATCAGGACCTCTCTGCCTCCCTGCTGTTTAACACCAACCTAATGCCTTCCAGCATCTCAAAGTCGAGGCAGCGGGATTTGGGGTCAAGCAGAGAACAATACCATGCAATAGGGCGTCCATTGCAAAGCAGGCTGGGATTTGGCCTTGTGTTCAAGCACTTTCAGAAGGAGGAGAAGGAAGAAGAGATGCAGGGTGTGGTGCCACTGCAATTTTCCTAGTGGCAAAGCCAGTTGAAGTTTGCATCTTGCCAGCCTCCAGCTACTCATTCCTCTCTGCTGTGAGGCAGCTGGCCACCCCACTCCATTGTGCCAACTCATGTCTAACTAGGTCAGGGATCTGTGTTTAAAAAAAGCCCTCGAGAATAAACATCAGCTTTCTTTCGAACCTCGATCACTTCGCTGATTTTAAACACAAAAGAGGTGCTCAGCAACAGGAGCTTGGGTGAGGGAAGGGAAAAAAGGAGGGAGAAGAACATCTCCTATCTGGTTTTCCACCAAAAAAAACATACCTGTTTTCCACCAAGATGCTGATGCAAGCCCAGCGCATGTGAGAGTCAGCACGGGCTCTGGAGGGAGCACTCGCACTGTCTCCTGCAGGCAGCTGACCTGAGTAACAGGTAACCTGCTTTTTCTCGGCAAACACACAGGGATGGCCAAATCTCAGCTCTGCTCCTCCAACTTGTAGCTCAACCGCCTGCCCGGGGTGGTGTGGGTTGTCAAATGAGCTTTCAAAGCAATCACTGCATCCCTCCATTGGCACGCCGCGAGGCCAGCTGGAAGGGATGCAGCTCTTGTGTGAGGTAATATTCTGCACAGGCGATGGAGAGACAATGGGGTGCGTAGCCAGCAACATGGGGCTAGAGTTGCCATCGCTGCGGTTGCTCTCCAGGGACCTAAGCAGTGTATTCCTCGTTCTTGAACTCAAAAGCGTGACTATTTTAACCCCGCTCTCCATGGCAACAGAGTCTCTGCTTCGTGTACCGCCTCGTTGTTTTCGTGAAGGGCTTGCTCAGATCCGACCACCTGAACCAGGGGCTCTTAGCTAAGCCAAGCCTTTCCCACTCTCTACATCTCCGGGATGAAATTCTTTCAAGAACAGCTTGTTCCTTTTTGGCCACGGTATTAGGATTATTAAATAAAACTTGGATCCAGCTCTCGAAACCTTCCCCCAAGATGCCTTTTAATTAAAGCAGTGGAAAGAAAAGACCAGTCTAAATGTTGTAACATTTTTAATTAGCGAAACCTTTATTTTATTTGCTAAAAAACAAGATTACCTCTAAGTCCATTAAAACAAGTCCTTCGTTGAAAGGCTTTGCAGTGTGTGTGAAAGGGAGATTTAAAGGATATTAATGAGGGCTTAAACATCTTAAACATGCCAAAATAATTGAAGAATGATATTTTTTAATGGAAGAACTTAAATAACCTTTTATTCCCACCACGCTGAGTGGGTACGTTTGTGGGCTGATGCCTTTGAAGTTCACTTGAACATACACTTGCATGGGCACACACCTGCCTTCATCCAGACCCACCCATTCATCCATCCCTGCTGCCACAGGGAACTGAAGTCCTTCCCCGATAATTCCTGAATAAAGACATGTCCCTGAGACAGTAAATACATGCTCGATTCGTAAAAACTTCAGCTGCAAGTCCTCGTATTTACGGTCCTATGACTTATTGCAATGGAAGACTCTGCCTCCTTTGGCTTTGGGGGTTTTTAGGAAAGGGATTTTATCATCTCCTATAAAAATGACTTAACTTTTTCAGAATCAGGTACATTTTACAGGTATCACTCAGAGATATAAAAGTATCCAGGTCAATTCCTAAAAGTCCAGGATGGTGGCAAAAGTTGTTCCTACTTGGACAAACCCTTGAGCATTGTGTGCTAACTGAACTCACTGGTCCTGACTTAGCAGAGCACAGCCTACTCGTATGCTTTCTTCTCTGGGAATGCACCCCATGCTTTAATGAACAATGTCCAGAGGCTCTTCATAACCTGAGGCTGAGGAACCTGCTCGGAGAAGGTGGTGCTTTTGTTCACAAAGATGTAGCAAAGCTAAATTGCTCTACCTGGACTCTACCCCTCTCCACATGGGTCTCTAGGAAACACCTAATTACTATCATAGCTCTGCCATTGAGGGGAGACATACAGTTGTTAGCCAACCCCACGGGCACAGGCCACCTGGATGTTCTGTCTGCAATCATCTGGTTTTGTTTTTTTTCCTTTTGCAGGCATTCTTGTATGGCCTCTTGTTAGTGCAAATGGAAGAGCCTTGAAGAGACGCATGTGTTGTCTGTACATTGCAGCTGAGCAGGCTAACAGAAGGCTAAAAGTGGCTCAGGCAGCCAGAGCAGGTTATTCATGGCAGGAAGGTCAAACGATCAAGTGGAGAGGATGCTGCTGGAAGTACTGAGACCTTTGACATCGTGGAAACTCGCCTGTCCTTGGTCATAACAGATGGCCTGATTTTAGGACTCTTGACCACATAACTCCATTGTCTGCCTTCTCTCAGAGACCATGTCCACGGTCACCTCCCATAGGAGGTTCTTTCACCTTCAGATCATGTTCAAGCCAAAGCACCCTCCTGCTTTCCAAGGCCAGTGGCATAAAACAAACCAAGCCAGGGTTAATCCATCCAGCCGACAGCTCCACTGGATAAAGGGAATTTCAGTGGAGGGATCCTGAGGCACCTCTCTCAGCATGATACAGCTCTTTCCCTGCAGTCCTCAAGTGAAAAAATAACCCTTCCCGCCGCCTCCCCCCCCGCCACGGCCCTTCAAAAGACCTATTCCTTAGGATAGTAAAAAAGTACAGATTACTATTAAAAACCCAAACCCTGCAGGAAAGCAGGGAGGGGGAGTTTATGGCCATTGACCTTTTAACTCAGGTTGGTTTATAAAGAGCTGTCTTTCTGTTGCACCACTGGGATTGTACAAGTTTCTTGGCCATGAATGGGAGCTTTGTAGGATTCTACTGTGTGGTCATTCACAGGCAATCTGTTGGTCTTTTTTAGAGACGTTTAATAAAAAAGAAAACCTATCTGAAATACAGGAGGAGGGGGGTGAGCTGAGTATCAGCTAGCGGCCCAATCAATGAGTGAATGTGTTTGGGTCTCCTCCCGGAAGAGAAAGCTTGTTTTAGGAATTTAGCCTGGCACTCGTGGGGTTCTGTTTGTATAGCCCTTTCATTTAAAAAAATACATGCAGGCAGTTAAGAAGAGATGGCTTGGAGCAGGCACAGGGAGAAGACACAGGGAGGGAAGGAAAAGGGGAACCAATAAAAAAAGGACAACTGTTAGAATTGAGAAGAGGGCAACAGTAAGGATGAAGCCAGAACCAATGGTATCGTCTCATTCTGTCGGCACCGTACAACTCACTGACTGATGGAAGGGCGCTCACCGGGATAAGGTAGTGTCCCCTGAGGTTAGGGGAGCCCCGGTCCACGCATGATGGTGGTTGCTTCTTCCCCTGCCTCTCCCCTCCTCTCCCAGCTGTCTGTGCTGGATGTTGCTTCTCATCTGATCATTTGCTAGAAGAACTTCTACTGGCCCACAAGCTGTCATGGAAATCCAGTGCGGGTCCCCCTGATGGTGTGCCAAGTTGAAAGCAGCTTAGACTGAACCTCCCGGCACCAAAACTCCATCAACCAACATGCTTCATCAGGAATGGCTCAATTTGGAACAAAGTCTGGTTTTTGCTGATTGTTTAAGAACCAAGCACTCGGGCACTGGGCAGGGCTGGGATGACTGGACTCCACCACACTAGATACACGGGATGAACACCTTTCAGACTTGCAGATAGATCCATAAGGGACTTCCAGAGAACTCAAGCATGACCTGGTTGAAACTGATTTGTGAGATGTTTGTCCACAAGGCAAGAACTTTCTTGGTCTCCCAGAGCATGTGGAGGTCACCTTTACCTGCTGGTCACACTGGAAGGGAAGCCAGGCTGCTTCCCGCCTGTCCAAGCACTGGGCTACCCACCATGTCAACAGGCAGGCTAGTCCAAGAAGCATCTGCTGGGATGGACAGCTGCTGTCAGTCTCTCTTGCAAGCTCAGTAAGAAGCTGTCAGCACAAACAAGCTCTTATGGAAAGACCAGCCACACCATGAAAGGCTGCCTTCGGGCTGACAGGGAAGACGAGGTCTCGGGCAGCCTGTGGTCACCAAAGAGTCGCCCTGGCACCCGATGGAAGAAATGCATTAACTCCGCTGCGCTAGCCAGCAGCCTCCAATAAACCTGCCCACCCAAGCTAGCCAGCAGCTTCACTTGGGCACTGTGCTTTCTCTTTCCAGTTGTTGCTATGAAACACTAAAACAACCACCCCCATTTTTCAATGGTGAGGGAAAAGTGCTCTCATACAGCTTTATAAGCCATGCTGAGCTCCTTACATGACGAAGGCAATGTAAGTGCCAGGCACAACCACTAGCTAAGCTCATTTTCTCCATGTGTGTGTATTTCTATATGCATTTTTATACATGCATAATATGTGTGTATAAATCTTTACATAATTCATCAAAATGTTGGTCTGTGTAATTTTCACCTTGCAACACGCGGCTTGTTAAATTCTCTGCATCACACTCTAGTGATCAAAAAAAGATCTCAGCTGTGCTCTCCTGTCTCTGCTGATAGCCCTTGCTATCTACAATCTATCTTGGCCTTCACTCCTAAAGAAAATTAGAGACTTAATCTGTGAATAGTTACTAAGAACATTTAAGGATAAAATAAGTATGTAGCCTGGGGATAAGAAATGTTCACTGTTCTTCACTGGGGCTTTCAAAGAGCTTAAAGAAAATACCTCCCACCAGCTGGTCTACAAAATGTGTGACTTGTACATTTGTAAACCTGAAAAGTCAACAACCATATATGATGTTAAGATTTGCCAGCCAGAACCCGCAAGTCATATACAGAGACCTTTGCTCTGTCCTTGCTAAGTTGAGGACTGGATTTTAGTTGCGACTGGCCGGAGGAGAAAAAAAAAAAAAAAGCCTTGTGGAGGAAAACTTTCCATTAGCATAAATCCAAAAGCATCAGCCTGTGAACCAGCTGGACGTGCCTTTACTCCAGGGCATGCCAGGGGCAAGAAGGAGGGGACATGGGGGTGTCCCGCAACACATGCAGAAAGTCCCTAAATTGAACCAGCCCCTGAGCTGGCCAACGAGTGGTGGAGGCCATTGTCTGGAGATAAATAGCTGTGAGGTCTCTGCACCCACAGCATGGAGAAAGCAAGGTCTGCTTCAGGAAAGTCCTTGCTCTACGCTTCTGGGGAGAGCTAAGGAGGAGCAGGGAGTGGATGGAGTCAAAGCCTCATGCGGGTCCCACTGCACCTCTCAGGCAGGGCCAGGGCCGTGTAGCCTCCCTGAAATGCTTTATTCCTAGATATACATCGGGGAAATGCCAGTGTCTGTTTTTCAGTGTTTCTGAGGAGCTGAACTGGAAGCCAAAGCAAACCAGGGATCGCTATCAATGGCTCCATTGAGGGCTGGGGCAGGCCCAGCGCAGAGCTGCAGGGCACAGACACTGAAATGTTTGGGGGGGGGCTGTCCAATCTGTGGGTTTGTAGGATGATGAGGTACTGGGAAAAGTGGGGGGAAGGATGGAGAGATTGCCGCCGAAAGTGTGGAAATTGCACAGATTCGGAGTTTCCACTCAGAAGTTCTTATAAGGTGCGAATTTTGGCAGAGCTTCGCGGCTCCCATGGTAACCTGCAGAGGATGGAGCCAGGATGTCTGGGGAGAAAGATGGCAGCGGTATGTTTTAGAGTCCCAGTAGCTGTCCCCTCGCCTATGTGAACTAGAAGCCTCTGGCATGACACAGCACACGGGGAGACACCACAGACCCTGCCAAGATCTCCTGCCCACGGAGCACGGGAGGCTGGTGTGTGCGAGGCTCTGCCCTGGGTGCTACGCTGCCTTCAGCATCACCTTTTACCCCTGCTTACAGAGTTCACTGGCAAAAACACACACCTCTGTGACCAGCCGACAGCTGCTGACTGCCGCAGGCACACACAGAGGTCGGCACTTCGTCCCTCTCCTGGCTGCCTGGGGTGGGACAGATGGGCAGCGAAGCAGCAGGTGGAAAAGCAGAGGCACGTGCTTTAGGATATCAAAACTCAGCTCCTCTTCTGCTCAGTTAAGGGCCCTGAAACATTTATCCACCAAATACTTCCTTAAATATCCCACCCCTAGACATCCATCTCTCTCTCTTAGGAGACATGTGATGGTGTGGAGGTCTTGCTGCCACTGCCAGCAGCTGCCTTCCCTGATCTCCCAGCCAAGAGCTCTGCCCCAGGCGAGGGGAAGGTAAAGGGATGCACAATAAAGGTGGGAACAAGGTACTGACAGGATAACGTTCCTTGCTGTAAGGCCCCAGGGATCTCTGGAGGAAGGGAGCCCAGTGAGGTTGTCCCTTCTGTAAGCACCAGGCTGGCACATCTCTGCCATGTGAACTCAACACACTCTTCTGAAGTTGGCCTTGGAGACCTGCTTTCCCTCTGCTTCCTCAAAAAGCCAGGGACAGAGCAAACTGTACTTGATCTTGGGCAGGAAGAACAGCCTGTCCAGGACACAAGCACATGTCCTGCGTTAACTCTCCATCACACAATGACTGATGGACTTCTCTGGTGTCTCTAGGCAGAGGTCCTGCTCAGGAGAACATCGGCATGTACTGTGGTGCTAAAGGAAGCTCAGGTTCCTTGTCTCCAGCAATCTCTGGGTTTTATCTCTTTGTAAAGCATGGTCAGACACAGCTTGTTTGTGAACCGCCAGAGCTCTGGGACAGTGGTTGTTGCCACAGACAGCATGAACGGGTGAGGTGTGGGCTTGAGGGACTGTGCCCAGGGAAAGTCATAGATAGCCCTGCTTTCCCCAGCCCTGACATGATCTGGAAACAGAAGCATCCTCTCCATGTGTACCGAGGCTTGGAAAACAAGCATGCTACTTGCAGAGCAATCCTTCAGGGCTGTGCTCCTAATGATGGTCAACACCGCTCAGGTTTCAGACCTGCTCGTTGTCCTGCAGCTGGGTAAGTGGTGAGAGGACGCTGTGGTGTGCGCACAAGATTGGGTTGGCCTCAGGGAAGGCAACAGAGGGGCTTGCATTGCTGGGATGCACACAGTGTGCTTTGGTACAGCACACAGCCCGGGCTACGGCTCATCCCAGAGCTTGGCCAGCCCAGCGAAAGCCGGAAAGAGTCCTGGGATGACAGAAGGAGCTCTCAACTCTTCATCTGACTACGGCTTTTGTGAGTCAGGTCGTGTTTGCATAAACTGGACCTGGTTGCTAGCTGCAGGTTTTCCTGCCCGTAACCACAGTGCTTTTTAAGGCTTTTAGCAGCACCATAATAGTAATTATTACTGGCGACTCTAGCTCTGCCTTACTGTGGGCACATCCTGATGGAGCAGCCAGTGTGTGATAACACTAGGGAATAAGATTATTTAGGCAATTTTTCTTCTTTTGACAGCACTTGAACTACAAGAGATTCCAGTAAGAGAAATTACTGGCAGAAGGGACATGGAAAGAGTGATTTTTTAAGCAAATATCGGAGAGGGTGTTTGGAGTGAGAGATTGAGAAAGAAATTTGACCTGTGTCCCATCAGAGCAAGCAATGCAGCTTTGACACCACAGATATCCTACAGTCTGACACCCAGGGAGGGAAGGAGTTCAAGAACTCATTTCAAATAAACACACACTTTGCAGAAAGCTGTGGGTTTTTTTTTTTTCAAGCAGTGGACAAGGGAAAAAGGCAAAAGTCTTCAATAACCCTTTGGCTGACAGGTTTCTCCCCCTTTCTATTGAGCGAAGGGTAGATATTCACCAACATGGCTTATCCAAATGGTGGGTGTGCCAGGCTGTTCTGAAGTTCTGCCCTTGTTCATAGTCTGAATCTTCCCCCAAGAGCTTGCTGAGTGTTGGATGGAAAGCGCCCCCTTTGTAACCTGCGTGACAGAGCCAGGGGTCTACAGGAGCCTTTGGGTAAAGCCATGGCATGGACCTTATGGAAGAGTTCTTGACCTTTGAAGCCTGCAGTTGTCTTGAAACAGAAAGCCTCGTTTCACTCTGCCTTACTCACATCTTTGCTTTTCCCATACAGTGGGGATCAGAACATGCGCCGTGTGTTCCCATCACCTGGGGGCTGCAAGACTTGCTTTAGGGTGACACGTTGACATTGCTGTGCCACAGCGCCAGCGCGTCTGGGCTGCTCTTGGCCCAAAGCAGCACCCTCCAGCTGGCAAGAGAGGGGGCAGCTATATTTTGCCAATGTGGTGGTTTGCAGCAGCACGTGCATATGTTCTGTTCAGGTTTTCAAAGCCTATTGATCTTCTGATGCAGCTTAAATTCACCTGCCAGACCTTCCTTGGGGTAAACGACTGTGTCTCCAGAGCCTGGCATCTCATCCGCGTACAGTAGGGAAGCGCAACTGCCAGAGGACTGAGTGCTGGGAAAGGCGGGACTGTCTCGGGGAAAAAAAGACATGTTGGACATTTATGTCTGTTGGAAAAGAAATGTCAGAACAACAAAAGAAAATCCAGATGTGCTGCATTCACATGGTAACAGGCTAATTGGAGACAGCCCCACCTGATTTCTAGCAGCTTAGCATTTCTCTTGCTCTTTATTGACTGAGGATTTTCTCACTATTGGAGCATCTTTAGGAGAAAATACTAATCTTACTTGGCATTTGATTTTCTTTCAGAAATACTGTTTTTATTACTGTACCTTCATCAAGATTTCCTAATAAGAAACTGGAGACCTTTTAGCTCAGCTGGAGTTTTGCCGTGGACTTCTGCAAGGACACGATCTTGGCTTAACGTGAAGGGCTGAGAATAGGTCTGGAAGGCAGCGGCAGCAGACGCTCTCCGCCGCCGCCGAAGCTGCAATTATTGCTGTGCAGTTCTATCAGTGCATTTGTACCTCTCATGAGGGGGCTGGAGGGGCACTGGACACAAAGCAATATCTCAAAGTCAGGGACTGGGTGCAGGAATAATCCAAGACCCTCCTGGTAAAGGGCAGCAAATAGAGGGAAGCCCCTCTGGGATGGGGAGCTCACCAAACAGGCAGATACATCTTTCCCTGCTTGTGCATCTCTTGAGAGAAAACTTTTGGTTCCCAGTTTGTTTTAATGAGGCAGAGAGCTTTCAGTTAAGTATTTAAAAAACAGTACATTTTGCAGCTGTCTGGTCCAGCGGGGAATCTAACCCCTTTCCAGTTAAACTCAGACACCTGCAGCTGGAGACTCACCTGGTGCTGAGCTATGACTACTGCTTTGTGGATCAAAGTAGTCCCGTCTGTGTTCCTGCTGCCTCTAGGGCTGTTACACCAGGGACATCTTGGCCCCATGGAGCCAGCAGACTTGCTCCTGACCTGAGCCAGAGGAAGGCACACGCATGCAAAGCCCATGGTACATCCCATTCCCCACAGCCTGCTTTTTCCCCTTAAGAAGAAAACCGACCCAGCTGCATGGCCGGCCCCCGCGCAATGCGAAGGAAAGCTCATTTCCAGTAGGACAAACCCAGAGCGAAGTGGCTTTCAGCATCCCCAGCGCAAACCCAGGAAGCTGAATTAATTTCCGACACTTCTGGAATTTCAGCTATTTGAAAGCAAGCAGCTGTGCCCTGCCACAGGCTCTCAGTCACCAAGGGCTGGCGAGAAGCAAGCTGATAGCCCAGCACGGGAAGAAACAGAGGAGGAGAGGCCAAGGCCAGGCTGGTCCCATCCCAGTGGCCAGCTGCACCCTCATGCCCATCTTATTGCCACCCTGCCAGCACCTCAGAGCTTCTGCCAGGTCCCTCCGAAACACTGAAGGGGAACAAGTAGCAAGAGACAATCTTTGTCCCTGGCTGATAACACATCCTTTCTCGGAGCCCTCCCCACCACCAAGCTTTAAATCTTGCTCTTGGGGCCACCCGATCCCGGCTGAGCAAACTCACTGGCAGGTTGTCCTGGGGCGGGAGCCGCCTGTGCGTGACAGCAGGCACGTAAGCTTGGTGGCCCGTCAGAGGAGACATTTCTCTAAGGGGTGGAACGGGCCAAAAAAAAAAAAAAAAAAAAAAAAAAAAGACATCAGTCCCCTTCAAGGTTTTCAGTGGTGTAATAAAAGTCCCTGTGTCCTGGATGCCAGGGAGGTCTGGGGGAGGGGGAAGAGAAGGTGAAAGTGAATTAAATGGGCCTTTCAGGAGCAGAGAGAGCACTTAATCTTCTCTAGCCCATTTAGTGCAGATGCTGTTGAAGCCTCCCTGCCATGGTGGCTCGGCCCACATTGTCTTTTGCAGACACCGTGCAGCCCCAGGGGAGGGCTGGGCTGGCGGAGAGGAGCAGGGCAGGAGGGGAAGGACGTGCGCTGGCTTGAGAAATAGCGATCACCTTCGACACGCAGGATGAACCTGGGAGCACGGCGCGTCCGGGAGCACGGGGACAGCGTGCACCTCGCCTTGGGATGAAGCACAGTGTTTGTCTCAGCACTTGAATGCTTCCATGCCAGGTTCACCCACCCATGGGTAAGATCAGCAACGAGGTGGGGTGGGCTGGTGGAGAAGCACAAGGTGAGAATTGAAAGCCTTTATATCTGAAAGTCACCTTCGCATGTGGTCACCAATGATGCCAGAAGGGACCAAAGCCTGGAAGGCTGGGTCAGGGTACAGCTCCAAACCAAGCAGAGGGAAGAAACAGGGAGACGCATTTGTGTTACACGGCCCGGGCACAGGCAGTGCTCTGGGCAATGCCACTAGGGACGAGGCGTGGGCTACAGCTGCTGGCAGATCTTCAGCTGTGCCTCTGTCCCACAGAGGCAGCAGGACCTCCTGCTCACCACTGCTGTGCTTCCTGACTGCTTCTCCACTTAGGACGCTTGCCTCTCCCTGTAAATATTTAGGATGCTCTGTCACCCATCGATGCAGAGACGTAAGAGCAGGAGGCAGACCCCAGGGGCACAGGCTGGCACACTGCAAACCTCAGCCATGACTACAGCCCTGTCAATCCTTGCTATTCCCTTGATGCCTGGTTATCCTGCTCACAGCAGCTGTGCCCCACACGTGCCTCTGAGCACCTATAGCTCTCATAATGGTGTTGTGCCCTTATTATCACCAGTGCTTCCATAGCAGAGCTCCCTCCCATGACCATACCCCAGCAGCTCAAGAGCATCTCCAGGGTTGGTTTTTTTTTTTTTTTCCTACAGCTGTCCTTCTGGCTTTAGCAGTGAAAGACACCTTGCTCCTTTGACCAGCCCTAGAAGAGAGGCAGGCCCAAACCCTGCTGCTGCAGTCAGTAAGCGATGAAAAAAAGCCCTAAGTAGCTGCAGGACCTGCTGATACCCCAGCACGGGGTGTTTGTTTGCACAGGGTGCAACCTGAGAGCCACCTCTGAAAGAGAGAGAAACTCCTTGGGAGCTACAGCCCAGCACATCCCTTAGAAAACACCTTCCCAGCTCAAATCGTCACTCTTTTTCTAGAGGAAAAAAGAGATCCCCAAGTGCTTCTTCTCTGATAAGACTACACAAGAGCAAATAGCTAAAACTAACTCAGAGTGAGCAAGCCTGACCAGGAGGCTCAGATGAGGGGAAAAACAACCCATTCCCTCCTCCGGACACCCTGGGCTCCCACACGCTCACTTAAAACAGCACCAGAGGCAGCTCCGGCTTTATATAGGACAGGGGGATCCAGGTGGGCCAGTTCACACCAGCACAGCTGGTCTGTATACGACTGGGTTCATGAGGGACGTCTTCCTTTTGTCTAAGGATTTAGGTGACGGGGGAGGCAAGAGAAATAATTTTTGTTAGGCTGCTGGTGTACGGCCAGCGGTACCTGTAGAGTCAGGGAAAGCTGCACTGAAGTGCTGCAGAGACGAGGAGTCCTAGGAATACCTGAAAATAAAAGACTTGGGATTATAAAGACTTAAAAGAAAGCTATTCCTTAGACAGTTGGTAGCTGCAACCTCTGGTCAGCGATGCCTTCTACCTGAGGCTGTGTGAACTAAGAACGTTAATTGAGCCTCCTGGGTATGTAAGCCTCTTATCTACTTATACACAGCGCTTTATCTGGGCTGAAAAAAAATGAGATTATTAGCCACTTTTAATGAACAGCAGTAAGATGGGCACGCTCACCTACTCTTTGCTGGAAGATGCTTCCTTCTCTCTATGTTTCTCTTTAAAACTGTTAGCTTTTTAGGATATAAGCCAGGACTTCAAAAGGGATGTAGGTGTCAGAGGAAGGGAGATGGCTCCTCTTCATCATTTAGGGGCTGAGGGTGCTCTCAAAGCTTCTGCTCGGCTCCTTAATCCTACAGGTGCTTCTCAGTTTCTCAGATCTGACATCTCAGAGCTGTCGGGTGGGGTTCTCCCTGCCGCCTTGTCTTGCTCCAGTGACTCCCTGTTTAGCGAGGCAGCCTTTGAAATGAAACCCCTCTCCTCGGCACCTCGCTGTGCCCACGCTCTGTGTCTGGGGCGCACATCAGAAGGGGAAGGTGGATGGGCCACAGCTCCTGGTGGGCACAGAGACCTTGAAGATGGATGTGGTGGGGTGGAGGTGACGGTTTGGGTAATTTAAATGCCGCTTGCAGGCTACGAAAAAGCCTCTGTAAGACCCAAGTTCCTACGTTGGAGGGCAGGGGACACTGGTTTGGGTTGTGTTTATGGCTTGGGGATGGGGGGCTTGGCTGCAGGGGGCTGGCTGGGAGCTCCCCACGGTTTTGCTCCATGCTTTGTAGGGAACATAGGAAGCAGAGCAGTGTGAAATCAGCACCACGATGATGCCGGCCCAGAGCTGCCCTCTTCCTCTTGCTGCTAACAGAGTGGGGGGACGTGGCAGCTCACCAGCCCCGAGGGCCTTGTGCCTGGAGGAGGAAGCCGATAAGGAAAAGCCTATCTGCAGGAGCAGATTAAACCCCCCCGGCCAGCAGTTTCCCAAGGCAGTCTGTCGCCAGCAAAGGGCTCACAGGAGCCCCATCTTCCCTCCCGCTGCCAGCCCTGCCTGCCCCCCGCTGCTGGCATCCCTCCTGATGTGATCCCCCTCTGGATGTCCTCATGATCCAAGGGTGACTTCCACTGGCTGCTGCCTTTTCTTTAACGGCTGAGGGAGCTGTGTTTGCTTTTCAGATTCCCTTTCCTGATTGTTTTGAAAGACAGATGCCCTCTGCCCCTGCTCTCTTTAAAAGCCAGGGCTTTTCTTGCTGCTGGTGGGCTGTAAACATCTTTCCTGTTACAAATGTGCCCTTTCATTTCCTTTCTGGCTCTAAGTGGTGTTGCTTTTTTGTTTCTCTTTGGAAGTTGATTCTCATTTATCGCTGCCTTCTCTGTAAGTTGCTAGTGCTGGCCGGGAGAGAGAGGGTCATTTCCCTTCTTCTAAGCGTTACTTCCTAACTAAATTACACCTGGATCCGCCGCTAACCTTAAAGACACTGTACTTGAGAGAGGATTCAGGCTGGGATGGGGGTTTGAGAGTGTTGCAGGGCTTTCTCCTTGCCCTCCCGTTGCGTTTGGACCTGGAGGCTACTTGGGAACCGCAGCCATGGGGAAGCAGCAGAGCCCTGCAGCCCAGCCAAAATGATTTCTAAGCATGGGCAGAGCGAGACACAGGACCAGAGCAGGTCCCAAAACAGGGTTTTATCATCCTCTCTGCTCACACCTAGGTTCAACCCAAGGCTTTGGTCAGTCCCTCTCCCTGCAGGGACCAAGCACACCATAAAGTTGGCCAGTGATGAAGCTAGAGGCAGGGACAGGCACTGGTGGCTCTGGTTCCTGGCCCTGATCCTGCTCTAAGAGGCTGATTCTTCCCAAAATCCTTCAATCATTTTTTTTTTTTAAGCTCCATTCTCAGCTTGGTTTTTCAAAGCTGCCTCTCCCGCTGTGTCTGAGGGCTGATCTAACATCCCTCTTGCACGTCCCACTTCTTGTCCCTGCTTAGCTGGTTTTGCCCATAGGAAGCAGAGGCGGGGGGAATAAAAAACCCTGTAACTGAGGATCTCAGAGTGGTTTGCAAACCTCTCTTCTCCCCGCTGTGCTGCTGCTTGTTCTGGTGGTGGGAAAATTGAACTAGGGAGCAGCCATGGGGTCATGTGCGCTTCTGTCATCAAACGCCTGGCAGTGCCGGAGCAGAACTGGTTTGAAGGATCCCCAGTGCACGGTCTGCCTTTCCACCCATCCACTTTACCCCACTAACCAGCCTCTGCAATACAAAACAGGCTGTGGTTAGCAGCCGTTGCTTTGCACCGGGGTTTAATAGTGCCAGCCCCTGGGATGGTGACGATCGTTCAGGCCGGGGCGGGGGGGGGGACACAAAGCAGGGAGGGAGCTCTTAAAACACTGGGAGGTTGGCAGAAAGCAAAGAAATGCAGTAGCGAGAAGGCTCTCTTCCAAACTTATGTATATGATTTAAAAAAAAAAAAGAAAAAAAACACCCGAATGCTGGAGCTAAAAAGGCAACTTGAGGAATGAAGCTGCTGGAGTTTTCCGAGAAGGCTCCCAAGATGCACAATGGGAACATCTGTACCTCGGCCGGCACCTTGGAAGGGTCTCAGGCCGCAGAGCGGGGCTGGCGTCAGCCGGCTGCAGCCCTGCCTGGATGCCGCCCTCTCCCCCAAAACTCCTGCCTCGGCACGGCTCCTCCCGCCGTAAATCCCCCTTCCCACCTCTCCTCCTTTGCCGCTGGCTCCGTGGGTTTCGAGCAGCCAAGCATCCACATGGCAGGAGCTGGGGAGAGGGAGGTTTGGCCCCGGGAACAACCGTCCTCTGTGCTGCCCGTGAAAGGCAGTTTCATAAGGATCTTGCTAAAAACGGCCCGTTATCGGGATCCGCTGAGCAGGTCAGCACCGCTCCCAGGGACACAGAGACAGGCCAAATAGGTGCACACACACGTAGTGTCTTGGTCCTGGCACAGGCATTTTCCAGCCTCAGGGGATGCAAGGCAGCCAGGATTGATCCTGATCCTGTCTGAGAAGGCAGCTGGGGGGCTGGGGGATGGCTGCCTGCCCCCCTGCCTTCATAGCTGGAGCCCGCTCCTGGAGAGGGGGTAAATATATGCCCAAAACCCTGTGGTGGAACCTGGCAAAACCCCGTGGGTTCCCACTGCAGCAATTCCCATCCATGCAGCTGTCGGGAGGTGAAATGAGTCCCTTGGGGGATGCAGTGGTGGCCTGGGATGGGGGATGCGTTTAGAGGCAAGTCCAAGGGAAAACTCCCTCCCCTTCAACCCATTCCCCATCAGCTGCTTTGTAAGGAGCTCTTGTGAGCTTACACAAAGGTAAAGTACAGAAGTGACAAGGTTGTGTAGCTTTACTCCAGTGTTTTTCCTGACACTGGACTTAGGTGCTAAACATGGGGTTTCGTTTGCAGGGTTGAAGGCAGTGGATTTTCAGGTCCCAGGGGGCAGGTCTGTCTCCTGCCCAGAGGTGAGGGTTTGTGAGAGTGGGAATCAGTGGGGTGGAAATTGCCATTCCTAGAGACGGAATGAACCCAAGTCCAAGGCAGGAGCATTGTTAGATTGTTCAAGAGCAGCTCCCAGGGAGGTTCCTGGGATTGAATTCCCTATTTAATAGGTTGGCTTGGCCAAAGTTTGCTCCAACAAGGGAAACCTGGAAGACCAAAAGCAGGCTCTGTAGGCAGTTGTTCTGTTCACGTGCTCATTCTCCATGTTTGTCCCCAAAATGAGAGATGCAGTGGAGGCCTCTGAGAGCCATTTTGCCCTCTTTTACATCTTTTTATTGGAGCCAATGATGCCAGAGGCCAAGAGGATCATTCCTGCCTCCTGCTGACGTTAGCTCCTCGAGGTTCATCGGTGAGGTGTCTCGCTCCAGGATATTTGAGCTGCTGATGTTGAAGGCAAACATAATTTCTCCCATGTTATTTCCAGCTTGATCTGCCTAGTATAAAAAAAAATAATTAAAAAAAAAGAAGATATAAAAATAACAATAAAATTTAGGAGCAGCGCCTGGCCTTTGTGGCTCAGACCTTGATATCTGGGCAGCTCTGGAAGACCTGGAGCACTGTGGGTCCCTGCGCATGGGCAGGACTCAGGGTTTGCCTGGGGCAGGGCAGAGATGAGCAACAGAAGAAACCTGTTTTGGAGCAACTTTTTCACCCACAGCTGCATATTAATGCCATCTTAAAATGACAACAAATGCTGTTCTGTGTAGCTCTGGCTTTGATCTTTTCCATCATTCTGCTATTTTAAGAGACCAGAAGATTAAGTGCGATGCTGGCACGTCCTATGCTGCCACCACAGAGTGGCCTTGTGTGACTTGACCCCTGGAAGTTGCCACTCATATCTGGGATCCCCATCTTATAAAGGCAGGAGTGGTTTCTAATAAAAGGGAAAGAGTCTCCATCTTGGTCAGGTGAAGGCCAAATGCAAACAGTGACCTCCTGGGATGGCAAACAGACCCCAGCGCTGACCTTAAGCAGCCCCGGCTGTTCCTGCCCTGGGTCCATGGGCAGCCCTGTGGATGCCCTGCATCCCTGTCCCATCGCATCCTCCTGCTCCATGGCAGGGCTCCTCCCAAGTGGAGACAGCTAATGCTGCTTAATGGGCATAGATTTACATTTCTAAATGAATAAATACCTTCTTAGTAACACTAATGCGTGTTAGCTTGTCTTCCTCCTCTTCCCGCCCTGCACCGGAGCTGCAGCACTATGGCTGTACGCATTGTTTTGGTGATGGTTGTGGATGGTTATTTGCTATTTTACCTACATGTATTCACCATGAAATTACCTCTTTGCCCATCACACCTTCTCTTCCTGTCTTGGGGATGTAAAGCACCTTCACGGTGGTAGAGATATAAAATACTGAGGGATTCAGATAAAGCTGGGTTACGGGAGGGAGGCCGGTGTTTGCAGTTCATTACCGGACCCAGACCCCGAAGCACCCAAAACGTGCGGGGATTTAATTGCGGGATTCAAGAGGCTTTCACGCTCCTTTTGTGCTTGTGACCTGCCTAAAATACGGCCTGAGAGCCCGGGGCAGAGACGGCCACCGTCCCGTCCCCAGCCTGCGAGGGGACAACTCAGAAACCAGCAGCCCGAGGGCACCATCTAGTGAACAGCCGGGACTGCACAAACCCGGAACGGGCAGAAATGGAGTGAAAAACAAGAGGGGGGGCTCCCCAGGGGGTCAGGCCAGAGGAGTGGAGAGTCACGTCTTGTGCTTTCCCCCGCCTCCAGCTATTTTTTCATTTTCTCCGTCAGGTTCCCCCAGAGAAGAGCCTTCGCCACCCTCCATCCGTCGTGGCAGAGATGTTGGCCTGGGGCACACCATGCTCGCTGCTCTGCCCCGGTCAGGTGGCATTGGTAAGATGACGATATTTTGTTTTCTTGTCTGGGATAAAAAAAAATAAAAAAAAAATACAGAGTTATTTCTAATGCTTTGTGAGGGCCCCCTGGGTGCGAGAGAGCAGAGCGGCACAGGCAGGTCTGTTGTGGGGCAGCTCTGAGCTGGAGGCGCGGGCTGTGCTTTCAGATGAGCTGAAACCTCCCTTTTGAATTAGAAAATTTAAAAACCACCATAGGTGCTCCCCATCTCCCCATCATCCCCAGGGTGAGCCGGTGTGGGGAAAAGCAGGCTGAAAGACCACAAGTTTGGCGCAGAGCTTAAAGCTCCCTGGGATGATGCGGTGATTGCGGATGGAGGAAACTGCTGCTGCTGCTCCCAGTGATGGGTGGGCTGAGCTAAGTCTTCTCCTCCCCATTGCCTTACTGGGAATTGCACACATTGATGGGAGAGAGCTGACCTGCATCATCTCACTGTTCCCCAAGGAAGAGGTGTTTCTGCAGCCCAAAAGCGATGCTGTGCCTTGATACCCTCTGCTATCATCCCCAGCTCCCAGCCTGCCTCCTGTCAGGTGTCCTCGTGCCCAGTGACGCCATGGCCAGCCCCTGGTGCCCTCAGCTGTGAGCTCAGCAGGTCTTCTGTGAGCTGGCTAGCAGGGAGGCCATCACTAAGGCATGGGTTTATGCTCATGCATCAGATCGCGCTGTCCTCAGAGCCCTTTCCCTGGGCAGGGGAGGGGACAGGGACATGGGAAGGTGACATCTCCAGGCAAGACCACAGCAGTGACCAGCCCCTTGGCCCCTCCTGTACCTGGCAGTGCTGGGGACCACCCCAAATGCCCCTGGCACTGCACCCCACCAACCCCTCCTGCCCTAAAGGTGGCATCTTCAGGAGCTCATGGCCCCCAAGGCCACTTGACATCCAGCCTCCAGGTTGCCCCATAGGTGCAGGGCTGTGGGGTGCCTGCAGCGGGGGTCCCCTTGTCATGCTGGGGGTGAGCCCAGCACAGGTGGATGGAGCCACGGCTGAATGGGAGGTGGTTTCTTCTGTGGGGGCTTCCTTGTGTTGTGCCTGCAGCAAACACTTCCCATGCACCCAACGCACCCATGGCACGGGCACCAAGGGGTACTCAGGTGGGAGCACCCCAGCCCATCCAGCGCAGCCTTTGCAGCCCCCTTTTGGGGTCATCTCCCCTGGGGGGGATGGAGCATGCCGGAAATTGTGCCTTTTCCTCTCATCTGCAGACAGTCACGATGCTTAAGTGGCTTGTTTTTCATTAGGGAAAGGCTGTTGCTAGGCCACCCTGGTCCCTGGCATTGGTCGGGAAGGGGTTTTGCAGCCAATCCGGGAGGCTGTGCCGGCGGCTCGCACACGCACACACACGCACACCCCTCCCGCAGCCGAAGTGCTAAGCGGCTGCCAGATGTGCCTATTCATTTCCACATCACACCTAGTCGCTTCTTCCGGCCAAGCGGGTTATTAAGGCTCCCGAGATTTTAATTTGTAGCCTGCTGCGAGTTTTCTGCCTTCTAATTTACGCTGGGGGCATAGAGAAGAGGGGTGATGGTGGGTGGGGGTACCGCTGGGGAGGGGTGCGGGGAGGCCGGTTCCTCCTTCCTCTGTGACCGGTTTGGTCTCTGGCCAGTTGTCCCAGTGAAGCCTCCGCTCTCTGCCTGCAAATGGGACAAATCGTCCCCCAGTGTCCCCACAGCGAGGGGACTGACAGCCCCAGGTTAGCAACTGGCTCGGGGATGTTACAAGGTACCGCCATTGCTCCACCCCAAGGCATTTGGGCCTTACGTGGCACTTCAACCACATGTACCGTGATAACCAGAGCCGGCATCAAAGCAAACCAGGTGTTCGATGAGGAGATGCTGCTCCCGGCCGTGGTCCCCATGCAAACAGCCGCCGGCAGCCGGGAGAGGCGCTGGACCATGGCCAGGCGCTGGCGATGTGGGGCAGGAGGGTCAGATGCATTCCTGGCACGGGGTCTCCTGGAACAGCTGCCGTTCTGCTATGGTGCTATTTCAAGCACCCTACGGGTGTCCAACACCCACCCAGAAGAAGCAGAGCCCCCGGGTACACGGGCACAGCGGTGCGAGCAGAGCCCGGGGCGTGAGCAGGATGCGGGCACGCATCCACCTCTACCGCTGCAAAGCTCTCGCGATGTGGGGTAAGATTAGACACCAAAAACTTGCAGAAAACCGTGGATAATCCACGCAAAACTCAGTTTCTGAGTGTCCCCCATGAAAACCCATGTGTAGCAGGAGGGCAGGAAGGGGGGGAGCTGAATAAAAGCAAGGGAAGGCATTGAATCACTGTCTGCTGCTCAAGGAGAAGCTGTTGCTAGACAGAAGTAAAAGCCGTCGCCATCGGCTCCCATTGGCTCAGCCCCACTCCAATGACAGGCTTATCAGTTACCTGCTCTCGCAGCTGGCTGGAAAAAAAAACCTCATTTGGCAATGTTTTCCCTCTGATAAAAAACCCCATTGCTGGATTCGTGGGTTTGCGTTAATCATTATTCAGGGTCGTTGAGACAACGGCGGAGTTTTCTGCAGATTCTTCAATTATCACAAAATTTAGCCTAAACGGTGAGCCAGCCCCGCTCTCCTCCGCCCGCCTGAAGATGCTCAGCAGGCTGCTCAGGTGATGAGTCGAAGCGAAGGCTGGCGACTCTCAGCCATAGCAGCTCCCTGGCATGTAGGTGAATATTCACAAACACCTGTGAAAATCCTGTTTAGCTCTGGAAGGGTTCACTGGGTACAAATGTGACAAAAGTTGCCATTCAGATTGCTCAGAGAGAACACCACTTGGTCAGCAGGGAGCGGGTCACCACCACCCCTCACCATCCGCGGTGGGGTTTGCTCCTCAGCAACCCTGCCTGGGGCGGGGGGGGGGGAGGCTGGGGGCTGCAGAGCACAACAGCAGGTGTTTTCCAGCCCTTCAAATCTGATGTATATGGGGACTGAGCCCCCCCAGATTTGTTTCTCAGCTCCCCCAAGAGCTGGAGATCACGGCATAGAAGCAAAGCTTGCAAGGACGTATAAACACCAAAGGGTAGCCAGCCTTTGGCTGCCTTGCTGCCTTCAGATTTGCCCCCAAAGCAGGGCGGGTATTTCAGCAGGGGGGTTAAATCAGTGTGCTGGTGACGGGGACAAGCTCTCAGAGGCAACCTGGGACTTTCCCAGTGCCTCCTGCCACTGTGCAAGCAGTGTTGTGCAGTGCAGGCCAGGGAGCTCTGCTCCGGAGGCAGGGAAAAAGCTGCCCTGGATCACGGGGGATGAGCGTTTGATGAAATCTATCCCTTTCCTGGAGCCCACCCCACGCTAACTTTTGGAAGTGGGTCTCACTAAAGTGTTTGGATGGCAAAGACTTGAGAATTTTAATTTTTTCCCCTTAATTACGTCTTTACCCCCTGCTGCTGGCTGACGGGGAGGCAGGCTGAGTCACAGGCTGATAAAGCCTTGTGGCCTTCCACCACCTTTTGCAGCTTTCTCCAGCCTCACCCCAACACCACCGTGTCTCACATCGAGCCATCACGTGGCTTAGAGCAAGTCGGTGCTATGGGGTGGCGAGACATGGTGAGCTGGGGGGGACAACAAGGCGGGGCTCAGGTGGACAAATAAGCCGGGAGCCACGGGGTGCCCCATGCAAGTCCCCATGAACCCAGGTACCCCCCACGGGGATGCAGTGATATGGGCCGGGTTATTCAGCCATGAGCAAAGCATCCCTCTGCTGTGCCCTTCCTCCGGGTCTGCTTTCCCAGGAGCAGAAGACAGTGCTGCTGTGCCAGCTTTGGGATGCCACCATCTTCTGATGGTGCTGTCTGCCGAGCCACCGAGCTCCTGTCACCTTTCCCACAGCGTTGCTTCCCTCCTGACGCCTTGGGACAGGTGGAAATGGCGGAGAGGAGGAAATGGAGAAAAACCCGTGCCATCCGTGTCCCTCCTGCAACCCCCTGGGTGCCCCCACAGGGTTCAGGTCCCTCCAGTATCCTGCTGGGTCCTGCTGGCGGTGCACAGCATCGCACTGGGACTGAGCTGAGCTACACCCTGGGGCTCGCACAGAGCGTGGCGCCAGCTGGGTTTTACAACTTGCCGCGTCAGGAACGTGCCTCGGACAAATTGCCACGAGCAGGATTTAAAGATCTACCGTGGGACCATGTTTCCCACCGGGTCTGGTGGAGAGTGCCTAGCCCATGAGCTCACGATGCAGCCCAGGTTATTATTATTTCTGTCGAGGGAAGGCTGTGCTTGCACCACTGGGAAGCTGGAGCTTTTTGGACACGTCCAACGTATTTCGAAGCGCTTCTGAGCTGTCCCCGGCTTCATCTGCCGGGCAGGGAGGAGTTAAGACGGGAAGTGCAAGATGCCTCTCTTAATGGCACTGATGTGTGCGTCAGGTGTGCCTGCGTCACCCGGCTCCTTGGCCACTTCCCAAGGCTGGGGCTGAGCTCTCCTTCCCTCCCCCTGGCCGCTGGGAAAAGCCTGGGACTCATCTAACTTGGCCGTGGGGGACATGGGACTCTATTTCAGTGCTGGCTGCCGTACCTGCATCCTGCTGTGGCCGGGCTCCCGAAAGCCCCTGGGGTGCTGGCAGCCCTCCAGTCCCCTCCTGTCTCACAGCCCAGACAGCAGGACCTCCGTGCTAAAGGGGTGGCCTCAGCCTTGAGGCACCTGGCAAAAAAATACTGATTTTTCTGTAACGGTGGATGTTCAGCCCCCCGGGGAAGCGCGTGACTCCCCACGTCCGGCCCCAAACCCCACTGTGGTGCTCACACCCAGCTGGGGTACATCTGTGCAGCCACATATGGCACCCACAGAGCAGCAGCCTGTGGGCAGAGCCACTGCAGGGGAGCATCACCCTGTCCCCACACCGTCACAGCAGCCCACGCCACAGCTCAGCATCATTCCCCTCTTCCGGGACAGGCGCAGCTCTCACTTCCAGAGCCTGCACACAGGGATGCCATCTCACAGGGTGGGCAAATCCCAGCAGTGACAGCCCAGCTGCTGGAGCGTGACACACTGGGACACCTTCTCTTGAAACAGGCTTTTTCCAAGCAGGCGGCAGTGCTGGACCACAGGTCTCTTGCTGAGCCCATCCCCTGCTGCTCCTGCCTTCACAGGGATGTCCCCAGAGCGGAGTGGAGCAGCTCATTCCCCAAGTAACTGCTCACATCAGCCATCATCAGGCCACCTTAAGCACCTTTGCTGGTTCCAGGTGGGTTTTAAGCACTGAGTCACAGCGCAGGACGCAGGCAGAGCATGTCCGCCCCCCTTGCCGACCCCATCCCTGCCCTCTCCTCCCTCCTGGAGAGCTGCCTGATCAGATCATGCAACTTGCACACAGGGACTTTGCAACAACAGTTTTTTTAATTCAGAATTGGACAAATATGCGTGTAGTCTATTTAAAATGAAGTGCATCCTATGCTCTTGTCCAGGCTGGACATTGATTAGACCCAGACTTTCTTTTCAGCTTCACTGTGCAAACAAAGCGAGGAGGAAACTGCTTAACTGGCCCTGGATGGTTTGCAGCCTTTGGGCACCAGCAGGACACCTCAGTCCTCCCATAAGGAGGCTTGCCACTCACCCACCATGGGGGTAACCCCCTTCCCAGAGGACATCGGAGGTGCCCTGGCAGCCCCAGCCCACCGCCGCAGCCATCGCATGCCCACAGCAGCTCCTCCAGGCTGGCACCAGGACCCCGCGTACCCCCAAGCACCACGTGACAGACAAACACGGCGCAGCCATGGCATTTATTTCTGTGTGACAGAAAGAGGCCGCAGACAGCATTTTCAGGAGATCGCCAGTGTCCAAGTGCCACCATTTCTCTGTCCCCAAGAGGGGCTGAGGGCGTCTGACTCCTCTGCGTGCCGGGGCACCCAGAGGACGTGGGGCACAAGCCTCAGGGAAGGAGGTTGGCAGCCACCTCCACCTTTGATAGCTGGAGGCATCAGGATGGCCTGAAACACGTGGAGGAGACGTCATCCCCCATCACAGGCTGCTTGACATCAAGTCCGTGGGCCAGTACCGGTCGTCCATGTACTGGTTGCTGTCTGTGGTGGGGTCTGTGACAGGGCTGGGCGGCCGGGGGGGCAGACTACGGGCCAGCTCCGTCTCCCACTGCACTTCCACCAGTCTGTACAGCTCCATGGCCGTCTGAGCATCCTCTACCGACGAGTGCCCTTTGCAGCCAGCCTAAGCAAAGCGGGAAAAGCCTCGTTAGAAAAAAAGGGTTTGGCAAAAAACCAACTGGTCACTTCGTTGCTCAGAAGGACACAAGTGCTGGGGGTTTTGGAGATAGCAAAGGTTCGATGCAACCCAGGAGACATGTGCATCTCAAGCACTTTCTGGAGGGCACAGGTCCTGTCCCTGCTTTATTGAGATGCTTAATGGTCAGCTTGGGAGGTCCTGGGCTCCCCCAGCTTGATCCTGGCCAGGAGCACAGGATGAACAAGGTTCATCTCCATCTCACAGAGAGCATCCAAGGAGATGGGGGGGACCAGGTTGACCACACAGGCTTGTAGCAAACCCGGGAACACTCCCTATCTCAAAGTCCCTGCTGCTTACCTGGATCTTTTTCTGGAGTAGGTGCCTGGCCAAGCTTTTGAGGGAGACCCTGGCCCTGACAGGCAGCCCTGCCCTTTGGTTCAGCACAGGGATCTGGCTGGTGTCTCGGGTCCTGTCCTTCGGGTGGAAGTACTTCAGGGCTTGGAAGTCGTTGTGGATGGCATGTCCTACCACAATCTTGCCTTTCAAGATCTTCAGGATCTGGAAGCGTCAGAAGTGGTTAGGCAGGCAGTGCAGCAAAAGAAACACCAACTAAGCATAAAATAAGTAATTTTCTGTTAAATTCAGTTCCTTCAGTTCCAGTTTTTTAGGTTCTCAGAATGGAGCAATAACAAGTAAACCAACCCATCGCATGGCTTTGGAGGCTCCTTGTCCTGTGCTGGTATCTCTGCCTCAGAGTATGTCAGCACAGACCTCACCAAATATCCCAATTTGTGGCTGGCAGATAACACACACCCTTTTTTTTTTTCTTTATTTTTTTCAAAGTTTCTCTCTTTTTTCTCACCTCTGCCTGTGCAGCCTTGAAGGGAATCGCACTCTTCATGTGCTGCTTGGTAATGCCACTCCAGCGTGTCCGGTAGTCCACGATGGGAAGCTTGGGCAGGATGTACTTGTCATAGATGACATCCCCCTCGTAGTTCACCACGGAGCACCGTGCCAGCTCACTCAGCCTGCCCTGAGGACCAGTGCCCACCATCTCACAGTCGATGGCCACGTACTTGCCTGGGCGCAGAAGCGGGGAGGACGTCCGCACCCCCTTGGAGCTGCCATTCCCCTGGGACAACAGCACAGCGTGATGCCCGGCTATGCTGTCCGGAGAGGCGGATGGGGACAGGGATGGGGAGACGACTTGTTTGGGCTTGGGGACCTTCCTGCCACACGGTGCTGTGGTGCCACCCGCCTTGGTAAGCGTGCTGCCTGTCTCCGGCCCCACCACGGGGGCTTGGCTACCCAGGCACTGGTGGGGGCTCAGCAGCCCCTTCTGCTCCAGCAGTGCCCGGCGCTCCATGAACCGCTGGTGCTTGCGGCTCTTCTTCTTGCTGGGACCCTCTGGGGGCTGAGCGCGGGTCCCTGCAGCGGGGCCATGGGTGCTCTGTGGGGTGGGTGCAGAGACCTTCAAGGTGGGCAGCAGCGAGGTCATCTGCCCTTTGCCAGGTGGCATCCCTGCTGGAGTGGGCACGGGGGGACGTGAGTGCCATGCAACCCTCATGGCCCCCTGTCACATGACCCACACACTTCATGGTAACCCCCCCCCTCCTGCCCCCCCGCGACATATCCCCCCCTCCCGCGCTGTGTGCGGGTACAGGCAGGAGCTACGGGGCAGTGGAAAGGGGGACACACACACACATTGTCACACCCTGTCCCCACGCCCTTACCGCCTTGTTGCCCGGCCCCCACCTGCCCCATACCCACTCCCAGGGCCCTGCCCACCCTCTTATCGATCCGCAGCCCCCTGCCCACCCCACTGCCCCCCGCCCCCCCGCGCCACTGAACACCCTTAGGGCCCTGTCCGCCCATTACCCGGGCCCTCCCTGCCTCACTCCCGGCCCCAGATCCCTGCCCGGCCCATTACCCGACCCCGTAGCCCCTGCCCATCCCACTACCCGCCCCCCAAGCCCCTGCCCACCCCACTACCCGACCCCAGGCCCTTGCTCGCCCCCCGACTGCCCGCGGACCCACCGCCGCCCGCCCGGCTCCCACGTGTCTCGCCCGGAAGCCGCCAGGCTCACATGCCCGGGCAAGTCCCGCCGAGGCCACGCCCCCTGCCTCCCCATTGGCTGCGCTGCGGGGGGTGATTTGCATACAGCGCGGGTCGGGAGGCGGCACCGCCGCCGCCTCGCTATAAGGCGCCCCGGGTACAGCGTGGGGGTCGCCTGGTGGTGGGGACATCGTGGGGCTGTGTTCCATCTGGTGCTTGCATCCCAGACCCGTGGGCTTCCAGCCTGTTCCCTCTCTGGTCCTGAATGGGAGAGGACCTATTCTGTGTGGTGGGTTTGGGGTGGGGATGCTCACTAGGGTACCCAACTGCACACCCTGGAGCTTGTGGTGACCCTATGGGTATCCCTGAGTCCCTCAGGGATCCTCAGGCTGCTGACTGGGGCAGCACCACACCTGTGGGGTGGGCTGAGGTGGGACAGCGTGGGGTTTGCATCCTCCAGGCTCTCCCGTTGTGCTCCACAGGGTCGCGGGAGTCAGCTTCAGCTGGGGCACGGGTGCAGATGGGGTTTCAGACCGGCCTTTCGTTGCTTCGCTCTCAAGGATCACAAAAGCAACGGCTGAGGTGGTCAGAAGCGGAGAAGGGCCATCGGCAGCCCCAGTCACCAGCTTGTCCCCGTGCCTTTAGCATCGCCGGAGTGGCCGTGCTCCCTAGGGCAGACTGTGACTTGTTGTGGTGGGATGAGCCATACAACAACAAAATCACTAGTCTTCCAGAGGGAGCCAGGCACTTTGTCTGTCCTTGTCCCATGGGGCCTCACGCTGAGCATCCCCCTCTCCCTGCCACCGAGGGGGCTCGTGGGGATGCAGGGCAAGTGTTTTCATGCTCCATCATTCCCCACTTCCATCACCCATTAGCTTCTTTAACCTGGGCAGAAAGAAAAGATTTAGATCACCCTGTGGTTTATTTTTTTTCTATTTCTTTTATGTTTTGATTCTGGCTAGTAAACTTCTTAAATATGTTGCTCTGTGTTTTGCATCTATTGCTTCTGTCCCTGTGTTCAGCTAATTAACTCCTCCTAATGAGAGTATTTCAAGTGTCCCACAATAACTTACTAGGGAACCCTGGCAGGTCAGTATGTAGAAATTTCTATTTGTTTCTGTTATTTTTGGTGAAACTGTGCAGCACAGCTCTCGGGGATGGTTTGTCTGGGGCTCTGGGGGGCTCTTTGCCCTATTTTCCTCCCCCTAAGCAGGGTGTGAGCTGACCGTCACCACATGAGCAGGATCAAACTCGAGCCCCAGTGTGAGAGAAACACAGCTTGTGTTGCCTGTGGCATTTCTCCGCCAGATCCAAGTGGGCGCGGAGGTGGCATCTCTGTCTGCTCTTCTCCCTTGTGCCCCGCAGTGGGACGTGAGATTGAAGAGTCTCTATGTTTGGTGCTGATCAATGGACGTGGTTGATCACTTCTCCCTGGACACATTGCTATTGCACGTGTGGGTCTGATCAGTCTTGGCTTGTCCATAACAAACCTGTCCATCTCCTCTCATCTTTGTTTGGTGACACCTTCTTTGCCAGGCTGGCTGTTTTGCAAGAGGCACGTGATTCCCCTTGGAAGGGTGAAATTTTAGCTGTACCCTCGTGGTTACAAGGGAACCTTGACAGGAGAAATTATGCGCATGCGCGGAGGAAGGGAAAAGCTTTCTCTGGTTTCCCAAGGCCATGATAGCCTGGGCTGCGAGGAAAAAGTGGTGTCATTTTTCTCACCTATTCCAGATGCAAGGATGGAGGTAGAAAAAAGTCAAAATAGCTTAAAATAGGTCCGTCTGTGTACCATGACGTCCTCTGATCCTGCTGATGTCTGGGTTATCAGGTGATAGTTCTCACATGGTAGATGGTTCTCCCATTGGTAGAAGCCTTATGCCCAGCGGGGATGCCGCTTGTCTCCATGAGGTCCTGTGGCCTGGCTGGGGATGGAGGGTTTGGCACCAGGTGGTAGAAATCCCGTTTCGGATTTGGCAGATGAGCCGAGAGCTGAGATGAAGGCAGAGCGCGCCAGAGCCCGCGAGAGGTTTCTGCGGTGTTTGCACAATTTGAAATAATAACGAAATCTGTAAAACTCTGGGTAGAGCACGACTAGAATAACAGGCTAAATTTGTTGGATGAATAATTTAGTAGAAGTGATTGGCCCTGCTCCAAGCGAGATGAGCAGCAGCCTGATCTCAGGCTGAGCAGCCTGGGTGGCTCTGTCCTCGGCAGGGAGCTGGTCCATCTCCAGCCACCTGGTCATTGCTCCTGCAAGAAAAGCTGGTCTCCAGCCCAGGTGCCCGTCCCCAGGTCATCACTGCCTGCGGCTGCAGGGCTTCTTGCAGGGCTCGTGGTCCCCTTGTCTGGGGTTTGTTTCCAAGGCACTGCTTTGCAGAGCAGAGGTGGTGGCAGAGGGTATCTGTCACCAGCTCCAGGTCCATGGACTCACCCATCCTCTGCTTCTTTCCCTTATCCAGCCACTTCCCCATCCTCGGCTGTGGTGCCAAGAGGATGGAGGAACAGAGACATCTTGACATTTGGGATGGGAACGGAGATGAAGTCCCAGCGCTGGGAGGAGACGGCGGCTGTAGCCGCGGCAGCCAATTAATGTGATCATGTTTATGAATGCGGATTAGTAATTCCAGGTAAACTCCCTGAGAGCAGTGCCATGGGTGAACAAAGCCTCCCGCCCGCCTGGGAACTCGGTGGCAGCCAGCAGTCCCCGACAGCGCCAGCATGTTCCTGCTGTGACTCTAAACCGCTTCATTTCCCGGTCCCAGCCTGGACATGGCTCATTTTGTCCCCTATTACTGCAACAACAGAGCTCCTGCCCATCTTTGCAGGGCTGGTTGCACCCATGTCCCCCTGAATATCTCTGTTCCCTCCCTGCCATCGCGGACAACTGGTGGGAGTGAGGAGCTCAGGGATAAGTTAACTGGGAGAAGGCAGCAAGGACCCAGCTTTGCCTCCATGGGTGATGAGGGGCCGATTCACTGCCCTGGGATTTGCTGGCTGCATGGTGCCTCCCTGTCACCACCCATGGGTTGGGGCACCCCACCAGGGCTCCCTCGAGCTGCTCCCATCACTCCAAATAGGCTTGCGGCAGGGCTGGTTTGTGTCCCACACCATCTAGAAGATCAAACAGAAGATGGGGAGCTACAGAAGCAGGTCAGGGCAGTGACTGGTCCCTTGCTGGACCTGTTTTCCTTTAGAGAAAGAAAATTTCATCATGAAGGGAGCACCTGGAAACATCACCACCATCCTTTGCTGCAAGGGACTGGCTTGGGTGGCTGGTGCTGCCTGGCTGCAGATGTCACCAGCTGCTGGTCTGAGGTCACCAGCATGAGGACATCAGAACAGACAGGCACTGCGGTGCTCCCTGGCCTTTGCCATGATGGGTCTTGGAGTGCTGCAGCCCTCTTGCTCTGTAGCAGAGGTCTGGCACAGAGGGTCCCCCTGGGACCTCTCCTTTGCCATGCCTCAGTCCCCTCTGAAGAGAACAAAGCGGTTCATCCTCCAGCGCTTGGCCAGACTTTGGCTTCTCTGCTCTGCAGAGCTGGTCTGGGGCTGGGCACATGTTTCAGATTCGTGCTCAACCACCTTAAACCTGAAGGGCAGGAAGGCAAGAAGTCTGTGGATGTTAACTGAGGGTTTCTGCAACTCCCATCAGTGAGGACCTTTGTGGAGAAATGAGGAGATTCCGTAGGGTCTCGATCAATGAGTGCTTTCCTCCTTCCTGCTTTATGCCCTTGATGTTTCAGTCGTAGCTGCTCTTTGACTTCCTCATCCTGAGCCAACTCGTGCAAAACATCCAGGAGACTGTACCCCTCCTGGCTAAGGATGGGGACAGGCTGGGTGCGACAGCACCCACCCAACCTTGAAGACTACTCAGTGCGGAAAATTCCTCCTTGCAAGGCAGAAAACCTTTTCCTTTCCCTTGCAGCACCAACAACCTCTCTCTTCCGCTGATTCCTCCTCCACTGCTCCGTGGGAATTGCCTGTATCCCTCCAACATGGACAGACCTCCTCCTCAACCATGTCCCAGCAGGTAGCGGTGCTCCGGGAATGCTGCTAGGGACAAGGAGGGATGCTCCCAAAGGAGGAGGTGAGGGCAGATGATGCTGCCATTCGGCTCCCCCCTCGTTCCCCACTTTCTGGCTCACCCCCAGGAGAGCAGTAAGCAATTACGGGCCACATGGAAGCTTCATTATCGCCCTGTCGTGGCCTCATTTGACGAGACGTTTTATTGCCAAACTTATTAAAAGTGAAACGTGCGGTTTCTGTGCAGCAATTTCCTGTCTGCAGCGATAAGCCAGGCTCTGCCCGCTGTGTAATAAACAGTTATTTTTATGTATGGCTCTGGCTGGGGTGGCGAGGAGGAGAGAGGGCCCAGCTCGTGTTAATTGCGATGGTTAATGAGATCTATTTTGGGAGCGATGTGCGAGGAGGTGCGCGCCATCCCCTTGCCACCGCTCTGCGGTGGAGGTGGCCACCGGTGGCTTCATGCTCTGGGTGCTGGCAGCGGGGACTGGGCAGGGTCTCCTCCCTGGGGTGCATGGGGGCAGCCCGCCTGGGGGGTATTAATCCAAAACTCCTTCGTTGGCCTTGTCTCACCCCTTTGTCACAGCCGGGAGCACATGAGGGACGTGCTGTGCGCCCCCAGGGCATGAGACCCCCTCCCCTGCAAGGGTTGCCCCCGAGCTCCGCTGATCCCACCCCAGTGTCATGCTGGAAGGAGCCCCAAAACCCAGGGGCTTCGCTTCAGCTTCTCCAAATCCTCCCATCTGCCTGAGAACCACCTCTTCTGCGGCGGCATTTGCCAGCGATGCCGGTGGCCAAATCCTGGGGCATCCGTCACGTCACCTCCCCACTGTCCCTCCTGCCGCAGGCGGGTGCTGGAGCGGCGACGGCAGGAGAGACAAATTCAAAAGGCACACTATTGTCACAGAAAATCTGTGTCGCTGCTGGGCTGGGACCAGCCAAAATCCGATAAATACCAGCAAAGCTGATAAATTGTCATTTCATTTTGTCAGAAACAAAACGTCCTCATTAGGTGCGCAGTCTGTATTTTGCTTTAATTATGTCTTTTAAATACCTATTGAAAGGAAACAGCTTTTTTTAAATGCAACCTGTCAAAACTGCGTTTACAAAAATCCTGATTGCATGTTTTTTTTCCCCCCCATACCTGGCCAAAGCTATTAGTTGAACTCAATCTGAAACTGCGTAACTTTTCCCAATAAACAATTTGTCAGAAAAATTTCTCTTGGCTCTGGGAGACCTGTTAGTTATTTGTCAGCAGTCAAAACCCTGTTGGGTATTTCCCATCTGACTTCTTAACAGCGGCTTTATTGGTCTGGGAATTAACAGCGGAAGATGCGATACTTGCTATTCATTGCAGTCATCCCAAATGCCACTCATCTCAGCAGACCACGGCTCCACAAAGCAAAAGCCTCTCTCCTTCCTCCAATGCACCTTTATTTTTGGTGCCTGTGGGGTATTTTACTCCCTGTTTACCCCCAATTTGCTCCCTGCATCCTCCTG
Organism: Alca torda; assembly: GCA_008658365.1. Classification (NCBI taxonomy): domain Eukaryota; kingdom Metazoa; phylum Chordata; class Aves; order Charadriiformes; family Alcidae; genus Alca; species Alca torda. Next base: position 34,859,137 of record CM018083.1, read on the forward strand.
ACCCCGCAGTGTGCACCGCTATCCCTTGGAACCACATGGGGTCCCCCCATCTCTGTCCCCTTCGTCCCCATCCCTGCTGCCCAGCTCAGCCTCTCGCCGCGTAAACTCCCTCCGTCGCCAGTCCTCGTTAATTTGTATTGCAGCGTGTGTCGCGGGCTGACGTGTAATTAGAGCTCCTGAAGCCTGTCTCATGCTGTAATTGCCATGACAGGGGCCACAGCATATCCGCTTGTTAATTAGTAAACCACAATATCCCGGGGGCTCGTTGAGAGCTGCCTTAATTGTATTTCAGCTGGAACAGAGGGATAATTACCCTTCGCTAGCGCTGCCACTTTTTAATTCTTAAAAAAAAAAAAAAAAAAAAAAAAAAGAGAAAAAAGAAAGGAAAACCCAAATTGAGCTCTTGTTCTCCCTCGGTGGTTGCTGCCTCTCCCCTTGGCCGTGCAGGGACCTGGTTTTGTCCCAGGGGTGAAGGGGAAGGGCCGTGGATCTCAGCGGCATGGGCATGGGATGCCAAGTGTTTTGCATGGGGACATGCTCTTGGTCTGTCCTTCAAACTGGTTGTGGCTGAGCTGCCCCTGCTCAGGGGGTGTTTTAGTGTCCCTGCACATGGGACTTCACCAGGAACCCCGTTTGTGGATGCAGGTTGGCTTGCTGGGAGTCCCGTTTACCGGGAATCCCATCTTGTCCGCGGGCAGACTCCGAGCAGCACCAAGTGGCACCGCCTGGGCTGCTGGCACAGCTGGCTTGGAGGAGCAGCCTGTGGCCAGGGAGGAGTGAGCCAAGGTCTCCAGGCTCCCCACCAGCCAGAGGGACTGAAGTCCTCTCGAAATGCAAGTGGGAGCTGCCGCGGGCTGCAGGGAGGAGGCTGTGGATCGAGCCGGGCTCTGTGTAGCTGTATGTTCCCATCTTATATTTCACATGCCCAATACACTTATGTCGAGTGGGACCTCAATGCGCTCAGTGCTGGAGGTCTCTACTCTAGCAAACCGCATAGTAGCAGGGCCCCAGCCCGCTTGGCTTTGATGGACTCCAGAGGTGGATCGTCTTCCTTCTCAATTCCCTTCTTGTCAAACCTCACCTCACCGATCAACCAGGAGTCTTCTGGGACCTGGTTAAAAGCTTTTTCCCTCCACGGGAAGGATGTCCCTGCAGAGTATGAGTGTGTCTATGTCTCTTGTAGTGGTCAGAGGGGGACCGCGGAGCTTGGGTGTGAGATGAAGGAGGTGCTGAGGCACAGCATCACCCTTCTGCAGGCACTGCAGGCTCGCAGTGCCACAGGGGAGCTATCAGGTGGTCCAGGATCTTGGGGGAAGGTTAACCTGGGAAGAGATGCTAATGCACGACATCTGTCCCTTTTCCTATGCTTCTCCCCAAACCGACACAAAGAGCTCAGCTGCCATCAGCCCTGCTGATTCCTGCTGTTCAAAAAATCGTGTAATGGACAACTGGCCTTCGGGAGCTGGTTTGTGAATTGGTTTAAATAACAGGCCTGGCTCTCTCCTGGGAAGCTACGTGGAGGTCAGGCTTGAAGAAAAGACCAGTACAGCGGCTCCAAGCATTAGCAAGAAGAAATAACTGAAGCAAAGAGCCTTGAACATAATTACAGCCCTAAGAGCTGTAGTGAGAACTCAGCAACCTGAACCCATCTCCCAGACTTTAGTGCAATCAACAGATTGACACTGCTGGGTCCTGAAGGCTGGTTTTTGGAAGCCATGCACTGGGGCTGAATGCCAGAGCAGGCGGAGAAGCAGCACAGGTGCCTGTTCCAAAGGTTGGAGCTAGGAAAGTGTCTCAAATGGCATGGAAGAACCAGATGGAGGCAACCACTGGAACGCTCTGCACATAATTGAGGGCACCTTCAAGGGTGAGCACGAGGTGGCTGCCCACCTCCAGGATGCTCTCCGCTGCCCCCATGCAAGTCGCTGTCATTAGAGCTAGGGACGGAGTTTATAGCTGAGTAACCACAACAACTTTGCACAAATTAAACAACATACTGCAGGTTAATTAGATTTCTTACCACTGCCACCATTAACTTAGCCCTGTCGTCTGCTGTCAGAAGTGGATGGAGCCCCTTTGAAATTCACAGGCATTATCAGTCGGAGATGTGGATGGATAATCCTCTCCCCGGGCAACCGTACCAGTATGGGGATGGGTGGGAGATGCCACCTTCTCTGCTTGGAACCCCCTTGGTGCAGCAGAGGAGACCAAATGGAGAGGCAGTCGTCCTCCACCAGCACAGGGGCTGGGCTGGATTTCCCCAGCCGGCATTTCAAACCCACCTTCTCATAAGATGGTCTTTAAGAAAAACAGGTATTTTTGCAGTGGAGTCGCTCTCTCATTATTCCACGGGGCGCCGTGTGAATACAAATAAACAAAAGAGCCCCCTTCGACAACATCTGAGAATGCGGCTTCATATTTTTAAACCAATTTCCTTCGACCGTGTCAGGGCCTGTTTTGTGTTTGCTAGACAATTATGTGGCTAATGAGGACAGCCACGGTTACATCAGGCGGGATTAGGAAGAATAAGGCTACAAATGTTGCAGTGCTTAAGACAACCACTAACTAATGGGGGCTTGGAGGGCATGCCCCAGGGGCAAGCGGCTCCTGGCAGGGCTCCTGGTGCTCTTCTGAAGGAGCTGGAGCGGGCAGCAGGCAGCAGGTAGCGGGCAGGCTGGCCGGAAGGCGAGGGAGACTCCTGGTCCCTGCATGGTGGCCGTGCCCATGGGAAATGAGACAGTTTGATGGTAATTAGGACTATTTAGGGAAAGCCATGCCAAGCGCACGGCCCTGAGGTTGTCCCATGGAGGCATAGACATGATCCCTCTGACAAAGCAGGAGGCATCAGCCCCGTGGGGCTCAGCAAAACGGATTCAAAAGCAATGGGGGGACTGAACCTCACAACTGAAATCATCAAGAAACTGGTATTTTAGCTGAAGGCTTCCCATCCCAGCTTTCTTACAGGCAGCTGCACCGGTGCTCCCTGTAGCCACTGTTAAGTCATATTCAATGAATTCCTACAACCACAGCATCCCTCACTACTCCACTGGGAGAGCAACCTGGCCAGCTGTGCCGCTGTCTGGAAGGATTTTGGTTTTTCCCCTGAAGACCATCCTCCTCCTGACCCCTATCCCACGTTTTGGCTGCATCTTCAAAAGCCTCTCAGCTAACGCAAACCAGGAAAAGTTTGCCCACAGATGGATGGATGCACAGCCACAACCACAGCAGAGGTGCAGCCACATGTCCATCTTAAGACCTGAGCAGGAGAGCGTCCAGATCTAGCAACTGAGATGTCAACCTCCCTTAAACCATATTTCTGTGCCAGCCTCAGATCGGAGGCTGTCACAGCAGGGCACAGAGATGAGCGTCTCATCCTCATATCCCTCTTCCTCCCCTGTCAGACCCATCAGGGAGCTCCTACCTTTCCTTCTTGCTCGGGACAGCCAGACAGAGCCACCCTCCAAGGTTGGATGAAGCCCCTGTCCCCTCTCAGCCTTCCTGATAGAGAGCAAAGGCAGGTGGTGAGGACCCTGCAGAAGGGGAGCAGCCAGCTCCTTGCTCTTCCTCCCACTCTTTCTGTTGCCATTTTGCTGCCATTTGCAGATTCTACAGCATTTAGTCCCAATGCTTAGTCTTGGCATCCAGCTGTCCACCAAGTCATGCCAAGGTCCAGTGGCCAAGGAGAAGCAAGCACAGCTCACGGAGACACCCTAAACCCTCTTGTTGGCTCTGCTCCGTGCCTGGTCCTGGGGCCCCCTGTTACCACCAGCCGCAGACCTCAGTGATGCAAGGACCCTGCTTGTCCCTTCCCTGTCCCTGCTGTGGCCACCCTGCCTGTGCTTGTCACCCGCCTTCCTGGAAGAAGATGGGAAGTGTACTGAAGAGCCTCCCTTGAGCACAGCCACTGAATCGCACTCAGGATGACTAATTTGTGCCCTAATTGGTGTGGAAACGAATGCCAGAAAGCGCTGGAATACCGAGAAGTGAAGCTCTCCATCTTGGCTTCCTTCAGGGAAATAGTCTTAATTAAGAGTCTGTCTTGCAAAGAGAGATAATTTCCAGCTATCTGTTGAAATAGGAGCCATGGTGGAGGTTGTGGCTGAGACCAGCATCTTCTCCTCGCTGTGTCCACTTGGCCGTTGCAAAGCGAGGGTAGATCTGGGTACGCATTCCTCAGACTTCTGCATCTCTGGGGCTTGGCCAGCCCTGCCTTGACCTGCAGAACATCCCCATGACCCTTGCACCTCCAATTATTGCTCCTCAGCCCCAAGCACACCTTCCCCTTTTCGTCCACACATCAGGCCCCATGAGCAGGAGCTCCCATCAGAAGTGGTCACATTAGTTGCAGAAAGCCATTTTACCAGCCCGTGCCATACTGGCTCTGGTGGTGTTGACTCCATGCCTATGATCTCCACCAGTATTTACATTATGGTTGTTCAAACTTCATATCAACCATTGATTAACCTTGGGCTCTCCGTTGAGGCTTTTCCCTGGTGTATTTGCTCTGGACAAGCAGTCACATCCCTGCTCCCTGTAGTGGGTGGTCCCAGCCACCCCCCACACCTGGCACCCCTTCCTTCCCTGTTCAACGGCAGCAGACAAGGAGGGGCTGCACATGGCAAGCAAACTGGAGTGGCCTCATGTTGCTTTGCTGGGTGTGCTGGAGCCCACGGCACCACGCCGGCACCGTGGGAGGCACCCAGTGAGCCTTGGCATGGGTGGGAAGGGGACTCTGGGGATACAGGCTGCCATGGAGAGCTACTGGACCTGGCGCTGCTGCGTTCAGAGCACGGCTGGCATCAAGAGACTCCAGCCCCTTCCCCTTCCCCATGGCCTCGTCGTGCACAGCTGTTCCCTTAGAAATAGCTGTTGCCATGGTTTTTCCAAAGAAAACACATCTCTCCCCCCCCTTCCCCACCACCACTCCCCACTGCCTTAACCTTGTGACAGCAGTGATGACGCGGCTCCCTGAGAAAGGCCACTTCACGTAACTATGGTAACAATTAGCTTTCTCTTGATTTTACCTTGGGGGTGATGCTGGGGAGAGGGACCCAGGGCTCCTCTCCTGGAGCGGGTGCTTCCCCTGGCCTTGCGCCCAGAGCCATGGCTGGCACGAGCCAACTGGCCACTGAGGCATCCTGGGCAGATGCCTCACTCGGACATAGGGATGTCTGCAATCCCGCTTTATCTTGGGTGGCAGGGACATGCCCCCTATGTCCTTTATAGCAGGATGTGCCCCAGGACCCTATGCAAGCCCTAAGCATCTCAGCAGAGCTCTGCTGGCCTCCAGCAACGGACGGCGTGGGGACATGGGAGGGGAGCATCCCCCAGGCACAGGGAATGGTGGGAGCATTTGCATCCCCCAGATTCATCCCCGAAGCGTGGGGGAAGGAAGGGGGGAAGCAGCCAGGTGTGCCGGAGAAGCGTTGTGAGCCAGCTGGGATTTTGGCGCTGGGGCTGGGGACATGCTGGGGGCACCCGCAGCCTGGATGAGTGGTCTGCAATGGTGCCTCTGCTCCCAGCAGCGGGTGGGTAAACACCGTGAGAAGCCGCTCCTTGGGTACAACAGAGTCACAGCTGCCGACTGCAGCGACTAAAATAAGCGTTTGCCTGCTTTTTATTCCTCCGAGCCCAGCAGAGCCCACTCAGCACCGGGAGCGGAGCTGGAGTCTATTCTTAGCCCTGCAGGGAAGGGAGCGGGAGTCCCTGCACTGCCGCCATGCAGGGCTGGGGGCTGCCGGGTCCCATCCCCTCCCGGTCCCTGGGAGCCTGGCCTGACCCCAGGGGGACATCGAGGCGGGAGGGACTGTGCCCTGCTAGGGAAAAAGACCTACTTTTTGGCCAAGGAGGGGTTGAGGAGACAGTGGGAGGGAGGGATGCCCCAGCACCTCTCTCAGCATCGCTGCAGGATTCGGCATCCCTGGGGAGCGGCTGCAATGCAGGCGGCTTTGGAAGTGGTCCCGGCTCCTGCAGAGCTGCTTTTCCGCCTGGGCATGGTGGGGAGTGGGGGATCTCGAGTCACAGCTCCTGCTGCCTCCAGGGAGGGGGGGTTAAGGGGAATTAAGGGGTCCAAGCTGAGAGTCACCCCTCACCCTGTGCTGTGCCAGGATCGGACCTGCGTTGCCCAGCCCAACGCTTCCCAGTGGTTTTGACGTGAGCTGTGGACCACGATGGCCAGGGAGCCACCAGCTGCCAGCATCACACCATCCCCACATTGCACCAGGGGTTCTGCTCCAAAACACGGGGAAATTCAGTGTGGCCCCCCCCACCAGTCTGGGGGAGTGGCGGGTTTTGCAGGGACCAAAACACCCACGGTCGGGTGCACTGCGGCCAGCCCAGCGATTGGCGCTGCTCTCCATCCCAGCCCTGCGAGGATAAGGGCAGGATGGGGGGCAGGCAGAGATGCAGCCGTGCACGGGGGGCTGGGGGGAAGAAGCCCCGGCTCCATAGCAACAGGTACTTGCCACGTAATGGAGTCCTTTTCCGCTTGGCCTCCGCAGCCGCCAGCCTTATTCGCATGGCCATAAATAATTCAATTTTCTCATTCACACACATGAATGCTGCGGGCCGGGGCTCCGGGTGCGTTCAGCCTCCATCTGTCCTGGGGGGAAGGGGGAGGCAGGGCCTGATAATAGACTCCAGCGTTTGTTTAACATGGATGAGTGTGGCCAGATGGCCTGGTGATGGGAGGTGGGGATGGGGAGGTGGGAGTGAGGGATGCTCCGGGGTGCTCCTGGAACCCTGAGCCTCCCCTGGATGAAGAGGGGAGGAGAGCAGGAGACCGGTGTGGGGATGAGCTCTGACACCTCCAAATCAGTGTCTCCCTTGGAGACATGGACTTTTGGGCTGGGAATGGATTAGGTGGGCTCAGGCAGCCCTTCTTTGCACTGTGCCATTGGTGCCTTCCCGACAGGGAAGAAGGGATGGGAGAAGAGCTGCACTGTGTTTAGGATTGCCCCGATCCCTGGTGAGACCCTGTCTCAGCATGAGTTGGGAGCAGGGGAGTCAATCCAGAACCCAGATAATCTGGTTGGAGATGCCAAAGGGGAAGCAGCAAAGGGTGCTGCCGCTCACCACCTGGTCTCGTGCTGCCGGGCAAGAGCCAGCAGCCCCCAAAACAACCCCAGAGAATAACACCCCCGCCGATGGAGACACAAATTGCAGCTCGCTAGCTCAATTAGCAGGCTCTGGGCAACCCCCTGGCAGGGGTGCAGTGGGCCTGGCAGGAGAAAACAAGGGAATTAGCAGGGTTAAGAGGCTGCGCTTGAAAAGCCTGCGCGTTGCTGCCGAGGAGCCGGCGCCTGCTGTGTGCACACGCCGAGCTTGGCTGGGAGGTGAGGGATGCTGGCTACTGCCCGGTGGTATCGGTTCCTTGCCCTCCCCCACTGTGGCTTGGGCACAGTTCAGCCCAAAGCATGCCGAGGGTGGTGTGAAAGCCAGCACCTTCATCCCTTCTCAATGTTTGACCAGAGGGAGCCGTCACGCCGGCACACGGCGACAGCCTGAGCCTTGGTGGGCTCAGACCCCAACGAGAAAATACAGAGCAGGGAGGAACCTTGAAGGTGGAATTGCTCACTTCACCTTTACTCTGCCTCTCACGGGCAAAAGATTGGGCTCATCGCCACCAGAGCAACGTCTCGACCTCATTCACCACCTGGAGAAATCCCCGTTGGAGACCCCATCCCTGCTTAAGACAGTGGCAAGCAGGTGCTTAGCCTTGAGCTCAGGCGCTGTCTTGAATTGAAGGCTACAAAGCGGGCAAAGGGAATTCGGATGCTGCCAGAAGGAGGGTCAAGAGAGGAGCCCGTGTTCTGGCGGCGTTATCCATCACCAGCGTTGGAACAATTTCCCCCGTGGGAATGGGGGAAGGTGGAAGTGCCTGCTGGGGGGAGCTGAGAGCGTAACCGGCTCGCACGCTGGTGTTCCCCAGCGCCGCGACGTATTTGGGTACAACACGTGTGTGTGTATGTATGTATATTTGGGTGCCTTCATGCACAGGCATGAATTCTCTTCTGGTTACATGCTCTCACAGGATTTTAAAGCAGTAAAAGAATATCAGCTAGATAGAGCATCCCTGGCATGGCCAGCCACTACTCCGCAACTCCTCCCTCATGTTGTACATCCCTTGCCTGCTCCGTGTGTCTGCCCGCACGGAGCAGAGCCAGACCCCATGCCCCACTGGAACAACAGGCAGCCCTTGGCTGTGCCCATCTAGTATTAAATTATCTCCTTTAGCCTTTCCCTGGCTGCTGCTCAAGGGGAGCAGCAGTGTGGGGAGGGGATGAGCCCGACTGCATGCCTGGGAGCAGACCCCCCCCGGCAGCTCTCCACCACGGACCCCACATTTCCCCTCCGAGCATCTTCCCGGGAGCTGCCCATGGAGCAGCAGCCTCTGCCTCCCCAAAGCTCCCCAAAGAAAGGTGGGTCAGCCAGGGCTGTGTCCCCCAGCTCACTGGCTGCACCCACGGGGTGCACCCATGGCAGAGCATCACGGTGGACCATGGGTGCTCCCCTCACATCTCTCAGGCCATGAGCCGGGAGGTGCAGGCTGCGCCCTTGCGTTTCACCTGCTGCCAGGTGGGTAGATGCCAAGGCCACCCAGACAGAGATGTCTACCCATCAGACAATTTGCATTTTACCCCTTCCACCCAAAACCCAGCCCCAGCCCAAGCCCTCTGCATCTGTTGAGGGATGGGTGGCAGAAATGTGCCGCTGCTTATTCCTTCAGCTCCCAGCACCGCAGGAGTGGGACATGGAGAGCCCGGCTCTGGCAGGCTCCTCTCTCCCAGGGTGTCAAGGGCAGCTGCATCCTTGGGTTTGCCCATGTCCTCAAGGAAGGACCAAAGAGTCACTGGAGCACGGTCCCCTTCCCCACCTGCCCCATGTCCCCATGTCATCAGCCCCTGGGAAGGCTGCAGAGGCAGCCCAGACTACTAGCCATGGGGTTTGCCCCGGTTGCCCTGCTCCCATCACGGCCACCCCTGTGCAACCAGCAGCTCTGTATCTACTGGGAATCCACGCAGGCTCCAGTGGATCTGGATTTGCAGGCAGCTGTGGGCTCGGGAAGACCTGCAAGGGCTGCCTGGTGGGAGCCAACGAGGATTTTAGTGACTTGCATGGTCACTGTTAGGGTATGTCCTGTGGGAAGGGACATGTCCTTCCTCTCGCCAGGACACACTTGTATGCCATACACGCATATCTCCACCCTGCTCTTCTCCAAGCCTCTTTCAGTTCCCAGACCCTTTTTCTACCCTGGTCCCTGCCTGCACATCCGAGTGACACTGAATGGAGGCACTTACCTGCTGCTCGCCTTATCAGAGCTGGAAGGACAGTAGGACAAAGCCCTGGGGACCGAGTAGAGATAATCCTTCTCCCCTCTAAGACAAGGATGGCAGCTCCTCTCCCCCTGTCCCTGCCCACTCCTACAGCACGCACCACAGCTCCTGGCACCACCTGTGGCTCCTGGCATCACCCAAGACTCTTGGCATCACCGACAGCTCCTGGCAGCACCCATGGCCCATCAAGGCTTGGCCATGCTGGGTTTCAGGTGCCCAACATGGTACCAGCTCTGAGAGCTACAGCAGGTACCACCTCTGAGGACTACAGCAGGGACAAGGAGATGCCCAAGGCATCTGCCCAAAGCAAGGCAGGTGCCCAGACAAGGGGTTCAGAGGGACTAGCATCTTCCAAGGTGATCTGGGAAAGACAGCTGGCAGGGGATGAAGACCCTGTAGACCCCCACACCTTGGTGCTACCCCGGGGTGGGAGCATCCCAGTCCCTTTATGCAAGCAGGAACCTGCCACCCCAGGGGTTCTGTTGTCCCAGGCGTTGTCCTGTCTTCTGGAATAATCCCAGTGTCCTGCCTGGAGGGGTGGGGAAGGTGGCAGGGTCCCAGTGGAGGACAGAAGTGACTGGTCCCAGCTGGGGGTGCCCAGTCCGAGGTTTTGATTCCCAGGGGGACCCCAGTGGGATAAGGGGTCACGGAGCGCAGCCTTACCTTGGAGGAGCCTCCATGGGGAAGGGACGCTGAACCCGGCTTGGGCCACCCGGGTCGCGGGAGAGATGCGGTGGTGGAGGCAGGGGACGCGGGGACGGGGTGAGATGTGATGCATGGGATGGGATGGATGTGATGTGATGGGATTGAGTGGGATGGCTGGGTGAAACGGGTGGGATGGGGTGGGTGGGATGGATGGGTGGGTGGTCTGGGGGCTACGGGTCCCCCCGTTCTCAGGTGCGGAGACAATAGCCAGGGCTCCTGTTGCAGCTGCAGACTGTCTCTTTAAACCCCTCACCAGCCCACAGGTGGCCCTGTCACCACCGTGGTCATCCATGACGTCATCGGGAGGGAGGGAAGGGGAGGAGGAGGAGGAGGGGGGAGAAACGCGATCCCCCTCCACAGCAAAAGTCCCCGAGCGCCCATGGCAACAGATTGCAAATGTCACTGCGCATCAGCCGGGAGGAGGCTGCTGGGCTGCACCCCCCCCACTGGTGACACGAGAGGGGGGGCAGGACTGTCACGCCACGGGTGGCATGGGGGGGGGACGGGACAGGGCTGTCATATCACGGGTGACATGGGGGGGACACGGGGCTATCACCCCCATACGTGACACGGGGGTGACAGGGCTGTCACCCCATGGGTGGCACAGAGCTGTCATCCTGTGGTGGGTGCATGGGAGGGGACAGGGCTGTCACCCCACGCAGGGAGCTGGCTGTGGGCTCGGCGGGTGGGCAGGTCCAGCTCTCACCGCGGGATGGATGTGGAGGAGCCGGGAGCCGCCCTCAGCCCGGACACTGCTGCAGGGGTGGGTGCTGCTCTCCCCCTTCCCGGGAGGATGCTGGTCCCTGCCTGTCCCCTACACTTAGGGGATCCCCATTAGCCAGAGGTGGCACACAGCCCCGGCTCTCCCCACGGGCACCCCAGTGAGCCCCCAGCTCCTGCCCCTGCGGTCCTGCCAGGGCTCTGCCCCTGCAACAGGGCATTTTGCAAAGGCCAGGAGAGTTTCGGAAGGTGTTTAAAGGAGATCTTGCCTTCAAGCAGTGACAAGACAACCCCAGGAGCAAGAAAAGGGGGGGCCCAATCCCACACCCACAGACCCCAGAGCCACAGACCACATCCCGGTGGTGGTGACCCCATTAACAGCCTCCAAAACTCGCCCAGTTCCACTTCAAACAGAGCCTCTGGCACCAGTTAAAACCAGAGCAAGGGATGCTTTGATGGTAAAGAAAGATTTCCTTAGTGCTGCGAAGTTCCATGGGTGTTGTGACCTGCAAACTTGGCTTTGATGGAGCCCAATCCTGGTGAGATCCACCTGGGGTGGGGAGACAGGCCACAGGTCCCATGGTGTTTCCGTGGGGCTGGGGAGCCATGAGTCCCGGCCATGGCGGACAAGACCTTTTCATCCCCTTTATAAAACCATGTGTGAGTGTGTACACGGATCCTGATGCGAGGGGAGCCCAAAACCCTGTAGACATGAGTAAGTACCCCAGGCTTGGGGAAGAACTAAATATTGAATTCCATCCTTGTTTTCTTGTAAAAATGAGAGACATGCAAGGTCTCCCACTGCTCCCTTTGCTCTATTCTCATGCCAACAAGAGTTTCCCCAGCTGAAGTTTGTCACTACCATCGCTAGGATGGGTTCTTTTCACCCTAAAAAGCCCCCCACGGAGGCAGCTTGTTCCCGCAGAGCAGCTGGACTCATTCCTGCACACGCTGGGGCTCGGGGAGGACCAAGGCACCACTCAGGGCTGAAGTGTTCCTCCTCATGCTGGGCTTTTGTGCAAACTTCACCTTCCTTTTTTTTTTTATTATAAAAAAAATGAATTGGTTTATTTTTTTCCCCTGCCCTCAGCACAATGGGGAAGCCAACAGCGACCGAGCTCGGTGGCTGCGGGGGGGGGTGGAGACGGTGATGGTCAGGACCTGGAGTGTTTTCTTCCTCTGCAAGCATCCCTGCGAGAAGACGGTCCAGCTTTTCCCAGCAGTGATTTCATGCTGGCGGTTGTACCTGGCTGGTGGGGCAGGCAGGACGGGAGCAGCCCACCCCTGCCATCTCCCCAGCTCTGTGCTCCTTACACACCCTCTCTAATCCCAGGAAAGCAGCCGCAGGATCCAGAGCCAGGAGGCTTTTGGTAAACAGCCAAAGCAAGAACAGCAGAAGGGTCCTTGCTTCAGGAATGGGAGAAATCATCCAAAACAGCTCAAATGGGCTGCGATTTATTCATTTAATTCTTTTAACCCACCTGCTGGCTCCTGAGAAACAGGCTGGAGATGGCTGTGGCACTGGCAGGGCGGTGGTGCGGTTGGTGATGCTGCTCCAGCGCTGGGGTCTGCCGTGAAGGCACCGAGCATCCCGCTCCTCCGCACGCTGCTAAAGCCTAGATAAGGGACTGCCTCTCCCGGGGAGGAATCCCTCATTTCTGGAAGAAGGGACACGCTCAAGGGCATTTGGGGTGGAACGGGGGGATTTGCATAGAGAAGCAGCTGGAGTGGGGAGCTCAGAGCTGGACAAGGGATGAACTGGGAGAGGGACACCCCTGGCTGCCCCAGCTGCCCGGCTACGGGCTCTGACCTGGGGAGAGCAGGGCTTGTCTTTAAACACCGCTTCTTCCACCAAAACCAGCCTAATGAGACTGAAAACCATGGACCCACAGCTGCTCTGTAAGGCTGGAGGAGCCCAGCAACCCCCTGGATCAGCTCCCAGTAACCTCCGTACCCATTCCCTGTAACCGCCGTATCAGCCCCCAGTAACCCCTGTATCAGCCCCAGTAACCCCCATACCAGTGCTCTGGGCTCTGGGCTGGGACTTGCCATCTCCCCCTGGCCTGGGGATGTGCAGACGGGCTCCCCTCCTCCCCACTGTCCCCCAGCAGACGAGGATGGTGACAGTCACATGTTCCCCATCCTCACCGGCGCCGGACCCCCCAAGGGGCGGCATGAAACACTGTGGGAGGAGGGAAATCGCAGCCGGTGAAAAATCCCAGGAGCCCTGAGCCCTGGGGGGAATCGGGGGGAATCTGGCCCCACGACCCCCCCCACCTGCCGCCTCCCCTGGGGTCAGAATAAGTGGGAATTAACTTCACTCCCAGCCTTGTGCCCGCAATGAGATTTATTGCACGTGATGCAAATCCCTGACAATGGGTGAAACCGCTCCAGCGAGGGTCCCCCGACCTCCTGCCCAGCACTTGTGGGGGGCACGGCCATGGGAAGATCGCAGTGATGAAGTTATTATCTCCGGAAGCACTAATTGCCGCTGTATTAATGGCTCTTCTGTCCGGCGAGCTGTCTTTCGGTGTATGTGTGCCGGGCGGTTGTTTTTCTGCCAGCTGCTGTGTGGTTGGATGCTCTTTGGTATTTAGTTTGATCCTATTAAGGTGGATCTCAATTAATTAGGCAGGAGGCTGAGAGACAAAGAGAGACGCTGGGGCCATTCATTTTAGTCTTGTCATCGCGCCTTCTGCAACTGGGAGGCAGTGGGGAGAGCGGGAAGGGACACGGGATACAGATGCTTGGGATGAAATCGCTGGGAGATGGGAACAGGGCAGGCAAGTAGGGTGGCAGCGGGGTCCCCCTGAAGGTCCCCTGGTCCCCCAGGATCCCCTGCCCACTGCCTGGGAGTGCCAGGCAGGATACCTTTCCCCATCCCTTCAGGAAGGCTTTTGGAAACACCCAGGTCCCGCTTTGCCCTGCTGCTGATGGGACCCTAAAGCATCCCCCAAAACACACAGAAGATCCTCAGGAATTTCATCAGCGAGAGCTTTGGCGCAGCAGCAGCATCCCCCCTCCACCCTGGTGCGACGCTGGCTGGGTACCGCTGCTGCATCCCTGCGGGGCCACTCAAGCCGGGGCGGGGGTGTGTGTGTGCGCCTCGGTGGGCTCTCCAGCACCCTGCTTTGAGCATCCTGCCCCATGGCCCCCGCTCCCAGCTCCCTCGCCCGCCGGTGGAGTGGCTCCAAGCACCGGCATGGCGGCTCGGCATCAGCAAGAGGCCGGCAAATGGATCTCAAGGGCCCCCCTGACATTCCTCCTTCCTTCCCTTTGAAGGACAAGTGCCCCTCGGAGCTGCCCTCGCTGCCTCGGCTGCTAATGCATGGGGCGGGAGGGGGGATGCTGCTAAAAGCCTGGGTGAGCAAAAAGCTTTCAAGGCCCTTGGAAAGCCCGGAGGGGTGCCCGGGGGTGACCCCAACCTCTGCCACCAGTGCTGGAGTTGAGATGTTGGGGTACAAACCCAATATGCTGGGTGGCAGCAGGTGTGATGTCCCCTGGGGTGTCCCTGTGCGGGGGACTCGAGGTGCAGGGTGTGCCTGGGGATGGAGGGGTGTGGGATGCTCAAGGCATGGGGGGTTTAGGGGGTGTTTGGGGTGCGGGGATGGGGGTGCAGGGCAGCGCAGGGGGCTTGGGGATGGTTGGATGGGGGTGGAGGGGGTGCTGGGATGGGATGGCCGGGGTGCAGGATGGGTGCAGGGAGTGGTGGGATAGGGAATAGGATTGGTGAGGGGGTGGAAGGGTGAAGGGGGTGCCCGGGGTGCAGGGTGGTTGCAGCATTTCAGGGGGTGTCAGATGGGTGCAGGATGGGTGCAGGGTGGGTGCAAGGTTGCAGGATGGGTGCAGGGTGGGTGACAGGGTGGGTGCATGGTTTCAGGGGGTGCGGGGTTTCAGGGTGTGCCGAGTTTCAGGGGGTGCAGGGTGGGTGCAGTGTGGGTGCAGGGGGGGTGTGGGCTTTCAGGGGGTGTGGGGTTTCAGGGTGTGCTGGGTGGGTGCAGGGTGGGTGCAGGGGGATGCCGGGTTTCAGGGGGTGCCGGGTTTCAGGGGGTGCAGGGTGGGTGAAGGGTGGGTGCGTGTTTTCAAAGGCTGCGGGGCTTCAGGGGGTGCGGGCTTTCAGGGGGTGCGGAGTGGGTGCCGTGGCGCGCCCCGCAGCGCTCCCTCCCGCCACCAGGGGGCGCGGTCTCCCCCGCCCTGCCGACAGTCTGGCCCGGCGCGACCGTCTCTCTGACCCGGCGGTCGGAAGCGGAAGTGAGGGAGTGATACCCTCCCACCGCCCCCGTCGCGGGGCGTCGTCGTGCGGTGGCGGAAAGATGGCGGCGGCCATAGAGTGAGCGGCGGCGGCGGGACCCAGCGGCGGGCCACAGCGGTGAGCGCAGCCGCGGCCTTCTCCCGCCCCGCTCCCGGCCCCACCCGGGTCCCTGCCCGGCTAGAAGGCCACCGCGGCCTCCGCTTTCGCCGTGTCCCATCACCCTCCGGGATGGTGGGAGAGCAGCTGGGGGCCCCGCTCCCATCGGCGGGCGGGCCCGCAGCCTGCCCTGGTCTTCCCCTGGAGCTCGGTGTCCCCCCACAACGGCCGGGTACCCGGGCCTCCCTGCGGCCCCCCCTCGGCAGACAGGCCCGTAGGCCTCCCGGTGACCCCTCATGTGTGTTCCCGCCCCCAACTTTCTCCATCCTTTCCAAGCTGCCTCCCTGTGCCTTCCTGTGCCTTCCTGTCAGCAGGCAGGTCTATGGATTGTTTCTGGCTCCCCTCACTCCCTCTCTGTTGCCTGGGCGCTCCCTCCATTCCTTTGGAGCCCACCTGTTCCTACCACTCCCCTCGACTTCGTCCGTCATCTCCCGATGCCCCCTTGTGTCTCCATCAGCAGACAGGCCTGCAGATTCCATCACCTCCAGGTGCACTGGGATTCCCTCTGAGTTCTGTCTTCCCTGGTACTCTCCACTGAGGTTTCTCTCCCTGTCTCCAACTCTCCACAGCGTCCTTCTGTGTTATCTCCCCACTTTCCCAAGGCATGTCTGCACTTCTCAGCTGACCCCTCTGCTCCCTGAGTGCTATGGGGCTTTCCCCCACCCCATCCCTGCAAGCAGGTCCCTCAGTATCTTGGATTCTCCCCTTGTCTCTGGTCCCATCGCATGTATGTGCTCCCTCCCCGGCAGGGTGAAGATGAAGTAGAGCTCTGATCATGGACCATGATGCCCCCACGATCAGGCCCCGCCGCATCCAGAACCAGAATGTCATCCACCGCCTGGAGCGTCGCCGGATCAGCTCGGGCAAAGCTGGCACCCACTGGCACCAAGTCCGCGTCTTCCACCAGAATGTCTTTCCCAACTTCACCGTGGTCAACGTGGAGAAGCCACCCTGCTTCTTGCGCAAGTTCTCCCCTGATGGCCGCTACTTCATTGCCTTTTCCTCTGATCAGACCTCTCTGGAGATCTACGAGTATCAAGGCTGCCAGGCAGCAGAAGACCTCCTGCAAGGCTACGAGGGAGAGATCCTGGCCAACGGCAATGACCAAAGATCTGTCAACATCCGGGGGCGGCTTTTTGAACGCTTCTTTGTCCTGCTCCATATCACCAATGTGGCCTCCAACGGGGAGCACTTGAACCGTGAGTGCAGCTTGTTCACCGACGACTGTCGGTATGTGATTGTTGGCTCTGCTGCGTACCTGCCCGAGGAGCCTCACCCTCCCTTCTTTGAGGTTTACCGCAACAGCGAGTCGGTGACTCCTAATCCCCGTTCCCCCTTGGAGGATTATTCTTTGCATATCATAGATCTCCACACGGGCAGACTCTGTGACACACGGACTTTCAAGTGTGACAAAGTCATCCTGTCTCACAACCAGGGGCTGTACCTCTATAAGAACATCTTGGCCATTCTCTCTGTGCAGCAGCAGACTATTCATGTCTTTCAAGTAACACCCGAGGGTACATTCATCGATGTACGGACTATTGGCCGCTTCTGCTACGAGGATGATCTCCTGACTCTGTCTGCGGTGTATCCTGAGGTGCAGAGGGACACTCAGACGGGGATGGCCAATCCCTACAAAGAGCCCTTCATAAACTCTTTGAAGCACAGGCTGCTGGTGTACCTGTGGAGACGGGCCGAGCAGGACGGAAGCGCAATAGCAAAAAGAAGGTTCTTCCAGTACTTTGATCAGTTGAGGCAGCTCCGCATGTGGAAGATGCAGCTTTTGGATGAGAACCATCTATTTATCAAATACACTAGTGAAGACGTGGTCACACTGCGAGTGACGGATCCTTCCCAGGTATTGCCTGCCTCTTCTGGCAGCTTGTTGCTTTAGGGCAAGCACTCAAGCAGGTACAATGCTGTGAGCTGTGTTTCTTAGCTGAATCTGTGACTGTTGTTTAGGATCCCCAGTACTTCATTCTTGTGTGGACATTTGAAGCCTCTGATACTGAAAAACTTCCTTACCTTTTGCTCTCATAATTTCATCGCTTCCTTCTCAACTGAAAACGAGAGAGAAAAACTCTGATGTGGTTATCGAGTCCCCTTTCTCCAGGGATTGTTCCCTGTGCTCATAGATGCTGTACAACCCTCTTCTGCTTCCAAAACTCCAGCTAATTTTTTTTTTCAGCTGCTATTTCATGATGTGGTACACTTACATTGTAGAGGTAGTCTCTCCCTTTTGTCATGCATCTTCAAGCATGCTTTTCCAAATGTAATAGTCTTCATTTTTTCCCAGTAGAATTACCTTTTCTATTCTGGCCACGTACTTACTCTTTCAAGTTTCTATCAGAGCTAGTATTTATGATCTCTCCAAATTGGAATAGCAGCTCTTAGATCTAGCTAATGTGCCAATTGCTTCTCCTTTCAGTTTGGTACTAAAGAACTCGAATTAGAGCAAATGTAGCTCAGTCAGTGCTGGGTCCCTCCAGACATTTCACCGTCCCACAGGTTGATCATCTCTTTTCACTACTTTTAGAGTGGTGGCCAGGTTTCGAGCTCCGTGAAACTGAGAAAGATATTTTTTTAATCTGTTCTGTTCCTTTAATCTGCTTGGGTTTTATTTTCTTGAAAGTATTTAGCAAGAATTTGTAATAAAACTCCAGTGCTGCATGTAGGTCTGATTGAGGGCCATGGAGGTGATCAGAGGGCTGGAGCACCTCTGCTATGAGGACAGGCTGAGAGAGTTGGGGTTGTTCAGCCTGGAGAAGAGAAGGCTCTGGGGAGACCTTATAGCAGCCTTCCAGTACCTAAAGGGGGCTACAGGAAGGATGGGGAGGGACTCTTTATCAGGGAGTGTAGTGATAGGATGAGGGGTAATGGTTTAAACTGAAAGAGAGGAGATTTAGATTAGATATTAGGAAGAAATTCTTTACTGTGAGGGTGGTGAGACGCTGGAACAGGTTGCCCAGGGAAGCTGTGGCTGCCGCATCCCTGGAGGTGTTCAAGGCCAGGCTGGATGGGGCTTTGAGCAGCCTGGTCTAGTGGGAGGTGTCCCTGCCCATGGCAGGGGGTTGGAACTAGATGTTCTTTAAGGTCCTTTCCAACCCAAACCATTCGGTGATTCTGTTTGTTTTTCTTTCATACCCTTCTCTTCCTCCCAATCTGCCAGATCCTGGACTTAGATCCTAGAAGAAATGAACAGTAGTTCTTTGCGTTGCCTTATTCTAATTCTTCCTGGAAGATGACTTTTGTTTTATTTTTCTCTTATGTGGTGTTTGTCGGTGGAGTTACTTTGGGAGGGAATAGGTGAGGCTTAATCTAATGAATTTTACCCATTTGTGTAAAATTGAGTGGCTGTCTCAAAAACATTCAGGCTTTGTGGAAGTAGCCTGCAGCGTTCTGCTCTTCGCTGGTACCTGGAGTGGTGCTCCTGACCCCAGTGTAAATGTTTGAGGTAGTTTCGGCCCCGCTCTCTGCTGTGGTTACCAAGGCTTTTGTGGCTGGTTTGCTGCAGGGTGGTCTTGACTTCCTTCGCCTGAGGGTTCCTGGTTGTTATTTGTTTGCAGTATTCCTCAGGTGGTGTGTTTTCTGCTGGAGGAAAAGCATCACATTTCTCAGTTCTTTCAGGAGATAATTCCAGATGTGGAGCGGTCTCTGCAGACCTGCCTGAATGTAGGCTTTCTCTTAGGGCTTCCTGGAGGAAACTTGGCTCGCAAAATAACTAAACCTCTGATTTTTCTTTCATCTATCAGAGAGGAACATGAGTTTTCATTCGTTTTCAGGCTCCTGTCTTCTCCCTGGCTTCTCTGCCAAGAAGGTCAAGAAAGTTGCTGCTCACGCTCGTGGGTTGCTTTTATATTGTCAGGGTCTGCACTGAATCCTTCAAGGTTTTTAATCGCGTGCTGTGTATATGTAGCATGGGTTTTTTTGTTGTTTTAGGCTTGCGTTAGACTTGCCAGCTTTGCAGCATGATTTCTGTGACCCCCGACTTCCACCACCCACGCTGTGATGGTGTTTTGCCTGTGTTCCAGGTGTTGCTAAAAAGCAGTGAGGGTAGTTTCTGTGGTCAGGGGCATCCTGTAGATGTGTCTGTGTGTTAACCTGGCAAAGGAACTTTTTTATTTGAGGTTGGAGGATACTCTCTGCAATCTTCAATGATGTAAATAGTTTTTCCTTCTGCTGTCTCCTCTTATTTTCTCTCTGCTCCAACCGTCTATTTCAGAAGGGCTTCCCTTTCCTCAGGCAGTAGTCTAGTGAGTAACCTCATCTAGCGCGCTTCATTTTGACATGTGGGGGCTGGATTGTATTATCACAATTTATTTTGAGGCTGTAAAACAAACAAACCTTGTGATATTTGCAGGTGGGTAAGGTGGGCAGAGTTCCTGCCGTCATCCCTGAGCATTGTTTGGGAACAGGAGGTGAAGCATTTAGAAATTGCCTTTATTGACAGAAGATTTAACCAGATATGTGCATATAGCACGGGAATTAGTTACCTTTGAAGTAGGGGCAGGTTCTTACTTTGGGGTGCTGGGGTGTTAGCATTCCTGTCTCTAAAGAAAGCTACCTCAAACCAGGACGCTAAAGATTAAATCTGCCCCTTCCCAATGGGATAGGAATGTCCTCTCCCTTCAATGTAGCTGCTCTGAACACAACGTCATGTTTTTCCCCTTTTTTGCTTGTTCGTGCCATGAAACGCTGCCATTGCAAATCCACAGCGCGGTGCCTGGGTGGCACCATTCTTGCAGGTGAATGTCGGCATTAAAAAGAAGTCGTTAGTGTCTTTCAGATTTTCATTTCTGTGCTGGCAGGGTACCTGGAGGGCACAACGTTTTGTGGGCAGTGGTGTAGTGCACAGTACACTAAAAAGGCTGATCTCTATGTGATGGAAATATTAAGAAAGGGAAGAAAATAATGTCTCTACACAAAGGAAAAAATAATTTGTGACCAGCTAGCACTGCATTTAAAATCATTTTGTCAGCAGGAATGAAAATTAATTTTGGCACTTCAGAAAGCATTTTGGATTTGGTGGAGGGCAGAGAGGAAGAGAAAACAGAAATATTGACATCAGGTTTGAGCTGAAAAATTGGAAGACCATTAAGTTTCCTTCATGAATAGTCACAGTTAAGAGGTGGAAAATTTGGTACCTGTTGAGGCATTTGAATAGCAGAATGAATTAGTGTGAGGACTTGGGATTCTCCTACACTGCAGAGAAATTTGGATAGGGTAAGTGGTGTTATGCAGGGAGAAGGAAGGGACAGCTTCCCCACATGTGCTCTCCTGGGTAACCGCTGCTTCTGCCTTTCTCTCCAGCCTTCATTCTTCGTCGTGTACAACATGGTGACCACAGAAGTTATTGCTGTTTTTGAGAATACGTCCGATGAGCTGCTGGAGCTGTTTGAGAACTTCTGTGACCTCTTCAGGAATGCCACCCTGCACAGTGAGGCGGTCCAGTTCCCCTGCTCAGCTTCCAGCAACAACTTTGCCAGGCAGATCCAGCGCCGGTGAGCCATTCGGAGCATGCTTTATACCGTATAGACACACGCTCGCCCCCGTCAGCTAAGGCTAGTATCCAATAACGATGGCAACACTGAGAAAACCAGTTGCTCTAGTCGCTGGGTGGTGCAAGGATCTGGCTTGTACCTGGTTCATCATCTTGCAGCCTTGTGCATCTGATTTTATATTCCACAGCATCTGTCTTGTTACAGGAAGGAATAAAGCAGTGGCAATCCAGTGCTTAGAAGAAGGAAAAGGAATTTTGAGGGAAAGATGTTTCTGGTTCTCCTTGAGTAGTAGGTCTTCTGGAGGTTATTAAAGTTTTACTGCCCAGTAGCTTGGATCCCTGAAGATAAGATTTGTCAAGATCCTAGCGTCATCTAATTGGATGTATTTTGCCAAGTGGCGTTCTCTGAGTTTAGTGTGTATGAAACTGGGTTCTGTATCGTTCTTTCCAACATCAGTCAAAATCTTGTGGTTCTTGTCAAACTGTACTAGGAGAAAGGAAACTTGTCTGCCTAGACCTGTTGTGAAAGCTGAGCAAAATATCAAAATAACCTGGGTTTCTAGAATGTGCTGTAGCAGTCAAATGTGGTTTTAATGAGGCTGAGTGTGTTATTTCTCTTGGAATATATTTTTATATGACTCAGGGTGTTTTGTTCTTCCAGTGACTTGTTTCACATCATCCAAAGTACTTGGCAATCACTTATGGGCATGAAGCTTCTCTTGATTTTAGGTTGACGTCACATAAGTAAGAGGAAGTTGACAGCGTCTGTAACTTTGTAGAGCTGCCTGACAGTAAATTCATAATGCTTACTGGGAGAAAGAATGAGAGAGCTCACCGCAGACACTTGAAGAGCAACTCCTGCCTTGTGTAGTAGAGGGGAGAATCTTTTCATCCCTTTGGCTACAAGGGCTTGTAACAGGAGTGTTTAATTTACATAGTGAAGTATAATAGAGCATAATCCACAACAACGTCGCTTTTAGCTGAGTGTTTCTGGTTAAATGGCAATGTTTTACACTCCTTGATGTATGACATCCATGCAGCTGATCTGACTGTTCTTGCACGTGGAAAGCTTAAATTTTACTTGGAAAGAGAAATCCAGCCTGTGTTAGCTCTCCAGTGGGAAGAACGTTCGTCTCACTGTCGTTTCTGAAGAGCTTTAGGCTTCTCATCAAGGTTCTTCCTCATCTAAGGTTTCTCCCTTTATGCATTTAAAACATAGCAGCTAGAGAGAGGGAGATTCTCAAGTCAACATTAAGGGCTCAGCTGTTACTGTGAGACCCTCTGGCTTTTGCCTGTGCTGTTTCCAGGCTTCATGGTAAAACTTGGATTGACCGATAATCCATCTCTCCCTGTTTCTGATCCTGTTCATTTCCTGTACTGCAGGGCAGCTGGGGCCAGACCTTGTGGGTAGGCACAGTCTTGTCCTTCTGTCAGTTTGGACTTTCAGAGCAGAAACAGTAATGATGAGAGAGGATACAAAGGTCACCAGAACTGGTCTATGCTTAAATCACTGTGATACATCTTTGGAAATGAGCTGTTTTAGTTCTTACACTGCTGCTGTTTTTCTTTCCCTATTAGTTTTCCTCCTTAGTTTATTTAAGCTATGCTGTTCACCTGTGGCCTTTGTGAGTAAAACCCCTTTCTTGGTTTGCTACAGGTTCAAAGACACTATCGTGAATGCCAAGTATGGAGGGCACACGGAGGCTGTGCGGAGGCTGCTGGGCCAGCTCCCGATCAGTGCCCAGTCGTACAGTGGCAGCCCATACCTCGACCTCTCCCTTTTCAGCTACGATGACAAGTGGGTGTCAGTCATGGAGCGGCCCAAGACCTGCGGTGATCACCCTATAAGGTATGGAAGAGGCCAGGAAGCCCTGTGTGAGGAGAGCAGTGTGAGAGTAACTCTAAACCTGCCACGTGGCATCAAATGTGCAGAAAAGGCAGTAGATGAAGGCCTCTTACGGCATCCTTTCACCAGAGGGTTTATTTCAGCTGTCCCACAAAGCTTGGCCTCTCTCCTTGCAGTAACTGTTTTATCTTGTGTGTGTGGGAGGGCTCTTCAGGTCTTGCTGAGCTGCCCTGGGGAAGGTTTGGGTAGCAAAGCCTGAGTCTTTTCCGTATGAATGCTCTTGTTCCTCCTCCTCTTCTTGCAGTCCTGCCGTTGCATTTGGGCTGCAGAGTGATATGGTTCTGGATGCCTGCTTTCCTCTGCTGAAGGGATCCCTTTTGAGCACGTGGATTTAGCTGGCAGGGATGATCTGGTTTGTCCTGTGAATAAAATAGCAGCTGGGTTAGGTGTTATTCGGAATGCTTGTGGTATTGATTTAGCTATTTTCAGACTTTCCTTGTTTACAGTTCTCACCCCGGGCGCTGTACTCCTCTTCATACCCCTCTTCTTTCTGTAATGTGTAGGAAATTTGTTTCTGTAGTAGGAATTTTAGGCAGACGTAAGGGCCATTATGTGCCTTTTCTGTCTGAGTCTTTGATGCTGGCAGAAGGAATAAGTCTAAGCTTGGGAATAAGGAGGTTTGCAATGCTTCTTGCAGAAACACTAGGGTTATTTATTTCTCTTTGTTGATTGCAGCCATGGCTGCAAGTAGTAGTGGTTAAAAATCTACCATCTCTGTCCTGAAAGGCTCAAAGAGGCTGAGTTCTCCAGGCAGAATAGTGTTTCCACTTATAGTACTGTAAAAGCAAACCTATGCTCTGAAAACAAAGAGAGCCTTCAATGCCTAAGTGCTTTATTTAGTGACTGCCCACATGTTGGGGGCTCAGGCAGCCTAGGGAAACCATTCTGGCCGGTTTCCCAACTTTATTTTCATCAATGCATTCTCAAAAAGTGGTTTCATGTCTCCCCTGGCCCTGACTCAGGTGGCGGGGAACCACTGATTATTCCTGTGCTCTCAATTCCCAAATTATGTATATTTAATTGATTTTTCTGCCTGTATGATTTGGTTTCATCTCCAGCTCCCATGTTATCTGCAGAGAAAAGCCTGCCCTTTCCCCCTTGTCATGCTTGACGTTGGGAAAACTTGCAGGGCGGCAGTTGTCTGCCAGCGCCAACCTGCGTATGGCTCCCGCAGACAAAAGGGAGCAAAACCGCAGTCATTTGCTGCGGTTACGTCTTTGTAGTAAACAAAGCGAAGTGCCACCTTCCCTCCCTCCCCTGAGCAAACCGGCATTTCAGAGCCAGAGCTTTTAAAGCTCAAAGCTCTGCAGAGTCAATTAGGACTTTAATAGGGCTTGGGAGCAGTGGGGCTCCTGTTTTTTTGGAAAGTAAGCAGAAGACGAGGGGGTAACCTTAACCATTCAGTAGCTGAAATAGTGCTGCTGTTTTTCTCACATGCAAAACAAAGGGATTGATAAAATAATGCCGTTGCCTGTTGTGGTTAGAGGGTTTGGAAACGAGGGGCCACAGGATTTGTAATGCAAGTCCTATAATTGGCTGGAGTGCAAAACCCTTCAGCAGCTAAGGGTGTTACAATTTCTGTGCAGTTTCCTGGCTCCGTGTGTGAGATAGGAAAGCCTCCATACCTTTTACACATTGGCTTCAGTGCCGCTGTGCACTGTGTCCCTTTAAACCCTTAATGCCTATCTGCACCCCAGAAGGTTCAACTGTCTTCTCTGGCTACTTGAGAGACCAGGGGTTGTTTGCTCTCAGGAGGGAAGGGCTTTAGGTTCTCCATCACTGTCGTCTTCCAGTATCTTTTCAGGAGGCTTGAAGAGATATTCACTGGGTGAAATGATGGCACTTGTGAGGAAGAGGCTCTAACACAGCCATACCTATAGTAGGGGGTCTCTAAAATCCATCTAGATGGCTAATAAGGAGCCATTTAACCAAAAAATTGGTCTGCGGATAAATCTTCCATTTTCATACAGTTTGAAAAGGCTGGTCTTGCTGTTTCTGTTGACATACAATTTTATATTGCAGTGCCTAATTTATCCCCAGAGTGAGAGCCCATGGAAATGGCCTCTGATTGCAGAGCACTTTTAAAAATAGATTTAAAAATACCAAACTGAGCACATCTTTGAGATTACAGGGAGCTTCATCTTGAGGAGTAAATTATTGTGAATTGGGGAGAAAGAGGAGCAGATGGGGGACTGTGCTTTATTTAAAGAATGACCCTCCGCATACCCAGCCTTGTGTAGGAGGGAAAGGGCTTTTTGAAAAGCCAAATACCAAGATTGTGACTCTCTTGCTGGGTTCTTGTGTGCAATTTTCAGGCAGGGCTAGCTGGCACTTTGATTCAGAGGAAGGGAGAGGAGAGTGGCCCTCCAGGAAGAACATGAGGTTCTCAATAGGCTGTGTTGTTAAAATGTGGAGTATGTCTGCTCCTGAAACAGCATCGCCTATATCTGTCATCACCCGTTCTTCCAGGCTGAGAGCTGAGTGCATCGTATTGCTGGCGGGGGGGAAATGTGCTCTGAGATTAAAAGCATTCTTGGAGTTAAAACCAGAGGAAAATGCAAAATACTCACATGTACTAAGTGATGGTGGAAAAAGAAACAGTTGGAGGCAAAATGGCAATTCTGTGCCTGAAACTGAAAGAGCGGAGAAAATGGTATAAGGAACTGAGACAGCTTCAGGGTGAGGCCTTGGGTTAGAGCCCAGCTGCTTTGTGAAGGTGCCACATCCCAGAAACCTCCACCACCACATCCCAGAAACCTCCACCACCGTCTTGAGGAGGGTGGGGTCATCCCAGAGAGTCTCCTGTTCCCACAGCAGCAGAGGACAGTGGTGTTACCTGGGTTTATTTTGGTTACACAGAGTATGCAGAGAAGGTTCAAGAAGCAAAGAGCTTCCCAGACTCACCTGTCTCTCCAGTGCTGTTTACCTCATCCCCTGCTGATGTTGGCTTTGTGCTGAAAGTGTGTTCCAGAGCTCACCTGTTTGGAGACACAAATGAGCTTGACCCACAGGCAGGTTTGTGGGTGACAGCAGAAGGACGCAAGGTTTTCCTTGACCTCTGTTCTCGCTGTGATTGCTGAATGCAATCCACCAGGTACTTTCTGCCCAGCCTATCTCGTTGATGCTTTTGCTGGAAATCTAAAAGGAACTGCAAAGCCTTGCTTGAGCTGTAAAGTACAACTTGGTGCCTTTGAGCAGAATTGGATCCAGCTGTTTGCCTTCCTTGACTGAATGGGGATATAGCGAGACACAAGAGCAGCAGCGTAAAGCCTACCTGGCAGCAGCAGGAGAGGAAAGGGGTGGCCTTACACTTGGAGTGAAGGCCATTGCTAAAGGAAGTGAGCTCGGTTCTGTACAGTATATCTGCCTTAGGAATCAAGGGGAGCAGCTTGCATTAAGAGAGGATGAAGAGCCAGCACAGGTGAGGTCTGGACCAAACTTATTCCCTCTTGTGAAGTCAGCTACGTCCACCAAAATGACAGGCAGAGTTCTCTCACTGGTGATACTAAAATGAAGTCAAGCTTTTCTAGACAGTGGAAAACTAGCTGCCCTGGCAGGGGCTTTCCTGTATAGCCAAGAACCAGACACCCAGCTGAGGACCTCCTGCCCCTGAGGGAGTACCAGAGATTGAACAAGGCACTTGTCTCTGTGTGTGAAGAGTCCAGATGGAAAAGTCAGTAGTCGGGAACAGCCATAATTGACTTTCTCTTCCTTTCAGGTTTTACGCTCGTGATTCTGGCCTCCTGAAGTTCGAGATCCAGGCAGGACTCCTGGGGAGACCCATCAATCACACAGTGCGACGCCTGGTTGCATTCACCTTCCACCCCTTCGAGCCCTTTGCCATCTCGGTGCAGCGCACTAACGCAGAGTACGTGGTTAACTTCCACATGAGGCACAGCTGCACGTAGTGCGACACGTAGCTGGCGTGACTGCTCTCTTTGAGTCTGGGCCTCTGCCACAGATGCACCAAAGCCAGAAGCTTGCGCCTTCTAGGAAACCAAACCGTCACTCATGTCGAGAAACCTGACCTGGGAGCTCCTACCAGCTGGCATCTTGCAGGGACCTCAGCTATGGAAAGCCAGTCCGGTCAAATTAGGACTGTGAATGGTTCTTCTGACCCTGTTTGTATTGTGGAGGTCCCCGCTGCGTTAAGCACTGCTGCTGTTCCCTATTCCTGTTGATGAACAAAGTGTAGCGGAGGTTCCTGTTCTGGTTTCCCAGAGGCATGACCGTTTTCTCTCCTGTTGTAGGTCTTAGGGTGGCAAAGATGGAGCTTTGCAACACATTCGTGGAGTGCTCCCTTCTGCACTGACATTCTCCTACCTTGTTGAGACAAACAGCCTTTCGTAGAGGGAGTGGATGGGAGCCATGGGGAGGTCTTAGAAATACAGCTACCCGAGTTTGTATCTTCAGTGTTACTAGGGAAATGAAATCCTATTCTCATCGACACAATCTACTCGCTTGATTTTAATATGCAAGAGGTCAGGAAAAAAAGGTGTGAGAAATCACAGGAATCGAGAGACATGAGGTGTGTTCCTGACTCTTATGCAAGTCACTTAATCTTTGTGCCTTAATATCTCTAAAAGCTCCTAAGTGAAAGGTAGTGTGTTAATACCAGAAAGCCAGGGCAGCTGGCAGTGTGTCTAATGCACGAGGAGGTGGGCACGGAAAGAAGATGGGTGGCTGGGAAGGGCGTGAGGAGCAGCAGCAGCTCCTTGATCACATTGGATGGGCTTTTCTGCAGCATGGGGGTGAATCCCCATGGCCGTCTGCAGGTTCTGCTGCTGAGGGGAAGGGAGATCCAGCTGCTGGCACCCTCCTGCGTGTTGGAATACGAGCGTGGAGAATTAGCAGCGTTTGGATTTGCCCACAAAGGAGGGAGGAGACCTGAATTAACGTGCATTGCTGCAGGTTTGCAGTTAGAAGATGAGCTTGTTGACTTAGGTTGCTTACCTATCTCTGTTTGATATGCTGTTCTCTGTGAGAACCCAATTTGCTGTTCCCAGGTTTCAAAGCACAGCTGGCTGGTGTGTTGATGCTGGCTGGACCACTGCAGTGTTGATGCCGCTGACAAAATAAGCTCCTGGGTGTAATATTACCTGCCACCGTGGGCTGGTGAGGATGCTGGCCTGCCCTTCTCATAAAAAAAAAAAAAAAAAAAAGGGAGTTTTCGGTTGTAGGCCAACATTTTGGGTTTTCTGCACGCAGGCTGGTATATGACTGTGTGCTGCCTGGCAGCGCAACCATCCTGGCATCGCGAGGTGCCCTGTCGGAAGCTGGAGCCTGCTGTTGTCCCATTCCCATGGGAGGTACAGAGGGGGCATTAAAAAATCGGTGCTTATAGATGGGAGACCCTCTACTTCAAAGGACCCTGTGAGTGTCTTGTTTGGACCAAAATGAGCTGTGGGTGATACGTTGTGGCCACGTGCCTGTGAAGAACAGTATTGAAGTCATACATTCATTTTTCATGGTAATGCACAGGAAAATAACTGTGTGGGTGCCTGCTTATAGGATGAACAGTGGACCTCGTAATGGAGGGTGCCTTGGGGTCCTTGAATCAGCCTTTACTCTCTGTCCTATGGTATTTCTTTCATTTCCTGGCCTTGCTAAACATGTTTCTAGGCTAAGGCATTGTATTTCACCACTCTTTTCCTGTTGTTTGCACTGTTGGTTTCTCAGGTCTGTCAGGAGCGACTTCAGGTCAGAAGACTGCTAATAGAGGAGGTGTCAGGCCACGGGTGCTTTAGCTCCAGGTTCCTCTCTGTCTAATAACACTATTTGTCAAGGTTTTAGGTTTCTATCCTGTGATCTGTTCCTCAAACATTCAATTAAAGCTCCAAGTGGAGAATCATTTGCACATTGTAGATCATGGATTTACCTCCTCCTGCACCACTCTCGCATTTGTTCACGCTTCCAGTATGAGACTTTTTTTTGTTTTCTTTTCCAAAGCTCTCAGCAGCTCCATGCAAGACTGCGTTTACTCTTTGGTGTCACAGCCTTGGGAGGTCAGCGCTTACTAAAATAGCTGTCGGATCTCCATTTAGACCTTTTTGTTGTTGTTGCAAAAAATATAAACCACTTCAGGATTTCTGCAGCTGGGGCTTTTTGCCAAATTCAGGCTGTCCTGTGTGAAGCAGAGAGCATGGCATGGATTGTTGGACTTGGGACTGAGAGACCAGGGATCTGTTCTTAGCTCTGTTATTAAATTGTTCCGTGACTGGGGGCAAATCTCTTCCTGTTCCAGCTGGTGTTTTCTTCTCTGTAAATGAGGCCAAAAACATATTTTCAGCTTTTGTAAAACACTTTGAGATTCATGGATAAAAAGTGCTGGATAAGTGCTAAGTATTTTCTTATTATGTTTGCAGACAAACTGATTGATCATTCTGGGTACTAATTGCCTTGGAGTAGCATAGCAGATCCTCTGGTCTTGGCTGCTGCATTTTATATCTACAACAGAGTTAATTTTATTACAGAAATGTATTGAAAGAAAAGTCTCTCATGCTTGACATTTTGATTCTTTTATTTAAGAAACAAAAAGTGTGCGTGTGGTGGGGAGGGTGGGAGGAAAGGGGGGATATTTTCTACCAGATATTTTTCCTAGGTTAGGATGAACATTTGTTAGCAACACGAGACAAAAATGGAATAAACAGAATTTGCTTTAAGAGCCTGATTTATTGTCTTTGTCTTCCCAAAATCTTCATGGTGCGTGCGGACAGGAATCTCTTTGCTAAGAAGAGAGGGCAGGGGTGTGCCTTGCACCACGCAGGCATATCGCATGTGCGTTTGCTGCCTCTTCCAGGCACTTGGAGTACCAATGTGTTCAAGGATGTTCCTACCTGAGGCATTTCTGTACTTACTGTGAATTTCTCAAATTCTTGTCTACGTGAGCTCGTGCTGGGGGATGAATACTTGGCCTTCAGTTACGTTTTCCCCTTTGTGTATTATTACTAGCCCAACTTGTATTCAGAAACGCTTCCTTTAGCATTTGTCTGACCTTGTGGCTGTTTTCTGATGATGCTCCATGATTGCAAGATGAAAGTGGAATGACACACCTTTCTTGGCAGAAGAGCTGTCGCCTCCCCACTGCTTTTAGGTTGGGCTGAAGCACTTGGATTTTCCGCTACGTGCTGCTCCCAGCTGTGATGCAGCTTTGCAGAACATTGTGGCTGAGAACATGCGGACGGGACCTTCCCAAAGCCTGGGATCCTGTCGTAATCCACTGCTGCTCTGTAACGACCTAGTAGCATCCCTGTTTATGTCAGCTCCTCTAAGCATCTGCATCTTGGCATGAAAGCCACTTCCCTTTGAACCATTCCTCCGTTTTCCCGTGTGCAGTTCTCTGATGGAAGAACTTTGGAGACCATGAGCATATCAGAAAGCTCTTGAGCCTGTGGCTTTTCGGACAGGCACCGAGTGACAAGGAGATGCTTGACTTGGAAACCATGTTTGACTGGCAGCAGAATCCCATCTTTTGTTACTTCTTGTGCTGCCTTTGCTTTTTTTTTAAAAAAAAAAAAAAGTTGTAAAAGCAGGACACTTGCAATATTTCTTATATAAACTGCATTAGACAGCAAGCCACAGAAATCCCATTAGAATCAAACCTATGTATCCATTAATGGTGTGTCCCAACTAAAGACTCCTTTCAATTAACCTTCCAGCACTGAGCGGCTGGCCCTGATTTAACTCCCTGATGTTCTCAGTGTACTTAGAGGACCTTCCTTTCGCTCAGGTGCTGGTGTCTATTATGCTTCCCTTGGTCCTTTTTGACCCAGCCTGAAGAATCAGATTTCTGATGCTTTAAGAAGCCTCTTTGCCTTTCCTGTTTGCGTCCTCTATTTTGCTGCTTTTCTGCCAGCTTTTCCTGCAGGATCTCTCGGGGCTGTGGGCAGAGAGATGGTAAAGGCTGGATGGCACTGGGACATGTGGACCTCTGACAGCTTTTGTCCTTGTGTGGACCTTTATCAGATGGGTGATAACCCAGGCGCTGCAGAGCAAATAGGCGGTCCTGTGGGCAAGCAACGGGACAGGATTTTGTGGGTTTGCTTTTGCTTTGCTTTCCGAGTTTCAGAGCCCTGGATGCTGATGTGCCTGAATCCTTGTGCTTCCCTGTCTTGTATGGTTGTACAAGCTTTTCTGGCCAGGAGGAGGGAATGGTGAGAAGGGCTTTTTTTTTTTTTTTTTCCTCCCTCTTCTTTTTTCCTTGCTCCGGGGCTGCCGGGGACGTGGGCTGAGCTGTGCAAAGTCAGTGATTGTAGCAGTAACAGCCTGGCACTACCTGCCCACCAGGCTGACTGCTCATCAGGCGGCAGCGTCCCCTGCTAGAGCCGGGTGCCAGCTGAGGTTGTTTGTCTCGGGGAAGAGCTGTACTTACTGCGTAAGGAAATGAGTTCTCAGAAAAACACCCATGTGGGAAAAATCCTGAATTGCACATTCTTTTCCTCATGTTTTGACATAAAAATACCGCACCGTTTTGTTGTTTTTTTTTTTGTTTTTTTTTTTTAATCTGGAAACTAGTAATTCGTGGGCGACTACCGTGGTCCTGCATGCGAGGAGAACTGAAAAGGGGCACAGTGCCCCTAGTCCCAACCGTTTAGGACTGTGCTGCAGCATCTACGTAACATGTTGGCCCTTGCTTCGTTGACAAGGAGTCAAGGGCACTCTGTGTGCCTACAGGCTTTGCTGCATTTGTGCAGAGATAATTTTTCACTGTGTCTCTTGTTTCTTTCCTCCCAGAAGTCAAATTTTTTCCTAGGGCACCTTCTAGCTGTTGCAGTTTGCTAGCAGGGTGATTGCTGTCCTCGTTTTTGCCAAGTGCACCTGAAAATTTGAGGATGGTTTTAAAGGAACGTGATGGAGAGATGCTCGGTGGGTGCCCAGGGCCCTTGTCAGGCCAGAGGGATGAGGACTGCAGGGAGAGATGTCTCCCAGGGGAGCTTTCCTAGAGGAGAAGCAGCACAGCACTTGGCCACTGTGGAAGAAAATCCTATAAAAACTGCAACAAGGCAATGGAAAACTGGAGGTAACACAAAGCCCCCACCGTTTTCTGCATTTGGCTTTGTCCGGGTACAGACTGGAGCCTTTGGAGGAGTTTATTTTGTGTGGGTGACAGAACTAGTTTGAATTCAGCCTTTTTAAAGCCAGGAACGTGCTACTTCTACTCTCCATGGCCGTCCTCCTCTTTCTTTCTCACCAGCAGCTTTGCAACATGCAGAGCATGGGCCAAAGCAGCCCTGGCTTTGCCCTGGAGGACTCCCTGAGCCCCTGCTCTTTGCAGTGTGCCATCCCCCTCTGGAAGCTGCTCTTGCACTGGTTTGTCCTCTCATCTGCCGGTGTCCTTCCTCCATCCAGGCGTGTTGTGACAACCTCAGGTAGGGAGGCAGAGCGGTACAAGAGTGAGTTGGGTGGCCCAGCAACCTGTCTCCATCCCAGTGCCTGATGACCTGGGGAGATGCTTCTGGTTACCTTGGATGGGGCTGGTGGGAATGTGCTGGCGGTGTCGGCATCCAACCCCAGGCTTGAGCCCTGCTGGAGGACAGTGGTGGGACCGGCTGTCTCGGCTATACAAGGAGGTCTGGGGGGGTGGGAGCCGGGTGGGCAGCAGGGAGGCCCCACCAGAGCCAGCTGGCCGCTGATGGATGTGATTTTAGGGTGTTAATAACAGCAGCGGGCAGCACCGCGTCCCTCCGACCGCCTGCTCGCTGCCATCGAGCTGGTCATTTGATAGCTCCTTGGTGCTCCTCAAAGGCGTAAAATGGAGCGATGCCAGATTAGATGTACCCGCTGCCCTTGGCAAGCGCCGGGGAGATACGGTCCTCGCCCTCCCGCCTCCGGCCTGCTGGCGCCCAGCGCCGTCACCACGGCAACGGGGAGAAACAGCCATCCACATGGAAACGGCCTTGCTGCGCCCAGCAACCAGTTCGGGGAAAACGGTTCAAATGGTGAGTTTGGAGAGGTGAGGGGCACCGGCATCCCTGTGGCAGCCGGCGGGGAGCCCTGGCCCGCTCCACTGGGCTGAACCCACATCCTGCGGGATGTTGCAGCAGATGGTGTCCTACCATCCCCACGGTGGGACACCCCTCCTGAAACACCGGCATCGTCCCTGTTGCATCTCCAGCCGTGAAGGGTGGTCTTCGTTGCTGCTGCCCTATTTTTTGAGGGCTGGGTAAGGTCCAGATTAGCTGTGCTGATACCTGTGGCAGCGTAGCTAGGTCACTGGTTCAGCCCTGACTGGTGAGTCCTTAATGCCAGTAAAATCCCGCTTTGTAAGGGAGAAGGGGCAGCTGGCAGCCAAACAAGGTCTCCTGTAACATAGGGCAGACAAATGTCGTGTTGACAGCGCGATTGTGCAGTGCAGCCCGTCTGGCTTCGGGC
This sequence comes from Alca torda, assembly GCA_008658365.1. Classification (NCBI taxonomy): domain Eukaryota; kingdom Metazoa; phylum Chordata; class Aves; order Charadriiformes; family Alcidae; genus Alca; species Alca torda. The sequence goes on from CM018083.1 coordinate 34,892,082, forward strand.
AGCAAAGTCCGAGTTAATCTCTCCTCCTCCTGCCTCCTACCCCCTTATCCCCCCAGACAGGGGCTCTGCCCACGCCAGCGTCTTCCCCGGAGAGGGCTCAGATTTGAAGGAGATGTCGGTGCTGACCCGCTGGCTCCGATAAGGGCTGGGGAGAGGAGCCCTGCCATGTGGCTGCTTGAGACCCAGCAGGGTTTGTCCCAGTTTCACACTGTCCCTTTGGTGAGAGCGCTGCTGCTCTTGGCTGCAGGATCGCGAGGAAGGGGATCTTCCCAGCCAGCCACGCTGCTTCTCTTGCAGGGATTTTGGTAAACAGGGCTGGTTTTACAACCATGTCCAAGGGCAGATTGTTTCAGAGCATCTCCCAGTGCTGGAGCAGGCTGCTTCCCGGCTGTTGGCATTACAGAGAAGCCCAGAGGGTTGGCCCATCTAAAGTCATTTGCATTCTTTGGTCGGTTTGACCCTGGCAGCTCAGGAAATTGATAATTTACTTCTATGGATTTGGCAGGAGCAAAATGAAAGGCAGCGTCTAGGTCTTGGCAAGGGGCTGCGTGAGAGCCATGGCAGGCAATTAGGAGAGCAAGTTGTTTGCCTGCAGGCTGGTGCATGAAGAGGTGAGAGTTGTTTCTCCACCTCATCTTGGGACCTGCTGAAGGGGCTGGAGATGAGTGGCTGAGGGATGAAATATATGTCTTTCTCCTGCCTGGGGCTCCAGGTTTTATTTGATAATTGGAATCCTGCGTGCGGTGGGAAAGCTGGTCTGCTTCTGCCCAGAGGAGCAGGCAGAGGGAGAAAGGGCCAAAGCTGGAGTCTTTAGTGATGTGGATGTCAATCCCGGCCACTCTGGCTTAGAATTTGGCTTTACAAAATTAATCGTTAAGTGGTGAAGCACAAAGGAGGGATTTTAGAGCCAGTTCGGAAGGGGAAGGAAAGTTTTGAGGGCTGACATCGCCGCTTGGAGAGGCTTTGGAGCAGTTTCTCAATACAGCTTTGGGATGGTCTTTGTGCCCTCTTTATAATGGTGAAGTGAAAGCCCCAGAGAGCTGGTCATGCTGGCAGGGAGGGCCCCGGAACAAAGCCACCCCGAGCTTCCAACGTGGAGGTCTGGCTGGGAGAACAGCAAAGGGGCCTGCATCTAGCCCGATCCTGAAGCACAGCTGCTGTGGGAGAACCCTTCCCTGCAACCTTCTCCTAATCTGTGCTGGCTCTTGGACCACCAGATGGGAGATTTTAGCCTTAGGAAAGGTTTTTTTTAATGTTGTATTTTCACTTCTTGCATTTTTGCCTCTGTGTTTTCTCCCTTTCCCGACCCACCTTTTCATTGCCCGCATCCTTGCTTAGCACTCAGTCTCTCGCACCCAGCCCTTTCTCCCTTCTGCCTCCTTTCTCTGGAAAAAACAAGCCTTGAAGCTGCTGTCGGGAGCAGCTACCCAAAGTTATGGCTGTCAGGGCTCTGTAGCTGCCGAGAGGTTTGGGTCCAGGTCCCAGATCTGTGCTCAGCCTCCGACTCTCAGTAGATGTGGGTGTAGGAAGAGAGCTATGAAGTCCAGGGAAAGGAAAGGACCCCGCCAAGTGGCACTAGCGCAGGGGGAGCTTGGAGACCCCAGCAGAGGAGGTGTGAGTGGTTTCAAAAAAAGGGAATAGCGTTGAGGCTTGGCTCCCTTCTGCATCTCCCCAAGAGGACCCCACAGCCCCTCTTCACCATCAGCACGGGAACTTGGATGCTATTAGGCAGTTCATTAGTAAAACCTCTGAGCAGTTCCCACTGCCGTTGAGTACCCATTAATGCCTCTTGAAGGGAGAGAACACTGGAAAAGCACAAAAACAATCTGAGGGTCCTTGATCTCTTTTTGGTCTTGAGAGGTCATGGGCTGAGGTTGGAGGGGCAGCTGGGAGGGGAAGAGGGGCCAGGCGGGGATGGATGCCAGGCATGAAAGCAGCACCGCGATTATCTGCCCAAGCCTGAGCGCAAAAACATAACCTGACTTGAACTGTTACTTCTCAAAAGCTCCCCAGGGGTGATTTAGGGTTATAAACACCTACTCACTGACCCGCTTTGTGCGCATCTCGAGCCAGGTATTCCTGCACCAGAAGGAAAGCCGGCAAAACCTGCGCAGATGTCCCTAACAGCTGCAGCTGGGCTGCGGTAAACCACCCCTGCCGCTACAGTTTATTAGCACTGCAGGGTCTGTCCCCTTCTCCTTGCTCGCTTGTGTATACAGTCAGCTGTTAAAGGACACTGACATCGCTTAATTAATGGTTTAATTGAATCTCACAAAGGGATCGAAACTGGCTGCCTGACACTTGTCACCGAGATGCTCACATAAGAAATAGTAAATCACCAATTCAGCAGAGAAAACTGCAGCTCTAGGTAGAAAGTCTTTGTTGCTGGGGATTGGGAAATAATTCCTATTTGCAGAATAACGTACTATTAGGGAGGAGCCTGGGGGCCATTTTTCCAAGCTACCAGGTACCATCCCTGTCCAGGAGAAGGGTAACTGGGTTAGACTGACTCCCCAGGGTGGTATGGCACTCATTAGGGGGTAAACAGACCTGAGGTAGCATTTTATCTGCAGGTCTGCATTGTGTTCCACCCCCTATGTGATGGAGAAAAGTCCAGGTGGTATTTTAAAACAGAGGGCAATACCCCAGGAGGACCAGGGTTGAACCACGATGAAGCTTTGTGGTCAGTAGCAGCTTCTGAGCTTGCTTCCAGGAAAAGGGCTTCTTTGAGAGCAGGGAATTAAAAGTTAAGAGGGAGTGGAGAGAAAAATGTCCCAAAGCAATGGGGAAGCCCAAAGGGAGAGGATGTGACCCTAATGAGGGTGCTAACGCTGTGGCCTTGCTACTGACAAGTGAAGTAATTGCTGCTGAGGAGGAATGTGAGCCAGCAGAAAACAGTATTCCATCCAGGCGCCAAGAAAAGCAATTAGAACTGGTAAACACCAGTGGCTGACTAAAACCAGGCCCTTAATTAATAGTTTCAGCTGAAGGGTAAGGAAATCATTAAGTGCTATTGGTGTCTATTAATTCCCTGCAAGACGAACAACAACAGAGTTTTAAGACTTCTTTCACCCTACAGCGTGTGCAGGAAGGAGCGACTGAGCCCTTGTACGAGGTGGGAGAGGTTGCTTTGTACAGCTGCGCTCTCCCACTTCACCGCCGGCTGCCCCGGAGGCCTGGGATGTGCTGCAGGATAAAAGAGCTCAGACCGAGCACTGAGGTAGGAGGACGTGGCTTTGGGGCTGATCCATCAGGGCAGGAGAGATGGTGGGTGGAAAACATGACTTCAACAAAAAGCTGTGCAGCTGAAGCACTGTGCCGGAGAGCTCAGGGGAGGGTACGCGGAGCTGGGGGTTTGGAAGACAAATATTCATGATACTCTACAGATCCAGCCACTGAACCATGAATAGTGTCAGCCTCTTCTGTCCAGCTCAGAGAGTGCTGTATAAGTATCAGTTGGAGGAAGAAGTCGGGATAGGTACCAGAACTAGGGTGGGCAGATAAAACTTCCCACTGTATAAGCTCTGGCGGTGTATTGGGAGACTTCATAAAATGTTCCCGAACGCTCAGAAATCAAGAGTGTTAAGGAGTGGCCTTTACAAAGGGCACAGCCTTGATTCTAAATCTGGATAAGACAAAAGATTTATTCTTGTTGCTTTCTGACTCTCGAGTCATCCACCCACTCTTCCCTGAATTTCGGAAGAACTGCAAATCCCTTCCCAAGCTTCGTTTTTCAATTTGTTCTGTCATCTTTATCTGACGTGGGCACTTCTGCTGCATCGAGGCGAGGAGCGGCTTGTGGCGGAGAGCGGCAGTGGTTGGTTTTCTCGGTGTGTTAGACAGTACATCGCTGACAAGCCTCCAGCACGGACCGGCGCTCCTCCTGTCGCAGGGCTGGTCGCTGTACTTGGCGCAGAAACCAGCCCAGCCTTGCTGTAAGGCACATCAGCGTTCACACACACTTCCCCAGCTGGCTGCACGGATACTCGGGGAGTTAATCTTTGCGGTTTAGGGCTGACCTGGTATCTTCTCCATAAAAAAAGAGCTATGAAGTCACTAGAAGCTCATCCATATTTCTGGAGCGAGGGGGAAGCTCTTCTAGTGTGTCAAACACCTATGGAAGAACCTCTCTTCCTCGCTGTCAAATTTGTGACAGCTCGAGGAACTTCCCTTTAAGAGAACCTACCCTCAATTCAAATTCAGACAGTTGGAGTAAGGTAGGGGATTCATCCGAGTCTTGTTTTCTTCTCTTCTGTCAAATGCAACTCAACAGGCTCTTCTCAGCAGACTGATTTCTTTCAAAACCTGCCGTATGCCATTCGGCCCCATGAAGGAGGTTCACTGCCTTGTTGCCATGGTACCCTTTCTCTAAAGAGGAATAGTTAATTATGCAATTTAAGAAAGTAAGGAGGAACGACAGAAAGAGAAATAATAGAAAGGAAGATTCTGGGTTGGTGACAGAACTGCTGGCTGCACCAAAATACACTGTTTACAGGTGAAATATTTGCCCAGCGTATGCTGCGTACAGCCAGGGCTTCTCTGGCAGCGTGGATTTCAAGGAGCTGCCCTTTGCTGGGCGGTGTGCCTCTGCCATCCGGGAAATCAATCCTGTAGTCAGTTACTGCTGTTGCCTGCCCTGGTTAATGCTCCAGAGAGCCTCAGACATATTTGCTTGGCAGGAATTCTCTCTGGATGGAGCTGGGACAGCAGTAATACATCACAGACTCATGACAAGCTCATGCCGCCTGCGGATATACAGAGGTACAGTTCGGGACTTAAGTATTTTAAATCTCCTTGGCAGCATTTCATTGTTCCTCAGGCCTACTAACCCCCTGCTTGCTTCACCCAGCACCTCAGAAAATCCAGTTCGTGGTGCACAAGGCGGGACCAAAGAGACGGCAAGCATCAAAACTGGCAAGATCCCAGCCCCTTTAGAAGGACCGGCATTTTCCATTTGCCAGTAGCACTGGCCGGCCAGCTGCAGTTTGGGTGAAACAAGGCACAACAGATCTTGGCCAATGCATCCAGACTACAGTGCTCCACGCTGTGTGAAGAGGGAGAGCTGCCTCTCGCACGGCACGCTGAGCTCTGCAAGGCAGGGGGAAGTGGAAAAGTTACCCCAAAGCTCTGCAAGGCAGGGGGAAGTGGAAAATTTACCCTATACCTTGTTCCTAAACGTGTGCAGTGAGAGAAAGAGGGAAGGAAGATGACATGACCCCATGCAGTTGTTTACTACAGATGAGTGGAAGGAGATCTGTTTCAGTACAGACCTCAAGCTTCCCTTCTGCCTAACAAGGGCAATAACAGCTAGACTACAGCCACATATGGTGGTAACAGGAAGAGAGCAGTTAAGAGGCAATAATAATCCAAAATACTTCTGCGAACACAGCAGGAACGGCTGTCAAAAGACCAACATTTTAATCAGCAAACTTTGTACACAAGAGGCTTCCCACTAAGGGAGTACACGTATTCCTGCTTTTACCACTGGCTTCTACCACCTGGGCTTTTAAGACCCAGGATGGGCTCTCTTTTTTAGGTTCCCTCAGAAAGCATTTCCAGGGAGGGTGGCTTTCCATAATCTGCCACAGGAGCAACACTCAACCCAGTCCCTGTTGCATGAACTGATGTTGAACGCAGTGTGTCTTCCGTTCTCCTCTCACATTCGCCTGGCTTTCCGTGGGCGGCAGCCGTTGTGTGGAACCGGGGTGTTGTCGGTAATGGAGATGACCTCCAGACCTCCCATAGTCAAACCCTTGATGGCAGCCTGGAAGAACAAGACAGCAGATGACATGCTGTTATCAACACAATGAACAGCAGAGAAGGAAAAAAGCTCAGAGAACAGTTTGGTCCCCTGTCCAAAAATCAAATTTTTACAATGGTTCTACTTTGTAATTATCTTAAAAATAAGTAATTCATATGAGAAAACCCAGTTTAAACCTATCATCTGCTCCAGTCCTTTCATCAGAGTTCCCATCAATTTTCCTACTTTAGTTGGAAGAAGTCACAAATAGAGCTTTTTATTCTGCCTCCAAAGTGAAATTACTCTAAAATTTTAATTATTCTAAAATTTTATTACTAGGCACTTGAGTGATGAATTCTTAAATCACCTTCACAAAACCCAAGTTAATAGATGTAGTCATGAGACCAGCCTGAAATTACAAAACCTGAGAAAGAAAAAAATGAAAAGAAACTCTGACACTTACTTTGCGTCCTGGTCCCAGTCCTTTCACCATGACTCGTACATGTAATACTCCCTTCCCACGTGCTTTCTGCAAAAAGAACAACTGCTTAGTCTTCTCTTTGGTATGCTGCTCTGCCTCCCCTGGAGTCTTTCATTCCCTTTTGACCCACTACCATAGTATTCTTTAAGTAAAAATGAAGAGTAGGTAGTAATGGATACAGAAGACAAATATGGGGATTATTGAACGAAGACAGTAGGAGAAGAGGAGGTCTGGATACAGCCATGGCAGTTTGAAGAAAACTTCTGTGCTTGGCTGTCAACTCTGCATTCAGAGAAAGCTTGAACATCAAAATACCTGTGACCTAAAGCCAGGGCAGAAAATGACATATCCATGGATACAAGACTGAACTGGCAAGAGACTAACAAGGACTAACTCAAAGATGTTTTCCCTTCTCTAATGCAGTGATTTCTCTCCTGTGATCAGTGGATTCCTTCTAGAGGGTAAATGAGAAAAACAGGCAAGCTTTGTATTTGCTGTGCAGGAGTCCACACCTTCAGTGCAAAAATTCTAGGGGCCTGCAAATTGAAGCTGAAAAACAGCTGCTGTAAAGCATAGACGTGCTGCCACCAAGTGGATGGAGCTCTGCTGAGCCTCTCGCTTTCTGTGTTCTGGTGCAATTAATGCGTCACAACTTTAACAGCAGTGGAATAAATCTGTCCAAGCACAGCTATGAGACTCTGATGAGCACAGATTAATAGTGAAGATGTTCTTATATTCCTCTGAGTCAACCACAATAAGCTGTTGGCCAGCAGTGGCACCAAGCACCTCTGACATGAAAGGCTGGAGCAAGTTCTGTGTAATTTAAGATAACCGTTTTCAGTTTAACCTTGCCTCGTTCTGCTGTAATGAGGACCATGACACAACCAGCCTCATCTTCTCCTGCCACCTGGACACCCATGTGTTTTTTTAGGAACAATTACAGTAAACTGTATGCAGCTGGAAAGTACACGTGCGAGGACACTACTTTCTCTGACTGGAACTGCTGGCAGCAGCTCAATTCTCCTGTGGCCGAGAGCAAACATAAAACATTCAGGCAGTAATTACAGCCACCTCTCAGGCCCCTACAGTGCAAAAATTGAACTGCTGCTGATTCAGGGGCTGTATTTCCAAAACAGCTGAAAGATGTTCACTTAGAAAAAAGGAGCTCTGTAAACTGGAGCTAGAAACGGATACGCTCCAAGTTACATTTCCCAATCACAATCTGTACAGCTAAGTTTACCTTCTCGGCATTTCCAGCTGCTGTTTCGAACACACTTTGTGTGAAGATGTACACTGCGTCAGATGAAGCTAGGGAAACTGTCAGCAAATAGCAGTGTGCTGCTCGAGCGCTAAGGAAGAGAGCTCTGGGCTGCTGCTGCCCACGAGTGAGGTGTGTACCCAGGTAATGGGGAGATGCAGTCAGTGCTCCCCTCTGGGAGTGCGAGAATCATGAGTGCGGACTCACCACTGCTGCTGCCATCGCTGCAGTCTGCGCCGCGATGGCAGTTCCCTTCTTGGCATTCTGGAAGCCTTCTGTGCCACAGGATGTACGGGCAAATGGCCTGTTGTCAAAGCTGACCACTTGGATGTGTGTGCTACAGAAAGAGAGGGGCAGAAGAAAGAAGTGAGCTAGAACAAAGCTTTATTCTCCAGTTTCTTCCTGCTCACCTTACTGGCATGGCTTGCCACAGAAGTCCTGCCTCCCTTCTCCATGCCACCCTAACTCAGCACTCCCTTTCAAGGTATCCCACTTACATGAACCCCCTGCAGAGACCTCCCAGTGGTGACCTTCTGGTCACCCTAGAGAACCTGAGCGAGGTGGCAAAGGCTTTCTGGTATACTTTATCTAGGTATTTCTCATATACCACTTAGCCCTTTCAGACACACCTCTCACTGTGAGTATTTTACCTCTTCATTAAAAAAAAAGCACAAAACATTTCTAGAATTTGAAAGAGCTTTAAGAAACATTGAAATGTCACACTAGGGATCACTAATGAAACACAACAATCTCTCATAGAGAATATGACAATTTTTTCAAGAGCTGTACAGCAACAGTGCTAGAACTGAGGAAGTAACCCTCCATTAAAGCCGTCAGCATCTAATTATTCACATCAGAATATAGTCAAAACGTGTAATAACAATCTTGTTGCTGTTAAAGACACTATAAGCAGTTATGCTTTCTGAACAGCACAGAGGTTCGGATTCAGTATTATTAGGTTCCCAGTCATGGACATCACTGCTGTGGTGCTTTTTTCCTTTGAGCCTTTTGATCAAGATGATGACTGGCCAAAGCCCGGGTATGTTGTAAGCTTTCATTTTGCATGAGAGGAGGAATGGAGCAGCTGATTTGCTTACTTGTTGTACGTAGCTTTGATGTGAGCTACTGGGATCTCTTCATAGATCTTTCCATCCCATCTCATGGAGTTCCTCTGCAGGATTAAAGGGCTGAGGAGCAAAATGAGAGTTATCAAGCACGCACTTCCTCTTTAAACTTTGCAAAGTTTTATTTCATATTGGGAAAGAAAGAAGGCACCAAGTCTCTGAAAGACACAAGCTGCGTTTTTGATTGAATCAAGTCACTTCCTTTCCTTCCTTGCCTGAAAAACCACCGAAGGCGATAAAGCCTCCCAGCAAGAGGCAAATGGCAGAGCCCTGGCCGTATCTCACCTCAGGTCGGTCGCGCTCTGCTTCTCCGCCGCCTCCGCAGAGTCCTGCAGCCTCGGGGGGCCGGTGCGTAGGCCACGGCACAGGGCGGCAGCACGGCCCCTGCGGGAAAGAAACGGTGAGGAGAATACCGAGGCCTGCCCCGGGGCTCTGGTTGCCGGGGGCGGGGGGGGCAGCCGCTGGCCCGGAGGGGGCCGGGCCTCGCCATCACGGGGGAAGGAGGGGGGCCTGCCGCCATCACGGGGAGGAAAGGGGGCCCAGCAGGCAGCCCAAACCAAGGGGGATCCGGCTCGGTGTCCCCCCCCTACCCCTCACCGGGGCCCGGTCCCCGACGCCGCTCACCCCCAGGCCGCTCCGAGCAGCCGTTGCCAGGCGACCGCGCTCATGGCGGCTCCCGCAGCGCGCCCGGAGAGGTCGCCGCAAGGCACGACGGGAGCGAGGAGGAAAGATGGCGGCCGGCGGCGCGGTGCATGTCGGGCGGCGAGGCAGCATCATGGCGGCGCCCAGGCAGCCGGCGGTGGCGGCTTGGGGTCGGTGGTTTTGTACCGCTGCCGCCCCTCGGCCGTGGCGCCTTTTCGGGGCCATGTGCTTGCTGAGGCTCCCCCGCATCACGCAGCCCCTGGAGAAGGAGGAGGAAGAGATGGCGGCCCTCATGGGGCAGGTATAGAAGGGGGCGCTGACAGGAAAATGGCCTTAGGCCTGGAGGGGAGGACACCCTGCGGGGCTGGCAGCCCCGAGGGGGTGACAGGCCGAGGGCTGGGAGGATGTGATGTCCCTGTACAGCCAGTCTGGGGACACTTCAAGCGATGTTGTTCCCCTCCATGAAGCAATACAGGGTGCCCCGTGCGCGATTTGCTCCCTGCACTAGGTATCGTGGGTGTTGGTAGCGCTCCCGTGGTCTTCCTCAATGCCGTTGGGTGTCCTTGATCGAGCAGGGAAGTCCTGCTTAAGCTCAGGGAAATTCCCATTGTTTTGCATTCTGCTGAGGTAGAAATAACTTAATTCTCCTTGCCAAGTCCAGCCCGTCGCGCTGGCGCCTTAACAATTGTCTGCGTTGCCCTTCTAGATAGAGCTGGAGAAAAGCCAGTACTCGGATCATGAAATCCGCAAGCTGAAGGAGGAGGAGAAGCTCAGGAAGAGGAAGGAAAGCATGTATGATGATGATGAAGCACCCGGCAAAACGGTCATCATGGCTCAAGACCTGGAGGACAAGTGGGAACAGAAGTTACTGCGATTCAAACCTGCTCCGCGGATAACAGGTACAGGCTGAAGTTCATGGGGGGTGAGAACACCCAAATTGTCAGCCAGACACAGCTGAGTGGAGTTCAGTGGAGGGGAGGCATTTACTGAGTCTTTTTTTTACGTAGCTGAGTGTAACTCAGTGGAGGGAAGGCATTTGTTGAGCCTTTTTTTATTTTAAAGAGGATCTTGACTTCATGGCAGCAACATTAGCATGTGAGGGATTAACTGTCTGATAAGAGAATCAGTGTTTCCATGCTGCAAAGTGCATGTTCACACAACCTTATTAGAGCAAAGTGGTGAAAATGGATGTTGCTTCCAAACAAGACACTTTGGGCCATTTGATTCCTGAACTGGCATAGCGTTCTTGTTGATTTTTGTTAAGCTGGAGATCCAGGCTGCTTGCTGTAAATTCCCTTTGGAAATGAAACAGGTGGAGTGCAGTCTAGCAGTGGATTCCAGCTGAATCCTGCACTGGCTTCCAGAGGCACTGAGGGCATTTCTATCTAGATTTTTGTCTAGTTCTATGTATCCGTGTTTGTGTATTACTGCTGGAAGGGTGTGAGATGCAGAGTTTTGATGAATCAAGGGGAGCAGAGCAGTGCTGCCAGGAGACTTTGTTTCCAGCATGTGTTGGTTTTTGGCAGATGCTGATAAAAACAACAATCGAACATCGTTGAACAGGAAGCTGGACAGAAACCTGATGCTTCTGGTGAAACAGAAGATCGGTAACCAGGAGCTGTGGCTCCTGCCTCAAGTGGAATGGCAGCCTGGAGAGACACTGCGAAGCACAGCTGAGCGAGCCATGGCTACCTTTTTGGGTGTGTAGTTTGCTGTGTGCCTGGCCCTCCCTCCTCTTTATCCCAGTGGCTCTCTTCCTGTGCCCTGTCTGAGGGATATTTGCCATCTGCTGTAGCGAAATCACCTCCCATCTGCTGGGAAAAGGCATTTCATGGCAGAGGGCTGGAGCTCAATGGGGTGGGCTTTCTGGCAAGAGCCATGGTCCTGGGTAATCAGCTCTGTAACTGTGCACTGTTGCAGAGTGACTACAGCGTATGGGGGGCTGACTGGGCTGCCAGACTGTGAGTTGGGATCTCTGGCTGCCAGCAGCCATGGTGCCAGAATGGCCCTCACGGTCTGATGTTGGAGCATCACCAGACGCCCCCTGAATGGTCTAGGCTTGCTCCAGGTATATGCTTTCTCTTTCCCTCTTGTCACCCTGCAACAGCTTTTGTGGCAGGTGGGTGATAGCAAACCCATGTGTCCCTGCTTTTCGGTGTGGGTTGGTAAAGCTCTCTCACCCCACTTGCTAGACTCCAGGACCAGTTGGTTTTTTCACGAGAAAATGCTGATAATTGCCAATATTTCTGCAAAGAAGACACAGTTGGTCTGAACCAGGAACAAGGAGTGGCTTATGCTGTCTTTCTGTTAGTACAGGAGAGCAGTTACTGTTGCTCTGTATTCTTACGTCTGTTTTCTGTTTTTTCTCTCATGTTGCTGGGGTCTTGCAGGAGATCACATTCAAGCCAAAATCCTGGGGAATGCGCCATATGGGATTTACAAGTATAAATTCCCCAGGGCCGTCAGGACTGAGGATAACATAGGAGCCAAAGTATTCTTCTTCAAAGCCTTCCTCCAAAGTGATGATTTGTCCCAGGCAGAGCTGAAGAAGGATTACCTGTGGGTCACAAAGGATGAGCTGGGAGATTACTTGAAGTCAGAATACCTGAAAAAAGTCAATCGATTCCTTCTGGACTTATAAGCGATAGACTGTGCTCCAGCAGATGGGGAAGACGTGGGATGCAACTCCAGGGAGGAGCACAGCTGCTGCTTTGCACGGTCTGCGTGTATGAGATGTTAACTTGGGCTCTGGAGGATAATTTGCCTTTGCCTTATTTCCCAGTTCTCTTCACCGGGCCTGTACTAAATAAATATTAAAACTTATAATAGGAAGTGAAGCTCACATCAGGGAATTCTTTGCTCTTGTTGAATCCTCCTCCAGCTCTTCTGGAAATGCATGTTATGATCTTTTCCTCTCCCAAGCTTGCGATTCCCTGGGGCTGTGGTAGCCAGGAGGCTCGCTTTCCTTACCAGACTCCTGTCATAGTCTAGAGCTCAAGTGGCTGCTTCTGAGCAATGGCTAATGCTTGTCTCTGGCACCTGCTCTTTAATAAGAGCAGCACTGGAGGGTTATCTGTGTGTCCAGGTGGGAACGGACCCTCCTGGACGTAAGGCTGGCCAAGGTGGGTTTTTGGAGAGCTGGAAACTGGGATATTCACAGTTTATTTACGTTTAATCTGTGTTGGAGCTGCCTCTGGTGTAGAGTCTGTGATACACGGTGGCCATGGAGGACACGGATGCATGCAGAATAGTCAGCAGCTCTTTCTTTAGAGGAGCGCTGCTTTGCCACCCACACTGCCCTCCTCTTGAGCCTCAAGCTGTAGCACTGGACGCTGAAGGAGGGCAACATTTGAGCAGCAGCTCTCTTTCTGGGCCAAGAGGCTAATTTTTGCTGGTGAGGGAAGGCTGCTCCTGGGAGCAGCCTCAAAGGTGGCTCTGGCGAGTGTTCGGCTCCCATTCCTGGGGTGTTAGGCTAGCACTGCTAACCCAGCTGAGCCAGGTCTGCCTCAAGTAGCCTGACCCTATTACCCCAGTTGCTTATAAGAAGATCTATCCTGGGCTTATATTGTGCTGTCTCACTTCTCTGGAGCTGATTCTATTTCTTGGAGTTTTTTTTTTTTCTGGTTGTTAATGTTGCTGTTTGGTAGTCAGTGTGTTGTCTAGACCTTGCAGAGAATCAGCCTTCTTCAGCATCAGGGAGAGAGGGAGGAAATAGCTGTCGTTAATCATCGGGAGAGAGTTCAGCCTCCAGAGGTGGAACTGGAGATTGCTATATATATTTTATCAATCCTTTGGGAGCTGTTGAGCTGCAGGCCTCAAATTAAAGCTATCCTTAATCACTCCACAAGCCATTGGGGTGAGGGCGTAGCACAGCAGCCTTCTGTTTTCTAACGCTGGCCAGTTTGGGAGCTGCAGGTTTGCCATAAATTACCAACAAAACAAAACTTGGTTTCCTGGAGCACCCTTGCAGGCCTGGCAAGGAGGCTGTGTCTGCGACAGAGAGCACTTACAAAGAGGAAGTAAATGCGAAGCAGAATATGTGCCTGAAAAATGGCAGATTTTTTTGGCTTCTGTCTGAGGTCAGCACTGCTGAAGGGGACGCTATTGCCTTCTCTGGGACTGAAAGCTCCTGCAGAAAGGACAGGTGGGTCCTTCCCCTCAGGCTGTGTCCCACCAGCCGGGGGGTTTATGGGTGCACTCAGCTCAGGATTAGGCTTTTCTCTGTCACCCTGTTTTAGGCCATTGCTGGCTCTGCAACGCGCAGCCCCAGAGCAGAGCTTTGTGGGCTTAGGGCATGCCCTTTGCAAAGGTCTCTGCCCTGTTTCCCAAAGGCAGGTTTTGTGTTGCTGGAGGGATAATTTCAAAGCATATAAAATGCTGTTTAATCAGTGCTTACTTGCTCTCACAACCAGGAGCACAAAAGCAAGAAAAGGCTGTACTGAAAGCTTGCTGATCTACAAACCCAGGCAGTTCTTATTCTCTGGTTTACTCAAGCTCCGAGTCTTTGGGCATGGTTTGTGCGGAGAGAGGTGTAGCTCCCTCCAGCACTGGGAAGGTCAGAATCAACAGCCTCCTTTTTTTTTTTTTTTAATTATTTTTTTCTCTTGGGCTCAGGCCTTTGTTCTTACAGGTAACAGGTGTGTGAAAAGCTTGGTCTTTTCTGGAAGCAGAAATTGTTGTTTTCTCACCACCCAAGACAAATTCCTGCTTGCAGCCTGCATAGGAACAGCGTCTTCTTTTTTTTTTTTTTTCCCTGTAGTTGATTTTATTTAAAAACCCTCAGTCAGTTGCTGTAAACAATCCCAGATCCTGCAGCACGGGGTGGTTTTGCTCAGTTCTGTGTGACCTCTTCTCTCTGCCCCCAGCCTCAGTGAGAGGGAAGGCTGAAGCATGTCATGCAGGCTTCCTAGCAGAGAGGATAGTTTGTATCTTCTCATCTCCTTTCTACTCCCGGAGGTCCCATGGTAGATCACTGAGGCTGTTATTTTCCTTGGAGAATTTGGTGGCTGCAGGCTGTTTTTCTACAGCGCAAATCTATACCTGCACTCCTTGCAGAGTTGCAGAAGTCTGATCAGGCAGGCTGGTGGGATATATTTTGCCGGTAACTACTGAAAGGATAGCACAAAGCCTTAAAACCTTTTCTGAGAGAGCTTTTCTCTCTCCTGGAGCAGAAAAAACCTGTTGAGTCGTGGCTGGGAGAGAGCTGCCGCAGCCACTCTGTGCCTCCTGTGATCCAGCACAAAGAGCAGGGGGAACATTTCACTTGTGTTGAGCATGAGACACAAAACTCCCCTTGCAAACGTGACAGAGGACTGCAGGAGTGTTTGCCTGGGTGTTGAGGGGGTCTGGAGCTTGTTTGCATCCAAAGGCTGGAGGGTATTTCTCGCCTTGGCAAAGGCTTCCTCACACGAGATCTCTTTGTTAAAATCTGAAGCTGCAGCGAGTACCTGGGAAGGCACCAAGTTTGCTGTGGCTCTTTAGCGCAAGGCACAGTCAGATCAATCGAAGAGTTCTCCTGTGAAGTGTGCACCAGAGAGGGGCGTTTTGGAAAGGGCCTGTGACTCCTCGCTTTGAGAGCAGCGACGCGGGGCTCATCTAAGAAGTCCAAGGTGAGATCAGTGCTGTGGCTGCTGGGGTCAGTGTCGGAGCGTTATCTTCCCCTGACCGCACGCTTCGGGGAGGAAGCTGGAGAGCAGTCAGACTGCAGGGACTTTCTGCTCCTCAAAGCCATTTTCAGCACAGGATGCTTCCATTCATGAGGGTGATCCTCAAAAGCCAGATCCTTCCCCCCTCCAAGTGGCAAGGAGGCACATCAAGATGACCTTTCTCTGGTGTGATGCAGTCCAGCAGCTATTGCTAAAAGCTTCCAGGAGCAGAAACAAATGGAAGGATCAGTTGCAGTCTAACCACCAAGCATCTAAGCCATTGCTTATGTCACCATGTTAGAAGAGAGAAATGGTTTTCTTTGTGACAAATTGATGCTTGCACTTCCCTCCAGCAAACGAGTGATAACAAGTCCTAACAAAACCACTTTTCAGCTTCACAGATACAGCTTTACTCTCCTTCCCCTACAAAATATCTTCCCTAGCTGATATCCCTCCCTGTCTGCGGGAGTTTTGGGGATTGGTGCTCTCTAAGCAGAGCCCCGCTCACATGTTTTGTGATACACTGAACTCTTCAGAACGGCGTCCTTTCTCATGTAATAGGAAGCTGCTGTTTGTTGCTCCTCCTGGCTGGCTCCAAGCAACCAAAGGCTTCAACATTTGGAAGACAAATACATGCAGAGGCAGGAGAGGCCGTTGGAGCCACAGGCTACACCACTTCGCGCTCGCTAAAAACCTGTAGGAGGAGAGGTGCTGTTGCTCCCAAATACAGCTGTGAGCTTGTTAGAGCAGGGAGAGCTGCTCGGGTACAGGGAGTGCCCTGTGGTGTCCCTTCATGCCAGGACAAGGGGTGGGCTGGCTCGGGGACGATAGGAGTTAGATTGTCCTAGCTGGGGCAGCCTCTGGGCTCACTCCCTGTCCCAAAGGATAAGACATCTCCAACAGCATCAGTCACTTTGCCTTTGTTCTGTTCAAGCTCCCATGCTTGTGTCGGAAGGGATCCATCTCTTTGGAGGGAGTTTCTCTGGCAGTGCCGGGGGTATCTGTGAGCGCTGCCCGTCCCTGCTGTGCTCAGCAGCCCGGGGGAGAAGCAGTGTGGGGTCCTCTGCTTGTGGCAGCCCGGAGACCCAGCAGAAAATGGCGTGGAAAATCTGGTTGAGATCACCAGTGATAGGAGTGGATTGGGTCTCATCCTTCTATTTTGAGGACACCTTTTTCCTCCCTTTTCTTGTGAAACCATGCTTATGTTTTGACACAACCAGCACACTGGAAGGACGCAGAGTGGGGCAGGCAGAAGGCAGCACTTGGGTGAATATCTGCAAAGGTAAGAACGAATATAAAAGAAGCGGGGGGGGCTACTGGGAAGCTTGGACTCAGGGTAAAATTACTTCAGAAGCTCTGCTGATAATACCCAGTCCTTAACACCAAGCCCTCAGAAAGCAAAGCCAGGAATTTGTGAGGCATGTACAAAATGTTGACATCAGGAAGCCCCTCCAGGTAGTTCTAGACACAGCTTTGCTGTCAAGGCTACTTTTCTCCAACAGATCTTGGGGGGGGCGGGTATAAAATCCTTTGGCAAGACTTCATAGGCAATGCTTGGAGACCCACGGGCATTTCTCAATGGAAATATGAAGGGGGTTATTCAGCAATATTAAAATGAAGCTTCTTCAAAACCTAGGCAAGGCAATAAAGCCTTTATGCAGCGTATACAAGGCTTCACCACCACAGCCTACTCCAGAAGCAGGACAGTGTGCTAACAGGAGCTGGCCCTTTACCTGGCTGCCATGAACATCCAATCTCATAATCGCCCAGGGCAAAAGTTTTTAGGAAAACATTTTACAGCTAACAATTTGCAGCTTAAGCTGATCTCTACTGGAGATTAAGGTGAGAGCTGATGTCGGAGGCAGGTTATCTTGTGTCTAAGGGCTGCTCTCCCTCTCGAGCATCTGGGCAGAGGGAAGCTGGGGACATCGGGGCAAGAGGCATGGGCCAGCGCTGCTGCTGGGAGGATGGCAAGCGAATGTGTGTGTGCTGCTAGCCTGCTCCCACCATGTGCTGCCTGCCTGCTTTCCGCTCTCTCTCATCTATCAAAGTAATTATGCCCATTACATTTCTCCTTTCAGGTTTTACCCTCCCAAATGTTATTCCACAAGCATTAAACCTGTGGGGGCAGTGAATTATTGGGGAAAGTAGCTAGATATAATCCAGGTTTAATGGGCACATAGGAGAAAAGCACACTGGGTTGACAGGGTGGCTCAGCCAGTGTCCTGCTTCTGCAGGCAAATAGAAATTTATCTTGATGTGTGTATATATCTAGCTTCGTGATCTGTGAGCTCGTAATAATTGGTTTGGTGACCTGCCGGCAGTGTTCTCTCTCTGTAGAGCTTTCCGCAGTCCCCTGGTTAACATAATGGGTCACAAATCCCATTTGCTTTTGAATTCTGAGTAATCCTTTTGTTAATGTCACCTATTGCTTTTCTGGAAGCATTGGAGGAAATCGGAGCCATGTGCTAATCAGTAAATCTGGTTTTGCGTGTTTGTAAGCTGCTGCCCTGCCCTCCTTGCCTTTTCCAAATAACCAGTGCAGCCCATTTGTGTCAGACCCAACACCCCCCTCCACAAAACAGCAGTTGTCTCCCGAGCCGTGGTACTAGCAAAGGGCACAGGCTGCGAATGTTGGATGAGCCTGAGGGAAGCAGCGGGGTGGCATGGGGAGCGGGCAGCCAAGTGATAAGGGGCTTGGTGAGGAGGGAGGCTGGACACTGGGGGTGTCTGATCCCACCAACACCCTGCACGGAGGGACAGCGAGGTCCCCGTTTCAGGGTGTGGGATGGGTGACTTCTGGAGGTGGCACCCATGGGGATGCACTTTTCTGCTCCTGCTCCACCACCGCTCACAGCTCAGTGTCCAGTCTTGTCCCCTGTGCAGAACTAGGGGATGTGGTGCAGCAGAAGATGCCCTTCCAGCAGTGCGCTGGAGGCTCCTGATCTAGCAGGGGCTGGAGGCAGTGAGCAGGACGGATGTTGCCTATCCCAGACCCTTCTGGATTTCATATCCCTGAATTTTCTCTGGCTGGAAACAGGACTGTGATGAGCTGTAGCTGTCTTGCCCGCTCTCTCCTGCCTTTGTAGGTAGGTAGGTAGGTAGGTAGGTAGGTATCAGAGCCCTTTCAGAGGGACAAGAAACTGACAGATGACCAGCCCCTAAGGTGAGCTGGAACAGGAAGACCCCTACTGAAGGGAGGGGAGGGAGACCATCAGCCCCTGCAAATTGCCTGAAGCTCTGTAAAACACCCCAAATCACCAGCTGTTGGTGCTGACCCAAAGGCTACAAGTGGCTTGTAGAGACCGTATTCCTGCTGCAACAGTTGCCCATGGATTGAACTGAGTGGGAAACTCCAGTAGTGTCCCCAAGTGCTGGAATATCCAAGTCACAAAGTCAACGTTTCTTTATTATTTTTGTTTGTTTCCTGATTTTCTGTAGCTTTTCACTCTCCTGCCCAGCTGACAACCCTCATCCTTTGCCCCTTTCCCTCACACTTCCATTTGTCTCCCTATTTTTAGCCTTTCTGTGGCATTCTTCACGCAATGCCTGTGTGCACTGCTTTGCTTGGAGCCAATGACGACAATGACATGACCTTGAAGGTGACAGTGTGCGGTGAAGCAATGTGTTGTATTTAGTTACCTTGCTGTAGCTGGGTATCGTGTTTGCAACCCGGGTGAACACACAACATCACTTCCACTTGCTCCTGGGCCGTTTTCCCTAACAAGTCCCACCAGGATTTGGGCTGTTTGACTCCAAAACCCTCACCTCGGCCCTGGCCCAGAGCGAGGAGCACTGTGGGAACCTCCCCAGTGCTGGCTCTAATTTATGAGCTAAATTCCCCTGAGGATGGAGGTAGATGTTGCTTGCTGCCTGTGAAACAGCTCGGTGCTAGGCACTAGATGGCAGGCAGTGACTGGGAAATCCCATCCGTGGAGCTTTCCTTCCTTTTCCCTTTAAAATCACCTCCTGCTCTCGCTCTCGCACACTCCAGCGTAGGAGCCTGGAGCCTGGAGTAAGGATCACCAATTTTTAACCGCTGTACCCAAGCTTGGTGCCTGGCACTTTGAAGGATCCCAGCGATTGGCAAAGGGTCATCTTTGCTCCACGGAGGCTTGACAAGTAACTGGAGGCTCAAAGGAGTTTCTAGGGCAGAGAAAAGAGGCAGGGAGCAGGCACGCAGCAGGTGGGGATTAAGGGTGGATGGCGGGTGGGTGCTGTGCAGGATGTTAGAGAGGGATGGAGGTGCAGAAGGGGTGCATCCATATGGGGTAGGGATAGGGGCAAAAAATGATTGTAGGTGTTTGATATGGGCAAGGAGAAGTCAAGGATGAATTTCCTATGGCCTTGTTGTGCAGCACTTGCTTTGGAGAGGGCAGTGAAGGTGTTTCCAGCAGTGTCCAGCTTTCAGCCGTATGCTGTCCCTCACCTTGCGAGAGGGAGTGTGTTTGCCGGATGCTGGGTGTGGGTTCAGTCACCAGGGAGGGCCTGATCCTCTCCCCAAGGTGGCACAGCATACCCTTGACTTACTTGGGTTGGGCTTCGGGGGTTTATCCCCAAAAGTGATTATAAAAGTACATTTGCC
This sequence comes from Alca torda, assembly GCA_008658365.1. Taxonomy (NCBI): domain Eukaryota; kingdom Metazoa; phylum Chordata; class Aves; order Charadriiformes; family Alcidae; genus Alca; species Alca torda. Next base: position 34,911,557 of record CM018083.1, read on the forward strand.
TAGAAGAAGGGATGTATTTCACTCCCTACCCCAGTGATGCAGCATGGGCTCCCATGCGCTGTTAGAGGGCAGGGGTGGCAAAATCCCTCCTTAATCCTCCCTTATCAGCCAGAGGTCTGAGTTCAAGGTGTCCCTGGGCCCTGCTATGCGCTGTTCCCACCCCTATGATGCTCAGGGCGAGACAGCCTCTGTGGTGCTGGGTGCCTGGTTGTCCTCTTCTCAGGCACCATTGCAGAGCTGCAGTCCCTGTGTCACGCTCTGGGTGTTGTAGGTCCCCTGTAAGCACCTTCCAACAAAAAGGGGATTATCTATAGCTTGTTAGAGTCCTTGCAGGGAGGGAGAATAAGGCTCTTTGCTCTGAAACGTTCTCTTCCCTGGGATTACAAGATAATGCATATGAAACGACATTAGCTCAGTCAGGTTTATGGATTATTTGAAAATCAAATTCTTTTAATCTCATCCACCATCTGGCACCAGCATAACAGCCAGCAGCCAGCTGACTGCCGCTTCCACCCTGCCTGCGTCGGAGCAACCGGAGTCCCAGAGATGGCGAAGGGACACCAGCATCCCTGGCCACCACTGTGTGTCCTGGCACCAGCACCTGGGCCAGCCTTGTCCCGATTTCTTCCTAAGACAGCGTGGAGGTAACGCATCCCTGCGGAACTGACGTCTCTCCTTGGTGTGCGCTGGGAATGAACAGACAGGCTGGAAACATCTCACTGCTTGTGCCTGTGTGACCATGAGACTCAAAGTCAGCAGCCAGAGGGGTCCCCACGCCTCAGAGAAAGGTGAAGATCTGAGCAGGTGACCTGCCAATCTCACTAATGTGATTTGTAGTGATCTCCTGCTTGGGCAGGGAGGGACGAGGGCACAGGAGCTCCTTGCAGGCTGCTGATGCAGAGCTTTTTCCAAGGAGGTTGTGTTTCCCCTTGAATATTAATTGGGAGCTGCCAGGCCGCGTCTGGGCTCTGTGGTGGGGCTGGAGGCTCCTGTGGGTATCAGGGAGCCAGTGATAAATCCTGCTGTTTGTGGGGGGCCGTGTGAGCAGGCACGCTGTCCCCAAGGAGCAGGGCAGGGTGGAAGAGCATGTCGGAGATGCAGCGTGGAATGCTTGTAAAGCAGTGGCACCATGGAGGCCAGCCTGGCTCAGTCTCCTTGGCTCACAGGTTGGGGAACAGACAGGACCAGCGAGCAGCCCGAGACCACTGTGGAAAGCTGGAGCCACTAGAAATGGGGGCATGTGAGTGTGCGAGGGCTGCGTGCTGGGCACTGGTATCCCCACTCCATGGGTACAGTTAGCACCTCCCTGGGGAGGGGACAAAGTTGAGTGACACCCTCTCCTTCTCCTAGGAGTGAGCCAACCCCCTGGCTGATTTTTCAGATGCGAAGCCAGCTGTGCTTTAGAGCTGCTTGGTTCTCATGTTTTTGGTTTCTTTGCTGAGCCTCAATAGGACCATCCGTCTTGTCCTGTCTCCTCCAGAAGGCTTCTGCACCTACTATCAAGGAGCGCTATAATCTCAGTACCCATTTAACATGAATTAAAAAGCCTTCTGGGACAATAGGTCATGGTTATACAATTTAGCTCCAGTAGAGAAAAGGCCTTTATAGCTATGAATACATGAATACTTAAAATATATATATAACATTGGTTAACATCAGGACATATAAGCATAATATATATATAGCACTGGGCTAACAGTCTGTTCCTTGACTCCCTCTACAGAAGCCGTAGCTGTTCTGCCTGTCAGCTTTGTCCCAGCGGCTCTTCGTGGCTGGAGTCACAATTTGCAGTGCTGCCCGCTTTTGCTTGGCTCTCGGCACAGAGAGCAGCTCTTACGGGCAGGGAGAGGCCAGAGAGGGAGGTCTGTGGTCGCTCCTTGTTGGGGATTGGGATGCGAGAGGAGAGGACGCGGCACCTCTGCCCGCAGGTAAGGAATCACATAGAGCCAGGTTGGTAGACGATGCACCACGCCACAATTTGCTCCCATGATTTGTGTGCCCTGAAGACAGTTGTATGCAAGAAAAAAACCAACCAACCAACCAAACCCCAAACAACAAGAAGAAAAATGAATAGCTTCAAACAAAGGAAAGTGTCATTTCGATAGGTAATTAATTACTAATTATACAATTGCAGCATTGGCTGTATCATTAAAATTACTTGTTTTTTCAGTACATTGTAGTTTTAATTAAACAAATCCTTAGGTTGTTTTTTTTTTCCCCTCCTCCTTTGTAACACAAATTCATTTTTTTTATTAGTGCCAAAGAATAAATTAATTGTGTAATTAGTGACTATTACTCTGTCACTCCTGGAAAGGTTATTTCCAGGTTGTATGTATGTATGTATGCATGCAGTGGCTGGGGAATGGTTATGAAGTGCTGTTTGATACCAAGACTCCCTGGATGTAGCTGCCGGTGGCTGGGGATGCTGGTGGAGGCAGGGATTTGACAGTGCTGGGACACAGCCGGCAAGAAGGGGGGGAAAAACTCTGCCAGGACTGGCTGGAGGAGGCTGACAAACACTGGCAGGTATCCCCTTGCCTAGGTGAATGCCTGTGAGTAAATGTGTTTCATTTTGATGCAGAAATGCCCTCTAGAAAGCATCCTCAGACCCTCCAGAAAGGAAGTGGGAGCGAAGCAGTGGCTGCTTCCGTGTGCTCGCCCTGGTACCGATGAGGGAGAAACCCCAGGGTGGGATTTTCAAGCATCCACCATCGCAGTCGTCATTACAAGGGGATGGCAAGTGTCCCCCTGCCCCACGAAGTGTAGGGTACGCAGCAGATTCCAGGCAGGAAGAGGAGAATTTAACATGCAGCTAGTGATAGGGTCTTAATGGATCTGCACTTATTATTTGGGAAAGAAAGAATCAGGATTACAGGCTTACGAGAGATTAGCAAGCATGAATGTGTATTGCTGCATATACTGCTCTTTTTGTAAACCCATTGTGCCATTAGGCTGATACAGAGTTCTACCATTACTAGCATGACATCAGGGTATCAGATAGTCTTGATTATAAGATCCAGCAGCTGTACTAAGGAAAACGGGGCTTTCCCACTGGCCTGCTGATACTCTCCTGTTTGTAGCTTGTGGTTTGGCTGGGAAACCACCTTGATTTTCAGACAGCATCAACACCACCAGTAGGACAGACACCTTGTGAGCATTGGCCTGCAGTGGGGAGGATTTTGATCACCCATCAAAGTGACCAAATTGAGGCTTTAAATGTTTAAGCTGTCCTCTTCTTGGGGTTTTAAAGCAGCAAAAGGAAAATGGGTGCATGAGGATCCTCAGGTGTCTGTGCACTCAGTTGTAGTGGTAGAGGGAGATCTTGGAGTGCTCAGAGGAGCTCAGGGCACTCTTGGATATATGCGTAGGGGTCTTCCAGTGTGGCTGAAACTGTGCATTTCTGGTTTTAACTAAAGTACAGAACGATCCTCATAAAGGTGGTGTGTCTGTTGGCTTCAAGTACCGCATGCCCTCAAGGGCAGTAGCTGCGAGGTCTTGGCTCTTGAAGCTCTGGAGGCGCGTGAGCTACCTGGCAACGTTAAGAAATTGGTGCAGGTGTAGGCAGCTTCAAGAGCCTGCTGGTACTTCATAGGCTGCAAGTCTTGACCCCATGTGGCTGGCCACACAGTCAACGTGGGTAACCTAAGCAAATTGAAACTTTTGGCTGTGGGCTTCCCTAGGGATGGTGTTTGTAAGCAGGGATATGCTGAGCAGGAAACTGGGATGGAGGAGCGGGGAACGGAGTGGTTATGAAACATCAGAGACTCTGTGTGTGAGCGCAAGTTTTGATTTTTCACGAAATATTTTCCTCTTTAATTTAAACCATTGGGTTTTTTTTTTTTTTCCCAGGAAAATGTAATAATAAGAGCCCATGTGTTTCTAACTAAATGGCAGCCTGTTCTCAGTAAACAGTCCGGGGTCCAGTTTGGATGGGATCCCTGCGTTGATATTTCTGGAAATAAAATAAGAATCGAGCTAAGGCAACTTGTTGCTGGAGCTGCCCAGAGCTGTTTGCTGTCGGAGCCGAAGGGAGTGAGAGCCCCTGGAGCATCCGAGTCCACAGGCAGCTCTGCGTAACAGCAAGAGGTCCCTGTGCTGCCCAGACCTGGCTCCTTTCCCTGCTCTCCATCAGTCACCTGTCACTGATGGGTCCCAGGGATGACCCTACCCCTGAGCTCCATTCATGGGCTCCCCTTAGCACTGTTGCTTTTGCACCTCCTGCCTCTCCATTCTCCTTTGGGGGTGATTTCGGCAAGGAAATTTGGCTTCTCTTGCCTCTGTGGCTAGATGCATCCACCCAGGTGCATCCCACCTCTGCACCAGGATGGAGAGCATCCCTCTATGGCAGGCAGTGGGCAACCTTCTGCTGCCGGGTGTGCTGGTCCCTTGGGCAGCCACTTCCATTTTGCCTCATCTTCTTGCCGCAGGTTCCCTCCGCACCCCGGGTTCACTGATCTCCTGCAACACCACTTGCGTTGCTGACACTGGGAGCTTTGGATTTGAACTGGGACCAGTTACCCTGTCAGGGTCCCACTGCTTTTAGTGCTTAGATCGCTTTCGAGTGTGAGATTTCAAAATCACTTGGAATATTTGAAAAATGGTGTCTATTTTTTCTCCTCTCCATTGGATTGTATGTCTGTAGGGTTTATTGTTGTTTCTTTCTTGTCCATGTTCAAAATTTCTTTTGGCCATAATTTGTTTTTGTGATGTAAGTGTTCTGACAAACTTGACCCTACGCTGCAAAGCAGTTCTGCACAAATGAACCAGGTAGGTCAAGCAATCTTCCTCTCTGGTTCCTTCCCCTGAAGTAAAAAGTGACCCTACAACCACAAACCCGGTGCGTAGAACCCAGTGCATGCAAGAGACCCTACAATAACAAACCAGCGTGCGTGCAGCCTGCTGCTGATGAGCATTGACATGGTTTCAAATGCTCCTGCTGATGTGTCCTTTCTGAGGGCATCAGCGTCAGCCGTCCTTTTAGCTGTGAAACGAGGAGGATGACTCATGAACCATACCGACGCAAGCGGTGTCAGTACCTCGATGGTCCATCAGGTTTCTAACCTGCGTCAGCAAAATCAGGGGTGAAGAAGGAAATGAGAATGACAACCCAACCTGAATTTGAGGGGGAGATGGCAAGTGATATGGAAAATAAAACTCCTGCTGAGCCTGTGTCCCCACTCCTTACCAGACACATGCTGCAGGGAGACCCAGCTCAGCAGACCTTCAGGCATGGACTGTTCCTGTCACTTACAGATATTGGAAACATTCATTTTTGACATGCTCTCCAACAGGCTCTAATTTCTTCCTCTGCTGATAGCCTGAGAGCATCTTCCCCTCCTCTCTTTGCAGAGCCTTTTGAAGGACTGATTCTTACGGGCTGGTACCTCTGTCCTCCTGAATTTGCTATGAATACTATGTCTGCTGGTGCGAGAAACCCTCCTTAGGTCAAAGGCAGACCAGAAGTGCTTAACAGTCCTGAAGTTGAGAAAGCAGATGAGAAGGCTGGTAAAAGCAAACTTAAGATGCTGTGAACCCCAGTTGTGCTGATTAATGGCTCTCTTTATCTCAAGATGCTTAGAATGAGAATGAGGTCTTTGGAATAAACTAGAAAGAGGTGTTGTGTGGGTTAGTGCCAAATGGGGGTGATGAACCAGCCCTGTTCTCACCACAGGGTGCTGCCCCATGTGTGCCTTGACAGCGCTCTGACCTTCCCACAGCTGCAGGGACAGGAGATGTTGAGATGCCAAGAGGCAATCTCAGGTTCTACCTCTACCAACAGCCCAGTGCACACCTCTGCTCAGCCTGGCAGCAGCTCCCAGCGCTCCCTCCCCAGCACACGGAGCAGTCATCGACAGCCTCAGCACCCACCTGTATACCTGCATCCTTTAAGCCTTCTCCGTTCTTTCCTCCATCACCAGCCAAAGCAGTGGGAAGCAGCCTGGAAAGCTGGTGGGACATATCTCCCCCAGGTGCTCCGAGATCAACATCACTACCCCAAGAGCAAATCTGGTATCGCAAGCGAGACCTCTCCCAGCAGGCAGGAGAGTAATGAACTGGAGTTGTGCTGTAATGATTTTTTAAAAATATGTTTTTTAAGGCTGGCTGTCAGTGCCCCAGCTAGTTCTTAAAAAGGGTTTAATCTTTCCTAGAGCAGAAATACAAGAGAGCGCTCTGCATCTATTTACCATGCAGAAGGGTCAAAAATGGCTCTTCTCCCTCCTGGGTCCCTGCAGCTTCTCCATCAGAATTAAAAGATGGGTGCGGAGCTTCAGCGCCAGGGTGAAGAAGAGAGGGAACAGAAGAGAAGAGCCCTCTGTTTCATCCCACCTGCTCTGTGATGGTGACTTGCCCCGAAGAGTCTCAGGAAAATCCTGTGTAAATGGAACATAAATGTTTTATGAATTCAGCCCTGGTGGAGTAAATTAAAGGGTCATTAATGGCCTCATTAAAGAGCTTTGCACTTTGTTCTGAATTATGAAAGCTATCATGCAATGTTAAACTAAATGGAGTTTTCAGCGAGGTTTTAAAACTCTTTAACTAGTTCCCTCACCCCCCTTCTGTCTCCCTCTATTCTTTTCTTCCCCCCCCTTTTTTTTTGTCTCTGAGAAACGTCTTTCGAGGGAGCCGCCTGTAGCGCTACAAACTAGATTTCAATTATAAATCTTCTTATGCTCCACTAATTGCCCAGAATTTTTCTCGAGAGCTGCCTGAGGTTAATACTGATGAAGAAAGAGCCCTTTTGTCTTCTCTTGAAATGGTGCCTCCCTTCCCAACCTGTTATGAGACGTCAAGCAGGGAATTACCTATAATGACACCCAAACGGGATGCGGAGAGCTGCCATGTGGGAAGAAAGACAAGTTTGCCATGGCTTGGGAGAAGCCTTTGGCTCCTCTGGCATAGAATGGTTGGGGTTGGAAGGGGTCTTAAAGATCATCTAGTTCCAACCCCCCTGCCATGGGCAGGACACCTCCCACTAGACCAGGCTGCTCAAAGCCTCATCCAGCCTGGCCTTGAACACCTCCAGGGATGGGGCAGCCGCAACTTCCCTGGGCAACCTGTTCCAGTGTCTCACCACCCTCACAGTAACGAATTTCTTCTGCATCTATTTCCAATATCCAATCTAAATTGGATCCAATCTAAATCTCCCCTCTTTCAGTTTGAAACTGTTACCCCTCGTCCTATCTCTACACTCCCTGATAAAGAGTCCCTCCCCATCCTTCCTGTAGCCCCCTTTAGGTACTGGAAGGCTGCTATAAGGTCTCCCTGGAGCCTTCTCTTCTCCAGGCTGAACAACCCCAACTCCTGGTGTGACTCTTGGTGGACCTCAGCAGCTCTTCCTGGCTCTGGCTCCATCAGCATCCCAGCACCGACCCTTACGCTTGCTGGGAAATCAGCCAGTGCTCAGTGGGGTCAAGGAAGCACATCTGGGAAGCCCAGCCCAGACACCGTGGGCTTGATAGAGCCATGTGTTAAATTGAGCGGTGCTGTGCGTTACGGTCCAGAGCCATTAACAGGGTTGCACAACAGTGCCTCATGGGGAAGATGGGTGGAGAAGGGGGTGAGGATCTGCGGGCGTGCTCTGTGTGCCCATATGTGTGTGCGCAGCTTTTTCCATCAGCACTTTTGCACTTTAACAGTCCGAAAAAGGCTGTGCCAAAGGCTAGATCAGGCCTCTGTCTTTCTTCACCTTGCTCATCTGTGTCTAAAAGCTCACTCTTAAGGTCCATCAGAAACCAGGGGTGTAAGGACATCTCTGAGAGCTATAACCGCTGGTGAGCATCCTGGCTGCTGTTGCAGGGTCCTTGTCCCCTGCACCAGTCTTGGGGATGAGGATTGCTGAAAACTCTTCTGCAGTGTGGCAGTGACTCCACATAAAGACCCATTTTACACCTTTTAAAATGTTGCTATGGTTAAACACTAATTGCCAGGCTGGTTTGGATCAGGCAGGAGCTTGCTGAGACAGTGCATGCCCTGGCCAGTTGCTCGCTGGCCAAAGGGACTAGGTGTTGAAGGACCAGGTCCTGCCACTACAGCTGGGACAGGGGCACAGGAGATGTGGGCAGTTTCCCCAGGTGTATGAGCCCAGTGCACTTGGAGATAAAGGCTTTGAAATCCATATTCAGTCGTCAGCATCTTCATTGTCACTGGGTTTGAGTGTTTAGGAACAAAGAGCCATCCTCTGGTCATCTCCCTGCCTTTCCTCAGTGCTGGGGGGACACTGGGAGTCCCACATCTCAGTGCAGAGAAGGGGAGATCCTCCATGCCTGGGGCCAGCAGCATCTTGCTTGAGATCCAGCTGCCCTGCTAAAGCAGGCAGAAATTGTTCGGCAAAACAGAAAAAGTGGATTTGCCGCAACTTTTCTGCTGGGACACAGTCATTTCATCACCAAGAGAAGCTCATCAGGCCTGGCCTGGAGATCCTTGCTGAGGCTGGAGGCAGCGCCAGGTCTCCCTGCAGGACACGACTGGTCACAGTGGGGACACCTTCCCCTCCCCAGCCTGCCTCTAAGGCTCATTGCTTTGACTTATTGACTTAGCTCGCCCTCTGCAAGTTCTTCACACAGCTACACAACAAATTAAACCCCTTATTAACTAATTAAGCTATTTCTCCAACCAGGCAGGAAAGAGAGAAGAGGTTGTTATTATTTCTATTTTTAAATACCTGTGAGCGGCAGACGCGTTTGAATGGAGGCTCAGCCCAACGGAGATAGGAGTGGTGGCCGGGGCCAGTCGAGAGGCCCCGCTGCAGCCCGGCAGCTTTGGCGACAAAAGTCCCTAAGGTGCTGAAACATGCTGCTTTAGCTCTTTAGTTTTCCACTTCTGGGACCGATTTGGAGCGTGGTGCCCTGGTGAGGCCAGCCATGAAGGCTGTGATGCGGGGTGGGCAGCGCGGGGGTACCCCTGGGGAGGGATGCTGAGCTCCCCTCCCGGTGCGGCGTGCGTCTCCGCTGGGGATGCTGAGCTCCCCTCCCGGTGCGGTGCGTGTCTCCGGTGGGGAGGATGCAGCAGCCCAGGGGACCCCACCGCCTCCGACAGCGAGTGCACACTGAGCCATGGTTTTAACCCCCCACGCACGCATCTCTGAAGGCTCGGGCCCTGCAGGCAGTGATCTGGCATCCCACACGTCCCCCTTGGCTGTGTGGGGATGTGCTGGAGCCAGATTTCCCCAACACCCAGCTCCCCAGGGCCCCCATCATCCTCGTTGTCTCCAGGGACCACCCGCACACTTTTTTTGGGGGAGCCTCCTCCGACATCAAGAGTGACCCCACAGCAGCCATCAATAGGACTGGTCCAGTCCTGGGACACCCCACAGTGGCTCACTTGGCCATCAGCCTCCCCAGCAGGAACTGCAGCCAAGGGCTTTGCCTCCTCATGGGGCTTCAGCAGCACATTTGCCTTTGTTGAGGTTTGCCGGATGCTCTTTAGGAGGATCCTGGCCAGCTCCTGGCAGCCTGCACCACAGTGCTTCGTTGCCCAGAGACTCCGTCTGCCTTGCAGCTCCTTTCCTCCGAGGTGGGAATGTTGCGGCTGCTTCTGCTGCGCATCGTGCGGGAAAGGACGGGGATTTTGCAAGAGCTCTGCCCAGAAATGCTGCTGCTTTCTGGAAAGCACTGGCCTTCTTCCCCACGCTAGGGCATGTGGCACTGGGACAGGGAGATGCCCAGGAGCTGGGGCCGGATGGTTTCTGCAGGTGAAACCACTGATGTGAGGGCTTTTTGGGTGTGGTGAGGGGATCAGAAGCCACAGCTGCTTCATATCCCGCTTGATGGGGTGTTTGCCCTTGGGAGCTGGGGGCAGGCACTGGGCATGTCCTGGGAGAGCTGGGCAAAGTGTAAAAAGCTCGGGGAGGGGGGGGAGTGGGTAGCAGCAACTGTGTTGGGAAAGGGGTTTGAGTTGTGCTTGTTCTATTTTTCTTCTGTGGCTGGAGTTGTGTTGCCCTTCCTTTCTTTTCTATTAGAGCTTTTGTTGCTGTTTTGTTTTGTTTTTCCTTTTTTTTTTTTTTTTTTCTTCCCATAATGACGTCCTGCAGGATGTGGTCTAAGGGTGCGGAGGGGCTGACCTGCTCTCTGGCTGGGTTGGAGGTTTCCTTGCTGGAGGCTGCTCTTGGTGCCTCCTACCTGCCCCATCCCTGCCAGACAGCCCTTTGCAGGCTTTCCTTTAATGCCGTTTGCTGCTGAGGGGGGTCTCCCAGCACCTCTACCCTCAGCAGAGGTCCGGGAGAGGGGCTGGTGCTCTGGCAAGGGATGGAGACCACTGCGCGGGGTGATTTAGAAAATCTGACACAGAGCAGCGGCAGCGCTATAAACCATGTTTATGCTGATACAATTAGTGGAGCCGTGGCTGTGCCATGCCGGAGCCCTGCAGCTGGGGTGAGCATCGGAAAGGGCAAAGCCCTGTGGCATCTGCCAAACCCTGCTGTGGGGCAGCCACAGGCAGTGAGTGCCCAGCGGTTTGCAAATGGGGGTGCAGTGGGGAGGCAGAGCTGTGGGGGCAGGCGGGAGGGTGATGTGATGGGCTCTATTTGATGCCTTTGCTTGCCCCCCTGGCGTCAGCAGACATGGCCTCTGCGTGGCCCCGGTGCCTGTTGAACAGGGCCGGTCTTTAGGCATGGACCCCTCTGCAGCCCAGTGCCACCGTCCCTGGAGGCGCAGGGGGTGGCTGGGGCTCCAGGCTGTGCCGCTTGTGGGGATGGATGGACCTGGCGGAGGGTTTGGGGTCGGTGCTGCGGTGCGAGCGCCTGCAGGGTGTGCTGTGGCTTCAGGGATGCTGTGAGCACCCGCAGCTCTGTCAAGTGCCGGGGACAGGAGGATTTTATGGGTTTTCCATGAAAACTCCCCACAGGTGCCATGGAGGAGGGATGCCGGGGAACCAGAGCTGGGCTCTGCTGCCTGCAGCATTCCTAAGGATTTGGGGGGCTCTGCCTGCATCCAGGGGAACTGGTGGAAGCTCAGGGGTGCTGGACCTTGGATGGAGCTGCAACACTGGGACTGGGAGTGTAGAAATGCCGGAGCTGGTGGTCAGATCCAGGGGTTGAAGCTGCACATGCTGCCCTCCTCTGCCTGTGGTGGTGCGGCGTGGCCCCGATGCAGGCAGGGAGAGGGGAAGGATGGTGCTGGGATGCAGAGAGCGTCGTGTGCCGCTCCTGGTCTGCACAAACGGAAGATGGAAAAGCGAAGGGAGCTTGACAGTCCCTCGGGCAGGGAGATCGCTGCAGGCACCGCTGAAGAGCCCCAGAAATGCTCTGCGCTGTTTCCAGCAAAGTGACTGATGGGGACCAAGGGAGGGGGAAGGATATGGGTGGGGACCAGATTTAAAAAATGATTTCACTGTTGGTGAAATTTCCTCCGCGCTAAAACATTGCAGAATTTGAGGAAAGAAGCACAAGTCTTCCACACAGGAAAAAAACCAAGCCCTTATGTCCAGCTGTGTCTGGACAATGAGGGGAAAGAGCTTGCAAAGTCATGGGTGGTACAAAGCCACACCGGGAGAACACGGGACAGGGCATGGTCAACCCCACCTCGTGCACATGGCTGAAAGAGAAATCTCTTTCCCCCGTGTAATCCATTACCACATGCTTATTCCTATAACAAATAACTGAGTCAGCGGGAGAAAACCAAATTCAATTTATATCTCAATCCAAGCAAATACGAAAAGGCTGCCAGATCTGACAATAAAACCGCAGTGATCTCAGATGTTTCCCTCCTGTGTATTAAGGGAAAGGGGAGCGGAGGAGCTTTCGTCCAGGCGGTTGTAGGTGGGGATGTGTGAGGGGATTAGCGGGGTGTCTCAGAGCTGTGTCCTTGGGCAGTGAGCGGAGCTTTTGCATTGAGGGGCACCAGCCAGGTGTGGTGGTACGGATGTGATGGTACAGACGTGGCTTCAGAGCTAGCAAAGGGACAGGGAGGAGGCTGGCACCTCTCTGAAATTATCCGAATAATCTCTGGTAGGGGAAAAAAAGCTGAGGCTTCCCCCATCGAACTGTTCCTCCTGTGGCGCTGTGGGATTCTTGGAGGCATCCCCCTCCCCGCTTTGCAAATGTTACAGCTGGCTCCAGCAAGCCTGTGAGCACAAGGGTTCTTCTTCCAAGTTTGTCAAGTTTGCCAGGCTTTCAGTGAAAGTGGAGCTGTGCAGCGAAGCGTCCTGTGCCGGGGGATGTTTTTTCCTGGCTGGGTGGCAGGTGGTGTGTTGCTCTATGTGCCGGGGGGGGGGGGGGGGGGGGGCTCCATTTCTGCACTGCCCAGCGCGTGATAAATGGGTGCAGCCAGCTAAAAAGTTGCTCTCCTCTCCTGCAGATGTAGTGCATCATCTCTCCTCCTGCCAGAACTGCTCCAAGGGACTGGGATTTCCCTTGGAGTGAGGCAAACCTCTCTGCAAGTCCCTTTATTGCCATCTGAGCTGCCCCGTGGCCACTCAAGGCCCCAGCAATGGGGCACTCAGCTTAGCTCGCCCCCGCTTAGCCGGGGGCTACTTTAGCTCCCTGCTGTGCCCAGCCCGGCTGCAGGGGTGTGATGGCACCGGGGACGTGTTGTTGTGCGATGACACCGAAGGGATGTCCACGAAGCCAGCAGCAGGGCTGGTGTTCACACTCGCTGCTCCTCGCTAAACCCAGGTGACATTCCCGAACTGACCCGTGCATCCATGCCCAGCGGTGCTGGTCCGGGCTCAGGCGGTGCCCAGCTTCCAGCAGCAGGAACAGATGAGCAAGAGAGATTAAACAAAGAGTTAAAATAGACAGTTTGATGAACTATTTTCCTAGAAGAAGGCATTTAGCAAGCTCAGCTGAGCTATAAATATCCCATAATGTTCCTCTAGTGTGTGAAGAGAGCTGGGGAATGGGGAGGGGGGGGATTTTCTTCGTGTAAACAAATGCAGAGAAAATAGTGGCGGGAGGAACAAAAGGTACTAATGAATTCAAGTCAAACATCCTGGTTTGGCTCAAAGATGCAGCGTTTCTTGGGAAGTATGTGACCACATCCAGGCGGTCCATTACCCTCTCCAAACTTGAGACTTTTTGTTCCCAAATGTTGGAGGTTTGGGGCTTAAAAAAACCCCAAGTTAAGTAATACAAGAATGAGACAAAACATTTTGTGTTGAACTGGGATGAGATTTTTTGGTTCTCTCTATCCGTTCAGCCTGAAAAGTTCCCACTTTGCGGAGCTTTGCATATGAAAAAGGGCTGGATTTGCCTGCAGAGGACGGATGATGGAGAGCAAGTGGAGACACAGGTGCCCAGGACAAGGTCGCCATTAGACCTGTACTTTGCTCAGGAAAAGCTTAAGTGTTCCCCATGCTAATTTGCTTTTTACCCACTTGAACTGCAGAACAGCAAAAAGGAGGGGAACAAAACTCTGTTCCTGGGCTACGTTAGGAACAGTTTGGTCTCATTAAAATCTGCTTTCACCTGCTACTGATTTTCCTCTGGTTATGAAGGCCTGGAATGGTTGGTTGGTTGGTTGGTTTGTTTGAAGAGGGGAAAAAGAGCTGTTAGATGTTGTTCGCGGCGAGGAAATGATGGTGGGAGCATGCCGGGTCATGAGCCGGCGGTGGGGACAGGGAGAAAATTGCAGTGATGAAAATCCTTCCTGGGCTTTCACAGCAGCCGGAGAAGGGTGGGAGCGATGGCGAGGTGGGAGCTGCCCTGCCTGCTTTGCCGGTGCAGGCAGCAGTGGGAGCAGTGGCTGCTCCCTGGGGCAGGTAGGAACTGGTGGGGGGCTGAGCCTTTGGGGCAGCAGCACCGTGGGGTGACCGCAGCCCCGTGGGAGGTTTGCACGGGGGACGATGTGCTGATGGAGGGTCTGGAATACGACCTGCTTGGTCCTGCTGTGCTGCCTCCCTCCAGCTCTCCTTAGCAGGCGTTAGTGGCTCAGGGCTGGGGACATCCCTCTGTCCCAGGGAGGGGACTTTCACAGTCCTGGAGCAGCAGCACGGTGCCAAAATGCTGCTCCCATCCCCACAGCTGGCAAAGGTTCTCACCGGCGACGCAACCCAGGCCCCTCGTGAGGGGTTTGGGCTCTTGCTTTGGGGAGCTGTGATGGGGGAATGGGAAACAGCAGCTGCATGGGGAAATGACCTCAAACGCTGGGGCTGAGGGGTGGGAATGCACGATGGCATCCCCGTCCTCCCCGCAGACTTGTGCATCCCGCTGTCTGTCCTGCCAGCCGCGCCTGCCCCCGGCCGAGCCAGGGAGCACAGCGCACGAGAGCTGTCTCTCGTTATTGTGACAAGTAATTAGGGTGATGTGAGATGCTAAAAAATAACTTTATTGGGCGAAGGCGGCCCATAAACCTCCTGGAACAAACAGGCTTTTTAAGCAACTCCAGATTGCGGGTGAAGGCGACTGCTCTCCCTCCCGCTCTCCCAGCGCACCTCGCCCTGCTCGTCCACACCAAAGGAAGGGATATTTATAGGGTCCAATCCTGTTCAATATATCCATCAATGACCTGGATGAAGGGATGGAGTGTACCCTTGGCAAGTTTGCTGATGACACAAAGCTGGGAGGGGTGGCTGACACAGCTGAGGGCTGCGCCATCATACCGAGAGACCTGGACAGGTTGGAGATCTGGGCAGAGAGGAACCGTATGAAATTCAACAAGGGCAAGTGTAGGGTGCTGCACCTGGGGAGGAATAACCCCCTGCACCAGGACAGGTTGGGGGCTGACCTGCTGGAGAGCAGCTCTGTGGAAAGAGACCTGGGAGCCCTGGTGGACAACAGGATGACCATGAGCCAGCAATGTGCCCTTGTGGCCAAGAAGGCCAGTGGCATCTTGGGGTGCATCAAGAAGTGTGGCCAGCAGGTCGAGGGAGGTCATCCTCCCCCTCTACTCTGCCTTGGTGAGGCCACATCTGGAGCACTGTGTCCAGTTCTGGGCTGCCTGGTTCAAGAAGGACAGGGAACTGCTGGAGAGGGTGCAGCAAAGGGCTACAAAGATGATGAGGGGACTGGAACACCTCTCTTATGAAGAAAGGCTGAGGGATTTGGGTCTTTTCAATCTGGAAAAAAAGACGACTGAGGGGGGACCTTATTGATGCTTATTAATACTTAAAGGGTGGGTGTCAGGAGGATGGGGCCAGGCTCTTTTCAGTGGTGCCCGGGGACAGGACAAGAGGTAATGGGCACAAACTTGAGCATAGGAAGTTCCACCTCAACATGAGGAGGAACTTCTTTACTTTGAGGGTGGCAGAGCCCTGGCACAGGCTGCCCAGAGAGGTGGTGGAGTCTCCGTCTCTGGAGACATTCCAAACCCGCCTGGATGCGTTCCGGTGTGACCTGCTCTGGGTGACCTTGCTCTGGCAGGGGGTTGAACTAGATGATCTCCAGAGGTCCCTTCCAACCCCTGCCATTCTGTGAAAAGCTGGGACCCAGAGAGACTTTTCCCTGCTTTGCCTTAGCATTCTGCCAGGGTGACATCCCCCCAAAATAGGAAACTCAAATCGCAGCAACCACGAGGGATGGGTTCAACCTCTGCTCGCCCTGATACCCCTTTTTTTGATGCCATCCTTTCCCTAGAAGCTCCCCAAAACCTTCCCTTGGGGCGGATGGAGCATCGCCATGGCATGGGCACGGCTGGCAAAGCACCCGCTTGTGCCTGCTGCTAGCACTGGCCAGCAGCGGTCTGGGGGTGGGATGAGTGTTAATAAATCCGCAGCGCTGGTGCTGCTTTAGTGTTCCTCTAATTGGAGCCATAAAGTTAAACTCAGCCACTTAGGGTTCTGCTGGGAGCCGGGGCTTCCATTTGCAGGTTCCCCTGCGCCGCTAAAGGGCAACGTGCTGGCTAATAGGTGTTAAATTGGAGCATCACTTTTTAATAAGCCGCTTAATGGCATTGTGTGGATCCTCAGCAGCTTTGGGATGATGCCCGCGTTAGGATACCCGTGTGCGGGGCGGGCAGTGCTGGGAACTGGGGGGCTGGGGAGGCAGGGGTGATGCAGAAAGCACAAAGGGGTGCCCGGGTCCTGCTCTGCTCCACGGATCCAGGTCGCTGCAGAAAATCAAGAAGGTGGCCTGGTCTGAGAGCCGGGACACAGGAACGGGCGCAGGCCAGGAGATTGCACTGCCCACAGCTGGTGGCATGGCATGGTGTGGCGTGTTTGGTCCTACAGCGCCTGGTTTTGGGGTGACTGGGTAGATACTGCCCAGGGAGAGCATCGCCCAGAGCTGGACAAAGCAATGGCAATCCCCTGTGAGATTTGTCCCTTTGGTCAATGCAAGGCCACCAGCTGCATTTCCCTCATCAGGAGCATCCCCTTCGCGATGGCGTTGCTGAGGTGTCACCTCCAGGGCGATGCTTCTCGCCGCCCCTTGTCCTGCAGGGATGGCGGTCACCGTTTTGGTGCTGTCACAGCAGTTCCCCCCCCCCCCCCTTCCCCGACAGTGTTTCTCACTTACTGAAAAAGTTTCCTAACTTCCAAGAAACCCAAGCTCCTCCTTCCTCCTGCCCCAAACCAAAGGGGTTGCTCTCCTCCCGCTGCTCTGTGGTTGCTCACCTAGAAGTGACAACATGGATGCAATCATGAACTGTCCTGCAAAATACAGGCAGCGAAGCCATCCAGGCTGCTTTCACTTGGGTAATGCTTAAAGAAAGGACTAAGCTCCCAAGGAACAAGCACACTATTTTTATCTAATCCCTCTGCTTTAATAACTGAGAGTTGGAGGGCTTTCATTATTCGTAATTCACGTGAGGGTGTTTTGAAAAGTCCCTGGTGGGTTTTGTCTTCTGCCTCCGGCTCTACTCGCGCCTGGGTCCTCCTCCCACTGGGTGGGACCCCGAGGAAGCCGTTTGCAGAGCTCACGACCACATCCTAACAGCTCCACACTGGCCCGGAGCTTGACGTAGATCCCCACATTTGATCTCCGGGCACGTCGAGGTTTATCTAAGAAACACACACCAACAGAAAGCGCTTTGTCAAACTCAGCTCCCCCCAGCATCATCCACCTGGGACAGGATGGGACGGACTCACTCTGCTCCAGGAAGGGAGATGGGGTGGGATTTGTCACCTCCAGACCAGGCAAATTTGAGGCCAAAGCAGTGGAAGGGAATGAATGCAATTTTTGTCAGCTCCATCCGCGCTGGCGAATGCAGATCATGAATTACACACCCGCCAGATGACAGGCTGACATTTTAGCTCCAAACATTCTCCTATAATTAGAGAATCTAATGCAATACAGGGAATGGCTCCATTTTACACACACATTATCGTAATGCCTTTAAATAAGATAATTGATTATGCCTCTGCATAAGAAAGTAAAATATTCGGTGTAATTAAAACCGACATTCAGATTTTGGCATGCTGACAGGTGAGGCCATGTGTCATTTTATAAATCCTTAAAGTGATATTCACACCCACATCCGAGTTCCCAAAGTTTGGGGAGAAGAAAAAAAGACATCCTTGTCGCCGAGTTGCTTTTTATCCCGAGTTCAAATGTGTTTTGATGAGGGATTCCTCTTTTTTTTTTTCTGCTCACATTTATCTTCATTTCAGCCTCATATCATCGGCTGACAAAAAAAGCTGCAGTCATACCGCTGAGAGCAGGGATATTGGTAGATCCCATCTGATAAGCGGGATTTGGACAGCTTTCTGCTTGCAACAGACCCCTCCGAGGCATTTGTACATGGCACTGCTGATTTGGCAGGCAGCATTTCCCATCCTGCGTCTACCCCGATGCCGAAACCGCTGCCGGGTGTTTATGGGCTCTCCTGGAATGGAGATGTTCACGTAGAAGCCGGGAAAATGCTTTGCGGTGCAGCAGCTGCCAAAAGCTTTGAGGTCCTTCCGGATGAGGGCTGACTGGGAAATGTGTCCCCGGTGTGATGGATGGATGTTGTGGGGCAGCTGAGGGTGGGACGTGCAGACCGGAATACTGCGTGCAGCTCCGGAGTCCTCAGCACAAGAAGGACACGGACCTGTTGGAGCAGGTCCAGCGGAGGGCCACAAAGATGGTCAGAGGGCTGGAGCACCTCTGCTATGAGGAGAGGCTGAGAGAGCTGGGGTTGTTCAGCCTGGAGAAGAGAGGGCTCTGGGGAGACCTTGTAGCAGCCTTCCAGTACCTAAAGGGGGCTACAGGAAGGATGGGGAGGGACTCTTTATCAGGGAATGTAGTGATAGGATGAGGGGTAATGGTTTTAAACTGAAAGAGGGGAGATTTAGATTGGATATTAGGAAGAAATTCTTTACTGTGAGGGTGGTGAGGCACTGGAACAGGTTGCCCAGGGAAGCTGTGGCTGCCGCATCCCTGGAGGTGTTCAAGGCCGGGCTGGATGAGGCTTTGAGCAGCCTGGTCTAGTGGGAGGTGTCCCTGCCCATGGCAGGGGGGTTGGAACTAGATGATCTTTAAGGTCCCTTGCAACCCGAACCATTCTGTGATTCTATGATTCTATGCCAAGGGGACATGTTGTGGTGAGCCTGGGGCCATGAGGACCTGCACTGGAGGACTCTGGGGTTGTGGGGCTGGGCTGGCAGATGGTATGGCCTTGCCACCTGCGCTGAGGTGCTGTTCTTCCTCCTTTATGAGTTCTTTTATGCCAAAGACTGAGGAGTACTTTTTGCTTCTCCTGTCCATTTTTATGGTTGGAGGTGCCTGTGAGGACTGTGTTTCTGATCCAAAGAGTAGGTGCCAAAAACTCCTCAGGACCCACCATGAAACCTCTTGGTTGGGGCTCCATCCTTCTGCTAATAGACAAGGTTTATGTGACAAATCACTGCTGCTGCTAGGTAGTGAAACCTGCCATGGGTGGTCATGGGGTCAATGATGGTGTTTGAGGTCTGAGGGCTTTTGAGGGGATTCTTTAGGTCTTGAGAAATCCTCTAAGTCAGTGCTGATGGTGACCTACTGCCTTGACATTTGCTGACTGTTGTGCCTTGAAACTTTGCAAACAAAAGCCTGAACACCTTCAGCATCCCTAAATCTGTCCTTGTTGTCCCATAGCATGTCTCTGGTGAAATCTGGGCAGGATCTCCATCTCTGCCCTCTGTGCTCTGGATCCACCCTGTCTCCCTTGAAGACGACATTCTTCTGATAAGTGGGAGGGCCAAGGCTGTGAACATTGAATCTCCCTCCTGCCCAGTAACAGGGACTTGGTCTAACCTGCCCTCAGATGCCAACAGCTGCCACTCTGTTTCCTTCCAAACAAGCAGAAATGGTTTCTTCTCTCCAGCCCTGGTCACCTGTCAGTGAGCTGCTCCTTCCAGCATCCCCATCCAGTCTTCAAAGACAGCATATCTGCCGGGATGAGGTGGCATTTCCAGCCCCGTGTAGGGTCTGTCTGGGGACCTTTGCAGAAGGAAAGGTGCAAGAGGGTACCGCTCGATGGCTCGTACCTGCCCATGGACACGCAGTGTGCAGAATGGTGGCTGTTTGACGTGGTTTCGGTGACACCCAAACCTTCAGCGACGACCTTCCCTATTTTCTAACCACTTGTCCAGCTGCCTGCCCATCACTCGTTTCCCCATGGGCTCTATCCAGCAGACAGGTAATTAAGACCCTTAGTCAATTAGGTGGCTCCCAGCCTCCAAGCTGGCTATGGAGGCCTGATCCTGCTGCCCTTCTCGCTGCTCCAGGGCATGGTGTCCCTCAGCCCTGCTCAGATGGAGCCGGCAGGGCAAGGGCAGGGAGCGAGCAGCCGTGTCAGAGCACTCCCTGGGGGGATGCAGGGTGGGAGGAGAGGCTGCCCCCAGCCTCAGCCCTGTCCTGTCTCCCCATCCAGCCCCATCGGGGGTCTCAGGATATGGGGTCTCCTTGAGGGAGAGAGAAAACCCGGCTCGCCGGGCTCCCTGTTTGGGGAAGGGAGGAGGACGAGGAGGGGGGCGAGGAGCCCGCGGGCAGGGCTGTCTGCTCTGCTCGCATTAGCAGGCTGCTCTGGCTTTCTCCGCCGCTCTTTAGGCCATTACGCCAGGCTCGCTGGGCTGCGGTTGGCAGCGCGGGGCGCCGGAGCCCGCTGGGACGCCGGCACGGCAGCCGGCAGCTCGCCCCTTCCTCCGCTCTTAAGTGGCCTTGTAAAAAAACAAAACACATGCCCGTGTGCCTGGAAAACAGAGGCATGGTTAACTGCCTTGTTTAAGAGCACTGCCTGGCCTCCCACGGGATAGCCTCCCCGCAGCAGGGTGACGAGGAGATGCACCGGGGTGACAAGGGCAAAGGACCTCGCTCCCAGCTGTCCCAGCCATGCATGGGTGGCAGGGGTGTGGTGGGGTGATGGAAGGTGGGCAGATGTGGCATGAGCCCCCAAAACCAGTTTGTGACTGCCATAAATGATGTAACATACTGGCCTGAGGGGACAGCGGACCCTGGAGATGGGGTTTTGCGGTACCTGGTGGCCGGGATGCTGGGACTTATCCTGCAGCCAAAGCCTGAGACCACAGCAGCATCCCAGCCACAAACACCAGCTGTGTCCTCCTACAGAGCAAGGGCAGCCCTGGCTGGAGTCCTGCAACCTTTGGGAGGAGCATCCAAGGTTTCCATGAGAGCAGCCATGCACAGGTAAATTGCAGGTGGGCACCCAAGGCTGGCCGGGACACAGCAGGTGAGAAGAGACCTCAGTGCAATGCGCTTTTCCATGACTGGGTTGAGACTTTGCATGGATCTGGCTTCATGAGGCTGCCTCCTTCACCCCCCTGCATCCCTCAGCACCCCGTGTCCCTCAGGAGCCACCAACCAGTGCCCTGTGTGGGGAACGGGGCTAAATGGAGGGTGGTGGGACTGCTGGGGGAGGGAAGGGTCCCCTAAGTGTCTGATCCAGAGCAGCTCCTTTTCTTGAGGGTCTGACACCCTGTGGGTGATGGAGCAGCCCGTGAAAGGGCAATGCTGGCCCACCTCGTTGTCTCCTTATTCCCACACATCAGCCTTCACGGTCACTGCTGATGGCTCGGTGCATCATGAGCTGTGTTGTATCAAGTCCTGGAGCTGCACCATGCCAGTGAGAGAACGGCAGCCTGGAAGACCGCTTAAAAATAATGGCTGTGGCAATATTAAGTGTTGCCCAGGGGGAAACTGAGGCAGAGGGCTGGGGAATGGCTTGCCCTAAAGGTCTCAGCCATTCTGCCTGGCCTCCTGCTCTGTTTCTCATGTAAGAGAAACCCAGGAGTCCCAGTCTTCCCAGTGCTCCCAGATCCTTCAAGTCTGTTCCCCTGCTCGCTCTGGGTGAGAAAGACCCTGGGAGCAATGTCCCACTAGAAAGCGCCACCCAGATGTTCCTCCGGATCCCCAACTCTTGCTGCGCCCAGCCAGGGAGCCCAGCTGCCCTCGTGGTCCCTGGGCTGTGCCCCCCTCCCACCGTCACACGCAGGCTCCCGCAGCCCGTCTGACACTCTCGCAAGCGCGCTCCCCCCCCTCCTCTGCGCGCTCTCTCGCTCACCCTCGCACACCCACGCGTGCCGGGATGATGCATGCCGGAGAGGAGCGTGTGCCATCAGCATTAGTCACCCGTTCCCGTAGGAGGAAGGTTGCGAGTAGAGGAGGAGGAGGAGCGGAGCCACCACGTGGAACAAGACCACAGCCCTAGGGACAGCCACTGGTTGGGGCGTGGTGTCACCGCTGACCATCCTGCTCCTTGCGGTTGGAGCTGGGGGGGGGGACAAAATAATTGCATGGCTGGGTTGGGGGTCAGGCAGCCTCCTGGATGGGGGCTGTGAGCAGGCTGTTGCGGGGCACCGATGTCAGTACGGCAACTACGGAGGAGATAAACCACCCTGGGAGCATTGCAGCCCCCTGGGAGGGAAGGGGCTGGGCCACGCATGGAGCCACTGGTGTGGGGACACGTGGCTGGGATTAGATCGAGAGAGGGACAGAGCCATGGGAGCGTTTCCCTGTGACGGAGCTGAGACATTTCTGAGCATCCCTTTTTGGGGAGGAGGAGGTGGGTGCGAAGGAGCGTGAGGGCAGGCGGATAGAGTTGGAGAGGGGAGAGCAAAGCACCCCAGGCAGTTTGTCTTACCCATGTGGGCGAGAAACCAGAGCAGGGACAAAGAAAGTCAGTCGTGGGGAGGCTAAGAGCATTTTAGGGGGCTCCAAGGGGATAGGAGCAGGGTTGAGCAAAGGGACATTCCCCTTCAGTAGTTTCCAGGAGGTGACAATGAGAAGACAGCCTGGCTGGCTGTCCTGAAGAGGGGGTCCCAACAGCAGCGCACTTGGCTGAGAAGTGTGGAGCGACGGCTCAGCCGGCAGAGGAGCCCAGCCTGCCAGCCCCTGCCACCTGCAGCTTCCAAGTCCCCCAGAGCATGTGGGCAGCAGATTGGAGGAGAGAGTAACCACAAACGCTCACTTGCACTATCTCCTTCCCTACGAATTAGCCTCGGCCCGGCTGGTAGGTGAAAGCAGGCTGCCTTTGAACTGCAAAGCAGGCAGCTGCCCTATTTTCAGGGCGGGTGGAAGTGCAAGCCAGCAGGCGTAAAGCTCTGGCCACGGGGTGCTGGTGGTTTCTGGTGATGGTGCTGGCAGAGAAGAGGCCAGGGCAGTCAGAGGTGGCAGCGGCAGCGGCATGGCTGTCCTTGGCTGGGCAGCTACAAGCACACTGGACTCTGCAGTCCCTCTCTGGTGGTGAGCAGGTCACCGTGAACTGGTGCTGCAAGCCGTCCTGGGCTCCTGGGACCTTCCCACAGCCCCTCCACATGGCTCTGTCTAAAGGTCTCCTTGGGTTTGGTTGTCTAATCCAGCCTGTCTTTTACAACCTTTTTTTCTCTCCTCCCTGCTCTCCGACCCGTGCTCCAGCCACCGTCCCCCCTCTCCTGCCCCACAGATGTTCTGCTGTGAAATGCCACCCTCCACATCTTCTCCAGCTGGGCTTGGAGAAGGGTGGTCCCACTCAAGTGGGACCTTCTGCTATGAAGCGAACTATGAGTGTGCAAGCCAGGAACACACCGTGCCCAGGGTTGGTCCCAGGACCTTCTGAGCATCCCTCCGCTGTGAGCTGCTGCTTCGCAGCTGTTCATGCCTAGAACATGCTCTCCTCTGGGAGCTTGTTATCTCCATATGTGTGTGGTGCACATCCGTGCGTCTGCATCTGAGCCTGTTCTGGGTCACGGGGATACTGCGCACCCCTCACTCCATACCTATATATATTTTTCCTTCTACATGTACTGCATCCAGACTCCTTCTCTGTTTACAGCTGTGTGTGCTTCTCTTTCATCGCATCCATCATCAGGTTGTTGTGATTGCTTTCCCCGTGGTGGGCTGGATCATTAAGGGATTAAAAAGATCATCTAGAGAGAGGGAAAGCAACTGCATTTTGAGCATTAACTGTTGCACCAAGCTCCAGCTTCATTTTATTTCCCACCAAGGCTGAGTTGCCAGATTTCAGCTGGTCTCTTCCTTCCTGTGCACCTCTGACTTGCCAGCAGAAGATGAGCATAGGGGAGCCCCAGCTTTCAGTAGGGGCTGCCGATTTATCCGTGGACCCTGTAATACCAATGCGTCAATAGACGACTAGTGAATCACGCCATCACTTATGCATTAACTTCTTTGAAATGCAAAGCACTCCCTTGATATTTCAGCATTTTCCACCTAGTCCAAAGTGAAACCCAATAGGCAGGGAAGAGACAAGTGGGAAGCTAAGCAAGGTAACGTTTCCACCTTGTGTCGGTTACAATGATTGCATCAGCCTTAATTACAACAGGACTTTCTGCCCTTTAAAGCAGTACGACACACATCGTATTCTCAGCTTCCCTGCCTCCGGCTGGCTCTGGCTCTGAAACGGTTTCTTTCATGCATTCAAAACAGTTTGTAATTAACAATCACATTGTTTTCCTTTGAACATCGACAGAGATGCAGAAAACAGAGATTGGAGCTAAGATGCCAATATGACTGAGTATTATTTTGCCTTCACAAAACGACTTTTTCCATTTTACAGCAAATTTTGTGCTGATGAATGGTTTAGGGTAGTGGAGAGACTTTTCTCACCAGTTGATCATGAAGCTTGGGAAGCAGACTTAGATGCCTGAAAAAATTCTCTCCCCTATATGTGGGGAAGGCAGATATTTGGATTTGGCTGCCCCATACGTTTGGCAAATGTTGACCCCAGTGGGTGCCCAGGCAGAAAACATCCCTGATGCCATTGTTGAATTCACAGAATAGCCCTCGATGGGAAACCAGCAAAAAGGAATAAGTAAAACCAAGGAGTATTTCAGCTCTGTGGCAGGTTCCCGAGCTACCCGGCGAGTCAGACCAGAGGGGGCTTAATTTGAAGCCTTGGCTCTGTAAACAAGAACCAGATTACAAACTTCTTCAGTTGTGGTGCAAAGCTTGGATGGGAGGATTGTTCCCTCCATCTGTTCTTCTCATAGACAATCTGCCTTCAAAAGCCATCGCTGCATAAATCTGGAGGAAGCGTAAATGCAGGAGCACCTGAATACTGTTTAACAGATGGGGACACATATTTTTCAAGCAGAGATTTCCCTTGCATTGCCCCATTTATTTTAGAGGATGTTTTTCGGGACCATCCTTGCAATGCCATGGCTGCCAGGGAATAAGACGGCGTCCCAGTCTGAGGTTTGTGGCTAGCCAAGTTGATTTTCAGTAGGAAACTTTACTGCGTGAACACTGTTGTGACATTCCTGGTTTGGTTTCACCCCTTACAGTGCTAATTCCCTTCTGACCAAACTCATGTTTCTCCTCCAAGCCTTGCAGGAGGACCATTAACTGTGAGCACTTGACGTCGCCCGCTCCCACCCTGGAAACAAAGTGCCTTGAGGACTTCATCCGAGCACCTCACTTGAAACTCATTCTGGCTTAAACAAACGAACGCGCGCAGCAATAAACACAAAGTCCTGTTGTGAACCCTGTGAATCCCTCCACCCACGTGTCCTTCTCCTCCTTCCCCGACAGGCAGTTTGGCAGCTGCCCTCCTGTTGACAGCCCTCTCTCTTGTTCTTCAGCCCACAGGATCTTTAATGCATTTAGCACAGTGGCTTTCAGCTTCGTCAACTCAAGGACCACTACAAATTTCCCGACAGTAACACAGCCGCGGACTGTTGAATGGCAGAAAGGAAATTGCTTTTCTTTGCAACCTTTTCACAACTCCCTGCAAGTAGTCGCCGGACCCCTAGGCTTCAAGGACTGCAGATTGAAAGCCACCAACTTATCAAGCTGCATATGGAGATCCCTTCAGATAACGTCTCTGGGTGGGAACAGGTTAGCCATCAAATTTAGCAAGCTCAGTCTTTCGTGTGGATACAGGAGGGAATAAGAAGCTACTGAAATTGGAGTGGGAATTTGGATATTCCTGATGGAGACGGGGAGCTCTTCCCTGCCACAGCGTCCCTCCTGGTGGTGAGCAGAGCCCTGGCTGCGGAGCCACAAAGATGTGCCTAAGGAGACGAGCCTGGCTCCTTTGCCTCCTCTCCAGCGCAGAGGCACAACAGATGCCCTACCGCTGACCCCAGACACTCAGAGCTCGCCAGTCTGGTCTCCAAATTCAAAGAAAGATATTAAATGCTGTTTTCTTCCCTCTTGCCTTCTGGCCCTGGAACCAATAGGTTGCACTCAAATAACACTCACAGCTTTTATTTATTTTTCCCCCAGCCAAAAGAACTAAAACTTTTCCCTTTTTTTTTTCTTTTCTTCCCCCCTCCCCCCCAGTATAAACCGAAAGCTGAGAGTCTCACTGAATCACTTGTCTCCAGGAACCGGGGCTTTAAGGAAAATATCCAGAATTGGGAAGTGTGCAGCATACGCGTGAGACTTGGCAGCGCCACTGGGAGCTGAAACCAAAAGATGATGTAATATGGCTGTGTCAGGAAGGACAACACGAGGATTGTATTTGGGGGCGTACGCGACCCTGGTCAAAGGGCAGGACTCTGTGACTGCGACCGTGTCCTGTGACTTTGTGACCGGTGAATGCTGTGGGATGCCGTGTAAGACGGTGACGACAGGCAGGCACCGGGCTCAGCCCATCCTGGCCTCCCCCCTCCACTACCTCTGCACCTCACCTGGGAGTCAAGGTAAAGATCATGTCTTCTAGGAGAGGTGGGCAATGCCGTGGGGCACTGGGCCAGCAGCACGGGGACGCGGGGACGGAAGCTGGCCGGTTCAGGAAGGAAAAGTGGAGAAGATGGAGGAAGGAGGGGTAAAGCTTGGAAGTGGGAGAAACGTGTGGAACAGGTAGGTTGTCCGCAGGGCAACCTGAATTGGACCTAAGCAGCCGCTTGCTGTCACACTGACCCTCAACTGAGGGTCACACTGACCCTCAACCCCACCTCAGGAAAACACAGCGGGAAGCACAAGGAGCTCCCTGTGGTTGGTTACGAGGTGCAGCGTGCCATGGGCAGAGCCCTGGCACAACCTGTTCTCCCTGGGCCGTAAGATCTCAAAATCCAGCTACAAGGAGAAGTCTCAGCCTGAGAAGAAGGGAAAAAAAGAAGTGAAAATATGGGTGTGGAGGATGGACCCCAAATTTCTCAGTTTTCATATCACTTCCCCTTCCCCCTTCTTCTCTGTTCTTCAGTCATCATATTCTTTCTGGGAGAAAGTGGCTGTTGGAAAACAGAGAGAGAAGACGACAAACAGTGCTGTGGAATTATTTAACGAGCCAGAATGAATTGCATTTGAAATCATTTAAATGGGATCTGGGAGTATTTAACTGCAGCACAGGAACTTAACAAGAGTGGGAAAGGATTTTGCGCTAATTGCTGGCAATGATATACCTACGGAGAGAGAACATGCAGCAATTAGTAAGCAAGGCTGTAATTTCAGCCTAAGGTCCCTGCCTGCCCTAGAATGTGGCATGGATTATCTGCTGGAAGGAAGACAGGGGCTCTGATCCACAGGTGACCAGAGAAAGGAGCAGATGAGATTCTCATTAAGAAGTCCTTAACCAAGTTTTTCAAGCAGCGGGATGAAGGAGATGGGTCTGGTCAGACCCAGCCGCCCCTTTGCATCACCCCAGGTCTGACTCCCGACTGCCCATTCCCCAGCCTGGCATGACTCAGATTGGCAAAACCCAAATGGAACACAAAGCCGTGTCCCAATCCATACTGGGTTGTTTTACCCCCTCCTTGCCCTCCCAGACCTGGAAGGGACTGATCCTGCGACCAGCCTCTGCTCCACGCCTGGGTGGTGGCGTTACAGCTCCTGGGCAGAGGGGTTGGCGACCAAGTTGATCATTTATTGCTGAGAACTCAGCACCTTCAGGGCATCCTCACTGCTGCCGGATTTGGGGAACCAGCAGAACAAGGACCAGAGGAGTTGAAGAAATTCTTTACTGTGAGGGTGGTGAGACACTGGAACAGGTTGCCCAGAGAAGTTGTGGATGCCCCATCCCTGGAAGTGTTCAAGGCCAGGCTGGATGGGGCTTTGAGCAGCCTGGTCTAGTGGGAGGTGTCCCTGCCCAGGGCAGGGGGGTTGGAACTAGATGATCTTTAAGTTCTCTTCCAACCCCAACCATTCTGTGATTCTATGTAGCCTTGTTCGTAGCCTGCACGAGGGCAGAGCCCAGGGAGAGGACCCTTTGGTCAGGGTCATAGAATGACGGTGGGGTGAGATGGGAGGAGGACTGAGGAACGGAGGTGAGACAAGATGGGTGCTAAGGACACTTTTGCAGATGCAATGACAAGCAGACAGGAGCTTGTACCCGCCAACGGGCTCACACAGAAACATCCCAGGTGGCCTTGTGCCTGAGAACAGGGACCTGCCCTTCCTATAGAAATGCCCATATAGGCCAGACCCTATAGTCCCACTCTGCTGAAACTGCAAAGCTGGGCTACAAACAATGCCCAGCGGCACGATTCGAGCCCCAATCCAAACAGAGATGAGCTGCCACGGCTCTTGACGGGACAGCCCCTGCTATCAGCAGCCCCGGGAGGGTGTCCTCGCCGCAGTGGAAAGCAGAAAGCCACCAGCTCTCATCTGTGCCTCCGACACCTGGCAGCTGCAGGCAGCCTCCACCAGCCTCTGCTCATTGTTTCCCGGTCCTGTCTCCATTCTCTCCCTGTGATGCCTCTGTCTTTGGTTTTTTGTCTTTCAATCAGTTTTCATCTCAGTAATTCCCATTCAATGGTTAGTCCCTGATCTTTCTAATTGAGATCAGAGCTTCATATAATAGGGAGGGGGGGAGGGAGACTATTTTTAATTTGCTACGTTCCCATTAATAACAAGTTCTAATTAAAAAATCTCCATCTTCCATCCTTCCAAGTTCAGAGGAAAACTCTCTGCGACTTCTGTTGGAATCTTCTCCTGATAAATTGGTACCACAGCCTCCTAGAACAGCTGGTCCTCTTTAGCAGGCATAGTAATTAATGGGAATAATAAATGCATTCAAAGCATGTTCGTAACCCTCCTTTCTGTGCACTCAGACATCTCTTTGCATCGCAAGAGACACACATCAACATTTCCACTTACAAAACAGGCCCAAAAGAGCTGCCTACGTCTAACAAGCCCGGGTTTCATTAGCACTCTGCGGCCCATAATAAACCTTGTGATACAAAGAGTCCCCGGGGACGGGGAGGTTCCCTCTTGGCTGGGAATGAGGCGCGGATGCACAAAGCAGGAACCGTACCTTGGAGCATCTCTGCAGCCGTCGAGGACTTTGTGCCAGTCCTGAGTTTCGTATTGCAGCTCCCCAGCCTCCATGGGGAGGAAAGCCACCTTCTGCCCTTCGCCTGGAGCCTGCCCGGTGGGGAGGGGTCTCCAGTTTTACAGGGCATAGACCCCCACACATGCCGTGCTCTGACGGGTGGGGTGGACGTGGGTATGGCTCACCCTCGTCCTGAGCTTCTGGCTTGTGCTGCCTGTGCAGCCAGAATCTGCCTGTGCGATGCTGCCCTTGCTGCTATGGCAAGGGAAGGCAAAGTGAAAAGGGACCTCAGGGAAGAAATTTGCTTTTCCACATGCCCAAGAAGACACAAAACCAGGATTTTCCCTTCTCTCCGGCTCCTGGTCTTCTCTGCTGTGTCTATTTTCCTTCCTAGCATGTGTTAGGGTGGACAGGTGTTACTGCCTTGTAACATCCACACAGTGAGATGGAGAGAGAGATGAAGGTGGAGTGAATGCAAAGCAAGGTCACACCATGAGCTGGTGATGAGACTCAGGTGTCCCAATTCCCCTTCCTTGGCAGAAAAGACCAGCACATGGGGCCCATCCTGCCCAGAGAATGAGGCAGGAGGGGCCACATCCAGCCTCGTTGGCAAACACAGCGAAGCAGAAGCACGAGGTCCAGCAAGTCATGCACCCTCTCCTCTCTTTGTGCAGGTCTCCATTTACAGCAGCTGCTGACTTGGGCTTCCTTGGATGCGCAGATCAGCTCTGCTGGGGATGGGTGACCCCTCGCTCTCCCCCTCGCTTGCTTTTGTTCCCCACTGCTGAGTTAATGGACTCATCTCTGGAGTGGCCAAACCGGGAGCCATCAGTGCAGATATCCCTGAGCTGAGCAATCTGTCCCGAGCAGTGATTTCAATTAAAGGGTCATTAGCGTGAAATCTTATCCAGCCCAGCTCCCATTTGCCAGCAGGAGGTCCTTCTCCTCCCCGTCCCATGCCCTGCTCTGCGGTTAGAGCACGCTGCTCCTGCTGGAGCCCTCCAGTTTTGCTAAAACACAGCAGCTGCTGCTAATAAACAAACATATTGATCATAGAGATATGGGCTGTCAGGGACTTAATTCATGAATGAAATGTGCTTAAGAGCGCCCGGTAGGCAAAAGCTCTGCTTAAAGAGCTCATAGCCAAGATGGTGCTTGGAGGTGGAACCCAAGCAGCCCGGCAGCTGCTCAGCACTGGGATGTCGCAGTTTGGGGCTGGTTTAAGGATCTGAGGATGAAATTTATTTGCAGGACAGAAAGGAGCAGAGAAAATTTCCCCTTTATCATTGTAGGCCATTGATAACGGGGATGTGGTGCAATGAAGGCTCTGTTGTTCCCTCCTACTGCAGCATTTAGCAAGAGGTTCCTGGTTCTGCTCCGTCGTGTGGGGACCATCTGGGCAACCCAAGAAATCAGGTCTAATTTAAGGAGAAAACTATAAAATACCCCACAAAACCCAGTCCCTCAAGTCCTTCTGGGGTCTGAGGCTTGCAGAGAAATGGGAGCAGGACCCGTGTCCGCCTGCTGGAGTTTGTGATACCCATTGCAGGGAGCAGGGACGAGCCGGCATAGCATCGCTCAGAAACTACATCAGCGCCGAGAGGGAGAGAGGATCACAGCTCCCAGTTTCCAATGTTTCCATTCCCCTGCGGGTTTTCCTGCTTTTGGAACAAATTTTCCCACCGCAGACAGACAGTAAAACTCTCTCTGTGTGTAGGACCGAGGCTGTGTATGTTGCTGCGATAGTAATAGGTCGAGGGAGGTCATCCTCCCCCTCTGCTCTGCCCTGGTGAGGCCACATCTGGAGCACTGTGTCCAGTTCTGGGCTCCCCGGTTCAAGAAGGACAGGGAACTGCTGGAGAGGGTGCAGCAAAGGGCTACAAAGATGATTAGGGGACTGGAACACCTCTCTTATGAAGAAAGGCTGAGGGATTTGGGTCTTTTCAGTCTGGAAAAAAGACGACTGAGGGGGGATCTTATCAACACTTTTAAATACTTAAAGGGTGGGTGTCAGGAGGACGGGGCCAGGCTCTTTTCAGTGGTGCCCAGAGACAGGACAAGAGGTAACGGGCACAAACTCGAGCATAGGAAGTTCCACCTAAACATGAGGAGGAACTTCTTTACTTTGAGGGTGGCAGAGCCCTGGCACAGGCTGTCCAGAGAGGTGGTGGAGTCTCCGTCTCTGGAGATATTTCAGACCTGCCTGGATGCGTTCCGGTGCGACCTGCTCTGGGTGACCCTGCTCTGGCGGGGGGTTGGACTAGACCATCTCCAGAGGTCCCTTCCAACCCCTGCCATTCTGTGATTCTGTAATGCCTGCCATTGTTTCTAAATCTTTGCCACTGTGTGTGGTCGTATCTAAACAAGGTACAATCAGCTCACAAATGGATCCCGCACAGTCAGGGACTGTAATTACAACAGAAGTATATTTGAATATAGCTTTTATAGTTGCAATAAATTACACCGCAATACGCAAGGATATAGGTTGAGCTGTAACAGGTTTTCCGTACTTTTGGTATTGGCCTCACTGAAAGCAGTTGTTAAAATAGGTCTTAGTATTTATGGTCCTGGGATGTGGAGGCCTTGCTGAGAGTTTGATGAATGAACTTTCAAGGACAGGAATAGTTGTCAGTCTGAAATATTTATCAGTCTGAAATCTCCCTGCGATTCATGCCGTGGTTTTGATACCTCCATTTTTTCTCCCCGTCTTCTGGGTTTGAAGCTGAGGTTCCCAGGGCAGACGGAGGGTCTCTGGCTCTCAGCTGCGGGGCTGCAGAGGGCAGGACTGCGTCTCTGCCTCCTCTCCCCCTGCCTTCTCTCATCGAGCAAGGCTGGGATGGAGGGGGTTGCCATGAGCTGGGGGGGGATTGGCTCCCTCCAGCTGGAGGATCAGCCCTCGGGGAGGTTGAGCAGCCTGGGGAGGGCAGAGGGGGGCGAGCCGGCTGCCCGCCCTTTGTGCAAAACACCTCTGCGCAGAGGTCTGCGGATTCTTCTTCTAAAATCAATGATGTTTGTGCTCTTTGCAGAGGGAAAGAAAGATGGTGCGTGTGTTGATGGGCACTCAGCGGCTGTAGCATCCCCGTGGCAGGAGGCTGGAGGGGAGGCAGGGGCCATGGGGACAGCATTTGACCTCTGTGAGCTGCCTGGAGGGCAGCAAACCCCGCTCAGGCGATGTTATCTCTTCTCCCCATGCCAGCAGCGACCGCTGTTTGAACCGGCTGTGGTTCCCTGCACTAGCCATCCTGCTGCGCCGCCAGCTCCTGGGCTGCTTCTGCTGCCCTCCGCCCCAGGGGCCATGTTCCAGGGCTTGACAAAGAGATTCCTGCTCCCTGCATAGCAGGAGATGGAGGCCTGCATCTGGATGGACTACATGCCTCCCCCAGCGTGTGTCCAGACCCTGCTGCTGTAATACCTTTGCCGTGGGCCTCCTGCATCCCTCTGGCTGAGAAGAGGCTAAAGGAGCTGAAGACCAGATGGGTAAGATCAGTTCTCCGTCATCCTGCATCTCATTTCTCCTTGATCAACAGCACAACGCCGTTCGCTGCCTGATCTCCAGTTTCCCCCTTGGATCCTCATGTCACCAGTGTGCCTGCGACTGCCAGCCCTCTCCTATGAGGATGGTAGCTTGGACACTTTGCTCCTCATTGCTATGGGAGAGGAGGGGCTGTATGGTTTTACGCCAGCACAGATGAACTTTCCTCTTCTCTTTTGCAAGCGCAAACCCAAACTCAGTGGAATGTGTTTCATTTCTGGCTCATCTTTCCGTGCTGCTTTTATGAGTCTATTGTGTTTTGCAACTAAAGCGTAGTTTGAAGACCATGAGTAGTGCATGAGACCACTGCAGAACCACGTCCCACTGCAACCTTGTTGGCAGGTCCATGCATGAGGGCAAGAGGGTCCACTGAGCAGGAGAAATGCTGGGTTTCATAGGGATCTGCTGCTTGAGAAAAGACTGAGGGCTGTGACTTCAGGCATCTTTTCAGACAGGGATTTCTAGGCTTCTCAGGCCTCCAATACACCCAGAGCCTGCAAGTTAATAAAAGTCTAGACGTTATCTCCTGAGAGCGGGGATGAAAACTCCCAACGATTCACCTGCAGTGAATGCCAGCAAAGCACATTTCCTTGAGGGTTCTTGAAGCTACCACTGAAAGGTCAGGTCTCTCAGTGAGACAAAAAGCTCTCTTCTCCCTTCTAGCTGTTCCATCAATACTTGTTTTTCCTCTCCATTTACTTTTACCTTGCTGTTCAGAAAAACATACACAAAGAGGGGAAAAAAATCCTGCTTCCCATGACAGCAGCTAAGCAGCTTCTACTGCCAGAGCTCAGGCCAAAGACCACAGTACACCCTGGGGTCAATAGGGGAGACCAGAAGTCCCCAGTGATGAGCAGGGCAGTGCAAAGATGGGTGGGAAGTCGAGGTGCAGAGGGGACACCTGATGTTCCCTAGCCAGAAGCAAGGCTTGATGCTTGGTCTCCATGTGTTCCCTTCATCCCAGCTGGCCCCAGGACTCTTTCTAATGCCCGGGGCAGGAAGAAGGGCAGATGTTGTGCACAGGCAGTAGGGAAGGTGGGAACAATGGGGAGCCTATGTGTATCTTGCCATCTATGGTTTTATGACAGCCATCACAGATAGGCAACAGGTGGGAACAAGAATCCAATTTCATCCTTGCAATGATTTCTCTGAAAATAGTGAGCACTGTTGTAGCCTCTACCACCTCCTTGGAAGAAGTCTTTGAGGGGATTCTTGTTGCTTTGCTGGGACGGAAGCAAATGGCTCTCCAGTCCTTTGGACATCTGCCATAGAGGTCACCTTTCCGGGACAGGTGGTTCCCTCTTCCAGCAGCCAACCCACCAGGTTTGAGCACAGGCAGCCGGTGCTCTTCAAGTCGGGGAAGGAGATTTCATGGTCTGGCGTGGGAGCAGGAGCTCTGTGCAGAGGACCGGAGTCCTCTCTCATGCTCATCTAGTTAATGGCTCTCTGCTGAGTTAATCACGTAATACCATTTGGGGATAATACTCCTTAACCCACCGCTGGGCCCTGTGGTGATGATTACTCCAGCTGCAGCCCACCTCTCTTCCACTTGCAGCTCCCGTTCCTCTCTTCTCCCCCATCTCTGTCTTGTTTGTCTCTCTCTCTTGGTCATTATGGCCTTCATCCAACAAAGCACTTAACCAGGTGTTTCACCGAATGAGTAACCTGGCCCTCTCCATGCGGCGAATCCGGAAGCCCAACACAGGAGGCATCTGGCCACCTTTGCCCTCTGGACACCTGGGGCTTTCGCGGCATGGATAAGCTCTCGGGCTGTGGGTAGAGGAGCTTGGAAAACCCTCGGATGGCCCTCCTGACCTGCTGGCTATGATCTGCAGTCCTCGCATCTGCTTGTGTGTAAAAAAGAAAATAAATCACCGAGGATTTTCTCCCTGGGGTTGGGGAACAGGAGCAGTGCCGTCCCCAGGAAGGGGCTGGGCCATCCGAGCTGGTGCTGCTCAACTGGCAGAGAAAGGCTGAGCTTTTCAGAGCTCTGCGTGGGAGGAGGAGGTGGGTGTGATGGGTGCTGCCCGGCCACAGAGAGCAGCTGGCGAGCCCTGGGCAGGAGTCCAGGCAACGGACCCAGCAGCATCTTCTCCATTTCATTAGCTATTGTATGTGCTTTTTGCAGGTGCATTTGTTATTTCGCGTGGATTTCCTCACCCGTCACCCAGAATGCACAGTTTCTGCATAACATCCAATTCAGGACAAGTGTTCAAGCCTGCCCTATTAGAAAAGGTAGGACTTTATTTTTGCTGTCAGAGGAAAGAGGGGTGTCTCAGGGTGGCTGAGGAGTCTACTAAAGAGGTAAAAATGTTTCCCATGTGGCCAGGACCTCTGCCTTTCCCCCCAAAAGAGTGAGACTCAAGGTTAGCTTCTCGCGCTGGTGCAACGTCTCTGCTGCTCAGCTCCGTAACAAGCCATGGATAAGACAGTGGGGCTTACATTTCAGGACTTAAATATTCAATTAATCAATGGAATATTCCATTAGTGTAATAATCACTTGGCATTGCCTGATCTATAGGTACATCTCAGCTGGGCCTCGCAAATTGATTTCTGATGAAGTTCTAATTGACTGCACAGGCAGAAGAGGACCTGTCTGAGCATGTTGAAGCAGGGCTCGCGAAGGCTCTGGCAGCATCACGTCCCCCCAAGGAAGGGGAAGGAGGAGGGGGAGGTGTGATTTATGCCCCATTTATCACGACAGCCTCTACCCTATCCTGTTTTATTGGTCCCAAGTGAGGCATGAGAGCTTACAGCTTTAATGCGGAAATTTGCAGGCAGCCGGAGACCCCCGTAAGCTGCTGACAGCTGCTCGTCACTTATGCAGTAGGTGCCGGGGGTACCCTAAATCCTGAAGGTCCTAACTTGGGATGCAGCCGTGGCATGGGTCGTGTGAGGAGGGCTCAGGTTTCCTCCGGCGAGTGTGTATTCGCTGGCCGGGCTCTGCCACCTCTCTCCATAGAGCCAGACCAGCAAAGCCATGGGGCAAAGCCATGGGGGTTTCTTCCCTGCCAATGTGGCTCAGAGCATATGGGGATGGATGTGCGTGGAGGAAGGCAGGGGATGACCCACATTTCTCCTTCTTGCTTGGCCATCCTGCAGCCCCGTACCCTGAGGGCTGCCTTTCTTGAGCCTGGTGGTGGTCCCTGAAGGCACTGCTGGAACCATCTCTGTTGCAAAAGGGTTGGGCTTTGTCATGCAAGGTTGGAACATCTTAGGCTGCCACGCCAAAGGCCTCCAAAGGCTCTAACATGGCTCTGCCATAAAGACTTAGTCAAGCCCTGCCCATGTTAACAGCCTGGCTGCGAACTTACCTTGCTGGGGTGGTTGTAGTGGGAGAGCTTATGGTCATGGCAAGCCCTAGGAGAAGTGTGTGATGCATCTGCAGGCTCAGGCACACAGAGATCCCAATCTCCTGGTGGGATAGGATTGCCTGCCTGGTAGCATGTGTTGCACCAGGGGATGGTTTGTCACCCTGAGGCCACTCCTGGCTGCCGTAGTCACACCCAGAGATCTGCAGAGCGAGCACATCAGGTGCGTGGATGTCCCAGCACGAGCTGCCGTGATGGTGAGGACTGGCACACCGAGGGCTTGGGGTGCAACAACAGCCCTTCTAACAGCCCCCGCTTTGCTGCCCAGACCCTCGCTTGGGACCTGCTGGCTCCTTCTGCACTCTCCAGAAGTGAGAAGGGAAGGGGAAAGGGAAGGCGAAGGGGCATCCTGCTCCGAGTATCAGTGGTGGGAAGAAGACACGATGCTGGTCCCTGAAGTGTGGGCTGTCTCCGCTTCCCTCCTCCTGCCTGTGCGGGGACTCGGGCGGCTGAGCCGGACAGGGGGAGGGTGACAGATAGTGATTTCAGGAAAACTGAAAACAACAACATCAACGAAACCAATCAAAGCATGTGTGGCTGGCTGCTGAATTTTAAGAGAAATAGCTGCATTTTTCAAACATACAGAAGTGACTGTAACTTCCTCTCCATCCTCTACCTGCATTAACTTAAGAGACAGCCAGGTGCTTAAAGGTTACTTTGCAGGTAATGACTGTTCTGTAAAGGGCTACTCATCTCTAACAGAGATAGGTTTTCTTTTATTGAACATCAGGCAGAGTGGCTGAAACCTGATAAAAAATCCAGAGCGATAGCTTTTTTTTTTTTCCCCTCTTCTTTTGCACTGAGGAATAATAACCAGCAAAATAAAAAGGCAATTGCCTTGCTGTATGCGCTGCTTTAAGCAATGGCTTTGCGTGGCAGGGAATGCAGCTTAGGTAAATGCCCAATTAGAAAGATTTTGTAGGAAGACCTTTGAATCACCATGTCCGAACCTCTCTCCCCACCACCACCATTTCCATCGCCATTATTTCTAGCCTCGCCTACTTATGGTACAGGAAGGAGATTTAAGTGGTTGAAACCCCACATGTGGAGTTTAAGTGAAAAAATTCTCCCCGGGGCCATTAGGGCTGGATGGAGAACAGCAGCATGGTTTGGAGGGGTGACCTTCCTCTGGACCCTGGGAACCACCTCGAGTTGTGTCTCCTTCCTCACAACAAGGAAAGGTGCTCTGGGATTTGTGCAGCTCTGCCCAGGAAAGGTTTTTGACTGCAAAAAAATTGGAATAGTGCCCTCTTCTACGTGGGGAAGATGATTTTCTCTCATGATAAACCTAGGGTGATGGGCTGGGAATCAAAGCCTTTCTGTGGCTGTAGCTGCTGGTTACTTCAGAGCAGTCTTGATTGATGAGGTTTGACTGATTTCTAGTTTGTTTGTTTTTGCTGTTTTTTAAATGAGTGTTTTTAATTACTCAGGGAGCAGAGCCAGAAATATAACCCATGCTGGAAATCCAGCGGAGAGGAGCAAGGCTGCAAATGGGGGAGAGCCTGGGGAGGTGAAACCCATGCCTCCAATGTGGAGGGACCTTCCCAGCAGCTTCACCCCACACCATCTCTACCTGAGATCCTCGCAGGAGACCCCTTCTTCACCCAGGTTGGGCACCTGACAGAGACATCCCCTCCCAGCGGCCCACAAGTGCTCCTCTAGGGACACCTTGAGGTCTTCCATTCTTGTAAAGAGAAACCCCTCTGGGGCTGTTCACAGACTTCCCTCCCCTCTGCAGGATCCTAAACACGGGGCGTTATTTGGTGGCCATCCAGCTTGTTAATGGGCTCATTAGACTCACACGGTATGTTCAGGCTGTCCCTTCAGGGATGTACTTCAAGTGCCCTCACGATGAGATTTGTTGTCTGTACATGGAGCAAACCACTGGCTTGGCTTGGGCATGGCTGAGGCACAGCCCTCAAGACCTGAACATCCTCGGGTAACCCCGGCCTGTTCCTGGTACCTCCAGTGGCTGAGGGATGAGGATGCAATGCACATTAAGAGAAGTCTTCTCAAACCGTCCGGGACAGGATTTGGCCATACCCACAAGAGTATGGTGCTTATATCCACTGTAGAATGAGAAGACCTTGATCTCCAGAGCTGTCAGCCCTATTTTTATCAGCACCATGGAATTCAATTAAAATCTGCATTATTTTTTCACAGAGTGCCGTTCGTTTGTCTCTCTCCTTTTTTTTTTTGCAAGTTGCACGACATATGGGGCAACCACACTGAGAAAGCAGGTCCAGTCCTCTGTGTGTCACAGATTGCCACACAAATATGGAGGCCATTAAGCAGAAGTTGGTAAATGTCTTTATTAATACACTGGAATGGGATGGGAGGGGGTGTATTTTTATGCCAGAGCCTTGTATGTATGCTCCCATCATGACAAGGTGAAAGGGGAAAGGTTGCCCACAGATGAGCTGTGGACCAAGATGCTGAGCTGGAGATAACTAACCCCCATGGGGCCATGGCCGATGCGGTGCCTGACTGGTTGGGTGCCAGGTCCACGGGAAGAGCCTGGTTGAAGGCAGATTGACTTTTTCCAGGGCACTTGGTTGTCACAGAGAGATCTGGGAGCAGAAATGCCACCAGGAAGGCAAGGGCTGATGCTGGGGTTTCCATCTCCTCCACCAATACAAGAAAGAAAGACGGAAAGAAAGAAAAGCCGCTTCAGATAAACCTCTAAACATCTGATTCAGAGGGAAATGAGCCATAGAAACAACTGTTTTGTGTAAGCACTGTAGGTCATTTAATCCTTCCCCCAGGCAGGATTTTCCTGTGGTCTCACACACATGCTGCTGCCCCGGCTGAGTCTGGCTGAGCTGCTTTCACTCCTCCAGCCCCAGGAGTTGCTCTGCCCCCAGCTCCTGCCCCTCGCCCCGGCTCCCGCTGGGGCTGCCCCCAGCCCCGGCTCCTGCAGATACTCTCCCTGCCAGGTCCCAACCCACCTTTGGCTGTGACTGGGGACCACAGCTGGAGATAACGTATCTCATCAGTGTGATTGTGGCTTTTCCTCCCCCTGCGGCTCCCCCAGCCCCTCCAGCAGCCCCAGTTTGCTCCTCCAGCCTGGCCATAGGGCAGGAGCAAGGATGAACTCAGACCTCCACCTGCTGTTTTCCGCCAGTGTCCCTCTGCATCCCCGCAGGGCATCCCTTTCCCTCCCTCCTTCCTTCCCAGGGGCCGAGTTTCAACCTTTCTAAGAAAACCACTCTTCCCCTCCATGTTCTTCACTGTTTTCCGCACGATGAAATACAGTTTTTCTCCTAAATAAAGCTACCGGCAGTTTATTAGCCTAGCTAATTAACCCATAATCAGCGTTTCGTTCTCCTCTAATCACAGGCTGTTCACACCCTTGGTTCACAGAGTGCAACCATGCTATAGCACGTGTATTTATAAAGGGGAAAAAAACGCAAATGTGCAACACGCCATGAACTCTATTTGCAGGGATAATGTCAGTTCATTCAGGCACGTGGTGTGACCTACCCAGGGCCAGGGGACAGGGGCTTCAGGTGACTCCGAGGGGTGACAATGAGCTCTGGAGCCCCCCACCTTCTGAGCACAGGTTGGGCAGCAGGTCAGGTCACTAATGGCTGGCTGTCGCTGCTGGTCAGTGGTGGTTTAGGAAGCAGGAGGCTGGAGGAGAAACAAACCTGGTAAGTCTCGTAATCTACGTCTCTACCAAAGCAGAACTATTCCCCAGGGGGTCATTTTTTCCTGATGTTTCCAGTTGAGTTTTCCTGCAGCGATCCTTCTGCGAATCCATACCAGATCTGCTGAAAACAAGATATTTTGGAGAAAGCATCTGTGCTTTTTTGGTTCTTAATTTTTCCTCTAGTTCTACACCACCTTCCCCAGCGCCTGCCTCTTGCCCTTCCAGGTCTTTGTGGGTAGATGCTCAGTTCGCTGCTCTAGCCAAGCAAAATGGATTCAGCTTTCTTAACATTTCATTGTAAATCAGATTTCTGATTATTGCCACTGCCCTCTGAACTCCCTCCAATTCGTCACTCTATTCCTGGTCCTGCGGTACGCCGACCATGAAGAGACAATGTTTGAAAACATCCTCAACCCGGGCGGCGATCTAACGAGACAGCGTATAAAAATATCGTTACATGGCGAGCTGAAGGCATTGTGCAGCTCTGTAATCATTTTCAAGATGGCAAAATCATTCTGCAAGGACAGCCTGTCTCCACTCTGATAAAATCAGGGCCAGAAAGGCAGCCCAGCTTGGAGGAACAAATTGCAGAGTTGTTTTTTTTTCTTCTCCTCCTTTTCTCTTTTTTTTTTTTTTTTTACAAGGATTTATTTTTAAATAAGGGAGCTGTCGTAAAGTGAGACAGATGTTGAGAAGATCGGGTACAAGTGAAACCAAAGTGGTGGTGCTTTTACCAAGCTGGAAGTGGATGGTTTGTCCTCTGCTCTCCAAATCCCTTCAGCTCCACGGCTGTCCCCCGCTGTCCCCGCAGTGCCCTGATGCTCCATGTCCCAGGTATCCCCAGCCATCCCAGGCTGGCAGTGCTCTCTCTGAGTCCTTTCGGACCCACAGCTGAAGCCACCCTCTGCTTCGTCTCCCAGAGCAGCTGGTCTCGGTCCTTCCCATGTCTCTCTTGTTTTGCTGTGAAGCCGCTCCTGTGTTTTCAGCCTGCTCTGGTGTTTCGAGTCTGCTCCCCCTCCACATATCTGTGAGACCTGCTGTGTGTGGAGGGAGATGAAGAAAATGAATAGGGCCAAGAAGATGTCAAAAGAGCCAGGTGAGAAGGTGCTAGAGGTGGGTCTCTCTTGGTGTTCACCAGTTTGCCCATCACTGGGGCACCTGGGTGTTAAAGCCCCCAGTGCCCTCCTACCCTGCATCCCCCCAAGCACCCCCAACCCCACGAGCACCGTGGGATTTTCCTCTCTTCTGCCCCAGTGTCTTCCTCCCCTTTTTCATTGCTGTCTCACATGCTGGGGAAAGGTGAATTTAATTACAGGCTAATGAAACACATAATGCATTTCTTGAAAAACTGCAATCTGAGTTAAGAGAGGGTACTTCTGTTTACAGAACCACTTGGCATTAGGTTTTTTTTTTTCCTTTCTGTCTTTTCCTTTGTCTGGTAAACATGTATTGCGTAAGCCCTCGGCGTGTTCATGGGATGCTCAGAACATTGTCCTCATTTGCCATTGTTCGGGTTAATTTATGCTGGGTTAGACCTCAGCCTTTGGAAAGGATCCAGAGTCCTGGTGGTGTAAATCTTCCTGATTTATGTCTCCCCCCAACGAAAAGCAAAAAAAAAAGAAAAAGGGAATTTAGGGAGTCCCAAAGGGAGGAGAATTCAGGACAATTTGCACCCATCGCTTGCTCCTGGCAGGGAAGGCTGGGATGGTGTGGGGTTGGTAAGCACAGATCTTTCATCTGTTTGTAGAAAGAAGGAAAATTAAATCTCATGGCCTGTTTGTGAGAGGAAATTGCCCAGAATAGCTCTGACAGAATAAGCAATTCCACAATGGCTCCCCATGTGGACACTCAAGCCACTTTGTTCCAGGCTAATTAGTGTGCTTCCAAGCGGAGTAATTATTCTGGAAGGGAAATCTCTCTTCTCCCACAGAGTGTCTACATGGAGGCAGCTATTTGGGAATGGCACGAATGGGTCATGTGAAACCATTGCTGCTCCACCAAACAGCATCCCCTGGCCTTGGAGAAGTCCCACTGTTTGTGGGTGAGATGCTCCAGGGGATGTTTGGAGGAGGTTGGGGAAGGAGATAGCAGCGTAGATGTATCTGGCTGGTTACCCAGGTGAGGTGGGCTCGGGTGGACTTCCCCAGTGCACCCTTACAGGCCCCAGAAGAGGTGGTGATTCAGAAATTAGAAAAGATCACACCAATCCTGTTATTTCATGTTGGTTTTTTTATTCAACTGTTTTATGACCGTGCTACTAACTGTCTGCTCTAAGGACTTTTTTCCTTCTCTCAGAATGTCTCATTTTTTTTCTAAAAGCATTTTTTTCTTTTCACCTACTTTGCTATTGACTCACTGGAGAGCCTAGATTTAGTCTAAATGTTTCTCAGGAGACCGCCTGGTGTCTCATGTGGCTCGTTCCCCGTAATTTGCAGATAAGTTCTTTTTATGAAAGACAAGGACTTCTGAGAGGAGGAAGCTGTGCCTGAAGCTTGGGACCATTTCCCCAGGTTCGGTGCCAAAGCCTTGGACTGGCTTTGAGCTCCTGGAGACAGCTTTGACCTTCTCCATGCTGCTTGCACCAGGCTCAGCGGAGGTTGACTCAGCTTACACCAGGGGACCTGCGGTCAAGTCTCCCAGTAGCAACCAGTGCGACGACCTGCATCTCCTTCGCCATGTCTCATGGAGCAAACCTGTATGGGCACTTGCCTGGTTGTTTTTTGGGCTGATCCTGGCAAAATATTGGTGCTAAGATAGGAGAAATAACAGAGGAGATCCTAGGGTCGATCTCCATCCAATCCAGGATCCTGGAGATGTTTTATAATTTGCTTATATCGAGGGCTTGGTAGGTACGGGCCAGCCCAAAGCAGCCTCTCAGCTGCAGTCTTCTCTTAGAGCTGTTCAGAGTCTCATCCCAACCTCTGGCTCTTTGCACATTGTTTTGGACAAGGGAGGCAAAGTCCTACACTGCTTTTCTGGCATTTATAGCCCTTTAATGCTTGGTTATTTTTCCCCCAAGATGTAGCCCTGAGCATGGGGTGATCTGGTATTTGGAGGGGCAGAAAGAGGGGCTGAGAGGGCTGGATGACCCACGCTGGATCCCTTTCTCCTGGAAAAAGTTCAAAACAACTTCATAAGCATTTTACTGTCAGTCGGAGAGATTCTCCATGGCCATAAACCCTGGCATGGTCTATAATTACACACGATCTGCCCACTCTGGAAAATTGATACTTATATGGTCTACTGGGCCCTGTGTCCCTGTCAAAATGCAGATCAGCCGTTCCCCGTGGGATAGCTGAACCCTCCTTCCAGACAGAGCACTAAAAGAAAATGGATGTGAACCTTTTTTTGGTTAATCATCGCTTCTCATCGGAAAGACTGTGGGGGCATGTTGTGGGAAATCAGGTAGGTTCTTCAAGTGGCTGGCTGGGATGCGCCCCTGTTTGAAAGCCTTTGGGATGGACTCACAAGCCACCAAGGAGCTCACATGTGCTCAGGGGGCTGCAAGTCTCAGTGGTGCTGCGTCCTGTGGGTCTCCAGGGTGGAGAACCTGTTGGAAGAAGGATGGAGACAATGTGGATGGACAAGGGGAATCACCAGCCTTTGATCTGGCTAACTCTGGAGAACAAATTATTGCTGCAGAGGACTAGTTGCGTCCTTACTAAATCTGCTGATTCC
Organism: Alca torda; assembly: GCA_008658365.1. Lineage (NCBI taxonomy): Eukaryota > Metazoa > Chordata > Aves > Charadriiformes > Alcidae > Alca > Alca torda. The sequence goes on from CM018083.1 coordinate 34,954,289, forward strand.
TCCAACCTAGCATGGCTCCTGCAGACCACGGACCCCAGTGCTGGGGTCCCTCCCCCACCTTGTCCCTGCCTCTCCAGACAGAAAAGGAGGCAAAACTGGGAGAAGCACTGGAACTTTTGAGCCTGAAAGAATTAAGAGAGGAGGCTGGTAAGGATTAGGGGCTGATGCAGTTCATCAGTAGCAGAGCTGGTCTTCATGACCCACAAGGTCCCTTCCAGGACCATGTCTCTACAGGGGCTGGGCAGGGCATGTCCCAGAACTACAGCAAGGAGAGGGAGCATGTCCCATGGAAAGGCAGCCCAGCTTTGCCAGGAGGTAGCGAGGGAGGCTGGGGAGCCTTCCCTGCTCCCAGCCTGTCCCTGCCATGCTGGCCCCAGAGACTGTTTGGGGCAGGGGCTGGCAGCAACGGAGGAGCCTCAGTTTCCCTCCAGCAAGGGGGAAAGAAGAAGAAATTACTGTCAGTGAACTGCAGGCTGACACCTCGTCAGTGCCTGCAGTGACTGATATCTCCTTCTGAGAGATTAATTATCCGAAAATAACCCTACACCAGGAACGACGAGATCTTGTCTCTGCAGAGGAGTCCTTTCCCTTCCCAGCAGCACGCTTGAGCAGGGACCCCTTGGTAGGTGACTAGAGGACCCCTTCGTTGTGCTCCAACCTCCCCAGCCACCAACCTGGTGCTTTCTGTGGGCACCAAACTCCGAAAGCAGTCCCCAAAGGGGCAGCACAGGGACTAGCGTGGTCAGAGCAAGGCAATGGTGACAGCTAGGAGGACAGAAATTCAGTTTAGAGGAGCTGGGAGGCTTTGCAGCCTCTCGAGCTGCACCTTCTTGTGGTTGCATCAGGGTTTATAAGCTCCATCTTGGGGGTCCCACCCCTTTGTGGCAGGAGCAGGGCACCCCACAACTGCCTCTCCATCTCCTGCCAGAGCCTCGCTGAAGCACCGTTCCTCGGAAAGCCCACGTCTAGCAATTAATCTCCCAGACATCTTCCATGTCTCTGTATCTTCCTTCTGAGCTGACCCCTCGCTCCAGCTAAGATTTTTCTCCTCCTGAGTTATATTTCATCTGTTGAATCTGGAGAGATGAGGTGTGCAGAAATTCTACAGATCCACCCGATTTCTGCCGCTTTATCCAAGCTTCACCCGCTTCAAAGGGCTCAAATGCAAATATTGACAAGTTCAATAAAAAGACCCATCTAGCAGGTAAATAGCTAAACAGGCTGCTTAATGACGGGGTGCAGGGAAGGTATTTGAAGAGAAAATCAGCATTTTTTTACCAATTGCTACATGCTGGCCTCTTGTCAAGACCCTGAAATAATCCCGAAATGCGGGCACACGGAGTTGTTACCCTGCCTCAGCCCTTCCCAGCAGCTGATCCCACCCCACACAGGGAAGATGGCTTTCTCCTTGGTGTTGAAAAGCCAAAATCCCCCATGTTTACTGAGCTCGGCACTTTCCAAAGAGCAGCAGCAAATGATAAGGTCCCCGGTCACCAGACTCCCCCATCACTTGGCTGCGCGGCCCTTCCCACAGCCATCCCTTGCTCCCTGGCACCCGATATCCTAATTCAGCCCTTCCTTAACGACATTTGCAAAGATTTCCACTGGCGGAGCAGGATGCTGGCTGTGGTCTCCACCACGCTCCCAGCCCACGGGTGTGCTCTCCTCGTCCCAGATCAATCTCCACATCGGAGCTCGTGCTGTTTGATCTGCTCATTGCAATGCAGTGGAGGGGAGCGAGTCCAGGGAACAGGCCTCCTTGGAATTAAACCGCTTCTCTAACATGATTACAAATGGCTGTTAACCCTCGTATCAACATGAAGGAATGCTATCTAGGGGTTGTGGAGGGGAACGAGGCATGAACGTCCCTCCTTGCTCTGTGCTAAATGAAAATGAGGGGTGCTCTGCTACTAGGAATAATTAGGCTTCCCCAGATCCCTCGCAAGGGGTTGGGAGAGTTATTTTATGTTTGCAAAGCGCTTTGAAGAAGGGAAGCGTCCTAGAAATGCTGCAGGTACCAGCTCCATTGCTCCCAGTTCTGCTCTCACTCAGGTGAGAGGATTTCAGCTATGGGACAGCTTCCACCCAAGGATTTCACAGCATGTCACCTGTGTTGGGTATGTGCGGAAGGTACAAATATTATCATGACATTTTAGCCAATGGAGAAACAGGGATGCAGAGCACGGGGGAACTGTTGAACATCTCTCACAGAGTTGGGATTAGGAGGGAAAAGTCCTATTCTGCATGCTATTGTGATCTCCAGCTAGGGGATACTTGGACTTGAAGACATTGGTGTTTAGGAAGCACCTATTGACCGACAATGCTGCCGTAGAGGCACGATGTTCTCTCTGGAAATCAAGCTTAAGATTTGGATTTTTCAAAAACATCCATGTGTGGGAGCAGGGTAGCTAAAATACTGTCTGGACCATTACTTTTTTAGCATAAAGAACCCAGGAGAGATCCAAATGCTCACGTCTGGCTGTGTGTCTCTCCCCCAAATCGGGCCAAGCCTCAAGCCCACCCACCTCCTCCTCCAGCATCCCCCTAAGCTTAAGGAGGAGCTGAAGATGTGCAGGGTGAGGGGGCTGTTTCACCCTAACCATGTCCCTGGTCTAGATGAAAGGGCCCTCGAGCTACAACCTTGTCGGAGCCACCACCTCCACTCCACATTGCTACTTGGTGCCAGGATGGATGGCTGCCCGAATGCCAAGCTGAACATAACACAACAGACTCTGATGAAAACTAATTATTTTGCCCCCACCTCCCCGTTTTGTCTTCACAGCAGAAACGTCAAACAGGCTGTACAGCAAAGAAGAAAGCCATACCAGAACAAGCTTGGCTTGCTTCCCACCGTCAGTTTCGTTCCCTCCATCAACAATCAACCAGGACAGGAGCATCTGCTTCACTCAGAAGGGCTCATAAGCATCATCTGTGCACCCCAACACAGCAGCCATGAGCCTTTCCCCCCCAGACTGTTACTAATGCATAACTCTTCAGCCAGAGAGTGTCTGCAAAACCCCTTCTAACCTTAATTTCTACAAACCCCCGCTTCATCCTTGGCATGATCGGAATCTGAGGCAAGCGCTGTCTCCTGAGCTGAAGTGGGGATACGTGCAATGCCCAGGGAGGTCTCTGAGGAAGATGAGCGGAGAGTGGGAAGGCACCAGCCCAGAATGGGCCAGGGAGGGCAGGGATGGCAGAGGCACAGGACGTTCTCAAAGCACAGACAGTAACGGCCTTGTCCATGCTTCTCCTTTCTTCCCCCTGACAGCTTGACAACCTAACAGGAAAAATGAAGTCAGTGAAGGGAGAAATGCTATCAGGAGCCCCGTGCTAAGAGGGCAGACAGGCCAGATTGGAGGAAAATGAGAAGCTGTCCGGACTAATGCAATCATTTATCACATAATCTTGCTCAGCAGTTGGGCGGGGAGCCTGGCAGCGCCTGGCACTTGGAGGAGGCTCTCTTGGCCCCTGGTACCCTGCTCCAGTTGGTGGGGGTTGTTTCTCCTGGATTCTCCGGAACTTGAGGTTTCCCTTTCACCATCTTGTTGTGTTTGTGTTACCTGCCTCATTTTGCTTTCACTGTTGTCCCCTGCACGCTTCCCTCCTCCCCAGATCCAGACCTGGGCTTATGTTGCTTCACTGTGGACCTTTTTTGAGAAAAGATGGCATCTTGTCAGGTCGTTGCTTGCGCTGAGACATTTCATCACCGGGCCATTTTGGCTCCACGCTGTGTTAGCCGCTTGCCTGGAACCTGGATTTACTGCTTCCTCATCCCCGGCCATAAAAAGAGGCATTGCTGAAACGCCACTGCAAAAAAGAGTCAGTGTGAAAGTGTTACCAAAAGGAAGCAGCAAGGGAATTTCACTCCCTGCTCATGTTGCATCTTAGGGTTTGCGCTGCGTTTGGGCCATATGTGATCCGCACCCCAGGGGAACGGCCGGACATCAAAGGGTGACTTCTGGCGAGGATGAGCTCATTCGCCCCTGCTCGACCCTTCCTGCAAGGCAGGGGGGTGGGAGCCCCATGACCACCCGGCAGCTCTTCCCCGGCTGGGGCTGTGAGTGTCTGGGGCAGGGAACCCCACCGGCCGCAGCTGCTCTGGCTCCATCAGGATCCACTCTTCCTCCTCTTGAGCCTTTAAACCAGAGGGAGACCTACGCTTCTCTTCGGAGCCACGAATCCCCGGTGCTGCTAGCGTGGCGCCCAGTAGCGTTTGGCCTAGCAGCATCTCACACCGGGGATGGGTTATCCAAAAAGTTTGCAGGTGGAGTTTCAGTGCCAGGCTGTGGGACCTGGGTGCCCAGGGAGCCACCTCTCCTGCACCTTGCCTCTGTGGCCCATGTGCTCCAGCTTTGAGATTAACACCATCTTCTGGATCTCCAGGAAAGTGGTGGTGTGCCAAACCGTATAGCTAATTTGTACAGGCCCCGTCACAGACGAGCACTTAGCTGTGTAATTACTAGAGCTGGCCACAGGACGAGAAAGCTGACTTCTTTGTCACCGTTCTCAGACTTTGTTGTTTGCTTCTTTTCTGAGGAAAACCAAACCTTCAGGGACCGAGAGATGAGGGCTGGGCGGGTCTGCAGGGCACTGGCTCAGGGCTGGGGAGCACAGATTCAAATCCTTTCTCTGCTTGAATGATTTTCCCTCCTGGACGCTTCAGCATCCCATATCCCTAATGCTCCATCTGCAGACCCGCTCCCTTGTGTCCTCTCACCTTTCCTGGCTGTGGAAACCAGCTTGTTTCCAAGAAACATTTTGGCTGGGACAAAGCTTTCAGCAATGTTGCAGCCAGGTCCAGCAGTTATTCCTCCTTCCGCCAGACTCCTGGACGGGCCCCTCCATGTATCCAGATCCATTGCCGTGTCCTCACCACCCCTTTTCAGGGCAGCTTCAGCTTATACTTTTGACAGGCATCTGCTCTTCTCTGAAAGAGCTCTGTGCCCTCTCTTCCCCCCAGCACAGCCCAAATCCAGCTGGAGGAGGCGTTACAGCCTTCCTGTGCCTGATGAGATCCTCCTTAGACAGAGCTTAGCCACCTCCAGCCCATGCACTTCCCATCCCCAGAGCCATTTGCCACCCAACCAGCTCCAGACCTTCTTTCCGTCTCTTGCAGAAGAACCATTAGGAGGAAGACGGGCAATTCCAGGAGAAACACAGCCCCTGTGTGGCAGGGGACAGATAGGGGTGGCACTGATGGAGCCGCCCAGGGCTTTTCAGCTTGGTCTGCCTGCTGAGGCAGGATTGGTTCGGGTCCAAGGCAAGGGGGAGGTTTTGCCAACATGCACCCCATGCTGAGGACCCACCAAGCATGTAGCAAAAACAGCCACCTGTTTTCTGGCTTAGCAACTGAGAAGCGAAATTTCTCAGACCACTGCCTCCTCCAGGAACATGGAGTGTTAATTATTATTAGTGGCTCCCTGTGACTTTTATTATTAGCAATACTAATTGATCGGATTATTACTATTTCCCCTCTTGGAGATGCTTGGGGGTGGCATGTAGAAGTAACGGACATTGCTTTCAATACCGAAAAGGGACAAGAGGGAACTCACATGATGTTATTTGGATAATACACAGTGGCAGAGGTGTGCAGAGATCTGGGAGACTTGTCCTAGAGGGGACAGAGTATGAAATTAGCAACGCCAGCACCAAACCCTCCACAGGCTGGATGCTTCAGTTCAATGCGTGTTTTTGCTGCTTTCCAGCTATAAAGAAATAAAAGACTAAAATTAGTCCTTAGTCCCAAGACTCCTTAGTTCCCTGTATCTGAATCAATGGTGAGTTCCTCCAGGTGGTTGGCCAGGCAGTTTCCCCAAGGCTAAGGCCAGGAGAGAACTGGCAGCAGATAGTCTCTGTACATGGCACAAGACTGCCTTTGTCCCCTAATCTTTGTCCCATCACACTCAATCAGCCATCCCACGGAGCTGCCCAATGCACCTGCCCATCACACTGGTTCCTCCTTTCCCTGAGCTCGGGACGCACAAGTCTTCCTTGTGGTGAGACCCATCGTTAAACATATGGCACAGCACCAATTCACAAAAAATAGCTCTGAAGAAAGAAAAAGAGAAGAAGCGTGTGTGCAGGCATGTGCGTGCGCGTGTGTGTCCACAAACCCATTTGCTGTTTAGGTGTCAGAAATAAATTTTACCACTGGAGTCTGCAGCATCTGATTAGTGAATTATTCAGTTTGGAGATTGCCTTCGCCGTGACCTCATTAGTAACCCCGAGGTGAGTGGGACGCATTAGACTAACCACCAGGCTGTCACTGAGGAGCAGAACTGGGGCATTAAAATGGATTAAAGTGCTTTACCAAGAAGTGTGGCACAACTCATAAAAAAAAAAAAAAATAAAAAAAAAAGAAGACAAAAGGGAAAAGAGAGAACGATAGAAGGGGGAGAAAAGAAAAAAAGAAAGAAAGACCAATAAAATAAATAAATAACCCATCCTGTTAAGCTGGCAGCCTGAGGATAAACAGGCAAGCAGGCGGAGGGGCACAGGGGCCCCACTGTGCTGGCAAAGCACGAGCCTTCGCTCCGAAGCCAGGGCAGGTCTGCGGTTGGGAAGAGGTTGTCCACTCTGCCAAGGGAGTCCAGCATCTGCTCAGTGAAACCAGTCCTTAGGATGCCAGCCAAATCCCCCTGGGCGCCCAGGAGAGCTTTCTCTTTTTGACCCCCTTTGGGCTGACACCCAGCCTTGGACCTCTTCTACCTCAGGCCGGGTGATGTGGGGCTGAAGGAAGGTCTTCATATGGATCTGACCTCTAAGTGTTGGTGTCCACCTTGGGCGCCCCAATTGTTCCATGGTTCTGGCTGCAAATGGGAGTCTGGTGGGGACACGCACACATCTCCTAAACCTGCCCACAAGTGGGGCTTAACTCAGCTGACATGGGGAAGAAGATGTGGCCCACAGTGATCATTCTAGGACCATGATGACCCCCTTGAAGGAGGCATGATAGAGGAAGGGAGAAATGAGATACCCCATTTTGTCTCTTCCGGACAAGCCTACAAAAGGGAAAGGGGGATGGGTTTGTACCGTGCTTCCTCAGGGTCAGCTGTTCTTTCCTGGGGGGGAGGCATCGGCTGATGTGAACAGCTTTCATGTGGGGATGGGCTCGGTGACTGATGTGGTTGCATTTGTTTGCTCAGCAGCAGTTGCAAATAATGGATGCTAAAAGGCTTTGTGGTTCATTGATGGCCATGCTCATAACCACACACTCTTTATGCAGTTCTGGGGAAGAAATGCAGCGCTCTCCATCTAACTTCTCAGGTCCTAAGCCCTGCCTTCAACGTGACATGGCCTTTGTCCCTTCACTGTGTGCACAAGAGACCCTGTGGGTGAGAGATGGCCCAAGGCGGTGGCTGGAGGCTGCGAGATTATCCAAGGACCTGTTCCTTCCTCCCAGCACTGCACCTCCCAGAAGCCTGGACATGCACCCATGGAACCAGGCCCAGATCTTCATTGGGTCTCTCTATGGCAGTGCTTGTTGAGTATATTTGCCTCTCCCACTTCTTTAGTAACAGTACTGGCAGCACTTTATTGCCAACTTACTTCAGGGCCAGTCTTCAAGAGGACACTATGGGATTTCTCTGTGTCACCCAGTCCTCAGAGGCATGGTGAGCTCACAGGTTTCTTCAATGGACCCAAATGTTTTCTTTCCATCTAGCTTCATCTGTTCAGCTTGGGGCCATCTGTAACTGGGGAGACCGCTATTTAATACTTTCCCCATGCTTCCTATTATTAGTCTTCCAGCTGTCCCAGTCCATTCATCCCAGGCCACCTCTGCACCTGGGCTGATCTCTGGGCCAGTGCAGGAATGGGAGCTTGTTGTCTGTCTCTTCTTCTCTGTGGGGTTTTGGACATCTGGGACTAAGCAGAGTAGGGCTGTGTTGGCTGACCCCTCATCCTGCCCCATTTGAATCCATCAGGCATGCCCTGGCCTCTCATGGGAGGCTGTAAGAGCAACAAGAAGGCATAAGGAGGGCAGGACACAACTACCTGAGCTTTATTGGGTTTAATTGTCCCTGTGTTACTATACCTGAATGCACAAAGAATCGTAATTGAATCAATTTCAAACACCAAGGGCAAATTAGCCACTCGATAGAGACAAGCTGAGAAGGGAGCGATTCAGGCTGTTGGTTTCCTGGGTCTTTCCTGAATCCTCCCTCCAGGCGAGTACGGGAAATTCATTCATTTATTGCTACTTAATAATATATACTTATGCACTGTGTATCCCAAGCTATTTGCATTGTCAAGTCATGTGCATTGACGTGGAAGCTTTGCTTTCCCCTGTGTTGCTGCTGGTGTCATCTTCGAGCGTTTGCCTAACGATGACTTGACGAAGCGAAGGGAAAGATGCAGCAGAATTGAAAAATGGCTGGGTGAGCCCAACCAGGGCTCTCTGTCATCATCCTGGGAATTGCTGGACTGTGTTAACTGAGCATCTAGTAGAGACACACACAGCAGTACTCCTTCCCCCTCCAATTACAGTAGCCACACTGGCTTTGTTTTGAACGCCAGCCCAATTTTACGCCACTGTTTTCTAGCACAGTTTTCCTAGTGGCATTCTTATATCCCATGCAGATTGTTTTTACCTCAGCTTAGCCCCCTCCAAAAAAAAAAAAAATCAGCTAAAATGAGAAGAAAGTGCCATACCAAATAAACAGGACACTCCTTGCACTTCATTCTCCTTTTTCCAGCCAGCTCCCTTTGGTCTGCTGTGCTGCCACGGACACACAGGGACATGAGGAACCTACCCCAGGATTGCCACCACTGTCTCAACACCTTCCCATTGGGCTTGTGTCTCTTGACATCTTCTGAATTTGGAGGCCAGGCTTGTAGGGTAAGTTTGAAGGACAGAAGACCTGCTCCCTTCTCTTATGCATGAGTGAGTTTCTTCCATCTTGTGTTTCCTATGGGAGGTGTTTGCAAGCCACGTTTTCAGCAATAACAGAGCTGCACGTCGTGTCTCCTCACAAGGCTTCTCCCAACCCCTGTTGCTTGCTTAATTACTTGGAAAAACTCTTCCACCTCTCTGGGCAGACACATTCTGGTGAGTCTCTTTTGCATACTGCTGCCCATCACAGCTCCTGGCTGGGCCGCTAGGTAGTCTATGAGATACTGCATGCCTGCTCATGGGACACAGCTTGGGATGCGAATGCGGACACCAAAGCATCCCTCAGGACATTCAGGTTCACCCTCCTTGGCATTAAATTACCCATAAGGAACCTTGCTTATCAGCACAGATGGATTATCCACTGGACTAAAGCCAGACCTTCCTCATAGAATCATAGAATGGTTAGAGTTGGATGGGACCTTGAAGATCATCTAGTTCCAACCCCCCCGTCATGGTCAGGGACAACTTCCACTAGACCATCCACTCATTAGAGATGAGGACTTTGTAAAGGACGAGCCTGAAAATCAATGCAGGACAAGAGCTCAACCCCATGTTACCTGCATCCCATCCCAGCCCAGCAGGCATCAGCACCTTCCCCATAGCTGGTGTCCCCTTGGTCTTCGATCAGCACTAGGCTCCACCACTGGCCCCAGAGCATCCCCTTTCCAGCTCCCCAGCAGCCAGAAGAGGGTGGCATCAAACCCCGCCTCTTTTGTAAAGCAAGGCTGGAGTTTTCTCTTGGCCATTTGCTAAACAGCTGGAGTGCTCCCTGTATCCAAGGAAACCTGCCTTAAACCTGCTGCTTACAGGGAGGCTTCTATTCGGCAAGTTTCTCTCAGCTTTCCTCAGTGCTCCTGGGTTAAGATTTTGGGAGATCTATAAGGGAAGATGTGCCTGCCTTGCTCTTGCACTCCCAGCGTCTTGTGCTCCCCCTGCTTTGGGAATTGAGTCTGTGTAGAGCAGAATGGGAAAAGCCCTGATTTCCCCAGTTTTGTTGCCACTTAGTTGCAGTTTCACAAAAAGGGAGGCAGAACCCGGCGGCTGTTCTTCTGCTTCTATTTCTTTTTCCTTCCTTCTTCTTCTTCTTCCTTACTTCCAACATTTGCAGTGGGTAAAGTGCAGTGTAAGATGCTCTGTGCTGCATCTCTGGCTGGGGTCGTGTGCGGGAGCTGAGCAACACTGGGAGAGATGCAGATGAGGGTTTGGGAGGAGGTGGGAAGAATGAAAACCCAGGAATGCTGGAGAGGCTGGGAGAAACCTGTGGGTTAGGCAATGTCTGTGGCTGCGACCAAGACCTTTCACGTCTCCCCTAAAGGAGGAAAGACTGAAAGCAGCAGGGAGAGCAGAGAGCAGGCAATGTTCTCAGGTCTCTCTGGACACTTGCTCTTCCGCTGGTCCACATTTAAGTTCTGGACATGGCTGTCAGCAGCTCCTTGCCCTGCCAAGCTGCTGTATCTGACCCTTCCCAGGTACTGTATCTCTCCAGACAGAGCACAGCTCTCTGTCCTACCCTGAAGCACGTGAACCCATCCCATCCGATGCAATGCTGTCAGCATCCCCCATCCTGCATCCCTGCACCCCTGCTTTGTCCCTGCTGTCCCACCTCCTCTCTCAAAGCAGCACTGATCCCAGTTCTCCTTCAGAAGGCTCACAGTCCAAAAAAATCTCCTTTTCCTTCCCTATTTCTTCTGCTGCTAGGAAGCTGGGTGCAGGCTGGAGGGTAGGAGAAAATCATAACCCCGTGGGATGGATCTGAGCGGCTGTGAGCTCATGCTGGGGCTGCAGGATGGGCTGCAGGGGTGGGAGAAGGTGGGGAAAGCCCAGGGAACAAGCCCAGGGAAGATAATTTGGGCAGAAAAGGGCTGGAGGCCATGCCAGGTTTCCCCAGGCTCAGAAGCAGCATGCCAAAGCAAGCAAGGAGAAGAGAGCATCTGTCCTCTCTCTGTTTCCATCCAGCCTGTCCACCCCAGCCCCAGCCTGTCGCTGGGTTCGTCCCCATTGCCCCAGTGCCAGTGGTCACGGCTATGCTGCCTTGTTCAGCTCTGGTGCTGCTTCCCTCCCTGCCAGCACATCCCGTCGGTGCATCCCTGAGTATCTCCGGGAGGTTAAACGGTGCTCTGGGAGCTGGAGGCTGCTCCTCTCCCTCCAGCAAACCCATAACGCGTGGTGCTGTAATGGCTGGGCTGCGCTAAAAGCCTCTGCCTGCCCGCACTGGAGCGGGGCCGGGCGCTTTCCCGGAGCTGGGTTAATGCAGCGGCAGCTGCAGAGCGCAGCTGTAAGCGGGGTTAACTCGCTCGCTTTCCCCCAGCTCCCCATGCTGCTGGGGAGGTTAAACTCCTGCCTTGGCCTTGCGGGAGCTGGCCTTCAACCCAAGGAGAGAGGGACAACGCTTCCCGCTCTCAGGTTAAGCATTTCTTTTGCTTTCCCTAAGGTGGCAGTACGAATCCCCTCGCTGCAGCATCCTCCCGCAACCCAGTATTTAAGCTCTGCATCCTCCAAGGTGTCCCTCTGCCTCCCAAAGCATCCAGCACTGTGTTTCATGGCTCGGTCCCCATCCCTGCTATCCAGCAGCCCAGCCTGGCCCCGAGCAGCTGCTGGGGTTCCAGGGCACCGCAACACCAACCACCGCTGGTGATGAAGGTGGTACCCACACAGGCCCAGGCAGGATGATGCGCTGGGGGTCTGGCAGTGAGGGGCAGGTTGCAGGCAGAGCTGGGAGGGCTGAGAAGCTGCCGGATGATAGAGAAGTAGAGAAAGCTGGGGAAAAAAAAAAAAATCTCGATTTTCCACCAATAGAGAGAAATAAAAGTGTTATTGCTTTGTATTGGTGTGGGGAAGCTTTAAAGGGTGATAAGAGGGTGCCAGAAAGCCTCGGAGGCAAGGAAAGGACACTTTGCAGGCCAGTCTAGTGTTTTCACTCCTGGTTTGCAGGATCTGCCTCCGGCATCGCCCGTGCAGTGCGGTTTGGGTCCCAGCTGGCAGAGGGACTGGTGCCCTGCGAGGGGCAGATCCTGGCCGTGGCAGCAGGCTGGCTGCTGTGCCCAGGGAGCCTTGCTGCCACCTCGAGTTTGCTGGGGTCCCCCATGGGGTCTCCTCCACTGGCTAAGCTGAGGCAAAGACCCAAACTCTTCTAGAAGAGCTGCTGTGCCAGTCCATGGAGTGGGTTGCTGACAATGCGATCCTCCGGGCTTCCAGGGCATGGTGACCAAAGGAGGTTAAAAATGATCTGGTTGGCAAAAGTATCCTGCAATTTCCTCTCTCTCTGATCACAAAGTGCCCCCTTAGGAGTGCCAGACAGCCCTGGGCAGCAGGCACAGATTTGGATTTACTTCTGTTGTTCAGACCAAACAGCTGCTAAGGGCGTCAGTTATACAGACATGATGATGTTGTCACTTTATGTATCATTTTTATTTCATTGCTCTCCAACGTTTGTAATACCCCGGAGCTCAGAAGCTTAAATAACAGCTCTCCCCATATTGATTTTATCCTTCGCCATTTGGCACTCATTCATTCTTTTCCCTTTGAGTTCCTAATAACCGGGATTTTAAGCGAGCAGCGTCCCTCTCCGTGCTTGGGCAGTGGCTGTGGCCAGCCGGAGATGGCAGCGGAAGGGACGGGCACAGGGCAGGAGTTTCCTTGGGGTCCTCCAGAGATGGGGCTGGTGCACATATGATGCTGCAATGCCTCTTGGACTTACCAAAAAAAAAAAATAAATATTAGCACTGAGACAAATGTTTTCACTCAGTTGCAATAACTCCGAAGTAAGTTGTGTTTCTGGTCAGGATGGACCTCTCCGGTGGGCTTGTGGGGATGGAACAAACAACCAGATGGTGCCGAGGGAATTATTTCATAACAAAATGCGGCTCTTCTTCCTAGTGCAAACTGCCTGTGAAGCGACCGCATGCTCTTCACCTGTATCCGCCGTACGGAGGTGTGCTGGCTGCTCAGCCTGGGGGCTCCGGTGTCTGAGCCATGGGACTTGGATGTTGGACCATACAGTGCCTTGTTTTCCTCTGGCTTAGCACTGCATCCCCCCGGGTCCTTCAGCAAGGCTGCTCCAGTTGGTACATCTTGGTGTGTTTCACCTGCTCGCCCTGTAGGTTTGGAGTGTTGGATCCGGGTCCAAGGACCCATGCTGGGCCTCCACCACAGCATGCTATGTATGACCTCTCCAGCAGATCTTCTCACCCACCAAAACCACAGCAACCCTTTGCGCTGCAGGTGGGGAAACAAATAGCACCGGGAGTGCCTGAGGGACCTCCAGGAGGACATGGGGAGAAGTGTCCCAAGAGGATGAATGGGGATGGGCTGCTGGGGCCAGTGAAATGGTGCAGGCTTGTAGTGGGACCGGTGAGAGAAGGAATGCCCCTCTAGCCAGCATTAATAGGCAGCAGGAGGAAATATTTACCTTAACTTCATCTGATGGCTCTGGCATATCGCTGAGGGAGGCGAGGAAGTGACCTGTAGCATGATGAAGCAACTGCTACTGACTCTTTCTGCTCAGCGCAGCGGTGTCTGTACACATAGACAAGTCAGACTGGCACAGTGTGGTCTGGAGGCTCAGCTTGTCTGTCTTGGTTGTAGAAACTCCGTTTGGATCATCTGCACATGAGCAGCCGATGGAGATGGTTGCTCTGTCTTGGTGGGAAGTGGAGGTCTTTCTCCAGATGCTCCTTCTCACAGCACAAGGGAAAACTTGGTGTCATTTTAGCTGTCCTTGGTCATTTCAGCTGTAGGGGCCATCTCAGATTTCAGCTGTGTGCAATGTTCTGTGTATTTGCAAAAATAAAGCAATCCTTTAATATTTAATCAGAGTCATTAGTCACTTTTATTTATTTTACTCAGCTGAACTGCATCACAAGTGTTTCACTGGTAGCTCTTCATAGTGGAAGCTCTTTGCTGGGTTAAAACTCTCCTGTGTTTGAGATTTTGGGCCAACTTAGGCTCCCCTGGAAGCTCTGCAGCAGGTGGCTGAGCACCTCTGGCTGGCAGAGGTCTGTCTCCATCCCTCCCCAGGGCCCTCGCAGAGCACCCCCAGCTCCCCGGGAGGAGCCGGGTTGGCAGGGCTCTGCTTAATGCTGCTGCACTGTCAGCTGTTGATGCGTTTGGCTATCACAAACCACAGCCTTGCCTGGCGGGGGGAGCAGAAGCTGAGCCTGGGGAGGGGGGGAATGGGAAGATGGGCTCTGGGGACCCCATCCCGCTGAGAAGGTGGGTTGTGGTTCACATTAGCTGATGCTCCTGTGTGGTTTCCAGCACTAGCCCAAATGCAGAGGCTTGTGGCAAGCCAGCTCGGATATGCAGCAGGCATAAATCATGTCAGCCAGATCTTTCTCTGTAAGGGTGGGGACAACCTCTTTTCAGACCGGTGGGGTGATAGGGGGAATTGCTCAGCGCTGAGTTTCTCAGTAAAGGGCTAAAAGATGTGGGGGACTTACGCCTTTTAGCAGAACAAAGATTTAGCTGCACTGCGAGATCTTGGGCTTTGGCTTTTACTATTTTATTTGGGCTTGGTATTAAAAGTGGCAGAGCAGGGATGATACGGGCACCAATAAGGAGAACAAGATGGCACTGCTGCCTGGAGATCTTCAGCGCTTGCTGGTGTCCTCCTCTGCCTTTCTACCCTCATGGTGTCACCCAGATGAACATGGGGACCTGGGAGCTTGACCCACTGGTGCCTGACACCAATCAAAATGACCTGAGAGATCATTTCCCATTGTAGGATGCTTTCTTGGACTGTAGGTCTGGAGTTGGCGGGACAGAAGGTCTGCAAGTTATTTGGCATCTTGAGCTCTGGACAGGCAAATGTGAGGTTGGTAGGGTTGCTTTTGGGACAGCAGTGGTCTTTAGCAAGGGACATGGCTGGAGAAGGAGCCAGGCAGAAGTAGGCAAGCAAAACTGCTGCATGTTCAAAGAGAAGAAAACCTCCCAGCTGTTGTATGTGCAGGCATCTAGACCTTTTGTTTACCTGATGGGGCGGATTTGTGGATCACCAACAGCCACAGTTGAATGGAGCTATGATGCACAATCTCACTTTGGTGATCCTGAGTTGCTGTGTAAGGGCTGAGACTGAGATGAACACTTCTCGCATCTAACACTGAGCCCCCAGTCAGAGGCCGCTAGCCAACCCACCACTAGATGGAGCAGGCCCTGAGCACCACCATTGCTGGGAGGAGCAGAAGACCTTGCAGTGGGATTTCACCCAGCACGCATGGGGAGGGGTAGGGGACTGAGGTGTTGGTGATGTGCTCTCTCCACATAGCTCATCCCTGATGGTCTCTCATGGCACTTCCCCACTTCTCAGCTCCAGCATGTAGGCTTTGTGCCCATCACGCCGGTAGGCATGCTCATGCACATCACCTCCAGCCCCTGCAAATGCCCACATCCCTCTTCTCCTTCACTCCCCAACAGTTACCCCAGCTGACTGCTTCCCAGACACGTCCCTAATGCTGCAACTTTCCTGCCTGATAAATCTCACCCTTCTCCTCCTGATCCTTCATCTTCATCCCTAACCCAGACCTCATCTTCCTGCAGCCCCTTGGCCCTCTGCAGCAGCCCCCCCCAACCTTTGCTCACCCCACACGCTTTCCTTGGAAGGGCTAAAATAAGCTCTACCTGGAGTGTGTTCAAAGGCTAATGTACATCCTCCCTTAATTATTGATTTGTTTATTGCAGACACTTTGGCAGGACATTCGCCACAGCTCACACACCAGGCTCCTGCCTTCGGTTCCCCTTGCAGCTCATGGGGGCTGAGGGCGGTGTTAGAGGGGTGGGCAACATCCCTCCATCCCCACCAGCCCACCCGTGTCCCCCAGGGTCTCCCAGGTTAACCCCTGTTAGCCCAGCCCTGTGGGACTGGTGAAGGGCTTTCCTGCAGAGCCAAAACCAGAGCTCCCTTCCAAGCCCCTCCTTGCTCCCCAGGTGAGCAGAGCTCCTGGTAGCTGTTTCCTACAGCAAGGCCCCCTCCTGTAAGGTGGTATCAACTCCCAGCGTGTGTCTAGGAAGGCTGGCACAAGGGATCAAAACACAATTATGCCATTGAGCCCCAGCTGCTGTCATCCCCGGGCGGGGAGAGATTAGATGCTGCGCATTAGCGGGATTGTTAACGACTCTGCGAAACCCATGTTGAGAAAAAAGCGTGACAGCGCCCGGAGGGGAGGGCTCAGAGGCACAGCCGTGCTACCTGGGCTGCTGTCAGCCCATCACCTTATGCTCTGGGAACTCCAGCTTTCAGGTGATGCTGGAGAGGCGTCAAAGTAGGAAAACACAGATGCCACCAGCCACCAAGGGGGAGCATCCCGCGTTCGCTTGCTTTCCTCCGGAGCGGGGTGAGGTGGCTGGGTCAGAGAGCTTTGGGGTCCTGCCTTCTCAGCCCAGGGCTCCAGGCTAAGGCAGGGTTTGTGGATCGTGGTCCCTTTGGGTTTGGCACAGTCGCTTTTCCCTGCATGGAGGGCTGAGAGTGGGACCAGCTGTCTCACTTGCACCCACCCGTCATAGGATGGGGAGATGTCTTAAGTAATTCACCGTTTCATGATTCCCCTGATGGACCAGGAAACCATTTCAAGCAGCCGTTGCCTCAACTTGTCCTTGGGACGAGGAACGTAGCAGAGATTTTTGAAATTATGCCCTTTTGGGGCCGCAGCCATCTCCCCAGTCAGCTGTGGGGGCTGTGAGTCCCTTGTCCCCCTGACACTTGGGAAGCTCATTAGATACACGTGATGCTGAGATGGAGCTGTGTGTCCTTTCTACGTCGGAGTCCCAACACCCAAGTAAAACCTGCCTTCACTACCCTGCTGTAGGTAATAGCAACTTCACCAGATTTATTTGGGCAAGCAGCACCCTATGAAAAGAATTTGGTAAATAATTTTATGAAGAGTTTGTTGTATTAGTTTCCTTCCTGCTTAACCCTGCTCCAGCACCTCTCCACAAAGTCAATGGAGCCCCCCTGGAAGGAAGATCAGGGAAAGATTCGGAGGCATAAACAGGCTGGGGAGCTTTTTCTAAAGCAATTTAATTTCCTTGCCAGGGTGGCTGGGGTTTGCGGAGCATGTGTCTGTGCCCATGTGCAGGGAAGAGCTCGGGGAGAGGAGGAATTGATTCTCCAGTGAGCTGTGATTCAACCTGGAGGCTTGGAAGGGGCCCATGACGAGCGTTGTTACCTCTCTGATGAGGTGTGTGTCATGCCCTCTGTTCCTTTCCCACAATTTCCTTCCCAGCATCTCAGCAGCAGCCTGAGTTTCCATGGACCACGCGGCAGCGCGGGAAGGATGCTGCTGCTGGTGCGGGTGCCTGGCCGGAGGATGGGGACACTCGGACGATGCACTGCCATGCAAGAAAACAGGCCTTGGCATGGATGTAGCTCTTCCTTTTGTTCTTAAAAGCATGATTGAAAATAAGCTGAAAGTTTCGGGCTTTTTTTGGTTCATTTTGATTGTTTTTAAAATCTGAAACCATTTTTCTTACACCAAGGCCCTGCATTGTGGGATATCCCAGGCTCTCTCTGACCTCCTTGCAGTCCCACATGCCCCACTTGTACATCTAGAGACTGAATTAGGAATGTGGGCTTTTTGAAAGCACAGGCTTGGTTTGGGGAAAACCATTTGGGAACACGATGGAGACCTCTGCTCCTTTGTCCTGGCAAGGGTTGTGTCCATGACTGCATGGTCTGACTGCTCACATTGGGAATTTCCTGACTTATGCCCACAGCCGAGTGGCTCTGAGCACGTAAAACGCCCCGAGAGACGTGCAGATGGCAGGGCATCAGAGGAACAATGGCAGGACTGTAATTCCCGTTATCTGCCTGCAGCAGGGCCGTCTGGAGTGTGCCCTGGGACTCCTTTGCAGCCCCCTCCCCACTCCTCTCCCAGCAGCTGCCCTCAGGCCCTGTTGGAGCTTCCCCACCGGCGCTCAGAATCGCTCCTCTTTCCTCTCCGTGAGAGACGGACCAGCTCCGCGCAGAGCATCGCTGGCAGATCAAAGCGCTGCCTTGATTTCTTGACTATGGCTATAATCTGCTCCGCATTATTCCCCTTCCTATTCCTTGGGCTTTCCAAAACCTGTGTTTCGGTCTTTTTTTTTTTTCTTTGACCACTGCAGACATCCTCCCTGGACCATCTCTTGGACATTACAGCCATGACCAGACCTTTTGCCTGGCTAGACACATTAATTCAGGAGCTGCCTAGGTGAGAGACCAGTTCAGGTTCTAGCGATGAATGCAAGCACAGCAATATTTGTTATCTTTGTGACAGGGCTGTTTCTTTAGACCTCACTTGAATATGTTTTCTCCTGAAATCTTTGGTCCTGTTTATGGTTCCTGGTTAGGTGCTTTTCCCTAAACTTTCTTAACAGCCTCGGAGAGTTTATGAACAGGACATTGGCTGGAGTGGCTTCGCCCTGCCCGTGTCCCCACACGCCCACAGCATCAGCAAGGACAACACACAGTCGGAGTCTCCTACCAGCGACTGCCCTCCAGCCACCTCTCCTGGCTGAGACCTTCACCTTTCATCACATGGCTGTTGCTGCCCAAATGTGATCGCCCCACGTGCCTCCCCCTGCCCCTCTCCCTGCAGGTTCCAGGGGCCAGGCTGACCCGTGTGCAGGATGAGACCTTCCCTGCTGCACAGGGGCTCCTGCCAAGCGCTTGAGAAGCGATACAGACATCAGATCAAAAGCCGCTTCCAAGCTCTTCCCAAGGTGGTGGGAACAAGGAGCTCTGCTTCAGGCAGCAATGCTTTTGATGCTCGTGTGCCTGCACAGCTTAGGAGAGAGGCAAACACCTCTTGGCTCTGCAGGGGCTGATGTTCTCCTGCAGCCCATGCCAGCGATGCCGTGGGGGATGCTTGTCCCCCCAAACCAGCCCTGACCCCCTCCCTGAGAGCTGACAGCACCTCCCGGGCATTTACCCTGCAAACTGGACCCTCCCCAAAAACGACACTTCCAAAATTCTGGGGGGGTCTCTCTGCGAAAGGGGTGGGCATGAAGCTGCAGCCAAATTCCCACCGCAGGGGACGAAACCCTTCTCCCTGCCTCTCCCATCGGAGCTCGCACCCCGTGCAGCTGCCCGGCATCGCTGCGTGCTGCCAAACAGCAGCTCTGCCCGCCCCGGGGCTGGCTGCATTTCAGAGGTGTGCAAAGTGGTCCTGCCACAGGCAGACTCATGGATCCTTCTGGATGAGAGGGGGGGATAGAAAAATGTCAGCTCATCATTTTCAGCGAGCGGCGAGTGCTGTTCTGGTAACAGGGAGCGGGGCGGTGCATGCCGGATCGATACGGAGATCAGAGGTAGGAGTGGACGTCGGAGCTTATGATGACTGAGCAGATATTGGACCACGGATCTCTTTCTGATCGTGCCCCGAAGGGCCGTGGTGTTTGCCCAGGAGGCAGGTGGTGCGTTGGGGAGCCTTTACCTGGGAAGCAAGGTGGCAGGAGGAAAGATTTGTCCCCAAGGGACGGCCAGCCCGAGAGCACGATGCTAAAGGGAACCATGTAGGTGGGAAGAGCAGAAGTGCAAACAAAACAGATGCCTCCACCGCTGCCAGTAGCTCACACAGGCACCTCCCAGCCCCACTGCTTCTTCTGGGCTGGGTGTTTTGGTGGCAACTCGTGTCCCCATGCAGAGGGCAGCTGGGACAGGAGAGATGGGGATCTCTCTGCAGAGGAACTGGGGTTTAGTCTTGTCCGAGTGCATCCCATGGAATTTCTGGAGGCTCTCAAAGGCCAGAGGGAACCCAGCCCCTGACCCCCTGTGGGGCAGAGCTCTCACATGAAGCACTGATTTCATCCTTCATGGAGATGCTTCTTGAAAGAGCAATTTGCCAGCATCCTTCAAAGCAATAACGGCAAGGCCTCTGCTCGAGATACCATCTCTGTGCTCTGACAGCCCCATCACTCACGCCCTGCTCCTGCCTCCCTCTTCCACGGGGACAGGAGTGAGGGATGGAGGCAGGGATGAAAGCAGGGATGGAGGCAGGGATGGAAGCAGGGATGGAGGCAGAGATGGCACGTTCCTACCACCGGCAGCTCCCAAGTACTCCTGTCCCCTTTTGGGTCTGGGTGTGCAAGAGGTAGTGCTGCCCTTGCTGAGCATCACCTTCCATCTCTCCATGGACCGGTGAGGGGCGGTGGGTTCAAGGGGGGGAAGCAGGACCAGGGGCCGCCCGGCTCTGGTGCTGGGTGAAGACTGGTGGCCTGTTGGCTCTCTGTGGCAGGGACTTTGCTGCTGCTGCAGTCACTTCTGCCAGCGAACGCGCCAATCCCCCCCTGGCAGCCTGCAATGGGGAGGATGAACAGCCCCCTAGTTTCTTTCTTTTCCTGCCTACCTTCCGCCTGCCCTCTGGGCAGCCAGCTGGATGTTCCCGCTCCTCCCATTCCCTTGCCTTGCCCGGCCACGTTTCCTCTGCGAGCGGCGGCTTTATCTATTAGTGGCAGAGGAAGCCGTGGCTTGGCACAAAACCTCCTCATCAGCTGCCGACGCGGGGCCCGCCTGGCACTGGCTGGCAGAGCGGGGTGTGCAGGTCGTGGGGGCGGATGGGCTCCTGCGTCCCCCCCACCTGGGACAGCTGACCTGGGACCTCCCCAGCTTTCTGTGTGTTAAACCTCATCGTTGCAAGGAGAGTGCAAAGCATGTAACGGCCTCGGGTTGCAGAGGAGGACCCAAAAATCTTCTCCTGGTGGGTTTGTGCCTCGTTAGCGGTTGTGCTCTGCTCCAGGCCAGGGGGGACCCCACACCTTGGATGACGGGGGGACACAGGGCAGGCTGCCACCCAGGTGGGCGAGGAGGGTGCAGGGTGCTTGTGCACGCAGCCAAGCAGTGCCACCCTGGCACCTCCAGGTGACAGTGGCTTCCCCCAGGTCCCGGCACTGATCTGCCTTGCCGAGCTGTGGGACTGCAGTGGGTCCCCAAGGTGAGTGCGTGCCCCCTGAATGTGTCATCACCCTGTGACCAGCCCTGTGGTGACATGCCAGGGTAGGCTGGTGGCCTCACACTGGTTTCAAATGCGATGGTGTGATTGATGTCGAGTGTCACAAGGAGGCTGTGACCTTGCACCAGCTCCAGTGTAAAGGAAGCCCTGGCTTTGCCCTGGGCACTGGTTTTGTCGGTAGTGTGACATTCCTGTCCCCTGTGCTGCTGAGGGATGAACCCATGTGCTGGCTGGGCATCGCGGGGTGCCCACTGTTCCCCACAAGCCAGGGCACGTGACATGGTGCCCTCTTTCGGTGTCTCCTCCAATCCGGTCATGGTGCTATGCCACAAGAATGGCATGTCTCTGACATGGGGGGGGGGGGAAACTGAGGCACAGAGCAAAAATTGCCTGTGTGTTTTCCCCTCTAGTGCTTTTCCACTTACGGTTTCTCTACGTGAGAGCTGCTTCTCATGGGGGTGGGGACCCACCAGCACCCCCCCATGCTCCTCTCCCTTGCAGTGCCAGGCACTTCAGTGACCTCTCTGCATCCAGGTGTTTCACTTCAGTAATTTGCAAGCAGGTGGGGCTCAGGGAGAAACCAACCCTCCCACCTCGGTATTTATTCACTACATGAGCACACCCACCTCTCCTAGAGAGCCCTGCCAAAGCTGCCTGGCACCCCAGAAGCCCCTGTGGGAGCAGGACTGATGCCCTGGTATGCGCAGCCCCTTGCACATCACCGCTTCTCCCAGGGCGTGCAATGCAGCTGTGCAGCAATGGGTGAGGAATTACCCAAGGGTGAGCCCTGCTCGTTCCCTGCTGGGATGGGCTCCCCGTGAGCGTGGATGGGGGCAGCCTGCTCCTCACTGAGGTGTATGGGTGCAAGAATTGTGCTTGCAAATCCTCCCTCCTCCCTGCAGCTGCTTTTTCTTTTTTTTCCCTATTTTTTTTTTTTTTTTACTCAATAATCCTGTTGCCTCTCCTGGACTAGGATGATTCGGGGTGCATAGTAGATCCTGGAGGTGTTGGTTCAGCCCATGCCTCTGTCTCTCCTCCCTGTGCAAAGCCCTGTGCCTGGCAGAAGCAGACTCTTGAAATATTTGGAGTCCTACACCTGTAATTTCTCCTTACACCCATGCTTTTGCCTGCAGCACCGTCCCTTTATCACTGTGTCTCTGTGCAAAGGAGCAGAGACATGAAACTATTGGGGGGAGAAAAAAAAAAAGGGCATGCAGGAGAGCGCTGTAGAAAAGCAGAGCAAATTAAGCAGAGCTCTGATCTGCTTGGGTTTGTGCTTGCCAAAAATGCACCATGCATCTTAATTCGCTCTGCTGTTCAGCTCGCACTCACTGCTCTCCTGATGCCATTTCGGCGCTCTGAGCTCAGCCTTTTCAACACTCCAGTCTTCCTCTTTCAGGGATTTTTTTTTTTTTTTTTTTTTTTTTTTTTTGTTTGCATGTCTGATTGCAGAATCTGCTGCAGGAGGGAAGGGGGGAAGCCAGGGGAGGGAGGGAGGGAGGACGGGAGCCCCGAGCCTGGGTGCTCCTGCCTGCGCTTCCCGGCAGCCGGCTGAGTCCCCGTTGCATTTTCGAGCGGGGGGTGTGTGTGTATGTGTGCATGTGTGTCTTTTCTAGAAAGTCCTTCCTCGGTGCTCTCCAGTTGCTTTTTTTTCCCACCCAGCCGTCTGATCTGCCTTTCGCTAGGATACTCTAAAGAAAAAAAAATATTAAATTTCTGTAACCTACACTGGCTTTTATTCTCTTCCCGTTCAGTTTAATCTTTCTTTCCTCTCCACACCTCTGTCTGGATTGTTGGGTTGGGGGGGGGGGCGAAACCCACCCAACAACCAAGCGAAAGGCAGCATCGTCCTCCTCCAAAAGACGAAAGAGCCTGAGAAAGCAGGAGCCGAGCCAGAGCCCCTCTGCTTTTCCCCCCACCACAAATTTAACCCCAGCTGCAACTTTTCTTCCGCTGGCGGGGCTGAGTTGGGGCTCCAGCAGTGCTGGGGTGGGCTTTCCTCCTCTCTCCCCCCTCCCCTAGACTGCTTTTAGCGGGGAGGGAGGGGGGTGGGGTGGGGAGGGGAATCCTTTTTATTGCAAAGCCCGGCTCGCTTTGCAAGCCTTCCTCCTCCTCCTCCTTCTCCTCCTCCCTCGCTTTTTGTGCCCGCCGCAGCAGGGCTGGCCAGGCCGGGGGAGGGAAGCGATGGGAAGGGGGGAGGTCGCCCCCCTCCTCTCTCTCTGTGTGTTTTTTTTGCAGGTGTGTCAATTTTAATTCTGCCCAGTAGGTGGGACTTGGTGACTTTCGCACCGGTTTTTTTTTTGTTATTTATTTATTTCCCGGGGCTGCCTCCCCAGCCTCCCCGTTGCAATCCTCCGGAGCGGCTGGCGGGGAGCGGCGGGCGGCCGGGCCAGCATGCATCCCCGCCCGCTGCCGCTGCCGCTACCCTAGCGGGAATTACAGCCTCTCCGAGCCAGCTGCCAGCATGATTTCATCTGCTGGAGGATTTTTGCATCTGATCGCTTGAGGTTTTGTTGGTTTTTTGGGGTTTTTGCCTTTTTTTTTTCTTTTTGGTGTTTTTTTTTTCTCCCTCTGTCTTTGTTTCCTTCCCCCTTTCCCCCCCTTCCCCTCCCTTTATCCCCCCCTTTCCTCCTCCTCCTCTTTTTTAGAAGCAGCAATCGGAGATGGATGTCTCTCTTTGCCCTACCAAGTGCACTTTCTGGAGGGTATTTTTGCTCTGGAGCATTTGGGGAGACTATCTGCTTTCGGTGCTGGCTTGCCCTGCTAATTGTCTTTGCAGCAAGACAGACATCAATTGCAAGAAACCGGATGATGGGAACCTCTTCCCTCTCTTGGAAGGGCAGGATTCAGGCAGCAGCAATGGCAACACGAGCATCAATATCACGGACATCTCAAGGAACATCACTTCCATGTAAGTGGGGGGCTCTCCCGGCGCAGGGTGCGGGGCTGGGCTGCCTGTGCAGGGCTCAGGTGCCCTCGGCATTGCTGCGCTGCCTGGCACAGCTCAGCCCTGCTTCCCGGGCAGAGGACGCAGATCCCGCTTTCCCCTTACCCCATCCAAAAAAAAACCAAACAACCCAACCCCAAACACCAACCCAGCAACAGTTTGTCCAAGGCTTAAGAGGTATAAAGTAAATGAGATTTGATTCCTTAGCAGGAGAGAGAGCAGCAGGCAAGGATGCTAAAGCTGCTGCTTCCTTTAACTGTTTGCTTCTGCAAGGGGGGGGGGGGGGGAGGGTTTGGGGAGGGGGGGGTAACGCCACAGACACATACAGCCTCATATATATCCAAATTGGGCAAGAAAAGCAAGTTCTGAGCTGCTTGTTCTTTTTTGAGACTTTGGATCCGATTAGAATGTCATTTTTTTTTCATCCCCACAACAGAAAATGCTCCCATCCCTGCCCTGGCTGAGTCTATCTGGGGATCTGCGGTTTCGCCTTTTTAAGGGGAGGGGAGAAAAAAAAAAATAAATAGGACAGTGAGATGTCCCTTAAGTAGTTTATTTAACTCGCATTGTTATAATTTTGCAACTCGCCGTGGTGCTGCGATAGGATTTGCCTGTTTTCGTCTCGGGGTGGTGGCGGTGGGGAGAAGCATCGGAGGAGGGAGATATTTTTAGTTGAGCACTTTGCGTTTGTTTGCATGCTTGTTTATCTGGAAAATCAACTTGAAGTTGCATTATCCTTGTTTGGAGAGGCAGTTAGCAAAGCCCATGTTAATCTCATCAGCGTGGAGTCGAGAAAGGAATATATTTCCTTCTCCTGAATCCATCATGCTGTGTGTGTGCACGGAAAAAAAAAAAAAAAAAATTCCTCATCTCTTCCAATCTCTGCTTTTTATTTTCCAGTACGTTTTTGGGTGAGATGAACTCTGAGCCATTTCATTATTCTAATGCTAATTGAAATGTGAGCATTTAGGGAAATGTAGCCCCCAGAGCAAGTTGCCAGTGGGAGTTGAGCAGAGAAGAGGTGGAATCCTTTATTCTGGCAGTTAAATGCAGCAAGGTTTGAAATGAGTAATGGAGGGTTATTTATTTATTTATTTATTTTTTCCCCCCACCTCGATGGCACAGTTGCGTGGAAGGAGAGGGGCTTTGCTGGGTCTCTTCCCGAGGTTGTTTTATTTGGTCACAGTGCAATTGCAGCAGAGCCATGGAGTAATTGCAGTGCCGCTTTTGCAGCTCTGCTTGTCACCTTTGCTGGGTAAAGACGATGGGAGCCGCTTTCCCCACTCGCTTACAGGTTCATGCGATGCCCAAGCAGGTTTTCAGCATGTACCACTGACCCTGAACCCCCAGCCCTCCCTCCGCCTTGCCAACAAACCGCTGCAAACCCCGCAGGAATGGGGAAAGTAAAGGGGGAAACTAATGCAATGCTCCCCTTCCAATTGCCCCATATTTATCCTGCGTTGCGGTGCTGGAGTGTTTTCTCGGAGATACCGGAGGGATGGTGGGTGATGCTGGGGAAGTCAGAGAAACTCGTGTTGTTTTTTTTTTTCCCTGTCCTTGCTGTTTGTTGTGGTTTGGTTTTAACCCTTGGAGGGGCGGGGAGCAGCAGGGAAGGCTGCGAAGGGGTTTGGAAGGCGCCAGCGTAAGCGGAGTGTCGCGTTGTCAGACGCACACATGCATCTGAACTGCTGCGAGAGGTAGTATTACGTGAGTCCTTTGTGCCCAGCAAATGTCTTTACTGCTTTGAAATTGAAAAATGCTGATAAGCAGTACTTAACAAGGGAGGGGGGGGGGAAGATTCAACTCCAGAAACAGCGATGTTGGATATTTTTTATTTTTTGGGGAGAGGATCTTCTCTTAAGTTGGGGAAGGAGGAGAAGCTGCCAGTTTTCACTGGATGTTGTGTGCTCCACACTGAGCAAAGCACGTTCCTCCGCATCGCTGCCGGCCTCACACCTCCCTCCCTGGGCTTGGGCAGGCCAAGGTGCAGGACTGGGGGGACCCTCAAAATGCTGTGAGGGACTGAGACTTGAGTAGGAGTGCAAACTTTCCCCAGGGGCCTGTGCTTCCTGGGGAGGTGGCAGCGGTTCGCAGAGGATGCTTATGGGAGCAGAGGGATGTTTTGGGTGGCGGGGATAATTCCTAGCAAAGGAGTCACTGCTGGGAGCTGGGGGTGAACCTGTGTTCATGCTTTTGCGTGGGAGGCATTGGGTCCTGCACCCTCCCGGCTCGATCTCAGGCCTCTCCTTGACAGCTCCCCCCCCTCCCATCTTGGGTGCTGGGGCGAGGGGTGCGTCGAAGCCCAGCCTGGTCATCGCTGAATCACTCCTGGCACGCGGGGCTGATTCAGCTGGGCACTGAACGGCGCTTCCCCTGCTTGCCACGCTCACCGGGGGCTTGGCTTCTTTAGGCAGTGAGTTTGTGGCAGCTTCGCTTGTGGGCAGCGAAGGCGCCTTTGCCCACTGGGCTGGGGGGTGAATAGGGGGGGCTTAGCCCTGTCCCCATGGCCGGGGGATGCGATGCTCCAGCCGTGTCCTCCCTGCAGGCCCTGGGGGAGGTGGTGGTCTCTGCTCCATCCTGCTGCTGGTGAAAAGGTGGTGGGATGTGGGGCAGTGAAACCACCCTGCGGCCAAGCAGGGCCTTATTCATGTCTGAAAGACAAGCGCAGCTTGGGTGGTGTTGACAAAAGACTGCCAGGGCCCATTCAGAGGGCTGGGGAAGGAAAGCTCTGCGAGTTGGCTTGGTGGGCTTGTCCATCTTGCCCCACCCTGAGCCAGGGCAGAGGCGCATCTATGAGCCCACCCCACCCCACCCAGGCAGGTCCCCCCAGCACTGGGGGCCAAGCCATCAGGAACTTGGGGTTATTTCACACCTCAATGGCTGAAGAGACCCCCACCATGACAGAAGGAGGACAGGAGGAGAACAGGAGACACCCAGCCTGTACACTGCCCATGGAGGCTGGCAGGGTGGGCCAGCCCTGTGGGTACCCACAGTGTGGTAACCCATCATCAAGCCTCCTATTGCACCCCTCAAATGAATGGCCTTTGTTCCAACTGCTGCTGCTTCTGGTTTCCCATCCATCCTCCTCCTTTTCATGGAGAGCAGAGCAGCCACAGCCAGGGCTGGGTGGCTCCTGCCCCAGCTGGACTTGGGGGACGGTGGCACACAAACTTTCATGCAAATTCAGGTGGTGCCAGGTTAATGGTGAAGCTGGGAAAGGGTAGGAGGCTCTTGCCCTAAGGTGGAAGAAGAGTTTGGGTTGGCTGTTGTCCCTCTGCCCTTCCCCAGCCCACCCAGAAACATATCCAATTTCAGATCGCATCCCTGGGGATGTGGCTCTGCACACCGAGATCCCTGCGAGAGCTGCCAAGGGTCCTGTCTAGCTGAGGGACCGGCTTGGACCCCGCCTGAGATGGCTCCAGTTTGGAGTCATGCTGCTGGACTTCCCCCTCCCGATTCGGGGAGAGGATGACCATGGGGCTGGGATATGTTCATGCCACCCCTTTTCCTTGTGCAGCTGGGTGGCCTTTGCTGTGTCCCCAGCCAGGTGTGACTTGTGGGGATGCTCAGGCTTCCCCTAACCCAGCCTCACCCCTGTGGTGTGGGGCTCCGTCCTTTGTGAGACCTCCCTAAAAAGACCAGATGCACAGGGAGAACTTCAGTCCTGGGAGTCCTGCGGCACAAAAACTCTTCTGCCCCGAGCAGCCAGGGTGTTTGCAATGTCGGGGCATGTGGGGGGGGGACTGGCTGGCACATTGGGTGGCAGGGTTCACCTGTGCCGCCGCGTGTCAAGGTAACGGCAGGCGCTGCGTGCCAGGGGCGGGCCGGGGAGTTACCCTTCTGGCAGCGTGGGCAGCGCTTGCGTGCGCCGGCACTGCGCGTGGGGAAGGACGGACGGAGGAGTTTGCCATCTGGGCCTCCCTACTTCTCAGCTGTTGCTATGGCACTGCAGAGATGCTGCCAGGCAGGCGGCGGTGGCCTGTGCTTGTCACCCCTGGGCTCCCTCGAGGTAGCGAGATGTCCCTGGTATATGAAGCCTTGCTCCCTTACCCAACCTCACCAGGGGAGAATGGGGTTTCTTACCATAAAATACCCCAACAGGTGGGTCTGCAGGGTTTGTTTGTGCAGCGTGTAACTGTCTTCAACTAGGTGAGATGAATTCAGAGCAACCTGAGAGGAGGTGGGTCATTGTGGAGGGCCATGTGATGCAGGATTTTGGGCTCTCGTGTGGCCAAGGGGAAGCATCTTTCCCTCTCATGGATAAGAAGAGCCCCATCCTTTCCTGCTGGGCTGTCCCACCAGCCCACGGCAGCATCCGCTCCATCCCGTGGGCCTGGCTGGGGGTGGGAGAGCCACGTCAGAGCCGGGCGCTGTTGGGGGCGAGCAGCAGCGCAGCCCCCACTTGCTGCGCGGGAGCTGGGAGCACGTGGCGTGGGGGAGAGTGAGGGGGTGCAGGGAGCAGCAGCACCCCTTCGCTGCCGGTGCTGGGAGAGGCAAGGCACCGGTGATGCTCATGCATGCCTGCATCTGGGAAGGAGGAAAGAAAGAAAGGGCAAAACATCTTCCTGGAAGGGCTGGGGGGAGCAGAACTTGCTTTGGTGGCCCAAACAGCCAGGAAGGGGGCTCCTGTGATGCTGAAGTTGGTGCTTGCTCTGCTTCAGACAACAGGGCACAAACTTTTCTCCCCTCTGCGAATCAGCCACAGCGTGCCCAGCACTGCTGCTCTCTGGAGACGAAGGGCTCTGCATTCCCAAAGCCTCCCATCATGCTGTTCCTCCCATCTCCTGGTCCTGGAGGCTTTGGCTGCTGCAGAGACCATTCAGAAGTTCCCTAATTCAATCCAGCTTTGTTTTGCAGGGCTCTTGTTTATGTGGAGCGGCTGTCCTGAAGGATGTTAGGATGGGGAAGGCGGGTGCAGCACGAAGCTGTGAGGACCGAAGAGGGTATGGAGATATCTGGGACAAGGAGGTGGGCTGAGATATGGTCTTGAAGCTCTAGAGGTGCCTTAAGCTGGGAGCACTGGTCCTGACTGTCCCTGTATCATCCCCCTTGCATCAGGGGATCAGGTCCATGGTGGGTGCTGCCCGGTGCCCCAGAGTAGCTAAACTTGCACTAGGGGCACCCAGGGCTGGCTGCTGGCTCCTTGCCCTGCTCTTACAGCCTTTATCCCCGCTGGCTGACCAGCTCCTGGAGGGAGGCGCTTTACTGGCATGAGTGATGTCTGACACCTCCAGCACTTTTGCAGATCTCCAGATGATGTGTGGGGGCAAAGCGGAAGGATCTAGGGTAGATGCCCTATAAAAGGTGTTTTTTGGAGAGTTGCCCATCAGGGCCAGGTCTCAGCTCTGATTTCCCAGCAGTGGCTTAGCTAACATTGAGCGGGCACCTGAGGGTTACAGCCCTGGTTTGTCTGGGACACTGGATTCCTGCTGGGTTGAGTCACCTGCCTTTTCATGTGAGAGTCTGCCGGTGTCTGCCCGCACGACTGGTGCCTGATCCCACTGGGGTCCCCAGGTGTTCCCCAGCCATGTCTGCATTGCCTGGCTCTGCTGATGGCCCATATCAGGTATTTCTCTGGGGAGGAGACAATTTTGGTGCCTGCCAGGATGTCCCAGGGTTTTTCTGAGCTGAATGGGGCCTGAGCTGCTGCCTGGACAGGAGGAGCTGGTGACCCACGTGGTTTCAGGGTGTATGTGACATCTCCCCAGTCCTGATCTCCTGCAGGGTTTGGGCAGGTCTAGGTCAGCTCTGCCTGCTGACTTATCTCCCTGGGTTTGGCGAGGTGAGATGGGGATGCTTCAGGTCTAGGAACGGTGGGGAGAAGAAGAGATGGGGTGGGTCATGCTCAGTGATGCTGCCCAGTGGTACACAGGGTTGTCCTGCTTAATGCGGTGCCCATGCTAAATGTTAACCAAGAATTTATGGCTGGATTTGTTGCATCCCATTCAAGGGGGGCTGCAGTCAAACAGGGAGTGAACCAACCCCTGAGCCTGCCAGGTTTCCCAAAGTGAGTATTAATAATGCTTGTAACTCTGTGTATTATGTACCAGGCACTGTGCAATAGCAGTAATTTTGAGCTTTGGGTTTCCTGCAGTAGGGTTTTTTTTTGTGGTTTGTGCGGGTGCTTGCTAAGCAGGTGTCTTCAACAGCAGCTTGTGGGCTCTAGTCTCCTCCAAATTCTCTTGCTCTCCCCTCTGCACCGAGGGGTGCACAGCAAAACCCCTACCAAGGCGGTGCTGTGGGGTGAGTTTCTTGTTCAGAGGCTGTGGTTTGTGTATGGCGGTTGGATGCTGCAGGCACCTTGTGCCCCACGTGAAGAGATGGGGAGCAGCAGCCCTGGTTGCCCCATGCGATGCTCCAGGTCCCTCAGGACCGCGCACCAGGGCACCAGGACCGCTGCTGCACCCGTCTAGTCCCCATTTTCATCTCCCGGCATCGTGAGGCTGCTCCGGACAGAGGCCGCTTGTGCATGAGCAGCTCCGTGGATGTGCCGTAACCCCCAGCCCCAACCCAGCCTCTGCCCTGTGCCCCCCACGGAGCAGCCGGAGCCCGGCTCAGCCCCGGGTACCCTCTGCCCACCTCAGTCCTGGTTCATCCATCCTCACCTCTTCTCTCCTCTCCTCTGCTCCCCGCGTTTGAGGGTGGCTGTGCCGCTAGAGGGCAAGCGGCAGCGTGAGACAGCCCGGCTCCGGGCTGCGCGGGCGAGTACGAGGACGGAGCCATAAGCCAGCCCGGGCCGGTGGCAGCGCGGACTGCGGGAGCGGCCGGGGGCTACTGGGGCTGGGCGGGGGGGTCAAGTCGCCGCTTGCTTTCTGTCACGCTGATGGATGAGTGCGGGAGAAGAGGCTTTGCTCTGGGGTGCCCGTGCTGCCGTACCCCTCTTGGGCTCCCACCTGCTCCCCAACTGGGCATAGCAGTCCCCCGGTGGGCACCCCGCGGTGTCACACGCTCCCCTGGGATCTGGCTGGGTGCTGGGTCACGGCTTTCTCCCCTGTACCGCTGTGGGAGGATGCAGTCAGTGCACCGAAATGTTACCGGTAGCTCTTACACTGGTGCTGCAAGTGATGCAGCCCCCGCCCATCTGTGAATTGAAGTGATTTGTGGCTTTTTGGAAGGTGTTGACCGAACCAGAGTGGGTGCTGTGGGAAGGTGTTTCTGGGCTGTTTGAAGTGCTGGGAAGAGGTGCCTGATCTCGGTCGTGTGCTGCTGTGTGTGACCAGCAAAGAAGCCCCTAACAGCTCTGCCCATTTTACTGATGGGGAAACTGAGGCACAGAGCAGCAGTGCAACTGGCCTGCAAGCAGCAAGGTGGGGATGGAGACCCTTCAGTCGAGCACTGAACAGGGTTTAAGGAGA
Organism: Alca torda; assembly: GCA_008658365.1. Taxonomy (NCBI): domain Eukaryota; kingdom Metazoa; phylum Chordata; class Aves; order Charadriiformes; family Alcidae; genus Alca; species Alca torda. The sequence continues at coordinate 34,985,408 of CM018083.1, forward strand.
GGCCAGGCACGGAGGGTGGATAAACAAGGCTGTTATATTGGTTCTGTTGTAGTCAACATCCATGGGAAGTGCCCCCAGAGAAATCCTGGATGTAGAGGCAAGAGGGAACAGGCTGACAGCTGTCTCTGGATGCCTCCAGGGTGCCTTCGATGCTCTTTGCTTCTCTAATTAACCCTTTGCTGCAGGGGCTGGATGGAGGTTGGAGGGCTAAAGAGGCCATGTGCCTTTCCCCAAGGGGAAAAGGCTGAGAAGAGCCTGGTGTGAGATGGGAAAGTGCTGCTGGTGGTAAGAAGCTGGTTTTGACCCTGCAGCATCCTCCGTGTGCAGCTCCTGAGGGATATTTCATTCTCCCTGGCAGCTGGGCCCAAGATGGGCTGGTTATTTCCCTGCTGGCTGTTGCCATGCGCTGCCAGCATGGTGAAAGGGCTGTGACACCCAGTGGTCCTGCAACGCAACAGCAAATGGGTCCCCAGCGTCATGTCAGGGGCGAAGATTGGGTGGGATGTGTGTTGAGGTGTCAGTGATGGACGTGGGTTAGAGCTGTGATATTGCTCAGAGCCTGGTCTTCACTTCATTTGAAGAAAAGATTAAACTCTCTCTGGATTCCCCTTGGAATACTGCACTGGTCAGTGCCCAGATAGTGGGGCTCTTCCACCAGCCCTTCTGCATTGTGGCCTTGTTTATCTCCATCATCTATGTACCACCCTGTTTCCAGACCCCATGGGGCTGGTGGTCCTGCTCTGTCCCACTCTGTGTGAGATCTGTCCCCTGCTTGCCTGGAAGAGGAGCACGAGGAAAATACGTGCTGTATTTTTAGCTTATTTTCATGTGATGTAGCAGTTGAAGAGTCAAAGGAGAAGCCAGAACCATGTGCGCAGCCAGCTTTCCTCCAGCTGACACCCAATGTTCCGGTGTAGGAAATAATGGAGCCTGTTACTGACTGTCCCTGTCCTGTACCCCCCTCCAGCATGTGCCATCACCCACACCTTCCCCTCCTCCCAGCTTTGCTCTGCCTAAATGGAAAGGAAAACTGCTTTTTTAATGAAAAACAAAAGTCCCAGCAGTGGAGCAGAGAGGCCAGGAAGGATTCCCGAGGGAGTGCGATGGTGTGATAGCACATATGGGTTGCTTCTCCTTGACCTCGGTGCTTGTGGCAGTGACAAATAAATGGCTTTGAGATCCCAGGGCTCGAGGGAAGGATGCAGGGAGATGCTGAGACCAGGTGCCATCCCCCATGCAGCCCCTTCCCTGCAACCATCCTATGGCTCTGTGCTGGGGAGGGCACAGGGCAGCAGCGCCTTTGCTGGCTGCTCCGTGCTGTCCCTGGGGGACTGAGAAGTGGGTTGCAGCAGATGTGAGCATGGTGAAGTCCCCATCCTCCTGGGTTGTGCAAGGCTGTCCCTTAACTAGCTCTCCCAGTGCTCTCCCCAGGCAGTTCCCCCTAGGAAATATTAATGTGGAAATGCTCAAACAGATGCTGGGAATCTGAGTGCTGCTGAGGACCCTGCGTGCTCAGGGTTTTCCCAGGATATATTAGGAACGTGAGTGCTCAGCTGAGCCGTAGCGATGCCAGGATCTAACTCCTGACCCTGCCAGGACGTGAAGCCACATGGGGGAGAGCCTGGGTGCCTCCAGCTGCTGACCTTCCTTCTGCTTCTGGAGCAGCTCTGGCTTCATCCCCCATCCCGTGCTCTCCATGGAAAGGCTGTGCAGTGACCTGAGCTGGGAACCAGGAGTCCTGGCTCTCTGGTCTGTGATCCAGCTGTGCAAATGCTCTTGTCCTGGGCTGCCTGCCCTTGTCCTGGACCACAGCTGCCCTCCTGCCTGCTTCTAACCCAGATAGGCAAGACCAGCTTGGGCATCCCTCATGTCCATCCCAGCACAGATGGGATTGTCTCTGGGGAACTCTGTGACTTGTGTGGCTGGAAAGATCTCTCTTGTCCCCCAGACTTTTGCCACCAGGATGTGGCTGGGTGCTCCTGGGGCAATGATGTGGGTCCTGGTTTTGGCTGTCTCCTGCTTTGCCTGTGCTCTCCCAGCCAAAATAGATTCCAGGAGAAGTGAGCTGCAAGCCATCGAGTTGTTTGGTGGGTGCTACTGAGCAGCCTGGGGAGCAAGCAAAGTTCAGTGGGACACAGAGTGAAGGATGCTGTGTATTCCTGGCTCCCCAGCCTGCGGAGAGCATTCTTGTCATCCTGGGGCTCTCCTCATGCCAGTTCAGAGAAGCTGTGTCTTACTGGGGACTGTTTCCTAGCTTGAACCTCACATGGGCTCTGTACATACCTGTACTGTCCCAGGCTGTGCAGCGGGGAGGGCAGAGTAGCACACAGCTGGGTCACCATCAGGGCAGCAGCCTGGTGCTCCCTTGGCAAGTGCTGTGCCCCTCGCTTCAGGTTGGGGAAGATGCTGGAGGGTGTCCTTGGGAGCAAATCCGAGCTCGGGGAGTGCATGCAGGGCTCTGACGTGGCGCAGGGATGCTGGCTGGGAAGGGAGGGAGTCTGCATAACAGGGAGCTCTGTGGGGCCTGGCACCCGAGGGGTTAACGGCAAGGTGCATGGTACAGCTGGAGTGGATCTGGGAGAGGCAGAGCCTAATGAGGCTGAAGAGGTGTCGGGTGGGAGAGCTGAGGTGTGGACGTTGAGGGACGTCAGGGTTGATGGGTGAGGAAGGTGGGCAGTTGCAGTGCTCCTTGCAAGATGCTGCAGCAGTGGTTTTGGGAAGAGGAGCTGGAGCTGGGATGCTCTCAGGTAGGAAGATGTGTGGGTCACCTGGCTCCGGGCAGGGGGGGCAGCTGGGACGGAGGGGGGTCTGTGCCTGTAGCTGGTCCCCGGAGCAGCCCTGGCTGCCTGCTGGGAGTTTGGCTGCGGTGATGTGTGTTGGTGCCTGTCTTTGTGTCCCCCCAGCACTTTGTGGGTTGGTACTCTGGCCCTCGGGAGCACAAGCCCCTGAGAAGCTCCTTGGTTGTATCTGAGATCCCATTTTGGAGCCAAGAGGCACCACTTTGGGCAACCCTGCCTGGAAATCCTCCTCTCTGTGCCTTGCCCTGCCTGCGTTCTCCCCTGGGTCTTAATGGCCAAAGTCCCCGATGTCCCCAGTCTGAGCTGTGCCCCGTGTTTTGTTGTGTTGCAGGTAAGCTCTCCCTTCCAGGAGGGATGGTGGTGGGATCCCCAGGCTTGTCCCCAGCCCTGGGCAGGCTGCCCAGCACCCGGTGTGCTCCGGCCTGCCCTGGCCCTGGGGGAAGGATCCCCGCCTTCCAAAAGGCATGGGTGACATAGATTTATTTATTCAGAGACTTAATTAGCATCTTTAAATATTAAATAGTAAACAAACTGCGTCTAGCGGGATCAACGTTTACAAACAGGGATTTAATTTTTCTTCCCCCCCCTCCCCCTTCACCCTTCTGGGACATGCACTTGTTTTTTAAATGTTTGGGGAGGAGCAGCTGTGTGTTGGCTCTGGCGGATGGGCGAGGGACGGACCCACAGCGCTGTTGGTGAAGGAGGGGGAGAAGACATGGGTGAAGGGGCATGAATGGGCAGGAGGACTGGGAAAAAGAAGACAGAGAAGCAGGGATGTGTGGTCAGAGCATGGGTGTTGGGGAATTGCAGAGCCAAGTGCTGGATTTAGGGTAATTCTCTGCAGGACGTGCCACCCCCCTCCTGCCCAGGCAGGTGGAAGGGGACAGGCGGGAGATGGAGGTTCCTGCCATGGCACAGCTAATTGCAATCAAAAGGTGGTGGTCCCTGCAAGGGGAGGTGGTTTGCAACTGATCTGCATCCTATTATCTCTGCAAATGGAGGCCTGCCTCATAGAGGATTACACTGGGGGTTATTTATTGGCAAAGCACTGTACAGTTTTAATTTTTCCTTTTTGCTTATTCAGGCTTTAGCTCCAGAGGAAAATAGCCTGGGGTGGCTTTGAAATGGATTCTCTCTGCCCCATTAACTTATTCAGTGAGTTTAATGGGCCTTTTTTTCTCTGAGCCTTGAAGCCACCATTAAAAGGCAGAGATTTATAAAAGCAAAGATACTCCTGAGCTTTAGTCAAACTTTGGGTTAGAGGGGTGGGGGGCAAATGGTGTTGCCACTGCCTGTGGTTTGGGTGAAGATGCACGGGGTTTTGTTCAGGGACGTTTTGAGGGCTGGATGATGCTGTCATGCCTGTCTGGAAGTTTTACGTGGAGAAGAGAGCTGGGTCGCTTGGGATGCTGCCCTGGTGCTGGTGTGTGCCTGTGTTTCTCTGTTGGGGAGATGCTTCTGAGGAGCTGCAGGATCAGCCGGGCTGTGCTGGGAGAGAGCCCTCGCCTGCGAGTGATGGGACGTGTGCTGGGCTCTTACGCGTTGGGATATTGCTCAGTGTGGCTCGTAACCCATCTGCCCAACCCAACAAAGCTGCTGTCTCTCCAGGCTGAAAGAGAGAGACTTTCTTCTCTTGCCTTGTGCAGGCTGCTTACAACTTTGTTTTCATCATGTTTGTGCCATGTTGGGGCTGGGCAGTGTTTGGTGCTTTTTGTGGGTGTCTGCGGTCAATGCTTGGAGCCCTTCCCCTCCTTCCCTCTGCTGGTATCACCTGGTCCTATTGCACCCCTCTACTGAGCAACCCAATGCTGCAAGAAATTGGGTGTCCCCGGCAGGGATTGCACTTGTTAAGCATGCGGTCTCCTGTAACTGGTGCAAAATGGAGTGTCTGGAGTATGAGGCTGAGATGAAATGTCTGTGTGAATTCCCTCTTGGGCTCTTCCAGGACCAACGTCTCCATTTTTTGTGTTGCAGACCAGACCTAGCATCTTTCTGGGGAGTAACTGTAGGGGCATGTAACACATGGGTTGGCACGTCATCTAGGGGCACCCTCCTGCTGTCACGGTTTAATTTTTGGTCCCCAGGTTGTGATATGTTGTGAACATCAGTTCTGCATAGGCAGCCCTTGGCTTGTACCACCGATGGGGAGCAGTGGCAGGGAAGGGCTGGGGGTGGCAGGGTTTCCTGGCTCGCTCCCGAACATTAAGCGGAGCAGGTCCTGGCACCTCCTGGGGTGGCAGAGGCCAGCGTGGTGCCTGTCATGCTTCCCTGAGTGCCCTGCACAGCGTGGTGTGTGCCAATGGGAGGATGTCGCAACGTGGCGAAGTGGCAACCAGAGTCTCAGTGCTGGGACAACTTCTCCTATGTATTTCTTTACTTTTTTTTACTCCATGTGCAAACCGTGAGCTTAACCCCTGGCAACGTGAGCAAGGTCAGGCATCACCTGCATGTCTCTGTGCCCAGCCTGGCACTTGCCAGCTCAGGGATGCTGCTAGTCTGAGCCTGAGCTGGGAGGTTTGTGACAGCTGGGGACCCGAACATACCACCACCCCTCGTGTTTGCACCCTGCGCTCGAGGTGTGCATCCCCTGCCTGCCCTGCTGCAGTTCAGGAGTTGGGAGGAAAATGTGGTGGGAGAGGGGAAGGACCTGCTCTCCCAAACCAGAGTGCCCAAGGTTGCACGCATGGGGCTGATCCCAGCCCCTGGCTCCTTCTGGGTGCCAGAAGAGGTAGGAAAATGGGACCAGAGACTGGGTGATGTGACTCGTGTGTGTCTGTGCTGGTGGCCCTGGGGTTGGCTCGCCTGCCCCACTGCGGGATGGAGGGACGGCAGACAGTGACCCCTGCCCATCGCCAGCCTGGCAGCCCCATCCCAGCGGGAGCAAGGAGCCTTGGCAGTGGGAGAAACGCTGCCTCATTGCCAGCAGATGGGCTGGATCAGACCCTGGCAGGGAGGGGCTGTGGCGCTTGCCAGGAGGAAGGGCCTCCAGCCCAAGGAGATGTCCGAGGATTTGCTATTTGTAGCCTCTCTGAAGGGACTGAGCCCCGAGCCTGGCCTTGGAGTGCTGCCTCGGGGTGGTGGCAGGACAGGGACGCACTGAAATGACCCTGAGAGTGTTGTGGCCAAGCAGAATCCACGTGCAGCCTGCAGCCACGCTGGGACAGGGAGGGTCCCCGATGCTGGCCTGTCCATGACCTCCAGAGCAAGGGGGTGGCTTGTTGTGAATCCATCTGCTCCCACGCCCCTCCCTGGGTCACAGCGGTCAGGGGAAGGAGACACTCGTTTCCTAATAAACACCCGTAAAAAGTGCTTCTCCTCGGCCCCTGTAAATCCTTGCCTTCTCAGTGCTACCTGCTGTGTAAATTGCTGCTGACCCCATAAATCACCCTCTGCTTCGCTCCATCTCCCCTGGAACTGGCCCTTCCCTCTAAACCGCCTGTTCCCATCAGTTTTCTGCTGCCAACCCCCTTCCTCTGCCTGCGCTGTAAATCTTGAGCCCCAGTGAGACTGGGGGGGATGCAGGGAGAGAGGGTGCAGTGATGGGTGATGGAGGGCAGCTGCTCTGGGGCAGGTTAATCCCTCCTGACAGGTCTCCCGGGATTTGCTTGCCACCAGGAGCTGGTGGAGGATGCTCTGCCTGGCTGCCTGTGGGGAAGGTCATCCTTGTGCTGGAAGCAGGACAGGGCTGGCCTGTCATCTTCAGCCCCTGGGCTGCAGCCAGCTGGGTGCAAACTGGAGGGTGTCGCTGGACCACAGGCATCTCAGCCCTTGGGAGGTCTTCTGGAGAGGGCTGCTCCCCCAGCACACGTTTCTGAGATGTAAAAATAGAGCAAAGAGAAAAATCTCCGTTTATCCTTCGAGTGCTTGGGGTCATGCCATAGCCTCCCCATAGCTTCTCCGTGTCCCTCTATGACTTGCCTTCAGTGAGCACTGAAGGAGCTGTGGGAAGCAGAGGTCCCTTGTGGTAATGGAGAACCATCACCTGAGCTTCTGTTGGATGCTGGTGCCCGGTTTCTGAGCCCTGAGCTGCTGGGATGACCATGCTGTGTTTTTCCCCTTATGATGATCCTGGGACAGCATCTAGGAGCTCAGGCAGGGGGTCTGGTAGAGATCTGGCCCAAAGGAAGGGTAGGAAGCCAAGCTTGGGGGCATCAGATCAGTGCCATGAGCTGTGTTGTCCATAATCCTGGCCTCACTGCTCAGCCCAGGCATGCTGGGGAGGAGGTGTTTGTGTCTTCATGGGAAAGGCTGTGGTTAGAGCTAATGACTTGGCCTGTGTGGAGGGCTCGGTTCCATCCAAGGCTGGTAGTGCTGCTGCTTTGCCATGGATGGGGTCTCCCAAGGGTGCACACGCACCAGGCACCAGATGGGAGGCTCGGATGCTGGGTGGTGTTTGGTGTGGAAAATACTAAGCCTTGTTATATCCAGGGACTTGGTGAGCAGAAACAGATTATGTTCAGAGTTGCCTTTTTCCTCCTCGTGTGCAGGAGCGAGCATTACCCTAAAATCTGTGAGCATCTCTGCCCCACTTCTGCAGAGGTCAGTGGAGCACACGGCAGAAGACACATGGTCAGAGCCGGGATGGGGTCACCAGAGCACTTTGGGATGGTGCTGTCTGCAAAGCTGCTGCGTGCACACAGGGTTTAGAGATTTCTGCTTTGCTCCCCATGGAGGAAAACGCTGCAGGAGATCAGAACTCCTTGTGATGTGACTTTCTGGGTGTCCCGAATCCCCAGGGTGTGAGTGGGAAGCTGGGGTGCCAGTTACCAGCCCAAGGCAGGGGAGCACAGCCCTTCCTGACCTCTCTCTTCAGGCTTGGAGGAGATCCTCTACGGCCGGAGTGGTTTGGGGTTTGGTTTATAGACGTGCTGGCCCTGACCCACCATGTACCATGCGTGTCCTCTGCAAAGGCACCGACTGGTGTCGTCTGTGGCTTAACTCTGTGTGGCCGCCTGGGAGGCGTTTGTCAGAAGACTTGCAAGAAAAGTGAGTTGATGCTCCGGGATGGCTGATTCGGGTGTTAATATTAACTGCTCCCACTGCTGGCGGCGCTCTGCGGCAGACCTGGGCTTCACCCAGCTGGGCGTTTCCTTTACACCTTTCTCCTGCTGCCAAACACCCTTTTTTTTTCTTTTTTTTTTTTCTTTGTGTTAGTTTTTCTTCTGTATCTTGTGTTGGAGGCCAGTTGTGTATTTACACTGGGCTTAAGATACCGCTGTGCTCTGACTTTGGGAGGAGGACGGAGGAGGAGATGTGTACGGTGGCAGCACAGGGATGCTAACGGCAGTGGGGAAGGCAGGGGGCAGCGGAGGAGAGCAGAGGCAGATTTTTCGAAATCCGTATAAATAGCAAAAATAAATTTCCAGCAAACGCTTCCAGTCCTGCAGTATTAAGAAAGTGAAGCACCAGAGGATAAGGAAAGCATGAGCAATAACAGCAGGGATTTAGAAAGAATAAATCTTGCCAGACAAACCTGATTGCTTTTTCTTTTTGATGGAATCGCAAAATTAGTGGCTGAGCAGAACGTGGAAATCCTAATATATTCGGATTTAGCAAAACATTTGATATAGTGTCTCGCCAAATCTTACTCTTAAAATTAGTTCAGTTTGCCTTGGATATGACGCTGCCAAATGGACTGAAAACTGGCTTAGGGCCCTAAGCAAATAGCGATGGTCTGTGTTTGGGGAGAGGGGGAGCTGCGGGAGCAGAGCTACGAAAGGGCTTTTCTTATTTAAAAAAAACACCCCAAAATGACAGAAATCCCCCAAAATAATAATAATTAAAAAACCCCCAGGATCGTGGTCTCACTTTGAGGCGCCTTATTATGGGAACATTGACAAACTGGAGAGAGTTCGGAGGCAAACGAGGCGGGGGAAAGAAAGACATCGGAGGGGTCAGATTACCCTTGGAGGGAGGTGGGGGCTGAGAAAGTCCCAGGGTTTTTCGGAGGCATTTCGGGGAGGAGCAGGTGGTGACCCGTGGGGACCAGGATGAATATTTGGGCTCTTGTTGGGACCTGGCAGCGAGCACCTCAGCGCCTTCGCCCCCGCGCAGTGGGGAATCGCTAAGCTGCCCATTTCATGGCCCTTTCCAGATATTATCGAATAAGCAGGGGAAAATATTTACCGTGACTGTCAGAAAGAACATCCCTGACTGGGGGAGCTGGGCACGTTTCCTTGGGGAAAATCTTTGAGTCTTGGAGCAAGCACAAGGAGGTGGCCCTGGGCAATTTGGGTCAGTGGATGGGGATTTTCCTGGGTCGTGGTCTTGGGTGGGAAGCCAAGAAGTGGTAGTAGCTGCCTTGAGGGTGCTGCCACCCGCGATATCTATCTACATCCCACAGGCATTTATTTATCATCAGGGAAAAGGCTGGGAAACTGCTGGTGGCAGCTGGCATGTGGATGTGTCCCCAAGGGAGGATGGCTGAGTCCTTCACATCTAAAGGGGTTGTGGAGAGGTGGTGGCACCCTGGTCACCTTGCAGAGGTAGGACAGGATAGCTTGATGCCCCTCACAGGATTTTATATGAGGGTTTGGTCCCTGTCTGTAGAGGTCAGGAAGGATGAGGTCTTCCAGCAAGTTCAGTCGTGAAGGTGTGTGTCTGTCTGGCATGCTGAGCTCTTGGAGTCCCTTAGCACTTTTCTGGGGCCTGGAAGAGATGCGGAGTGCGTGAATGCTCTTTGCATAACTGTAATGTTTCCACGTGGTGAGGAAATGCGTGTGTTCATCAGCAGTGGCTCTTTTGGATCAGTTGGGTGCTACCAGTGCCATCGCCCCCCCACTGCGAGTGGGATGGCTTGGATGAGCCAGGCCTTTCCGTTTCCCTTTTAAAGCTATTCTGTGCCTTTTGATACAATGCAAAGAAACTTTCAGTACAGGAAAGGCAGGGGATGATGCTTTGTGTAGCTACCTTGTGAGCCAGCCTGGCGGGGCAGCAATGAGTTGGGCTGAACCAGAGTTAGGGAGAAAGCCGTGGAGCAGAGCTGAGAAGGGCTTCTGCAAGATGGGGTGGCCTTGTGTTGGTGTCCTCGTTTTCCTGGGGGAGCACAGGGTTTCTTCACCTCCTCCGTGATCCTTCAAGTGCCCCTTCTCTTTGCATTGCTCCCTGCCCAAGGCCGAGCCTGCCGGGGGTCGGCAGGACGGGGCTGAACCAGGCAAGGCTCAGGAAGTATTTTTAGCTGTTCTAATTGTGGCAAATAAATGCCATTCTTACTTGTTGGGATTGAGCTACGGCTAAATCACAACTAGTTCTAATGATGATAATTACCGGATTTCAATATTTATAGAAACGGGCGCTTCCTTCGTATCGGTGGCTGCCGCTGCGCTCTCACCTTCACAGATCGAAACCTTGGCTCATTATCCCTGCAGCTATTTATTTACTTGCACATTTTTAACCCACAGATGGCAACGTATGAGAGATCTGAAATGATACGGGCCCGCCGGGGATGTTGTAGTCTTTGGGCAGATGCTGTGGGATGAATAGGGAAGCATGTCCCAGGGACCTGCCACTTGGATTCTTGCTTTTTGGGCACCTTTTGAGAGATGTTCTCAGGTCTGTGGGCTTGCCCGTGTCTGCCAGGGCTTAGCCCCCAAAGGGTGGAGGTAGCTGCGCATATTTTTGCATGCGTTAGCACGGTGGATCGCTGCCTCTGATTGCTGTGTGGGCCGAAACACGCACACGCTGTAACTGGGACGGAGCTTAAAGGTGAGACAAACGAAACGGCTCGAGTCCTGTAATGTTGGACTTGGAGGAGCTTGCGGAAAGCCGTCTGGGAAGGTCCTGCCTACAGCAGCAGCTTCTGGATATCTTGATTTAGCAGCATCCCTCTCCAGCCTGGTACTGCAGAAGGGTGGGCACCTTTTGGACCGTGTGTGTGCAGAGCCATGCATGTGGGTGGCACATGTGCCTGTTCTCCAAGCCTGGGATGGGGATGCAGACCCCCCTGGGGCTGTATCAAACCAGCTCCATTGAGTTGATCCCAGCCTGTGGATCCTCACTGGCATCCAGACCTGTGCACCCATCGGGTCCGAGACTCCCTCCTTGTGCAAGGTGTAGAAAAGATTCACTTATTCAATTTGCTATCTCTCCAGTGCCACATAAGCTGTATTGATAAATTAATCCTATATTGTTGTGACTAAACAGCCCTGCAATTTTTTACACTGTGCAGTCTAATCTGTCTTGACAGCTGTATCATTAGTTTATATTTGTTGTAATCTTATTCGCTGTGTTGGCTGTGGGGAGTTCTTATTTGAGGCGCTGTGCTGCTGCGCAGGCGCTGGGCACAGCTGGTGGCTCTCCGCTGGGCATCTCGGGGTGCTGTGGGGTGCAGCCCGGGTGTACCTGGGTGCCCTCCCCAGCATCCAGCCCCAAAATGCTGCTCTCCTGCCTGGTAGCAACACCTGCATCGTAGCAGCATCCCCAGGGTCGACCCAGCCTCACCAGAACATCCTTGCTGCTGAGGTTTTGATGGGGACCCCCATGGTTGGGGTAAAAAAAAATGGTGAAAAGATGGATGTTGGAAGATTTGCATCTTAAGGCACCCTGAAAGGTGTGCTGTATGATGAGGGATAAGCTGTTTTCTCAGTCTGCGTTTTATTTTTTTTGTGGTACGGGATGGTCCCTGCTCTGTCGCTGAGGTTGCCTTTGGGTAAGGGGAGGGGTGAAAGGGGCTGCAGAAGTGTGGACTGCACAGCCTTCACCCAGGCCTTTGGGGATGTTGCATGAGGGATGGTGATGCTCACTGGTGTAGCCTTGTGAGAGGGAGGTGACAGTGTCACAGGTGGCTGGCAGCACCCCTGGCTCAAGCCTGCGTTTGCTTTCCCTGGTCCGAGCGGGACCAATTCAGGCATCTCCGTTGCTTTTGCAGAGAGACCCTTTGCCTTGCAGGCAGCTTTGCATGTAGCTTCTTCCAAAAGCAGCTCCCCAAAACGGTGGAGCGAAATGTTGTGGGCTGGTGCAATGAGATTTCTGCCAGCAGGGAGCAAAAGAGACTGTGCGTTCCCTGGGTATGAGACAAAACGATGGGAGTAGGAAGCATTTTGGTTGCTACTTTGTGCTTTAGGTCTTGAACTTGTTAAATCTCCCGTTTGCAGCATCTCTGACCAAGCCTGGATGGCTCGGTAACAGCTCAAGCCCATCCTTCTCTCCTGAGTGCATCCTTTTGGGAAAGCATTCAGGATCTGGATAGACTGAAGATGTGGATGGCTCCCAAGGTAGATGTGCCCCTTGCAGTTTGATGATGCAAATTGTTATTTAGACCTTTAATTAGGCTTGTGCACCTGTAAGGACTGGCAGGGTCCAGCAATGTTTTGTGCTGTGCTCAGATCCACCCTGGCACCAGTAATGGGTCAGCCCAATGGATCATAGACTCCTAGAACAGTTTGGGTTGGAAGGGACCTTTAAAGGTCACCTAGTCCAACTGCCTGCAATGAGCAGGGACATCTTCAACTAGATCAGGTTGCTCAGAGCCCCATCCAACCTGACCTTGAATTTTCCAGGGATGGGGCATCTACCACTTCTCTGGGCAACCTGTGCCAGTGTTTCATCACCCTCATTGTAAAGAATTTCTCCCTTATATCTCGTCTAAATCCTCCCTTTTGCAGTTTAAAAGCATTAGCCCTTGTCCTGTCACAATATCCATATTGGATACGCTGTAGTGTTTCACGGTGCTGTGGTGGTGCTGCCCATATTCTTCCCCCTTTGCAGGCAGGACAAGAGAGCAGAGGGTGGGATGTGCTGTGTGACAGCCCCAGTGGCTTCGTGTAGGGCTGGTGGGGGAGGATGGCAAAGCTTGGTGGCATCAGCATTGAATGTAGGAAAAACCCTGCTCCAGGAGACGGGCTACATCTGTAGCCTGCTCATTGCCAAGCATGCAGTGATGCTGTGAAAGGAGTTTCGCACGTGGTGGTCCACGAGTGGTGATGCGACTGTCCACCACACAGCTCAGAAGCTCATTGCTGTGGCACCAGAATGCATCAGGGTTAAACTGCCGTTTGTGAAGTGATCTCATGTTGGGGATGGCTGGGGACAGCCCTTGGTAGCGGTGGGGACCTGCATTTGCATCCTGCAGCTGGCAGAGCCTCCTGCTGTCATTGCTAGGGGAGCTGCTGTTTGTCATGGGCTGCAGCTGGTGACAAGGTGATGGACACCAGCAGCTTGAATACAGCTACTCAGCATGGCTGGAGGCAGGAGGTGTCCACACTGTTGGCAGGGCATCACACCCTCCCTCTCTCCCAGCCAGGTGGGGTGATTGAGATGGGGATCCCTAGCGCTTACCCTAAATCCAGGGTTAATGACAGATGTGCTACCTCTGCCAGCATGGCAGCAGCACCTCCGTGCCTGGTGTCCGCTCCCGTGGAGAAGTTATATTTCCAACCCGGCTGGTCTCAGGTGCCTGGGGACCTCGCTCCAAGCTCTAGGGACGTATCCTTCAGCTGCAAAGACCCTGCCAGTGTTTTCAGCAAGGAATCAGCTCATGGTGTAGAACTTGAATGGTCTGCAGCCACGGCTCTTGGGTGGGAGAGGGTGACTCAGTGGGTGCAATGGGGTCCATTGGGGCACATGGCAACAGCGCAACATGCTGGTTTCTTTGCTGGATGGGAAAGACTCTTACTCTGCTCTCTAACCTTCTTCACTGCAGTTGACGGTTGTTGTTTGCACCTGCTTGCTTATTAGCTTCCTATCAGAGGTGGGTGTACAAAGGTGGGGGGGAGGGGGGGGGGCAGAAGCCTCCCTGAAGGGGTACATCGAACCGATGGCAGGGCCAGTGACAAAGCTCAGCTCTGCTCCTGCTACCCTTGTCTGTGGCTACCTCCTGCTCAGGGTGAAGGTATCGCTGGGGGATACTGCAGCTTTTTGCTGTTTGTAACCCTTTTGTCCCTTAGCCAGTGTGACGATGACTCAATTATTATTTTTTTTTTTTTTGGTTTATTCCCTGGGTGAATTGCAGGTCCCTGCTCTTGAATCCCAGGAGGGTCTGTCTCACCTGTGTGTGCCAAGCACTGCTTCAAGCTTAGGGTATTCCCTGTGCAGCTTGCAATAACCTCCAGTGCTGCCAGTTCCTAGGCACTGGTGTCAACTGGGAGCCACAGGGAGTTTTGGCTGGCATTACTACGCTCCGCCCATACTGATGAGACTATTTCCATAGCAACTACAGGCTTTTTCAAAGGGGAGATATGGGAAAAATGTGAAAAGCTAAAAACAACCCAGCTGAAAACAGTCTTGGCCACAAGCTGTTGGTCAGTGTGGGGGGGCTCTGGGGGAGTGCATGGGGGCTCTGGGGGACAGTGTGTTGCCTCTCACCCAGGAGAGGTTCCCTGGTTCGGTGTATTTGTGTGGGACCTCATGGCCGGGTAGCGTACAGGCAGCCCTGATGCTCTCACCATCCGAAATATGGAAAGCAGAGCTGGTGCTTGCATCGTGCTGCTCAGGAGGGCTGGGATGCCCTTGTGGGGCAGCCGTGCTGGGGCTTTGGGGTGTTCCCCATCCTGCCTCCATGGGGCAGGGGCATGTGGAAGCAGCGTGTGCTGCGGCTCTCAGGGGAGCCATGGAGGATGCTGCAGCTGCCGATGCACAGAGTGATTTCCCAAGCTAGTGGCATTACTATGCTCATTGCTGGCAAGGTGAATCCAGTGGTGCTAGGCACTGTGTCAGCTCAGGTGGGAGTCAGGGGTGCCATTCACCTGTCCCTGCATTCCCCCAGGGCCTGGAGCCCCGGGGGAGGGAGCTGCAGTTTCTGCCCTTGAGCATCCCGGTGCTGCTTTCTCTGAGCTCTGCCCTCCCCTCTGGCTTCAACCTGCTTCCTTCTCTTCCTCCTGCCCTTGCTGGGAGCCAGGGAAACAGCTAGAGGGGCTATAAATTATGCTTCTGGGGCAGAAAGCTTTGGGAATGACAGACACAAGCCTGGCACAGTGACCCTGTATGTGCTGTCCCAGAGGCTGAATCCGAGCCTTGGCATTGCAGCAGGAGAGCTTGGAGAGTGGCTTGAACCAGTGCTGTTGGGGGATATCTGTGGTTTGATGGTGGCTTGGGGTTGGCGGCTGCCAGCGGGGCTCTGGACAGGTCTGCTGGCTGTCTGGTGAGCCCAAAGGCGGCTCAGGGGCTGGTGGGCATCCTGCAAGCTCAGTGCAAGGCTGGTGCGAGGAGGCTGTGGGTGAGGGCATATTGGTGGTTTGATACCAGCCTTGTAGGTTGGTGGCACCTGGTCCCAGCCCTCCTGCTGCAGAGGAGGAGGGAGCACGATGGCAGCCCTTTTCCATCCCGTTGCGATATGCACAGAGGGGAAAGGAGCTGGCGTGCAGGAGGCCTGTCCCCCCCAGCTGCTGTCCCCGGTAAGCCCCAGCCTGGCACATGGCATGAGGTCTTGAGTCCCAGCTGCTGTAGGCTGCGAGCGAGCCAGCCCGCTCCCCGGACGGCTGCCCAGGGCCGGCAGTAGACAATGTGGGTATTCTTTGTGCAGAACGAGTTCCTCTTCGCTGATAACCCTCTGGGCTCACGTAGTTTGCTCTGAGGTTGGGCTGGTGCTGGGAGCCTCCTGGCTCTCCAGCTGCCCAGAAGCAGAAACAAAGTTGAGTGATTCTTTGGAAAAAAAAAAAAATTATATCCAACAACAAAATCTCCCTGGAAGAACTTTGTCTGGTGATCTGCTTTCTGGGTTTGAAATTGCTCCGTAACCCTAAGCAGTGCCAAAAAGACTGTGTCCTGTTAAATACATCTTCAACCCAAGTTATGAAAGAGTAGGTGCCATCAGGAGGTGCAGCCCGGCCTCCTCACTCGCTGCCTCTCTGCAACTACAGCTGAGCAGGACCTTTGGATTCCTCAAATGCTCCTGTGAGATTTTATACCTGTCAGTTTAATGGCAGCCTCCTGGGACTGATTCAGAAATAGGAGGCTCGTTTTCAGGAGCACCAAGCTATCAGCCTCATCATATCTGGTACAAGGGGATGTGGCCTTGAGCTGTGGAGAGGGACACACATGGGTTGCCATGGACCATCTGGGACTGGATGCCATTCCTTCTCACTGCTGTGGCCTTAAACATCTGTGCAAACCCCCAAGCCCCGGTGATGAAGAACATCTTCAAACAATGTGAGGAGAACAAAGGGTGGGGATGTCAGTGCTTGGGTTAACGAGTTGCCATGTGTTGGCCAAGCTGCAGTAACTCAGGTTGCGTGCTCCTGCCTTGCTCTTGGTGTAAAGCAAAACATATTTGCTTAACAGCCAGCACAACCCAACAGCAACGTGCTTGGATAGTGTGAGCTCAAGGGTTTCACCCCACCTTTGGCCCTGGTGAAGGAGGTGCCCACGCAGAGCGAAGGGCAGGGGCTTGGCCAGGGTGGCAAGTTTTGGAGTGCTGGCAAGCCCTGGCTGTGAGCGCTGCAATCTGTCGAGGTGCTGGGGGAGCAGAGGCTTCTCCATAATTCAGTTATGCCTTTATCTAGAGGAATGGCAGACCGAGCTGCAATATGAGATAGAAACTGTCCCCAGATTTGCTGTTTGTGTAGCTGGAGCAGCTCAAACACAACAGCCCCGTTAGCAGCGTCTCTGGCTGTCAATATCTTCTCCCATAACATCTTTTGCAAGGCGCTTTTTTTCACATTCATGTGAACAAAGTAGAGTGCTGGGAGAGGAGCTTTTAAAGTGTCTGTTCCCTCCCTGCTCTCCTTTCTTCCCTTCCCTGCCTCCTCCTGCCCGTGTCATGTTTACAGGCGTGCTGGTTAGCTTTTCCTTTTCAGAGCCAGCTGATTTCCCACGAAATATCTGCTACCCAGGGAAGCCTAGAGCTCCGAGTCACCATGTCTTAATGTTTGCATCCCCTGCTGCTGAGTGATGCTTCTGTTCTTACACCTCTGCAATATGAGCAAGGCAGCATGTAGGAAAAGCTTGAGGAGGGGAAAAAAGGGGAGTTTTTTTCTTTCCTGGCTGGGGAGAAGGGCTACGAGCCCTTCTTGTGAGGGATGGAGGAGCCCCTCCATCACTGCTGGGGAGGGTGGGCAGAGCTGGCTGTGATTTCTTCGCAGTGCAGATGCGAGCCTGGGGGAGGCCATGGCAGTTGGAGCAAAATAAACTCCGTGGAGAGCTTGCCCCAGGCCCTTTGGCTTTATGGGGGACGGCTGGAGAGGCAGATTGGAGGTGCTGTGAAGGTAATGGGGACCCTGGCAAGTCTCCTTGCAGGTCAGAGCCCTCTCTGCCTGTGGCCATCCCGAGCGGAGCGGCTGGGAGCCTGGCCTGTGGCCAGCCCAGCTGGGTATTGCTGCCCGCTTGTTTGAGCTTCATAAACATCTGAGGAGCCAAAATGCTGGAGGATCAAAGTTCAGGCTCCTTGGGAGCCGTTTGGGAAAACAAATGCTTCGTGGGAGCGGGGTCCAAGTCCAAGAAAGATTGGCTCTCCCCTCGCTCGGGCAGCGGCTTTCCTGGTGTTCAGGGTGTGTGGGAAAGATGGAAAAGGGATGAGCTGTGCTGTGGGGGTGGTGGAGCTGCGGGGGAGAAGAGGAGGATAAAGTGGGATGGGGGACTGAGGGAGGGTGCTGGATTTGGCCATTATATAGCCATAACTATGCAGAAAGACCCTTTGACACGCACAGTTTGCAGCTCTGAACTCTGGTTTTTGTGCCCCTTTTTTGGGATCCAGGCAGGGGAGCAGTGGGAAAGATCTGCCCAAAAATTTGCAGCTGCGTTGAAACAGGGTTTGGGATAAAGCTGATGTGGATTTAAAAAGCTTCCGAATTTAGACTCCTGTGGAGGCTGCGGTTTTAGAAAGTCTGCTTGTGGGTTTGTGTGGGTGCGTGGCAGCGCGTCCGTATTAAGGACCACAGTCCCCTCCCACCGCGGCGCTTGTGCAGCCTCATCCCCAGCTCTTGCTGGACCCTTGCTCCTGCCTCCTCGTTCCCGGCGCCGTATATCACAGTAACAGCCAGCTTGTGGGAGATTTTATTTTCTGCTTTTCCTCCTCCATCCATTTTCCTGTCTTCAAGCACAGCATGAAGTGCAATGCGTGCATGTGGCTGGCAGCGTTCCCCTTCGGGTCCTAGCTGAGCTAATATGGTCTATCAGGACATTGTCTTGCCCATCTCCAAACCCCTGCGCCTTTTTTGGGGGGCTCCTTTCCGTCACACGCTCTTTGGCACTACTCCCTACCGAAGAGTTATTCCCGCCAAGCTGAACTTTAGTGATCCCGTACCCTTAGTACATCTCCTTGCCTTGCTAATGTGCGTGCGCACCGTGCTCTCCAGGAGAGAAGCGCGGCTGCCTTCGGAGCAGAGCTTGGCAGCTCTGTCTGCCTGCATGAATTTATATTATATATATATATATATATTTTAATTTCTGAAAAGCCCTGGACCTGTTTGGAGATTGGGAGTGTGAGGGAATCTGACCTCCAGTTTGAAGTTGCAGGGGGGGTTTAATAAGGCAGAATACGATTACCGAAGCTGATTTTGACCAGGGTGCTGCTTCCTCTATAAAATGCTGTTTGATCTTTAAAGACCACAAAACGCTGCACATCATTGCTGGCACTCGCTGTGTATAAAATCCTGTGGATAAAAGCGTCCTTTCCTTTGGCATGGCAGGTGCCTTGGGAGCTGCCTAAAAAGGGGAGCTCTTTTGGTCTCCAGCGCTCCGTAAAGCAAAGGGTGCTGCCTCACCTTGAGGTTTGCGTTTGGTGTACAACTCCCAGGGGAATTGTTTCTTCTGCCCTTGGATTGCCCAGTGGGCTGCACAGCTGTTTCAGGGATGCAGTGTGATTAGACAATTAGACGTGTGCAGGTTTGACGTTAGTGGCCCCGAGCAGGAGCCTCTGCTCCACGTACCCCAAATCCACCTTTAACGGTGGGAAGCACCTCTCTGGGCACAGAGGACTGGCTTTGCAGGCTCTGCTGCTGAAAAGTAAAGCAAGAAATGCCCTTTTGGGGAAATACCATCATTTTTGAGTCCGCTACCCAGAGGAAAAGGGGAGCGAGCTATGGTTGATGCTGTAGACGGGGTGTGAGCTCTTGCTCTTGCTGATGCTTCACCCCAAGGTGGTTGCACTTGTGTATTTATGTCCACATCTGCGGGACTAAAACTGCTCATCCCATCTCGTGCTCTCTGACTTCTGGTGGTGTCCGAGACTGTGCAGGGCTCAGATAGCGATAGGCAATAAATAACAAAGTGGTGTGAGAGAGCCTGCAGGAGTTGGGAGGTGCCACGGTGGTGGGCAGGGAGCTGGGGCTGAGCCAGTAGCCCAGCCCATACGCAGCGGGGTTCAGGGGCAACCTGGTTCCCTCCAACCCTGCTCCCTGTGCAGGAGATGCTGCAGCCCTTCGGAGTTTCTCATTTCTGATAAATGAAGTTTCTTCAGCACTGGGATGATTTCGGACACCTAGTTCTTGCCTGGGACCCCAGAGCTGCTTTCTCCCACCACTAGCTGAGTAATAGCGGTGGGATGTTGAGGAGGGTATTCGTTATGATGGCAGTTGCACTGCTGCCCACAGCACTTCTTCAGCTCTGCCGCCCCACTTGTGCCTGTTTCTTCCTTTCTGAAAGCGAGTGACTGGGCATAACTCTTCCTGCACTGAAAAACCTTGGACGTAGTGTGCGATAACGGGAACATACTGCTTTCTGTGCGCTGCAGCAATCCGTCCAGGCTGGGTCCAGGCAGCCTGCTGTCCTCTAGTAATCCTGACACATTGTCCCTGGAAGGGAAGCTCTCTGCTCTATAAGTCACCAGCCAAAGCGGGTGTGGGATGTGGTGGCTGCCCTGGGGTGAGCTGGAGGCTTGTGGAGACCGTAAAAGGAAAATGAGTGAATCCACAACCAGTGGGGACAATGGGCACAGTGGGACCCTGTGCTTGAGAGGGCCTTGTGTCCCTGGGGACAAAAGCAAAGGGTGAGATCCTGGTCATGTTGGCACTGCTGTCTGTTTTTTCAAATGCAGGCACTTTCCCTCGCTCCTTTAGGTACAGCTCTTATACTCCTGGCATCCTTATGGGTGCCAGGCAGCATCACGTAATTGCAGTGCCTGGAAAAACCATGTGTTTCAGCAGAGCTTAAAGCTGTTTCTCAGGGTATCGTCCACAGCAGGGCGTCTTTATATGGCAATCTTGTTAGTGCAGCTGCAGCAGCTCTTCTGCACCTAGCAGTTGCTCCTAGCCAGCCTGGTTTCAGGCAGGTGATGTTGGGGTGACCAGGAAGCTCGTCCAGGCTCATCTGAAAGATGTCCTGCAGGGGAGTCCTCTCCTCTGGATGCCTTGTGCTCTGTGAGTTGCTCGTGTGTAGCAGTTGGGTTCCTCCAGGAAGACCATTGAGATACCACGCTGTGGTGGCTCTATCATTCCAGCACCCTCCCCAACCAGCAAGGGATCGGGACTTTTTCCTGTGCCCAGCCTTTCTGGAAGGGCCTGG
Source organism: Alca torda (assembly GCA_008658365.1). Classification (NCBI taxonomy): domain Eukaryota; kingdom Metazoa; phylum Chordata; class Aves; order Charadriiformes; family Alcidae; genus Alca; species Alca torda. The sequence continues at coordinate 35,005,579 of CM018083.1, forward strand.
TTTGGATCGTTGGGTTGGATGTGGCTGGGCCCATGGGATGGGGACTGGGTACATCCCCCTTTCACCCTCCACAGCACCCACATATCCCTACGTGGCCTCAGCAAGAGGAGCGGATCTGCTCTTGCAGAGGGAGCTGTGTCGCAGTGGTGTGTTTTATGATCGTTACCTTGACGAATCACAATTACACTGTGGGATTATGCTCATAATGGTTTCTACAAAGCTGGATTTACTTGCCCCCCCCCCCTTTCTCTTACTGACCTCAAATTATCCTTAACGATGCAAAGTTATCCGCTGCTGGGTGACTTTTCCATGTGCTTTTGAGAAGGGAAAGCCTGCACTTTAAATGGGGAAAATATCGCCCTCATAAGTCTCTATTCAGCTTCACTTGCCTTTAATGTTTAGTTACCAATTCACTTTTACAGCTTCCATATTGAGGGAATCAAGTCCTTTGTGCCTCTGGTTATTAAATGTATGCAATAAGTGCCTTATAATACTGTGAAAGATGGCTGGTGCCTTTATGGCTTCCTCGGCCCTGCGTGGGCTGCGAGGGATGGATAAAAGGAGCCGTGGCTGTGCTTTGCCCTGGGGTGTGGGACCTGCCCCCAGTGCCATGGGTTTCCCAGCCTCCAGGCCTTCCCATCGACATCTGCAGCACCTCTGCTTGGAGGAGGCAGGTCTTACTGCTCAAGGATTTTAAGAGACATCTTCCCTCTCTTTTCCCCCTGCAATCAAATTCATATTTGCATGGTGTGGAGCTGGCGTGCCAGGAGATTTGTTTATAATGCTAAACACATCAGGTAATTGTAAGGTAATGCTTCTGTCTGGATCGCGAGGTATTATATGCCTGGATTACAAATAAATTTTCCTGTTGCCCTACAAGAGACAGGATTCAAATGCTCTGTTTGCCTTTCCTGTATATATACAAAAATGTGTGTGTCGGGGTGCTGCCTACTTGCTGCAGTGCAATTTATTTGCTGCCCAGCATCCAAACCCGAGTGGTGGCACTTGCATAGCATGGCTCTAACGGAGACGTGTCATCTGCTCTGGCAGTGAATGGAGCTGATGGCATCCTGATGAAAAATCATTCCCCTCCGATCTGGGCTAGATATAGGTTTGGGTAGCACGTGTGTACACATGCTATGTAATACTTGGCTCTTATCGGGTGCCTTTTTTTAGTTATTGACCACAGCTCTGGAAAAGCTGAGAGAGATTAGATAAATATTATCCTTGTTGTATGAGGAGGGTGAAGGAAGGCCAGACACATTAAGTAGCCTCAAGGTAATCACTTGGTAAATTGGCATAAGAGGCTGTTTTTCACCTCTGCCTCAGGCATGTGGGACAAAATGAACCTGGCTGTGTTTAAATCCTGGTGGATAGTCTCGTCTCCCTTGCTGCATTGGCCCTGGACTGGAAAGGGAGCATGTGGACCTGTGCAGACTTGCTGTGAGTTCTCAAGGAGGTGACACCAGCCTGCGTTGTCAAACGCCTCCTCGCATGGTGTCTTGGGAATGAAAGGAAATGCCCATTCCCACTAGGTTGGTGGCTACCGGTCCCCTTCCAGCAAGTGGGGCAAGGTCCCGGCACTTCTGGAGACCAGCTGAAACATACACCCTGTGACTTGGTGACCATATGGTCAAGATTGCTGATTTACCTCTGTGTAATGTGGGGGCAAAGACATCTGCCTCCTTACTTCACACGGTGACCTGGGCGTGAGATGTGATGCCTGTGAGCTCCAGAGCTGGCAAACAGGACTCCGTGCTTCATAAGTTCACTGTTAACTGGGACGCAGCACCCGCGCTGTGGATTGACCATTGGTCTGACTTCAGTAGTCTACAAGGCTTTCAACAGGTTTTAAAGGCATGGCTGTAGGTACAGCCTCCATGGCTGAGATACGATGCAGGGTTGTCCTCCTAAAGTTGGCTTACCCCATGTCTTCCTCTGGAAAGGTAACTGATTTCCTCAGCAAAGAGATGACTTCATGGTGAGAGGTTAATATAATGCTGCATTACATCATACGTGGCTTGTTTTTCTGGAAAAGACACTGTAGCCCAGCCATTGTAGGTGAAGAGCTGGGTAAAGGAGTAGTGGTGGTGGGAGGTGTTGAAAAGAGGAGATAACCGCTGAGATTCTTTGGAGGTGATGTTGGCTCCTGCTTTCGTTGAGGACGCTGGCACAAAAGGCAGGGGCATGTTTGTGGGCTTCACGGCTGGCACAGTGCTGGGGCTGTGGGAGCGTAGACCGGGATGAGGATGGCCAAGGGGAGGAGCTGCAGTAGTAAAACCAAAATGCAAAGTGGGATGAATGTGAATGTGGGTGTAAAAGGGACATTTGCTGCCAGCTAGGAAATTATGTCAGTTGGAAATGACCTGGTTGACAGAAGTGCCAGCTGCAGTGCTCGATTATGGGGTTAAAACAAGCCACCAGGCTGATGGGGCTGTGAGAAAAGCTGGTGTGATCTCAGGCTGCAAGTCATGGTGTTTCCAGTGTAACTGGGGAGTTGCTTGTGCCATGATACAAGTGAAACCTCCTGGAGACTACTCTGTTTTTGGTCACTCTTATTCAAGAAAGAGAGACTTAAATAGGCTGATGAATAAAGCAGGGAGCTCTTTTCTATTACAGTGTCTATCACAGTGGTCCTTCTTGCATAGGTCACCAAGTGTGAGCGCCAGTTGTGCTGGGTCTGAAACCAGAAGCAAAATAACCTCTCTGCCTGAGCAATACATCTGCATCAGTCTGGGACTTGAGTTAGTATCTCTTCAAGGCACTTGAGACAATTCGCCTTGCACTTCACTGCTTGGCACAGACGCGCTGCCTTCGGAGAGCTGGCCTTGTGTAACTTATAAATGATAGCTGGGTGGGTTCGGCTCTTGCTTGTAAAGGAGGGAGGAGGAAATGCTGGGAAAGGAAAAGAGCTGCTTAAGCAAAGATGGTTTTGACACAAGAGAAGATGGATGTAAAATGCTTGTGGGTAAAGAAATGAGAAGAGCAGGGGAGTTCAGTACAAGTTGGGTAGGTAAAGCCATAGCTACTCCTAAGGTGGACTTTGATCGGTCTGTAAAAGGCATGATATAAAGGCACCTCTGCCGTGCAAGGAGACCTGGACCAGCAGCACCCTCCAAACAGACAAGAAGCATGAGAAAGAAGTGAGTGTTTAAGCAAACACCCCCTTCCCTCCAACTCACCCTCCAAAAAAAAAACACCAAAAGTGAGTAATCTCATCTGTGTTAGCGATGCATCTCATATGGTCTTGATTAGAAGTTGGAAATGAGTCTAGGTGGATGATGGTGAGCACTTCAGGATTTGTGAGGTATGGTATCGCTCTTGAAGCTATTGCATCTTGCAGAAGAGCAGCTTACCTTAGTAATAACTGAGGAATGCCACAGTTGTACATATTCAGAGATGTTTGCAGGGAGGAGGGAGTAACCCACTGACTGTAATTCATACCTCACAGCCTGATCGCAGAGACCAGGGCAGGGCTGGGAGTTGTCACATCTGTATTTGGCTGAACCCAGCACTCGTGTTCCTGCCAGGTTAATGAACCGAGGCAAAGGAGAAGGGAAGGTCTCAGTCTTTGGCAGCAATTGGGAGGATATGAGATTTCTAAAGCAAGCAAAACCCTGGAAGGAAAAAAGGGGGATGTAGTTGAGATACTGAAGGACGTGAAGAGGGACTGAAGTTTTAGGGGTGGAATTTCTTTGCTTGGTTGGTTTGCTTTCCTGTGCAGCCACTGCCAATTTTGCAATCACAGCTTGACTCCTTGAGTTTTCAGAATAAGATGCATTTCTGTTTTGTTTTTAAAGTGGGTTCAGGTGAATCCAGCCAGCACAAAGTTACACTATTCTTTCCAAAGCAATAGAGAACCAAAGAAAATTATTTTCCCGGTGTACCTTCAGGGTGAACCAAGACTGATTTGCCACTTGTAGGAGCACGGGTGCAACTCCTGCTAAGCTGAAAAATCAGGGGGGGAGGGAAGAGCTGTTTCTGGGAGTCCCTGAGAAGGGAAGTGTCTGTGTAGCTTTAAGGGCTCAAAGTCCCTTGCTGATTTGTGCACCTAATTCAAGATGATGCTATTTCCCTGTATTGCATTCTATGTAAAGCAGCTGCTGGGTTGGAGGATTACCCTTTATGTAGGTGTGTGTGTATGTATTTATTTATTTTTGCTGTTGCTTGTCTTGTCTCTCCCTTTATGGGTGTTGTGTGTCTATGTTAAATAACATACCAAAGCATATCTGGCTCAGGAAGATCATGGGCTTTGTTTGAGAGGCTGGAACACAGGTTGTGGAGTTTTACTTACAGTCTAGTGTAACGTCACTTCTGGGGGAACTTGGCCATGATGTCCCTGTGTCCCAGTGCTGAGTTGTCAGAAAGTGATGTCTGTGTGCATCGCTGGGAACAAGCTTGTGTCTTTTTCTGCCTCTTCTAGAATGCTACCCACATGGCTTTGAGTGTCAGGTCAAAAATAACCTTGACTTTTTTTAGCAAACACAATCAATAAAACAAGAGCCAATCTGGCCGCCGCCTCCTTCCCAGCTGTGGTTGCTCCATAGCTCCTGGCTCGGGGCTGATCCATCCCTCCCCGAAGGTCATTGCTTGGATGCTGTGGCTTCAGCATGCCCTGGTGGTAAACTCACATCATCCCATTCTGGTTTCGTCCCATGTTTGTTCTTTCTCTTGGAGGACCCTCTCATTTGCGTTGTAGGAGCTGCAGTTGGGAAATGTCTTCAACTCTTATTTCTAGCCTTGCTCAGTCCTGGAATCTTGTGGCCCAGGACCTGATCTCCCAGTCCTTCCCTGTCTCGGAAGGGTTTCAGCGAGCCGTCAGATCTCTTGACTGACGCCTCTCAGTCTGTGTTTTGTTCTGCAAGTGTTCACAGGGAATACAAAATGGCTCTAATAATGTCCTGTTTCTCATTCTGTCTGGGACACAGGCGATCCAGGCTGATGAGCAGGTCATTGAGGATGAACTGTAACTTACGCTGTCATGCAGCAGCCGGTTGGGAGCTTATGCTGTGTCCTTATGCTAACCCCTCGGGGTATGCAGACAATTATGGAACATGTGGAAAGCAGAGGTGACTCTTGCGGGTCTCTGCTTTTCTTGGATCTGCACAGTGAGAGCAGAGAAATATTGTTTAGGTTTAGCCCAGGCTTTGTATTTTTCTTTCTTGAGCTGGATGTTATTTGGGATATAGCTCAAATAGGTCTGTAATAGTCATGCTAGTTAATCTGTTCTTATGCAAGCACAAGGCATAGCAAGCGCTGGAGGAGAAATGTGTAGCCCCTGTGACTGCTCTGGAAGTGGTCAAAGGTCCCTCTTTGGCTTACTCACCCTCTGGACCACCACGTGGGGTCCTGCAACCTTCTTGCCTAGAATCATGGGGTGGTTCTCAGTGTTGGCTTATCATCCCAACCCTGCATCACTTGGAAATGTTTCCCCTCTCCAGGGCCAAGTCCAAAGCCAACTATTGCATCAAGGCAGATGTGAGCTTGGGTGCACGTGTTCATAAACTTTGAGGTTGGGCTTCTTTCACACACTGTCTAAGGGGACCAGCCAGATGTTTTTCCCCTCTGTCAGCTCACTTTGAGAGAGGACCACCTCCACCTGCTCTGCAGCAAAGTCCCTATTGAAAATATACGTGCTTTCTGGTGGGAGGGTGTCTGGGTTTAATGTGGGAGAAAGCCTGAACTGACCAAGGGCTGCCTGGAGTGTGAGGACCGAACTCCTTCCCCACCATGCAGCGCTGCATCTTGTTAGCAGAGGCCCATGGATGCAGCCAGCTGGCCATGCTGCTGCCAGCATCGCTCCTGTGCTGCTGATAACAGGGGACCCTGTTCTCTGGGGCTGTCGATCTGTCACCTTCACCCAGCTCTAATCTTTACTTAATAACGATCCCGTGGTGACAGATCTGTTTCTGTTTTTGTTCTCTATAACATACCTGCCAGAGCGCCCCGGGCGACTGAGGAATTTATAATAAAGACACGGTTTCCAAACTAAGTTTGATGCACTGCTGCCAGCAGCACTTCCAGCCAGCAAAGGCTAGGACCCTGTTTGTCCACCCCAGTGAGAGACTGGATAAATATATGACTTTTTTTTTTTTCTATTTAGGCCCCAAATTTTTGTTGAGAGGTTATATTTGCATTCAATCCTTTTGCGTGAGCTGTCTCGATCATGTCTTTGTCTTACTGATGCGTGCAGCAAGGTGCAGAGAGGGGCAATGGCTTGGGCGAGGATGTCCAGTGGATCAGTTGCACATTCCACACTTGAAACTGTTGTTAAAACCACGTTATTTGGCTTTCCCAAAGCACTGGGAAAACAGAATAAAAAGCAGCATGAGAAACCGCTTGTTTTGGCAGCGTGATGCGTGCTGTATGTGTCTGAGGATGTGGATGCTGAAGCCTGAGCAGGTCCAATCCTCAGATGTGTTGCAAGAAGGTTTTGGCTGAAAGGAAGGTGGGAAGAGTTGTGGGGCTGGGTGGGCATGACATGCTCTTGCTGTGTGCTGTCCCTGGTCAGAGCGACCATCTGGTTGTGCCCCAGCTGAGCCTTTCCTTCTTCTCCACAGACACATAGAGAACTGGAAGAACTTGCAGACGCTGAATGCCGTTGACATGGAGCTGTACACAGGACTCCAGAGGCTGTGAGTATGTCCCGCATGTCGGGGAGGAGAAGAGCACTGGGCAGCCCCTTCCTTCCAGCAAAGAGCTGTGGCTTCCCTCCGTCCGCAGTCCCCACGCTGCCGTGTTCAGAGCCTGTTTAAGCTACTGGCTCTGCTGTATTTTGTTACGAGACTCGGCAAAATGGAGATGAAGTGCTTTTTGGTCCTTGCTGGGTCTGCGAGAAGGAAGATTGCTAGCTCCTGACAGCTCTGTCAACACACATCAGCCCTGATCTCTCTTCTCCCCCACTGTTCTGGGTTTGTGCATTGTTCTGACTCATTTCAGCCCCACAATGCAAAATTCCAGCTGTCTCCACTGATCCTTCATCTCCGGGCTGTTGGTCCTCATTTAGTGCAGTTGCCATCACGGTGGTGCTGTGTGATAAAGGAATGGCATCTTCCCTGCACAACCCTCTAAGCACTGGGAGACGTCAACTACGTGCGTCATGGAGGAGAAACTGAGGTCCATGAGATTGAAGGGACTTACCAGGTGCTTGGGAAGCCTGGCCAAGTGAGGATACCACCCAATCTCTTAATTCCCTCTCCTGCATCCTCCTGGAGCTGGGAGAGCCCTGAGTGCTGCTTGTGTGAGATGCACAGTGTTGCTCAGGGTTAAGTGGAGACTCCGCTAATGTGTTTCACTGGGAGCTTTACATTAGGTACAGCTTGCCTGTTGGCTGGAGGACAGGTCTACATTGCTGAGCACTTGACAACCAAACCCCAGCAAGCTGTACTTTTAACACACGCCCCCTTGGTAAGCAGGCTGGCTGTTGTTCTCATCTCACCTAAGAAAGTGACAATGGAAGTCGGGCATACTTTTGTCTGCAGCAGATATTGATAAACCCTGGTCATACTGCTGATACAGCTTGTCCAAGACAGGATGGGAAGAGGATTCCCCCTTCAATGTCTGTAACTCCCTACACAAAATACTCATCCCTTCTTATCAAAGCTGCAAGCAGAAGGGTTTTCTCTTGGTTTTGAGGGAGGGAGAGATGGCAGTGCTGGGTGTTAGGTTTGCTGTGGCAGCAGGCAGTGCTGCTTGTGAAGATGCAGGGAGAGGAGCCTGAGATGCTCCAGGCCACCCCAGCAAGCCTTGGTGGATGTTGGGGGAGAGTTTCGCCCAGCAGCTGCTCTGTGCTTGAGCCTGTGCTGTCACCATATCAGATGAAGCTGAAAAGCCCAATTTCCTCTTTGCTTGTAACTCACAGAGACTGTCTGGGGAGAGATGTGCCTCCTGGGGTTGGGAATCCAGGGCTCCCAGTGCACCTCGGGTGCTGAGCGCAGGGGTTTAGAGCAGTTGTCTGCCTTGACTCCATTGCTGCCCTTCCGCATCTCTTTGCAGGACAATCAGGAACTCAGGACTACGAAACATCCAGCCACGCGCCTTTGCCAAGAACCCTCACCTGCGCTACATGTGAGTGCCAGCGGCTCCTGCCATCTTTTCCCTTTGCTCCCTGTGGAAAGGCAATGCCCAAAGCAGATCCCCAAAGTATCTGTTGGGGGGAGCAGCAAGAGGGAAGGGGGATGGATGATGATGGGGAAAGGGAGGGAAAGGTGGTAAAGGGGAGGAGAAGGAAAAGTGAAGGTGCAATGAAGTGCAATGGGTCCTGATGCAGGATGGGGTGAGCTCCTGCTGGGCAGCTGATGGGTTTCGATATCTAATAACTGGCCCAGCTTTGATCGCTACTCTAACGAGCGCTTGCTTCATTAGCAGCCTTGCAGTGGCTGGTACACATTTCCCTTTCTGCAGAGTTTGCGGGCAGCGGCACGACCCAGCACGCGGCTGGAGCCTGGCCTGCCCCTTAGCTTTTAGCCAAAGGGCACTTTTCTGGCACAAATCCTGGTGTGTGGGGCTGCCAGCTCTGCTCCTAATTATTGACTTCTTAAACCGGCGTTTGCAGCGGGCCTGGGGTAGGGACGTTTTGTGCTGGAGAGGCTGGAGTCCCATTATCATGGGACATTACACAATTGTCCAGCTGCTGGGGCATCATTAGCCAGAAGTTGCGGTGTCCCAGGGAATTTCTGCATCCTTAAGGCCGAGGGCACTGATTTCTTTTGTGGATACATATTTACTTTTCCCAAGGTGATAAAGGAAATCCTGAATTTCAGGCCGGTGTGCAAGGTGCTCTATGGGCTTGAATTATCTCGTCAAAGTGACTGTGTCTGAGATCAACCCCCTCTCATCTCTGGTGTAGATATAAAAGTTGAGAGGTCCCTGGCCTTGGGCACGAGCTGATGGGCTGGATGGAGAGCGTGTGTCTCCCTGCTTTTTAGAAACCAATGCTAGTGGCTTCTTCCATGAAAAACGACAGGAGCACGCATCCGTTTGAGCCTGCAGATGCTTGTGGCCTTGGACATGTTCCTGGAGGAGGGAGATAGATGTGACCTGCAGAGCAGGATAGATTTGTCTTTTGATGTCTGCTTGGAGATGATGTGAACCGAAAAACCCCAAAAGCTTCCTTTATGGAAAACCAGTTACAGTTGCTAAGTGACAGTAAAGTACTTGCTAGATAGGAGACCTGCAGTACCAAAGGGCATGAATAGTTATGGGCATTATGAACAGGCACAGCGCCTTTTTGAGTTTGAAGAAGTACTTATTTTGTCAACATAAACCCTCCTTAATGCTGACCACTGGGGTTTTCCTGATTTCTGTGCTTTGTTATTTTGATTTGTAATGTTTGTTTTGTTTTCTGTAGTTGTTTGTTCCTGGGAAGTGTTGTCTCTGAATACCTCTCCCAATTGATTTTGGGGGGGAATTGTTTGTCAATTGTGCAGTTGCTGTTTATGTATCTGGCAGATGAAATGAATAAAACTTGACTCCTGATGAAATTAGTTTGGATGTCGCAGGAGTTTAGAAGGCCACGTGCGCTCGGTTTGAGGCTGAATGTGTCATTAGTGTGTACACATGCGATTGTTGCTGCTTTTTCCAAAAGTGTTTGGTTTTGTCTTTTGAGATTCCTTTAGCAATTGGAAAAAAACCCCACATCCATCTTGTGTCAAGAGTTAAGGTTGGTATGTGGTGATGAAATATGTGTTTGTTTACTGCTTGGGCCATGTAAGATTGATCATGTTCTTAACATCTTTCTTTCCTTGCCTTTTGAAGCTTGAGGCAAGTTAAGTATATTATTTGTTTAGTGTTTGCCGTTGGATTTTGATGCTGTTCCTGGGACCTAGCAGCATGGATGTTTGCAAGGTGGACGTCCTCCATGGCGGATGCTGGGCACCTGGGGATGGAGACCTGGTGCTTGCTGGGATGGTGGCTCCTTCCTGCTCCCCACAGGCTCTCAGGCCACGGTGCTGCTGCTCCCTTGCAGCCAGGGTGCTTTTTCTGGGGCTCTTTCTCCCTGACATGTGGAGCGAGGTGGCTCCTGAGTCTTTTTGCAGCCTGACAGGCACCTGGTTCCACCCAGCATCCCCTCCATGGCCATGGCACCACACAAACGTATTGTGGTGTCTCCTTGGCTCCTCCACAGCTGCTACCTCCTGGGGAGCTCAGCTCCCCGAAGGCCTGACATTTTCAGCAGCCGCTGCACATAGGAGCCAGGGATAAAAGGATTAATGGAAATGTCACTCTGCTATAAGTCTTGGGCTGCTGTAACCAGGTACAGTAGCTGACAGGAGTGAGGGATACTGTCCCAATCCCCTTGCAGCGGGGCTGGCTGCAGCTGGATGGGTGCGGGGCTGGGGACCGCGGGATGGTGTGCTTAAGGCTTGTTGAGTTACTGCTGTGTGTTATCACCGCCGCTCTGGTTTTCCTTCTCCTTTGCTGGCTGTTTGGATGGTTGCAGGTGGAGTTGAGTCAATAAGATGGCAAATGTGCCTAATAAGTGACAGAGGGGTTTCACTGCCAGAGTGGGCTGGCACAAGGTAGTGGGGACCCTGGGCTGGACCTTTGCGGGGTGCTACAGGCTGGGTCTGAGCAGCAGCAGGCATTTTTCCACATGAAGCTCATGTACAAATTGTGAGGACTCAAATGCTGGGTTTTTTTTCCCCTCCCCATCCTGGGTTAAACCCTAGTCTCCTGCTGAAGTTTTTTCCCCATTGCGTCTCATCAAGGTTTCCTCCTCTCAGATGGGCCAGATAGCTCTGCCTTCTCCCAGCAGCTTCTATTTCTGGCCCTTCCTCTGTGCACGCACTTGTCTTCGGACCCCAGCTGTGCAATCACAAGCAGATCCCTTATCCCAGCTCTAATTGCAGGAGCTCAGGTTTGTGGGGGTTTGTTGGAAGATAATGGTTCTGGATGAGCTTTGGCTTGGTGTTTCCCCTCGCGCTTTCCCAGTATAGAGTCAGGGAGGAAAAGCGAGGAAGCCATGAAGGGGATTTTCAGCATTCAGCTGCCTGAGTGGTAGACCCCAAAGTGCTTCAAAGCGCAGCCTGGCAGAGTCATGCTTGTCCTTTAAAGTCTGAAATTAGCTGTATAAGTGTAAGGGGCTTGAGGCCAACCTAATCAGCAGAGGAGCAGTTGGGTGACTGGGAGCCAGAGGTGTGGATCTAGAAATAGCTTTGGATCCCTCTCTTTGAATGAGGACAGTTAAGGCTCCATGGCTTGTTTGATTGTTGGTGCTGTGAAGCCCATCACTGCTACAGAGGCAATTAATCCAAAATGTAACAGTGGGTTTTGCAACGTGGATCTACCGTTTCTGCTGGCAGCTCCTTCCAGAACAAGTACTGGCTGGATGTTGAATGTGGATGGATGTGGGTCTGATCTAAACTGGATATCAACCAGTGTCCTTTTGTGACCAGACCTCACTGGAGGTCTTCTCACTGGGAAAAGTTGCACTGGTGGATTTCTTGTCCCATTTCTGTGCAGCTAAAACAGGGATGGTCCTGGAGAACACTGTGTGCTGGATGCGAGGTGTTCTAGCCTAGCAGGTCTAGGCTGTGGAAAACTGAGCCCTTGTAGCCAAGATTTATGGAAGTTCATGTTAGCGGGTGATGCCGGTGAATGTAGGAAATGTTTGGTGTTGACAGAAAACCTCAGACTTTGGCTTGAGGCTGTACAAGAAAACTTTAGGATGATACGGTTCCCAAATTCGAGATATATAAACCACCTGAATGCTTATTTACTATGTTGCTGTCTTTAGCACAGTTTATTAAGGAAAAAGTCTTGCTCTCGCTCTCTCTGTCCTTCTCCTAATAACACTGGAATGCTTTGGCCAATTTATTTGAACTTGAAAGAGGATTACAAGTCATGAGGATATCAAGTTCCTACACGTATCATGGAAATAGGCAGAGGAACACTAAAGAGAGGTGGTTGTATTCTTCCCCACAGGGCACTACAACATTATCACATTCCTCGTTAGGCACTGGGAAGTCCACAGGGAAGGTCAGCTTAACAGTGCACCAGGAATCGGTGCACAGGAGAGGACAGGACCTGTTTGCTGCTGGCCACAGTGTCCAGCCTTCTCTGGCTGTGGGACAGTCGAGCTGTGCGTGTAGGAGAGTGGGCTCCCAGCAGGTTGTGCCTAGAGCTAGGCAAGTTGATGTTTGCAGTGCCTGAATCCTCATTTACTGGGAAGCAGGTACTTAAGAGACAGTGATTCCTTCTAAATGCTTTCCTGGGCGGCTGCGTACTCAGCCAGCCAGTCAGGAGGCGATGCCTTGTATTTGCAGAGGGTAATTGTGCGCACCTTATTTATTGTGTAGTAAAGAAAACAAATTAAGACTGTGTAATTATAGAGACAGGCACACTTTTAAATAAGGCTTAAGTAGTCAGATTTCTATTTAGAAAATTAATAATTGCCATTTCTGTCTGCATTCAGAGGCTCTTCTTAAACTGTCTTCTGAAGGTTTATACGTGCCCTAAATTGGCTTGTGGGCTAGCCAAGGCACAGCTCCTGTCAAAGAGCTCGCTCTCAGCGCTGCCTGACAGAGTAAGGATGGGGTTGAGGATCAAGCTTGCTCTTCCAGTCTTCATCCAAGGGTCTTAAAGATGGAGACCCTGGAGTGCTTTGTGCTCAGTGTAACTGTTTTTTGAGTCTGGTATGGACAGATCACCACCTTCTCCACGGGCATTTTTATCTGTGTGATCCTGTCAGTCGCCTTCTCCCAAAAATGAGGATTGGGTAAGATCTGGAAGGTGGTGGCAGGAATGCGCAGGGACCTGCTTTGCCTGGTGAAAGACTGAGCTGGCTGGTCTATGAGCTTGTTTTCATATGCAAACCTGAGCTGTGATTAATCCGGAGCCTCCCAGAACCTCCTCTGTAGGTTGTGTTGTTTTCTGAGGATGGGGTTAAATTCGGTGTCCTGGTTGGGTTCATGGCAGTTGTGCAGTGTCAATTGGCATCCTGGTATTGGATGTAGTTTGTAGCTTTAACATGGGAATTTCCAGAGCTGGTTTTAGGCTTTGATAGGCAAGAAACTGGGCTACATCCCCTGAAAATTGAGGTGACTGAGGCAGGACAAGGTTGGTGAGTCGCTCCCTGCTCTCTTCAGTGCTGTTTCAGGACAGCGCTTGAAGCCCTCCAGCAGCTGAGGCCTGCACACTTTCAAAGGGCTGCTGGCAAGGTTCACCTTTGCTCTGTGTGTCTGGGAGCTTGATTGCTTGCACTACATAAAGAAATAAACAAAATATTAGACTCTGAATTATTGCAAGTGTAGCACTGTTCCCTCTCGGTCATGGCTTGAAGGGTCATTTTCCCCTGCTTTGTGGTTAATGGTTTATTGTCTTGTTCTAAAAGAGCCATTCTTACATATGAAGCAGGGTTAAACTCTCTTTTGTTCTCTTTCTGTGACCAGCTCCAGGCCCTGTGACTGTCTGCAACACTCTGCTTGATTCTGGATGTCCTGTTACCCTTCCTCCTCCTCCTTCCTGATGATTTCTCCCTGCTTTGTCCTTTCATCGCTGCGCTGCTGTCATACCCATCCTGGCTGTCTCCTCCTAACCCAAACTGTCATGTGTTAATTGCTTTTGATTTCCCATCCATACTCTCAAGTCAGGGCAGCCTAACAGGTCCATGTGTATCAGCTGGGGCACAGGAAATGACTATGTGTAATCTCTTTGCTCACTGGGTGGGTGAAGCAATATGCTTTTACCTAACCCCCCTCCTTGATAGTTTAATGTGTTTTATTTTGGGTTTCCAAAGGACTAAATAGGAACTGAATTTCTCTATGAATATAGGCAACATAGGAAGTATAAGAAAGATTTAAACAGCCTTTAATTTCTCTTAAGTGAATGTTTCTTTACTATCCCTAATCAGGCAGGCAGCTTCAGTACTCTTTGATTACCATCTGTACTCTATGATGCTCCTGCTCCAGCCCCTTCTAGGAGCAAACCTCTGTGCTGCTATTTACTCAGGGAAGCATTTTCCCCCACGTGTCTCTAGTTCTTCTATAAAATGCTGGGCACGCTTATAGCACAATCACTAAAATAAACAGTAGTAACATCTCTTCTGCTTCCATAAACTTTGCTGTTCTAGCCCCCATCTGCTTTGTCCCCTGGATGCCAATGTAGCGCAGGTCCTTGCTGATATGCTAATCAGCAGCAGTGATTTGATGGCATGTTTATTCCCAGTTGCCGCAGGTGACTGATAAGCAGTTAACTGCAGCTATTCCTTTTTCTGCAGCGGCAGAGGTAGGTCCTGTGTTTTACCAGCCATTGTGCACGAGGCCAGAGGAGAGACCAATTCCCTGCAGGACCGTGGCTTTCCTTCAGGCTGAGTCAAAATCATTTGACCTGCATTCAAAGGGCTGGGTAACTAATTCCTGACTGCAGGCTGCTTTGCTTAGCTGTGAAGATGGTTTATTGTATTGTAATAGGAGGTAGAGCAGCGAGTTTGTGACTGATGTGCTCTAGTGGGACCTGAGAAAGTCTCCAACTTAAGCACTGCGCCCCTTGCAGCAAGACTTGTTCTGCCTTGGTTCACCATCTGAAAACCTGGAATAATAACATTTGTTTTCTCTGCTTTTATTTGATCTATTTGCAGTGTAATGCCTTGTATTGTTTCTAGTGAAATCTGGCCTTGAATTGTGGGATGGTGTTGCAATGTAAGATGAGTTATAATAATGCTATCACAAATATTTTTTGGTTGCTCGGATTCTTACCTTATGCCTATCATGCTGGCACCTGGGCTTTCAGGATTTTACTGTGGCTTTGTCTCTGCTTCCTTCCTTTGAAATGTTGAGATGTTCTTTCCAGCTGCTTTGTGTGCCCATGGGGCTTATTTCCCTTTCTGAAGTTTGATCAATTGTCTTTTGGCAGACGTGTGAAATGGGCAACTGTGGTCTTGCAAAGGTCCTGTTTTTTCCCATCCGCTCTTTTAAAAAGGCTGTAGAGAATCCTGGGGATATTTTGAATGAGGCTGTTCCTACATGAATGTGTGTGTTTGTCTTTCTACAAGCCTTGTTTCAGGATTGGGGTAAAATGTGAACTTTAGACAAGTTGGGGGTTTTGGGGGGTCATCCTCTGTGATATATTCCCTGCAACAATGACCTGGTGGATGTCTTGTTGTGAGCTTCCCTTCAAAGAGAGGCCAAGCATTGCTCTCAGGTATGATGCTGAAGATGAGGTGTACTTGTGTCTTGGTTAAACCTCACCACATGTTCGAGATCACCAGTAGCACGGAATGAGCCGATTTCTGGAGATATGGGCATGACAAGGACCAGATCTTTTTCCTGGGCTTCTGAGGTCACTGTGTCATGGAGGTACTCCAGATACAGCCTCTGGCTGTCCCTTTTGCTTCCTTCCCAAACGCTGTGGCTCAGTTAATTAGATGTGGTGTAAGGCATGTCTTACCTGCCTGTGCCAGTGTGAGAGGTGCTGCACAGGGAGGAGGACCAAGAGGGACCTGAGGATATGGAAACCTCCCTGAAAGCTGGTGGGAGAGAGGGTGAACAATCATGGCAGGATGAGTGCAAGTTAGCAAGTGACAGCACAAGTTATCTCACCTGGGATTTTTCTTTTCATGATACTGGTTTACTAACAGTATGATTTCAGGGCTGATTTTCACCTTTTGATGTACAGGCAATAAGCACCAGGGCAGAAAAATAGAAACATTAAAATCATATGTTATTTGAGCAATAAGATACGACAGGGCATGAATGATGGGACATTAATTCATGATGGTGTGTGACTAGGCAATAATTTAAATATCGTAAATTAGGCAGTCGTGTTTTATTGGAATTATAAAACTTTATTAGAAAACTGGGCGGGAGGATGGAGTTTCCCACCAACCCCTTCCCCTCATTTGTATTTGTGAAGGGATGAGCTGTGAATCATGTCAGATGCAAGAGACCGTGGGATATTTACAAGACTGCCATAAGAGCTCAAGGTTTGTCTTCCCCAGGAGGTGTGGGTAACTGTGTCTGTAGACTTGCTAGTGACTGAGGATGAGTGTGTTTCACATCTGCTGCCCTCCAGCGTGCTGTGAGGTCATGCGTGGCCTTTCCCGGGACTGATCCCCGGGCAACTCTGCTGGTGCCCACGGGAGTCCCGTGGGGTGGGGCCGTGGACAGCGGTGTGCTCGCCGCGGGGCCGCGCTTCAGCACCACGGACAGGGCCGGCAGCCTCTGGTCCTCCCTGCATCCCCGGCCTCTGGTCCTGGCCTCCCTGCCTGCATCCCTGGCCTCGCTGCCTGCATCCCCGGCCTCTGGTCCTGGCCTCGCTGCCTGCATCCCCAGCCTCTGGTCCTGGCCTCCCTGCCTGCATCCCCGGCCTCGCTGCCTGCATCCCCGGCCTCTGGTCCTGGCCTCCCTGCCTGCATCCCCAGCCTCTGGTCCTGGCCTCCCTGCCTGCATCCCCAGCCTCTGGTCCTGGCCTCCCTGCCTGCATCCCCAGCCTCTGGTCCTGGCCTCCCTGCCTGCATCCCCAGCCTCTGGTCCTGGCCTCCCTGCCTGCATCCCCGGCCTCTGGTCCTGGCCTCGCTGCCTGCATCCCCGGCCTCGCTGCCTGCATCCCCAGCCTCTGGTCCTGGCCTCCCTGCCGGCCTCCCTGCCTGCATCCCTGGCCTCCCTTCCTCCCTTCCTGCATCCCCAGCCTCTGAGCCTCCAACACAGATGCCGATCTTCCTGCCTGCAGCTGAACTTCCCAGCTTCCAACCCAGGCCTGGCTTTTCCTGCCTGTGACTGGGCCTCTCTGCCTCCCACACTCCAGGTTTCCAGGCATTCCCAGTCCTCCAGCCTCCTGTCTTCTCTGCCTGCAGCATCCCTCCCTGCTGCCAAATCAGCTCTGACCTCTCTGCCTGAAGCCTAGGACCAGCCCCAGCTACCCTGCCTGCAGCATGGACCCTGGCCTCTAGCCTCTTGGCCTTCCCTGCCTCTCTGCTTGCAGCCTGGCTTCTGATGCAGCCTCCCTGCCTGCGCTGAAGCCTCCCAGCTTCCCTGCCTCTAGTTCAGCCCAAACCTGCTGCTTGGCCTCCCTGCCTGCCCCTGCTGCCTCCTTTGCCCTTCTCTTGGAACGCTCTCCTTCCCCTTCCAGTCACAGCCACGTACCCAAGGGCAGTGAGTGGAGCAGTGGCTGTGCAAACCTGGCTGCAGGTGCAAGATGGATCAAACCATCAGGTGTGAGCCCACCTGAGGGGTGACCAGCCTGGTTTCACTACCACCTGCACCTTTATTCTTCCATCTCTCCTGCTATGAAGCCAGTCTGCCGAGATGCCTGTTTGACAGATGCAATATAAACTTTCTGAACTGCAGTGGCTCCTGGCACTGGCTTTGTTCTGCAACATGAATGGAGTCGTCTTGCAGCACCGCTGCCCGGCTGCTGTCTGTGGGTTTCTCACATGAGTAGCTCTCTAGGAGAGCTGCCATCCAACCTCACTGCAACCACAACCCGTGGGCTTTGGCTAAATGTTTGTTGTATCCAGTTGTGCGCGTTGATAATTGTGGGTAATTTGCTGTCACAGAATAACGAAGGAATGCCTGCTGCAGTCTGAAGCACTCGGTGCTTCATGGTGATTAGTCTTTTCATTTGAAAATATTCCTCAGAGTGACCAATATTTGAAGATAAAGGGTGGGTGAAAGACACTTCTCCTGTAAGTATGTTATGGATTGAGAATGGGGAAAATGTAATTGCCATGTCCAGACATTCTTGTGGTTTTTGACAGAGCTAATTGTCAAAGACAAAATGTGTTTCTGCTTTTGGGGTGGTTATAAGCAAGGGCTGTAGAAAGCAGGCTTTGCTGGAGTCTGACTGTATTAAGACACTGACAGTTCCCTGTCCCACTCAGCCAAGTGTGCCTGGGGCTGTGATGAGGCACATCATACCACAGCTCCGGTGTAGCTGTAGGCAGGTCTCTGCTCGGAGTGTTACTCCTCCCTGTTTGCTCAGCTGCTGCAAACAGGAGCATTTCTGCCCAAAAGGCTTTGCCCATGCTCAGGTGCGCTCCAGGCATCTGCTGCCTCCCTGCTCCCCATCCCATGGGCCCCTGGAGGGAAGCAGCAGCCTGGTGCGAGGCAGCTCCCTCCTTGATGCTGTCTGTCTCCTTGGCTGAGTGTTTTTCTTGCCGTTTGATGAGTCGTAGCTGGAGCACGTCAGCCTCACCTCCCGCTGCGGCCAGGAGCCTCCACGCATCATGGGAGGTGGCAGCTGCCATCTCCGCTGGCTGACGGCGTGGTCCCTTTGGTCCCCTGTTCCCTATGCGTGTTCCTCCCCATGCCAGTCCTCTGCCCCTGCGTGCTCTCCAGCTCTGGTCCCTCGTGGTGTCCAGCTGCTGCTTCCCGGCCCCCTGTGCTGTGGGTGCAGGTAGCTCTGCTCCCCGCCGAGGTGAGGTGAGTGCTGTAGGCTAATGGCAAGCTTTCTTTTCATTAGCTGGTGTAAACACAGTTCTTTGGCAGCAGCCTGCTTTTCTGAGCCCAGGAAGACCATTTTTCCTTTTATCTATAATTCAGTGAAGTGTCAAGCCATAGAAGTTTTAATGATAATAAGCAGCAGAGGAAACTTATTTATTTGCTGCAAAGGTGGGTTTCAATCCAGGGATGTGTGTGTTTTTTTTTTTTTTTTTCTTTTAACGCTTCCCTCACAAGAAATGTTGGCTGCTCATGCAACCTTCCGGTGTGTTCAAGTGACCTTCCCTGCGAAGCTCACCACTGCAGTTCCTGCTTGGCTTGGTGGCTTTCCAGCCCCTCTCCCACGCAGGACCTGTGGGCCAAGTGAGCTGGCGAAGGAGAAGCATGGAAAATACAGCGAGGTGGGAGTATTCATGTGCTTGGTGAGGTGTAATGGGAGAAAAGGGAGTCATGAGTTCCCCATCTCTCACTTTCTCCTGCTGCTGTGCATCTCTTACATCTGCTTCCCAGACCAGCCTCTGTGATGGATTTGACTGCTGAGGAAAAGCAGGGAGGGGCTTTTTTTGGGATTACGTGCAGTGTTTGCCTTCTGGCAGTCTATGAAGCTGCCAGTGGTAACTGGAGATAAAAAGTGGATCCTGAAGTGCAGGAAGGCAGAGAGCGGAGCTCGGGGCTGGCCAAATATGAGCAGGGGATGGGATGTGGCCATGGGAGCGATAGGGACCAGTCTGCAGAGAGAGGGTTGCAAGAAAAGATTGGAGCAAGAAATCATTTAGGAAAGAATGTTGAAATGGAGCAGAAAGGGGATGGGGTGTAGAAAAGGTGATGAGGAAATGGAGAGGAGAGGGTGGGTTGCCTGGGGTAGGGAAGAAGCACGCGTGTGTGTGTGAGCTCTGCAAGGGGGGGCAAGTGTAAGGGAGAAACGTTGCTAGTGAATACTTGGGATCTGTGCCTCTGAATTAACCAGAACCTTCCTCTCCCCCTTCGATGTGGCTTTGGAGGCAATATTAGAGTCTTCCTAATTATTTTTCTTGGACGAGTTTTGCGATCCTGATGATATTAATTATTCTTAAAGGTCAACAGCACTCACTTGAATCCCCTTCTGTTCTATCATGTAATCAGTTAATTAATTGGAAACCATTTAGTAGTGTCTGCCGAGAGCTTAGCCTGCCTTATGCCCTGTTGTTTTGCTATTGCTGGGAGATATATGTGTGTGTATATATATATGTTCGTATTTGTACCCCTTCCTCTCTTCAGAGGCTCTGCAGAGCGCTCGGTACCTTCCCAGCCCATCGTAGCCTCTGGCACCCCTCCGCGAGGCAGGCAAATCGGGGCTCAGGCCCAGCTCTTTCTTTTCTCTTTAATTAACTCCCTCCAAGAGCAGCGTTTGAGGTTATTCAGGGCTCATTGATTTCTGGACATCCAGGTACGTGGGATTTTTTTTTCTTTTTTTTTTTCTCAATATAAATTTGATGCAAGAGCCTTCTAACAGCTTGAGAGCACAGCCCTGGTTCAGGAGGGAGCGGGAGGACCAGACTCTGTCCCAGCACATCTGTACTCGGATGTGTTGAAGCTGAGGCTCTTGTGTGGATCTTGTCCAGCTCTCCCAGTGCCTCCCTGTGAATTTGGGGTGACCTCCCAGCTGGGGTTTTACCTCCTGAACACCTGTCCTTGCTGCTTCAGTGTATTCAAAGGGCAGTTGGTGGGAAACATGTGGGAGCCTGGGAGGGCACGTGTTTGGGGTCTAGTGTCACCGTGTCCTTGGAGACACTGGGAAATACCCCTTGGACACGGCTCTCCTTCCCACGCTCTCTCCTTGAGCTGTGCCTTGCCGCAGCACGGATGTCTCCTCTCTCACAGAGCGATCAGGTTTGCTCTGCACCCACTGGAAACCTGCAAATAGGAGGCATTCCCCAGTCGTTCTCTGTTCGTAGCTTGAAGAAACACGCAATTTGAGGCAAACGGGCAGGATAAACCCAACCCCTCGCTGGAGCTGTCAGGTGGCAACCCTTGTTCTCAGTCAGCGCACATCTCCAGTATTATTCCTGCGTGCCGAAGCAGGAGAAAAGCCCAGCGTACAGTTATATTTTGGGATTAATGGATCTAAAATCACTACAGTCTGTGAGAGAAGAAATGGGGTGGGGGCAGAGCAGCCCTGAGGATGTCTCAGCTGCGGGAGGGCAGCAGTGGGGAAGGGCTTTTGCCCATAGCACGTTGATTTTTCCTTTCCTCGAGCAGAAGACTGGCATGTTCTGTGGATGCAGCTGGACTCTGCCCTGCAGGGAAGCTGGCAGGCAAAGGGAAAGCAACTGCAGGGCTGACCCAGCTTTTAACCTTTCCTCGAGTCCACCGAGAGCCCAGATGTCATTGGAGAAGAGGAATGGAAACTGTGCACAGCAATGGAGAGATGAGTGTAGTCCAGAGGGCCGGATCCCTGTATCTGATCTACCTCAAAGCATAGGGGACAATACTACCCACATCTGGTGACGGCTTCCCATCTGTACCGTGTGCTGAACCAAAACTCTGAGCAACAGTAAGCTCTGAGGGGTGATCTGTCTCCAAACAAAGCTTCGGGCAGCTGGGAGATGTCTGAGAAGAGATGACTTGGAGGGTGTGGAAGCATCATGGGGTTGGAGATGGCCTTTAAAGCAACCTTTAAAGTGTTTCAGGATGGGCTGGGATGAAGGCAGCAGCAGGAAATGGCTTGCTGCGTTGGCAAAGGCAGTGGGAGGAGAGGCGTGGGGCAGATGTGCTGCTGGCGCCGGCTGTGGGAGCCCTGTGACAGAGGCGTGGTGCCTCACGCCTTCCCACTTGCTCTGCAACTTCTGTTTTGTAACGCTGTTGTTTAAAGAACAATGCAGGAGACCGGCCCCTTCCACCTCCTTCAGCTCCGTTTCAGTGACAGTTGGGATTTTACGAACCGAGGTTGTGCAACTGGAAAATACAGAGGGGTTGGTGGTTCTTCGTCTGGGATCACACCTCCAGGGCTAGCAGGTGGGCACTGGAGTGGCAGGGTCTCTTCTTGTGTGTCACCAATGATGGTTTCTTGCTCTCCTCTAATGCAGGATGCTTTGATTTTAGGAAATTATTGTAAATTCTGGCTCTAGCCCTAGAACAAGAATTAATTTGGGGAAAATGAAATGATAACGTGATGGGACATGCTGTGCAACAGATGCCTCACAAGCCATGAGGCCGTACTCGTGCACATGAGAAAGGAGTAAGTTACAGTGTCCAAACTCACAAAAGACGATTGAACCTCAGAGGCTTTTTGATTCTGCTGTGTTTGGGGTCAGTAAAGACTGGGGTGTTGCGAAGGGGGTTGCTTGACGAGCAGAACTGGATAGTAGGTAATGCCAGACCATGGCTGGAGGACCTCTGTAATCTGTCCTACTCCTCCATAGCACCAATACACGTGTCCTGGTGCTGAGCCTGGACAGGGAGCACAAACAGGAGAACTGCTGGCAGCTGGGAAGTCTCAGGGTGACCAGTTTAACACCGTGTCCCGTTCTGCTAACTCTGCTTTCCGACTTGCCTGCGCTTGACATCGCCCGGTGCTTTTGCAGGCTCTATCTCAAGCACGTCCTGCTGGGGCTTTGTGCTGAGCTATTGGAGATTTCAATTGAGTCTAATATTTGCAGAGCCTGATTTGTGGGCAGACCTGCACTGCCACAGCTTCTGGGACTTGCTGGGGTAATTTTAGCACATTCATTAAGGGAGGAGAGTACATTTTTTCCCTTAATGAGCAAAGCTGCTTACTAAACAGGAAAAGGAGGGAGGGGGAAAGGGAGGGCAGGATGGGCAATGGGAAGTGTAACATTGCTTTTAGAGGTCACTGGAGTTATCTGGCAGGGACGAGCAAGCCCCAGAGTGACTTTCCAGTGTTTTTCTGGTTCAAACCCAAAGCTTGAGCAGCTCACGTGCTGCAGAAATGAAGCCTGGATGAAGCTACCCCTACAGCAGCGTGTGAGGCTGCTGACATTTTCCTCTCCTGTGGCCACCAGCACCTGGTCAAGGCTGCAGCGAGCTGTGAGATAATGGGAAGCATCCGTTGTGCCCAGAGCACAGGAGATACCAAGGGAATCCCACACGGTGCCACTGGCATATCCAAAGCTGGGGACTGCAGCTGAATATGTGCATCTCGCCTCTCATTTCTGTCAAGCAGTTGCTTGTGCTGCCTCAGCCCCAGCTGCTCTGCGCAGTTAATCCCCCCACCCTGATCAGGATTTTCAGGGTTGGCACCATGTTATTAAAACGTGTGAAAAACTTCTCCCGCGCAGAAGTGAATGTGTCAGGTTGGAAAGAGGGGCGAGCGGAGAATGGAGATGCGTGGAGGAGGGCCAGGCGCGCAGGGTCCCTCCCCAGCAGCAGCGCTTCTGCCGTTGCGTTGGGCTGAACTGTGCCATATAGCCTACAGTTTAATTATAGGGGCTCCTGCTTGTTGGTGTCATTAATGAGGCATCCGGCTTAATTTAGCTGAATAAAAATGGCTTTAATAGTGGAAACGCTTTTGGCTGCTGGGTAATTGAGGGAAGAGAAAACACGCCGTCTCCTCTTGCATTGAAGTCCACTTGTTCTGGGCTGCACGGATCCAGACCCCTCTCTTGTCCCACGTTCACCCCCCTCTTTTCAAGTGCAGGAGGAGGATGGAGGGAGGGAGAGAGCAAGAACTGGGACTTTGCTGTCACTCAGTGATAATGTCCCACCTTTGAGGTGAGCGTGGGGTTGCTGGTGGAGAAGGCTGCTGGGGTTATGGTGCGATGAGCCACCTGCAAAGCAGGGGGCTAGGAGCAGGGCTGCTGTGGCAGGAGGCAAGTGGACTGGTGTTGAGCCGGAGTCACGAGTCAACTGGGTGTCTGCTGCCCTGGACCTGGTCCAGGTGAGCTTCATCCAACCCCTTTTCTCTACCCAACTCCTTTGAAACCTGCTCCGGAGGCAAAAAGGAGCCTGGCACCTGTTTCTAAAGACTGTCTCCGTGGAAAATAGCGTCTTGTGAGTGATGGAGAAAACGTCCCGTGGCAAAGAAGCAGTTTGAATGTGCTTCAGGAGCTCTGAAGGCAGGTCTGTCCTGAGAGAGACAGGCTCCTGTTTGCTGCTGAGAAATATGCAAGGAAGGCGTTTTGCTTCCCTCCCCCTGTGTTTCCTCGATGCGTGATGTGCCGTATTTTATTACAGGTGGAGCTGATGCACGGGCTGTTATAAAGGCTGTCTGGCACGCTCTGCTACAGGACTGCTTCCACTTCCCTATAACTCTGCCAAATTTTAATTGCTCAGGCTGAAGTTTTCTGTGTTGGATGTCTGCTCCTGGCTGATTTTTTTTTGCTTATTATTTATTATTTCTTTCTAGTTTCAAATAAAAACCTGTTCAGATATTTGAGGCGGTGGAAGGGAGGGGGGGAAATGGGCTGTTTTGCTCAAGCTAAAAAATAGTGGTGATGCTCCTGCTACAGAGCACCTGTACCCTCCTTTAGCAGAGGGGAAGAAACTTCGTCAAAGGCCAGATTTGGCTTGGAAGACTTAATTTTGCTCTGGGATATTTCCTTACGTGGGCAGAATGGTTCTTGATCCAGCTGGAGGGGAGAAGTTTTGCAAAGGACGTTTGGGAGGGGACAGGGGAGATGAGGAGCAGCAGGTCTTGTTGGGACACTGGAGTTGGATGGGAGGATGTAAAGGCAGGGAAGATCATAGGAAATTTGGGCATGGAGAAGGAAACTGGGGCTGAGAAGTATTGGTGAGTGGCTGGAGAACAATAGGTAGTGTGATTCAGCCTGCTGAGAAGTGTCTGGGTGCGGGAAAGGCAAATGGATTGGGAAGGAGAGACCTGGCGCTGCCCAGTGACTTGGGATTCAGGTCGCTGCAAATGATGGGGATCTGGAGGTGACAATGGATTTTCAGCCTTGGAAACAGTGTTGGGAAGGCAGAATGGGCAGCTGGAGGTGGGAAAGGACTAGTCCTGGCTGGGGAGGGCCTTGATTTTCCTCAGTCCTCCCCACTGATTCTCTACAAAATGTTGGGAAACTCGGTGTGCGCAGCCAAGGCTCGAGCATGGGGGGAACCTGGCGAGGGCTGACCAGGAGTTACAAAGTGCCGGAGCTCGGTTCACCCACGGAGCTGTAATTTAATCTGCTCGTGTGCATTACTGCAGTACTGTCTCTAATTACACAATCACATGCTATCTTCCCCAGGAAACCTGCCCCGTCTGGCACGCAGGATGGATCTATTCTGGGGAGAAATCAGTGCTGTGCAGTGAGGTTTCTCCGTAGGAGCTCTCTATCTCTTGCGGCAGAAGTCAGCAGATGTACCCTTTGCACATGGAAACCCAAGCCTGGCATCTCTGACCTTTGGAGTTTTTGTGACCAAAATGGTGTATTTTTAATGTGTGTTTATGTGTGCAGCCCCTTTCTGTCGCTGTGCTGAGATGAGGGACCTTTGCAAGGACCTTTCTGATGTTTTAAAGTGTCCGAGGTGTCTGTTTCCAATGACAAACATGTTCCTCCCTGGGTGTGTCCTGGTTGATCTGAAATGGAGCCGTTAGTGCATGTCCCCCTGACCAGCCCATCTTTGCGGCAGAAGCTGATGGTCAGGTTGGATCGAACACCAGCTTTGCCCTTTGAGAGCGGAGTCTCCTGCCAGATGTGTGCAAGTGAGGATCCATCTCCTCTTTGCCTTCTATTTGCTGTGGTTTGTTGTCGGGGGGAGGGAGAAGGTGGTAGGAGTTGGTTTTCTGAGAGTGCAGGAGATGAGAAGCGAAGCACATCTGCCTGGCAAAGCTCCTTGCATTAGTGAGGATGTTTCCTTTCCCCATCTCTCTGTGTCCTAAATTGTAATAACACGATCATGCTATTTTTGATTCCCTTATTTGCGTGGAAAGCCTGTTGTTTTTTTCTCTTCTCTTTCAGAATCCAATTTTCTCTTGACATTTCTGCCTAATGTAGCAAAACATGACCTTTGAGAAAGGACATTCCAGCAAGATTCACTCCCTCCTCTGCATCTCTGCCTCTCTCCCACATCTTGCTGTCTCTTATGCATCCCCCTTTACGCTTCCTCCTTTTCCCGGGTTGGGGGAGGGAATTTACTGTCTTGCTTTTCAGTAGCAGCGAGCTGCTCCTTCCCCTCCTACTTTTCATCTGTCTTTGCAAAGTTTCCAGGTGCTCAGTGCTCCGGGGTGGATAAAAAAAGGGAGTTTTGCAATATTCCCCCCCACACCCTCCCCCCTCCCCGGCTTAGCTTCACCTGCTATTTTTGCTGCTTTTCTAAACTTTATCGGAGGCTGCAAGCAGTTTGTCTGCAGCCGTAGGAATGGTGGGATCTTAGTCATGTGAAATGAGGTACCTGTGGTTTGCCATGGTTTCCGCAGCGGGATAGTCTGATACGAAGCAGAGCCAGAATTTAATGATGCAGCACTGTGCCATTGGAGGTGTTTGGGCTTATTCTTCTGCCAGGCTCACAGAGAGCCTGTGGGACGCTGTGTGAGCTGCAGTGGCTTCCCCACTCCTAGTGGCAGGGTTTTGGGCTTCGCAGCATTGCTTGGTGGCAGGTGGGACAGGACCAGAGTTGCTTTTCCGTCTTCGGTCCCTGGGACGTGCCCTTTCTGCATTGGCCCAGCACATGCCTGCCCTTGCTGCAACCCGCTGTAAGGTGACAAATGAACCTCTCCTCCCGAAGCCTCCTGGATCACACCTGCACCGGCAGGAGCTATTCTGGGATTTGCTGCCTTAGTTTTAGCTCATTTCTGCAAATCAAACAGGGATCATGGGTTGAGCCGGGCACGGCTGGGCTGCCCACTGTCACCTCTCTACCACCTTGTCCCCTACCTCCTCTCTGGCCAGCTGAGGGCTTAATGAACCTCTAAGTGGTTCATGCCTCTGGCCCTTCATCGCCCTTTCCAGAGAGCAGGGTCATGGCAGGAGGGTGCCTGCAGGCTCGCACCGAGCTGCCCTGTCTGCCCACAGCCTGCCTGGGCGGCTCGCAATGGGCAGGGAGCTGGTGGGGACAGGGCTGGATTCAGCAAAAGATGCCAGGCAGCACCTCCTTTGTTTTCTGGAGGCCGGCATAGGTGTGGGAGGATTTGGGTTTCTGCCAGAGCTTGTGACCACCCATCCCTCTGCTCACCCCATGGGCTGGTCCCTCGGTTGGTGGCGCTCAGGCTGGCTGGGCGTCCCCAGGAAGGCTGCCCACTGCCGAAAGCATTTCACTACCATCTTCTCACACCGGTAGAAACGCAGGACTTTTCCCTTTGCACTTACTCCACCTCAAACATGTTTTTTTCCTCTTGTTCCTTCAAGGCCAGGCTGGATGGGGCTTTGAGCAGCCTGGTCTAGTGGGAGGTGTCCCTGCCCATGGCAGGGGGTTGGAACTAGATGATCTTTAAGGTCCCTTCCAACTCTAACCATTCTATGATTCTACTTCGGTGGCTTTTAGACTCTTTTATCCTCTCTAGCTTTCAGCTGAAGAGGTGATGTCTGCTGGGTTGCAAAGCTCTCCCAGGTAGATGAGATTTTATGTTTTTGCAAGTTTGGGCAGATGGAGAAGAGGGATGGGGAGCTGTTGGCTGCTGTAGCGATGGTACCCCTGGGTGCAAACAACACACAGCCATACAGGGACACTGTGAGCGCACAGCTACTGCGGATCATATGGTAACACCTTGGGTAATCATCGTGCTGTCATTTGAACTTAGCCGTTACTATTTTTAACATGTCGTTTGTACGTAAATTTTTTTGTTCAAGGTATGAAATTAGACTTGTTCTTTCTGCTTATGGTCGGTGAAGCTCCAGATTCATGGGCAAGAATTTGACATTTCTTGCTCTGTATGGTTTTTTTCCTTAATGTGGCAGCAGGATAGAAACCATTTTCCCCTTGGAAAAAAAAAAAAAGTAAAATGAGAAACTTCCATTTGGGTTTGTCCTCATTAAAATCTCTCATTATAAAATCTAAACTTGGGTACTAAACTGCTTGACAGCCTCCCCGTAGAGGAGGACGATGAGCTCTGCGGAGGCGGTAGGGCCACGTGCAGGAAGAATTATTTACCGTGACTACTTTTTTTTTCTTTTTTTTTTTTTTCTTCTTGTTAATTTTCAGAGACCTCTCTGGGAACCGGCTCACCACTCTGTCATGGCAACTCTTCCAGACCCTGCGACTCTTTGAACTGTAAGTCCCACCCTGGAGGTATCTCCTGGGAGAAGAGGGGAGGCTGAGTGGAGAAATGATTTCCAAATAGAGCTATTTTGAAGCCTGTGAATAATTACCTAAAACCCCAGTGGGCAGCACCATCCTTGGGAGGGTTTCCTGGGCACGGGAGCACCAGAGCAGAACTACCTCTCTTTTAACTTCTCAGCAGCTGGCTAATTAATGTCGGGATGATGAACAAGTCATGCTTGGGTTAGTAAACGGTTGACTAACTCTGGGAACACATTAGAAATCCTTACTAGGCCAGATTTTGAGTGAATCTGCTCAAATACTTGATCGTCATCTGTTGCAGGGTAGGGCTAACTGTTTTTCTTTAGCTCATGGAGGTGCTTTGTAAGACACCCCCACTTTTTAGGCAAATGACTCCCTTGGTCTCTAGCAATCAAGGTACCTCCCAGCTCTGATGTGGGAGATGAGATAGTGTCTCTCCTGGGGCACTGGTGGCCTTCAGCCTGCTGAATTATTGATGGAGCATTCAGCGCTGTGCTTGAAGAATAAGTGGACACGAAATCAATGGAGCGTTGCCCTGATGACCTGTTTTGTTGAATTTTAGAAATAGTTGTTTGGTGGGTATAAAAAAATATATATATGTAGGATTTGTCCCAGAGGATCCTGGGAAGCTCCATTCATCCTCACTGAGGATCAATAGAGCTGTAAGCTGGAAGTGACTTATGAAAGAATAAAGACAGTCTTTCAAGTGGGAGTAAGTGTGTTATCACCGGTGTTACTGCGGTGTATTTTATTTCTGTCAAATTGTTAAATGAAAAATACTAATAGTGATATTAGAAAATAGAGAAACGCCCTTCTGATGGGGAATCTGGCTTGCAGAGTTAAAATGCTGAATTTGGAATTTGTCTCCTCGCTGATTACAGCTCTAAATATTTTTCAAGCCTGGCTCAGGTTTCAAGTTTAATAGCATGAGTCATTTGTATTCTTAGACCTTTACTTATTGTCATTGCACCGCACCGTCTGGCAAAACTCAGATTGATGGTTGTTACCCAAGAGAGACCCAAGAGTGGAGGAGAAAATGGGGCTGCGGTCCTGAGCTAGAGGCACTGGCAGGGCCTGGGGTAACGGTGAGCCTGCAGATTAATGGGGATAATTCCAGTGGGGATCATTTTTATAGAGCTTTGTTTCATTTGGTCATATTTTGGTTCTTCAGTCATGTCCCAGGGTCTGCCAGCCCAAAGGCTCAAAAGACCAATACCGGGCACAAAGGGAACTGAGGTGCTGCTGTTTGGGCAGCAAACTGTACTTTTCCCCACCTGATGAAGAACACATCTGTATTGTCCTGCTATGGTGATCCTGACAGGGAAGCTGGTGGGCTTGGGGTGGCTTTGCTTGGTGTCAGCAGAGTCACTTGGGGCCAGCGCTCTGCAGCCTGGTGAATGGGAAGGATCGGAATTACTTGTCTCCAGTTGGAGCTGTGCTCAGAGTGGTTTTCTCTGAGGTAACAAGCCCCGATTGATGAAAGAAGTAATGCAGATAGAAATGTGGGAGATCATGAGGCCAGTTGGTGGGAAGAGGTGATGGGGTGGGAATGTAGCATTGATGTGATCTGTGGTGTCCATGGTGTCCTGCGGGGAGGCTTGGCACCACACGGGGCTGGAGCCTTGGCCAGACCTCTCCTGCCACTGTGCTATGAAAGGAGTTTTGGTGAACCGCCCCCTGGCACCAGCTCCAGTGATCAATTTAGACCCACAAGTGTGGATGCCTGCAGGGGCTGGCTTGCTGTTGGCTGGGCTGGAGCAAGAGACTGGTCAAGTTTGGTTTTTTTTCCCTGAGGAATTGCTTTGTCACTGGTGCTTCCTGACAAATTTCCCCTCGTCACTAAGGGCCCTCCATCCATGTGAGCACAGGTAGGATGGTCAGTACCAGGATAACACGATGATGCTGTTCCCCAAAATGTGAGGGATATTTTAGGGAGATGGATATTTTAGGTGATACCCACTGGGATGCTGGTGTTAATGGGGCAGGGGGATGTGCCTGAAGTGTCCTCCTGGGGCCATGAAACTGTCCTGCTGAGCTTTGGATTTGTTTGAGAGAAGACAGTGTGCAAGTGTAGCCTGAGCTCTGAATAAATCATTCATATAAAGATGCTGGGAATTAAGGTAAAGACATGTGTTATCTACTGTGGGGTGATCATGACTGTGAGTGCTAGAAGGATGGGACGTGTTGATGAGGAAAAGTAAATCTCAAGGCAGGGAGAAATTAGTAATGGATGTGCAAAAGTGGGAAATAGTGTATTTTTTTTTTTTTTTTTTTTTTTTAGAAATGCAGAGGATGGGTGCGTAGAAGACAGTTTTTTGGCACACTGGGTTCCAAGGAGGCTTCCAGAATCTGGGAGGGAGACAGAATACATGGCCCACATAAAGTGAGCGTGAAGTACTGGTGAAAGCTAGAAAGGGAGTTGCAGACTGACATCAGCCA
Organism: Alca torda; assembly: GCA_008658365.1. NCBI lineage: Eukaryota > Metazoa > Chordata > Aves > Charadriiformes > Alcidae > Alca > Alca torda. The sequence goes on from CM018083.1 coordinate 35,035,569, forward strand.
AGGACTTGAAGCTGAGCCAAAAATCTCTGGAAAGGAAGAAGGCGGTGAGCAGCAGAGACCGATGCAGAGGCAGCAAGCCTGAGCAAGGCAGGCTGAGCAGCAGCACTTATGGACGGCTCTGGAGAGGCCAAAAGACCCCAGGGAGGCATAGATGCTGGCAAGAGTCTGCTCTTCTTGAGAGAGACAGGTCTATGGGGAGGGTTCATGGGACAAGTGGGTGCAGGTCTGCAGTGGTTCACCAGAGGCACCCTGTTGAGTCCCAGTGCTAGCAGGCAGTCGTAGATCTGGAGGGAGGATAGTCATCGAAGACAAAACTGTGACGTGCAGCGAGGCAGCTCAGAGCAGCGGAACGTGTGGGAAGGGAAGCGGTGAGAGTGTTGGGAGGAGAGGAACTACAACTGATGTGACATGGAGATTGCCAGGGAACATGAGACCTGACAAAGCCACTCACAGTGAACATGGAGGAGAAAAGAGTAGAAGACTAATGGGAAGATCGTGCCATGCTATGAAAGCAGGCAGGTGGATGGGAGCTTGGGGCTTGAAACGGCTGCCTGGCTGCATTCAAGGTATCTCAAGCTCAGGAAGGTGGTATTGCTTTAAAGCAGAGCCTTTTGTCAAACAGGGTTGAGCTTTACCCCTGCTGACTCACAGAAGAAAGGATGGCAAAAAGGAGGCACACTTCCAAAGAATATTATCTCTTTTTCCCCCTGGCCAGAAGCGAGGCTTGGAATGGTTTCCAGTAACTCCAGCCCTAATTCCCACAGTGCAGGCTGACCTTGACCGACAGGGCTCGAGCTAATGTGTGCACAGCTCTCCTAAGTCTGAAGCTGAGTGCGCACAGGGAATCATCTGACACATGCAACAGCTCATAAACATTGGACTTAGAGCCTTTCTTATCCAGAAGTCACAGCTGGTTTCCTCTGTCATGTCCTTGGCTTCCTTTGTCATGTCCTCAGAGAGCTTTAGGGCTGACATTTCAAGAAATTCCTTCCCGGAAAGACCTAAGACTCTGGATCCAATTACATCTTTGGTTGTATGAAACCTTGTAGTCCCGAACATCTTGCCGCCCTGCCCGGCCCATCAGCATTTCTAATACCAGCAATCCCTGCCGGTTTACCCTGCAATGCTACAGTGAGAGGCTTTGGTGGGGATGGGACACAGCAGCATCTCAGTTAATGTTATGAGTCCAACTTAACATCATCTGTGGCTCTAGCTTAAAAACTTATTGCCGCCAACAGTCACACTAATAGAGTTGTAGCTAGACAGTGGGTACTTGCCTGCTCTCTGCATTAGCTAATCCAGCCGTCAGACGCCACGCGTCGCTCCCTGTCTGAGTTCTTCCCTTTCTATCCCATCCTTTTCTGGCAGGGGTTTGGAAATTACAGTTCTGGCTGGACCGCCAAGAGAAGCCCTGGTTCCGGGAAATAAATAGAAATGAAAAACAAAAATAGGTTTTGTTCTCTCTCTGCTGGGCGCTCTTTGGTTCTCAGGCTTAGGTCTGAGTCCCGAGGCAGGAGAGTGCTTTAACTGCGAGTGTACAAAGCCTCGGCAGCAGTTTTATGTGAATCAAAACAGACAGGAGAAGTGAGGCAAGGATCTCCACTGCCCTCTGAGGGGCTTTAGCTGCAGACAGCTTTGTTTTAGCTGATGAGTGGGGAGGCGTGGGACAGGGAGCGTGTCTCATCTAGCTGCCTAGCCTGAGAAAAACCTGCTCTGTGGGTCTGTGAAGTCCTGGCTGCTCAGTACGTCCTGGGATGCTGATGGCATCCCTCTCCTGCTCTGGTCCATCCTTGTGTAGGCTGTCCAGGCAGTTTTGGGAGGTGATGGGTATGGCTTTCTGTGGGGAGCAAAGCTGGGCTCAGCCAGGCACTTGCAGCATCGCTGTATCTGGAGACTTGACTTGGTGCGTGGATGGCTCTGGGGTTTCAGCTCTGTCATTGTCCCCTTGAATGAGAGTGCAGGGAATGATCGTCCCAGTTTTCCTCTGTCCCAAACATGAGTGCCCACTGTATGAGGGGCTGTGCCCGGAGTATGCCCTGCTGCAAGCCTGTGCGTTGCCCAGGGGCTTGTGGATGGCTCTGGATCATGGGTGGGTTTGGTCCCTTTTCAGGCCAACTCCTTGGTGCAGAGAGTGGCTCTGCTTGTGCAGAGGGAGCCCAGCTCACTTGTGGCTGTGATACTTGCTGTTTCTCACAGGTGTTTTCAGTTTTAATGAGGCCTTCAGAAGGTGTGGGAGTGTCCACAGCTCCTGAGCACCTGTAACCAAGCGATGCTTTGGCAACATTTCCAGGCTAAGGCTACGTGCAAAAAATGCCCTTTGGGATTACTTGTCCTCTATGGAAGTAAGCGGTGCTGGATACATCTCGTGAGGAGGAGCCCCTTGCCTTAATTTTCACTGTGGTTTCACCCATTAAACACAGGACAGCAATGGAGACCTCTTGGCTGCCATCACCATGTCTTTCAGCACCAGTTTTTGTCCTTCCCGCTGTGATGGGAGATGTCCCACAGCACATGGCGATGCCTTCTGGCCTGACAGTAGGTTTTGGCCAAAGGGCACTTTGTGGTCCCTGAGATGCTTCTCCTACTTGAAGAAAACGGAACCAGAGGGGTCGTAGGTAGTGGGGACATGTTACAGAAGTCATGGGAGGAAAGGTTGGAAGGAACTGCAGCTCCTAATGATCCCTGCAAGCCATGAGGCTGGGGCACTGATGGGGTCTGAGGAGAGCTGGAGGTTCGGGTTTTTGGTGAGGTGCAAGACAGTATGAGCATGGAAATCTGTGCTCTTCTCTGGAGAACTGGCTGGCATGGCAGGACAGGCACCAAGTGAGGACCGAGGGCACTTCCCCAGTGTCAGGAGTGCTTTTGCAGTGCGTGTTCTGGAAAAGGGGTGCACACATCCATGCCCCTTCTACCTGCGGTGTCATGCCAGCTGCCGGTGGCACTCAGCACATCCAGCTGGTGATAGGAGTTAATTTGTGCAAAAGCCTCTGTGGGGGTCTCGATTAGAGCAAGTTACATCACTGATGTTGGGGCAGGACGTGGGTAAGTTCTGCCCTGACGCCCGCTGCTCCTGTATTATTCATGGGCCCTCATGAATTAGCAATGGGCTGGGAAGGCGGCTGTCTATTACTTACAGAGCTGCCCTTAAGTGCTAGGACAGCAGCTCTCCCCGGCAGCCTCATTTTGTGAGGATATTTGCAACGGAGCAGAATTTCTCCCCCTTTGCCTCTGAGCTGCCGCAGCTCCCTGCTGGGTCCCAGGGTACAACTCCAGTTACCTGATCTGCTGCTAGCTGAGCCCATGGCTCTTACCCATGTGCCATCCCATGTCCTGCTGGTAGCAGTGACCTTGGGAGAATCCTGAGGAGAAGGTGGATTTGTGGCCATGCTGAATAGGACGTCAAGCCTGTGCGAGGCACTGGCAGTACCTGTCGTAGCGTGCAGGGGATGCCTCCTCATTCGAATCCCACCAAATCCCTGTGCTAATCTGCTCTGGTCTGTTATCTTTAGTGTTTTGGCCTTTGAGTTGCTTGTCTGAGCCTTGTACCTGTCTTGCAAAGGTTTAGGGGCTTTTGATGGGAAAGGAATGAACTAACAAAAAGCCACACTGAAGTTTAACTTGGTGTTTGTTCTACAAAAAGGTCAGATGGCATCTTCTTCTATAGGAAGATTCAAAGTGGCATCATTAGGGTTCAGGTTTAACACCCCTGGGTGCTACCAGAAGATTGCTGCTTCTCCTTTTGCAGTACTGTATTGACGAAACAGCAGCTGCACGTTTGGAAGGTGCTTCCAAATCCTCAAATCCTGTTACTCGGTGGAATTAATTTTGTAAAAGCAAGCATGAATTTTGCAGTAACACATGGAACAGACCAGAAAAACAGCTTCCCCCTGTATGCCGGGGAATCTAGGTATTGCGTGAAGCAACAGTTTGACCTTTGGAAATGCCCTTCTGCTTTGGGGTGACCGAGCTCACTTTTTGCAGTACTGGCTCTTCCGCTCCCTTATTTCTTCTGCTTCAGTTATGTGGGGAGATGTTTTGTTTGTTCAGGCCATGTGTTCTCTTTTGCTCAAGTTGTCATTGCAACCAATGTTGGTAACTCGGTCTCTCTTGGCTGAGCACTGGGCTCCCCTCCCTGCTGGGACCTGCCCTCCTCACATCTCCACAGAGAGCTGCAGGGCTTTAAAAATGTAAATGAAATGGTTAATAGGTTGGAAAATCAATTATAATAAACATTCCTGGTATATAAACTATGTGTAAGTGTGTCTTAAATGAAGTACATTAAAGGCAGTGCCTTTTTCCATTTCTCCTGGCTAGGTCAGCAAGGTCTCAGTGCAGTGCTGTTTGATTTGATTAAAATGCATGATACCCTGCACATTAGCTCGTGTCCTGGGTCACCAGGAGGCTGTGTTCGTACAAGGTAGTCAGGAGAAGAGCTGCCAGCTTCACTGAACACTTGTGGGGGCTGGAGGTGCGCTCTACCCAGCAGGGTCTTGGACCTCCACTGAAGTGGGATTTGAAGACATGACTCAGTACTTTAGGGCAGTGGGGAGCTGCCTGCTCCTTTGCTGAGGGATGAGTGATTTGGGTGTCTGGATGGCTGTGGGAATGAGCTCCAGATGTGCGGATCTTGCAGTGAAGGACATTGTGTGTATCTATCCGCATGCTGCCCTGGGAGATGTAAAACCTTGTGTGCGTGCGTGAAGGAGACAGTGTGCGTGCATGGATGTGTAACCTTGGTCTCTCTGGGTGTGGAAGAGACACATGAACGATATGTGCCAGAAGACACAGGCAAATAACATGGAGGAGATTCTCCCTTAGCTCCAAAGGGCCCCTTGCACTCACATGGTGACTGTCCTCCTCGAGGAGCCCAGAGCCAGGCAATGGCCCTGGTTGTCCTTCCCCACCCCACCATCCTTTCTCACGCTCTCTCTGCCCGCAGGAGACTAGAGAGGAACCTTTTTAACTGCAGCTGTGACATCCGCTGGATCCAGCTCTGGCAGGAGAAGGGTGAGGCGAACCTGCAGTACCAGGGGCTCTACTGCATGAACATGGACGCAGCCATCATCCCTTTGCAGGAGATGAACATCACCCAGTGTGGTAAGGACTCCCGGGGTTGGGCATGAGGGAGGCCAGGAGGGTCCTGGGAGGGACCCCTGCCCTATCCGGCACCCCTGGTTCAACCGTTTGCTTGTAGAACCTGGTGCTGCCGAATCCCGTCCCATGGTCAAGAGCAAGACAATTGAAGCTGATTTGGGGTAGTTTGTAGATTGAAAATAGAGTATCTGGGTAAATGTGGGGCTGCTGTTTCTGTATGTGTGAAGGTGTCGGGTGGTTTGGGGCATTTCCTTCACTGTAATGCTGTTGCTTGACAGAGGGTCTGTGATGAGTCTATGTGAGATCTTGAAAAGGGACATGTTTCACGTTGCTCTTCCTCTGTCTAACACCCTAGAAACAGCATATCGTTACACTGCCACCGTATCTTTCATAATTACTCTTAGGAAATACACGTCTCTGTTCATTTTCTTTTGTTTTATTTTTTCAATTGAAAGCCCATATCTGTAGGGAAGAGCCAGAAGGGACTCTATATCTCTCTCTGTTTCCTGCTGATGTTTAAAAGAGTCCGATAGCCCCAGGAGCAACATGATGCGTGTTCAATAGTTATCCCTTTTTCCTTCACCTTGTTCACACATCAGCTGCCTGTCTGGTGTCAGTTCTTGCTCTGCTATTGCCGTTACTGGAAAGCATCCCTTGCAGAGTAAGGGGGAGGATGCGTACCTCCAACAGAACAATTAACTGTCTATACACAGGCAGCTGTCAAACCCACAAGCTGAAAAAAGGAGGAAACCCAGAGGTTTTCTTTTTCTGATGGTCATCCTCTGTTCTAGGAATTTGGGTTTGTTTCTTGTAGAGGTAGTATACAAATGGCGTGCACATTTGGATTTGCAATATTTATTTATTTATTTATTTTTTGTTCCAAGTTCATGATGTTCCTTTATTAAGCTCTGGAAATCGGCCAAAGTGTGCCTGCACGTGGATGAACTAAAAAGATTTGAGAGACCACTGTAATTTTCTCCCCCAGCTGGATGAATAATCTGCAAGGATTAGAGGGGGAAACAAAAAAATCCTTAGGGATCAGGGACAGGACGAGAAGGTGATTCCATCAGTGGCGGTATTAGACTTGATGGGACAGCAGGGTGCTGATTTGGGAACACAAATGTGCTGGTGTGCAGGGTGAGCACCTCCTCTGACCTTGCAGTCTCCTGGAAGGGAAAGGATCTGCCACACTGATCTGCTTTCCTCCAGAGGAGAGCCTGTCTGTTCAAGCATTGGAGATATCTCAAGGGATGTTGTAACAACACCCCATTTGTCTTTGTCCTTTAGTGCTGAGGGCTGGCGTGGCTTGGTGTGGCCACATTTGATACTAGCTCAACCTGGCAAGACCATACATGTTTCTCTCATCTCCCTCTCTGCTGATTCCTGGTGGCCCAGCAGAGCCGCCTATGCAACTTTCCCAGGCTTTAACCGCTGCCTTCATTCTTCTGGCATCCCCCCAAAACAGTGCAATGTCTCTTCCCTCCCGGTGCCACTCCCTGATGGCGATGAAAGGATGTGTATCCTCGTCCTTGGCTTTGGGTCAGCATGATGGATGCTGCTCCCCTACAGTGGGAGGTGACCACGGGTCAGTTCCCCCCTGCCCTGCCTACCCAGTTTGCCTCTATGATGAGCCGAGAAAGCCTTCCTCTTGCGAGAAGGCTGTTTGCCCTTCTTGTAACCAACGCTGTCTTGTTTCATGTTGCGAGGATGTTTGGCGCCTGTGGCAGCAAGTAAGGAAGTGGTGTAAATCAGGGCCACCATAAATCAGTGAATCTCTCTGCCACCACTGAGGAAGAGCAAGGGCACCTTTTATTAGGAGAGCTGCAGTTAATATGAGGACATATCCATGGTCATCCTCTCTTGATTGTTACAAATTAGAGGGACACTCTTCTTGCCGGGAGTGCTGGGTGATCTGTGCCTTTTCCCTGGGTGTAGGAATGCTTCGGATCCTCTCCCAGCACATGCAGCTTTCCCATCGCAGGTGACTGCCCTCGAGAGCAGCTTCTGTGGCAGTAGAAGAGATGGGGAAGGGATTTTTTTTGAAGGCAAGGGCAGCCAGAACTGGACACCAACTTTTGGATTCGAATTTGATGGGAGGGTCTGTTCAGCTGGTACATCTCCATTGCCCATACTTTCCCTCATATCCATGCTTCATCCTTCCCTCAGTAGGGCAAGGCCATGCTGTTGCCTCCTGCTACTCATCCCAGGGTGCTGGAGGTGGATTTTGGGTAATAGCTTGGCAGGATCTGGGTCCGCATGTGTGCACCCTGTAGCCGGCTGTAGCAAACGCTGCTCTGTGCCTGAGCACCTTGGTGTCTGGCTCTCCTAGACCTCCCCGAGATCAGCGTGAGCCATGTGAACCTGACGGTGCGGGAAGGAGAGAATGCTGTCATCACCTGCAACGGCTCAGGCTCGCCACTGCCTGATGTTGACTGGACGGTGGCCGATCTCCACTCCATCAACACACACCAGGTAGGAGCCGTGGGACCTCAGCGCTGCCTGTGCCCGATGTGGCAAGGGCAAAGCAGCTGCCATGGGTTCCCCTGGTCTGCGCATGCAGGGCAGAGGGTCGGGTAGACGGTGGAGACTGCTGTAAGAAATGTAAAAGGGCTATATCTAAAGGAAGAAAGGAAGCCACACCGTATCCACATGAGAACCTTGGAACTACCTGAAAGCAGCAAAACCTTCCCTCTGTATGGCTGGGAAGTAAAGATGAGGTAGCTTCATATTTCAGTGCTCCCTAATTGAATTAACTCATGTCTCTAATGAAACTACCTGTTTATAGACGTGTTTGCAATAGCTGTAGCTGAAATAAGCAGCTAAGCAACCTTTTCTAGAGGCAAGCCATGTTTATCAGTGCTACAGCGCTGTGGCTCTCCCCCTCCTAGTAGTTTGTCTTCTAGGATGCGGTGTACTTAATCAGATGAGGAAACACCTCACCCAGATCCTAGCTGTCCTTGGATTTTGGAGACCTTCTTACATCTTATAAGGAAACTGGGATCCTCCTCTTCTGTGGGCAGGAGTGGGGAGGAGAGAAGCCACAGATGCTGATTTCTGTCTGTCTTTGTGCGCTTCTTAGACCAACCTCAACTGGACCAATGTTCACGCCATCAATTTGACCTTGGTGAATGTCACCAGTGAGGACAATGGGTTCCTGCTTACCTGCATTGCTGAGAACGTGGTGGGGATGAGCAATGCCAGTGTGCTGCTCACCGTCTACTGTAAGTAGCAGTGGAGAGACCTTGGCCATATAGAGTCTGGAGGGCTGCCCTGGGAACCGTGTGAAGGCATGGCCACTTGCTACCTGTGACATACTGGTTTTGTGGATGAGAATTAGGAGCGGAGCACAGTGAGGAGGAGGTGAATCCTTGCACAGCTCTCAAGTTGTCAGTATTTTTGCTTTCCTGCTGCTTCCTTTAATACAGAAATGGGCATGCGAGCAGGGGAGGAGCAGCACTGCCATCCTGGTGGTGGACATCTCTTGGAAGATCCAGTAGAATAAGGAAAAGCCACAGAGGGGCTAAAATTCTGTTTACAAACACAGAGTTGCTCGCCCCAATGCTGTGTGAGAGGTTAAATGTCATGCTTGCTAAAGCCAGCATAAATCTTGCCTCTGAATTCAGGGATGCCAGTGCTTCCTCCCAGATCTGTTCCTACAAAGTTAAACTGCAAATGCCATGTAAACATGCACGTGTCAGATTTCAACTGTTCACTTTTAGCTGCGAGTAGCTAAACTTTCTTTGTGCTTCCTAATATAATTTAACACAAACCTGACCTTAAGAGGAAGTTTACACAGCTTTGTGCTCTCAAGCAGCTGAGATTTACTATATGTTGCTGCGTCTGTAATATTTGCCTTTACTCTGTAGTTTGAAAATCCGTCCCCCACCCACGACCCTGCCAGGCAGAGCACAGACTCATGCGGGATTCTGTCTGGTCTTGGTGAACCCACGTGTGTTGCGTGTCCAGCGCTGAGCAGGAGTCGCTGTAAAGACAAGGGCTCACAAGGGACTGGAAAGAGGAGAGCAGTTGCTTTACTACTTTCATCTTCCTCCCAATAAGTACTATTGATGGATTGAAGAATGGAGGTAATTAAAGCACAGATCAGCTCAGAGGTGATTGGTCAGCAGGCGGGTGTTTTTTTGCACTGTGTTTTTAGCATCCTTTCCTCCACACCTTAAACAGCACCACGCCGATGCCTATTTTCACCTGTGCAATCCTCTAAGCTGCTGACAGTTTCTGCCACCCCTGCTCTTGTTGCCCAGACCCATCGCCGAGGCTGTGATTTCACACCGAAAAGATCTGGGTTTGTGCATGTAGGTGGCTGCCTGTTTTGAATCCTTCCTTGCCAGGAAGATGTGAAGAAGCCACATGCAGATCTAGGCTTGCAAGTGAAACGAGGTGGCTGGGGCATGGCTGGGTGGTTCAGGGTAGCTGGGTGCTGGTGGGAGAATTTTCCTCAGCTCTGAGCAGCAGCTCTGTACCTTCTTCTCTTCTACCACCTTCACTGCCTGAAAAATTCACTTTTTTCCAAAAGATTGGTCAAAAGTTGATTTGTTCCCCATGGATTGTCTTTGCAGCTGGATGGTACCAGGAAGAGGAGAGTTTTAGGGAAGACCTACATCTTTTTGTCTCCTTTGCATTTGCACAAAACTCTGTTCTTCTAGTTCAGACCTTGCCAGCCTTGAGGTTTGGGACCTTACACGTAGGCGTTGTAAATGGGGTTTCAGAAACGATGGCAGAGCAACATCTGAATTCTTGGGGTGTCCCGAGGGGGAAGGCAATGCATATGCAATAAATTTCAGGTGGAGCCTCTGCTTTTCCTTTCCTCTCTCCCACTCTACTCCCTTTAATTAAAACACCCCTGGAGGGTGTTCGGCGGGTAAGAACTCCTTTGGGATATTCAGGCAGTCAAAACCCCCAAGGACAACCAGTCGCTGAGGGATGTTTGCTTCCTCAGCTATGCAATCCAAAATCGCTCAGTGCGACTGGAGATCCCCCAATGGACACCTTGCACATGTGCAATGTAGCAGTGCCATGTCTCAGTGTCCTCCTTAACAGGGACAGGTGGCGTCCCTGTGATCCCTTGAGGGAAGGAGAGCAGCAGTATGTGTGTAGACCAGGCAACTTCAAGCTTAATTGTTTCTGGGCTGGTGAAAGGACCATCCCTGTTGTTAGTTTGTACCCCTCGTTCACAAGCCCAAGAGAACTGTCTGTGGTTCAGATCCACCTTCTGGGGAGTGTGGAATCATTCTTGTGACTTAGCGCTGCTTCTTTGCAGACATCCATGGTAAGAGTAGAAGGAACAACGGATTTTGGAGGTTGTGTTTTCAATAATCCTAATTTCCATGGTGCACAGAGACACGATGTGGGTGGAGGTGTGCTGTGAGCCTGCCATGTTTCTCTCTGCTAGATCCCCCTCGCATCCTAACCCTGGAGGAGCCGGTGCTACACCTGGAGCACTGCATTGCGTTTGCAGTGCATGGGAACCCAGCTCCCACCCTTCACTGGCTGCACAACGGCCAGGTTCTCCGGGAGACAGAGATCATCCACATGGAGTTTTACCAACAAGGGGAAGTGTCTGAGGGTTGCCTGCTCTTCAACAAACCCACTCACTACAACAATGGCAACTACACAATTGTGGCCACCAACCAGCTGGGCTCAGCCAACCAAACCATCAAAGGACACTTCCTTGAAAAACCTTTTCCAGGTAGGATATTCAGTTTATCTCATTAGGGTTGCTGGCAATCCAAAGGTCTTACTATGGTCCCACTAGTAATCCTTGCACCTAGACAAGGCCTTGACAACCCAAGTTGGCTTTTTTCTGAGCAGCGGGTTGGAAGAGGGGACTTCCGGAGGTGTCTTCTGACCAGAATGATTATCCTACTCAAGTGTGCTTTGGCGTCACAACCACTCTCTAATGCAGAGAGAGAGTGACTGGTTTAGATGTTTTTGTTGTGTAATATATTCTGCAGTGCTTTTTGTTGGTGGGTTGGTTTGTTTTTCTGTTGTGGGGTTGGGTTTTTTTTTTGTATTTTTTTTTGTATTTTTCTTTTTTTTAAATCTTTAGGCATTTCAGTGGGAATAGGATGCAAGTTTGCAAGTTTGGTCAATTATTTTGGAACTCCTGCGGGGTGCCCCAAAGAACCCAGTTTTTTGAAAGTATTCTTCAATGTGATTGCTAGATATAAACTCAAGAAAGGAAAGCCCTTTAAGGGGATGCAGCTCTTCCCTTTTTTTTTTTCTTCTAGCTTGCATTTGTGAAATGATTATAGCTGGATGCAACAATGTCAAGATTGTTTTCTTTCTAAATATGACATGTGCAATTCTGGGATGACAGGTCTACAAAAGATGCGATGGCTCAATTAGTCACTTTGCATCAGTTTGCTGGGATTTCTTAACCGATTGTTTGGAATTCCCCATTGTACTCCCTAGTGATTCAGGGCTTAACTGCAAAAAAAAAAAACCAAAACATTTGAGGACATGAAGATGCAGCTCTGGGGAGTGCAGTAGAGACTTTTGTGGTGACTTGTCTGCTCTGTAGGAGCATGGAGGGTCTTGGTCTGCTCTCCGCATTGTGATACCATGCTGGCCATCATAGAGTTAAGATCCATGCATGCTGCTGCCTTCAGGAATGATGCCATGAGAAAGTGTCAGCTCTAAATTGGCCCCTGCAGCCCAAGAAAATCCAGCAAAATAGGGCGTTTGCTAAATATAGAAAAATACCACGGTACTCTCGTTTATTATTTATATCACACCATATATGTACACAGAGTTTTCCTGCAGGTCAAATATCGTAAATGCAACCCCAGATCTCTGCCTTAAAGAGATCTGACAATTGAACAAATGAGCTGATATGGATGGGAGTGGAAAATTTATATTCAGGCTTCGAGGATGATGCCCTGTTTGGCTATCTTGACCTATTTATGTTTCTTGCTATCTGGGCAGAAGAGCAGCTTATCAAATGTAGGTGGGTGCAGAGGGGCACAGGTTTGCAGTCTCGGCTCTGTCAGGTCCCACCTTTGTGACTCAATTTCCCCATCTGTGAAATGGGGACAGCTCTTAAGTAGGTGCTGGACCTCCAGAAAAGGGGGCAGATCTGCTGTTCCAGAGAGCTGATTTTGGAAACGGATCTGAGCTGTGCTGTGGGAAGGCACCTTGATGTTTGAAGAACTTCTGGTGTCAAAGACTCCAGGAGAATCTATTTGTGTGAAATATATATAAAATATTGCCCCTGTGAGTGCATCTTCACCCACACCTTGTATGTGGTGTTGGTGTGGAGTACTTACAGACCCTGAACCATCTCTCAGCAGGAGTTGACCCATTTCTTTTATTTCCTCTGATCCGAAATCCCAAGCCGTTCCTCACCCTGGCAGACCTTGTCAGCCCAATGCAGGATGTAATTTACTTTCCTTGAAGTTTGTTGCTCCGTCCACTCCCACAGCTGACATTAACGCTCAATGCAGCTGACACTTATAGTTTTCCATTTGAAGGTAGATTCCTCCAAAAAATGCCACAGATTGAAGGTTCCCCAGTGTGGTTCATTCAAGAAACTTATTGGCTGTAGCTATTCACATTTGCAAGGGTTTTTGCTGTCACTACCCAGGATGAGATTATTAGTCTTAAGTAATTAATGAAAGTGTAATACCTGGAAAACTTCCTCTGTCGGTATAGAAAAGGACCCATGACCATGTTTTTTTAGAAACTTCTGGTCTGCAATCTCTGGTTGGTCCTGTGCCAGATTGTGCTTCCCGGGTTGAGCTGTTAGAAGCTGGATGGGAGCTGGAGATAAGCCCCGTGCCATATCCTGCTTCTCTGTGATGTTGTGGTTCTAGGAGCCAGGGCAGTGGCTCCCAGGACGGATTTGTGTCATCACCTGATAAAAATCTCATTGCACGTTGTCATTGGCATCTCTGCCATAGGCTACCATCTCCTTATTTAATCCACAAAGGTTAACTTACCTACCTCTTACCCTTGATGAGTGTTCAGTTCTTTGGGAACTTCTCACAGAACTCAAGTTGGCTGAAATTTCTTGGCTATATTTTATGCTTTGAAAAATAGGGTTTAGTGGGAAAAGCTTTTTGTGGGTTTCTGTTGAATTTGCTCAGTCCAGCAGAGAAAAATGGAAAGGGGAAAATGTAGAAGCAGCAAGAGTTTTACGACTAGACTCTGTCTGCTTTAATAGGAAAAAAAAGTCTCCCAATGAAATATTTCTTCCTCCTCTTTTTTTTTTTTTTCCCCCCAACTCTTGCTAGAAAAAGCCAAGGAAAGTTACTCTTCTGCTTGACTTGAAACAAAAATATTTTTTCAGGTTTTTTCCCCTGGTTTGGAAAGCCACGTTTGTCACCCGGGGGTTGTTTTACGCTTCCCTTCCAAAGCTCACCCGTACTTCAGCGTGAATGTTTCAGTGTCCTTCCAGGAGCCCTCTGCCAGCAAAGCTGTGTAAACTCCAGTTAATACTGGGCTCGATTTCTTACATGGGCGAGTGAATTGAAAGCTGACGTTGTTCTCATGCTATGTAAACTGAGTGTCACCGAGAGCTTTAGACCTCATCGTCTGGGGCCTCGGCCGCCTTTGGAGCTGAAGGAGCTTTACTTGAATAGAGTGGAGGCGTCAAGTGGCTGACGGCAGGGACTGGTGCAGCTATCCTGGGCAAGAGGTGGCTCTAGGACAGCTACAGCCTCCACGTCCAGTTCAGGTGCTATTAGCTTCTCATGAGTGGCTCAGTAGGCTACAGAGGGAGCCCCGAGGAGGTCTCTAATCCCCTGCCCCAAGGCGGACTGTCCTTCCTGGGAGATAGTCCTCATCGCCGTAGGATTTTCTCCCTGGGCAAGATCTGCTTCTCTCCCCTCCACCTCCATCCTGCCGAGCCCGTGTGTCTGCTGAGCTTTGCTTGCCTTCTGAAAGCAGGGTCATTTAGTGATGATTCAAAAGCCTCTGTACAGGGCGCTGCTAATTGTTCTCTGTTTTGGCAGTAGCATCCCTCCCCTCCTGTTTCAGCCCTGTACTCTCCATCCTGACCTCCAGTATGTCCTGCTGGCACATGTGCAGCAATTCCCAGTTACAATTGCCCATATGGGACAAAATATGAAATGCTTTGGTTTCCTGGGCTCTTTGGGGTGGTAGAGTGTGTCTGAGGTGGGTTGGGAATGAGACCACCCTCCCTTTGCTGTGCTGCTAACTGTGTTGCTTCTCTCTTTGTCCTTTCCACAGAGAGTACGGACAACTTTGTCTCAAGTAAGTGTCTCTTTGCCCTTTGCATACTGTGGGTGTTTTGTTTTTTGTGGTTCCCTTTGCTCGGTGACTTACATGCTCCTGGAGGAAAAATCAGGAAGCAAGTTGGCAGAGGCTGCACAAAGCCTTGGTGTCCCCATGCATGAGCAAGATGGCTGAGGAACTTTTGAGCAGCTGGGCAATCTCTAGAGCCCAGGAGTTGCTCATTTCCTCTAGTGACATCCTGAAGAAGGTCCTACAGTTGAAATTACAGTCTTTGAGGTCTTAAATGGCAGGGCTGGAGATAAATACCACCAGAACTCTAACTGGTTGGTTGTGGTATAGCGGAGGTGGTCTTAACTAGGTGTAGGCTGGCCAATCCCCAAAGCAATTGTGTGTCATGGCTCATTTACAACATGCTGTCTAGTGTGGACTGGGATGAAACACAGAACTCTACTTCTGTAGTGTTTCCTCAACAGATTCTTTCTTCTCCCCTCTCCCGCCCCTCCCCGCCCCGCCAAAAAATAAAATCCAAGCAACAGTTTCTTTGGATCAAGTTCTGCTGGAGTCAGTCTCGTGTTTTAACCCTACTTGGTCCAGTAGTTTTCCGAAAACTCTAGGAGATGGCTCAGGGATGGAGCCCACCCACCCTAGGACACCAGGCACCCAAATGTTTTTCACTTGTAAGGTAGGAGTCACGTCAGCGTTGTCATCATCTGTGTTTTCTCTGCTGATGCGCACAGGGAGCTCTCTAATGGTTGATTTTGGGTGCTTTCTGAAATAGAAAGTTGCAGCCTCTGGATCTCGTTAGTTCAGGCACTGCCATTGGGATGTGCTGGTGCCTTGGGAGTCCCATGGGGGCCGGAGCCGCGTTGAATCTTCTGTCTTTGGTGTTTTGGTTTCAGTCGGTGATTATGAAGTGAGTCCCACCCCACCAATCACTGTGACCCACAAGCCGGAGGAGGACACTTTTGGGGTGAGTCCTGTCCTCTTCTCTACGAAACTATTTGACATGCATTTCTTGTTACTGATGACTCAGTATTTACGTTCCTGTGCTGTTTTGAGATGTTTGCAAGGAAAATGTCTTCCTTTATGACTCAAGACAACAATCAGAAAGATTTTGTGGCTCGTGTCAGGCAAGTGAAATACTGACACGAACTGTCTGATCCTCTTGGGTCTGCAGTGTGGAACTAGGGAGCTCTTTGAAAACAAGGCACCTTGTGAAGTCGCTGCTGGCAGGGTCAGAAATTCTCAATCTAAAAAAGTAGCACCCAGAGAACAATCAGGCAATTGTGTGTTTCAGACTATTATTGAGCTGTTGAGTTTAGCCCTGTGAGGGGCTCAGATTTAGCTTGGTTCAATTCTGTCAGTGCCGGTTTGCCCTCTCTCCTGCTCTGCAGGGCATGCCAAAAATGAAAAAGGAAAGAAAGCCTACGGCTTATCAGATCTCAGCATTGTCTTTCTTCCGCAGAATCCAGGTAGAAAAAGAAAAAAAACACCTGTGTATGAGTACTGGGGGGGGGGGGGGGGGGGGGGGGGGAATTAGCATGTGACACAATTGCTCTAATTCTGTGAAAGTCTAAAGATCTCGAAACCCACCAGGTGTTAACGGAATGAACAAAACTCAATCCACCTTGGTTTCGGCTCTCATCCAGCTGAACATCTGTAACTGAAGTGAAAGCTTTGAATAGCGAGACAGGAGTAATAATGTGCACTGATTATTAAACGTAAAGCACAGAAAACAAACTGGGGGATGAAAATAAAGCATGGCAAAATAAAAAATTTAAAAATATCATAGCTAATATATCAAGGGCAGGGAAAAGGGTTGCAAAATGAAATTACTTTTTCTTGGTTAAATGATGTATTTTCTATTGTAGCAGAACACAGTTTTGTAAAAGGAAGTGAAGTCTAAACGCATCACGAGACCCAGTACAGGAGAACAATTGGACAAATGCCAAAGAAATCGTTGTTTACATCAATGCAATAAAAGTATCTCGAGCAAAGGCTTGAAGGAATAAATATTCATAAATATTAAAATAAGCCTGGGATTGTAAAACCTTTAGGGGAAGGAGGTTTTCTTTCCTCCGCTTGTACACTGGCACAGTGGAACTACAGTTTCAGTGAAGGATTTTGGACACTGTTGTAGTATAAATATTTACTACTAAAAATTACAATAAATAGGGAACCATTAGAGTCTTTAGGAAAACCAAATGTTTTGGGGGGGAAAAAAAAAAAACAAAACCAAAAAACAAACAAAACAGTTCTACTCGATTTCTTATGTTTTCTTTTTGTGGTGTGTTATTTTCCCTCATTCTTTGTCCTGAGGGATGTTTGGATGGAGACAGAGTTGTTCTTTCTAAGGAGTTTTCCTCTGTTCCTGTGTGTTCCCTGCTCAGGTTAGTATGGCTTTAGTGTTGTGACGTCATGGCAGCGTGGTGATGTCACAAACAGAAGCTCATGATGTGGCGCAGTGAAGGGAGAGCCCAGACACTGGAGCAGAGGTCCTCCTTCCCTGCAGATGTATGGAGAGGCTGGGGAGAAGTGGTGCCAGAATGGTATCGCTGATAGGGAGATCCCAAACCTCCCAGTCCTGCAAAAACGACCTGTGATGCTTCCAAGCTATGTCAGAGCCCTTTGCTTTAGCTTGTGTTTTCCTCCCCAGCTGATATCCACGGGGCTGCAGCGGATCGTACGAGCCTACAGAAAGGTTAACTGGGCAAGGAGCTGCTGTATTTCCAATCTAGACTCCTAAATTCCCCTGTGTTAACTCAGGTTTTTTCCTTTCAGGTTTCCATAGCGGTTGGGCTGGCAGCTTTTGCTTGTGTCCTCTTGGTCGTCCTCTTTATTATGATCAACAAGTATGGTCGGCGGTCCAAGTTTGGGATGAAAGGTACGTGCAGTCGCTTTCCTCTAGCAGGAGGCACCTTCCAGGATTGCCCGGCTCTTATAGCGCACGTGGAAAGGTGTTGTGGTTTTATTCCTACATTGTCAGTATTGGTGCAAAGCTTTCTAACGAGAATGTTGTCCAACCCTCTTCTGCTTGTTGAGAAAGTAATGGAGATATACAGGCTGGTGGTTCTCACCTGTATGTCCTTCTGCTGGGCGGAAGGATGCATGTGTTTTCCTTATCAGTACATAACTGCATCAACAGGTTTCCCAGAAGATCTTTGAGCCATGCGTTGAGGGAGTTGTGCTCCGGAGAGCGCATACTTGGATAAAATCCTTTTTGCAGGCCTGGCGATGCATGGGTTTCCCCTTGCATCGCGCTGGGTGCAGAGCACAGGATGGGAAGGGGCAACAGAAGGATGTGAAATTGGTTTGGGTTCTGTTGGAAAGGCAGGTGCACCCATTCTGTGCCTGTCTGTGAATGGGGACCGAGACACTGATATAAATTTTTAAGGTCCATGCTGGGAAAGTGATTGCTGGCCTGTTTTTCAGTGATGTGGAAGGTCTATTTCTGCTGCCTCTCTGCATCATGAATAACCGCTTCAGGAGATATTTCAAGTGTCCTTGGTAGTGATTGCAAAGCGAGAAGGCGTTTGATCTGATGTTTGCTAGGCAGAACTGGTCTCTCTGTCCTACTAATACCAGCGCTGTGATGTGATAGAGCTAATGCCAGGAGAAACTAGATGACGCTGTGCCATCTGTTTTTTTTGTGACTCTGCTGGTATCTCCAGTTGGGCAGCGTTGGTGGTGCCCAGTGAAGGCTGGAGGAAGAGCCTTCACATGACAAAGCGGTTTCCAGCCTAATTGGTGGCTCATATATCATTTGAAGCCAGACTTTGACAAACATGAGCTTCTTCCAAGGCTCCTGAGTTGCAGCCTATTTCCTGGCCTTGCTGGGGTCTGCGTTGCAGAGCAGGTTGATAGGTTTGTGAATGTTTCTTGTGCTTCCCTAGGGCTTTTTTTGCTCTACAGAGACGTTTTCTGAGTGCGTCCAGATGGGATTCTGGATGGCGTTTCCCCTATCCATCCTATGGAGATGGAAGACAGGACACTTAATTAAATAGCAAATCTTCTACACCAACTTAGCAATATTTAGTCCATATGTCCAATGATAAGAACCATCTGGTAGGGTGTACTGACTGGTGGGTGGAGTAGAGGAATGGAAGACACGGTTCCTGGGATCAATTCCCAGCTTTTCTACTGACTCACTTAGTGTCCGTAGGCAACTAGCTGTCTTAACCTCTGTCTCTGGTTTAATTTCCCCATCTGTAAAATTGGGATGATGTTATGTGCCTTCTGGAGGGATGTGTCAGAACACTTTGGAAGTGCTTGGGCATTTGCCACTGATGGGGTTTAGAGATAGAAATATAAAAAGGAAAAGTAACTTCTGACCCTAATGGAAGAAACAAAGAGGAGTGAATGTTGTGTGAGTAACGAGTCTTGGTGAACAGATGTGTGTACGTGTTCAGAGGTATTGGGGAAAGTGTGTGAGTGGATATTCTGCATTCCCAGAAATCAGAGGGATGCTGTGATGGGCCCTTGTGTGTGCAGTTTTCATAAGGCAAAAACGTTTAGCCAGAAAAGCTTGTTTTCTTCCTCATCATGCTGTATTTCTTCCAACTCTGATATGAAACCACAGCCCTGCAGAGTTTCTAAAAGTTTTATTGATGACATTGCTTGGGGCGATGGAGTTGACAAAAATTTAATACATCTTTAAAACCAGGGAGATCGCTCTTTAATGAGTCAACAAGCGCCATAGGCATGACCATGGGCAGCCTACTCATACTGCCTAAGCTCCACTCCCCGTTGGTGGCTGCAGATCCTCCTGCCCTCTGGACAGTCTCCCTAGCACATGGTGTTACCTGCTTTAGGCCTCCTGCTTTTCCCCAGCATCTCTTCTGCTTACACTTTTTTCTTTAGCCGTAGCACCATTGTCAACTTCCGTGCTGTCAAGCTTTGCGTCTTTAGCCTCCGTCTCCCTTCTTTGCATCAGCCTTGCTACCAAACCTCACCGCTTTCATTCACAACACAAAGGCAACTCTTCCATTCACCTGTGGTGGCTGGGGTGCTTGGTGGTACCCTGGCTATGGCCTGCCCTGGCAGCTCTAGCTGATGTATTTCTCACCCCTCAAGAAATGTCACAGTTCCCTGCACGCTTTACAAAATGCGGTTTCTAAAATCTCCTTCCATGGTGCTCTGCAGGTCCGTGAGTCCAGAGCCTTACTCTCTCCTTTGGTTGCTTTAGCAGTTGCACTTGGTCCCAGTCTGGCAATGGTACTTTGAAGCTTGTGTTTGTGCTTGATGTCTCTTTCCCCGGTGTCTCCTCTTTCACTCCACTAATGGGCTGCTGTTCATTTCCTCCTCCCTCGAGGTTTTCTGCTCATGAGGTGATGCCCTTGTCCAAATCATCAGATCACTTTACTAAGCGGTCCTGAGCTGGTTTTCCAGGGGCTCACAAAACAGGTCCTACCTTATTCTTACGCCCTATATGGGACAGTGCAGCTGGCGACCACCTTCAAGTCTCCTTTCGCTGACGCTTTCCTCTGGGTCCTTCATTATCAGTCAATTCTTGGGCAGGAGCCATCCTGTGCAGCACCCGTCATGTTATCATTTACTAAGGAAAAAAAAAATCCAAACCCTGAGTCTTTTTGGGAAAGTGCATCATTCTGTGAATCAGGAGAGCTCTTTGTCGCCAGCTGATATGTTGCCACTTGTTGTTGAGATCCCAGCTTGGCAGGCCTGCAGGAGCAGGTTTTTCCTGTTGTTTCTGTCAGGGACGCAGAACACTGTGTGCTCCTGTTGGACACGTTACCCAAAGCACCTCATGAATCTCTCTGAGCGCGTTTTTGTTTTTAACTTCTGCATGTCCTGGTGTGAAGCGGATGGTTTATGTCCTAGAAAGAGAGAGGTGGACTTGGACTGACAAGGTTGGATGTCATGTTGGGCTGGGAAGTCCCCCTGGGCCAGCCTGCTGGGTTGCCCACCAGTCTTAAAAGTGAACTAATGGGCCACAAAGTTTCCAAAATCGAAGATACCTTTTCTGATAAGAAAGTCACTGTGACTGAAGCTACCTTTGCTGATAAGAAAGTCACTGTGACACGGGGCACGTGGCTGGGGGAGGACTGCGAGAGGATGGTGTGTCCACATTTGTCCTCTTCTGGCTGGTAGCACACCCTCGGAGCGTTGCACAAGAGTCCTGGCAGAGCCACTGCTCTGGCTATGACCCGGCTACTGATACAGCCAACAGCCGAGCGGTGGAAAAGCCTGCGCTGCCAAGCACGCCGTCGACGGGCTGGAGCGGGGGCATCGACAAAAGCTCCTTGTGAAGGGGGCTCTGACGTGCTCTGCTGCCGGCTCCTGGGCATCCATCCGCCAAGCTCGCGGAGGCTGGCTCCATGCCATCCCCCTCGCCTTTCCCTGCTCCCCTCCGGAGAGGGCATTCATTAACGCGGGATGGCGGAGGTCAGATCCCCTTTCTGGCTGGCTGACGACTGTGGCTCCCGTAGCTGGGGGGGGATAGGGGTGGGCTGAAGCAGCTGGGGGGGGGCTGCTGGGGGATCATCGGAGCTGTGGTGGCGGAGGCGGCAGGAAAATGGCAAACAAAGCTCCTTTTTGTGAAATGTGGCGTTACATGGGCAACGTGGACAGAGGGGAAACTCTCGGGAAAATAGAAATGTAAGAACTGAGAAGCACTGAAGTCGCAGACGTGGGCTACGACCATTTGCTGAAGGGTGGTGTATCCAGAGGGGGAGCTGAGATGCTTTTTTAAAGCCTTGTATTAGCGTGGGAAGAATAGAATCTTACAAAGCAAGAAAATGGGAGTCAGGGCCTTTTGGTTTGCTGCTGTGTCCCAGGGGAGTGGGTTTTACAGGTGGGATAGACAGCATGGGAGTAAGGAGCCCAGCCCAGCATCCCACGCTCAGTCGTCGCTTGCTCCATCTCTGGGGTCAGTGTCCCGCGTTCCCTGACCGCCCGCCGGAGGTGGAGGGTTTTACACCTCACCTTCCAGGGTCAGGCTTGTCACAGCAAGCCTCGTAAACCCGCCTCTTCCCATCAAAGTTTAATCCCAGCAGATGACAGGAAATGAAATTTCATAATATAACAAAAAAAAAAAAAAAGCCACACGCAAGTGCCGGGACTAACAAAAATGAAATTTCATAAAACAATAGTAACGGCACAGAAAAGTCCTGGGACTAACAAAATGTTCGGATGGCACAGCGATGGAGGCCATATAAATGCTCAGGTTGACGGACTAAAATATATGCTCCTTTTGCTTGTTTGCTGTTACATTTGCAAGTGCCTAAGGATAAAGAGCGTGTGCTCATGCGTATTTGTGTGATGTATTCCTGGTGTTGCACAACTCAAAAAAAAAAAAAAAAAAAAAAAAAATTGAGTTTGCAGAAATACGGGGAGAAAGATGCTGGAGAAAATCCAGAGACAAGAGCATTTGTTGTTGTGCTGAGATGAACTATATTTCAGGCTCTGAGATTAAAAACTACTTGCATTCACCAAATGAGGTTTTCTTCCTCGGGTGGAGACAGTGCCAGCTAATGGTTCAGACTTGGTTACAGTTTGCAGAGAGTTGATTGCTTTTTAATCTGATTTCCTAAAGAAATAAGGTGTGTGATCGTGCTGCCTCTCTGCATGCGTGCAAGCGTGCGTGTACAGCTCTGCCTGCCTGGATTTTCCCTCTCTGCCGCAGCTTCTGTATTTGCCAGCCGGTTCCACCCAGAGGAGAGGGGGGAAGGACTTGGAGATACCTTCACAGGCATGGTGGAAATAGGGAGGCCAAATAGAGGATGACAATTGTGGTGATGCCCCACTGATGGGAATACCTCGAGCCTTTCTGGGCATCGGAGAATCCCTACGGAAGCTCAGCCTCGGACAGAAAAACAAAACACAGAGGAGCAGGCTTTCACGGAGTCTGCTGCGGTGGGTGGTGCGTACGTCTGTACGCAGGCATATACATATTTTCTTTCTGAATAGGCAGAAACAACAAGGAGGTGGGGGAGAAATGAAAGAACAGTAAATAAATACGGCCCACGCTTTCTGTAACGTTTGAGGAATCACATCGCTATCAGTTCATTTCGTGTTTGTTCTAATAGCCCTGATCAAAGTGCTGGCACTGCTGATGTGCATGTGGATGTCAGAAGTACTTGCAGAGCTGCTCCATTGTAATTTAGCATTAGTTAATAGGTACTTAAAGTAAAGTGGTTCCCTATTTGATTATGATTGGGGGTTATTAACATTTTTTTCCATAAACAGATGGTAACTGTCCGCTGAGTCGATTGCAGAACAATTCCAGGGTTCTGATTCAAGAGGGCCAGCTCCTGCAAAGATATCTTGGGTGCCTGGCTTTTTGCTTTTGTTGATTTGGGTTTTTTTGTTTGTTTGTTTGGTGGTGGTTTTTTTTTTTTTGTGGATGAGTTGTTTTTTTTTTTTTTCGCTTTCTTCCTCCATCATGCAATTATCGCTGCAGCTTTAAAGAGGAAAAAAAAAAATATATATACAAGAGCCATGACCTACCTTTCAGATGAGGCTTAATTCTGACCCACGTTGCCTTGGCCGAGTCTGGCTATAATCATGCACTGGTGATTTTTCCCTGATTATTTGTTTGCAGCTGGATAGGAATGGAACACCACTCTGCAGCGCGGAGAAGCCTGCACCTTAAGGGTTAGTTTCTCGGGAGAAATTTGTGATCGAGCCCCTTTCATTTCATCCTCCTGGGAGCCTGCCATGTAGCAGGAGCAGGAAGAAAGAGAGAGCAAAGTAATATCAGCCAGCCTGGCACGGTGACGGGAGACAAACAGCCATACATTAAAAGCCACGGCTACCCACAGTAGCTCAGGGATGTGTGATCAGCCATACTAACGAACTAGAAATGGGAACCGATTGCTGTTGCTTTCTTTGAGGCCGGGCGTGCGACACTCGGAGCCCAGCGGTGCCGAGGGGCTGAGTCCCCTAAAACAAGCAGGCAGAGTGACTTTGTGGGTCTTTTGAAGGTCGGGGCTTTTCCTTGTCGGTATCCTTCTGTTTGTTTGAAAAGCCCCTTGATATACTTCTTGCGCTCAATATTACTCGGCTTTGTTTGCCTGGGAAGTGGATTGAAAGGGCGTTCGGTTTCACTGGGGCTTCTTCCTATAAATGCCTGTTTATACGCGGGTGAAGTGCAAGCTGTGCTATTTATTTATTTATTTATTTAGTGCCTTCAAGGTGATAAAGCTTTTCGAACTGATAAGCGCCTCACCCTCTGCTGAGCATGCAGTCCGTAACTGGTGTGGTGGCAGCAAGGGGAAAGCTGCTGTGCCGCCCTGGGCTCCTTGGCAAACCTTCGAGAGGTCCCATCTCTCCCCTGGGGTGCTGGGACAAGGCTCCCGTGTCTCTTCTCCGTGAAGGCAGATCAGATCTCTCGCCAGCAGTCAATGCTCACACCCTTGTCCTTCAGTCCCAAGGTGTGTTAGTCTGGTGAAGGCTCTGAAAGATGGGGTGATGCTGTCGCTTATTGCTGCCTGAAGGAGCAAGGAGCCACCCTGGGATGGGAAGATGCTTCCAAGGGGGCTGGAGGGATGCATCAAATGACCCTGCAGGAGAAATGGTTAGCAGAAGATCAGGATTTATTTAGATCAAGAAATAAAACATTCTCCTACTCCCAGAAGTATTAATAGGCTATTTATAAAGGGAATGTAAAGTGCGCTGACCAGCCATTATCCAAGGCGTCTATTTTAGGCAACTACTAAAAGCAGTTAAAGAAACCCAAACGGGCAGATCAGTAGTTTTCAGGTGACCAGAGAAGCCCCGGGCCTCCTTCACGCCACCTTCCTGCAGGATCTTCCTCCCCGTGAGTGACCTCCCTGGCTCACGGGTGCACACTTTTGCTCCTCTCACCAGCCGGCTGCTGGAGCCCGGATGCAGCGTTTGGCCGGGAGGAGCCCCTTGGGCTGGCCAGCGTTTGCCCGGCGCAGCTCTGCCTTAGTGGGTGTCTCACTGCCGGCTTTCACAAGCGGTTCTCACCTTGTGGTGCCAAAAGCTGTGCGAGTGACCCTCGTCTCACCTGGGAGTTGGTGTGAGGTGAACTCCCAGGCAAGGTGGTGGAAAGATGCTGGGATTTGTTTTTTTCCATCTTTTTTTTTTTTTTTTTTGAGCCGTCCCCATTCTAGGCTCAGTGCTTCAGCTTTTCCACCAGCAAAGCATTAACAAGTGGCAGCACTGGGGACTCTGCTGCTTGTGGCACCGCGCTGGCTTCTGCCTTTGCATATGTGGCGGGCGCAGCCTTGAGGAGGGAGAGCGTGAGAATGAGCCGCAGTTGTTCCCTTGCAGTGCAGGGTCTGGGAAGATGTCCTTCATCCACTCACCATTCGGGAGCAACTGAGTTGCCCCAGTTCCTCATCCAGCTGCTTGCATACATCTCTTCCACAGCTGTGAAATCGCCCAGGCTCAGTCACCTGAGCAGCTCCCCGCAAGGACTACGCAGAAGGTACTAATCCTCAGGGGGGTTCTCTCCATTGCCGTGATGCTTCTGCCTGCCCATTCCTTGCCTCCATAGAATCATAGAATCATAGAATTGCTGAGGTTGGAAGGGACCTTTAAGATCATCAAGTCCAACCATTAACCTACCCTGACAAAAACCACTTCTAAATCATGTCCCTAAGTACCACATCTACCCTTTTTTTAAACACCTTCAGGGATGGTGAATCCATCACCTCCCTGGGCAGCCTATTCCAATTTTTAATAACCCTTTCAGTGAAAAAATGTTTCCTAATATCCAATCTAAACCTCCCCTGACATAACTTGAACCTGTTTCCTCTTGTCCTATCACTTGTCACCAGGGAGAAGAGGTCAGCCCCCATCTCTCTACACCCTCCTTTCAGGTAGTTGTAGAGGGTGATAAGGTCTCCCCTCAGCCTCCTCTTCTCCAGGCTAAACAACCCCAGTTCCCTCAGTCGTTCCTCATAAGGTTTGTCCTCCAGACCCCTCACCAGCTTTGTAGCCCTTCTCTGGACACGCTCCAACACCTCAGTGTCCTCCTTGTAGTGAGGGGCCCAAAACTGAACGCAGTACTCGAGGTGGGGCCTCACCAGTGTCTGCTGCTTGGTCTGTTGGTGTCTGTCTGTCTGTCTTCACATGGCTTTGCTTTAGTGAAAGATGCCGGACTGACAGAACAGAGCCAGAATAATTCTGTTTATGTCCATAACAGGTACCACATAGAGCAGCAGGACAGGCTATTTTATTTTATTTTTTTTTAAACCAATATAACTAATCCAATGAAGAGATATCATCCCCATAAGCCTCGTGCCCTCTGTGCTCTCCTTCGCCTCTCTGAAGGCAGCCAACAGTGTCAACTTTGATGTGGCTTTAATAAGGTGCAGGGCAGTGTGGGAAGAAGCAAAGGGCCTTAATTAATATTTTAATTGTAGTTTGTCTCTACCACAGTTGTCCAATTATTCTTTGAAAAAGATTTTGCTACTGTTAATGGTGATAAATGGTCCTCAGGGAGGATGTCCCTGGCGAGTTCATCACCTCTTTCTCCTCATGACTCGCTGTACGATTGTTGTTTGTTTGTGCAGTGTTTAGCCAGGGATGCTGAGATCAGTCCTTAAACCCTGGAGCAGGACAGCATCGCTCTTGGCCAAGGGAATGGGGTAACTGTGATTTGAACAGCAGGACTGACAAGAGGAGTGTTTGAGAGCTGTGATGGCAAATGTAGAAGAGGAAGAGAATGGTGCTGCTTGGTTTTGAACCTGAGATAAATGTGCTTGAAGGAGTGTATAGAAATTTGGAGACAGTGGAATAAGGGAATAGATAGGGGCTGTCGCTTGGGCTGTTCAGGCTTCAACTAGTGAAAGCACTGAGGAAGCAAATTGTAGAGAGCACTGGAGCATCTGATGATCTAATGGGCTTGTTCCATCTCCAATTTCTATTTCTTGTGGTGCAATAACAAGCCTGCCTGGCTCCTTGGGAGCCTCAAGAAACTCCATCATCAGCACCAGTGTTTAGTGTCTGTTGATGAAGGTGTGGGTGGTGCAGAACCCCATGTGATGCTCAGGCATCTCATTTCGATCTACAACTGTGCTATTAAAAATCAATGGACCAGAAGATAATGCCTGTACACAAGGTAGTTGGGTAGTATTTTGTGCACTGGAGGAATAAATCACACTTGGGTTCTCATATTTTGTGTCTGAGGGTTATGATTCAGTTTCTATTTGGGACAGTGGTCTTCAGTTGGTCCCATGGCCCTGGCTGGTGATGAAGGATGGGATGCTTAGTCACCCTGAACGTGGCCTGTGGTTCAGGAAAGGGACCCAGGAGATCTTATTGCCTGTGGCCACGTAAAATGCACACAGGTCTCCCTTTGGGCTCTGTGTATGAAATACTGCTGCCGTCAGGGTGCATTGAGGGGCACCAATGAACTGGGTCCATGTCGGGAACGATGCTCAGTGCACCCATGAAAACTCATCCCAGCCCAGCCATCAGCCTTCAATGTGCTCTGCTCCACGCTCAAGGCAATATTTCAGGCTCTCCCCTCTGCTCTCCGAGATGTGAGAAGACTGTGTGTGTCTCAAAACCTCTTCGCTCTCTGGATCTGCCAGAACCTGCTAGCTGCAGAGAAGTTAGCACCCGCAGGAGTTACCAGCCTCTTCTGGAAGGGACAGTTTCACGTCAGGACCCTTACGCTGCAGCCCGGCATCCTGTGTATCCTGGTGTCGGGGAGGTTTTGTGGCTCTGCCAGATAGCCTCTGATCTTGCTGGAAGACCTCACTTTGTGACCAGCAAGGGGTTTTCCCTGCAGAAAAGGAAAAAAAAAAAAAAAACATTTTCAATCAGAGCCCCATCGAGAAGCATTGCCTCTGGCAAGGTGGTTTTGCCACATCTGCTTTCGATGCCACCCAAGTCAAAGCAGTGCAGCAGCTTCAAAAACCGCAGAGGGTGAAAACCCACACAATTATGGCAGAGAAAATGGATGGGTCTGCTTGGATTTTGGATTAAAACCTCTTTGACTTGCTTCTCATTTCACCTGAACCAGCTGTGGTTGGTGCCGTGGAACCTGCATCTCCATCTTCTCTCTGTCCCAGGGCGTGCTCCAACCTCCCCAGCAAACTGCAAGTTCTTCCCAGCTTAAGGCAGTCAAGAGTCAGACAAGAGGCTGTGAATTAGAATGAAGGGAAAAATACTATTTTCCTTCACCCTGGTTTTCCTTTAGCGTAAGATCCACGGGCTGAGATGCCGGTGCCATGGTATCTCCGGGGCAGGCAGTGTGCTGGTGAGGCTCCCTGGCGCCAGCAGCATCGGTGTCCTGATGCAACGCCGGCCACTCGCATGGAAGCCTGCGGCACGAGACAGCTGCCGGGATCGGGGCAGGGGAGAACTGGCCCTTTTGTTGCTGACAAGACGATTTCATCTTGATGCTCTAAAAGCTCTTGTGACATCCGCAATTTTCCAGATGGATAATGAAAACCTGTGAGCAGGGGCGTCTCGGCGGCTTTCGAAGTGCTCGCCTGTGGAGCTGCGTGCATTCGTTTCATATCTGCTGACAGGGCTTAATAATCATTACGCTAAGTGGAGCCGGCACGCGGGGAGGCAGGTAAAGCCGCTGCTGCCCTTGGGCTGAGACGTGTTTCTCACTCTGCATCCCCATCCTGATGGGCTGATTCCTGCCTCTCCTCCTCCCAGGCTGTGGGGCTCTGCAGGAGCTGCTGGCCGGGTCTGTTCAGCTCTTGCTCGGGAACCCCTTGGCATCCTCTAATGGCATCCAGGGATGCTCCAGGGTCCAGACCAGGGGCTGCAGTGCTTCCACTGGGCTCCAGCTTCAGTCCTGCTTTGGTAAGAGGAAAACAGAGACGGAGTTTCCCACGATCAGCAGGTGCATGGACCACGCGAATAAGCAAAGCGTGTCTTCATCCAAAGTGCTTGTAATAACTATGTGCTCTTTTTCTGATTAATGTTAGGGGTAATTATTAGCATGGTCTTACCTATTAAGCAATGACATATTTTTTTGTGAAGAGGAGGAATCTGATATTCTTAAAAGGAAAGAAAAAAACCCCATAATTTTGAGGTAACAATGGTCTAGGATCAATGTTTATTCTTATTGATTCCATAATTGATTTCTCTGACTTTTTTTTTCGTTTGGGTTTTGGGTAAATTCCCACACTCATCCCTGTGCACGCAGCAGTGGGGTGCTGCAGCAGGCCTGAGTAGTCAGTGAGGGGCTTCGGTGCAGCGGGGCATGACCATCACCCCTTCCACTGGTGGGGTGTAACGCTGGGGAACCAGCTGCTGAGAGCTGTAAGGAGGACGTGTGATGTACAGGGTCCCCGTGCTGCTTTCTGCTGGTCACCAAAGGTGCTCTGGGGACAAACCCAGGGGCAGGACATTTTGCTGCCAGAGAACTATTTGGTCTCTGTTTATTTAAGTTAATTTGTTACAGGCTTTTAAACCCTATCCCCATGACCTCAGCGTCGCTGGTTGTCCCCAGGGTTGTTGCAGCTTACTCTTCCCGCAGGGCTAAGCAAGGACACGGATGCAAACCCTCCTTCATCTCAGCTCAGTCCTTCCAGCATCGTTGTCATATCTTTTTTGTTGTTGCCCTTTGCCGAGTTACCTTGGCGTGCGGGGGGCTCCTGGCCCCGTGCCTGGCAGGGTTGGGGGTTACCCCAGGTTTGGTCCCCTGGCACTCGCTGGGGAAATCTCCTCCTCCCTGGGTAGGGTCCTGCTCCCTCACAGGCTCATAACCCGTTTGCAGCCTGCTGTCCCCACCAGCCCATTTGGACATTAACTGTTTCCCAGGCAAATTGGTGATTTGTCTCCAAAACTTGTTTTTCTTTAATGTTTTTGAAGTTTGCATCCTGTTTTTCTTACTTCTGCCAGTGTTTGCTGGCTAAGGGAAGCGTTGCCCATGTGAATTTGTCCCTTTGGTGCTCCTCGACTTACCAGAAGGTAGCAGAGCTGGCGAGAAAGAGCCAGCTCTGCTCACTCCTTGACCCACCGTATCAGTGGTGGCTTTCAGAAATTATGATTATCCCACCTGGCTCCCTAAACAGGTACATATCAATGGTTTAGCTAATTCAGTGGGATTCTTTCATTTCCAAGGATGGAATAACCCAGCCTTAACACCAGTCTCTGTGGCGAACCTCTCTGGCTTAAAGCTTTGCCATATTCCTGCCACCCAGACTGGCACTAGCAGGGAAGAGCCACGTAAATCAAATTTACTGTTATTATTAATACTGTCATATGACAGTGCTCATATCCAAGCCAGTTTGAATTAATTTTTCAGGGAAGTTTTTTCTGAGACAGTATTAAATATTTTACCAAGCTTGAATATTTTACAGCCTTCATTGACTAATTTTGTAATTCAATCAGGGGAAAATAAGGCATTGAAGGTAGTTCAGCGTGATTTGTTTTTATAGACCACTGCTTCATCCTCTCGATCCCACTATCATTTAGGCTCCTAAATATTTTTTTTTCCTTTGATTTTTTTTTTTACTACGAATTTAAAGTTAAGCTTATTAATTTCTTCCGCACATCAGCCGGGAGAACAAATGCAAGTTGTGTGCACAGGTGTGTATACATATGTGTATATAAAGGAAAATATCTTTACAGATTTACAGCGTGTCTGTCGTCTTGACAAGTTTCTCTGCTCAGAATTAAATTGGTGGCAGCATCTGGTAATGAGACTTCGTGCCTTTTGGGCTGCTGGGTGCTTTTGCTGAGTACCTTGCCGTACACTGCTGCAGGTCTGTCCCCTTGGTGTGTGGGACCGACCGAGGAAATACTCCTGAATTTTCCAGTAAGACTTTGCTTAGCTATTTTGACCGCTCTTTCATTGTCTTTCTCTCTGTTTTTTTTTTTTTTAAATTTTATTTAAAGAGTATTAATTCTTCTATTTTCTGTTTGCTCTCAGTCTCCCTTGATCTAAAGTGTCGTGCTAGAAACTGGAATTAGATACAGCCTGATTTCACTGCTGCTGTCTGCAGAAATCCCCTTCTACTCTACAGCTGGATTTTAGATTTTTCTCCCCTTCATATTGTTACTTAGTTCTTAATAACAAAACATATGGTCTTCGCTATGCTTCTCTTATGTCTAAGTTTATTATGCTACTGGTGTATTTAGGAGTGATTTGCGCTTATTCTCTCTCTGCTTAAAGATTTCAAGTAATGCTTCTTGGCTGCTGCTGTCTATTAACGTGATATCGGAGTTAATGGGATGTCAGCATGTGCCAAAACCCCTCATCAGCAAAGCACATGTATTCCTCCCTGGCACATTAAAACTGAAGCTGTAAGGGCAAAGCAGGGCATGTTCCTGCCTTTCCATAGGTATCGGAAAAGGCGTCGATTTCAGTTCTGCTGAACTCGCTGCGATCAGGTGACACCAAAAAAAAGTGGCTTCCTCTGAAGCACACCCCAGCAGAGAAGCTAAAATCTGTACCGGGTTCAGGGATGCTTCGGCAAAGGGCGTCTCACTTGGGTTCGCTCCAGCCAGAGCTTTGCCGGGGTTTCAGCCGGTGGTTTTGGGGCCAGTCGTATGGGCAGGCTTTTTCTTCATCTGTCAGAAAGGAATAAGGTTCTGCTTTTTTGTTAAAAGAGGAGAGGTGCTACTAAATTTTGTTGATTGAGTCTGTTACTAACACGTGCTACTGGGCTTTTGAATGCCTGCCAGATGCCTCTTTTTTTTTTCTTTTTTTTTTCTTTTTTTTCCATTTTATTATTTGGATGAGGCAAACACTGGCATTTCTTTACCTGTCACTACGCCGTTTTCAGAAAGCTGTGTAAGTTCTCTTTTAGCAGAAGGTACCTTAGCTCATATTCCTGGTTGCTCTGCTGACCCGTGGGGCAGCAACCTGCTTTGATAGCGGCCTTTCGAAACCCGCCTGGGTGCAGGCAGGGAGGCAGCGTGCTGCCTGAAATGAAACTGTGCCCTGAGGATAAACCCTGATTTCCAACCAGTGGTAAAAGAATCTATACGTTTTCCCTGGATCAGGCTTTACCTTTAGATTTTTTCACCCATATGTGGTTCTCAAAGCCTTTCGTGCAAATTCATCATAACTTACAGATCCTTCAACATCCTCCATTCTTAGCGGAGAACCTTCAATCTTGAACCCAACACTTGAGAGCTTTTCCCAGGAGCCATTTCCAAGTGTTTTACTTTCAGATGTCAGTGCTAAGCTGATGTGTATGTACAAAGCCCCACGTGCTGCGGGACCTCCGAGCTTTTGTGTCTTCTGAAAACTTTATAGCCCTTGCACCATCGCTGTCTACAGCACGTTTTGGACAGCGTGGCGCTTTACGACATGCAAAAGCATCGTGAAGTTTGCAGTTGGAAGATGGGTAGAAATGAAGATGTGGAAGGGTGAGGGAGAGGCGATGCCGGAGCCCAGGCGCTTATTTGACAGCCTGATGTTTCATGTCGCCCTTACCAAAGCAGGTAGAGGAGGAGGAAACTCCTCTCTCCGAGTGCTTTGTGCGTGGGGAGCACAAACGTGTGGGTGCACGAGCTTATGTGCAGGGGAATAAAGGTAGGGAGAAGCTTTATGAAGTTGTTAGTGGCCGTTGGTAAGTGCTTATTTATCTGCACTGAGCTGCAGAGCCCGGGAGCGGCTGGAGGGAGATTTCCTGTCGGGCAGGCTCTTTAAGGATAAATAATCTTGGCTGGAATCTGTGCTAATGATTTCCTAAGTGTGCTGGCGTGGCTTGAGCGGTGGAGAAGGAGGGAAGACGGTGCTTGCGTCTCTTTTTTGGGGTGTGAATGGGGAAGGCAGGAGGAGCCTGGAGGGAGGAGGGAGCAGCCGGCGTTTCCCATTTTGGTTAGTGGTGTGGCAGATGGAAAGTTAGTGGTTGAATCTTGATTTCTTTTATTGGTCTAGTAAGCACAGTAGCTCCAGGAGATGTGTGACCCATGGATGTAGCTCCACTGAACGCCTTGCAGTGCTTGAGACTTTCTACTGAAGGATTTTGCCTTGACAAAGAGACTTAGTTGATAGAGAATCCAGTACAACTCTGTCAGTGTAAATTATTGAGAAGGTACACACAACTGTGTCGATCAGGTAGCAATAAAACCAAAGCAAAATATACAAACCCATCTCTCCTGAGCCAAATGTCCTATGCTAGTGCAGAGAAGTGGGCACCGCGTGGCAGCCTGCAATTATTAACCTCATGTCTCCATCGCGCTCAGATCAGGTTCGACGACGTTATCTCAGCACCTTCCTGACTTAACTACAGGACCGAAGGTTTGCATTTTAACTCATCGGTCCAGAGCCTGGAAATAGGTGTGCACGCTCCTGCCTGCGTTTTGGGTGAGCGGGAGCACCGCAGGCAGCGTTCCCTGCGTTCGTGCCTTGTGCTGCAGGTCTTGAGGCACAGAGGGTCCAACGCACGGCGGTACCAAAGGAAGTCTTCAGGATATCGAGACCTAATCTCCTAGAAGTCGTAGGCTGAGGGAAATGTTTCTAGTAAATATTGGCTCCTAGAGGACAGAGAAATGAGCGGTCCTCATCTGTTTGAGGTAGTTTATCCCTGTTTCTGGGGTGTATCACGAAAGCCCAGAATGGGCTTTCCTGCAGTTGTGCCTTTCCTTGTGCTGCGGATGTGGGAAATATGGGCTGGGAGGTGGGGAGATGCTGTGTGTGTGCTTCTGGAGGAGCGAGGACCCGGTGGCCCACCTCTGCTCCAGCCTTCGCCAGCTGTGGCAGCAGCCCCAAGCCCCACCATCTTGGCAGTACATTTTTAGGGGGTCTTCTCCTACCAGATCAGCTGAGCTTTACTGAAAAAACAGCTGGTGGATAATTTCATTAGTGGCTACCTGTTGAGAAGGACACGTGTGCCAGCATTTTTCTAAGCATGGGAGTTTAAAAAGTAGTGAAGGGAATTAATAGACAAATCCTACTGAAATTCCTCTAACATCCTTCGCCAGTCCTGGGTTTAATGTCTAACAAGTGCTGAGGTATGTATGATGGGAGCAGGGGATGGTACTTAATAAAATGTTTCATTAACTAGAGAAAAAGGGCTTTGCTCACAGTAACTCAGAGCGGGTAACTTTGTAAGGTCTTGATGAGAAGACTGGGACAGAGATGGGCTCCCTGCTGTGACCGGCAGCTGAATGAGCCACCCAGAGTGTGCAAGGGTTAAGGACCATCCGAGCAGAAATGACGCCTTGTAGACTGTTAAAATACCAAGGTTGGATTTTCATTTATCCTCTGCTAACAAGTCTGCCTTGGATAGTTCATCAGTTTGATGTTGGAGTAGCTTTCGCAGAGGCGTAATGAGACTAATCACTGCAGGCTCCCTCCACAGCCGTCCAGGAGGGGTGGGTTCCTCATTAGGCAGATGCAGAAGCATTTGGAGCTGTCTCTCTCTCACCACTGACTGCGGAGTGAGCCTTGGAGACATCCATTAGACTTGGTTAAAGGCTGGGAGACCCAAAGGTGAAAGCGTGCTTAGGGTAAAAGTACCCTGAGACGTCCTGAGCATCTTCCTCAGAGAGCGGGTGGGCATGTTGACCACCCTCCAGGCCTTCATTCAGCATGGGCTTGCCACAAAGTGGCACGTGTGGGTTTTGGGAGAAGTCTAAGCGTATGCTTGGTGTCTTTTGAGATGCATGTTCCTGGCAGATCTCTCTGGCATCTGCCGATGAGAAGTGCTTCCCGCGCTCTTTCACTGTGCTCTTTGTTGGAGATTGTTATTATTAAAGTTTTTTGTTATCGTGTCAGCTAGAAGAGGTGAGGTGTGAAGGAGGATGTATTATCACAGCCTTCTGCAGGCAGCAAAAGGAAAAAAGGTGACATTAGAGATGCTTTCAGAAGGTGAACAGACAAAAAGCAATGGCCTGAACTTCAGGAAGACTTGTAGAGGGGTTAGGAAAGTTTTGGGAGAGTAGAGGAGGACAGTGTCCAGCATGGGGGATATTTAGGGCTTGGACCAGAGAATTGGAGCCAGATTTCCAAGAGGTTTTGTGTGCTGTGACCCTGGGGGCCTGACTCTCTAAAAATTTCTCTGCTCTGAAGGACAAACTCCCTCGAGAATCTGGCAGAGGGCTTGTGTGGACCAGTGTTGCTGGCCATGGGGCAGAGTGGCCGTGGTGGCCCCTGCCCGCACTATCCTCCATCGTTTTTCTCTTGGGAGCTTGCTTTGCCGACTGCTTCGCCCTCCCTCCTTCCTTCCCCTCTGTGTTAAGCACTTGGTCCAGATTTCCTCTTAATGACCCCGTCCCTCACCTGGGAAATTAGCAAATACCCATTAGCACAAGCACTGAGCTGCATCCCCGGCACCGGGGAGGCTTGCGTGGTGTCTTGTTGGCAGCCGAGTTCTGTGCCACTTGGATATTTTTCTCCCTGACGAGCATCATGTACGGATTTTTCGCTTACCGCCCTGCCTGCTCCGGTTGTTCCCCGAACCCGAGTTAGTCACGGCAGCTTTGAGCACACCCGGCGTCGATCATTGCGCTGGCGGATGTGTGTATTTCATGTGGGAAAAGCCTTTTTTTTTTTTTTTTTTTCCTGGAGAATGAGTGAATTAAGATATGTGTTTACTGCCGCTTGAGCAAAGCGGTCCCAGGCTGGGCCACAAGACACATGGCTGGCGTTTAAAATTAAGAGAGCGAACATCAATGTAGAAACTAAGAGCGGGAGAAGGAGGCTGGGTAATGGGATTACATTACTTCCACACTAATATGACCTTGGAGATGGTCTGCTGCTCTGCGGGGATTTGGGGAGTAATGCATTTGATAGCATCATCTGAGAGGGTGTGCATTTATCTGCGCATATTTATATCCAAGCTTACGTGTTTGTGTGGATGTGCACAGTGTTTATTCTTTCAGTTTATCCTGGCGTGTTTTATCTGTTCATCTCCAGCTCTGCGTGACCCAGGGATGTGTTGCGGGTGATGCTGTGGGATCCTCCAGCGGTGGCTTCAGATGTTGTACAAGGGGTTAATGCCTTCTCCTTTGAACCGCCACCTGAAAAGCCTAAATCAAAAGCATTGCACCTCTAAAAGTCAGTACACAGTGGCAACCTCCCCCAGGGACTAGATCTTCTCTGTTGGATCTAGGAGGGGAGGGAGATTTCAAAGAAAGGAGCTGCTGTCTGCTAATGTGCCCTCTTTGTGGCATTATTAGTGTGGAGAAGAGCAGCAGCATCTCTTTTATCTCGCCTCTTGGGGTACCACATTGAAATGCATCGATTGCTGGGATATCTGAGGGCCCAGCTCTGAATGGAGAGATTTCCAGCTCAGAACCAGTATTTTGGATACCTGTTGGTGGTCAGAGTGCTGTGGTGCTGGGCAGGCTATAAATCATTAGAAACAACTGTTTGTATTTAGCAGTCACAGAAGAAGTAAGTTATAATGAAATGGATACAGCAGGTTACAGACAGGGAGTGTAGGCGGAGTGGGAGAAGAGCAGGGTTTTCCCTCTACAAGAGCATCCATGGGGAGCTGCTTCTCGGCATCAGGATATCCAAAAAAGTGTGTGTGTCGGGGGGGCTCACTGTACTCTCTGGACTCTGCAGAGCTTAGGTTAGTTTTAGGCAACAGCAGTAGGTTTTTGCCTTCCCCCCCCCCCCCCGCCCCTTTTTTTTTTTTGAGGGCACTTCTTTTTCTAGAAGATGTGTGAAAATAGCCTTTATGTATCAAAAGGAAAAAGAGACAAGGTCATGGTTTAGGGAGAGGGACAGCCTTGGGTGATGTGGGAGCTTTCTGTGTGAGGGTGGCATTTGCTCAAGGGGAGAAGGCAGCTCTTCCCAGTCTTCCTTGGAAATAAAACTGGTGTGAAGGGAGTGGGATGACAAGAATGGATGCTTTAATGGCTTGCATGTCAGTTGAAGATGTGGAGTGGATGTGGTTTCCTTTGAGGCTGCTGTAGCTGCTTTGTAGGGCCTTCTGCTGATGGAGAACATTGCTTGTGAGTGGCCAGCTACCCCCCACCCAGCATCCTTGCTGCAGCTGGTTTCTCTCCAGTGGTTCATCATCTCTGCACACCACAACTGCCCGGGCCAGCTCTCAGCCCCACAGGTCCTTTCTTGTGAAATGCAGCTTTTTTTCTTTCATTTTGATGTAGTTTGGATGGGAGAAAGTTGTGTCTCTCATACGTTGTTTAATGCTGGTGGTCTGTTGCAATGTATGCTTCTGTCGTGTCCTGAATCCTCTGGCAATGGTACCACCTGCACCAGGCAGGTCATTTTGCCTGTGCTGCCCAGACATGGCCGATGGAGATGTCTTCCTACCCTTTAACCAGAGAGGGTGGCCCTGGTTCAGCGAGATGAGCCTTGGTTTGTCTGCTGTTTCCCTAATCACCGTGTCGTCTGCCTGGGCTGCTGGTGCTGGGGGAGGACACTGCTGTTCTGTGTGATAACGCAACCTGCCCGAGCTGAGCTGGCTTGGCTTTGAGCTATCATCTCACAGAAGGCAGCAGCCCCAGTAAGCACCTCTCAGTGACCACGGGGTGGCCATGTGGAGGGATGGGCCCTGCTGCCCTTTGAAGAAGTGGCTTTGAAGGAGCTGGTTTGGGGCTGCTGGATAACCCCTCACACCCTGGGCTTGGCTCCGGACCAGCTGCACCTCCATGGAGGCAGACTGAAGGCAACACTTAGAAATTAATCTTTGATTGCAGTCTGTAAAACACACAATAGAAGCTTCTCTCCACATCCGGGCAATTAAAATGCCTACCTTGCGCATAAAAAGAGTCTAATGATAACAATGGTGAAGTTAATGAGATTTCACATGTCTCTGCAAACTGGACTCGGTTTTGTAAGCTCAAAGATGCGTGGTGTTGGAGCCCCTCTGAATTGGGGAATTTTCTTTCCCCAAGTGCTTCAGGCTGTACTGAAGGTTGAGCATCCCCCACCAGGCAGCCTGTGTTTAGGGTATGCCTCATCCCAAGGGAAAGAGGCATTAGTGGAAATGTGGTCCGGAAAGGACGAGAGCAAATTTGCCAAACATTCTGCCTGACGCCTTTTGGAAAGAATTCAGAGAAGAGCAACCAAAATGATTAAGGTTCTGCAGGGAATGTATTGTAAGAAAAGATTAAGAAAAAGGAAAGCTAAATATATAAAATGCAGCAAGACCAGAGTGAAGGGGAAGTGGTCCCCAGTGGCACGTATTTAGAAGAGTTGAACAATGGAGAAGTAAAAAGACTATTTAGGATGCTGAAAGGAGAACATGGGGTGTATAGAATCAATTAAGCAATCAAAAACCTGTGGGCTGCATATCTAGACCCTTTTTCCAAAGAAAAGAGGTAAGAAGAGCATGGAAGCATCTTTGAAATGGATGCCTTGGCCTTTGGAAACTTTTAAGCCGGGCTGAGGGGGGCAGATGACGAGTGCTCGCCCTGTGGCACCTGGGTGGAGAGGTCCTCACTGAGGTCCACGTGTCGTGGGATGGGGGTATGAAAACCTCCTGGCCTTGTTGGGCTGCTTCGTTTTCCTTAGAAAGTGTGGAGCCTTCTCCCTTCCCTGCTGCCGTGCCGGTGCATGAAATAGCAACCTGGAAAGTGTGATAGGGACGACTGGCTGCAGTCTCCCTGCCTTGGCTGATTAATTAACTCTTCAGATTAATTTCCTTTCTGATTACCGCTTGATTAATTCCTCCTAACTCTGCGAAACCTCCTCACCACTTAATCCTCTTTATAAGCCCTCAGAGTGCGATGCTTGAAGTAAACATCAGGCAAAAGAAAAAAAGCAAACACTCTGAAATGCAAACACACCACCACCGCCACCGGCGGGACCCCCCTCCTGCGCTGGGACCTGGCCCCCGTGGGGCTGCCCCACGGCACCCTGCCCCAGGGGCTCCTCCACACTCTCCTTGCGCCAAGCCCTGATGCTTTTCGCATCGGTTATCTGGCGTGTCTGTGGCAAATTGCACAATTTCACTTGTTGAGCCTGATAATTAGCGACAATATCCCGGTAATTTGCGAAGGGGGCAGGAGGAGGGAGCTGTGCTCAGCAGCGTGAGAGGAGTTTTGGTGGGTTTTTTTTTCTCGTCGCTTTGTTTAAAGGGAGTGTCTGAACTCATAAAGCGGTTTTTGGTGTATGCAAGTGCACGAGATGCTGCTGCCACGATGGGTTGAGCCAGGTGTCAGGGCTGGTGCTGTCTCACCGCTCAGACCAGTGCCATGGGGCAGGTCCAAGAGGCTTGGGGAGGGCAGAAGCCACCAGCTTGGAGGAGAAGGGGCGAGGGGTGAGTGGGGACACCCATTTGCAGATGGCCAGTGGCGCAGGCGAAGGCGCTGGGGTCCGAGTGAGCGGGGTGATCAGGATGAGCCTGGACAAAATCCGTATGCGGAAGGCAGCAATCCTGATCCTGCTGGGGTTTTTTAATTTAATTTTAATTTTATTATTATTTTTTTTTTTTTTTATTCTTGGGCATCCATTCCCAAAGGTCTCTGGATGCTTTAATGAAATATAAGTAAAAACATAACTTATGGTGAGAAGAGAAATGCAGCCAAATGAATCCCTAAACAGGAATGAAAGCTTTCCCCCTATCTTCCCTATACTCAATAACCCGATGCGTACCCCTGGGAAACGTAATGTTTAAAGAGCAAGAGCACTTTCTTGGCCATTGTTTTTGAGGAATGTTTTGTGGTTGGAAACAAAGCTGTAGTATGCATCAGCTAAGTCCTAGTGAATTTGTTTTTCTCGTGACCTCAGCTGCAGTGGACGCAGCAAGAACATTTTGCACCCCAGAGCCAAGCTTGCTTTTTGTTTCGCGGCTGTACAGCGTGTGTCATCCATAAACGTGACCTAAGCTAATGAATTTGGCTGCGTTTGAACAACCAAGTGGAAGAAAATAAGAAAGATGGCGTGTGGATGGAGGCGCAGGCAATGATTTACTTCTGTGTTGACGGGCAACACAAGAACATCTTGCAGGTTTTTGGAGCCGATGCTGTTCCCAGCCTGCAACCTTTGCTGTGATAGCCTTGTGCTGCCCTGCCCTGCGCTTCCCTCGTGTAATGCTACGGTCACGATATTTGAATTGGTCTTTAGATCTGCTGGAACCAAATGACTCTGATAAAGGAGACTGAACTGCACGCAGAGAATATGCTGTTCTCTTATACACGGTATTAAGCGCAACCCTCCAAGGTTACCACGGTACAGTGCACAGACTGGGGCAGGCTACAGCTGGTGATCTTTGGCCATGAAGTCACTTGGGCCTGAGCTTATTTTCCTCTGTGTCACTGCCTCTAAAAAATACTCATTTTGGCTGCACGAGCTGTGTTCTAGGTGGTGTATGACAAACTACAGCCATGCTCTGCCACGTTAGCTTGGACGTGCGTAAGTCTGCAAACCAGCCTGGAGTTCCCTTTGGTCCAACATTCCAGCTCCTGAATTGCAGGAACAGATTAACGGTCCATTTTGGCTGTTTCTGAACTTGCATGATGATGGTTCTGCCCTGCTGGGGTGGGGTGAGGAAGGGATGAAGTCCTCCTGG
Source organism: Alca torda (assembly GCA_008658365.1). Classification (NCBI taxonomy): domain Eukaryota; kingdom Metazoa; phylum Chordata; class Aves; order Charadriiformes; family Alcidae; genus Alca; species Alca torda. Next base: position 35,075,225 of record CM018083.1, read on the forward strand.
TAGCTCACATCTGTGTGAATTGTCAGCGCTGGAGCCATGCATGGCTGAGGTTTCTGGCCAGGGAAGTCACATGTTTGAGCACATGCAGGCGGTGGGCCATTAGGGGACCGGAGTTGGACCCCTGGCTCTGCAGCTGACCCAGGCTTCAAGCCTTCCTGTCCTCCTTGTCACCCATTTGTAGTGAAAGCAAAGGGCACCTACAGCCCCTGCAAAGCTCCCTGGTTTCTGGGTACCAGGGCCGCTACCGTGGCATGGGCAGTGATTTGTTCTCACATCTGAGATCTACAGTAGAGTAATCGCACTTTTCAATAGGAAAAAAACTCCCTTTATTTGCCTTTTAATTTCTACTATTAAAGCTTTACTGCCAACCGCTCTTCAATTCCTACAAGAAACGGGGGAGAGTAAATTGGAATCTTTGACCTCCTTTGCTCTACCTCCCCTGTCCTTGCATTGTCTTTAGGAGTGTATTTCCTTGGACACAAAAAAGTCGATATGAAAGTAAGAGGGGAAAAGAGGAAAAACCCCAGGATTTATTTTTTTGTAGTGGTGAAAGGAGCGTGCATACCAGCAGCAGTTAACAGCATTGCATCAAAAAGTCATGCACTGTGTCTGTGGATGAAAGATGCTTCCGATCGTATGAGGAGCAGGGACTGTTTTCTCCCGACGCCTGTGATGTCCGCTGCACGTCGAACTGGGAGGGGAGAGATATTGTGGGGCAGCTGTATGGGTACAGGTCACTCTGGGATTGCAGGTTGTACCTCTGGACACGCCACTGTTGAAAATGTGGGGAGCTTCTTCCGAACCTGTTTGGCACCTTTGCATCACCCTGGTAGATGTGATGGGTCACATCCTGAGTCCAGAGGGGGTTGTTGAGCCCTCTGGGGAGATGCAGCACCTCTGTCATGGTCAGTGTCTCCCAGGACAGGGCCAGTTCCCCCAGGCTGGCAGGGAACTGATGCTGTCTCTGTCTGTCATTCCTGGACGGTGAGGGAGTAGCTCTGGGGTCATGCCTTTAGACCTTGTCCCATGGCTCATTCTGGGCTCGGCGCATGTGTGCAGGCGTTACTGTGTGAGGAGTTCAGCTGGGTTTCGGGCTGCTCTAGGGGGAGTCTGTCCTAAATCACAGCAAGCGTAAAGCCTGGAGGAGGGCAGTTAATGGTGGGAAGTTCCCCAGCAGTTTGTCTGGGCTGAGGCTGTTGTCTGGATGAGAGGAAATTAACTTCTGAAAAGGGGGAAAAAGGAAAAAATGCAGATATTCTGACTATATCCTGAAAATCTAGCCAGAAGCAGCCAGAATAGGGCTTGGTAGAGCGGCACTGGCACACTTTTTTGGTTTCCTACGCAGCTTGGAAATAGGAGCATGAGAAAGAGATGAAAGGCAGATTTTGCAAGGAAGGTGGTAAGTCTGGGGGAGAGGGGGGAGATAACAAACCGAGAAGGATGGATGGTTTTCCATCTCACGCAGAGGATCCAAATATGCACATAAATTATTTTGGAGGGATGAAACTGTAGTTTTAAAAAGACATTGCTGCCAAAATCCCCAGAAAAGGTGCTTCAGTGCCCAAGGAAATTTCTCATTTTGTAAGGTGACCAGAGGGCGAATGCACAATCCTTTCGGTACCGCATTGTACCAGAGCCTCCCCTGCGCCCCCCTCCCTCCCTCCATCCCTCGCCCTCAGGCGACTGCAACTCTGTAAAGATGACTTAGCGCATGAAGCATGTGGTAGGATTGGATCCTAATCAGATCATTACTGCAGCAGTGAAGGGATATAATTTCCCATCCACGAGCCACCACCTCTTTCAGCATCTTCTTCATTTATTTCTAAATAATATATATGTTCTTTTTTTTTTTTTTTTTTTTTTTTTTGCTGTGTGGCCAGAAATGAAACCACTCTGTGTAAAAGGCAGGAGGAGAAGTAAGCCGGGTTTAGACAGCGTGGAAAATGCTCTCTTCTTCAGAATTAAACCCAAGCAAGGACCCCAGACAATTTGAAATCCAATGCTGAGATAGACACATGCACAAACATCTTATCTGCCAACCAAATAATATTCCCCTACATCCAGAATCCAACTACTGGACTAGTTCATCTCTTTAGCACAGTGGGCTCTTGTGGCCAAAGGCTAGAGAACAGAAGAAGTAGTGAATGTAGCTAAAAAAACCCAAAACGTATGAGAAAACACCACCGTTGCTGCTGTAACAGTATGTGGCGGCTGGCTTAAGACTCAGATAACAGCTTTGCTTTCTGTATTGCATGTTTAACATCTGGCCAGGTGCTGCGTTTCAGCCCGTCGTCTGCAGCGTGTTGGGTGTCGGTGGGATACCTAAGAGAAAGGTGATGGTTTATGAGCAGAAGGTGCAACAGGAACCTCAAGCTCTTGTAGGGCTCCTTTAGCTGATACAAGAGAGTAAAGCCTTTGGTAGGTGTGTGGGACTCCTGTTCTTCACCTTCTTCAAATCGTTGCTGCCAGACAAGGTTAACTTTTCCTTAAGTCTGCCCCGATAGAGGCACGCTGGCACTGGGGAGTCTCAGTCCCCAGATATCAGCTCTTTGAGGGGTGTGGGGTGGTTTGTGTTGCTCTCTCCTGCCTCTGACCTTGCAGGTAATCCATGGGTGGTTTCATCAGCTACCTTGGAAAGTGTTTTAGCTGCAATACTAATTCTGCTAATTCTGTAAACAGAAGCTAAAAGCTGCATGTATGGCTAAGGAACATTGCATGGTGTCACTTGTAGTCTCGATGAAACAGTTGAACCATGACATGTGCAGCCTTTTAGCAGACAGTGGGGTGCTCCTATCACTCATTTTTTGGGAAAGACTGTAATTTCCCACATAGACTCAGAGAAGAAAGTTTGCATGTGACGCTGGAGAAGCTCTAGAGCTGTGAACACTTGGCAGAACTTTTTTTTTTTTTAGGAGTCCACAGATGGAAAAGAGCTCCAAACTATCTGCTAGTACGCAGCTAAGGATGAACAGGGGGACTGCAGTTGCATGAACCATCATCAGCGGCAAGTCGTTGATGCAGACTGATTTAACAGACCTGCTCTTAATAGCCTTGCCTAGCTTGTGATGCAGCTTTTGGGGTGAAATTGTAGTCTTTTATGCAGAAGTCTTGCTCTGCTGCAGGTAAACTCCCAGGCTGTGGGTCTGTCCTGGTCTGTCACACCATGGGATCTTCTCAGTGGAAACCTGTGTGCATGAAGCTGTGTTCATGTGTGTCCTATCAGATAACTGTGTTGGAAGGGGACAGTCCTGCTAATGGAAATATGGGTTTCTGTATTTCAAGGCAGCTGCTAGAAAAGGTTATGGTTTTGCTTGTGTGTTTTCAAAGGGCAGGAGGAAGAGTCTGGAGCGGGGGGGTCCTGCTGGGTGGCTCAGGAGTGCTCTGCCTACATAGAGCTGTCTCAGCAGCATCACCGTTCCCCACTTGAAATGCTAAATTATTATTCTCCTCTGTTTTGCGATTGTTTTATGTGCTTTTCTCAGCAAAATCAATCAAGAATTGATAATTTATAAGCTCTTGTTTGCCTTTTTCACTCTTCAAGGGGGGAAAAAAGAGAAGGCTACAGCAGAAGGCAGTGCCACAAGTAAAGGAGCATGGGGGATGCAGAGCTGAGCACCACCTCCCTTGTTTGTGAGGTCGGAGGATGCTCATTGCTCGTGCTGGTGAGGGGTTCAATCTCTGCTGTGACTCCTTAAGGTTCTGCCCTTGCTGCCCACTCGAGGAGTGATGGTATGAGCCGCGAGCATGGCTGTAGGCAAAAACAGGGGCTCAAACTTGAGAGGTACCAGGCATGGTCACCCCCAGCAAAGTTACCTGAGTGTGAGCGAGAGCAGAGCATTGCCAGGTTTGCGCGTTTCTGCGTGTACAGAGTGCCATGGAAAGAGGGAGATTCGACTAGGCAGGTAGAAGGAGAAAGCTGGGTCAGCTGCCATCCCGGCTTACACTGAAAAAGAAATACCCTGTGGCAGCATATTCCGCACTTCGGAGCTTGAACCCTGCCTGCCTGCTGTCACGCGCACCCCCACGAACGCAGGGATGCGTCCTCCTGCCTCCCTGTCCGCCTTCCCCCAGCCGCTGCTACCCTGTGGGCATATGTCCTCTCTCCATTCCACCCCCCCCACCTCCCCTCAGTCCTCCCTGAATTGCGGTGAGGACGTGGGAGGAAGGAGCCATGTCCCCTGGGAGCTGCCCTGCTTCAGGAATTTTGGGGAAAAATGAAGCACTATGGTCTTAAAATAGAGGCAAAGGTTATAGCTGTATAGAAAGACAAGTAGAATAGGGAAGCATTCCTTAGATAAATAAATGGATAAATAGTTAGATACTGTAAATAATTATGTAGACAGATGGGTGCACAATCAATCCATAGGTATGGATGATATGGATGGATGATGCTCTTGTAGAAATTGGGGCGATGCGTGCTAGTTATATTGTCCTGATCTTCCTCTCGACTGTTTGTTCCCTTCAGTGATGTTCCTGCCAGAGCAATCATTTGCATGGGGAGCTCCTCCTTTTTCTTGGGAAGGCTTGATTTCACATCTCCAATTCTGTAGCTTTCCGAGCATTGCATCTCCAATGTGGAGAGCAGCCTTGGAAGAGAGATCTTAATAAAGCCAGGAAAGTCTGCTTATCAAAACAGCCCGACTTGTACCTGCCTCCAGTTCTGCTCCTGTGGGTTCCTGGCCCAGCAGGTTGAGGGGAGCTGAGCTGTGCTTGGCTGCCTGCGCCCCTCCAGCGCTTGGGTACCTGCTGGAAGCTGTGGCATCTGTTGTGCTGCCTCCTCTGCCTAGAAGGGGTTTCATTCTTTAGCAGATGGTCTAGAAATGCAAAACAAAGTCTCAGAGTGGACTGTTGACATCCTTCCTTTGTAGGCTGTTCAGAGTTTGATTCAAATCATCTATATTTGTCCTGTGTGTTTCAAACCATGCTTTGGAGAATTTGGCTGGGAAGGTCTGGAGAACTGGCTGCCTCCCAAAGCTTTCCGGTTATAGATATTCCTGCCTCAGTTTTCAGCTCTTATGCTTCTACTCATGACCTGCAACAGAAGCACAGTAGTTGCTTGAATGGAGCAATGTGAGATTTTTTGTGGTTTCCTTGAAAGACTTGGGCATTCAGCTTGGCTCTAGAAGTGGCAGAAGTTGGCGTGGGCAGTGTTTTTTCAGAGCAGTTCTGACTTCTCCTTTCTAGCAGGTAACTTTTTCCTTTATCTGCCCTGGCTTCCTGGTATAACCCACATTGGTCTATCCCACTGGACTCAATCTCTTGGAAAATAGGTGTTACTAGATGGAGCCAATAGCTGATGTGGTTTAAAGTGTAGCCCATGGTGGGTCAAGTGATTCTGAAAGCTTCTCTTAACCTTTTTAATATTTTTCTGGTTGCAATTTAGCCAAGGATATAGCTCAGGAAATGACTTTATGATGTACCAGTCTCTTCTTGTGCAAGAAACTTTCCATTCTCACCCACCAATACCCACTTTAAAGGAAAGCCAGCAAGATTTCATTACTGCTTTACCAACCACCTGCTTGTTAGCAGAGAAGGGCGAAGACTTGTCCATGCTATTGAGAACAGACTCTACTCCCACCTTCAAAGTTGTGACCGCTTGTGAGTAAAGGCTGAAAAATACCCCAAATCTCCCCCTTTCCAAGCCTTGCTATGACAGACTACTGGCAAAGACGTCTTGGTTCATAGCACTACCAGAGACTGTACTGAATGCTCCGTTAAATATAGAAGAGCCGTGCAACGCCCCCGCGTGCTGGACGTTCAGCCTGTTCCTCGCTGCATGCCGAACAAGGAACACGGTACAACTGTTTGTTCTTGCTTCTGTTAGGTGGAAGATGCTCGTTATCTTTCTGTGTTGTCCTTGTGAGAAGTACGTTTGGGCCGGACAGCATGCATATATCCCCTGGTGAAGATTCATCTCGGCCACAGAAGAAAATTCTGGGCTAATTCATTGGGGAATTATCAGAAGATGGGTTTTCTCTATAATGCCCTCAGATGGTTGCTGGCCAGCAGAAGTCCCTCTGGATCCATGTATTGGTTTATGCCTGTTTTTTGGTGATTCTCGTTAGAAAATACGCTTTAGAAGAACTTGGGTGTTTCCAGCAATATGTCTTGAGGATCTTCTGGTCCCATCTTGCCATGACTTACCTCTCCCTGCATCCCACCCTTCTCTCACCTCTCATTGTGCCACAGCTGCAAACGAAACGAGCAGCTCCCTGCACCGTGCGGCTAATGGGGCTGCAGATTGATAGTTCCTGGTTGCACAAACACTTGTCAGGGGCTTGACAGGCTGCTCAAGGTTGCCTGATGTTGCAGGGTGGAGGTGGAGGGAGGGAGCCGGTGAACTGCATGCTCACGGTTTACGGCCCTCCTGGTGGGACTGGTAGGCAGCCTGGCATAGCAACCGCTCAGGGCATTTACTAAGAGATTTATGAGTTTGTAATTTTCAGAAGCCCTGAAGCAAAAGTGTCTTTAATTAAATTTTGATTCTCTCTCCTCTTTCCCCCTCCCCCCACCCCTTCCCCTGCCTTCTCCCTCCCCACCCTCGTCCCTGCCCGTGGTTTGTTTACTGAGACCCGGCAAAGCTTTCGGAGAACAGGTAGGAGTCTTTGAGCGTAGCCAGGAGGAGCAGAGGATTGCAAAGCAAACAAGCAGATGGCAGATATGATAAAGCAGCCCCCAGTTGGCTCTGCCAAGCTCAGAGAGGGCTCTGCGATGCAGTTCAAGGGTCCCACAGTAAGAGCTTCCTGCATCCCTCTGCTCCGGACATGGATTTGGCAAGGTGTCCAAGAGACTGATGGCCAAGCCGTGTTCCTGTGCTCTCATTTGCCTGGTGCTTGGTTCCTGGCATTGCTTAGGGCTACCTGGAGAGTTGGGGGTGTTGGGGACGAGACTGCCTTATGTTGCTTTGTGTTGCCCTGCTGTGGCTGACGTGCACGTGCAGCCATCCATCTCTGAGTGGTGGTCCCCTCTAGAGGGGGAGCACAAAACCAAAGGAAGTCAGGCAGCCCCCATATATTATTATTTTGTTTTTCTTTAAAAGGAAGTTCTAGAAGAATAAGATGGGAACTTGGCCTGGCCTTCGTGGTATGTTGTCAAGGGAGTAGGGGCAGATCCCCCCAGGAGATGCTGCCTTGGCATTGCCTAGGACTTTCCCCCATCGGCAGTCTTATTTTGTGATCCCTCCCCAGCCAGTGACTCAGTGGCAGTGTCCCTACTGCGCCAAACGATGTCAACCCTGTGAATAGGTTTCTACCAACCCACTCAGCCCTAAAGAGCTGCAGTTAAAAGGCTCTGGAGACATAATTGTGTGTGCGTAGCAGCAGTGATGATTTCCTTGAGAGGTAGGACGAAAAGTGGCTCCGTTCCACTACTTCTGCTGAGACTTGATAGCTGCTTCTAGAAAGGGGCTTGGTCGTGGTCCAAGTGCCTCCGCCACCACAGCAATTCCTGCCTCGTGGTGCTTTTCGGTCGCATGTTTGTGCTGCCTGCACACTGGAGCCGTGGTCCGTAGGGTGCTGCCAACCTGATGGGTGCCTCTGGGCAGGTGAATTTGGCAGGGTCTGCCGCAGGATGCTCTGGCAGCCTGAAGTGGGCTTTGTGCAGGGGGCACTTGGCCTGATGCTCAGCAGACACATGCCTCTCCCAACTGGAAAGCCACCAGCCTTGTGCAAGCTCTCTTTTTCTTTTTTTTTTTTTTCCCCCTTCTTTCTTTTCCCCTCTTCACCATGCCGTGGGTGAGGATGCTGTTTATCCCACTCACTCCTTCCTGCTCCCTCGACGGTGCAGATGGAGAAATCGCTCGACCTCCGCGTGTCTTCAGGTCTGGCTTCCCAGCGTGGATGTGTTGTCGTGTCTCTTGTCGTGAGCTACAAAGCCGTCAAGCAGGGGGTGTGTTTTGGGGGCACGCGCTGCGGAGCAGGGAGACAGCGCTTAGTCATGGAGGTAAATGCCAAACGCCCTGTCTTTCTCTGCCCTCGTGGCTTGCAGGCTAACGCGAGGCAGCTTCCCTCCCACCTGCCTTCAGGATGTTGATGAAGTAGCTTGGGGGTAGGATGTGGAATATGTGTAGGGAGACAGGGATTTGGCTGGTGATGGCTCTTACGCTCTCATGCTATAAATGCTGGCAACTGAGGCTGCAAGAATCAGCAGAATCAAAAAGAGATTCTGAAGATCCTGCCTTAATGTCCCTTCATGTTGTCAGGCTGTGCTTGTGCCAGCCGTGCCCAGGGTGGCTGTTGTGATACCCAATCTCTTGTGTCCTTTCAAGAGTCCTTTTTAGTAGGGTTTTCCCATTCTTCATGCCTTTCTCCTGGCTATAGGAAGATGTGTGTTTTGATTCTGCTGCCTCCAGGGCTGGGACTATATTCAGGTGCTTCTGGTCTCACGTGGAGCTTCGCATGACTTCTCCCTATTCCCCAACCACCCACTGCAGTGTGTCCATCTGGTTCACTCCCACCCTTCACTTCTTTTCTGAAGCCGGTCTGTTTCACCGGTGTCTTCCAGCCAGAGGCCAGCGTCCCAGTTAGCTCCTGATGTTGTAAAGGATAGAGGTGGATCTGGGGGTGATCCTCTTCGAGGGAGCTGGGAGATGAAATGTGCCCTGCCCCAACATTCACGCTCGTGTTGGGCACCGGCTGCCTGTTTCTCCACTGGGATTGGTAGGTGCTGCATTTCTGCAGACCAGCCTGCTTGCTTTAATTGACGATTTACACTCTTGCTGCGTAAAAACTCTCGTCTTGAAAAGCATTGGTGTCGGGCTGACAGGGTGGCAAGAGGCCGAGCGTTTCTCGCTGGGCGCTGGAGGACTCGCAGAGCGGGAGGGTGCTGGGTGGCGCGAGGCAAGCTCCTTGCAAGGGCTGTGGCAGAGCCCCCACCCTGGGACTGCCAACACAGCGACGCGGTGACAAGGCGATGCATTTGCTAGTGCCTGCATTGAAATGCAAGCGGTGTTCCTCGCTGACCTCCGATGGGAGCCGCGTCGATGCCCGTAGCTCACCGGTGAGGAAGGGAGCGTGCTGCACTGTTTAGAAAAGGAAATTTCCCCAGGCCTTGGAGGAATTAATCATTTTATATGCTGGACTCTTGCCTTCTGACTGATCTATCTGAATTACAGATTAACTGGCAGCGTGGGGACAGAGGAAGCCATTTCAATGAATAGCTCTCTAATTTATTAAAAGGGTTGTTTGAGCTGGTGGATCGGCAATGCAGCGAGTTCTCCGAGCGGGGATTTGTTTTCTGTCCCCCTCTGCATCTCCCAACCTTTTTTCCCATGCTTGTTTTGTCTCCCTGTTCACAGGACCCCTCTCAAACTTGATGAGGGTTCCAGCAAGGCGGGTGGAAACCCCAAACCAGCGATATTCATTGCAAATGAGCTGTCAGGTCCCAGAAAGTTGTAATTTTGGAGCTTTTCTCTAGGGCCCGCTTCTGTGGCTTTTAAACAAAACCACCACCTTTATGACCAAGGACTATAAATTTTGGAGTAAGGCATGATGTTAGTGTATTGATGCTGCAATTGGTATTAGTCGACCCAAAAAGCATCAGTCCCTTTCCAGTCAGTTCTGCCTTAAGAATGTCAAGGGCTTCCCCCTACCCTGTAAGTCTACAACAGGCTCTTGAAAACCTGCAAAACCTCATTTCTTTAATGATTTTTCCCTTTAGCAAATGTTGATCCCTGGACTTGCAGCAAAGCTTGACACCTCCAGCGCCATTATTGATGTGAGCATCATGGGCTGGGGAGTACCAGGGCTGCCCAAACCCTGGCCCCACTTCCTCTCCCAGTTGCTCAGCATGAAGGAAAAAAGGATTTGTTTATTTGTTTGTGGATATTTCAGACGCGGACTTCATATTCTACAAGCGTCTTACAATATTGTGGGAGCAGGTTCAGGATTTAAACCATTATGCAAGTTAAATATGTTTGGATTCCGTAAGCACCGCACTATTTATCTTGGGATAGAATAAATCTGAGAGACTGATATCACTGCGGCAGATCACCTCAAGGAAGGCTGTGGAGGGGAAAAAAAAAAAAAAAAAAATTGACTTTCTGAGAGGGAGAAGTTTTAAATTTTCATTGCCCTCATGCATGAACTAAGCCAAACTATGGTTGAAAGGATTTTTTTAGCATTTGTTGACCATGTAAGGATTTATCCGTTGGCCTGAAAATAAACATCATGGGTCTGATTTTAAGTTTGGGTCTACAAATTCACACCCTGAGCGAAGGCGGTCGCTCGCTTGCTGGGAGGGACTGGGCATGGAGGTTGTCTCCTGGCAGTGAACCCAGTCCACTGGCATCTGCAGCCTCAATGGCTGCTCGATGTTTTCATAAAAATCCCATTTAAAAACAAAAAGGTCAAAAGTTGACCGAAAAAGCAACAGCTTAAAACTATTTTTGTTTGAAAAATTACAAGCACTGTTAATTACTGCATGAGAACCAGATGGTGGTACTGACCAGTTTAGTTTCGAGGTCCAAGAAGGATCTTGGAAGGAAAAAAAAAAAAAACCCAAGAAAAAAAAAACATAGCGCAAAGACAAACCATGTGTTGTGCCAGGTACTTCACATTTTGAGTGCTCTTTCCATTTGAAACCTCTGAGCAAGGCAAAGCGGGGCATTTATTTATTTTTTTTTAACGTGATTTTTTTTTTTTTATCTTGACAGAATATTAAACCAAAATAAGGAGGCTTGAAAATTAATGTCCTGTAATGACAGCAAAATCCCTCGGTGTCTTGGGAGTCTCATAAATTGGATATTTGGAGAGGGGACGCACAGCTCCTGGGGCTCAGAGGGGCTCTGGTTATTGCTGGAGAAAATAAACCTTCTCGGCGCAGGGGCGGCCGGGCTCTGGGGAGAAGGTGCTGGTGTCAGCATGAAGTGATGTGGCTGGAAGATAGCCTCATCAGGCTAATTGATCTGGAGCCTTTGCCTTTCCTGCCAGGGCTGCCTGTCTGCTTACCCATAATCCCCACCCCTTTGATGGCCCGTCAGGAATAATGGGACTTGGCCCAGTTTTACGTCCATCCAATAACATTATGAAATTGATAGTGACGCTTCCATTGGCACTAATTTCAGTAAGAGATTGGAGCCAGAGGACGAGCGGTTTGCTTTCATGGTGGCTAAGCTTTCCAAGTAGATCAAGATGACCCAAGACTGATCTTGCAGCGGCCAAGGCGTGGGAAGCGGAGTGGTGGGAGGGGGACAGAGGCGGCTGGTGGACCCGGGCAAGGAGATAATGAGAAACATGCCCGATACTTGCCCTCGGCATGTGATGGTCCTGGCTGGTGGGAAGCGTGTGTTGCTGCCGTGGCTTGTGCTGTAGAGCTGCTACTGGTAGGGCTTTCTCTCCATGAATGGTGTTTATTAAGCAGCATTGGGCACCGGTCTCGGCAAAGGTCAGGAAAACACTTGGGCAGGAAGGTAGCAGTGGTTCCAGCTGTCGCCTTTGAGACCTTCAGTGGTTCTTGGTGTTTTGCGTATTTCCTGGCACAGGCACAGATTCCTGCATCATTGTGCTCTTGGCTCAGGTCAGCAATCCAGCAGTGGGCTGGAAGTGCTGGTGGTGGAGCTGCCAATGGAGCCCCTCACTGAGACACAACTGGTGGCCCCCTTGTGTTAAGGGAGCTCCACACTGAGCGGGGTAGATACCACGTCCCAAAGCTTTCACCCAACGCTGGCCACAGTGTTGAAGCTGATGAAGTTGCCACAGCCTTAATGCACGCCATGTGCGTGTTCTTTGCTGGCTAAACTGCAGGATAAGACTGAGGCACAACTTAACCCATCCCCGCTTTCCTCTCTATGCTGCAGCTGTTCAGCCAAGGTCTGGTTTGAGGTGGGGGGAGAGCATCGCCTCGGTGCTGAGCTGGAGTTTGCAGAAGATGGCCCCTTGACACCTCGCCAGCAGCCCTTTCTCCAGCCTCATGCTGCGTTCGCACGTTCACCCTAGCAAGGGGTCGGCGAAAATGTTTATCAGTTTGTCACAGTCTCACTCTGCAGTGGCTGGGGGCCAGGAGAGAGGATAAAAGCCTTGGGCTGAGGATAAATTGGAAATGCAGAAAGGAAATGTGTCTGCTCAGCGCTGAGCATGCAGCCCTGCACCGGGTGTTTCGTGGGGTCACCCACCCCTGGGTGCTGGATGCTCACGAGGAAGTAAAATGCCATCAGGGCATTGGGGGACAAATGTTCTAGCAGGGTCTGTTGTGATAGGACAAGGGGTAATGGTTTTAGACTAAAAGAGGGAAGATTTAGACTAGATATAAGGAAGAAATTTTTTATGCTGGGAGTGGTGAAGCACTGGCCCAGGTTGCTCAGGGAGGTGGTAGATGCCTCGTCCCTGAAAACATTCAAGGTCAGGTTGGACAGGGCTCTGAGCAACCTGGGCTAGTGGAAGATGTCCCTGCTTACGGCGGGGAGGATTGGACTAGGTGACCTTTAAAGGTCCCATCCAACCCAAACTATTCTATGGTTCTAGGACCATACGCAAGCCCCTGGATGAATACAGCCATGGGGCCCTGAGGGTGTGGGGAAAGCAGATGCTGCTGTGCTGCTGCCTCGCCCATGTCCCTGTGTCAGGGGGACTGTCCCCCTCGGTGTGCTTAGCAGCAGATCTGAGCGCACCTTGGATGCCCATCAATGCTGAGCAAGCCGCCATCCGCTTGGGAAAGGGTGTGAGTGAGCAAGCATCTCCCTTTTAGCAAGCACTAACATGACCCAGGGCTCAGCAGGTGCGTGTTAGTGCTGCTCTTGTGTGGATGAGGCGCGTTGCTTTGGGGAACATCTCCACATCTCCCATACGGAGCAGGGGAAGAGCTGTGGATTTGATCTGGATATCCCAAAGCTTTCCACTGGAGTCACCGGGAGTGATGAAGCGCCTGTACATGAGATGGTTGGGGGATGCCAAGGTGCCGGGGCCTCCTGTAGACAAGCTGTAGGAAACGCCGTAGTATATAAAGCGCGTCTTGCGAACAGAAGAGATTAGAAAGCTGATATGATGTTATTCCGATTGATTTTGCTGTTGTATTTATACCTGGAGGTAAAGAGCAGACATACTGGAAATCAATTGGCCCCATGCTCTTCCCCACTCCCTCTGCAGCGCCGTTTGAATGAAATGCTTATATCATTTTTACGGTGTGTCTGTGATAGGGATGAGTGAGCCGAGAGATTAATAGGTGCTGCTGAGGCCTTTACCCAGCTGCTGCCCGGCTCTTGCCTCGTAAAGCCTGCGCCGCTCCGGGGTTCAAGGTGCCCCCGAGGTGACAGCTTGGTGACTTTGGAAAAAAACAAGAGGTAAATCTCTAGTCAAGAGGAAGAACAGAGGGAAAAAGAAGGTAAATGGCAATAAGTGGAGACTTTGGGCCAGGCAGGATGGTGCCCAGCTCTGGAGCTGGGGGCTGGGTGCAGTGGGGTGATGGAGACCTGGGGGAAGAAAATGAGATTTTGGTTTCAAATGGAGCTGATCCCATGAAGAGGAATGCAAATGACAGCCTTGTGCATGGGAGATAAGGCAACAGGGACCTTGTTTTGGTGTCTCATTGCACATCTGGTACCTAACAGCCACCCAAATGTCCCACCAGCCCTTTCTGAGCTTTGACCTTGGGGCTGGGGCAGGAGGGGCTGCAGTGGGGCCATGGAGGGAGTTTGGCTGTGCACAGTCCCGGGACAGTGAGTCCTTCTGCCTCATCCAGGTGTGTGTTTCTCTGCTCTGGGAGCTGCTGGTGCTGGCTCTGCTGTGCCAAGATGCCATCTCAGAGGGAGTTTCTCTGCAAGGATGGATGTGTTGGACCCCAGCTGGCTCCTCACATCCCACAGGGAGCATGCACGCCCAGCGGTGGGAAAAATTGGCTTGTGACCAGCAAGTAGGGAAGGCAGCGGGGGGAATGCTGGAAGGTGAGTGAGGATGGTCTGAATTCCAACACTGGCATCGCCAGGCGAAATGCTGTCTTCCTCCCCACAGCAACAATTGAATAAAACACACTTTTCTTCCTCTCCTGTTGTCTGCTCTACTAGCTAGTTGTTTCACCTGACCTCAGCAGTGAAAAACCTTTTCCTGTTGGCAATTAAAGTGGCTTCCCACTAACCATCCCCTATTATGTGTGAAAAAGTGTTGGCTTGTTGCTACTTAAAGATCGGGATCTGAAATATTCTCCTGGTTACCCCCGTGCCCTCTTTGCAGCCCCTTTTGTGCTTATACGCTTCCTGAGCTGAAGAGGTTTGGTACCGCTGGGCCAGGAGCTTTAAGCCTAGATATAAAAAAAATCCTGCTTTGCCTTCCTGGGGGTGCTGGCTGGCTTTGCTGTCACGCATGGCCCTGGTTTGTCAGCTCCCTCCCTTTTTAATTATCAGATTGTCTCGTCTTTTTTCCTGTAAGCAGTTTCTGTTGCTTGTTCTGCTGGATTTATGCATTTGCGCCGTCATATGCATTGACTTTATATTTTATATGATTTGATCTTAATGTTTCCATTCCTGAGTGTGAGCGCTTATAGGATTTGTGTCAAAGCTCAATAAATAAACCTGAGAAAGGTATGGGGGGCGGAGGGGGGAGGATATGGGAGGATTGGGAGAGGTTTGGGGATCCTCTACCCCCGGATGGGGCTTGGAGGGATGCTCCATGGTGGGACTACCTGAGTGGCTGGAGGCTGGCATGGGCAAGGGGAGGAATGTGCAGGGCTGCTGTGTCCTCCTTTGCAGCAAGAGCCACCTTGTCCTCCTGCAAACACCTGAAAAAAGCAGAGAGAGAAGGAAATGTCAATATGTAAAGAAGGAAACGGCAGCATTTTGGCAGACTGTTTTGTAAAGAAAGATCCTGAAGTGCTGTGGGGATTGCTTGTGCAGGGATCACCCCTTGACAACAGATCTGACAGCCCTTTTTTTTGGTATGATAATGCGTCTGTAAAAGAGGGTGGAAGGTGGCAGCAGGGTGGGGGCAGAGCCACGGGTCCAACCTGAGCGGTTGGTGGGTGCAGGGCACCCAGGCCTGCCCCTCATTCCCTCTCACCCTGAAGTGCCAGTGGGATTTTCAACTCCTTGAGATGATCAGGGCCCCAAATATATCATCTCGTTCAGGAGCAGGGAAAACGGAATGCTGCTTGTCTGTTTTCTCCTGCCTTTGCTGCTGCAAGGGCTGGAAGCTGAGGATTTGGAGTAGACCCCTTCGAGAGCTCAAATTTATGTTCTCAGAGTCTTCATCTGCCTGCAAAGCTCAAGGATATGACCTTTTGTATGTGCTGTTTCCCAAAAAAGCTGATGGGAGACTCTGTGCCCCGTGGGCCATGGCAGAGGAGGGTCTGGCACCTTTGCAGGCTCCGCAGTTGGTCATGGTGTGGTTCAAGCCAGAGCTGTGCTGTATGGGCCAGCCTCTCCAGCCGTGACCTCCAGCCCCTGTGGCATGTGGCAGGGGTTGTGCAAGGATGCGAGGATATCCCAGGGTGAATTTGGGGCAGGGAGACACAATTGAGCTGTGCGGGTGTGGGAAAAGCCTCTTGGACCTGCTTGAGGCGGTGGCAAGAAAGCACGTGCACAGGGAGCTGGAATTAGAGGGATCTCTGGTTAAAGGCCGGTGTTTTGTACAAGTTGAGGGATCTGCTGTGGCTTAGGGGAAGAGGCACCATGTGGGGGACCATCCCACGATGGATGGTTGGGATCGGTGACCCTGGGAATGAGAAGAAGTGGCTGCTTCCCATTGCAGGAGGGCAGGGGACGGGTTGGAGCCCATGAGAGTC
Organism: Alca torda; assembly: GCA_008658365.1. Classification (NCBI taxonomy): domain Eukaryota; kingdom Metazoa; phylum Chordata; class Aves; order Charadriiformes; family Alcidae; genus Alca; species Alca torda. The sequence continues at coordinate 35,090,930 of CM018083.1, forward strand.
TGGCTCCAGGCAGGTTCCACACAGGCACCAAGGGCTGACTTGGCCCCGTGCCCACATCTGCCAATAAAAATTAAGAAATTGATTTCCTTTTGTTTGCCTGACAGGCCGAGGCTCTCTTTATGAGACAGTAAATGCAATCTTGCTCTGAGCACGGCTAGATTTTTAATTGTATTTGTTGTGCTTTCGGTTATTGTTTTATGAGTTTCAGTTCCTTTCCTTGCTGGTGCAGAGATCAGCCCTGGGGGGATGGTTTGATTTCAGCTCCAGCAAAAGGTTGGAATTTTTTTTAAATATTTTTTTTTTATTTTTTTTTTTCCTGATGAGCTGAAGTTTGGGGTTAGTTTTTTATCTGCGTTAAAACAAACGTGTATGTGCATATGTACAGCTCTGAGTTGTGAAGATAGGCTGAGAGATCCTGTCTTGGAACTATCTACTTGCCAGCCAGTGATATGGCCCTTTGAAGAACAGCATTTACGATTAAGATCAGGGAAATATGGAAGTGCCAACAGAGTTTTGAAGTCAGAGGAGGAGGGGATTTTATATGTAATATATATTGGAGTTTAATGAGGTCTGCTTCAGTGCTTGCTATACAATGCATGGTGACCCACTTTACTGGGAGAGCACTTTTTTTTTTCCTAGTTATGGGTCATATACAGTTCCTAATTAAGTAGGTTAATTATATGGCTTCTTTATATTACACAGGCAAATGTAGATGGCACAATTAGCTCTTGCAGTGATCGTTTTTGATCAAAAATGATGTTCTGAGCGATGGCTCCCTGAGGCATGGGTGATGAGAGGGGGATTGCCCTGCAGCCCTGAGCATTTGCCTCTTCAATCTCTGCTTCAGCAAAATTCGTTTCTGTCCTGAGCGTGTCGCCCGGGATGTGGATGGAGTTGTCTTCTCTGAAACCATGTGGAGAGATCACGGCCCCGTGCCAGTCCACTGCTGCACTCGTGGTGCCTCGGAGGCTGCCCAAACCTGGGCTGCAGCACCAGCGAGGTCCCAGCTTGGAGTTTCTTTGGAAGCATCAATAAGGGAAAAGCACTCCTTGCTGAGGGCCGTTTGGGTGCAGCTGAAAATTGCTGCAGCTTGGGAGGGTTCTGAGCAGTGCCAGGCCCTGTAGTTAAAAAGTCCTTGACAGAAGTTTCTTTAACCTTTCCCTTCCCAGCCTGGCAGTGGCTGAGCCCCTGCAGCATCCCTGGGTTATCTGTCCCAGTGCTCAACCATCCGTACTGCTAGGCATTAGGGAAAACATTCAAATCCTAATCTCCCTCAGTGCAATTTAAACCTATTATTTCTTGTTTTATCCCCAGTGGACACGGAGAACAGCTATTGTATTTCTCTTTGCTGCAACCTTTTACATATTTGAAGGCTATTATCACGTGTCCCTTCGGTCTTCTCCTCTCAACACAAAGCGTAATTCTTTCAGTTTTCCCTTGGAGGTCATGTTTTCGACACCTTCGATCATTTTTGTTGCTTTGGAGAGGTTACCGTGATAGCAAGCTGGAGTTTTTGTTGTTCTTCACCTGTCTGCCTTGGAGCATTCATTATGTTATGGATGTGTATGAAGTGACCATTATCTTATCTTCTCCAATCTGTGGTTATTTATAAAGTACCCTATATTCCTAAGCCCGTGTTTTATCAGAAAGCATAGCTCTTAGCCTTGATAAATAATTTACCATTATGATATGATCATGCAAATAGAGGCTCCCTAAGCTATTTATTATTATTAGCTTTATTTTTCTTAAGTAACAAGTTGTCCATATAGCACTGTGAATGAACTAGGCGATTGGCAGACATGGGCTGAAAGGTATATCCTATTTTACAGAGCTTACAGATAAACAAGGAGATGAATGAACGCACCAAGCAAAACTCCAGTTTAGCCACAGGGAAGAGGGTGGAATAGAGAACAATAGGAGATTTTCTGCAAAGCAGAAACAGGGGCCCAATCTGGAAGGGTATTTGCTCAGTATTTACAGAGATGATAATATCAGGATGGATATGAAGCAAGAAGAGGTAGAACATTGCTGGGATGAATGGAGCATACCTGCCCGGGAGGCCGGGGGGAGAAAAGAGGGTGGAGATGAGGCCGGGAGCAATGGTGTTTCAAAGAGGCATCTTTCCTGGAAAAGAGGAGTTGGCTGTAGAGATGTGGGAGGGGATGGGAGAACAGCACTATTCCTTGTGACATTTCCAAAAGAAACGTTTTCAAGCTGCCTCGCTGCTCTTTGGTTAACATCAGATTCATTTTGATCCTAATTTCCCAGTCGTTGTGGTTGACTCTCTCACTGATGCTGCAAAGAGGCAGGTTGGCAGTGTCCATAAATCTGGGCTGGAGCATGGACTGACCACCTCTTCACCCAGGGGTAGCCCTGGGAAGCCCTAATATCTCCCCAGCCTTTCCCTGCAGATCTGTGGCTCCATTGCTGCTGCTGACATTGCTTCACTTGCAGGAAAACTGCATGGGGTTAGCATGGAGAGCAGCTAAACGCTGTCCTTGCGGACAGTGTGGATGCTGCTGGCTGGGGAGGCCCCTGCTTGGATGGAAGGAGAGCCATCAAAAACCTCTCAGAGTATAGATGTAACACGTTTGATCCTCAGAACATATGAAGGCTTCTTAAAGTATTAACAAATAGACTCTTTTTATAGTTAATATCCATGGTACATTTGTCCATGACACAGGCTGAGTTATTCCCAGAAACAGCTACTGCATCACTCTTCAGATTTTAAGTTTCAGAGGAGCTCCGAAGTACTTCATATTGTGTTTTAAGAGCGTAGGATGGTACATCAGGAGCTACCCCAGGCTACCCTTGACTATTATTCTGCATTTTTACAGTACAAAACTGGCTTCTTTTCTGTGTTCTTCTGCCCATTTCTCTGTCAAGTGGAAGGGAAACCTAAATCTTAAAATCTGTAGTCTCTTTCTCTTTTTACTCCATTTTTTCTTTTAACCTTACCTGGAAAATGCACTGCTGAAGTTGGTGAGAATTCTTCCAAATAAAACCATTCATCATCATTATACATCAGAAAATCAGACTCTTTTACCTATTTTATGGCAAAAAAGAAAAATGTTATTGCCAAGATAGATTAGAAAAGTTGAAGTCTAGGTAGCTGCTTTATCTCCAGGAGTTTCTAATGGCAGTATATATTTTGAGTGTCAGAGCAATAGTCAAACCCATAAAAGTGATCAGTGACAGCTTTATATCAATGATGTTTTGGAAGTTTGTCTCAGGCTTGTGCAGTGAGTCCAGCATTTGTCTGAGTCTCGGAGGGGCAACAGAATGACCGTGTCCTTAGAGGGAACTGGATCTCAGCTCTGACCAGCCAGAAGAGATGGGAATTAAGAATGAAAGTGATAGAGCCATGACTGCGTTGTAGGAGTTAACGTTGTCCAGATTTCTATACCCCCGCCACCCACCCCAAAAGTTAATAGCAGAAAGTTGGAGAAGTCCTCAACTGTAAATTATGCCTTTAATCCAATTATATCCTGCAGAAGATATTGGGATGAATTGGCTGAATGATATGTTATAGTCTATACCAGCTCAGTGCCTACCGTCATCAGAAACGTTTCTGAAAGCTTGAAAGGTAGTGCATGCATCCATCGAGTGTGTTCCTTAGGTGTCTTGAGAATGTGATTTATTTGGGGTTTTTTGTTTTTTTTCAAGACCTGGAAACACAGTCAGAGGCAGTAAACCGTCCTTGGATTATTGCAAAGACAGAATATACTTGATGTGATGTACCATCCCGGTGATGTCAGGATTCCAGCTGCCTTGGCAGTTCTTGGGATTTCCCACTTTTGCAGAAATGGGAATGGGTTGAGATGGTCGTGGAGCATCAGAGTTCACTTCCGAGGCTTTTGAGAGTTGGTAGATCTTGTAAATGTCCCAGCTTGGCAACATGACCTTGAGCTGGATGACTAAGAGGCTGAGTCCATTCACAGGACCCAGTGTTTGCTGGGGAATGGTAGTGCAACATCGTTACCTCTTACCCTGTAGATCTTGGGCAGGTTTTGGGGCATGAAACTAGGGATAACAGATCTATAAAGACCTCCTAAGAAGTGAGTTGCAGAAAAAAACCTGTGGAGTGTAAAGAAGGTCAGACTCTGGATCTGTTTATTGGAAAGAAAATTGTCATCGGAACATTGAGTAACAGATGCTGGCTGTGCTTTGTTTCACAAGTACCTGACCTCCTTGATCATGCCATGTCCTTTTAACCTGCTTGTGCGAGAGGGACGTTGCTGTGATCTGTGTTCCTTCAAAATGAGGAGGCGCTGTGCAAGCAATGACAGCAAGGGTTACATGCTGGCAGGGCTTTGTGAGCCTCCGAGAACTACGTGCCCGGCAGGAACTGTGCCAGCCTGGCGTCCATCCTGTGGTTGTTTCTGAAACCAACCATGTTCCTCCAGTATCAACGCTGTAGGAGATGTTGTCTTTGCTCCGTGTCACAAAGGTGTGATTTCTGCTCCCAAAGCAGAGGACAATGAAGACTTCATATCATTCACTAGAAAGGCCTTTCACATCCTACTGCGTGATTAGGCATCTTCCTTTGAAGCCACACCTTGGCTGCTTAGGGAAAGCAACAAGCCCTCGATAGCCTCTCCCACTGCTCCACTGCAAGGGAGATCTTTATGGTCTTTCCTCAAATTATTGACACCAGTCTGTGCCAGCTGACATTTTTTTGACTTGTTTTGTGAACCGCACCTTGGAATGCGGAGGGTCTCCCCTTCCCACCGCTGCCGGGCCCGCAGGCGACGCAGCGTACGGCCAAAGGGACACACGCACCGTGCAAAACCCAGTCCTTCTGGTTTGCATGCAAAGACTTTACAACGTGAAAGAACAAAAGTCATTCACACTGAAATTGCCTGTTTGCTTTTTGTGTTTGGAGAAATACAGTGTGCGTAGTCCCAACAGAAGCATCTTGTGGCAAGAGCTGAATTTTGCCTTTGACTGTCAAAAGCTGGAAGTCACGCTGGCCCAGGGAGCAAAGTAAAAAAAAAAAAAAAAAGCCAGAACCTGCCAGAAGGAATTCACAATAAAGGGAGAGCCTTTTTTTTCCTTGTGACTAAAACACCTGTCATGGCTGCTAGGACTCTGCTAATTACACAATAACTTCATTAGATCCCACTTGGAAGAACAAATGATACTTGCAGCTCTAAAAATGAGCAGCCTTTAGACTAGATTAATGCAGGCAGAATGACTACATGGAGCTGGTGTTTGCCCTGCCCTCCCAGAAGCTCTGGAGAGTAAAATGGCTTGAAGACTCTCTTCTTTGTTGCTAGTGCTACATAATAAAGTAATTGTGCAATTAGATGTAGATTACTGATGGGAGAGAGGTATTTTCTATGCAACGTAGGTTAAAGACTGGCCTCTCTGAATAGGTTTGAAGCCTCAGTGCAGCATCTCTGCTTGTTTTTCATTGAGCCTCTGGTAGCCCCTGGTAGCATCCAGACAGGAGAAAAGGAGCATCTCTAGTTGAGTGTGGTTTGTCTTCCCATGTGAACATATAAAGGAGGTCCTCATGGAAGGCTGCAGTGCAATCCCTGCGTTGTGCAGCTCCTCAGGATGCCATGTTTAAGGAGCATGGATTAAAGGGTTTCACCTCATGATGCAGGTGTCTGAGGCATGGGCTGGTAGGTCAGCCCCCGGGAAGGGTGAGAATAGATGGAACTGGGGAATAATGTTTTAAGGCCTTATGTCCCCTAAGGTTTCCAGCCTTGGCAGCTGATAGCAAAGACTCACGTTAGAAGGTTTAAAAATACAATAAAGCATAAGCACAGAATCATGTAACATAGCTCTGCATGTGAAGCAGGCCTTGGCTCTCAGGTATGGATATCCTTTCCTTCATCGCTTTATTTCCTTGCCTATCTGATGGTGCTGTGAACTTTTTACAGTCAGGAGGTTAAGGGGCAGATGTTGCTATTCGTGACGGTGGGGTGGGCGGCAGCATGAGCTGAGCAGGATCTGTCTGGGGTGACAGACCTTCTTCGGGCGTGATGTTTCTCCAGTCTAAGCTTGGTTATGTATTCTGCCAAGCTCGTGATGCCAGGCACCGCAACCAGGCAACTGGTCTATCTCGTGTCAGCCCCAGGAGAGGGCTTTGTGCGGGACTCACCTCTGCTGTGGTGCCACCTGTAGCTACTCGAACCCCTGCAAGATTGTCAGCCTGGTACCCCAAAACCAGGAGAGAAAACTTGAGGTGTCTTCCCTGCCCTGTGAACTGCCTTGGGATGGGCCAACTGCCGGGGTGCTAGGACAGGCATCCTGTCCAGGGGCTGGTGGTGATCCACTGCTGATCCACAGTGATCCCTACCTACGCTGTCAGCAGGGCTCGCGGGTCCCCTTTCCCCTGTTGTGCCTGACAGATGTGGTGGTGTTTGCAGGTCCCGTGGCAGTGATCAGCGGAGAGGAGGATTCAGCCAGTCCCCTCCACCACATCAACCATGGCATCACGACGCCCTCATCCCTGGACGCTGGCCCGGACACAGTGGTGATCGGCATGACCCGCATTCCCGTCATCGAGAACCCCCAGTACTTCCGACAAGGTCACAACTGCCACAAGCCAGACACGTGTGAGTGCCCGATGCGGCCGGAGCCCCCTGCGAGGACCAGGGGTCAGGTTGGGGAGAGGGGGGAAGGAGGGTGAGGAGGGAGAGGTTAAGAGGATGAGGAAGAAGAGAAGGAGATTTTTGAAGAGAGTGGGTCTTGGTATGGTCCAGAAACCAAAGTGAATCTCAGGTTTCAGAAATCACAACATACATGTAGGTGCTTCCAGAGAAGACTTTCCACCCTCACCTTCACCTCCTTTCACCCTCCCTCCGCCACCCACCAGTCACCTTCCCCCCTTGCCTGAAAGTGCCATTTGAAGCTGGGCTCTGCCGCCTTGGCTCCACGCATGAGGTCCCAGGAGTGAGCAAGAGCCGTCTGGGAGCACGGGGATGGATGTGACCCCTGCCTGGTTGGGGAAAGGACCTACCTCCCCTTCCTTCTCCAGCAGTTTCCCAGCCATGGTGCTGCCTCCTTGGCTCCCCACCGGGCCAAGGGAGAAGCTCAGGACACATGGCCATAGATGGGGCAGATAAGTGGAGATAAAGAACAGGAGGCTGGATGTCTTGTCTTCATGGGCTTCTGTAAAGCTTTTGCATCTTCCTGGTATAAATCTGGGTTGTGAACTGTGCTCGTTAGACTAGCAGGTGGTGATCAAGTGGTCCTCTCCGTTTTGTGTTCCTAAATTCGGAGAATAAAAGAGAAGTGCTGGGTAAAAGGATGCTTTTCTGGGAATCCAACACCGCTTCCTATGTGAGTGGTGAGGTGCAGCCCTCCCCGACATGTAGCTCGCAGCTGGTAGATGAGTTCTCCCAGGCCTTTATCAGCTCCGACATGCAAGCTGAGCAGTGCAGGAGGTTTGGATAAAGTTCCTCTCCTGCTATTGCTTGTCCTTTTGGTTTGTCTTGGTTCCAGGCAGACCTGGAAAAATAAAAAGCTTGCAGAAAAAAGGGGAAAAAACCACAACTTCTGCTATCTCTGTGGCCCAGCCAGAGGTAGAGAGTGCTGCATTGAAGTCGCCTCTGCTCTCCCCTTGGCTGCTGCTGACTCATGAGTGCAGGAGACATAACTCAGCCCCTGGAAACAGGGAGGAGGCTGATCTCCCAACCTGTGGAAACTTATTCAGCATTAAGAGCTCGTCAGGAGCACGCTGCTCCTCGGCCACCGCTCCTCCCATCAGGGGAAGGGGAGCTGCAGCCGCTGCTCCCATGGAGGTGTCCCTGGGCAGCCCCTCCCGGGTGCTGCGAGCTGGCACCCGAGCTATTATCACCGTGCTTTGCTTGCCGGAGCGATGGGGTGTACCCAATGAACGTGCTCGGCTTTCCTCTGATTTTCATTTTAATGTGCTAAATATGGTCTGTTTGTAGAGAGGGGGAGGAAGAGGATGGTGATCAGGCAGGAGCGGAGAAGCTGAATGTAGCATGTTTTTTTCTGTGCCGTTAATTATATATTTTACGTTTCTTATAGCACCTCATCTCAAAATGATTTACAAACTCTGATGACTTGGGGGGGGGGGTCCCCCTGCTTTATTTTTTTCCCTTCCCCTCCTGTGCTCTCTTGAATCTCTTTAATCTATACGCTGACCAATGCAAGACACAGGTGGTGTTGCCGCTGTGCAGTAGCAGAGCTTGAACCTCAAAAGACTGAGTTTTGCTCTGAGCGTTTGCCCTGTGGGACTTGTCAGAGCTGGGCAGGTTGCAGGGGAAGCCGCTCGCAGCAGGATTTGGCCTCGGAGTTTCACAGGGCTGTTTGATTAGGATCTGAAGAGTTCACAGAGTCGCTTGGGGGGGGCATCTGGGGCTGCTTCTCCTGTGGAAGGTGCCACAGGGATGAAATACAGCATTAATCACGACTGCCGTGCTTGGAAATCCATGGCAAATTGCCACCTCTGAGCTCCAGGTGAGGCAGCGGGACTGAAACAAGCTGCCTCCCCCCCCCCGCCCCGGCCCCAGCACTCAATTTGGGTGCTAACAAGAGACAAACCACAGCTGGATGCTGGCAGGCTGAAAGCCCGTCTATTTTTTTCAATTTGTTATTCATGGGGCAAAACCCAGGCTTCAGGACCTCAGGCAGGGTTGGATTTGGTGTGTGTCTTGTATTTTAGTCCCCGGGATTTGACTTGGGCAAAACTTCTGCCTTCACTGGTGGCTTTGCTTGAGGCTGGAAAGTTTCATAATTTCCCTTTTAAATTAACCGTGCTTTGGAGAACTTTCGCTGTAAGGGTTTTTTTTCGATCTGATGTGCTCTGCTCAACTTAAACCTGAGCTGGAGAATATTTGCTCCCATTCTCCCCGTGGTTTCATGCCGGAGGGTTTTTCCTTTCCCCCCTAAGCAGAGCTCGGACGCAAACACTTCTTCACATGCTGTCACTTGTAGAGAGGAGGACTCCTCTGGGCTGGGGAGTGCCTTGATGCCCAGCTGAGCCTGTACTGATGTGAGCTGTCATCTCCTTCCTGCCACCCTGCCCACCTCCCACAGAACTGCTGCCCGGCTGTGAGCAAAGGTGCTCCATGGCACCCAGCATCTCTTCTTTGCACTGAGGTGTTGCTAGAGCAACATCTTCAGTGAGCAATTTCTCTCCCCATGGTGAGGCTTTTCCTCCTGCAAGTATCCCCGTGCTCTCGGATGTTGTCTGCATTGAGGACATGCCGATACCCATTACAGCGCTGCAATGAGGAGAGCAAACTCTATGTGCTTAATGCAGTATTAATAGTACATTGATGTGATATAGATTTCTGTCACCCTCTATACTAGCAAACATCGCTTATCACGCAGGGATGACGGATGTTTTATTCCCAGCCACTTAGCTCTGCATAATGGAATTGCAGCTGAAATATGGAGAGCTGCTCCCTGCCCGCGGAGCTGCAGCCCCTCTCGCTCTCAGCTGGGCAACGCTGGCCTGTGGGCTCTTCTTGTTAACGTGTCCTCAAGGAGATAGAGGCGTGGTCCTCACTGGGGATGTGCTGTTCTCCCATCGATAGGATGAAGGGTGCAGGAGCCAGCTCTCACCTCTGGCTTCCTGGGATTTGTGCAGTTCTCTTACCACCTTCTGCTACTGCCTAATTTAGAGGAGCAGAGGGGCTGAGCTTGGCTCAGGGTCCTCCTTCCCTTCCTGGTGAGGGCTTCTCAAAAAGCCATGGAAGAAACTGCACCACCCTCTTTTCTTGTGAATGAAGCATTGAGTTTTTGAGAAGATGCTCCCCATCTCTTTACGCTCTTAAGTCCATGGCACACTGGGCAGGACTAGGGTTTGCAACTAGTTCTCATTTCAGGCATCCTCAGCCCTACCTGGACGGTTAAGCAAAGAGCTTGGCAGTGGGGACAGTCCAACCACAAATCAATTTCAGGAGAATAAGCTAAAATAGTCTTTTTCTCATGATCTTTTGCATATGGAAGAGAAACCAAGTGGCGTATCTGCTTGGCAGATGTCAGCAGGAGGAGCCACAGGTTGTGATGAGTTTGCACCTGTCTATATTTGGAAATAAACACATGAGAGGAGAGGAACGGAACTTATTGTGGCAAGCACTGTGGACAGAATATGTGATGAGGAGATATGATGGACGTGACTCCATCTTATCGCCAGAGGTTTTGGTAATGCAAAACATGAACCAGTGTACCCTCATTTGTGTCCAGAAAACGGTTATCTGTCCTTCTGGGCAGGAAAAGTCAACTCATTTCATTGGATATCTCCTGATCAGTGGAAAAAAGGGGAGCATCAGCTCGAAATAAGTTCGTGAGGCTGTTGGTAGGACATCATTTCATACATATGCTTCTTGGCAGTAACAGCAACTTATAGCCTGAGCTCCATCTCCTGATGTTCAGGATTTGAATTTGCAAAATGAGTAATTATGATTAGCTGGAGAATTTTGTGGTGAAAGACTGGTAATATTTCAGAATAAACATTTTGGAAGGTTGTTTTACTTTAATAGTAGTAATGAATTATTAGGACAATGCATCAGATATAGACAAGTTCTTGGATCTGATCTCTCAAGCTTTACTCAAATGCCACAGCACAGTTTTGCAGTTCTATTTGCGTTCTGTTCTCTCCTCTGATATTTCTTGTCCAACCAAAGAGGTCTTCTTGAGAATGACAAAAATCAGAGGAAAAAAAAATCCAAACCTTAATGGAGAAAATGGATCTGGGGGGCAGATCCTTTGCAGATCCCTGTCTGTCTCCCAGCAGTGGATGCTCAGTTCCCACCAACGCTTTTGAGGCAAATGGTTTGATTTTGGTGAACGTCGTTGCCAGACACGACCGGAGCTGCCTGTGTTTTCCTCTTCCAGGACTGGCGCAGTTGGGGGACTGGGATGCATTCTCCACACGGGTGGAGCAGCCGTCCTTTCCATAGAGTCCTAATGAGGGTTTTTTTTCAACCTCATTTATTACAGGCTGCCCTGACATAATTACATATTCGAAGTTAGTAATTACATGTATTCATGCTAATTAAGTAATTAGATATAATTACACTAACTGTAAATACATGGTAATCGGCTAAAAAGAAGTACTTCAGGAAAAAAACAAGGCAAATCACACAATAAAAGCGCCATCAGCACTCTTTCACTCAGCACCCTGTCTTTATCTTGTATTTCAGTGCAGTTTAAAAGGAACATTGTGGTCATTTCAAAAATCATAATTTTTAAACAAATAGATTTCCTTCCCTCTGCTTCTAATAGGTCTGGAAAACAAAAATGGGAAGGATATTTACCCTTACCACTGTAAAATCTTTTTGTTTGCCTAGTGTGTTTTGTTCATCCTGGACATGGGAAGCTAAAAAGTATGCAGCATTTCTATTTTTGGTCAGTTCATGTTCCCATTTTTGCCAAAAACAACAACAACAATGTAAAAATAAAGCCATAAATGCTCGCAGTTCCATTTGGCTAAAAAAGAAAACTGAACCTGTTTTGGAAAAGAGAAACTTTTCTTCGCGCACATAGGGATAATAGGATTTGCCAAATATTATTTTCATGTAATATAAATGTGGAGCCGAGTTTGAGGTGACAGCAGGACTCTGCTGCCCAGTCCCCAGCCTGGAGCCAGGCTGAAAAGGTCTCAGTCTCTCCCACAGGTCTCTGCTGTTTCTTCAGCTTCTCCAAACTTCTCTTTTCCTCTTCTGTCCTCTAACATGAAAAACCCAGGCTCTTCTCCAGCAGCACCCGATGCCCATTACTTCTCTGAAGTAGGCATTTGTGGGTTGAGACTCTTCTGCCCTGGGGCTCCTCACTGTCTTATGGTCCTGTTCTCCTCAGTCAACCCATATGAGATACTTTTAGGGGATTTAACAAGGAGCTATGAGTAGCTGTATGCATATTTATGGGTGGTTTGCCACTCTATTCTGTGTCTCCTCGTTTGTCCTAGCAAAGCCTGGGTTTGTGGCTTGGGCCTGTGGAAAAGCCCTGACCTCAACACTCAGCTGTTAGCAGGTGGAAGGCATTGGAGGTCCCTGCAATCACCTTCTGCCTCCAAATTCCCTTCCTTCTGGTTTGTGGTTGCCTCTCGTAGAAACTGCTCTGAGGTGCCAGTGCTGACGTCCTGCTTAGAGATTTGGAAGCTGGAGAAACCCAAAGGCTCTGTCTCGCTGCTTCCAGAGCAGATGTTGCAGGTATCTGAAGAAAAGTGTGAGCAACCAAAATTACTGCTTCTGTCCCCCGTCAGAGCAGAACTGAACTAACCTTGTGCCCAGCACCACCTTCTCCTCCTGTTGCCCAGGCTGCAACATCTGACTAATGGGAGAGATCCCATGGCCATTGGGACTTGATCGAACCTGCTCAGCTCTCCCCAGCCCTCTCAGATGGTTTTTCTTACCTGTGACTATTTTATGCTCTGCATTATTTCATCCAGCTCTGAAAGAGCAAGTGGAAGAAATATCCGTGTTTTACAGAACTCAGAAGTCCAATATGTGTTTGTAGAAGTGGAGTGCCCATCCCACCTATTGCACCTGTACTTTGAGTTGCAACCTCATGCTCAGTGAGTCAATCTTCAGACGTTCCTACCATGACAGGGCTACAGACATGAGAGTTTTTTAGGCTGTTTTGGGGCAGCTGGCAAAATCCTTTGTGTATACCTTGCCCCTCCACCAGCTCTGCAGGTGTTGTCTGTGTGGTTGTATGGAGAGAAAGAAAATCAGTGTGGGAGGATGAGAAACGTGGCTCTGCTGGGCTCCTGCCTGCTTTGGAAGGAGCCGCTGTAGCCAGCAGTGCAGCCCTGCCTTGCTCTGGGTGCAAGGTGCACCTGACTTGGTTTGCACACAAGCTGGCTACCTCCTGCAGCTCCTTGGGTTTTAGATCCTCTCTCTATTACTCTAACGTGTGTTTACTGAAGATATTTGTAGCAACACCTGAGACCAAAAGGAGCTGAGGAAGCTCCAGCCCTGGCATGGGGAAGCGATGCTGGCAGCACAGCTGTGGTGGATGACAACATGTTGGTTCCTGATGATGGGGATCCATTAGGAAAAGAAACCCTTAAATCAAGCAGAACGTTGGCTGCTAACGTTGACCTGCCTCCAGAGAGGCTGCGTTGGTGATGGAAATACTCTTGGATACAGACATCAAGGAGCGGACAGGGAAGTGTTTCTCATACAAAACTCTGCCTGCCGCTCTGGCCTGAAAGCGTCTCCTCTGGACTGTTAAATCCTGGTGTCTGTGGGGCCAGCAAGCAGGGTTGACTCGCTTGGGGTGACTTCGGAAGGGGAGCACCATGATATGTGAATCATCAAGCATTTAACAAGCCAAGTGAGGGGAGGTCATGAGCTGGTTTCCTCTCCTGAGGATTTGGAGCGGCTCTAGCACAGCAGGCTGCTTGCGCGGCCTGGCAACATTGTCCCTGCATCGAATGGGTTGGACCGGACTGCCAAGACATGAACCATCTCATGGAGGATGTATACGTGCACTCTATCTTGCATCCAGACCCCTGCCCATCTCATAGAGGGGATCACACACCCTCCCCCTGTTCTTTCAGCATCCCCTGGCACCCACGCACACACCACCATCCCAGCGTTACGTGGGCACGTATTCCCTACCTGCTCACAGGTCCACTGTGGGATGGGCATGGTATAAAACACTTGCTGAATCAGCTCTTCTTCATTTCCCGTGGCTCAGCTTCCTGCATGGTGACACCTACGCACCCACAACCTCCACCTCACAACTGATGCTGCTGAAGCACACGTGGATTTCTGCTGAGCGCCCTCGCAGCTCTGCCTTTCCTCGGCAAAGCCAGGGATGCCACGATGCTCCTGACTAGACAGTTCCCCTACCAGGGATTGCCCGAAGCCATCAAAGACGGTTGCATCTCCAATTTCTAGTGGGTGTTCAGAGCTTGACAGCATAGGTGTGCTTTTCACCTGTGGTCTGGCATGAGTCAAGACTCATCGTAGCAGGGTGAGAGAAGAGGAGTGGGACGAAATGAGGATAAAGCAGGTTTTCATTCCCTACATTATTGGCTGCAAGCCCAGGTATTGGTGCTTCTCCCTGTCCAGTTGCGCTTGTAGTGCTCTTGACTCCACGGCGCTCTTAAACCTGAAGGAGGTGTCCATGCCAGAGGAAGGAGGGCTCTGCTCATCAGCCAATGCTCCTCATGCCCAGGACTGCATCCCTGCAAGACAAGAGGTAGCAGTGCATGACCTGAGGCTATTGCAAACTCAGGCAGCCCTGGTGTCAGGGGTAAAGAAGGGGGTTCAAGAGCATTCTCCTAATGGTTCATTGATTGTGTGTGAATTTTGCTGTGGGTCGCTTTGAAAATAGCTGGTGTGTGTATGTGCGTGTGGGTAGAGTTGTGGTACTGATTTCTTTTGGCCATCAGTTAAACATTTGTCTTGCTTTTTAATTAGTTTACCGTGGTTTATACTGCTTGGCTGTTGGGAAAGTATCTGGTGGCTGGGGTACCTCTGCGTTCCGGGGATGAGGGTGACGTGCCTGTGGTATCTGGCTGTGGGGTACCCCTAAAGGCACCGGCAGCTCCCAGAGTTTGCAAGGACACTGTGTTGTGACGTTTTAGTCTAACCAGGCTGGTTTTCGGGTTTAAAATCTAGCTCTCAGAAGTGTGTGGGGACTCTCTAGATAGAAGAGCTGTCTCTGTGGTTAGAAGAACATTGTTTGTTCATTGGCTGGTTAAATTACAATTCCTAATTAAAAATAGCTGCTATTGTTTAGGAGTTGGAGCAATTTTTCACGACCACACACACAGCAGGAACATTATTAGTGCTGCCCTGTGGGACAAGAAGTACAGCCCAGGATCTAGCAGAGAAGCTGTATGTCACTAGAGGTTAAAAAAACCCAACCCAACCTTCCTTGAGTGCTGCTTTTGGGCTAGACAGCCCAAAATACCCCGTTCAGTCCTGAAAACTGGGGAAAGACCCACGTTAAAAGATATTCTGCCTAAAGAGCTTCTCGTGTCAAAGGGGACTTTTGTTTCCCAGCCTATTGTGGGGGCTGGCTCTGGGGAGATGGTGTACGCAGGCAGGGATGGAGCAGGCAGTGACGGGGCAGGCGGAGCAGCGCTGCTCTCCGCTTAATGTATATTATAACAAAACCCCAGAAATTGTCATTCTCAGTTGTCGAACGTTTCCAGTCTGCCCCAGGATCCTTCTGGCTGTCTTGTTGGTCGTGGGTGCAGACAGGGAGTGGGTTCGCTGCCGGTGGGGCCGATGGGATGGAGGGAGATGCTGCTGCTAATGGAAGCACCACTTCTGCTGGTGCTCCTGAAGCCCTGACCTGAAGCAGCTGGCTTGCACCGCGGTTACGCGTAAAGCACTAGCCTTGTTGAGCTTGGCGTGATTTGCTGAAGTGAACAGACCTGGCTGAGAACTCAGGAAACCCATTTCCACGCGTAGCTGATGTAAGATTTGTATGCAAGTGCCTCGAGGTGAAAAGTACATTGAATTCACAGCATGTAAGGATTGCTCTCGATGCCCGGGCTTGTCTCCCATTAAGGCAGGGTTTACTGCATAATCCATTTTTAGATTCCTGCACGCACATTCCTAAACAGACTGCAAGTTACCTAACGCTGACCCCTGCTTGAATCTGTTTTTCAGGCCCCATCTCCCTGCCCCTACCTGGATAGATCTGTTTAAGAGACAGGAACAAACTGAGTCTCAGTGAAAGCATGAAAATTCCTCTGTGTACATCAACGATGGGGCTGTCCTGTCGCCTGCAGCTAAGTGTGGTCAATACGGGATGCAGTACTCAAACTAAGCGATGACTTACGGCTTCGTGTAGACTCAGCTTTTCCTGATGTTAGTTCCAAGTTCCTACTTGTTGCTGATGTTGCAGCAATACCTGTGGTTCTCTGCCACAGTTGTGAGTCTGCGAAAATGTCACACCTTTCTTTCAGCCCTACTAACCTATTTTTCCTCAATGAATTGGAGCAGTGAGTCTGAAGGTTACTTATACCTACCTATTTTTATATATATATATAAAATATATATGTTTGATCTATTTGAAATGTACTGTTTTATAATGGTTGGACACCTGTTTTTATCGCGGTAATACATTTTAACAGGCTTTACATCACCCTTCCTTGTCCCACCACCATGCCTCCTTTTTTACCCTTTGCGAGGGAAATGGGATCTATTTATATTTTTTTTTTTCCCTACGAGCATCTCTTAAATTCAGGACAAGCAGTTTCTGTGGCTCCCATAAGTGTGACTAGGAGACAAAGCAGCTGAGTCTCCTAAGTATATATGGCAAATTTGCAATTAGAAGAAAACACTGGAGCAAAATGACTTCAGCCCTTGTCTCCCTTCCCCCAGCCCTTCCCACCCCTCCACCTCCCTCTTGCAGGATTAAGCTAAACTAATCCTCAGATGAGCGAGATCTTTGGGAAAGCAAAGAAGCGAAGTAAAACCAAGGGAGGAGAAAGAAAAATCCTTCACACTCAACACTAATAAGGAAATTACGGGCGTCCTACATTATGAATTGGATGAATTTTTAATGCTTAGGAATGCAGTTGATTTATAATGCATCCATCCTGGACTGCAGGGCCTGTCGCCAGCTAATAAATAAATGACAGGCCCTTTGTATTAAAAGTATCAGTCATTTTACATCTCTGCACTGTAATTGATGTGGAGCATTGAGCAAGGGGAGATGGTGGCCATTAGGTGTATACCAAAGCAAAGGACCTCATGCTTCAAGCCATACCTGAGGTCTTGATATACCAGAAAGTTGCAGCCCAATCTTCAAGTCTTTCAGATTATCCCATTGCTCACAATCCAAAACCAAAAAGAAATAAAGAACTTGGCAAAGGGCTCCATGATTTTGAAAGGTCATTTTAAGCCCAGTTTAGGGCCCTGTTTCTTGTAGCTTATGTTATAGGGTAAGTCAGTTACCCTCGGACAGCAGGTGAAGCTTCACCTGAGGTGGTTGCCCAAACCTTCCTTCCTACGTGTGGAAGGCGATGTGATGCTTCGGGTCTGCCCCATGTTAGACACCTTGTTCAAGATGGGAAATATTGTGCCATCTGTTCTCTCGATGATCCTGGCTATTGGAGCAGGCAGGTGAGGTTAGCTGAGAGTCAGAGATCAGCATGAATTCATATGAATCCCACCACAAATGTTGAGACGGAGGGCTGTGTTAAAAATAAATTCTGGGCAAATTCCAGAGATGGGGTGGGACTGTCCTGTTCTCATGCCAGATCCCAGCAGAGCCCAAATGTCAGGGGAACCTTACTGAGAGCACAGCAGGCAGCTGAGTATTGAGGGATGGAGTACATTTTATCCTCTTCTTAACGAGGACAGGTAACCTGGCATCTTGTACTTCCACTATTTCCTGGAAAGAGGCATTTCTCCTTCCAGCCCATCATAGGGCTGCCAAGCATCTTCATCTCCATTTTATGGATGAAGAAAGGCAGCTGGAAAGGCATCAATTTGCTCAAGGTCACACCAGGTTGCTGACAGCTAGCAGTCTGGCCCACGTTCAGCCCGCTAGACTGTGTTGCTTGTTTATGAGTTGCCACCTGAAGTCCTTTCACAGCCAGTCTTTTGGAGTCAGGAGTTCAGATGTTCAAACAAGTTCTGGGAGCTGTCAGCTGTATGTTGTGATCCCACAAAACGGCAATTCTGAGCTTTTCCTGCTCCTTTCCAGATAGGTTAGATCAAATTATCCCTTTCCACCTTCATGGGGGCTATGCTACAGTCTTATATGTTTCTGCTTTGCTCTCTTGATGAATTCTGAAGAGACCTTTCCTTGCCCGACCTCCTAGGAGTTTTGCTGACCTCATTCCGCCTAGGCATTGCCTCCTGGCCCACTTGGTTGGAGTAGGAGTGGGTTGGAGCCTGAGTGCTGGGCTCGGGGGAAGAGCAGTTATTTTTCACCTTGGCTTTACTTCCTGGCCAAAGGAATTGAGCGGGGAGCCTGGGATATGAGCCTTGCTGCCCAAGAAAAGCACCACTCTCCAAGATGCAGACTTTCATCTTGACCTGGAGGAGGGAAGTGCTTATTGCCTTATTTATTACATTTCCCCATAGCAGCGTAAATACTATATCCGTGATAGATATGGATCTTATGAATAATATAGAGATTTGAACTAAGTAATTGCAGTGCTTTTTTAATACAAGAGATCCTCAGCGTCAAGTACTATTAATGATCTGTCTTGACGCGGTCTCTGCAGAGGGCAATTGCAAACCCAAGTTCCGTGAGAATTTGAGAAATGGGGGGAGAAATCCTAATGTGCTGTTCATCCCTTCTGTTCCCTTTGGGACACTCCAGAAAGAGTATCCTGTCTGCTGATTTTTTCTCAGCTTTCCCTAGACCCTCCAAGGATGGGAAGGCTAAGAGAGTTTTGGGAAAACAAATCCCTTTTGTAGGCAGGCTGGGCTGGGCTGTCAGAGGAGGCAACTTTGGGAGGAAATGTAATACAAAGATCCTAGCAGCTCCCTGCGGTCACTAACAGTTCTCTGGACATTTCTGGAAGAGTAAAATGATTAGTTGCAGTGGAATAGCTAAATTCAGGCAGAGGTAATGATGTTCTATGTCTCTGCTGATGTGAGTCTTGTCTCTTCTCTGTAGCTTTAATTTGCAGCTCTCCTTTCCACTTGCTCTCTGAAATCCTTGCAGCCTTTCTGTTAAGCAGGTGGCTACGTTATTATGAGAAATTCTCTATAAAGTCCAGTCTTTAATGCCTTAGAATCTTTAGGGATGAATTTAAGATTAAGCTTTAACACCTAGTTCTTCTTTGCAGTGACTTCACTGTGCGGGAAGGGATAACGGGACAGTAATTGCAGGATGTGCCGTGGGTCATTTTGTGCCTTGCATGGCTGTTGGCAGAGAGCGGGTAGCCCAGCTATGGCTGGTCCTTCTTGCTCCCTGCTGTAGGTGTTACAGCTGCAGAGCGGGGAAGCCTCTTTAAATTAATGGAGCTGTACGAGAAGGTTATGAATACCTTTTCAATTCAATTTTTTCCCCCCAAACGGAGGAACTCTTTGAAGGTTTGGGAAAAAAAAAAACTTAAAACTCTTTGAACTTTGGGGAAAGTGTGGAGGTTTAGATTGGATGTTAGGAAAAGATTTCTTCACCAAAAGGGTTATCAAGCATTGGAGCAGGCTGCCCAGGGAAGTGGTGGAATAGCCATCCCTGAAGGTATTTAAAAGCTGGATAGATGTGGTGCTGAGGGACATGGTTTAGTGGTGGTTTTGGCAGTGTTAGGTTAATGGTTGGACTCCATGGTCTAAAAGGTCCCTTCCAACCTAGACAATTCTATGATTCTTTCTCAAGCCTTGAGTCAGGCTGTTAACCTTTCTCATTCCTCTCTTTCTAGCCACGTTCCTCTTTAAGGTTCTTTCTTTTCTTTCTTCCACCATCGCCCTTTTAACAGGAATGAGAGCAGGGGGGACCTGTGGACTTGGTGGCCCGTGTTCTCGCATTGTCATTCCTGGAGGAGCAGGTCTTGCTGACCTCTGTGGGCTGTGTTGAGCGGGGATCGTGGGCTCAGGTGTTTCTTTGCTACAGGAATGGTAGCTCATTAGCACTCTGTGCCCTGCAGATAACTTTTATTGATCATCAGCTGCTTAATCAAAAACTCTATCACAGTTTGCTTCGATTATTCTTTTCCATCTCTTCATCTCTGGAGAATCAGTTTAGCTAAAGCTAATGTACTCATTATGCAGTTGGGAAACCACTGCCACAGACTGCAGGTTTTAGGAAGGTTTGTGTCCTCCTTCCTGCACATATCAGGATATTGGGTGCATATTCCTCCACTTGATGGGGTGAAACAGGCACTGGGACAGTTGTGCTGAGCTGGGTTTTGAGCTGCCTGGGGCATTAGTACTCACCTCCCAGCTTGCGCAGAGCCCAGACTCCACATGTAGATCCTCACAGTCCTGGTATAGTGATGAACAGCCCTGCTGCTACACCTAGTGCTAACCCACCCTCACCTTTCTAGAGACACGTGGTGGCCTCCACGTCACCATAAATACCTACCAAGATGTGCACCTTGACCACTGGAGACCCCTCTCCCCTCTCGTAGAGGGATGTTTGAGTAGAAGCAGCTTTATGGCTTTGTCTCTGCTGGTGATCGCTCGGCAGTTGGGTGATGAGGGCTTTCCTATGGGAGACCAACCGTTCAGGAGAGGGTATGAGAGAGCCGGGATGGGGGATGACCTGTATAGGGGTACACTGAAGACAAGAGCGTGGACAGGGGATGTTTGAGAGCTGTGACTTGGGGGAGGGAGATGGGAGGAGAGCTAAGTGCCAAACCATGACGGTGAAAGTCTGCACAGCTGGACCATGCGTTTGGTTTTTATTTTCTGATGATCTGTGTGCAGTGTATATATAGACACAGAAGTGGTGACTTACAGCAAAAGTAGGACGTTAAGTCCCCTACCTAAACAGATCTCAGCACTCCTGAAATCAGCACCTTGAGTGGGTATTTTGCTGACACAGTGAGGGCCACGGCTGGAAACCTGCTCTGTGAATAGTGGCTTTACTCTTTTGGAAACCATCAGAGCTCCGGCGATGGGGAAGCGAGGAAGCTGTGCAGGAGGTGGCAAAGATATTTCCCAGCACTTGCTGTGTGTTTGATGGCCAGCTCTGATAAGTGGCGGGCCAGTTTGAGTGGGGATACAGGAAGGGCTTGGGAGGGAAGCCCTGAGACAGGAGTGCTGCTTGTTCCTGGCCACTCCAAACTTATCTCCCACTCGGGTTTTACTTGATGTCCTGGTATGATTCATTTTTCTTTTGTCTTTTGATGTTTGCTGCATAAAATCATTCTCCTTGATCCTATATGCTATCAGGGCTAGGTATTCCATGCTGGTTATGGTGTTGCAATGACCTAATTTGATTGTGGAGGGTCGTGTCCTGTATAATGTTGTCTCGTTTTCTCGGTAGTCGATACAAACTTGATTTTATTTTCTTTGAAAAGAAAGGAAGGGGGGCAGGAGCCCAGCATCCATGGCCAAGCTTATACCTGCAGCTCTTACCTTATTGCCTGGCCGTGAGGCTGCGATGGCACATATAGTTCAGGCTGGATGGGACCCGCAGGCTCTTTTTATTTATATTTTTTTTCCTGCCGGTACTGAAGGGGAGAAAGGATGGAAGCTACGGCAGAGAAAAGCCCTCATTTGTAGCTTCTGGCACCTCTGATTTGCCTCAAGGAGTCATTATTCCAGCAGGCTGGACGCCCTCTTGATGGAGCTTATCTCTGGAGGGGAGGGTTAGCTGTGTCTCCCCATGGGACCTTGGGTGAGTGTTCAGCTTTCTACTTTTGTCTCCAGTTGGATGCTTGGTCCTCTGTACCTCTGGCTTTCACCTGCCTCAAAGACCCTTAACCTGCCTTATGCCTCTGTTATTTATGAGTAGCTCCAAGGGGAAAAGGAAGGTCTCGTCTCAATTCGTGTGGCTCGTTTGCATGTGAAATAAGCGTGTCGTTTCAGCAGTGGTGGCAGCAGCCCAGGTCTCCTGGCCCCGCTGGTCGCCGGTCTTGTTGAGGGCGGGTTTGACAGCTCCAAGGCTGTGGCTCGGTGAGCGGTGGCAGGGCTTGCTCATAAACTGGAAGCGTCACTGTGCTTTTGTAGAGGTCGTTCAGAAGGCGGTGGTTTTTTTCAGCAGCTCATAAAGGAGGTGTCAGCCCGGTGCTCGGTCTGTGGGAAAAAGAACCTGCTTTTGCAAACTGGAGATTGCAGCAAGCGCTTAGCTCTGGCTCTCGGGCCATCTCTGCCAGCTGGGATTGCTGGTGTGGCAAATTATTCAGGTCATGCTTTCATTGCTGTTTTCCTTATGGGTCCTGGACTTTCTTCCTTTGTTCTCAGGGTATTGCTCATTCTCAGCCCTGCCTCCTCCTGTCCCACTGGGTGTTCACTGGGCGTTTGATGAAAAACGGATTTGGTGTGGTGACAGAGCAGGAGTCAGAGAGTCGCTGGCAGGCAAACCGGACTGTGATTTTGCAGCCTTAGCTGCAGGTAGGAGTTGAACAAATGAGTCGACAGCTCTATGTTCCTGGTGTGGCACCGAGCAGGCTCCCTTGGCTTGGGTCAAGGATTTAGCGGTGGCAGGAAGAGGCCAGGCAGCGGACTGGCAGTGATCTGTGTGGCTGGGCAAGGACCAAGGGAACCGGTACCGTGAGCCTTGAGGGCAGGAAGAAAGGGAGTGGGCTGGACATTGGCCACTCGTGTGATCCTGCTTGGTAGGGTACCAGGTCTCCATGGGCCAAGCGCCTAGCACAGGCAAGCCAACGTCCCTGATTTGTTCTAGGTTTTGAAATATTTAATCAGAGAATCAAATATGAAGTCTCTTTAAGAAGAGACTGGCACACAGCAGCTGGCTGAGTGTCGCAATCAATGTATCCGCTGTGGAATGTTTCCTGCAGAAATATTACATCCTCTCTCATTTACTTGATGATCTTTAGGGTGAATCAATCAAAAGATGCCGCACACAAATAGTTCAGCCTGTGATCCTGTGGGTGTCCATTAGAGAGGCATTTGCTCCGTGTTAATGGACCTGTTGATTAACAAACAAACCATTGCTTTTTAAATAGAAAGCTGTTACTTGATGGCAATTGTTAGCATTTGCTTTTCTGCTGCCCCACCTCCCCTACGCACAGCTCTCACTCGGTGCCAATGCAGGCGACTGCTGCAACCAAACCCAGGTCTGCACTGCTGGGGAGAAAAGCACTCACATCTCACCCAAGCGGTTATCAGAGGTAGACCTTCTCCTAGAGGTTGGCAAGGACAGAGAGAGACTTCTGCGTACTCAACGTGTGATTTCACCACTGTGTGTCTTGTTCTGTTAATCGTGTTTTCTGCACCCAGCTGCCTTGGCATGGGATGCCCTGTTGGGCTCCAGCAATGTCTGAGGAAGATCTTCCCCTGATGTCCTCAACAGGTCGAGGCTCAGCAGCTCCTTGAGGAGGCTGTCTTGAGTTTCACACCAGGCTGCGTGCATGGGAGTCTTCGTTTGGGTCTGTAAAGTCTCTGGTCTGTTGGAGCAATATTGTGTTCATTTCCTTTCCCTACAACATGGACATTTTCCTAGCCTCCACTTTTCTGGGTGAAAATTTGCCCATGTTGCAGTGTTAGTTCTTGCTTTTCTGATACTAGCATGGCATGAACCCCAGCTGGCATCTTAAGCAGTAGAAGATCAGGATGATGGCCACTGCATAGAAGATGTCCTAGCTTTGAAAGCCCCTGCACCAACCTGAGTGGACCCAACCCAGTGAAGACCAAAGCTGTGTAGACAAGGAAGCAGCATGTTCAGTGCTGTCAGAGCTCTGGCGTGGCACTGGAAAGACAATCCCCGGACCCAGCCCAGGACAGACCACTGTCCTGAGCAGATGATTGCAGAGAGGCAGTCACACAGCAGGGCTGACCAGCCCAAAAGGACCAGGACTGTGGTTGTGGGTTATGTTTAACCTCACGGTGGTAGTTGCCAGGAGCTGCTCTGCTTTCTGGGAAGCGTGTTTGGATCCCTGCTGCTCAGCCGGAGGCTGTGGGGGGCATTTGTTCCACCCCAACCTGCTGGTGCAAAGCAGCCGCCGTTCAGTCCGGCAGGCCAAGCATCGCTCCAGCCCACTGCAGCGGGGACCAACACCCCCGTGTTACTTGTTTAGCTCCATCCTTTATCGCTACAAACCAACTCACCCAGAGCCGTCCTTCCCACAGCTGGTGGGAGTCAAAGTGATGAGGCAGTTAGTGGATTAGGGCAGCAGAGTGAAAACCATTTGGCGTTTCTATCCTGATTCTTCTGGGTGCCTTTAATTAGCATGATTGCTCAGCACGCGATTTTGCCATGTTCTTTAGCTCCCCTGGTTAGAATAATTATTCCCCCAGCTCCTTTTGTTCCAATTCCTGATCGCTTACAAAGTCTCCTGTTAAAAGCCATTAAATCCGTAATGTAAAGTGAGAGTAAATGTGCTCAGCAGCGTTCTGCTCTCAGCCCCACACGTGTGCGCCCGCGCGCTCTCTGGCCCCTCTCCCGCTCCCCGCCACGTGCTCTTGCGCTGCGGCATCGCTCTCCGCTCGTCTCTCGCACGCTTCCCCACCCGGCCGTCCCACGTGTCCCACACGGCAGCAGGTTGCGTGCACGCTCTCCCTGCTTTCTGCTGGCACTGCTGCTATCGCTCAGCTCGGTTTCCTCTCTGCACGGGCTGGTTTTGACACTGAGGTTGGACTCGGGGCTGTGGACTGTGATCTCTTACATTTAGTTGCATGTGAAAATATGGAAGTCCCCTTAGAAGTGTATGTTTTTGCATGCTTTTGCCCTGGTGCGGGCAGCTCTCGCTTCAAGGAGAAACATCCATAGAGAAGGACATGTCCTGGCTGTAGTGGCAGGCAGGACTTCTGATGACAGGTGATGGAAAAGAGGAAACAACTTATTTTTTAAGTAAAACTGTTTCCCTTTTTCTCAAGCGTGGAATCCTCTGGCGGTGGTGGGGGAATGGGTTTTGGATAGTCACAGTCCTGGGAGTTTCCATGTTGCAGTGCCTCCCCGTTCCAGAGGCCTGGGAGCTCAGCCCTTTCCCTGTCCCTCATCTCTGCTGATATTTGACGAGCACATGCCAACGACACAAGTGGGGCAGACACACAAAGGCTTGCACAGAATTATGTGGTGTGAAATAAGATTGGGCTGAAGTGCTTTAAACACCTTGTGCATTTAGGTGACTTGATGTGAGAGGGAAAGAGAGGGAGACTTATTTTCAGATCCAAAATGAAACTGGGTCAGAGAAGGGTCTGGCAGTCATGTAGTTTGTTAAGCTTGGAGCTGAATGCTGGAGCAAAAATTTGCAGCTAGACCGCTTGCTGGAAAAAGCTTGTAGGAAAGAAACCCTCGTCCTTCCTCCTTCCTTTGAATGAAGACTCCTAATTCGCAGCCACCACGTGTTTTGGGCTTAGGTCTTCACTTGCTGCCCTGCTGTGATGTGCCAGGTCTTCCCTGCTCTGCAAAGCTCACCCTCTGCTGCAGGGTGGAGTAAGGGTCTCCTCGCACAGCAGCAGCCCCGGGTGCACTTCTTGGGGGGCTCCCCACCCACCTCATCTCTGCTTTGCTGGCTGCGAGGGTCTTTCCAGGCATTTCATACCTTCTCTTGCAAAAACATACTGTGTTTCATGTGTGTTTTGTGGGAGCAAAGCCCTTTCTCCCCCCCTACTAATTGAAGGCCACCACAAATACCCACCACTCGCTGGGTGGGCAGTACCCAAATTGCTCCCTAGGAGCAGCATCATCCCAGCACAAACTTAGGTTCCTCTGCTTGCTGTCCCCTCTTCCCCTGGGGAAAGCACTCCCTGAGCCCCGGGGGGTGTGTTTTAGAGCTTGCCACACACTGGCAGGTACAAAAACATGGTATTGAAACAAAATCTGGAGGCAGGAGCTCTCCCCTGGGAGAATTAATGACATTCTTCTGATATATTTTGGTGCAGAAGGCAACTTATTTTAAGAACCATCTAGTGGGGCAATTATCAAGAGAAGAAGAGCCATGATGGCAACCTTTGTTTCCAAAACAATCAGCAGAATAGGACCACTGGAGAAACACAGACAAAGGACAATTCCAGACAACACAGCATCCAAACAGCCAAAAAAAAATCAACAAAACCTTGTTCCTTGAGGCTCCCTGCTGCCCTCACTGTGTTTTTGCCCTCAGCTCTTCCTGTTCCTATTTACAACTCCTCTGTAGTGCTTGGTGCCCCTTGCCTGTCGAGATCTACGCTCTTCAGGTTCCATCCGCAGCTTGTAAACTCCACAAAATCGCGTTTCCCCACAGGATGCTCCTCGAACACTTCAGGCTCTGGGGCTTGTACCGCTCCTGGGCTTCCTGGAGGGCAGCTCTGGCCTTTCTAGATGACATAAGGTATTGCTGGAGCAGATGGCAGAGTAGAGAGACCTGAGCAAGCAAGGATTTATCCTGCGCCTTGATCAGCTCCTCCACCAGCCTTCTGAAGAGCAGGAGAGCGTTGTGCCAGGGCAGGGAAGGTCCCAGCTGCAGACTGCAGCAGTTGTGTGGTTTTCTGTCCACCATGTGTGTCTCCTTTGGTATCTGCTCTCATATCCCGGCCATCTGTCTTTACCAAGTGCTTCTGTCCCCTTTAAGACCCCAGGTCTCCTGGAGAGGATGGGACCCTGGGAGCTGGAGCTATTCCCTGTTGAGTGCCCACGACGGGCATCAGTTCCTACGAGGACCTTGGAGAAAGCCTGGTCCTGCTCCGTGCCACCGTTTTGCCACCTGCGTAATGAATATAACAGCTCCTGCCTCCTCAGGGAATGAGCGAGGCGTAACAAATTAATGTTTATGAAGCGCTCTCCGACTGAAAAGAAGTTTGCAATGGGGCTGTTGCTGTTCTAACTTAGGGGCTTCCTTTGCTTGTTGGCTCTTTGATGTGGCGATCTGTGGTACTGGTGGATCAGCTGTACCATAATTGGAATTAATCAGCAATTAAGGAACACGAGCCCAGCTAGGTTCTTTCCCAGTGGATATTCATTTCTGGGCAGATTAGTCAGTGGTTTCAATAACTCTGCGTAAAATGCTTAGGGTGACTATTGCTATCTGAAGCGGCTGGGGAACAGAGGCGGTGTCAGAGGGACACGGATACCTGTCAGGCGAAGTGGAAATGAGAAGCTCTTGTAACACTGTGCACAGTGCTTAAATTGGCAGCACTCTGAGGGCTGACTTGGAAAAAAAAAAAAAAATAAAAATTGACAAAAGAATATATTTGAAAACCAAAGTGATGAAAACGATGTATTACTTGTTGGGATGAGATCTTTCATACCGGGTCCCGCGGGCTTTGTGGAGTGCAGAGGCAGAGGGCGGTGAGAAATGGGGACTCGCGGAGGCAGGGAGACGCGGTTGTCCCTCCAGCCGGTGAGAATTGCGGAGGAGAAGGCTCTTGGACGTAGCGGTGCAAGCACACAGAGGGACAGAAACAGGGCAACAGCCTGATAACACCCAGGATGTCGGCTACCAGCGAACTCTCAGGCATTTTGCAAACACTTTCCTGTGGCTCGTTCTCATGGCTGACCTGTAAATCACAAGAGTTTTGCCACACACATTTGCACGACCATGGGTGTCATGAGGGACAAAACAGCCATCCTCTTTGCTCAGGTACCTTCCTTCTGTCCCACTGTGATTTAAATAAGGCAGAGACTAAGCTCTGCATGTTATGGGTGAAACTGCTGAGTGCCCAGTCCTTCCCCCATCCCTGGTCCTCTTGCAAGTCATTCCACATACTCTGGCTTCAATCTAACGAAAACAAAACCGATGAGGCCCAACTGATCTGGCTGCTTTCCATCATGCAGTGGGCCTCCGAGTAGCTTTAAATAGCTGCACCTCTGTGCAGCCTGGAGAAAAGCATTGGCTGTGCCTCTGGATAGGGACGGTAGCTTGGAGTCAAATCATAGGGCATCTCAGACCTGAAAATAGCCTTTTTAGCTTGACCTTGGTCTTAAATAGAATTTTTAAAAAAAAATTTTTTTTTTTTCCTTCTTATTTTTAATTTTATACCCTGGTAAGTGCTTTCCTACTCTGGGGCTTTTCCTAAGGGGGATTGGTGGGGAATCTTGGAGCTCTGCCTCCTGAGCTATCAGGCTACATCA
This sequence comes from Alca torda, assembly GCA_008658365.1. Classification (NCBI taxonomy): domain Eukaryota; kingdom Metazoa; phylum Chordata; class Aves; order Charadriiformes; family Alcidae; genus Alca; species Alca torda. The sequence continues at coordinate 35,118,476 of CM018083.1, forward strand.
TTTAGTATCTTGGAACTACTCCATCCATGAAAGAGTTCCAGAGAAAACAAACTTGTGATCCCGGCTAATATGGACATGGCCCACATTAACGGCGGCAACAGTAGAAACGCAACGGATACTAGAATTCCTCCAACCAAAGGTTTAATGAATCTGACATAGTCTTAAAAGAGTTCACTGCGTGGAAAGCTGCGAACACTGCCCTTTTCTCAAGGAACATTGTTCAGCTGTTGAGTGCCTGTGGTATTCTCCTACCCCTTCCTCTGCTCTAGTTAAGCATGAGAGAAATTTGTGTGGAAATGGAATCTTCTGGACCCTTTTGCTGCTGCTGGCTCTCTTGCTCTCAGCCCAGCTCTTCCCTTTCCTGCCCTCAAAAACACATGCAGTGCTGCGAAATCCTCCTCGTGATTTTGGGTTGTGGAGAAGATGAAGATGCCACAAACTGTAGCTAGAGCTCCATCTAGCACATTCCCACGAGGCTTCCAGTGACGTCAAGTCTCATTGACTAAAGTGGGAGGCTCTTATGCCTGAGATTAAACCATGGAAAATGAACGAAGATACAAGGTGAGCTGCTGTGGAGGGGAATAAGGACCCTGTTTCCATGAAAATGAACAATCATAAGCATTTCAGTAGCTCTCAGAGCCGTTCTATGAATCTTAAAAGAGCTGTTATCTCCTTGAAGATCTGCTCGAGGCCTGTGTATCGGCATGAAATTCATCTGTGGGCTGAATTTTCTTGCAGTTCTCCATTGTGGTCAACAGTGTTGGGCTGGTGTAAATTAGAGAAGGTCTAGGCTCTTTGACTTTACCTTGGATGGTAGATGAGATGACGTGCTTATCTGCAGCTGACAGCATAAGGGAGAACTTTATGGTGTGCTTCTGCTGAGCTTCTGTGACCTACTTTGTTGTGGCAATGAAGACCTCAGGCTAGGTTGCATCTCACCTTGCTGTATGTTGGGGGAGTGAGTTAAAAAAAAAAGGGTTTTATATCACAGCCCTGCAGATGAACCCATCCATGACAGGAAACTTGGGTTGCTGTGTTGCTTCCCCCTCAGATATAGACTTATCAGTCCTGGTTTGACTAGACGAATGGCTATTTCCTTCACTCTGGATGCGGGCCAGGCTTGATGGTTTTCATGCCTTCTTTGATGCTATTCATACTTCATATCTGTGCATAGAGAAAGATAAAATGTACAGTGTTGCTGGAATCTCCTGTTGCTTTTCCTTTATATCATAAATTCTGCTGTAGCACAGAAGAGAGATCAAAGCTCTGTTCCCTAACGTGGGCTGTGTGGATAGCTGTGTTATGTTTGGCCAGCTTGTTGCCCCTAATTTGCTATTTTTGTTTAACCCATTTTTGTCAGGTGTTACATGGCATCCCATTGCTTTTCTCCTCTATTCCCACAGCAATTTATGCTGCTGTTTTAGAAGCAGTTTCCATCTCTGGGTTTCAAAACTGGGCTGCACCAGTCCTGCTGTGGCGGATGGGGCTGCCATGAGGAGTTGTGCATCATTTTCCACGTTGTTCCCTCTGCGTGTCATGTTCCCTGCTGCTCTTCTCAGGTCACCCGGAGCAGCCTCAGGTCTCAAAAGCCCTAGAAGCATGGTTTATTTGAATGGTTGCAATTTTACCAGAAGGCAAACAGTGAACGTGAGGTGAAATTATCTGGTTTGTCTCCTTGGTCTTGCTCTCGGTCATTGGAGGAAGGATGTTCCTTGCAGGGCACTGTCTGTAGGCTGGATTGGGTGTGTGCATGGGGCAGAGTGGCTGAGATCCACTAGCCAGGGTGTTGGGAAATGCAAGAGAGCTCTGGAGGACTAAGTGGATGGCCAAGGTTGAGGGCAAAAATGGATTGCATGGTTCGGTTGCCTTCAATTTTCTTGTCCTTTCATTGCTACATCCATCCAGCCTGCTTAGAGAAATGCCCCATCTGCTCCCTCCATCTCAAGCTGTTAGTGGTGCACAGCAAATCTGAGCTCATTCCTCCTTCCCTATTCTCCAACACTCTCCATACATTTATTCCGCTACCATACCATGGCTATTAGTAGAGACAGTATCATGTTTTATTTGAAAAAGTGCTTCACTAGAGCAGGGAGAAGCACAGTTTAATGTCAGACCCTTCTCAATTTTGTAGGTCTTTGGAGATGCTTTTGCTTTGAATCTACAGGGTGTCGTTTTATTTTTTTAATCTCCCTTACTATTTTCAGCCTTCTATATTGGAGTTTACCTCCAAATCTACAACCAATATAAAAAATAGTATTTTTCCTCCCATTTTCCAGCTAGCACTGAAAAATGTCAAACTTCACAAAGGGATTGTTTTTAAGATTTCCCCAACTCCTTCTAAGAAGGTGAACACTTTTCTTTAAGACATTTCCAAGCTGGTTTTTCAGGTGCTAATAGCTCTGGTGGTAGAAAGATGACATTTGTCATAGCAGCATCCAAACCCTGAGCCTGTTGAGATTCACCCATTTTAACCCTGGACATCTCAGTGAACGTCATCCATCTCACATCTGACAGAGAAGACATAAACCTAGCAAGAGCCTTGTTGGTTTCTGCTCCATACAAGAGAATGGGGTTGAAGGTAGCAGTACAGTATGGGAGACAGTAGTGAGGAAAGAGAGAAAACCAGTTAGGAGAGAAGCATGGGTTTTTTCAGATTCTTTGGGGACTTTAACAAATCAGAAGGAGAGGATGCCAAAATGACCAATGCTGCATTGCTTCCCCAAGTCAGCAGTATGTTTAGCCCCTAAGCTTCCGAAACGTAGGCTGTTCTCCTGCCACGTTCCTCATTGTCCTTCAGCAGCGACTGCATATCAGTTATGGGGTAACCCCCACTGCAGTCCCATTCTGCAAAGACCCTGGAGGTGCCTGCAGTTGGGATTCACAGCATAGAGCTGATGACAAAAAGCAAAGCCCTCGGCGTCCCCAGACTTAAGTCTTGCTGATCTTTCACGTGTCCCTTTGCTGAGGCTCTGTGTCCCCAGTGGGTTTTTAGGTCTGTTGGATGTGGTCCGGCAGAAGTGGAATTGCCTTTATTTAGCAGTGCTAAGAAATGCAAAGAAAACAGAGCAGACAGGAGTGCTCCTTGGAGATACTTACTATTGTTGAGTATAGACTTTCCCAGCTATCCTTTGGTGGCCATAAAATATATTTATATTATGAAAATCAAAACACGATAAATAGTGACATCCAGGGCTGCCATGTTTATTTGTCTCCCAGTGACTCTGATAAGAAATGGACTTAGTTTACTTACACATTTCCGAGCATCAGCACTTTAGACTCTGCTCTGGCTCTGAGAGTTGAGCTAGGCTCTTTCTCACTACTAATGATATTTCAACACTTGGAATTTGCCTATGAATTTTGTTTATGATGCATGAACCGAAGCTGAGCCTGGCTTACTCTCCCATGTGGATCAGTCCTTCAGGGCCACTGAGAATAACAGATTGTTTTCCCCAAACAAGTTTAAACAGTTCCAAACCAAACAGCTTTTGTCTGCATCCTCAGGTTCATCAGAAGAGGCATGCATTTGATAAGCAGATGAAATAAGATAGTGCAGGGAAGAGATATAAATAGATATAAAGGAAAAAATAGAAAGAAGAAATAGGGGAAAAAATAATCTTCTGGCTGGTATAGATTCGGTGTGAGAAACTTTCTGTTCCTAGCCTAGTGGAAAGCATGTTTCCTATTGAGATCAATTCTCAAGAGCATCCAGGCTGCTCCATGCTGCTCTAGTGATGCCAGACTTGGGATAACTTACCTGATTTGTTGAGGATTCTGTGACTATGAGGAGCAGGAGCATTTTCCAGACCTTAGAACAATTGTATAGCTAAGACATCCCAGTAATTTTCTTGGAAAAACCCTTTGGGCCCGTGAGAAGCTGGGACAAATTAGAGCAATCCCCAGGATTCTGCCATGCGTGTCTTGGTCTTGGCAATTTGGTGGATCTGTAGTGGGGATACATTCAGTGACCTATGCCTGTTCCTGCCATGTGTCTTTCCAGTCCATTGGGACGGCCTCAGCTGTAGAAATACTGTTACAAATGGACGTCTGAGAAAGCAATGTAAAAATCTATGAGCTGATTCCTGAGACAAATGCATGGGTCTTTTCTGCAAGAACTTGCATGACTTAACACAAAAGGTGATAGAAAACAGGGGTTCAAGTCAGGAAGAAGGGAAATGTAGGCTAAATTGTGAACCAGAATGTGCCCTCCTTCAGTCAGACCTTGAGGAGAGGGCTGTGGGACTGGATGTCTCAGCAGCAGGTTTGCTCCCTCCGCTCCAGAGAACTATTCTCTGACAAGCCCTGAAAATTTGCATTTATTTACCTTCAGAGAATAATGTTCATCTTTAATAGTCATTAACATCTAATCGCTTCTATATTAGAAACATGCTAGTCGTGGGTTTCTGTGGCTGGAGCACCATAGAGAGGTGGTTAATACGGCCCCTGAAAATGTTATATTTACCCAGTAAGTTCATTGGAACCGAAGGAAGGAGCATGCCTATGTTCTCTGCTCCACTTATTTTTCCTTTTCATCTGGCCAGTACTTCTGGCAAATCCTAAACTTTAAAATTACTTTTAAAGAGGTGGGGTTACGTTGAGGAGAAGATGCCTCCAGTGTGCAGGTTTCGGTGTAGATGGGACAGCTGGGGCTAAGGAATTCTATGGGGTTATGAGTGGTCTCCCCAGCCTTGCAGTGGTGCTCTTTGGCTTCAGAAATATTAAGCCAGACTACATAAATTGTGAGAGCAAACCAGAGGAAGGATTCTCCATTTTCCTCACTCCCTGCCTAGGGGAAAGATGGACTAGGTAGGACTTAGGGCTTTCAGTGGGAACCTCTAGAAAAGAGTTGTTCCCAGTTTTCTGTCCAGACTGCTTGCATGCCCTTTGCCCTCAGAGCACTTGTGTCTGCACGCACCACGTTAAGTAATTGCCTGTTCTTTATGGAAAGACAGAGTGAGGTAGCCCTGCCCAGAGAGGGCGTTTTGGCTTTAATTTAATGGCAGCCGTTTGCTGGTTATTCATTTGGTTCTTTTTTAATAATTACATGTGTGTCGATATCTCTCTCTTTTTTTCTAGTTTTGCTCTTTTTTGTTTTTTCGTTTACTTTATTTTGCTTTTTTCTTTTTTCTGTTTTTTTTTCCCCTTTAGGTTTCAGAGAAATTATGTTGAATCCAATAAGCCTCCCCGGACATTCCAAACCTCTTAACCAAGGCATTTATGTTGAGGATGTCAGTGTTTATTTCAGCAAAGGACGTCATGGCTTTTAAAAACTCCTTAAAAGTCCCTGTTCTGATGTCAAGTTTATAGGCTGTGCCCTCAAAATGGTGGGAAGCAGTAAGCGTGGTCTGTATGGATTGAGGTCTCCTCCTAATAGGACTCTACAGCCCTGCCTGTACACACGTTAAAGCCAACTGAAACTGTGGTTTTCTGTCACCAGATAAACAGGGTTGTTCTTTTCCTCCAATGGTCGCTGTGTTCGTTAAATATTCCTGCAAGGCACAACAGCAGCAATGAGAGCAAATAAAGAGAATTAAAACCCAATTGAAAGGAGTCATCCTAATAACACAGTAAATAATTGTACTTTTGCTTTAAAATAAAACACAAAACAAAACCAACCAAGCCAACCAAACTGACATCTTTAGTCATGTCCTCCCTGCTTGGAGTTTTCCTTGTAAGCTTGTGTCTTCGCAACACCCAGTGAATGCCGCCATCACCTCTTACGTGGCACCGCCATGGGAGGTCTCCCAGAGCGAGCCGAGGCGGGGAGCCTGGAAGAAACTAAAGCAGAACGAAGACTTTTGGTAAGAACAAAGGCAGCCCCGCTCCCAGTTCTTGCACAGAAAATAATGTTGGAAGGAATAATAATGGAAAGCAAAAAATCTTACTTCTCTGACAGGAAGAGAATGCGGTTATCTTTGAAGTGCACATATTCTAGGAGGCTTTTTTTGTTTGTCTGTCTGTCTGTGTGTGTTAGAGCGGCTCGTTGGATCTGACTATATCGTTGTCGTACTCTGGTCTCTCCCTGCTGCTTGAATGATGAGCTTTATCTGAGGAGTTGCCTGGACTTCCCGCATGGATGGAGAATCCATAGCGCAGGAGGGTCCATGTCCTTGCCAGGACTAGGGCAGTAAGCAAAGTGGAAAAGCATATCGGGCGCATGCAGGTCCCAGTTGCCGGGCCTTTTCCAGCCCCCTTTAGCTCTGCCCTGTATTTGCACTCAGCTCGAGATTGATCGTAACCCAGTCACGTACCCAGAACCATCAGCTCAAGGCAGACTGACTGAAGGGGAGGAAAAATAAGTATTCTGTTGCTTCTTCTATGGCATAAACAAGAATATCGATCCTATTCTCTGGCCGATATTCGTATTCTCTCCCCCTCTCCCATCCCACTTTTGTCTTACTTCATCCAAAGCCTCTCAGATGGAAAAGTAAACCCTTTGATACTGTCCTCAAGAGAAGGCAGCTGCCCTCGTGGCAACTTGCAGGGCTTTCCTTGGACTCTGAATGTCACGTGTACGGGAAACAGATTTGCTCACACACATCAGTGATAACCTATAAGCAAGGCAGATTTTCTCTAGAGAAAAAAGAAAAGCCTTCCAAAAGCTTCAGGTGGGGCCAGATCCTTTTCCGAGAGGAGCGTTGAACCAGGAGCTTGCTCACCAGCCACTCAGCTTGTCTTGCCTTCTCGGTGGCCTGAGACGACCTTATCACATCAGGGAGGTCTCTAAATCACCAGCCCTGAAGGGTTGCTGCCACTGGAAAGAGTCACGGTCCCCCTTCGCCAGAACTGGGCAGAAGCCTCAGAATGGGATGTTCTGCTTCATCCTGCCTTTACGGGTGACCTGCAAGAACCGCCCTGGAGACTGCCAGGAGGTTTTATTATCAGCTTTCCCATAAGTATGTCCCTGGGAATATTCCATTCTCTTGCTTCTTCTCCTGGTTTCCTGGTTTGCTCGCGTTAAAAGGTAAAGTGCAATAGAAGAGTACAGGAGAAACGGTAGCAGATTGCTTTAAGTTAATGGACATGCCTTAGGGGGGCATCTGCGTCAGGACGAGGAGGCCTGGCTCAGGTTGGATGGCTTCAGAAACCATGACCAAAACTCTCAACAATGTTTCCTGCCCGCATCGGAGCTGGAAATGCAAGAGGTGCACCGCCAGAGAGGACCTGCGGCCATGTGTTATTGACACCTCAATTCTGCAGATTCACAGAGTGAGGAGGAGCTTCGCCAAGCGTGTGAACCACTGGGTGCTTGTCTGAACTGAATTCCCCCATCTGCTGGAAGTCGCCCACCTGGCCTGGGGACGTCTTGTCCGTCTGAACTGTCTCCTCTCCCTAGCACTGTTCAGGGGACTCTGCTCTCAACTGTGTGTATCAGTCATAGGGATACATCCGTGGGCCTGGACCAGAAGCCTATATCCAAACACCCTAGCAGAGGAAGGGTTGAATTTTACAGCTCAGGTCCATCTCTGCTTAGAAGAAATCCTCTGGACCGTACAGCATAATTTAAAGCAGTTCTCCCCACTGTGATCGATGTCTCAATTTGTTTAACGCCAATTAAAGTCTCTGGTTCCTCACTGCTGAAAACGAAAGCCAGTCATGGCCGTTTGCGATTGGTGGCTTTAAGTAGCAAGTCTAAGGATGTTTTTTTTTTTAAATTTTATTTTATTTTTAATTATTGTAAATCATTACCTCATTTTCTGTCAATGAGACTCCTCCATCTTTGAGCATTCTTATCTTGCCATAACTATCATCCTGTGCTAATGGGAAATGGGACGGTCCCTTTTCACAGAGACTATAGGGGTGTTCAATGTCTAGTTTCTTAATAAACACTTTATTTTCTAACGAAACAGCTGCATCAGGTCTCTTCTTTGAAGACAAAATAAATAAACATTCAGAATGACACATCCTATAGTCTACTTCTTCATGAGATGGTCCATGTGCGGGGAGTCTGGTTTGTTTGCTTCTTTGGGGGGGTGCGGAGGGTGGGATGTACAGTTGTGATGTGAACATTGCTCTGGTGTAGCTCTTGCTTCTGTCATTGTCATCAGGCACAAAGATGTTTTCTTGCCTGAGAGCTTAGCTGCTGATGATCTCAGTTGATAACCTGTTGTTTTTTGTAGCTCAAAATGGTCATATTCTCAGGGACAAGGCAGTACTGCTGGGAGATGGTGTCAGGATTTGCCAAGACAAGTTTCTACAGTTAGTAGAAGGAATTTTATTAGGAGCCTTATCTCTCAGGGAGCTTGACACTAAAAGATTGTTCTGGCTGCAGTGTTCTTGTTTCAGAACGTGCTGTTGTTGCAGGTTTCCCTGCTTGGCTGTGCAAATTGCTCTCCTGTTGGGTGTTGGGCTGTTGTCCCTTCATCAGGGACAATTAGCCTCCTATTATGGTAGTGAAGATGTGTTTGATGTAGAGGCAGTGGGGTACGAGCAAGTGCCGCACCCGGGTTACTCCTCAGGAGTTCGTATAAGGACGGTTGGTTGCTCCAGGAGGTGCAGGGCTTGGCATGAGGATGTGTCTTAGTGGTTGTGTCTTAGTATTGTTAATGGGAGATGTCATTTGTGTGACTGAAAGCTGCCATGCCAACCTGCAGGTGGCTGCGGGCATGAGGCTGGGGGTGTGTTTGAGCTGATATCGGTGGATGGTGCTTGGAACCCTTTTAGAAAACCTGGTGAGAGTTTTGATGAGCAAAATAGAAACATGTTTTCCAGCATCATTCTGTTCCTACAACTTCCTGGCATGACTTTCAAGCAAATGTCTCAAAATGATGCTATGAGTGAATTTCTGCATGCTATTCCCTTCTGATGGCTATGCTTCTAGAAGTGATTGGGTGCTGTCGTTCACAGGATTAGGCGATGGCTAAGATCTTTACCTTTCCAGGGATGTCTGCGATGCCTGAGACAAATGGTTGTCTCCTGACCTATAAGCTTACTCACGGGATGGGCAGCTGAGCTGCATCAGATTTCATCCCTATTTCCTTCTCCTTTTTGAGGTGTGGGAAACAAACACGGGTGTGGAAGCTCTGCCTTTTCCTCCCCACTACTCCAGGGTCTGTTATCAAGTTTCACAGCCCAGAAGCATTGCAAACAGGGGGTCAATTAGCCAATTGCTTAGCCTGCTGGTATGGTCAGCCTTAGTCCACCTTGCTTTGTGCTTCAGGGCAACTGATTCCTTATCCATGAGTTCCCACAATGTTTTTGCTGCTGCCAGTTCCTAAGAAGGTAGCTTAACTGTGCTGGTGGGCTCTGACATGTATTGCAGAGGGGTTGGGCACTTGTTTCTCCTTGTGCTTGCTTCTTGGTTGCCTCTGTTGCCTCTGTGCCTTCACCTATATGAAGGCTTCATGATTTTCAAGACAGCTGTACCCTGAGTTGATACTGCTGTCCTGCTCTCCCTTCTTACACTGGTTTCAAATGGCTCTTTACATAGCTTATTACTGAAGGAGCTTGGGGTACTGGATTGGTAGGGTGCAGGCAGTGGTACGTATCATCTCCTCCTGAAAATCACAATCCTGCCTTCTCGGTTCTTGTATAACGTGGAGCCTGCATATGAACAAGCAGAGAAATTTTGTTTCCTTGTGTTTTGACTCTAAAAAGATGGAGTTATATTTCTTTTAGTTCATGCCCGGAATGAGTGTGATGGGCACGGTATGATTCTGGCAAGGTACCTCTCTGCATGATGGAAACAAAGCATGGCGCGGTGGGACGTTGGGCTTGGACTTGCTGCGGGCGAGTGTTTGATGTGTGTGATGCTGTAGGTCACAGCTGAGTCTCTGTAGCTGCTCATCCAGGTTGCACAGGATGAGCCTTGATGGTTTTGCTATTCTTTTGCTTATTTAGATGTGCTTCTAAGCAGTCAGCCCTTCTTTCTCAAGAGGCTGGAGCTTCTCCGAAGGTGGTAGCTTTCTCTACCACCAGGTCTTTGGCCTTTCCAGTATGCGTCTGTGACCAGGGTGGTGGGGCAGAAGTCCCAGGAGCTGTGGAAAGTCAGAGGAAGGTGTTTCTGCTGTTTCAGCAAACTGCAGCAGTGCATCACTGGTCTGCTCTGATTTGTACTCAGAACAAACTGCAGATCCTCAGGGTTAAGCCCTGGCATTAGCAGAGGATAAAGAGGCCCAGACACAGTAGTAAAGCTAAAAACCGCAGGTTTGGAGGAGCAGCAGGAAGAGAGCACGCAAGAAATCAATGCTGGGTGACTTCATTTTTGCTTAATGTTTTGAAGTGCTTCTGGTGCGGTTTATTCAATGAGCCAAAGAGTCCTTATTAACTGTGTATTTACCAGTGCCTGCAGACCCTGATCAATCGGCAGAAAAGTTTAACAAGCCGTGGGAACGTGCATACAGCCGCTTTGAGGGGAAAAGTGTGATGGGAGACTGGCGCACACACAGCTGGAAAAGGTGCTTTACCTGGTGAAGCCATGACGTGTCTTCCTCTGCTGTTGTGGTGCATTTTGCTTTGCTTGTGTCTTTTGGATTTCCCCAGTGTCCCCCACCCCCTTCCCCCACATGACAGGCAGGCTCCTTGGTGATGCCAGCAAGTGGTCTGATGCCACAGAGCATTAGCCGCTGGCTCCACATCTCCGGTGGCCTGAGCATGTTGTGCCACAGGGGTGCACTGCAGGCTGTAGGACATCCTACCCTGTCTCCACACCAGGGGGGATCACATCAGTACTGCTTTGCCTTGGCCCCTATAAAACATCGTAGGAAACCCAACGGTAAGAATAAGTTAATTTGCCCGATGGGGCTTTCTTTGCGTTTCTTATAAACTGACACATGGGGAAGACACAGAGGGTTTAGGGGTGCAGATATGACGCCTTTCTGCTTCTGCTGGGAGCTCAGTTTGTTTAGTCAGCTTGTGTCATTCTTTAGTTCCTAATTTCACATCCTTGGATGCACCGTTGGAGTTTTGGGGGTTGTTTCTCCACCTTCCTTATTGGGATTTGGTAATTGGTTTCCAGAGAAGTGGTAAGTGCCTGTTCTTCCTGAAATCGGTACAGAAATTCAAAAGAGAGTTAACTGAGCTTTTGCCAGGCAGTGCTTTGAGGCAGAATTCAGGCTTTGTCAAGTTAAGAGCTGGAATTAAACCCCAACCCACACTTCCAGCCCCAGTAAATAAATGCGAGATGATTCCTTCGCTAAGTGAAGATGATGGTCTCTCCAGCAGTAAAGCAGAGGGCAAGTACAAGACAATTACATTTGAGCTTTGATATTAACTTTGAACTTGCGAGTGTAACTGCTGACTAATCAGCAGGAATAAATTTTGGTTGTTCTCTACAAAGCAGAGGGATTCATTCCAAGTGCTGGTTGAATGATTTGCTCTGCTGTTAGTGAGTCATTTGTGACCTGTGCCTGATTCCTGCAGAGGGGTTGACGTTTTGTAAGGATTTGCCTATGACTTCAGACTACTTGGCCTTTTTCCTCCAAGGTTTTACTTCAAATATTCATGTTGTGTGACTGGCTGACTGGTGCTGCTTTTGCTCTCAGGTTGGGTGAGTGAATGTTCCAGACAGGCAGCCGGAAATGTAATATGCAGAGATGCTCTTCGGTAATCTGGTATTTGGGGTTGCCCTTAGCACCATGTTTCTGCTTCATATCTTGGAGCTGGTACCACCCCACCAGGTCTGTCTGCAGGCAAGACAAACTGCTGCCCCCCAGGCCTTTGGAGTAGTTACGAGCTTGTTTTCAGAGCAAGTAGCCTTCATGGCTCCAGCCTGAGTTTTGGGAGCAGCCTGCATCTGATCTGTATGTGGGTCTCCATCCGCTGATCGTGGTGCAGCCACTGCTGGAGGTCAGCCTTTTTCGTGAGAAGTCAGAAAAAGCCAGACTGGAGTCGCATTAGGCTGGGTAAACTGCCAGGATGTCTGAATAAGCTAATCACAGCCAGGTCATCATTATCTTAAGTGAGTCAGAGATGTGTCCAGGCTGTTTATTAAGATAATTGGAAGAGGGAGGGAGGGATGTTTGCAGTCTGTGGACTAGACCGGGGCGGTGGTGGAGTGTATTGCAATATCTGATACAGGAGAGAAGGAGCCTTGTGGTCTTGCGAGTTGATGTTCTGCGTGTGTCCAGAGCCTGGTCCTGCCGGGATTCAGTCCCTGGTGCCAATAACAGGGATGTAAGGTGGCATCATGATAATGCAATATGCACATTTCAAACACCACCGACGTGAGCTCATCTTGCCGGGCTAAAGAGTTGTACCTCTGCTCAGATTTTCTCATGAGGCCTTGGTGCCTGGTAATTTTAGAGATATTCTGGATCAATAGAACATTTTGGTTTTGCTGCATCAGTGCCAAGCAATATTCAGGAACAACAGGAGCAGCTGCGCAGTCACTCCTTCCTTGGTAGTGCCTGGTCCAGTCCCCCATAGACTGCTGAAGGTGGCTGCAGGTTCGCTTTGTGTTCCCCGACACACATTTGTTCATGGAATGGTGCCAGAGGGGGTTGCATGTTTAGGAGTATTCAAGCTCCGGTCATACGCTCGGTGCTGCTAGAACAACTCCAGCTGTCCCCCAAAGCCATCGCATCTCACGGTGCACAGACGTTGCAGGTGACTGAGAAAGGACTCACTTAAAGACAGGTAAGTGCCGTTTTTCTCCTTCCAGGGAGCTATTGCGTGGAACATGCTGAAGTCAGACCTCTAGCAGGTATTATTTTGATGGATCTGCTCTAAATGCATACAGGATAACTGACTGCAATTAGGCAGTATCAGCGAGAAACTGTCAGCCCCTGCTCAGGAACTAGCAGGGGCTCTTCTGGCTGGAAACGCTGCAGATCTGGCACTGTGTGAGAGCCGAACATCAGAAGAGCCAAGCCCTGCTGAAGAATGGGGTTAACCCCTACTTGTCGCTCCTGTTTGACCACCCGGGTCAGGGCTGGCTGCTGGGGGTTGCAGCAGGGTGCCAACGGGTATGGCAGAGCTGCGGGAGGTGTTCGGCATGGCTGTTCACTCCTTCGAAAGCTCGGGAGCGCAGAACTGCAAGGGTGGCTACTTGATGATAGTGCTAGTCTCTCATTTCATCGACAATAAGCAAAAAAAGGCTCTGGTGTGCCTTAACCCTTCTGCCTGTTGCCAGCAGAGCATGCGTTACAGATGAATCACCTCTTTTGCAGCCATGTGAAATGCTTGCCACTCAATCCCAACAGAAGCCACAGCTTCAGAAGAAGGCAGCAAAGTCCCTGACAATGCATCTTGGATGAAAATACTGTGACTAGACTGAAAGTTCAGTTTAATCCTGTTAACCTCAAAGGGGACTCCTAGGAGTTGGGTACTGTTCGGTGTAGGCCCTTAAGCTCCTCTGCATGACTGTAATGTGTGAAGCATCTAATCTTGTGCCAAATTTCCTTCCCTGGATTCATTGTGCTGGGCAGACCCTCAAAGGAAATGGGCAGATTGATATCAATAGCGGTCTGACAAGGGAAGAAGAATATCTCTCGCCAAAAAAACAGAGTCACCCTTAGGAAATAAAGAAGAGTCCTCAGCGTAAAAGATATCATCAGGTACACCTAAATGGGTAAGGATCAACAATGTCCCTTCTAAAGAAGAAGATCTCTAAGACTCCAAAGAGCAAGGAAATGTGGTGACCATGAGCTGTAGATACAGCATAGACCAAAACCTGGCTCTTTAATCCTGAAAGGACCACTGAAAACAAATGGGCTGCACAGGAATATTTTTGGGTGATCCCTTGAATGGGATGATTCAACCTTTTGGGGCATGTCTGTGCCATTAGTTTGTGAATGTGAAGCTTAGGTTTGCCGACTACCTGGGCGGTTGGCCTGCCAGCACAGGTAGCTTGCTGGACACGAGCCATAGAGCTCTTTGCTGCCAAGCCTGCCCTGTCTGAGACCTCTCCATCTCCTGCCTGGTCTTTTGCCTGTACTCCCTCACGGGCTTGGAGCTTTCACCAGACCTTACCCAGGCCCATACTTAGGTTCCCCAACAAGAAATCAGAGGAAGGCCATGTCTTGGCCTCCGTGTAAAGGAGTTACTTTGACATAAGATCCTTGGAATTGCCTGAAGTGGTGTTCTTGTCTGGAGAAGTAAGTAGATGTTTGCTGATCATGGTGCAGGGACGTGTGTATGTTTGTGTTTGTATGCATAGTAGGAATCAAATGTTGATGGTGGAAAGGTGGTGCTGGATTTCCAAGGAAAGAGACGCAATCATTAAATGTGATCTACTGCCCAAGGCAGAAAACTGGAAGTCGGGATGGTAAAGTCCTCAGTGGATTAGGCTGTGACATGGAGGTAAGTTTTTGCTGCAGCTTCCCCATCTGTAATCCTGCATAAGTGATTTAAATCCCCCCACAGTCCACTGGCAGTATTTGTATGCTCTGGCTGCCAGGGCTGGATGGCAAGGGCCTGGCTCTGAGCTGGTCCTGGGCGGGATTCAAGAAAGCAGTTCTTGAGACCCTCAGCAGCAAGCACGTCTCTGTGTCGTAGAGACTGAGCTGGGGTTTCCCGCAGAGCTCAGCTTCCAGCTCAGAACAGCTTCTGGATTTGGAAAGAAGCGGGGAGCCACAAGGGTCCTTTCCCAAGGGACATCCCAGCCCAAGTGCAGGCATCGCACATGCTGCTCCCTCCTCCCTCACAACACCCCGAATAAAGACTCCTTGTTCTAGGAGATACAGATTATATATATTTTTAAGGCTCCATGAATCATTCATAGCCCAAAGATGAAACCGAACATCAGAGCTAAGGAAAGGCTGAGGGTGTGAGGTGAGGAACCTTCCATTATTTATTGTACTAAGTCTTGACCCAGTAACACCTTCTCCTTGCAATCCTGCCTTTGCTTTGGGAAGCCCTCTTTTCTCCTAAAAATCTGAAGTACTTTCCTACTTTCAGGAGACAATCGTAGCAAGAACACCATCAGCTGCTTCCCTTGTTGTGCAGCTTGATGGTTGTCCTTTAAAGGATTAACGGGTACGTCCTAGTGAGAGTGTGAGAGCACAGTGGGGCTGCTGGGAACAGCACAGGTACGTTGGCTTGGATGGAGAACGAAGAGTCCTAGGTATGCTCTGGGGCCAGGCAGGGTTGAAGGGTTGACGCTGGGTCTGGCAAACAGCGGCAGGGAAAAATGTAACTGAACGTTTTGGAAAGAGAGGCCATCTGCTTTCTGGCTGACCTCAGGCACTTCCAGGCTCGATGTGGCACAAGCCAGCTGGGAATAAGGGCTTCTGCTCAGTTGTGGTCACTTGGTTGTCAGCATGAAATGGGTTTGTGGGTGTCATTCTCGTTCCTGGCAGCCAGATGTCCATAGCACAGAAAATGTCTATGGTTTCCTGGATGGAGGGAAATGCCAATGACTAAATCCAGAGCATTGTTGTATGGTGCTGTTTTGTGGTGTCCTGACCTCTTGGCAAAAAGAAATAGTCAACACAACCTATCTGAATAGCACCAGAACTCATAGCCAAAAAGTGAAAAGGGTGAAAGAGAGACTGGTTAGTTGGTTGGCTGCTTTTTCTTTGTGGTTTTTTTTTTTTTTTTTGGTTTGATTCTGTAATCTAAGAGAAGGGCTGGAAGTTTAGCTTTCATTTTGCAAGATCATAGCTTGCTTTCTTGTATTGCAGTAAAAAATCAGGTTCTGCTTGTCCTGATTAGATGGCAGAATGTTGTACCACAACAGCAGGAAACTATCATGTTGCTTTGTTACTGCCATTTTAATTACTGGGACCAATTCATTCGCAAGAGTAATATTATTACTGCTGAGGGCTGGAGACACCTTCCCTTTCCATTGCCTCAGGGCTTGTAAGAAGCAGCTTTGGCAGTAAGGTGAGATAAAGAGAACTTCATTTATTTGCAGCTCTTCATTTGTGCCAGCACAAGAGCTTATGAGGCCACCGTGTAACCCCGGTGTCTAGTATGAGCCAAGTTAAAAATAGCCCCACTTTCCACCCCTGCTCCCTCAAAGGTTATTTTTCACCCAGAACATTGCAGGGCACTGCTTTGCCAGACAGCAGCGACAGCATGAGGGAGGAGAAGGCCAGCAGCGGGGTGGGGATGGCAGGCACCTGTGGGGATGGGAGGAATCCAAACACCCAAACAGGTTTCACCATCGGAGCTGGCAGCTGAGAGTTTGCAGGAAGCGAGCGCCGTGATGCCCAGGAAGGCTGCTCCAAAAAATGGGAGAGAAATGATTTCGAAACATGTGCTCTTTCTAAAGATTTTTTTTTTCAGTAGGGAAACCTTTCAGGCCGCTTTTTAATTCATAATAAAGCTCAGGTTGAAAAGAAGGAGAGGGCAAGTGAAGACAATGAGGCATGCTAACTTCCTTTAAAGTTGGAAGGTCACCTTTAAAAATGGATGAATGCAGCATTTGGAGGAAGCTCCAAGGCAGCAGGCCTGGGGTTCAGCGCTAGAACAAGAGGCAGAACAAAGATGAAAAGAAGAATCCAGTTGGGATCTAGGAATAGCTGCAGAACTGCAAGTGCCCGTGGTGGACTTCGGTGGAGGCGGTGTTTAAGGGACCTTTCTCTGCTCAGTCTCTCAAAGCTGCTCTTGTGCTTGGTGACGTGCTGGGGAAAGTTGAGTTGGCTGCTAGATAGCCAGCTGGACTGCACAGGAACGCGTGGATTGGTAGCGTTGCTGTGAGTGTAAACTGGAATTTGGGATTAAAACTAAGGCCCTGCCTGCCTGTTCTGCGTTCAGAGATGCTGAGTAACCCTAGAGACGTCTCACCTACTCTGGTTGTGTTCATGCTGAGTTTTCCCCTTCCCTGGGACCTCTCAGGGAGTGAGAAAAGGGTGATCACAGCACGAGTCCTGGTAATGACTTGCTGAACAGAAAGCTTTCGGGCTCCATTTTGGATGATTTCCTGTCTCTTACTACTTTGGTCCACTCTGTGAGCTGCTGAAAGTGGAGGTAGCGCCGCTGTGTCATATGGAGTTATGTGAGTATATTCCCCTCTCCATACTCCAGCCAAATCAATGTGCTGGAGGCTCACGTACTGCCAAATGCTTGGCATTCCTCAGTTACCTGGTTCAGAAAAGGTTTTTAGGCATTTCATCCCCAGAATACCCAAAATGACAAGACATCACAAGGAAAGAAGCCCAACACTGGAAAAGGTAACGCTCCCTCCGTGTCCAGCATGGTGCTTTCTCCCCTGTGCTCCCAGTGCCTGCCCTTCCCACCTTTCCTTAGAAATCACTGGACGCAGCCTGGGAGCTGCCTGGTCGTGGAGTGAGTGTGTGGCAGCTTTTTCCTCTTCTCTGACTGGATCAGGCATATCCTCAGGCAGCTTCACACAATCTCTAGTCCAACAGGTTCCAGGTTTGGTCCCCAAATAAAGGACCTGGGTAAGCATTTCCCCCCAGCCCCTTCCAGTCAAGCCTGAGGGGTGAGATTGCTCCTGTGAAATCGTGTAGTGAGTGGAGAAGAAAGGAGTGGAGAGGAGAAAGAACTCCTGGGAATCTACAGTTAGTCTCTAAAGCTTTGGGATCTGCTGAGAAGTGCTGTCTACATGGTGTTTTGTCTTGCTGTGTTGCTTCCCTTTTTCTGTATCTGTCCTACTTGAAGGTTTTCAGAGCACTTTTGCAATCAATAGTCAATAAGACTTGCTAAAGGTATAGTTTGGAGGCCATTTTCAGGAAGGGAAACTGAGGCAAGTGTGTTGCCTTCCCCAGGCTATTGCAGTTCCTGCAGAAGCACGTGGGAGCACATGGCCAGCCAGGGAACCCCAGGGGAAGTACGGGGACCGTGACCCGAGAAACCTGTGACCCTGGCGCTGGTCTCAGCTGTGTCTGCCCTGGGCAGAAGTTCCCTGTGACAGGGAATGAAATGATATTTCTTAAGGGTTCACCTAAGAACTGAACTCATTTCATATTTAAGCACTCGCCTGTCTTCCTCGCTGAGCCAAGGCTCGGGGGCATCAGACACGTGCTATCTATTGCTTATTAAGTGGTTTAACAAGCCCAGCTAATTACAGTGTACTCGAGGATTTTGTAGCTCATGAAAGCGGTCCCTGTTTGTTTGTGTCAGTGTTTTAATACATTAATACACCAATTAAACCTCAGAGTGTGTGCGTGCTCGCACAGCTTAACATACGGGAAGGCATGTCGATGTCTTTCCTATCAACTGGGGCTTCTCCGGCTGTTTCAGCTCCAGCTCTGAAGGGATGCTTGTGGTTTTATGCACAACCTTGTCACCAAAAGGACACGCATCCCCTACATAAAAACATAATTCAACCCCCCCGAGAAGTATGTTGTTTTACAAGACTCTGGCAGACACGGGCACTATCTGTCATTAAGGTTTCCTTCTCTCAGACAGGCCTGGGAGAGTTTCTTGGTCTTTATTTCCATCTCGGTGCTGACGATACAGGCAATTTGTGCATGAAAGTGTTGTCTTCTCTCCCTCAATTAGTCCCGAGGGGTCACCAGTGGGAGCGTGCTGTCTGCGACATTTGCACTTGTTTGCTAAGGGCCCGGCACATTCGTTAAGCCAGACGGTAACGAGCGATAATCAGTGCACAAGGCACCCAGCGTGAGCCAGTGCAGGGATGGGGCTGGAGCGGGCAGCGAGGGTCAGAGGTAAAAGCCTCCTTCGGCGCACTTATAGTTCAGTGAAAAGAAAGCAATCGTGGGGGGAGGAGGAGGAGAAATGACAGATTAAAGGAAATTGAGCAGCTGTAATAAATACACTTGAAACTGAAGAGCATCTAGGATGCAGTGATTATATTCCCTGCAGAGCTGAAGTGCTGAGGAGGGTCTGCAGAAAGGGCAGCCGTACAAAGCCACCGGCCTCTCAGCGAGCAGGCTTACGGGGAATGCAAAATGAGTTGGAGAAAGCTGGCTGGGCTTTAACGCAGGTCTTTTAAGATGCGGTTGGGAAGGCTGCCCTAATCATTCAGTCTACCAAAAAAAAACCCGACAATAAAAGAAGGGGTGAAAGGACTGACGTACGCCTGGCTGGTTAAGCAAGAGATAGAGACTGCGATAGGGCACTGCTGAAGTATCGCAGTGAAAGGAGAGGGAAGGAAGAAGAAAGCAAGAGGGGGAAAAAAGGGATGGAAAGCAGCAGCCATATGGGATGCTGAGGATGTATTTCAGACAGCAAGGTCCTTTTACACATAAGTATCTCTGAGAGATGACAAAACTGGCCTCACAGCAAGGAGGGGTTTGGAATTTTGAGAACAGTGAGCTGGTACAGAGGATACAGAGGAGAAAGTGCTTATCTTGAGAGTGATATATGGAGAACTTAGACTCGCGACAGAGAACAAAAGCCAGCTTATATCAGTGATAAGAGGAGAGAAGGATTATTAACTATTTTTCGTCTGCCAAAATTGCATCCGATTTTATAGAGGATGAAGAGAAAGACATCCCCATATCGGTGGTCAGCTGTTCAAGGGCACGGGACAAGGTGAGCATCCTCTGCAGATGGAGAGCACATCCCGTAACGTACACAACTGCGGGCATGCACGCGGCTCTTCACTGACATTTTAAATTACCTGTCTGAAACGGGGCAGGTGGATGAGAGTTGGAAGGTGGTGGACATAACGGGGACAAGAGGCAGACCAGTAAGTTTAATGTTTGCTCTGGGAAGTTCTTGGAAATCTTAAACTTTACGGGATGTTGTGGGAGAACACCTGGAAAAGCAACGCTCTGTGAAGGCCAAACTTACGCGGCTTGAAGTAGTGGGAGGTCACACTCAACTGATCTGCTGGCGTTCCCCGAGGAGCTAACTGACACTGTATATAAGGGAAATTCAGTGGATATAGTACGCTGAGATTTTCACCAAGTATTTGACAAGGACCAGCACCAGAGATTAATGACTGGGGGCAGAAGAACTGGTGCAGGATTTAAAATAAAAGCCTGCATGGAAATCTGCCCCAAGAGCATGAGACAGAAAGGAGCTATTGCTAAAAGTGTTTCCAATTGGAAAGAGGTTGAAAGTGATGTGTCCTGGAGGTCAGTCTGTGTTTTTCATAACGTCTGCTAACGATCCGCAAGGAAACACTGAAAGCAGGAGCCAAAGTCATCCCTGTTGTAACACCATGGACGTGGGTGATTTTTCACCAGCACTGACAAAACCGAGGTCCCAAATGTGCCCCGTGCCTCTCATGATTTGGGAGGTGTTTGAGAGAGGAAACCCAAGTGAGAGGAGAGAACCAGAGAGAGAAAGAGGACGTCTTTGACCCTCCTGCAATACCATGAGCAGCACTGGGAATATACCCACACCGGAGGAGACATGGCACAGGGAGACTGTAATTTATGCAATGGAGATACAGTGCCATCTATAAAGAAAGGATAAATGAAGCAAGCTGGACAGCATAGGAGTCTTTTCCTTCATTGAACTCCTTCCAGAAATGAAGATGTGATTTTGAACAGCTCGGTGATTATTCTTTCCTTCATTATTTTTTAATTTTGTCTGCTTTTTCTTCAATTCCAGTTTCGAGTCTGGAGACCTTGGATGACTTGATGTGAGCTCTGTTTGCAGGAGCATCGCAGCCTGGCTGGGTAAATGCAAGAAGTCTAAGGGAGGTTTTGAATTTTGGGTGCTCATCTGCACTCAGATATTGTTCTGGGTACCTTTGCCTGTTACCTGCTTGAAAAATCTCTGCCCTGAGAAAAGGTTAAGGGGCTTGATTTAAACTCTGATTGATAAAGAAAAGACATCAAGGTGACCTTTCTAATACAAGCTGAGTTTGGGGTCACTTTCCAAGCTCAGATTGCTATAATGAAACAGGATTTGCAGGCAGACTGATGGATTAGATTAGTAGAAGCTGGGCTCTGATTTTTCCATGTTACCATCCCAATATCTGATGCTGGCCCTCCAATTAACGACAATTCAGGAAAGCAACATATATACTCTTTTTCAAGATATTTTCTGATGAAATGAGACCTGTCCTAGGCTAGCGAAGACAAACAGCTAATGGCATATCAGAGATCTTTCCACCATTATACCCCACTCTGCTCTCTGCAGCATGACCCGCTTATATTAATCTACAAATTGCTATTGCCAGCTTCGGGAGGTCCTTTTTATTCCTCTGCATCCTCAGCTAACTGCAAAACGTTATTTCCCTTTCCATCTTTTCTCAGCAGTCTTGCCCATTTTGGTCCTTTCCACTAGCAGTACGTTCTTGCTGTAAAACTCCAGTACACGCATTTCAATTTAAGCTGTTAAGCCATGTATGATATATATATATATAAGTATATATATATACATGATCTTGTAGCTGAAGATCCTAGTAGGTTGCCTTCCCCATGTGTCTTGCATACCAACTTTGCAATCATCCAGTCCTCACACATAGTTCGGTTAAAGCTGAACATGCACCTTTTCACCATCTGCAATTAATCATGTCTTCTGAGGCTACCAGCACTGCAGAATGTTTTCTCGAGTCTCACCAGGGCCCTTACGAAGAATTAACTGGCTATTTTACCCCTGGTGCAGACACTGATGTTTCGCCACAGGAGAAAACTGTAGGATTTTTTTTTTATTTTTTTTTCCCTCTCGCTCGCAGTGAAGTTTGTGATGTTTTTCTGCGAAAATTCACCCCAACCATCTGGCTCATAATGGCATGAGGCATCGCTGAAAGATGACAGAGAAACAAATGGACAAATATACAGTGTTTTGTTACCCCAAGTTCTCCCTAAGATGGGAGTGTCAGAGACAATAAACCAAGATGGATTCTCATTTCTAATCATAATAAAGGCAGGACACGGCGAGGATATGATAAAATGACACCATCAGGGAAGGAAGGGCAGTGTCCTAACAAGAGCATGTGGTTCCTTAAATAGTCCTGAACTCCTGGTGATGAGGGATTTCCAAAGCCTTGTCCAAGGAGGACTTTTTCTGGTTCACTTCTCACTCCTCAAAGCACTCTGGTTCTGCCAAGGAGAGGAAAGGTGTCTGTGAAATAAGTTGGATCCCACCATGGAGCAGCTCTGTAGTCGACACATGGCCAAGCCGTGTGACCTTTCTGAGGTCCTCTTCTGCAGGATGGACCCTGGGTACTGGTGGGCTCCTTTCTCTCATCTAGAGCCACCCTGTCGTTACCCTGCTCATTTTCAGCAGTGAGGGGGACCTGAGATGAAAGGTGGATTTCTCTTTGTGTGAAGAATCACAGGAGCACCAGACCGGTATTCATTGCATCCTACTTGTGACTCAGACATAGACCAAAGGAGTTACAGGAAGCCCCAACTATGCACAGACCTGGAGAGCTAAATGAGGACCAGCTGCTATCCCCATCAGATTAGCTAACTCCTTTGTACGGTCCGTCCTTCTCTTTATTCCTCTCTGCATAATTTGCTGCCTCATAACAATTGCCGAAATCACCCAAACCACAGTAATTTTAGAGCCCAGCAGGCAGAGCTGTCTCACGTTACTCCTCCTTCAAGGGTTTCCTTCTGCAGGAGAAGTTGGCAAGATGAAAAAAAGGGATGGGGTTATGCAGACAGAACAAGTAGGGAGAAAGCCAAGGAAACCTCAGGCAGAAACAAAGACGGAGCAAGGTCCGTTTGGGGTGTTAGGAAAACATGAGTCCAAGGGAACACCTCATCAAGCCACAGACGTAAACGCACCTCCTGTATTGGTCCTGAGAGAAAGGGAGTCGGAGGAGGTGGGAAGGAAGGGGAGAGATGGAAATTGGGCAAATTGGAGAGAGGCTTTCTAATGAAATCATAACTTGAGCCTGAGATCTGTCTTTCAACACCTCATGTTTTCACTCCATATGGCCTCACTTCTGGAATTTTCTTGTTCCATGAGTTAGGCTGCTAGGAAGTTGGTGGGAGAATGACTGTGCATGGGGCAAGAAAAGACATAGGTACCCAGAGATCCCAGAAGCAAAAGCAAA
This sequence comes from Alca torda, assembly GCA_008658365.1. Classification (NCBI taxonomy): domain Eukaryota; kingdom Metazoa; phylum Chordata; class Aves; order Charadriiformes; family Alcidae; genus Alca; species Alca torda. The sequence goes on from CM018083.1 coordinate 35,141,253, forward strand.
AGAAAAAAAAAAGCAAAGAGGCTATGTTTTGTCCAAAATTGTCCTTTTCCTTTGTGATGATGGTGAGGCTGGCAACAATCGGAAGCATTTCCAACTTGCCTGGAGCTCTAGCTGGAAAATGCAGAAGAACAGGCCCTCTCACCAGATTTCCTGCTTTGAGATGGTCCAGAAATTCTGTTGCTACAGATTTTTCTGAAAGTCTTTTCGCACTTCCACATCTGGAGGGAACTGCGCTTCTTCTAAAAATACTACTTCATTCTGCACCCAACTTTGGGACCACTTCTTACTCTGTTCAGAGTGGGCTCCTCACCAGGGACCACAGCTGTGGTTCAGTGCTCAAACCACTTCTAAACCATACCTCTTTCTTCAACGCCACCCTTCGAACAGTCCCCAGAATGTGCTCAATATATCTGGAATTTTTTAGCATTTATGGTGGGGGCACATTAAGATAAGAAGCTGTTAGGAAGACAATGATAGCAGAGTCTGACTATGCAGAAGCAGCATTTGCCTGTGGCTGGATCCCTCAACTGAACAACATTGAAACAGTAGCGTCAAACCCCCCCAAGTCCTCAAAATTGCAAGGAAAAGCTTAACGCCGTGACCTGGACCCAGTGCTGCAGTATCTACCTGGGTGTGCAAGCAAACTGCAGTGTGGCTCTGAGGTTGACTGCTGGGACCTGGATGGCACCAGCAGGATCTGGCTGGTGAGGCCAGAAAGGGCAATAGATTGACCATGGGATGTCTGTCGGTCAGAGACGTACCCCGCTGTGGGGGTAAGTACTAGCTGGGCTGAGCTCTCCTGTTACCTGTTGGAGGGAGCACCATGTGCCAGCAGCGGGGATGCCAGGCACACTTTTGTGTCTGCCCGTCACTCCGGGTGGGGACTGCAGTCTAACCAAGGCTGCTGCAAAGATGACGGAGGTTTGGGTTTTTTTTTTTGGTGCTGCTCCCAAATTAAGGAGTGGGAGGAAGACCCAGTGCAGGGATGAGGGTTGGGAGAAAGGCTCACGGCATGGCATGAGCCAATTAACCCAGCTCTGAGTGACATCCTCCTGCTGGGACGTTGCGGGGCTGCCAAAACCCAGAGGACAGCAAAGGAAAAAGCTCAGGCTGAGTTTACTGAGAGCGAACTCCTTCCTACAAAGGACCTGGCAGCTCTTTTCTGGCCTTGCGGCAGCTCAGCATGGTTCACATGCAGCCGAGGAGGGGCTGCCTGTGCCAGGTACTGGATCCATCCCCATCTCTGCAGCGGAGCTTTGACTGGGGAAATATGAGGCTCGACGCTGCCTGGAAACAGGGGCTGAGGGGCTTCTGGCAGAGCCATGGCAATGAACTCGCAGGCTGGGGGAGCTGGTAGCCAAGAGCCTCTGGGACCTTGGGGGCAGAAGGTAAGCCTCTGCGTTCCTGCTGGGAGAGAGTCTCAAAGCTGCGAGGCTGCTGCTGAGACCCCGTTGCTTCCAGCTTTCTTGTGATTATCCATCTCGGCAATAGGATGCCGTTAAGTGTCTGATTACTGCGTTGTTAAAGCCTTAAGCCTGAAATCTGACTACTGCGTGGTCCCTCGAGGGGCAGCCAATCCTCCTCCATCCCTCCACCAGTAATCCCTCCCTTCCCTCGGAAAAATAATAAAAAAGAAAGACAAGTGATAGCTGTCTGCAGCAGTGCTTTCCAATCAAGTGAAAACTAGCTGGAAAATCAAATCAGCCGGTAAGTTCCTGCAAAACACTGCTCTATCTCTTTAAAATCTCCCCTTTTGAAGGGATAAACTGAACAGCAATAGCTGCTGATGTAAAACAAACCATTATTCCTCCTATCTCCTCTCCAATCCCCTTCCCTGCAGACGCATGAGTCTGAGGGAGGCAGATGCTCTCTGAAGACTATTTTCCTCCCTTAAATAAATTCACTTTCAAATAATGTGTAATTAAATGTGTGGTATTGAATTAATGTTTTATTCTGAGTGCTTTGGCAGCAGGGGACCTAGGGGCCTGGCTGGTGGAAAGAAAACATGTTCACCCGAAAGACTCCCTTCCCCTCTCCCTCTCCCTTTTCCTCCCACCCTGCCAAGAATCCCAATCCCTGCTTCCAAGAGCTGCTGGAGCGTACCAATGAGTCGGTGAGGACGATGCTTTGTGTAAGGCCCCTTTTATGGTACTTTGCCATGGGGCTCTTGGGCATTTCACCCAGAGGAAAGACCTCTGCAGCCCACTCCACTTCCTCCTCTACCTGTCTCTTGTTGGACTTAGTCTTCCTCCTCAGAGGAGCCCAGTTCTGGGGTTAACCCTTGTATACAAAAAGTCAGAGCCTGAGTATCTCCTTGGGATGTGAAATTGATGCTGGATGTCTAAGGAGACAGACTGCTGAAGCTGGGAAGAGGCAGTTTGGCTTTGCAGCCTAGTGTCAGCCAGGAATTATTTGAGAGAGTGTGGGAGGTGATGGGGAATCTTTGGTCTGTTTTTAAGTCTTTTGTCTGGAATGTTAATAAGGTTTTGGTTAGCAGTGTTTCGTGCCTCCTCAGGAGCCAGCTGGGGTTTAGTAGCTGAGGAGGAATTGGTGAACATAGAGGCATGAGCAGGCATGGGGCAAACACGTACCCAGGCTTTGCAGAGGTGGCAGCAGTGAGGGGGACCATGGTGTCCGTCCTGACCTAATGGGACCTTGACATGCGTCTCAGGCTCAAGCATGTTGGGCAGAGTTGGAGACCCTCTGCACTGATGCTGCAACACATGGGTCGGGGCACAACCGGGAACCCACTTACAGCGGCATGCCTGTTCCTGAACCCCAACCCCAGCGGCTGCAGGGAGCCGCGCAAACATTAGATTTCCTTTGGGAAGTCTTCCAGGTCTCCATACTAAAGGACATTTTAACCACTGACGACAGCATAGGTGAGGGGATTTACCTTCTTGGATCAAGGAAGGGTCCTATTGATATGATGAGGTCTTGCTTTAGTCATTTCAGTAAGTCCCAAACCTGCAAGAAGAGGAGGAGGAGATGGATGCTGTCTTAAAGGCAAGAACGGCTGCTGTGCAAGGCCCAGATGTGCTGGAGGCTTCCTTTCTTTGCTGCTCTAGTCATTGGCAAACATTTGCTGGGGGTGACGTGCAGCAGCCTTCCTCTTGCTGTAGCTCCTCTTCTTTGGGATCTCCCCCGGAATGGCTGTGCTTCTGCAGGACTCCGCGGTGTTGTGCATCCCAGCTGAGACTGCTCAGCACCCAGTAGCCATGGGACACGTTATATTGCTCTCTTCATTAAATAATTACCAGGTGGTTTGTACTCAGCTTTATGGGACTGAAATGGATGAAATAGTGTTTTGTTTTTATAGGAGATTTAAGCTGTGACAGAAGTTTTTCCTTTAAAAGTGTTTTTGCGGCGGTGCCAATCACATTCTAACATTATTATCTTTCAGATTTTTTTCATGGGGAAAATGAGAGTTTGCTTTGGTTTGGGTTTAAACTTTGCAGGTATGTCACACCAGGTAATGTCACCTGCTTCCAAATGGTTTTCAGTGTGATGTTGTGAGGGAGTCTGGCAGGCTCCGGGCTCGCATCTACAGAGTTGTTGGTTTAAGGGGTGATCGTGCTTTGCCTTTCTCTCGTCTCCTTTACACACACACCCAGACACTCTCCCTTTATGCTCACCTTTAGCTCCGAGGGCATTGTACGTGTTGGCTGTCGTTGCCGGCGGTTGCCGTGTGGCTGATACCGGAGCTGGTGCTGCAGCGGAGATGCAGCAGCTCAAGTTACGGCAGCTCAGCGGGTGCTAATCCAGGCGCTCCGTGCCGCTAATCAAATCATTCTGTGGAGCTGGAGGGCTGTTTTGCAGAAACGCAGCTCTCCCTCGATCAAGGCTGGCTGGAGTTTGCTGGCGAGTGAAAGGCAGCTCTTTGGGTGAGGGCTTCCCCTCCACCTACGGTTGCAAGAGCAAAAGCCGGAGGAGCTGATGATGTCCTGATCGCTGGAGGTATGTTTGGAAGTGGTGGATGTAAAGTATTTTCAAAGCATCAGAGTTCTGGCTTGCAGAGGTTGTTCTTCTGTTTTCTTGACCCTGATCACACTTAACGACAGCTCCTGCTGCAGATCAGTATTCTTGGATAATTTTTTTTTAGCCCAGAATATCCAGCTATATGTGCTATTTTTTTTACCAAGGTCCATTTAGGAGCATATAGTGCATTAGCTTCAGGTCTGCTGGGTCAGCTGGGCGATAATGTCTCCTTCACATCTGGGACCCGCACTCGAGCCTTGCATCTGCTCCCAAGGAACGAAGGGGATGGCAAGAAAATGCAAACAATTGCAGAAACACAAAGTCATTGTCTTTTAAGGTCTTTATGAAGGAGTATGATCACAAGTGTTTGATAACATAGTATATAGTCAAGCACCAGGGGCCGTGCCTGGATGGAAGCTGCCAGTATCTTGGTAAGGTACAAAAGATAAAAAACAATTTGAAGAGAGGCTGTAAAGCCAACGATGTATATTGGTTTGCTGGAAATCAAAAAGCCTTAGAAGGGATGCAAAGATAAGGGTAACACTGTAAAAGGGAGGGCATCCTTTGAATTTCAGGTTGTTTCCATCAAGGCCAAAGGAGAGATGGATGGATGGAAGATGCGAGAAAGTCTCTCATTATATTTTTCTGTGCGGACACACACAAATGGCTATGAGAGCTGTCATGCAGAATTAGTAACATTGAAATACTGCCCCCAAAGTGAAGAGAAAGGTCTGAGCGAGGTGGTTTTGTCCACAGGGCCTGCAAAAAAGGGGGTGGGAGAAGGACCTTGGTGCACACGTGTTAGAGCCCAGGTGGCTCAGCCAAGGACTGTGCCCACTCCACGAAGTTCCCAGAGATTCAGATATGCTTTACGCAAACCTCTGTGGTTTGGGGTCTTTTTGAAAGGACCATCAGAACTGCGTGGTACTTACAATCATGACTTTTGAAGCTGAGTCCTTGAAAGGTGCCTTAACGGAGGAACTTGGCGAAGAACCAGCATCTGAGCACTGCGTCGAGCTGTCGAAACCTGTATCTGGGCCTTTTCCCGGAGGTGGCTCATGTTGGAGCTGGGAGAGAAGCCACCAGAAATGGAGGGCCTACCTACTCAGAGTCCGTATGGAGATAAGAAACAGCCTGTTTATGTCTCCATTTTTTTAAATGATATGGGAGTGATTCTCCCTTTGTTTACGTGTACTTCACAGCAGTCCACAATTGAAATCAATATCCTTCGTTGACTTTGATGGATTTGCACCATGCCAGGAAGGAGACTCAGACTCTGTGCAGCTAGCCTATGCATTATCTTCTCTCACTATGAGACAAGTCTGTGAGAGAATGACTTATCAGCCCTCCGGTGGCAAGGCTTTTTGATCTGGTCCTACCTGATCTGCACACTTTGCTCTGATCAGGTACATCGGGTAACTCGTCAACACGTTTGGTTGACATCCCGGTTGCAATTGACTGCCTGACATGAAAGGCGCCCTGTTTGGTAGTTACATGACTTAATGACAAGATTTCCAGTGTAAATTGTGAGCTTTGTTTATTTGATTTTAATTGTCACGGAGCAGGGAAGCTATGCAGGGTTTATTCATGAGAATTATTTTAGCAATGAATCAAGGAAGAAGTGAATGAATCATATCGACTGAGAACTTTGCTACCTTTTTGTGGACAACGTATAAAGAAAAAAGAGACAATTCTTTGGCATAAATTAGTCGTTACAGCAAATGACTCAGCCACTACTGAAAAATGTCATTGTTGTTATCATTTATAAAGTGTTGTTCATGCAAATGAGTCTTTAGAAGCTTATGAAAATCAAGGCCATTACCACAAAGAGCTCAAGATCAAACTCGAATCAGGGTACCCTAGAAACACATCTAAAAGAAGGAAGTTTTAAAACAGGGATTGAACAGCAAGAAGGGCAAGAAATAAAGAAGAAAAGGAGAGCAGAAATGCTGTGACATGACAAAGTGAAGGGAGGGAGGAGCTGGGGATGGAGAGGTGCAGGAAAGGACATACCTCTAGGGAAAACAGGGCCACATGTGTGGAGGAGAAGAAGAAACTGATAGAAAATTGGTATTGGTCTTTTCTAGGCTAGAAGAGAAAGCTGCTATAGCAGCAGGGTGGCAAAAGTAAAAGGAGAAATTTCTGTAATTTTGCTCTGTTTCCCTAGTGAGCTATATGTTGTTTGTGAATTAAGAGTCCAAGGACAGGAAACCCACTAGAAATACAGCAACCAGAGAGACCGCTGTATGTGGGAGGGAGATGTGAGGACTTAATTTCCTGGTGTAAATGATCCACCTTAAGAAGCAGCTTTGTGTTCTGCTGTAACTTAAGTACTGACACTGCTCGTGGTTTACTCTGGTGTTTGATTTGTCCATTTACCTCCCACTGTAGTCGTTTGTGTCCAAACACAATCATGTGCATCCAGGTTTCGAAAGTATTATAAAATCATGGTTTTAAGGATGCTGGCTGTGATGGGAATCTGAAATGCAGAATTTGCGGTGTCACTGAACCCGTCTCTTCCTCACCTGACCCCCAGGACTGATTTAGAAATGAGCCAATAATTGGAAAATTAGATTCATGAAATGTAACCATGCAACTTCCCAATTTCTGCTTATGTGATTGCAATCTGGTGGTTATTAGGAAAAGGGCGTTTTCATTGTACACAGTCTGTTACCAGCTCTATATGCTCTCCCTGGGACTTCGAAGTTGAGTCAGGGTCCTTTTGCCTTGTCCTTCTCACAAGCAAGAGAGATTCTGCAATATGAGTGTAAAAGATGGGTGCAGAGTCACTGAATCAGTGATTTAAGTGAAAAAGTTCTGGCTTTTCCAGGCTCTGTCCCAGGGGCGAGTGCAGAAGTGACCCATCAGGACACGGTAGATTGATGTATGAGAAAAGCAGAATTAATCTTGTTCCCTCTTCTTCCCCTGTATCCCATGGCTGTGCTGGGTTCGCAAGGTTAGCAAGCTAGAATACGTTTGTGTCGAGGAGAGGAGAAGACATGACTCAGGGACACATGGGAGCAAACACGGGGGGGAAGGAATTGCTGTTTTTAGACAGCCACTTTTCTGACTGAGTGCACTTGAAGCACAGATCAAGTCAGCCATCCTGCAAAAGGTTCAGAGGAGGTTAGGTAAGATCCCATCGAAGATCCAAAGCAGCAACCCTTCTGCCTTGGCTCTTCCAGAGAAAAGGAAAGCTTTCTGCTCTGGAAGCAATTTGTAAAGGTGAGTGCAGCGTACCAGACTTACCCTCTTGCTGATGCTGTAGCTCACCCACCTGCTACCATCACTGAACTGAAGTCATGGGGCATTTCCAACCAGCTGCAGGTCAGGTGTTTTCCGACGTGGTTCATGTGTTATTCAGAACAGCAGCGAAGGCAAGAGCTTGAAACACATTCTCCATGCGTTAAATCTTGATGGACAAGAAGGAAGGTAGGGAATGTGCCCAACTCTCCTATGTCGTGCAGCAACATAGTAATCCCAAAACAAGGGCTGCAAGATGTTTCATTTAAAACTGGAATTACTTCAGTGTTGTGCGCTCACATCCTTCCTGCAGATACAGCACAGCCTTGAATGAGTTCCCACCACGCTGTCAAGTCTGGTTATTTTCCCATCAGGTCTTGCTGTGGCTCCCGCATAGATTCTTCTTTTGAATTGTCTTGTTGGCTTGTTTTTATAAGTTAATGGTACAGGGGGGAGGGGAAAAAAAAAAAAAAAAAGAAAAAAAAAAGAAAGAGAGCGGTACTTACGGGAAGACAGTTTGCGTACACCTTGTTGGCAGGGCTGACTGCAACACAGCCGAGACAGATTAGCACACCGCTGCCTGCCTAAAACAAATAAACACCAGCTGTTTATCAGACAGGGCTCAGCTTTCTCCGGGAGGAGGTAAACAGATTTATGCAGATGAACCTCCCAGGTGCCCTTGCTGCACACAGCATCTTTCGTGGCTACTCGGCCTTCCTCGTGAGTTACAGCCAGGACAGACGAGCAAAGAGATGCAAGGTTAGCACAATAACACGCAGTGCCAGGGCGGTTTGTCATTGCTTTATGTTTCAAGCCCATATTTAACAGTAATGTAGAATTAATCATAGCGCTGATCTCACCGTGAATGGAAGAATTTGATGTAAACTTCAGTATTTTAAGCCTATAGCATGTGAAAAAGCAATTTATTATAACTCACTTATTATGCCATTTGTGCCTAAAATACTATGAAGCAAAATTTATAGCCATTCGAGGTTGAAATTGCGATCAGCAAAAGTACTTTTCTGACTCTACATTAAGATTGTCCAGTTGCTGTCAAACTGCTTAACTTCATGAACCTTTTCTTTTAACCATCCAAGTTTAATTTAAACCCAGCAGTACTACGTGAGTCAGCTACCACAAAAGGGTTGCTCCTCCCTCAGTTCAACTCCGTCTGCCACAATATCTTCTTTAATTCTTCATATAAATTTTCCCTGAAGCTTCTCAGGTGACCTTAACAACTTGCTGCGAAATCTGGTCTTGAAGACAGATGGGATATTATTAAAATAATGTAGACATAATTACAGAGCCTGGATGCCAGCTCTCAGAAACGTCTGATCGTTTATTAAGGTGTTGTTGGGAGGAAAAATTGGGAGCTGAAAATTTTGGGCAAGACCCTGGGGAGTGCAGAAAGAAAGGTTTGCTTCAGTTCTCATGGTGTTACCACTAACTCATCGGAAGTGTAAATAATCTCACATAGTATTGCTGGTTATTCTGAGACAGTTTCCTTTTTAACTTTGTCTCACACCAAATGGGACAACTGGATTGCAATTGCTACATTTCTGTTGGGATTCTGAGTTTTTTAAAGCGTCCTTGGGCTCCTCTTAATACAAGATTATTTCCCTGCAGCTTTCTTGACTGCTGCTATTCAGGAGACCAAGAATGCAAATACATGGTTGGTCAATACGGTAAATCCTAGGTACTGTAGTGATGAGTGTTATAGAAATGCTTGCCAAGAAAAAGAGGAAAAAAACCTTTTCCTCTACTCTATTGAGTAAATCGGTGTCATTTGAGCTTTTCTTAGATTAGAACTTTCCTCACCTAAGTGCATCACTTAACATTTCAACACATAGTATTTCAGATTTCTCAAGGTACTCCTTAAACACTCAACTAAACCAGGTGGAGAAGGCAAAGTCCACATGTGATTTGTTCTCCCTGACTGTCACTGCAAATTTAAAACCAAAGTCATTTTGGATGTGCCTACCATCCTGTGCCTTAATGTTACTAATATTATTAATATTGGTAACGGAAAGTTTTCAGTCTATTGAACAATTAATGAAAAGGTCAACGGGAATTCTCTATAGCGGCCTCATTCATTACAAGGCCCATTGCTTATGCAATCTCGCAGCATCCATCTTCCCAAACAAGCAAAAGGGCCAGAGATGGCAGCTCCTTAAACCTACCTGTGAGCTCCTAATTAAAAAGCTTAATTGTATGAAAGCCGTTAGGATGTTAGTCTTCCAATCCATTGGCTTTTTGATGCATTAAGTGGTACCTGTGTAGTTTTGGATCATATGCTCCCTTGGGTGGATGCGGGTGCCTATTTGGGTGGTAGGAGGTGGTGGCAGATGGTGATCGCTGTTGGTGATGCTTCCCCGCAGCCAGTTTGAAACCCGGTATTAGTCACCTCCACCTCCTGCATCTGCGGTGCCTCAAGGGAAATGTATCTGAGCATCTCCTGTGGCACATGGAAAAGATGGAAAAGACACAAAAGCTGTCCAGCTTGTGAGCAAACAAATGCAGGGCCAAGTTAAGAATGCCCCGGGGTAGGACTGGAAAGAGGACACTGTCCCATCTAACACCTCTGCTTGAGGAGACCTCTAATGCATCAGCTTTTGATCACCAAGCACTGGAGAAGAGTGTGTAGCTCTCAGGGCCCTGCCATGACTACCAGGCTGAAGCTGGGGGCGGTCTGTACTACCACAGTTCTCAAGGAAGGCAGTAAGCTCCAGTGATGGGCAGTTTAAAGAGATGAAGTTTTGGTTGCTGTGCCCCCAGTATTCCTCTTTGTATTGCCAGAGGAGCTGTATGGGCACCGTGATGGCAGGAAGGTACTTAGAGCTTTGGCAGAAAGTAGCTGTGTCCTAATGTTGTCCCCAGAAGAGAGTATGGAGACCCCCCAAGCTCCCTCAGCAACCAGTGACGTTTAATCAGGACCCAGCATTTGTGGAGGTCCTGCTAGTCACTTACCTATCCTTCCAGGTGCCTAGTCCCTGGGTACATCTAGCCCTTATGAATGACCTGTTAGCTGAGCAGAACAATCTTCGTAGTCCTTTGTACCTTTATTAAATTAATAGCTATTGCTCTTTGGAGTCTTCCCGAAACCTCAGTTGCTATTCTCTGTCAGTCCTCACTGTCCTAAATGTCAGTGGAAAGGATCCTTGAAACTAATGGGTTGCGTTTGTCTGTTGTGCCAGTGACTTTATCCTGGGATGACTTTGTTTCTGAGGGAACAGTCATGCAGGAGATGGCTGCAGGCTCAGAGTCCTGCTGCGGGGCAGCGCTCGGCGCTTCCAACCAGCTCCTGCTGGTGCCCTAGAGGTGCATGGGGATCAGTGGTCCTCCTCTTCTTGGGAACGCTTTGACTTGCCAAGGCTTAGCATCAAAAATCTGCCTGAGTTTGGGTTTAAACTGGTCCTGACTGAAATGCAAAACTCAACAGGACCTTCTAATTTTGCCTGGCCTGGCAGGTATGTGACCTTTGCTATGCCTCGCAGGAGATGAATTATTTCCAGGATCATTCCAAAGAGATTCAGGTCTTTGTAGCAGATTCTGCCCCAAAGGTTCCTCTCCCTGAGGACAAGCATGCCACGAGCTTGTAGTGAAAACGTGATAAACCTCAAGTACTTCCCTCGCAGATGTTTTGCATGAGACTAACTCCATCCCAGAGATGGGTGCGTTCCGTGGGTGGGTAAAAAGATCCCTGTAGATATTTTTGCAAAGCAATTTCAGATCCTTCGCAGCTTGCTAGAAAATTGAATTAGTAGTTTTCCATTCCCTGAATTAACCCTGCTTCGTTCTTCCCTCAACCCTCTCCCTCTTCCTCCCCTCCCTCCAACAGATGTCCAGCATATTAAGAGGAGAGACATCGTTTTGAAGAGGGAGCTGGGAGAAGGTGCCTTTGGGAAGGTGTTCTTGGCCGAGTGTTACAACCTCAGCCCCACCAACGACAAAATGCTGGTGGCAGTGAAGGTAAATCCCAAGGGCGGGTGGCAGAGAGTAGGTCAGGGGCTGGCCGCCGGAGTGAGACTGGATGAGCCTGCGTGGGAAAGGGAAGCAGGGGAGGGCTGGGGGCCAGGGACAGAGATTTATCTGATGCCGGAGATTGTGGTAAATCCACTTAGTCACACAAAGTTTCAGTGTTTCGCTTCAAGGTCGTCTATCCTCGCCAGTGCCAAAGCCTCTCTTCCTGTCGACGTAGCCAGGAGACAGAGGAGGAGGAGAAGCTGGTCTGGAAGCTCTGAGCTCCCGTGCAGCTGCAGCAGCGCAGTGTGGAGTCCACCTTCCCTCTGCGAGGGCCCGGGGCTCTTTTCTTTATGGAGTTTATCTCTTTGTGGGACATGCAGAAGCTGAAACAACAACAACAGCAAAAAAAAAAAAAAAAAAAAAGACATAAGCAAAAACGAACACTTAAAAGCTAAGCACAGCTAACCAATTTGTTGCAAGATGGGCGAAGCAACCCAGCTCGACTCCACTCAGCTCCGGCTTGCCAGCCACACATCACTCCTATTTTGGTGGTTTTGAGCCAGCACAAGTTCAGCTTGGCTTGTGCTGTGCTGTTTGCATCCTTGTGAGGGTCCTCGTGTGAGCTGTGCCCCATCAGCGTGGCTCTGGGCAGAAGAGACCACTCAGTGCAGAAAAGCCCTCTCCTCTCAAGTGGCACCAGTTGGCAGACACACAGTCTAATCCCTGGGAGTTAATTGATGCCTCCTAACCCTTTGGAAGAAGATCTGCATTTGAACCGATGCTCTACAGGAAAAAAGGTTGCAGCACTCTCTCCAGGACGCTGGAGGCATCCAGTTACTTGAGAATTGTTTTAATCATTGGCATTTCAAGCCTTCTTTTTGTTCCCCTTACGCTCTGAGTGTGACCCGCAAGATTGCACCTTTCACCTCTGGTTAAAGCTGAGGTAGCACAGCTACCCATATGATTAATTGCCTGATTATCTGTCTGGTACCCGCCTGTCAGCGTCAGCCATCCCTTACGCAATACTGTCTCGCAAGTCTCCACTGAGTTTCGTTTGCACGTAGGCAGAAACAGCATCCGAACTTGTCTGTGTTAATTGCTGCTATGAGCTTACATCTCCAGAGTGCCTTTCATTCTGCGAGATCATCCAGATCCAGCTTCGGAGCAGGGCCTTCAAATCTGGCTTCTTGCCAGCTCTGGCAGGGGGGTGAGGAGAAATCCCTCTAATTTGGGCCACATTATAAGTCTTAAGGGCAGGCGGGGGGCGGGGGGAAGAAAAAGAAAAAAAGGTTTTACATGTTAAGTTGAGATTTGACTGCATTTCCTGAAGGTCTCATGCTCCTGACAGAGGCTGAGAACTACCTCCCTGGTCACTGCAGCTCAAGGCAGCAGCAGGACGCGATGCTTAGGGCAGCTGAGTCCGCAGCCCAGAGGCCGCCTCTGCTCTGCTCTCAGGGACTCTCGCCCAGGGCCAAAGAAAGGGGCTGTGTTACTCACTCGGTTAAATGACTCAGATTTTCAGCGGATCTAAAGGTTGCAGCCCCGCAGATAAGCTGAGTTTTGATGTGATGGCATGGACAAGCTTCCTTTTTTTATTCAGCTTGCTTCTAAAAACATCCTAAGAAAGGCACAAAAACTATTTTCAGCAAAGTGCGTTGAGGTTACAAAGTCAAGTACTAGAAATGCTGGAAGGGCTGGTATTCGGGGCACGTCCTCCGAACACGTATTTTTCATTTCTCTGTGGACTGCTTCGTTGTGATGCTCACTCCTGTGTCTGAGAGCTCCCTACATGTGAGTGTGCTCGTCTTCACAGCCTCCCGGTGACATACTGGGGTAGTATCACCCCCATTTTTGCAGAGGGCAGATGGAAAAGCAGGGAAACTGGGGTGAAAGGATCCACTTAAGTGGAGGATGGAGTTACTGACCTGCCTTTCCAGCCCTGTGGACAGCAGGTACCAGGCCCATGTTGAGCCCCGCCGCAGCAATGAACACGTGGAGCTTCTGCAGACCTGGCCCTGGTGCCACATCAGAGAGGATTTCTCAGGTAATATCGGGACAACGGACACTTCATGACAACGGCTGCAACCTGCAGATGCCGAGTGACTTGCCAAATGTCACGCAGGAATCGTGTGACGGAGGCACAAATACAATCCACCCCACAGCTTCCTAGGAGAGACATTTCAGTGGTTTTGCTGAGGCTTCTCTTCCTCCGGTCCTGGTCTTCTTTCCCTGTTCTACCACTTCCAGCTCCTGTTTCCCATATTTCTAAATGCTTGGCTGCACAATCTTAGTAATGTGTTGTTATTGTAATATCTTTTTTTTTTCTTTTCTTTTTTGGTGTGTGAAATTTACAAACTTACAGTCCTAACACCTAGTAGAAATGATTGTGTGTGAAGGAGTGGAAACTTAAACTCACTGCAGCTTGAAATATTACATACAACCACAGGAAAAAGGGAGAGAAAAGAGTGATGGGGGAGGGGACTGTTTTCCTGGGGAGAAATAGGGTAGCATCAACATTATAAAGATATTAAATGACTAAAAGTAATTGGGTGCCTGAGATAAGGATGGATGCTTTGCCATCTGCACCGTGTAACTAACATCCATCTAAATATCTCTAGTCGAGCTATCCCAGAAGACAGAGAATTAAAATAAAATTATGCCATGTGACTAGCAGTTTGGGGGCAGAAGCGAGGAGATGAGGCAGTGTCCTAAGGCTTGGGTAAAAACCTCGCAGCGGATCTGCTCCCAGGGGAAAAGCAGCTACTCTGGAGGACTCGCTACCTCGCTGTGCACGGCATCGCACCCAGCTGCGCCATGGACCAGCTGGAGGTGTGTTAGTACTGTGCTCAGCCCCTTTATGCACAGCTTTCTGATGCGTAACATCCCTTTTCGCGCATAAATTGGAGCCTGCACCTGCTGACGCCACCTCTCCTGCCACCATGGGGAGATGGGAGGCACGGGGAAAAGGGGGAGGGTGTATTTGGGTGTAGGTGAGGGGAGAGCTACCTAGTGTCCCCCACCACTCGGGGGAACCGGTGCGCATCAGACTGAATCTGGGGATAACTGAATCAAGTTGCCTTGAATCCTTTTCATCTCCTGTTAGGCTGCACGGTTAAAGCCAGAACTGGTACTGAACAGTCCTGGCGTGTGGGAGGTGGGGAGAATATAACTGAGACCCAGCAACTCAGAACCAGAATTGCCTCTTCGTTTCCTTAAATGCTTGCAAAGACCGTGCTGATTCTCATGGCCATCCCATCTTGTTAAACGTTCTGGACTCCAACTTTTTCACTAAGGTGCCCTGTCTTGATACCCTGGGATGACAACACGCTGCTTTCAGACTAGCTTTCCAAGGCAACTGCACAAGAATGCATGGACAATCCAGACTCCAGCCCTGCGGAACCCTCCCTGATCCCCAGCTGCACCCATGGCGACATCTTCATAGCAACCCTGCGACGTCGGACTGGTCCGCACGGCCTGGAGCCTGCAAGCTCCCCTGCAGTGGCAATGTGGAAGATGAGATATTCTCAATAAGGATACCGATTTCAGCATCAGTCTGCCAGGGGAGCTGTTATAAACAGCAGGGAATAAAAACATGATTTTAAAAATTATGTGAAAAGACTTGACAGTGTCCTTCTTCAGAGGCAGTTTGAAAAATCCACACAATAACTGCACAGCCAGGGAAATCCATCTTCCGAATAAAGGCAGCGTAGTCAGCTATTTCAAAATAAAAGACAGATAGCAAGGACTGGCTGGCTCAGGAATTTAATAATAATGAGATATGAAGCCATTCACCCCTAGGTCACCAGTACAAATCCTGGCCCAAGCTGGGAATAATTGGAAGCTATTACCTTCTGAGGCATGTTTGCTCCTGCCTGGGAAATGAGTTGGGGAATCCGCTGGGCCGGTAACTACATGAACAAAATGGTGCCACCAGCACCTACCACCAGCCCTCCCAGTGCGACCGGGTCTGTGGCAGTGGTTCCTCTCCAGTCCCTTCCTCATCAGCTCTTCTGTGATGTTGCGACCCCTTTGTTCTGGCTTTTCCCGCACCTGAGCCCACCCTATGTGTATCTGTGCCCCTTCTTTCAGGCGCTGAAAGACCCCACCTTGGCAGCCCGCAAGGATTTCCAGAGGGAAGCAGAGCTGCTCACCAACCTGCAGCATGAGCACATTGTCAAGTTTTATGGCGTGTGTGGTGACGGTGATCCGCTCATCATGGTCTTCGAGTACATGAAGCACGGGGACCTGAACAAGTTCCTGAGGTAGGTGTGAAGGAGATGCCATACAGGTGCTCCACAGCCTCGGTGGGGCTTGTTATAGATCTGTGGTGCACCAGTGACACCGCTGCCATGCGGATGCTGGTGGGTTGGGTAATGAGAACCGGTTGTTCCAAGGAAAGCTTGTAAGAGATGATGGTCCTCACTAGATTTGGTACTTTATTAGCCCTACACCAGTATTTCCTCTTGGGTAGTCCCAGGGGTGGTCCCTGTGAGCTATGGAAACCAGACTTTTCTTCTCCCACCCCAGCAAGTTTGAAGCTCCAGGAAGGGTGGCTGCAATGCCTCTCTGCCCGGCAGGGGTAGGAGGATGTGAAGCCATGGCTGTCAGTAGCTCCAGGTCCCATCCACCCAGCAAAGCCATGCTCTGCTGAAGCAGGAAGGCCACTAGCCATCACTCCCCACGTCACCCAGCTCCTGCTTCGATAGCACCAGAACCAAAATATTCCTTTGAGAAACTTGCTGGAATCCTTGGTCTGATTGGTATCCTGGGAATTTAGTGATCTCTAGTTCTCACTCCTGTGTTCACAAAAGAGCTGAGAAATGTTGGAGGCGTCTCAGGCAGTGCCTGTGGAGTCCATCCCTGGTCCTTGTTCCCTAAGCCTCTTCAGACAGAGATGTTGACTGGGATACAAAATATCCTAACCTGTGGCACCATGATACTCAAGAAGCTAGGCAAGGCCTGACGAAGTGCCGTAATTGCCTTCCCTCCCTCTAGAGAGATGCAAATTGCTGGAGGCCCCCCACAGTCATTATTCAACCATTTCATCAACGTGAGGCAGATCATTTGTGTGCCCTGAGTCCGCTAGTGCTGAGGGGCAGGGAGCAACGTGGGAGGATGTTTGTGGTGATGTTCTCCCACGATACAGAAATTACGCTCTAAAACCTGCGTGCAAGTGGAGTGGTACTTACTTCTTGAAATAATTAGTAGTTTTATTTCCCAGTATTTAGAAAATTGGACCCTTGATATTTTCCTGTTTTGACTGCTAAGTGTGAACATGATTGCAGGAGGAACAAGAAGCCTGAGCACAGCAGGTCTAGGTATGTGCTTGGGATACACTCCGTGATTATTTTTCCACCATCACAGTCAGTTTCTGACTGGGAAACACAGGTCCTTCCCTGAGGTTTTCATTTCTAAGCCATCACCGACACCAGAAGAGCTATGGGGAAAGACCCCGGAGGTTTCTTGTTTCCTCTACCAAACAGTGCCAACCTGTCTGCAGCTCCCTTTGGATGTTCACAGGGCACTGTTGAGCTGGGAACATCCCTGCATTGGTTCCCCTCCTCATTTTGGCATAGTTGTGGGTAGATAGAATATGATTTTATAGCTCAGTCCCTGTCTCGGGTTCTGGGCAGATGGCATCCTTGGCAAGGCAGGACGAGTGAAGACTGATGCTACTCTAGCTTTGCAGAGCTCCTTAGGCTCATGTTCAAGGGGGACCAGCTTTGATTACCCTGGGACCCTCTTGTGGTACCCTGTCTTGCAGGGGCCCAGTGACCTCCCAGCAGCAGCAGATTGAACTCTGCCTACCGGAATGAAACCGTGCATTGGGCTGAAATGATGTTTAGCGCAGATTGGAGATGCAGTGTCAAGGACAGTGCCTTAGCTTCGTGACTGGAGGAAGGCAGTCTGAAAAAAAAGCGTGAGAGACCATGCTTTTGAAGTACTTTACAAGATCAGGAAATTGACCCATCTTTTTTTCCTGGCAGAACCAGCAACCTTATTCTTAGAGGAGGTAGACATTACAGCTGAGGCATAGCCTCCCTCTCTGCTCTAATTGACCTCCCAAAGAGTATGGTCCAACCAAGCTCTCCTGCTGTCTCAGAGGGATGTCTCGTGCACACTGCCAATGCCTTGTGGAATTGCTTCACACAACAGTGTGGTCCTAAGGCTGATATCATGCTGAAGCCATGTGCCCCCTCATCCCCGTGTCCCAGCTCTGCCCTGGGACATGTCTGAGAAACACTCCTGGGAGGCCACGTCCTGTCCCGATGTCACTGGAGAAGAAAGCATGTTGTTATATTATCTTTGGCCTTTATGAAGGAAAAGAAACTTTGCAGATGTGTGATCCCTGGGATTGCAGCCTTACATCTTCCAGCTGCATTTAGCTGCCAGCTTTTCCTTCTCATGCAGCTATGAAGCGAGCAGCTACGAGCTCCCTTCTCTGCATGTTATAGGCAGCGAAATCCCTTTGTGTCCCAAAGAAAGCTGGCTTTTGGGACACAGGAGCTTATACGCAACAAGCAGGAACTCAAAATGCTGAAGGGGGCATATGGAAAGAGAAACTTGGGGTTTCTTTATCAGGTCAGCTATGTACTGCTTGGAAACTCTGGGGAATGGGGCTACAAAGGGATCAGAGAGGGTCGGTGGTGCAGGAGTGCCTGGCATCCCTCAGCAACTACCAGTTTTTACTGTGGCATGATTCACCCAGCCCAAAGCAGGAGACGGTTGCTCTTGCACTGGAGGCCAGGGATGCTGGGAGTCTTTAAGAGACACTCAGATGGACTTTTCCCAGTTTAACTGCAGATATTGGAAAAGCAGTAAAATGGAAGAGGCTCACTTTAGACACAGTTTCCTAGAGAAAAGCTCAATAAATAAATTCCCTCAAGCATTGTTAGACCTTTGTGGGCTTCCCAGAAAAGAGAGAGAATTTTACTGGACTATAATTAACTGGTGTGACAAGGGGAACACTGGGATCAACACCTACCACCTGGACTAGGGGTGGCATGTGTTGGGATGGCTTTACATGCCTCCCAGGGCCCCTGCGTGTAAGACCATTGCTGGTGGTGCAACAACTTGCCCTGCTGCCCGCACTGGGGGAGACAGCAATCGTGGTGTCCTGGCTGAAAGAAAAGGGAGTCTGAAAAGATCCTGCCATGCAGAAATACAGGCATTGCTCTCCTGGGAGCACGGCATCCCTAGGGCTGGTGTATGCAGGGGCTGGGGGTTGTGTGTGTGGCAAGGCTGGGTGCTCCCCAGCACACAGACCTGCTGCTCAGGGGCCCGCAGCAACTGCCTTCCCTCTCTGATCACCAAATATCTTCCCTTTCCTCCCGTCACTGGTTTTCTAGCTTTTGTTTTGTGTCTGCGGCAGCAGCAAATTTGAAGTCGGGATATTTGCGTGTTGCCATTACAGACCCTCTTGGCAGTCTATAGCAAGTTGTTGCCATTTGCTGTTCACTCAGAAAGGCAGTAGATTTTGCTAGAGAAGTTGCATAGCTCTGATGTTTTTGCGTCAGCCCTTCCAGTGGAGCAGTGCCACAGCCAGACAGTCTTGGGACAGAAAGAGGCATTTCAGCAGAGGAAGCCAGAGGGGTGATTTTCTTCCCCCTGTTGGCAAAAGCTTCCATCACTCCATAACAGAAAAAAACCCCAACAGTTCTCTAACAGGGGATCCACTCAATCTTGTGGCCTTTCTATAAAGCTGAATTAAACCCGTTTCTCCAAGAAAAGGTGGGCAGACCCCTCTTGTATTCCCTGGAGGTTTCTTGACACAACTAAATGTACTAATATCCCTCCTGTTAGTCTCATAAGTGTGTTGATAGTTCTTTCTTCTGGACTATAACCATGTGGGATGGAGAAAGGAAGGGAGGGAGGTGTACGTATTATATAGGACATACCGAGATGTGTCCTATATAGTAGGATGGACCAAGAGCCAGTGAAATAAAGATGTTGGCTGTCCATTTTTTAAGCATCACCTTCGCAGACATTTCTTTGGAGGCCATTATTGTATTTGAAAAAGGTGGCAGTAATGAGAGAGTAATATATCCTTCACTTCTCACATAGGATTGTTTACCTTTGATGACAACAGGTATCAGCTGTGGCTAAATATGGTGTAACTGAAAGATGTGACTGGTACAAACTGTCCAGCACAGTTTTAGAAGCTATTGTTTGTCCTGCTTTGCTGTTTTTAGCTAACCTTCTCAGTCCTGGCTCAGCTTCACCTGCTGTCGACATCTGTTGTCACCACCAGGTAATTTCCTGGGGTAAACCCGTCTGTGGGCTGTTTAAATAAGACATCAAGCTGTCCTTTCTGCATATGCTCTTCTGCAGCTCCTCCTGGCCCTCAGCAGTTCTTCCAGCGTGCTGCTGCTCCCACCATGCCCACGAGCCTCCGAGATGCCTCCGGCAGCCCCAGCCCTGCCGCCTGCTGTGCTGCTCCCGGCCGGCTCATCCCACATTCACTGCAGCATCACCCACTCGTGGCTCCCAAAAAATACTCGTGGCTCCTCAGCAGTCATTTCTGGAGTTCCTCTCCTCTTCTAGCTGTCCTTTCTAGCAGGAGGGGACTTTCAAAGCCATGTTCCCAGTGGTAGGGCAGCAGGAGGTAGCTGAAGAGAGGGGCATTTGAAAAACTTATCGGTTCAACCCCAAACGCCTGGTTGCTAATCCTTTGGAGCACCCTCCAGCCCAAAAGAGCAATTAGGGAACAAAGACAAAGGAGGCAAACAGTTTGGATCTTGTTGTGGGTTGTTCAGTCCCATGTCAAGAAGGAGGGAAAGCTCTGTACGTGCAATTTCAGTTTGCTGTCTCTCTGTGGGGTTGCTGCTGATGACAGGGGTAAAGTGCCAAGGATCATTTCAAAAAGAACAGTATGAAAGCCTCGGAGGAAATGCTGTACTGTATCTTAGTCACAAGGAGGGAAGGTCACAGCAAAATCTCTTGCTTTTCCCTAAATATGAGGGCTTTTGTAATTCCACCGTCACACAGGCTACCACAGGGTGAGCTCTACCAGGGGAAGAGACATCACAGAGGGAGCGTGGCAAAGACGGGCTTGGTATGCAGCGAGGAAGGGGACTAAAAAGAGGACAGGACAGGAACGAGACTGACCTTAAGTCCTGCATTTACAATGCACTTGGTTCAGGAAAATATTTCCTTTTGTTGCCCAGGATGTTCTCTGCATCTGCTGACATCCGGGTCTAACCTTTGCACCTCTGCTCGTGCCTTCAGGGTTCACAGTACCTGTGTTACCTCTGGGATAGCTTAGGGTATAAAAGGTATTTTCTAGGGATGAAGCTGCTGGTGTTCCTCTGAAATCTCTTTTGTGATCTCTGGCTGTATTGGTATCGATCGGGGGCGGTTGCTTGGTGATATGGTGTTTGGAGAAAATAGAGGAGGCTGAGATTAAGAAAGAGACTAGGTAGCAAGAATATGATAGCTGTGGAAGAAAAGGGGGTGGTATCTCTACCTCTGGGAAGGATTCCAAGGTGTAAGAATTAACTGGAGCAAACGTGTAAGTATCTGGAAGCTCATTATTTTTGCCTAGGTCTTGCTAGAGAAGAATGTCCATGTTGCACCAAGCCAACGGTCCCTCTGTCCTGGCAGTCTGTCTCCATCTGTGGCCATAAGAGGTTGCTTGCAGTAGAGTAAGGATAGGAGAAGGATGTATGGCACCCACTCACCCAGAAAATGTTCCTCAAACCTCCTGTTCTCTTAAGCTTTTCTTTTTTTTCTTTCCACTGGAGCTGTGTGTACACCTTCACATTGCAGAGTTGGGGGCTAGTCCCCACCCCAGCAGGAACAGCGACCGTGTGGGATTCCTATCTCCTGGTCACTTTTGAGACCCAACTCTATGCTTTTTGCTTCTTCCTCCCTATAGGGCACATGGCCCAGATGCTATGATCCTCGTGGATGGGCAGCCTCGACAAGCCAAAGGGGAGCTAGGGCTATCCCAGATGCTCCACATCGCTAGCCAGATCGCCTCTGGAATGGTGTACCTTGCCTCCCAGCACTTTGTCCATAGAGACCTGGCCACCAGGAACTGCTTGGTCGGAGCCAACCTGCTGGTGAAGATTGGAGACTTTGGGATGTCGAGAGATGTCTACAGCACTGATTACTACAGGGTAAGGCAGCTCCAGTGACAGTCTGATGCTCAGAGCAAAGGGAGACTAGGAAATGTTATAGTAAATCAGCTTTTGGAGCTCTTGGTCTCACTCACTTGGTTATTCCTTCATTGAAACATGCACATAGATGTCAATCAGGCATCCCTGAACCACTGTCCTTACTCCTTTTCAGTCCTGGGCATGCTTGTAGTTCAGACATTCACGCAGATGTCTACACACAGAGCTCTCTGTGATACCCCAGCACACAGTCACATACTTTGGGATGGCTCTGAAGTCATCCCATTCTTACTTTCTTCCTATTTTTTCTCCCTCTTTTTTGAAGACAGTGGTAAATTAAAGGTAATCCAAAAGAGATGGCAAAGACTACAGGCCATGACCTCTGGTGTTAGATTAAAGGTACTTAATACAGGGACCTACAGAAAAGGCAACTGAAAGACTGACTGATAAGTGCATAAAATACGGAAGAGGAAATAATAGGCAATTTAGGTTCGACCTCAAAACGCTTTTTTCCAGCAGGGTCATCATTTAGACAATGGAATAATTTGCCAGAGGTAGGTTGCTGAGGGCCTGTCATTAAAGAAGTTCAGGAAGCAACTAGATAAAAATGCCTGGGTTTAGTGCAGAGGCTAATCCTGCACTTGTCTCTGGGGACAGACTCAATGAGTCAGGAATGCCTTTCCAGCGTTTTCTTCTGTGATTTGTGCTCGCAACCGTCCCCTTGTCTCGCACACTCCCTTTGTACCTGTCTGCGCTGCCCTGTCTGCCTGAGATGGCAGCCTCCCTGGGGGGACGGCGGGTTTCTCACCCCTCCTCAGCTGCAGGAGAACCTGTGATGTGCAAAGCATTTGAAGCACACTGGAGCAGGCGTTTGTCGCTGGGCCATCCACCAGCAAGGAAGGGCTTTTCAGGCTGAGGAGCAGTGGTTTCTGGCCTGATGCTCAGACTAGGGCTGGTTTGTTTCTGGTTACAACGTGGATGTTTGGCTTTGAGGGTGATTTCTATCAGCTACACAAGAAAGGGTTGACCTATGGGCTTGATCTGATTCAGAAGGTTTTCTTTATGTGACAGGCAGTTGCCAAGTGGAGTTACTGTGCTGGGGAGGAGGAAAAATGTGATCGGATCTCTGCTGAGACATATCACCTCTCCCAGCCCAGGACATTGGCTTAGCACTCAGTTTAATCACCAGTGATGGAACCAGTCTTCACTGTGCAGCACAAAAGCCCATGTTGGGAAAAGGTCTCGGGGCAGTGATGAAGGAAGAGAGGTGGCTACAGTCCCATCACTGCTGAAACTTCAGGAAGGAGTGAGTAGGAAAGAGAGGAGCCATTGGGAGGATGAGGAGCCGCCCGTGTGATTACCCACGTTCTTGCCTGCCTCCTTTCCTTCAGCCGAGTTAGATCTACCCCAACCACAGTCAGTGTCACACCGCTTGAGACAATCCCAGCCGAGCTTGTGTTCCCACAACACTGACAGCTCTCTATGCAATGACAGAATTTGCTGCTATGGACATGTGAAGGCTAGGAGGGCCCCCAAAAAGTGAGAATTGAGATGATCTCCACAGGCCAGTTCGTTATTGTGGGACTTTTTGTCTTCTCTGTGGTGGTGTCGTGTAGACTTCATCTTGTCTGTGCAAAATGCTTTGCTGAGGATTGCTTCATGCTATCTCGTGCAGTGTCGTAAGCCTGTTTAGTGGACTTTTCTCTGCTAGCACAAATTGCCATGCATGACCAAAGTAATAGCTAGTTATCACCCATTTACCAGAGCAAGAGCTGAGCTTCAGACCAGCACAGCTTTTTTTTCACAGTTGATTTTCCTTTTTCTGTTTTCACTGACTTTCGGTAACTTTTAAAACTCTTGATCAGTAAGTCCATGCTCTGCATGTATGGAGACCTTTTCTCTGTTACGTTCCAAAGAAGGGTCCTAGCAAAGCAAGGTTCTGATTGCCCATATTTACACTGGTGGCGTGAGGGGCAGAGGGTTTATGGGACTTGTCCAAGGCCAAGGCAGGATTCGGTGGCAGAGCTGGGAAGTCCATCCCGGCCATATATTTCCTCCAGCAAAGAGCAGAAATCCAGGGGCCAAATGTTCTTCATCCCTCCTCCAGCCACAGCCCAACCACGCTCCTCCCAGCATATGAGAAGAACCCAGACAGGTTCATTTCTCAATCTCCTTCTCTAATCACTACCGTGTGGGACATGTTTACCAGGAGAGCACATGGAGCTGATCTCATTATTCACCCTTGTGGTGCACTCACGGTTATGTGACAGTCTCTGTCCTTCCCCATCCACCACTATCTTGTACCCGTGCTCTCCTTCCCCTCTGCCTTTGCACATTCTCTGCAAGAACTGGTGGGAGCCTTGCTGTCTCTGGACTGGGAAATACATTTGGTTTCTATGTGTCAACCTGCACTTTTAAGTTCCCTACGAATAAGGGTAGTCAACCCTTTGAACAGAAACCTGCTTGTGACAATAATGAAGCCACATGGGGTTCATGAATTGACTGTGTTAGCCTTGACTTTAACTCTGGTAAGAAGCAGCATTCGCTTTCTGCAGCAAATGTAGGTGAGAAAAACAATTTGGCTTCACAACAGTTGTGCATTTGTGCATGACTTCTTCATAATTTTAATTCCTAACATCCCTTGCATGAAAACTGGCTCTTCAATGCTACTGAGACAATCCTTTCGGACCCACCACAAAATCCACCATGATACACCTGTGAGGGCTTTTGAATGGATACAGATAGAGAACAAATGAGCTCAAGTGTGAGAACCAAACTGCTCCTGGGTCTTACCTATGGAAGGTGGAGATGTGGCTGAAGAGTTGTACTTTGAAACTCTTTGATGCCATCCCTGGTCACATCTACAACCTGCCTGGTAAAATTCCGGAGTCTGATTCTTGGTGTTTGTGCTCTCCCCTGTTGACAGTCTGCCGTTCCCAGTGGTAGGACCCGGAGCAAGGGTCTGCTTCAGGTGGTTTCTAGAAAACATTGCTTGGTGTGTCCAAGCTGCAGCCCAGGAAGAATGCTGTGATTTGTCATTTTCTGGGAACACAGTGAAGGATTCCACCTCGAAGCTGACACAAAGTGGCAGGTCTGGAGCTCTCTGCGAGCAGACTCACCTCAGTCCGCTGGGCGCCCGTGTTTGCTCCATCCCAGGCCTCACGAGCACAGATAACTGGGCATGTGGGTACGTGAGTGTGTTCCAGGCCGAGGATTAGCTCCTAGCCATTTCCTTTCTTTCCCATTTTTAATCTTTTAAAACAAAGAAAGAATACCATCTGGCTCCTGCATTTGTGGGATGCAAAAGTGCTTTAACAAAGGTGAACTGCTTAATTTCCTGTTACACATTTGGATACAGAAAACAAACATTTGCGTAACAAAAGCAGCAGAGAGGCTTATTTCCCCTCTCCTCAAGGCTCTCCATGTTCTGCTTGAAGACAGATGTGTCCTTTTCCTTGCGCATCACAGAGGGATCCCATCAGCTGGTGCCTTTAAACCTGCTTTCAACAAGACAGGATGGAGAGAAGATGCTTGTGGAGGTGGAGGTGGTGGGGAGAGGTGGAACAGCATCTGATTAGAAAGCAGAGGGACTGAGGAGACAAGAAGTAGCCCGGCATCTGTGTGAAGAGTAAAGGCAGGGATGCTGAAGAAGCATTTCTGTGACGTGTTGTGTAAGGTGCTGTGCAATCTTTGGTGCGGGTCTCTGTGGGAAGGCAGGGTGGAATATATCCATATTGGAGAGAAAAGATTTGGGCGGATTTCATTTGCCTTGTTGTTTTCTTTAAAAAAAAAAAAAAATTGTGCGAGTAGGCGATTTTTTTTAGGTATGACTCAGGACTGTGACAGCAGGTGGTGGGACGCTGCAGGTCAGGGATGTTGTGCCTCAGCCAAGCTGAGTGTGGCATGGAGACTGCAGCGAGTCAGGCACACGGTGCCTGCCCAGTGCTGCCTGGGGAGATGGAGGCTGTCACGATGGCTGGGGGATGTTGTCCAGAACTGGGGGCATCACTGAGGCTGGGCTTAAGACCCCCAGCTGCTCTTTTTCACCCAGCAGACTGGGGTTTGGTTCCTCCCAGAGCGCTTCTGTGGCTCTGTACTCACCCGTGCTCCAGTAAAATCCGGATCATTTTCCTTTTGTCCCCCAAAATGCATAATTCAGTTCCAAAACAAAATCATGTAGCAGCTGCCGGGGAAAGGGCGGTATTTCTTCATCTTCAGAAGAGAGCAAAGTCTTAAATCGTAGTCATCTGTCCTTAATAACTTCCAAGGTAACGTCCTGACATGGGTGGGACATCAGCAATGAAGACACACGCGGAGCGGAGGAAGGATTTATGTAGGCATTAAACCTCATTAAGACATCCCCCTGTCCAGATCTTCTCTGTCCTACCCTTCTGGCATCCTGCCCCAAATCCTGGGCTGGGCTTGAAACCTCTTGGGGATTTAGCTCCATCCTTTCCCAGAGGTCTGTCCTGAGTTTTCTCCTGGTCACAGTTCATCACGCAGAGGACACCTGCTTGTCAAAAAAAAAAAAAAAAAAGACGCATGCAGGATTTGCAAAGGGCTCTGAAAATAAGTTTCTATTTCTAGCAACACAGAGCTAAACATAATAACAAAAAACGCTCCCCGCTTCTGTGTCCTCACCACTCTGGAGCATTGTTTGGATTTGGGAGAGACAAGGTTTGCAGGAAGAAGTAATATCTTTTATTAGAACATACGATATTGTTGGAGGGGGAAAAAAGAGTGAATTTTAGACACACAAACCCTCTCTGAGCTATTTTTTTTTTTTCAGTAGTATCAGTTGTTTTAATAAAAGGTTAAAATATCTTCCTATGAACCTTGTCTCTCACATCCTGAGACTATTGGAACCTAAACAACATTTCTGCTGTGACTTTGGCCTTAGGTTAGTGTTCTTTAAAAAGTCTAACATCCCTCTGGCAGATGCTTCCTCCTCTGAAGCATGAAGCTTTACTGTGTAAACATTTTCTTTCTTCTCTTACTTTAAAATGGCTAGAGAAAAACCCATATTCTTTATAGTTTTCAGTGCCCATTGTCAGTTTGCTTCCTGATGACCATCTCCCGTTTAGAACATTTCTTACTTTAGTTCTTCTCCTCTAGAGTTCAAAATTGTTTTCTTTCTCCTGGGTACAGTCAGTTATTTTTTCCAGTGAAGTTTCCACGCCGAGTAATAGATCACCGAGGTTTAGCAGCTGCCTGGCTCGTGCTCCATTAGAGGCGCATTCAGCATGGGAGATAAGACTAATAGACAAGCCTTATGTTGAGAGTAGATTTAGTCTGACCCACGCTCTCCTAGATAGAGGGTCCCTAAACGATCGCACCATCCTGTAATGGTGCTCTGTTCCCACCAGCTTTGAACTCATTGCAGAGGTTTAGCTCTACTCTCCCACCAGCATTTTTTGTGCATCCTTGCCGGGGCTCCGTAATGGCGTTCAGCTGTACAACACCCTCATTCGTGTCCCCTGACGCTCTCATGCAGCGCGTTTGCAGCACGGGACATTGAGCCTCGCAGAGGGAAATTCCTGCCCATCCCTGTCGGCACCAGGAAGGAGCCCTGTGATGAGCATGCTAGGGCTCTGCAGCATCGCCTACAAAGGCAGAGGGGAGGAAAACTCCCTCTGAGTTTCTATCTGGGATGCGGGACTGACTCACTTTGGGGGGGTGGAAAAAGCTGCCGCTTGCAGGTTTTACGGCAGACCCAGTGTACGCTGGCAGGATTAGTCAGCTCTGGAGAGAGAGTGAGCCAGCCTCCATGCACCTGGACAAGCCTGGGCTCCGCTTCAGTGTTGGTGGATGGGGGACAGCAAGCTCAGGCCCTGGCCGTGCTGACTGTTGTGTGCAATCCTGTGTAGATGGTACAATGTGTGTGCCACGTTCAGCTTCCAGCATCAGTACAGTTTCCAGCACCTAAGTGCTGTGTGGATGCTGAGCAGTTGAGCATCGCCTTTTGGCTCTTCTACCCCTTCTCTGAGGTGAAAAATATCATGTACTACTTTGTCTCAATCCTTTCTGCAAGGGTGCTGGGAAGGTTTCCTACCTGTAAATATATGTTACGCTAAGGAAAGGACTTAGAAGTGAAAGGTACTTTAATTTTCTCCTGTACTAAGTGGGGTGGGATCCTGGTGAACACATCTTGCTTTGTCGTACCTAAGTAAGGGCAGGAAAGTCTCATAGCAATCTGGAGATGTGACCTGGAGCCCCCTAGTACTGGTAAAGAGAGGATCAGCCAGGCAGAGCCATAGTCTTGCTATGTGCAGGAGCCCATGTCTGCTCTTGAAAGTATTACATGCCCTTCTCAGCATCTGTTTACCCACGTGTCCCATCACCCCAACCCCTGATTTGTTCCTTTCCTTGTTTTCACTGCCATCATTCCACCTAGATGACACCTCTATGGCCCATGAGGTGTGCGCGGCTCATGCCATGGCGCCTCACAACTGGTGTTTTGGGGGCAAAAGAACCAATTTCCCCCTAACTTGCAGTAGGACTGGAAACAGGGGAGGTGAGGGAACCGCTCAATGTGGGTGCGTGGGTTAAGTGTCTCTGTTCCTGTCCTGGTGTGTTCTGCGTGCAGGAAAAGTCAGTGTGATATTGAACGTGCTGGTCTTTGATATCTCTGTGGCTCCTGTAAAAAAACTCTGCAAATTGAATTTGTGGCACAGTTCCTTATCTCCTGAAAGGAAGATGTAACAGCATCATCTTGTGTTTTAGCCAGACATTTTTTCCTCAACGCTTCCCCATTTCTACACTGAGAGAAAAACAAATGTTGAGTCTTTTTTTTTTTTTCCCCTTCTGTTTGAAACATTAAGAGCCCTTCACACAAAGCAGCTCAAGTGCAGAGGAATTAATTGGGGAAATTAGGTTGTGTTGTATTTCTGGCATTTTCTCAGAAATGGTAATTGCCCTAATTCTCCACCCTGCCAAGACCTCCACCCTCACCCTGTTTTCCCCCTCCCCTTTTCCTCACTGTCTACCTGTCTTTCTCCTGCTTGAGTTGCTGTTTTCATGCTGTTGCCATTTATTTCATTTCAGTAATGAGAGGGATGTGGCAGGTGAAGAGCTCTCACAATCTGGTGACATCTTCTTTGAAGCACAGGCGCAAAAAAAGCAGTTTGTTTTTGGGAAATAAAAGCTCCCTGCTGTGGTACTTGACCCCCACGCTCACCTCTTCTCCTGCTTGGGGTATATCGCTGCTGCACTGCGAGCCGTTTGGCTTGGATTTTTGTTTAATGTAGTCTCAATATTCACCCAAACACTGACCTCCATGTTTAACCTCCCTATGTTCCCCCCAAACCACCCAAGCCCTCACACACTTACTGAGAGCTAATCAAACTTACGACCTTTCAATCAAAGCTCAGCCCCATTCCCAGACATTTGAGTTGAGGTTTTTGCTTTCTCCCAAACGTTGGGCTGAGGTCCAGAGAGCTGGGAGTTCAAAGCCTGTCGGTTTAACTTCCTGATGGTTTTTAACTCCTGACCTTCCATTTGCGGAGGTCATAGATGCAGCCAAATAGGGAGAAATTGTTGGTTGCTCAGTATTTCCTGACCTAAAATGCCTGGTGATGGCCATGGCAGGTTCAGATCCAATGGAGATGCTACACTGGGTGGTAAAGTGGTTAGGTCTCCTTGTCTTATGGGATGGTAGGTGTCAACAGCTGAGATGGGTTGAAAAAGTGATTGAATCGAATTGTGGAAGAAAAGTCATGTATGAAGGGCTAGCAAACGCAAAATACTTGCCTTGTTTCAGGAAATCCCTGTGCCAGTGGGTTTGTTGAGACATGGAAGACTACTGTGGGACATATGCTGTGGGCTCTTCTGTTTCCATACTCTCCCCTGTGCATCTCTGACTGAGGTCAGGGTCCCAGCTGACTGGACTTTGACTGTTCTTAAAAGTTGTCGAGGCTGAGCTCTGCTTTCTTGGAAGCTGGGAAGAATACTGGGAGTAACCAGTCAAATGTTGGACCCAGCCAGAGGGTTAATGACACCATCTCCACAAAGTCAGAGATTCAGTTCAGTTCAGAAAGCTGGGATTGTTTCTCAACATAGACAAACCACCCAAGCCTGTTCACCTCTGCTGTGAAAACTTGAGACAGCAAGTTTCCGGCAGGGATTTCAGAAGCCCCTTCCTTCAAAGCAATTCCCTTCCCATAAAACTTAACTAGGGATGGCAGGACTCTCTTCCATTTTCAGTGTACCCTGGGTGCAGCCAACAGATCCAGAGAGGCAAGAGAAGCTACTTGTGATCCCCACCCATCCTTGAGTAGTCCCCCCCTTCCCTGTCCTTGACTGTGAAACTGTTTTTACCCCTGTTCTAATTTGTATTGTCCAAGTGTGGTCCCCAAGTGACCTGCTGGAGGCTGCCTGCATGCAATGTGCTCCCTTCTTCCCGCTGTCGCCACTCTGAACATCCCATTAGCCTGAAAGCTGTGAGATACATGCAAAAGGGCACAGTACCTAGTTCTGAGTGAGAGAGAATCTCCCATGGTGGAGATCCATCCGAAACATGTTCCTCTGTGGTGTCACCAGAAACAAGGAAGGATTTTGTACCGGGCAGGCCAGAGAAGCCGATGGTTCCTGGGTTTTACCAATGTGACCTGATTTAAACTACAGCTAGAGCAGAAGGTGGTGGAGAACCATATGGCAGCCAGCTTCACTATTTTAGCCCCAGTTGGACCAGAAACAGTGTGTGTAGTCCTGAGCATATGGAAACAAACTATTCACACTTTGGAAGGAGCACTGCCACTTATAGTCGAGGGAAACTTGGATGTCTAAAACCCTCCCCTCACCTTTATCTGGGTTGTTGGACCCATTTCCCCACTGCATCCCAGCTGGCCAGTGGCCTCTTCCTGCCTTCCCACCTTCAGGACCATGATCTCAGCTCTCCTTTACCATGGGGACAGCCCTGAGTTCATACATCTCATGTATGGGGAAGGTGGGGAGCACCCCCAAACCTCAGTATGACCAGCAAAAGAACTGGAGGCAGAGAAGCCGTAAGCCAGTTTAGTGGGAGCATGGATAAAATTATGCCTCCCTTCAAGACAAACTGAAGACCTCCCTAGAAATATTAAGATGCAAATATCTTCATCGTCCTCCTTAATTAAGATGTTTGCATGGAAAGAAGGCATTGCCTTTCTTTTTTCCTCCTGATTCCTGCATGGTCAGAGTTTCTGCAGGCTTTCCCCTCCTGATCCCCTCCTGTTTCATAGTCCTGCCTCTCTCACAGCCACAGTGAGCTCCTTCTCCACGCCAGCTGGATGGAGAAAACCCCTATTTGCAAGCAGCTGTCTTTAATAAACAGGCTGTTTAGGGCTAGGCTGTCAAAGAGAGCATGTTCAATGTACAATCAAGGGGCAACGATGCACAAAATTGCACACACACACAAAATAGGAATCTTTTCTCGGTGTGTGTTGAGCTTTGAACGCTTAAGTGATTCCACCTCTCTCTTCCCCATCCAATTATGCGGGCAACACATGGTAAGATTGCTATAGAAATTAGTGAGGGAAATCTTTTCACTGCCTAATCAATATTGTTCTGCTCAGTACAAGGCATCTCCTCTCCTCTGGCCCCAGTCGTGTTCTCATTTGCTGTTTGAAAACACAAGTTCACCTTCTCGCTATTTGGGCTGTGGTGACCAAGAGGAAAACCAGCAGCACGCCTATTGAAAATGTTTGTAGTTACAGAATTTATTCCTTGCCTTTAAAAATATGTAAAATAATAATACGGCCCTGCCAAAAACACGTTTCAGGGTTTTAAAGGGGCTTGCTGTGCAGGCCAGAAGGACCTTTCCTCTTTCAATTGTATGGCCTTACAGAAACGGCCACCAACCTGATAAGCAAAGACACTGGGTGATAATTTTTCTGAGCATCACTAAGGCAAGACGCCAGATTTTATGGGCCACTAGACTGATCCAATATAGCAAATCCTGTGTTCCACTGTGGATTCTGAGACCAAATTATCAATTAATGTGAAGCATTAAAAAACCCAAATCCCTTTTAGTTCCCTGCAGTCATTAGTGACAAGATACAATATCTATAGCTCATGTGCTTTGCCAGCATCCCCTGGCAGCAAGGCAGAAACTCCACTCCTATTTTTTTTTCCAATACATACAAGGAAAACGTATGAGATCAGTGTTTTTTACAGTCAGATTCGGCTGCCTCTTCGTATTTACTTAGATGGAAGAATAAATCAGGTTTGGGTTACTCTCTGAGTTACTTATTTGTTATTGGAATAAATGCATGGTAATAGATCTGACAGAGGAAGATGTTTCTGTTTCAGCTCTGTGATTGAGGTAGAATTTGCTTTGTTCTGCACTATATTATATTGATGTTTTTTTCCACTGCTGGATGACTTCATTTGCTCTGCTTTTTCCCAATGTCCATACCTCTGCCACATCTGGCTTTAGGATGTGGCTTTATGCGATAGATCTCTCTTTCTTTTTCCCTAACTGTAACATCGTAATGCAGAGGCAATTTAAACAACCAGCATGAAACAATTTTCTAAGTCTTTCCCCCACCCATTTCCTACCTCAGTTTTTTTGGGAAGGGAGGTGAGTCAGTCATTCATGGGGCAATTCCCCAAGCAGAATGAGCTGTCAGCTACATTTAGCAGCTCAATTTTCACCTCTGGTGTGGGGTGGGAAGGCGCCCAGGGTGATGACTAGCTGGACACACCCTGAGGCTGGATTTTTGGTATTCCCTGGGCAGCTGCCAGCCTCAGTTCCTAAGTAGCCCAGCCAGAAGTCTCCCCCCAAACCACCGTGCTCACCTTTCGCCTTGGGATTTTGTCTCCTTTTTGTCCTGGTGGGAACACGAACACCTAACTAGAAAGTCAGCAGACCTTATGCTTGTCATTCACTTTTAATTTGCACACTGAGATCCCTACCCCTTCTTCTCCCTCCCATTCCCCAAAATTTTCCTACTTTGATACATGGGAAAACGTAGTGCTTTATTTTCTGCTCCATCATTTTGCTTCCCTTGTCCCCTCCTAAAGCTCAGTTTTGCAAGCACTGTCAGGTTTGCGGCTGATCGGAAGCTGTGGGATGAGGTTTTTTTTCTTCCTCCCCCAAACTGCAACAGTACTGATGGGACAAAAACTTCTGGGGAAGCATAGGGTGATGTACCAGCTGCTTCACTGGGACATTTGGCCAATGATGCCCTTAACTCTGGCTAACCCAAGCCTGCTTGAGTAAAGACATCAGGCCTGGGTCTTGTTCTGCTGGTAGAGGCAGATGCGTCCCTGCACCATGCCCAGAAGGGCTGGCAATGGGCAAGGAGCAGGATGCTTGAGTACCAGATACAGAGGAACTACTCAAGCCTCCTAAAACTTCTCCTGTCTGGAGAGGGACTCTGAGTCCCCCAAGGGATGTGGCTTCACAGTCCAAGGAGAAGTTTCAGGAGGCTGAGCCCCCTTTGGCTCTCACCGAGCTCACCCTCCCTCCGCAGTGGTGCAGGTGATGGTGTGGGGTGCAAGGTGGTGGTGACCAGGGCCAGAAGGTCTCACCTGCCCCGTGCCCTCGCAGCAAGGGTTGTGCAGTGTTGGGATGTTGTAGCCAGCGAAAGACGTACGGTTCGGTTAAAGACATACCCTTTCCCTTCTTGTCCCCTTGCTTTCATCCCCCCCCCATCCCTCCCTCCCTCTCTCACCCTTCCCTTCTCTTTTGTTTGTCTCCTTCCCTTGTTTTCACCCATTCACTGTCAGGAAGGGCCGCGTCCGAAGGGCCAGTTCAGCGCAGCGTGGCAGCGACAGAGACTGGCACCGCCGGCAGCTGCAACAGTGAGTGGATCTCGACCCCTGGGGCAGCTGGAAGCGGGGGACTGGTGCCGCTTGAGCATGAAACGACACGTGGGGTTGAGCGGCTTTGGGACTAGGTTGGGTTTAGTGCGTCTGGCAGCGAAGGGGCTCTCGTGTGTGATGGGAACTGCACATGTTTCTACCGTGGCAACTCGCTGGGGCTTGTCTGTGTGGTGTGATAATATGGGGTGAATGGGAAAGTCCTCAGTGCAACCTTCCTCCGTGGGTGTTCAGGCTGTGTCTGCACTAGTGGGCAGCGTGGGTCGTCCTCTGGCGCTGATGGCAGCGAACGCAGCATTGCTTGTCTCCGTGCAGCTAAACCACTCCAAGCAGGGTGGTGTTTGCACTGCTCAGCGGGGACTGTCCCTGGCTTGTGTTGTCCTCTTAGGAGTTGCTTGGACGCTGGCAAATTGGCATGGACTAAAACCAGACCATTTGAACAGTTGGACTGTCGCGTGCCAGCCCTGATGCCTTTTGTCTGCTAGTCTAGACACAGCCTCGGTGTTTGACCGGTTGGGTGCTTGCAGCTGTGATTGAGTGGATGTCAACCATGACTGCTCCACTGCTGCTCCCATCCCTTCCCTGGAGGAGCGGCGGTGAGGGAATGGTATGGGTCTGATGCTCTGCAGTGCAAAGGAGTTTGGGTTTTGCCAAGGTGGTGGCTGATGGGAGCCATGTGAGCAGCTGAGGGCTGGTAACACCTCTGTTCACCCTGCCCTCCCTCCCACAGAGGCAGGCCATCATCCCCTTGTGCTCGCTGCATGCTGGAGCCTCTGTGTAGGGATGCTCATCCCGGTGGGTCCCCAGCGGTCACAGCATCGCAGAAGCCACTGCCAGCAAGCTGCAAGGCTGCTGGAGGTGAGCTGCAGAAGCCTGTGAGAGGGGCAAACATTGAACTTGATTGTCCTGTGGGGTTTTGCTGCTGGCATATAAGGAAGCGCTCTGTTGATCCAGAAAGTTGGGGAGCCTTTGCTTGAGTCTGTTTTGGAAGTGGATTAGAGCTAATCCACCCAAAGACACTGTCTGTGCAGAGCGGTTATGACCCCTCATAAATTAAGGCGGGAAAGTGATGGCTTCCACGCTTCCCAATAGCTTCCCTGTGCCAGCAAGCCCAGAGAGATGGGCATAAATATTTGCAAAGTAGCCACGACTGGGACAAATTACTGGAGTGCAATTACCCAAACCTCCCTGTGCCGTTGCTAGGTGAGGTGTGTGCTCCCGGCCAGGTGAGGAAGGACTAGCTGTCCCACTCCAGCCTCCTCCCAGCGTCCCCACCACTCCTCCTGCCCCGGCGGCGACGGGGATTAAGGGAATGCCTACGTGGTGTTAAACCGTTGAGTGGATCTCGCAAAGCTCTCCCGGGATCCACGACGGAGCAGGGCCTTGGCAGTTCCTGACTGTTGTCAGAATCACACGGGAGTGTGAGTTTAGATATCGCTGATTTTACAGGGGATATGTCAGCGGATAAGAAGACGTGCCACTGAAAGGTGATTTTGTTATGTTTATGCCTTTCTGAGCCAAAATGGAATGGTGGGGTGTGGATGAGAATTTAGTTCTAAGCACTGATGTAATTTTGTATCCTCAGCCCTGAAGGCAGTTTTTAAAAAATCATTTTCCCCTGTGCCCTGACACTATTTTTTTGCCTTTCAATCATGTCCTTATGACAGAACAAATACTGGGCTTGACCTTTGCAATGTGACATAATAATATGTGACTTCTTTATAGCTCTTTTCATCCAAAATTCTTGGCACGCTATGAATCTGATCCTGCAACCGCTTACCACTGGGCTTAGCACTCGCTGCTCCAAGAATCCCTGGGGAAGCCAGAGGAGCACTCACACCACAAAGTGCTATATCTGGTATTATTTGCAGGATCAGGCCCTGGAGAAATGTAGCACGTGTCTGTGAATAGCCACATTTTGGAAAGCAAAAGTCTTGCCCTCTCACTTATGATTATTATTCAGTATCAGAGTGTCATGCCCAGAACTACCATGACAGCCTCCCCTTTGGTAAAATGTCACGGCAGGTAATGCTTGAGTCATATTTATAGCTAACATCTACAACCCTATTTCTTCTTTTTATTATTTTTTTCCCGGCCCTGAAAGAACACTAATTAAGAAACTCCCTTAGCTTGTCCTGCACTATTTGATCCTGCAGAAATCACAGCATTTTATCTTATTAGCAAGTAGGAATTAAAGGATTAAAACTACTCAGGGGGTAAAAGGAACGTAACTGTTTTCCCCTGTGCATCCCTTCTGAAAGAACCTTGCACTGTGCCCTCACAAACCCCAACCTCAGCCCCCTTGGCTTGACAGAGGATGGGACTCCCAGACCAGTGAATGCTTGGGTAGAAAAATGCTTTCCGCTCTGCTATTCCTGTTCTGAAAGGGAGAGCCCAGTTAGACACATGGAGAAGAGCCCAGCCATGAGATCCCAGCCTTGGACTGAGGCTTCAGGTCCCTTCCATGCTATCGATGTCCTGTGCCACCATAGGAAATTCAGTTAGTCCTTCTGCGCCTCAGTTTCCTGTTGTTGAAAGGTGACCCCTGCTCATCTTCACTGAGGAGATTCACATGAAAAAAAGATTGCAAGGGACACAGTCATTGTGGTGTTGGGAGACAGGTAAGTGCGTTAGAAATACATAGGGAACCTGTGAGCTGAGATATTTGTGGTACTGGTGCAAGGAGAGTGAATTTTGGAAGTCCTCAGTAGTTGGAAAATGCAAAGAGAGAAGCAGGTAGGATCCTTGCGCCCACCTCTGCTTGGTGTGTTCAGGATGGGCAGAACGAGGAGAGAGACCTCCTCCACCTTCTTGGTGATGAGAAGTGGTTAAATCTGGGGATGGAGACCCAACTAACCATCAGCAGGTATCTACACGCTTCACTGTTGTTTGGCGTCAGTAGAGCACTGCATCTCCCCTCCCCGCCCTTAAAAAATAAATTCATTAAGAGTAGAGAGGGCTGGAAGGGATTCCCTGGATCATCGAATCCAATCCCCTGATGCATCAATCACATCAGTTTTCTCCTTTTCATAATCAAGCACCACTATTAAATGTGCTCCTAAGGGAAGACAGTCCCAGAATCTCATTGCTTCAACTCGTAGATGCTTCTAATTTCCAGTCTATGCTTAGTCATGGCCCGTTTGTTAAACAGCGGGTACCTGGCACAGAAGCAAGAAATTTAACACAGTTTTCTTAAAATAACCACCCAGAAATCCTATCCACAGAAAAAAAAAAAAAAAAAAAAAGCTGAGGTTGCAAAAGGGAACGTGCAAGGTCAGGTAATGATAATGGGGGGGGCCCAGCTCACACTCGCCTCTGCCTTGTAGTACAGACTTTGCGTAATCACCTGCTGTTAATCTTGTATGATCTAGTTGAGGTACAAGGCAAAAGTACTCACAGAACAAAGGAACTTCTTTGCTATTCTTCTCCGTAATATTCATCGTGTAACCCTCCGTCTCTCTTGCCAGGTAGAACGAAGCCTGAGCTAAACATTTCACTATTTTTCCAAACATTTCACTATTTTTCCCTTTCTTGGCAGGCTTTTCCATGCCATCGTACTGCTTTACTGTACAAGCCATTACCTTTGAGAAGTCAGCGAGTTGCATTGCCCCGTTTTCCAGGTTAGGAAAGGAAGCAGAGAGCAACCAGCCGTATCAACCCATAGAGCTGCAAGGGCAACTTTCCTCCTCCAAAATGCCCCTGTGTGGTCTTATTCACTCCAAAACCATGCCATGTCTACCCAGCCAGAGGAAGGGGCGGCGCAGCAGTCTGCACAATGTATGTTACATGCCATGGAGATGATGGGATACTCTAGACCCATGACTTGCTTGCTATACAGCCTTGTCCTGTTAGTTAATCTGAGTGCAGAATGAATGGGCAGGGGGGAGAAATAGATGAGCGTAGGCAGAGGTGCAAAACCTCTGTGTTACCCCTTGCAGTACCCATTAGTTGTGCCCCGGCCCGCAGAGGGCAACGGCACACGGAGTCTTACGTGCTTAGACGGGGTCGGAGCCGCGTAGCGGGACCAGAGCGGCTGAGGAGGAGGGCTCACTTGACAAAAACAGGTTTGCAACTGGGACGCCGAAAAGCCCATGTTTGCTTATTTAACTTGGCAGGTATTCAAGTGACACAGGCACGGAGGGGAGGTGTCAGAGCCGATCTCGGTACCAGCATGTGGGATTTTGACTTTCTATTTCAGTGCTCCTGTTTGGAAAATAAATGTACTCAGAACCACCCCCCCACACTTTTTTTTTTTAAGCACTATTTAAATGTCATAAGAATCGTACAGTGCCCACCTTAATGTTCCTAACAAATGAAAATATTTTATTAGTCTGTAATCTGAAAATCATTACCGTGGTTACTATAAAAACCTGAAGCTCTCCGGAGGGAACGATGTCAGTGGGTCTAAAATGTATGCAAATATATTTCGTTACCATAAAGGTACCAGGGGTCAGACAGACAGCCCCCAGCCCCGGGGCAACAGGCTGTTAGCGTGGGAGGGAACGAAGCGCATCTCACAGTGGTGAGGGAGAAAGCGGATCTCTTGGCTGGTTTTCCTGGAGTTTTGCAGGGCGAATGCCTGGGGCTGTGCCTGGCTGGTTTGGATGGTTTCAGAGGAAGGCGTCGGTGCCGTTCCCACGCACCTCCCTCACAGTGAGGGTACGGAAGTGCTCCGGACGGCTCACCCCCAGCACGAAGGAGCCGCTCTGAAGCTCTGGCCCCATCCTGCTAACACAGGCAGGGCGGGTGCCTGTTCCCCTCCGGCATCCACATGCCCCTGGTGCCCTTTTCCTCCTGCAGGTGACCCTGGATATGTCTCTCGGAATAAGCGATGCCTAACGCAGGGCAGGCAGGAGACAGCTGCATCCAGCTCTGCTGAGAAAGCAGCCCATGGCCACTGCCCCAGGCTGCCAGCACCCAGAGAGACTGGGTGACAAAGTGGCCCCTGCTTTGCCCAGGCGACGCCAGACACTCCCAGAGTGGTGGCTCCTGAGCCAGTCCCTTGGCCCACGCAGAGCCAGTGGGCTGCTGCTGGTTACTCCTCACTGGCCTGGGCAAGTGTTAAATGGTTCAAAGATTAATTACCCACTTAACCGGCTGTATTTCTGTCTCTGCAGAAGGCTACAGCGGAAAAGACAGAAGTACTGGGATAATTTACCCTGGTATGACACAGCAGATTACCCTGTACTTACAAGGTCACCGGTTACCATGTAATTAGACCTCCGACGCAGGGAAGTCCGCGATAGGTTTCCAAACCACTTTTCTTCCCGGTGTCAGAAAAGCAGAGGGATGGCAGCAAAGTGCAGTGTGAAACCTCATTAGGTGCATTTAAAGCTGTTAAATAGTTTAAAATTCAAGCTGGGGGAGGTGCAATGAGAGGGCAGCAAGGCCACCTGTACCTGTCAGTGAGAGGAAGGAAAAAAAAAAAACCCACAGAGCAGTTTGTCTAGGAAATGCGGGAAAACCAAAACAGAAAGGGAGAGCTTTGAGGGAGCTACGTGTGCCAGGCGGCCGGGGAACGGCAGCAATGGCTGCTGCTCTTCAAGCTTTATCAGGGAGAGCTTTGCCAGTGGTGGAGGAGTCTGCTGAGCCACAGGTCCTGCCCCGTGGGATGGCGTCTGTGGGGCGGTGTGGGATGCCACAGCGGGGATGTCCCGTGGGTCAGGATGAGGGGTGGGCAGCAGGACATCCTACCTGTGCCTGCTGCCTCCCTCCCTCTTGCTCCGGATGCTCTCCTCCCTTTTTCACGCACACCCGAATCAAACACCTACTCAAGGAGCATTTTGAAGAACGACAAATGCCTTTGATTATCGAGCACAAATTCCAGTAGCAGCTCATCGCACCTCTTGGGTGGCTAATAAAACACCAAGCCGGTTCTGATCAATACACAGCAAGTATCGCTGTAAAGTGCGATTGTGCCCGCCCCAGGCCACGTTGCATTTTGTCTTTATAAATCTTGTCCTCTTCGAATGAAGCACAGTCCCTTGTGGGGTGGCAGCTCCCGAGCAAGCTTGTGGCTTTCATTGTACCGGTGAAACAAGTGCTCTTCTGAAGCCACCCATGTAAAAAACCCAAGTCAAAGAGCAAAGCGCGTGCCTCTACAGCAATCGTTATTTTAAATACTCTTTTATTACACCGCCGCGTGTCCTTGACTCAGCCCCACAAAGAG
Organism: Alca torda; assembly: GCA_008658365.1. Taxonomy (NCBI): domain Eukaryota; kingdom Metazoa; phylum Chordata; class Aves; order Charadriiformes; family Alcidae; genus Alca; species Alca torda. Next base: position 35,180,526 of record CM018083.1, read on the forward strand.
CATCCATAAGGTCAACAGCTTCTGGAGAGGCACAGCAGAAACAAAGACGGTGTGAAGCAATTGATTGCTGAGGACAGAAAGAGCCGTATGTAAATAGTTTGTCTAAAGACTGACCAGAGTGGGGAGATGTGCTACCTGATTGCAAATATTTACAAAGTTGTGAGCTTTGAAGGTTAGAAAACGTCGAGGGAAGTATATAGAAGTTAGCACAGATAACGCGGTGAGGATGAGGCTGAGGAAAATCAGTGTGGCAAGCAGGAAATTTCCATCATGTAGGCAAGATTTGCTTGTGATTTCCTGAGGGAGGCTGTGGGTTGCCCACTGGGATGTATGGATCGGCACCCATCGATACCTTAGCAAATCCTTTAGGATTCTTCTCACAAAGGAAAGAGGGCAGAATGAAATAAGGTTTTTTTTTTCAGCTCTACTCTTTGGGCTGTAAAGCCGTTTCGTACGCAAACACGCGTGTCATTGCCTGTGCATGCTGCACACTCGTACCTAGCGCTCTTGGACTAGAGCGGCTTGTCCAGAGGCAGTGAAACCAGCCCAGGCTTTAAGCCCAGCATTTGTAGTCATGTTTCCCCTTGAAGTAAATGCTCCAGCAATGACATAATTGAGGACTGTCCTGTCTGCTCAGCATATGTCTGCAGGGGTCATTCATCCTCTCAGACACTGCAGAACATTAGTGGTTTCTTTAGACTCACTTTCTCCTTCCGTCCTTCCTCTTGTGGCTAACCCTAATGGAGAGCCGGTGGCTAGAGACTCCTCTAGGAAAACTCTCCTGGTTCAGAGAGCTGACCATCTAGAAGCAGTCCTATATTACAGCAAAACCAGTCAGATGTGTCCTACCGGGCGCTGGGTTTGTGAAATGGTCCCGGTGGGGCTCCCTGGGGTGGAGCGCCTGGCTGGCTGCAGGAAGGGGAGCAGAAGGCAACTAGCGATACCTGCGATGGCCACTTAGTGCTCGAGGGCTCTAATGGCATCTGGGAACCAGGTTCCTGTGTTTGTGGGTTTGCTTATTTATTTACACTCCTGGGTAAATAAATAGGGAGGAAGAATTTTAACACGGTGGTTAAAATGCATGGGACGCCAGCAACTCCGTCCTACTCAAGGGCATCTGGAAAACTTGATGAGGAATGGAGGAAACTTCAATGAGCAGAAAGTCTCAGGTGGGAAAATGGAGTAGAAGAGGATGCAATTTTCAAGTTTAGCTTGTTTTCCAGCAGAATCCTGCAGCCAGACCCCAGCCTCACCTTCTGCACGTGCCACCGTTTTGGCTATTGCTGGTTTTAGTTCTGCCACTTCCCAGTGCTGCTGCTCCCCCATTGCAGCCGTGCTCAGATGGGTGCAGCCACTCTCTTTTCCTGTGCTCGTCCCTCTTTGGCTGTTGTCACCGCCTGCAGCCTCTCCCATGCGTGCCACACCACCTTTTGACAGGGATGCTTCAGGCAGGTATGGGAAGAGCACGTCCAGGGCAACCTCCCCTATTTTAGGTCTCAGGAAGTTTAGCCATTAGTGTTACATAGTCAATGTGTCCCTGCAGTGGCCTAACTCATGGGTGGGAGGGGGTTGGGGTTTGCCTCTGCTGGGAAATGCAGCTCTCCATTCAGCAGTGCCAGAGCTGGCACAGCTTTCCCACCGGCACTGATGAGTTTAATCACATCATTAGTAGGTGTGACACTGCAGCCTCCGATGATGAGCTCTTTATTTTAACACGGCTCGCAACGTGTTTGTCTGAGATGCCATCTGTGCCTGGGCTGCCTTCATTAGGACAGAAAGCGTATGCATCTTCTGAAGCTTTTCTATATTTCTGTGATGTTTCCCTGCTGAGAAACCACTGTTCGACTACAGGGTGAGAACTTGTACCTGAAGGAAAGCACCATCACCCAAAATGCTTAAATAGGCCAAATAAACCATTAGGAAGCACACCATTGGGAACCGTCCTCAATTGGCCTACAGGAAACTGGCTAGAAGGAACGATCCAGCTATTTTATTGCTGAAAGTGTTTCATCTTGATAAAGCACTAAGGCCCCGTCCTCTAATCTAAAGTACTGTAAGTTTTCAGGAAAGCAAGGAACAGTTTTCTATTTTAAAAAGACTTCCAATATTTGTACCTCCATACCATGACTGAGCACAAAAGTCCCTGGGTTGGCTGCCCAGTGTTTAGATACGAAAGATACTATTAAGATTCGTGGGCGCAGATCGGAGCATCTAACCTTCCTCCCTTAAAAACTCCATCCTCAGCTATTTATTTCTATAGATGCTCCTTGCTCAACCAACAGCAGCATGCTCACAGTGTTTTGCCGCTACTTAACAAAGATACACAAATGACAAACCAGGCAGGAGATGCCAGATTACGGTCCAGCTGCACGTAAAGAAAGGGACTGCTTCTATCTGGAGTTCCCACACGCCGCGTTGTATTGAATTGCTGTCTGTATGCTGCCGGGCCTATGCTCAGTGAATCTGACACTAACAAGAAATAGATTTCCAAACAATCTAGCCTAATGAATTTTGAATATTATTATGATTAATGCCAAGGCAGTTGAACTGATTACCTAGCATTGAGAAGTTAAGTAATGGAGCCTTATCTAAATCATGTATAGTCGTCAGTCAGGAATGGCTCTGGCTGCAGACAAAGATGGAGCATTATTGGTTACCCAGAGGGGAGTCACTGTCAGGACAGAGAGAGAGGGACAAGGGAAGGGGGGATTAGGAGATACTGATCTGAAAGCGTTTTAGCATAGAGTGATTGCACATGCGAGTGCTTTATTGGTCCTGTTTCCTAAGCTGTATTTCTCAGGCCATTTTGAGACTTTGCTTTTATATTGCTAGGTTAAGATTTATTGGTCAAATCTTCTTACTTTCTGAAGCCAGAAACTGAGCTGATTTTCATTCTCTGCATCACCAAAAGAGCAGAATCCTGATGGACGCGTTTCTTGCATCACGATGGTTTAACTTGGCCTCTATCTGATTAGCTTTTGAGCTATTAAACACTTCTTGTAGTATTACCAGCTCGCTGCAAAATGATAATGCAGATCAGTCATGGACAATTTCTGTTGGCACATGCAGTCTTTGCAGACTACAGATCCCCTTTGAAGTCGGAAGCAGCCGACAGCTGTGCTGTTTCATAGGCATTGCCTGTCCCTGAGCAGGCCTGTCCTAAAAAAAAGCGTGGTGTGGTGCAAGGGTCTCCAGCCTGGTGGAGACAAATAGCTAAATCATATGGTGCCTGACAAACTATCTGATGGCTGTAATTTGAATAGATTCAGTGGCTTTCCCATCCTCTGCTGGTATCTGGGCAGCGACCAGGACAAAGGTGGCTTAGTCGGTAGCCTTTGAACAGCCAGATGTGGTGCCCATGTTGTGGCTGTGGTGCAGAAGACTGCAGAGGCCACCATCTGCATGCACCCCTCTGCACAACTGCCCAAGCAGTGGGACTCCTGGGAAGCCAGTGGCTCTCCCACCAGTGAATCCTTCCCCAGTGCTACCACCTTCCTCTGCTGTTTGAGATCCTAGTGTGGGCTCTCCTCGTTCTGGGTCACAAGAAGCTTCCAGTAGGTGGCCCAGGGAATCAAGAGGCCTCTCCTTCACCTGGGAAGACTCTAGCAGCAACTGTTAGGACAGGAGTTTAGGACCTGCTAGGACCTAGTGGTGGCCTCGCTGAGCTCTTAACTAGCTGCTTTGCAAACTACAGCTGCTCTGCTCCCATGTCTCACCAGCTGAAGGGCATGGCTGGGATTCCTCACAGTTTATGCCCCGGTGATGGAGATCATGGCTTTTGAAGCACTTGCTTATATGAAAATGAGAAATTGGCCTTTGTTCCTCTGCAGGCTGGTTGCGCAGCCCTTTCCTAGCAGTGGGTGCTGCTGCTTTGAGTTCTGGGAAGGAAAGGGGAGGAGTGAATTGTGGTAAGGAGCACACCAAATAGATTATTGGCAAACATAATTAAAAATATATGTGCGATTACTCCTCTGTTTCCCTTTTCTTAACCATCCTCTACATTACCTCTGGCATTTTTAGATGGCAGATAATATAACAGAGAGGACTCTTGGGTACAGGCAGCTCTTAGAGCAGCAGTGATTTATCTCAGGCCGTTTTGAGGTAGCAGAATTTACCTCTAGCTACAGCCACCCCTCCATGTCTGCCCCCTCTCATTTGCATAAGTAATTGGCAGCTTGTTAATGGCTCATTAGGAATGCTGAAAACCGTGGGATTAAAACACACTCAGTGGAGCAGACATGAGGGGAAGGGGGGGAAAGGCCGCTGTCCCTGCTTGCAAATTACACCGCTTGATTCAATGTGATTCAGAATTACAGGTCATAAAGCAAGTAGATTGTTAAATGAAGTAAGGAAAAACAATGTCAATGGCAGGCTTTATTTTTAGACTCGTGTTTAAACACAGTATGTGCATCTGGGGGAAACAAACAGTCCCTTGCCAAACAGTCCTACTGACAGCAGGAAGGTCTCACCCCCTTCTCAGTTGCACATTAACCCTGCCTGGTCAGTCTTCCCTGCTCCGGAGCAAGTCCATCTGGCTCCTTACATCACCTCATGACAGGGACATTTGGTTCCTTTCCCCATGTTCTCCAACCCTCTCCCCTCTGGCAGCAGGCAACCTGCATCTCCCCTGCTTTGGGAAAGGCTGGGACACCCAGCAGGGCTCCATGCAAGTAAGAGAAACAGCTACAGGTTGTTTTGCGTGTTCTGTAAATCTCCAAAAATCCTCTGTGATCCCTTGCAAACTGCTGTGAGATGTCTTCAGTCACTGGCGTGCAGGGCAGCAGCAAGGCCCACGCTGCGGCACTGCCAGAGCCTGCAACAGAGGAGATGGTTAGATGCAGAGAGTGAGGATTAGGAGAGGATCAGCTCTGCCATTCCCAGAAAGTGGAGCAGACACATGCAGAGTGCTGCACGGTGAAGACACAATAAGTCAAGTGAGTCGAAATGTTTGGCAGAAGCTTTTTGGTTTTTGTTGACTGGTTTTAAGCTCACGTTCAGCACTGGCTGTGACAGCAGGGATGGCAAAGGCACAAGACCTCAAGGCAAGGGCAAGCTATGCCGAGATTTTGCAGTGACCGCTTTTGACTCACTTCGAAAAGGCTCAGCCTGGGAGTGGTACGGCCATAACACATGATGCCTTTCAGTCAGGAGAACACCTTGGGGATGTTTTGAGGCCAGAGTAGTTCCAGCAATGGTGCAATCTCAGGTATTGCTAGCACCCTACTTTCTGGATAAACTGAAAGGAAATTACAGATAAAGCACTTGGAAATCGCATCCAGTCACAACTTGCTCTTAAATTCAGCTACTTCTGATGTAAACTACTTGGGTACTTAAGAGCCCAGTAAGGTGACAGTTAGAACTATGAAGTGCAGGACAGTTTATGTTCAGCCAAGTTCAGCTCTGCCTGGCATGTCAGAGCTAATCCCTCTGCTTCGCAAAAGGTGCCCAGGAATCTGTCAGGACTCACACAGGCAAAATACTAGCACACCTAATAGGGAAATATCTCTCAGTGCTGCTGGATCCAGCACTGATGGCAGGGAAGGTGTGTCTCCACCTGGACACCCAGCCATGAGCACCTACCGCCCTTTGCCTCGCCCCTGAGAAGCCACCTTCGCATGCCCCAACCTGATCGGACAAACTTCGACTCACAAAGGCGTGATCTACAGCAGTGTTGTGTGGTGTTTGTTTTCGTCCAGGAGCTCAACTTAGCCAAACAGAGAAGCTTTTCCTGCTTCTTGCTTGCATTGCTTTTTTTTGTCCTTGTGTCCTCTCAGGTGACCCAACCACCTGTGGCTCTTATTCATACAAAGCTGTCCAGAACTGCTGAATAACACATCCTGCCCGCAGCAGGAATTAATGTGTCCTGATGGGGACATACATCTGGCTGCTGGGGGAAGGTTTGGAGCTAAGTATCTTCCAGGGATCACCCAGCGCCTAGAGCTGAGGTCTAAAGGATATATGTTCCGGTGCAGCCCAGCCTGGGATGACAGCCAGATCTGCAATTAAACAAGATCCTAGGTCATCCCTACCTACAGCAGCAGGAACAGAGACAGCAATCAGAGAATGTGTGTCTTATCACTCGGTCGAATGGATTGAGTGTTGAGTAGATTTTCCTGGAGAGAAATGGTGCCAAGGTCTCCACTACTGCTACGTGATTCTGTACAAACTCCACCTTCTTGCACACAAATGGGAACTTCAAATAATGCTGCACCATACGAAGACACCTATGGTTGTTCTCGTGACTTTCCCAAGGCAGGAGCAGGAGCACAGCCTCCCTGAAGTAGGCCAGGAACAGGAAGAAAGCTGCCAAGTGGCTTTGGAAAGCAAATGTCGAATGACCAAGGAAAACAAAAGCACTGATTTATTTTTTTATTTTATTTCAAAGTTGGGAAGGAAACTGCACAAAAAGGAAAATAAAACACAGCCTTAGAGTATGCCAGAGACCAAATTCTGCTCTTAGCTGAGATCCATGGAGCAACCTTCACCTGTGAGCACGGAGCTAGTGTGTGAGCCAGGAGGGGGAAAACAGGGCTGCTCACCAAGAGCTGCCTTTAACATGTTAGGATCTGGATTCCCACCAGTCCAAAGTTCTCAGAAGGGTTTTTCAGCCTGCTCAGCTTTTGATTTTCATAGTATCTCTGTTAGCGGCCCAAACTGTGGATATATTGCCCAGACTTCACTGAACACTGCTACTGCGCTACCTGCTGCTGTACTGTCGAAGTCATTGGGGACAACATGTCATCTTTTCCCTTCCTAATCAGCTGGATGTCATTCAGAAAGCTGGGACAAGGAGAGTTTTTTCCCCAGACACCAGCTTTCCTTGCTAGCCGACAAACCTCGAACCTTATAATACTACTTGTACATAGCACTTATATAGCATTACATCGTCAAAGTGCTGTACTAGCATTAAGTAATTATCTCTCTCCCTAATGGCCATTAACGCTGGCCTTTCACAAACCTCCCCCAGCTCCCTGAGGTTCATATCTAATACAGCAATAAGCTGCTCGAAGGGAGTGGCTGGTTATCTTGCAAGTCTACAGGCTTGGATGTGTAATGAGGCTTCAGAGCGGTGGCCAGGTGCCCTGGAGTATCAGAAACATGTGGCTGTAGACCCGGTCATGCACTTGGGAGTATCCATTAGAAAGTGATGGAAACGAGTAGGTGATGCTGTGATCTTGAAATGGAGACAGAAGAAGGAAACTTTGGCCACTCAGAGGGTATGCACTGATTGCTCTATTTATTACCGGGATAGTACTGCAAACTGAAAGAGCAAAGCAGTGGGAATAACAAGTCAACGTGGGCACGGGGAGTTGATCTAGGGAGAGAAAGTTAGAGAGCTAAAAATGTCAAGCAAAGTTAGACAGCCATGGCGATGGGATAAAGAGGCCAGTCTGCAGGTCTATGAAGCATTAAAATAGAAAGGGCAAGCTTGGCAGCATCACAGGATTTAAAGGGAGGAACAGAAGAGGATTTATTTGCCTTATTTGCTTGAAAGCAAATCCCTCTTCCAGGTTCTGGAGTGTCTCCAGGGGAGATGTTGCAATGCCACTGTGTGAGGACATGTCACCCTTAGGGGCCTTTAGAAGATGAACCTGCATGATGGCTGGGCTCCCCCATCCCTGGCTAGATGAACCTGCATGGTGGCTGGGCTCCCCCATCCCTGGTTCCCAAGGGGAATGGAGGAAGGTGGAGTGGGAAGATGACATGACTGTCTTAGAAAAGACTCAGAAGCAGCATGCTCCTGACAAGCATCGGTCCTGCATGGTCACTTATTTCTGAAACCTGCCAGGCCCAGCTCTGAGCAAAAAAGAGCTTGACTGAAGCAAATGTTCGGCTTCTGACTGAAGACCTGATAACAATTCTTTCCAGAGCTAAGGACATGGCATGTAAACTGGCTTTGCAAAAGAAAAAAAAAAAATACAAAACCCACCATCCTTTTTTTAAAGCCTGATTTAATAGCATCATTTTGCTTTTAAGCTTTTGGCAACAGCTGGTCCTGTAAAAGATGTAGCCGTGGGAATCACGTGCAAGTCTACGCTGGTGTAACACAGATCACAGCCACTACATGTTATGCAAAGGATTTCTGTCACCCTGGACACACTCTGTCTCCTATAGCAGCGGTAGTACAATCCCTCTGTGCTCAGCTCTAAATCATTCTGCTACATCAGCACAGAACAGGGTACAGCTGACTGCAGACCAGGAAGACTCGACTTAGTGTTCGCTCGCTGAACAGCTTCAGAGCAGGGCCTCTCCCTGCCTTCCTGCATTTGTTTTCTCATCTGTGAAATGGGAATTCTAATCCTAATCAGTCTGTGAGGGGAGCAGTAAGAGGTAGTTAAAGGCGATGCTTTAAAATGTAATAGTCAGCCTTATGTGCTAGGCTAGACATTGGATCGTTTTATGGAACAGTTTAATAGATGACTGTTCTGCTTAGAGTTAGCTAGTAGGTGCCAGACAACATTTGCTCCTAAAAGAGCGGCATCTTGTTTGAGATGCAAAGAATACCACTGCAAAAAAAAACCTCCTTATCTTTGAGCATAGCTGAGCCATATTTTGGAATCCATACATTTCTGGGCATTGCTTGGGTCGTTCTTTTTAACCCCCAAATTAATTTGATTATTAATTATGACTAGATTAATTTTTAGTAAAAGGTATGGCTCACGTGGCATACAGGGCTGAGAGGAACGCTTTTGCAGACCCTGGACTCCACCGTATGAACTAAGTCAAGACTGTGTCATCACATCCTTGGGACAACCGTTGACTGTGTATGTCACTTTACTGGCAGTTCTTCACCAGGATGTGTCTAGAGGAGACCAAAGACCTCAACTTTATTTTAGCTTATTGGAACTGAAATGGGGCTACTGGCTTCTCTGCTCTGCTTTCAGGGCCAGATCCTCAAGTGGTAGAAACCAGGGCCTTCCCATTCAAGCAACACCGCTGTAACGCTGTTTGTGTGAGCTGAGGACCTGGGTCATAGGCTCTGAACCGACGTTAAGACCTGTTCAAAAGGGAGTTAAGTGTTCTCAATACGTTGTACTACCTGTAATCTCACATGATCCTGCAAGATTCAGGATATTGCAAATGCAGAGGGTGTGGCAATAAGTAATCATTTTGAGATTGCTGGAAAACTGAAGAGTTAGTGCTACTTAACGGAGAACAAAATACGCATTAGCACAGAACGGTTTTTGCAACAATCAGGTGTGATGTATGTTCTGTTCCTTTGATAACATTTCCTCAGAGCCCGTCAGAAGAAGGGAAAGCAACTTGTAAAAGCTGGGAAGGCAGGAAAGAGCTAAAATTGCAGTCAGGGTTTCAAAGGAACAAACAAAGAGAAGCATATTTCCATTTCCATGGGACAACATTCTTGGGAGTTCGGAGCAGCAAGCTGAGAACACACCAGCCAAGCCATTTCTAAATAGGAGGTGTAGAGCTGCAATGAGCTTTTTTCGTTCAAGCATTGCAGTTCTGAGCACCTCTGCATTTAGGAAAGAAAGGTGTCGCCGAGACCTTTAAAATCCCATCCCTTTTTTTTTGTAGGAAGAGGCTGTTTCAGGGTTAGAAAAAGGGCTGGTTTGCAGCCCTGTGAGTACAACCCTTCAGGTCCAGATTCCGTCAAACCCCAGAGACGTCTGACTCGTACCCTCCGTGCAGAAAGCCTGCTAAGCATCATTCCCATTTCACACCCTATTCCAACACGCCTCCCCAGCACTGTCCCTCTTGCTTCCGAGCACTGCGGTGCGTCTCTGTGCTGACCCTTCCCCACGCTCGTTCTGCTTTAATCAGGCAAAGAAACCTGTGGGAGCTTGGGAAAACTGGCAACTCAGAGGAGAGCTTTTGTTTGTGCAAGAAATGTTTTCATCCAAGCGAGCGCAACAGTCTCGTTGTTTTGAATAGCCACCCATGTGCTGGAAACCGAGGTACCAGATACCTTCTCCCCTGATCCATCATAGGACCAGAGAGATTTCTGCCTGTTTGATTCAGTTGCAGTGCTACAAAGTTAATAGCACTTGCTTTTTTGGTGTCCATAATGAGACAAGCGGTTTACCAAGCAGCACCACAAAAGCACTCTTTCTCATCATCACTAAAACCTCGGACACTTTACCCTCAGCAGATACAAGTGCCGGAGACTTGCAGCCATACTGCTTCCAGCACCGGCTGCTCTTATCAATTAGCTATTTCCCCACAGATGGTGCTTCTTATGTAGAAGGACAGAACAGAGAAAAACTTGTCCTGCTCAGAAACACTTGGTTAGAAATCTCTAGTGACTCTGAAGGTAAATCCATCTGCTTTCAAACTGTTAGGGATGTATCTACCTTCTGGATTCATGTGCCTTAGAGAAGGGTAGACCCCGACTGAGAAAAAAGCCTTTCCCTGGCTTGGCATATCCCAGTGGGACTTTGCCCATGGGCTCTTCCATCTCCAAAGGGGCTGGCTTTCCTGCCTCCATTAAATGCTGGGCATATCCCTGCCTGTAAGAGCCTGTCCTTTACAAACAGACCGCCTTTTTGCAGTGCGGTCCTGCAGTCATTTACATATTCAAAGCGCTCTTTGAAAAGGCCTGTAGCACAGTTTTATGAGCACAAAATCTTTCATGCAATTAGGTGATGTGCAGATGCCCGCGCATCGCTTTTAGGAAACCTTACCAAAGCGAGGGATAAACCTCACGCTGTATTTCTGGTGGGTGCCTCAGAGCACTGAGGCCCTGCAAAACTCAGCACAGTACTTTGCTGAACCCTGGTTTTTGCCTTGCCTCCTGGTTCATCAGACTGTAGGGCTGGAGTATGCTCTTGGCGTTTTGTCGTTCGATTTCTTTACAAACCCATTTTGGGAGGAGAGGATGTCATTTATCTCGGTACATTTTGCTCCCTATCTATCACGTTAACCAGGTGGGATTGGCGGGTAAGCCCACGGGTGGTCGGGGAGGCAGTGGCCGGCCCAGCTTTTTTGAACAGTTCCGTGTTGATGTAGCTCACAGAGAGGCCCTGAGTGTGTCCACCTCAGGGCTGACCCCTTCTTCAGGGCTCTCCTCACTCAGATTTCCTTGTGCCTTTGCCCTCACCCAGGTTGGAGGACACACCATGCTGCCTATCCGCTGGATGCCTCCGGAGAGCATCATGTACAGGAAGTTCACAACAGAGAGTGACGTCTGGAGCTTCGGGGTGATCCTCTGGGAGATCTTCACGTATGGGAAGCAGCCCTGGTTTCAGCTCTCAAACACAGAGGTACAACAGTACTGAGACACCCCAGCTGGAGACTCTACTTTTTACTTTCTCTCCTTTCCAGACACTTGTAAAACAGTTCATACATAGGTGGTCCCCTCCTTGGCACCTGCAATAGCTCCTCACTATGTCCCTTTTCTGGCACAGAGATCAAACGCTTCACCATGGGAGAAGTGTCATTATCTCCATTTAAGAGCTGGGGAAACTGAGGCACACAGGAATAAAAGGGCTCTGCCAAAACCATGTACTGGCTCATCCTCAGTCTCTCCTGTCTAAGTTCCTGACATACCACATCCGATGATAAACTCTCGGAGTGTTGCCAGAACTGGGGATACCCAAATTACTGCTGGGATCCAAGTTATTGCCATGCCCTGCATTTCCTCTGCTCTCTACCTCCTCGCTTTATAACTGAGGCACTTACTGCAGTCCCCAGTTTTTGAGAAGGTGTTTGAAGCCTGTCATATAGCACGTGGCACATTTCTGGGGGGCTTCTTCCCATACAGATATCTATTATACGGTTTGCCCCAGTTCATTAAGGGTGGGACCCAAGGAGCTGGTTCGTCCTTGTTATTTCTTTGAATAGCAAAAGTTGCAGCCCATCAGTATGGGGGCTGTACTGTAAAAATGTTGAGGGAAGGCTGGCTGGGATTAGCAGAGTGTCAGAGCTGAGGTTGGAGGCACATCAGCAGAAATGCATTGGAAGATTTTTGCTCAGAATAGCAGGGGCTATTATGGAAGAGGAACAAGATGCATTTACACAGCAGTGTATGGGAACCTTGCACATTTTTATCCTACTGTGTATCTAATGGATTTCAGAAATTTCACCTTTTGTAATGAGAAATGTGCATTTTCTGCTTTCTGGATACAGATCCCTTAATTAAGTGAGTTGCAGAGATGGCAAATCCAAGGTGTTGCTTTACAGCTCTAATACTTGCCCATTCATGTGCTCAATGGGGCCTGACTGTATATCCCAAAGTAGCACACGCAAACATTTTAGAGACACAAACAATGGAATAGACAGCGACAGAAGTTATTTGTCACGCTATTTAATGAGCTGCTCTTGCATTCCCTGGGAGGGTAAATACAAACACACGCAAATGAGCACATGTAGCTTGTAGGTGGGTGACAGGCACGCTGGAATACGACAGCTCAGCTGCCCCTGTGCTTTCTGCCTCAGTTTCTTTTGCAGGGCAGTAGGACTGGGAATAGTCACCCCTAGCCTGGAGGGAGGAGGGCTGGTTAAAATCTGCACAGATACAGCTGTATTGGCTTTGCTACCATCCCTGGAAAAATCTTGTCCTTCCCTTTCCTATCATTGTATCCCCTCTGTTCTGAGAGACTTCCCCCCCCGCACCAGACCACACTATCTTGGTGGGAAGGAGCTGCATTACCTCTCATCTGCCTCCTTTTTCACAATTTGTAGAGGTGAGCAGAACCTCGGTGGCTGCAGGGGACTGACGCCTCCAGCAGCTCCTGGAGGGTGAGGTGTCAGAGCAAGTCTTGGCGGCCGCCTGGCCGCAGCTGCAGAACCCCGTGGAGAGGCAAGTTAAATGAGCTCCAGGCTGCCAGGGCTGGACCATGAGCAATCCCCAGGCTGACTGAGCACCGCCACTGCTGGGTGTGGGTACTATCAAGGCTGGGATACCTGCTCCCTCCTATGGCCTCGTATTCCAGGGCATTTTTAGCAGATTTGTTCAAAGCTGAATAAGACCTAGCCTGAGCGGAGAGATGGGACAGGGCGCCACCTCATCTGAAAGCCAGTCCATTAAGTTCTATCTATGCCCTTCCTTGCCCTGGAAAGAAAGGACCCACCACAGGGCTCCCATGCGTGTCCAGGATGTCCTGTCAGAAACCATAACTCACCTGCTCCCACAGGTCACGGCTGCCAGCAGCTTTATGGTGATGCAGGCTCCTCCGCACACCGCGTCTTCCTCTCCATGCTTTCAGCAGGTCCTAATCTCTCCCCTCTGTATTTATATGCAAACAGCAAAGCGATAAGTATCAGTTGAGCTGTGTGGCAGGCCCATTACTATTCATAAATGATAAATTCCAAACAGCCCTTGCTGGGTGGCTTCCCTCAACACACAGCTTGGGATCTGTGTTTATCTGCAGAGCGTGGCGGGTCACTCGCACGCTGCAATGCTGGGACTCATCAAGTCCAACCAAGGAGGCCAGACGGTAATAGCAGCTCTCTGACAAACCATACCCCGCTTCCCTTTGCATCCATTCCTCCGGTGAACAAAATATAAACAGACACTTAGGGGAGGCCTTTCCAATGGCATCCCTCTGAAGAGTCTTTAATGCTGTCCAAGAGCTCACATTTCTCTCATTAGCAGCACTGACCTCACCCAGAACAGAGTGTTAGCGCTGCAAATTTTGTTTCCCCATCACAGATGTGATTTGAGATGAAATTTCATTCTTTCAGCTGCTTTTCTATGTCAAAATGAGGCAAAGCTGCCCTTTGAGATGGAGGTAGGAAAAGATGCCCTGAACTCTCCCTTGTAGAGCTCTCCTGGGCTTTGCAATGGAAAGGAATCTTGATTTTCAGGGAAAAAAAAAATCACTTCAGCTGTGCAAAATATTACTTCAGTTTGGGGCTTTTAAGGCTTTTATTTTCCTTCTTCAACTAGCAGGAAAAACTGTCATCCTAAATTAAAATGTCATTTCTTTGGGTAGAGACCTGCTATTTGGAGAGAGCATTGAGGTTGGTAGATGTCAAATGGGGAGTTTTTTGGGAACTGCAGGACTGCAGCTGGAGACAAGCTTTTCACTGTAAAATTATTGTTAACAACACACAAACAGGTGAGCGCTGAGGATCTGCAGACCTCTTGGCTTCTCAGCGCTCCCATTCACTAAACGGTACCGCATCAGCCAAGACGCAGGTGGGACAGGGCATCCTCCAGGAACTGCCCGACTGGTGTTCAGTGTCTCCTTTCTTTCTTTCAGGTCATTGAGTGCATTACCCAAGGCCGAGTTTTGGAAAGGCCTCGAGTCTGCCCCAAGGAGGTTTACGACATCATGTTGGGCTGCTGGCAGAGAGAACCTCAGCAAAGGCTCAACATCAAGGAGATCTACAAGATCCTTCATGCTCTGGGCAAGGCCACACCAATCTACCTGGACATCCTTGGCTAGCAGTGGCCACTTGTCGAAAGTCCCTGCTCCTTCCTCCCGTCCTTCCTTCCCTCTCCCCCTCCCAAGCCCTTTGCCCCTCAGCTCCCAAGCAAACATCTTCATATAAACTCAAGTGCCTGCTACACATACAACACTGAAAAAAAGAAACAAAACAAACCGAAAAGCAAACCAACAAAAATCCCACAAAACAACAACCTGTAAGGCAGTTTGGCTTATATATATTTATAGATATCTCTCTATATATAACTTCCACACCAATACGGAAAGAAGCTGCTGTTACAGAAAATTATAAGACTTTAAAAAAAAAAAGAAAAAAAAAAAGGGAGAAAAAAGTACTTAAAAAGAGATATATATATAATTAAAAAAAAAAAAAAAAGAAAGAAAGCAGAAGGTATCTTTCCCCCGAGCAACGAAGCAGTGACTTGTAACCCTGCCGTGAGTATGGTTCGGGCTGTTGGGCAGGGCTCTAGACTGGCTACGGCAGCGATGCCATCCTGGGTAGGAGCCCTGGGAGGAAAGCCTTGCCCTGGTTGTATGATATGCACTGAATGTGTGAAATCAGTCCTCCCTTTTTCTCCTTGCCTCCCTTCCTCCTTCCCAGCCCGCAGGTGATGGGCGCGAAACCAGGGCAGTGCCCCTGGATGAACTCTCTTGTACCACCCCCTTCCCTCCCTCCCTCCCTCTCGGTCCTTCCCCATCCCCCTTTGCCTTCCTGCCTTTTTCCTCCCTCCAACATTTCAGGAGACAATTTTTCTAATTTGCTGATTCTTAAATGTATAGACTCAAGGCTTTTGAACACACAGTCAAAGGATTGTGGCACCTACGGGTAAAACACACACCGGGAACCAGCCGCCCTCCTGCAGACGGCGAGCTGGCCGGACCCAGACCTCCCTCCTGCCCCGCTCCAGGGCTGGGAGAGCAGCGGGATGGAAATGGCTGCACAAGGGAGTCGAGGTGGGGGGTCCTGGAGACCCGGTCCTGAATCATCCCCAACCCATTGCAGTGTGCGAGACAGGAGTGCCGTTCGCTCAGGGCACCCAGCGCAGGTGGCAACTTTGGGAGGAACAACCCGCCTATCCCCACCTCTTCTTTTTCTCCCTCCCTTCACTTTTGCTAGTGGCCATGGGGTTGTTCCCCCTCTCTCAGATGTCTGCACCGGAGCCAAATTGGTCTCTGGTGTAAACCTTCAGCAGATGGGGTTGAATCCCTGCTCCCCGCATGGGGGAAAGGCTGCAGCATGCAGACAGCTGGGGGCCTGCCTGCATCCCGGCTGGGCATGCCTGTGGGGTCAGCATAACCCACTGCTCTTCCTTTTCCCTCCCCATGCCTCAGTGCAAGCCTCAGGCACACACCAGCGGGGGACAGGGAGGGGGACAAAGCTTGTGAGATGGCTGGGAACCTACCAACACCTGCCTGCGGCCCCCTTGCCATTCTCCTCACGTCCCCATTCCCTGAAAGGATTGATGCATCTGCCTTTGAGCTGTTGTGAAATGCAGAGGCTGAAGAATGGCTCCACAGGCAGACCCGGGAGGAGCGGGGGGAAGGAGGGGAAGGTGCCTTCAGGAGCAGACGGCTCAGCGGATGACCGCAGCGGCCAGCCTTGCATCTCAATGAGGATAAAGGCCTGACAGGCAGCGATGGGGGGGGTGGGGACAGCGAGGGAGAGACAGAAGCATCCTCCCTACAGTCCACCTCCCTCGAGCAGGAAATAATCCCGACCTGGGGAAAGGCTGAGTCAGATGCTGAATCTCGTCTGTCCGGACTGGGCTGAGAATACAAAAATCTTTCTGGGTCTTTTTTTTTCGTGTGGCTCATGGAGGATGAGGGGGAACCTCAGCTTGGCAGCTGCTCTCAGGAGGCAGGGAGCGGGCGGCACAAGCATTGTCAAGGCAAGTTTGAGAAGGCAACAACCGCCGGCACAAAAATAGCCTGCTCAGATGTGGTGCTTGCCTGGAAGGGAATGCAAACTAGGGAAGAGGAGACAGGGAAGGCATCTTGGCTCCTTCCCCAAGGCCAGAGTAGAGTTCATGACCAGGATGCAAGGGGAGATAAGTGACTGGTTATGGCTGGCTACTGAAAGGGAAGATTTTGCATCCTCTCCTCATCTCCCTTGTCTCTTGTCAATCTCTACCTCCCACCCATGGCTCTGGCATGACCCAGCTTATGTTTTCAGACAGGGGGAGGGGACACCGCTACAAGGACGTTTGTGGTGGCAGCAGTGGCTGTGGGTTTATTCGGTGCTTATGTAAGGAGCAGTGTAAGCTTTGGGTGGGAGATGATGGGTGTAACCATGCGGGAGTAAGGATGTAACCTTCCTCTGCATGCTAGAGCAATCTGGGCTAGTAGGACAGACTTGTGCTAATGGAGGCTGGGCAGACTGCCACTGAACAGGCACCAGCAGCTCACAGCATGGACACCAAAGATGGCATGGTCAGGGACAAGGGTGTGGACCAACTCCAAGAGTCTGCACACAGGAACAGTGTACCATGCCACCCCTCAATAGCAGGATCTTGCTCCTTTGGGAGAGGGCATCCAGTTTTCCTCATCTGCCTACTTACGTCCACCTTCGAAAGAGAAAAAGACAGGTTGAAGGGTTACAAGCCTTGGCCTGGCTCCCTTTGTATGCAGGCTGCTTTGGCTAAAAGGACTGGAGATTCTGTACAAGGGGAGAACAAGGGATGGCTGTTAATTGCCCAGTGTCTCCAAAAGAAAACCCTTCCTTGGGACTCTTACTGCAAATGGCTTCTTGCTCTTGTGGCTCCCAGGCACTGTGCCAGTTTGTGCAAGGCCACCATTTTTTTCCACGCTTCTCTCACTCTCATTTCTTTTTTGGCCAATATCATGGGCCTTTACACTATCAAATCACATACAGACACGGTGTTCCCCTGTTGATGAGATTCCCCTGTCACCATTCTGCGCACCAGCTACATCCTCCTTTCCTTCCTTCTTTCCTCCTTCTCCTCATGCCCAGCACCGCCACCTTGTCCCTTTTGCCACCTCTTTGTATGGTCACAACAGCGAGGCAAGCTCAGGAGCTGCGCATGACACCGAGCCTTGGTGCTGCATGGTTAGGAATGGTTAGGTCTATGAGAGGCAAGGAGATGGGTCCCCAGAAGACGTGAAGTGGCTGAGACCAAGGTTCAGGCTGTCTGACCGCTTTACTGTTAGCCCTACCAAGTGCAGTGACTGCCTCGGAAAAAGGTCCTTTTGTCAAAGTTAATTGTGAACAATTGCTCAGAAGAGCAGGATAAGCTGCAGTTCTGCGGTGTGATGTCTTCCCGGCTGCTGCTGCTGCTGCTGCTTTATGCCCTTGGCCTGTTGATGCTGGACGGAGGTTTGTTGGGGGTGAGGAGGAAGTTGTTTTGTGTTTGAAGACATGATGGAAACTGCTGCATCCCTTTTTGGCATGACAGTTTTGGAGGGGAAGAGGGAAAGCCGCTGTGCGGAGTTCCTGGTGAACACCCTGGGACCTCATTTCCAGAAGCACCTTCCCTGGACCAGAAGCGGACCTTCCTTGCCTATCAGCACGGGTGATGGTGCTCTTCCCTGAAGGAAGACGGGGTGGCCTCTGGGGTGGCCCTGCTGTGTGTGAGGGGAGGAAAAAGAGAAGATCTGGGGGGGAAACTCTCACAGAGTGCCATAAATCTGAGTGTGGGGACTGTTTAGAGGCAAAGAGAAATGAGTTCATGCTCCTCCATTTCCGGGAGAGATACTTCCCATTGCCCTGCCTCTAATAAGAGCAGAGAGCTATCCCTGCTGCCTGGGAACACCAACAGGTCTCACCCAGCTCTGCGGCAAGCCAGACCTCTAATTCCCAGGAAGCCCAGGCAGACATTCCCAGCACCCAGCTTCCTTCACCAGCAGTCTTCTCAAGGGGTTTGTGAAAGGGAGCTGGGAGGAACACTGGTCTGGGCACTGCTGAGAAGGGGCCGTCGGGTCTTCCCTGTCCCAGCTGCATCCTGCTCCCTAAGAATTAAAATTGTTAGCACCAACTCAGTCACCCAAGGGTGTCAGTGTAACGATGCTTTCTTGCAGGTGAAGGTGCTATTTTGGTGCATGGTACAGATGGCAATCGCATGCCAGGGCTGCAGACTGTGGGCAGTAATTATGGCTCCAGCCTTAGGGGCTCATCAATGACCTGTCTTGTCCTCTCCAGCCATCACTAGTCCTTCCACCCCAGTCTGTCAGGTTGCAAGATGAAAGCTGAAATGTAGCTAAGGGAAGACACGCAATGATCTGCCAGAATGAAAGTCCATCCTGTCCTCCCACAAAGCTTGCCCGTCTGGTCCTTTTAAATGTCCCTCAATGCATGTATTTTAGGGGTGAAAAAGAGCCTGGGCTGCCTCATTTCAGGCCTGTCCTTGGGTCCGCAGGGTGTTGAATTGCAGACAGGTGACTCTGGGAACATGTGCTGCACAGACAAATGTGAAAAATCTGGAATGCCTTTAGAGAGGCTGCTTGCTTGAGAGACATTGTTTTTGAGCTGTCTGCTTGTCCCTAAGAGTGGGTGGAACAAGGTGAGAAAATAGGTGGGGAAATAAAAAAGTCAAGGAAAGGGAAAGGCTGGTTTTAGAAGGCAAGTATATTGGGTTGGGAAATTGAGACTGGTTTCGGGAGTGTGGCATAGAGTTTTAAGTTGCACTGTGGATACAAGCAAAAAACAAAAGAAAATAGCAACATGCTAGAGCTCTAGGAAAAGTTAGCTATAATGCTGGGCAAATACTGGTTTAAAAAGGAGACAGAAATCAATAAAAGTAAGGGACCATTTATGCAGACAGAAAACAAAATCTCTAGGGTCTGTCCTTTCGGGTGATTTTTTTTTTTCTATAAGAAAATACAACTAAAAGAAGGCCTGAAAAACCTATGTTTTTTTCAGGGCCATAGGTAGAAATATAATACTATGTAAGTTATTTCCTTTCATATGAAAGGCTTTTATTTCCCAGAACTCCAATGCATGAGTTTCCTTCAGTTCAGGATATGGGCCGAAGAATGCAGACCTGGGTCACCACAAGCCCACAAAACCAGAAGTAGTTCTGAACACTTGGTCAGCAGGCGTTCACGTGCCAGCCTGCGTGGAGACAGTATTTTGTTCAGCATGTCATCTTAAGAAGTTTTTTTAAATCATTCTCATCTGCCTGCCCCCCAGGGAGTATCTACATCCTTTTCCCAACTGTGACTCCCAGTGGTTAATGAAAAGGCAGTGCAAGTAGCTGAATTTTTGGTGCACCATATGTCCATTTTTGCTTCCTGATCTGTCCAGGAATCAGCTGAACTACTACAGCCATGGCTCATATCCCGTGTTTTCATACCAGCTGGAGGTGTGTTTTCTGGTCATAAGGCCATGGTGAAGATAAGCAAGATGAATAAATGGGATCCTGGCTGTGACACCATGCTGTAGTGGCTCCTCTCACAGCTGGAAGGCTATGGGCATCAACAGGACCCCTCTGCTATGAGGCTCAGCAGGCACAGGCATGCTTTGGCACAACACAAAAGGCTTATTCGCTATTCAGATGTAGTGGCTTTCTGATGGATGGTAGGGTCGTGGAGCCTTGGCATAACAGTGCTGCTAGTTTCCAAATGAGTACCAAAAATAGAAAAAGAGAAAATTCCCCTCTCAGCACTGCTTTCCAGGAGTGGACAAACTTGCTTAATTCTAAGGTGACTTCTCTACTCCTGCCTCAATGCGTCTCTTAAATCAGTATGCATTTAGTTTTTCTTTAAGTAGCTGTTAAGTCCTAAAAAATCTTTTCCCTTTGCCGCTCTTTCTGCAAGCAGGGATATTGAGTTTCAAGCCTGGAGAAAGTAAGTGTTTTCAAAACATGGCTGACAGTGTCATAAATGACACAGGCAGAGACATCAGTTCCTGCTCCAAGAGGAATGCAGGAGCATTCCATCTCTCCTGTGCCTCTCATTCCCTTCCAGTACACTACTGAGCCATGAAAGAGTGCAAGAAGTGCTAGGAGTCCCACTGCTTGCAACTTTGAAAAACCCAACTGAGGAAAGAGATAAGAGACCAAAGAGAAGGGAGACAATTTTACAGCTTTCTTCCAGGGCTGAGCTAAGTAAGATGATAGGTTGGTTTCATCTTGGCAGCTTGAGTTTCTCACAGACCCAATCTGACAAAACTTTTCAGACTAAAGGAATGACCATTGGTTCCTTTTCCCTTCCGCTAGTCCCACAATTTTAGCATCTCTCCAAGGGGAAAAGAGGCACAACAAATCTAACCATCACTTCCTCACACCGTCAGGAGTCCTCTATGGGAACTGATCTCCTGCCCAGCACAAGTGACTGATCCTACGGCTGAAAACTAGAGCAGTTGTTCTGAGGAGGTGTTTAAATGCTGAACTACTGGCTGCCTAGGACAAGGTCCCAGCAGGGAAGGACTGAAATACCTCTAAGGAAAATCATAGCTCTGGGAGGTCCGAATCTCTTCTTACCTGCTTTCTCTTGCTCTCTGCTGGCTTCCAGCCTCCCCAGTCTTTGCTGCTTGATACTTAGATAGCTGAGTTTCTGCGTTCATTCCTTTTTCAGAGCACAGAGAGCTGGTGAAGCTGTTTGATTTCGATGTGGTAGGTGAGATAAGATTTTTCCTCCCTGCCGTCTTCTTTTTCTCCCTGTGCGGCTCCTGTCCTTGCAGTTCTCAGGACTTGACTAGCAGAGTTTTTAAATGAAGCAAAAGTCTTAATGTGAGGTGAATCCCAAGACCACAAACAGTTTGGACTTCAAACAGTGAGAAAATTGGCGCCGAATGATTCCGCACACAAAGCAGAAAACTTTCATTTCCTGCAGGCAGGATGGAATTGACTGTTATATTAAGACTTCAGAAGGAGCACTGCCCCGGAGTAATTTCACTGCTGTCAGGCAGTGTTGACATCTAGATTAACCTCTGTGCAGTGAATTTTACAGCAAAGCTCATTGTAATGCATGTGGGGTATCTCCTGTAAATCCCAGCTGAAGCCCATAGTGTCCCACCCTTCTGCACAGGAGAAAGGGTCGGGGAGCAGCTGCTATCATTTTTGACCCCAGCAGAGCGTGACTCTAACCTCATCCAGGCCAGTTCTGCTGAAACTGATTTTCTACCTTGCTAAAGTGACAGTAGCTCTAGCCTGTTTTGTTTCTTTTTTTTTTTCTTTAATTCCCCAAAGAGGTTTACATCACAAGGCTGACATTTTTTGCCAGTGACAAACAGCTCCCTTCACATATCCACCCAGCAACACAGTCCTAATTAAAAGGCACTAGTTAACCAGTGGCAATTAGCTGCTTGCACTGATTAACTCCAACACATACAATCCCCATACACAATGCTCTGATCAGATGTGATCCAGGACTAAATGGCAGATAAACTCCCAGGTGATGTGAGACAACGGCATCCAGTCCTACCCACCAGCCCACAGGCACACTATTAACTCTATCTACCAACCCAAAACTGCATGAATTAAAGAAATTCACACAGTTCGCTCAGCGCGAGTCAGAGGACACTGCAAAAGAAGTCTCTTGACTCCTGAACTCAATGCTCCTGCTGTAAAGTTGGAAGTGTAGGCCAGGCTCCCAAGCCCTTTAGTCTTTTGCTGTAAAGAGTAGGTCGAGCAGCAAGAGCTCCCAGACAGGAGCACAACTTCTTCACTTTTGTATGGGTAGAGACAATCCTGCCTGGGGTTCTCAAGATGCATCTCTAAGATGCACTTCTTTGTAAAAAGACCGCTAGCACCTAAAAAAAATATGGAAGAGGAAGGGAAGTTTTTTTTTTTTTGTTCATGTGTTTTTGCCACAACTTCTTATTCATACACTTATTTTCATACTCGGACGTTGCTCTGCAGTCATCTGCAGGAGGTTCTAGGCAAGAGACAGTGTCAGGTGCTGAACAGATTAGCCACTAGCCCTAAGGGCAAAATCTCAATAGCACTTCTAGAAATCTCTTTCAGAGCCCATTCATCCTTTTACTCACAGCTCTTCATAGTAGGCTTACTGTTACTGTCAAAGGCTTTGGATAGCCTATGAAGAGGGGACATGCCCAAAGTTTCCCCTCATCTTCAGATAGAGTTATGTGTCTCTGGCATTTCTGTAATCAGGCCCATCAGGAAGATTTCTTCAAACTAACGTTTATTACTCCCAATCAGAATACAGCTGAAAAGGCTACCCAAGGTTATAGAGAAGGTCAAGCTGTTGCTTTGGACTGGAATGTGCTTTGGAAGGAATTTGATGGACCAATTTAACCACCACAGCACATCAAAACCTGGTGGCTTCATTTAAAAAGTAATCAGTATTGTATTTCGCTTTAGACATCCGTGCATTAGTGTTCTGCAAATATGATTTCCTCTTTGTTTGCATTATTGATGCCATAAAATGTCAGACACATTAAAAAAAAAAAAAAAAAGAGAGGCCAACCTTTGGGGTTTGGAATGATTCTGGCTGAATTGCAGTTGGGTTACTTTTCTTTTTATTTCCCATGGTAGCGATGCACTGTTACTCATTCTGCTATTGCTTTACAAAGAGTTCTCTGTAAGTGTATTTATTCAGCCAACCATATTTCAGGAAACACATAACCTTGATATTTTTTGCTGTATGTGTTAGTGTGTGTGTATGTGTATTGGGGGGGTGAAAGAGAGGTGGAGCTTTTTACAAGACCCTGCCATGTCTGGTAGTATGTTGGCTTTGTGCAATGCTGTGTGACTCCTGTCTGCTCAGATGGCTGGTTTCATTTAATTTCAAGAACTGAATTTGTGATCAGGATTTGAGGTCTTCTGCTTTTGCACTGCCCAGAATCTGTCATCTGCTTTCACCATTCAGCAGCCATCTGTTATCCATAATGGTTCCTAGATGTCTATGCCACAGAGATTACACAGCACTTCAGTCCCAGTCATGTGATACAGGGATACAGTGGAGCAGTCTAAGGAAGGGACTCAACTAGGACTGAGACTGCAAGGTCATCTGTTCACATACGAGGCCCTTGCCAGCTTCATACAGCAAGAAACCCCCAGCATTTCATGAGCAACTTCCTGCCCAGCTCTCTTGTTCCTACTCCAGTCGTGAAGAATGACCTTCAGATGACCTTCAAGCCTCCTTATCTTCACAAATCCATCTCAGAGGTATCCAGACAGCCCAAATAGGAGATGACAGGGGCTGAATGGGTGTGTAATTCAGTGTTTTTCTCTCCCTTTTTCATCAGGGGTGAAGATAGTGGAAGTGACAGAACTGAAAAATTATTTTCCCCAACATGAGTGATCCAGTTTCTTTTTAAACTCAGATATTTAAGATGCCATGCAGCAGTACCTATAAATATGCCTTGAAATGTTGAATGAGCACAAAGAGTCTATTTGATTTTGTTTTTATGCCTGTAATTTCTCTCACCAAGAATTCAGCTGTTACTCAGCTCCCACCAGGTTGTTCTGATTGCTGGAGAGATGGTCGGGATTGATTCTGGCTGTGACCTGTTCTAGTCCAGTCTCATTTTTATGTAGCTAGTTTGAGACAATAGAAATAATCAGCAAGGGACTGAATTGTTCCTGTGTAACTAAACCTTCTCATGCAACACCAAGCTAAACCTTGAAAAGGTTGAAAACCCACAACTTTGTCTGAAGTTGTAAAGGATGTGGATACTGAGAGGCACTGCAGATCACTATGATGTTAGGAACAGAATGGCAAGAGAGAGAAAGAGAAATGCTAGAAGAAAAAACCCAAACGTTATATCAGAGAAGACATTGGTTGGTTTATAATACAAAAAAATCCACTGCTGTACATGAGAAAAGACTCAGAATATTCACCCTGGCAACAAAGAACACTGGCCATCAGGACAGGAGGTAGCTCTCTATCCTACAAACCTCCCCTCACTTTTAATTTCCTTTTTCTCCTTCTGCTAATACAGAACAAATCCTGTTTTATGGCTTTCTTGAAAACTGAAATTAAGGTAAGAGGCAAATTTGGGAGAGGAAGAGAGAGACCAGACCCTGCTGGATGATATAAGACCTTTGTAGCCCAGCACCTTTTCAGTAGCAAGTGTCTGGTGTGACCCTTTCTTTTTTTTTAAAAACAAAACAAAACAAAACAAAAAAAAAAAAACCAAGAAAAAACCAAAAACAAACCTCTCTTTGGTGCAGGTAGTGTTCACAATGGGGATAAACCAGTTCAGT
This sequence comes from Alca torda, assembly GCA_008658365.1. Taxonomy (NCBI): domain Eukaryota; kingdom Metazoa; phylum Chordata; class Aves; order Charadriiformes; family Alcidae; genus Alca; species Alca torda. The sequence continues at coordinate 35,205,004 of CM018083.1, forward strand.
CCCCAAGAACAATAACAAAAAACCTCCCAGTGAGCTGCAGGTTTTAGCGGATCGAGAGATGTCGGGTGCCGCGCCCCTGCGGATCAGCACCGCGGACAGCGGCGCCGCCCGCCCGCTTCCCCCTGTGCTCCGGCCGCTCTTCCAGGAGCTCCGCCTCTGGAGGAGGAACTGATTTTATGGGCCTGCTAATTTTATTAGCAGCATGATGTGATTCAGCTTTGGCCATCCACTAAATTTACTGTTAGTAAAGGGTAAACAGGCAAACCTCTTGGAAAAGTCAAAGTAAGGGGCATATAAATGACAGTGTTGCCCCTGAAAGTTATTTTGACAACAATCCATAAAAAAGACACATTGCCGTGTAATGGAGAGTTGTCAAAAAAAGAGTCAAAGATGAAGAGCCATGCAGGGAAAAGCAGGTGTAAACAGGCAAGGCTCCAAATGGAGAAGTACTCACATCTCACATGCAAAAAAAAAAAAAAGAGCAGGTACTTCAGGTTGCTCAGCCTGCATACTTGGGATTTCATCCCACTTGTTTTTCTGGATCACACTGAGGTGGATATACCCTCAAATTAGAGCCCAACATCTCCTGAACCTCATAATTGTGGTAAGAAGCTACTGGGGAGGAGGACGCAGGCCCATTCCATCCCTGAAAAACTTACATTGATGAAGAAAAGCCAGAAAAGTGGGCCAGAAAGTTGAACTACCCCTCCCTCCCCCACTCCCATGCCACTTCACAGAAGTAGTTTCCTCTGTATCCCAACTCCCCAGCTGTCATTGGCAATTATTACTATGGGACATTTGTACTGCCATTTAGGGATAGCAGGGACTGGGATAGCCTGAGACACGGGACCTCAAAACTTGCAAGTAACAACACTGAAAATGAGGAATCGAGGCTAGATTTGTGATGCTTAGGGCCACCTGGAAGTCAGAAAGGATGAGCTTGCAGGGGATGGCAAAGATGATTCAATAAGGAGCTCAGAGAGCAAATTGTGCTAAGGGAAGGGAGTAAGGAAGCCTACTGGGACCCAGGGAGAGGAAGGAAATGGGCAAGGACTTAATGCCCAGTGAGGGGTCAGGGATCGTGAGAGTAGTGAAAGTCCGATGTGAGCTGTGGTGAGGCAGAAGAGAGCCCTGGTCAGGAAATAACTATGCATGTGAGGAAGCAGTCACTACGAAATGATGTGTGCTCATCTGAATGAGTCCTGAAGGCTTCTCCAAACCTTCAGCCTTGCTGGGCTTCTCCCAGGCCCACCTGGTTTCCTTCAAACCCTTACAAATACCATAATTTTAATTGCATTTTTCTGCTCTCTGATGGCTCTGGTTTCAGTACAAGCAGGCTAGATTATTTTAGTTCTCCTCACTCCCTCTGCTTAGCCCCGACACCCAGCCAATTCCCTGTGTGAAAGAGAATTGTCTTTTTTTTTTTTTTTCCCCCAGCAGTGTCCTTTAAAATTTCAGCTAAACTGGGAGGCAATTTCTTGCATGAGAGCTTCATATAGATAGGCTTAAAGCAGAACAAAAATAAATAAATAAATACACTAAATTACTTCCCCCTCCCCCACCTTGTCTTAACAAAGTGCTATTTTACCTAAGTTATTTCAATAGAAATGAAGAATTTTTGTGCAGGCAAATGACTGACAGTCCTTCTGGGTCAGGCAAGGAGACAAGGTTTCCCCAGGTGAAGGCTGAGAATACAAAATCTCCTTGGGTGAAGGCTGTCTTGGGGTGTTCAGGCTGCATTTTGAGATGCTGTTTAGGGGCTGCATTGTGCACTTGCCTCCGGTGGTTTCTGCAAGACATCTGTGTTGAAGCAGTATTGTCCGTCAGTGGCTTGTGTGGCAGTGTGATGGCTTAGGCAGAGAAAGTACTGTGGTTTCCTACGCTGATAGTCCTACCACAAGGAGAAACACCCACACTCCAGAAAACTGCAAGGGTAGACTTAACTTCCAGGAAACTACTCCTACTCCCAGCTGAACTGCCCTTCAGTGATGCAGGTAGGCTTAGCGCCCAGAAGGTGCTGGTCCACAGCTCACTCTGGCAGGCGAGCTGGTACTGAGAGGAGGAAGGGACTACATCTCAGAGGAAAGACATTTTGATTGCATTTTTGTTGTTACTATTATTTAAACCAGCTTATTTTAATCTCAGTTAATGTCACTGAAAGTCTGCATGAGCAGAAACCAGATCCTCTGGTGATATTTGCTGAATTGTTTTTTTTTTTGGCAGACTTGTTTTTATTCCATGCACCAATCCACATTTGCTTAACTGGGGGGTTCTTTTGCATCTTTTGAATCCTATTTGCCATTTTGCAACTGAATTGCCGGTTCTCAACCTTTTCCATCTTACAGTCTCCCCTTCTCCAAATCAAAACTCATCATTTCCCCCTGCTGGGAACAACCCAGGTTACCCCTCAAGGGAGAACCTGGTGAGAGCAAGGTGATCGTGATCTCTGCCTGCCCATCCCACCTCCACAGCTCCAACTCAGAGGATGAGGAACCCTGATCTGAGTACTGGCCAAGGTAGGGTCCCTGCTTTTCCCCTACCTGCCACATCATGTGCATTGAGGATGCTGCTACCCTGGAAGGGGACGACTGATACAGTGTTAATCAGACTTACGCGAAGACTTTTTTAGATTAAGGATTTGCAATGAGGTCAAGGGACCCTTTAAAGTGCTGAGGTATTTACCCTCCCCAGACCTTCCCTTCCTTCCCGCCCTGCTTTCCCTTCCTCTCTCCCCAGCCTTGAAATGAAACAGAAAATTATTTTTTTAAAACTGTGTTGATAATTTATGTTTAGTATAAAGGATGATTTAATGGCATCACCAAAGGTCATTTCTTTCATCTACGTGTTACTGCCCCAGCCCCAGAGGCTGTGCGTTCCCTCTTTCCCATAACTCCACTGCCCTCCCTTTCATTCACCTCACACATCCCTCTGTCACCACCCCACCACAGCGTACCACAAACCAGAAACCTGCTTCAGGTTCAGCCAACGACCATTGGAGAACAGAGATTTCAAACTGAAACCTCCGCTCCAGACCACCACAAACTGGAAACATTTCCACCTTGAAAATAGTCAGTTGCTGCAAATGAAAGGCAGACTCATTTCTTGAGTTATGTAAGTTTTTTTTTTAAAGCCTTTTATACCTATTTACGTGTGCGCGTGCGTGCACCACGTGTACACAGTGGTATCTGTGTGCACAGATGCACACAAATCTCTCTCTCTCAAATATAAATATATTGTATGTTAAAGCTGTAAATATTCCTTGGTCATGTGTCTATGTCTTCTTCAAAGTATCATATCCTCAGTGTTATGTTAACAACTCCATTTATTGATTGATGAAACTGTGTGTAGACCTGTACCCTCCTGACATAGTTTATGTAGCTCTCTCTTCTCAAATAAAGTACAAAACTACCACTAGCAGGTCCTCCTCTCCTTTTTGTTCCATGCTGAACATTCAGCTTTAGTTCATAAAAGTCTATGCTGAAAATTAATGCAGTTTCCATCTATCCCAACAGTGCAGGAACCTCCAGATGATGCTTTAAAACTTGTGCATTGCTGGTCTGGCCAGCAAGTATAACGGTTGTTAATGAAATGTAATAATCTGTAGGTGAAATGTTGTCCCAGCTGCAGTAAATGAATTGACCTGATTCATTCTTCCCACCTACCCCCAGGTGCAGCCTACGCCAACCATAGTTCACTTCATCCTGGTACAAATGACACAAGTCCATGCTGCTCCTCCCCTCTGTCAGGGACTCTCCACATCATTACATCAAGCAACTCTCCCACAGTGCAGAAAGCTCTCTTTGACTTAAAAGGACCCAGTCTCTTCCTTGTCGTGTTGTTGGTTTGCTGTTGCCTGGGTTGCTCAGCACCTAAACTTGACTCGCCTGAGGAGATCTTGGGGCTGAGAACAAGACTCAGGATTATGGCACAATCCACTGCTGTCACTCGATTCCCCTTGACTCTTGACCCTGGCTTTATGCTGAAATCATAGGGACCAGAGAATATTTACCATTGCAAGTTGAAAAAAAAGCCTTTGCACAGATACATTTACTGGGCAAAACCATAAAGGTGATTTGTGAAGTAACACTTAATTTACTGCAACTGACACCAGACACTAGCTGCCAGGAATTTGACTGACATTTTCTATTTATTTATATCCTGCTATACAATATCTGCTTTAATGTTGTAAATTTTTCTGATTGGAATTTCACACTGTCTGCCTAGATATTTATTGATCATAAAATAATCTGCACAACCTGTTACAGTCAAGGCAGGGAGACCGGCTGCCAGAGAAATCACTCGACAAGATCCGGGTACCAGTGCCCAGGTAACAGAAGATGCTCAGATGCTATTTTTACAACATTATGGATTACTGAGAGCCAACCTTTTGAACTGCTTTTCTGCTGTTTCCCAAAAGCCTCTTCTGAAATGCTTCCAAGAGCCTGGTGTTGAGTTCCTACCAGCAACTCCATATGGACCCTGCAACGTGCCTCATTTGCAGCTCCTCACCATTGAGAAATCCCACCTTTACAATGAAGTCTGGTGTTTTCACAACTGTTCACTAAGACAGCCCACCAGGGAAATGTTTGGCTCTTTCTGTAGCAGCAAGAAAGACCATTTTTTTTTTTTTTAATTATTATTTTTGGCAGGCAAAGACAGAAGCATAAAATTTCTGCCCACAGGGGAAAAAAATTGTGCAACTTGGTCCCAGCTGGGAGTTCCCATATTGCCCAGTGAACACAGTCTCTTATTTCATTCACAGCTTCAACTATGCAGCTTTCCAAAATCCAGTATCTCCAATAGATTTTGCCTCCTGACTTTGGGTTGGTTTTTGTGGGTTTTTTTTTTTTTTTTTTGGATGGTTGGTTGGTTTGTTGTTTTGGGGTTTTTTGGTGGTTTTTTTTTTTTTTTTATGTTAAGGGAAACCTTTGCTCCCCTGTGGAAATTAGAGGCGCGTGCTCTCCTCCAGTGGGTGCACGCACAAGCTTACCTTGGTCCTAGTCAAACCCACCCTTTCCCCCAGAAGTCTACCCATCCCACCCCCAATCCAGCATGCACCCACATTCTCACCAACAGCCTCCCGGTACGACACCTCTCCCAACCCAGTGCACACATATATACCACACTGCTCCAACCCAGCACTCTTCTGCCTACTGCTGTTCCCCGCATAAATGCTGCACTGGCTATTCATTCCTGCTACTTTCTGAGCCCCGGTACCAGGCTGGACCCTCACTCCTCATCAAACACAGCTCCCTTTCCTTTCTCTACATCAGAATAGTAAACCAGAAGGCGATGGTTTGCATTTTAGCCAAATTAGCTCAGGCCAGGCAGCCTGATGGACAGGGTTCCCTTTTATTGCTGATTTAAGGCAATTATACAATAGAGACCTTTGGAAATTTGGGGGCTGACCTCTTTTCCCTGGTGACAAGTGATAGGACAAGAGGAAACGGGTCCAAGTTACGTCAGGGGAGGTTTAGATTGGATATTAGGAAACATTTTTTTCACTGAAAGGGTTATTAAACATTGGAATAGGATGCCCAGGGAGTTGGTGGATTCACCATCCCTGGAGGTGTTTAAAAAAAGGGTAGATGTGGTACTTAGGGACATGGTTTAGAAGTGGTTCTTGTCAGGGTAGGTTAATGGTTGGACTTGATGATCTTAAAGGTCCCTTCCAACCTCAGCAATTCTATGATTCTATGATTCTATGAAAGTCACTAAAAATACAATAAAGAACAAAAAAATCCTGATAATTTGAGCAAGTTCCCTAGAACACACCTTTTTTCTGTCCCGCCCACCCCAGTACCTGTTGCAATTTGTCTTTGCCTACCCGAGATGAGGTGATTACATGAGCGTGCAGTGGCTGGTGGAGCATCTAATGGGCTGGGAATAAGACCACACCAAAATAAACAGCAGCTGAGGTTGCCTACAACTGGGCTGTCAGTCTAGGGGTACATGCCCCAGACAGGATGGCATCCCTTGCAGGAAGATGGGTGAAGGATGGACTGGATCTGCTCAGGGCTCCCTGTATTTCATTCCTGCCACAGCCACCCTGAATCATCTCAGGACACACAGTAACCTTTTCAAGCTCCATAAAACCATTCACAAATTACCCTTTAGAAAGCAGGCAAGGCAAGCAGACCCCTGCATCCCCTCTGGGTGGAGGGAAAGGAGAGGTCCTGGCCTTCCCCCAGGTTGCGGAGAGAGCCAGATGAAAGGTTAACAGCACGATGTAATCACAAGGTAAAAACGTGGGGTGGGAGCAGGGGAAATTATTTCCTGTTGAATTGTGGCTGCTGTTATTCCCAGGGAAAAGCAGCAGGTATTCAGGAGTTTCTCATTAGCCAGCATGATTTCCATAAGGCTGTCTATTAACATTTTGTGGCCGTAATAAACACCTACATAATTAACACAAAAAAAGAGCCCTCTCTAGGCTAACTGAAGTGGCCAGAACATGCTGGGAATAGCACAGGCACGCCCGTTCCCGCCTGGAAATTTCTGCCTGCAAAGGAATTGCTCCTTCCATCCTCCTGGGACAAATTCCCTTGCAAAGAGTTAAGTTTTAATGTTTCTATCTTCCTGGTTCAGTCTAGGAAGATGCCTACCTCTCCTTTGCAGCTGGAGAAAAACTGTTGCAGAGAAGGTAGATATTGTCCCTGCTAGTCCCCCAGGGAAGATTCAGGACGCCCCAGTATTCCCTAGACCTCTGCCATAGCTCTGAGGAGCTTTTTCCTGCTAAAAACTGACAGGGAAAGAAAATCCCTTAGGAACACATGCATGACCCCAGCTAGCAGACAAGCCCCAGGAGCTCATACAAAGCCCCCATGGAAAGAAGATGGGGTTTATTAGAACTTGGGCTTGTTTATAACCATGAAGTACCCTAGAGCTCCACGTCCACAGAGAACTGATGAATGATGGACAAGATAGATATAGAGGTAAAACACGACCTTCCCAAAGCCTCAGCCACTGGCCTTCCATGCCTTCTTCATCCTGCTAAGGGCATTAACAGGAATTCCAAGTATGGTATTCACAGGGAAAGCTTACAGGTGGCTGTGGCTCCTCCACAGCCCTTGCCCTCCTCCCCACCAATTGCCAAAGGTGCCGCTGTGCACAGGAGATTGAGGACATGTCATTTTGACAGGGCTACCTGCCCCCGCACCCCCCATCCCATTTCAGACTCCTGCTGCTAAGAATATGTGTGCCCTTTATCATAGCTTTGAAATAGAGAGAGACACTTTGGAATTCAATTAGTCAAACAGTTGCCACAGCAACAAAAACATATAAACTTAAATGATTTATACTCGCAGACACCACTTCAAATAGGAATAAATTTAATACAGCAGCTGGGAATGAAATGCATTGTACAATAAGAAAATTGTATTTTTTCTCTCCCCGATGACGGGCCTCAAGGTCTTAATGCAATATAGATTAAAAAGATATTTGGGCAGAAGGAAGCGGAATACATTGTGCTGTATGTACAATGCCTGCTTGGAGAGTACAACACCTAATGAGCATGTACATCTAATCACAGAGCTGCGATTCTGTTTGCAGACAGCCACAGATCAAAGATTGCAGCTGGCAAATTGACTGCTTGGTTTCACTTTCTTTCTACGACTCTCCTCCATCTCATGAAACCTTTCCTGTCGGCCCCCACCCAGGAGAAAAACAAATCTACCCTTATTCCAGCAGCTTCTCCATCCGCTACAGAGCCAGGTCCCAGCCTAGCAAAGTGAGATTTGTGTGGTTTTTTTTTCTAGTAGAAATGTTTTGACTCAAACATAGTTCTAAGGCTCAAAGTAGAAATTAATTCCAAGAAACGTGCAGAAATTTTTTTCCTCTGCAGTAAAATTGCAAAAGCTTGCAAGGAGATATAGAACAGTCATTCAAAGTGACAGTCACCTACAGTGATTTTGCCCTTGAAAGGCTGAACATGTGGTGAATGCCACCCTCCCTACAGCCTTCCTTCGACTCTGAGATTCCCTGGACAGAATTACAGGTACGTGGGCTTTGAGATTGCACAAAAAATAATGCATGTACAGACCACTGGCATTAACACATCTTTGGTGCACCTGCAATCCAGTACACGCGAATACACCTTTCCCAAACAGAAAAGATTTTCCTGGATGAAAAAGGGATGCAGGGACATACAGGAGTCTTAGTTATGGTTAGTTTCCAGTAAACACAAATTGTCCAAGCTACATCCTTCCTTTCCAAAGGCACAGAAGCTGGTTTAACTCAGAGTTGTGGCAGGTTGAGTGCTTGTGTTTCATCCGCCTCTTCGCTGAAGTGCCAAAGCCAGCTGCTGTCAGACCTTGGTGGTGCCTGGCCCAGAAACAGCTAAGCAGCATCTGAAGTGCAAAACAAAGCGGACATCCAACCTCTGGCTCCTCATTTACCCCTCAGTGGAAGTTACCCCATCTTCCTAAAAGGCATTTTGGAAGTCATCACCTGCACCCACAGAGCCTGGGCACCCTCTGCTATCAATGGGAGCTGAGACTGCTAAAACCCTGGAAGGCAAATACAATGTTGCGAGCAATTGTATGAGATCTTTCATCTGATCAAATAAATAGCATTTATTGTGGAAACAAGATCTTTATTTCCTGTCCAGATCATGCTCATAGCACCTTCCCCTGTACTTCACAAGAACTTAAACAAGGTGAATCCCACGTACTTTGGGTCCCTTTGTGCAAAGGCAACTTCTCTGGTTTAGGTTGTGTATTGAGTAAACGTTACAGGTCTGAGTACGAGAGGGAAAAGGCAGAAAAGTACCTTTGAGAGAAACAGAATATTTTTTTTTCTAAGTACACACAAACAAAGACACAGGCCATAGCTCCAACAGAAGTTACGGGTTCCTCAATGTAAAAAATTATCAGGGTGAGTTTTTATGGTTTGTTTTAGGTAGGAGGTCAAGAGTGCTGCTTATTATTAGAGTTGGCAGGTGGGGTAGGGAGTTCAGGATGCTTTGGGTGCAAATCAAGACTGACACCTGCAATTCTCTTTGGCAGCTATGGAAAGGAAAGCACGCAGATGCAGAACAACAGCTAAACAAAGCTAATAATGAAATCATATTTATGTAGGCAGGAAGGAAGCTCAATTGCCAGGAGAGTACTAAAGTCTACAAGTGTAAATACATACCAAATAAGTCAGCTTGACGAGATGCCAAGTTTGTTCAGCAGAGTATGGCACTTTACTGCTGAAGTGCTCCTGCAGGAGGGAAACCAGCAAGATGTCAAAAAGGTCAATGGGTGAAATGTGTAGCTCCATCAGGAAACTATGCAAACAAGCTCGTGTCAGTAGGACTTAGCACTGTCTTCCAAAGTGCCTCTTGGTCCTGTCGCATTAAAGCACAAGCATTTTGCTCCAGAACTCTGTGTATTACTGATCTAGAGCTCACTGCTCTCTTCACATGGCAGAGTAAAAAGCATCACAATTTGTAAATGAAGAAGCTGATGTACTGAGTTTGCCCACTTAGAAGTTCTGTATTTCAACCACAAACTCAGAGAAACAGACTTCTTTCAGTTGGCAATTTTGACACAAGGAAGGATGTGGTGGGGCAAGTGTGTGAGTGTTTGTAGGACTTGTATGGCCAATATTTGACTATGAAGGATCCAAGGCAATAAAGGAAATGAATAGCTTTACAGTATCTCTGAGCCTCACTCTCAGACCAGACTATTCACAAACTCTGAGCTAAGGGGAAAAAATCCTACAAAACAAGAACAAACAGTACAAAGTATCTCTGGAGATGTTTAGAGTAGAAATCAGAGTCATCACAATATTTAGACCCCGGATCAAACTTCCACAGAGGTTGAAAAAGGCAAGATCCTAAACAGTTGAAAGGTGGAGCTGAGCCAAAAGTATTCAGCTTGTGACAGCAAAAGTCTTGACTCAGCTGGGAAGTCCCCTTCATCTCCTTGTTCCTATGAAGGTAACATCTGTTGTAGCCTTTCCCTGCTCCATCCCTCTTTGGTCCAATGACATAGAGAACAGCAGGCTGGCGTGTCCATCCCCGCTCTGCTCCTTCTGGATTAGGGGATGGAGCGGTTCAGCAGCCGGCTCCCCAAGCCACAAACTACATTTATCATCATCTTTACACGCCTTTACACAGCTGGCTCTCCTGATGATAATGTGTTCTACAGTTTCCCTTGCTGGCGTGGCTTATGTTAATACTCCATTAACATTGCTAATCAGAGACAGACTTCTGGCAGCATCTCCAGGGGATGAGCAAATGTTGTCCTATGCCTTTTAGTTTAGGAGATCAGACTTTCAGATGAAATCCATTCCCAACATCTCTGATTTCAGCAATTAAATGAAGCTGCAACATCTGGGAGCTGTTCAATGTTGGATGCATGTGGTTCCTACTGCTCCAAAATAAGTCCTTTTAAACCCCCTTTTATGCCAATCCTCAGATATATGACATTTGAAACTTTATTTCATTTGGGAAATCAAAGGCTGCTAGAATGACGAGATGGAATCAAATCAAAGATAAAACGTACAGAAGGTCCTGAAGGTCTAAAAGTGCAGGCAGCTTCATCCCAAGAGGTGAAAACCTCAGTATGGCAAACCTTAGCCATAAGAGATGAAAACCGAGGCACGTGATGCACGTTACCCATTAGAGCCTCGAGCAAGTTCACAGGGTTCCTTCTAATTGCAATGTGGCTACTGTATTTCTTATTATTCTGAAGTCCTGTCTTCTGGAGAAGTCTCTGGAAGGAAACCAACTGCCAGTTTTTGAGCTGACCCCACTGCCTTTTGGCACTGCTTCTTTGCCCTCCCCTTCTTCAGCATGTTCCCATTTCAGCTTACCCTATCCAGAAATCTAGGTTTTAGTTTGATCTATTCCTTCTTACATTTCAGGAATACTTCTAAACTCCCTTTAGCTTTGCAAAAGGAGTCTACTTTTATTTGAAGTGAGTAGAATCAGGCACCGTTATACATTTGGTCTCAAGAAATTGTCTGAAAGTTCTAGCTGCATAGGTGAAAGGAAGGCAACTGTTCATTAATGCAATTTTCAGGTCACCTCAGATTTCAGGTGGACTGCCATTCTCCACAAGATTCAGAGAGAGTGTAAAAATTAATGTTTGTTAAACAGCGAAGGGAAAAGCAAAAACCTATGGAGTGAAAATATCTTTATTTCCAAGTAAAATATCATAAAAGGGGCAGAATGAAACACAAATATTGAAAGGAGATATAACGCCTGTAAACCTCCCCAACTCCCTCAGCAACACGCAACAGCTGAGCAGGAGGATGATGCAGTTAAACTAGTGAGATAGTGAGTCTGATCAGCAAATTTATGCTCTCAAACAGATGCATAAATCCATTTACCAGCCAAAATTAGGACAGGCTTCCTCTCTACTTTTTCCCTTTCCTCTCCCCTTGCAGTGTCCCTACACCTCATGACTTCTTGTCTTAAATGGAAGGCACTTCCATTGCAGAAAGCAATGCTTACCAGTGATTCTCAATGGTACAGATACAAGGAAGAACAGCTCGGTTTTAACAAGCAGCTGCAGACCAGTTACATCTCAAAGCAAAGCCAACACTTGCGTTTCCCAAAAAAGCCAACTCAATTTACAGAGAAAGGAGGAGAACTCACAAACAATCTTCATCAGTATCTAAATGATTAAGTGGTATATGACTCATATCCATTTGGAAAGGCTTCTCCAAAGCCCTAGAGGCCTCACCAGAACCTATTTAGATGCACAGCTCAAACATGCAGTAGCTGCAGGGTTTATTTCAAACGCTTGAGGAGTGTGGTTTCTATGCCCGCTCATTTTAAAGGTCTGAATTCCAATTTCAGCTATGGATGTACCATGTTTCCTGAAGATAGCGAAAACTGTGTGCATATATACAAGGTCTGTGGCACATGGATACGACCTTCAGTCACTGGTTGCAAGTGATTTCTAATACATCATCTCATTGCTATAGTAATGTGTTTTGGAACCATTAATTAACTCGCTGCTCTCTGAGGAAATGCTCAGTCCCTCCATCATTCATGTCTACTTGGAACTGCAGACCCACAAAAGCTATGTGTGAAAGCGAGATTTCTGTGGGATGTAGCCAAGCAGACCGTGGGCAGGTGCGATGAAAACTTCCTCATACAGCGCTTTGGTGCAGCTCCATCACATCCTACGCACAAGAACAATGCTGCCAGAGCAACACCCTCTTTCCCTGCTGGGCTTAGTTCAACTGCCTGCCCCCAAAACCATTGCTACCAGGACATCCCAAATCTCAGGTCCATGGTCATTGGCTCTCCATCCTCATATTCTACTTTAGCAAAAAATGCCAATTAAGGGAAGATGACCAAGTGTGTAGTGAAAAAATTTGCTTGCTCCTCCTTGACATAAATTTTCATCTCCTATTTATTCATTATTCGAATTTTTTCACCAGCCTGTTTATGAATTTTTTGCCTTCTTGGACCGGAGCTTGTTTGTACGTAGTTTATTACATGTCCTCCATATTCAGTGCCAGAACATGAGTGAAGAGCTAGTTCACAGATACTGCAACTCTTCCCTGGCTGGATGAGGGTTAACTGCCTTGAGCAAGGACTGAGACCCAAGAAATGAAGACGATGTGTGCCTCCTATGCTGTTCTGCAATATTAACTATTCCGCAATTCACTTCTGTTTTGTTTCAGCAGCTTCCCTCACTGAATCATCAGAGAGTAAAATTGCTTCAAAATAATAACCAGCTACGTGGAGGGTTATTTGGAGAGGGAAAGAGCAGAGTTTGACTCTAGATTTATGTAACTCTCAACTCACACATTTCACCTGCAGAGCAAAAGTGTGCCTACACCTCTTTCTTCAGAGCCAGCACCTCGGGAGCCCACCCTCTCAGCCTGACCTCTGCTTCCTCTCTTTACGGATGAAACACCCTCCCTTACGTAACACAGATATTACTTCTGCAAAGACTTTCAGCTCAGGAAGGGATTTTTTCCATGTTAGGGACAGTAAAGAATGGATTTTAGGCAAACGCAGGCCCCACACACCCCATCTAATATTGTGGGGTTGCTGCAGGTTAGTACTTCTGAAACCAGCAACAGACTAGTCCTGTCAAAGCATATAACATCTCTGGCTTTGACTAACATCACTGCATGCTCTGAAGTGGCTCTATCCAACAGATAGAAAGTACATTTGTAAGATTTCCATTGCACTTGTCTCTCTCTTTCAAGCACACAAACGAATCTTAAAGTATAGATTAATATTTAAACAATCAGGGCTACAAATATCTTCCAAACTTCCTGGACAAGAAAGTTCTTGTATGGAAAAACAGAGTGGGGAAAATGCACCGGGGCGGGGGGAGGGGGAACTCTTTTCAAATGGGAATTTACTTTTCATTTCCGCTCCCTTTGATATAACCAGGATTAACTGTGTTTCATCCCCTTTTAAAGGACACGTTGGGTCCCCAGCTGTTTTTCCACTATCAGTCCCTGGAGAACAAAGCTTAGGAAGTTAAATGAGTTTGGGAATCTCATCTTCGCTTTTAATTAATTTGAAACGACTGTATGCTAATGACGGCACCACAGCAAGATTGCCAAAACTTTCCCAGTCTGCATAAGGAAGTGGTGAACATCGAAGAGGTTGGGATGTCACCAACAGCTTTAACCCTTACTGGCTGCAGTTATAGCCAAAACCTTGGGGTGGAATAGGGTCTGAAGGGTTCAGCAGTTGTCATCTCCATACACCCCATGGAGACATCCTGATCACCTCTGCTCTGAGCAGAGAAGGGAGCCAGCCCTATAAGCCCTGTCCCGCTGACTCTCAGAGTCCCTGCAAGAAGAACAACAATCAGAAATGCATCTTGCTGGGTTCAGACTGTGAGAAGCCAAACTGCTGTTTCCCTTTTTAAGGCCAGAGCTCTTCTTTGTTTTACATGAATTATAAAACTGCAAATGCACTTCAAATCCTTCAGGTGGAAAAAAAAATGACAGAAAACAGCCCAGTGATCTTATTTTCCTTCCGTTAACCTCACTCATGGGTGGCAGCACTGGTGGCATCTTAGAAGGTTACTGCTTTGTTGGTTTTTAAAGGCAGAGAGCGGGGTAAGATTGAGACAATGAGTGTTAGGTTGCTCCTGGTGCTGACAAGGTGAGCTATAGCAGGAATGAGTGTTGGGCCAGGGATGCTGAAAATCTGTGTCTGGAACTTGGAGGCTGTTAAATCCGAGAACAGCTAACTCTAATTTTGGCAGAGAGCTTACAGGGGTTGGGGAAGCCATTCTGCAGAGACCACAACCCTAGCTGTCAGAAGTAATAAGAGCTCAGCTCAAACCATGATACAGAAATGGTTGAGGGAAAGGACAAGCAGGAAAGGGGACTGGATTTGCTGATCTTACAAGAAGATTCACTTATAGTCGCTCCTGGTAAATGGAAAATAGAATGGGGAGACAGATCTGTACTGGAAATTAAGCCAAATGAGAAAAGAGGGTTATGTAAGAGAAAGGGTTTGTACCCATCAATCTATGTTAAGGGTCTTCATGAGAGACCTTAAGGGCACTGTGGAGGGGAAGGAATGAGTCTAAACAGAGCAGTTCTCACCACCCTAATTCCCTGGGAACTGTTCATCCATCACAGCTCTGGCTGGCCTCTCTTTTTCTGATCCTACAGCTTTGCAGGAATTAGGCTTAGGGCATCTGTCCCAGCAGTGTCTCCTGGCGTCCCAGCAGTGTCTCCTGGCTTCCCTGCAGAGCTTCTGCCTCCAGTCTCCTCCAGGTGCCCAGTTTGTGCATCCTCCGAATGGAAGTGTAAATATAGAGCATGCCGTGCTGCCAAAATGATAAGGTTCAGCAAAGAAACATGGGGTACAGAGGTAAAGATGACCACAGATAGGAAGGAGGAGAACTAATTCATCAAACAAGCTTTGATACCCACCTACTCAGGACCCTGTGTCTGGTTATGCAGTTGAGGAGCCAGATACTTGCAGATGTATATAAGCACATGTTGTACCCATAAACATTTAAAAAGACCATGCCCAGAGGAGGCTTTTGTTCAGTTAAGACCTAAAGCTTTAGCACCAGCCTGGCTAGCATCTGAATTTGTTTGGGCAGGTAACCAGCCCGCAGTCTGAGGTTAACATTAGAGTGCCTTTACAGATGCGGAAAGCGATTACCTCATTTAAATTAAACAAAGATCCCTATAGCTGCTGTTGTGCATTCGCTTCCCCTCTGTAATTTTTTACATGGCTTATTTACATGGGGGCTTTTGTGGTTGGGTGTAAGTCGTTTGCAAGATATTTTTACTGCTTGCGAGGGAATCTATGAAAAAGGATGAGGCAGAGTGTCTCGGAATGCAAAGCACTGAGCTGGATTTTAACCACTGCACAACAGCAAATGGGTTATGCTTGGGTTTTTACTATTCAGCTGGTAGCAATAAAACAGCTCTTGGCTTACTCCTTTACAGAGCCAAGTTCTTTATCTTGAAAGAACAATAGTGAAAAAAGGCCTGTAAAGGAAGGAGGCAGCCTTCTGAAAAGTCCCCTTAAGAATGCCTCAGAGCTGAATACAGGAGACTTAACTCCTACGCCTCCAGCCCCCGCGGTGGCAGCTTTCTCCCCGGTTCCTCAACGCACCTAGGGTTAGAAAAGCCACAGTTCAGCCTTGTCTTTGGTTAGCGAGGCAAGCAGGAACACGCCATTAACAGCTACCCATCTCAAGGGGCAGGGAGACAACTTCAGCTGCTTCTCAAGGCAGTGCTCACCAATAAAGTGCAGAGGAAAAGCCCTTCCAGGTGGTAATGGTGCACAGCTTTGCCTCTGCATTCTGGGAGCTTTCTGCTAATGTCTGCAGAAGTACCTGACTGCATCGTTGGCAGCACCGGTATCTGGAAGGATGATGTTCACCCAGAGGCTCCTAATCTTAGCATCCACTTAAGGCAGAGAAGAGACAGGCCTCAACAGCAATGAATAGAAAAGGCTCCTTAAGTAAGACTGATGGGCCCAGACAGATCCTCTGGTGCTCTGCTTAGCCAGCTCCAAGATCTGTATCAGCATCACATACATTATATGGTCGTCTTACTCCTTGGCTACGGACACAGTCATGGTTCAGTGTTTTAATTAGCCTACTCCAGGCTATCTCGGCCATAAAGGCTCACAGAGAGAAAGATAAACACTGTGCAGAAATCATGTTAATTTATAAAATATTCAATTAAAGAAAACAAACAGTATAAACTAAGATCATCAGAGCTGGATGACGGAGAAACCATCCTGCTGGGAGTCATCTGCCTCTGGCCTTGGGCAGGCTAACATATTACTCCTCTGCACTTCTTGCAGCAGAAGGGGTTCGGGGAGAACGGGACCACCTGGGAGGTGACATTACAGAATAGGTCCTGCAGCAAGTGGCAGCTCAGTCCATGGCCCCTTAGCACCCTCAGGGATCAAAAGACTTGCCTTCATCTCAAATTTTCTTCAAAGCAAGGAGAGACATGGTCCATCCCAAGTTCATTAATGTGAAGTAAAGTTCTGTTTCTTTAAAGCCTAGTCCCACCATTTACAGTTCAGATATCTGTAAGATGCTGAAGTATAGAGCCGATTTGCAGAGGCTTCTCTCTTGCACCCACAAACGGGGACCCTTGAGCTCCATTGAGGAAGAATGATTTTCTAATAGGATGTGTGAAATGGGAGAGAGGATGCCGTGAACGAGAGCAGCAGCATGTTCGCCCCCCAAGGTTGGGCACACAGCTGCGGGAGCAACAACTACATTCAGGGCTGGATCTCATAAAGGAAATGAGGAGTGAAGAAAATCACAGCTTTTAGGGATGGAAAGGTCCATTTGCTCTCTCTCCTAGCCCACCAGTGACAGATCGCTCCCCTGCGCTTTGTCCCGTGTTTAATGACCCAAACAACCAGGGCTTCTATTTACTCTCTCAGGGAAAGACTCTACAGCTTCGGGAATCTCCATGGGAGGAAACCTTAGAGGCACAGCCTGCGTTTGCCCCAGTTAGCTAAATGGAGTGGAAAGTAGGGATGAGGGTAAATATTGCCTTTAGCCTGTGCTGTGTCTCTGGAGTACTTGGGGCAGGCTTGTGTCAGACCTCCCACCATCAGAGCTTCAGCAAAGTCCTTCTTGTCAGTGTGAGTCCCAGCTGAGAGCTCAGCATCTGGGCTACAGGGGCTTGCCTCCTTCCCTGCCAGCCTGTGAAGAGAGAGTCCCTCTGCGTGCGCCCCAGGCAGCGACAAAGCAGCGAGTGGAGAGCTGCCTGTGCCACTGGCCCTTGGCATTTCTTCTGCACCTTTTTTCCAGCCTTTTTCCTGCAGGGCCAGTGTTGCTTTCAGAGAGGGAAAGGAAGCAGCGACCCTGCGAGTACTACAAACCGCTAAGCTTCTCTCTGGGGAATGGAGAGACAGGACCGCTCTGGCCTCAGTAAGTTGCACGTTGCGTTGCTATCTGAGATTTTCATTATCTCCAGTGGAAGCTGTGATTTGTTTCTCAGTCCTCATTTCTCTTTGTACACAGTTGCCTCTCCTTTTAAAGGCAGCTTTTCCTAGGAGCTCTGGCCTCAAAGGTTCCTTTTTCTTCATGTGTGAATTACAGATGTCACAAACACCTCCGACATGGTGCGTGATTCCTCATTCAAATGCAGACTAGCTGAGGGGGAAAACAACTCTTTAGATCTATAGCATCCCCTGGGGATATCGGTATAGGACACACGCATGCCAGTGATAAGACAAACTAGACACTGGATGTCACCAGCACTCCACTGGAAACACAGAGGAGGGAGCAGGTATCTGGCAGTAAAAACCTCCACTCTTAAAGCAAGCTGTCTGGTTGCTAAAAGAAGCGTTGGCTGGTCATGAATTAACAAGGATCATCTAATGTACCCTAGAACAAGAATAAATCCAGCAAAGTAGACCCAGGAGAGGAGGTGAAGGAAAGGGTGAAAGGAGATTGCTATCCTAGCTTGGAGGGACAAGCAAGACCAAGGATGGTGTAAGGATCTCCCAGATATCCAACAGTCCACAAGCCTTAACAACTGGCAAAGGAAAGGGATGGTGGGATGGAGGAGGCTACCCCTCCCTCTGCAAATCCCAAGTACCAACATGCCTTAAGGGCTCTCCAGAAGACTCCTACTTGTCAGTACAAATGAGAAATACCTGCCACCATAATCTGACATCTCCCAGTGAACAAAATCTACCGGTGCCCATCGGCACCTTGATTTGCATGCTCACAGAAGTGTTTCACTTCCCTTCACCTTACCAAGCACTCTTCTACCCCAAAGCCCTAGGCCAGTATAAGAGAAGAGCAACCTTGACAGGATCTCAACCTGGCTGCTGCTCAGATCCCAGCATGGGAGAAGATGAGGACAAGACTTTGGGCAAAGCCCCAGCTCACTCTCAATGAGATCCATGCATTGAGGAACACGGAGAGGTCAAGGGGCTTGAGGAGGAGGGGGGTTACTACAGACATAGCCTGTGTTCACCAGACCAGACGCTCAGTCCATGGTAGCACATTCACACTATGTCTGATGCTTTCTGGAAGGGTTCCCACCTCACAAACACACGCTGCATGGTGATGTGCTTGCTTCTTGCAGAAATGGCTGGGATTACAGTGTGTGCAGCAGCTCGGGTAGACATGATCCACACTGGGCTACCAGATGTGTGGAGCTCCTGGACAGATACAAAAGCATGGATGTCCTCAGAGCCCTGTTAGATAGCAGGCAGATTTCTCTGACTGGAGATGCTGGAGAGCTTAATGTCCCAAAATGCCGTGTAAGAACAGAGATTAACACCTTTGTGTGTGCATTGAGAACATTTTCTTCTGGATGGAAAGGAACAGCTCAACTGGATGGAAAGGAACAGCTCAACTGGATGGAAAGGAACAGCTCAACTGGATGGAAAGAAACAGCTCAACTGCCTGTCGTAGACTCAGCCTGCCAACAACCAGAAAGGAGTCCCTCGTGAGTGGGCTGTGTTTTGGCAGCAAAAGGTGAGATTTTGATACACACCTCCCGCCCAGCTCTGCAGCAAATATTTGGGTGGGGGCTAGGAAATACAACATGAAACTCAGGACAGCCATGGCTTTATTCCAGTTCAGAAGGCAAAGGTTCCCACCACACTTTTCCTAGCATGAAGGGCCTCCTACCTGACTATATAATTACGTTTCTGTGTCCAGCTGCTTTGTTTGGTTGCTTGTTTTAAGTGCCCCTCTGTTTAATACCTGGCTTTGCTGGGGCTCCGAGGGATACAGGGACTTGAACTGCCTGCCACCTTGCTCTGTCTCTCCATAAACGAAAGCATGTGAGTGCTTCACTGAACCTTCTAAATACAGAGGCTTCAAATTAAATTATAACATTGCTGATAATCAGCAGACCAGGGATTAAACTGATTGGGGCCCTGCCAGACCAGATTTAGCTTTCATTAAGTTCTGCCCACAAATCAGGCCTGCCCATACCCTTACTCTCGAAGTTATAATGTGCACAAATGCACAGAGGGAGAGCAAAAACCAAAGTACTTTACTGTTTAAAATCCTAATCCTTTCAAGGTCTGGAAATACCTGGGGTCTAGCTACCACGCCGTCTAGCCAACATCTGCCGTTAGAAGTAAAAACCTGAAAGCAAGTCATTTACGTGAGGGTTTAAGAGGGATGCAGAGAAACTACAAGAGCAGGGATGTAATCAGTAGCACAGAGAAAGTCTGAAAGGAGCTTGTCGATCCCTATGAAACAGAACGAGAGGCTTATATAATTTTTTTTTTTCTTGTATGTGTAAATTTCCTAAACAGCTGACCTAAATGAGTTCTTACCACGATCAGATAGCCTAGGACAACAGAGTAATCCTTCTAATAGGATTACAGGCTGTGCTAAAGGACACTTCAGGCTTTTCTGCTCTGCATTGTAATACGTACACATACGCACACACGGATATTGTGCCTGGTACCTGCAAACCCGGCATTTCCCCCATTCCCCATTTATCCCCATCATTACCCAGCCCTTCTCACCCCGCTTCTTCTTTTCTCCATAATTGCTGTAAAGTAGTCACCAATCTTGGATTGAAAGAGGAGGAGGAAATAAATCAAAGAGCTGAAATCATAAAACTGGACAGATGGAAGGGTGGGGAAATTAGCATCCGAAAAGGCCAGTTTCAGTAGGGTTCCAGGGAGACTGGTATTACCCGATACCAGTCAGCCTTTCCAGCAAGGCAGCATAAAACCCCTGCTACTAAGATTTGCAAGCAACACAGAAGCTGGGGAAGGAGCATACAGCAATGGAGCAGGAGGTCCCACAGAGCTTTTGCAGACCTCCTGGTATGCTGGACCTGCGTAAACTGAACATCTTAACAGAGGCAAACACAGAGGTATGCATCAGGGAACAAACAAAGCAGGACAGATCTACCCACCAGCTGTGGGTGGAAAGCTGCAGGGAAGTGCGAGGGAGTCTCTGTGCAGTGAGAACAAGAAAAGAAAGCAATGCACACACACAATAGAGGAGTTATTTCATAATAAAGTAGTAACTGACTGATCCCCCAGAGAAGGATATAGTCAGTAGTGTCTAGTACAGTCTTTAGTCACATGCAAAGGGATGGAGAAGGTGGCTTGTAACTTCAGACTGCACGAGCGAGACTGATGCTGGTGTGCTGATAACAGCTTTCACAAACACGTTTTTCAAAGGTTGCTAAGAAGCACTTAGAGATGGTGCTGGAGAGAATTACAAAAACCACCAGATGCAGTGGGGGAAACGCCTTGCTGCGAGGGACTAAGAAGAGCTCAATTCACTTTATCAAAAAAGATAGTTGTGGGGGATATCAACTTAGCAGCTTCCAGCAGCAAAGATCTCAAATATTAGAGAGGTTTCTGCTCACACGCAGGAAGGCATAGCGAGAACCAACAGTAGCCGAAAGATAAAGCCAGATGAACCCAAATGGGAAATTAAGCACACATTTGCAATAAGGAGGAATAGGAAGAAAGGACAGGTTCTCTTTTTTTTTTTTTTTTGACGCCTTCAAATTAAAACTTGGAAGACACTTGGAATTATCATTGGGAGGCATCCTTCAGCCAAGCACACTCCCACATTCAATGCAGAAGAAAGCAAATAAAATGCCCTGCCCTGCAGTATTTCAGAGTGCAGCCTAGATCAGACGGTGGTCTGCAGACAGGTCTCTGCTGCAGCATGACTCCGTCCTTCCTGCCTTTTCCTGGGGATACTGGGAACAGCTGATCTACCAGTCAAAAATCCACACCCCCAAAACACCCTGCTAAAACAAATGTATCCTCTTGTGTTTGTGCATGGACAGAGAGAGCAGTCCAGCCTCTTTTGAAGAGCCCATCTCTTTTCGAACATGTGCAGATCTGCATCTGAGCACATGGCCCTTGACACACACCACCTCTCATGTTTATGGCTTTGAGCAAGTGCCCCAGGTCTACTACTAGCCCTGAAGGAGCACAGAAGCGACAATGCTTCACAGTGCTGAAGACTCACTTGAAGTCCTGGGTCAGTTCACAATACAGTGCTCTTTGTTTTGGATTCTCTCTGAGAGGACATGTGCCAGTTCTCCAAGAACATGTGCTCATCAACCATACTGTCTCCAAAGGACCCTCTGCCCAGCTCCCAGACACCACCACCCCACCCAAGGACAGAGGAGCTGAGCTCATCCACCTGTTACCTACCTACCAAAACTAGTTCTACAGAGAGGTTGATTTTTTTTTTTATTTATTTTTAAAAGGGTAATTGATGAAAAGCACCAGAACAGACACCACATTTCTTTCAGCATCACGGACTTCACTTACCAGGAACCAAAGTGAGATCTCACAGCACAGCAAAGAGCTGTCAGATGAGAAATTAATCGCTAAACCAACAGGAAAGGGAAGGAGGTTTGAAAGATTTAGAAGTGACTTGTTGCTTGCTCTGGAAAGAAGATGCTGGAACCCTGGGTCAGCAGCTTTCCTGTGCCTGTGATTGAGTAGGTGACATAATATAGATGACTGTGGCTTCAAATTAATTGATGTTACACCCTTTATAAATACAGACTACCTGGCCAAAGCATAATGCTCTCGGAGTGACTGAGAACTGCTGAAATATTTATAAGAGTGAGATATTACTTTGGACGAGCTGAAACAGAGGATTGACTCTGTTGCTCCCTTCTGTGTCCTCCAAAAATATGAAGGCTGCCTCAAAAGAAGGAAAGAAAACTTTTCTGTTTCCACTTTAACAAAATGTTATTTTGAAATCAGAATTCATTTGACTTTTTGGAAGTGTGTAATCCCTGAAGGCTGCATAGCCTCATAGGCGTTCCTGCAATGTATAATACAACTACTACACAGGCTAGCAGCCCTCAGCTCCCCTGCAGAACCATACACACCCCCAGCAGCAGGACTGTACTAACAGAATCACTTTTGAAGGGGAAGACAAGATGAAGGCATGTGATCCCTTTTCAGATGCTGCAATAAGCCATTAAACACACTCATGTGACTGAGGTTTGCTCTAAAAACTATCACATACACAGCAGTGGAAACTTGGCCCTGTAGCTGATCCATGCTTTGGGAAGGGCATATGGAGCAAGAGGAGATTCATCGCTGCCAAGAGAAGAAAGCACTGCTGGAGACCTGTCCTTTCCGCAGACCATCTCCTAGGTGAATAAGTCTAACAAAGATAAAAACGGCACAGAAATCCCTGCAGGGCTCTAGGCCTTTCTTATATAGATCATGGTGGGAGGGGAGAAGCTCGGGGAGCTGCAGTGATAACTAATCTGAGGAGGAGGAAATGAGAAGGAGAGAGGAAATGAAGAGAGAAGAAAACGAGTGAGGTGCTGAATGAAAAAAATCCAGGTGGGAGCAGGAGCCTTCGCATGTGCACTTGGTGTGGTCCAGCATCTTAACCCACATGTCCACGAGCTGGTCCCCACCTAACGTGCCTCCTTTGCACATCAGACACGAAGTCTCCAGCCACCCATCCCCTGTCCATCCAGCCAGGCATCCCCATGCTTAGCAGCACCTTCTTGCTCACACAATCCATGTTTCTCTTAGGTCTCAGCACTAGTTATGAAAATGCCTACACATGATATTATTTGTAAGATATTTTTTGATTATATTAATAACGAGACAGAAATCTTATCCATCTTCTTCCTGCTACCCTGCTCTCCCCAGCACAGCCACGGGCTGCCTTGCATTGTGCATGCAGGGAGCATCACACAGGCTGGCCAAAGGCTGCCAGCTCCCTCTTCGCTGGTGTGTTTGAACCCTGGGCAAGATAGCTTCTCTCACCTTAGAGCTTGCTCGCTTCTCAAGATCTGTTTTTCACCCTTTAGACATTCAGAACTGCGGCCAATTTCTTCACCAGCTGCCTAATAGTTATGGCAGGGTAGGGAAAAGTGGGATATTTTTTGCTTGTGGGCCAGGGACAAAGCAACAAGAGTAATTGCCTGGGGTCCAATACGCAGCTGGGTCCCCACACCAGGCTGCATGAAGTGCCCGTGTCCATCACCTACACGGTGGTAACAGCTGTGGCAAGTGCCCTTGGGAATAACTAACCCTACTTTTAGCTCTGACTTATCCCACCAGATCTTGGCATCATGAGACACTACCCTGAGCTAAATGAAGATTTAGCCTATGCCTGTTAACAGGCGCAAGGTTTGGGAATGATCCCACCACCTCCTCATCAATAGCAAGGGCTAAAGTCAACACAAGCAAAGGCCCGATCTCATTTCTTTGGTGGCCCATTTGGGTAACTGGAGAAGAAGTCCGATACCCTCTCACCTGCATGATCAATATTAATTTAGTCCAAGTCCAGATCTGACCCTCTTCCTCATTCCCCAGCTTCTTCCATCCCCAGCCAAGCATCATTTCCAACAAGCAGCACTTGCCATGCAACCAAGATCCAGGACAAACCTGGTCCCTTTCCAGCAGCAAGCCCCAGCGCCCTTCCTGGTGGTTCCCATCAGCAGCAGACTGATCGTGGAAAGGGTTATTATTAAAACGTCCCTTTCTCCATTGTCTGGGGCTCTACCACAGCTCTGAGCCACACAAAAGCTGCTGGCTGCAAGAATGACAGCGCTAGGTGAAAAGCTCTCCCTGCTCTGCTGTGTGACAGGTCACACGTCCGGCAGGACCAGCACTTCAATAGCAACGCAGAGAATTCTTAAAGGCATTTGTTTATCGCGGCCACATGCCACCATTTGATTGCCTGAAAAGCCCAGGAGGGCACCTAAACACAATATCTCCCAGAGAGTGACAGTCAGGGCAGTCATCGCTTGGTATTAAACAGACGCCTTCAATACGGATGGAAAAGACTACAAAAGAAGCATTAAAACAGAGCAGTTACATCCCTCTGTCACCCCTGGTGCCTGCTTCAACTTCTCAGACTGTCATTAGGGGACGGTATCACAAACGAGCAGCACGAACAAACACAGGCAGAGAGCAGCTCCCTCTCCCCCAGCCCGCTGCCGGCGAGAAATCCTCCCCAGCAGCACGGCGCAACGGGGTACAGCCACTGGTACCCCTGCATCACCCAGAGACCTCCCTTTTCTCCTAAAGGTGATGACGAAACACGGGGAAGGCGGTTTCTCAGCGCAAGAGAGGAAGCCCATTATCGTAAGTTTGCTTTTGGATTTGTCATACGGTTCTGCAAACACTTCAGTTCCCAGCTGTTCATGCTGGGAAAGGCATCATGATGGTCTCACTTCCAATCACAGCTTCTAAAGCTGGTAGAAAGTTTTTAAACCCCATCCTGCCTCTCTAGAGAGTTGTCCACTCACCCCACCCCAACTTGGTCTTGCTTTCCAAGAGAAACCAAAGAGAGAAAAATGATTTTACGCTAAGTTTGAGGTTTTTCCCTCCTCCTCTACAGCTTGGATGGAGAGGCAAACTCCAGAAAATTCTGAAGCCTCCAAATAAAAACCATATTCTTCACATGAACACCCTGGGATGGTTTAAAGCAATGAAAAATTCTTCCTGTTCAAAACGCGCAGACTGTCAAAACTCCTCACAGAGCCATTTTGACAAGCTCAAACTGTAAACCCTGTAAGGTTCGCTGCCCATTAGTATTCTCGGATGATTCCTTCCTCTATTTGATTGTCACCAAATGCAAACATCAGTTCTTCCAGACATTCTCATGTCTTGTAATGAACAAAAAAGTAAGGAAGTCAGAAAAATAATCTGAATATCCAAGATCTTGCAAATGAGCACTCAGTCTACCTATAACTAGATTGCTCGAGTTCATCATCCTCCCTGACAACTCTGTATAGGTAAACAAAAAGTATTTTTACTCTGTTTTGCACAAGCAGTTTTGCACACAGCGAAACAGAGCTTGTGAGGGCATCTCCCCCACCCAGCTTTCAGCATTACACACTTAGGCTTGTCCAACCAAAATGAACAGGGAACTAATATCTGTGTAGCATAGTGGCAGGGATCCTCCCGTAGGGATCTCCACACCCAGGCTGGCTGGGTAAGGAAATATCAGCAACATCCAGCAAGTCCTACCAGCTAATCTGATCCCACGAGTGCTCCTGGAGGGAGCCCATGGGCCCCACTTTGTGCGCAGCCCTGTTATATCACCTGGAAATATTTATGGAGAACAGCAGCACTTTTTCCATATGCCGTGAGGCACTGTGAAGATCTATGCTTTGCACTCGTAAGTATTTTTAGTCAGTGTGGATGTCTGCAAGATGGACCAGAAGCACCACATGTCCCTCCTTACCCAATGGCCTGTGCTTCACAGTGAGATTTGGTTGACAGCGGTTGACAATGACATAGCTCAGCAAGGCTCTGCACTCCAGTGAAACTACATCAATAAACGTAAAGCCGAGACAAGGGAGTATGGGGACATAAATATATATGATTAGATTCTCATTGGCTTGAAAGTTTCCCTGCACAGTCTGCCTCTGGGCTGCGTCTTCCCAGCTAAGTTGCAGCAACAGATATACACTCCGTGAGGGCTTTGATATATTAAAAAAGGGAGGTGTCTGAGTCCACTCTAATCCTCTTTATGTGGCTCATTTTTAACCAGGCTTTCTCACAGAAGCCATCCCAAGGACACCTCGTCCAGCTGAGTAGGGATACCGGCACGTCCGCAATGCGCCAATGGCTGAAAAGTGAGGGAATTGTGCAGAAAAAGGCCTTTTTCTCCTCTCCCAAACATCAAGCATGACTGACTGCTTCTGCCGTGGCTCCAGTTCCACTGTGCAAACACCAGTCCCTGGGCTAGCTGGGGAGGGCCACTGCCTGGATGCTGTGGGAACAAATGGAAATTTCACCTGGAAGAGAAGCGCATAAATAAAACCGATAAAAAGTTTTAGGACTCATGGAACGTGCATAATAGTCTTTATCGGAGATATCGCCTCCTATTCTTAAACACTGCCAGTGGCTGGCAGGGAAAGAAAAATAAAAGGTCTCTTATAAAATTATTACCCTGTCACTTAAGTCAACAGTAGTGATACCATGATAGAAGCCAGCAGTTATGTCACATTGTTTTATCATTATAATTACATCAAGAACACAGTAACTGTCTGTGCGAGATAAGATGCGGGAAGCAGCTCTGCTGTAGCTTCCTGTTCACAGCACTGGGATTTGCAGACTGGTTTGGGGTTTGGACATTACATTCAATTACTGTCCTTGAGCTCTGAAGAGCCACATCACTGAAGAAATACAACCAGAGGGCTCCCCCGACTCCTCCTGCTGCAGGTGGGTTTGTCAGAGCTATCAAGGTCAGTCCTTAGGATCACAAAGGACCAAATTAATGGAAATTGGCCTCTGGAGGCTCCCCGGACTTCACAGACAGCCCAGGCTCCTAAATGTCCACAGCAGGATGGCACGAACACTCCCATAAGGTGGTGGAGGAGAGCATGTCCCCACATTTGCTGAGCAGGAATCGACCTCTCCCCAGGCAGAAGAGATATGTAGCTGGGACTACATCCATTTTTGTTGGCCAGGAAAGCACTTGGCATGAAAGAGAAAAGCAATTCTGGGCAGCTTGTAGAGTCACAGGGAAAGGCACTGAAAACTCTGCTCCTGACCCCAAAACGACCTGCAGTCCTACATCTCACACACACGCACCCAAGCCTCCCGTACGCCACGCCATGCAGATGCAAAGTGGAATAAACCCTGCAGGCCCCACTAACTCCCCAAACAACATGACGTCCTCCAAATGCTTCCTTCAAGTGGGTAAATCCCTAATGCATCATGAGGTTGTCACTCTTGGTTGTTTTCTCATCCCATCGTTCGGGAATTCACTGCAATGAGGTTCCTTCAGAAACCTAGCAAACTCCCTGCTCCTATATCATACTGACAACTCATCTGTTTTTATCCCTTTTTCCCATGGATCCCTGTATTTATTGTAAATTGCTCTGAGGCACCGTGGCACGCAGCACGCAGTACAACGGAGCCTGGAAAGCTGCAGTTGTTACAGCTTTTAGTTGTCAAGTGAGACTGTGAAAACAAATAGTAAAAATGAGTTTCAGAGATTAAGTAGTTGTTTGGGTTTTTTTTAAATAGCAAAAGACAAGACAGGTCACAGACTATCGTAAGAAGAGAGAATCTGCCAGACTGGTGCCAAAGTTTTTTTTCTACCACTGCCTTTACTCAGAAGTTCATTGAATCATGCAGTTATTAGGCCTTTCCGTACTTGGACAAACAGGATTCAGGTAACGGGTACATACAAGACTGTCCTCCTGCATTCTGATCACCAAGTGTGTTTGGATTGCAATTTGTCATCTTCCACTCATAGCAGGAAAAAAAACCCCTCACAACAGTTATTACCCCTTTTGTCCCAGAGTTGCTGCTTTTCAGGGTTGGGCAGAGGTTGCCCTGCAGGGTCCAACACACCGACACCCTCAGTGAGAGCACTGATGGAAGGAACCGTGGGCATGTGCCTGAGAGGACTGGGGTGACAACTAACTCCTAGAATAGAATATTTTCAGTTGGAAGGGACCTACAATGACCATCTAGTCCAATATCCTACAGAAGATGCTGTCCAGCTTCCAGTACTTCATTAGCATTATTCTAAGCTCCAGAGAAGTCCCAAGGGAACCTCAGTGCTGTGGAAGAGGGACGCAGGGACCGTCTTCTCCACCAGACATAACGCAGAGGAAGATAGTGCTGGGGAAAACAAACCTGTTTACTGTTTACCACCCTTTCCACAAGAGTCTGAAGTAAAATATCCTCTTGTCTGAAGTCAAGAGCAACAGTGCTGCTAAGGATGATCCGTCATGCCACAGAACTTTATCACAGTAATTACATCAGGAACAAGTTTACCGCTTCAAAAAAAGAAGAAAGATTACAAGAAGCAATCCACCAAAACAGCAGCAATGTCACAGCTGAGAGATATGCAGAGAAGAGAAATGCGTTATATGGGAGCAGCTGAGAATGAGCTCAATGTGGAAAAGGCTACATGTTGCTAGATTGCGTTTAGAGCACTGGTAAGCACGTGGGCTTACAAGAATGCAATCAATAGCTCTGCAAGCACGAGATTTCCATTTGCATCCACATGTGCACTTTTGCTAATTATGCAAATGGATTTCCAGAGGGCCTTTAGAAAAACAGAGAAGCACCCAGAGATTTTTCCAGGTTCCCAAAGAAATTAGCCTAATCAAAATCCCTGACAGCTACACAGGGTGGAACTGTCATGCATCCAGAAATGGTTGTGCTTGCATGCCCCTTGACACCTCAGATTAACAGCACAGCCACCAGACGGAATGCTTGACCTATCAGCAGCTTGGCGAAGGGACCTCTGTGGTTTTAAAGCCTTGCGTAAGGACGTGAGGGATGCTGAACTGGGATCTTGTATTGAGCCCATTTCCAGCATGACAGGAGCAGACACCAGTGAGGCAACATGCTTTTGGGCTACAAAGCAAGAGTCATGCATCATTGAAACAAAAGTCGGGGGGGTGGGGGGTGTTGTTTAGTTTTTTTCTTCTTTTCTTTTTTTTTTTTTTTCCTCTTGGACTCAGCAAATTCTTGAGGGGCAGCATCCCACAGCCCTTCTGCGATAAAAATGAAGGTCATTACAACCAGCCCAGTGGCAAGTTCCTAGCAGCAATACCACTAAAGGCTCTTTCCTCTGCCCTGGATTCACCCTGGTGCCTTGCTCATCATGGAAACCTCCCCTGCTCACCTTGTGTGACCTGCCACCAGGCATGTGCTGAAGGAGGCATACGTGGGGGAGAGGTTTGGAGAGAACAGCTAGTAGGAAAACTACACGGATCACGATGATCCAAAGGAGGCGTAGCGCAGGGAACGCAGAAGGAACATTCGAGGCAGCACAGCTTGCTACAGGCTGATATGGGCACTAAGGTTTTCTGCTTGGCGAAGTCAGGCTCTGCAAAACCGCTGCACCCAGCAAAGTGTTTGGCAAACCTGGGTATTTCCACACCACCTTCCCTGAGACCTAGCCCTGGTGCGCCTGAGGAGGTGTCCAAGCACAACTGAGCAAGAGCAGGACCAGAGAGCATGAATCAGTGTCCTCACAAGGAACTACCTGTTCACACGGGTCATGAGTTTGGCAATCATCGGCAGCCGTGCCCTCAACTTCCTTGGACGGGAAAGCACAGAATGAAGCCCTGAGTGAAACGGGCTGTTGGCTTTTCTCAGGCTTGGATAAAATTGCTATACAGCCTACAACAAATCATCAGCCCGGTAATAAGTAATCCTCTCTCTTCCCTATGGCAGACCCTGATCTTACTCTTCTAACCAACTCTAGACTGCACACATCAGTTAGCAGACTCCGGTCTCACTTGCTGGCTGCTATGATGCTGGATCCTTTCCAGACCAGCTCCAGGCCACAGCACAATACAGAGAAAACAGCCATTGCTGGGGAAATTGTGTTCTTATTGTGACAGACGGATCCACTCATAGCCCTCCGGCTTGATATTTCCATGGTATCTCCAAACGCTGGTCAACCAAGGATTCCCAGCCCCTCCACACTCAGTGCCAGGAAGGCTCCCTGCCATGGGATACATCCTCATCAGAGCTACAAAGGCCCAGCCCCTCTGATCTTCACCGCATTTTATCTCAGTGCCTAAGCGGAGCTCAGGGGGTACAGATGCAGACATTCGCTTTTGCAAGCTGCAGATGGATGAAGGCGCAGAAACATGGAGTTCATGCGTGAGTAGAAATGTCATCAAACTAAAAGCAGACCCAGGGTCCAGTTTTCCCCACAAACAGAGCCCACCTTCATCCTCTCGCTGGGACGTTTTTGTTCATGGTGGCCCAGGCAACACTTTAAAGGTTATGAAGAAACCCTTCAAAGGTGCTATAATTGGTGACAATGAATTTTAAGTGCCCAAAGAAGCTGGTAGAGAAACAGGCAGATGAGGAATGTAGTCAGAACAGGTAGGGGGAAAGTTTTAGGAACAATTTGCAAAGGATAAACACTTTGGTTCTGTCGTCATCCAATCTCCTGTTTTAAAAATCATCAACAGAGCAGGCGGAAAAAGCATTTTGTGTGTGTGCTTGCAGAAGGCAGGAAGTGTAGGAAGTCAGCTTTCCAGCAGGGTAGCTGCACTGTTTATTTATTAAATACATGGCAGTTCGGATTTATGATACAAGATGTCAAGTAAGTTGGGAGTGTAAACAACTAGCCAGCTTTCAAACTGTTTTTTAGGAAAAAAACCCTTCCCCCGTAACAATAAAATGCAGATGAGAGGCTAATTCCCTAGTGAGCAAGCTTCAGTTACGACACCCTGCCCCAAAACGTCTTGAGATGTGGTGTGGGTACTTCCCCCCACCTCCATCAGCAGGCCACCGCTGCAGTTGTGCCTGGGGTTCAGAGGTTAGCTCTTACAAAATCCCACTGCACCCTGAGAGCCAGAACAAGGGCTGGTGTCAGGATGAAGCTTTATCGCTGTGCCTGTATTACACAGCCAAACGTACGCCAGCGTTGCTAAGGTCCCATCACCTCCAGAGCAAGGCTGTTAGAGAGCTGGGCAGGCCCTGCTTGATGGGGCAACAGGGAGAGCAAGTTCTCCAGAGTTGTTTTTGGTTTTGTTTTGTTTTTGGTTTTTTTTTTTTTTTTTTTTTGGAAAGGCAAGAGGGAAGCTCTGACCCAGCCGCCACATGTGTTTTTAAAGGCAGTGGTGTGTTCACCCTAGCATTCAGATGGGTGAACACTAAAGGGACAGACACACTAGGGGTGCACCTGCCACAAGAACACTTTCTGCTTCCCCCCCAAATCATATCCTCTCTAACACAGCAGAGACCAGGTTGCAGCCTAAGTTACAGCCAGCTCCAGGACAGCAGGGCCCCCGCTCTCTCTGCTTCTGGCTGTGAAGGACAGAGTCAAAGCCTATGAAGTCTTTCTGGTCTTCAGTGCTTTACAGCTCCAGCACTTAGCTTCTATACTCCATTGAGCTTGTAAAAACAACGTCACGTTCCACCATAACAGCATCACTTGGACTAACCAACACCATCCTGACAGCCTCAGGTCAGGGCCCAGACAGGCTGACAATATGCTTCCCGTGCACATCCTCCGACAAAAACAGAAGCTCTCAGTACCCAGGGCTTTCAAGCCAATACTTTCGCTCAGGCTTTAATCTCCAAAAATCAATTAAAAGCAAAGCAAATAAACCCAAGAGATCCTCTCCCCTGGGTTTCTTTCAGCTTCACAGGCAGGAGAAACATTATCCTTCATAATATCACATTGAAAGCACGTACTGCAGATGGCTGTCACTCAGTCATTAAGCGCAGTTTTGCAATTCCACCTATCGCTCTATGAACCACGATGATTTGTGCATACTCGACGCACGAGTAACATACTGGAGCATTCTGCATCCCTTATGAAAAGCCATTATAGATAAAACAGCCAGATCCCTGATAAGGCTTCAAAAGGCCTGGGAGTGTATTGCCTTCAAAAACGTTGCCAGTCCCTTCCTGAGATAAGTCCCACTCGAACTCGACTCACACCCAAGCTCAGCCAAGCTCTCTTTCACACTCCAGAGCTTTGCTTCTCATTGCTGTGACTAAACACGTCATCTCGCCTGCAAAGTAAGGATGTATGAACAGGGAAGAGGTAGAACCCAGCTTTTACAGTAAAATGCCTCTTTAATCCCAAACCAAGCAGACTCCTCTGATCGCCAAATGCAAGGCACAAGTTGTCAGACCTGGTGGGTTTTTACATGACACTAAGATGAGTCATACTGGAAATTTTAACTCAAGACTTCACCTTTTGATACTGCCAGGTGTCACCCTCCTGGGTAGTTTGCATGTAACGCTGCAAGACAGGAGCGTTGAGTCATCCTGTTCATTGTAAATCACACTGTGACCAGTCTGCTGACATTACTCATGTGGATGTATGTCCCATTAGCTTGTGACTCAGCATTCACAGACAGCCGCTAGCCTCAACTACCAGGGAATATCGGTCCACTTCTCATCGGAAAAGTTAGTGCCTATTTCTTACCACAAGTGAATGGTCAACTAAGCCCCATTGCATGCCAAGGGCTGGAGGAGAGAGGAGCGTAACCCATGAAAGTTAATAGCAAAGCTTGTATTTCATCGGCATATTTTATAAGATCATTCTCCAATAATGTTTTAGATATCTGATGATTTTGTGAAAGCAGCCACTAGGACTTCATAAACACTGCCACAGTAATGCAACTCCCATGCCTAAACACATCCATAACATGCTTCTGAGCACTCCCTTCAACTAAAGCTGCAGAGACACCAGCTTGTTAATTATGCTAAGATAAAGGAGAAATCTGGCAATTAAGCTCCTGTTTTTTGCATATGTCCCCGGTAGGCTTTTGATAACACTGTCTGCTGCCTCAAGGCAACATTCCCCCACACAAGGTTTCCTGGAGACCCGCTGCTATGACTAAGCCTTCCATTGCTGCAGTGTAATCACGGGCTCACGCCAGGAGGTAAAGCTGCTCAGACTGTGGCAGCCATTGTAACTTGAACTTTCCTCGCAGAGCATCTTAGGATGCTCAGCAAAGCAGCTTTTTAATGCTTTTTAATGACTCTGCCAGCAGGAGCTGGTGAAATTTTTTGCCCCTTCATCTAAGAGAGATGAATCTCTAGGACCTATATTTGTGTGTTGGCTCTGGTGATTACTAAGATTTGATGACTGGAAAAGGAGAGGAGGTGGAAAAGAGCAAATCTGGTAATATCAGTCTGCTCACACACACACACCAAGCCTCCCTGAGCACACGCAAACATGCGGATAAGTGCACAGCACATGCTGATTCCACTTCTTGTCAGTCTATCCCTATTCAGCTGAAGTCAGAGGCCATCAAGATGACCTGAATACAACATTTAAGTACTGTACTTTTCCCAGCAAAGAGAAGCCAAGCACAGAGGACAATATGTGAGCAGAAGAAACAAAAGGACACAGCACGGAGTATTTTGCATCCACGTTTCCTCTTCTGGTTCAACAGTTCCTGCAGCACAGAGTTTCATTCTGGGTGTTAACAACCCTCGTCAACTAGCTGCTATGGGCCACCAGTAGTGACAAGAGACAGCAAAAAAGGTAAACTCTGAACTGAGGCACCAGGACATCAGTGAAATCTAAGCCAAAGAACAGGTTAAACCCCTCCACATCCCATGACACTAAAGACCTGTTGACTGCGTAATCCTAACAAAAGATTTGATAGTAAAAGCATAGAGAGCACGGCTTGTTCCACCAGCCCAGCTAAGCAAAAAGAGCTGTTTCTTGGTTTGTTACTTCCACCCAAGTGCCAGCCTTTACCAATAGCTCAGAGACAAGCGAAAGGTTCCTTTCATGATTGCTGCAGAGTATTCCCCCATACTGTTCCTCCTCACAAGGGGAGCCATGGCTTTGAGGGCAGGAACTGAGACAGACTCTCAGTTGGAGCCATTAAGTAACGACACACTGAGGACAGTCTGAGGCAAAGGATGGTGTTCAAAGGAAACATCATATTTAACTTCTCAAATAGAGTAGAACTTGGAGTTTAAACTGTGGGCAAACACATTGTCTTACCTCGAACGTCATTTAAGTATTAAGCTAGTTTCATCCCTTGTCTGCCTGTGGAAGACTGACTTCTCTTCTACTTAGCGGAATTAAAGTGTTTTGCTCTTCCTCCTGCCCTCCAACTCCTTACCAAGCAAACGAGCTGTTTTCTGAAGAGCCAATGTCTTCTGCTGGTCTCACCTGAGTAAATTCTGCTTCTGCTTCCATCAAATCTAACCTCAAAGACAGGTGGTAAGTTGGAGGAAGGAGGGAAAACATGCTTAATTAAATGAACTTAGAAACATCAACCATCACGATCAGGAGGTGGATTTATTCTTTCTAAAGGTCAGGAGAAAGAGGATGGAGGAAGTGAAAGAAGAGATAAAGGCCTTTATTATTGCACAAAGTAGCCACAAAGGTCCCACTAAATTTTCATTATATCCTGACAGTCACAATAAAACGAGAGGGCAATTCGCCACCTCAGAATAATGAGGAAAAACACTCGATTTGAATTGTCCATAAATACCCTGTACTTCAAGGCTTTGCACTGCTCAACGCTGAAATGGCACATCACAAAGAAAATGAAGACATGAAGGAGAAGGGAAGATGTACCCTTAGGGGTAAATACAACACTCCTCAGGAAAAGCAGGAAAACAAAGATCTTTGTAGCCATTCAACTTCATGTAAGAATTTGCCCTATGAAGAACTAATTATCAATGTAAAAAATAACGTTTCTTACTGTTGGGATGTCCGTAAGAGGTGGTTTGTAACACGCAGCATTTGCTACAGTGAAATTTGGCTACATTAGAGTCTGACAAGCAGATGCCTAATCTATAACCTTCGTTAGTGCTACACAGGCTGCTGCTTCCACCAGGGCTCAGACATCTCTGTGGTCGCTTGAACACAGCGGTACTTGGAAGCTCCCTGCTGCGATCAGGGATCTGTTGTAAAAAGCCCTGTACAAATACTCAATAAGAAATACTCCTTGTTCCACGAGCAACCAGCCAAACAGGCAAGGCAGACAAAAGCAGGAGGAAAAGTATCATGATCCCTATTTTTTTGTGCAAGAAGCTGAGCCACAGAGAGGTGAGTGTGTACTTAGAGTTAATCTGCCGTGCCAGTGATATAATCAACATGCCTTTCTTGTTTACCTGTGCATGCTAGGAGGTCCTGATGCCTTTGTGATTCCTAGTGTTAACCACACAGGCTCCCAGCCTTTCATTTGCTCAGATTTGACAACAAGGAGCAAACCCACCACCCCACACTCCCACAGCACCGGTAACTGTTAGAAAGCCAGCTAAATGAAAACTAAAACACAGGGGTGATATTTAAACAAGTATTCGAGACCCTTAGAGCAGAAACGAATTCTTAAATTGATCTCAAATTCTGTCCATCCTAAAGCTCTCTTTCAAAGACAGCTCTTGCATCCCACCCTGATGGGCAACAAAATTCGGTAGTTCTGGGATGTGTCAAGTGGAGATTTTCCAGCAGTGCCAGCTACCAGTTCTCTGCCATAGGATCACATGTTCCCATTCTAAGCATCTCCTGAGGAACACCAGAGTGGTACATGCTCCATCAGCAGGAGGTTTCGGGACATTTGCTGCCTCACAGGTCACACACACCTGCCGTTGCGCATGCATGCATTGAGATCTACCTCTTAGCTATGAAGTGGGATGCTGCCTGTGGAGACATACCCTGGTAAAAGCAGCTTAAGGACAGCTTAGAATTTTGTGCATGAGAATGTCCTGCTCAGTGTACTGCCTGCTTGAAGGAAAAGACCCTCCTGTCTCATCTAAGGATGTGAGTTGTTACTTGGGACTTTTAGGATGCCCTTCTATAAATCAGGGTCTAGCTGACCTGTGTGGCGCAAATAGGCTCTTTGGCCATGACTTGAAATGGGGCCAAAGTCATCAGACCTAAAAGGGACAAGAAGCACAGCTTCTGTAGTAGACATTATTCTTGTTATACCCCCCCACAACTTTTCCATTTATTAGATTTGCAGCCAGCAGTTCTCTCTCAGCCTGAGCCAGTACCATCAAATGCTGGAAGTGTCTGAGCTGCAGAATCCGCGTCAGAAAACAAACCAGTCACTGGAGTCACCTTAACATACGCTTCCCACTAACTCCTCCTTCCTCTCCTACATCACACACACTGTCCAAGGGAAAGTAAAATGGATCCCTCAAGATCTCAGAGGTACACTTCCCCTAGGAAAAGAAAAGGAATTATTCATTACGGTTCAGGCCAGGACATAGGAACCACCCTCCTGCTCTACCTAGTCCTCCCTCCACGGTCTATAACCACGTCAATAGCTTCATGTAACTACAAATAATCAGGAGAGATGATAGGTCTAATAATCAGTCTCACCTTTCTTGCAATTACTGGAGGAGCCAGGGGCTCTTATCAAATCCAGCTCTACCTTATCACCTCCTCACTCCTTCCCTCTTCTGACATCCTCTCCTGTAGGTGTTTCACTGTCAGCTTTGCACAGCCAGATACTTTACAGACCTAATAAGAGCAGACAAACAACACCTATGTCTGAATGATTAACTGATAATCACAGACACGGTCTTTGCCAAGTTTTCTAACACAGAAGCCCAGTTCAGCCTTCCTTCTCCCCAACATCCTACTGCCAAAGCCCACAAATCACATCAGTGTAAGGAACGGGTGGAAAACAAAATCCAGCTCATATTGTCTGCCATCAAATGCCTGCTAAATAATGCAAAGAAATGAAAACAATTTTGTTTGGATGATTGATTATAGGGAAATTGCTCATACCTCCGAAGCGTGGCACTTCCAATCACATCTTTGTTTCATTTGTCAGCAAAGAAATTAAGTTCCTCTCCTGGCACAGAGCCTGTGCTGTCCTATTAGCTGCGTTTGGCACACGGTGTTGCTTTGCAGCAGTTTCTTGCCCCACTTTGACACCTCACCTCGCCCCACCTGAGCTGCCAAGTAGTGACCACCGTGTAGTGTCACCATATGACATGGGGTTCAGTTCCCATCCAGCAGGCTACAGGGGCTCAGCTCTTCCCCAAGGCATTTCCCCCAGCTGCTTACATTAACCCCAAATGACACTCACTCCAATCAGCACAAAGTGTTTGCAGCCTTGGAAAAATCAAGGGAAGACCCAGCACCTGAGGATTTGCAGTCCCCTTCCAGAAGGTCTTCCCAAACTTGCATTTCTTTCCTTCACCTCGTTGCAACTATGCAATTTTAAACAGAGATGTGACCTTCAGATCTTAAAAGGAATATCAATAACTGCCTCACACATGAAAAAGCATGGGGATGAAAGAAGTACATTTGTGTCAATAAAGAGCAGAAAACAGTCCCACTGGCATAAAAATACTTCCCTTCCCCTCAGCTCTTATAATACAGGAACAAAAGGGATCTCCTAGTCCTGCACTCAGCTATGACAGGCAGTAGTTCTCTAGAATCCTTTGAATTAATTTAGCAAGCTCCATTTTAAGAACAAGTTCTGATTTTTGCCCCCAGCATTCCCATTATGAAAGGCTGTTTCAGAACATCGCTGTTCTGACAGTTCGAAACTTTCTTTCAATTTCCTGCCTAATTTATGACTGGCCAGTTTTACACTCATGTTGTTACGCCAGTACTGTTCTTTAGTTTAAAGAGCTCCCTTTCCTCCTGATGTTTGCTCCACAGAGATATATTAACAGAGCTGTCACATAAGGCATGTTTAACCTAGTTTTAGCATTAAAAGATAAAGACTTTATCTAATTATAGATGGGGTTTTAACTCCTCAAGGAGGAGACCGTGCTTTTATATTGTGCTTAATTATAGATAGAAATAGCGGAAAGGCATTTCATGGGATCATCGGAGCCCAATTGTCTAGACCATTCCTAAAATTCACTAAGGAAAGGGATGCCACATCTTTCCTAGACAGCCTGCTTCAGTGTTTTATCCCTCTAGGGATTAAAAGGGTTTTCCTAATAAACGTCTTAAGTCATCTTCATTATGAATTCAAGCACTTTCTTTTTCTTACACCACTGACTATGGAAAACAACTCATCACTAGCCTTTTTATAAGGACTATTTATGTGTAGGAAGACTTACTGCATCCCATTTCCATCCTTTCTCTCCTAAAATGAACAAATGCAGTGCCTTCAATCTCTGTTCATAAGACTTATTTGCCTAACCTCTTATCATTCACTTTTTTGTTGGTTTTTTTGTTTTTGTTTTTTTTTTTTTGTTTTGTTTTTTTTTTTTTTTTTTTGGTTTTTTTTTTTTTTCTTTTCTTTTTTCTCCCCACCCTGGACTCCCTCCCCATATTTCTTAACGGGTCTAGACAAAGTTTCACATCAGTTCTGGCCACCCACACGTGGCTGAAGCTCTGCCAGCCCCAAGAAAGTTGTAATAATTGCCTCTCATATCTGGCAAAGTGCACTCTTGTTAACACAGTATTGGATACAATGACTTGTTTTGCGGCAGTGTCGCAGGGTTGATTCATATTCTACCTGTGAACCAGCACAACCCTGGTCCTCTCCTGCCGTACTGCTGCCTCATTGCGTATTCCCTGTTTTGTGTTTGTGTATTCTGCTTTGCTTGCCGAAGAGGAGTGCTTTGCACTTGTCTTAATTTCATCTCTTTTGCTTTCTGGTAAGATTTCTCATTTGTAAAGAATGTTGTAAGTGCTGAGCCTTTCTAGCAGGGTCCCATGTTTACCTGCCACAATGACAGGCAACGTTTAAGACCTCCAGACAACAAGGCTACCACGTACCCACTGCAGAAGCACACTGTCCTCCAGCACAGCTCAGATGGGATACCGATGCAGTCTCCACACCTAGTTACTTTGCTCTTCCAGCTAACATTCAGGTAAAGTTCTCACAATCGTGATTTTGAGAGACAACTTCCTCCAAAAGGGATCGTGTACTTCCTCCTGAGCAATATTCTACCACACCATCATCTAATGACTTGCCACAAGATCTGCCTTTCAGACCTCTTCTCCAACCACCTAAACCTTTCCATCTACCACAGGAAACTCTGTCCCTACTCTATGGCTCTACTCATCCCTGCCAACACCCTAAATCAGCCACAACCTTGAGGTGGGACCTCCACTTTCCTTAAAGCAGCTGCATTTCACTGTCCAAAGCTGGTATACACTAAGTCAAGCTTTAGCACAGGTTTCTTTTAAAGGCAGATTAAATAAGGGGTCAGAAAACAAATTTACCTTCTGGTCATTGTGTCCCCACAGCACAAGGTCTTCTGCTCTGCTTTCTAACAGCCTTCAGTAGCTCTCTGCAACCAAGTGCCCTCCTTCCCATCTCCACAAAGGTTGGCCAGGGCATTGCAAAGCTCTCAGGAGTCTCCCAGCCTCCACCACTCCAGGCTGAGTATGTTCAAGAACTAGATCTCCAAAAAACATCTCTGTAACAGAGGGCACTCCAAGAGAAAGAGCCTTGGGGCCCAGCCAGTGCTTTTTAACAGAAAAAAAATCCTCTGCATGATCCCAGTGGTCAGGGAACAAGCAAAGTAAATGCTTTCACCACCCACCCACTTTTGTTTGTTTTGGCATTATTCCAGTTCTCCCCTCTCTACCACCTCACAGCTCAATTTTGGCAGGAAGGGCAGGGGTCTTTAAAGCTGGTGGGTTGTGACGAGCAAAGCTTTCTAAATCACATTTCCCTGAAGGATGTGGCGCTGTCCTGGCACGCTTTCCCCTGAGGATTTCAAAGCGCATCCCAGGGCTGTTACCTCCCTTGGCACTGCAGTGAGGCGTGGGGGCATTCTAGCCTGCGTACAAAGCATGGAGAAGTTACCTCAGGTCGGTGCTTTTGAGACGATGAGACCAACAGAAAGCTGATGAGTCCCTAGCTTACAAGGGGCACTGAACTCAGAACCAGAACTAGCATGATATCAGATTTAAAGTGGAACATAATACAGGTTAAGGCTTGGACTTGGCTTGTCACTCCTCTTGGGGACAGCTGTGTCTGCTCAGGTAGTGGGGGAGTTAGAGGCTGGGTAATTGCATTCTTGTACCTTTTGGAGAGGCCTTCACTGCACAATGACAGCCACAGTCCTTCCCTAGAGGCTATCAGCTCATTATCAATAAAATGACAAAAAAAAAAATGTCTTAGGGCAGCTTGGTGTTGGTGCTCGTGTGTCCGTAACAGGGGAGAGCAAGCAGTGTATCAGCAGAGGCGCTGGGCTAAATGGAGCAAAATGAAATCAGGTAGCTCTGCTGTTCCTTGTAAGAGAGTGATCCTTCGGGATTTGTCTGGAAAGCTCCTCCAAGCCATGACCGTGGACAGAATGCTGATTCCAAGCCCAGCTCTCTCACCCATTGGCATTTTCCAAATGGCATTTTCTTGTGTTTGCTCAAGCATGGAGCAAGCCTTCCTCCTTTTCCCCTGGAGCTGCCTGCTCTCCTTCTCACGTCTGCTCCCCATCCACGCTAATGTAGGGCAGGATCTTTCCTGCTTGCCAGAGGTGTGAAGCCAATGTAAATTACTTTCCCTTTTGCATTGAGGGAAAGTCTTATTATCAACCT
The DNA here is from genome assembly GCA_008658365.1 of Alca torda. NCBI lineage: Eukaryota > Metazoa > Chordata > Aves > Charadriiformes > Alcidae > Alca > Alca torda. Next base: position 35,245,314 of record CM018083.1, read on the forward strand.
GTCAGATCTAGACAGCTGCCAAGATGCTTTATAAGAAGAATTAAATCAGGCTCAATTTCAACAGATAGATTCTTGTCCCTGTTCGGGGGCTCCATGCAGGGCTCTGGCCTTTGCCAGCAGCAGCAACGTAGATCAGCATTTTTTTTTCTCTCTCAGCTGAGCTTTATCAGTCAAAGCCAAGCATGTGGGGAAGACTGCGGCAGCATAAAACAGTCCACTACCATCAAAGAGTAGGTCTTAAGAAAATCGTTTCGCAGGCTTTTAGCCAGAGACATCTCACAATGAGCTGGCAGAGCTCATACTTCGTTTCATCCTCAAAACGCAGCCCTCTCCTATATTATAAATCGGTGGTCAGTAGAAACCAGCACGTGCCTCAGAGCAGTTGGCATGGCAGAAGAGAAGATGACGGTACTCCTCACAGATAAAAGAAATGAAGAGGGAATTTTACATGCCAGAAGAAGATTATCTGCTTTGCTATCCAGCCAAAATGCTGAAGGAAACACATCTTCCCCTCTGGCTTGGTAGGCTCCCTGCACACATCATGGACTCCAAAGTGGAAGTGGTTGTTCTGGCACTGCCATGGCAGTGGTCAGGTATGTTATAACTGTTGTTTCTGTGGGACTTCTCCAGCACTGAGTACCAACATGTTTGCTTGTGTTATGAGGCCTGCTGAGTTCCCAAGCCACAGTTATGAGGCTGGCATTCAAATCCATGTGAAATTCAACAACATCGGGTTCCGTAAGCTATGTGCATTTTCTCTTTCTCTACAGGAGTGGAAAAAAGAATACTTCCTGCACACAAATAAAATTAATAGCTCCTCAGATCCCTTCTCGCCTTGCTCCCCTATCCTCCAAAGCCTCTGCAGCCTGCATGCTACCATAAACTATCTGTGTTGTGGGTTTGATTTAATACTGTGACAAAGCACTTTGCTCTCTGAGTCTGGAGTCCCCCTGGGTATTCTGTGCTCTGCGAGGTTTCACCTATTTTGCATTAGCTTTGACCTAATTCTCAATGAGGTCGTGCTGGTGGATCAGGGGCTGTGCAAGAGCAACTGTATTGCTCTTCCTTTTGAAAGGGCAGCCTAAAGTTAAGGGCTTAGAAAAGAGGGATAAAGATTGGTAGTCATGCCAACGTCTTCAAAAGAGACAGGATGGCAATGGTGGTATCACAACCAACAGCAATAGACTCTACATGTTCCCACCTCTTTGGCAGATGGCAGCAGTCACATTCAGAAGAGTAGAGTGCAGAATTCACGGCCAGATCTTCAACAAGCTCTTACACCAAATCCTAAAGGAAAAGGTTTCCAAATGGGAAGCATGATTTTTTTCCCAAACACATGGCCAGGATCTAAACCCAAAGGGACAGGAAATGGATCATGAGTCAGCTTTCACCAAGCATAAAAGAGAGGAAAGGAGCAACAACCGAAAGGATTGTGGATACTCCATATAGGCAATACTGAGAAGACTGGAGGGGAAAAAAAAAAGCAGAGAAGGGACTAAAAGGTAGAAAATTACAGTTGTCTTGAAAGCAAGCTGTAGTTTTGTGCCATAGATCCTGGAAAGACCCAAAGACATCAGGAAATCCTCCTCTTCACTATCTTGAACATAGAAGATTGATTCAGTCTTGAGAACGTGGAGCAGACTAATTTCCCCAGTCATTATTGGTCTGCAGAAGCCAGATGTGACCAGCTGAGTTTCTTTGCCGTGGTGCTCCTGAATGACATGGAGTACAGAGAGCGCAAAACTTCAGAACTGCAATAGTTCAGACCAGCAAATCCACTTCATGTGACCGTCCCTCCTTTCCCTGCTTCTGCAGTCATCCCTGGTCACCTCAGCACCTCCTCTTCCCTAGGAAGAACGGCCTCCTCCCTCCTCAGAGCATGAAAACCTTTGAGACAAGAGGAGTGTCAGAAACAGACCAATACAGACATAACATTTTTTGTTCTCTCAAAACACTCAAATGGCAATCTATAGCCAATAGCTTTTCTGATGGGAAAGGAAAGCTGTTATTTGAATACCCTTGTACCCCGGCTGTGCTCCTCACTGCCTTTACAGCAGCAACGCTGGCTGCAGCTCTGTGGGAGAAGGTTTTATGAAAGTCAGAAGCGGCGAAGGCAGTGGAAATTAGGAGGTAGAAAGAGTCCCTCCTTCTCTCATCATTTCCATCCCACTCCTATAGTCTACAAACTGGGATATGGCTATGCAGGGTCACAGCTGCATTATCTAGCTCTTGCGCAAATCACAGACGCACACACACTCACAGTCCCATGGTAACATGCTCCTGGCCTACGCCAATGATTTGCCTCATGCAGAACTGACACATTTGAAGATCTAATTATTATCACAAAGCTCTAAACATCGTGGAGCAGACTCTCAGCCTTTGCTCATCAGTGCCCAACTGCTCCCACTGTTCTCTTCTCTTGGAGCAGCAGTTTGTTAGCTGCAGGAACCGTCTGTCAGCTTGAGCTTGGGAACTAACAAACCAGAAGAGGTTCAGCCCAGGATTTGACATCTCCCTGCCAGAGGCTCAGATTTGATGCCCAAATCTGAGTCTGTGTCATTCTGGGTGTTTGGATTCTAGTCCCATGCGAGCCATGACAGACCGTAGCTCTTGCCAGTGGGTCCATGGCCTAGAATGTTACAATTTCTGCTGAGGATCAATGGCATTTGAAACGGGATCGGGTAGCTGCATGCAGACGAAAAAAATCCCACCTTCCTTCCTTATGTTTCGTAGGTAAATAGCCACTGTCCCATAAGCCCTGATGCCAGGATGCCCTGCCTACTCCACAGCAGCACTCTCAGAAGGAAGCGTACTCAGTTTGTCACCGAGAAGGGAAGCCAAGGCCTCTTGGATTCCTCCAGAGTTGCTGCTCCCTTTGAGCTGGCTGGATTAGGACTGCCCTTAAAAAGGAACACTTCGGCTATAGTTTTTACAGCACAAGTGTAATAGGAAGTCTCCTGTTGCCAGTGTGCTCTCGGGAGCCTGCAAGATATCAGCCTCCATGCAAGCTGGCTGGATGCTTTTCCAAAATCAGCCTACACACCTTGGCAGCACAGCCTGTCACTAATCCCTAGAAAACAACCCCCTTTGAGAGCTAAAAATAGATGCTATTTTTTAAAAGAACAAATTAATTACTCCTAAATTCCTGCATATTAGAACTATCCAGGCTCTACTTTACAGCCGCCCTCAAATAGGCTTTTTACCTTCGTTTACCTGTTTCCACACACATCAGTGATGGCAGAGACCGGCACATCCAGACAATGCCCGCAAATTAAGTGGGCTGTGAACCTTTTTCAGCCACAGATGGAGAAGCATGAAGGTTGCGTGCAGAGACTTGTGCCATCAGTTTGTTGCTCACAGATGAACAAGCCGGGCTGGAACAAAAGCACTCAGCATAACCAAAAGCCAAGGAATAAGTATTTGGGTATTTCAGCAGATCAAATTCAGATCCTTTTCCCTTGTTATATCTGTCCCTTTGCAATGGTCATGGGCAGCACTGAGGTCTTCATAGCAGTTTTTAAACAGAACGGAATTTCATGCCCTGGAGAGGAAAGGCAAAATAAAACACAAAGCATAAAATTTCTCTCTCAGCACCACACACTAGTATTACCTAGCAACATGGCTGTTCTGTATAGAATTCTTGTCCATTAAGTACCTTCCATACTTTTAGCAAAATCATTCATATTTTCAGAAGCATGGAACTGATTTTCTTCCTCTTTAGGTTTGGTAGTACGGAAAAGGAATGAGACCTACAAGTCAGGGGTGTTTCCATCAAAATCAGTGTGTTTGCACCAGTGAGAAACCACATTGGATCAACTCACGTTGAGCCTAATAATCACCATGAAAAGAACCTTTTTGTGAGCGCCATCTCATTAGGGTCACACCAGCTTCCACTGAACTTAAATTAAAAGATATCTGTGATTTCACTAGAAGCTGGATCTGGTCTGCAAAAAAAACTCTTCCCATCCAGCTGCAGGAATACAAGTCAAATCTCTGGGACCTTATAGTCTCATTTGGTCAGTTTTCTTGTTACACATTTTCCCTTACCTTGTGGTGCTTAGAGCCCACCCCCCGAAAGATGTCAGCTAGAACAGCCTTATACTTGTTTGACATTTCTGAGCTTGGTTGGAGCTCAAAGGCCAGGGGAAAAAAAAAAAAAAAAAGGGATAATAATTTCTTATTTGAACTTCAGCTCTGGTTCAATTACAGCCTGGGGCAAAAGCTCAGGTTGATTTCATTTTATCCCAATGGCCTATTTCTTCTTTAATCTGCCCCCTCTGTCCTTGCACCTGTTATATAGACATACAGAAATCAAGGAGGCCTTAAATCTGCAGACCCTCATTAAACAAGGCTAGGAGGCATTTCAGACCAAACGTAGATGTCTCTTTATTTCAATTCATCCATGTATAGTGGAGCTTTCACTGACTTTAATCAGCACCATGGCACCACAATAAAGATTATAAATTAAAGAGCATTTTTGAAACCTGGCCTGGTTTCCCTATGATAAAAAAGCATAAGTTTAAAAAGGTGAAGAAACACTCACTGCACCGTGTTGCTATCAACAGACAACCCCTCTAGCTCAGCAGTCTTGGGTTTTATCAGACACAAACAGACCTCACAAGATAGTAATCAATTAAGCAGTTTGCTAAAGCACTCAGTCAGAATGAGAACATCTGGAGTTGAGATTCAATTGTCCAGAACTAGCTGCCTGATAATTAATATTCCTCCAAATGCCTCTTCTATCAAGGTGTCCCTCTAGTTTCATCAGCCATTCCCCTGTGGCTTGGATACACTACTGAGTGGTTGCTCATCCCCAAGCCTTGCATAGAAACAGTGGAGACAGATGAGCTGGAGAACTTATGTTTCATCATTGCCTCAGGCACATCAACCAAGACTTCGTATGAAAAACATCACCTCACTTCAACAGCAACAGGAAAAAACAATTGAAGAAATGGTCTAGGAAATATATTTGTATCGCCTCCATAGGACAAGTGCAAGGGGGATGGATTCACCATCATAAGACCTCATGAAGATTCACCCCCAATTCCAATACCTGCATTTTACAACTCTAAAGAGTCACATCGTTTAATGGCCTTTGGACTGTGCTCTGGCGCAACTCAGAAATGCCCCTTTTACCATCACTAGTCAGGCCAAGCCCTTGATCTCTGTCTAGCTTACATGTGCAAGTTCAGGCTCTTCAAGCATAAACTGACTTCCATATAACTGCTCTACACTTAGATAGTGGTTGCTGCTCCTTAATGCAGCCCTAAAAGCACGTCCAATTGAATTGCAAATATTTGACTCACCCTGAATGCTGGGCAGCAAGGGAGTCCCTTCAGCTGCCTGAAAAATGTCTTGTTTCAAAGAAACCTTGCTTTCTAGTTGCAGGGAAACAAAATAACTAGACTGGAGGGAATGCATAGAGCCTACATCAAGCAGAGATGTGTCCATAAATATTGATAGATCATATGCTAAGTATTGATAATGAGCTGCTGGATATCTTCACCCAAGAAACTCTCGGTACTTCTCAACTTTAATTGAGTTTTCCTACTATTTCCTTACCTTCATTTTGCCCCCAGACGTCTCCCCCCCTGGCCGGTCTGCACACTGGTTTAGAGCGCGGTCCTATCTTCACAAGTCTGTCCCAGGGCATCTCCGTTGCTGTCCTCATTGACCTCTGCCCTGGGGAAGGGCAAGAAAAATTAAAATGCACACACAATCTGCAAGTCCAGCTATGTCTATTTGGTTTCAAGTGCATTTCCAGTCTCTTCAAGCTTCCAACAGGGAGAAAGGGATCTGATTCTATGCAATCTCATTCACACCTCTTCTTCTATCTCTGTGGAAGCATGATGTTGACTTCTCAGCAAACATAGCCCCATTCCTCAGGGTCTCTGCATTGCTTGCTTAGCTGAGCCCCATCAAATTATGTTCAAATCACACTAAGACAAGAGAAAAATCAGAATGTACACTCCTTTTGTACCTGGCTTTTTTATTTATTTGCTTCTAATAGAATTTATCATCCAGCAGAATTTCAGTTTTTACAGAGCTGTTTCTTTTTCCCTTGGCAATTTTGGTCAAATCCTATCACTGAGCTCTGCTAAATTTGTTGCAATATTAGCATTGCTGTCCCTAGCCTGGTGGGGATGTGACAAGTAAACACTGCTGAGCTGTGTCCCAAATCCAAGCTGAGAACACCAAAAGAGCTGTGGAAAAGAGCTGAAGTATCCTAGACCAGCTCCAGGGAGCCTGACGCTGGAAGGGGATGAGACAGATACAAAGCAAGTACCGCCCAAACCTTGCATGGGAAAGGAGGGCTGGAACAGCCCCTGCAAGCTCCACGTTTCTGGACACTGACACAGAGACTCTTCTGGGTGTCCTGCTCTCTCTCTTGAGAGATCTGCTGGAACCATTGGTCTCTAAATCAGAGCAGACATAAGGCAAGAAAGAAATAGAGGATGACAGTAGAAGGTCAAGTGGAAAGGGGAGGTAAAATCACAAGGAAATAAAGAGAAACGAGGCTTTTTATTGGGTCCATTCTGATGATGCACAGGAGGGAACACGACAAGGGCTGATCTGACATGTAATTCAGGCTGGCTATTGCTTAGAAATGGCTCTCTTTCTCCAAAAATAAAACCGTTCTCCTCATTTCTGTCTGGAAAATTGGACAGGGTGGAGAAGAAAGTGGCCAGGAGGCATTACCCACATGGGCTGAGAACTTGGGGCTTTGGAACAACAGCAAAACATCTCAGGTCACCTTGGGGGACACATCCGTGGGCAACATCAAACTTCATCAGGGACTTTTACCCACTACTTAACTCACCGAAACTACACTTTTAAATAAGCATCATCAGCATGGAAAAGGACTCTTTCAAGTTTAGTACCCCCAAAGGACACATCAAGCGGGAAGAAAACAGTTGCCTGCAGTAAGGACACCACCCTCCCTTTCACCTCACCTCATCCCCACCTCTCATTCCCTCCCTATCTCCAAACTCTAGAGGAAGAAATGAGCTAAGAAGGTTCCTCTTCCTGCTGCTCCCTGCAAGGTTCATCACTCTTCTTCCCTTATTACACTTATTGTCTTTCTCATTATTATCCCAGTGCCTCAGAGTCCATGAGGACACCTTGAGGACAGACCCCATACAGAAAACATGAAATGACTCAATCAATACATGGAGGACATACACCTCGGAGCATATGGCACATGTGCTGACTAACACTGTAGATAATGTCAATAATAATGCTCCACAGCACGCACAAGCTGAGCTGCTCAGCCTTCCAACTGAGGAGTTCAATGCAGACCTGGCTGCTGTGTGGCATTTTTAATGTGCAACATAAAAATAGAGAAGATATAATGGGCTTATGTTCTCAAATGGGATTCCAACTGTGCCACCTAGAAGTCAAGGAGATGTGGGAGGACAAAAAAACCCAAAACATTAGGTCATAAAAGCTCCAAGAGAAAGCCAGCTAGCATTTGATAACTCAGGTTTCTCTTCTCCAAAGTGCCGGTGCTCAGAGCACCCTGCAATCTATGGAAATGCTCAGGTTTATTCCTGCAAACTGCTACAGCCAGTGAGCTTCGTGCTCTTGGAGCAGGCTCAACAAATTGCCTCTTGGTAGGGAATAACAAGTCCCGAAGACAAACCAATAACTACCTAATATCTCAGCCCTGTGGGACTGTATGTATTTTCCATATCAGTTCTAGAGCCGAGACTCACTGGCTTCCTGCCCCTACAACAGTCTCACCCTGGAGGCGATTTGCATCTCTCACACAAGGGACACCCAAACTGTGGGTTGATTTAGCAGCTAGGGTTTTGTGATCTGCAGTGGAGAGAGACTTGTGGAAGATACTTGGCAAAGTAAATCGTGCAGAGCAGCCAACAGACAGTCTTCTCCCTTTCACAGCCTCTAATGAGCCCTTTGCTTCTTATCAGAACAGCAAGGGAACAGACATCCCTCCAGCACATAACTGGCCCCTCTCCGAGGACCAGGAGATGAAACCATAAGCAATGACTTACAAACATGGAGTATTTCTGAACTCATTTGTCTGCTGATAGGATTCAGGCCTTATTCCAACCTGCAAATGGGATGTGCTTCACTAGTTTTAAATCACTCAGCAGGTGATAAGTGGTTAACGCCTGGAGCCCTGAGGTGCCTTCAAAACATAATTGCTTATTAAAATTAAACAATAATTAAGTGGAAGACACAGAACCTTGTGATTTCTGAAAACTGGATCATTTTTTATAATGAATCTCTGAGGCTGGGAGCAGACAAGGTGTAGCCACAAAACAGGGGAGAAGGGCTGGGTGAGACCTGAGGGCGCACACTGCGCTGGCAGCTGAGGAAGGGAAGAAGTGACAGGACTTGGGAGCACCCTCGGAAAGCATGCTCCAGGGTGCCACCATGGAAAAGGCACAGCTGCAATCGACGAGGATGGAGCCATTCAGGTTTGCGCTGGTGGGGTACAAACTTCAGGCTCAAAAGGCCCAAAGCCAAGACAATCGTGACATGTTTTCAAAGTGCTGGGGAAAGAGGAAGCGGTTTACTTGGTGACACACCTCCAGCCTTGTCGTGTGGTCATGGCCTCGATGATATAGATGGAGAGTCACGGCTTCTCAGTTCCCTTCAGGCTGCAATTAAACAGTCTCAGTAACTGGCACCCAGCTCAGGCCCTTCTGGTGACAGTGTAAATCAAATTTCTCACCCTCCTAGCACCATCCATCAATGATCCATCTTGCCTGTGTGGGGAACTGTATGCCAGATCTGTATGCCTGATAAACAGGACATCCCTCACCAAGTTTTTGATATCTGAGGTGCCAGAAGATGTTTTATATGCCTGCACTCCCCCTTCCTTCTCTCCTTCCAAGCACAGAGACCAGAAGTCGCTTTCTCTTCTTCAGGCAAGGTCTGCTAAACCCCGCCACCTCAAGAGCTTTGATTAACAGAGTAAAAACCACTGCATTAACAGCTCAGTAAGTAAATACCTGATTGTTTTCCTCCTCTTCACCACAGTGTGAGCTGCATCATTTTAATCATGCCTTTGGGTTTAATCCCGATTATTTCATTGCAAACGGCAAGAACATATCATTACTTACACTGCCATTCTAGGCTATTACTCAGTCCTTCAGGTCAGCAGGTGATGAGGGAATCCTCGTGTGTTATCAGCATTCTGTGCCCCGGCTTCTCATTCGGTGACAAACTCCTGCAAGCCCTGAGCTGAGAATTAATAAGAAAGTATCAGCATAATTTAGGTCCTAAACTTGAAACCCTTCCACGTTTGCATACTCCTTGCGGATATAATCCCACAGAAGAGGAGCAGGGATAGACAAGGGAAAGTGTCACCGTATACCCTCCAAACACATGCCTTGTTTTGCAAGTTCACCATAGACAGTAACAGGGAGTGTCCCATACACCAGACAGAGTATTAAGCTCAATTTGCCTACTTAGCAGCTTTAAAACATCTCACCCGAATCCAACCCCAAGCACCGTATTACAAAACTACCTAGTTTTTATTGGCCCTTTGTCAACAACCTCAGCGGAGGGTCAAGGCTGGAATTGCCAATGGAGAAGTTGTCTCCAGAGTGAACTTCTTACCCTCCCCTTCCAGGCCAGGGTAAGAAGAAAAACCAGACTCCATTGTCTGCAGATGCCAGACAATTTTGGCTTCTAAACATTCCCACGTTAAAGATGGCTGCCAGCACTTCAACAGATCCCCTGCCTCAGCGAGCAGGAAGGGGGCAGCAAGAAACTAAATGCAGGGCTATTTTTTATCTGGGCCCATTTCTTAGGGAAGAAATTATTCATAACCTGTATGCATGCAGTGCATCGGATACAGGACAGGCTTGGCTGCAAACGCTCATTAATGGAGCTGCCAGCTCCCTCCTTTCTGCACTGGGAAGCAGGGGCTCTCCTTGCTGTCTTATGAAGGATTGCAGGGAAACGTTGAAGGTGTGAGATTACCTGCCTCATCCCCACCTGCACGGTGGCTGCTGTGGTAGAGGATGAAGCAGGGGCTTCGAGGCACATCGTAATTTTGCCGCTAGCTGCCCATCTTCCGTTTCATCCCTGCTCATGCTCAGAGGCATCGTTCTGGCTTTCTTGGAGCTCCTGCTTCTTCTGTTCCCTGCAGCCACGCTGTGAACTCACTGGGTCCCGCACCCTTCTGGGACGTCCTCTTCCGAAATGAGGATGCTAGCTTAGCCTAAGGCAATTCCCATTTCTCTCCAGTCTTTTCTCTATATGGAGAAAACACAGGTTTCCTGCGCTTGGAAACCCTTTTCTTGCAGCCCTCTCACTTCTCCTAACACTTACATCCTTTGCCATAATCAGTGGTCAAACGCTTCTGGCCCAGCAAGGGCACAGATCACTTTGAACTGCAGTCCTGATAATTGGGTTTGGCAGGCAATATTTGGCTTTAAGACCTTTCTCATCTTTTTGATTTCACTTTTATCAAGTACATGCTCAAGGATTTCAACTCTGAAGGTAAAAAAGACTATTATGATCACCTAATCTGACCTCCCACTTACCTGCGGATGTAAAAATTCACCCAGTGGTCCTTTACTGAGCTCAGGAACTTCTAGTTGAGCTGAATTGCCTTTGGAAGAGTGATCTGAACTTGATATATTGGATTTAAGTAACAGAGAGCTTGCTGCATCCCTTAGGCAGCCGCTCCAGGGGTTCATCATCCTGTTGTTAAAAACATCCGCCTCATTTTCCAATTGGAAATCAATGTTAGACAAACACAGACGTTGGATCTCGCTACATCCCTTTCTCCACTGGTCTAAAAAGCCTCTTAACACTCGGTATTGTTGTGTATTTTCCCCTGAACTGTGAACAAGTTGCTCCTACCATCTACGTGGCACGCTAGCTTTAAAGCAGAATACAGATGTACAGCAGCTCGAAAACGTACTGGTCCATCATCAGTCTCAGCCTGAGCAGTTTGGATTTTCAATGTTTTTCCCATGCCTGTCCCTAAGATCGGGTGGCTGCTCTCATACCCTCACATCTCAGCCAACTCGGAGGTGCTGTGTGCCCCGACCTCATCCTAACAGCTCTTTTGCTCCCATTAAGCACGAAGGCCAGCTTAGCAAACGCGCTTTTGTTTTGTATTAGCCTCAGTCTCCTGCTGTGTTTCAGGCTCCAAAAAGCCTGCGACACCATTGTAAAAACATTCAGTTCGGTTTAGCTGCTGAAAATTAAGCTGGGAGTCTCCAGATCCCTTGAGATGGATGCATGCATCGGGGAGAAGGGAAGAAAAGAGTAAGAGACAAAGCTCAGAAGTCAGCCAAAATACTTAAGCTCTGAGATTAGCTCACAAACAATTGCAAACCATGTTTTCAATCTGCCGCTTAAGGACTCCTGGGATCTACGGACCACTTCTAAGAGTTCACAACAGGTAGTTAAGAGAGCAGAGCTGTAAATTCTCGCAAGTAAATTCATCACGCCACTCAAAAAATTTGGGGCCCACATCGCAAGTGAGAATAAGACCCATTGATTACAGGACATGGGTACAACAGCACGGCTGAAGAGGAGCTTGTGCTCTTTTTCCTCCGTGACAAACAGCATCTGCTTCTCAGTGAGAAATCATACCTCAGTTAGGAAAGTACGGACACTCCAACTATCCCCAAAAAGCAACTGGGGAAAAAAAATTTATCTAATTAGGGTGTAGCTTTTGCTAGTTGTTCGCACCAGACCAACAGCCCTCACACATGACTTCCCCAGAAATAACACTAAAGAGAAAGAAAAACATCACAGGCAACACAGAAGAAACAGTTACTTAAAGCAGATCAAAGCCAACAGCACATCTTACAGCTAAAGTCAACTAGAGTTTGAGGGGGAATCTACCAAAAACCCCCAATCAAAAAAGGCACCTCTGCTGACCCCAGTGGCTATAAAACACAGACCCCCTCGCACTGGTCTTTTCAGTGTGCAGAGGAAATTAAGGCGAGTGATGAACTGATGCCCAGCAGCTGGGGCGCTTTGCTATTCTGGAAGTCCCTGCACTCAGCAGAGCAGCTGTGTGCCCTCTGCCAGGCAGCCAAGAGGACTGTGATTAGCACCTTCTCTCTTCCATGAGCAATTCGCTCCAGCAAGCAGAAACACACCATATACTGAACTTGCTGATGTGTGGAGGGAGATAGTACAGGTGGGATGGATTAACCAGAATATAAATAAAAAGCCTAAGGTGCAGCAAAACAACAATAATAAAAATTCATCTGTATCATGAGCTCTGAAAAAAATCTCTCCTCTCTATCTTCAGATACTGTGGTCTGTGCGCACCTCCATCTTTCCCATGGCTGTCCCACACTGCTAGTCTGAAACTTCTTTTCCTGAAAAGAAAGAGGAGGCAAGTCCTGTTTTTTGAGTAAAAGTACAGAACAATCTTCGTATGAATCCGTAAAACATAACTTTTATTATCCCCCCATCTGCTGTCCCACCGGATGGCACATATTTACAAAGCAGCCCTTGGAGGCAAGGGAAAAGAAGAAAAGAGAGAAAGTTGCTGTAAAGAAATCCAAAGTGATGAGAAGATCTTAGGGTAGCTGTTGTAATTTATAATCAGCCCATTAAATACGGAACACTAATGCACAGCTGCTGAGAAAACTTGTCCAATATGTTTCTGCAACAGCAAAAAAGGCCTCTGAGGTCATCTTGGCACCTACATTATGCTACAAAGAAATCGTCTAATTGCAGAACCTTGTGTAGTTTCAGTATTAACCTCTTTCCCCCAGAGCCAGCCAAGCAGCACAGCTCTCTTGTTTAGAAAGCCTGGAGCAAGATGACCAAGGGAAAATGGATTAATAAATCCAACATGAAGAGTCTTTTACTGTTGAGACTAGATTTATATTGGAAATAATCTGTTTTTTTTTCCATGAGCAGAGTACTAGGCCAATGACGCAAAGCAGAACTCACCTTAAGACTAACAAGAAGCTCCCTTCTTCCACCCAACTTGCCAGCCTCTGCCACAAAGCCTCTGGTTCATTGGGTAGGAGCTGAACCTGTCAATTCCCATGGCCGGTGTGTTCCTGTGGTTTTAAGGTGCTCAATGACTTATGATTTCAGATTCAGAAGGACTTTGACACTCCAGAAAAAACATAAGCAACTTTAAGGAGGGCCCAGGACAGTGTGGAGAAGACAGATGCACTGGAGTCCAGAGCTTTAATGCACCATTTAATCCATGTGTGCAGGCAACCGGACAGTTGTTCAGGCATCTCTCAGGCTGGCTGCTGTTGGAAACTATTAGTAAAGCAGCCCAGTGTCTCTGGAGAAGCCATAAAACTTGGAAAGCAACTTGGAAAAGTGGCTAAAGAGACCTGTGAGCAGCAGTTTCTCCTTATGGTTTCCAAAGCACCATCATCACAAGCTAAAATGAAATGACTTCTGTCTCAGAAGTCTAGGAGGTACCTGCAAACCTGAGGTTATGTGCAAATGGGCCCCATCTGACAGCCAGATCACAGAGGAAAAAACAGCAAGTGCTTTAATTTCAGTTCTTAGGCGTCTACATGAGAATTTCAGTTCTCAGGGCTTCCACTTTGCTACGCCTGCGTCGCCGAAAACCAGGTCTGAAACAGGCCTCAGCACTTGCTCATAACTTCCGTAACCTGCCTGGCGTCCACCCAACACTAGAAACCCTTGCTGCCTCTCTTGAAATTTGGCTCAGACAACGCAAATCCCAGCTTCAGGCTAAGTGAACATTTTGTGAACCATTCAGCAAGGCTGGCCCACGTTCCAGTTTGCAGATGATTTGTTTTCTGCAGGAAGAGGCTAGCCAAGCTCACCCACACAACCTGAAGGCTGGTTGCTCAGCTAGGGTGAAGGGAAAGCTGAAACAGGCTCTCTGTGCCTGAAGTCAGGAGAAGTTTGGGATTGCTCAGACAGATGCTGTAACTGGATGTGTTGACAATCTTTAAAAGCAATCAACTGTAGATGGAAGGTGGAGCTTGTAATTTTAGTTATAAGCATACCAAATGAATTTAATTAATTAAATAATCTCGTGTATGCCAGATACCATTGTAATGCAGCCTTACAGAAACACTGTTTCTCCCAGAAGCCTCTGCAAGAAAACAAAAGTGCCAATGAACTTTGAACATTTGTTAATATGTGGATGGTGCTGAGATTGTTAATCAGAAAAGGACAAAAATTAATGGCTGAGCAGGCACCAATCTGTCCGCAAAGCCTTCTCCAATTAAAAGCAAAATGGTCATGTCAAGGATAAAGCAAAGGGTTCCCACGGCATTAAATCTTGTCTAATTAGCAATTGCTAAGAACCAGTGAGCATTTTGATTTGGATGAGTTTGGAAAACTCTACGCTAACAAAAGGATATTAGAAATGGAAGTTATTCCAAGAGATCATGCAATGGAGAGACTTAACTACACTCGTAGTTCAGTTTGGAAGAGTCTAGCTCTTCCCCAGTGGAGTTAGGTATCAGCCCATGAAAGATACCCAGTTGCATTAGGATAGTCATGGTGTGATGCAGAAAATGAGGGGAGTTTAAATAATACATCTACTAAACTGCCCCTGATGTCTGTTTGCGGTCTCATATTCGGATTAAGGTCACCATAAGAGTTTTGCCTTTTTTTTTGCTGAAGCTGCTCCCTCTAACATGCCCATTCCCTTAGGTCATTCACAATCTCTACTTAGCACTATGGGGTTCTTTCCTTTTGATCCCTGCCTACTGCCAGAGCGGTAACAGCAATGGGATCCAAAGATTTTTATTTTTTTTTTTTAATTGGTTTGTGGTTTAAATATTTACTTTACCTTTGTGACCACAGCTCTCGGCTTGTGCCTTTGGAGCCTGCAATCCCCTTTTGCACTCCCAGCCCAGTATTAGCCCAGCCTGGGACTGTTTGGCTTCCAAAATCTGGACTGACTGCAGGCAAACTGATGGGACCATAGGTGGTTATGCTACTACAAAGCTTACACTTGCAATTATTCTCCTAGCTACAAGAGGGTGACATTGTCACACACAGCTTGGCATTAATGCCTTTTTGACCAGAAGAAGACATGTTCCCCATCTCAATTTTCTCATGATACTCATAAGGCAAGAGAGATCAGGCAAAATCTACACAGGATTTTTGAGCCTGAACTTGAAAGTTCAGGGAGGAAGGATCCCTGTTTTACCAGCACTTCTAAAATTTGCCTCCTTCCTAACTGTTGCAGCAATGGGTTTATTTCAAATGCCTATAGCTTATGGAATAATCCAGTCTATTACGTTTCCTTTTGAAATACAGCTAGAGTCCACACATAAAGTATGTTATGCCTGGGCCATTTTCTCTTATTTCTGGAAGCTGCTATCAGTTTTGTCCCGATAGATATTTAGCTCCATTGTACTATAAAAAATCATTTAAAAAGCATCTTTAATTCTTCACCTCTGTGGATCAAAACATCCTCATTTGGATGTCGCAGCAAAAGTCCCAACATCAAAGTGGCCAGCAGAACAAGGGTCATTTTAGAGATACTGGTAGGTGAAGAAGCTGAAAACAGGATTTTGTGGAACCACTTTAAAGAGGATATGAAATATCCATGGGGAATTTTTTAAAGCCAACAATGCAGCTATTCTGTAGCTTTTTGAGGCATACAGAGGATCAGGTCTTCAGCCTCTTTCAAGCTTTTTTCCGCACTTGAAATTGCACTTGTTATCCACAAAACTGGCTGCAATTACTGTGCTGGAAGAGGTTGGGTTGTGACTGACTATATCTGCACACCCAGCCTCGGGAAAGCTAGATGTAAATGCAGACTGTTTCATTTTGCACGTGAAAATTGGAATTTTCTATCAAAAAATGTGTTCCTTACTGCCTCACCCAGTAAGTCAGTCAGTTTGGAGTGTGAAGTGAGGATCAAAAAATGGATCATCTGTGGCTGCTTCTAGTATTGATGGCATACACACCTCAAGTGAGTCATTATTGTCTTTCTTGTACTTCTGTCTGGACATAAGAATGTGTTACTAGCTCTGTAATTCATGGCAACTTTTAGTTATGCCTGGGGCAACTCTGAAGGAGAGCTGCTGCAATTGTCTGAGCTTGATTTCTCCTCCATCCTTTCTTGGGTCCTTTTCATTTCTCTTTCTCTTCTTTCCTTTGGGCAGCTGGATCCATGTGTTTTGCTTTGTGCACCATTGCCACAGCCACATGTAGCTTGTTTCCTGCTTTGTCTGTCTGCTTCCCGGACCTGAAATGGCACGGATGAAGCCGAGATCGTCACTTGCCCTGCAAACTCACCCTGAGCCAGCCAGCCTTCATCAAAGCTGTGTCTCTGACTTCCTTCCTTCTCAGCCAAGCCTGCAGCCTAGCAGGTCTCCCATCCTTCCCATTATATCCCACTCACATATCTAAGTGCAACAGGTGTGCTGTTTGGATGCCCTTTTCCAGACCTAACTACTGCCTGTCTTCTTGCTGTGGTTGAAGCACTGGTTCAAACTCACCATCCTTTCCCATTTTCCAGTTTCCACAGAAACAGCTATTAAAATCCTCTTCCCAGTAGCATATACTGTGACATCCTTCTGTTTGAGTTCTTACTGTACCAGGCTTCTGTGTGGAAAAGAATTTAGCTGATTTTTGACAAAAGTTTCTGAATTTATTTATTTATTTTTTTTAAACCAGGTAACAGTGTGCTGTGGACTGGGCTCTCGGGTCGAATGCAGCACTGATGTTTCCCCCTTCTTCCTCCTCCATTTTCTCCATATTCATTCAGGTGTAAAATGAGAGGCAAACAGACTCCTCCATCTCTTTTGATTCCTTGTGTTAGCATTTACCCACAGCTTTTTGATTTGAATTTATGGTAATCGCTTTATTCAAATGTTTTTCCATGGTAGCGGTGGTCTGTCTTTATCTTCCCAGATCAGATATGTTCATCCTAGCACAGCCAAGTCATGATCAAACCCATTGACCATAAAAGCACCAATTCATATTTATTAGCTTGAAAAGTCTGGCCGTGCCCCGGCAGCTGGGACACGGAGCGGGACCCCCGTGCGCAAAGCCCTGAGCACACACGAGAAGGACACTTTGCTTCAGACCCTGCTCAGTCACCAGCACGATTTCAAAGCATTAAAGGTCTGATATAACTTGTGAATTCACCTCATTTTATATGAGCGCTCAGAGAGTTAAAACTAGCAGTTTATTTCTTTTTTTTTTTTATTATTTTATAGTGACTGCGCTTCTCAATTTCTGTATTATTCACACCTCAACAAATCTTATTTCATTAGATTTTGGGAACTGCAACGGTAATTTTGGTGATTAACTTTAAATCGGGGATAATAGACGAGCAGACATTAACATAATGTCAAAACAATTTTGTACAATTGTTACTTAACCTCGGTCAAATCATTTCCACCCCCAGCGTCCTCCCAAATGGACCTTTATTAATATGACACAGACAAACACAAGAGAACCCTGGGCTTTATGCAGGGAAGTGATTAAACAAGAACACTTATCAGAAATGATCACGCAGGGTAACAAGGCAGCAGGGCAAATCTCTGGATTCTCATATTCTCAGGGCTGCATGTGGCCTTTAGAGGAACTACATGAACAAGCCCTCGACAGGATGCTCGGGAAAGGTGTCATAAATTGTCTTGCCTGGATGACAACTAGCGGAAGCTCAGCAGCAAGACGTTTAGCTTCTTGCATTTATTATACACAGGTGATTTTAAAGTGGATGGATGGGTATTAATTACTGCGGAGACTGGAGATTTTTATTTCTATCTTGGTGCCACAGCTAAACCTGAGGGACTCCATTTTTTAAGGCTGAAGGAGAGTTCGTTCTCTGTGGCCTCTTCAGTCAATGGACTGACCAGAAACAAGGCAAAAAAACCCAAAAGGAATGATGTGTCAAGGACACGTTGGTGTCTCACACAGTCAGGGGAGATATTGACTCCTGTGAAGACTCGTTACCTCCTTGCTGCCAGAGGCTGCTCGTGTGAGCTCTGTTCATCGCTGCACAGGAACCACATGCCCATCATATGCCGTCATTGTCAGAGAATCCTCCTGGGCTTTCATCTCATTAACTGTCAGGGGAAAGTGCAAACGTTCAGCCAGGTGTCCAACTTTCAGTCTCACTGGATTTCCCAGGGCCTCATCTTGCAATTCCCAGAGCTTTTTTTTTACAATGGGTAGACCAGCTCCCACTGGCATCGAGGGGAGTGGGATAACTTCCTTGTTGCTGCGGCTGGGATGGAGGGGTGCTGGGCTTGTTGCAGCCATGTTGGGGGACCGCCTGGCCAGTTACCTGCTTTGCACATGTACTTGCCTGAACAATCATTCCCAAAGCACAGCAAAAACTGGGAATTGGCTGAAAATTTGTGGCTTTGATTTCCAACCGGGACCATTAAAGAAAAATACAGGGTAAATGGGGAAAAAAACCCCCACCTTAATTTGTCAACAGATCAGCTTTTATCCAAAGTGCAACCACAGAGATTATTGATGGCTGAAGAACTCCCCTTTACCATCTAGCTGAGATGCTTCTGACCAGACGGGTTTGACGTTGGTTTGCACAGCCCCATGATCTTGGAGAGGAAACCCTTCCCACACCTTCTGCTCGGTGCAAACCTGGCGGTCCTTCAGGTCTGGACTGTGGAGAGTTTCCCATCAGCACCATCAAGCCCTGAAAAAGTTGGAAAGTTTGGAAATGTTACATTTGGAAAAGGTACATCCTCTTCTACACCTTCATCAAGACACCCAGCTTCCTAAGAGAGGAAGAAGCAAATAATCACCTTGCAGTTGCTGGGAATGGATCCACAAATCACCTCCTGCAACTAAATTCACTCACAAGAATGTCCATTTAGATACTCAAAGTTTGAAATATTCAAGACCAATGATTGCCTTTGACAATGTTGACTTAAATGCATTCTGACATTTATTCCAAAAGTGTTGGGGGGAAAAAAAAAGGAAGACAGGACGAATAACTTTTTGTTTGTTTGTTTTAGTTTGTGTTTTTGTTAGAGGTTTGTTTTTTTTATTTCACATAATCGGTCTGAATAGAACATAATAAATCTGAGAAGGTAATAAACAGCTCATAAAAAATCACTTTTCAAACTGTTGCTAAAACAACCTCACAACAGTTGGTGCTCTAATGGCTCACTGGAGGGATCAGAGAAAGCTTAGGTGAGCCATGAGCTTCAGGGGAACAAAAAGCACTAGCTGTTAGCACAGC
The DNA here is from genome assembly GCA_008658365.1 of Alca torda. Lineage (NCBI taxonomy): Eukaryota > Metazoa > Chordata > Aves > Charadriiformes > Alcidae > Alca > Alca torda. Next base: position 35,264,455 of record CM018083.1, read on the forward strand.
GCCACGGCTTTACATCAGGAAAAGTCAGTACCAGTTCATGTAGAAAGCATGAGGTAACTATTAGGAGCTGTTTGCTCCTTTCTTTGCCTTTGATCTCTCCCATTTTTCTCTGTAATACACTACAGTTTTGAAGATTTTGTCTTCTCTACACAGGGTCTGAAGTTTATTGTGAGGTCTTGCAGGGAGGTGTCTTGTGACTTGCAGCAGGTAGAGGATACGGCACAGATGTTCTGGGGAATCATCTGGACTGAACATCTGCTGAGGGGTTGGCAGTCAAGTGAGGAACAGGATTTGATGCATCGGATGATCTCTTCTCCATTGTGTTAATAGCTCCTTTTCCATTTGGAGGCCTTTTCTGTTTCACACGGATGTGGCCAATGCATGTGTATTTACCACAGCTGCATTTTACCAAAACCACATTTCTTAGGGAAAAAAAAGAAGACATTTATCCAAACTCTCACAGCAAAAAAGTGTTCGGTAGAGAAGAAGCCCTCGTTACTGCCAAACCTCAAGGCAACAGCAAGCCCTCAAACAGAGAGACCATGCATTAAACAAAGAATCACGTTGTCTCTGCAAGCACCTGCTGGAGGAAGGAGGAACAAAGCATGAGTCACCATGATGTACGCAAGCGAAATTATGAATGATAAGCTAAAAATAAAATGCTTTCAAATGTAGTTGTGTTCCCACTTCTGACTGAGGAGCATGTTCTTCCAGGGGAGGTGACACCTTCCTGTCTCAACTGGGCAGCACCGTCAGCCGCACACAGAGCCCCAGAGCAAGCATCTCCCTAATTGCCCTGAAGCTGCAGCGCAGAAATTTGAACCTGCTCGATGACGGCAGCCACATGCTTCCTGAGGATGGGCCGCTCTCTAGTTGTGGCATCATCGTTCTGCAGTCCTTCGAAGGCCAGACATCACCCATTCAGAGAGGCACACTTCGTGTCAGCTCTCCCTTAAAAGGATACATAACATCCTGTGAGACTGTCAAAAATGTTATGGTTTGAGCCTGCGCTGAACGGAGCCAAAAGTTCAGCATGAAATATCACGGACGACAGTTTTTTTCCTCTGACAGGTGCTGTGAGTAGCTAATAAGAATACATAAGCCAGGCTGTCAGCACAATGAAACTCCTCCTAAGCTTTTTAGTGCACTGATATTTTACATTGTAAATTGCTTCATCCTGAGAGATGTCCCAGCAATGTGACAATATGAGCGCATAAATTCTAAGGTCCTTGCTCAGTTTTCACTGTTTCTATGTAGTGTTTAGCCACCTTACCTGAGTAAGGGCAGGGTAAAGCTTAGGCAATTACTTCAGCTCTGCTCCTTTACAGTTCAAACAACTGGTAGATAACACTTCCAAGTATATAGCAGCTCCTGCTGGATGCTACCCAGAAAGGGAAGAAGACAAAATACAAGGTGGGTCCTTTTAAAGCTTATTTGAAAGCTTGAACGCCTCCTCTTGTGTTTGTCTGTTTTCATAAAAAAAGGTGAAACCTGACAATCATCACCAGCCCAGACCACCAAGATTCGGGCAAATGTTTGGAATTTTACCTGTACTCCAAATCTGGATCAGGCTGACGTAGACATCTAAGCAGCTATGAGTGAGCAGAAGCAGAATATCAGAGAGACAACACTGGGCAGGACTCGATCCACCTTGAAGTAGGGGAGGAAAAAGCATCAGCAGTTGGGTTGCCGGTGTGTAGTGCTGGCCCCCCTCGCTGTTTCCCAGGTGTAGCAGAAGTACGGAGAAGGTGATAAATGAGCACTGAGCAACCACATTAAGGGACTCATGAACATCTGCAGATATTATCACAGGCCACAGGAGTCCATGACACTTCTAAGGCTGTGCAACAGTCCTCAGTGAAGAGGACAGCTTTGCCTTGATTTTGAAGACTAAATGTTGCTAACCTCCATGGGCTGGGAAGGGGATGGCTCTCAGATCTTTAAAAGGAACGAGGAAACAACAGCGGTGTCTGACTCGTCTTTTTTGCTAATGAGCTATTAGAAGTTGTTTTTGAGCCATACTCTTTGCCCTCATTATAACTGTGTTCCCATAAGCTCTGCCTGTTGTAATGAGGAGAAATCTGGACCGATGCAGTTTTAATGAGATACAGTGTAGATGTAAAACAGAAAGACTTAACATCTGAAGCAAGACCTCAAACTGGAGTAACAGGAATGGGTAGAGGATTTACCTCAACAGAGAAATCTGGGTAGGAGAAGAGGAAACAACCATTTTCATGTCACAGGCAGAACAGATAAAACTTGCCCCCCAAAATCGGATGTGACTTCAAGAGGTGATATCTAGAAGGATGTAATTCACCAAGGGGAAAGGAGGGAAGGTAAAAAGAGATCCAGCAGCTAATGACATCTAAGAGTTGAATGGTGAGAGGAAACGCTCGCTGTCGACAACACCAATGAGGAATGAAACAGCCAGCAGAACATTTCTTTTGTTCTTGTCTCATATCTTTTCATGAAAATTAAAAGGGCAGTTTTCACAGCTGGTGAAGGACTTTTTTTTTTTCCCCCCTTTGCTCTGCCATCTGATGCTGTCTCCACTTTGAAAACAGCAAATTTATGCCTGAAGCTGAACGGGTAAAAATTGGACTCTGTTGCCTGTGGGTATTTTGCCATGAAGAGCAGCAGGATCTGATGAGAGATTTCATCCAGACCAAATCAGAGAATATTCAACAATGTCTCTGTTTTCACAGGAGTTCTTCTGAGCAGCGAGAGGGAGCCAGGAGCCAGGGTTCATCTGAGTGTGCCCCAGGATGCTCGAGGCAGTTTGTGCTATAAGGGAGAGAGATCGGGGTAAGACTGTTATTTTTTGCCTGCATTCTCTGTACCCGATGTGGCAGAGTGAGAGATCTGCAGTCTGAACCCAGAGGGAAGGATTTCTTCACCATACAGCTGTGTTATGTCTCGTGATGCTAAGAAGCAGGGGTAAAACCTGTGTGAGCTCTCACCTTCTCAACAGATCCATCTGATGATGCTTTCCTGGTGCACAATACTGTCCTCTCATCTTCGTTAGCATCATATTTCTCCTAGAAAAATCAGAAGTGAAACATTCACCAAGAGCGACCCTGAATTAGTTCCCATCAAGCACCAGATCAGGTCCTTGGTCTTGAAACAAGCAAGGAAAAATCCCAATTCTTTCAGGAGTAACCGGGGTTCTTTTCTGAACCTGGGTTTACATCAGGGCAGCACTATTGCTTTCTCCTTGTGCTTTGTAGCTGCTCAGAATCACGCCTGATGCTTTGAGCTGTGCATAAGTATATTCATATGGGGAACACTAGAGTGGCCATGTTCAGAAGAGAAGTTTTGCAGCCATAAAGACTAGAGATTTCTGGTATTATCTTCAATGAATTTTTAAACACTGCAAATACTGATATGGCTGGCTCAGCATCCCAGCACTGACTGGCTCATTCAAACTCTGGCTATGACTCAAAACAGTTTAGTCCCTGTGTGTGTCTCTGAGAAGATTCCTGCCGTAGGATGATCATGGGCTTCAGAAAATCCCACGCATGGAAGGGTCTATTCCCCGAACCCCCAAAACTGCTCTCATCTCCCTGACTTTACTAAACTTTGGCCAGATTTCTGTAGCTTCTCATTAGGAGAGAGGAAGCATGAACATTAGATGCAGGCTGCTTTCCGCAGTACTTGGCCAGCTGCAGCTCTCAGTCCCAGAGACACGTTGTGGTGCATTTCCCAGCCTCTGCGGCTCCCGGGACCGGCTCCTCACTACGAATTGCTCTGCTGTGACAGTGTCTCTCGTTTTGCAACAGGACAGCCAACACAATGTTTTCACATGAAGAGGAGCGCGCTGTCCCTCGACGCAGTGTTTGGGAAATCCGGGATTGCTGTTTTTTATTTTTGATCATTAGATGTTAAGGATTCAAATCTGAACAGATCCGAAGGGTTTTGTTATTGCAGATGCTGTTGGTTTGGGACCTAAAACCGTGCTCTGCTTTACTGCATCCCACCTGGAATGAGTTAGAGGAAGCAGACGATGAGAATGCTGCTTTTTACTAATTTTTTCCTCATTAGCAGTTATCAGAGCAGCAACTGGCAGGAAGTCGGTGCATATGTGCCACAGAGTGTGTGAAATAAGGGTGAGTGCTTGCATGTGCAAAACGCACAAAATGTGGATCAGGCACCAGAACATCAATATGCACGTGATCAAGGGATGTATCTGTGTGTGTGTGGGTGCCCGAAGTGCCTCTACATTTTTGTGCACATCTTTTGTTTGTGTGCGTGTACGTCTCTGTGTGCGCGAATGTAGTAGGGAGGAATTATGAAGAGTTACTTTGGATCGAAGAAAGGGTCACCGCTACTGCCTGTAAAAGTAGATAAGTCTGTTCAGAGGGAAGTGTGCTTCTGAAGGCCAAGGCTCTGTTTGCATATGGCTGAAGGACTGAAGTGCACGTGGCACGGAAGGAGTGAGGCAGGGATAGACCTAAGTCCAATTAAATGGAGGGGCCGTGCAACATCGACTGTGTCGTATGATTCAGGAATATGAGGCATCCACTGCCAATGGGGCTAAACTGCCCTGGTCCCTGGGAGAAACCCCCTTTAGCAGTGTCCTGACCCCCTTTCAGACCTGCTGGGATGGTATTTGCCAGCTCTTGCAGCGTGGTCTGGATGTCAGTACCCATTCAGTTCTGGAGCATTTCCACTCTTGGCAAGAAGCTGTTAAAAATAAAGGGGTGGCGGGGAGGGGGAATGTATCACCTAATTGATTAGCTCCGTGAATCACAGAGATGCCAGCCTGTCAAAGAGTAAATCACTGAAGCTGTCTTTGATGTCTCCTTCGGTCAAGGACACACCAGCCTGCTGCAAATGTTGTCTTTCCTTTAATGTGTTTTCTCCCCTTCTATCTCTCTTTTAGACTTGTGCATGTGCATGCAGGGAATTTTTTCCACTGGATGCCTGCAGCTGCCATACCTTATATTTTGATTTCTTCAGCAATTACTAGCTAAGCAGGGTTGGGTAGGACAGGCCTGCAGAGGAGAGATTACTCAGGAACGGGAAATGCAAGGAGGGGTATTAGAGACCCCTCAAGGGATCTTTCTCCCTCCCACCACAGCGCTGTCACTCACTCTGAAAAATACCTCCCACTGCAAATAATTTTCCTGAAGGTAAAGGGGACCTCCGGTTAATCCCATCTTGTGGTAGCATCAGCTGCTGGAGGAGAGGGGAAATGCAAATGGGGGTGGATCTTGGCAGAAAGACGTGGTCTTTTTGCATTATCTAAAGAGCTGTTGGTTGTTTTTTCCCGTTTCCAGCATGGCTGAAGATTCACTAGCAGTCATGTAGTGCTGAAAGACTACAACAAAAAGCCAAGTGATGATGCAGCTTTTGTGATGGAATTTCAGCACTCCCAACAGGAGCTGAAGCCAGAAGCCGCATGGAAAAAAAAAACTGCTATTCAGACAAAACAAAACAAGTTAACCAAATTCCTCTGAATTTCAAGTTTGAGCTAGTTCCAAAGCTTTGGAAAGGCACATCTGATCTTGCTGCCAATACACACCACATCTCCTATCAGGTGCTATCTCGGATGGAAGACTACTCCCCAGGAACGAACTGCTTTTTCTTGGTTTCTTGCCAATGCCACCTGTCCGGCTCTGTCTAGGTAAAGCAACACAACGATAGCGAGCATTGGCTCCGACAGCGAGTCGGATCTGGGCCAGGCTGGGAGATGGCCTGTTAGTAGCTGTCGCTCACTTGGCTGGGTTGGTTGTGCGGCGCTGGGAGAGGGTTCAGCCGTCGAAGGCTTCTGCCAAGATTTTCTGCATGACAGCACCCTCCTTACCGCAGTCTGTGGCCGGATTGAGCTTCTTCCCACGCTTCCCAAGAGCAGACCTGTAAAGGAAAGGAGTTCTGACATGTCCAGGCTGTTCTCCTTGGAGGACCCTGCAAACACAAGCTGCTCCCTGTCCCAGTGCGTGCAGCCTGTGTGCTAACAGCAGAGAGGTACTGGCCACACAGGTGGAGAGAATGGGGCTCTGGTGCTGGCTTCCTACCTCGGAAGGTGGTCTGACCCTAAAAATGCTCATGGGAGTCTTGCAAGCAGAGGATGGTGCTCCAAGAACAGGCCTTGCTGTCATTCCCTCTCACTCCACCTCCCTGAAAAGCAACTCAGGGAATGTCATCACTCAACAGGCTTAGGACAAGCGCCCAAACTGTCAAAACAAATGAGAGAAAGTGCTCAATGGCTGAAACAACAAAGGTACTAGCGAAGAAGGGTGAGATAGGCAGTAATGATGGAAGGATGCTTTATGCTAAATGCCCTGAATTGCATAGTCTAGTTCATATTTCAAGCCACTGTAACTGGCTGTTTCTTTCAGGCTGAGCTTATTGCCACAAGTGTTCCTTACGTAAGAATTTCCAAATTGCGGCCATGTCAGCCTATCAGCTGGTCCTTGGTTAAGTACCTGGGCGGAGATTTGAGTCAAAGGTGGCATTTCTCGTCTTTGAAACAATTACTGCAGCTTTTTTTCTGAAGCACCTTTCATTTGCCATCAGCTTTCTTGAGCTGTGAAGACCAGCACATGGCACAGCTTTCCAGTGTGGATACCTGCCTGTAGTTAATACCAGCTTGCTCTTCCTGCTCTTCCTTCTCTTTGTCTTCAGCTTGTTACAGAGGACACTGAACACATGTTGCATCCTGAAATCACCCATGGTCGTGTTTTTCTAGGGGTCACTGCTTTCCAAGAGAGCTAGAAATATAAGTCCTTGGAGGTTACACATGGAAACACTCTGAGTGATTTCCTTTTCCCTCCCTCTCTCCATTTTGCACCCTGTCAGGTTTAAATCCACTTCGCCCATGCCACGCTTATCCGCATTGTTCTAAATTCCTCCTCAAAATGACAGTCAGTATCTATTCAAATGCTTCATACAGCAATCTTGTTATCATCATCAGCCAAACGTGTAATTTTCTCCTCCTCTCCTCTCCCCAAAAGTATATGATCTTAGTTTATTAGATTCTATTTCTATAAAACAAGCCGTGGTATGAGGTACAATAAAAATATAGAGAAAGGTGATGAGGCATCTTATTTCCACCTCTGAATTCCAACTGGCTTTCCAGATATGCAAGAAATTAAGCCATCATTAAGAATAGGCATGTTAATCCCTCTTAAAATCTTAGCTGCCAAAGCAGAGGTGACCATTGCTGGCTTTTGAAGGGCATAATACTGTTGAACAGAACAGGAATGTACCCGGCTGTGATTTCCTTGCGTATCTTTAGTGAGAACCCCCTGACAGGATGCTAATGGCTGGATTCATCTACTGGAGAAGAAGTGATTATTAGAAATGTAGAGATGATAGTTTAACATCACAGTGTATGTGCAAGTTCTTTATTTTGGACTTGAGATCTTAAAGATCCTCTCAAAGGTAATCAATGACACTTTAGTACCCTTTGAAGCTTTTATTCACAACACTTGCATGGTACTTTGTGCCACATTGACTTTACTATTTTCCTCCAATTTTAAACAAAATGACTCTAGACCTGCATTTAAGATGCTGTAAATGTGGTGATCTGTCAGCCTCATTCATGCAGTACATAGGGGCTCCCTTTTTGCAGTAAAATCTGGGGTCATCATTGCATTTTCCTTGCTCTAGGACATCAATGGGCTAATTGTTTAACTCTGTGCTTGCCATTTTGGTAATTGATACACTGCACCATAAAAGAACACAACAGGATGGGCATTGACCTACCAGAGAGGTACAGTGTCTGAAAGTAAAATTGATGTAACACTAAAGTAAACTGGACTGTGAGGCTCTGAAGGGCAATATCATATATGCTAAGTGAATTAGTGCTGGATGTTCAAACAGCTTCTTTAAAAATGCAAAAGCAATTTCCTAATTTTAAGTCTGCGCATATATTTAGGGGGGAACCTTAAACAGGCTCCTCTTTTTTTTTTTTTAACTGCAACTTTAATCTCACACAGCCATGTGAGCTAATCGGTGTCAGAAACAGCTACCCTGGTCCAACCTGTAATATCCTTCATGAGAAGGAAGAGCCATCAAAAACTACCTGTAAGAGGTATTAGTTACATTCCTTGGTGTAATACTGGAAGCATCCAGCTATAATGCTGGTGAAAATGGTGTGAAAGCCAATTTAGAACAGAATAAAATAGCTATGTGCAAGGTCTTTGAAGAAGAGACTGTAAATGTGCAACATGAAACAGGGAAATTGTTTTAGCTTCCTTATGATTTTAAGCCACATTACATTTGCTCTGCTATCATTGCTATCACAGCAGTAAGAACACTATAAAACCTGGCAGGAGGAGCTGAGAAGGCTTCTTATACCACAACACCTAAAGACTCCCCTTTCAGCAGAAAAGAAACCCCACCACAATTTGTGTTCCATCCCAAAATCCACCATTCAGATTTTCGCCATTCACCTCGCCTATCCCACTCTGCAGTGCTTGATAACCTCTTGCTTTTCTGTTGATTTCTCTATACGGAAAAAGTCAAAGGCATTTTTATCTCATGGATATAAACTGGCAAACTACATCTTTAAAAATATATCAAAAAGTACAATTTATTCATCTGCCTGGGAGATGCCATGACTCTCTCATTCCTCCACATCTTATATTCAGACAAGCTCTTCCCTGCAGCTGGTACCGCGCAGGCAGTTCTCCTCGCGGCTCAAAAGGTTGGAGTCAACCTCACTTCAAAGGAAATCTTCTTCCCAAGCACCGCCTTGTGACCCACCTGCAGAGAAGACCACGAAGAGTTCAGGGATCAGCGCCCCGAAGTCATGCACGGCCCAGGCTGGACTTGGCTACACCGTTCGCTCCAACTGTCAGCACTAAAAGTTTGGCACGAGGCGTGAAATATTTAACCAGGCTGCCACTATGTAAAAATGATAGAGTGTGCCTGAGCAGAACATCTGTCAGCGAGGTGGCAGCTGGCAGAGCCTGGCAAGGATTTTCTGGAGAGAAATGGGCCATAGCTTCCTAATAGAGAGCTGCAATGCTGAGCTGCCTGGAAGGGTGAGGGGAGCACGTGTGAGCGAGCGTGTTGCTCACTCAACGAAGAGCCAGGAGAATGAGTGCCCCGAGGAACCTCATTTGGAAGGGCAGACACGAGTGCTGCAGAGTGAGAGAAGAGATATGGATGAGTGCCGGAGCATGTGTGCTCAGCAGGGTGATTCTTCATGGCCCAAGCAATGGTCTCTGATTACCTGCAGGCTCTTGCTAACCTGGGTCCTTCGGTGAAGCATGATCCCAGACTTCATTCCTTGAAGATTTTTTTTTGTACGTGAAGGCATCTATCTCCAAGCCTTTCAAGAAGGGGACACCTGGAGCAATCTGATGGTCTCCCCATGGGCCCAAGCTCTTGCCTTGGTGGTCTCGCTGCAGATGGGGCTGAGCAGCCCAGTCCACAGGTAGGTATCCAGGACCTGGTGCACCAGAAGGCAAGAGCTTTGAGTCCAAACATCATCCAGCACAGTATGGGGAGAGGTGGGTCTGATGTTGCTCTCCTTTCTGTATTCCTACTGCTTTCAAAGAAGCTATATGTGACCTTCCCCATAAGCAGACTTTGTGTGGCCCATCAATGGCTTGCTCCTTACTCCCCCCAAGAACCCAATTCTCCCCAAAATGAGCTCACAGTAGGACTTCCATGAGAAGGGACGCTAGCAGGCACGTGTGCTCAGGAGGGCATTACAGAGCCTTAGAGCTCCCCCAATGGCACAGGGAGGTGTGGCTGGAGGATGGATGGGTACTGGAGGGAGGCGAACAAGGAGGGGCTGAATCCGACTGTGAGAGGGAGCAGGCTTGTGGGTGCTGAGGAGGGATGTTTGGAGAGAGCTTCAGGGATGAGATGGTCTGCGGAAGTCAACCTGGCTGTGACAGCTCTTTGTAAATACAACAGGGCTTCAGTTCACCATGTGAATGCTTTAGCTCCGTGCCAGGGTAACTTCTTAGGTGCCCAAACAGGTACCCACACCCCCACTCTCTTCTTTCAGCAGATAATGCAAAGGTTAAGGAAGGCAGTAATTAATTTCCCCATCATTACCACTGCCATCCTGCACATACCTCTGCTGGCTGTTGAATTTACCAGTAGTCTGAAAACAAACATTTCCACCTTTTGCACTAAGGTAGAGACTGCCAGGCACTGGGAGTTTTATCCATGATGCAGGGCACTCGAAAGGGTTAATCAGCCAGGGGGACATATTGTTTAAGAGCTTGAGTGTGGGAGTGAGACAATAAGAGAACAGAGTTGGGCTCAACTTCTTTGCATTCTCCCCCACGCTCCTTTTGGAGGGTGTTTCAGGGACAGGCTGCGAGGAATGCACACTATCTAATCTGCATGTATAATGTAAATATGCACATTTTTATTTGCTCTCTCCATCTGCAGGGAACTTGCTGGCATCAGAACAGCCATGTGGTCTCCCAGCAAAGTTGCCTTGTAAAAGGAGAGGAGGAGACTTAAGCAGGGCTGCTTGCTCTCTGCTTCATGTGCACACCGTGCAAACGAGTGCACAAAGTTCGTCCTACTCACACCTTGACACGTTTGCTCCTTAGTCTCAGGACCTTGGAAAAAAAAAGGCTGGACTTGTCTCCTTACAGGGAGCTGGTTCATTGACTGAGCTGGAAAATCGGTGCGGAGGGAAGGAAGAGAAGAAATTGCACTTGGCCAACCTTGAATGATCATTTAAACCAATTTCTCTAGCAAAACAGAAAGTTAAAAAATAATTAATATTTAGGGTAGGACAGGTAGTTTTCATCTTTTGGAACAGACAAAATTAAATGGAGGCAAATTCAAGAACGCTAAGCTTTTCAGCATGAGGAAATCAAAATGTTTCATCTGAGATGTCAAAATAAAACATTTAGGCTGTGTGTTTTGCAGGTTTTTTTTCCTGTTTGCATTTGAAGCAAGTTCAGCAATTTGCAGATTGACTAAAGCAGCCTGATTCTGCATTTTTGCCTAAAAAAAAGTGATTTCCGCCAAGAGCTGTCTCCCAGCTCTATTGTGGCCTTCTGAACAATGCTCATTACACTGGCTGGGGAGCAGCAGCAGCAGCTGGAGCCGCTTGCCCTGCCATCAATAGCTCGCAGCACTCAAAGTCCTGGCTACCCTATAAATCGTCTATCTCCCGACTGGCTGAAATATCTGACTTTGCTCTCCAAAATGTTTTGGACCCAGGTCACTTCAAATCAGGGGGAGGCATGCTGTGCAGAAAGGAAGGGTGCAAAAGCACAGAAGATTGCGCAAAGTCACCAGGATCTAGTGAAAAGTTCCTTCATAATGTCTTTCAAGAACATAGATCTGCCTTTCCGTGGTTTTGTTTTGGTTTTTTTTTTAAGGCATGACCGACTCAGAAGGGATTTTAATCTATTTTCCTTATTGTTCCGCAGCATGCATGTGTATTTGTGTGAGGTATTTGTGTGTATGTGATTGTGACAGTATAAATATTAATAGCACAAGGGTGAGAATACATGTGGCCCTCAAATGAGGTTATATAAACACACAGCTGCTGCGCTATTTGTAAATTTATAAAGACACATTTCCATCAAGAGTGTGAAAGTCAAATAAGCGTGCAGGGAGAGAGAGCACATATGCTTCATAAACCGCACAAGAAGCCTATAGGAATTACATGGTGCTACTTAAATCCTGGTCCCACCGAGGTCAACTGGAGCTGTGTCACTGACTTCACTGGGATCAGGACTTGGCACAAGGCACTTGCTCTGATTTCCCTGGATAAAGCAGATTGAGCTACCGGAGAAACAAAGGTCACACTCCTGTCACAGTAGCAAAAGTGCCGATCCCTTGTGGCTTACTGACATCTGAGCCTGATGGGGACGATGCGGCAGCATAACACCCCACAGAAGACAGCCTCCAGTCTTGCCTCCTGCAGACTCTGCTGTTGATGGGAAAACAGGATCTGTGCAGGGAGGTGAACACGGAGCAAAGCAGCTCTGCGTTTGCCTCCCGCATTCCCCTACGCACTGAGCTCTGCTAGAGGGGGACAGTGGTGGTGCATCGGCCAGACCAACAAAAGAGCGTCGCTTCCGTGTTTGAAAGGGTGGTGTGTTGACAATGCGCAGGCCAGACCTGTGGACTGCCGCACAGTCCCATATGTGTGACTTTAGCAGCTGCTTGCACTCACGGTTTCCCCAGGGGGGTTTTGTAGTCACTGTCAGACTACATTCTGGATGACAGGAGCTGATGGGTCTAAGGTTTCATCCCATGGACAAGGTGGAGCATGAAAGGTAGGAAGGTTTCAGGCACAAACAAGAATTGTTTGGCTAGTGAAATGGATTAAGAAATCAAAACCCCCTCATTTTCTGTGACCCTTAAATTCTGAGGTGCAATATTACATTTTTCTTACTGCGGAAGATGCTACTCAGATCCCAATGTCAAGTCGAGGATCATTATTTGGGCTCACAGAATTACCTTGGTCATGGTAGCAGCTTTTGAATAAGGGGCATCTTCCTAAGAGGCTGTTCTCAGCCTGCTGCAATGGAGCAAGCCCGTGACCAACTCAGATAAAGGCTCAGGCATGTGGATATTTGTTTGAACCTCCTCTACATCCTGTGTTCCTCCAGGTTTGGTAGAAGTGTCCGAGGAGAAGCTCATGAGAAGTTATTCCACAGCCTTCCTGAGGCAGCCTACCTCATAGGAGTGGCATAATAATCTGCTGTTTTTTTTAGTTTTTGTAGGGTCACTGTTGCTTTAATAATTGGGCCAAAATGTAGTCACCCAACCCTGGGGGGACATTCTTCATGGGCACCAAAGGCCAGGATTTCTCCTTTCTACCTCCTTCACCAGGGTGTCTGAGTTGGCGTAAGGTTGGCCCAGAATCCCTGAGTACCCAGTGAAGAGAAAAAGGCATGTCCGGATGGCAATTCAGACCTTAGGGAAGTGGGTTGAATCCAAGCTTCATTCCACCTTTGATCAGGGAAACTTATCTTCTAATGGTCTAACTTTGTCGTCAGTGGAGGGCATCCATCTGGGGGAGGTTTTATGCAACAGGTTGGGCTGTAAATGCGTACTAGTGCACTACACACTCGCCTCCCTCTGCAGATAAGACCTTATACTGAGATGAGAATAAGAGCTTTTCAGGTAATTGAATTTTCGGTTCACTAGCAGGAACACTTCTTTTTTGTGTTGTTTTTGACCGGTTATTTTCAAGCCAAAAGTAAAGGAAAAAAGAAAAAAAAAGCATCTTGGTTTGAGCAAATCATTTCTTTTGTCCCTTTATAAGAGGTAACAGCTGGGTTTTGAGCACACCTTTCAAAATAAAATGGAAGGCAATTTCTAACCAAACCAAATTTATGAAGGAAAGATCAAAATATTTTGTTTGAAAGTTGCAAAATGAAACATTTAGATTCGAATAACAAATTCAATGTCAAAATGAAGTTTCTAAATTCCCCCTGCAGCCGCTGGGAAGGATTCAGTGAAGCAAATATAAATTTGCAAAAAGTTGCTGATATCAAATCTGCATTGCCCACTGAAAGAAAATAATCCCAAAATGTTTTTCTGATCTAAAAATGATTTCACAAATGGAAGAGATCAGGCAGCTGTTTCTTGGACACAGTGCAGAAGTGTTTTAGCTAAAGTTTCAGCAAGTCATCCCTAGGCTTTACAGCAACGTCTCTGTTCAGTGATCATGAATCCCTTGCAATTTGGTACATAAAATTGTCCTACTAGTGCCATCACAGATGGAAGACAGTCACCTCATCCAGACCGCAGTATGAGAGCAACCTGGGCTTGATTTATCGTACCTTTCTTTAAGTTATTTGTATTTGTTCCAACCAACAGACTGGCTTTTGCTATACTTAGTTTCAGTCTGGGGAGAAGGGCCTGAAGGGAGCGATACAAATTTCATGGGAGCGTTTTGTATTTTATCCTAAGTGTTTCTTTCTTCCTTATTCAAAATACGAGTGAAAGAATGGGGTTGGGGGGAAACAGTGTTTTCCCAGACTAGTACAATTCTGCCAATGGAGGAGACACATAGGTTTTGCAGAGGAGGCCGGGGGATGATTTAGAAAGCCATGGCAGCTGTTGATCTCCCAGTCTGCAGGGTGGGGGGAGCACCACTGGCTGTCAGTCAGCAGCAAATCTTTTTCTGGGTATGTAACACACCGGCAGGTGGGTATGGCTGAGAAAAGCCTGGAGACTTCAGAGGACCTATGGGCACACAGAGAAAAAAGCCAGTCTCTTGGTGTCCTCTAACCCACACATCATCATGGACACCTCACATTGCCTTGCCTGGGTCGGGATTTGAGTGCGTGTGGAGGGAAGGAGCCACTGCCTGATCGGAGCCGCTGCCTGATCTGAGCCGGCTGATCTGCAGGAGATTCAGCAACACCGGCAGAAACGCTTTTCTCAGCTGCCTCATCATCCTCAACACCGTCCTTCAGACGTGTACTTAGCTCAGCTGGACGGCCTGGCCCGATGCGCCTGCTCCATCATTATCCAGACAGGGATTTGGAAAGCTACTTGAAATGCCCATGATTGTGCTCGTGTTAGGTGGCAATTTGTCAGCTGGAGCCCAGTGTTGCAGTCGGCAGGAGGGCAGGCGACCAGCAGAGATGGCAGCCCACCTAGGGCAGGCAAAGGGTGTGCGCGTGTGCGTGATCCTTCTTTCCCTTCTCACTGTCATTTCCTGGGCTTCTCCCTTCCGCACTTGAGAACAGCCTGTGGCAAAGCAGGGTCACTAAACTCTTTCCTCTAGCCCTCTCCAAATACATTTAAAAGAGGAGATAATTTATCTCCTTGTGGATGGACTCAAGAGCTTCGGAGGTTGAAATCTTTGCCTAGTTTTAGATGTGTAAACATCTGAAATACTTTTTAAGCCATGAGGTCAGGGATATAAAGAGGACTGTGTGTTTCCACTGGTGAAGTTATTCTGGATTTCCATCATTGCATTGAACAGATTGCACTGATTTTTCCTCCCCTGTACAGTCTGCAGGGGGGGGTGTTTGTACATGGGGACATCAGCCTGGCAGCTTCCACCAGCTTTGCTTAGGTGATGCATGAGTGATGGGCTCTGCCTGGGGTTGGTGCTGGTGTGAGCTGTGCCCTGACCTTAGTGCCACTGTTCAGACAAGAATCCCCTCTGATTTTTTCCAGGCATGCTCTGTATAGACTAATGTAAGGGCCCCGGCTACTGTCCCTCTGATGCATGCGCTTTTCACTTTGATTTTCCTCTCCTGTCGCACACGGAGCTGCCAAGAATCCAGGCTGTATGATTGCATATTCCCCATATCCCTTCACGATGGATATTAATCTGCTCAGCTGTATTTCACTCTGATTTCCTTTGGTAAGCCCTGGGCTGGAGCACAGGGGAAGATGAAAGGAGGCATCGTGCAAAGTCAGGCACAACCCCTGGAAGCAGCAGGGGTTTGGCAAGGATGGGGCTGTGGCTCCCCCAAGACTGTATCCCGGGATAGGCTGGGAGTGACATGTGAGAGGTAGATATGGGTACAAACGCTCAGCCTGATGAGGAATCACATGAAAGATGCCATCCTCAACAGGGAAATAAGCAGATTTTTGGGGAAGGAAAAGTGTTTTCCCCAAAGGTCAACTTGTGTTGGTGTTACAGAAAGTCACTGATGGCTGAGAAAATTGGTAAATCCTCCAAATGAACAAGAGTGTTTGGGAATTTGTCTAGGAAAGCTGCATAGAATAAATGAATTTGCTAATTGTTACATACCAGGTTATTTTCCTTGGCTCCAATTATGTCCTTCCAGCAAAATAAACTGCTTCTCAACCCCTCCCCGATAAGTGAGCAATGGAGTAATTACCTGAAATATTGCACTTGAATAGGAAAACCACCATTATTAAAGCTACGACAAACTATAGGGTACTGCTGACTCTCACCGTTCTCCCTGCAATATTCTTCTATTGTGTAATTCCAGATTTATGACACCTGCTATTCTCTGTCCCTTTGAAATAACAATGTCTGTCTTTATGCATCACTTTTCCCCCACAGATCTCAAAGTACTTCACAAAGGCGAGTATGATTATTATTATTTTACGGATGAGAAATCCGGACACAGGGAGGTTAACTGCCATTGGACTATCCTACATTTACTCGTCTACCAACAGATCATCCATCTGTGATGCAGGTCAAATTTCTCTCTTTCATTCCTGGATCACTCTCTCTTCTCTGTTCATCCCAATAGAGTCCAAAAGCTTATGCAGAGGTTTAAATTTATGTGGAGTTATTGACACTGTGTTCTGCTCTTTGTCTCTCTGTGGTTCCTGGAAATTCGGCTATTTCTGCCTGCTTTAGAAAGAGCTGAGATAATTTCTTTTTCTATGAGCACAGATTACAAAAACAGATCTGGTTCATGTATCTCCCAAACTCTGAAGGAGCCTGACTGTGGGAATCCAGTTAAGACTGTTTGCAGGATAAAGGATAATTACAATATTCATTATTTTAGACTCAGGTTTCCACTCCAGTGTTGCACCTGGCTTCATAAGGTGAAATGCTGGTGTCTCTTTATATTGGAGTTTTGTTGGCCCATTTCTTCCCAACAAAGCTTATGGTTATGTTAAAAAATTCAGAGGAACTATATTTAAGACAGAAGCCTGTGCCTGACCTTTTTCACCCAGCATCAATTGTGTTGAGGAGAGAAAACGAATCTTTGCCTTTGAATGATAAACTGTTTAAAAATAGGGCTTATAACGGCAGCACTGACAGACTTTCATTTATAGCAGCTTCAGTAGGATGAGGGTAGTATATTTCATGGGACAGAAAAGAGCGACAAGAGGAAAGAGAAAGAGAAAAAAACCAACATTTATCTCTGAGGTGATCCCTCAGCAAAACCAATTACGGGTCCTGTTCTTCTGAAGGATGCGGAGTGGCTGGCAAAATATCAAGCAATGGTGCAGAGGATGCTTTTGTCACACCTGAATTTCCCTTTGGGACTCAGGTAGGACACCAGAGACAGAACAGATGAACAGATATAATTCAGTTGGTCTCAGTAGATTTGCAGATGCTTATTTGTGCCAGAACCTTCACCCTCTGAAACCCTCTTCTGTTAGCACAATGTATACTTCGGTGGAAGCAGAGTAAACTCAAAACATCCTCATCAGAAGACCACTAAAATAGCTGCACAGGGGCAGCTGTCTTGGCCGAGGTCTAAAAAAGAGCGTAAGAATAGGGCAAGGATTTATGAGGCTTTCTTTACATCTTTCTGAATTCCCGATGGTTTTAGCCCTTCCTTGCTCTAGTTCTCCTCTTGCACTCCCCGTGCACAGAAACTTCCGGGTGCACATCATGGTACTGTACAGACATTTGCACTTAAATCTTGAATCCGAATAATGAACCACAACATTGTGTAAGGGTCCATGCAAACGAAGGTCAAAGCCACTTGGATCACAAATACAGATGACTACGCAAAGGCTTTAGAATAATTCTTAAGCAGAGAATAATTAGAGACATGGAAGTAAATGTAAAATGGGATAAAATGTTAGATAGGTTTACCAAAGACACAGAGAGTGCCAGACTAACTCAATATCCTCCTTTGATAAGATAATTGATTTTCTAGACAAAGGAAGTGCAGTAGATCTCATCTATCTGGATTTCAGTAAAGCATTTGATATGGTGCTGCATGAGGAATTATCAGTTATTTTGGCAAATATGGGATTTAGCACAGGAACTGTAATGCAAACAAGGAAATAGCTGAAGGGGAAACAACAATAGGTTTTAAAGGAAGAAGCGTCAGGTGGAAAGAAGGGTACTAATGGGAATACTAAAGGGGCTCCCTGGAGTCCAATCTGGTTTAAACTTTCATGGATGCTCTGTGTACAAAAAGTACATATAACATTTTCCTGTGGGTACAAACCTGGAAAACATTGCAAATGGGAAGAAGGGTTAGATGATTTTGAGTGTTGGAACAACAAAACCAGGATGGGATTTACTAGTACAGACTGCTATGTCATGTATTTAGGTAACAGTATCAATATTTTTTACTATGAGCTGGGAATCTGCCACTTGGAAATGACAAAAAAGGATAAAAATGTAGGTGTAACAATTGATGACCAGGTAGCTATGATGCACCAATGTGACATTACCATTAAAAAGGTCAATGTTGGGCTTGAGTAGAGCAGCTGGCGTAAGTCTATTTGAATCAGAAAAGTACTGATGCTGTTGTGCAGGGTCAGATCTCCTGATCTGGTGACGGATGGTCAAGAGGGGTGCATTCAAAGTGGAGCAGTTGTAGAACAGGACAATGTGACCGAGGGAATGGAAAGCTAGTCCTACCAGAAGAATTAGGAAGACCCGGCTTGTACAGCCTAAAAAACTGAAGACTGAGATAACTGTAGTGCTGTAAACACCAGGAGAGAGCAAAAGCACTTTAACCTAAAAGACAAGGCTGATACAAGAAAGTACCTGTTGGTAAAAGATATTCACACACTCATTTGTCTTGGATTTCAGAGGACAATATAATTCTACCAGAATAGTGAACTTCCTTTTGGGAGAAATGTTCTTTTAAAAAACCTGATAATTTAAAAATGGAAAGGGATTGGTTGTGGCAGAGCTGTTTTGGGGAGACTTGAACAACACATGCCCAAAATGTTCAGTCTCCAGCACTGTTTTTTAGTCCCTTTTTAATCAGCACAGAGAAATGAAATCATAAAACAGTATGAATAAGGAAACAAACAGCCAGTCTCCTGGTTATACATTCTATCAGTCCCCTGCTGGTGCCTTGGCTTAGAATTATTTGTGTTCATTCTCGGTGTCTCATATCTTACCAGTTCAAGTCGATTTCTAGCACATATTTTTGCATTGCAGTTAGGTACATTGAGCTCAGACTGAAATACAATATTCACAGCTCCCTGATAGCTGTCATATCTCCTTTAATATGGATTCCAGAGGTAAATCTTGCACCCCAATGACAGGGACGTATTATTCACCTTTTAAAATGACCTTGCCTTCCATCCAGACCTCAGTGGTCAATCTAAATTGTGTTGCTCTGATAAAATGTAGTTAGCTGATGAGGTCAGAGACATTTTTTTCTTCCTTAGGCATAGCCTGCATCCATGGTTTGTAGTGGATTAGTTGGCACTGACAGAGTGATCTTTGCGTCGGAGACACAGATTGACATGATGGGCATGAGCAGTTTAGCAGGCTGGAGGCAGGGAAGCAGGAGTTTACAAGCAAATCGGTTTAAGTACAGATTGTTTTGGCTTTGAGAACAGCAGCAGGGTGCTCTGAAGTTGCATGCTGCTGCAGCTGTTTCACCATTAGTTGAAGAAGAAAAAAAAAAAAAGACAAGACAAAGGAATAATATTTGAATAGCAACAAAATATTTCAAAATAGGTTAAAAAATTTTAAAGGGCATCTTGTTGAGTGATAGGGGACAAGAGGTGAGATTGGCATCAGCAAGACAAATAGGGATGACTATATAGAGCAGACTCAGAGAATCGCCCTCTATACTAATCCATAAAATATCAATTCAACAGCCTGGACTAGGAATCCATTTAGTAGAGATGGGGATAATGCAGAGCAAGCAGTGTACATGCAAAAATAAGAGTAAAACCAAGTAGAGATAAATCAGGATGGTCTGCTGCGAGCTCACAAACAGCAGGGATTACACACTGCACAGCTCTGTAGGGCTCTGTCCCTGCTATATACATCAACAGATCGAGACACTGCTGTAATGTCAACACAGCTGCATTTTGGAGCAACTTCAGCCTTTCATCAGAGAAGGCGTAAACTTCTCTACTCACAGTCCCTGCTATTATGAACTTAGAAGTCATTTAAAGATTAGCTGAGATGTTATTTCTATCAAGCGCTCTTTAAGCTTGGCCATTAGCAGCAAATTGGCTGTGGATAGTGTCAGAGCACCTTTCATTCTAAAAGACAGCTTGCAGGTGAGGGAGTTCCTGAACTAGAGGTGATATCCTTATATTTAATAATGACTTACAGAATTTTCTCTCTTTATTTATCCAGCCACTTTATGAACCCCTATAGAGATTTAGCACCCACAACGTCTTGTGCCAAGGAGTTCAACAATGTATTGTGTGCAGAGTGATCTCCTGAGGTATGTTTTGAACCCGTCATCAACTAAATTTATTTGATAACCCCCCATTCTCTGACTGAAAGAGCCAGTGCATGATAATTCCCTATTTATATTTTCCACAGTGAAATAACAGCGGAAGGAAAACGTCTCCATGTGTGTCCATAAGTATCTAATTTTGACCATGACAGACGCTGGCTTTGAGGGCATGTCAGTGGGTCCCAACTCTCCCTTTGCTGCACAGCTGGAACAATGGGATGGCAGAAATTAGGACATCTTGAAGACCCTGTATTTTCTGCTTTTTTCCCCTTCCCTCCATTCCCCAGACTTACTTTGAGGCTGATGACTTACAGTGCCCATGTAACTTGCCCGGGTTTCATGTCAGTGCTGTTTCTGACCACATTGGCTGAAGCTCCCATTATATAGGGAACAAGGCATATGCACAAGAAAACTATATTATTTAACTTGAGATGATAATAGCGGGAGCTCAAGTTTCACTGATTTGTTGACAATGTCATAACCTGCCTATGAATAGCAGCACAGCACAGTCAGAGGAGCGCAGCTAATTGAAGTCCATTTTGGTGAAACTACAAGGGAATTTGGCCTCTTGTTTAACAGCATTCACTTAATTTACTATGTTCCAAAGCAAGGATCAATAAACAAACAAACAAACAAAAGCTTTTGAGTTTATTCAGCAGAGAAAGAATTATGACATGAAGGATAATGCCTCCCTATTTTATAATACCTTTGGCAATAATATATTGAAATTGTTATGAAGCCATGATCATATCAGAGACATTGAGCAAAGAAACAACCACAACAAAACTCACTTGTACATATATTCCTTCACATGAGAGACAAATCAATCCATTCTCATAAATAATATACAAAATCCCTTGAACAGCTCAAAATTCAATACACTTATTAGAATGTCACTAGAGTCCTGGGAACCACGTGCATAAAAACATAGGTGGAAAGAATGATCCAAGCTCCATCATTTCAAGAATTCCTAGATAAGAAGTGGTCATTAGAAGTCCCATCGGATTTTATTGGAGGGAAGGGATGTCACATACCACAGGAACCCCGCTCTTTGCTCTCATGCTGGTCAGCTGTGTTTGTTGAGAGGTTACTAAGTTTTATGCAAGGCGGGTGAAATCGGATGAGGATGTGGGCAAGACTGGGGATTAGACATACAATTTATGGGGCTGTTTGGGCAAAGAAGACAGTAAATCTTTTGTCGCCATTTATAATATCATTTTGCACTGGTCCGATAACCTTTGAATCCTAGCAAGGTCATATATAAAGATCTTTTCCTAAACATAAGGCCCTCCTTTTTGTCTTTCTGTCTTTCAGGCATGCTTATATCCTGGTGTACCAGTATGAAAGTGCTATGGAACACGTTCTGAGTGTTAAAATTAGGGTGCTTTATGCAAATAAAAGCTGCTGAAATATAAGATCTTTTACTGGTCATATCTGGAGGACTTTATATACAAAATGGGTCAAATGACGATCACACATGGTGCTGTTCCAAGGCAGAGCTGTTTCATATTTTTTTAACTTCACCAGCCTTGCCTGTGCAGAATTAGTAGCTATCATGCATGCAAAAGATAGAACTGTTCCAATTGGTTTCACAAAGGCTACCTCTGGTCTCAAATGGATAAAAATCCTCATCTTTTGGAGGAAGGACTCCACTGAAGATGCTGGAGACACACAGGTATTACATGAGGATAACAGGCCAGCTTTAATGTGCTCAGCCCCAGTCTGTAGGTCACCAACACATCTCTCATCCTAAACCTTTAACCAGAGCATGGAAGAACAATAAGTGTCTCTTGGGACAAATATTACTATCACTGTAACAGAGATCTCTAAACTGAGCCTTAGAGCTGTTGCAACTTTGTTCCTTAAAGAACGGGTGCACCAGAGTTTTGCTTCTAGCTTCTTGACCAGTCCTGAAGGGATCCTGCTTTGAGCATGGGCATTTCACAGCAGCGTTCTGTTTTTGACTGGGATGTTTCTTACTTTGTGAGTAAAAATTTCCAAGGGTCATTCCTGGTGGTAACTCATCTATACCCTGATACTGAGCAGTACGGAAAAAATCCCTGCAGGCTGCAGGATACATCCCTGTGTCCTCAAAACCCATCGTGTGCATATTTTGCCTCCAAACATCTGTTGTTTGTTGATATTCCAGTAATCCTGAGTCCAGAGACCCCCAAATTCTCTTGGTTCTTCTTCCTTCCTCACACCTCATCTCTGGTGACTCGATCCACACTAGGCCACCTTGCCTTACAGCCAAGGCTACCTCTGGAGTGAGAATTCTGCCTTTCTTCCCCTAAAAACCTTCTCCAACGTTACGTCCCCTCTTGCACAGGTAGAGGAGACTGAAGGTGTCAGCCAGTCCCACACCAGAAGTGGGACTTTGTGCAGGCGGTGGGGCTGGAAGAGCCAACAAATCGATGGATCATTTTATGAATCATACTGTGTGTTTTTTAAATAAACTCAGGGAAAACTACATCTTATGCTGAGCATATGACTACCGTAATAGTTTGTCTCATAACAAGATTGTTAGCCAGAAGGGAGAGTGAAATTGTTGTTTTTTATATGTGTAACTAACCATTCCCGGACAGAAGGTGCATTTGGCAGAATTCGAAACACCGATGTGTCTGAGTGAAAGCTCCCCCTCAAGGCTGTGGGAACACCCCACTTGGTGCAGTCTGGGGAGCTGGAACAAACCCTGCATGTTGTGCACAGAAGTTAGAGTAATGAGTGAATTACTTGAGAGTTTTAGGCACAGATAAGCTTGTCTTGACAATGACAAGCACGTCAGGAACTCAGATTCTGCATCCTGGAGACGCTAAAGCAAATGAGGTGGTTCCTGCTAAGTAGCTACCTTGGGAAGAATTGTCTTATTTTTCATTATTTTTAAATAGAAAGCTTTTAAATACAGGTTCAAGAGGACTGAGTAGAGCTAATGCATCGGGAGCACTGAATGCTGGTTCTTCATCATCATAAAAACACTGATATGAATGAGGGAAGGAACAAACCATACCAGCGTAACTGGACAGCCTATCTTGGTGGTTCACTTCTATGCTTTGGATTAGAGTTCCTCCTATCTTCACAGCCCATTTAACCAAGTCCAAGTGCTTCCTTTCACTGCCTGCCATCCTAATCTATGTAAACCAGCTCAGTCAGGCATTTTTCATTGAATTAATACATATTAATGGGCAGTAATACATTTGTACGGTTGCATACATTTTCTTGAAGTACAATTTTCCATCTAAAGCATTTTATTCACATTGCCGCATGGTAACTGCATCCACAATAATATCTTTAGTGATTATTCATTACAGGAATAATACAGCTGTGCCAAACACTGTATTTTAGTGGATTGTTTTTTTTTTTAAACAGAATATGCGATTATATTTGTAGACTAATCATATTATTGTCATTAACTGAAGAAAATTATGTTCTGTTCAGCTACTGTGAAAAGCAGCGGACAGGTAGAAATCAGGCATCTTTGAGATATAAACAGAAATTGTTTTTAAGAGATAGAAAACAGTAGATGTAGGGTTTGGACTAAGCTCGTATCCATGATTTGGATGTAGAGATTATGAAGCCCATGAAATGTAGCAAATACATATAAACAGGTGCCAAATGTTATTATAAATTGGGCACAACCAAAGTTTAGATTAGATGACTGGAAAGTTGTCAAATAGATACATAACTCGTTCACGTTGGGGTTTCTATGTGCTTACAGACTTGGCAGATATCTCATCTGAGCCTGTGTTCAACTCAGATAGAACTGGGTATGAGTGAGGGACAGTTGCTGTTAATGGTCAAACAGTTGCTCAGTGTAACGCAATGCACGTGTAATAAGTGTGTGTTGGACATTCTTGTGTTTCCTTTGAAATGAATACTATGTAATGGAGACATAAGCAGGTAAAGAGGGTGGTGGAAGTGAGTTTGGCTTCAATTCACACTGAGTGATCTTTTCTCTGGGCTCACTTTTCTCCTCGTGCCCTGTACGATGCCCTCACTCCATCACGGGGTACCTTTGGGAACGCAAACAGACTGGAGTGCTTCAGTCAATTTGCCGCCACAGTAGGAAAAACCAGAGATACAAGACACCATGTGGAACAAGATTGATGGGATAATAATGTGTGTCCATCTTTCTCACTGGAAAACTTCAGCATCAATTATTGTGTCAGCTGTAATTGTGTTGTCTGTTGAGGAGAGGCAGGCAATGCCATTGTTCTAACGAGACAGGAGGGTCTGTCCTTTCCTATCATGATTCGATATCTTTCTGAAGGGAATAAAGGCATCTCTTGGAAACTCAGCCGCAACTAAACAGGCAAACCGTAGTTAGCTGCAGCAAAATAATTAGCAACATAAACACCCTCAGGCAATGAGCAATTCCAGTTATGCCTCCTATGGAGGCAGTTTGACCTCATTTCGTGTCTGTTATACATAACTTTCTAGGGTCTTATTGATACTATAGTGCTATGGGATCTGCCAAAGTTTGTTTCCATCACTTACCAAGGAAACAGCAGTTCTACAGTTGTTTAGGAGATTAATTAGCTTGTCAAATAATTAAGTAGACAGCCTGTAATGGAGATTCCCATTTCATAACTGATTTATCACTTCAGAAGCTTCCCAAATTTAACTTCTTTACGTGAAGATTTCCATACCAAGAGAAAAATATTAAGACATCACAGAATCACAGATCACAGAATGGTTCAGGTTGGAAGGGATCTTAAAGATCATCTAGTTCCAACCCCCCTGCCCTGGGCAGGGACACCTCCCACTAGACCAGGCTGCTCAAAGCCCCATCCAGCCTGGCTTGAACACTTCCAGGGATGGGGCATCCACAGCTTCCCTGGGCAACCTGTTCCAGTGCCTTGTGTCTGGGATTTTTTCTGATTTTGCCCTGGGTTTGTGAGGAATGTAGTAGTGATGCAGTAAATCCCACATATATTTCACTGGAACAACAAACTGCAAGTAATAAGTGAATTTTTAGGGCTGGATGACCATTTTCCTTTTGGCGGTAGCAGATTAGCATTGGCTCAATGACAAGATCAGATTTTTAAAATGAGCTGCTGTTGCAGTGAGTGTTAAAATTATTTGGTCATCTGCTGGTCTAATGATCAGGTCATGATTTTGGCAGACCCACATTCAGCCACCTCCTCTGCTGTGCAGCTACTTCGCTTTCCTCTGCAATACTGGTCAAGTCTCGCAGGACTGTGAGAGGTCCCACACATGAGAACCACATTCAGAAGAGCTTAGCTCCTGCCGCAGCACTTAAAGGCAGATTTTCCAGCTTGTTTCCCCATCTAAAAGGCTGGAGTTTTCTGGGAAGCTAGCACTGACTGAGGAGATTAGGCTCTTTGGAAAACCGTTGGTCCTCCATCATATTGTGCCTCATCTGAGAAATAGGGATCAATAGGGTTGCCCAGCAGCCTAAGGGAGGTGGGTCTTGGGGGAGGTGTTCAGTAATGAGCTAAGTAAGTACTGAGTGAATTAACACTTTTTATGTACACTAGCTCATATTTGTTTCCCTTGAAGCATTTGCGATACTTAAAGGGCTTCTCGGGAATTTGTAGCACTGGATCTCCAAAGTTTCACTGGTGTATTAGCTATCTGAGATGGAAGCCAGTAAATAGAAATGCCACGCACCATTCACCTTGCCCCTGAACGTAGAACTTCACGTGAAATTGTGACACACAGGACTGTGAAGGCTGGCTCTGCTGGTAAGATAAGCTCATTTTCATTGATTTTCTTGGAGGAATATGTATTACTTACATGAATATGCTGACATTTCGTTGGAGCACATATGAAAAATCCTGTCTATTTGCCTGCCAAAGACCTTCCCAGGAAAACAGTTGTGCTAACCTGTTTAAAGAAAGCATCCGCCAGGATATTATAACCCTGGGTGAACAGAAAAATACATCAAGATATAAACCTGAGACTGAATTTTGAGTCTGCATGTGTTCTGAGGGGACATTCGTCTGGGGCAGTTTATTCCAGCCTCTAGTTAACATGAATAATTGTTTTGTTTCAGGCTAGAAACTCTCGACCATCAATAAAAAATAGTTGGTGTAGTCAGCCTCCTGTGGGGTACCTAATGATCCATAAAACTGTTTAAAGGGAAGCTGCCAACCTGATTTTGGCCCAACCTGTGACTTTAGTTTTGATGTACCTATATTATACCCATGCACATTGGCATCTTTTGGCTGCAAAGCAGAAGCTTCAGAAAGTGTAGGATCGTCCGCACAGACGTAATTTGCCTCTTTTATGCACCTGGAATTGTATATCGTATTTCATGACATCATCACAACTGTAACTTCCGAATCACCAGTGTCCTGTGATCCTTCTCCCAAAGCGCTGGGAGACAGGGCAACTTCGTTATGGAAATGATGCAAAGATGGACAGGGTAATGAAAATGACTGGAGGAGAAGCCTCCATCTTCAGCGCCTCTAAAGATGTACACGCATTTACTTTAAAAGCATTGCTACCACTTTTCTTGCCTGGCTGCAGTGCATGCTTACACATATCTTATATTCAGACTCGCTGAGGAACGTGCGGCCAATACGATTCGTGATTGCATCATGCGTCTGTAAAACTCCAGCGTGTGACCAGTGACACATACATGAGGGGCACGGCTAGGACCTTGCAGGCAGTTGAGACCTTTCCCCCTCAGATGTGGCAAATGGTATGGCAACACAAATTACCTTGAGAGCATCCATTTGCCTTGTCTTTGGCCTTGCTTCACCTAACTTTGAAAGTTCTCCGCTGAGCATATCGGGATGAGAACTGACAATGCCGATTTGCTGCCTCCCTGTTGCTTCCCCCCCTGCCCCCCCTCACTTTAGACTAGGGCATCTCACTTGAAATTGTTTGCTGTCATAGTCGATCGCTTTAAGGACTCAGGGAAGAACACTTTAATTAGCCCTGATGAAGTGGCAGGAGCCAAGTGAAGCCTGGTGGCTCTTGCTGTCCTTATGCTTGTGTTTCCTGCCGTGTATACTTGCTGGCAGAATTTTAAACCTGTCTAATTGCTCTTTGTGGTGTCTAGACATCTTTAGCAAGTGCTTCTTTCCTTTCCTACTAGTGCTTACAATTTACATTTGCATGTTCCCCCCATTCACCTTGCACAATCTCCAGATAGATACATCACACAGCCCTTTACGCACAAAAAAAAGAACAAAGACAAGCTTGGAGGAGTTTGGAAATCGCACCATAATGATAAGCCATGATGTCCCGCCTTCCTCAGTGACTGATGGATCCTTGCACCCGTTTTGCATCACTTGCATCAGCGAGGGCTCCTTGCATCAGATTCGGATCCTTGCCTCCCAGTCTCCCACGGAAGATAAACCACAGATCTTTCACGGCAGAATCACTGCAGATGCAAATAAACGGTATCAACTCATTGCCCGCTTGCTGTTATTTTCCCGTCACAGTGAAGGAGCTCCGATGACAAGGAAATTATACTTCTTTTTTTAGAGGAGCCATCACACCATGTGAATGTAGGTGTTCGTTATTGATAATGAGAGGGCCAAATGCCCTAGACTGAATAGTCAAGGCGGGACTGTGGGAAGAGAGACACCTGTAGACATAGAAAATCGCAGGGGCATATAGTGGAAGAGTTTGTAACAGAAAGGAGATCTGCTGGCCCTCACCTCAGAATCCGACCGCCCTAGGAGGTATTGTGTGAGGGTGCTAGCAAAGCACCGGGTTCAGTCTCACAACCAGTAACTCTGATGTGTCGCTGGACCCTAAAAGGGCACCTGCAGTCACCCACATACACCCAACACCTTCACCAGCAGCCCGCTTAGCTCCTCTCCCACCACGCAGTGGAGTACAGGCATGGCCCAGGGTACCGCAGGATCAATCCTTTCCCCTTCAGCTGACTCCCATTTGCTCCCTCTGCTCTTGCAGAACATGAAAGTTTTCCTAAGCGGTATTAGAAAGCAAAATCCCCCTTCTAATTTGTCCTTCAAGAGAAGCAGCACAAAGAAGCCAGATGCCTAGCATATGACATTGGTAGATATTAGTCTAAGACAGAACAGATGATCATCTGGGAAGAAATCATCCCGTTGTTAATAGATCCTTCAGGAATTTTAGGAGACGGCTATAGCTTATGTTGGTCTCTTGAAGCTCAGCTGATTTTTCCTCTGTGCATGCTCTGTATTCACCCTTCTTTCTCTCCTTATAGATAAAGCTATAATTCAGATCCTCTTCATCTGCCACTCCATTTCAGCAATTTTCTCCAACTGATGTTTCAATGATACTCCTTCTCTTTCCTCAGTTTAATCCATAGGAAATGTAGAATTAATAGACTAACAGCTAATACCCAGTTCTATACCGAGGGGAGGGAAGATGGTTTATTTCCATGGGACCAAAATAACCTGAAATCACTGCAATTGAATTCCTTGCCTGCTTTGTGACCGCGTGGGAAAATTTAGCCCATGGCAATTAGGAAGAGAACTTGACAAACTAATTTTCGTGTATGAGCTGATTAGAATCTGCGGCGATGCTTCAGTAGGTGAAATGCTGCTTTGCTCCTATCACGGTTGCTGTCTCAAAATTCATCAAGTCCAATGTAACAATTACATTAATCACCCTGAAACTCTGGCAGGATGTCACACATCGTGAAGTCTGCCACAAAATGATTACTCAAACCTTCCCCCTCCAGAGAGGGCAGTACGTAGCCATACCTGGGCACATGTTCAGGTCAGAGCTGAGAAGCTGTGCAACGTGTCTTCCATGAATTCTGATGTGAAATGACTGTATCTGAAGCTAGCAAGTTAAGGCAGTTACAACTTTTGACACCGAACCAAAAATAGATACATATGTTGATGTGACAACCTTTGAGTGCTGTGACGAATGAACACTATTTTTTTTGCTGAAAAGTCTTCCTTGTTTTCAAGCAGCTCTGCTAGTTGGAAAAGGACAACGTGTACATGCTATCGTGAGAACATTCAGGAAAAACACTTCAGAATGACAATGCACAGCCAAGAAAATGTGTCTTTAAAGCCCCAAATCCAATAAACAAGGCGGGAAGACTTCCAGGGAGGTGCATCTTCTTGACTAATTTCTAAAGCAATGGCTCTGAAAATAGATGCTTCCTTCTCGCTCCTTGCTTGCCTCCTCTTCTCACCCTTAGCAGGACTGGCTTTCACTCACAAAATGACAGATCAGAAACAAATCCTGGTACTTATTTATAAATACGTCCCCATTAAACACTCCCTGTAATGACTGCAGAAGACAATGGGCCCTGGGCGACTCTCTTCCTCTCACAACAGTTCATAGGCTTCACTGCAATTATTTCCAAAGATAATTGTAAAGATAACACCATTTAAAATATCTAATGTTTTATTCAATATTTTGGTGAGTTTCAATTACTTCCAATTATAATTCAACAGCTTTCTATTTAAAACAATTATTGTCCTTTATAACCTGTTTCAAGTCAAATAAATTGTTTGCCTTTATTCATCATTGGCTTCTTCAATAGGTATTCATTCTAGGTCTCCCTTTGGTTTTCCAGTTCCCCATTAACTTGTGTAGCCTTTCATTAACCCCTTATGTGCCCTCCGTCTCTACAAGACAATCAAGCCTCTGACAAAAAGCTGTCAGTGCAGCCCCTGAGACAATCACAATCAATTAAACTCATTAAAAATCAATATGATTCAATTACAGGCAACAAGATACAGTTGTGGCTGATTGAATAGCGCAGGGGTACTTGGGGCTAAGCAAGGCCACTGGGGTGGTGGTGAGTTCCACCTCTAGGGGATGAGGGTGACACTATGAGTAATGACTTCTTACAGGGATATGAGGACAAGGCAAGCAAGGGGACTGTTGCTACAGTCCATCTTAAAATGGGACTACTGTAGGGTAAGACCATTCTTTTGTTCATTGACTTTTGTGGGGAACTAGTGCTTGAAAGGAAAGAGTCTCCATAAGGCGTGCTTGCAGTGATGTTAGCCTATATGTTATTTTCTTATTTCTTTGTAGCATAGAATATAATCATGCCCTGAAAACAGCAACTGGTTATCCTGTGATTTAAAAAAAAAAAAAAAAAAAAAGTTTGATCATAAAACTATCTGAATCTATGAAAAAAAGACCCCCCCCCTTCTCCCTTTCAGTGTGGGGCAGGAACAAATCCTTCATTTGCAAATTGTTGTCTCCTTGCAGTTCTTTGAAGGTGACAGTTGCTAGTTCAATAGCTTTACATAACTGCAAAAGCTAGTGGGGAATAAAAAAGTTTATTTTGTGATGTAGAACAGAGGCACTTTGTCCTTCATTTAACTCAATTTCTTTTTTTTTCCTTGATGAAAATTTGCTCCGTTTAAAACAAAGTTGCTGTTGTTTTGTTTTTAAAAAGTCATTGCATTTCCCAGGAGAAAAAAAAAATACACAAATCTTTCAATTAAAAACCACAAATTTTTTTAATCTTTTTTTCCTAGTGGGATATTGCTTAAAATGAAAGCATGTGTTCTTCTGCTTGGATTTTTTGACACAATGTTTTTATTTAAAAGTTGGATTCTTTTCCCACACAAAAAAGGAAGTACACATTAGACTAAAAACATCCATAAAGCTGAAAAAATTTCATTTGGGATTTTTTCTTCGGAGATGGGAAATTAGAGGAAATCAAAATAGGTCAGGAAAATATTTCCATTTAGCCAAAACAGTACTTTTGAATTAATTTATTCTCAATCAAAACATTTCACTCAGCTCTAATCGCTGGTCTGAAGTCACCCTGCAGCATTCAGAAGGAGTTGATTTAGATGCTCCCATGGGTTCCCTTGAATTGGAAAAATAATCAGTCAATCATCTTCCTGCTCTCACAGTTTGCTGTTGTTGAGTAATTCTCAAGATCATACTATCCTCTTGCTGAAACACTTTGTCTGGCTTATATTTTTACCTAGCAACAATGACTGCAGGATCTACAGCCCCAGTCCGGCAAAGCACTTCACACATATTCTTTGGTTAACATAGTCTCCTTGATGCTAATGAGGTATTCATGTACTTAAATTTAAGCCCAAGTTTAAGTGATTTGTTGGACTGAGTCCTAAACCCGAGGTGCTGAGATCTGGTTTGTGGAAGTGTCCTCAGCTTTTAAAGTTGTGTGGCTTGGTGGTGGTCAAAAGTTGTATTGATTCAGGCAAGTAATTTTAGAAATTGATGAAGACCCACTTAAGCATTTTCCTTTCGAGGCTCCTTTTTAAGTCACCTTAAAACTAATTTGATGAGAGGTGCTCTCCAAGCAGTTTAAGCGTGGGGCTCGCTCTGACTGACCAAGCTCAGTTTGTGAATGATTTGCTGAGCTCCTGTAAGCATCTGCAATGACTAACAGCTTGTGCTGAAAAGTGCGAGATTTGTCCCTGGACAGCCATGAGCAATCACCTTGCTGAAGAGGAGGTCTGAACAAGCAAAGGCAACTTTCTGAGGTTTTATACAAATTATATACTTTATAGCCATTTTTTACATCAAAGTGATCAACCTATTCTGATCAAAGCTCCATTTCAGGTGATATAACCTGGAAATTGCTGTAATGTACTCCGGTCTAGTATTACATCAAAAAAAAGCACCACACCATTACGTGTAGTTGGAGGGCAAAGAAGGTTCTTCCTACCTTCTTGCACTTTTTAACCTTATGGATCCCTATGAAAGTACCAGGCGACATCAGTCAGGTTATATAAATACAGCTACGCAGTGCGGTGATACACCCGTCCCTAAGGGTTGTCAGAAAATCCCATGTCTTCCCTACAGAGGAGAAAAAAAAATTGTATTTCTTCAAAGTCACCAATGAATTGCTTCAGAGTTTTCCTGCAGACGTTACACAAAAAAAATGTATTTGGAAGGTCAATTCAAAATGCTTCAGAGACAAGTTTTCCTGAGTGGCAAAAGGAGACTCTTTACTGACAGTGCTATCGGGGGGGAAAAACGTCTGCTGAAAAACATTGGCCAATGTCTTTGCCTTGGTCTGGGAAGCAGGTAATGCAAACGGATTGCGTAATTTGATGCAGGTCAAGTGTTGGGCCAAGAATATTACAGGCTTCTTCATATGAATAAAGCACATCTAATCCAGGCCCAGTTCTCACCTGTTGCACCTAACATATCCTTCAGCCACTCGGGTTTGGGTGTGTTTTTGTACAGGTGTAACAGGTTGCTATGCGTTCTCAGTTGATCCTGACAAAACCCAACCTGTGAGTGAGTTATTCTTAGGTCTGTCAGGCACAAACAAAGTGGTACAGTACATTTCACTGCTTGTATGTTAATCTCTTCTCTCTACAGAGATAAGTGATGAAATATCAATGTATTAAATCTCTAATTCATTGATTTCAGAATTAAAGTCTATTTTATCTCTGTATCTGATCACAGCCATCCAGACACAAGGGACAGGGATAAGAAATCCATAAGTACTGGTGTGTGGTTAAAGAATGGCTATTCAAGATAACACACAAACATTAAAACAAGGACAGACTGAAGTCAATATGCCCAAAGATATTTTAATTGCTTCTTAATAAGTGGATAATTTTGAGAGACTTCTTAACTCAGTTGTCTTCCACTTTTTCCATTCATTCTTCTACAAATCCTCCTCTTCTCGTTCAGGAAGGAGTAGGGAGAAGGTGTTGGAGCACACCAGTGCCTCCTCCTGATGCCGCCTGGGCTCAGGATGCATTGGAGTCCATCGATCAGATGGATCCCAGTGTATTCCCATGCCGCTGGCTTAGCCTGATAGAGAGAGCTGTGCTGACCCCTTCCTTTCTCCAGGAAAGAGCTGTCGCTCTGCAGAGGGGTGAGAAGGTGCATTTTAGACCCTGTCATCATGGTTCAGCCTGACCCCCCTCACAGCTCTGCCACGGCATCCCTGTGCAGACCCCAGCATCCTCAGGTGATCCGTGCAGCTCCATCACTGAGCCTCATCCCCTTCCCGCAGCCCTCATCCCAGCCTGGGGAGCCAAGATGACTTGGGCTGCTGCCTATCAGCTCTGCCCACACACTGGCTCTCTCCTCAACCCTACTCAATGCCGATCGGCTCCTTCCTCAAATCTGCCTGCCTGACAGCCCCCACTGGGAGCATCCCGATACGCAGCCATTCACGGTTTCCGTTAGCGCTAGGGACAGATAGTCAGGGTCTGTTCACCTGCGGCAGGGTGGCTGCTGAGGTGAAGTGATTAAAGTATTAACTGCTGGAATAGCTGTCCATCCCACTCATCTTCATCAGAAGCAATTAATATGGATTATATATATTTTGCAAGAAGAATATCTTTCCTTTCAAACCTTGGAGTAACTCCAGAGAGGATTAGGTGGAAGGCTGAATGAGCTAATTTGCATAAATTAGGTAAAACGTGAATAGTAATTTGCATTCAGAAAGGCTCCCTTTGACTCTTCATGATATATTGATGCCATCTGGAGAACCTAGCTATGTACCAGGCATTTGTTGGACCAATTTTCCCCAGGCTGTTCCCACAAACTTTGCGGGTATGTTCAGAAATATTCCCCCTCTCCTCCTATCGCTTGCAGCAGAGTTAAAGACCTTTTTATGGGATTGGCCTTTTTTTATTCAACAGAGGACAATTCAGATAGATAGCTTAAGGAGAAATAGATGGTTCACTGGAAATATGTTAATTGCTGTTCTTCACCTGAGGCAAATGATCCCACAGAGTGTTATGTTGAACGCCCATGTTAACACGGCAGCAGGGTACCAGGGTAAGGAAATGGTCAGGCGGGAGTTTCGCCTAATTTTTCTTTTCTCAGTTTACGTAATTTCTTTGGGAACCATACTTTATGAGTTTCTTTTCACCTCTTTTTGAGTTACATAGCTTTTCCTTGCATTATACCGTTTTTGGTCCCACTCCTTCCTTTGTGGGGCGAGGAGATGTCCTCTGTGCTACTGGATTTCTCACACAGTCACAGGGAGCTTACTGCACCCTGCCCAACTCCGTTACGTGCCGGAGCCAGTCATATCACAGTGACAATCCCCAGTGCCTCCAGCAAAATATATTAGCTGATTGCCACCCTCTTTCTCTGGTGGAGCTTAGTGGATCAGCCCCGTTTTACAAAGGCAGGAACTGAGGCTATTTGCCACAGGCATCCTTAAGTCTCCAGGGCTCAGGAATACTCATAATGGACTTTTTGCTGCCTCTCAGAGCTGCTGTTGCAGCCATCGCTAAATACCTCTCTGGGTGGTTAAACAAGTGGTCTGCAGGCTTTCCTCCCAGAGCTGCTGATGTTGCTGGGGCTCACAGTAATGACCCGCTGAGCCTCAGCGTCACTGCTTTATACAGAGAAAATCATCTGGCTGGAGCTAGAGCAGGCAAAGGTAACGCAGACGGGGCATTTGTGGAAGAACGACAGTTAATGGCGTAAAGACCTTACACGCCCCAAGGTTTTAGGGTGAAGAGACAAAGACAAAGGGTCAGAGAAGTTCAAGATGCCAGAAATAAGCAGAAAACCTCTTTAGATGTAACCTTTTTAAAGCAGGATGGTAAAGGAAGCTGGCACCAGGTTTTGAATGTGATTTATGGTATTCTTGTACGATCAGAATTGCTACCAACCCCTGAAAAACAATTATTTCCACAGCTCTTCTCAAGACGAATGTGTCTGAGCTAAGAGACAAACACGAGCTGGGGCATGAGTCACTTGCTCATGCAATTGCCAAGTTCACAGGCTGAACTCTGTGACAAGTCAAGTCTGCATCAGCTGCCCATGCTTTAAAGGCTGGATTTGAAATATCTGAGACGAACAGCATTTGACTAAAACTCACAAAACTGGGGTAAAGGTAATAAACTACGATTCATTCTAAGTAAACACCTTCAGAGAGTCTTTCAATGGCTAAAAGGATGGATAAGGGATTGATGGTTATTTGCTAATTGTACAAAAATAAATTTATATATCCTGGGATAAAATTCTGAGAGCTCTGGAAAGCTCTCTTAGAGCTGCGGAATTAGAGGGCATTTCCATGTGACCCGACGGCTGAGATGGTATCAAAAATATCTAAGAAATTTCAGACTCTAAACCTCTGATTGTGCTTAACTCCTTTAGGCCATTCTTTTTCCTTTTGAGAACACCAGCAGTAACTTTTTATGCAACTTTGTATGTCTTATATAAATTTTTAATAGTAAATGGCAAGCTGACAATTTTCAGATTAAAAGTTTTTTTTCTGTTGGCGAATGTCAGTAGGTCAATACAAACTGTTTGTAGATGAGCTCAGTTTAAATTAATTTCCCCACTTGAAGAAACCATAATTTTTTTAAATGGTGAAAACATTCTATTTCCTCATTTTCAACAGCTAAGTCAATTATGTTTTTATTTCGGAACGCTCATCGTCATCTCAATGAAATATTTTCAAGATATCTAAATGAATTGGGCATTGATCTGATCTGTACAGTTTTTTTCAGATTATTGGTTCACAAACACTGATGAATCCAGAACAGGAAAAATCATTTCAAAATCTTGCAAATTCCTACGGACAGAAAAAGCATTCCCTTTCCTGGTCTAAAAAACAAATAGCAATAATAATGAGTGTCATAATTGCAGTCACTGTGAGGATAGTTATTGGCAATTTAAATCAAACCTCTCCCAGAAAACAGGAGGAGGTAGGAAGGAGTGAGGTGGGTGGATGATGGCTTAGAAGGACGGTTATTGGTCCAGTTGTTCACGGTGGATTAACTCGGGAAGGGAGAGTTACTTTTATTTTAGCTTTATCTGTGAAGAGACTTTGAATATTTGCTTAATTTTGTTGCATATGTATGGCATAACTCGATGACTACACACAATTTGTACAAAACCCATACTAAAGCAATTAAATACTCATTATATTAGTTTTCCTGGCTCAGGAGGAGGGCCAGATACTTCCTTGGGGTCTCTTCCAGCCCTGTCTTTTATGCTTCCATACCCCATAGGCCAATCCTTACAAAACTGGCCTTTACTGGGCTGGGCTCAGAGCCACCTGGGCAGTAATAGGAATCTCCATTAAGATCCATTTTGAGTCCAAAGAGCATTTGAGTAGCTGATTCAGCCAGGCAAAATGGGAAGCTCTCCTAGACTCTCCCTAAACTCCAGGACAAGTGGTTTTTCCATGGTTTTCAATTTGTCAGCGTCTAAAACCTACTTGCTTTCCACGTGTAAGCTCTATCCAGCAATTCTGAGCCTACTGCCAATAGCTTTACAGTTTTTCAGGATTTATAGCTACCCACTGCAAATCCTTCAGAAATAAAGCACGGATGCCCGGCATCCGTGGGTCGGTGGGTTGAAAACCACCGGTTTGCACCAAAGGATGCCCCAATAAGTCCCGCAGAAGGGTGGCGCAGCATCCTGAACGCGTGGAAACTAATGGGATGGGCACAAATCTCAGCTAGAGATAATGGAGTGGAGAAGCATTCACGGCTTTAAAACTGCCCGCTTGGGCCCCGCTAGCAGCGCAGCTCTGCTTGACCTAATTTACTTTAATTCTCCGACAGCTCTTACAGCTCCGTGCTGCTGCTGGGTAGGGTGGCACCGCCAGAGCCACGCGGTTTAAAGCCAGGTTGTGACCCAGCCGCCTCGGCTGTCGGGGTGAGGAGCGCAGCCAATGCTTTTCTGGTGGTTCTGGGGGGCTTCTCTATCTGTTTGAGCCCAGGAGGCTTCAGAACTCCCTGCCAAGAAAAAAAAAAAAAAATCATTGACTTCTTTTTGTCTGGGATAACACTGAAAAGTCCCAACTCTGATTAAAGGTGGCTTGTTTGCTTGCCCTCTCTGTGGTTACGTGGCAGTATAGGATTCGACTATATCCGCTACAATTTCCCCCCCTGGAGAAAACATTTCGGTAGTACCGACAGGAGTCTAATCAGGTATTAAAAACAAAGTGAATTGCACTCGCTGTAGAATCAGGGGTAAATTACTAGCGCAATGATAGAGCCCCTCTCCTGTTTTAATCCATTTTAATCTCATTGTTGAGTTAATAAAACCTATTGGTTTACTAAATCAATGTAGGGTGTGATTCATTATTATGCGTGCTGGTACACAGATCCTAACACAAACTCTCTCTGCGGTAGACTGGAGCATTACTGATCCAATGGAAGCTGGCTCCAGGGAAAAATTACCTCTTACCCATTGTCACAGACAGATACTAGCTATGGTAAATATTTGCTTGTGTGAGACAGAGGTTTTATTTGACTTCGTTGATGCTGACTGTACTTGAAATATTTTTACAAATGATTTAATCTACAAGCAGAAAAGAAACCTCCCTTTGTTTGAGTTCATACTGGATTCATTTGTGACCATTAAGCAAAACAGCTATGTCCTATAATGAATTAGTAGGGAAACAAATATATTTGTTAGTTTTATTCTTCCCCCTGCATTTATTAGAACAAGCCTGTGTTTCCAGTTTGCATTTCATTTTCTTTATGGCAGGTTGCTGCAGTTGAGTCATAAGTTAAAAAGATAAATTTATATAAACTCTGAATTTTTGCTGTTATTTTTTTTTTTGTCTCTGATCATATCATTCTTGCCAACTGTCTTCATTTGGGAGGGTCAATCTATATTTTGCTATAGAAACAGACACCATTTTTTTCATGCTTTTCTTCCCAATAGCTCTTTGAAAATGATGTTGTTCTATGAACTTAAAAAGTATCTCTCTAGTTATAGCTTTGCAGATATCACAGATTTGACAGAACCTTTTTCTTCTTTAAAATTTCTTTTCAGTTTTAGGGTTTTTTTTTATTTTTAATTCTTGTAAAAGGACTTGGAAGGGCTTGAATTGGAAAGTGCCAGTCTCTTGGGAGGTGTATACTGGTTTTCCTGATCAATAAAAAGCATCCAATCTGTCACACCCCATGTAAATGTGTGCTGTATGCAGCCACAAGTCCTTGCAAATAAAAATACATCCCAGGGTAACAAAACCAGGACTTTCAAGGACTTTGTGACAGCTGTGAAGGACTCCAGGCTCTGACACATGATCAAGCGAGAGCAACTTAACAAGTTACCAAACATCAGAAGAGCTGAGGTAGCACTCTGGGCACACGTTCTTGGCTTGTGACAAAGATATAATAATGCAATTTAACTTAGCTGACAGTGAAACAAAGTGAAGCTACATCATATTATTTTGCATTAGCTCCAGGCAAAGAGTATATGTATGGACAGGTATGTCGGCTCCGCTGATGTGCAATAATATATTAAGCCTCCGTGACCTGATGTTTTATCCAAACCCTCAGATCTTCTCGCTTCAAATATCTTAAGCTTTTACCAAGTCAGCCAAAGGGGATTCTTTCGCCAAGGTTGATCAGGGAAAGGCAGCAGTGATACACCACCCCCTGTGCGGATTAATGGAATGCAAACAGGTTGCACTGAGCTAATATGAGGTCTGCAGTCTCAATAACACCAACATAAGGAGACAATGTGCCATGGGACAGACTCAAATCTTCAAGCTGAGGTCAAACATCTAAACCTCAATTCAGACTCAGGTGAATCGAAACAGGGCCCCATTACAAAAAGAGGTCTCAGCTGCGCAATCGAAGTGTCTGGATTTCAGCCTCCTCACAAGCATTAAGGGATTTTTACAGACTTAAATGGCCTTTGTCCTCTACTTTTTGGGGTGCCCTCTACAGCAAATGGCACTCTGCAGGCTTTCAAAGATCAACTAGGAAAATGTAAGGAACTTACTTTGAACCAGGAGTATTTGATTTGGGAATTGCAAAGAAAAAGAAGGAAAAATGAGAGCTTGAAAATGGGAAAGTCAATCATAAATGAGTTCATTAGGGCAGCAGCAGTCTCAGCTGAGAGGGCTGAGGCCCTCTGAGCTCTGTTTGTACATTGGTATAGATTGCTCCTTTGTGGTGGTTGTTGCCCTAATTTCCCCCAGAAAGCCGGGTTGGATCTCAGAGGCTGGAGTCTTCCTCCTGGCACTGTAGACAAGGTGGGATGGTAGGATAGTGCTCACCTTGGATGTCCAAGTCATGCGAGAAGAGACCCTGAGCATTGGTTGAGTAGAGGAAGTGACAAGGAAGGCTTTATTTATTGTAGATCCAGAAAGTCACATATCTCCCTGTCCCCATTTTGGGTTACCTTGTGCTTTTGTCACACTGCCAGCAGCACCCAGCAGTTGCTAGGGATGGAATTAATGATGGGAATGTTTCTGAGACTTACTTCCCAACCAGCCGCCTGCCTGCCGGAAGCTGTAACCAGGTTCCTGCTTCCCAGAACCCTTTCAAAGCTTCCCTTCCCTGTCCCTGCTGGGATCTGGGCCCAGGAAGGGGGGAAGCTGATGGAACTGGGAGGGCGAGGGATGATATTTGCTCTCTGTATTATTTATAGACCAGCAAATGAAAGAACAAGGCAGGCACAGCATGTGAACATCAAGTTGGTTGAGGTTATGGCTGGCTCCTTATTGATCTCCTCATTAGCCCTGTTCCTTCCTATTTTTTTTCTCCAGGCTGGGATTATATCTGGATAATAAATTGTCTTTTTCTTCTAAAGTTGCATGGTGAATGGCATAAGGTGTTGTTTTCTGCAGCAGCTCCTGGTGCTGCAGAAAGACGGTTACCAGGACAGCCACATGCAATGTGAGCTCCCTGGCTCAGCAAGCAGGTTCATGGGAGAAACCAAGTAGGCAAAGAGGGCAAGGACAGAGCTCCCACCTGGAAGAAACAGAATACAGGTAATTTCCCTCATCTACTTGCTGCATTGGCATATGTCGGAGCTCTGAGGTCCTAGTGATGGATTAAATACAGCAAACTCTTCCTCTAAAATTCATTGCTCAGGTCAGCAACAGCTGTGGAAGGTAGTTGTGCTTCTAGGATGCTCCGTCTTCCCAAGACACCTCCTGGACAGGAAGTTTTTCCCAGCATCTGTCCGTCTTGCTGCCTTTCCTTTCTCGGTTTCCTTCTTGGATGATGGGTTTCAAATAACCAGGCCACCCTGGCTTTTTTACAGCAACTGTCCTGGCAAGGACTGCATCAGTAAAAAAGATCCTCTGACTGAAATTCCAGCTACAAATCACTGTCAGACTTCAGAGGCGTCTTTTCTACTACGGAGCTGGAGTAGATATGTATGTACATAGGCCCACCAAAAGGATCTATTCCTCTAGTTCATGGAGTATTTTCAGTTCTTGACCCAAGGTTATATCTGTGCACAGAGAGAGGAACAGGAAAGGAGGGAAGAGCAGGAGACAGAGAGAAATAAATTAGGACACTAGTATCTATGCTCAGTGATACAGATATAAATATGAATTCAGTTATTCTCCTGAGAGTAGAAATGATAAGCAGGGTCTAAGGGTGTACGACAGTGGGGGGCTGTTGAGGTTCCCCTTATTTTACACACTGAAGTGAAATAATCATAACAAAGCCTATGTGGAAAGTTCTGACCATTCCGGTGCGTCTCTGCTACTCGCGGCACAAAGCTCTTTCCTTGTGCACTTGAGTACGGATATGCCCATGTACCTTTGAGATTCGATTTATCTTAAAATAAATCCCCTGGTGGCTCCTGCAGCACGATCTCAGCTGGCAGCTGCCGCTCTCGGCTGGCTCTGGCTGAACGCCGGGCGGGTTACGCTTTCTTGTTCCCAGCACAGGGCAGATCCAGCAGGGAAGAGACACAAACTCTGTTTTTGTGTCAGGGCCAGGAAAAAAATCTTCACGCGTAGAGCTCGTAGGCAGAGAACTCAAATCGCTGGAACAGAACTAAACTCTGGAGTCCTTGTAACACCTGGAGGATTGTTCTTCTTAACCTACTTGCATTTTATTTTACTCGTCTCTTATTTCCGCCTCTGCCACTCGAAGCGCTAAGTTACAAATCTGTCTAGTAGAAGAATCTCTGCTCCATCAAATGGCCTCCCTGGGCTTTAGAACTCCATTAATTAGCATCTTTTTAAATGGTTGGGTAATATTCGTTTCTCTTTTTCGAAACCATTTCCCCAAGCCCTAATTTTAATAAAGCCGGTGCTCATGAACATTTGAATATTAAAGCCTTTGGTTACAGAAAGACGAAAGAGGCATTTAAAAAGACAGCCGAGCAAGGATTGCTTAAATGGCTGACATAATTTTGTGTGTATGTACGCCTGTGCGAATGTGCAGCACCTCTGAGATAAAACATTGTCTTAAAGGCATTTCTGTGTGTGTAAGGTCAGAATAAGTGTAATCTGGGAGGTGGCTGTGTCTGTCAGGATAGTAACAGCAACGGGGACCCCAGGGTAATGTAGCACGATGCAATATGTTTAAGTGTGGATGACAATTTATTTCAAAACACACCAGAAAGGGCTGTGTTTGCTTTGCATAAGCTACACGCGCTGTTTCAGGTATGAAAGGTGAACTGAAAGTTGCCATATACTTAAAGACCTTATCCTGGGAAGGTCGTTCTGTACTTTTTATTGAGAGTATAGAATTGGAGTTTCTTCACTCAGACTTTATAACCCCACCAGCTGGGACTGATGGTACCAACGGCAGAAGCGCTCTGCCCGATTTTGTGCAAATCACTTCCCTGATGGGGATGAAGCTACTAAAATCAGGTAGATATATAATGTTTGGGTTTTTTGGTGTTGGGTTTGTTTTTTTTTTTGTTTTTTTTTTTTGCGTTGTCATTTAAGACCTCCGGTTCAGCAGGGTGTCACTGGCAGGGATTCCCCCACCTTGCCAGCGAGGGTCAGCTTTGCCCTGGGTGAACCGGAGGGCAGCCTGGACCGCGTCACCCTTTCTGTTTTCTCCCGAGGCTGCCAACAGAGGTGTCAGACCGATGATGTTTTTTGTTACGTTGATACATCTTGTCAACTCCGGACTGGGCACAGACTCTCTGATTCATATTTCGCAGGCTAGAGGATCAGATGGCAATGATTTCTGTCTTATCACAAATCTAAGGCTCGGTGATCAGTGAGGTATAAGTATTTCTTCAGATACTTCAGCCTGCCTGGGCAAGATTTACAGCGGTTTCCTTGTTGAAAGGCTTTATACACTCTCAAACCTCTCCTAAGTCAGAAAGCTGCCTATCAACGGACTGTTATTTGCTCAGAAAGCAGCTGTATTTCCCCACTAGATATAATGGCACGGCCATGATTTGTAGCTGTTGTAAAATGATGATAATCTGTTATTCACAGCCCACCGAAGGTGTGGTCACGGGGTTTTGCTGAGCTGTACCTACTACCCAAGCTAACAGAACGCCTTAAAAATAGATTGGGAAATTGCTTCTTCCTTTAATTCACCTGCCATGCCCCAGTCTCGCTGTCTTCTCTGCCGCGGCCATTGCTGACCCTGAAAGCATCCTGAGGAAGCCTTGGGGAGCCGATCCCAGCCACCAGCCGATTCACACGCTGGCAATGCTCCTCACCTCTGGCGGAGCTCAGCCTTGCACTGAAAGGCTCGGGTGAAAGAAAGAATTTATTTTTCAATAGTTTCATTCTCTGTATTTGAGTCAGTGACAAGTTTGGGTGACAGTTTCAATTCTTAATCCATTTTCTTCTTAGGACTTTTCAGGAACGCTGAAGCACTTTCTGTCTCTCTTGTGCGGGAGCAATGCTCTGTGTGACAGCAGTGTGTGTGCTGCACTGAGTCCTTGTCCCTTCTGCCAAATCATGGGCCTCTATCCACTTACCCTTAAGGAGGTGTTCCTTAGCTGACCCCACTCACAGAACAGTTATGGGAGGTCAACGCTGCACGCTGACTTGCAGACAGAAGGCCGGCAGGCTGTATTTGGAGGTCAGCATGTTGAATTTGGAGGAATTGCAGCAAAAAGATAATGCAACAGAGCCCTCAGGCTTCCATGTTAGACCTAGAGCCATGAAGGTGTCTCCTCACTCCTGTTCTTTTTCCCTCTAAACCCTTGAAAATATGTCCGGTGCAGAGAATTCATCTACAGAGGTATGGCTGCAAAACTTTGGGATTTATACTCACGCTTCGCATGGTCAGAAACCCAAAAGAAGTACAAAAATCCTGAAATTTGACTTCTCTTCCCCTTGCTGCTTTGAATCGCCTCTGTGGTCTGGGCTTGTTTCCAAAGGATACTTTTTGCCATGCCAAATGCTGGGTGTAAACGGACATTGGGTGAAGCAGAAGTTAATTTCGATTTGCTGCAAATAAGCGTAAACGCAGTCCACGGGTTTGGAGCTACTAGTAAAAGGTTGAAGTCAAACAGGTGATACACAGGAGAAACTGGCTGGTTAAAGTGGCTCTTCAGTTGTGTGTGGATCATGAGCAGATCTATCTTCTACAGCCCCTTTTTGAGATGCAGCCCCTCATCCTGCAGCGGAGGAGCCCAGCAGAGCAGCCATCATTGCACATCGCTCCTGAAGCGCCCCTGCATCCAGCTTACCCCAGGTGTGGGGGTCCTGCCTGAGAATACTTTGATCTGTGGTTGGGAAAACCAGAAAATTTACCCTCTTATAGGAGGTTGAGCTTCTCTAACTAAAGCAATAGTGATCAGCTGCCAGGTCAAGGGACACAACAGCAAACGCAGTGTGGCAGAGACGGCATTTTGCTGAGGTTTATGTATGGTTTTACCAGCTCCGACCATCCCAAAATGTGCAGGATGTTCCTTCCTTGTTTTCTGCACTTGGTGGTCTTGTGCTTCTCTTAAATTTTGCTTGTGGTTAAAACGTAGGATGGTTTGTTTTAAAACTTGGAAAGCTCTGTCTCATCCACGCTCACGTTGCAATAGAAATCTGATCTTGAAAGACAGAAATAAAAAAAGAGAGAGAACAGGAATTTTAAATGCTCAAAGTCAAATATTTGCTTTCTCTATCTTATTTCTCTGCACCTGATAAAATAATTGACTAGAAGTGGAGCCCCTTCTAGGTGAGATGGAGAAAGATACATTTCTTTGGGGGAGATGCATAATAGGTGAAAGAGATTATTACTGGCTCTAGGTGCAGAATAAAACCCAGCTTCAGGCCTTTTTGGCTTAGGATGGAAACATCTTTTTATGATTTCTATGCACATGGAGGAAAGTGAATCTTTTTCTCTTGTAGTAATTGCATTTTTAGTCACAATTGCCTGTTATCTTTGCATTTCCCACAGGCGGAGATATTGGTTTTCACGGAGGGTTTGCTGTAGCTGTTCATCTCTCAAAACTCTTTGTCATATTATGAAATGCCAGGCTGCCAAGTAATCAGCATGGTTGTTGTTTTTTTTTTTTTTCTAATGAACACACATGCACAGGCAGTAATTTGTTTATTCAACTCCTTGTGCAGGTTTGCAATTTACTCCAAAAGCAAGCAGCAGCATACGGGGAGACCAGATTATGGTTCAAGGGAGTGATGGAGTCTCTTCTCAGGGACTGCCCTGGGAGCAGATCCAAAGGCCATTCGTTCGCAGGCAGTTCGTGACACCACCCGTGGGAATCTGTTTAACTTTCTCCCATTCAAAAAATTCGACTTTTCCTTTTTTCCTTCCTTTATCAGGAAGCCTTTCCTTTACCATTCGTGAAATCTCTTTGTCAGCATGGAAATAATACTAATAACCTAAGTTTATTTTTCCCTTGTTCTCTATTTTTACTGCAGGCTGATGAAAGTGGTTTGGTCAGCTTCCCATTCGTTAATAGGCAGATTCACTTTCTGATTTTCAGTCACGCACAACACAGAAAGAAAACAGCTCACACGGGTGATCAAAACACCTCACTGAAACCACTTCTGCTTATTTTGTGTTTTGCAATTATTCTTTTTCTCTTTTTGCTTTAGCATCATGGAACTATTGAGTCAAAATTAGGTT
The DNA here is from genome assembly GCA_008658365.1 of Alca torda. Classification (NCBI taxonomy): domain Eukaryota; kingdom Metazoa; phylum Chordata; class Aves; order Charadriiformes; family Alcidae; genus Alca; species Alca torda. The sequence goes on from CM018083.1 coordinate 35,309,108, forward strand.
GCCAACATCACTTAAAAATAGATGAACTATCTTAAATCCCAAGTCACTGTTAGAATCCATAGGCAGTCTTAAAAAAAGCAGGCAAACATTTATCCTCAGAATCAGCATAATTGACATAGTTATTCTTTGTTTTACCTAACAAGCCCTGAATTTCAGATTGCTTGCTTTTTTTTCTGCTGGTGCTGGTGAATATCAAAAGTGTAAAAGCGAAGATAAGATGCCAGATTGCTGAAGAAAAAAATTATTAATCCATTTTCCTCTTCTGCTCTGGCCTCAGTCTGTTGGGAAGTGTGAAGGGGAAAAGGGGAGGGAAACAATTTCTGAAAACCTGTGCAGCGGCTACAAGAGAACAGCATGAAAACAGGCCCGAAAGTCCTTGAAGTATTGTTTTATCCCTGTGATAACCTCACTCAACCCATCTTTCACCTCCTTTTTAGATTCTGCTACAAAAGAAAAGGGGGAAGACAGAGGGATGGGAGAGATTTCTCTATTTCACAGCCTGTCCCAGAAATTCAGTGGTAACAAAAAGGAATAGACCCATTCCCAGGCTGAACCTGAGGCTATACGCTTCATGAAGACGCAATTTGCAGCAGATTTCAGTTCTGCAAGGCCACAACCACCCTTTGTCAAGCAGATCGTGTCCCAGAAGCTTAAAGAAAACCAATAGAAACATGAAGCTGATAGTCTTGCCACCGGGCGTTGCTTCCACGTGGGGCTGTGGACACCGAGCAGCCAGCAAACGGAGGTCCCTGGCAGTGGATGGGAAGAGTGAGGCTCCTGGGCTTACACATCGTGTCCTCCTGCGAGGAGACAGGAGCCGTGATATCAAAACCTTCATTCCCTCAGAGCAGAGACCTATCTACCTGTCACAGCTCCTAACTTGATGTGTTTTCAATGCAGTTTTACGTGATGGATGGTTTGGGCCCCCTACCATTTACCTGCCAAAAGTTAATGTGAATGCTCCAGAAGTTTGCAGAGGAAATGAAAGCCCAGGATGTTTTTTAAATCTGTGAGACAATTAGTGTGATTTATATCCTTGGCATTAGAAGGAGCTTAAAATTTCTCGTGTTCCCATGAAACGTTACTGGGGAGGTGGGGTTTTGGGAAAATTATATCGGCTGAAATACATCGATCAGGATGCTTGTGAATAGTGTAGCGGCTAACACAGATGGGAAGCTGATAACAGGCTAAGGGGATTTCAGATCACACTGCTGCACAAGGACATACTTTTACAGATGCTGGAATTGCTGAGCTAACTGCTTTTCATTTGAAAACTCCTGCTTTGAATGGACAAGAAATGTCTTTGCTATACTTAGAGGTGGATTATGCGATGGGGAAAAAAATAGAAGGGCTACTTCGTGTGCCAGCACATGAAACTGCCTCCGAGTATTGCCAGAAAAGGAGAAAAGCACAGCAAAAGCTTCTCAAAATCTGGCTTTAATGAGGAGCAGGTGTGAATTTTGCACAAACATAGGCTGCAGGGCGACTCCAGGGGAAAAGCGACATGCTATTGCGGTAGGAAATGAGAACACAGAGGAGCAGAGAAGTGGGAACCTTTGGACTCCAGGCCTTAAGATTTAATTTGGCAACACATGACAAACTATCCGCTGCTTGCTGTTCTCGGACATCAGTCACTCTCATCATCGGGATTGAGTCTGCACGTTTTGTGGCAGGATTGCTGCAGGTCGGGAAGGTCAGAGGGGCACCGGGTACAGGGAAAAGGCTGCTTAACGGAGAGCAGCATCTACAGGGTGGAAAAACCTCAATGCTGGAGGCTCTGGATCAGCAGAAAAACATGGGGCAGTGGCAGACAGAAGTGAGGGATGCTGGTGGAACACGGCTAACAAGAGGTTTCTATCTTTCCAGATTATTTAGAGAAGTAGCCAGTGTAATGACGTCTTTAATTTTTTAAAATATAATTTAATTTCACACACTTTTGCCCTGCATAACCTCCTCTCGCCTCCTCCCAAAGAGATCATTTAAGCTCGCACCGGTGAGTCGCCATGGAGACTACAGCCATGTGATGGCAAGACGTGACTCCACACCGCCAGAGCCTCACCGCTTAATTATTTATTAATAGGCTTTTACCCTCGTAGCCTCAAGAGATGCAACATCTTGTTACCAAGGCTGGGAGAGAAACAAGAAACAAAGGCACAGAAAAAGGAAGAAAAACACTGGCAATTACAAATAATTAATTAGAAACACCATAAACATGCCAGGAACATGTAATAGGAGTGGAAATTGAACTTAAAAACCTACAGATCAATATTGTTTAGCTGACGAAATATCTGTCTAGGTAGAGGAAAGACACGCAATATACGGGAAGGTAAAGCTTGTGGCCTCAGTGTCTGCGGTGTCAGTTCACTGGGTGCCCACTGCAATCTGCTGGGGGCCTTCGTGGAAACATGTTGTGCATATTCCCATCTGGAAACGAACCCTAAGAAGTAGATCATGTATCTCTACTTTTAAATCTTGCCATGAATATTTTGATCAGGAATAAGGACCTTGGGGAGGACAGGACCATGTGGCTTCAGTGACTGGTCACAATTTCAGAATTGCAGAGGGTTTTTGGCAAACATTTGTGAAAGTCTGCCTGAATTTTTGGTTAAAACAGACCTGGCAAATAAGGGGTCAATTCACAGGAATGAGTGCCAGTTTATAAAAAAGGTCAAGATGCACAGCAAGATTTCCTTGCTTTCCATCTGTTTTAATTGAACAGCTAATCCAGCCTATTATAATGGAAAATAAGTAGAGGCAAAACACTTATTTGAGTCATGTTCTTTGTATAAGAGATACTCTACTTTTCCCCTAGACCTTTATAAGAGCTACAGCATTGGCAGACCAGGTACCATTTTTTCTTCTGCACAAGCTCATTAACCAAGCAAGTTTCTTAGGGATCCTTGTGACTGCTACAAGTGGTGACTTTACACTAGGAGGAGAGTGAGAACAAGCTGGCACTTTTAGAGGGCTTGTAAGGGGACATCTGTGCCCTCTAGATAAGTATCAGGCATGACAAGACAATGCACTAGGCAAGAAAAATGAAAATCATTTCATAATATGTCTTCAAAGGGGAAAACATAAAAATAATAAAAATCCTTCAACCCCAAGCACAATATAAAGCAAAACTAGAGGAACTGCATGGCACAGAGCCAAGCAAATTTAAGGAACAAATCTAGCAAACAATGAAAAGTAACAGCTCTGACCAAAAACAACCATTAAATGTTAAATGCTGCTCTTGTAACTGACAACACCAACAACTTTAAAGGGCTGTTTTACTAGCATGTGTATGTGTGTGTGGGGAATAGTTAGTCTCTCAAAGGGCTGGCTGTAAATTTGTATTTCTTATGTTTTGGGTTGGGTTGTTTTTTTTTTTTTTTGTGGGATTTGGTTGTTGTTTTGTACTTCTTTACAAATTTGTGGTAATTGATGATGAGATGTAGAGCCCAGCTAATTACAGTCAATGTGGTTAGAGCACTTGAGGACTGTAGGCACCACGTGCCTGCTTGCCCTCAAAGTTATAGGGCAGGTTCTACCGCATATGAATGAGGCAAAAAATCTTGTGGTGACTGGATAGAGAGGAAAGGCAGTGGGGGACCAGGAAGGGAAAGGGTTTCCTGGCATTCCTGTGTATTTTGAGTAGCATTTCTATTCTTTCTTCTTTCAGTCAACTCAGTGCTTATCTCAAGCTTTATCTAGTGTCCAGATTTCTCACGTTTAAGCATCCAAGAGTCTTTATTGCATTTTTCCTCACCATTTCTTCCCCCTTCGAAGAACGACAGTGCTTGGGGTTGACCTCTTCTGCACAAAGGACTTCAAGTACAGAGGAACCCAAGACAACAATCAGAAATTTATGTCCTGATGTTCCCCTGCCTGGCACAGGTCAGCAGTGTACATGAAACCCATCCCTAATCACCTTTCTTGTTAGTGGTAAATGAGAACAGCCTTGAGTGTTTTTGCTCATGTGAGAAAACAACAGAGCCAAAAGACTTATGCATGGTGTGGGGAACAAGGACTCAGGCCACTCCTTTTTCTTTGCTGCTCCACTCTCCTCTTATCCTCTTGTCTGTCCTCCAAGAACTCCAAAGTCTCTGTCAGTTTGTCTCATCAGCTCCTGTTGACTCAGTGGTGCATTTGTAAAGATTCGTCCTTACCCATCCCCCCGGAGGTATTTTAGAAACAACTCCTAACAGCTCTTGTATTCTCCGACATTAGCCAGGCGATTCTCTAATCATATTTAGTACAGCAAGATTAACCTGTCATTAAAAATATAATTGTTCTTCAGTTTGCACTTCTTTCTTAAATGGAGGCTGAGCAGAGCTCCAAAGCCCTGACTAGAACTTTGCTGCAAAGCCTCTGGCAACAAAAAACTTATTATTTGCAAAAGAAGGGATCCTAATTGGAAAATATGATGGAGAAAAAGTTGTGAATCCCCAGTAATCTCCTTCCAAAATGATAATGCATGTGGTATAATGAATATTAATGTATCACATTTATGAAATGGGGACACTGGAAAGTGCAAGATAAGTTTTTCTTCTCTGTGTGTTGTATTTGGGAAATAACACTCTATGGAGTCACGTTCACTCAGCAGTCGTCCTGCACACTTCTGTCTCAGACACAGCTCAACTGCTGCTAAACAAAAATGCACCCCAAATTTCTGTTATGTATGACCCTACAATAGCCACCATCCCATCCCAGTGGTGTCCGGGGACAGGACAAGAGGTAATGGGCACAAACTTGAGCATAGGAAGTTCCACCTCAACATGAGGAGGAACTTCTTTACCCTGAGGGTGGCAGAGCCCTGGCACAGGCTGCCCAGAGAGGTGGTGGAGTCTCCGTCTCTGGAGACATTCAAAACCTGCCTGGACGCGCTCCTGTGTAACCTGCTCTAAGTGACCCTCCTGTGGCAGGGGAGTTGGACTAGATGATCTCCAGAGGTCCCTTCCAACCCTATGATTCTACGATCTCTGGCATCCCTACCCACAAGCCTCTTCTTGGTCATTACTCGTCTCAGTGAACCATGACACTCCTCACACAGCCTTGCCCATCCCTGTGAAGCCAGGAAGTCTCATGAGCATGGACCAACTCTGCTGAAAACATAGTGTTGTTCTAATTTCCACTATTGCTAAAGACTGGGTATCAACCTAAGTGATCTTGGAGAAAGGAAGATATTTCACCTCTATTAACATTAAATTTCAACATCATTCAACTGGATTTTAGAATCAGGTTTTTCAGCCCTTCCTGGTCTCTTGAAGACACTGGAACTACTTGTGTGAGTAGGTGCTAAGCCAAAAGAGTCAAGAACTCTTAATCTGGCCTTTACTGTTTAGATATTAAATGCTAAGAAGTACCAGAGTTTATCCTGAAGTCCTTGGTGGAGATGCTGTTACCCAGAGATCCCCCCATATTGGCTAAATTCTTGTTTCCAGCCCTGTAACCATAATACCTAAAGTTTTTTAGGACAATTGCCTCTCCCTTAAGTATAGTCATTACCTGTTCTGGCAGGCTTCTTCATAATTTAACATTGTAGACTTTAAAAATAATTCCCAGAGAATTGAGGTTTATTGGGGAGAAATATTATTTTATTTACTTGCTCATTCCCACACTAATATCTTCCTGCTATCTGCTTCCTTTGGAATTAAGTGGTTAACATAGTTACTGTGTAGAAACGTAGATTTCCCCTGGCACTCCTTGGAGTGAAGAAAGGATAATTTCAGGCATTTTCCTCTTTAGGTAATGCATCTGCCAGAGCTATCTCAATATTTCTATAGGACAAATGAGACTGACAGCCTGGGAGAGCAGGAAAGGAAAAGCCATCGTGCTGATAAAAGGCCTGGGTGGGACTCCAGGGATCTGCACTCAGCTCTGGCCACAAACTCAGTGTGTGACCTTAAGAAAACCATTTAATCTCCCTATTCCTTAGTTCCCTACCTGTCAGGAATTTTACTTTCCTTCAACTCTTTTTCTATCATGCTGGAATAAGTTACAAGCTCTTAGGTATAGTCTCCGTCTCTCCTGTCATGTTATTTAGCAGAAAGAAACATGGATCTTTGCAGGGGCCTTTAGAAACTAGAACAGAGATAACAACAACAGTGACAATGGGAAACAACATCCTCAGGACTACAAAGGTGACTCCGTGTCTTCTGATTTCAGTCCACATAATCCCCACAGAGAATCAAAGTGTTGCAATCATCATGTGGTCCCACTGGGATTACAGAAATGATTCACCTACAAAATACTTCATCCGTTAGCACTCCTAAGATGACGACTTGAATGTAAGGGTGGCTCTGGGGCTGTCATAGATCTTTACGAAGGTTGAACATGGAGTGTGACACCAAGTCATGCGCTCTGGCTTTAAACCCGGTCCCTGCTACTTCTGATAAAATAAGGTCTCAGAAACCTGCAGCTGAGAGGCCGTGGCACACGCAAGACTGGCTTTGAATACACCCATGACAGGGTGCCATACACAGGACATAGTGGCAAATGTCCTGTAGGGACAATGGGACACATCCCATTGCAAAAGCTTTGGGATGTGCTTCCTTCACTCTACCTCCAGCAAATAGTAGATTTTGCATCCATGTGTGTTATTTCAGAAAGCGTCTAGCATTGTGAGAAAATGCCTCCCCCAGGCTACCCAAAAACTCCGGCCACTGTCATTCAGGGCAATTGCTATATATGGAATAATTATTTTAATCAGGAGATGTGTTAGAAATAGGATATGTGCAGCTGTTGTGTGGTTCCCTGCACTTCCTGGAATGGCCGCCTGAAAAAGTGGATGAAAACTGTAGGTGGAAGGGTAGTTGCCATGGAAACTGCATCATTGGAAGCTTAATTTCAATCTTTTCTTCCTTCTGATAATTTTCTACCCATTTTACTGCTCTGAACAGGTACCATTCCATCTTGATTCTCCCTTGTCTTCATCAAACTATTTATGATGCCACAAGCCAGGAGTCCAGGTTTGGTAGTGAACCTAGTGGAATGAAATACAGGAAAACTGTGCCAGGGTTGCATTGGGAGTTTTGTGGGGGTCATGAGAAGAGCCGGCTTCACTTTTGGCTCAGAGGCTGAGCAGAAGACCTCAAGGTGTGGGCAGGAGTTGCTCTTACTGGGCTAGTGTTGGTAAAAGCCGCCTTGGTCCGTGCAGGACTGTGCTGTAGGTGCACTGATCTGGTGGCACCGGGTACCATCTCAGGTGTGCCCGCCTGGGAAAGCAGTGCCATCTGACAGCCCAGGAACCACCAGACACTTGAACAGTCTTCACGGGCTCATGGTGCTCTGGGAGTGGGAGGAGAAATGGTGGTTTTCTATCAGCTGGGGGTCATTTTGAAACAAGAGGGGCACATGAGAGAGGTCATCTTCAGGGCTGCAGCCAACATTTCAGGTGCCACTAGCCAACATTTTCCGTGAAAACTTGTTTATGCGAAGGACTAAGTGAGATGGTGTATCTCTGTGACAATGAAATAAACCTGAATCAGGACAGCTTCTGAGATGAACCAGCGCAATGCAATTCCAGCATGAAGTGTGTTTTCTGTAGCTGGAAAGGGAGCAGGGAGGGATGCTGGATGGAGAAAATTCACCCAACGCGGAAGTTAAGCAGGGTGTGGAGGTTAGTTTGCTCTGCTTCTGGAGGAAGGTGCTAGCTGGTCTCTAGCAATTGCAGAGTTATATTTTTAAGTCTTGAGTGACAGAACCTTTGAATGCTTCTCTGAACCCTGCCAGGTTCACATGCACTAATCCAGTTTCACACGTGAAGAGCTGGATAATTGTAGCACGGAAAGTCCCCCCAGAGGACTTGAGGACAGTTTGTTTTGCAATGTTGCAAGCCGAAGCGAGAACCTAAAGCTTCATTTTTCTGCCTCCTTGTCTGGTCTGTGGAGCTGATTCCTCCAGACACGCCAGGTTGTACAAACTTGTGTTATTAGATTTGTCTGGCTGTTCTGTTTTTCACAGCTGCCCCTTCAGGGCTGTGGTACACCATTAGAGCAGGTAGTGGAGGTGCCTCTCCAGACTTCCTCTGCTTCATGGCTGGGATGGAAACCTTGACAGACTTTGATTAAGATGAAGAAATTAAAGGGTAGGAGTGAAATCCAGCTACTTTCACAACAACTGTAATGCAATGGATCGGTTCCTTGCTGCTTATTTTTACAATGATGCCTACTATTTGTGACAGTTCCACTACCTCATTAGTATCATGTATTTCAGTTTTATCTGCACGGCCTCTGACAGGTCAGCTGGCTTTTCTGGGGTTATTTCATAGAGGGTTGGAAGCCTGAAGGTTCATTCTGGATGTGTTGAAGCACAAGATTTGTAGCAACCCTTAGGCCTTACCATTCACCCCTGAGATTTAGCTGATGAATTTGCTTGCTCAAGGGGGCAAATTCCAAATGCTACGAGATAAATCATCACATTAGCTAATTTGTTTATTTCTTTCCTCATTTCAGGAGGACCTGGTGTTGGGAGAAGTTTGATTTAGTTTAGCACTCCTGAAAATGGAAGTCCTCTTTCCAGCCGAGGCGTAGCATAGCCCTTTGCAACAGAAGCTTTCAACATTCTTTCCAGCACTATCACCCACCTTAACATCGGGTGAAAAACTTGTGTCGATGCCTTAGGGAAAATAAGTCTGGTTTTACTATGAGCCTTCCCCAAGCTCCAAAAGCAGATGTACCAGGTAGAAAAGTCGTTTAAGACAAACCACCCCAAACCAAACCAAACCAATCCAAATCAAATCAAGCAAGAGATCTGCAGTCAAAGCAACGAAACTTCCCAGCCAACTCCATTTGCACTGAGGACAACTGAGAGAACAGCCTCCTTGACTCTGCTCTCTGGGGCTCTGTATGAATACACAACCTCTCCTCCGACAAAACTCATACAAGTCGGGGCAGCACCCTCAGTCATTGCTGCTCGTGGTAGAGATGTTAGGTCTTCCTCATTACTGGCAGACTTTGCCTTCCTTTGCAAACCAGGCTCTGGTTTTTGAAACTGAAGGCCCTAAACTCTTCGTACCTTCATTGGGAGCTCACGTTGAGTCCCACCTCTGCTTCCCCTACTCTGAACTACTTGCCTTCCTCAGAGACCCTTAGGTGTCTCTTGCTGCAGGGTGTGAATAAGATGAACTTTATATACAGATGTCTGTGCAGTATCTCCGGCCAGGGTTATACGGACAATCAGCTCTATAGCCCCTTTCAACGCTTTAAAATCTCTGACTTGCCAATGCTTAGTCTGCGAAGGTAATGGTTCTGATATTGGTACGCTCATGATACTGTGTTATTGGTTCAATATATTATTTTAACCTGCAGTTTGTGCTGAAAACTATTTCCCTTAACCACATGGCTGATTTTTATCTCCTCTTCATTGTACAGAAATACACAAGTGATTGAAAACTACCCCCCAAGAAGTCTGGTGTGACATTCAAGAATATATTTTGAAAAGTTATCATCAGCATTTTCCTTGCATATTACTGTTCCATAATTAAGCAGTACATGTGGCTTGAAAATCCTTAATAAATCTTACCATGATTTATGGGGATCATTTGTTTCAACTTTTTGTTAAATGGCAGTAGATTTGGAGCTTTTATTACAAATTGTTTTCATTTAGGCTTTAACCATCTTCTAGCCTCTGGATAAAACACTTATTTGCTACATGCCATTTTTTATCATTTAGGTGCTAGACCTAAAGCAAAAATAGAATGGAAGAACAGTCCCAGTGGAGAGAAGCAAATGATTGAGGCAAAGGGGTGAGGAGGAGAATGGAGAGAGGAGTCAACGAAGAAGCAGGTTGGGTGACTGATCCTCTAAGGAGCTACCTGGAGAAACTGTGGTTGAGAATGGAGGTTTTAACCTCATATTGTAAAATTGCAAGTCTTGGCATGGTGTTGCTCTTGGCTAGCTTTTAAGTGCACGTTTGTGTAACAGGGAGATCAGCGACTGCTCCTGGTGCCCAGGACACATGGTCTCAGACCAACTCCGGCCATGCCATGGTATCCATGTAGGTGCAGCTATCTTGAAATCAGGCTATCAGCAGAAGAGGGCCACTAGCCTAGAGGACAGGAGCACAGCCCCAGGAGTCATTTGCAGCCATGTTTATCAAGCGCAGCTGAGGGACAAGGTTCAAGACTGCTAAATATAATCGGAAGTGGTCCTGAGAGAATGAATTACCTTCAGCTTGACTTGGGTTTCTAGTTTTGCTTTCCCCAAATACTCAGAGAGTTCCAGTGCATCCACACGATGTTCCCAAACCCCCAGAGCTTAATGAGCTTTTGTTCAGGTCATTATTCCGTTAAAAATGAACAAACAAAGCAACTTTCCAGAAGGTGCATTGTTTGACATTAGCACTTTTCTACCCATTACTCTCAGTTCTGGAGAAAAACCAAAACCACGTGGTTTGAGAAACCAATCAAACCACGTGAAAAGTGAACAACTGGGACTAACGAACCTGAAAATGATCGGTCCAAATTATTGAGTAAATATAGCACTTAGGAGTAATGAAGCTACTTACACAGCACTGGGACTGGTTTCAGAGCTATTTGCCAACCAGACAGCAGTCTAAATTTGCAGCAAATGCTGGGCCTGATTCATCGCTGTGTTCTCTATCCCCGTGTGACTCCGGTGGCTGTATTGCAGAGTAATGAATCGAGTTCATTACTCAAGATACGCAGTCCCTCTGCTCACACCAGCCCGTCGCTTCCCGTTTGCAGACGTCTGGCAGAACTAAGTTGGATGTTGTGTAAAATTTAAGTTTCAGTTAGTTTTCAGTGGGTGCAAGAGCAGTTGATGGGACACAGGAACAAGAACAGAACCACCACCCAGCAGCAATCAGTGTTTTGCCCTGACTTATGACAGTTTTTCTGTTGTTTCCTGGATTTGCTTGTATTTTTTATCCCAGTCCTAGTTTTATCTGAGAAGCAGAACCAGGGCCACAAAGATGGCTTGGCCTTGCAAGTTTATCTCATCTTTGGATCCCTAGAGTGGTCCCCAGAGACATCTGCAGAAGGACATCCTCAGCTGAGGGTCTTAGGCTCACAGAAGTAACTCCAGAGCATGAGATTACCAGAATTACCTGGCTCTCTCCATACCAACTTCTGATTTTCAGTGGGCAAATGAAAATGGAATCTAAAACTGAATTGGATGTTTCTATGCTGTTTTAACATTGGAGACTTCAAATTCAGCATCCATTGAGATTGTTATATTCTGTGCGGCCTGTTCAACTGTCCTTAATCCTAACAGCAGCAGCTGATAAATGATTTGCCGATGTGTGCGGCAGCACCTGCGGTGGGAGGAAGGCTCGATGGCAGAGATGAACAGCCCTGCCTTCTGCGGGTTCACAGTTCGTGTATGTGAAACACTGCAGCCAGCAAGATGAGGACTGCTTGGCTGAGAAGGGGATGCGTAAGGGAGAGCTCAGCTGCAAGGAGAGTTCAATCCTCAAGCTACTTCCCCTTCTCTGCATGGGGAATGTCTAGAGCCCTGTTTTTCATGAATCGGAAACCTCATTGCCAGCTACCTGCACGTCACATCCAGCGCCCTGTGGCTGGGATGTGGAAGGATTTATAAAGACGTAGGCTGGACTTTTATTTTCTGATAATCTAGTTTAGTGTGACAAATAGCCCCACGAACAGGACACCCGCTGGCTCTCACCATACACGTCACTTGGACAGCCTCCAGCTTTCCAGTGCCTGAGGTGTTGGCTTCCTTCCCAGTGCTCCCCTCTATCTGCAGCCCTCCAGCGAGTTTTCATCACTTCAGCCTCTTCCGAGGCAGTGACCCCCATGTACTTGTCACACGGTGTTCTCGAGATAGCCATGACACTCAGCAATGTGCTCGAGTGCCAAGCATAGTTTAGGAAGTTAGACAGTATTTCACTTTCTTTACCATCCCTCTGCTCCTTCTTCTTGCTGCTCTCTTCCTCCCTCTCTACTGCTCCATCCAAGGAGGCCTTGGATGAGGTTGTAGGTTGCTCTCCACACACCCCTCTAGCTCTACTACTATCTTACTGTGTAATAACCAGCTGCCCAGTCAGCTCCTCCAAGAGTGAGTTTACCCTTCTGTGAAATGGGGATATCATTTACCTATTCTGCTAGACAGCTCCAGGCTTGACGTCTCAGTTGTTAAATCATGGTTAAAACATCTCAGAAGGGAGTTTCAATACCACTTGCACCAGATGCTTGCCTTTATCCACTTCTCCATTACCACTCAACTGACTTCCCACCAGCTTAACCAATTCCTTGCCTGTTGCAAATAGTGAAGCAATGGAAGGGAACAACGTTGTCTTTTATCCAGAACCATGGCAGCTTGATTCAATATAAACAATGCTGGCACCCTGAAGTCCCAAACATTTCCAGTTGATGGAATGAGTGTTTGTGAGAATATCAAATCTATCCGTTGAGCCCTGCATCAGTCTGAGCCGATCTCGTGATTTCAGGAGTAGCTTCAAAGAGGCCTCAACCTATCTCAGAGTCCAAAACATTATTACAGCAGGGTGGAACTTACTGAACTGGTTTTTTTAGAAGCAGCAGCAGGATGTACTGAGATGGGCAAATGGGTATGTTTTCCAAGGTGCAGAATTTACCATTTTGCTTGGGTACTGTGGGCAAAGCCTGGTAGGCATTTGCACCTGCAGGCAAGGTGCTCTCCATTAATACGTATGTGCACAAGCGACATATTGATACATATATGTATTTAACACACGTGACACACCCTCATGTGCTGCATCCAAGAGCAAATGCTGTTGTGCATCTCACACTCACATTTCCATATGAGACAGACTTTTAGCTAATCACTTTCTGATTATGCCTGAAAATTCAGCTATTGCATTCTCTGAATCACTGCAGTCCAGTTCTTACACAGAAATCATCAGCCTATGGAAATACTCTCTTTTTTACCAGCAGACAAAGCCATACACTTATCCAGAGGCAATTACTCTTCTAATACAAGTTCTATAATAACCTTAAACAGTACAGAATGGCATAATTGTTTGCTTTAATAAATATTTCAGAGCACTTTAGCTGCACTGTAAAATGGTTTCACAAAATCCTGTTTCAGCTTCTTTCAGTCTGTCTGCAATGACCCCCATCCTTCTGGCCATTTTTTTTTTTCTTGGAATTTTGCTGTGACATCCAAATAGGGTCATTTTGAATCACAAATGTGAGGAGTTACGAATTCTTTTGTCTTTTAAATTATTTTTTACCATGTTCTGGAGCCAAGTATCTATCAGGGTAAAATCAATAGCAGCTCCCAGAACTAAGAGAAAATGCCCCAGACTTAATACATTTCATGCACAGCCACTGCAGCTGCATGTCTAAAAGGAAGCTAATAGAGTGACTCATTCTACAGGTTACCAATGTTTGAAATAAGCCTGTTGCTAAAATGGTTAGGAACAATATAATTCTTAGCATTACAACCCGAGCAGGACTCCTGCTTCTTTGCCTTTACAGATACATCAGAGCATCAACTATGTCTCTGGTCTCAGTTCTTAATATCCGAACACCTGTGTGTGCTAAAATAGATACAACCAAACAATCTCCTTCTTTCTTCATTCCTGTGGGAATGCACGTGAAAAGTTGTACGCTGAGTGATCAGTACAGGTAGGAAAACTGAAGAGACATGTCCCTTTTTGCTGGGACTTCAGCATCCCGCTGCCTGTTCATGTCGGGCTGGAAGCTAAGGTCAATGACGCTCTAGTCTTTTCTATAATTTTTTTTTTTCTTTTCTAATATTTCAGGTGGGTCCAAGGCTCCATTTCCCTCCCTTTTCCCCTGCACGTTGTGAAGCAGCCAGTGAGTTGGGAAGGATGCTCTGGCTGACAAGAACTGTTAGTTGAAACAAAATTATTCATTTGCACACCAAAACTTTCTTGAAGACCATCTGAGCGATATCCATGACGCTGCACTTGCATGTAAATGCAACCTTTGCTCTTTAGGACTATTTAGCTCAGGCACACGTGGTTCACAACCACTTTGTTCCCAGTCCTGCCACGAAGAGTAGGGCACAGCAGGAGTACGAGCTGCATATCAATCAGGGAGCGCTAGAGAAAACAGCGGAAAGATATTTCTTCTCTCCCTCCCAGGTCCTGCGATGTGATCCATCCAGAATACAAAACACACCCTGTGTCCAGGAAACTGCAACCAAAAACCACCCGGAGACATAAATATCGTGGCTGCAGCACATTTAACTAGTATGTAGATGGACAAAACAGCAACAGTATTACATATAATTCAGGAACATTAAAGAAAATATACTACATGCTGGAAAGCACAGTGCTGCTCTCCATCTGCCTTATCACTGGATTCCAATGGTTGGGTGCCCACAGACCTTTTGCATTAAATTTTACATTGATTTTTATGACCAGTTATTACATGTAATGTCTGAGCACTCCAACTGCTCTGTCTCCTCCCTGGTGTGGTATGAAATAAAGTTCATGGCAGCGGTGTAATGGACGGCTCGGACCAACTCCAAAAGTGGGGGTTTATCAGGTAATTATTTGAGGGGAGTCAGAAAATGTGGTCTTTTATGTCCACATATAAAAACTGCATTAAGTTTGGAAAGAGCCAAAACATGTCATATCATGGGTTCCCAGTGCTTATTACTTCAGCCCCATTTCTCTTTCCTCCCTTTCCCTTCCAGAGCAGTGTTTCTAGGCCTTTGCTTTGCTGGGAGGAGGCCAATTCCAGCGTCCCATCACTCAGCCCAAGGAGAACAGGAGTAGTTGGATGTGCTAGTGTTCCCCTTTCTGGAGCACGTGTAGGTACTGAGCTGGATGCTGGCAGAGCTCAGGCTTTTTAGCAGCCGTCAAACCCGAAGTCTGCACACCTCCGTTTATAAGCTATAACGCGGCTTTCAAAATCGCAAATGCTAAGGCTGCCTTAGCAGGTATTTGGTAAAGACGTGCTAATATTGCCCCCATCATGGGACCTTCCCCACAGGAAGGGCGGTTTGTGGCGCTGGCTTCAAGGGGCGCTGCACCCTCACCAGGAAAGCGGAGCAGGGGATGGATTTGCTTGGGCTGGTACTGCACTTTTCATCTTTTTTTTTTTTTTTTCCTTAAAAAGGCTGCACCACTAAAGAAAAAAATTAAAATGTGTTGTAACGTTTGCTAAGGTGAGGGTAATGAGTTAAAAAGAAATGGGAAAATTCCCCCAGATTTCTGGGTATATGTACCTCTCTACATGTACCCTCTCTGGGGTACGACTCAGTGGATGGTGGCTCAGGCTGGAAAGGGGAATCAGCGTCATTGGACTGTTGTGGAGGGAATTGTGCCTTTTCTATACATCTCATTTATATCTATCTGAGAAGAGCTGGGCCCATTGTCTCAAAATTGCTTTGAGATGGGACGGGATGAAGCAGGCTGTGGATACATGAGCTATTAGAGCTATTAGTGATGGTGATGTTAGACAGTATCGCCTGTCGGTCTGCTTTACAGTTATAAATGTGTATCATTTAAAATACAATAAGGGGCCAGATGCTCAGCTGCTGTCTGACATCTATCCACAAGGTTCCCAATGCTGCATCTTTAGCGTAAGTCACTGTCTTTCCAGGGAAGATAAATATTAAAAAAATTTTGTCGGTGGTAGATTTGAGATCCAAGCTATGTCCATGACAGCTGGATTCACTCGTCGTATCTCCGTGGGATGGTATTTGATTGCATACACATTGTCCTGAGATTGCAAATTGGGAGTGGAAAGGAGGGTCCAAAAATAATGAAATGAGACCTTTTTACTGCAAATCTTCCAGGAACACTTGCTTGTTCAAAGACAGAAAGTCAAAATGATTTTATTTTTAACATGTCAGGGACCAAGTAATCCCTTTTCTGCCAGCCTGGACATCTTACTTCAGCAAATGCCAGTTTAACATGGGTACAGGGAGATGAAGAGCTCTATGAATCACAGTCCTTGAGTTCGCGGCACCTACGTCTCTGCATAATGCCTCTGGACCAGCTGCTGAGCATTATCTCTGGTTTCTAATCCTCTAATTTCAGAGTTCTTTTGTGCAGAATATTGCTAAAAACTTCATGTAATTAATATCAATTATTTAGATTTGCAGTTTAATCAGTCAGATATTTTTCAGCTCAGAAAGCAGCATTATTCCTGTTGCTATTATTATTAATTGCTAGTCTCGGTCACCCAAATAGATGATAGCAGATACAAATGTAGATTCAGTTAATACCAGGACTATGCATGACACAAACTGATAAAAGCCCAGGAATTCATGAGAATCACATTTTTATTCTTGTTACTCTGCCTGAATCTGTCCACTCTGATAAATCTGGTCTCCGTGTACCTTCAACGTCCCTTTGTTGCCAGGTAGCTGATGCATTCAATTTAGTTTGCTGTTAAACTACTCTGAATAAACGTGCGTTTAAATACTACATTTACTCACACAAATGATGCCGTGCTCCTCCTCCTACTCCAGATCATCATCCAACCTAGAGTACAA
Organism: Alca torda; assembly: GCA_008658365.1. Classification (NCBI taxonomy): domain Eukaryota; kingdom Metazoa; phylum Chordata; class Aves; order Charadriiformes; family Alcidae; genus Alca; species Alca torda. Next base: position 35,325,532 of record CM018083.1, read on the forward strand.
CCCTCATATCCTTTTAAGTTAAAAATATGGTCAGCTGTGACTTCTGGATGTGAAGTGCAGACACAGAATAGTCAATATGTGTCTGTGGCCGTTATGTTAGGAGAAGCAGCAACACTTTTTCCACTGTATTTCAAAGCCAGGTGGCTACTACCCCATGAGCTAAGTGCTAAGGGAAAGGTGTCACAGAAAATTGTGTGGTTTGCCTAGGAACGTGCAAGCTCATGCTGGCAGCTCCGGGAGCGGAGCTGATGTCTCTCAACCCCAATCACGGGCTCAGTCCTCAGACCTAAATTGCCCCATGTTTTACCAGCTCTGGGTAAAACAGCCTTCCCCTCTTGCAATACCTGATATCAGATGCTTCAAGGTGCCGCCAAGAATTAACCCTAGCAGATGCAACCATGTGTTTGAGATTGGGAAGCTGGAGGAAGGGAAGCCAGTGCCTGGAAGATGGAAGTGAGCATCTTGGACCACGCAGCTTGCCTTGGGTTAGCACGACTGCAGCGAGGGGAGGGGAGGAGGTGAACATTTGCCGCTGCCAGCAGGTTTCCAAGGTGCGAGTGCTGTCTGGGCTGCAGCTGGAGGGAAAGTGAAAATGTATTCCTGAGAGAGGACTAGAGGAGCTAGAAATACTTATATTTTGGTAAATATTTAGGCCCAGGCGGCACGTCGGTAGTGCAATAGTCTCATAAACTATTGGTTTATGGCATGGCTTAATGCAAACTTTGTTTAATTGCCTGATTTCATTGTCAAAGTTTGTTTAATTGCCTGATTTCATGTCAGAAGAGTTTCTCTTTTTCGTTTTGGTGGGTTTTGTGGTTGTTTTTTCTTTCTTTTTTTTTTTTTTTTTTTTTTTAACTTGTACTTTCCACAAAACTCAACTGTTTGTTTACAGCTGTCTGATGTGGTAGAAATTCTTTGCTTTACTGATGTTAAGAAATTCTAGCAGCAATTTCCTGGAAAAATTCTGCAGTCCACATACTCTGCAGCAGCGGCAGGGATGCAATCAGCTGGTTTTCCCTCTATCTCACCTACCATCTTTTAGCCCAGTTAAAAGCAGTGAAAGAGACAATATGAAGCACGTGGAATGTCACAGCGCTTATCTTTCCAGGCTGTGTAGGAAATTGTAATTATGGCATGGCTTAATTTACAAGCACTTGATTTTACAGCCCTAACGCTCTTTCAGTGGGGTATTTTGCACGTAACGCAGGACTTACTTTGTTCTTCCCTCAGTGGGGAAGTACCTTAGAGTGATTTAGATGCTTAACTCAGGTGTCCAGAGCTACAGTGACTGCTGACACTCAGGTATGGGACACCAGACCTGACCATAAGTGACCGCTCCAGGCCATGGTCACCGTGCACAGGCAGGAGCGGTGGAGGGACCCCGGCTCGCCTTTAGAAAGGCTCCAGCGGTGGGATGATGGGGCTTATGACCTGCCAGCCTTTTGCTTGAGTTTGAATAACACCGCCAGGCTCCAACTTTTCAGCCCAGTAAATGCATGCAGAAAATTAGAAGTGTTTTTATTAGAAAAATAAATGGGGGGAAAAAAAGAGAAAAATAGCAAATCATGCCCCGAGTGATAAACTGTTTATAATAAACTCATCATTTTGGAGGGAAAGAATGTGGCGCACTGCACTTTCTAACAGAGCATCAGCAGAAGAGGACAGAGAGAATATTATCTCTAAAAGCTATGCATTATTCTCTTAAAATGTTAATGTCCCATTTCTAGCTGAACAAATAAACCTCTACAAGTTGGATGCAACTAGTACTAATGAATCAGAGTGCAGACTGGGAAAACAAAGAACCAGCCTCTGACTGCAAAAAAGCATCTTTCAACAGAAAAAAAAAAAAATTTAAGTCATTATTTTAAAATTGTTCTACTAATGTGCTATGAACAAAGGGCTGTTAGCTTGAAAGGACCAAACAGCTTTTATTTCGGAGTACTTTATTTGCAGCAGGATTATAAACAAGATCCTCAGCAAACCCTTCAAACAGAGCATGCGTTATTAAAAAATTCAGAAACCTTTTTCCCATTTACCATTTCCTCGACATGTTTTTTTTTCTTTTGCCTCCCTAATGTATTTACGACGAGTGTGCCATCTCCACGTGGTTTAACATCCAAGTCAAAGATTGGGTGGAGGCAAGGAGCAGCATTTCATGTCTTAGCTTTATGGTTTTCATTGAGCTCCTAGTGCCACAAAACCCATTGCAAAGATCAAGATAATGCAAGATCTGATCTCATATATGCTCATGTTGAGCGCAATGTTGAATGAAGACTCCAGGCTATTTTCATCATCCAAGCGCTAAGGTTTATTATCTGTAACACATTCCTGCCTAGAAGCGCTAACCAAGGTTGTGTTAGACACTAAAAAGCCACCTGGATTTCTTGCCCTCAGGAAGAACTAAATTGGACAAAAATGGAGGAAGGTGGTTGGGAGGCAGAGATGAAGCGATTCATTAAGGGATGCAGAGCGGGCCAGTGGTATAGGTGTCAGCCTGCATGCACTGAGTTAGTAATAGTGTCCTGATGGCAATACCTTCAGGGATGACGCTAGGTGTTGACATAGTGTTTTTCAGATGGCAAAGTGCCTTTGGTTTGCCTTCCCAACTGCACAGCTCCAGGAAGCTTTTATGACTGTGTCTTCCATGCCAAGAGAGATCTGGAGCCCAGCTCTGGGCATCATTTCCGACCACGCTGCCTCCTCTGTGCTCCATCTGATGTCCCAGCGCCCTGTCCATGGGATGGTAGTGCTCAGTCCTACCCGAGCTGCTGATAAACCTTGAGCCAGGTCTAAAAGGCTGTTGGTCTCTTGAAAAACATGGTGAAAACCAGGGATAGACATAGCTGTCCTCTGAAAAGCTGATCCCTGTATTTCACAGGAGCTTCAGCCTCCTTTATTTGTTTTTTTTTCCTTGCGGTCTTTAGAATAGGCTAGTTCACTCTCAAAATCACTGCTGTTATCAAGCTGCTACCTTCCAGCTAGTGCTCCCCAAACATTGCATTTTCTGTTCTTCCCTTCCCTGAGAAATTTCAGAAAAGACTGAGCAATTTCTGAAATAGGAACCCTGGTATTTTGAAATTTCTCATGAAATGAAGTTTCCCTTCCCCAAACTGCTTTTGCAAATTGCCTCATTGCACCGTTTGTTGTTGTATAATATAATTCATACGAGAGCCAACGTGATGAGGGTGAAACAAAGTGCTTCAACCTTACCCAAGCAGAATGTTAAATAAAAGTCAGATGAAATTGATACTGTCCCCTGAAACATTCAGATTTTCAGAATCAGCACTTTCTTATAGCAAGCTGTTCCATATTCCCTGCTGGCAGCAGGCTTAGACACATTAGCTTTTTCTGGAAAAGCTTTAAGAGCTGGGTATTATTATTGTTATTATTATCAGGCTGAGAGAGTTGGGGTTGTTCAGCCTGGAGAAGAGAAGGCTCCAAGGAGACCTTATAGCAGCCTTCTAGTACCTGAAGGGGGCTACAGGAAGGATGGGGAGGGACTCTTCATGAGGGAGTGTAGTGATAGGACACGGGGTAACGGCCTCAAGTTGAGAGAGGGTAGATTCAGATTGGATATCAGGAAGAAATTCTTTACTGTGAGGGTGGTGAGGCACTGGAACAGGTTGCCCAGAGAAGCTGTGGCTGCCCCATCCCTGGAGGTGTTCAAGGCCAGGCTGGATGGGGCTTTGAGCAGCCTGGTCTAGTGGGAGGTGCCCCTGCCCATGGCAGGGGGGTTGGAACGAGATGATCTTTAAGGTCCCTTCCAACCCGAACCCTTCTGTGATTCTGGGATTCTGTGATCATCAATATTATGCAGAGGAAATGGAGGTAGAAAACAGAGGCCAGAGGACAGATTCTGCTACAACTTTCTATGTTCACTAGTCGTATCGGTTTGGATTCTCAGGGTCAGAAAGGAGAGGAGAATTCACCCCTACAAAATAGTCGCCACCTTTCTTTGTCTCCGTGTTCTATTTGTGAGTACCTCAGGTGCACTCCGCGCACTCCTCCACTCCTTGGCGGACTCATTCACAAGCTACCGCTGCCTGGCACAACATCAAAACTAACTCCTTAACGCTCCTTTCGTGCTTTTTGCCGTTATTTTTTGCCAATTGGATAGAACAGAAAGGTAGCACCAATGCAAAGAGGGAGGTCTTTGGACTGAGGTGAGCGCGACAGCACTCCAATTAGCTAAGCGAGGTGGACTCGTACAGTGTGATGAGGCCATTGCCGCTTGCTGGCTGCACAGATTCATTCAAATACCTGGTTGACAAGTGCAATTTGAAAGTCTTTAGGATGGATGTTAGCACACACACGCATGGTTGTGTGCCCGTTCGATGAGCAATCCCATTGGGTGGCTAATGGGTGGCCATGGCTCTGGACAGCAGAGAGCATTAGAAATGAGAATGGGGCAGGATGGGTTGGTGTCTCGGCATGAGCTGTTCTCTCAGGTATCAGCAGTGGGTTTATAGCAGGGTGCAGAAAAACGGGCATAACTCTCTGTCTCTGAGGGTTTTCATCCCAGCTGGGGAGCTGGGGCTGCCTGGGCTGCCATTGCCTTTGCATGCCATTAAGTCCCCAAATGGTTATCTATAAATGTATTTTCCTTTAGAAGGAATTATTGACACACATGGCTGGCACATATCTTTCCAGGCTTGGTCCTTCGTGCATGAAATGTATTGTCTTCCCCTTTAAGGCGTTTACTGCCTCACTGACCTTTATATTCTTCAAAGAGGCATTTTAATCTCCCACACTGCTGCGCTGCTAAGTGGTTTCTCATTTGACTTGTGCTACTCAATGGTCTTTCCATGTTGACGGGCTCTATTAAGTCACTGGGATTTAGTCTGAAACTCTTCTAAGCTGTTATTTTCAGTAATAACACTCCTATTTGTTCCCCAGGTTCGCCGCACCCACAGGAGGTGGGAGGAGATGTGGAAGCACAAATTCTCATTAAAAGAAAAAGCAATTTTCTTTGGGAGTAAACTACCTCAGGGCAACCAGAAAAGGACAGAAAACTGGTTCCAGTATGAGCCAAGCTGAGACTGGAAACCTTTAAATTAATCAATTCTCCTATTGAGGAGTTTCCCAAAATGGTATTTATCACGCACAGCCTGTCGGGTGGTCTCTGTGAGACTACAGAGTGTCTCAATATTTTACAGATGAATGTTGTAAATGTTCACTTCTATCAGCGTTGTCTCTCTCTGTAGAGTTCGTACATAAACAAATGGTGAGTGCTCATTTTTCAGTGTTGTTTTCCATGTGTAAGTCACCAGTCATGTGACATATTTTTCTTGAAAAGGAACGGGGAAAAAAAAGCAAGAAAGACCTTGTGAAAACTCTCCATGGAAGACAGAAGAACACGCATTTTCTACTGGATTCATCTCTGTCACAGAAAGGATGGGAACAGCCAGGTTACGTGTCTTCCATACAGGAGCCAAAGCCACCAGCTAGCTCACCTAGCGTGGGGTGAGTAAGGTTATGGACTGAACGAGCAAATGGCAGAGCCGGTCTGTCAGCCCAGGAAATTCCCTGGCCCCTCTACCTGAGAAATTAAAATGAGCTTTTTCCACTGTTCTCCTCTGCTGCTTTATCTGCTCTGTCTCTTGGCTTGGCTCTGCATTCAGGAGCTTTGAAACGCAACAGCAGGGACAGCCCTAATGGTATTTCCAAACTTTTTTTTTTGAGGGGGGGCAGTAAGGATAGTTAGAGATCACGTAAGGAAACCCTCTGACTGTGAGGCCTTTGGTGCAAGTGCCTCGTGTTCAAGTTCTTGTCGGTTAGAGATGACCACAAGCCTTTGCACTTTCCCTCTTCCCCCACTCATTGACCAGTTCCATCCTGTCTTTTCCCTCTGTGCCAATGATATAAGGCTGGTTTTATACGCCTGTACAGCTGTAGCATGATGAGGCATGGGGCTCCTGGTCGAGTGTCCTCAGGCACAGCGACAATGGCTAGTAATGATCACCCAGTCGGGACAGGGACGAGACTGCCAATTTTCCTCGCCTGAAGGCTGAACCCTCTGCACCACTTAGTTAAAATAGCCAGCGCTGGCGTTTGCCAGTGAGACTGTTAGTGCTGGAGGAATAAGAAAATCTAATGATGAGGAAGCAGCCTGCAGGTGATGCACTTTGACTCCTCCTGATTGAGCAAATGTGCAAGCGAAAGCCTGTTGGAGCCACGCGGCTCCTGTCACCGAGACAAGACAATGAGAAATCACAGGAATGGCTGGAAGTGTTGTCTTACAGCAGCAGGCAGCCACCAGGCAATAACCTCAAAAACTGGCTGAACTCTACCCAATACTGCTTAAAGATATTCTTCATTAATGGTCACACAAGGAAAACCAAGCGAGCACTAGGACAAGAACCGTATTTCCCCCCAAAATGTTGCTCTCCCCACTTGGTTTTCTGGAGGATTAATTCTGTTTTGTAGCATCGTCTTTATCTTCTAACTTCTCCAGGAGTTCACACGAGGTAGGAGCTGCTTAATGTCTGAAAGGGCCTGATTTCTCCCAGTCGCTGAATCACGCAAAGCTTCTTGGTGCAGCTCCAGCTGGAGGGACCTCTCAGGCTGGAGGACACCAGAGGCACCGTGCACAGAAACAGCCTCCAAATGCACCTTTCTGGGTGAGCTTTTGTTCTATATTTTCTGGGCTGGCCACGATGAAATCGTATACACATATAGTACAATAATAATATCAACCTGATAATGACTAGGGAGAGGATAAAAAATGTGGGCTTTATCAGAAAAAATGATCTCTTTTAACAACAAATTGTAACTAATTAGACTTTGAATGGGAAATCAAATGAAAGTGCATGAAGGCTCAATTTTCCATACAGCTGACGATCTGACCTTTTTAGGAGTGGGAAAGAAAATTATTTTTAATTAACATGACTAATCATTTCCTGTCATTTTCAGATAATTGGCTTTGTCGAAAAAATGAGCTGTTTTGGGGGGAAACTGGGGGGGGTGGGGGGGTGACAGTGGCAGCTCCACTGGCACATTTAACCTTTTAGATCCTGCCTGCAAAGGGAATTTTGAATCCTCGTTATTGTGGCGAAGAGCCTTTTTATGGAAATTTTGTGCCCTCCCCCCTTCCTTTCCATATGTCTCATAGAAATTCATACATAGCGAAAAAAAAAAAAAATCTTTGACACGCTGCTAGTCTTCTTTCACTTTGAAGCAGTCCTTTATTAAAAAATGCAGAGGAGACAGTTTAGCTAATAGACTGTTTTCTGGTACATCTTGGGGTCACTCATGTGATCTTGGACAGAGGGTCAAATCTTGGAGTCCTTAATAACATCTTCTGCTCAAGTTAGTTGGGAATTTGGCTTGACCGAGTGTAGCCAACTCTTATTCTGACTGAATGGCGAGCAACTGAAGGTGGCCAGACCAAGTGCTGCGGAGAGTGTTTCATTGTACCTGCTCACCTGAAATGTGGAAACCTGTAGCAGAAACCTTAGGCCGTGAGATAGGACGTTGCTCTCTTTTAAGCAGCAACAAAACCTGTTGCACTGGAGGCTTTCCTCGGCAATCGGCGGAAGGTTTTAATGCACACTTCAAGGGACGGGCAAAGCGGTTGGAGAGAGACCAAAGGAAAGCAGGAAGATCAAATATCTCCGAAACATGACCTGCAAGCAAAGACTGAACAGCCTGGGATCGTTCAGCTGAGAGAAGAGAAAATTCAGCGGGGAACTTAAGTTTTGAATAACATTAAAAACGCACTTAGAAAGGCTATAATCTGTCCTCCGCTTTCATAGTTAGTAGCGTAAGTAGAAACAGGGATAAATTGCAGCAGGAAAGACTCAGAATAGATACCAGGAAAAGCTTTCAAGTGGTGGAGAGAGCAGAGCACCAGGGATACAGTAGAGTCTCTGTCTCTGGTCGTCTTTAAATGGGACAAACATCTGGCAGGGATGACATGAGGACAGTTCATCCTGCCCTGGGTCAGGGAAATGGATCTGCTGCTCTGCTGAAGTCCCTTACAAATGTGATGTCCATAATTGTATAGGAGAGGAAACATTCCTGTTTGATATCAGTGGTACTGGCTAAGGCTCTAAAATAGCGAGCAGGTTTTGAAACAGAAGGAAGATGTGAGCATGTGGAAAGAGAGTAGCAATGGATATTGGATGTAAATGCAGGCACAAAAGAAAATCACCCTCGTTCATGGCTCAGCAAGTGAGTCAATATACACAGCTCCTTTACCCCATCCAGGAGGTGGTGACTGTAGCGTGGTGCCTGCTCGTGCAGCGCACTGCTGGATCGGGATGCCCAGTGGTTTCTCAAGCTCTGGGATGGTTGCTGGTGCAGCCATAAACTGGTTCCTGGTATAATTGGTTTAGCTTGATATTGTTTATTATCTTTTGGCCAGCGTGGATCACGAGACCAGGCTGATGGCACTCACCCTGGCGTCTCCTGAAATGACAGTGATGGTTTTCACCGACACAGGGAAGGAACAGCTCAGACTGTTGCTTCCTTCAGAAATCTCCTTTCTTCAGAAAAACTGAACTCATGGCATGGTTCTTCCATTTCACTCCTACCACCAAAAGCAAAACCAAAGAGATTTGACTTTAAACCAAATTCTTACTTCATGTAGAAGAAATATCTCTGACTTTTTCCAAAACCCTCTTTCTCCTGTTTCTCCCACTTGCAAAGCACTCCAGTTTTGTGAAGACAAGGAACAAGCAAGATAAATTCTGAAACTACATAACAACAGCAACTCCTGTCCCTTCCTCTTCTTTAACTGGCATATTCCATAGCCATGCAATCCCCTGTTTTATTGATATTGAAACCGTGCAGTCATTTCTATTCATGAAGCAGATCAGAACAAGTTCCACTAATGACTAAGAGATGTATTTGGGAGTGCAGAATTCTGCAAATTAGCAGTCAAACACAATAAAAAAATCAAAGATACTGCAGTACAAAATACACTTTGTTCATTTATTTTAACAAGTATCACTTATTTTCAATTATTTACAGTGCTAGTTAGCATACTCATAAAAGTACTGTGGCATATTGAGTTAAAAGCAATGGATTCTTAGTGCTGGGAAATCTCAGCAGAGCACTGCTATTAAACACTGGCAAAAAATAGGAAGGAAATGTTACGGTGGGTTGTTTTCTGGGTTTTTTTTGCTTGTTGTGAAAGACTTTTTGATGGGTTGAAGATAATTGGGTCTGCAGATTAAGTGAGTTAGGAATTAGATGAGTTCTCACTGTGAACAGTTTTGTAAATTCCCATATCACACTTTACATATTCCAGCTCCTCTCTCCCTTTAACAAATCCAACATTCTATCTCAGGGTGCCCTTTTTAGTCTGAATTCTCTGGCTTTCTTCAGCTGCTCATCACTTAAAGACAGGGTTTTTTTTGGCATTTCATTTCCTGCTTTTTTCCTCTTCTTCTTGCATCTTTTATAGATGGTGATAAATGTGAATAACAATGTGCCCAGTGTGAAAGGCAGTGTAAAACCCAATTCCATTCGATTTCTCTTTTAGTCTAACTTTAAGCCTCAGATTTACCCATGTCTCACTCCACTGGACCTGTCACCTGAATTAAATAGAGACTCTTAAAACTGATTGCTGCAAGGAAATAGATCTTAGAAGCAGGAACGTAACAACATCTTAAAGAAAATTTCCTAATAAATGTTGAACCTCATTTAAATTTTATTTCCCACCCCTGAGATATGGAAGCAGCTCAATGCTAATCAGAAAGGGAGAAAAGTGACCTTAATTTTGGATGATCTATTTTCAAAATCCTGTTGAAGGCAGCAAAATACTCTCATAATTTGCACATCATGTAAAAGGCAGAGAAAGCGAGCGGCCGGCAGGCAGGGAATACTGAGACACACTTGTCTGCTTTTGTGCGTCACTGCTGACACCTGCTGCGTAACCGCCCGGCATAGCCATCTTCCCGAAAACAGTGAAAGAACCAGCTCCTCCGGCTCGGCGAAGGGAGTCACAGTTCTTATAGCAGGAGGGTCACCGTCTCAAGCTTGTCCAAATTGTGATGAATGAACCAGGTTTAACAGTGAGAAAAAAAAAAAACAAACCACAAATCAGCTGTCTGCGTTTGGGAAGAGAGGCTTTTTCCAGCTGTGTGCTGTCTTTTTTCTAGTATTCAGGGCTCTTGCCTGTTTTTTAATATTTGCTTGGCATCTCGGTAACCTTTTTTTCACTATCTCAGGCTCTGAACTGGATGGGTCTGAGCTGCCCTTGGACCTTGGCCAAGAGAGAAGGGATCATCAGTGGGGGATGCTGCAGTCAAAGCTGATACAGATCCAGGCCAAGGCTGGTTTAGAAATAAAAGTGGCCATCTCGAGCAACGGTTGTTTCTTTAGCCCATTATGCTTGCTCTTTGAATGGGTATGGGTTAATCTGGTTGGTGGCTCTCTGCCAACATGTGGGAGTTGCTCTGGCAAAAATGTGTGTTTTTTTCCTCTCTGTTCCCGCTGTAAAATGAGGAGTTTCTCACCTGCCATAAACCTTCATGCTGTAAAAAGCTGCTCAACACAAGGAGATGCCCAGCAGTGTTATCATAGTTATCTGATGTGACACAGTAAGCATTAGGAGTCAGCTTACTTTGGCATGGTGATACAATGAGGAATCTGATGGACTTGTATTAACATCATAGAGCGTGGGAGGGGAAAAAAAAAAGAGAGAGAGAGAGAGAGAAGAATTTTCTCTTTAAATAGATGCTTGATAAAAGAACAGAGGCAGGTAATGGATAGATTTGCTTTGTTAAGGAAGTGTCCATAATATTTGCATTTTATAATTGTTCCTGCAAAGCCTGGTGTGAGCTGAATCTCAGCTCAGCTTTCATGCACTTTTTCTTTTCTTCCTGTGCGGAGTGGCAGAATGCTAAGTAGCTTCGTTTCCATCATGCCAGGTGTCACAGCGGGATCTCTAGTCATTCCTCCACTGAATGGCGAACCAGATGCCACCCCACCTTCACCCTCAGCAAGGGTCTGGGGGAGAAGCCTGGCAGGAGCCATGCCTGGGGATCACCACAATGGCAGCACAACTCATCCCCCCGCCCCGAACAAAACAGACCACGAGTGGCAGAACGATGCTCCCTGTTATCAATCCCACTGTGATTCTAAATGTCACGCTATTACTGTATGCATAAAGATACTTGAAGGTTTTCTGATTTCAGTTACAATTATTACCTCCTCTGAGAGAAGCTTTTTCTGCTTTTGGGAAATCTCCTTAGCTGATCTGCTCTGAAACAGCAGCAGACAGGGGTAAACAGCCCTGTCTGTATTAAGTGTGCGTTCCCACCAGACTCCGCCTGCCTTGTTGAGCTCCCCTTGCTTTGTCCCCCTCTATGAGAGATGGTCAGAGGCTCTCTCAAGATGGGCTGCAGGCAGCAACGATTCGACACGCTCTGCCAGAAACACCCTCTTGTGAAATACTCGGGAACAGCACCTCCTCTGCGAGACGGACACTGTGCAGGACTGGGAAGTGGCGAGACTCACTGCATGCGTGCTGAGACTTGATACGGGCACAGGCAAGGGGAATCCAAGTGAAATGGACTTGCATCATTGTTCCATTTTAGCCATTCGTGAAAAGGATGATGCCACCGTCAAGCTATGAAGTCATCCCCTCTAGCCTCCAAGAAACATGGGATGTCCCAGTGCAGGGAGCTGACTGCCAACGATGTGGTTTTGTGCTGTTGGTTCTCTTCCACATTTAATTTACGCTACCTTTTGAACTACTTATGCCAAGCAGAATTCAAGATTTTCACTTTGCAAACATCATCACTGACAATTTTACTCTTAAGAATGTTTGCTAGATGTGAAAATAAGTCTAATACATTTTTCCCAGGCCTATCAATTCACACCCCAAATATTAGTGTGTTCATGTAGCCAATTTTCGAGGGCACCACATGCAGTGGGAGTCCATGGAAGTGTTAATGCTCTGGGATCAATGAGCGTGGTGCTGCAGTGCCATGGGGAAGAGTGTGGTGACATCAGGCAGCATGGATTTTGAGCCACCAAATCCCACTTGGGGTCATCAGTGGGACTGTAGCTCTAATTTATGCACGTCCTTCAGGCAGCAGTAGTTAGCATGACATACTCCAGAGCAGCTCCATGTGGAGCATACTCCACGACTCAGCAACAGCTGAGCCCTGAGCCCACCCAGCAGCTCTCCAGGGAGCCCAGACACAACCTGAGAGCCTCGCACCAGCTCCCAGGGGACAAATATCCATGCTTAAAATGACAAGAACAATTCATCGCCTCTTCGTTGGTCTCAGCAAGGTGGCCAAGAGCTGAGCTGGCCAGCAATAGAAATCACAGGTAGAGCAAGAGAAAGACAAACGACTAACAGATGTTTGCCCTGCTATTCCACCTGCACTATGGCAGGTGGTCAGCCCACTGCAATCCGCAGGATATACCTTTTCCCTGATTCTAAAAATGCTGAATATTCAGTGTCCCAGATACTTGCTGGTGTCTGTCCCAGTGAGCCAAGTCTATATAATCTTAACAACTACCACCAGCCCAGTCGCTTCATTGTCCTCCTACTTCTGGATATGAGCTTCTCTTTCCCCTACCCCTACTACTATCTCCACAAGGTCCTCTCTCCCACAGATTTAGTATTAGAAACACTTTCGTTTCAAAATGGCTTTCTCTTCCTTCCTTCAGATGGCTCTTTCCTGGGGCGAAGCATAAGCAAAAAAGATGAAGATACTTCCTAACCCTAAGGCTGCCACCAGCTGCCATTTCTTATGAATGTTTTGCAGAGCCTCCCAGATGCACATTAAGCTTGATGTGGACTCTCTAAATCTCAAGAACATTTAATAAATGGGGAATTAGTCTGACTAAGTCGTACCGGAGATGAATTTCTTACATCGATACAATCTCCAATGAGCACTGCACTTCATTTAATAAATGTATTTATTAAATACATAAAAGATTTGTAAATGGAGCTCTTGTCTTGCTGAACCTTATTAGCTTCATCCTTATTTAACATTTATTTTCTTGAGATGAGACAATATTTGTTAAATCTTGAACACGTCATTGCAAAATCCATCCATGGTTTATTCAGTCTGACTCTAAATATTAAATTTCAACATTTGCTAGGCCTGGCTCCTTGTTTAATCTACCAAGATCTCTAACAAGCACAAGGAAAGATTTGCTAACTCAAAAATAACTGTTATTGAATCTCCAGTGGGTTTGTAAAAATCTACATAATATTTAATATATCTGCCCTAAGATTCGCTCAAATCTGTTTAACCTCCATTAAAACAGGAAAAGGAATTTGTTGAAGTCCTTGTCGGATTCATGCAAAACTTCATAAATACATCAGATGTTACCAAAATCCTATTAAAATGTCATGTGAGTCTTCTGTTTTGTTTCTCATCATTGTTGATTATTAATGTATTTGTGCATAAATAGCAGCCCTGTCCGCCCGTCCTGCTCACTCGCTGCGCTCAGAATTCAGCTGGTGGGAAATTGTAAGTCAGTGCTAGAGCTGATCCCACTGCATTTCGGCTATGCCACCTTTGAGATTGCAGCCCATAACTTTGCAGACCTTTGCTGGGAATGCACAGATTGCCTCTGTCAATTTTATACAGCTTCTCTAAAGAGACATATTCTAAGAAAAAGTAATCATGCTGTATCAATAACAGAAACAATGCTTACCCACCTCTTATTATCCCAGCATCCTGCCAGACTAAGGCAGACGGAATAACAAACATCGTACTTGGTTTTCAACCTGCACGCAGAGCATTTTTATGTCTGTATCTGGTTCCAGTATTTCTGTGGCAGCGATCCCAAATTATGTTTGGCCCAAAACCTCTGCTAACTTGTCTTGCAGATCACCCTGCACCCTGATCATAAAATTTCACTTGAAAAGAGAAAATTGAAAACAATTATGGTTCCGTGTGCTTCTGTATACCACTCCCCCCCGGCCTTTCAGAGCCCAGAGACTGGTAGATCACAGCCCTGGAAGCCTTCTCCGGCACACAGGCAGTTTAAAAACACTAAGTGGGTACGTGAAAGTAGTCTAATTTATTTGCTCTGCGTTTCCAGCCTTTTCATTTCTTGACAGTTACCTTGAAATCCCCTCTTTTCCATGACAATTAATGCAGATCCTTTCTTTAGTAGGTCTGACCTTGGAACAGGTAGCAAAGGGTAGCAGATGATATGCTAAAATTCTCGGTACCGGAGATGGAGGTTTAAACCTGCTCAAGGCTAGAGTGGAAATGAGCTCAGCCATCTGAATCCTGTTGCCATTTGTCAATAGCATGAAATATCCCACCATTTTTCTCGCTTGGCACTCTGTGCACAGAAGGAGATGGCAGGAATACAACAGTGGACAGTGCTGCTGAGTGCCTGCGTGAGGACTCGTCACCTGAATAGCAGGTAGTGCCTTAGTGCCGGGAAAAGGGGCTTTTGCTGAAGGCTACAGAAACGTAGGGCTGGGATAGCCACCAAGAGCAGCTGTTCTTGGAAACACGCTGGCAGAGCTAATTCTGGTACATAATGGGCAGATTCAGCTCTCCTTGTAGGAGTCTCATGGCAGTGCTATCAGATTCTCCCTTTATTGCTTATCAAAATCCTCTTACAAAAACATGATGCCAGTATATTATTTAATATGAGCGCTCTGATATGACAGTGAAGAAGACCAGACAGGCCAGACATGACAGATAACTGTTGGCAGTTAAAGCTGCTACTAAAAATACAGTAATGGATTTATTAAAGGGTTACAAAGAAAGGTTCTGCTTTCCAGCTGATCCCACGGACAGGGCCCACATATTAAACATTTGAGTTTGAGCTCAAGTAAAATATGTAAGTCTCTACAGATTTGTAAGTTTGCCTGCGATAATTTGCTACTGGGTTCAGGCTATTCTCCTAGTGATTTATAGTCTTGGATGTTTTAAGCAATATTTATTGCATCAGATAGTAGAGCCAACTTTTAGGAAACGCTGGTATAGATGACACAAGCCTTGTACATTTAGGGATTTTTTTTAAAATACCTTTTCTAGAGAGGCAAAATTGTGGGAAATTCTTGAAGAAAGCAGAAAGGAAAGATATGGACAATGTAACTAGAGACACTCAGAAGTGGTCAGTGATTTTCTGAGTGTCTTAAGAAATGCTACTATATCTATTTTTGAAAAAAATCTGGGCATTAGCACACTGAAAATCTGTCTTCTTCCATGTGAACTGTGGCAGGAACACATCATGGAGATACGCAACACGTGTATCTACTTCTGGAAACCTAGTTTTGTGAATTATTAATAAACAAATAAACAAAAGTGACAAAAAAAACCCCATCCCAAAGAAGATCTCAGACTGCCTATATGCTAACCCAGTTATTTAACATATGAGCTTTTTTATCCTGTAAAGACATTGTGTCCCAACCAGGCATAATTCCGCAGTCCCTGTTAATACATGTCTATGTATTGAGCATGATGCATATAGAAAGTCTGGATACACGGTTCTGGGATCCTGCAGGAGGAAAAAGTACTTCTCATCCAGTCCTGACCAGGACTGGATTCGAGACACAGCTATTTAATAATCAGTCTGTAATAATAGGCACAATTTAATTCAATTCAACAGTCTTGTAGAACTGAGAAACAAATAAACAAACCCTTCACTTCAGTAGCATTAGCATTTTTCTTGAGGAAAGCAAACTTCATAAAAAATGAGGCATAAAATCAACAGCTAAGAAGGTAAAAACTTTTCCTGTGGCATGAAAATTATTGAAAAGATCACATTAGATGCTCACTACAATTCATAGCATCAAAAATTGCAGAAGGAGCAAATACAGGGAAAAGGGCTATGTTTGGTTCAGCTGCAGATTTAAAAAAAGATACTTAAAGTAGAAGACATCCACTGAAGAGCAGAAATTGGGCCAAAAAGAGGAAAACAGAAAAGAGCAAACTTGGCCAAGTTCAGTGTAAAATTTATATGGCAGGGCAAAAAAGATTTTCAGAAACAATTCCCGAAAGGCAATTGGAGTAACAAGTCAAGCAAATCAGAAACAAGAAACTTGTCAGATATTTTATACTGGCAGTTCATGATTAGGGTGTAATGGGTGCTCAAGGAAGAAAAGGCTGTAGTGGAAAAGCCTAATAAATTCTTTTGTCAGAGTTCATCAGGGAGGAGGTCAGTAGTTTAGGAGGGATGAATCTGAAGCATTCTCTATTTGAAATGCAAGTAGAACAAGTTTTAGAATATTTTTTTACAAAATGAACGGTAACAACCCGTCCAGACCAGAAGATATTTCGTGTTGACAAATGTAAAGTGATGCACATGAGGAAAATCAATTTTAATTGTAAATACATAGAAACAGGTTCCAAATTAGCTAGCATCTCTCAGGAGATATCTTGGAATCACTACAGATTTCTATGAAAAAGTCAGTTCAATGCTCAGCAGAGGTCAAAGAGGCATATAAAGTATGTTAGTAATAATTAGGAAAGATCTAGACAATAAAAGAAAAAAAACATCATTATACTGCTAAAATGACTCATGTCCTGGTTGTTCTGGTTGTGCTCTCTCAGACAAATCCTCTGTAGAAATAGAAGGGGCACAGAGATGGCTGGCAAGTACGACCAGATGGGTATGGAGCAGGTCCTGTACACAGAAATGAAGAGGCTAGGGCTCATCAACATGGAAAATAAATGAGGGGTGTATGTATGGCTATATGAAATCATAAACAGCATGGAGGAAGCCACTGCAAACAATTATTCACTGTAAGGCAGAAATAAGAGACGCCGAATAAACCGATCAGGCCATAGATTTAAACAAACAAAAGGAAGTCCTTTTCCACGCACAAAGCATAATCAAACTGTAGAGCTCATTGCCCAAAGTATAAATGGGTTCAAAAAGCAATTAGACAAATTCATGGAAGAAAAGTACATCAAGGGCTTATTAAACACAGTGAAGTGGATCCAAGCTCCAATCTGGGACTCTTTAAACTGCAGATTACTGAAAAATGAGGAGGGGTGTTGGCAGGGAATTTTCTTTCCCTGCTTTCCCTCTTTCTTGTATTCATTTCTAAGCACCCATGCTAACCAGGGACAGAGAGACTATTCTGCTCCAGCTGGACATTTGCTCTGAGACTGGAGGGTTGTTCTTAGCTGTTATCTTCCCTTTTGTAGGGACTGTACAGAAATCATTTCCAACAGCCATCAGCCTTGCTTCTCCAAGGTCGCTTCCCTTCACCCCTTGCACAGGAGTGGCTGTAGGGGCAGAAAGCTGCTGCCTCTACAGGAAACCTCTTGTATAAGTAGGACCAAAGCACAAAGGTAGGCAGTGGGGTGTCTCACTGGTGCTGCATCTGCTCGGTGGATAAACCAGGAGCCACCAGTGCCTTCAGAATTCACATGAAGTCAGGGTCTGGGAGAAAAATCTAAAGGCTGCCCTGGAAGAGCACCAGGCTCACCAGGTCAGCCAACACCCCAGGCATCAAACTTCTGCTGCTCAGACAAAGCTGGTGCTCAAAAGAATTCTTTGGTTTGTCCACTCCCAATTGATAAATGACCACTAATTCACTTTGCAGATCTTTTGAAACAGAGCTCCAAGGTCCGTGTGGTGGGTCCAGAGAGTGACAAATACGTAGCACTGAGGAAACCTGGAAGCACCATACCACTCTTATCACAGTTAATCTTTGGAGCCACTTAATCATACAGGGCTTTCAGTTACTAAGGTCCTTTTTAATTTAGAGTGAGAGTGTGTGGTAATTAGCCTTAACCAGGTCATTGATCTTAGGGGAATGTACTCCATGAGAACCTACATCCATCTTTCATACTTGTGGGAGGGAAGTGCTGATAAACTTGACATCTCAGCTCACCGTATTAACAAGGCAGGTTAATATTGACCTTCTGCTGGGGCCCTTCACACCTAGCTGGCCATGGAAATGCAAGGGCATTTCTCTCATAAGCCTGATTATTCTTTTGGATTCAGTAGTATAATCACACTGATGTGAGTGAGGGTTTTTCACCTGTACCTCACTGTAAGTACATCGATGTTCTCCATGACCTGCCATCTACTTCACAAATATCGCCAAGATTTATGGACAGTTTCAACAGGAACTGTGCTCCCTCTCTGGTTCCACTCCTCCGTGGGGCAAAGCTGCAATCCCAGGCCAACGACTTGGTGCCGCAGTAAGAGCTGAGATGCCACACGTTGTGCTGTCCAGCTTTCTGTGGTCTGCAAGAATGGAGATGCTGGGAACCCAAGATGAACAGATTCATATCAACAGCATGTGCCTTGCTTGGAGGGATAGAGGCCCTGAACTGACTCACACTAACATTTTCACAGCCAGTTTCTTCAAAATGATCTATTAAATGAGCCAAAATCATTCAGCACCTGCCATTTCATCACATGAGCTACTCACTGTGACCATGCCTGTTCTCCACATTAGGCTCAAGCCCAAGGTCAAGCAGCAATCGTCATTCCCTATCACGCACCAGGTATTAAGGCCTGTTCAACATTAACTCTGCAAGGGTTCTCATTGGCCTTAAATTTTCAAATTTCTGCTTGGAAAGGCTCTCTTCTGGCTTTTCAAGAACTTTTTTTTCTCTTTTTGCAAAGTTGGCTCTTTAGGAAACCCTACATGGACTAATATCTCACTTTCCCCTTACAGCCTCTGTGGAAGACAAAGGAAAAGCAGGCTGGACCTCTCCCCTACCCAGACTTCCCACATCATGTTGTTGTTATTGCCAGGTTGAGGTTTGTGTTTTTTTTTTCTTTTCTGGGTCTCCTGCCAAACATTTGTCTGCTTTGTCAGTTTTTTATTTTTATTTTTTCTTTTGGGGAAAAAAGCCTGTTTAATCTTAGCAAATGGTTTTTTTCCACTTCAATAGCCTCAAAATTTTCCCTGGAGAGCTGTAAGCCCTTTAAATATATTTAGGTTGCCAGATTTCTTATGTTCTCTCTCCAGGAAGCCAATTTTGCTTCTAAGCTCTTGAGAAAGGGCCAGTCTCATCTTTTCTTGCACTTTGAAGCTGTTGTACACCACCTTCCCTCTTTTCTCTTTTCTTTTCTCAGTCCTCCTTAGGTTTAACACTTGTCCCTGAGGTAGCATAAAGGCCAGAAACCCTTCCCAGGCTTGTATTAAGCTCCTTATCCACTCTGCGTCTTTCATCCTGTATCCATCAGCAACTCATTCTGGTGTTTCATGACAATCGTCCCCACGTGCATTGCTGTGCACCAGGCTGAAGAGACTAAACCACAACTAAACACTTCAATGGCTGTGTGCCCTGCTCTGATTCAGAAGCTCCATGGGAGATTTTCTTGTTTGTTTTTTTTTTTTTTTCCAAAATCAGCTCTTTAGGAAACTCGACACGGTCCATTATCTCATTTTGTCCACACCAATTTTTTTGTGAAAGACAAAGAAGATTTTCCCAAGCTCCCTTTTTTCCTACTGGACATCACCCCTGGAACGCTTGCCGGGTGTGGAAATCCCAGAACAAAATAGAATCCTGGTATCTGGCCAGTTCCTTATGACTCAAACCTCTTTTCCAGATATCTCGATTTGTTTCCGTACCACTTGAGCATGATCAGACAAAGATACGGTGCCTAACAAGTCTCACCGCACATATGGGGACGAGCCTGGTTCAATTACAAAAGGAAAGCGGTTCCAGTGTGCAAACTGAAGGCAAGACAGCTTGTACTGTCTGTAACTGAACCAGCAAATGAGTTGTATAATACGTGACCCCTGGGACAAACACAAGTCCCTTCTTCAGACGTTGGCAGGTTTGTAAACAATGCAAAAGAAAAAGAAGGGGAAAAAAAACGCAGCTGAAGTGTTCTGTAATGACCTGAGGAGAAGAAAGATTTACACTGCTGACTGACTGGCTTCATGCTGAGATTGGAGCGGTGTAAGTAATGTATCTTCAGACACTGGGGAACAGGCATGGCTACTCAATAAAAAGTGCTGTTTATTTTATAATCAACAGTTCTAACGCAAGAAACTCTTGGGTTCTCTTATTTGTGATGATAAATTATTTCTGGGATCAATGAGATTCCTTTTTTGCTGCCCCCCTATTTAACATATACAAAAATATGCACACATTTATGTGCTTAAATAGCACCTTTCCAGCCAGGAATTAAAAACATGTTTCACACATTATTCCATAAATATGTCAAGACTCTTATTACCCTAAGACAAGCTTTCACTAAGGCAATGTCCATCTGGTGTCACTAAGGTGCAGAGGAGATTTAATAAGCCAAGAAGGCATGTGGGAACGGACTACGGGTGTCCTGATTTGTGCTCTAATGAGCAGTGCTCATCTCAGAGAGACACAGGGCTGCAGTTTGCCAGGAATGCTGCTCTTGTCCACCCGGCATCCTGGGAACGCGGAATTATCCTGTCAGAAAAATGGAATTTCCACCTTGTGGAGAAGGACAAGATTTCTCGGATTGCTTTAATCATGAACCTGGACAACAAGTTAAAACATTTCTTTTTTTTTTTTTCTTTTCAAGAACCAAAAATATTCTGAAAAATATTTCCTTTCGGGCTTACCAGAACACTCAGCCATGATATTGTACTTCTTGCAAATCCATTCAAATAATAATTCCAGTACACTCATGTACACAAAACCAAGACCTTTTGCACTTAAAATCTCAAGCCACTGCTTGGTTAACCTAGAGCACCGCCGCATGACCTTGGGCCTGAACGCAAAAAAAAGGAGCTTAAGAAAGAAAAGGTTCCAGGTGTAATTATGGCAGGAGCCTGGCTACTGAGAAACACAGAGCAAAAGACAAATAGGATTAACTTCCCTGAAATCTTGACAACGGCTGTGTAATTTATACAGGATTCTTTGGCTTGTCGGCATCGTTCTCACTTTCTGGGCTCCACTGCTCTTATCTCAAAGCAGGAGAGGACCACTGTTGTTCTCCTGCCAGACCCAAGAGCCTTTAGTCAGATTTAAGAGAAAGTGGCTGTGGGAAATGAAGATTAACACTCTGGGGACAGGTGAGATTATCTCGTTGAAGGTCATTACAGCTTCCATAAATCGAATATATATGTCTATGTATACACACACTAATGTCCAGTAGATCTATAGCACAAGGTATAAATAGAAAGCCTGGGGAATATTTAATCACAAGGACTTATGATATGGGTCTGGATGAGGCAATGCACTGTGCAAGTGGCAATGCAGATAAGAGGACTGGCCAGAAACTGCTAATGGAAATGCAAGTCAGGGTGTCTGACAGACCCAGAGTGTGGGTCCACGTGGGAGTGTGCCTTTAAGTTCTCTCTAATGGAAGAATGAAAAAAAAAATCAACCAGTAATTATAAATTCCTTGCCCTATTTATACAAAAAAAAAAAAAGGTTATTTCCATGGGTATTCATGTTATGGGACTGAAGCCTTGAGTCCAAATGCTCCCTTTCTTGATGCATTTGCTCCCACAATGCTATTCCTGCAGCCTAAATTTTTGATAGCCCATTTTTTGATTGCTGTGTTTGGGACAGGATTATTGTTCCGAGTTGTGGGTGGCCAAATGAATCACTCGCGTACGTAAGGCACAGTGTGCATACTAAGCCTTCCTCTTATTTCACCTGTCACCACAGGGGCCACAAATACCAGAGACCCAACAGCAATTATCATTAGAGATGGACCAGAGCAAGGGTGTTCAGAGGTGGACCTTGGCATGGGATATTTCACATGACCTGGCTCAGCAGTGACTGTGGTCCAGTACCACAGTTCACATCCAAACAGCTCCAAAACACTCAGGCAGGACTTAAAATAAAACAAGCAGTTTCCCTAACCCCATTCTGCTTGGGTCCCCAACCTCCAGCCATACAACCACAACCCTTCCCTGAATGCTGCTGTTAGCAGAGGGAGTCAACGGCAAAGTGAGGGGATCTGTCAGGAAGAGAAAATACATGTCTCTCTTCTGGAACATTAATGAACTGTTATGTCTGATTTAAACGGCAAAACCACTTTTCTGGTCAAATCTGCTGCTAGCTTTCAAAATATATAAAATGCAATAAGCTGGAGATTTAGCACAGGGCTCAAGTCTTTGGATTCTGAAAACGTTGCAAACCACTTTTGTTTTGATCTGGTGGGTACCACATCTGCAGATGGCTGGACAGGTCTGCAGAGCAGCTCGCAGACAAGTATTGCGTGTGCTGCATGCATTCAGTCCCCTCATTATGTAGCAGCTCCAGTAAACACCTGCTGATTGTGCTTCTCTAATTTCTTTTTCAGGGAGTAGGTTGCCAGTCACCTTTTATCTGGCTGTGATCTGCTATGGATCTGCCTGGCCATACGTCTGCCTTTGGAGAAACCATCCCTCCAGCCAGGGCAGGAGGTGAGCGAGCAGCAGGATTGCTAAGGAGCCCAAGGTGGGGAGGTGCTGTTTGCAAGGGCATGTAGAGATAGGACAAGGGGCAATGGTTTTAAACTAGAGCAGGGTAGGTTTAGATTAGACATTAGGAAGAAGTTCTTTACAATGAGGGTGGTGAGACACTGGAACAGGTTGCCCAGAGAGGTGGTGGAGGCCCCATCCCTGGAGACATTCAAGGCCAGCCTTGATGAGGCTCTGAGTTATCTGATCTAGTTGAAGATGTCCCTGCTTACTGCAGGGGGGTTGGACTAGATGACCTTTAAAGGTCCCTTCCAACCCAACACGTTCTATGATTCTATAGGGAATTCGCTGAAGGACTTGCTTGCTATGGATTAGTGAGGCCATGAGCTCTGTGCCCTGTGCAATGTCATCAGAAACTGAGTATTTGCATTGCAAAGAGGTGGCTTTCTTCTGTCCCTAGACCCAGTTCTGGCTCTGTAGTCTCTCCTTGAGCTGTTTCTTTCTCCTTAGTGCTATTATTACAGCGAGAACCTGAAGACTGTACAGGAGGAAAACAGAATCCTGAAGAGGGGCCCATCCAAACATGGTACCTCCTCTGGGGTCCCTTGGATCTTCTGCCACTGCCTTTTTTTTCTTGCCCACAATAGCTTATGCCTAGAAAGTGTCAGGCTGTTTGCTGAGCTCGGCAGCTCACATGTGAGCTGGGTGAGTGGACCCCCCAATGCCATAAATAGAGGGACAAGCATGGATCGCTCGATTGTCTCTCGGCTGGAGCAGTGCTGCTGCAGCAATCCAAATACCTGCCGGCGATGTCAAATGAAGCACCGCTCGCTTTTTCACGGAGACTTTATATGGGCTTGTGCTTTTACTTCAGAAATAAAAGTCAGGAATAACCTATCAGTTATCTGTGCAGAGAAGAGCATAATTCTCCCCCTGGGGTGGGTGTGGAGGAGTTCAGTCACCTGGGGAGCACGGTGTGCATCCCCTCATCGGAAGAGATCACCTCTGACTCTCCCACGGGAACCCAGCACCCTTCAGGGTTGATGCCCATCATCTTGGCATGCCACTGAGGCTGCATGAAGTTTTGTACCAGGAGTAAGCATGAATGATCGCAGGTAATCATCTGAGTCATGGTACACTGAGCTTATCACAGTGAAGAAAAGATACCTCTTACTTTCCT
Organism: Alca torda; assembly: GCA_008658365.1. Lineage (NCBI taxonomy): Eukaryota > Metazoa > Chordata > Aves > Charadriiformes > Alcidae > Alca > Alca torda. The sequence goes on from CM018083.1 coordinate 35,348,970, forward strand.
TCTTCTGTCATGTTCTGGTAAAAAAAAAAAAAAGAACGCCTGGCATTGTATGGCAAATAATTCAGACTTGTTTATTACAGTCTCAGGAAAAGGAGCAGAACCTCAGGGGTGGCGACGTGACAACAACTGTTTTTTATACACCTTTCATCAGACCAGCAGACTGTCCTAGGGACTCATTTGCAGACAGGATCCATCAGGATCCAGAGGTAGGCAGAAACTCTGAAAATCAGGTGGCAACCCTGAAAGGGTAAAGGAAGGATGGGATCCAAACTGGATCATCTCCTGGCTTCGCTAGCTCCGCCCCAGGCACTGTGAGCCCCTTGTGCTGGCAAGGGGGATGTAAAAGAAGCAGAGGATGACTTAGAGGAATGCAATAATATGAACGTGTAGAGGCATCACTTGTGATCGGAGCTTCTTGGGTTCGGCATTATATCACTACCAACTGAGATATTCCCCAGGAGGGAATATGATCTAAATAAGACAGGAAAGGAGTAATAGGAAGTATTATTCTTCCAGTGTTACAGATAGGCAGCTGAGGCAAGCAACTAACTCACACCTCTTTAGTGAGTCTGCAATAGAAATTGGTCTTAAATCTGCATCTCCTGGGGCCTATTGCAACACTTAAGCCACAAAATCAGCTTCTTTCCCTGTAGACCGGCTTTCTTTGCCTGTACAAATGCTCAATCAGTGTTTAGCTGTTCCGCAAAAGAGGCCTGGCCAACTCACAGGACCAGCCTTTCTCAGGAGGCTCTCAGGGCAGCTCACTGAGAAATATCTTCAGCAAGTTGGAGAGTCAGGGAGAGCCCTTGAAAAAAACTGGCACTTAATCCCTCAGGTTTCATCTTCCACTTCACCTAAACAGTGACTTTCCACACGAACCGCACAAGTCAGCCACACTTCATTTAATGATGACTTTTAATACGAGTCACACATGGAAGTAGCTCCATGCCGGTGTTTCCTAGCCTCCATCCACTAGAGACAGCTTAGTCAGACATGCTCATATCCCCTCCCTCCATGCCAAGGAGTGGATTTGCTCTCATTCTTTCTCTCCATCTTTCCTGTCACACTTTTTTCCATTTTCTCATTTCCCTTAGACGAGAAAAGCAGCGTAAGGACTGGGCATGTGTTACCTTCTGGTTGCAATGAGCCTGAGGATATCTTTAAAGCCTGCTGCCTGATAGACCTGAGCTGCCTCCTGCAGTCCCAGCAAAGTTAGAACAGGGTCACCCGTCATCTTACTGCTGACCATTTCTTGAAACTGGGAATATAAGTGGTCTTTCGGGCAGATAGAAATTCATACAGCTGCTACTTACTCCTGTCTTTCCTGTCTCTCTCATCTGCAAACCATGTTTGGAGGACATCGAAAGAGGCATGAAGCAAAATATTAGACATATCCCAACTGTAAGCTTTTTTTTTTTTCTTGCATGTGTCTTTGCTTGCCAACCACAGCTTTGAGCATGTTAGTGCAGTGGAAAGGATATCTAGTGAGAACTCATACTGACAGGGAACCTCATATAGTACCGGTAAAGATCTAGCTGCCTGGGCATCTCTCTGAATCCTATCAGAGCAATCTGAAGCTCTACCATCTGCGAAAGTGTGCTGGAAAGCTCTCAGAGACAGACTCCCTCATGAGCAGAGGTGTGTGAATAAATGATTTTTTTGTTTGTTTGTTTGCTTGCAGTTCTGGAAGATCAGAAAAAAGATTGACTTCAGGGTAATCCAAAGTGCATATTTTAAAAAACATTCGCAACAAACAAAAGGTAAACTTGCAAATTGCAGTGGTTCAATAGAAAGATTTTTGGTGAACTAAAAACAAAGTTTCTTTCGGCTCTTGATTTTCTTTTTATATATCCAAAAATAATTGTGCTTTTTTTTTTTTCTTTTTTTTTTTTCTCCAGAATGTTCACTTTCTTGAGCTAAACCAACTGATTGAATTGACCTACATTAATGAAATGTCTGGACTAAATTGACCGAATTGCATTTACTGTTTAAGAAACAAGACAAATCAAACCCCCTTTCACTCAAGAAATTCAACCTCGTCAGTAAAAAACTTTTCTGATGCCATTGCATTTTTACTGTTTTATTCAGATTGACATTAAAATATCCACGGTGAATGATTTGCTAAAACTGCCTCCAGTTTAGTTCTGGACATAAATAACTTCCTTGAATTTGCCTTTATTTTACCTGAACACTTCTATCAGCTTTTACAAAACAGGCAGCATACCTCTTCCCTATTTAACAGAATTTTAAAAGAATTTGAATCAACACCTTAAAGCAGAACAAAGCAATTAACAGGGCAATGTCAAAGACAAATTGCTAATAGGACCTGACCACTTAAGATCTCTTAATTCTGTGTCTGGCTGCTAAATATTGGTAAATCTAATCAGGGCTGGCAATAAATAAAATGTTTGTGACATCAACAGTTCTGCCTGAACAATCAGCATGGAAAAAGTAAGGCTTTTTATCATCAGTGTGGAGACATTGGTATCTTGGGGGCATGGGAGCCTTGCACAAGCATTCAGGAATTCAGTTCTTTATTCAGATCCTTGGGTAATATTCTCAGAACTCTCGAGTTTGCAGATCTGGGCTGAAAAATCACATGATAACATGTTCTTTGCTATTATCAGGGTGGGATATTGACTGTAGAGGTCTAAGTGGTAAACACCATGGAAACACCTTTGCCTTGGCATTTCTGCACTCTGCATGCCGAGCGGGAGTGGGAAGAGCAGCAGCAGTCAACACATATATTTTAAGTTATCCATACTCCCCTCCGCCCCCTTTTATTGAATCAGAAAAGATTCTTGCTTCTGAAATTAAGTTAAAGGATTGGGAGTGAAAAAACCAAAGAGATTCATAGTTTATCCTTCCCCAGCCACTGAATTTTGGTACACCACTGGGGCAAATACTGCTCTGGGGTCAGCACAGGCCAAAAAAAATCTTGATCAGCAAAACTTAAAGAAATAAGCCTACAGAAAGCAGAGCATTCTCATCATCACAAAGACTTCTGAGCGCTCGTTCTTTGCTCACAATATCCAGGTGGTTTAATGGCATCAGTAGAGTTTGTCCTGCTTTGCTTATTGATGCAATTGAGATTGCAACTCCGCCCAAGAACACCCAATTTCTTAACACAAACACTTGACCATGCTCCCCTTTGGCTTTCAGGCACCCATGAGCAGAGGAAAACTGGAACCATGCACTAAGCACCCTGCAGTGGGCCACAGCTAGAAGACAACTGTGTGGCAGGAGATGAGATTTACGGATAATTTCAGAGGTGTTCAGGAGGAGCTCTGCTAAGCAGAGAAAAGGATGGCCAAAGGATCTGCCCAACTTTTAGACATGCCTCTTCTCCCCTGGGTGTGAGCCATGGACAACTGCTGTGTTCCTCCAGCCTGCTAGCTCTGTGCATGCCCCCACCCAGCCTTTCTGGCAGATCCCTGTGCCGTGCTCGGTGTCACAAGCCCCAGCTTGCCATCACCTTGCTCAACGCTGGCAAAAAAACCCGTCGATGCTGGGTGAAACACTCGGCTGGATTGAAATCAGCTGCTAAACTCACCCAGTGGCCAGGGGAAGAGCCCACCTAATCATCCTGACAGTCAGCAATGTCAGGACCAATCTGAGAATTATATTTGCTTTGCTCAAAGGATATTGTAATGTACTGAAAAAGAATTAGGAGTCTGAGGTCAGAAATACTGCGGTTTCTTTACAGACCAAAGGAAAAAGACTGGCAAAGGATAAGCAGAAATGCTCTCTACTGAAGTACATTTTCTTTTCTTTTTTTTTTTGCTAGGTACCTGTTAATTAGGATAAAAGTGGGAAACACTATCTAACAAGGTTCCTGGGAGCACACTGGAAAAAGCATTAATGAATTCAGCATTATGAGATGGTTCCTAAGCAACAGAGCATTTCAGTCGAATATTAACCCTAGTCACAAGGAGAAGAAAAAAACGGTATCAAGAATAACCTAAATGTCAGTGAATTAAGACAACGTCTCTTCTGTGCAGAACTGCTATTGGACATCTTAAGGCAAGCATGGTTTGGGTAACGTTTGAAGAAACTGGTGGCTGACAGTTTAATTTCCAGACTTTTTTGAATTCATTTGCTGCTTTAGTATTAATCACAATTATGACTGTTTATAATACAGCATCTTAGAAGATAAGGGAAATCGCAGTAGAAAGACATAAATCCTGTAACATTCAATTTTACGGAAATATAGTCCCACAAGCATACCCTTCGTGAGTATGGAGTAGCCACGGTGCATCTTCAGGCAGAAGAGATGAACATTGCAAAAAATATTGGTATAGGAGTTGGAGATTTTAAGAGATGAGGGTAACAATATAAGGATTATGTACCTTTTTGACCAGCTAGTGTGTAGTTGGATGGGTCCAAAACATTGCTTAGTACAAAAAGTGGGATCACATGTCAGGAAAACTACCTGACATTACCACAGATGTCAGGTAGTAACTGAGCAGCTGACTAAGGGGAGGAAATTTATTAAACCATGGAAATTCAGTTATTTTCAATCATGTTACCATATTCCCAGACAAAAAACACTAGTCCATCACTCTCTCCTATATCTAAGCAGGATTTAATTTCTTAAAGACATACGAAGGACACAGCTTTTCATCCCTAAAGTTATAACTCTTACTCTTTGAGTATGCAATTAAGTTTTTGAAGATGTACAAGTAAATCAATTAATTTGTTTATGAAATAAAATTAATCATAAATTCAGTCCCTTCAAAGAAGAGTAGCATCTGAGGCAATTTCGTCTTTGTACCAAGTGATTTGAAAGGCCTGCAAATACAAACTCACGTAAATCAAGAACTTGCAGCATGGTTATATTTAAATAAATTAAGTTGACCACTGTATCTGAGTTTGTGTGACTGTAGGGAGGTTACCGACTTTCTTCTGGTCCACAACCAAGGGAAATCCAGTTTTGAGCAACCGGGGAAAGCGTGAACGTTGGGGCAGGTTGCCTGGTATGTTTTGGCAGCTCTGCCAATGCAAATCAGGTAGCTGGTGTTTGCTGGCTGGTGTCTCAGAGCAGCGGTGCGCAGCCTGCAAAGGCTAGGGACGAGATGTGCCCATGAAAGATGACCAAATCAAGCAAGTTCTTAACAATGGGATATGTTAAAAGAGGTTTTTAGTTTCAGTAGCAAATTTGTAGCCTTACAAAGACTGAAATTCAATACGAAAATCTGCCCTTAAAATGAATTTTAAAAAATACAATTTAAAGGCAGATTCTATATGACTGCTAATCTGCAGCACTATTATCTAATAAGAGTCTCCTTGGGTTTCTTTACCAGTCTTGTGTGACATTTCTGATAGTTAAGGGAAAACAGAAAAGAAATTGAAAAGCGTTCCTAGACAAAAATGAAGTTAAAGTGGAGTTTAAATTGCATCATGTGTGTAACGTACAGGTGAAAACTTTTTGAAAGAGACTGCAATTAGCCCCCAAACCACATCTTGCAAAACCTGGTTCAGAATTATTCTACTGGAAAAAAAAAAAAAAAAAAAAAGTAATTTTACATTCAGGTAGGAAAAGTAAAAGTGGTAAGTGATCTCAGCTCTGCCTGCAGTGCTGATACTGGGGTAAAAATGTGTGAAACATAATTGAATGAGTCCTTAAAGACCGTTACTTAGAAGCTGATAATATTTGATATCTGTAAGTGTAACCACCTTCTTATTTCATGGCATGACAGTGGCCAGGCTTGGATGGCTCATCGCTTCTTTATGTGGCATCTGAGCACTGGAGCAAAAAAGCTTTGTCCATGATGGTGAAAAAGAACACAGCTAAAGGTAAAGGGAGGATCTGCTTTGGGCTGCTGTATTTCTCATTTCCCGCCCCCCCCCCCCCCCTTTTTTTTTTTTTGCCTTGGCCCATTGAAGCCGTTTCCCCTCCTAGCTTTTCTCTATGTACGGTTAGATGGTAGACAAGCAGCACCCACCCCAAAATCACCTGCCTTTATTCACTGCAAAGCATTAGCAATCTTGCAGGCAATCTTGCGTGCCCGGTTGGAGCAGACACTCACATCCAAGGGGCTGCACAGCATCAGGCGTATCTCCCTGACTGACATTTACCTCCTTGTTTTGCAGAAGGCAGCGAGAGAGAAGGTGGCTGGGGTGAGGTAAAAGCCTCTGAAGGGCAGGGAAAGAAACCCTGTGCACGACAGCGTGCACTGCGCAGCAGGTTCTGCTTCACTGGGAACTGTTAATTGTCCTCCACGTGGAATTAACTCTCCAGTCATCCCAACAACCACCGCTGCATCTAAATCTTCCCTTTAATGGGCTCTCAGGGAGCAAGCGGCATGCAACCTGAACTGTGCTCGCCACTACATCAATCTTCCCCTCATCACTCTCACGCTATGCAGCAATCGAGAGGAACAAGCATCGAGTAGAGCCGCTCGCCCTGGCTGTAATTCCTGACCCTGAGCCGCCGCTCCAATGCTCGGAGAGGGGAATCCCTCAAAAAGGAAGGGTACTTTGGCAAGAGCGTCTCTCACAGTGGAGAAAAACTTGGGAAGGGGCAAGAGGAAAGAAGAGATCCTGGGCTGGGCATCAGAAAACAAAAATGCCGCTGTGAGGGCAACAGAGAAAGCAGAAGCATCTACAAGTTTTCAAGCAGGAGGCAGCTCTTGATTTCAAAGGCTAATGAGATGCATTAGAGACATGTTTAGACTGTAAGCATTTCGGGATCAGTTCTGCTTCTGTGTTTTGACAGTATCTATTGTGCATGGGATTCTGGAAATAAATAGCACTAAGGATGGTTGGTCTGGGGAGGGAGCAAGAGAAGGATCTCATTGGGAAGGGACAGTCATTCCCATGAGAGGCACGGGGGTAGCCTTTATTTCCATGTATGCCAGGGGATCCTGACCTGAGGAAGAGGTTTGGTTAATTACAACTGGTCGGGCACACCAGTCATTTGGATCAGGGATCTGAAGCACGTGTACGCAACTTTGGGAATCCAGTAACCATTTCTAAGAAGTGAAGGGTCAAGGTGAACCACTTTCACCGTGGTTGAAGGCTTGAATTGATTCCCATAAAACTGCCACCTAAATAGTCCAGCTGGCAAATATGAACTCAACAAAGTACTTTTGCAAACCAGGGGGGGGAATAAATCAGTTGATAGACGATACTGTTTACACAGAATAAATTCTCCATCTCTGCTAAGAATAAGGGTTCATAGCTAAGCAACTGATTTCGCAAGAGAAGGGTGGGAAGCAAGCTATTTTTCCCCCTGTGACCAAATTACACGCTTTCCATTCACACATCCAGGTGCAAGAATAACCTTTCTGCAGACATTATTTTTTTAACAGTTCAATTAATATTTCCGTTTGCCTTGAGTAGTTCACAGAAATCGGAGGGGGGGAAAAAAAAAAGGAAGACAGTGTAGCAACACAGAAAAAAGAAAGAAAAGCCCAGTGTTACTTTAACACTGACAACAAAAGTCACCCTTAGATGAATTAATGATAAACTCCTGGGGAAGACTTCGGCTCCATATGGTGATATTTAATATTAGTCACGTAGAATCGGACAAATCAACTCCACATCCCGCGGTACCTGCGGGACCCGGTCCTGCCTGTTTAACATTCCACTGCGACCACCTGTGAAAAGCTGCAGTTGTCTCTCCTGATATAAATAAATAACTCCAGAATGCCAAAGAGAAAGGGGTGGGGATGGGAATGATAAATCCTTAGTCAGAGGCGACCGCACGAGAAGGAGAGCGGCAGGGCTGTGGCTATGATTTAGTGGTGCTAATGAGCCCCGACAGAAAGAGCCTCCAACAAGCCCGTGTCGGTAGCGTAGGTCCTGCCTGATGAAAACCAGGTGTTCAAGGTGCCGTATGGGTTCACAGGCTCCATGTGTCTGGCCTGCTTTTTCATTCCTGAATTACTGGATAGAAAAGGATCTATTCGTTCACACCAGAGGATAACTCTAAGCCTCCAAGTCAGCGTGCGCATCCAGATTTGACTCACCATGGCACAGGGCTCAGTGTGTTCACGCTGGAGTTTTGGGGTTTAGGCTGGTATCGATGGAGGAAGCAAGGCAACAACAAAGCTTGTCTGGGCTCTGCTCTGTCCTGAACAGCTGTTTTTTCAAAAGCTGCATGTGAGAAACTCACTTTCTTTGAGGAATAAGCTTCCCTGTTTGTCTTAGCTCCCTGATGCTCACACTACAACTACTAATCCTGGCCACGCATCCTGTCTCTTGGAGTGTAACCCAAAAGCTGGAAGCATTCAACTCTGCTCAGCAGGACCGACTGAATCATTCCTCTACCTCTGATGGGACCACCACAAGCCCTCTCCAATTAGCCTTAAACCACCAATACACTCAGAGCTGTTTTCGGAATGGAATAGAAGCTGTGCTTAATCCATGCTTGTTTGCCATGGGGCACTCCTCCCTCTTGACTGTGATGTTCACAGGAAAATAAATCACTACAATCCTCTCCCAGCACCTGACCCACTCGCTTTGCATGGACATGCACTTCTAGTACACAGGTTTTGCCACAGATTCACGAAGATATTTTATTTGGGGCTTTTTTCTTTGCAAGACCATTGACAATGCAAATCCCTGATTTGTACTCTCCAAAGCTCATCACTATGCAGAATTGTCCTGTTGATCTCCCAAGAGCCAATACTCACAGAAGACTCCAAGGCCGTGCTAAGGTGGCAAACCCCTGGCATACAGTCTTTTTCTTATGGATTTTAATTGTTTTCCTAAACTGACGGAAGCGGTGAAGCATCAGCCACCAATGAAAATAAAGGCCCACATGTTTGGCAGCAGATGAAGGCTGGGTCCTGACTGAGATGAATATCCTGGGCAGTGGCTTAGGTCAAGTTCTACCTTGTTACCTTCACATGTGTGAATACCTCTCCCCATGCACCCAGCGCAGATAAATGGCCCACGTGCACTTACACAATATTTATAACCACAGTTTTTCTTCCCATGCCCTAAGTCAACTTATTCTTTGGTTTCTTACTGCCCTGAAGTCCATCAGTGCCAGTTGCCATGGAAATAGTTGTGCTTTCATAATGTCCTCGGCCGTGAGTGTATATCAAGAGCTCTCTCTGCTGGTCTGGAATCACCATCCCTCATGGCTCCACATGGTTGTGTCCCTGCTGGTACCTGGAAGCTCTCAGAGGTACAGCCTGTGTTTCTAAGCATCGTCAGGGTCTAAAGTCTGGCACAGTAGCTCCTATTTTCGAGCTAGCTAGAAATACTCAGCCTACCAAGAAACTGTAACGTCCAGCCTCCGCTTGCTCACAATCTGCTCATCATTCAGTGAAGAGTGTTTAGCTAAGTGACCAGGGGAGCAGAGGGGAAGGAGAAACTTTGCCTGTGGTGGGACTGATAGAGAAAGCTCCAAAGCAAGACACAGGAAACTGGAAGTGTATAAGAAATACCTTTTTTTTTTTTTTTCTATTTCAGCAGTGCTGTCAGCCTAGGAAAATTGGCAGTGGCCTAACCCAAGCAGTACTGTTTTTCATTTCAGCAAAAAGCGGAGTTCCTTGTGTAGGGTAGGAACACACAAAAGCCCCTTTTTCACATTGGCTCTAAAAACCTTTAGGAGGATTGAAATTACTGTACGACTTTTGCCTTACAGAGTCTCAGTCATTCCTGAATGGCCTGAGCTAAGGATTATTATTAGCATCATTTGTTATTATTATCTCCTCCCTAAACTATGGCTTTTTAGGAGACCTGCACAGGACAGAGTCTGCTGCTAGGTCCCAGAGGTTTTATACAAGCAAAAGATTTGCAGCAGCAAGTTCTAAGCTTGCTTTCCACAGCCTGGAGGTGCAAGGCCATTAACAGACCCAATCTGCGTACCAACCCTCTGATTTCCCTTTCTGCTTGAGTGTACATCCTCGGTATGGGAGAAACCCACCAGACAAGGTTTCCTTGCAATTGGCAGCCATGGAGCACCCTGAAAGAAAGCCAACTCTTCCACCTTATGCCTCTTTCTCATAAAGTCAGTCTCAAGGAGTTGAGCTCTCAGAAACACTCCCTTGAAAAACATTAGGATTTGACTTATAATTGGTGTAATTACCGTATAAAAGGAAGAAAGTAAGATTTAATTAACCAGACACTTCTACCAAGCTTGCTCTCTGCTAAGCACACAGCTGAAGGACTAAGTGTGCTGTTTCTCAGAAAGGGTTTGATTTTTTTTGGAACTGTCATGGTGATGACATCTTTCTGATGGACCTAATAGCAATGAAACAGCAAAGACAACCACTGAGGTGTTACTAGTTGTCTGCCTTCCACTTCTTGCAGTGCAAGCTAATTGCTAGGTTTCAGCAGATCCCAGATGGGCCTTTTTTACTTAAAAATAATAATTCCCAGAGTTGTATAACACTGTGGGGTTTTTTTTTTTAGGTTTTGTTTTTAAATTGTTTACTTCAGAAGTGTATGGCTGTGTATGAAAGCTGCTTCCAATCTATGCACAAATCATCCAAGGTACTTTCTAGCTCCAAAGTCTGGGTTGAAGTTTCCTGGAGTCATAATTAATAAAGGACCTTTTGTTTCCTCCAACTACTGTATGTTTTTGCTTTACAAAAAGTAGAGAAAAAAAATCACCACAGATAATTTAGGAGGGAAATACAGCAATTAAACGGTGCAATAGGAGGATAAGGGGCAGAGGGGGCTGCTGATGTTATCATCTGAAAATCTCAGAAAGACCAAAGCTGACCAAGCGCAGATTATTTTCTCTCCAATCCTGATTCATAGTTAATAATTGGCACAAACAATCAATTGGAACCACGGTGCAAATGCATACAACAGAGGGGTCTTGGTAAATGATTCTCTTCCATGAATTTATTAGAGCTGACCAAAATTCTTGCCATTGATTTTTTTGGGCCATCCTGGGGAGACCAAACATGAGGTCAAGCACACAAAGGATAAGTATGTAATTAAATCGAGCCCTTCTGAGAGTTAAGAAGAAATGACAAGAAGTTATATGGAAGTTTTAAGCGCTCATCCTGAGATCTACCTGTTTCATAATGTTTCATTTTGATAACAGCCATCCCCCTCACATCCCACATCCCAAACTAATGAGATATTTAGTCACTGAGAAGAGGGCATTGTGCCAAATACCAGCTTACAACACTTCCAACCTGGGGGAACAAAATCAGGCTTACGTGACTGCTTTCAAGCCCCTAAAAGTTGTCGAGTCTTATTTCTTCCTCATCCAGCTTTTGGTCTCTCCTTCACTCAAAAGCATGGACACAGGACCAATGGAAAGGGGCATATGGCATCCTGGAAAGGAAAAGATGTTGCCAAGAGCAGGTTGTGAGGAAAGAGTAGCTCAGATTTATCCAAGTCAACCAAATTATTCTAACCTCTAACTGTATAGTCAGTGGAAAGACCCCCAGGGAGCGATTTATTTTGCTACCTTCTGGAGGTGCTGGTATCTCCCAGTGCGTCGGTCCATGGCGGTTAAGCACCTCAACTGGGTATTTCACCTAGACACTGACATAGATTTACAAGGGTTGGGAAGGGAGAGCTTCTGGCTACTTGTTAGTGCTCATCAGTGCAATTCCTGCTCCCACATCAGAGAGTACAGTGAAAACAGGGCAGTCCCTCCTGCCCTCTTTTGTGTATTTGGGGCTGTTTGCCTCAGTTAGACATTAAACATTAAGTGAGGGGAATTTGAACTTGCACACAGATTTGAGGAAGATGCCATTCAGACTATTAAAATCCTCAGACACTACACCAAAATTTATGCAGGAGAAGTTTTTAATGTATGGAGTAACATCGCAAGAAGCCTCTTTGACATATATTTTGGATGCTTGGCTTGTGCGGCAGACTGTCCAAGTAAAGGCAAGTTAATGGAGCAATGTCAAAGCTTTAGCCAACCGTAGCCTGTTTCTGTGAGACGCTGAGCACAACGGGTGAGCATCCAGATACTCTAAAGGGCCACACTAAGCCATTGAGAATTGAAAGCACATCGAGCACAAGTTTGGATCTGGCCCACTGTTCCACTTCCTAATCCACTCCACCTGGTACAGCAAAACCCTCGCTGCGTGAGCGGATGGTCCATGCGTGTGAAGCCTGGAGGCACCTGCCGCTCCTGCTGTACCTTACCAAACCGCTGCCTGGGAACCTGGGAGAGATCCAGGTTCCTCCAGCAACAACGGACAAGATGCTGCTTCATGTAAACCTCATTTGCATTTCTGCTCTAAATCTGTTTCAACTCTACCATCCATATGTTTATCAGGGAAGAAAAGCAGCACAAGGAGAGAGGAAAGCAGCTGAGCACCGTTTCTCAAATCATTGCACTCTCATTTAAACTTCCATTTTGTGCTGACTTCCCTCCCACCCCCACCAAAGTTTTTTCAAAACCTTCCTCCCACCTTCTGTCTTCTATTCACTTCTCTCAGATCTTCATTAACACTACAAACCCATCCCTGGAAGTGTTTTCCCTTTGTAAAGACATCAGATTTAAAACAACAACAGCGCGGCATCTTTTAATCCACTAGCGCTTTTACTGTCCCTTCATGAATGATTCTGGTTGAAACTCAGATCTCTCTGGGATGACCGACGGCAGAACCACATTGGAAGTAAATAGACAACGGACTCGGATAGCAGAGGTTTCCCAGTGATCAGAACAGGACGCACCAGTTCAAAGGGAGCGATTTAAACCAAAGAGATGCCTCTTTGAACATTGGTAGATGTGACAGGTTCAGCCGGAGAGGAGAGGAGGGACAGGAGCTCACTGCATCGATAGGCAGTGGCTTCAGAGCTTGATGCTCATAACAATATTGCTCAAAGGTGGGCAAAAAAGGATTCTGTGAGCAGTGTGTCATCACCCAAACTGTGTGAGGTGGAAACCGGCTTTTTCTGGAGAGGTGGCATGAAGAAACCTAGGAGAATTTCAGTGCTTCATTTCTGTTTTTTGTTGTCGTTTGTGGTTTTTTTTTAAACAAAACCTTTTGAGGTCCCATTTTGGAAGCTGACAGATTTTTCTTTTAAAGGTTAAACCAAAGCTAAAAATGAAATGCAGATTGTTTCAATTCAACCCAAGTAAAATGGGTCATGGGATCAGGGAACGTTTCCCCGTGCTGCCCATTTCCTCGGTTCAGCACACAGTGTGAGAATGGCAGGCAACGCCCCAGCCCAGGGCTGCTGCGGAGCCCCTCACCTTCCCTCAGCCGGAGCTTGAAATGAGGGTTTTCCTTCTGGAAATGGAATGATGACATCCAGATCTCTCTGCTCAGCTGCTACATCCACCGCTGAACTGAATGACATACCAGGCCAGTCACGTATTTCTGTGCAGACAACTACAGAGCTCCACGGGGAGGACCGAGGCTTGTTCTCTGGTCTGGAGGGAGACTGCTTATTTTGCCAGACGCATGGGTTTGGGTTTGGTTATTTTGCTTTGTGTGAGACTAGGAGGATTTTTTCCCTGATGTCAGCTAAGCCTCCCTGTCCCTTCTGGTGCACTGCGTGGTCTGCCTCATCGGCTCCCCTAGAAATTTTATGTAAGAGCCACACTGCTATTGGAAAATCTAGGACATGAGAGACATCCTCTGTCCCTCCTGCCGTCTACTCTTGTGAAGATTAGCTGTGGGTTTTTTTTTTATCTTTCACTCCAGGTCACTGACGTGGGGCGGAGGGCAGTGGGACATGTTCTTTGATGGCAGGTAGAGCAACTGTTCCGCAAATATTTCTTAGAGACATACCTACTGTATGGCTGCCTCTGACAGGACTCGACAACTTGAAATGGTCCCTTCTAGTCCTATCCCTCAAACAGCTAAATAGTCCCTCCCTGGTCTCAGGAACAAACCCTGCATCCCTCTTGGACTCTGCTGTTCTCAGGGATGTTTGTGAAACGGGTCAGTGCAGTGGCACAGGGAACTGAATTCCGCTAAAGCGAGCGGAATTCCTTCCCCGCCAGCCAGTGTTCACCAACTTCCTCCCACAAAGAATTTAGTTTAGAGTTAATTGAATTAGCAAAGGCCTTCAAATACTTCCACAAGGGACTGGCTTCGTTTTGGCCTTACAAAGCCAATCAAATCAGCAGAGAAGCAGAAAAGCCAGTCAATGACTCACATTAATTGTCTGAGAGAGCAAAGGGAAAAAAAAAAAAAAAAACACCAAACCCAAACACAACAGAAAGGCAAAAAAAAACCCCAGACTGCAACTCTTAAAAACTTGGCTCGCCCCAGACGTGGAACACCAGATGAAAAATTGACTCTGTGAATTGCATTATAGATTTTGAAGATGGGTCTGTTTCTGAGAGTCTGAGATTGAAAGTCTGGTACGTGCTGATGAAGCTTGCTACAGCAGGGACCAGCCTACGCTGGGGAACTCTGGAGAGCACATGCAACACGCCCAGGGCTCACGGCACCGATGTCAAAGGATCTCTGCTTGTGCACACCCTGCCCAGGGTTATTGGATTTGCTGCAGGTACTCGAGCCATTTGCCCCTTGCAAGTAAAGCAAGTCGAGCATGTGCACAGAAGGAGCATGAACATCAGTGGGCGGCCCCCAGCGTCCGTCCTCAGATTGGAGAAGGTACCCAAGTGAGGTAAGAGCATTATTAAACATCTAGCTTCTTCTACAACTAAAGGCAAGACTGCCTTCCTCAGTTTTTCGGTCAGATAAATTAACTGAGGAGCTTTGACTTTGGCAGGTGGGTGTCCATCCCACCACACAACGAAGCACACGGGGCACCCTCCACCCTACTGGGCAAGTTACTGTCATACAAAGATGCGGCCTCAGCATCCCACAACCGGCGCAACATGCTTCACTGCAAATTTGCTCCTTCAGTTGCCATAGTAAAGGTACCCCTCAGAGTGCTGCAGGCGTCAGTCGTACGGTGTGTTAAACCCTTGCAACTTCTCACCCCAGATGAGTACGAAACACCTGCCAATTCAAAGGCAGCGTTACAAAAATACGGTCAAAACAGGAAAGACCGATTAAGCTACCTGGTTTATCTCCCAGCCAGGCAAAGAATTTCGGTGGGATCTGAGGCCCATCTTTGCATCTCTTTCAAGTTTTTATTTTTAAATGAGTCTGTTACAGAAGGCAGCAGACTGCAAGTCCATCCTTCTTCCTGGTTTTTGTATGCTCAACTCTCAGTTTTAGAGATGGTAAATAATTTTGATAAAGATCATTTACTGTCCCCTTTAAAAAAATTAACTGTACAAGAAAGACATTCTCAGGAAAAGAATTAGTTTTCATTAATTTCTTGGTTCAAAGTATTTCAGAAGATCTTTTGCACAAAAGGTTTTTTTTGGGGTTGGGGTTTTTTTTTGTTCGGTTTGGTTTTGGTTCTTTTTGGGTTTTTTTTTTGGTTTGGTTTGGTTTTGGTTCTTTTTGGTTTATGGAAAGCCTAGTTTTCCTGCCTTAGCTAGTGAGTTAGTGAATAAGAAAAGATGTTTCAGACTATTACAACAGAATTTCCAAAGTATCTAAACAAAAGACTTTTTGTTTTGTTATGTTTTCTCAAAAAACACATTGAGACATGATTTTTCCTCCAAAAATGCGGGACAGAAATACTTTCAAAAGACTTGAATCATTTTATGGGACAAAACCCTAACTTTATAGTTGTACTACAAAAGCCCTGGAAGGTAAAAATGAGAAGAGAGCCCTGCATTTCACTTCTATAGTAACAAAAATAGTAGAAAGGGACAATTATAATTTTATTATATTGGTAGGAAATGGTTATGCTAATTTTGATGGAATAAATGGGCACAAAAGACCAAAGAATAACCTGTCCAAAGCAAGTAAAGCACTAAAAATACTTAAATGTTCAGAGGCTTTTGTTTTGTTTTGTTATAGAGTCTTTAGTAAGCAATGACAAGCTCCAGTGCAAGCAATCACAATTAATCTAATTATTTTATTAAATATGCAAAAAAGGGAAGAAATCTCAGCTAAAAGTCTTTGTAGTGTATAAATTATATAAAGCTTTTATTTTACAAGATCTCGCATTCCCTATTTCTTTAGCAACAACTTCAGTTGCATAAGATGACCCCTCCAGATAGTCTTTTAGATAGAATTAAAGATGGTATTAGCTGTCCCTTATGGGAAAAGGAAAAAAGTATTGTGAAACTTGTGTTCTTGCCCTTGTTTTTGGAGCCAAGGTTTTTCCTTAAAAACAAAACAAGATCAACCACATGAGGAAACATGATGAAAGAGAAAAGAGCAAGAAAGACAGCAAATAATGAGATCTCAGTGCTGGAAATGGGCAGGTGAATTCTCGGCCACCTTAACCTCTCAGAAACTGGGCAAAATAATATCACTGCTGGAAGTTTAAGATAATCCTTTCAGCTGCCTTGTTGTTCATTGCTGTTTTGTAATGTTGTCGCAGAGATCTTTTCCCTTCCCTTCCCTTCCCTTCCCTTCCCTTCCCTTCCCTTCCCTTCCCTTCCCTTCCCTTCCCTTCCCTTCCCTTCCCTTCCCTTCCCTTCCCTTCCCTTCCCTTCCCTTCCCTTCCCTTTTTTCCTTCCCTTTTTTCCTTCCCTTTTTTCCTTCCCTTTTTTCCTTCCCTTTTTTCCTTCCCTTTTCCCTTCCCTTCCCAAGGAAAGATGGGAGGAAAGGGGGAGGGGGCGACAAGAAATAAGGCAGGGGAAAGAAAAGAAGAAGGAAGAGAGAAAAGAACAAACCCAGCTCTCTGCAGGGTTGCCCGTGGTTTGGCAGAGCTGGTGGAGACAGCACTGTTACTTGGAGCTTTCTCTAGAGCTCATTGCAGTGAATTTGTTCTCCCCAAGCAAGATGAAAAAGGTCTGAGCCGTCACAGTGACCAGAAGATCCCGTGGCCTCAGCATTTGCAGTGGTAAAGCCTGTTTCATCTATGCTCATTTTTTCTTCTGTCATACAATGGATCCTCAAGGATGGAGATGAAAGGCAGCCTAACTGCTCATCACATGAAGTCATCCAGCAGATGAAGGAAAACTAAGAAAAAAACAGATGTTTCCTGTCTCCCAGGTGAATTTGCTGCCCATTGGGATACACCGCAAACTCTGCCAATCCAGGATATCCCCATCACCATTCCCACAGCTCTGGAAAAGGCAAATGAGCCATGGCCAAGAGAGTTCAGGCCTTCCTGTTCTACCTTCCACTTGTCACTTCTCATTCAGATGATGAAATAATCTGATTAGGTGCATTGGGAATTATCAAGATTCACTCACTATCCACATTTTCACATCACAGGCAAAGGTAGAGATTGCCGGCAAATTGTGAAGTGCATGCTGAGAGCTCGGTCCAATTCCTATGATCCCAATTTTAATTCTGAAATGAAAAGATCTGGACTGTCGTCTTCTTGCTATTATCAAAACCCTGCCTGTCTTCCAGGTTCTGTGAGAGCAGGATTCTGCCTGACCCATCCACACACTTAGGTGTCTTTCCTTCCTCTCCCTTCAGCACGACAGAGCTTGACTAGTGACCTTCAGCTTGATCATTATAGTTATTATCCGTATTTACTAATAATAAACATAGAGATTTTTGTGATATAGTAGAAAAAAACCCAGACAGGTTCCCAATATACATAAAAATACTGCGAGTGAAGATGCTTCTGCTACTACGGGGGGAAATCACTGATGCAGTCATGGTGCATCAGGAGAGCTGACTGGGTAACCATTAAACTCCACAGGTCTCAGTAGAGTCCATCTACATTAACGAATGCCAAAATGGACAAAAAGTGGGACAGATAGCTCAGTTTATTACATCTGCGTTCAACTGCAACATCCTTCTGGCCTCAGTCCTGTGTAATTGCGTTTCTCAGGATGTCTTGTCTCCATGTATCTTCAAGCACGTGGTCTGTGAGACCCCAAAGAAAGAGATGGATCAGACCTTGCGCATTTGCCATGCATGACCTACCCACTGGCTGACATCAGCCACCTGCAAAGACTGTGTCATAGGAAGGACTGAGGTTTATGGATGGTCTCCTAGGAATTGTCATCGCCTGTTAGTTACATAGCCGGGAAGGGTGAGGCAGGGCAGTCAGGGAGTGAGAAGAGGGTACAGGGATGGGAGGGTCCATTCTTCAGCTCAATCACAGTAGTCAATTTACGCTATCCTAATTAAAAAGGAAAATAAAGAAGGACTAACATGGAACTGAATCCTCATTACCTTCCTGGAGAGGGGATTGCAGCTGCTCATTTGCTACACAAACTGCCTCATCCAAGCCAAGAGCTTAGCATTGCTGGCTGTGGGAGGGGACGGGCGATGTTTCAAGTAGTGCTGACTCAATCTTGAGCAGTGTAAACCGTATATGTACTGATAAACACATCACAAGCATTAAGCACAATTCTCCCTCTTTACCTCCTCTTTTTTCCTCTCTGCAGATGAGCAGAGAAGATGCATGAGCCAGGTTTCAACCAGAGCATTTGTGTTCTAGGGAGATATTTATTTTTGTTGTTTAATCCTTAAACAGGAAGAAATAATAATCCCAGAAACTGGGACGGAGGCAGGTGTCATAGGAAGGAGAGATAGCCAGAAAGCACGCTGACTGAGGCTCTGGGCAGCGAGCAGCGTGGGCATTGCCACATGGCAAGAGTATTTCAGCTGCAAAGAGAATCACTAAAGGACTCATAGCCAAATAAAAAAAAAAAAAAACAAAAAACAAACCAACCCCAAACCAAAATCTCAAACCAAAACACTGAACAACTGGATTTCACAGGGGAAGGGGAACTTTTCTGGGAAGGTCGCTCAGCAGCTATATTTCTCCAAGTTGGTGCTATTCTCAGAAAGACACGTTATTCGGGTACCACAGCGCTGCTGAGCTACAGAAGTCAAAACAGACAGTAGAAAAGACATAGTATTTTGCTCTGCAAACAGAACAATATCATCAATCAGAGGTAAGTGTTTGCAACGAAAGACCGTTACTTGTCCAGTGACTCATATTCTCCACGGACACTCAGGAGACCCACACATTGTTCCTGGCTTTGTTGTACGGCCTTGGAAAAGTTGCTTTACCTTCTTGCTCTTTCATAGCTCCTGCCTGCATAAAGCCCTGGTGTCTTTGAATATTGACTCTCTGTTATCACAGGAGGGAAAAGTTTCTTGAACCACACAGCTGCATGCATGAGAGGGACTTTCTGTAATTATTGTGGTAGGGGAAAAAAAAAAGAAAGATTTATTTGAAAGTGCTTGATGTCTCGCTATTGATTGAAGGTTTTGGTTTGGTTTTCAAAAAAAAAAAAAAAATGAAGAATGAATTCCACCTTTCTTTTGTCTGGATTTTGCTTTATTACATCACTTCATTTCAATTCTGTCTGTTTTAATAAGACAGTTGAGGTTTCTTTACTTTCCAACATAAATTGGATGAGGACATTTCAGACTACTGTACCAGATTTTCATGAGCTGGCATTCAGGCAACACTGCTGTAAGTTCTAGTTGAACCTTACTGGCAGTAAAACTCAAAATTTGTGGAAAACATAAGAAATGAATGATGAGAACTTGTTTAAAAACTTGAATAAATATTCACCAGGGAAAACGAAAAGGCTGTGCTGCTTTCCTAGAGCTAATATTAATTTACTGATTTCTTGATTAAAATCAAAATGGAAAAATGATTCCCAGCAGGTCCCTCTTCTTTTGCTAAGTTAATAGCAGGGATGCCATTACACTGAAAATGAAACATTCGATGCTAAAACCTAGAAATGTGTTCACTTCTTCAATTCATTCACCCAGTGAGGCTCAGCGATGTTCCACTTGGCTGGGACAGTCTTCCTGCATTCGTTAGATTGAAAGAGAAGGGTGGAAAGAGCAACTCATCATTACGTGCTCTAACAACTGGCTGTTAACTGGAGCCCAGGAGTCTAACGCTGTGAAATGAACTTGGAAGGGTAACACAGCAGCAATCCAGTCTTGCTACTGGTCAGCCGCCGTGACCTACAGGGTGGGAGCAGAGAGTAAAAGTGGCTTGGGAAAGACAGGGCAATGTGGGATCTCTGACTTCAGAGAATGAAGGAAGCCAAGATAAACAAAAGACAGATGCATGATCGAAGCACAGGAAAGCTCACTTCTTGAAATGTGTTCTTTACAATGAACTCAGTTCAGGCAAAGGCAGAGGCTTTGAGAGGCGCTCCTGGGCAGGTGGAACCCAGCAGTGATTCCTGTTACTTTCAGTTGTATCTCACCGAGACGTGTTTGGTTTGGCAGAGGCTTTTTGCCCCTCTCTGGTGCTTACCAACTCATATTGACATTGATGTTAATAGCAATTGAGGATTCTGAAAGATTTGGGTCCTTCACAGAGCTCTGATGTTATTTATTGCTTGTACTGCCATTTTGCCATTGCTCCTTCTTGGGTCAAGCAAGTTAGTGGAGATGAATTCAAAAAGTCCTTTCACGGGGACCCCAATACCTTCTGGGAAGGCTCGTGAGGTTGAAAGGGAAAGATCCGGCTGCAAAAAAACATGCCCAAAATGCCTTTGGACGCATGCAGGTTGTGCTGCCTGGCCTTCAGCTAATGGTTCCAAAAGGTGAAATATCTCCACTGGGTCCTGAATACATCTACCAGTCTCTGCTACACTTGGGCACCTAAAATGCCACACCTATGTTCAGATATCTGGTTTTTGTCTCAAAATGTCAGTGGCTTTCTATCAGTTACGTAAGGGCACCTTTTACTTTCAAGAGGAAAATTTGATCCCTGAGCAAAGAAACTTGAAGACAAAGGGTCTGATGAGGTACAGCTGAAGTGTGCAAGAGTTTTGCACAAGTGCCCAGCCCAGCTAGGTTATCACCGGTCAGCAAAGTCTTGGCTGTTCCATAGCAAAGAATGACCCATTTTGGGCTGCCAAAATGACATGAAGCTGATAGACAAGTCCTGCGTGTTATACACCACGGCTGAGTGCTACCCACACACTCTGTAAGTACCTAAGGGAAAAATGGTCTTTGTAACAGAGTTAGAGATCCTCACAGTACAAGACAGCAACCAGCATGTGTAGTTCTGAATCAGCTGCCTTTGGAGAGCTCAATGCATTTGAAAAGGCCACTGCTACCAGCTGCGCTCCTCTAAGATGAATTTTCCATTTAGCACACAATTAATTTTCTCTTGCACGAATGAAAGGGACGTTGGATTCCTCGGGGACAAATGTCCCTGGGAGCTTGGCCACTGGGCAGGAGATGTTCCTCGTCACAGATTCTGGGTCAGGTTGGGGCATGGAGGGTATGTTTAGTTTCAAATATTAACCAGGATAAGCATTTTTCATTGGATTCCAGAAACTCCTCAGGGAGGAAGTCCTAGATATAGGCAATGTGCAAGCAGTGAAATTCCACCCACTCAGCACTGATTGTCCGTGTTGCTTGTGTTGCTGCTGTGCCTCCAAAATCAACGCAACGTTAAGCAGTCAAAAGCCATTATAAGGCTCAGTCTGTTCAGCTGGATGCATAATGCACTCGGACTTAGGGGCAGGTCTGCTCTGTTCATGTTCTGCTCAATGACTAGAATCAAATGAAGGTTTGGTTTGCAGAAGAATGTGACCTGAGCCATTTGTGTGCAAATTGGCTGTAGGGGCAGTGTTTGGGCATAAGCTGTGTGCACCCCACAGTGCCTAAACTTCCCAGCCTGGAGAACAGATTTGGTAGGTCCAGACAAGTACAGCGTGACACAACACAAAGGCAATGATAAGGATGAGGAATATAGCACCAAATAACTAAATAACATTATAGCACATCATGTTATAGGCACAGACTACAAAGCTGGGCAACTTTTGAGACACAGCGTTGTGAATTGCAAAATTGGTGACATCCCTGCTGTGACTGAAGAAGAAATCATCCCCAGAAGAGAAAAAGCGAAAGGAACAGCACTGCAACACTTCCTGTCGCTGCGGTTCCAAGGTGGTCACCTGCTCATGGATCGGGAAGTTACCCAAGGAAGGAACATGCTTGTACTCCCGGCCCTAAAGGGGCGTGAAGAAGCTTGACCTGAGGGTACCGTTCAGGGGTTGCCATGGTAAGAGGCAGCAGATGGAAGTATATAGGGAAACTGCAAATTGTGTGCTGCACCAAGGCTGAGGATACCCTGGAACTCCAGGGATAAACCCGTGCCTTTGCTATGCATGCAAAATGCACAAATAAAGCCCTGAAGGAAACAAAAAAAGGAGAAAGTCTGTTTTTTCTGAAAGGGCCCTTTAAAAGACACAGCTTTCAAATTCTCTGTGCGCACACCCAGCATAATTAATAAAATGATGGATTATTGGATCAAGCCTGGCGAACGTCAGAATAACCCACACCACTGAGCTGGAAGACCTGCCCTGCCACGTCCTCGAACACCAGCCAGGCTTCGAGCTCACATCCCAGTCTGTTGGGTTTGGCCATCGCTTTCCCCCACGACAGAGCCGAGGAGCAGCGCTGTGGAATGCTCGCACTTTGCAGGGGGAGCTCCGAGAGCAGGAACCGACGGAGGGAGGCAGCTCGCTCGACTCAACGCAGAACTCAAAGGCGAATTCCGGCTCCCAGGAGCATGTGAAATTTGCAGTTCGCTGCAAGCGGTTTTTGCTGATTGTGTCACACTCGGTTTCCTAAGGAGGAAGCCGGGAACTCAGCCTTATTTGCATGAGTTCCGCATCCCTCTCCCTGGCTGGGAACACGCTGTGCTATTCGATGGACAGCTCCTCTCTGATTCACTGCTCTAATTATGTTTTACAGCCGGAATACGGTACTTATGTCAAAGCTGATGGGTAAAATTCTACTGAGAAGCAACAACGTTTTGTATCATTCTCCTGTTGTTCATTTCCATGGCTTCCCTTCATTTTTTCCCCCTGAAGGCTCATTTTCCAGGCACTAGTCGTTCTGGAGAGAGATGTTCTCACCTCCTTGATACTTTCTTTTGACTAACAGCCATATTCTTTTTTTATTATTATTTGTTTATTTATTGTACATTTGCAGGCATACAGTGACAGAAAGAGAAAATAAGTAGAACGGGCTTATGATTTGTCTAAAGTAGCTGATAAAGAGCTGGAGTATCTGTCTGCAGGTAGACCTCCACAGAGACAGAGATCCTTTTGCACAGGAGAATAAGACCATGCAGGTTCAGAGAGATATGCACACATATTTCCAAGACTAATTCAAGCCCCTGTGCTACATGGGACTACCTCTGGTAGGCTCTGTTATCCCCACATGCAGAGCCTCTCCTGGACCACATGTCAAGGGAGAATATCCACCAGCTGTCTTCCCCTCTCATCCCAGACCAAAGCCACCAGGAAGAGCTGGGCAATTATTTCTTGGTCCCAGCCATCACTGGAAGGACTACTGCAAATTTAGGGGATCTACTCACTCCATTTTGGCTTGTTTACTTCTCCTGAGAGGCTCAGAGAAGCTGTGCCTCAACTGAAAATCGGGCCTAATCATTCCTCATGTAACCAGCACTATGCCACCCTTTCCTGAGGGAGGAGGGCTGGTGCAATTCACCTCCACCCTATGGAAGAGGCTATTTCAGAGGAGATGCAGTTGTAGACAGTATAAACTCCAGAGCAGCAGTGCTGCTGGGCTTAGCTTCATGCCATTTTCCTTGTCTCCCATTATTTTCTTCAGCTCAGCTGATGTTGGAGCTGTTCCCGGGGCTCGATTATTCCCTGGCTATTTCATGCTGCAAACTACAGCAGGACTCCACGCCGTTACATACAGCCAGACAGATCTAGCATTTCTGTACGTGTTTGGCAGGTACAGAGAGGAGAGGGAGGGGAGAACATTCGCTGCTGCAACAGCAGCAGGATCACAGCTTGGGTAAGAGGGAAAAAAACAAACCCATGATCTCTCATTTAACTGTGCTAAATGACAAATTGCTTACAGGCAAGGCAGCCCACTGGGGAAACCAACACAAAAGTGATTGTTTCTCATTTCCTAGAGACTGCTGACCAAAGGAGGAAGGGGAAGAAGGTGCATTTGAAATGCTGGTCAGGTGCTTTACAGTGCTCGACCACAGCTATTTTCACCATTTTCGCAAGAACATTTGGTATAGCATTATTCTTAGTCCTTGGCAACATTCAAATGAAAAGAAAAAGCTCAGGTGACTGTTTCAAAGATCATTTTCTTTCATTGCTTAACTCCAAATTCTGCTTCAGCAGAGCCTGAGGTACAGATGGTTTTCTTTTCTTTTTCTTCTTCTTATTTTTTTCCTAAACTTAAACCTGCCAAACTTAGGGTTCAGAGATCTGTCTTTTCACACTGCACCTGCTGATGGTCCAAGCACCTACACTGTGTTGGAACAGTACTTTTGCACCACCCTTTCCCTGCCAAAAAACACATTCTGCTGTTGCTAAGGAAATCTTGTGCCCGAATCTTGGCAAGGGAAAAGAAATGCTTAATTTAAAAAAAAACAAAACAAAACAAAAAAAAAAAAAAAAACAAAAAAACAAAAACCAAAACCACACCAACTTTTCATTCCTTTGTTGTATTTGTTTGCTGTACCATACAGTGCCTATTCATAAAACATAAGCCTCATTTTCTTAGAATTATAGAATAATTTAGGTTGGAAGGGACCTCTGGAGGTCACCTAGTACAACTGCCTGCAGAGCTAACTTCAAAGGAAGATCAGGCTGCTTAAGGCCTTTTGTAGTCAAATCTCGAAAGCCCCACCTCTCTGGGCCCCTGTTTCAGGACTTCAAAACACTCACATCATTTTTTTTTTTCCTTATATTCAGTCAGAAATCCCTTTGCTGCAACTTGTACCCACTGGCTCTCGTCCATTTATAGTGCACCTCTGAGAGGAGTTTGCCTCTGTCTTTTCGACAATCTCTCTTTCAAAGGCCCATTCACTCATTAGCCGGTCACTGTGGAGAAGCAAGAGTCCCACAGCATCACATGTGTGGGTCTGCTCTGCTCTCCCCTCCTCACGTACCTCATCCTGTTCACGCTTTCCGCCCAGTTTTTCCCTTTATCTTTGCCTGAGATGACCCATCCCACACATCCCAGCATGACCAGGCTGAGCAAGCCCGTCACGTAGAAGATGAGAAGGAAAGAAGCATGAGACAGATCTGAACAAAACATCAACACAGGTGTCCAGACAAGGGAAATAGTCCCCGTGACTCCCCCGTACCCATCTGAACACTCAGCTGGGACTGACTGGCTGCTGGCTGTTTTGTAAGCATGAAGAAAAGCCACATTTTCCCCATTTTACTGGCTCAGCTTTGTTCCACTTCACATACACATATTTTGTAAAAAACAAGACATGTAAGTCCAATAACGAGTCCAAATTCCGCAACAATCTAACCATTTCCTCCCCACTGTGAAGGAACATTTGATAGAATTAACATACACTAATTAGTATATTCTTAGCGTCAGAAGAGGTCTTTGATAAGTTTTGATTATATTTTGATGCTTGATCTTTGTGTTTCAGTTCAGGATGCTTCATGTTGTGTTTTTATTCTTTTCCTCGTACTCATCCTGATCAATACATTTCTAAATTCTGGCATGAATCCCCAGGAGCATTTGCCATAGCTCTAAGCAGGCCAAAATCTCTGCACTTGACAACTCAAAAACGCATTGAACTTTCTGGGATTGTACAATGACAGAGTCATGTTAACAGCTTTGACTCTATTTTCCAGCCAAATTGCAGATAACCTTTAAATAGTCTTATGGAGGGATTTCTCCAGAGACTATCAGGCCCAATTTGTACTGAGAGATCATTTTGTTCTCTGAATAAACCGAGGTTACCAAGAGGTGACATTTTAACAATGGCAACTCTTCGTATTTCTTCAGTGATACATTTCGATAGAGCCTGGTCCCGGATGTACTAACGCTTTCCCCAGATACATAAAGAACTAGTAACAGCAGTTGATACTGAGGTGGGTTAAACCTGACTCCATGGCCCAAATTCTGGAAAGAGCTCTGCAGCCTTAGTCTTACACTGTTTCATCATGCTATTGTATTTGTTTGTATATGCAATTGAGTATCAACAGGAGAAGAAAAAAAATGCCAAAGGGAACAGTCCGTTGCGCTCTCTGTCAAAAATGTTTTAAAACGGTTCATTAAATAAGATAAATGGTTTCCTCATTACTATTCAAACCAGTAAATAATGCATTTTTGAAGAACACTTTATTAATTAAAAATGTTTATGTCTTTACTAAATAGAGTGCAACAACTCTTTCTAATATCAAAGATGTTGTTATTTCTCTGGTGTTGTCATTTGCCTATTAAATTATCACTAAACAAACTCAAAACATTAAATATTTACCCCTAGAGTCAAACATAGCCTGTAGATCTGTACAAGGACCCGCTCTCCTTGCCTGACATCCAGGCTGTTGACTCCCTTGAAGGAACAAGGCTGATAGCTTGCATTCCTTGTACCTTTTGGCTTGAAGAAAAATACCAGCACGAGAAAAGCAAAAACACCACAAGAATCAGGGAGACGGGCTTACCTAGCAAGCATTCTGAGTTGTGCGTATACCTGAGAAGGATCCTAGCTCAAATTAAGAATAAACTGCAAAAATAGTTTTTGAATGCATATGTGAATGTAGAAAATGAATATGGAATCTCACTGTTTGCACCAGGCTGGATTGGAGGGATGGTTGGCATATTTCTGCAGAAGCAGCACTGTGAGACCAACTGGAAGACTAGACTGCAGTCTCATCTGGAAAGTTAAGTTTTAACCTCCTGGACACAATCCTAATATTTGCTGTGAAAAGCCACGTGTCAGGGCTGTGGCAAGACGGGCTGAGGATGCGTGTGGCATTGATGGAAATCACTTTGGGGATGGAACCAACAATTATGACTTTTCCTCCTACTGAGCTGCAAATGAGAAGTATTTGTCACCTTTCCAGTGGCAAATGGAAATGGTTTGATTGCCTCACACAAAACACAATCCTTTCTTCTCCACGTGACATTTAGACCAAAGGCTGCAGAAGTTCTTACATCAAAAAATGGGGGAGTACTACTCTATCAGAGAAGTGAGACAGACATCATTCTTAATATCATTCCTTGCTCCATGGCCCAGCCCTGCAAAAATAAAACAAACTCCTCCAGAAGGAAACAGCCATCTCTACCTCTCATAGGAGATGCTTAGTATTTCTGACTCAACTGTTGAGAAATAAATGAACTTATATTAAGGGACCTTCTGGTTTCTGTGCGTATATTTACTGTTCTTAATACAATGTTCCAGTAAAAGTTTTTGTCTGTCCTCCCTGGTTGATAAACTCTTTCCTTCTCCTAGCAGGACCCAACATGCCTCTTTAATGAAAGATCTGATGTTCTGTTTCTCTAAAGGCTACGATATTTCATGACTGCTGTCATTTGTGCCTAGCACAGTTATAAGGTAGGATTCAAAGCAACTTTAGGCTGATGGGCTGAGGTACAAGGCCCTTTTTTTCTGCCAGCACCACACCAGAGGGTGCTCCACAGCTAGGCTGCGTCGGTTGCAGTGTCTTCTACAAGCTAGTTTCAATGGCTGAATAGAATGTCACAACTTTCTGTTGCACCATCCTCTGACACCCCCTTGGTATTTTTATGAAAGGAAAAGAAGATAGAAATATCAGCCCTTTAGGGAGGGGAGGGATTCAGTCTGGTACATGTGCAGGAGCCAGTCCATTGTTTGCCTTGGAGATGCTGGGAGTTGATGTTTCAGCTGTTTATAAATGCCCTGCGGCAGGAGGCGCTGGCTCATGGCCCAGTTTGAAGTCTGGTCCCGGCACAGCTCAGAGACATTGCTCCACAAGAAGGAAATCTCCTCTGCCACTGTCTTAAAGGTGCTGTATTCATTGCAGACAGTGATCCAGGCAAGTCACATGCGGAAGTGGGAGGTCATTGCTGCTCGTGGAATCTGGGACCATCTCCTACACCGTGCTACCTCTGAGCTGCCTGGGGTCTTCAATCACAACCCTTCTTCTTAAAGATGTCCCTGCTTACTGCAAGGGGATTGCACTAGATGACCTTTAAAGGTCCCTTCCAACCCAATACCCAATTCTATGATTCTTCATCCGATGGTCTCACACTCAGCCATCTCAAAGCACAGGACAGAAGATGGATTCACTCTTCTATCTCATTGCTGTGACACGCTATGGTCCTTTTTATAGGCGTGCACTAATTAAAGCCACAGAGAGACTAAGTCATGAGGTAACAAACACATTCCTAAGAATGACAAAAATGCAGCCTTAAAATTTCACAGCCTGGCCTTTTATGCCTCTCTCCAAAATGAACAAAGGCATCTATCCAACATAATTTGAATTTTGGTGCTCCCACTCGACTATTCCCACTGAAGTAAGCCTGTGAGGTAAGCAGGGGAGGCAGCGTCATTAAATGGAAAAAATGAACAAGGCAACATAGTTACTCTGAAGATACAGGACTTCGGCTGCTCTGCGCTGATTGCCTGAATGCTTTTTTTATTTTTTTTGTGAAAAGCTTTTTCGTAAGGCACAGCTTCATTTCCAAAATGTTAACAAAGCTAAGGCCCCAGGAGCAGGCAAGAAAATTAGAAACGTTCACGCGTTTGAAAGCGTACAAAAATAATCCCTTTCCATTTTCAGGCCAGAAATGCAGGGAGCTGCAGCAGTGTGCATCACCCTGCTGAGGGTACCCGGGGCTTTGCAGATGGGAAAAGGCGCAAAACCAGCCCAGCCACGTGCGGGCAATGAGTAATTCATTATCAATGTGTTATTTTCTGACGATCATTGACTTCAGATACTTAAGAGCAAACAGTAAATCTTGCTGATCAACAGGGCCCCTGGGATGAGAAATCTACTCTTCACACATCTTCTTTCTGAGTTTTGGGCCTCTTCTGGTCCCAGATCCCTCAATCTGCATGGCACGTCACAAATTCATTTCAATTACTCCACGTTATTCCAGCCTGGGTTAGCCAGAAGGTCTCTGTAAAGCTTTATGTGTGCAAGTGGCAGAGCACGGTCACCTCCCAGCTGCAGCCCCTTGGTACCATCAGTCTAAAGAGGTCTGGAGGGTGGCGGGAGGGACAGGAGGCTGTTTTGCTTTCCTGGCTGTGCAGTTATTGAAAAAGGCCCAGGGGAATCAGTGACAGCCTTGCACAAAGGATCAGGAGGACAATGATCCTAATGAACTCGGCATGAGCATCCCAAATATCTTCATGGTCTTGTTTCAGGTATCTCACAGGTTTCTGCTTTATCATGCCCAATAGGGACCAGTATGCCTGACTTGGAAAATGCAGGATGATACGAACAGATCAGCGGCAAGGGTCTGAGAGAGGTGACCTGCTGAGGCAGGTGATGAAGGATTGAGAAGGGCAAGGAGCGGAAAGAAAGGGAGTCAGGGAAGGTAAGGCAGCAAGGGATCACAGGGACCTGCTGGGGCTGTGATTGAGAGGGAAGAGGAAGCCGAGGTGACTGATTAAAATAATGGTGACTCTTGAATGTGTCTGACATTTGGATGAGACAGTGTCTCTAGTCAGTATTCAAAGCAATAGCTGCCCAGACTGGTTTCCTTCGCCAAAGGAAAAACAGCTTTCCCTTGGATATAAAAGCAAAACCCCTAATTTGATTTTTGGGGGGAGTGCTTTGAAATTTTTTTTTAATTATCAAGTAAATTAAGAAGCTTAAAGGCAGGCAAAAATCTAGCTGGTTCCCTGAACACCTCAACGCTCAACCTCACTTAAGACAGTCCCACCTTTTGCGCATCTCCCATTCGAAAAAGATGATTAAGTGAACTGGAATAATTCTGTGAGTAAAAGCAAAACAACCTCGACTTCAGGAGGAGGAAAACTCGCTCCGAGCACACATTTCAGTCTTTGTTCCAGTTATTTATTCTTTTTGTCTTTCAACATCCAGCAATCAAAGGAATTAAAAGGATCAAAAAGCACGCACACAAGAAGTGATGGCTTAATACATCAAAGCAGGTGTGACAACAAGTGGAACAGGAGCCAGGGAAGGCAACAGCTTCAAATTAGAGCTCCAAAGTCTACACATGGAGCCGTCGCAACACAACACATGGATCCCCGTAAAACACAACTGCAATTCCAAATGCAGCCTGGGATAAAAGCAGAGCAAAATGCACTTGTCGGTGTTACCGATGGCGATGTTGTGTCCTGTGACACTTCAGATTAGAGCTCGCCAAGGCACAGCCCCTTCTGTAGCTAATGCCAGCACAAAGCTACATGCCCCGTAATGCCTTACGTTGGGCTGTGCCCTTAGACACGTAGGAAGCTTCAGATGTGTCTGCTCACCTCCCTTACCTCTCAGGTATTGTCAAATACTCTTTTCCTAAAATGAACGGGTTTTCTTAACCTTGTATTTCTTCCTTTCACAGATGCAGTTAATGGCAGAGACCCTAACCTGCAGTGACAGGAGTGTCCCAGCACAAGCTTCCCAGGCAGATTTAGCCTAATTAAAATGTCCACTACAGTAACATTCAAAAGCTGCATGCAGCCTTATAAATATCCCATGCAGCTGTAAATTGAGTATTTTCTCACACTCGCAGGAAAGGTTCCAGGCTTGCCATGTGCCCCAAAATGATCTACAATTACCCCCTGAAAGGGCTGTAAATGAGAATAAATTAATGGGGGGTTCTGATGACCCCCACTGCTGCGTATGGAGGTGGGGAACGGGTTCAGGGCACTGCCAATCCCATTTTCAACTATATCACGCTCAGAGCCTGGCAAAAATCATGTTTGTTGGATGCGACTAACAATCTAGTTGAAACAGGACAGTCATGGAGTTGCCTCCAGAACAATCAGTATGTCCCTGCAGATCAGAAATGATCACCCGTAGCCTAATATCATCACCCACCAGCAGGAAGCTGGCTTCTTCCCCACTCACACCTCCCTTTGACTGAAGCATTGCAACAGATTGTGCGAGCACTCGTCGGCCGTTTCGGTGCAGTCAGTCTGCCCAGCTCAAGTCCCTTCCCTTGGGGACATCGATGCTGTATCACACTCACGCGATGTTGCTGCAATTGGCGCTCCGAGGGGAACGCAATTCCCCTTCTGCACAAATAACTGGGATTTCAGAATGTACTTTTCATCTCAAATCAGAGTAAAGCAAAGAGAAAGTACGCACTCGCTGCCTCAGCGCCACGCACATGCTCAGATGCTTTGCCGGATCAGGTCCTCAGTGTAGACGGGATCAATAAAGTTCACTGTTATGAACCACAATATAGAATTTCAATGCCCTGATTTAAGCAGCTCCTGATCACCTGGGACACAAGGGCTGCTGATGCTGTTACAGTGGAACATCTTGCGGTTACTCAACAACATCAACACACTGCAATGCAGTGTGCAAGGCAGAGCATTTGGCCACTTACAGAGAGAGAGTGGTTGGTTTTCTGCCAGTACATCTGGCAATACTGCTCCCAGTGACTATCACCAGTGCGTAGTACAGCAAGGCACCACCGATACCGGCCAACTTTGTTATATAGTGAATGTAGGAGCGATACGTTTTCCAGACACATAATAATAAATCTATGCAAAATGAATATTGTATTTGTTGCCCAGAGACATGAAAATGTTGTCTTCCCTCCAACTGCTATCTTAGAAATCCAAACTGATGGGGGTAAGAAGCAGCAGGGGAGGGCTCAGGATGCTCTGGCGGAACAACACGCTATTCAGCCTGTCATAATGGCCAACAGCAGACAGCCAGGTTTTCAATTAACTCCCTGTGTGTGATGGACTCAGATAGCACTTCTATTAGCAGAACTTTAAAAGGCCAAAGAAACAGCAACACTTGTCCCCTTGAAGTACCACAACTTCTCAACACCCTCAAAGAGGTTTGCTTCAAATAAGCCCTAAGCCAAAATTGGATCTTGATTACAAAGCTATTAGAACATTTAAAAAAGTGCAAGTTGAACAGAGGCTACAGTTGAAGGTACACCTCTAGCTTTCTAAGGAGAGACAAGAAAGGGAATTCATCTCTCATTAGTGAGTGGATCAAGACAATTTGCTGGTCTGCAGATGAGAGCCGTCTCCGTTGGCAACGCAAGTAAAGTGTAAGGTTGTATGTGGCCAAACAGGAGACATTTACCACATAATTGTCTAGATTGGAAGGGATCGAGTCCAACATATCATCGAGTCCAACCATCAACCTAACACTGACAAAAACCATCACTAAACTGAATCACTAGGCGCTATGTCTACCCATCTTTTAAATACCTCCAGGGATGATGATTCCACCACTTACCTGGGCAGCCTGTTCCAATGCTTGATAAACCTTTCAGTGTAAAAATTTTTCCTAATATCTAATCTAAACCTCCCCTGGAGCAACTTGAGGCTGTTTTCTCTTGTCCTATTGCTTGTTACTCGGGAGAAGAGACCGACCCCCACCTCTCTACAACCTCCTTTCAGGTAGTTGTAGAGAGTGATAAGGTCTCCCCTTAGCCTTGTTTTCTGCAGGATCAACAACCCCAGCTCCCTCAGCCACTCCTCATGAGACTTGTGCTCCAGACCCCTCACCAGATTCGTTGCCCTTCTCTGGACATGTTGCCAGCACCTCAATGTCTTTCTTGTAGGGAGGGGCCCAAAACTTTGAAGATCTTCTCAATAGCTGTCTGCAAGGAAAGTCTGGTGATTACAGGAGATGCAATTTAGATAAGCCTCTGAGGGAGCTGAGCTGGTGATGAGAAGTTGAGGTCTTTCTCCTAGCTAGGTTCTTCCAAGGGAGAGTTAAATGGGGAGAACCTCTGGTGCCTTTGGTGTGACACTAAACAATGTCCACGGGACATCTTTTAACAGCAGAAATCCTTTCTACCACCATCAGCTTGAGCTTGGAAACAAATAAAACTCCTTTTTCAGTGTATCAGTGTCCTATATCTCTGCTGGCTTTAAGAAGGCCAGTTCTCACTCACATTTGCCCCTCACACATAATCCTGTCTCAGCCATGAAGTCTTCTCCCCCTGCCCCCCAATTCTTTTCTGTGTCGCTTGTGTAAGGCAAGAAGAAGCCCATGTTGTAGCTATGTCAGTCCTGTGCACGTGTTGACCAGCCATCTGGACCAACGCAGGACAGGTAATATTCACGGCAATCCTCCTTTAGCAGGAACCTGTAAATCTTACTCCTTTGCCTATTCTACTCAAAGGAACATAATTTCTTCTGTCGAGAATGGCTGAAATTGCTCAATTAATTCAGAGACCATTAGAGGAAGACTGAGGGACTGACAGACAAAAGGTAAGGGAGCACGTGACTATGGATTCTTTGCTTCTTTGGAAACCAGACTAAAAATAGCAATAGACTGAGAAAGCATCAAACTATGGGATGCTCCGAATCATGCCCCGAAGAGGTGTGTCTGCAGCATCGCTGAAGCAAAGTCGGGTGGGGAAATCTTTCTGAAAAATTGCTCAGAAAAGAAGTTCATCAGGGGACAGTCAGTGCTTGCCATTATCTATCTATGCCCTGGCCTTGGGAAGAACATAATTGCATTTCAGCTTAACTGTAAGGAAAAGAGGGCGAGACACTCCCTGTCTTTGATCACATAAGATGTTTTACCAGGGAGAACCACTGTCTCCCCCTACAGGGTGATCCATATCAGAGGCTAATGAGTCTGTTAATGAGGATTAGACAGCTGCCGATCTCCAGCCCCAGAGAGACACCTTGCCGAGCAAAGTGTGCAAGTTCAGTTCCCAAGGGAGAGCACCGCAGGAGAAGAATGCTGGGACACTCTGGGGTAACATCGGATGTGGTCACACGGGGTGACTGAAGGAATCCTGTGCTGATAAAAATTGTATTACTTCACTGCAAAGCTCTGATTTGTTTCTTCCCTCTCGTTACAAGTCAAGGGAAGGAATCTGTTCTTCCTTCCCCCCGGCAACGCTCATTTGGATGCAAGTGGGAATTTCTTTTGGTGCTGTTCCTGGCTCTGCTCTTCGACAGACAGGAGAGTGCTTATTAGAGCAGATGCACAGAACATAGGAGAAAGCCTGATCGCTTTCCCAGTGTTAGTCAGAGAAAATTCAAGTAAATGCCTGTCCACCCTGCAGTGAAACATTTGCCAGTCTTCCCGAGCTCTTCAAGAACAACTTAAGCTCAAACAGTGCTTCGAGTAACACCGCAACGGATACTGCCAGTCTCCATTCATCTGAGGAACGGCAGATTTAAGCACTGCCTCTCCCACCACAAACCCATCAGAATCCCTTGGGTTAAACGCGGTTCAAGGGAAGAGATTCCCACATCCTTCATTAGGACCTAGGAGCAGACTAGCCCAGCAACCCGGGAGCCGCAGTCTTGAGCCCAGCACGGCAGAATCTGGTCCTTATCTTGAACCGCAGGTAACACATGCTGCCCTACATCTCCCGAGAGCGTAACAAAAAGAAGTCTCCCCATTTTAGACCCGTTCCTGGTCAGATGCAGAGGGCGACCTCACTATTTAGCAGTCCTTCATGGCATCGGATCACCACCCCCTTGAGCAAAATCCAGACAGGAAAAGCAGAAAGAGGAGGCGAGGGGCTCAGGAGAGGCTGCAGTCTCACCTCCAGTCCGGGCAGTGGGATTTGTGATGCTCTGTTGCTGCTGTGCAAGAGCACCGTGAAACTTTCTGCTGCCAGAGAAGGGAAAAGGGGAGAGGAAAAAAAAAAAAAGAAAAAAAAGGGCAAGAGTACCTTGCAAGAGGCATGTTGCTGTTATAGAAAAAACAGATACCAGATCAAAAAGGTCTTCTTAAAGACAGTACATATGCCAGCTCCAGGGGATTTCAAATATTTATGGTTTGCTACATTTTTAATCTTTAAGAGTTCCAGGGATGCTGCACGTAGAATATGATGTGAGCACATCCCATGTCTGACATGGCTGTGGCTTGTAACCCGCTGCAGCAGTGGGAAGGGGAAAGCAGGCTCACACGAGGGTTTCCAAGGCTCACCTCGCTGCACGCCTGACGGGCTTTTTCACTATATCCTAGAAGCAAAACCTGAAATATGCCCTTACCTGCTGACTCTGGCCCTGTTTTTGCCCCTAGCTATTCCATCCCAGGCAACACGCACAGTACCTTCAGAAGCGCTCTTGCTGCAGGCGGAAAGGTGCAAAGGAGATATGGCGCGAGACGATCGCCTCAGGGCCACTGCCACCACTCCAAGACGCGTTATCCCACCTCTGTCACAGATGACAGAGAGTCCCCATTCTACTGCATGGCCTAAATAGATTTCTTGCCTTCCAGATGATTAATAACCTGAAGCAGATTAATATTTAAGATCACACTGGGGAGTAATTTGCAAGGTACAACGAAGGTTTTGCTTCTTCTGGTACATGAGCATGAGAGCTTTAGCGGGGGTTTGGTGTGTGTGCAGAACACCTTAGGCATACACAGGACTAATGCATCTAACACAGGTGCCGGAATTCCTGATTATTTCAGCTCATGTCAGCTTTGATTAAAAGAGATTTCAGGTGTGCTTGCTCGTATGCCTCTTTTTCCCTTCCTGTGCTGCTTTAATAAAATAAACCTAACACCCAAAGCTGAGGTGGTATTTCAAGGAACTCAGTGGCTGCTGCGCACTGGCTGGTATTTGTCTCTTAACTCGGGGTGGAGCTGCATAAATTATTCAGGTTCTTGTATTTTAACTGTCAGAGAAACTTAGGATCCTTAACCCATTTTGCCAACTATCACGTGAGCTAAGGGAGTCTGGGAGAGAGAAAGTACTTTCTGGAGGGTAGAAATGTTCATGCTCGCAAAGAAAACATAAGATGTGATGTTCTCGGGTATAAAAATCATGCCCCGCTCCACTTTTCTTAGAAAGGCTTTACTTTTCCTCACTCCGAGGAGGCTGTAAAAGCCTGTCACATCAGTACTGCTATGGAGGTCACCATTTAAGTTGTCCCTCAGTGATTACCCCCAGGTCTCGGGTTACTGATGAGCCAATGTGCCAGCAGGCTTTCCATGAAAGCCCTGGGACTATACACCATCTTTCCTGTGCTAACACGCCCCGAGGCAGCACGAGCATGAGCCACCCGCCCCGTGCCATCCCATCACATCGCTGGGTTATAGCGGCGAGGAGCGCATCAAAAGACTGGCCTGTCACCTTTCCAAAAGCGATGGGTCTGATCCATTTTGACTGAGCTGAGTTCTCCCGGGGCGGGGGGGCGGGGGTTAAACATGCAGTACTTTTCTGTAGGGCACGTAGAGATTGATAATTGTCCCCGGCTTTTCCCTGCCTACCGTAATCTGGCAACACTAGACGGTGCAAGGACAGTTCATTTGAGCAGCAGTTAAGGGATTACAACTGGACTGTGTCTGACTGTGCTTTCTTTCTCTGTACAATGACCAGGTCATAATTAGGAGAGGAATGATGGTGTTCAGTGATGTGGAGAGGCATTAAGCCGTTGAGCTTCTGGCGCCGTGACCAGGTACGTGCTGCCAGGTTTCAAAGTTCAGCAGCTTTTAGGCCTGGCAAAACCGTGGCTTCCCGCTGGGGCATGGCGGCGGAGGTACATTGCATTTCTGCAGAGCCAGGCTGTGCCGTGAAAAGCCGAGGAGCGGGCATGGCAAGAACCAGGGCACGGCTGGAGCAGCACAGTCTCAGTCCTCAGCCCCTCCAACCCTACCCAAGGAAACACACATGGCCTTAAGCCTGTCCCTAACCCAGGAAAGCCCTGAAACAAGATGCTCCGCCATTAAATGTGCAGATATATGGTGGTTTCACTGGAATGCAATCATACATCCCAATTCAGGCAGAGCTGCTGGAAATACTGTGCTATAAACGGCCCCTGCCTCATCAAGCTGTTTGTAAGAACTCAGAAGTGTTGCCTTAATGCTGTTTTTCTCCCTCTTTATTTTTTAATCCACCTGACCTTTTGGAAAAGAAAATGCTATTGACTGGCTTTTGCAGTGTTGTCACTGTTCTCCAGTGTTAATTATTTATAGCCATATAAAAATGAGGCAAAGCACTGAAAGTTCATTTGCCAAAGCCCCATCTCTACTCCCATGCAAGCTTTTTTATCTGCCCTTCATAGCAATGGGCGCGTTGGAGAGTTTTACCACCAATTCTTCCCTCCTTGTGAGTATTCAGAGAAGTAAAGCATTAGCCAGAGTTGACCCCTCTAGTATTCGAATTAGGAAATTGTCACCAGCACAGGAACTCCCTGGATTGCTCGTATAATGCCGTGTAACCCTCCCAGCAGAAGTCTGGATGCTTCAAATTTACAATTTTTAAATGACTTGCAAGAACGCAATGCACTGTGTTTGGCCCACATAGATTGATTTAAAAAAAAAAAAAAAGCTTAGCAATTTCAATATGACAATTTGTCAAGAAATAAACGGCAGTACACAAGACCCTGTAAGTTACTGGCTACTCAGTGCCCTAAGGGAAATGGCTTTCCAGTCATTTTTATAGGTATGCGTGGGCGGGTGTAGATTTCTGTGAAGACATGCATACACAGGGAGAGAATAAAGGAGTGTAAAAATATGTTTGGCCATATGCGTCACAGAAAGGGTATCCTAAATATTTTTAAAGCAACCTCCTATTGATAAGACATTGGTATTTTTCTTTTCTTAATTCAGCAGCATGGCTTTGTGTTTTGAACATGCTACAAACACATGGTATGACTTCAAAACAGCAGCTTTACTTCATCTGTGTGTTTCCTGAAAAAAAGTAACTCTGCTTTCATACTTCAGATGATCGGTTAGTTTGAAAATATGCTAAAGATTTTACAGTGTTAAAACACTTTCCTTTTACGTCTGCTTTGTTTCACACAGTAGTAAAAGTTAGTGTCAAAGGATAGAAAATGCAGCTTTTTCTATTGAGGAGACTACCCTGATATCTCAGCCATAGTTTCACCATCCTGAAAGACAGACTACGAGCGATTATTCATCCGTCTTCCTATCTATCTACAGCAATATGGGTATCATCTGCTTCTATGATAAAAGCCCCCTGGGAGGCTATGCCGTGCTTATCAGATGTGGCAGCAGTTGAAACATCAGACGGGTAAGATAATAAATAATAAATGAGCCTATATATATTTTAATCTGATGTAGGAAAATGTTAACTGTTAATCTGGATAATGGAGACTCCATGTCCTAAAAATCCCCTGCCCATGAACTTCAGGCTACCTTTCTCTGATAGCTTCAGCCTTGACTTTTCCCTGAAATCAAGCTTCTGAAGGCATCAGCATTTCTCAAGGGCTTTCTCAGAGGAAAGCACAGCTCCATACTAAATAGGCTCATTTGCTTGGGGCTGATAATTAGTATTCCTCAACTGCATTTACCATCTCGGGACTCAGATCCTATGCTTTGAGAGATATCGGAAAACACTACTGGTTCTTCTGTCACTTTTCCCCAGAACGGCACCTTCTGCATTCCCTTCAGCCTGCTGAAGCAGCTGGGGCCTCGTTCTTCTAAATCAGCCTTTTCCCCATCTTTGCTTTAGCTGGAAGATTAACATTTGAAAGCAAGTTCTTAAAGATTCATTCCTAGAAGTTCCTGGAGGGAAAAGACTTGGGAGCTACAGGTACAATACGATAAATGGAAATGCTGGTTCAGACCAGGCTGTGGTTGATTACACCTGAAGGTCGCTACAGCATGATCACCGCTGATGATGCTCGTGAGCGGAACGCAGCACAGCCCCACACAGGTACTCAAAACAAAAACCCTGAGCAGCAGCAATGCTCTCAGTCCCTGGCCTGGGGACCTGTGCTGGGAAACCAAAGACTGAGAGCTAACACTGACCTTTCTCCTCATCATCCTCTCAGGGCAAAGGACCAACGTAGCAAGCAAAAGAGCAGCCTGTGCGGTGCCTGTCACATGCATGTCCCTCCCAGCAGCTCGGTTTTCCCTTGATAGGACCCACACCTTCGTGACAATGAGGGGTGAGGAGTCCAACTCCACCACTGTGTAACATTGTGCTGAAGCAGCAAAACCAGGAAGAGGAAGATAAAGCCAAGCATCAGACACTGGAGAACCCAATTTCGACAATTCCTTAAACGATCTCGCGTGAGTGATGTGTATGTCGCAGGTAGCTTTTGCTACATGTAAGTAGCTACATGGCTACTCACAACTGCCATAGGGAAATACAGTCTGATGTAATTGTTAAAGATCTGTTCGTATTCCAGGCAGCAAACTACCATTTACAGGATGAAATTGTTTGCTGTTTAAACACTGCCAGTCAAGGACATTAATTGCTGTGGGTTAAATTAAACTAGATGGCACAGCAATAAGATTTGAAGCCTGGGAAGAGGGGTGGGGAGGAAGGAGGAGGGGAGGAACAATCTCCTCTCATAAATAACTGGATCTGAAAAGGAATCTTTATAGGGATGGATTAATCTGCAAAGAGCCAAGTTCAAATCTAGTTCACGTCCTACGGGTAGGCCACGCAGCGCTGGGGAAGGCAAACGCTGTCTCCACCCCAAAAGCAAGAGTTCATTTATTCCAAATATCAGATCAGCCTCAGGTGCCGTATCACCACCTTCCAAGACGGGACAAGCCACACCGCGTGACAGGGAGAGGAGACGTTGTCTCGCCATCTTCAAAC
Source organism: Alca torda (assembly GCA_008658365.1). Lineage (NCBI taxonomy): Eukaryota > Metazoa > Chordata > Aves > Charadriiformes > Alcidae > Alca > Alca torda. The sequence goes on from CM018083.1 coordinate 35,388,242, forward strand.
GAAGCTGTAGTAACAGCCAGTGGCGGCAGGCAGGCAGAGGGGCAACTCTTCAGGGCAACCTTTTGTTTCGGTTCCTTGCAAATCTTTTACACGCATACACAGGCAGACAAAGACGTACAGAGCAATATATTCATTTTACTTTGCAGGGGGAGAGGTAATTCTGGTCCAATGTCTTGCACTTGTATTCACCCTGGGTGTCCTGCAATAAGCTCCCTTTCTCAGCTCATGGGAAGGCATGTCATTTATTCCTTTACAAATGTAAACCCGTTGTAAATAAATAAAGAGCAGCTCTGGGCACTTTTTTTTTGGAGCTGTCTTTAAAAACACTAATCGAAATGTAATGACAGGCCGGCAGCCAGCTTCACTATCCAGACTGTTGATAACCAGCTAAGCTTTCCAGCCACAAAATTAGCATCACGCCCGCAAAGAAAACTATCCTTCTGTCATTCACCCCGTCCCAACCCTTTGGGAAAAGGTGAAAAAAAAAGACCAACCCTCAAAGCAAGAGCTGTGCAGCGTGTTTTGAGGGTCAAGAAGTTATGGCACAGTTTAGATCAAGCATGGAATGAATTTTTAGCATGAGACCAGCAGAGAATACCTGCCATTTCCACAGTATCCACCACCCCCACCTCCTCTGGCAGTGGTTTTACAAGACATTACTGTCAGTAACCAGTGTTTGATCTGCCATTACCACCTCTATTAGGTACCTCAAAGCAGCCATGATCTTCCCAGGATAACTCATTTGGTTCACTCCATGTGAACAGGGATTTCTTCTTCCAGCCAAGAAGGAGGTGGGCTGTGCCCATGAGAAATAGAACAAGTCTTTGCCTCCTCATCCTCAGCAGAGGGGAGAGGACACCACTACTATTTGCTTGCCATAACTGTAGGAGACACAACCTGCCAGGGCAGGGAACTGGGACTCCAACACTCAAGGTGCCCACGACCATCCCATCCATTTCTGCCTCTGCTGGGAAGCTCGAAGGCAGTAGTTTAAATACAAGCACAGACAGAAATTGACCCTCAGCATTAGATTAACTTCTCACAGCTCCAAGTATTTTGCTTTAAAAAATACCTTGCAGCACCCCAAATTAATTGCATGCCTGGTCAAACAAAGACCGTAATTAGCAAACCAGGACCTGATTCCTCAGTCTGTGCAATCAGTTTTACCCTGGGGTAACGCTGTTGACTGCAGATGATCTGGCACGCACAAGCGAAGGCCTGGGGTTTTAATCATTGTTTCCAAAGACGTAGCGCAGGCAGCAGTGATAACACCAGCAATACTTGCATCTCCCTCCCTCAGGGTCACACCAGAGTTCCCCACTAAAAACTTGGCACTACTGGCTTTTAGGTGAATTGAGTAATTTTCTGACAATACTATACTTAAATCAGCATTTAAATTGTATGTTAAATAAATGCTGGGATTATGAGGAGCAGACTTCTTGAAGTTGAACCACCAGGTAGCTGATAGCTATCCTATTAGAAACTCCAGAAGCCTCAGTAGAGATGTACTTAATAATTGTTTGGCATTAATTTGTCATGCAATAATTATCCTATTAAATCTAAATTAAACCCTCCACTCAGACACTTCATCTAAAGTGTGAACATAACAATTAAGAGAGAGGGGGAAAAGGGGATGATTTCTGCATCATTTTCAGTGTAAGATTTTGTGCTTTTGTGACTAGCAGCAACAGCAGCAAAAGGGATTTAAGATATTGCATTGAAAAGAGAAATCATTCTGAAACTGAAACACTCACACCGCAAACAAAAATCCATCTTCCCAAATTACATATGGTGCACAGCTTAGGATAGCGTCTTGCTACTCTTTGAACTTCAATGCATTTATTTCTTTACCATAAAGAAGTTCTGTATTGCACTTCCTTTCTAAGGAACAAACAGGAATCAAGAAAAATAAATAAATTTAGCTAATTGACAAAGGCTGGGATTGCTCTCATCTAGCTAGCTAAATAAAAGCTCCAAAACCAGGCTGATTTTTTTTTTTTTTTCTGCAAGCTCCTCCTGCTGTCAACAGCCAGAGATGGGGCTCTCCAGGGAGAGATTCATCCCACCCACCCCGGAGCTTAGATCTGACAGATAAAATGAGAGGAGAATGAACCCCATCCAAAAGCCAGACAGGAAGCCTGGAAAGAGAAAGACTTAAATCTAGTTCTCATGTCCCAGGCTGAGATTTGAGGCACAGAGCTGTTCTTCCACATAGGATAATAGAGCCTGAAAAGCTTAAAATGTCATTAAGTAGCACTGCTGAGCTGAGGACAGTCTGTGGGCGTGTAAGATAGTTTTCTGGCCGTTTCCTGACCGATTTAATTTCGGGATCAAGAAAAATGGCTTTTTAAAAGCAAGACAAGATCTCTTTCCACTTGCAATTTCTCAATGAATTTCCACACGGGTTGCAGAGTAGCACAGTACATGACAGTCACAGGAGGGTTTCTTCATCAATCCAAACCATTCCTTCCGCAGCGTTTATCTGTCTCTTTAAAGATGGAATCTCCTTTCCTAGAAGGGCATCCTCTTTCGGTAAAAGTCCTGTTTAGCAGTTTGTTTTTTTTGACATACATTTTAGCTTTTTTTTTTTTTTATAATTTTGGTCATGTTTTCCTTAGAGACAGCAGTTCTTTATATCCTCCAGAACACCAAAAATACCAGTTGTCATATTGGTTTTACAGTGCATGATGTTCTCTCTCCCTTCCCAGGCTGCCTAAGTTAAACGTGTCTTTCTCTGTGCCATTCTCCGAGGAGATAATTACCTCTTCACCTTTCTCTTCCTCTACTAACAGTCTCTACTCTGCCAACTGCATTTTCCCACAGAGATGGTATTACTCATCTCTCTAAGAGAACTCTGATTTCTCAAATTATACTTAGCTCTCCGGTCTGACACTTGTGTCTCTGTTCTTCAGCGGTTTCGCTTTGTCTAATAAATGTCTTATCTAGATCCTTAGACTGTTACAGCTACAAACAACACGGGTGTTTTCAAACAAAACTTTCCCCTCTAAATCACCCAAAAATGTGTCAGGAAGGTTCGTTATGGATTAAACTATTCGCTGACTCTGTTTTGCTCCCATGAGCCTGTTTCCAACCACACAAGTCAGCTTGGGTTTAAAAGGTTGGTTTGAAAACTGCGTAAAATAGATATCAAAAGGGGTAGGAATACATTAAAAAGGAAGAGCAATGCACTTTGATAGCAGGATCAAGATCAGTAAGTAACCAGATCTCTGAAAAGTTTATTTGTAAAATTTAAACACAGATTAAACTGGAAACTTATATATTCAGAGACATCTGCCAATAACAGACTGAGAAAGCCAGCATAAACGAGGTCTGTTCAGGTAATCATAAGCAAATGTAATTCAAAGCAGATGAAATCAGGGTTCTCTGTTTATCACGAATGGCACCCACCTCCCCACATGGCATATATAGCAAAGTTTTCTTTTAAGTGAATTTAGTGCTGGTGAAAGGGCAAGTTGGACAGCCCAGAAGGCTCATGTCAACCCACGGGGAGGGATGGCCAGGTCAGAGCAGCACCCGCTTCTTCGGTGCAGCCAGTCTTGGAGAGGCAGAACCTCCTACCGACATCTCCACGCTCACCCTATGGATCACCCAGTGTCTTGCAAGCCATGGACAAGCTAAAACCAGGTCATTATAATGCCTCCTACAGTACTATGAGAAGAAGGGGAAATGCTGGATTTTATGAAATATTCTGCAACAGATACACGACATTTGTGCCCAGTCCCTATCAGGAAAGGATTGGTCTGTGCTCCAAAACATTTCTTGACGCAGGACTGCAAGGCAGCATTACCTCATTCCCGTGACAAGAGGTCTTGGATCCATCATAACTATCCATAAAACATTTCCTCATTTGGCCACAGACAGGGAAAAGCTACATATGGAGCTGCAAAGGAGACCTCAATTTTTTCTCCAAGGCAATTTTAGAAATGAAGCAAAAGATGGTCATAGGAGGGTTGACGATGCGGTTCTCCGAAATATCTGTCATGGAGATCATTACTGTGTAAGGCCTGGAGATTCATTACTGCTGTTGCCTTTATGGAGCTAGTGCCATTAATCCCCTCACTTGAGCAAAACCACAGGGTGTGTTGCTAATGGCTTCCAGGTTGCTTTTTGGATGGTGTGAAACCTATTTGATAATCAGTTCTCTAAATTACTACTGTTTCTATTGTAATCACTCCCCTCCCCAAATGATTTCACATCACTGTTGGTTTTTGGGGTTTTTTTTGTAATAATTTTTTGTCTCATTTCCCATTATCACCACTGGAATCACATTGATAACATTTATTTAATCTTTTTCCACAGCTCTCCTGTACGTTTACTGTCACCATCTGCACACACATTGCATTGATCATGTGAGACTTCCCAACTGCATTAGTGTGTGTGGACTTATGAATATAACGAGTGTTTAAAGAAGCCTTTTTAAAATTTGTTACTAGCTGGCTGTGTCCCTGCCGGAGTCCTCTGGGGACACCCAAGGAAGAACAATTGTTTTATCCTTCCTAACAACACTAACACTGCTGCCTACCCCTGTTCTTTCACAGGGCCCTGGAGATCTTTTATAGCATCCTACACTGGCACCGCTGTGCCGTTAAACCCTCATGAATGCAACAATGAATTAATAGCACCGCTATATACCATAAACAATTGCTAACAGAGGTAGCAGCAGCTCTCCTGCACCTCCACCATCTTCCAATGCTCAGTCAGCGGATAAAACAAAATTGTCTGGTTCATCTCGCTCAGGCTGCTGAGAAGATACTTACAGGCTTGGGTTGTTTTTTTTGGTAGGAGGCAAACTACAGCTCAGAGCCAAATCCGAAATATCCTGGGGCTTTTCACTGCCTTATAAACAGTTAGTTATAGTCATTGATACATTGTTGGCATGTAATAAACCTTTAATGGCCAGATTGCTTGTAAAAATACATATCTATTATTGATGTATGTAACAGTTGTGCCTGAAGGCCCTCCTGGAGATGAGTTCCCCTTAATTTTAAGACCTAGGCATGTTCACATTGAACAGACATTCAGTAACTCAAAAAAACTTAGCGGCCTAAATATAGAAGCTGGAGAAACTCAGTGATTTGACGGAGGTCATGGTGGAAGTGTGTGGCATACATGGGAATAAGAGCACATCTTCTATGGCAATTAAATGCTCCATTTATAGTTCACTCGCTGCTTATGTTGGCAGGAGATCGAAATGGAGAATAAGCTAGGAATGTAATGTTCAGCCACAGACGGCAAAATTCTGGCTAGGACCTGCTAGAAAACCAAAGTACTAAAGCGAGAAAATAATTTCCGCAGCTCTCTGCTGGTGATGTTCTCCCTTGCCAGAGTTTCACTTCCAGAAAAAAAAAAAGTCATGAGCTTCACCTTTAATCCACAATAATGCATGCTTATCTTCCAACATGCCTGCTCTACGCACCACGTACCACAGGAGCAATATCACGGCCTCCCATGGCCAAAGCTTCTGTCTTCTTCAGCTTTGAGAAGACCCTGTGGTCACCACACCTCTGCCAGCAGCAAGCGGGCACTGACCCTGCACAACCCAGCCTCCTTCCAGCCTGCAGCAAAACCAACGAGCAACGGCTGTTGAGCCGAGTACAGCAACCAAGCGCTACACGTCTAAGTAAGTTAGAGGAATTTGGTCTTTCAGGGCAGCTTCTTGACCTGCCGAGCCTGAAATAGCTAGGAATTCTCTGAGTCAACTTGTTAAACGCATACATATATATGCGGGCGCAGAGGAATTGTCTTGGTAGACTGACCTTAGGCACTAAAATGAGCGGCAAAATATTTAGAGAAAATTTTAACACTCTGTTTTCTGTAAATACATTTCTGAAATGCAACCTAAGGAGCTTGTGTTCTAGAGGAGCCCGTGTTCTAGAGGAGCCCTTGTAATAGGCAGGCAGAAATTTTAAATGAGGATAACATGCCTGGGGGCTTACGGATCATGCATAATGGCTTAAATAATGTTAATGTGGTGTCGGTAGATGCGTATCATTTCTGATTGCTCCTATTTGATTTAAGCATTATGCCGAACAGTCTCACACATGGAAGACATGCACAGCCATTTGCTCATGCCAGGGCCAGGGGGGACACACAGTATATTCCTGTAGCATACTCAGGGTTGAAATACACGGAGATCTTGTGACTGTCAGGCTGTGTAGTAACAGGTAGGTAAATTACTCACATGACTGTTTCTGAATTTGCACATGTATGAGTTTTGCTATGGGAAGACCTGGTTTAAACTTCCTGAGGCTCTAATAGGCCTAGGAGATGTCTCTTTGTTCCAGGCACCACCACCTGCTGGAGTGACTAGCAGAAGTGCTCAAAGCAGGAATGCCTGGGTTATCAGGATTGAGGAGGCTGCTGGAAGAGAGTTCCCACATGAAAACAGCTTTCCTCAGCCCGAAGAGCTAGTAGATGGGCAGAGATCACGAAACTTTGGTTTAGAGGGAGTCATACATGCTGTGGGTATATGGAATACAGAGATGTGGAGGACCGGGCAAAACATGCTGCTGAGCTTGCACTGCAAGCGTTCCTAGTCAAGACACCAAATAGGGGCTGTTGCTACATTAGTGAGCTACTCGAATCAACGGTAGCTCCCACCATGTCCTTGGGTTTCAGTCTGGGCAGCAAAGGTGTGAGCACACCGGTGAATTTACTTTCTCACGTACCAACCTGCTCTGTCACTAGGGGTAGAACTCATGGAAAGTGGCTTCAACAGAGCCAATTTAACCAAGGCTCATATTCACTAGTTTCAACAATGCCTTCAAAGCTAAAATTTGGGTGCTCAGGGGATCCCACCCCTCTGTCAGCTTGCAGCTTATTCATGTTGAGGTCCCCTTCCTGTAGTTAGCCCAGAGCAATCTTTTTCTCTTAAATAATCTGGCCGTTCCTTCCAATTTTGTGATTGCTGCAGAGTCTTGCCCAAGTAGTAGCACTAGCAGCCCATAATAGTGTGATTTAAGGAATGTCACTATTTCTATCAGGAAGAGTGCAAAAAAGCATTCCCAGGGATCAGGAAAATTTGTAAAAAGTAAAAAAAAGAAAAAAATCACTGCTCTAACAGAGATATTTGCATGCCAAGTTTCAGTCCAACTCTTTTGAGAAAGGCTTTGCTAATAAAGCTTGAATTTAGACATTCCTATACATTAAAATACAAGAAGCTGGGAAGCAGGGCCATCAGCCCGTGCCGGGCTGTGCAAGTCCTGACTTTGACATTGAGTCGTCTCTGCAGGAGGAGCCTGCTTCAAACAGACAATGTTCCCCGTGTGCGATTGTCATTTTCACACTATTTCTTAGTGACCTTGTTTGTTGGGCGGTGAGTGAAAGTATTTAACTGCATCTTCCACCCCCCCCCGCCCCCTCCCCACAGTGACAGGGAAGGCTCAAAGAAGAGTGTTGGTTGTTATCATTTGTTTCCCTTGAACATCCCATGGAGACTTCAAGATTATTTACTGCAGTTATTCTGAACCGACAGCTGATAAAGTTTCCATTACAGATCTTTAATGATTGGACATAGCCGGGGAAACAGAATTTACCTTCCCTTCGCTCTGTTAGCTGTTTCCAATCACAGAACCGGTCCCCTTTCCCCTGCCCCAGCTCCTCCTCTCCTCTCTTTCATTTTGCCTATAAACTTGAGGGTCGACTCTAGGTCAGGCATAGACAGAGACAATGTGAACAGATGTGACCTTGCCAACCTTGGTTTAGCAGATGGTTTCTGGATAAATTGGATTAAAACACTTTAATTTGTCACCTCCGGAGCATCCCTGTCCTCACTGTCAGACACTCTCATTGTGCGGCTGCTTCCCCAATTCACCGGCTTCGCACAGGGCGCGCTGACCATGCTTTCTTTTGCCTACCCAATTAAAGCAAAACCCAGTAATAGGCAGTGGAGCTCTGGAGGAAATAAGGTTTTGTTCTCATTTCAGAAGATGTTTAAGCAATAGATTTATATATAATTTCCTCAGTGCTTTCACCTGTAAGCGTTATAAGAAACCATATGGAGACAGTGCCAGCAACATTCCCTTTTCCAGCCCCTATCAGCCTCCGCTTAAAAAAAAAAAAAATCTTCCAAGTGAAACTTTCTGTCCCTCAGCAGTCATCATCCATCCCCTGCAGCAATCGCCTGTAATTTCTGCCTGTGTTTTTATCCCTCTCTCTCTGCCAGTGGACAGATTGCAGTGCATTAACACCTCAGGCCCCTGTGTTAAAAAATGTGTCAGTAGGGCTCGAACGACGACAGCCAAAGATGAAAAGCATTAATTCTGCAGAAATTTAGGGGAAAGCAATGAGGTACCCCAAACAAAAATAAGAAAATAGAAATAAAGCAAGCTCCAAAATATAATATTGCAGACTCAAAAGGCAAAAAATTGCCCATCTTTCCATATCCCTAGAAGAGTCATCAAATGTCAGCCAGTTACTCCTGACATCAGCACATGTTAAAGAGGTGGCAAATCTACCATTATTTGACTGGCTTATTCCTAACGCCAGTTTCTCTTACCATTAGGTATAAACTTCAAGTAATGTGTTTCTGTGAGTAATCAAAGAGAAACGAGACACCATATGGATTCAGGCACAACTCAATAGAAGTAAATGCTTAGAAGACATTTACATGATTGCTGCATAAAACACACTTCTCTTTAGTTTCCTGTATTACATTTTAGCTAAAACCAGACACAGAAAATCCTTAGGAAAGTCTTTTTCCTACACTGCTTCTGCCTTGCCCGAAACTAAGCAGCAGTGTTGAAATCTTGCGAGGAAGCTCACTCCCTTGAGGTTGCTAATCAGCATTTTAGACAAAAGTTTGGGGAAGCTTCCAACTAAGACTTCAAACTTTTATCTGAAGCAAACCAGACTTCCAAATTGCATTCTGGTTTTGCAAGACAATCATTAATAACAACAGCAAAAATAAGAATCATAAAGATTATTTTTTCTTGTGTTTTATTAACATGAAGGCAGAATCATGCTGGTCAGATCAGCGCAGTTACATCAGTGATTAATTTTGTCCATTATTCAATTAATCCTTCAATGCACTGCTGTGATTGAGGTCATATATTATTATTATCTCCACTTCTGTTATTCCCACTACAGACATTAGTTCCAAGGATGTGAACCATTTATTGTTGAGGGTGCTGATCCTGTAATGGGATGTGCTGGCAGAGACCCCAGTGCCCGCACCACATTCCACTACCCCAAAATGAAACTCATCATCCTTCATTAGGACAATTGTTGCAAGGAACCATTAGCTCCTATTGTGTCCACCCAGTTGAAAAAGCGCTTGCAGTATTTAATATGAGCTGGCAATAATTAAACAAAGAACCTGTTTGCATTTACTGTAACTGGGGCATATTTAATTGACCACCCCACATTTGGGAACATCCCCTTCTCCACACAAAAAAAGAGGAAGAGGAAAACACAAGCAATATTAAGCACCAAAACAGAAGAGCTCTCGGTAATCAAACAGAATAGATGTACAGTCGGCACGCTCCACTTCCCTGCCTGCCAATCAGTGCAGCTGACTAATTTTAAGGTGGTGGTAGTAATCTTTTTCCCCTTCAAATAACCAGTGAAACGATTCTCCTTTTTGATGTTCGAGCCACCTGCATTCACGTTTTATTTTGCATCAGGACTGTGCTTTTACAGAGCATCTCCAGACTGTTCCCAGTTACTGTGCTTTGACTCCCATTGAGGAGTGATCTTAGCTATGTTTCTTTTGGGTGTGTTAACCAGATCCCTTTTGGATGAGTTAACCAGATCCCTTTTGGGTGACACTTAAGATATGCTCCAGGAGCATGTAAATGCTTTGACCACTAACGAGTATTCAGCCTGTAAGGCCAGACCAGAGCTATAGAGCTATCTAAGGGAAATCCCTTGTAATATACACAGTGTGGACACAGAAACCTCAGAAGCAACTGTTTTGTTCAACGGTTCATAATGTTCGCTAGTGCAGAACAATCCACCTTACACCCTTGACCCCCAGCTAACTCCAATGAAGACAACATTGCACAAACCAGTTAAGCTGATTGCATTACTGTTACAGAGCTGTCAGCATAGACACCTGCCCGTTGTGAGCCAGAGCAATATTCCAGCTCTTTCAAGAGTGGTCTCCAAACAGCTATCAGACAGCTCGGGAACCTTAGCTGCAAACACAAAAGTTCAGTAAGAAATAATTCTGCTTGCTATTTAAACTGCAAAAAGCAAATAATAACAGCAAACAATGCAGGAATGTCATATATTTTATTCATTAGCATTGCTAACATGGAAAATGTTGCTTTCCCTGTGATGAATCTTACTTATTATGCTTTGAATATTGGAGAACATATTCAGAATGTTGTGCCAAACATACAAGTACATGCTATACATTTAAAGTAATATGGAAAATGGCCAATTTCAAAACATTTTAAAAAAATAAGGTTTTTCTATTGCCACATAGATTGTACACAGATGTTCAATACATTTTCTGAAGTATGTAGTATATCAAACATATAGGAAACCTTCCCCTCTCTTTCTACGCTCCACCTCCTTTATGGGATATACCAGCTAGACTAATGTTCTTAGCAACAGACCCAAGGGCGACAGATTTGTGGTGTGATCCCTGGAGTTCATTCTGCTCCAGATTGGACAATGCTCCCTAGCATTTGGGGACCGATCATGTATTGCAACTGGTAGCAAACCGCCTCGGATAGAGCTATACTTTTTTAATTGCAATTCTTGCTGAAAAATGGCCCTTTTAGCAGAATGAAAAACGAAATAATGAGCCTATCTTTTTAATCCCTGAAAGGACCTCTTAACTTATGTTCACTTACTGTTTAGTTTTCACGGGTCCTCAAACTCGCACAGGGCCCCAGGGTCTGCTCCGTTCCATGACTAAGCAAAGCACAAAGGCAGAAATTTCTACAGCTCTTCAGTTACAGTCTGCTTACAAACAAGAGCTCGCTCCATGGCGTACAAGAACAAATACATTTTCCTCCTGTCATTTACTAACTCAGACAAAGGCTGCCTTATGTACTGCCATACCACAGGCCATGGAGAGACCAGGTTCTGCAGTGGACAGGTCACCTGGATGGAAAGGGGATACCTGATGTCACTCCCAGCTATGGCATTACAAGGCCATATGGATTTTGAGCCAGTGTCTTCGTTCTTTCCACTGTGGATTCTCTTCCCCCTCGCACTAATGAGGACCGGTCTTTTTCACAGTGGATTCCCCCCCGATTACTTCAAAACAAACTATTCCTCTAAATGAATGTACTTCATATCCCCTGGAAGAAGTGACAGTTTGATTTAGAAGGTAAATGTTTCTACGCTTTGATTTCTGTATTTTTTTGCCCCCTCTCTGTACACACACACTTGTATGTATACACAAATGTATATGCTCCTAGAAGAGAGGTGAATCTAAGTTTTCACTTGTAAAGCAGTCACAGTGAAGGGAAGTATGAGGTACAGGCATGCACATAATCTCTTAAGTTCTTACTTACTTCTGTTATGTTTTTCTTTGTAGATAAACAATAGGAAGGCTTCAGCAAACAAGGAATTTGTCCAACAGTGATATGCATCTCTCATTGTGTTAGCCAATGATCCCGCCTCTTGGACTCACTTTGCTAGTGCAATGGTGGCCGAGATGGCTCTGTGTACCATCCACCCTTCACCTTCGCTGACAAAACCTGCTAATAACCACGAGGGCCCTTACTGTGCTGATGTAAATAACAGATGCCTGCATACGCACATCGGAATTCCAAAATCTTTTGGTTGAAACATTGGTTTACTAACCTTTTACACCACATGAAACCACCAGTTGTAAGACCCAAATAAAAAATTTGCTCAGAATGCTGCAACAATACAGCCACAGCGGAACGACTCACAAGATGAGTAGGCATGAAAAACAGAAAAAAAGCAAAAAAGAAAACCACGTTAAAGAAACAGCCAACAGTAAACCAAGGAAAAAGCTTTTTCCCTGCTCCTGTAAGAAGTAACGCCAGTTGAAATAAAAATCAAGTTTTCCATTTACACTTTCTATGGCTTTTTTTTTTCCCCAAATGAACAAGAGAAAACATGGATGATGACATGCTTTCTTGTTGAATGTAACTGAGTGTTTCCCGTGGAGGCATACCATGCCACCACACAAGTGGATTTCCATTTCACAGTTGCTTCTGCAGATAGCAACAACCTTTGCCTGTATATGTATCAGATCCCAACCAGACAAAATAACTTCGTTACTAGAAACAAGCACTTCCATAAGCAACCAAACAAACCAAGGGAGGTTTTGGCTGAAGGAAAACAAAGCAAAAATGGAAGTGACAACTGGAAATGTGTTTTCTAGCATTTACAAACACTGATAAGATACTGAAACACAGGATTTGGTTTGGCTTATACAAATAAGTGTTTATTTCTAGCAAAGAAAGAAAACAGACTTGCCAGAGAATAAAAAAATCTTGCTTTAAAAGGCACATGTTTAACATCAGCCATAGCCCTTCCCAAGCAGAGCTTACATGAGAAACAGAGACCACTATTTCTTCCTTAGTCATATCCGATTTCTTCAAGCTATGACTATTAAAATGAAGGCCGAGCCATCAAAGTGCCATTGAGCTCTGTGGAAGGAGAATGAACTGAAGAAAAAGCAAACTACTCATTATGAACAAAAAACCAAGGGTATTTATTTTAAAGCAGAAAATGAATACATTTCATGTTAACCTTGTGCCAAAATCTGACTGCAGTAGGAGGATTTCTAATTTGTCTGTTTTAGTTACCACTGAATAAAGATCTTCAGGTTTGATCCCTACCTTATAAAATCCTTTATTGAAGGGACAACGGACCAGACCATGGTCTTGCTTATGGACGTGTAAATCTCAAGTAACTTCACCATAATCACACTGCTATAAATATTTGCAGTTCATTGTAAGCATTTTGAGAATTGTAGGATCAAACTTTATAGAGTACAAGGTATTTGAAATACTGGAAATATGTTTCTTACTTGCAAACACCATCCACAGGGCTTAAATTTACCACTGTGAACAACGCTTACTGGTGTAACGCGAATCCAGTTCCTTCTGTCAAGACTCGTAAGACCCAAAGGGCATCAGTTAGCCCCTTGTTTCTTCTACAGGAGTTGGAAGGAACTCAAGACAGAAAGCTCAAAGCAGCCTTGAGTGGGATCACACGCAAAGATGGTTGGTCACTTCTGGTTGGGTCCTAGCAGGAACCTGGGAGAAGGCCTATTTGAGAGAAGGGAAGGCAATACTTTGCTGGCATTAATCCACCAAGAATCTTGTCATCCCATCCCTGGTTCTTTCATTTCATAAACATGACATGCATATTCCAAATTACACATTTTTACTTGATAATTATTTAGTAAGATAGGAATGGACTAAGCAAATAACGGCTCGAGAAGGAACATTTAATTTCCAAGAGTGTCCTGAGAGATGCTTCATTGAGGGGAACCATAGCAATTACTTGCAAATTCAGTGTCAGACACATCTCACTAATTCAAGAGTCAGGAAGACAATGTGCATTAGCGCTAGGAAGATTGTAGGTAGTGATAATCAGATAATGAACATCACAGTGGTGAATCTACAGGCAGAAATTACACAGCTGCTTGCCTGAGATTTGAAATGCAAATTATTTTGCAGATTTACTCAATGAACTCTGGATCCTTTTTAATGCTTTGCCTTGGTATTGTTGGGATGATTCCTCATTTACCTCATCACCTTTGGCAGATGTTTGAATTTGCCTTGACGATGAGGATTTTGGCTGGTATGTGTTGGATGCAATGTACTTTCAAGTTGCAGGGAATTTAAGGACAAAGAGCACAGAAGCAAAGTTCAGCAGTTAATGGTGTTACGCCAGTGCTACTGGATCAGTCTTCATGAGCGTTTTTCTAAACAGCTGGATCTGACTACGTATTAATACTGTAAATACCAGGTCCTCTTGGGATCATATGCTTAAATGTAATTCCCAGGGTCAGCTAAGACAGAAGTCACAGACCGAAGGGCAAAATAATGTGCTAACACCCATGGATTAGATCAGTCTCCTGGTTGACAACGTCATGAAAGATATGGAGCAGAGCAAAACAGCACTAATTCAGGTTTTGTGGTAAACAATACTTAAGACTTAATGAAATGAATTGAAAATGGAGATAGTCAAGCCTTGGAACAGAGAACTGCTGTCCTTCTCGTTCCTTCCACGAGGGAAGTCCTTTGATTCATTCTACACCAAGGGGTAACATTGAGTATATGATGAACTTGGCTGCTAACCTCCCGTGCTGCTTTTCATATTGCTGCACAGAAGCAAAGCCACTGACAGATCCGTGCAGGAGCCCCTGATGACTGAGACATTTTCTACAGAGCATTAAGAGTTCTCCATAAATACAGGAATGGGCTGTACCACCCTAACTGTGCTCAGTAGTACTGTATTCCTGTCGAAAAATGTTTTCAACTCCTGTTGAAAGTACTCCAGTTGAAAGTATTGGTGGCATGAATCAAAGTGGCAAGACCTGCTTCTTATCTGTGCTCACTTAAATTGAGTACTTTGTATGTGTATCGCTGATACAGTTGGGTAGTATATCCAGCAACAAGGATAGAGAATCCTCAAGTACAACCATGCACCAAATGATATTTCTGATCTAAAGGTTAACACTGATTCAAATTGCTTTTATCCTTCCCTCCTGCTGGGTAGGAAAATGTTCTTCAAATTCACTGTTCCAGAATGTTCTCTTTCAGGATCTCACTACTTTGCCCCCAAGATTTCCTCATTCTATTCCTCCAAAGTTGCAAGAACAAATTACAATCACGATTATTTGCAACCTTAAATGCCTTTGCCTGCAAAACACGAACAATCTTGATCCTAAATCTTATCGTTGGACATTGGTCAAATAGCAATTAGCCCTTTTCTGACAGCTGCTGTCCTGATTTCCTACCAATGCTACATCATGAGTCCTTCAATCATTTCCTAACAGATGGAAAGATTTCCTTTTGCTTAAAACTGTTTTGATATTATACCCTGTTCATTGCCATGTCTCTGAATTGTGATAGGAAACCTTAAATGCTTTGAGATTAGATAGATGGATAGATAGCTGTGAAATGTTATCAGTTAATACTTGCAAAGCGCCTAGAGATTTCGGAATAAAGGAGGCACGAGAAATGCAGAGATTTCTTGTTATGTTTCAATGCATGAATGTGAAAAGACGATGAGAGGGAGGGAAGAATTAAGTCAAATAGTATGGTAGGCCTCCAAAAATTGACTGCTTTAATCCATGACTTCCCTGTTCTCTACCATCTCAATTGGCACTTGCGGAACTAGACTTCATTTGTTTCCTCTGAGATTTTTCCTTTAAAAAGGATCTGAATGGAGCTCGGGATTTCTATAGTGCACAGGTAATCAGTGCTGGAGCACTCTGATTATCTCTTTATACCACTCCTCACCATTTGACACAATTCCACATAATAAGCCTTCCCTTGAACAAACCCGGTCTGAGACAGTATCTCCTAGGAGGCTGACTCATGGTGTGAGGAGAAGAGCTTCAGCGTTCCATCATCTACAGACACTTTGTTTCTTCTTCGCCTCTCATTAATGCTCATTGGAGAGCCGAAGAACGATATATTGCATTTATCGAGGAAATCCCCGTCCCCTACCATTTCCTGCTGATAGGAACTGTGGGACAACAAACTGCTCATCTTTTTTCTTATTCTAATTTTCTTTCTATGCTTGTCCTATTTTAATTAAAGTGAGATGAACAATCCACATGAAAACAAGCTCAGGAAAGCTACACTGAATATACATCTGCATTTTAGTTTAATAAAAACTTAAAAAGTTAGGGTATTAAATACAATTAAACAATTTCCCCTAAACAGAGTGGGAATTAAAACCCAACAGCAGCAACAAAACCAGGAAAGATCATGATCAATTAATGATGAATATTGCATTGTTTTGTGTTTGCCATATCTCAGTTCATGCCCAAAGAGATAATTTAGAAGAGGGGGAAAACTATTAGGGGTGTTTAGGGAAATGCCAACAAAGCTCAAAAAGCTAAGCTCTAAGAGAGAATAGCAGGCAATAGCAAAAGACCTTGAGGAACACGAGACTAATTAGAGAAGTCGGCCATGCGTTTTGTTATCACTCCATTACAGTGAACGGAAACGAGACCAGGGGTTGAACATCTCTGCTGAGGAACACCTTGGGAACCTGAGTAGGGAAAAACCTGATCTGCTCTTGTATTAGTTATTTAAGTTCAGAGAACTCTAACTGATACAGAGAGCTGATTTCAAAGAAAGACATAAAAAGTAATAACCACTAAAGATCAGAAGTTCAGAAAAATATAGTCAGAGAGGGACTGGGTAAATGAAATTCCCACAGAAATTTTATTTGTAACAGTCAATGGGGCAGGTAAGATAATGTGGGAACTCATGACAGGGAGAAATAACCATTAAACTTCAAGGATACTTGTTAAGAAACAATTTTCCTGTGCCAATAGCTAGAAATGGTGCAAGCTTCAATACTTTTATTTGTACTTAAACAAGAGGCCGCTTGTCAAATATTTGCACGGAATAAACCTCCGTTCAAAGCATTTGAATATATGCTTTGCTTTAAATATGGTAGTAATCCCACCTCTATTCAGCTGAACGCTTAAAGTCACGCTGCGCTGAACCATACCTCATCTGTCTCTTGAGATGCCGTAATAAAAACTGTTGTTTTGCATTTCACCAGTGAACAAAGCAATTCCCATGTACAGTTTGTTTGTCAAACACTTTGTCAACCAAAAGGATCTTAAGCAATGGCATATTCTTATAAAGCAAAAACACAAACAGAAAGAAAAAAAACACACCCCACCCTCTTTCTAAATGTGAATGGCAGTAGACAAACATGACAAACCGAAGGCAGCCAGACTGCCGATTCCCCTGGGAAAGACAAGCTCATTTGCAGCAGCATCAAAGGCAGCAGCCGGCCAGCCCAGCCTGCTGCTGGGATGATGGTGCTAATAAACAGTTTGAAGGTGCTAAAGTAGATGACATGGGGCTGTTTCAAGAATCCGGCCCCATAATGAGTATCTGAGGATTGGCTGGTGAAAATGCCTACTGCTTCTCTTTCTCGCCATTTTTCAGAATGATTTTGCCGCTCCTGCCTAAGCTTATGATAGAGGCAGTATTTTTTCTTTCTGTAGACAAAAACCCATTGTTTAATGCTTCTGAATGCTATGACAACTGGAAGGGTGAAAGGCAACCTGCAAGTGACAGTAAATGCATTCTCTCTCTTTTTTAATATCCACTGTGTGTATCTGTAATGCACTGTTCGGCATGATTCTCCAAGGCTGCCTCAACAGACAGCTGGGAAAGTCAATCCATTGTCAAAGCAATAGCAGCTTTTCCTCTTCACTCAAGAAGTTCTGGGTTCCTTGTTTCTACATTTTATGATGATATAGTGGCATCAGCTGGTGATGCACACACCGACTGACAAGGGCGGGATGTAAAAAAATGAAATACATTCCCCTACCCAACCAACTCTGCTTTCATTCGCCCTTGCTTTCCCTTCCTTTATGCAGCTTGGCTAAATAGATCCAAATCGCCTTCATACCACAACAGAGAAAACATTTCCTTCCCAGTCAGCAGAGCTAGTTTCGCGTTTCTACTTAAACTCAATGTTCTCAGGACAGAATCAAAACAGAAGACAGATGTTTGATAAGTATCTAGCCTGGGTGGGAAGATAGAACACCGTGATACGCAAGGAGGGAAAGCAGAACCTTTTCATTCCTCCTAGGTGAAAAATACATTGTTTCATCATTTGCAGGGGAAATCTAAACTGCACCACGTAAAGGTATGCCAGACAGCGCAAGTTTGCAACTGGCTTTGTTCTGGTTTTGGAAGCATTTTGTTACTGGTACCCATCTCAGACTAGTCAATTTGACAACGTCTCTTGGCTAGATAAACTGCTGCTCCCTTGCAGGTCACTAGATGGTGGTGGGGAATATTTAAAAAGCTCTTAACGCAGACAGTGAAGCCGCAGACCTTGCTGTAGTTAACGAGCAAGGGAACATTTGCTGCTCCCCATCATTCCTTTCAATTCTGCTCACATCATATAATCTCAGACAGCACAAATTACCATCCGTGTGAGATACCAGGAATGCCTCAAAAACCACCGTGGAGTTCAGCACGAGAGGTGGAGACTGAACAGCATCTCTATGCCCTCTCTCTAGGGTATGGCTTTAATTAACAAGGTTCTATCTAAAGAATTTGTTGAGTTGGTTATTTGAAAGAAAAAAGTCCATCCGGGATCCTAGAAACAAGGCCCATTTTAAATTATATTCCTTTTTATACAGATTGGACACAGCAGAAACAAATGGCCAGAAGGGAGCAAAACTTCCTGAGATGAAAAGGAGCTGGCTGCTCTCTGCTGATCCTTTGGCACCATGCCTACCAGTATTTGAGAAGAACAAAGCCGACAAACAGAGATTCAGCACTGATAAGATGCAGCCACTATCTCCGAAGCACTTGCACCCCACTAGAAAAATCATTCATAGGCAAAGCCTTTACTTAAGAGGGAGACAGGGAATGGCAACCTAAGCCTGCGACGCTCCTGAGTCTCTCTTGTTAAGAGGAGAACTGGAGAAACAAGCACAGAAAACAATATTAGCTGATATCTTTTGTTACAAATTTCAGGGGTGGGGAATATAGAAATTCAGAAGAGCAGAGGGAACAATTCTTCTGTGGCCCACACACACCTAGAACTTGCAGCAGGAATTCCCAGATCTCCCCACTCTTATCTATTCCTAGTGGCTTGGAGCCAAAATAAAACCCTTCTTTTTTTTCAGGAAGTTTCTTCTCCGATTTTTTTTTTTTGTGCCTGCTCATATTAAAACACCCCGAATAAGAAATTTTTTAAATGCTGACAAACTGGAAAATATTCAAAGAAGAGCAAGGAGAAATGAATTACGAGTGCTGGAGGGACTCACTCGCGAGGAAAGATTAGAAGAACTAAATATGTCTAACTTGGCAGAGAGATGACTAAGCATGGGGGGGAAGTGATAAATGTCTACAAATATTTGAAGGGTGTATACACTGAGGAGGCAGAGAGATTCTGCAGCGTGAGCCATACCAGGTGGTGGGATTAGGAGCAAAAGGATGGAATCAGAAAAGGAAAAAAAAAAAAGAAACAAACATCAAAACCAAAAAACCTCACAAAGCAAAAATTCAGCTGAAGGCTAGATGAACCAGAGTCCCCATGAAAGCAATATATATCCACATCCCCCACACCGGGGATGCGGAGGTTTTCTCAGAGGTAGAAAACTCAGCGCATGAGACATATGGGAGGGCTGTGTGAGTGCTTTGATGCATGTAGAACTAAGGGAAAGAGCTGTGCCTTGATGCTGGGAGACCAACAGGAGCCTCAGTGGACAACAGGTGTCCCACCAACACTGTCAATTAGAGAGCTTCAGACAGGAAGTGAAGGTAGTTGTTCTATCCAATTGAAATCACAAGAGGAAGGTTTGTTTGGAATTATTTAATGACCCTGAACTTGGTAGAGCTACAGGACTTTACCTAACCAGATATACTCCAGCCAGATGGTCCCTGGGAAGCAGAAAGCTTTGGGTCTGTTAAGCATCAAAAAAGATTGTTGTGGAAAGCCTGAAAGATCAGGAGGGAGGACAAAAGCATCATATTCCTCCATTTTAACCCAGGTGAACCATCCCCCAGCTTAACCAGGGTGAAGGGAGACATGGGAGAACGTGCTTCATCACCCAACTTAGTTTCTGATGCAAAGCACACTAGTGCTCCCTTTAGCACCTTGAAAAGTCAGGAACTGAATGTAGCCAACTCCTCGTTCAGGAAAACAAAAAACCTACTTTCCTTCCGCTTTCAGACATGGAGGGCTCCGCCCACTGGCACAGACAACCCCCCCAGCACATCATTCCAAGCCCTTTCCTGCTCCACATCAGAACACCCATCTGCGAACGAGTGTAAAGACAAGGCTATCGAGATATCACCACCAAAGGCACATAATTGAAGTTTTATATTCTAGACCTAATTCAGCCAGGCCGTGGAGCTCGATTGCTTTAGAGGCACAGATGAACATTGCCTCCTCCCAGCAATACATGAGAGGCAGACCTTTATTTTTATCTTCTTGGAGCTGTGTTACTCAGCCCCCTGTTCACAGCGCTCAGCTGTTTCGCCTGAGAAGGTGGCATGGGTCCAAGGTAACGCAATGAAATGCTTTGGGTCCTTCCTGAAGAGACGCATCTCCAGCGTTTAACCTCTCCCTTGGGCAATCTTGTGTAAACCAGGCAAAAGGAATTCCCACAAGTCTGGATACAGGAAGCATGTCAAGGCCCTCCTCTTTAAACTGGATTTGATTAAAAGTCTGATGGGAAGCCACGGCCTCAGCTTGCATTTTAAGGGTGCTCTGTGTCCCCGTCCCATGCTTGTGACACAGAACTCTCTGTAAACTGCGTGACGCTCATCTGTTTGGCGAGCAAAGCTAATTCTAATAACACTGTCCTTTAGGAGGAAGCAAAAAGAGAGGGTAACTGACCAAAGTGGTATTTCAAGCTGATGACCATGTTTCTCTAATAACCAACTGAAACAGGGGTGCGAATGGGGCAGACAGAGGTCACTGCAGGTTGTGTGGTTGATCAGCTCAACTGGATAATAGTACCATGAGGGAAAAGACACCTTTCCCTCTCTCCCCGCAGAAAACTAACACATTGCTAAGTATGGCCCTTTGCACTTGGAACAGCAGCACTAAAAGCCTCAGTACAAGGACTATCCCATTTTGGTTACGGAAAGCACAAAGGGAGAACTTTGTCTTTGAGGGACAGAAGCAGTAGAGGAAGAGAGGAGGTTTTCCAGGATTTCCAGTACTGCAGGCACTGAAAGTCAAACCCAAAGCCAGCCATTGTTTCCACTAAGCCAAAACCTCTAAGTAAAAGAGGCTCTTAATAATGTAATTCCCACCAGAAATTACACTGGAAACTCATCACAAGGCCATCCCACCCCAACAGAGTTGGCCACCCAACAAATAGATTCTTATCATCTGTAAAAACCAAGTCCCAGAGCTCCTTGTTTATGAGCCAGCCCTAGGACAGAGCAGCTGCGATGACCTTTACACGTGGAAACAAACATGAAACATCCCAAGTCAAACACAGGGAAAAAGGTGATAACAGATACGCTCTTCTCTCCGCTCTTCCTAAAAACATGATCCTCCTGCTAACAGAAAGGATGAGAGATCTCCACGGAGCTATCATGCAGCTCCTGCTCTTCTTATGTTGGATGAAACTTAATGACATACCTTGGTCTGAGCGCGGCACTGGGTACAACAGGCGTTGAGTCGGCTGTAGAGGCAGGCTGGTTTTTGAGTTGTCAAGGAAAGCAGCAGCTACCATCCAAGACTCAGCTGAGCCACTTTCAGGCACGGTCTCGGGACCCATAGCGATGCAGTCATAACTGAAGAGCCAGGCTCGTCCTCACAAAACACCGCAGATTCCAGTGTCCCAGCATGGCTGTAGGGAATAGAGTGCTGTTGCAGCTCTTTTTATTAATTAACCAGATGTTTAACTTCAGCGTCCTGGCTAAAATCCAGCGTGGAGAATTAAATTTCCTTTCTCTACGTAGCCTTCACTCACCAGCTTCAGCCGGAGCAGTTTTCCCCCCGCCATGCTCCTGGTGCAGCCGCTGCGGAGCAGGTGCAGTGTCTCACCCCAGAGCAAGCTGCATTTCAACAGCAGGTGAGAAACCGCTCTCCAGCCTGCCTGACCCAAAGTCTCGTGGACCCTACTGTGTAAACATAAGGCACTATTATCTCCACTCTCCACATGGAATCACTTTATGGAATTTATTATTATTATTTGGAGCTCAAATTGAAACCCTCTGGCCACGTACGAACACTAAGCCTGCTTAGGGAACGCAGGAAGCAGCTAAAGTGGTGAAGAGGCAAAGATTTATGACAGACAGAAAAGAAATTTTCTTTTCTAGCAACAAGCTGCACATTCCTAATCTATTTCTGCTGTTCTTACTACTCCCTACCAAGCTTCTGACAGGTCTTAGAGACTAACACTTACCATACCACAAGCTGTTCCTCTAAATATTATTTTATTATAGTTTATTACCACCTGGCTAGGTTCTCTGGGTGGTATCTTTCACTCTTCCTTGTAGTCCCTAAGAGTATCCCTATTGCCTATGCCACAGACTCCATCTTGCCACCCAGTTTCTTTCTTCCAGCATCATCTCAGCTGTTTTTAACTGGGCCTCCTTATATCTCCTCCTGGGGAGCTCCCACCCTTTCTCATGCCATTCAAATCACCACATTAGTAAGACAGATTGATAACGGCTTTCACCTGGTTCCTAAACAGGATCAAAGCCTCCCCCCCTCCCTTTGCTTCAATAAAACCTACTTCTGTAAGATCTTTACAAATATATTTCTTCCCCTGATAAAATGATATTAGATGAGGATTTAAAGGGATATCTGTGAAAGGAGAAAAATAGCAGGGACAATGAGGAGTCCCTCCCAAATTGTCCTTCTGAAAGCTCCAAATGGCTTTGTAACAGCATGAAAGTGCTTCCTGATCATTTCCAAGCTGAGGCTCAGGAAAGCCCTAAGGGTGGACAGGAGAGGGGAGAGCATGGATGTCAGCAACTGAACATGAAAACTTCTAAGGATGGAGGGTCAGGAATATATAACAAACTGCAGGAAGAAGGGGTGGGGTAGAAATGCTCTGGTCCCTGACACCCCCTGTGATGCTAGAGCAGCCCCGGTAGCAGAGTTACAAGGGGAGCTCAGGGCTCCATTTTTTTCCCCCACATTAATAATTTTCAGCTATTCCCCTGGTGGGGGGGAGGGGGCAACCTATTAGTCTCTAGGTCCCTGTGGACCCCCCTTTATGATCTTCAGCAAGATTTTGTAGCAGAAGTTTCAACCAGCACTTATCAATTACCCTCCAAACTGTCAGCCACATCTTCCTACTTTACAGTGACTTCTCCCTTCAGATCTTCCTCTTGTAACATCAATGGGCCTGACCCGCCCGCCCCCCAGTCCCAGATCCAGACGCCCCAGGAGAGCATGTGGGCAAGACCTGGATGGAGTGGTGAGGCACTGGAACAGGTTGCCCAGAGAAGCTGTGGATGCCCCATCCCTGGAGGTGTTCAAGGCCAGGCTGGATGGGGCTTTGACCAGCCTGGTCTAGTGGGAGGTGTCCCTGCCCAGGGCAGGGGGCTGGAACAAGATGATCTTTAAGGTCCCTTCCAACCCGAACCCTTCTATGATTCTATGACTCTATGCCACCAGCGCTGCTCACACCCATCTCTAGAGCCAGCAGCGCTTGCTTGCAGGAAGGAGCGTGGCTAACATCAACCTCACGCTGTGTTCCCATGGCAACCAAAGCGTCACGTTCATCATCCTCTCCTTTCTGGGAGAAAAAGGTATAGGTCCGATGAAGAAAAATCCAGGAGTCCCAAAGGGCTTTGCTGAGGCTGGGCAGATTTTTAACATGATTGCTCGCACCGTTCACCCGAGGGGCTGCTGGGAAGCGCAGCACCCAGCGCGGTGACAGCACGTAGGTTTGAGCAGGAGGCTGTCGGGGATTAAAATGCATCCAGTCAGATACATACAGTTCATGTCTCATCTCCTTTGTCTCACTCTGAAGCTAGGGACACAGGATCAAATTACCACAGCTGCAGAAGTTACGAGATGTTAGCACAAGAGGTTTCAGCTTTACCCATCCTATCTCACATTTGACACGACCTGGGGATAATGGTTGCTATCAGTTATCTTTGCTCAGTGGCGCATGGTGACTTATTAAACTGCAATAATTTAATAATATGGCTGAAGTTGGAGTTGCTCTGCCCGAGGCAGCAGAGACCTTTGTGTGCATCAAGTCCCCTCCTGGACTCAGGAAGTGGCCACAGCCTCATTGTCCCATGCTTTTCTCTGCCGATATCCGTGTCCCAGGAACCAGACTCAGCTGGGCTCCACCATTTCCATTAGCAGGAATCTGTATGAGCTTCTCTGCTGTGACTACACAGCAGCAATTAAAGCATTGCCATGCAGATTGGTACATGGGGGAGCTCACCTTTCAGTTCTAAGACAAACATGCTACAAAAGGGAATCTGGAGATGCAGCACTGGACACTTTTGGAGCTCTCTGATGTGTTCTTGCTGGAGGCACAAGAAGATCTGAGGCTGGAGGATTCATTTCAATCACTTTAAAATCAGTTCCCCCAATTAGTAGTTTTTTTCTATGGAAAAAAAAAATAAATGTAAGAGGAACTTCCAGCCTGAACAACAGAAAGGGGAGTTTTTTAAAATGATGCTTAGGAGAAAGCATCTGCCTGCAAAGGAAGATCGTGCCTGTGCTTGAGAGGAAAAGGTGAAAGGAAGAATGGAAGACAATGGCAGCATTATACAGATAAGACAGGAATATGTGACTTTAGCACTCCACTGTCTTACATCCCCTGAAGCAGAGTCCAGCCAGGTGCAACGTTTAGACGATCTGGTATCATAAGTCACAGCAGATCAAGGGGTAATATCCCTTGACATTTGAGGGTGGGGAATGTCTAAAGAAATCCAAAATCCAAAACATTAGTGAAGTTACTCTTAATCCTTAGTTTGAATCCTCAATTTTATTTTTATTTGGTTCAGTTTTCCCTCCCTAAGCAGTTTAGCTGGCCCAGCACTGCAGTGTTAAAGTCAGATTTACACCTGTAACTGGGGCAAGCACCTTAGCTAAGAGGTTGCTCTTATCTGGAGCAATCTTCCTCCTTAAAGCCCCTCATGCAGGCAGCCTTTCATGAGACAGATAAAAAGAAGCTGCTTATAGGTGTTCATGTGCTTTTGCAGGAGAAGAAAATAGGGATTAAGGATGACAAAGGTCAAGGTGGGTGGTTCCATGGGTGTAATGAAATTTCGGTCCTCTGCACGACATCTACAAAGGAGAGCCAACAGAAAAGTGCTCAATATTGCCCAATGAGCCCTGGGCTTTAAGTTTCCTCCAAGCATCCAATTGATTTGTAGCACCATCTTGCTCAAGTCACTCAGATATTTTGCACTTTTGCTCAACCTTTGGGAAGCCCTCTGCAACCAAGAGATGAACATCCCAGTTGTTTCCATTGCCCAGACCACAGCTCTGAGCCTCTGAGCTGAGGAGAGAGAAATAAGTTCAAAGCCTACTATTTCCTTTCTGGGCTAAGCCAAGCTAGCAATCAGCTGTGATGCTAATACAGATGGAAATACCTGAGGGGCCGTTAAGGTTCAGCCTGGTGTCCTGTTATTCCACTCAGGCTGGGAAAAAAAATACTACCTTCAAGGTTAGGTGATGTAAAGGAGCCCATCAGCCTATAAGGACCTGAGATCACAAAAAAAAAAAAAAAATAGTTCTGGATATCCTTAATTCAACACAGCAGTGTATTCATTCATGCCTTGCTGAGTGACATTTCTGCAGAGGTGATGAGTAACTGTACAATTCCCTCCTCTTCCCCTCCGGAGCGGCCAAGCAGGGGTGAAGGCAGCTGCCTGTTTGCTCGCTCCTGTGACTGGCTGCCCGTTTAGAGGCTGCCAGGTAGCTGGCGTGTGCCAGCCAGGTTTCTGCAGGCACGTGAAAACTAACAAATCTCACCCTGAGCTGGAAAGGGCAGATAATTGAGAGAATTAAAATTTAAAAAAAAAAAAAAGGAAAAATAAATGAGGAAAAAGAAGGAAAGAACAGGGAGATGAGCCAAAAGGAAACACTTCAAAGGCCCATAGCCCGCAGCCCTCACTAATGACAACAACAAAAAGATGGGACCCTTACATTTTAATCAAAGGCAATTATTTTTTCAACAGGTATTATAACTCTGCTGTGCAGGAGCAGGCCTAGTTATGGCCCCCTACCCCCCAGAGGTGTAGGCCAACTGGCAAACAGAAGCAAGGGTTTCCTTGGCCACCTTCTTTCTGCACTGCATGTGAACATCAGCGAAAGGAAACCATGAGCGAGCGGCTGCTTCAGGAGAAATGCCTCTGGGGGAGAAGACTGAAAGCTACAGGAAACCAAAGGAATCAGAAACATGACTGAAATCTAAACCCCAGCTTCCTCTGGCTGGTCTCTGTATGAACACGGCGTGTAGGATGTTAACTTGAAACCCAAAGTCAGCTGAATCAGCAGCAGAAGGCAGCTGGCGGGCACGCACAGGGCACTGGGACTGAGGGTGGCACCTACCTGGGTAGCTTCAGATAGATGCGTAGATGGGTGATGTCAGGACTATAGATGCATAGAGTGACTCAGATATATAGATATGTGTGTGTGTGTGACAGCAAGGCTACAGAGGGCAAGTGTGACCTCCTCAAAAGCCTAAGATGCTTGTCTAATCCTTCCCCTCCATGCAGTGAAGAAGTCCTTGTCTCCACTGTTGAGGCAGCACCAAATGCCCATCTGCAGCCAGTGGTGCAAGTGGTCTTCACAAGAAGGCTGGGTGGAGACCACACCAAGGCTTTTGCTGCGATATGCGTGTTGAGGTCTCTGTTCCCCAGCACATCTTTGCGAAGGAAGGAGAAAAATGGAAAAAGGGAGAGGAATTTGAGCACCACAAAACCTGGGCGAGGAAGAGCAGAATAAGGCTGAACGTGTCACAGGATGAAGAAACTGTCCTCAGGAAACAGTATGTAATAGTTTCAATTAGTGTAAGAGACAAGAGAATGAAAAAAGGAAACGGGTTTACAAAGGCAAAGCCTCTATTAAAAAAAAGAAAACACAACAGAGAAAGACAGAATAATTTATGGAACACTCTGACTTACTTACATAAAAGGAAGACAGAAGATGGTGTACTTAGTTGTAGTCAGAAGCTAAAAATGTTCATGTTTTTTTGAAGGGCAGTACCGCATGCAGCCACAAGCAGCAATAGCCTGTGACTCTGCGAAATTTCCATAATGGCACAAAAAAATGAAGGCCAGAAGCAATCGCAACTGAGTTAAACTTCTCAGCCTACCAAGGCCTGTGTTTAGGGAGCAAGGCAATGAGGAGACATCATGTTTGGGTAGAAGAGCCATAACCTGGAGAAAAAAAAATATTTAAGCAGCCGTTCCAAAAAGAGGTACATTCCTGCAGGTGGTAAGATGCAGAAAACAGCTTGAAAAAAGAGAAATTGATTTTTTTAATACACTGTTAGCCTATTTTACTTAAAAACATCCAAGACAGTATGCCACTCAAAAGCTCTATTGGAGAACAACAGGGAATGTTTTGCATGTATTCTCTACACAGGTTGTTCAGGACTTTCAAAGGCATGCAGTGATTTTTGATAGCACCCGCAGCATTACTACAGTGGGGGCACTTTCCATAAACAAAACTCTTGGTTTGTTGCAAATTGCAGGTAGTTAGGAAAAAACAGCTCTGTGCAAATATCCCTTTTTGCTCCAAAACTTTAGGGCTCACTGAGAAGAAAGGGCCAATCTAATACTGATGAAGTCAGAGAAAAATGATCACGTTATTCTCCCTAGAATTATACGGAGGCAAGCAGATCTTCTAGCTTCAAACAGAATATTCTCTTGCACCCCAAGTCTCACTTCTGCTAAATTACCTATGAAGTTTGCTAAGTATCTCTTGATCCTTGTGCCAGCATTGGGCCTGATAATCCTAATAGTGCTCCCTGTGTAATCAGACAAAGAGGAGTATTCTGAAGTCACTAGTCGCTGAAAATGTCTAGGCATTTGGCAAAGTGTGCTAGCATACAAGCCACATGGGATTTGCTCTGTGAGGTCAATTTTGTTTCATTTACCTTACAAACTTTCAATAATGCCAAAAAGTGATGAAGGAATACTGTGCCTGAAAACCTTGCTTTCCAGTTTTAACAACCAGCCTCTTATTGCAAACTTGGTTCCTAGGTTAGATATTAAGAAAATTTTTTTACGCTGAAAGTATTATCAAGCATTGGAACAGGTTGTCCAGGGAAGTGGTGGAATCGTCATCCCTGGAGGTATTTAAAAGACGGATAGACGTGGTGCTTAGCGATATGGTTTAGTGATGGCTTTTGTCAAGAGTTATGTTGATGGTTGGGCTAAATGATCTGAAAGGTCCCTTCCAACCTAGACAATTCTATGATTCTCTGATTTTCTGCCATCCTCAGACTATCAGGGCTAGAACGCCACTACCCCAAGGCTTGATACTTCCAACAAGGTGGCGAGGTAGCTGTGTGATGCTGCACAGGGCAATAGGCTTTTTCAGGATCCCTGCAGATTTCAACCAAGCAACAGCGCCTCTGAGCCATTTAAGGTTTGCTCACAGCTACATTGGGAAGAATTCAGTGACCTTCAGGATAGTAATAGATCCGAAGCCCCTTTATTCCTGGGGAGCGGGCAGCAGACACTTCAGCATTTAGGACCTGTAATTACTCTCCCACCCAACAGAAAAGACTTTATTGTCTGGCGTCTACAACAATCACTGGGGCATGAGCGGTGTCATTTCTAACAGGGCCAGACAAGAGCGAGCATCCTGGTGTGCCACTGTCTCACTCTCCGTCTTGGTCCCTCTGCGATGCTCAGCCTGCCGAGCGCTTCCCAGCAATGGCGTGGAGTTGCCAAGCAACATCTGTTGCGGCCCTCGGTGGGCCGCCGCTTACCGCTCTGTGGCAGCTCAGACTTTGAAGACAAGGGTTTGTTGTGAAGAGTGAAATAACTTTCCCTCTCTCTTTCTCTCTCCTCTCTTCCTACTTGATGAGGTGAAAAATGAATCATTCTGAATATGACAGATCAAATCCTGCATTCGGTTGCTCTGGGGTAAATCTCGTTGAAAATTGTCTTTGGGGAATAAATTCACTGCTAGATGCCAAGGACTGGAGCTCCATACCCGGGACACACATCCAGAATACAGCTAATGTTCCTGCATCATACGCATTAGAAAAAGCAGTTAGAACTGGTCAAAACATATATAAAATTATTGGCAAATAATTTATTCAGCAGTAGTCACGAAGGAATTAATCTTATCCATTATTCTCAAACATGACTCAACCAATTCCTGGAAATAACACAGCTAAAGCCTCTTGCTCTGAGCTGTGAACCCTAAGATTTAAATTCTTACTTAATTCCACAGCTCTTTCCCTCATTTTATTATGTTCAACAGTGTGCTGGTGCTGTTCGTGTGCCAATGATACAAGGTTATAAGGCTTAGACAGTTCAAAATGTTCTCTCCGCATCAGTAAAGCTAAAAAGTACAAAGCAGCTCTTACAACCGAGAGCAGTCAGGCCCTCTGGCATAGTGGCTTCAGTGTGCCCTCCCTGCTCCGGGGCTCTTGGCATCTACCTGGGCACCAGCCACCAGCGAGAGTGTGTGCTCTGATCCTGGTTTCATCTGGGATGTAGCCCCCCAGATCGCCAGTATTTACTGTGTTCGGCTGTGGGGGAGGGAGGCTGGCAGAGCAAAGGATGGGGTTACAGAGCTGGATGGGGGGAGGTCTACACGGGAGAGGCTGGAGGTGAAGCTGGCAGTGTGTTGACATAAACAGAGGTGTGTGAAGAGGGAGCTGAGTTTCAACTTTGGGCTTTTCTGAAAAAATAAATGGATTCTTCATGGTATCATCATCGTTGTTTAAGCAAAACAATGCCCTAGAGGTACACGTGTGGGATACCTTCTTGGGGTGGGTTTAAAGGCAGGTGTCCTGCCTGAGCTGGTTGTTTAGCTTCACTCAAAAGTTAATGAGGCAAGGAAGTATCTCAGCAAAGGATCCTTTCCGTATCATATATTTTAGGTGACGTAAACCCTCTGGAGGTGTCTGTCTCTCTACATTTCCTCTCTCTGTACAGAGTAATTTAGACTAGATGTCTAACGTCTAGAAGGCTAACATTCGTGGAGATGAAACCCGGCCTTCAGGAGTAATTTCTCAGCGAGCGTGCGCCTACCTGACAATGATTTCGTATAAACTATATTTCTTTAGTTCCTTATGAAAATGTAATGTCAGAAAGAATTGAAAGCTTTCCTAAAGCAAAGACGTATGTTACTTCTGCCTTATCCTCTAAGCCAATTAGCCAATAAAAGAAGGAAATTAGATCAGCTTGACAAATCCATGTTGATTTGTCTGTTACCACCTTCTTATCCTATAGCTGCTAATGAATTGTTTGTTTCATAATTTGTTGAGGTTTCTCTGTAGTCACTCAGCTTAGCTGCCTGATTTAAATTCCTTGGTTCTTTCTTTTTCCATCTTCACAAACAAATACCGTATTTGCCCTTCTTTAGTCTGCAAAACCCTCTCAATGTAGGAGAAGCTCTTGAAGTCCCTTCCTAACTGTTCACAGACTGCTTTCCTTGGACAATCTGCAGGGGAATTCCCTCAAGTCCAACAGTTTGAATTCACTTACCTAATGTAAGGACTCTTTAATTTACACCCCTTTGTTCTGGCCTACTCCCATACCCAAATCAGTGTAACTTCTCTTATATACATCTAGTAGCAACTGTTTTGGTGATAAGCAGAGTTAAAAAGGCAACGACGATTCCAACCCTCTGCGTGTGCCCCCCTTCTGTGCACGCTTCCATTCCTTCTAGCATATTTATAGGATTTCTTTTTCTTCCCTTGCATGTTCGTAGTCACCTCTAAGTCATTCCATGCCAGGACCTTTCTGATTTCAACCACACATGCTTTGGTATCATTCTGGTCTCATTCCTACTTATTTGCTGCTGCTTCAACTTTTTAAAACTATTAATTTCTCGTTTCAAGGCATTGATGAGGTCATCACACACCTCTAGCGTTTCCCTTTTCTTCTATTCTCCCTGCCTTAGGAGATCTTGTCACCGTACCTCTGCTCTAATCTCTAAGTCAGTGCTTGCTGGTGTGTATTCCTCTTTCCTTGACCCAACCTACCAATTCCCTGATGTTTCACAGACAATTAATCCTTCTTCTGCTGTTCCTACTTTTTCTTTTCCATGTGTCTGGGAAGATGATTAACTCATAGCTGGGTATATGTACTAAGGCTTTACATTCTTCCTGTTTAGCCCTTACACTCCTAGCACTTGGGCAGAGGCATTTCAGTTGTTTACCAGACTGCTCCGTTGTTCTCCCAAGTGTCTCATTTTCACCTCTATTAAATTTCCCGTTTTCCCAACTCACTAACCAGCACACTGCCTGCTTCTTGGAAGACCACTCTGCTGTCAAAAAATCCGAAGCTTTTTTTGTCGACACTGCCCATGCTTTCAGCTCGAGGATTTGCCTGGCCCAGCCGTGCCACCTTCCACGGAGACCAGAGGAAACACAACTGCCCCTGGAAAGGAGTTATCAATGATCACCGTGGCGGGCAGTGTTTTTATTTCAGCGATGGCAGATATATGATGGAAGCAGCAATTAATCCCTCCTATTTTCCTTCTCTAAGGATATCAAATTGTGTTACAAATATTTGTGATTTAAGCCTCACTGTGACCCCTTTCACCAAAAATAAATATTAATAACCCCACTTCATAGATGGGGAAACAAGCACAGAAAAGCTAAATAACTTTTTATGGAAATGCTGAGGCAAAGGCAGGAAACTCTTGCAGATCCGTGCATCAGCTGCCAGAGCGTAACAGTGGAAACCATTCAGGAAAAACCCTGTGATTAGGAGCAAGGGGGCAAGAAACAGGGTTGTGATTGCAATTACACCAGCTGATGAGGAGCCTGCCCTCGGTACCCAGGGCCCAGTTAGCCAAAGGCTACAGTATTTTACTGGGGCTGGAGTTATTGCCAGGGCATGCAATGGATGATTGTTTTTAGTGGTAGATTTGTCTTCTCCTCTTGCTGGTCCTTGCATGAGCCACAAGCAGCTTAATCAAAGGCTAAAAAAGCCTCCGATGCCAAAATAGCTGCCTCACCATCTTGTTGGAGATCTTGCCAGACTGATAGCAGGGCACTTCTTTCTGCCTTCTCCTTCCCTCCTGTTCACCTCCTTCATTTCTCTCCCTTCCACTTTTTTAAAGTGAAATAAAAAGCAGCAGAGCAAAGAAAAGATAAGAAAAGTAGCCTGAAACTGCTGCATCGACAATAGTATCCCATGGATCTTCCAGAACCTGTCTGAGAATGTCAGTCCTTGGAGAGGAAACCTAAGGCCAGAAATGATACAGGCTTAACCATCACCAAAAGCACTCACAAAACGCAGCGCTGAACACACAGTGCCGTGCTGAGGATACAGACTTGGCTGCCGTTTATGGAGTGGGGAATACAGTGGCAGATTTATTCTACAGTAGAGAGGGTTGTTTCTTGATAGCGTTAATACTGACACATTATCTGGGGACGGAAGAGGATGCACAAATAGGAACAATTCTCCCATTTCTCTGCCTGTGTCTCCCCCAAGTGCCCCCTACTGCTATTCCCATCTGCTCTCTTCATCCCTCTCCCTGCACTGAGTCCCCTCCTTCCTCTCCTCTGATTTCTTTCTTCTTTCTTTAGCCTTCTCCCTCATCTTTCCCCAATGCAATTACATGCATAGAGTTTTTAGTTCTCCAAGCTTTTGCATATTATCTCCAGCTGGAGCCTTGTGTCCAGCCCTCTGCCTGGAAAACCATACAGGAGTTTTCAAGCACAGGGTTAAATCCTGCTCTCACTAAAAAGGTGTAAAAATTTCCACCCTGTGAGGACCAGGCCATGGGACAGGATAGGGCTGATAACGACCTGCAAGGAGAGACTTTTAAAATTATCCAGCACAGCTTAAAGAGGGATGGCCTAACGAACCATCACCATCACTGCACATCACTGAGGCAGAACGCAATGATGGCAACCACCACCGCACTCCCGCACAGAGTAATTCCAGCTGCCTTCACAACTGGCAACAGCTGAAATTAGTATAAACCAAACACCTGCGTAGTTTTACATCCCTATTTCTTCCCCTCTTCACCCCAGAACACACATCTACTTTCACTCATACCTTGCTGTATTTGCCGTGAGGAATCAGAGCCTTGTTTATCCCTCACACCAGAACTGAGGCTGGGAGCTGAGGATGAACAGCTTGGTCAAGAGCACGTAAAAGATCTGTGGCAGAGCAAGAAATACAATCTGAGGGTCCTGAATTGGCTGCCAAACAGTTGCCCACTCACGCTTTGTGTCTCTAAGTGACGGACCGGGGCAGTGGATCTTGCCCAAGGACAGATGAGACAGGAGATAGTGCTATCACCTGCATCTCTGCTTTTTGGCAGGAGCAGAAAAGCAGCCGAGGAGAGGGGCCACTCTCTTTTCCCCTCCTTAATCTGCTTCCCGCTTGCTTCAAAAACAACCCAGTGCACGGTTGTTTTTTATTATTATCACTGTTATTTTCCAGAGTGCTGTAAAACCAGGGGACAGAGCACTCTGACAGCCTCATAACAAACAGCAGATAAAACTAATTAGATTTTGTTCTTCCTTTAGTTTGCTGACTTGATTCTTTTTATTTTTATTGTTTAATTATTTATTTTTAGCCCAGAGGTTTACGCACACGTGTATTTCACTAGACACTGGCAAGGCATCCTTAGCATGGTCTCGGATAGGAGGGGGCGACTGTGGCCAGGCGGGTCTGAGAGCCGGCGAGAGGCCGAGACAGAGGGTGCAGTGTGAGCGCTGCCCGGCGCTGCATCTTCTACCCACGTCATGTAAGCCATGGAGGGGGAGGAAGGAGAGCGCAGCTATTCACAGCCGCTAAGAGAGTCAGTGAGACAAAAGGCATCAGTAAAAAAAGTTAATGTGCCTGGCAGGAGCCCAAAACCGCTTTAGCAGTGGGGACTACGTGAGTGCCTCTAGGACACCGTCTCTTCTGGCCATTATGGAAATATTTGGCTTGCGTCTCAACCTGACAGCCTTGCTGACTCTTGAGGAATGGCTGTGGCAACTACCCTCTCCTCCCTCCTGTTTTCCATCGGCTGTTTCCAAATTCTTTGGGATTAGCTAGCGACAGCAAGAAAAGGCACTGGCCTCACTGCTCAGCACTTAGCAGGCTGAAGTGAGGTGACATGCCTCAGCGCAGGGGACAACGGCTCCATTCACTGGGGAAATACCAAACCAGAATTACAAGTGTGCAAGAATAAACAAGGCTGGAGTTAATCTAAAGTTGTTTTACACTCTGTTTTATTAAAGTCAATGCACTTCCGTTCCTCTGTGCAGAGCCTAGTTCTGCTTAATTACCATGACTCAGGGAGAATTTTAATAGCATGGAGCGAGCAGTGCACAATGGAGGCCCTCTCCTGACCTCTAGAGGTCTGTCAAAAGAAGAAGAGCATCTGCTCCCTGTAGAAGTTCCTGAAAGAAATGAGGCCACCCACAAAACCGCTTCTGCTGGAGGTTTCCAGGTGCTATTCCCGACTGGTTGGTCACCCAACCCTCTCGCTGTCCTTCCCCTGCTCCCACCTTCTCAGCAGCAGGCTGAGCACCCTTGGGCTGGGAGTCTGCCTGGTCATTGACTTCTGCAGCATCCTCACCACGTGTTGACAAGTTATTTGGCACAAACATGGGAAGCTGCCCGGGAGAAGACTTGGCCAGGCTTTTCATATTGCAATTGCACAGCAGCGTTTATCCAGGTGTGGTTGATGTGCATGGACACTTCGCTCCCAGCTTGGCTGCTGCACTCGGATCCCAGACACTGGGAACACCCTTAGGGCCTTTGCCATCTCTCCAGCTCCTGCAGATCCTAGCACAGGAATCTATGAAACAGTGGCCCTGCTCATATACATTTGGCTCCAAACATGCATAGAAGCTTTTAGTATATTAGGACAACTCTTCTGCAGTCAATTGTTTCAATGAATCACAACTAGGGCAGAGTCTTCCCACTGAACTGAATTCTGCTTAGCTTAAGAAATTCAGAATGGAACAGCTAGAAGGCTGAGACTGGCCTATAGTATTTATAGCCAAAATATTGGTGTCTCATTAAGAAAAATGCTGATTTAATAAGATTTTTTTTTTCCTTTGCAATAAGGTGTACCAGTGGCAAGCCTTGGTAAGCATCGTTCAGTTACTGTTGTGGCAGGGTACAGAATGCAGCAGGCGAGAGAAAAGCAGCTCTGGATGTCCACGTGTACATCTACAGACGCATATATGCACAATGGCATTTTTTGCCCCGTGTCCTGGGGATGTGCTGAATGCTGAAGATCCTACAGGATGGCCTGCGTATCCTGCAGTCTGGACCTGGCACAGTGTGAACTTTTTGTCATGCATACGAATGTTGGATTTTAACTATGCACATATATCGTTTTTTATTAATAAGCTTTGAAGCAATATTATACAAACTATTATAATGGGAACACCTGTTTTACCTCTTTTGTGTCCATTCCTGTGAGCCAACCTTTTATGAAAATTCAGTATTGTGTGCAACAAGCCGCACACTAAAGTAAGCAGAACAGGACATCTGTACAGAGAATACACACCATACCTAATGAATTAGTCTGGTCTAAGAAGCTCAGCTTCTAAGGACCCAGGCTGCCTGTCTTTTGAGCAGCGTCATAAAGAGAGAGCTAGAGCCACAGAGAACTCTTTATATGCTGGTGAAGACTTTAAAACACCTGGATACTGAAAACCCATCAGGACAGGAAGAAGCTATTTCTCCAAAGAGCAAGCTCCTGCTGGAAAATATGTCTGGGCAGTCCGGGGAAAGGTGTTCAGAAATGCATCACAGAAAACCTTGTTCTGCACCAGGAATTCTCTCCACAAACAGCGTAAAGATGAGAGGATGACATGGTGCTTTCAGTCACGCATCAACGCTAACAATAATAATCACTGCCAATGGAGGCCTTATAGGCCGTAATGCTACAACACACTATACATTCATACTTCTCCTTGAGCCTCATAAACTAGTGACAGAGTTGGGAGCCTCTTGCATCATGCAGTTAGTTCCATTTGGGTCCAGGACAACTCCCCATTTGCAGCCATAAAGTCTATGACACATGAGAATTTCAGGCAATATGAGGTGTGAGATGCGGTGATGTGGGTTTCATGCTTTAGGGATGTCAGGCACATGCGTGGATTCTCAGTCTGCGTTGGATTCTCAGGAATCGGGATCTGTGTTTGCAGTCAATTTTAGGAGAAATCTAATTTTTTTCCATTTGGGGATCAAAGGAGAAGCTGTTCTGACTCCGATATGGGAGTCATTGGTAGAACGTGTCCTACATATAACCTACCAGTAACGTCTTCTACTATATAACTACCTGGTACAATGGGGTCCTGATCCATGAACTAGGTTTCCTTAGTGGTATCGTAATAAAACTAACAAATAATCAGTCACAGGACTGAATTCACTCTTGGATATTGCCACCATCACTAATCTATAGACAGAATATTGGGGGACCCCTGGCTACCTCAATAGAACGTGTTTTTCTCCTTAAAATGCCCCAAATCCCTCTCACTCTCAACAGCTTAAAATAGTAGCTCTAGTTCCCCAGAATGAACTGTTGTATCTGTATTCTCTTAGCTGGAAGGATGTCTCAAGGAGTAAATATAATTTCACAGCATCTGTGAAACAAATTCTACACTTGGGCCCATCAGTTTAAGCATGAAGTGACTCAACTGAGATTACACCAGACCGGTTTGTTTCAGTGCAGAGAAGAGGTGAATTTAGCTCAGGTTTCCAGAGGATCGCTCTGTATTGCCACTGGTGCTTTCCTTATCATGGCGCATTGGATTTCCCACACTGTGGCTGAGATATGACCAGCTCAGAAGCATGGACAGCCTGACCCACCCTGTTGAACGCACAATAAAAATTCCGATCAGACAGAAATGAGATCCATGCTTTACAACTCAAAAGAAATGAATGGCAATAGAGAGCTCTGACCAAAGGTATCAGTGACCGCCACTCTTCCAGGCAAAGGCTGCTTTCCGCAATAAGAGCCTAAAGTCGGAAAAGGAGAGTCATCTCTGGTTCCTTGGTCTCAGAAGACCATTCCTCAGGTCAATCTACATGAAGCCACATACCAGAGGCAACTGTGAAACTGGGGATTATGATTAGGAATGGATGATGTTCTCACACCGTACCATCTGGGCCTTGCGTACAAAGCATAAGGAGTCATTCTCAATATATATATGTATACAAATTACACAAACATACAGTCAACTTTCTATTTGGAACTGGAGCGACACATCTGGGAAGGATGCTGAAGCTGGCAAACAGGCAAACATGAGCAGTAACCCATCTGCCTACTGCTCGGCAAGTCAAAACCTTGTTCACGCAGGGCTGCTCTCGAACCCACTGTACACCCCAAGTGCTGTTGAACGCAGAGGGAGAGCCGTACTGTTGGGTGCTGGTTGGCTGGAAATGTAGAGCCCCCTGAGAGCCTTGGAGCTGCATGTCTGTCCCGTGGTCAATCCCTCATCTTCTGTCTCTCCTTCCACCCACGACAGGCACTCCTGGATCTCTTGGTCTAGCTCCGAGAAGTTCCCTTCATCATCAGAGCAACTGTCAGTATTATAATCGATTTCTTCCGCACAAGGAGGTTCATCATCAGTCTCCAGGCTGCTGTTGCTGCAGCTTCTGCAGAAAAATCAGAAGAGAGACTGGTCGTCACCAAAGGATGGTATGTTCTCTAGGGGCAAGCGTAAGTAACAGGGAAATGTGTTTCCTGGCTTCAGCTCCGTCTCTGCTAATAAGGCATGAGATGGCACTAAGCAAGATCCTGTACGTCTTTGTGTCTGTTTCACCATCTGTAAAATGAAGAGTGATACTTCCCTACCTCACAGGAGAAACGATTATTGTTATCACCATTATTGCTATTGCTTATACAGAAACTGAGTGCTTTATACACAGACAACACCATTGTTGCCTTGAGGCACTTACAAGGTTAGAGAAGCTGAAATATAGTGGAGGAGGAGGAGGTATTCAGTTTCCAGAAGGTTGCTGGTTTAATCATCATCCACCTCGCTGCAGTTCCACATTTAGTGTAAGACCTAATTAATCCAGGTGGTTGATGTGCTTTGGCATCTTTTACTCCTGTTCTGTGCAAGCTCAGAGCACTGCTAACAAGAGGCAGCGCAAACAGAAACTGGAGGCTCTCAGGTCTTTAAGCACACGGGCTCCCAGGAGGGCAGAAATACCAGGAGTGCTTGTGTTTTGGAAGGAGCACGAGAAGGCTTTGAGAGCATGACTTCCTGAGGAAAGGGAAAATTCAGAGGCAAGTCTGAACGGCTGAGAAGACACTCTACACATGTCACAGCTACGTTGCCTGGCTCTCAGAAGGGTAGGTTACACCACCTTATCTTCCTGCCATTTACTTACAGGAATGGTCATAGCCTTTCTTTACATGTCCACTTTCAATACATACTGTATTAGGTTAGCCTAACGCAATATTTATGGCAGAATTGTAACTACTATACTAGATGGCTCTTGGGGACAGGGTCTTTCTCCTACCTAGCTGCCTAGTTCCCATTTGGCCCTTAGCCCAGGAGGGCAGCCGGGTAATTTTTTGAGACCAGAAAGAAGCCTGTGGTTTCAACGCTGCCAGGGTCAGAGTCTGGATGAATCAGGGGGACAGATACTGTGTTTTTCACCTCCAGGTCAATGTTTTCAATCCCACTGAAAGCAGGGGAATGTATTGCTTTGGGGGACTGGGAAAGGAATAATAATCTTCCACCACTGGGCCAGAGTTTCTAATTTGTCCCAAGTTGGGAAGAATGAATGGCTTGGCAGATGGAGCATAAGCAGCTTTAATGTGTGGTCTGCTCATTTACATGTCAGTACCCGGAATAATCTTCCAGCTCTCAGCTGTTTCACAGCAGTGCCAGCATCTGAGGGTTCAGAACATACCAAAGGTATAAAGTATTGCTCTTGGATGCATTGATCCCTTCTCTCTTCTGCACTCCAAAAAAAGGCGTAAGATTTTCCTAGCTTTGAGACTCCAGATCTTAACTGTATACAGACTACTCTGCGAGCAGAAATAAGCAGTGTCAACCCACTTCTCCTTCTCCGGCTGATCTCTGGCTTAGTTTACTTCAAAGGCTGGGTATAAAGGATTCTCTGAAAGCTTGATAGAGCTGTACAGCTTAAAAATAAATAAAAGAATAATTACGCACTTTTACAGTTTCTGGCTCCACTTCAGTCTGCTCAGAAATCTAGGTCAGGAAGAACTCATACTCAAATTGAGTATGTGACATGAAACGAAACAAACAAACCAGGACAGTCCTCCCGGCACAAACAGCAACAAGAGTGGTCTCTACCAAGCCTGACCAGTGGGTTTGGTGTCTTCTCTTTTTTTTTTTCATGGCATGAATTACCATGATACCAAGTACCTACGATAATGTTCAAAGCTGACTAAACTCAGGGGAACTAGATTTTTCATTTATAAGCTCTGCTCTTGCGGCTTTGCAATCAAAAAGAAGCAAAGCGTATCTACTTTCAATGCTGCTCTTAAAGGTTTGGGAGGTGCTGCCAACGCCATCGGGACAGGGCACAGCTGCCACCCACCTCACTGATATTTTACAGATGGAAC
Organism: Alca torda; assembly: GCA_008658365.1. Lineage (NCBI taxonomy): Eukaryota > Metazoa > Chordata > Aves > Charadriiformes > Alcidae > Alca > Alca torda. The sequence continues at coordinate 35,427,584 of CM018083.1, forward strand.
GATTCGGTTAGCAATCTAGGAACTGCAGTTAAACATTTGTGTTAACAGGATAACAATTTTAAAAAATATTGCTATTATTACTTAAAGCTGGGAAACCAAATAACAGAGGACCTTCTGAATTTTTTTGATAACTTAAATGATTTTGAAAGGATTTCTGGAAAAAAAAAAAGGGAAAATGACTTCTAGCAGAAAAGAACTTTGCTATGGAAGGGAAATCCGGAAGACAACTATCAGAGAATAAAAAACACAGAAACCTGCCATTTCCTTACATGGAAGACTGAAGGGACAGTCTTTATGAAGCAAGTATTTATTCATAAAACCTTTATAATGGACTTCAAAAGCTCTGCCTTCCAAGATGGATGCTGTCATGTTACCTACAAGGATAGTACACAAAACACCAAGACTGTGACAATTCAATGCTTGGGCAGATGTATTGCAGGGAAAGGTTCCCCACAAGTGAGGATGTGCTTAGTCCACGTATAGAGGTCAGGAAAGAAGACTTTCTCCCTCATTTGTCCTGCCCTTTGCTCCCTTGCTGTGACAGTGAACGAGCAAGTCAATTAGGACAGACTTTAGTAGTGGTTTCTCCAATATGGATTGATGTAGTAGGACTAGAGGGAATGGATTAAAACTAGAGATGGGACGATTCAGATTGGACGTTAGGAAGATGTTCTTCACCATGAGGGTGGTGAGACACTGGAACAGGTTGCCCAGAGAGGTGGTGGAAGCCCCATCCCTGGAAGTTTTTAAGGCCAGGCTGGACGGGGCTCTGAGCAACCTGATCTAGTGGAAGGTGTCCCTGCCCGTGGCAGGGGGGTTGGAACTAGATGATCTTTAAGGTCCCTTCCAACCCTAACAATTCTATGATTCTATGACATCCACTGGATTGATGCCACCATCACAAATCACATAATGAGCTACCAAACAGCAAATAGATGGCACCAACCTCCTCTCACTGCCAATGCAGGCTGTAATCACACTAGTGACTTAAAAGTTGAAAGGCTCTTTATCACACTACCAAACTCTACAAAACAGCTGCGTTTCTCTACTATGTGGGATCTTCCATCCCAATAATTAACTTTCTACTGCGGGAAGATTTAAAATACATAACAAAGCAATACAAATGTGCTAGTTCAAACCAGCAAGTTAGAGGTTCTTCTGGAAGAGGCGAGGTGGCAGCACACAGATGCTGGGGAGCCAGCTGGAGTCCCACTGATGAAGCAGCCGAAGTCATTATGTGCTGCTTCTCCAGATCACAAAAACCAGCTCCTTTAGGAATGAATGCAGTTGGTGAAACATGGTAATGAGCAGAAATGCCACCAGCTAGACTAGTGCATACCATTGCAGAAGGTGTGTCTGCCTTTTCCAACCAAGAATTCTGTTTTTTTTTTTTTTGTTAGGGGCAGGTTCTTGGTATTTTTGTTTGTTTGTTTATTTATTTTTTTTAATCTGATTTTTAAAAGCTGCAAAATTCCCCCCGCCAAAAAAAAAAAAATCAAAACAAAACAAAACGAGAAAAACCCCAGGGGACATGAAACAGATTTACCAAGGAATAATGATGTTGTCTTACTGAAGGTAAACAATGAGGAAAACCAATGACATTACATTAGAGAACTCCAAGACAAATATAGTCTATGAATACCACTGAACGTGAACGCAGTACAGAAGAGGGGGAGGGAAGGCTGGTAATATATCTACAGCCAACAGTCCCCCAGCTATCACAATAAAACAAGTACGCATGTTGGTTGATCTACTAATTCAAAACCTACAGCCTTGTAGCCTTCATCTATTCCAACCCATGGGAGCCACAACAGCAATTTGCAACTTTATGATGTGATAAACAGAATTTCTTTGTTTTGATTTTTAATTTGCATATTTATTAAGATATGACTTGATCTTAATTAGTTCTCCTTTTGTATGTGGGTGTGTTTATTTGTTTGCTTGGTTTTGGAAAGCAAGCAAGCTTTGGTAGAATGATTCTGGTTTTTTTGCTGACTTAACACGAGGAGAAGGAGAGGGGGGCCCAGTCCCTCCTTACATGTCAGCACAACTGGAGCTTTTTGGTACGACTGAAAAACACTTCTATCAGGTGCTTCCTGCAAACCCCTCAATCTAAGTCAGCCTACCTGTTAGGTCACAGCTGGATAGAAACCCTGCAAGTCAGACGGCCTGCTGAATTACATATAAGAAAAGACAGTCTATGTTGTGGTGGGTAAACTATAGCTACATGCCGTACACGGGGACAACTGACGACCTGTCTTCCATACACAATTCTGCTTCACTTGTGCACACACCTCCAGGGCATGGAGCAAAACAAGAGATGTCCTAAGTAATTGCTTGGGATTTTTCACTCATATTTTGCTTGTGTGGCAGGTCACTCGCTCTCTATATATCCTACTGACTGGCTCAAAATAGAATGTGTTTTATTTTTTTCTGCTGGAAAGAACAGGCACTGACAACTGTCCCTTTTAGGGAATCTGTGACTATTGTTCAGGGTTGCTGCTTGACCTTCACTTGACAGGCCTCGCAGTTGCAGTGCGTTAGAGAAGGAAATGGAGCATTTACTTTTTTTCATATTGCTCCTCTCACTCCTGGTGAAACTTGCTGTAGTCTTGCCAGAGTGAAGCTGGGAAGTGAGTGGAGTGGTTAAAGGCTTCACACGAAAAGGCGGAAAAAGGTAAGTCTGGGGACCACCACTGGACATGGACACACCAATGATTCCCTGTGAAGAATGTATCAACAAACAAGCAAACACGTCTTCATCTCCCTGCAGTGAGAAAAACACCCCAGTAGCTGCATAATCACCCTGTCTGTAACCCTATTTTCTCCTTTCCCTAAACCTCCTCTCCATCATGATAAGCCCCAATCCTTTGGAAGCTGCCCAATGCAGGGATATGGCCGTGTATAAGGAGCCAAGCATGTCTCTGATACAGTTCACAGACTGAAGTAAGGCAGGAAATGGCTTTCTTGAAATTTTTCAAGATATCAGACATTTTCTTGTGGGAAGAGAAGGCAGAAAAAACATTTCTGTCTGACCCAAACAGGCCAAGTTCTCAGCAATCACAGCATTCACCTGAAATAAGGGTGTGTTTTTTCTCCACTCAAGCAGAGAAGTCAGCAAGTTCCCTGACCACAGTTATTGCCTGTGCAGAAGGGAAATCACTCATTCTTTTCCCACAGAGTTGTGCCAATTGTATGAACACTGACATATACACGCTGGTAAGTAAAGTGTCCTACAGCTTTTAAAGATATGCTGCTCACTCTGCAGTGAATTGGGATTGCCTTGCCCTTTTTTTTTTTTTTTTTGACGTTAAAATTCCATGTATGGCACCGAATCTAAAAGGCTGTGTGGTCTTGCACGGTTTTGCTTTTGAGGAATCCATATGTTTTATTAAAAGTATTTTACAGGAACACTGCTTCTGAAGTCCTGTAACGAAACTAAAATGAATCTTAAGCAGATAGATTTGCAGTTATCCCAGAGTACAACTCTGCCTTTAATAGTTTTATAAAGTAGTATTTTAGGACATAAACGAAACAATTATCATGCTTTTAGGTAATTACACCTGTAAGAAATACACTACAGCAACAAGATGCCAACAAAGAAGGGCGTTGGTCTGCCCTTTGTGTCTTGATTCACTTGCTACAACGTGTGGTACACACCTTGCAAGGACTTTCCAATTTGATCTCTGCAATTCAGGAGCTCCCCAGGCACCAGCCTGGCTTCTCCTGCCTGAGAAGAGCCAGACGAGGCTGTATTTAGTCCCTGACCTCGCCAGGGGAGGGAATCAGCTACGTACTGATGCAAGATGTCTCCAGCTTAAAGAGCTATTGCATTCACCTCCTTTGTTGCTACGCAGTAAACAATAACGATATGAACTTTGTAGGCTCCCATGAGATTTCCCTGTCCAAAGACTCTTTGAAAAGGACTTTGGCATCTTACAACATCTCCTGAGAAAATGCGTGCTAAGCCCAAGGCAATGCCAGGTGCCCTGGCTTTCAGCCCACCATGGCCCATCCTTTCACGAACAATATGAACATAATTAAACGCCGCCTTAAATTCTGTTTGCTATGTCTGAGAGATGTTTGGTCTTGTTTTGAGTGCAGGTTGTGAGGTTTTTTTTTTCCTCCCGGCTGCAAATAGCCAAGAGAAAGGTGTAATTCATTGCTAAGACTTGTACTAATTAGTTTTTCAGGAGTTCCCAGGGTAATTGTAGGCTGTAATATTTATAATTGATTTGGCCAGATTAAAAATGGATGTCTGGTGCAGCAGTTAGATAAGTAAGGAGCAAGTGGGGCTTTATCACTTAAAGAGAAGGGAAGGCAACTTGTAAATAAAGGGAGAGCATGACGAGCAAGAAACAGGCTGACTCCTGGCCAATACTGTCCCCTAACGTTCGTTCAGGCTTGCAACAATTTAGCCCCGGACAGTATTTTATTTGCATCCAGCAGAAACTCTCTTAGTCTTCTCAGGAACGACTGTTTCCATTCTCGTTATTGGCGAGAAGGTGGCTGATGACTGCTGTGAGAGCAGAGGAAATGCTGAGTACGGCCCTCTCGTTACACACAGTTGGGAAACTGAAAAGTCTTGTATGAATATGAACCGCATTTAATTGAATTACACCATGTTATTGGTACAGCTTTGATCTTTCTGTGAAAGACGAGCTTGTCTAGAGGACAAGTAGGCATTTTTCTCCCGTTTCAAGGCTACTAGCTTGACATTACATGACGTTCCTGGATTCCAGGTATCTCAGGTCAAATCCAGGCATGTTTCTAATGCTAACCAATACAATTCACATGAGCTGGTCTTTATACTTGCAGGATGGAAAAGCTGGTGAGAAGCCAAAGGCTGTGGATTCGGTCTTCTTCCTAATGGAGAACTAATCTATATATCAGTGCAGGGCTAACACTGCGTCTTTAGCATTCTTACAGCTGTAGGCTTGTAAGCATTAATAAAACCCACTGATTTGAACAACAAGTCAGCCACAAAATGGAGCTATGACAGTCAGTGCAGACCCCAAAGAAAGACTCTTCCTTCTCTCACCCTTCACCAGTTCTTCAGTTTTGTCTCTTTTTTTCTTTAACACTTTAATATTTCAGCACATGAAAGCACCGTCCTGTGTGTACTTTAGGAGAGATCTGTGAACTTGTATATTCACTTTGGTTTGTGATGATGCGCTCTTCCACGCAGTGCAGTGCCTGGCTTGGACAAAACACTGAAGACCCTATAAATCTGCTGCTTGGAAAGGCAGACACCAACAAAGCGGCTGCATCTCCATCAGCACTGAAAGCTAAATCAGGGCACTAAGGAAAGTTTCTGCTTACCTATGGTGAGAAGTTAGTTAAAGATGCTGCATGGGCATAAACGTGGTAAACTCTGACTATATCTCCACAGACATACCATGCAGCCTGCTAAATTTCAGTCACACCAAACACCTTCAGCGACTCTGCACAAGCGGGGAACAGTTCATTCCCCTAAAACTGGCATCCAGCCCTGGCTTCTGTGTGTACTCCTTGGCGACATGAGACATCCCCGAAGAAAACTTGAGTCCTGACCGTCTATATCTGCACAGCACTATGTTCTTGAGATTTGTGCCAAATTCCTGGACACCAGAGCTCAAGACCTCGAACCCAAGTTTTAAGCAAGCTGAAGACCTTTATAAGAAGATACATGATATATTCAGGCACTGTTGGGAGACTAAATCTAGGTTAGAGTGTCTTGAGAAAGCATAGTCCTGGTCTTGCTTTTTAGATCCATATTGCACTAAAACTTGGTGTTTATTTAAGGGAACAGTATCAAATGGCATCAGCCCTGGACCAGCACGCAGGCAGCCCAACCCATGTTTGCTGTTGAAATCAATTAGAGGTTCTTATCCAACGAGTACCCGTGAGACACCTCATTGGTATGTTCTACTGCCTTTAGCTAGATATTGCAGTCTTACGCTGAACACAAATTTATGGCCAGCTCCAACGAAGCAACTAACAGTAGCTGGTTTAAAATCTGGTCCGTTGCTTCTTCCTGGTGAGGAAGAATGCTAAGCACCAGTATAGGTTAGGGGGGGACCTGCTGGGAAGTAGTTCTGAGGAGAAGGATCTGGGGGTCTTGGTAGACAGTAAATTATCCATGAGCCAGCAATGTGCCCTTGTCGTCAAAAAGGCCAATGGAATCCTGGGCTGCATAGGAAAGAGTGTGGCCAGTAGGTCAAGAGAAGTCATTCTCCCCCTCGACTCGGCGCTGGTGAGGCCACAACTGGAATACTGTGTCCAGTTCTGGGCTCCCCAGTTCAAGAGGGACAGGGAACTGCTGGAGCGAGTCCAGCGAAGGGCAACTAAGATGATTGAGGGATTGGAGCATCTCCCTTATAAGGAAAGGCTGAGAGAGCTGGGACTCTTTGGCCTGGAGAAGAGAAGGCTGAGGGGAGACCTTATTAACGTTTATAAGTATCTAAAGAGTGGGCTGAAGGAGGATGGAGCCAGACTCTTTTCAATGCTTCCCAATGACAGGACGAGGGGCAATGGGCACAAGTTGGAACATAGGAAGTTCCGTTCAAATACACGGAAAAACTTCTTTACGGTGAGGGTGCCAGAGCACTGGAACAGGCTGCCCAGGGAGGTTGTGGAGTCCCCTTCTCTGGAGACTTTCAAGACCCGCCTGGATGCAGTCCTGAGTAACGTGCTCTACGCAATCCTGCTTTAGCAGGGGAGTTGCACTAGATGATCTCTAGAGGTCCCTTCCAACTCTGAAGATTCTGTGATGTTGTTACATTAATTAAAAACGTGAGATAAACACAGGAAATATAAGATGGGTGACATAAAATAGATGGGAGAGTATCTATCCACCAGGTAGCACTGTCAGTGGCTTGGATTTTACTCTGAGTTTAAGCATCGAAAGAAATGCTCCCAAAACATATAACATTTCTACAGCTTAAGCTTCCTGTGGAAATAAGAGCAGTCAAGTTCCCCTATATGGGAAGGTATTTACTAAGACTACTGGAACTCATTAAGACACTGAATAATGTAAGAGTTGCTGAAAATATGATTTTGAGAGTGTTTGGGAGCTTTTCTCACAGTGTCTCTATCTCAAGCAATTTCTTCTCAAAATGATAATGACGTTATTGATGATACTTAGCAGTCCAGCCACAGTAATACAGGAAGATTATTGGAATCCTTGTAATTGCTTTTGGGTGCTTCCAGTAATTGAGACACTGGCACTGTAGGGGGGAAAGAAATGTGGAAAGATTTTGGCTTAGATGCTGAAAACTTGTACTGCTAAGGATAAATAATGTAAAGGCATGCAGGTTCTCCCGGGTTTTTCCTTCCCTTGCTGCTGTTTCACATAATTCCACTGACTTCATCCGAGTTTTGTAATTGGTTCTATATATTTAATTTCAAAAGTCCAAGTTCCATATGTATATATCCCCTAGTTCTCTCTGAGCGACTTAAAGGATTTGGGGTTTTGAAAGCAAAATGTTTTACGATGGCCAAGACATGCCTAGACTGTGTTTTAATTACGTATCTGTTTTATATACAGGGTATTTTTTGGGTCAGATAACTATGCATGCAAGTATTTGCTTGCACACCAGATGACAGATAGACACCTAACTACCTGACTGAACTAATACCTGCTGTAAACAACTACATTTCAACCACTATGCCCCTTGGAGGAGAAAGCAACCTCTTGGTTGCTAGCTTTTTATTGTGAAAATCTCTTTTTAGCTGCTAACCACGCTGATGTCTCAGAGAATCTATCTGTGATAGATGTGTATGTGTGTGTATATATGTAAATATATAAATATGTCTTTACAAGCACACAAAATAGATCACCATCCCTTATCTATCTTTCCTTACAGATACATAAATAATAGATACACATATATGTATGTACGCATACACTCAGACACCCACACACCTACACATCCACAAAATTACATGGTTTGCTCTGTATTCAGAACACAATTTTCATTCCAAGACACAGGCGGTCTCAGGAGATACTCCTACAGCTAGCTGAGAGATAACAATAGGTGGTCACTGAACCTTGATGCTATTGCATTCAAGTGGAAGCAACCTCAGGGAAAGAGCTGGCTACCCACCAGGGCAAACCAATTCTTTGACTCTAGTCTTCAGGTGAGTGTTGACAAAGCAGCAGGTCACCTGAAGGAGAACTTAGACCATCTGGGTAGGACTAGAGAAATATTAGGACGGTCAACAGGCAGGCAGAAATGGTTGTCTAAAACATAAAGTGTTATCATCAGCTATTTGAGAGCTTAAACTAGAAGCTAAAAGCCAGACTGTGTGGCAAAAGTTAAAATCTTGAATTCTTGGTAGGGAAATATGGATATATTCCTATTCCACATGTCCATGACTCATTCTTGTACCTTTTAAAGTGAGGAATGACTGTTTTAGAAACCATTCTGCATAGCTCTTTGTTCTTTCACAATCGTGTGTCTTCAAATAAGTAAACAATGACAGGGACTAGAAGTATTGAGCTCTGGTAAAAAGAATTATTCTGGTTCTGGAGTGTCCAAAGAGGGGAGAGGGTATGGCACCATGTGGGGGGTTCAACAGCTGGTTTATCACTGAATTCTGCTTTTAAGGAAAGCCTTCAGGCAAATCTCAACTTGAGGGTCACAGAAAACAGTTTCTGGAGCGTACTGAAAACAATTAATGCAAGACCAACATGATGGTAAAGCACTAAAGCCTAACAGGTTCCAGCTGGCGGACATGAGTCAACACGGCCACCTCTCAAATAACTTCATCTCTACAAGGTCCTATGTTATCACAGATTACTTGAAATTAATCCAGCACAAATCTGCAAAATAATAATCCCCCCCCAAAATTATGCATCTCATTCCAAGGATGTTCATCATAACTGATCTGAGGAACTTCCTGTAGTGTAAAAAGTTCTGAGACTAATATATAACTTGTGTTCTCTCATCCCTTCCTGTGGAAAACAAGAGTAGTCAATATCATAATTAGGAAAGAGAGAGAGACTCTATGTGTGCGTACCCATAAGAATAAAAGGCAGAGAAGGTAAGGTCAAAGAAATCTATCTTACCTTTAAAGCAAATTGAAGTGGGGTTTATAGCAAAAACATCTGATGAAGTATGTGTGACCATAAATAACCGATAATAGACCCAGGTTAAAACTTCAGCCTCTGCCCTCATCCTAAATCTTTTCTCAGACATAATGAGATTCAGATGAAACAAATCTGAACACCCGTGTTCAATATATTTCAAAACATTCTGATCAATTACGTTTTTAATACCATACGGAACCAAATCCAAAACCTTGCTTAACCTCACTCATTACACGGCTGATTTGCATATGCTTTGGACTCCATTAAGGACCACAAAAAATGTCAGCTACAGCATATAAGTGGCAACTGTTGTTAATTCCTTGATCTTGCCAAAGCCCTGCCAGATGTTTCATGAAGAATAGCAAACATTTCATTATGCTTTCCCTGCCTTCTAAAATTTGTCTGTCAGGGACTGCAAGGATGAATTTTAGCGGTTTAGCACACAAGAAGAGTATTAGGCACGGAGGGCTGGGACAAACATGAAGCACCACCTTCATCCTCCTACTTCAGAACTCAAACAGGGTTTAAAGGGATTCTTCATGCCAGAAGGACCCACCAGCCAGGAACATATGACTCCCAGCAAACAGAAAGAGGAAAAACAACCACCATTTGCTGTGACCTAAAGAGACAGCATCGCCTTGCAAAAAGAAGATACTAAAGCACATACACAAGTTGCCATTGCTGTTTGTTGCACAATAGATCTCTGAATACTTTTCTGTGTTCCTGTTGTGGGTATTTAATAATGTCTCACCTGTATAACAGTGAGATGCTGTTTTCAAACGAATCCGTGTGTAGCTTGTAGCATCTATCAATTCCCAGCAGGGAGTAATTTTTAAAATTGCTGTTAACATGAGTATTTCCTGAATGTCTTATCAAAAATCAATTTTCAAATGCCTGCCAAAATGTTCTATGTGTTTTACCTGAAAGTTGTAATTACATTTTCTTACTTTTTCTGTATGTGAATATGTCTGTGTATATTTATGTATGTATATACAAATTCCCACTAAAATTCTTAAAAGAATACTAACACACCACAGAAGCAAACATATTCTGAGTCAAAGCTGCAGCAACATAAATACGACAAAATGACAAAAATATTCATGTAATCAAAATGAGACATGTATTTGGATGGATGGGGCAAATTAGAGCACAGCTTGCCGAGCAGTGAAACAATCACTTCATAGAGAACCACCCTGAGCATTTAACATCACCCTCAGATTTACAACCAAAACCGATAAAAGGTCGGTTCTTGTGCGCAGATGAAGTGACTGAAAAGATATGGCAGACTGTGCATCAGGGGAAAACTGAATCATGAGGTTAAAACGCTTGTGTTTGAAAGATACGGGTTCTCCACTCAGTGGGCTCACGGCCGCTTTGAGCAAACTGCTTTTCTCTCTTTGCCCCAGTTCCCCAAGAACGTGGACACAGCAGGCTCCAGCCTGGATGGCGAGATTATGGCACGGGGGCAGAGCCAGGGTGTGTCTGAAGCCCTCCACCATCTGTCTACCCTGTACGAGGATGCAAAGCTATTTAATTGCCTCTTCAGCGTAAGTGCCTTTCTCTCTCCTGAAAGGAGTAGAGAGAATGAGAAAATAGGTGCTTAACAACCTTGGTGAGTCTGGTCCAAAAGTTCCTCTCAGCAAACCAAGACTTGAGTAAAGAAAATAGCAAGTTTCCAGGTCCATTAGGGAAAGAAGTGAGTGTTCATGATTCTGCCAGGCAGGAATGTAGAGTCTAGCAGGAGGAATGATGAGGATGTAAGACTCCTGCTGACATCAGGAGGAGAGAGAGGTGCTCAGTAATACCAAGGATTAGCTGCCAGGTCATATTTCAAAGAGAAACGCTGTAATTCTTGCAGTACTGAAAACAACTGAAGGCATAAAAGTGAAGGGGAGATTATTCAGATGGGAAAGAAACTGTCGCCAGCTGCCAGATTTTCTGTACCCCGTCTGGCCTCTGATTTTAAGCTCTCCAGCTAGCCTGTCTAGCAGAGTAAACCAGCCATCCAGCTTGAGGAAACAAAGGCTGAGGACTTGTGCATGCTGGTTCCACTGGACCTGAAAACCTCATTAAGTTAGGAAGTCTTGTTTTTCCTGGCATTTGCCTTTGTATTTATGTTTTCCTAGCTCCTCATTTTGTCTCTTTGCTTCAGGAAACTGCTTATTGCACCAAAATAAAGTGACATCTGCTCTCCTCATGGTGGGTTCTGTCTTCCAGGAACTGAAACACCAGGAAAAAGCCAGATCGTGAGTTGTTCTGGCCCATGAATTGTCCCCCAGGACATCGAAAAAGCCCTCCAAAATTATACGTGCCAGTACAAACAGCACAAATCCAAGTGCTAGAACATACATACACACTTTCCAGAGGGAATACATTTGGGAAGGTTATATTCATGAATGCATATAGGGTTCCTGACTGCTGGGCATTGTGATAGAATCTCTTTTCTTGTTCCCTTTTCTCCATCAAGTCACAGTGGTATCATTTTCTCTACAGACCTTTTTCCTGCACCAGTTTCACATGGGAACCCCTGTGATAACATTTCCAGTGTCAGTAACACATAACCACATAAAAAAAGAGCATATGCTGCTGAAGATCCCAGGATCTCGGGACGGTGAAGATAATAGGATGGCAGAGCAGGTGCAGCCAAGGCAGACTGCCGCTGACTTTAGCCTGAGATTGCCAAGCTTACGCTGGACTTTCTCCTTTTCTGCACAGCCAACCTGCAGATAAACTGTGTCAGATTTAATGGTGCATGATACAGGCAATTCAGTATCAAGGAGGAAAAAAAAGCATCTCTGAGGCAAGATGGGTTATCAGCTTACCTCAAAAAGCAGCCTATCAAAAAACACTGCCAAGGCGATTTCAGAAATCTATAATTTAGATGTTACCTTAAGCCTAAAACTTTGTTTGAAAACTTCATACTTTTTACAAGCAAACTAGCACAGCCTGGGAGTATCACATCAGATATCAAGCCAGACGACAAAGTAATACACTTAGTGTATATGAAGTGCTGTACACATGAAAGGTACAGGAAGGATGGCAACATTATACAGTTTTATCCTGCAAGGAATCAAAGCTGTTATTACACAGCAGTTTTCTCAGGGCTATTACACTCCATTGCTTACCCACCAATCAGTGCACCTTTCTGGAATTCCCAACAATACGAATCACTTGTAAATAACAATGCATTTACTCTGCATACAAGCTTTGCAGCTTGAAATCCCTCCCCCCCGCCCCTGCCCTCGCTGCTTTCTGAGAGCAAGGGAAGGAGTCCGGTGATTTACACAGGAAAAGCTCTGCTGATGTGCATGGAGCTGCACCGGCGTGTCCCAGCTGAGCAGCTGAGCTCCTGAACAGCATCATTCGCCACTAATTTTACAGCCATTTCTGAGGCAGGGAACAACACTGCTTTAAATCTTGTTGTTTTTAGGACAGGAAACAAAGAATTCCAAATTCAGTGAACAGCCAGTGGAACAATTTTAAGGAATGCAAGACATAAGAAATACGCCCTGTGTCAAAACTTGGCAAAGGTGCAAAGCCTAGATCCCTCATTCTTACTACTTAGAGTATTTCTTGGTTTTCTAGGGAGTAAGGATTGCTGTGCAATGACAACCATTCAATCATAATTACAACAGCAGTGGGAGCCTGTGGTGCTTTTCACGCCAGCCTTATACCCTTACTCCATGGATGGGCACCCTGGCAAGGCACGGTGGAAGCTGCAGGCACTCCTGGGAGAGTGGTGCCTGCTTGTGTAATTCTGGGAAAGTACGGGGCTTGGGAAATGGCAGAGCAAGAGGTTGCAAACATTGATCCAGAGTAACCCACAGGCAGCCTTTTTCAGCCATGCTCCTAGCAACAGGTCTCAGCGAAAGACAGCACAGATCCTGCTGGTTGCCCTTCTGTGACGCATATGTATTTACTGCAACCATCTCCTATGAGTTTAGTCAAAAAAAGCCCCAAATTAAATGCACTTACACAATCAGGGTCACATTAACCTAAGCTGCTAAGAGTGAATTCATTAAGCAAAATGGGTAAATTATACGTCCAAAGATCTGTGATGATGGAGGAGCAAAACCAGGCACCACAACCCAAAATCTGATGCTCCCAATCATCTCAAAATAAGTGTGGCCAGCAGGTCGAGGGAGGTGATTCTGCCCCTCTACTCTGCTCTGGTGAGACCCCACCTGGAGCACTGCGTGCAGCTGTGGAGTCCTCAGCACAAGAAGCACACGGACCTGTTGGAACAGGTCCAGAGGAGGGCCACGAAGATGATCAGAGGGCTGGAGCACCTCTGCTATGAGGACAGGCTGAGAGAGTTGGGGTTGTTCAGCCTGGAGAAGAGAAGGCTCTGGGGAGACCTTATAGCAGCCTTCCAGTACCTAAAGGGGGCTACAGGAAGGATGGGGAGGGACTCTTTACCAGGGAGTGTAGTGATAGGACAAGGGGTAACAGTTTCAAACTGAAAGAGGGGAGATTTAGATTAGATATTAGGAAGAAATTCTTTACTGTGAGGGTGGTGAGACACTGGCACAGGTTGCCCAGGGAGGTTGTGGCTGCCCCATCCCTGGAGGTGTTCAAGGCCAGGCTGGATGGGGCTTTGAGCAGCCTGGTCTAGTGGGAGATGTCCCTGCCCATGGCAGGGGGTTGGAACTAGATGTTCTTTAAGGTCCCTTCCAACCCGAACCATTCTATGATTCTGTGTGATTCTGTGATCTCCTCTGAACACTGTACAGCCCTAGCTTCAGAGAGATGGTTCCTTCCACCTTCTCATGCTGTTCCAGACGTTTCCAATGCAAGAGAAGTCTGTGGAGAGACAATCGAGGAAGAAGAAAATTTCCTGAGCTGTCTATTCCCTTGCTGCTTTCAAGGTCTGCCCCCTCAGCAGCTTGGCACACCCTTCTCCCATGCTACTCCCTATAGTCAGGAAATGCCTAACATTTCACTTCTTACAGACGGTGTCCTTTGAGATGGATTAACCTCACACTCCTTAAACTCAGACCTATCAATTTCCTCTGTTGGAGACTTTGGATTTAGATATCTTTGCTGTACTGGAAAATATCCACTGATAACGAGCAATTATTATTACAAGATATATCCTTGGAGATAGAAGCTGGCTGCTAGGAAAGATTGAAATGAAGGGGAAAGGGGAAAACCAAAAATACTATTCTCACTTAACCTGACAGGGTTTTAATCACTTTCCCAGCATGTCATACCCAAGAGCCCTTGGACAGCTTCCTGAACAAGACTCAGTTGACACCTACCATGTAAAGCTCTTGATTCTCTCACAATAACATTAAGCATCATTACTGGAAATGGATGGTAGAGTTCAATGCCAATTTCAAATTTAATTTGATGTTTGAAGTTATTAAAAACATATATAATCTCCTCTTCTCCCCACGAACTAGCTTTTGGGCCCTAAAGGCAGCATCTGTAGCAAGCTAAAAGGCAGTTTGTGGAGTTCTTTCTGTGAGAATTTATGAGTGTGCATTAGATCAAATGATTTATAAAACATATACCTAATATAATGCCTGTGACGGCAAGAACTGAAATCAAACACTTTGTGGCAAGGACTGCTTTAAAGCACTAACGGCAGTGGGGAAGAAGTGCTGTAGAAGAAGTGCTGAGGTTAATGTGCTTGTCTTGCCACTGCTGTGGACCTGCGCACCGGGCATGTTCAGGTCACAGAGAAAATGAACCGAACAAACCAACTCTGGCATGTGCCAGATTGACTACGAGGAGCATCATAAACTCTCAGAGGGTCCAGAGCACAGGCAGACTGTGCTGAACCAGCAGCATTAGCAGTAGCCTGGAGGATGCCAACCAGCACCCCGAGAAGGGACTCGTCTGCTTCAAGGGCACTGTGATAACACATGCAAAGTAGAGACCGACAGCCCACTAATGAGCATCCCTGACACAGGGCTGAGCAGTCAACAAAAGGAGAGATCCCACCAAGGCAGAGGGTAGAAAGGTGGTTACAGAGTTGAACACAACAGTAGCAGGTACAGAAATCCATTCAGTGGGAACACTGAAAACCTCAGTCTAGACCACAGCAAGGAAATGGGCCCTCTGTAAGGCTCAGGAGAGGTCTGAGGTGAGACAGGACAGACACAGTGAGGGTGGAAAGATGTGAAGTACAGACGTACGTTCACTCCTCAGACACCCTGGACTCCGTCAGTCCTCAGGACTGCTGACCACAGGAACCACAACAGCATCTGCCTCCCCGCAAAGGCTCTCAATTTGGGCAGCATCTGCCAGGTGCTGGAGTGAGCCTGACAGCCTCAGCAGGAATGGGTGTCCATGTAGATGAGAACTCCTGCCTAAGGCCTATTACAGGAGAGCAGGATGTTCCGTGTTGCTGCCAGGACACACGGTAGCAGGACTTTCGACTGCTTGCTGAGGTCAGTAAGGTAGCTGAGGAGAGCTGGGAATGGAGGGCTACAGGGGCTTGTGGGGTTAGCACAGCAGCCTGGGCCAGTGCAACATAGCGGTAGGAATGATTTTGAAATGCGTCATCTCTTGGTAAGCCTGGATACAAGAGCAGAAGCTCATACCCAGATTGTGGCCTATTTCCAATTCTGAAAGCCAAACACTGTATTTTCCCATTTACTTATCCAATGTTGCTTCAGCACTTAATTGTCTACCTGCTGGCTTGGCCTTTTCTACCATGCTGTTGCCAGGCCATCAATGATGTGTCCATCAGGGTGAAACGAGCTTTGAATGAGGTGATAAATTGCTGGTTTTGTTGCAGCTGCTAACATCTCTTAAATGTTTAAACAGTATGATCGCACACATACCTAGTAGCTGCTTGGTTACCTTTATTTTGGATGAGGTGCTATGCAGTTTCTCAGACGTATGTGTCAAATATTCATAGGTGGCAGGCTACTGAAATATCTTTCTGTAGTATTTATTTATAGAATTCATCAACAGAATCAATCTTTATGTGCCTAGCTGCAGTATTACTTGTTGCCTTACCCGTTTTTCCCACACAGTGTCTACGTATCAATATCCCTCTTCCTGCAACACAGTATGTCTGTCCAAGGTATCTTCCCATGTGTACTCATAGTATCCATCTCTTTAATTTTAACTATATATCTATTCCATCTAATGCTTGTCATCTATCTGAAGCACTGGCTGTATCTCTCCACACCATCTCTTTATCTAGTCAGTGGTATCTGTCTCTCCATAGCGATTCTCTATCCCTTTCTCTCAGTCACACACAGCACCAGAATGCAATTATGGATTTTGGACTACAACCATAGTTTCTTTTTCTTTTTTTTTTTTTTTTTCAAATCGGGCTCACAAATCACTGATTAATTTATTTGTTTTGATGGAAAAGCTAGATGTGAGAAATGAACTCTGGATGGGTACAAGTACCTTTGGGTCAAAGACTCTTTCTCAAGCTCATCTGCTTCCCTGCTGCGTGTGAACTGTTCTCTGCTGCGAGGGCCGGGAGCTGCGCTAAGCTGCTGTTTTCTGAGAAACTCATCTTCAAACAAAGATGCTGCAGTGACTATTGCCTCCCTGTTCTCCTCCCCCTTTCCCTCTCCCACTCCCTTTTTCTCCTTCTCCCATCTTTCCTCTCTTCCCTCCCCCAACGCTTTGCATCCATTCCTCTAAGTTTGTCCCTTCCCTTCTTTTGCCCGCTTGGCATTCTCAGGATGACAAGTGAAAGTCCCTCCCTATTAAAAATTCACTACCAAATAAATATTAAAGGAGGGGGAAAAATCCATTTGACTGCATGATTCATTGTGATCTGCAACGCAAGGCCCAGCACCAGAGGTTAAATAGGTTTCGCGGCCTATTTACCCGCTTCAGAGGGGTACGAAGGACTCTGCGACCCCCAGCTCTTAGCAAGCCTACGATGGGGAGAGATCTCCTCCTCACCAACAGCACTAGTCTGAAAGAGATGGAAAAGCTTTTTTTTCTTCCTATTTTTTTCTCCTCCAGATGAATTGTGACAAGAGCAGTACAAAAGATGGTCAGGTCACCTGGAAATGACCAGAGACTGTTAAAATGGCAGGAGCCTCTGAAAGAAAGAAAAAAAAAAAAAAGAAAGAAAAAGAAAGAAAGCAGAGACAACTATGACAGAAAAGGTGGGAGGGAAAAGCTTACACGTCTCTGGTTTTGGTTCCCTGAGCAAAGACCCCAGCAGTTCATAATTTTTCTTCAGGCAGGGCCAGTATGGTTCAATGGCAGAATAAAATATGCATTAATTAATGAACAGCTTTACAGTTTTATGGATAGATTTAACTCTTTCTCGTGTTTAGAGCTGCTGGGAAAAAAGACTGAGACAGATGCAAAGTAAGGCAACATGAATTAACGGTATTGACATGGAAGGAG
Organism: Alca torda; assembly: GCA_008658365.1. Lineage (NCBI taxonomy): Eukaryota > Metazoa > Chordata > Aves > Charadriiformes > Alcidae > Alca > Alca torda. The sequence continues at coordinate 35,444,997 of CM018083.1, forward strand.
CAAATGATATTTCCACTGAAGTCTGTAAACTTGCTAACAGCTTATGGACTTCAGAGGGGAACCAGATTTCACCCAGAGAGGAAAGAACCTCTGGAGACCTTCTCCAGAATTGTCCGAGAGCAGACAGGAGATCCCTAAATGTAAGCAAAAATATTTCGGCCTCAGTGGTAGCTGTCAGCTGAGGCAGTGGGAGAAATCTGAATTTCCTGCCAAGGGCTGCCACTGTGGTGTACTGCACACCGCTCCTCTGCACCAAAATACCCAGTACACCTCAGAATTTAAGATTCCTCTAAGAAGTGTTTGGGATAATATCAGTATGTAGATAGATGATGTGATGTGTATTTCACAGAACCAAGTGGAAATACTCAAATTTGTTTCAATTCAAAGCAACGTACAGGCAACAGGAAGAGAGACTCAAGTACAGACCAAAAAGGAGTATCTGAAACCCTGCTCTTTAAGAGACTCTTATCCCAGCCGGACCATCAGTTTGCCATGTGTTTTTGGAAAATTGCTGTGCATATTTCCCATCCCACCACAGTCTGCCATGTCTATGTAGACTACCAGCTATGACTAGTCTGCGCCTCAGTTTCTTCATAGTGAAGGATGGAAATAACTGTGCTCTCAGGAGCGGCTTCCAGCCACATTATGACTAACCCTTAGGGAAGAAGATGAGAGGAGACAATGAGGTCCTCAAATAGGAAGGCAGACGGAATAATGTGAACCTATTCTTCCCCTTTCCTATTCTGGTTGGGACTACTTAACAGAGTTTTAAACATGCAAGAGCAATGAAAGAGCCAAGTGCTATGATAATGAGAGTGGGGAAAGTTTTCATGCAGGAGTAAGCCATGAACATATCAATAGGTCCACAGGAGATGTCTGATGTTAGTGCTTGTCTCCTAAACAAGCAAGCTACTGCCATGCCCAGGCTCATGGCAAGGAGCAAAGGAAGCAGCAGCAGTGGAAGAGGGAAAATGGTGAACGATGAGATCGAGGGTCAGCTCTTCAAGAGGTTTTGCCCAAATGTCTCTCCTCATGTTCACCTAGATCATGGAGCGAAGACAAAGTACGTACTGATTGGAACAGGATGTGGAGACACTCCAAAGGTAGACCAGAAAGAACAATCCATCTCGTTTGACTGGGCTATATAATTTACTCATTGTGAGCAGATGGGTTATGAGGTCTGCCATCAGTGATGAATTATATTCATGATAAGTCATTCCCAGCTAATGAGGATCCATTATCATTAGCTGCTAAGGAAGAATAACGGCTTGCCAGGACAGAGTGGGGGTTTCACAGTTTCCAGGGAGAAAATTCTGGGCTGGTAGCCACCTGGCAATTCAAAATTTTCAGGAAACTAAAAACTTTCCAAGATGGATACCTTCTGCTTACTTCAAGCCTTGGCTTTTGATTTCCCTGGGCAAGTTCAGGAGAGGGAATGTAAGAGGAGGAGGAGGAAGCGAAGGAATATAGTAGTAACCGTATCTGATAAGACTATGATTAAATCAAGGTCTCACTCTAATTACACTGCATTTAAATAAACTTTGCCTAGTAAGTAATTGTAATTAAACTGCAATTAAACATGTATTTATATCACCATTTCCTCCCCTGCACAGCTGTCTGTTTCCACCTCCTGTTGTTGCTGTCTACCTGCCAAAACCTCTGAATTTAGCACGAGGGACTTCACATTTCCTTGGACTTCCCAGAGGAGATGTTGTGGGGGGCAAGGTCTGAGACTCCCCCCACGCCCCCCCAGCGCACTCAGCTAAAAGGAGCTTCTGCTTCCAAGCTGTGTGTGGGAAAAGAGATGCAGCTGATGCTGTGATAAACGAGATCTGAGGAAAAGGTTGTGAGGGGCAGAGATATGAATGAAGTGGGTGTCTCTTTTCCTCTCACAGGAACTCGAAAAGGTACATATTTCCCCCTTTTTGAAATTTCTTCACATTTGGGCTAGAAATAAAGCTAGCCCTCTTGCCTTCTGAAGAGCACCTTTGATACAAGTATATTTTCTAAAGCCCCAGATCTCCGTTTACTGCATCACGTTTGTTCTTGTGCATTGCTGCACATGACATGGAGAAAAAGAGCTCACTTACCTACACAGTACCTACAGGTGAGGGTCCAGAGCTGGGAATACAATTGAGCTCTGTTTTCAGCTTTTTAGGAGTATTCACTAACTCTGTGTCTCAGTTTCCTTTATTTGCAGCACTGACCTACCTGTACATAACAACCCTACAGGTGGCCTTTAAAGTTTACTGCAGTTCTGAACAATTGGGTTAGGGAAGTCTGTTATGGAAAAACAGGAGGTTCCAGTATTTAAAATGGAAACTAGTTCCTTTTAGAAATCTGAAAGCTGTATGGAAGGGAAAGGAATGCAGGGAGAAACAAAAGAAGAAACAAACAGCTAACGGGAGAGTGATAAAAATGAGGAGCTGAACGGTATCACAGTGCAAAGGATGCCTGGGGCTAACAAAAGCAAACCAGCTTCCCTGCCCTACCTGCCTCCTCACCGGAGATGATGGAAAACATCTCCATTTGTGCCTCTGCTATCACATAGCTCTAATTAAGGGACTGGAGAAATACCACCGTCACCCTCATCTGTTTGTGTTCAGTTGCTGAAAGGACACCATGCATCTCCCTGACAGCTAGTCATTACAGCTTCGTATGAGCACCCCTCCTTCCACCAGAAGTATTGAGCCCTCTGTTAAATACCTCAGACCAGACCCTCGCTACATTTCTGTTACTCGAGGGAGGTGAGCTGTGAAGCCTTTATCACGGGAAATCACTGCCGGGAGGATAAGGACGGAGGAGAGACTGGCAACGTGCTAGACGTGTTGCTTCAAAAGATACACAGCAAAGGAGAGAATCTGTATGTACACGTGGGGTGCCCAGAAGTGCATATGTATATATATGTATCTCTCTATATTAATATCTATATGTGCATATGTACATATATGTCTATATAATGTAATAATTAAAAAAATCCTTATTATGCAAAAGTAGTTAAAAAAAAAATCTATACAGCTACTGGCAATTTCACCATGACTGCTGGGTTATAGGCTGTATTCACTCCCTCCTCTTCTCTTCTCTCCTCCCTCCTTCTTCAGACATTTTCTATTTTCTCCCTGAACAACTGGTCTCAGGAAGGTCCTTGTGCCAGGTATTAGTGAAAAAGAACACTAGCATCTTAAGCTTGATTTTCTGATGTGACAGTAGTAAACCTGATCTGGTGTGATCTGTCACGTCAAAGTCCCAACTCTGTGACTCTCAATTTCCTTCCAAACCTTTCTTTAACCTACAAACCTCAGTTCTACTTCCAGAAATAGCAGACAAAAGCAATACCACTGGAGTGACATTTGTCAGAGGAAGGATTGGACTGTTCTTCCCCTGCAGAGTCTTACTCCAGAATCACTGTTTATTTTTTGGTTAGTTCAGCAACGTCGTTCACTCATAAACACTCAGATCTAAATGGTATCCTTTCCACAACGTGAATCCTCCCTTTCTAAATCAAAGGGGGGAAAACCCCCAAAGGCTGTCATGACTCACAGGAGGAAAACCCCCAAAGGCTGTCATCACCCACAGTTCTCCCCCATAGCTCTGTGGCTCATACCCTTTTTAAGCAGGAGCCAGTGAAAGAAATTGTGCCTTTTTAAGGTACGTTAACTGCTGCCCTCTCTCCCCTTGGCAGCCTGCTGCCCACAGAGACATACCATCGAGTCCATGATTACTTTTGGTTTGATTCAGCTCAACTTAGAGGTGCAAAGGAGGCAAATGACCACCACAGGTCAAAGCCCAAACATTTCCTTCTCTTTAATGGCTCTGTGAGTGCCTTAGGCTTTTTGTTTTCACTTGCAGTGCACTCAAGTCTGCCAGTAATTTTCTTCTGCCATTAGGCAGATGGAATAATGTGAACAATTATCAACTCTGTGTGCATTCTCTGTGTTTCTACTTTAATGTAAATACATCTATTTGCAATCATGGATGGCCTTCAAGCCCCTTACAAGATACTCAAGACAGATCTTTTAGAAATAAGGCTTAGACAACAGTCTTCTGAAGACTTGGGACCCAGTGTCCAGCAGCATGGGTAGAACTGCTTGTGTTAGTGCAAGAGAAGCCCTTCCTGTGCCCCTTTGTCACACATCCGTCAGATCCAGGCTGGGCATTGCAAGTACTGCGGGCACAACTGCAGACACATTCACTTCCAGAATTCCATATTCACAATGAATCCTCACTCTCACATTGGCTTTGGTTGACCTATTGGAATCAAAATGAGCCATGGGCAGATTAAAAATACCAATGAGTACAGCACCCCTTCCCTTCTCCATTCATTTGCACTAGAGTGGTAGACAGCAGCTAACAAAAATGTTTCAGTGCGGGCACTATTTTCTTCTTGATGGCCCACTAGACTGGTAATTTTTTCACTCTAGACCATGACCAACAACTATTGGTAGGAGTAAACGTTTTGTTGTTGACTTAGCTACGGAAGGAATAACATGTAGTTACTGAGAAAACCCGGATATTCTCTCTGAAATCCCAGAGTAGAGGAGAGCTGTGAGGACGAACAGGGAAAGCAGAACAGAAAGCCGACGAGGGCAGAGGCAGAAGGCTATGAGACATTATCCTTCATTCAGCATGCAGATGAGTTTGCCAAGCAGGAAGCGAAATGGAGAAAAGGTGTCTGATGCATCACATGTCATCTCCACTGTCACTCACACACTTTAATTACCCTTAAATCAAGTGCAATAGCTTCCCCAGCCCTGAAATATGTGCTGTCTGTCTCTTTATACACATAATAAGGCCTGCAGGGATTTCAGAGACTTTAGCCTTGCGTGTCTCATTGCTCTGATCCTCAGGTTTCTTTTAGCATAAAATCAGCTGAAAAGCATTGAAAGGCACAACCTTATTTTTATAAATCCCTATTCTGCTTGCCAAACCTAGCTAAGCCAATGAATGCCCAAGATTGTGATTTGGATTCTTTTGCACAGAGTGTATTTGTGTACTGCTGTTTCCATATGCCATCATGTACTTGTTATGCTGCTTCTTACTCCAGTCATATCTAGCCAAGGAAGCAGCCACAGCAGAAAACTTGCAATATTTCTAATGTACATGAGATTTCTAAGGATGGGCAAAATCTCTTGGAAGGAAAAAAAAAGCAAAGCAGCCCCAAACACCTGTCCCCTCCCCAGACTCCAGATTCAATCAAAATTAGTTCCTCCTAGGGGAATTAAGATTATGAAAAGTTAGCTGAGCTCTCTTTTTTCTTACTGCTATCTCCAGTTCTTGGCCTTCAATTTGCTAACTACTGTGGCTTGCCATCCCAGAAGGCACGTACAAAATGAAGTATTAAACTATTTAAGAAATTGTGGAATTAGTTTCAGGTAGTTTAGCCACTTAAAATTAGGCATCTAGTCTAAACTAAATTTTGTGGCTACCCTTCAAACCAATGGAGGGAGATGATAGATACATTGTTGCCACAGGTAAATCAGGTTAATCAGTTAATCATTTTTTAGCAGTGCTTTAATGTCTTCATGAACTACAGAAGAGGGCACGTAACCAACTCTGTTCAGACACCCAAATTTTACATAGAGAGGAAGGGCTACATTTTGCAAAGCATCATGCTGCTGAGAAAGGACACCCCAATGGGATGTTTGAGCAGAGATAGATAAAGGGTATTAAAATGGTCAATGTAGAAAGAGATGAGCCTAAACTATTAAATCCACATATTCCTGTAAAGTTCAGCACTGAATATCGTGTGTCCTGAATTTTGGATATATGTCATTGAACCAGGGAAGGTCTAGAGCATGCAAAAGAGAAGCAGAAAAACTTGTGTTTTGCTTAGGTATTTTCTTGCTTTTCTCTGCAAAGACAATGAATGTGTTTTGCATTACACAAGATGCAAAGTGAGAGCAATCCTACCCCCAAAGAGCTTGCATAGGAAAGGGCTGGAATATAAAAGCAGGATGATAATATATTAAGTGACAATGCAGTGTTATCCTGAAAATCTCAGCCTGTTAGCAAATAATGGTCTTGCTAAGAAACACGATGTGTGGTTTGCTGGCTCAGTCCTGCAGGATATTTGCTGTTGATATAAGGATCCAGAGTCCAGGTTGAGCAGTCCTTGAGGAGGAGACCCGGGATCAACATAGTTTAAGTGGAAGGCGTGGGCTGGAGCTTTGAGTTCATTTTGTGAATAAATGAAACCAGAAAGCTGCCACCTGCTTGGGATGCACTTGAAACTAAAGACAGAGAAAAACATGGCAGGAGCTTGTGGTAATATAAAAATCCTGTTCCTTAGTTTGATTCCCATCTTGGAGGCATTCGCCGGAAATACATCTACAGGAGGGGTCTAAGAAAGGAAAGGGCTGTGGATTACAGAACCTTTTCTGCTACTGGTAGAAAAGAAAGCCCATTAGAATATGGGAGTGTACAAAGTTTGGGAAACCTGTGGTTTTTAAAAATTAAGATTGTAGCAGCCTTATCTGTTCCTAACACCCTGTCTCATCTGTGTTGCACAAAACTCCAGCCCCTTCCCACGCCAAATCTAGTTTGAAGCTCTCCTTATATAAGTGTAGCCAGCTCGCCGGCAAAGACCCTCTTGCCCCACTTGGTGGTTTCGTGGCCATGCCTGACTAGGAAGAGGTGTGCTGGGTAAGGATGGTGCTGCATTCATACTACTGCGGAAGAAGTTAACGCATTCACAGTGCACATACTCCTTATCTGGTGCTACCACCTACTTCACTTTATGAGCTTCTGATTACATTTTACCCACATTAAAATAAACACCGCTGTAATGATAAACAACAAAAGGTGAGCATGAAATATGACAGCCAACCTCACATACGTACCTGCAATAGAGGGGAGATTTCCACGAAGCATAGGAGACAAATCAATAGGCCACTCATGATGTAGAAAACAGTCTGATGCTGCTTGCAAGAACTCACTGAACGTATAGGCTAAATTAATCAGCTGGCAGCAGCATGCTAGGCACTGGTTCTGAAACGCTGTCACCTAAGCATCAGCACTGCACATACCTACCGCGTATATCAGATCCCCTGGTACGTGACTTGAATACTTCCCTTCCAATTTGTCCCCTTTCTCAGAAATGCTGAGCACAGTCCGTAAAATCAGCAAGGGCAAGGAGTGCTCAGCAAATTTGAAAACAATGCCACAGGTAGGTAAATATCTGAGGAAGGAATGAGCTGCCAAACATCAGCCCCTTGTCTCCTCTGAATATTTTGCTTCTCCTTATTTTTACATATGCACAGGCTGTAAAGCCTGTTTATCTGTTCTCTGCTTGCTCTATGAATCTCCAAAGCCTCCTGTGCCCTAGCTACGATTAACTTCCGAATAATTTCATGAAAGGCAAACAGCATGTTTCCAGTTCCACACGCTTGTCTGACATTGCTGGGCACTTCATCATTCAGAGGCAATTTTTTCCCACTTGTCTCAATCTTCCCTTTCTCCCCCTTTCCTCCCCTTATGTGTAAAACCATCGCCCCTACATTCTGACCCCTCAGAGACTGCAAATCATTTTAAGTGGAGGAGAGGCTGAGCCCCAGCTTTGTGCTTGATGCATTTTGTTTAAGTTGCTCGTGCTGTTCCAACATCTGTCATATCCTCCACAGCAGCGCAATCAAACTGTCAGGGCTGAGTGAAGTTTTGCTGATCCAATCTGCTCCTTCTGCGATTCCTGTCAAAAGCATCAGGAGGTGGTAGATACAGTTGTGTGCTCTTTAAACAACAGATCTTTATTTTTACACATTAGAGGAACTGTTATTGTTTGTTTCTCTTAAGCTCACAGAGCACTCTGCTTGCAAAGCATGTTCCAATGTGGTTGCAATCACAAGCCACGCTGCACTTCCCAGACTTTGCTGCGTTCCGGTGGCTCTCCACTTTCACATCCCCTCTTTCCACGTGAGGTCAGAGCACATAAATATCTCTCTATCTTGCCAGTGCCTGTAATTCCACAACACACCTTGGGAGCACCCGGGAGGAAGTCACTTCTTGGATCTCACATTGTTATTAATGAGGTAATTAAGCCAAAGGGTTATGGGGGAAGGGGAAGGGAGTCATATTTTAATAAGCTCCCTTCTGGATACTGCGCTGTGAGTTGCCAGATGAATGCTATTCCCTGTTAACGATACCAAAAGAATCTGATACTAATTGATATTATTGATACTAATATCGCTAATCACCTTGCCTAAAAGGATGGGATGTTCTTTCATCATTTAAAAAGTACCTTTGATGTACCTTAATAACTGAAAGAATTATGAAAAAATTATTCCATTTGTGCTCTGTTAATATGCAGCATATATTTTTAATCAGCTTTCCAGCACGATGCACCTTTTCACTTCTGACTGAAGCCTTAAACTCTGCTGTGAAATGGAAACTTATGGTTTTATCATTTAATAAAAGGAACTTGAATCTGAGGTGCATACTATGCTTCTGCCCCATTTCTGTGTCGGCCTCGTAGCCTACGGCTTTCCCACCAAGGCAGAAAGTCTCCTAATTACAGCAAAGCACCAACGGAAAATGGAACTTGGGATGCCACTGTGCCCTCTTATATTGGTTGGTGACTCCTGCTGCGATGAAAAAGTAGGTTCAGAAACACTTTGATTTATTAAAGAAAAAAAGTTTAAAAAAATGAAAACCCCTAAGATAACGGACTTTGGTTCCCTAATACATTTGCTTCTTTAAAAATCTCCATCTCCGAACCTAACTGGTAGGAAAACATGTTCAGCTTTCCATGATCTAACTTTACCCCCATGCAAAGCATCCCAGCCAGGGACTGAATTTTTCTCCCTCGGACAAAGAAGAAACCGGAAAGCCCTGCCAGGGAGGAATCCAGGAAAAAGAAAGGACTGGCTCAAACTTCCAGCTTGGATACTGAACTTTAAAGTACACACACACTCCCCAAGTAAAACCATAGATCAATGAGAAATAAACTCTTTTCTTGTGTCCAAATGCCCAAAGTTCAGGGCTCAGAAAACCCCACTTGGTATGAGATTGTCATCCCTAGGAGCTGCTCGTTTCTCCTTAACCTTTTTTTGGCTTCTACCATGGCTGTTCTGTAACTCACCCTTTTCAGTTAAAGTTTGCAATGTGAATAAGGCAGATCTCAATAAGACCGTCTCCCAAGCAAAGAGAGCAAGAGGAATGGACGCTCAGAGCATGCTTCTGAAAATCTGTCTCATGTGACCTAAACACCTACTGGAAAATAAAGAAGAGAAAAGTGGATGGAGCACTTCCACGAGACTGAGAGCTTAGCAGGTTGGTTCTACCTGGGAGGGCTGTTGCAGCTACTGATTACACATCTTCTCACACTGTGTTAACAACTCAGCCTGACTCCAGTTGATGCCGAGATTTCTTTTCGATCACATCTGTGTTGTATGATGGAGTTCAATTGTAAGCTTTTTGGCAGCTGCACAGAGTACTAAGTATCCACTAATTTGAATTCTTGTCTGAGAGTGTACATCTTTGGGGAATTTACTGCTTGTTCATCTCTGAATTCAAGTAATACGGCACACAGAAAAACAAAATTGAAGGATGACTTATAACAGAAGCTGCAAACAAGAATTGTGCTGGTCACAGGACCTCTCCTTATAACCAGGACCATTAGACCAGCTGAAGTGAAAAAGTAGTCAGGGAAGAAACAGTTGCAGTTTCTGAGGAGCAATGAATCTTTGAAGAAGAGAAAAATGTATTAACAATTTTGACTAAAACAATGAATTCCCAACTGTTATCTGAAGTTGAACTTTTAGCAGTGCACACATCTTGCACTTTAAAGGAAACAGAGTTTGGAAAGTGAAATAGAAAATGGGAATCTTTGGCTGGCAAGGACTGGGAAATAAGAAAATTCCCCACCCCACCCCCCTGCTTTTTTTTTTTCAGGTTGGAAGAGGAAATTAAACCTGAGTTGGCCAATTAGCCCCCACAGTCCCCAAAGGCAAGAGAAGATCTTTTAGCGGGAAAGCCTTGAGGTGAAGCCAATTCAATTAGTTTCCACAGCGAAACCGTCAAGACCCAAAAAACTAGGTGGAATAATGAACTGATTAAAACCTGTAATTGCAATTCAATGGAGGAAACCATTAATCATGAAGATGGCAACATTCCTCATTTCCAGACTGTGCTCGGATGAGTTGCCAACAAAAGGGACTGTAGGAATAAAGGGCTAATGTAAACTGGAAAAGGAGCATCCTGGATAGCAATTCATGTGGTTCCATGACTGACCTGAGAAATAGAAAAACCTTCTCTAGACAATAAAAAGATATAGGCACGTTTTTCTTATTCTTAATTCCTCAGCTCTCAGTGGTTAACAGCACACATTAGAAAAGCTCACGGCCTGAGTGTCAGTGATGCATTGGATCACACTCAAACCAAACTCCAAGTCATTTCTTCCACCTTTAATCTCTTGTGTTTCTAATAGTTTCTCCTCTTACCTTTTTCTTTTGCCCACCTCTCCACTGTAGGTGCTTTTGGTCTCATTTTCATGGTGGTGACAAACTGCCTGGGACGCTCCCAAAGCAGCTAGTACCTGAAAGAAGGGGGTGGCCACTTTGCCAACTGGCAGCTCCTCCAGAAATGTTTAGACACCACCAGCATCCGTACCCTCTGCTGATTTGTCAGCTGCTGCAGATGCCGTCATGGCACATGCTGCATTGCAAAGGGAACCAGAGAAAGGAACCTCACTTCTATTCAAAGAAAGCCTGATTTTAATCAAACATATATTTTTAGCTAGGTTTTTAGAGATAACTCCACAGCTCAGCCAGGTCTTTATGCCATGGCTCTTCATCTTCAAAACCTTCATCCGACTACTTTCTCTCCTGCTACCCCTTCAAGATTAAGCCATCATGATTAAACTCAAGAGGCCAGCAAAGACTGTCACCTGCTCTTTTGTCAGCCTAGGTTTTCCCCTTAGCTGACTCCTCTCTGTCCTATCTCCAAAGACAGTTATAAAGGGAAGGGTTAGACTGGGGCTACCACTGAGCAGCTGAAAGTGTCAGGCCAGGCTGGAATGAGAGCATGCAGGATAATAAAGAGAATTGGGGCGGTGACAGAGAGGGTTAGAAGAGGTCTAAAAAGCCAATATTGCATCAAGTGTGCGTAGCATGTAAAACTGATCAGGAAATTAAATGCAAAGCACGATGGGAAGGGACTGCTTCATTTATGCCAAGCCAGAGTGAAAGTTAGCAGAAGAGGAAAAACTTGGGCTTTACTTCATTTTCAGAACTGATTTGTCACCATGTAATACTTTCTGCTGGTTGGATACCATTTAACCTAAAATTCCAGTGAACCCTACTACGTAGCTCTCTTACAAACAAGGAAGGTTCAAACCGGGGATATGAAAATTGTCCTGTTGGGAAGAAGGAATGTGAAGAAACAGGGTGAGAGAATGAGTGAAAGCTTCTCTTAGCCTAGTAGACTCTTCCCCTGGAGAGCTGAATTAATTGTAGCACCATTGAAGCTCTGCAAAGAAAAAGCCTATTAAGTCATGAGCTCCATCCTTCAGTCTGCAGTCCAATTCCCATTGAGCTACCCAGGACAGTGTTCCGCATCTCTAGTGACGAGGCTTCTGCAAATACTAACTCACTGAAGCAGTTGCTTATTGAACAGCAAAAGAGCTCTGCTAACTTTGGGAAGGAAAAGGCATAATTGCAGATCTCACAGTCTGTAATGACCAAAATACTCAATACTTCTCAAACACTGGGTCTTTGCTTAAGGCATAAAGTAGAAGACATAAGGAAAAGCACAAAGTGGAGGAAGGAAGAGGAAAGGTGGATTTTCACCTTCTCTTTGGCTCCATGCAAATTCATTCTTCCCTCCAAAAATGTGTTTCTGATCAGAAGACTGTTGTCCACTTCAGATGTGAGAGCTGTAGAGAGGGGTTACAGGTAGACTTTCTGTCTCTCACAAATGATTGCAGCAAGCAGAAACGCAGCTTATTACAAACAAGCAGGATCTGAGCTGTCTGGAAAACTTAACATGCTTTTGAACTCAGAGACATGCCAAGCACCTCTGCCAACTATCTCACTTTGAGTAAATAAATACAGCCTTGAATTAATGTGATGCTTTAATGGACTGGCTTGCTCCCTCTGCCTTTTTTTGGTTGGTTGGTTGGTTTTTTTTGTTTTGGTTTTTTTTTTTAAATTCGGGAAGCCAGGTGCAACTTCCAAATCTTGCTCTTAATATGTATAAATCCATTATTTATTTATTATTTACTTATTTTGCCATGGATGATCTGGGTGGAGGCTTGCCTCCCAACTAACCCATGTCAAGGGAGGAAAAAGAAATCAACAACTTGATTCAAAGGCTGCAGCTTCTAAGTTGTGGGAGCAATGTGGGAGTTTAGAAGTGGGATACTAGCTCCAGGGACAGTTTAGATGAATGGAGTTTTTTAGCATGAAGTGAGGGTGAATGTATTCCTTTGCCACGGGGAAATGAAGAGCTGCATTAAGCAATCCATACTCTGGACTCCGCAATACTTCCTGAAAGACCAGATGTGAGGTAAAAAAAAAAAAATAGGTTCACTTATTTCCATCTGGAAATAGCTTTCCTAGCACTTCACTGACTGGAAAACTCACTGCCTCCAGGCTGCCTTGAGGTGTGATATTTTCAAGGTGCTCTCCGAATTCTTAGCCCAGTTATACTGAGTAATATCGACAGAATTCCCAAAGTAAGCTCCCAACAGCCTCCTATCCCACAAAATTCATCTGACCTCGCTTCCTGCACAGCAGCTTATTTCAAGTCTTCATTTTTTCTGACTTTACAAGAGTAGGTGGGAACAAGCTACCTTACGTTCGTCAAGGATAAGAGGATGCACACAGGCAGAACCTTGACACACTTATGCTGAAAATCCACTGTCCTGTTCACTTGGCAGAAACTCGTTCACACAGCCAGATGGTGAGGGGGACAAGTGAAGGGACCTTGTGAGGTTGGACACCAGGGTAATATTCTAAGATAACTGGGGAGTATATACTGAGCACTAAAAGATGAAACTATAGCACTGAGACAGATCTCTGGGGCTCCCAAACCATTTACACACCCTGGGTTATTCCTGGCTTCTCTATTCCAGGGTCCTGCAAAACCAAACACTTTAAAAGACAGCCAGTGCCAAGATCCTTTTCTGGAATCTCCAAACTCTGCTGTTGCTTTCCAGGTGACCTCACCAGTCGTTCTGAAATCTCTAACACTCCTCTGGGTCCCCCAGAGATCATACTGGGATATGTTTACACTGCCTTTCACTTTTGTTTTCAAGACCTTGGCCATGTTTATTGATTTATGATTTGTTTCACAGCACTGCATTTCTGCTGAAGATGACCCCATGCCTCCCCAGACTGGAGTGTTACTCTTTTGAGGCCATGCTCTAACGCCTGCCCGGCTCCTGTAAAACATCACTCTCTGAACTGCTCCTGATGGATGTTTTGGCCAAGAGTTCTGCTTATAACACGTCAAACGTGGTTTGGAAACGAGCACAGACTGACTGCTTTGATAAGGGGAAGCTGGGATTATGTCAAAGTTCTTTGTGTTTTAAAGGTCAACACATCAACTTCTCCAACCAGCTTTCCTATAGCTGTAATTGCAAACCTTTTGCTCAATGTAATCAAACAAATACGCCTTGAAAAATCGTGAGTTCACGGAAAAAGATCTCCTACAGAATTAGCATTATGGAAATGGAACTTTCTGCCTTCAGGTCACAGGAAGAAATCAAATTTTGTCTTTAGAAACCATTTCTCAGCGCTCCAGCTGCCTACTGGCAGAGCTCCACTGGCGCCAAGCTTTCAGAGAAAGCATTCCTACAGATAGGCCCAGCAATAGATATTTGAACTCTTCATTAAGCTGTTAATTTTAAAATGTATTAAGCATGAAAGTCATGTCACCTTTATGTTTAGTATTTAAAATTGAGATAGGAACCAAAGTTTATTCATCTGGGTTCAAGATTGTCCGCAGTACCACACCTCAAACACCCCTGGTTACAATATGCCCTACAGACACCCACTTCATACTGCTAACATCCTAATTCCCATTACTGAAAAACTTTTCCAACTAACTCAAACTTTTCCTTCTTTCATCCAAGACGTTGCTGCTTGTGCCACTCCATTTAGAGAGAAAATAATCCCCTTCCCTGAACAATTTGTATTGTTCCCTGGAAGGTGTTTATACACTTCGATCATATCCCCCCCAGGTTCTCTCTTTTCTAGACTACACAGCTTTAGTTCCTCACATCTCTCCTCCTTCTCTTATCCCTCCAGGGCATGGCATTATATGTATTTTTTTCTAGTTTTTCATGTCTCTCTGAAACTGTGGAGGGTGAGATTCCCACACTATTACTAAGTGCTACAAAGAAAAGCAGAGTAGCTAACAGTGCAAACAGTGTCCAGGATTAGGATAATGTGAATCACAAAAGGCAAGGCATTCCAGTGGTATAAAACAGCACAGCCCTACAAACACGATACAAAATGTCTTGATATGTATCAGCAGAAGATCTGATCATAAATACATCTTTATACATCCTCACAAAATTTCATCATATGCTTTGCTAAGGATTTGGGGGGAATTCATGAAGAATGACACTGTCTTATTTTTAAATTATGGCAGAGAGGACAGACAGGAGAACAGGAAAATCCAATCTAGATTTTTCTCCCAGGGAAAAAATTCTTTGAAGTGTAATAGAGTCAGTATGTTTGAGTCACCATTTTCTTACAGTAACACAACACTGCATGACAGGATTGTGGCGTTCATATCAACACCTGACTTTCTCAAGTGATGTAGAGCCATCAGACTGCAATGCTGAGTCACGTATGCCATGATGAATGACATCTATGTGGTTGTTCACCTTATAAACTGAAAGATGGTATCCATTAAAATAGTACTGCTTCACGAGTTTGTTGGAAGCCCTCCATAAAATGCCACCTCTGGCTGTGTACAGACTGCTAGGAAGAGGCCACGCCAGGCTGACATTCCAGAGGGATGGAGCTGGCATGGATCACCAATTCCCAATGGGCATTGTGTCCAACGCAGTCCTTCTTAGACATATATGCTTTTCTTGATAAAAGGAAACAGCAAGCTTCAATCCCCTCCTATCATCAGAAATGTTTTCGGCTTTATTTCAACAGGTTAGAGAACTGTTTAATCTCCAAAGAAGATAAAGTTTAATTCTTTCCTACGTTTAATAACATCCATAAACTGTCAGCATATTTTTGGAGTTTTGCATCTTTTACATAAACTGACCGGATTCAGACTCTGCTCTGCAGACATTTCATCCTGCCACGAAGATCACCAATGAGCTCCAGCGTCTTTGTAGTCACCTGAAAGGTTACCGAAAGCATCTCCTGAAGACACATGATGTCTGGTGATCCAGGCATCACTTTCCCACCATGCCCCAGAATGTCACTACATCTCCCTCCTTTCCTCAGAAATCGCTCCCATTTTTCATCGGCTCCTAAGGATTGCAACACCAAACAAAACCCCAAAGAGAAGAATATGAAAAAGAGACAAGACAGTAATACAGATAACATTCTGCCATTCTATGTAAAAGTAGGTTTCATCCTCTGCTGGAATAATGTGCTCAGGTTTAGTCACTAAAAAGGCCAAGCGGAAAGAGACACAGCGGAGGGCAGCAAAAGTAGATTGCATTATTATACAGGGGAAAGAAAGTAATCCATTAGAATGAAAATGAAAAGCTTTGGGATGATGAGGGGTAGAAGGTACAAAGAGGCAGAGTAGATACATGAGAGCGCGCTGCAGATAATGTCTAGAAGGGCAATTACTTGTTCCCTTTCTCTTTACTCTTTCCCATAACACAAGACCTGGAGGGCAATTTGCAATTAAGGGCCACCCATTGAAAATGGACAAAAAAGAAACACTTTTTAGGATGTAATTAACCTGTGGAACTCACTCCCACATGGTATTCCATGGACAAAGAGCTCAGACAGAGCCCAGGAAGGATTAGACAGTACTAAGAAGAGGTAAGACAGCATTTCGTGTTCAACCAGCTTGGATAAAAATAAAATACAAAGAATATCAATCCCCCTGCTTCGGGGCCTAAGTTGTTCATTGTCATCAGCAGCAGGGAAAGCCCAGCAGGATGTGAAAGATGCAGTTCTGCCAATGAAAGCTTTAGTGCACTGCCCTTTCCCATGTGCTTCTTGTTACTTATCTCAGATGCTCATATGGCTCCCACAGTTCCAGTATGTGAGTTCATTACAATCAGTAACATATTCATCATCACAATAGCCTGGGAAGGTACAGAAGAGCTTTTCACCCTATTGTACAGACTGTGAACAAAGAGACTTAGGGACACGCTGGAAGTCGTGCAGGAGAAGGGAGCAGAGCACTGTATAGCATAGAACACCTGCTCCACGCATCCATCCTGATCGTTGGACCCTACTGCATCCCAGATCAAAAAGCTAGCTGGGAACGGAGACAGTAGCTCCAGTCCTATACCCCTTTCAAACATAGATGTCCCAACACTAAGCATATCGGCAGTTTAATGAAATAGCATCCCTAGCAGGATCAACACAATCATTTGCATCAGCCAATCGGTGACCACTCTTTCAGGGACCCAGTCCTCAGGATGTCCATCCCAGCAGGTCTCTCTGACCTTGTTGATACCCAGCACTACCCCAGCAGCTGGTTTGTCCTTTGGGATGAATTCCAACTGGCAGTGCTGGATGGCATAAGGCCTCTTAGCACATGACGCTTCCCTCCTGCTGTGAGTTATCCATACAGCTTTTAGTACACGTAGCCCACTTAGGGTCAGGCCACGCAGCTGCGGCATGTTTTATTTACCTAAGCAGTCCCAGCGAGTGCCATGGAACTACTCCCAGGGGTTGCACAATCTGTCAGTCTTTTAAAATGACAGATGTACAGAAACTGTGACTTTCCTCCACGTGGAGATGGGTCACACATCTCCTTTTTCAAATGGCTGTACGTGCACCGTACCTGTATCACTTTTAAAATTATCATTTATTTTTAAAATATATTTAACTAATAGAGGGATTTATCAGTCAATCTCCGATGATAGGAAAACTACAGCAATCCTTTAACATTCTCATTTCTCTTTTTTTTTTTTTTTTTTTAACCTTTTCTTTTCTTGGAGCAGTTTTGCCCTAAGATGGAAACTTGAAAGGTCCAGCATGATCTTTGCAGGAGAAAAGAGTCCCCTTTGAAGCTGTGATACAATGAATACACAGGTCATTTTGAGAATAAAACATAAAGACACGCTAACCATGAAAGTTTTATTTCCTTCTCAAATGATAAGCATGTATGAAGGAAAGACTTTTTTTTGTTACCTTTGGCCCGTTGTGGAACACTTGTTAAAAAAAAATGTTCCTTGATACTAATCTCCAACTGGTGTTTCACTTATCTTGAACTCTCAAATGTCACCAGCTTTTGACTGGTGCTGTGAAAAGACCTAACTTACATATCTATAAAAGGAAGAACTCTATTTTAATCAAGTCGTTTTCTTTCTTCCTCCCTTTCTTTTTTCCTTCCTTCTTTCCTTTCCTCCTTTCTTACTTTCTCTATTCTGTCACTGCATTGCCATTTGATTTTGATTTCCAATACAAAAAAGGGAAGAGGAGCAGCTATATGTTATACAGAATAAGACTATTCTTAAATTGGCTAAGCCTCCATTTAACACATTTTCCCTTAGTTTGATACAGCACAAATTTTAACCAAATTTAACTCGCAATAGGTTCTTCCACTTCACCAGGGCCACAGCCAACTTTCGCGAACTGGCTAGTGGATGCTGAACAGATGCCAACAACCCCCTGCACGGGTGAGGAAGGTGCTTCTTCAGAAATGCAAAGGCTTGGGGTGGGAAGGTAAAAGTGGATGCTCACAAGCATTAGCAATGGACAGTTTTAACACCACCTGTTCCAATGCAGCCTGCAGCTCTATACTGAAACGTTACCATAAACAGAAAAAAAAAAAAAAAGGTCACTTAGATTGCACGCGCCATGGCCATGAACATGGTATAACTTCATTGTACAGTAAATTTCCATGAGGAATTTCCAAAGCCAAGTAATTCAGGGAATTAGGATATGCTTCACATAAGAGAAGCATCAAACAACCAAGGACCCACCTCAGGATGCTACTGACAAAGACCAGTAGAAAACTGCTTCGTTAAGGGGTCTTATTACAAATCGGTAGATCAAAAATCTAATTAAGCACATTCCACAACTCACATTGCAGGGAGACCACAGGCAAATGCAAGTTACAGATTACTTGATCATTTGCTTGATGGGTGCAAGAGACGCACAGCTGAGTTGTGCATCTGGACAGATGGATTCAAGGATGACATCACCCCTTTGGGAAAGAAAGGACTCAAATTCCACATTAAGCAAGACTGCCAGAAATTATCAGTGCTTCACATTGCTCCTTAACCTGAATCGTCATTAGATTTACTGCCTCTGAAGTTCACGCTCTGAAAAAGTAATCTGGTTCTTTAATAACGCATCTAGGTACAGCACCAGCAAGCCAACATATCATAAGAAGATAATTATATGGGTAGTTCTTGCCTTTCTACTAGTGTCTTATCCCTTAGATCTAAACAGCGGACGCACTTTCCATAGTACTGCTCATCTGAGCATATCAAAGTGCCTTATAGACATTCATTATAAGTAATTACCAGCTGGCACATGTGAATAATTTATAGGGTAGCAGAAGTGAAATTCCTACACTCTCTCACTTTGTTTCTCTGCAATGCACTTTTATCCTTTCTCTTCTTTGCTCTTCTGTCTATTCCTGGCTACTGTAAATTAGGAATGTCAGTAATTTGAATATCTTCCTAAATCACATCTCTAGGCACCTATATTTACAAATATCTGGCCCTAAATTTGGAAGCAAATCTAAGGCAGAAGCCTAAGACAGAGATCCCTTCGCAGAACCATCTGTGCCGGTGGAAGGGCTTCTGCCTCCAGCTGCTTTTTAGCTTGCATGAACTGCTCCATCAGCACTAACATAGCCTTTTATCCAGGTAAAACTTAATGGTAACCAGTAAGCAGGTGTGAGCTACAGGGCAGTAAGTGGGACTGAACCCGACTCTAACACACTCCACTGATACCTTGAGAAAGACAGAGAAATTAACAGACCTGAACTCATTAAATTCAGTTAGAGTCACTTCTGAACATGTTTCATTAAGTCAAATACAGTTTAAGCAGGCAAAGATCCTTTATCAATCAACAGGAAAAAAAAAAGTCTTATTTTCAAAATTGGTGAGGTTTTTCCTCCATTTTCTGCAGAGATTTTAAACATTTCTGTTCACCCAGTCTTTGCCTTTCATTTTTCTCAGTCAGCTTAGGGATTCTATCTCCCGGGGCAGCCTACATTTAACAGCCAAGAGCATTTAAAACGTAACTGTGAATTGTCATAATTGTCATCTTGAGCAGAGGCTGGGATTTCTGGGGTTTGTGTCTTTTTTTCTTTTTTTTTTCTTTTTTTTTTTTTTTTTACCCTACACATTCTTAATTGCCTTTTTTCATCACAGATTTTAAAATAAAGTTGATGTTTGGGGGAGTTTAACACTTAAATAAGAAAAGAATGCTGACCACTGTCAGACACACTCAGAAAGGACAGGGACTCAAAGAACCAGAAGCAGAAAGGTGTGGCAAATGGCTAAAGGTGTGACACAAAGCCAAGTACAACAGCTGAACACAAAGGAGGAAGGAAAAAAGTACAGCATCTCTCTACCAAGCCAATATGAAAAGGCTGAAATGTTAAATAACCAGAAAGGAAAAAAGGGAGAGCTTTCATGGCAGGAAAAAGAAAGGGCAAAAGAGAAAGAAGCAGCACAATGACAACACAGTCTTATACACACGGGAAGAAAAAAGCAAAGTGTCCAATGATAGAACATACGGACAAAGAAAAATAACCCCAACCACAGATGGATTTCCAAGGCAACACGTAGAAACCAAACAAAAATTAAAGACAAGAAATGAACTAGGTGAATTGCTTAAAATCTCCACATTAAAAAAAAAAAAAAATAAAACCCCAAAACATTTGGGGAAAAAAAGAAGCAAATAACCTTTTCCAGCTTCACAAAAATGTTCATTTTCTAAAAAGGCCATTTTACAACATAAGTTTTCCCATTCAGCTAATGTCAACCAGCTCTAGTTATGTATTCCAGGCCCCTAGGGCAAAACATAATCTATCTGTGTTTGAAATGAGAACATCTTTGTTCAGACCTTAGGCCAACAGCAACCAAGGGACCTATCAGCGCTGTGGAGAAAAGCAACAGGAAGAGAACAGGAGGGGAACATTTGAGCACACTTTGAATGTCAGGTAGTGCCCAAGCAGTCAAGTCTACCTGAGCCAAATAGTCACTATTAATGTCCTCATTATGACACCTTCAAAGTATTTCAGTACATCTCCTTCCATGCCAGCTGCGACAACATCCGCTGGAGTAAGCTAAGGAGCTTCTCCAATATGCACCCATGTAGTAGCTGCAATGTGCTGTGTGTAGAGCCCTTCAAGGATTTCACGTCTTTAGGAAGCTGATCTCTAGAAGATCAGCCAACGCACCGCAATGAGCAGTGCATAAGCAGCCGGACAGTGAAGGTCCACAGTTTCAGTCCAGCTCATGGAAGCCTTCACCCAGGTGGGACTGCCACTGGCTTTCTCCACAATTGCTGTTTCTGCTCTGTACACGAGCAGAGTTTTACCAAACCAGCATTCCCTTCCCAAGAGCCTGCACCTGACAACACAGCACAAAATCCCCTCCAGGCACTAAAGCACTCGCCGAGGAGAATGGCTGGAAAGCTGGAGAACACTACACCATTTCAAAGCTCTGAGCCCAGGCTCTTTTTTCTAGCTACCGCAGCTGTGATTAGATGGAAGTATCACTCTGTAATCAGAGCCGCCAAATGGATGGATCAATAGAGAGCTATCAGCAATTAACACCGTTGTAACTGCCTGGCACATTTTTTATTTATTGAAGCGGGCAAGTCAAGATGCCTGGGGGATAAGCAGTTTCTGGCATATAAAGACATAAGGAGAAGGGGAGCAAAGGGATAATGTTGTTCATATTGGAGACTACCCCTTTTCCCTCCCTTCACTGCTCTCACAGTTTTGAGGCACGTGAGCATGTGTGTATTACAGATCATTACAGAAACATCTGATTCATAGCAGAGGCCAGGTGGCACAGTAGGCTAATGCATCTCTCTTTCACCTTTGGAGTCAGAGATGGAATAAGTTTACCAGTCTCAGGGTATTCCCATGTGTATTTTTATTTGCTTCAGACCTGCATGTTCACTTTCTTCCCCCAAAGGAGTTTTCATGACGGAAAGAACTGGCAGTGTCACAGGCCAGGATTTAGTAGAAATGAGAATTGCTAGAGGGACAGAACTGGGGAAAACAGATATAAATCAAAGACTTGGACGCATTAGCAGAGCTACATGAAAAGGCTGTGATGAGAATGGCTGGAAATATGCAAGTTTATATTGAGGAGAAAAAGAGCTGAAGAGAGCTCTGTGGAGGCTTGGGACTAGAAGAAGTTGCCATTCAGAACCGTGAAGTAGAAAATTGCCGCGGCCTCTGACCAGCAGTATCACAGATTTTCTTCACAAACAACAGGAAAAACACCCAACATTTCAATAATGAAACAAAACACCTTATAGCAAGTGCTGGTTTTTAAAATACGGTTCTAGCCGTACAATCTATCCCAGTTGGTTTTGGTCTGTTGGTATTAGCTGTTTCTTGAGGCATGATTGCTTCCAGTTTTGGAATGCATTTGCGTTCAGCTCGGCTTTAGGGATCATCCTGGAGGAGAGAGGCAGGGTGAATTTGTAAAAGAGCCAGATAGCATTATTATTTTTACACTAGTAGTTACTATTCTTTCTCATAGGAACACCTCCCTGCTGGTACTGCTGATCCAAGTCAGCCCTCGCCCTGAAGGGCACTTTACTTCTCGTCTGCACTTCACATGAAGCTGTAAGAGCTCAACCATGAAAGGAAGCAGTAGGCACATCCTCTATCCCAGCTGCAGCTCCCCGCCTCTCTGCTACTTCACCCAGCTGGAGAAGTTTGGCTTCACTGTGCCCTGACTGAATTAACCCAAGTTCAGGCAAGCTCAGCACGAGCCTTCTCAGTCCCGATAATGAGGCCAGAGGGAATCATTTAGGATGCCGTCATTAGTGCAAATACATAACCTTTAAGTTCTTGGGAGTAATTTCAGCTCTGTTTCCATAGCTGATAGCGTCTATTGTGTACTGACTTGAGGCAACTGCAGCAGGATATTTCAAGTGAATCTCGACTAAGCCTGCTAACTGCCCCCACCTCCACCTCCCTTATTTATACCCAAGAGCTGGACATTGTAAGTCAATGACCATCGACAACATGACACATGGCTCTACAGACCTAGCAAGTCTAGTATCAACTGAACTGACAGTGCTGGATTCTGGCTACCATCAGAGGAGAGACAAATGTTCCAGCTGACAATAGATGTGCCCTTGCATCGACCTTGTGTGAAGCACCCTTGGCCTGAGGGAGCAATAGAAATCAATTAAAAGTCTTTGGAGTGCCAAATTCTCCATACTTCTCAGCAGCTTCCTTTCCTCCTTCCTCTGCTACAGGTGGACCACTAATCAGAAACTCTTTTATATGCGTTTATACAGCAAACAGCTAAAGCTTCAAGGAATTAACAGGGATCTCACCTCTTTTTCAAAGCCCACAGGACCAAGTGTTTGAAATCTTTCATTGATTCTGCAGTTTCCTTTTCCAATCTTGTTTGCAAGGCTCTTGAAATTTCTCCTGCACTTGAAGAGGGCATTTATAGTCGCAAATTTTGCCTATTCTCAGCATCCACCCTCCATACAAACAGCTTCTCCCTGGAGTCAAAGAGGACATTGATATTTTCCAAGAGGCAGGTTTGCAGCAAGGATCTGCTCACAGGGGAGGAGCAGAGACTCCATGAAAGCGCACTCCAGCAGTTCTGGCCTGCTTAAATGTCTCTTCAGGGTACACTTCAGCTGACTGAGAGGAGCTCTGGCCAGACCATAGCTAACCCCAGGATCTAGTGCTACCAGTAGAGAGAGGTTTAGGCACAGCTGAGAATCAAGCCTTAGGTCCCAACACCTCCTACTCGCGAAACCCACAAATGTCAGTTAGTAGCAAATGCAGACAGCGGTCTGCTTGAAGCAATCAGAAAATGGCAGATATTTCCTACAGCCCACCCAAGAGCTATGCAACAGCAACAATTTTGCATTAATGTGGGTCTGGGCTGCAGCTGAGAAATTGTCTTGAAGTGCAAGGATCCCAGTTTTAGGTCTAATGCTCCAAACCATGAAACCTCCCATAACTCACTTTGTAGACTAGCAAATTAATTGTTCAGCTACAGGAAAGCACTGACTGTCTTACCCCTTTTAGCTTCCCAGAGTCAGACTCTGAGAGCAGGGAGCAGAACATGGGAGCACTGGGAGCGTGGACTGGGCAATGGGACAAAACACAAAGCGAGGAGAAATCTGCTCAAAATAACAGTGATGAGTCTGAAAAGCACTCATTCTCTGTCTACATAGCTGGTGGTACTGACAAACCATACCTCCTTTGCTTTATCCACAATTACACTATCAAGCAGGCTTCTGGAAGTAATAAAAACTCTTTGTCTAGTATTGGTATACACTGAGATGTGAAATTACATTCAATGACAAAATGCAGGTTTGAGTGCTCTCTCTGGCATATACTAAGCCTGAGACATTACCATCAAGAGATGTGGTGAATATGTCGCACTCCTTCATTGCTCTCAGAACAGCATACGATCTCTGCTGAAAGGGCACTGGGATTTGCTGGTCAGAACCTCAGCTTAAAAGGGGCAAAGTACCCCCGAGTTGGAGAATGGCTCGTTTCTTGGTTACGAGCTCTTCACCCATCTTCACAGTTACAGAGACACAAGCCTGTAACTAATGACTGCAACAGGCTCACCAGAGACACTGCAGAATTCAGTGCTTTAGCACAACAGCAACTGCTCATTGCTGAGTGGTGATTATCTTGTCACACCAGCGTTTCCTTCTCTTCAACGGAGACGGTTAAGTTATCTGGAGAACGCCTAAAACACACATTTTTGAGAGGGAACTGTGAGGTGATGGATTATGGGAGACTGCCAACATAGGCACCGGAGCCGTTAAGACTGGCTGAGGTCTGATTACAGTTTCGCATAGCGTAAGGGCACATCCGAAGAGGTGTAATTTAAAGGCTTATTGCTCGCTTCCTACCCAGCATTGTGCGAGAAGGAAAAACCGCTGGAGTCTGGTCCATTTGAAATCACCTGTTTGTGTTCTACTACGGAATAGTATACAAAATCTCATGAAATGCCAAACAATGAAAATGCTTGGCTCATTCTGAATTGCTTCAAAGTGATCAGCCAGCAATTGGAAAAATAGAGCTGGAATTGATGGAGCATTCCCCGATAATTTGCTTTTTTTAACTCCCCTAAAGTAGGAAGCCTACATTTTGTTACTCTCACTTTCCTGAAGAGAACTAGCAATTTTCTTACGTGTTCCCTTATGCTATTTGTTTTCTGCCCTGCAAAGCTGCCACTAGCGCATGTATGTCTTGCAATACAGGATCTCTGCAAACCAAGAACTGGGTTAGGAAAATGAATGTCACCTTCTGCCACTGAGAGACAGAAGCTGGGAAGAAGCAGTTTTTATTTCCATAATGACCCTTGTTTCTGGCTCTGCTCTGTTACTTAGAAGCAAACTATTTCAGACACAGCAGCTAGGACTGGCGGAACATGTTTGTCGTATTAACTTCGATGCCGGCTCTATTCTGACCCAGATAAAGAGCTGAACAGCTGATTTAGGCTTTCTGAATTTTCACACGTGGGCCAGCAGGCCCTTTAGTTTAGCAATACAACATGAAGCAGGGAAAGATCTGGTTTTCACTTTGAAAATGCATTTCTTCACCAGGTTGTGATGAGGGCTTGGGGTGGTTTTGAGGTGTTTGCTGTCTGTTTTTACCAGCTCAGCTCTTGTTAAAGAGAGAGACAATTTTTATTCTGACTTCATAGCTTCCACATTCCAGTGCCAAACAACACCCACCCTGACAGCACCTCTCTCTTTTTTTTCCTGCCAAGATCTACCTGCCAGCCACTGTCATGTTGCTGTTCATATTCTTGTCTTTTTAATCCCTGAGTCCCTTTCTTCACTCACTACTGTCAGACACCTTGTGCAGGAAGCTGCACACCTAAAAAAAAAGCTCCAAGCCTTAAACATATCCACAGTCTGGTCATCAGGAAACACTAGTGCACCAAAGAAAAGAAAACTGTCCTCAGCCACAAGGAGCAGGCTGAGTCCCACAGCCACCAATTAAAAAGATGCCCTGATTGCCCTGAGTCAGCGTATTTCACAAGCAGACACACAGCATCATACATTTGCTAGAGGAAATCCGTGTTTGCATGAGCAAAGCAGAAAAAGCCCCAAACTTCGTGATCATTTGTAAATCCAGTGAGCACTTGAAACCCTCTTTGGGGCGATGAGTATCCACAGGGCACTGACACGGCTCTTTGCATCCCACCCCAGCTCACTTCGTCTTTCTCCGATTCAAAATCCAGCCCAGGAATCTGGAAGCGTTTGCTCTCTTCCCCACCAGCACAGTGCAAAGTCAGACTCCTTTCCTTCCCACCAGAAAGAAAGGCAGGTTCACAGTGGTATCCTGACTGCTAGGTCGGGTAATAGGAATTTTGCTTTGCAGCGGGACCTGGTCCTCAGAGGTGATCAGGAGCCGACAGTAGCCTGGGCCACAGCAGAGGTTGCTGGCCCTACCTGTTGTCCATGCTGCAAAGCTGGTCCCATAGTGGCAACCTTGGGAATACATAAAGTCTTCAGCTTCCTCGCCTAACAAGCCCCTGTCTTTCAGAAGCAGGATATTCCTTAACAGTTACAAAAGAGGGCAAAAAGGACTATCGGATTTAGGGTAAGGATTTAGTTTTAGGGGTGTTTTTTTTCCCGTGAAACAGTGGATTTCCTTTATTTTAAGCTCTAGACTTCCTGGCTGCAGAAGGTAGCTGACTAATGTGATGAGAGAAAGGAGTGAGCAGGTATTTTAAGGGTGCCGTTAAAAAAAAAAAAAAATTCTAAAAATACACTGTGACTGGAATCTTGCGAGTCCTGCTGAGATCAAGTGGAACATGCATCCAAAAAGATTACATGAAGGGGAGAAAGGAAAAATAAAATTAAAATAATTTCATATGGGGTAACATCTTCCTTAAAAAAAAAAACCCAGAAAGGCTGGGAGCCACAGAGGAAACACCAGGCAGTTTCACAGCAATTCCCTTGGGAGCTGGTTGCTTTCCTGAGACTCCTAATTAATTATACATGCTAGTGAAGAGATATAATGTGGCTTCGAATAAAATAAAAAACAAAATTTAAAATGAAAAAGAGATAGGGAGAGGGAAGACAAAATGATTTCGTTAATCCAAGTTTGAACTAATTTCACTTTAATCAGGAGCTGACAGGAAAATGGTAAGCCCTGCTGCTTGTCACATTCAGCAGAGATGCCCCCACTGTCTTTAACTGATAAAACATTTCACTGCTGACCGCCAGTGGGAGGAGAACATTTCCTTTAATGCTGTTGGGTGCAGTTTCAACAGATCACAGTACTTATTACAATCTGCTCCATGGTCATCGCTCCATCAGCCTAAAAAAATAGGAATTTTGTGAGTCTAAATCCTTTTTTTTTTTAAGGCTGTAGGACTATCCAACTCTTATAAGCTGCAATGACCTCCAAGACAAGGCCAGCCCAGGCAAATCTGGGTTAAAAAAAAGACTTTTGGCTCACCAAAACAAAGGTGAAAAATCTTTTCAGTTACAGTAATTTCAAATGGTTCAATATCAGATTTCTGCCTTACAAATCTCAAGTGTTCTGATCCATGGCCCTGAGTAATGTATAGAGTTCACAGAAACCATCTCCATCCTCTATATGGCCTCTTCCCCTTCTTTAGATCTTCTAGAATGCAGCCCACAGCTGGTGTTCATTTACCGAGTTTTATTTGTATTTCTCCAATAAAAAAAAAAAAAAAAAAAAAACAACAAAACAACCAAAAAACAAACCCAACCCTGGTTGCCCTTGACTTCAGTTATCAAAACAAAAATAGAACAGCACAATATCCCAAGAGCCAAAAGGGTATAGGTCCTCCCAAGCAAAACATAAAAGTCATCATATGAGCAATCCCCTCCTGTCCGTGCAAGTAGATGTGCTGTGCACCTCGCATTCTGACAGCAAGTCATAATCCCAGCTACTCTGGAACAAGGACGGGAATTTCTTCCACTGCCAAGAGCCCTTCGTAGATAAGGCTTTTCACAGAATCTCAAATGCTGCCACTGAGCAGAGCTCAGGTAATAAAGTACAAAAAGAGTGCCTCTTTCTTTTCTCAAGTAGGACATTTCAAACAACTTAAGACTTCAAGTGAGAGGGAACCTTTCAATTGAATCTGCATATTAACAGGCCGGCGGCTTGGGTCCTGGAGCACACGTGATACAGGCTGCCATGGAAAGGGACACCCTCTGCACCAATGCTGATTATACTCTTTGCATATTGATGGCCCAGGTGCCTTGCAGCAAGTTCTCATTGAAGCGGAAAAAAACCACCCAAATAATTATTCATCAGAATAGCCATCTGTAAATCTAAAAGAAATGGTAACAATACCTAGCTACCATGTCTCAAAATGCCATGCTGTATGTTCATATGCCAACAACACAGGATCCAACATCCTTGCGAGTCTCAGTAATTGTGCTTTAGGTGGCAAAGGCAGCATCTCTTCATGGATTCCAGTCCTTTCCATTTAAACCAGGACACTCTTGTGTTCTGGTTTAATTTTCTGCCTTTATACTATCAGAGAATTCTTATTTAGGGGTAAGAGGTCAGTTATTTTCTCCAAACACCAGGCTCCATCTCAGGCTTGCTGGATTTTCAAGCAAGCATCTCTGAGACTTACAAGGCTATTACAGACATCCTTCAAATCCCTCATTACCACTCCCATTTGCTGTGGTGCCTGTTAAAAATATGGAAATGACAGGCTATAATTTCCGACTATTTTGCTGATTAGTATTGGCAAATGATTTCCTTGCTCCTCTTCTTGGACCCACCCATCTGTGCTCTCCTGCCTTACCCCTAAGCTGTGAGCTCCGTGGGGAAGGAACAGCCCTTCTGTTACAAGTTCGCACATTGCTTAACACAGCAGGGGCCCAGTTCACAACTCTGCGGGTACAACTACCAACAACAGCAGCAGCAAACACAACCCATTTCTGCTCCTGCTCACTTACACCTGGACCGAGTGTCAGTATGTAGCCAGCGTGTTTGTCCAAATCTCATTTTATAGGAAACCTTGGGGTTGAGTCATCTCTCATCCGCAGAGATGAGATTTCTCTTTTCCCAGCCCATTTCCCCATGGCAGCAGACACTGGCTGCTCTGCACCAGTTAAAGACCAGATGTGCCACTGGTCTGACACCAGTTGGCAGCTCTTATGTCTCCGTAAAATAAGGGCACTGAAAAAAGCCAGGTTAAAACCGAAGGAATTCTCTGGGACCGACTGGAAATAGGGCAGTTGGATATGAACAGTCATGTAAAGAGGGATGGATTGAAACCACCAATTAACCTCAAGCAGGTCAAAGAGCTATCGCGGGCTAACACATTCTAGTGACAGATGACAGGGGCTGAATTTAAAGCGATGGCCTAAAAGAGAAAAATCATTATTTCGCACGCCTAAACTCCTGCATCAATCTGCCTTCACAATTAAGTGTTTTAGACTCTGTTTTTATCAAGCCATATTTCCATGCACAGCACTGTGACTCTCACTGCGGCAGCACAGACCTGACACCTGCAGTTAAACTTCACTCTTGCCAATGCATACAGAGCTATACATTGCAGAGTACAAAGCTCCACTTAGTTCTCAACACTTATTAAAAACATTGCTGCTTTAACTTTCTTCTGACTCCTCGAATAAACTGATTGCCTGGATTACTTTTGGTAAGCAAAACTTTGTAGTATTTAATGTTCTGCCTTAATTAATAGCTCTGAGTTTGCATCTTTACAGATGCACCTCCAGATCTCCCGACCAGATTTGGGTTGGCCAAGCCATTTCTCCTTACAAAACTGCTTGAATTTTTCTTCTTGTTTTAGAAGGACTTTTCACTCTCCCACTAACAGTTTTCTCATTTAAGGTATGTGCTATAGACTGGAGCTCTCTGAGCCTTTATTACCACTAGTTTTTTTAATCCACAACACACCAATGTTTTCTGCCTTTGTATTTTGCTCAATGTACCAACATTAAAATCTACACCATGGGGTTTGTCTGCCTGTTGTTTGCGATCTGTAAATTGCAACAGGATTGTGCTACATGACCCCACGTACCCAACAGGACTAGCATTGCCAACAATGTCGAACTAAAGACATTTTCTTTCTCCTGCAATCTCTCTACAGATTGCACTATTACTTTAATTTTATAAACAGCAACTCTTCTGCCCTTTTCATAGTTCCCCATCCATCCAGCACACTTTGAAGAACACATATATTGACAAATGGTATAGTTTCAGATAAAGAAATAAAATCCCATAAAATGGGGGTTTTTTTGTACTATACTCAAAAGTTAACATCACCTCCCATTTTTCTGACACATGAATGAACCTTACCTTCACAGGGCTGGTGAGAACACATATAGGGCTGGAACAGAAAAGAAGCAATAGAGCAATGTCTGCTGTGTCGCTGCTGGCCAGTTTCCCTGCAGGACGATGTGCAACTGCTCGTGCAGCCCTTCTCCAACCCGATCTCATCACTCAGGTCAGATTTACACCTGTCTCATCGTGCACGTGACGATGCCAGGGCAGTCACAGCAGGAAAGGTGACAGTCTCTCTTGGTGAATATACAATAACACAAAGAGGAGGTTGCTCATTGACAGTCAGACACAACTGAGCTCCCTCCAAACCAAAATCAATGAGCTGAAATGTTATTTTCTCTCGCCATTTACAGCGTGAATAGAAGATTGGCAAATGCCCTGCTTTTGTCCAGCCCTATGATTCTAAGATTTCTTCTTCTATCAAAAATGGAACATGTGGACAACCTCTGTCAAATCACCGGGAAAAGCACAAGCCAGATTCACATCTGTAGAACGCACAGCCTCATGCACATGTCCTCAATGCTCTTTCTGCCTTTGCTTCACATTCTGGCATCTTCCTCCCAAGCTGTCCCCAGCAATTCTGAACCTGTCAAGAAGAGGTTTTGCTTCTCCTTGCGCAGCCTCTATTGTACAGCCCTTGCATACGTGACAAAGGTGTCCTGAGAGAGAGGGAGAAGGCTAGGAGTTTAATGCAGACTGTGATGCACAAGAGCTATGTTGGGCTTCCCACAGTTCGAGAGAGGTTAAAAAAAAAAAAAAAAAAGTCAGGGCAAATCTAAAGTTAGACCATCTCTGCTGAAGAACAAGAAGTGCAACAGTGATTTGGAGTTTTTACTCCAGAATCCCACACTTCCAACTTGTAGCACAGGACCAAGATGATAAGAATTAGGCACGAGGTTCCTGAGGACAGGAGCACTCTTCTTGCAACAGCTGATAAAAGTCAGGTGTAGGCTGTCATTACCTTCTCTCACTCGTAGAACCCTTTTCAGATCACCAAAGCAAAATGGCACCAGGGCTAACACACAGACACATTTTGATCATTTCTGTTCTATATTTCTTTCACTCTGACAAATGAGATGTTACTTCTTCAAGTGTATTCTCTACTTATCAGCCTGGTTTCTTGTTTCACATTGGGTTTTGCAGATGCTATACTTTAAGGAGTCAGAGTATGATGGAGTGCCAGCTAACACTTGAATAAAACAGTCTCTGGATTCTAAAGATGAAAGGGAGAAAAAGAAAAAAATATGCCTTTTATGGGTATGTCAAACTTTATCCTCAAAGTGGTGTACTTCCTTCTGGGAAGCAGCTAGAATCTATTTGAAAGAATCTTCAATCTGTGCTGCTCACAGGGGGAAGGGGTTACTACTCCAGCTTTTCTCTACAGGCATTAGGTCACATATAGGGAAGCAAGGGAAATTTGTATCACTTGGTGCTTTGAATCAACTCTCCACGTATCTTTCTTAAAAGAGCACCTTGTGTAAGGTAGATTACTCCATTTTCAAAGCATAATAAACTTCCTTGAAGTATTTGTAAAGTAGGACTTGAATTTATCCCCCACCCCCTGCTTTAGAAGCCTATTTCTGGAACCATTCACTTTGTATTACTTTGATATCAACATCCGTTCTGAATGCAATTAATTCCACCTGAGATTCAAACTGTCCACTGGAAGTGCCCTTCTCTGCCTGTTGACTGGGCAGACTGCTAAGGAAGCAATGAGTTCTCCTACATGGGCTTCATGTGGGCCCCACGATAGGTAGAAAGACATAGTCCACAACCTCTCAGAGGGACACCAGAATATCGTAGCGCAAATTCACATATAGCTTAACGCATCCTGCCTCCTCCATGCAGAGGTGCCCTTCAACTGCCCCCTGTTGATATGTCCAGAGTGCAACGGGAGATGTCAAATGTGGGCTGAACCAGTTATCCAGCCGTTTGAATTAATGATGCTATCAGTTTTTGAGAAGCACAGAGCAGGGATTAAGCTCATCGGTCTTATTGGGACAGACTGGTAAAGGACATTTCCAGTAAAACACAGAACTGTGGACATGATGTCTTTCAAGATCATAAGATTTCATCTTCAGCTAAAGCTATGTTCTTTCACAGAAACTCAAAGTACTTCCAACTTGATCAGTATATAGCTCACACCTGTGCAGACAGTTCTTTCCTCTGCTACAGGTTGCTATAGGAAATTCCATGCCAGAGGCAGTCACACTGACCACCAGCTAATGTGATTAACTCCACATGCACAAAGTGACAGATGTTCTGTCTATAAAGCAACAGGAGTTTGGCATGGGAACATTTCTTACAGGCTGCAAATATCATTGTGAGCAGATCGTCTCATGTGAATATAAAAGAAATAAAGTACTCTACTGAACCATAACATGTTCTACAGTTACCCCAGAAGCTACAGAAAAATAATAAAACCCCAAAATAATTAAAGTATTAAATATAGTTCTGGGAAATGTGCTGGAACTCATTTTTAAAGCTATGTCTTGCTTTTCAAGCCATGGCAACTGTGGGAATCTATACAGAGGCTTGGATTACACAGAGCCTCTGTGGACTGGTGGGCAAGGGAGAGGTGATGAGGTGAGAACTGCAGGGAGGTTCATCACAGAGCTCTGCAAGTTATCACATGGAAAGCACACATCCACAGGTGTACACACTCTCCGCGGCTATGTGCATGAGTGTCTAGGAAACTACCACGCTAAATATATCAGATAATGCAAAGGGAGGCTGGGAAAAGATAGCAGATTAACAACCCAGAGCAGAAACCCTAGCTCCGGTGCAGTCCTGGAGGAAAATCACAGTGACTCCTTTGGGTGAGGTTTTCATCTCACTCGAGTCTGTGAGCTAGTTTCTTTCAGATCAAATAAAGAACTGGCAGTGGAAGATGAAGCTTTGTCCTAGCCTCTGCAAGTAAGACACGCACGTGAGTTATGGGACCCTTATGAGCTATGCTACGCTGGCTGGGTAGCGCTACTTCCGTTTGACCTGAATTTTTAGCAAATAAATTGTGACCTAATTTTTTTTTTGGTGCCACTTAAGTGAAAAACTTAATCTCTGATCAGTTTTGCAGAAATTGGATCGCAATGGTAGATTGTGCAAAAAGCCATGAAATCGACAAAATATGAGAACATACAGTAAATCTAATAAAAAAAAAAAATCTTATTGTTGTTCATGTTACTACTAAGTCTTCAGTCTCTTTTTATTTGCCGGAGGGGACAGACAACCTTCCAGGGTACGGGTCACTTGTCTTTTAACTTGGTACGTTTTTAATCAAGAGAGAGAGGGAGTGTGCATGTATAAAGAAACAAAAAGAAAAAAGAAAACAAACAAAAGATGGGAACATCCTTCAGCCTTTTGTTTCCATAACATCCACTGATATTTCACCACTTCTGTGGTTTTTCACTGCATTTAGGAAGTCACTGAAAAATGTTAATGGTCTGGTGGCAAAACAGCCATTGGGAATGAAGAATGAGCCAGCGATGGAATGAGGGTGTGCAGCTAATGATTTCCTACACGAGCTGATTAAACATTGCCCTTTCATCTCTTGCCACCTAATTCCCTCCACCGCTGATTTATGGAAAAAAACCCACCATGTATGGCTCCTGCAGTTTTTTTAGCCGGTAACAATTTAGCACCACAAGAGGCTTTTCCCCAGCTTCTAATGTTCTTATAATGAAGAAGAAAGAAAAAAAATAAAAAAAAAGGATGGGGGGGTGGGGGGGAATCACTGCAATGTCTTTGCTTAAAGGGCTGGGAAAAGGAAGCGAGGGAAGTTAGTCCAAAAAACCTAACAGAAATATCAAGGAGGGCACCAGGTTCAGCACTTGGGATCCTGTTTATGATGAGAGGATCATTACTTCACAGAAATCATTATCCTTTTCAAGGCACAGAAGACGACAAGTACAAGTTCCTATAAATGGAATCTGTCTGGTGCTATTTCAGTGGGTTTAAAAATAGCTCTACACCTCATTTTCCCTAATACAGTGGTGCCTGCTGCTAGGCCCTTTCCAGTAAAAGATTCACGACATTTCTTGAAAAATTAAGCAGAGAGGATAGGGGAAATCTACCTTCTTTCTTTTTCAGTCTGTCTTTTTCAACAGTAGGCCCAGTTGTAGAAAGAGAAGCGCAAAGGCAGAACGCTGTGCCGACAGCACGCCCTGCTTCAGTTGGCTGCGATCCCGCAAGGAGCAGGAGCAGACGTGGGACATCCTCTGTGGCATTGCCCGAGTTCACGAGGTACTGACGAAAAGCTGCTGTCGACCACCACTGTGTTCTCCCAGTGATTCCAGGCTGGGGGAAGAAATTTTTCATAGTGGGACTTGGTAGAAAAGGAGTTGCCACAGGTTTCTACCCTCCAGGAGGAACTAGCAGCCCATTAGCAAGGAGCTTACAGCAATTCAGATGCTATTTGCTTGGCAAACCATTTGGCACCTTAAAGCCAGACGCTTAATCTAAGCTGGTCAGTTAGCCAGCCTTATAGTCATATTTTAAAAAGAAAGACTGATCCCATCCCAGACTGGGTCCTCCTGCTGATTTCAGTGGATCCAGGACTCGGACTTTTCAGTGCACTCAGCTGGGTGGGCTTCTGCTGGGCTGATGTGCTGAAGCGGTTGTGAGTGTGAGACAGAAGCCAGAGCCAGGGAAGGAGGAGAGGCAGAGACGTGCAGCCAGGAGTGGGCAGCTGTTAGACTGGAAACCATCTAGGTGTGAGTTATAATGTATCTCAGGAATGTAGGAAACGACATATTAGATCAAACCCATACATATCCTATCTCTGACATCAATCAGTGCCAGGCATTTCAGAGGGAAATGCAAGATACCTCCTTTAGTAAAAGATGATTTGATCTGCCCTGCTGATTTTTTTTCCTTTTAACTCCAGTCTGGATTTGCACTGAAAAAAAAAAAAAATATTTAAACTGCTTCCTAAATAACTGCAAATTTCATACAAGTTATAGAAGTTCTATGTAAAATCTTAGCATTCCTGCTGTGCAAATCTTACTATTCACTATATGAATACTTCAGAGGTACTGCAGCAAAGTTATTAGTGAAAAATTATTTCACCAAAGTGAAAGATGCAGTTTGCATAAGTCACTGTATAGCTATTGCAAGGGAGTAAACTTCAATCAAGTTGTTTGAATTCAAGCTCCATATTATATTACTGGTATGATGGACTACTGGCAAGAGCTGATGAAGGTTTCTCAGAAATTGCTGTAAAATTGAACTGTGTCACCTTAAGGAGGGGTCACAGAAAGCAGGGAGAAGAGGCAGAGCAGAGAGACAGAGGTGGTGAGAGCGTGGACTGGAAACTAGGCTGGCTGCACTCACTGGTGCCACGAAGACAGAAGGGATAAGGCTTTTGCTGGCTTCTGTGAGGGTATGGCACATCCCAACCACCTCCTTGGCTGCAGAAAGCCTAGATTTCCCCTGTACTGCAAGGAGCAAAGAGACCAGGCTAGGTTTTCCCAGCAAGTGCCCTGCTGTCTATCTGTAGAGCTGGGCACTGATTTCCTGAAACTCATTTAAAGAGATGGATTTTTGACTATGTAGCATCTGAAAACATAAGATTATTGGAAACCAATCAACGTTTTTGCTCCATTTGAGTATAATAAAAAACAATCAACATTCATATACAAACAAATCTCCAGGATCAAACTGAGTCTCATTTAGATTTGACTAGAAGCCCAACAATAGTGACCACTGTGCCGACTGAGGACTTTTTTTTTTAAGCTTTCCAGTTCCTTGGAGAAAACCCTTACATCTGGATCACATCGAGTACAACAACTTCATCTTCGCGAGGGCTTTAGCTGCCATGGCTATAACATTGAGCCAGATCCTCAACAGGGAGAAATCAGGGAAGTCCATGAAAACCCATGGAGCTGCATCCATTTAAACCAGACACAAGACTAATAATTTCATAAGATCAATATTGAGCTGTAATTGAAGACCAGTTTGAGAAGAGACGTAGACTTTTCTTCTGATTTGCCTCTTGAGATCAACTGAATATATCTATTTGAATTTTCAAAAGCAACACAAACAAAGTTGGCCTAGTTATCTCCTCAATTATGGATGCCAAAAAATAGTCACCTATACCCACATATTTAATTCTTCTAACTTTCCACACACACACATTTTTTTTTCTTTCCTTGGAACAGACACTGACACCAGAGTCCATCATTCTGCAGAAATACTTCCCGGTTTGCCTTCTCTTCCCCAGACAGATATATGGATGATGCAATTTCCCCTGCCATCATTTCAGAATGAAAAGCTTTTGATAAATCTCAAATTGCAAAGGCATTTGTCCCTCTTATTCTCCCCAGCTTGTGCACTGAGAATATGCTACAGCCGAATGAAATCCAAGACAGAAAAGAATGTGTGTGTGGAGGAGGGAGAATGATTTAAACAACAGAAAGGGCACAGTCAGATTTCCCTGGAGTTCAAAAAATCACGTTGACCAAAAGGTCATCTTGGCATTGAAGGAAAACTGAAAAGTTCTAGGAGGAAGGCAACAAAGAAACTGTTTTGCATGAAGATATGAATTCCATTAGTAATTATGCATTGAAATAAAAGGTGTAAAATTGTCTATAACAAAAGACTTGTACTTCATGTACAGCATGCACACAGCTTCAGGGAATCGTGAATTCAGAGTGCCATGTTTCTTTTTATATTTATACAATGTCAAACTATGATAGCCCCAAATCTTAATTGGGGTCTGCAGGCCCTATCATAATAAGAATAACAGCAGCTATTTAAGTCACGACAAATAACGTATGTCAGTTTAAGTCAATCAAAAGCCTACTCAACTCTATATCAACAAGCTGCATGTGCAAAGGTAAAAATGAAGGAACGCATGATATACTTTTCCTGGATCCAGTCCTGCTCCCTCTGAGGCCAACAGCAGAACTCTTGTTGACTTCACTTACAGCATAATAGCGTTTATAAGAAAGAAGTATTATTTCCCTGTTGACGGTTCAGTCTTTGGGCAATGCCATAAATAGAAGCTTTGTATTTTCTTCTATGCCCTTTACCCTGTTGCCCAGAAAATGCAATTCTTGGATTTACAATTGGTACAAGCCAGGTGAAACAGCTCTGACAGAGAACGGCACAAGCCCTCAAT
Source organism: Alca torda (assembly GCA_008658365.1). Lineage (NCBI taxonomy): Eukaryota > Metazoa > Chordata > Aves > Charadriiformes > Alcidae > Alca > Alca torda. The sequence goes on from CM018083.1 coordinate 35,481,718, forward strand.
TCAGATTATTGACAAGTGGCAGGCCAAATGACAGGGGAGCAATTTGCACCACCAACATTTCATGGGCAAAGTAAGGTAAGAAAGCCTTGCTTTGGCATGTATAATTGCGTGAAAGTTTAGGAGAGCTATTCAATAATGCAAATTTCTAGAATTTCATCAAATTGGAACATACAACTACTGTGATTTTTTCCCCCCTGAAATAGGTATTTCATAACAAATAACATGTGCTGCATTATTAATGCTGAAATGGTATTAAAAATGGAGAAAAATAGTAAAAGTAATAGAAAATAAAACTAAGTCAACTTCTTTCCTAAAAAGAAAAAAAAGAAAAAGAAAAAAGGAATTTTGAAAAGGATTTGTGTCAAGAAAATAACTGTTCTAAGCAGATTCTTGGAAACTTCTTTGATTTGCTGAAAAAGATCCATTTTACTAAAGCTGTGTTTTCTCATGGAAAATGGTTTCAATTAAGTTTTCCTGAACAGCAATATGTCATATCGCATATGCAAGCTACAGCTGAGCGCTAGCGATTCCCATGTTTGCTTAGATATTTATGGCATCATTTATAGCTACTCCATTATGGTGAGAAATATTTTGACTTTATTCTTTAGATACAGCGCAATGGGGCCTAGACAGCTGACAAATGACAAACTGGAGCTAGTCTGTACTTACACCTAACATCTTTTTAGGATGTATTTCAACCACCTGGCTGCATTGCTTCCTCAGACCTGCATGCTGCACAGGGTTGCCCGTAATCATTAAAACCATAGTGCTAATCTGTAAACCAGAAAATCTCCCGTGACAGAGATGACAAATATGAATTGTATCAAAACCCAAGGCAACAGGCTCTATGTAAATCCTGGCCTAGATTTCCAACACGTCCTTGGAAAGTATTTTTATTATCATATATCCTTCACATGGTTTAAGAAGAAACATTATGCTACTGCTTTCATAAATTGTACATCTATGTCAGTTTAAAGAAGATGCAGCGCTGCCTTCCCCCATGCTCCAAGATGCTGTGCCAAGTGTTCTTGCAGTCTGGGGTTATACAGAGAAAAGTCTGTAAGACATCCAGATTACATAGTCTTCCTTGAGTAAAACTTCCATAACGCACTATGATAATGCTAATTGCTCATCGAGGTTTCAGAAAACACCGTGTTCAGAAGTGACTGCTGCCCTTCCATTCGCATACGCCTTACAAGGGCATTAAAGGTCTTTGTTGCAGTCAGCAGGTTTCTGCTGGCCTGGTTTGAGATGCACTGACAGCTGAGTCAGGCTTTCCAGCAGAAATATCACGTGTTTCTATTTCTCTTATAAGTGTTACCTGCGGAACAGATCTTTCTTCTCCTTTATCTTAGCTCAGTAGTCCTTAGTTGCTTAGCTCCTGGGAAAGTTTTGGATCAGGCTGGTACAGCGTGGAACAAAGTCAGGTGCTGGAGCTGAGCAGACACAAATGATGCACTCTGCTGTTATCTCTCTGGTTGGAGAAGGGAGATTCTTGGCTGGCATCGTATTCAGCAAAAGGGCAGATTTAGCAAAGCCATGTGCAAGGCTTTATCTGGCTTGTTTTTCCTAGTGCTAAACTCTCACACCTGCTGAATGGACTAAACACATCCATACCATCTCAAATTTAGGAGGATGAGACATAGTGGGTAAGGGAGAAGCGGTCCACCTCAGTTTCAAATATAAAGAGGAAGAAGAATATTAATCCAACATCTTTCTCTTTGCTGTGCCACATGCAAACAATCTGTTCCGTGGACTACCTGGTCAACCAGCCTGTTCCTCTGCTCACCATGTCTCTCGCTGTCCAATAAAACCCTCTGCAAGGACTAGACAACAGGTATACACAGCTCCTCACTTTGAGATAACTGGCTTTCATAAAGCTTGGGTTAGCAGTAACTAAAAATAATCAGAAATTATACCAATCCGTTCAAGATATTGACATACATGACAAAAAAAAGTCTTAAAAGACCTCACTGCAGAGGCCAGAATTTATTATTCCCATTTCTACAGAAAGCAAAACCAAAGCGCAAAGATGTAAGAGCCAGTTTTAAGCCCTTTATGAAAAATGCAAGAGTTGCTGGCTCTCAGCCATTGGATGTGAGGGAGAGCTCAGCCTAGAACAGCCCATTAACTTCATAAATGATCATTGTCGCGTGGTTTTAGTAGCATTTTCTAAATGGATAAGATTAAAAAAAAATATATAATCACAAGCAGCAACACTAGCAAAGCCCAAGTTGCTATTGATTCATCTAAGCCATTTTCTCTCTCTGCAGCAGCCCCAGTTTCCCAGTAAAGTCCTCCATGAACACCAAAGCACTGGAGCAAGTCCACAACAACGTGTAGGTTGACTAATGTCAGTATGCCAACTGGCCAGTTAGCCCACTGCTGCAAGTAGGACACTTACCAGCCAAGTTCTGCCTGCCCTCACCAGTGGGGGTATGACCAGGGGTCTCTCTACTCTATTTTGACCTGCTTTCAATACACTTTTAGGCTTTTCAGAAGATTTTTACCCCCTTTTCCAGGTTTGGTTGCAACTGGACAATCCATTCAAATATTATCATGGAAAGACAAACAGCACTGTCACTAAGTTTTTTTTTAAGGACACCAAGTGATGAGCAATACTGCTGGCATTCACCAGTAGCCCTGCTGGCTAGATAAGGCGAAGAGTCAGTGTACAACAAAGGACCAGTTTTATTCTGGTTTTTGAAGATGGTTAATGAGAATCTTGTCTGAAGACAAAAAAAAAAAAGTGGTGCTGCCCTGATTTAACTTTTTTATGCATCAGGAATTTAGCCTGTGGTATCTTCAGCCTCTATTTTCATTAACATTTGTTCAACCATTAAGAGTAGATTCATCAACTTTTCCCTTAATTTACACAAACATACAGAACTCCAAACCACCGCCTCATTTATGCAGCTGGAATATGTCTGCTAAAATATGGCAGGAAAGAGAGATCTTGAGAATAACACATTAAGAGACATGGAGTGCAGTGGATAAGGAGGACAACCTGATGCTTACCAGCTTTCTACTTACCATCCCACAGCCAGCCCAAGGGTTGGCTCCTTTTAGATCTGGCACTTGGGTTTTGTTGTCTCTGTCTAGCCTGGATCTACAGGTTGAGATATTAAAGCCAATGCAAAATGATGGATGTTCTTGTGTTCTACCATAATTTACTCCTTAGTTTTTCTCAAACTGTCCCCTGATTTATCTGTTCTGTGGTTGTGACCCTCAGCTGCTCATTAGTTAGGAAGGTCACTTAGAAGATTTTTCTGCCAGCTTCCACTGTGTATTAGCTCCGAGTTCTCCCAGTGCTCAAAGAGAAAGCCAGCCTAAACTTCAGTTACTTGTCTCTGACAATTACTAGGTAGAGACATGCGCATATATATATATAAAATGGTATTTTTCTTAATATTATTTTCACGGAATCACAGAATGGTTCGGGTTGGAAGGGACCTTAAAGAACATCTAGTTCCAACCCCCCTGTCATGGGCAGGACACCTCCCACTAGACCAGGCTGCTCAGAGCCCCATCCAGCCTGGCCTTGAACACTTCCAGGGATGGGGCATCCACAACCTCCCTGGGCAACCTGTGCCAGTGTCTCACCACCCTCACAGTAAAGAATTTCTTCCTAATATCTAATCTAAATCTCCCCTCTTTCAGTTTGAGACCATTACCGCTTGTCCTATTGCTACACTCCCTGATGAAGAGTCCCTCCCCATCTTTCCTGTAGCCCCCTTTAGGTACTGGAAGGCTGCTATAAGGTCTCCCTGGAGCCTTCTCCAGGCTGAACAACCCCAACTGTCTCAGCCTGTCCTCATAGCAGAGGTGCTCCAGCCCTCATTTTGCAGTACAGCTTAGCAACCTGAGAAAGCAATGAAAACCATTAAGGCAGATAACGTACAGGCATGGAGAGCTTTGACTCAAGAGTAACATTCTTCTGGGGAAACACGCTCCTGTCTTCTGCATACGTGTGCGTGGTTAACACTTGATGGTACACACAAGGTCCTCTCTCCCTCTTTCAGCAAACAGCAGGTTATTTCACATGATCTCACCTGCACTAACACAACACTGTGGTCATCATGGAGCCGCAGCTGTGTTGTAATCAGCTGTGCTGCGGTTGTGTCAAATAATAAAGTAGAGCATCTCTTTTCAAGCTCCCAAAGAGATCTTCTGAGCACCATACATCTAATTTAGTTTTTGGCAAGTGAATATAGGCAAAGAAAATCCAGTTTTGATTTAGAGTAGTAAACCAGTACTTGCAACTCCTTAAGAGTATGATCTCATGATTTCTTATCAACCAGACAAGTCTGATCCTGGATGATGGAAAGGCCTCTAAGGAAAACCCAGATGCTGTAAAGAACCATTAATTAATACGGGACGGTCTTGCTTGTTAGTCTGTACTGAACCAGTGCCCAACATGTAGCTGTCTTTTGGATGAGATATAAAATCAAGGTATTGATAACCCTGCCCTGTCCTCTCTCACAAGTACAAAACTTCTAAAATCCATGATTCTGGCTAAATTCCAGTTAAGAAGATTGCACTCTGTCTACATAAAATACTACCGTTGCTTTTCTCTTTACCTGTTAACAAATTTGATGTAGTTCTTGATGGAGTAGAGCAGTTGCTGTGTTCCACCCCAGAAGTGTTGCATTTCAGCAGGGAGTGAGCAATCTCTTTGTATGCTGTGAGAAAAGCCCTCTGGGATTCTTTCGAATGAAAGGAGCTAAATAAATCTCAGTTATTGCTATTATGACTTTCTCCGGCATTTATCCACAGAATAAATGGATAGGTAAGTTGATTTTCAGGCTGCTCTTCATTATTTGCTGAACAAAACTACCTGAAAGTGCTTCACTATTACTTATACAAAATTTAATTTGCTGACTAATAGACCCAGGCAACTAAAGCAGGCAGAATTCTATAATCAACATAAGGAGACTTGTATTTATTAGGTAGTGACTGGGGACTCCCAGGGACACAAAGGTTCTGTGAACTTTCCAAATTGCGTATCGAGCTTTTGTAAGATTCCCAAGCCTCATCTGAATTCACAGAACTTTTCTTCCTCTGTAACTCATGTTCACATGGCCAGATCCTCGTCCCCACTTTGGCTGCTTTGAAATCCACTGCTGGCTTCTCTCATACCTGGCTGCCCACTCTTACAGCTTTCCCATAAGGAAAAATGTCTAAAGAAATAGCTTTGTGCAGCCCCAATGTCTTTATGGCCTCTGTTGCTTAGCTACCAGAAAGGTCCTACATGGCTACTGATAGCTGGCACAAATATGAGCAGCTTGACACCGCTTTTCTTTGCACTCGAGCCCTGCTGGATCTATTCTTCATCCTGCTGGTGTTTTATTTATATTTCACTGGATTTACTCCTAACTCCTCTCCTTGGCTCCAGTTCTCAAATTCAAGCCGGTAGAAAACGTAACCACAGATAGCCAAAGTCTAGCTGTAGAAACTTCAATCTTTGAGACCATCCAGAGGCAAACAAACATGCTCCTCCTGCTTAATACTTCAGGAAAGCAGTTGAGAGCACAACCCAGGCATGGATCATGTTCACACTACTTCTCACACCTTGTCCCAGCAAAGTTAACAGTAGGAACGTTCCAAAACCAGAGCAATAAGGTGGGATCAGATTACCGGAGATTCAACATCAGCCTTCTGCCAGACCGTGGGTAGTCATCCTTTCCCAGCTATTTCCTGCCTCGCCCAGAAGCGTTCCTTTCACTGTATGAAAGTTTGCAGGATGCAGCTGACTACTATAGCAGGGTAATATCACTCTTTCAGGCAAGAAGTCTATTCTGACCCAATAAGAAAGGATACTAAGAGCAACTGCTCAGGAGAGATGCTTTCAGATCAGGTTACCCACCACGGAATCACAAGATGAACCTCTAAGGAAAATAGTTTTTCTACTACCTGATCATCATTCATTACGTATGCTCCTAACCCCTGAAGGATAAGCCTTGCTGACTGAGCCTGTCCCTTCAGATACTCATTCTAGCACCTTTTGATAATCCAGGGGTCCCAAGCAAATCCATATTAATAATCCATGGATGACTTGCCCTTCTACATTAGATGCTCAGATAACTTGGCAGGGGGATGAATAAAGATATATGTAGGCACCAAAAGGGCAACCCTTTTGTATTCATTCTGAATACACTTGGACTACTGAAATGCTAGAATGATTCTCAAAGGTCTGGTGGATCCTTGCACTATAAAGGTTTATAGCATCTCTCATAAATCTTTGCCCCAGAAGCAATACACTAATATTGCAACGCTTAGTCTACAGAGCCTGCCTGCAGCTCAGTAACTGACTCAGGTCAGGTACTTATCCTTATTGATTAAAGAGCCTGTGCAACTCCACTAATTAATTTTCATAATTAGCAGCTACCTTTTAAAAGTTTGTTTTACCTTTACAGCTATCCATCTCCCTAAACAGCAAATAGGAGGTGGAAGTATCAGGATTCTATGGAAAAGGGATTCTTTTAAAGCCTTATCTGCACTAACCAGATAGAAACAAAGACTATAACAGAAACTTGTAAAACTTCCCCTTAAGTGTGGTGCTAAATTATTTGCTACTTCAAGTGGTTTTGTCATAGAAGCAATCATATTTCTTTGTATAACTAAACTTTTGAAGATAGTTTCCTATCTTCCCCCAGTGCTGGGAAGTTAGAAGCGACCAGTGTATCCCTCCTCCCTGCAGGATTTGATGTCAAGCTGCTCAGAAGACAGGCCTTTGCGTTACCAGGGGCAGACAGAGATCTTGAGCCAACTACAGGAACACAAGGCTCTAGGCCAAAAGAGAAATATGAGTGAGTCATTGCACAGGGACCCACCATGACTCTGTGATGGGTGCACAGCTGACTCCAGAGAAGCGATGTGCTCGGAGGGGAGCTTCCACCGTACACGTCGAGCCAAGTAGAAGGAAAAGGAATCACACCACATGAACTATTAATCTAGTGCTCAGATCTGAAACTGAGTAGTCTGTGCATTTAATGACTAGACACTAGCCTCTGTCACAGCAACTAAAATGACAGCCGGTAGATGGAAGAGGTCATAGTTTAATCAATTCTCTCTCTCTTTGTTTTACATAACTGAGGGTGATAGGCAGCTAATACGTTTCACAGCCATGTGATAAATTGCACTGTCACCTGCACTTTGCCTGATACTCCTTCTTTGTCAAGGCTATTTCTACCATCCTTACTCTCACTCCAGTGCAACTACACCAAAAGTCACAACTTCTTTCCTCTGACAAGTGGAATTTTTCCATCAGTCTGTCTCGTGCACAAGGCCTAAGATGGGGTACCTGTAGTGTTAAACCACTGAGAACTTTCATGGCTCCAATCAGAAGCTCTACGCTACTGCCAAAAGGAGCGTCTCAACTTTGCCCTACAGCTGTCAGCGTTTGTTTCTTGTTGCAGAAGGGCCAAAGAAGCAGAATTTACAGCCATGAGAATTTCAAGCAGAAAGAAAAAGATTTGAGTTTTCTTAGCGTTAAGTTTCTCTTTCCCTAAATCTTGTATAAGTCAGACTCTTGTTAGCCAAACATTCATTTTTACAGGCTGTGTGACAAAAGAATTCCCTGGCACTTGGAAGGATGACTTCCCATACTCATGCATGCCTTTGCCATGCATGATAAAGCAACTATCCCAAAAGCAAAACTAAAAATCATTTCAGCTTACTGAGACTCTCCCTTAGCTCCTGTAGGGAGACTGACAGGTGTATTGCCTGTAGTCCACCAGCCTCCTGGATCAGTCACGCTTCAGGGACATGGCTTCTTTCTACCCCTTACTCACGGATCCATGGAAGCAAAAGGTGGTGGCGTATATGCAAACACTGAACTGGTACATTGCCAGGGTCCTGAAATTTAGACATATCCATACAGAGCAGAATATAAACAGAAGCAAATTCTAATTCCACAAGGGCAATATTCTACTTACATATTTGGCCAATTCATTACCTTTGACACTGAAGTAATAAATACCAACTGCCTCCATAAAATAAGGTTCCCAGGCACTGAATCGAACTTGGTTCAAATTGTGGATGAGTGCTGCACTATTTTCCTGCTCTCTGGATTCAGCCATCATGGGTAAATATAGCAGCAGCATGATTGGAAAATTGCCCTCAAAGGTGATAAAATACAGGATTCATCTGACTTTGATACGTCCCTGAAAATGGATAGTTGTCCCTTCCCACTTGGCAGCCCAGGACTTGGAGACACACTGCAGGAAGCAGAATATATTCCTGGAAGGGCAGAACTTCTCCCCTGCTTTTTTGCAGGCATCCTTTTCTGACTCCCTATTTCTTTCTTCTCTCCAGTGCTGTGATGTTTTCCTTTTTTTTTTGCTTTTTGCTTCTCCTAAGAGGACTCCAAAGAAGGTGTTTTGCATTGCAGCTTTAATTAGAAGCCAAGGTACTATAAGCCTCATTTCACAGAAAGTTTAGCATCAGTATGCTCAGAGTGCGAGCAAAACGCAAAGCCAGAGAAGCGCTCCGTCGGAGCAGGGCAACGCTGCGCAGGATAAGGCAGGAGTTTCTATGCCTTTGCTTCTGTTTTCACAGTTTTGTTATCTCAGGGCACCAAATCCCTTCCCCCTCCACCCTGAGCGAAAAAGAATAGCAGTAAGAAGAAAAAAAAGGCTTTTTGCTTTACTTTGATTATTTTTTAGTGAAGTTCCATGTGGTGGGAACAAGAAAGCTCTAGAATGGCTGACACCAAGAGGAGATGTCAAGCGCTTGCCACTTCATATTCAGAGAGGTATTCGGAGTATCTTTAACAAATTCTTTCCCTTCACACAGTCTTTGCCTCAAAAAACACACATTCTTAATGTTTCTTGATGTAACTCTTTGCTAAAAGACAAAACATTAACAAGTGTGATGGCAGATGGATGTAGGGGAAGATGTGTTTACACATGTAAACACTCTATTGGACTAGAAGGTGATTTAGCTAAATTGGGAAACAGATCAATTTCATCTAATTTAATTTGGATCACTGTTATTCAAGAATCTGAATTGTGCCCAAATCCCAAAATGGGCTATAATCCCTGCTTTTTTTTCTTTTAAACAAAAAACTTCTATCGCCGTTAAGGCATGGAAATACTTCTAATAAAGCTGAAACAAAAATTTATGACCAATTAAAACAGAGGAGATAATTTTAGGTTACTAAATAGCACTTTCTGAACCTCAAAACCTCAGGAAAGGAAGAACGTCACAGTTTCATTTGTGACTCAGAAATGGGGACAATACATTAATATACCACTTTTCAGGATAATGGAGACAGGCTGTTATCAAGTGCCACTTATCATCACCATTCGACATTTAAACGATTCCTTCTGAAATGACTCTTTCTATACCCACAAAAATTACAATGAGTAATACAACTCTGCAACCTTTGCCTCTTTTCCGCTTGCAAAAATCTGGATGTAAGACTGTGATTTTTCTTCAGTGTTTTGCCACATGCACTTAAGTCACAGAGAATGATTCTATTTTGTTGCTGGAAAAGCTGGGCTTTCAAAGTCAACAATGCACACAATCGCGAGCTCTGCATTTCCTTCCCATGGCTGTTCTATAATCTGTTCTTCCACCTCCCTCCGTCCCAGCTCAGCCCTACCCGGGATGCTGGCAGAAGCAAGACCGAAGGAATGCAAACATGAGCAAACCAAACACAAAAAATTCAAACTCGCTTTTGTTGGAAATGTTTTGCGGTATTTAGCTATCTTTTCTCTTTGTTGTTATGACACAAAGCCATGGACACTGGGCAGATAAATACTAGGCATGATGACATTAAGAGCATCAAAATAGTGGAAATACATTCTTCGGTTGTAGTTCTTTACATCAAAAGCTGAAAGGCATATACTGCTTCCTTTGTGTCGTGTTGTACAGAAGAGGGAAAGACCTAATTAAAGCCACTGAATTTTGTTGGAGCTTCCATGATACTCTTATATAAGTAAAACAGTTACTCCACAAGAACAGAAAATTCTGCCTAGAGGTTTTTGTTTCCGTGTTCTCTGTTGGTATAGCAGCTAAGAAAGTAGCCAGTTTGACTGAAAGATCGAAGATAGTACTCCTGGTGCCAGAGGTACCTACATGACAGGGGAAAAAAAAATAATCATCCTTTCATTTGTAAAGTGAGCAAATTGGATTTGGGCATCATTGACAGAGACTGAACATGACACCCCACAAAATAATCCTTACTGCCACTTTTCTGAACTATAACTATATTTTAACACAGTGGTAAAAGGCAAGCAGAAGTCAACACAATTACCAGGACTCTATAGAGATCAGCACTGGTTTGGCTTTGTCTCAGGCTTATCTGAGGGAGCCAGGTACTATTTTCTGTTCTTATTTTAAAAGTAATCCCCTCTTTGGTATGTATTACAAATGCCGGTTAGAAAGCCTTGGCTTCATATAATGTGTCCAGAACAGAGGAAAAAGAAAAGGCCAAAACCATAAAAGAAGAAACCATTAGAAATAGGAAGCTGTTGACATAGGCTAAAGAAAGCGAGAGAAAACAGAAACAAATGCTCCAGGAACTCCCAAGTCACATTCTCCAGGGTTTTCCAAAAACATTTGCTTTAGAGTTTATCTAAGTTCTTGTACAGATCCTCCAAAAATACATGTGCTGGGCAAAGAAGGCAGGTTCTCACATACACAGTAATACAATACAGCAATCAAGGCCCTGTTTCTCAGCACTAAGGGATCTGTTCTTTGTTCCCTCACTAGGAACACAGCTCTAACAATAGCACGGGGTTCAGAATGAATCAGAGTCCCTCTCTCTGTGCTTTCAGGGACAGGATGATGCCTAAACATAATCAACATGTGCCAGCGTGAACCTGCAGCACATACCGTAATTCTAGTCTATGGCTGTCAAATAACTCGGCTATTACGCTTGCTATTACCTCCCAGTTTTTCCAGTCCTGCCTCACTTCCCAGCTACAGTCCTCTCCTATCCCTGCGCTCAGTCCCAAGGCCCAGTGCTTCATGAAAAAGTTCAGCCTTGAAATCTTGATATCAGTTTGGAGTATATGCAAGGCAGAGGATCTCATCCGTCAGTTGTGAAATGGAACAAAGTCTCTTCCCAGAGTATCTGATGGACCTTGCAATTTAAGAAGAGTAATTTCAAGTTTGTATTATGCTTCCACAGCAAATGACCTACGGAAATTTATTGTGAGCAGAGGAGGAACAATAAGGGAGGGAATACAGAAATCTGTATGAAGAATCTTGTTCTTTTCTTTTTCCTTCCTTCTCTTGTCTCTGTCTTTCCTAAGGTTATTCTTTGCTTTAAAACACTGAACCTACAAATTTGTCTACTACTTCCCTGAAGGACTAAAGAATAAAATCCCAAGAAAATGATTTGCCTTTTTTTTCTGTTATCTTCTCTTCCCTCTTAACATTCAGCCAAAAGGCTGCATCTCAGAAATTATTATTATTCTCCAAATTGCAGGCAGGACATCAGAGCACCTTTTGCTCCAAATAGATACAAAACATGATTAGATACAAACATGATGAAAAAAATATGAAAGTATTGAAATTTCCTTGCTCAAGACTGCATTCTCTCACACACCGTGCACTTGGAGTCTGATCCAAAGCTCACTGAATTCAAGAGAAAGACTCATGTTATATTCCGTTGTCTCTGGATCAGCCCCTTTCACCTCATGCCCACCTCAGTCTAAGTCTGTATTCACAGAACAGTTTTCATCCCTTCAGGTAGACAACGACAATTAGAAATGGTAGAAGCTCCTATTGTTCTTCTTTCTACCAACGCAGGTGAGGTGCAGTTCCAGTGAACAAGTGCTAAACACGGCTGAAAAGGACAAGTCCCCAAGTCACAGAACTCCACCTAAGTTAACATCACCCCACGTGGCATGAATTAAATAACGCTTGTGTCCTCCTCCTATTCTGGAAGCGAAGCAGCCAAAAGCCTTGGAGTTTATGTCAGAAATTACCTGCATGGTTTTAAACACAGCCACTTTAACTAAAGACATCAACTGATGTAAACCACCCTGAGCCCCACGTAAAGCTGTGCTTACCTAACATGGCACATAATTGTGTCTTAAGTTCGCACCTTGAGAGAAAACAAGGCAACTTTGCGTGTGGGCAGTCTGGAAGAACTAGAGGTGCTCAGCTGATCCTGCTCGCCTCTCAGGATTTGGCTGCCACTCAGCTGCTAAGTGGTATCAAAAGTACAGTTGGTGAATACTGCTAAATACCAAGGATCCAAGCTATTGTGGGACTTAGCTCCCAAAACTTTGACGAGAACTAAGAAATACAAAAGCACAATGAATTGCTCAGGGCTCTACAAGTTTAAACTTGAGATTTTAATTAAGAGTTCTTATTAAGGAATTTGCAATCTAGTATAGAAACCCATGCATGAATGATATTTTGCAAGTATTTTGTCCTTTAAGCTCTCTTATGAACAGTTCTGGTCCAGAAGACCAAAAGTTTCTGGACCAAAGTGAATGCGGGTATGGCCACCACGTACTGCCATACTTCGTTTTCCTTTCAGTTTCTCCCTTTTGTTAATTTATTTGTTTAAGCTCATACCTTCTTTCTGTCTTTCTCTGCACTTCCCCCAGCCTAGATAAGGCTGGTCTTTATTTTTCATTGGTGTCTGTCCTGCTATATAAAACTGCACATCATGCTTTCTATCCTATGGGGTATGCACTTTCCAGCCGTCTATAAATCAGTATGAGCTAGAAGTTGCTGTAACGAGAGGAGACACAGACCCAACAGAGTGCAGCTACAGATTTCAATCTTCAGACACTAAACACTAGGGAAAATTGATGATATGCTCCAAAACACTGAGGCATGCACACTCCCACACCTAAACACACCCACCTCCATATGTACACACAGAGATGCTGTCTGCTCTATCCCAGTAAGCCCATAATCTTTGCAAACAATGTTAAAAGTTTAAACTTCTTGATTGAAGAGCGTACTAAAACAGAGAATTCTTACAGGGAGCCTAAGAAGCCTTCACTGGAGAGAGCAAACAGGCTTTGTAGACATGGGATGCTCCAACTCGTCACACTGCTGAGAAGTCTTCTTGCTACCGTGGTTCTCACAGTGTTCAGAGAGTGACTAAACACTCAATGCTCTAGACTTGAGTCCCATTTTCCACAGAAGTGGTGGAAAGAAGCATCAGAAATTACGTCTTCAGCATAACATTTATGTACAGCTCCTAGGACAAAGAAGGCCGCTGAGGACAAACCAACAATTGGATAGGAATGAAGTCAGCTAATGGTCTTTGGAGACAGGCAAGAGAATAATCACAGAATCATAGAATCTTCACAGTTGGAAAGGACCTTTTAGATCATCAAGTCCAACCATACACACACAAAAAAACCCCTACAATCTGTATCACTAGAGCATGCCCTGAAGTGCCAAATCTACATGTTTCTTAAATACCTCTAGGGATGGTGACTCAACCACCTCCCTGGGCAGGCTGTTCCAGTGCCTGACCACTCTTGCAGTAAAGTAATTCTTCCTAATATCTAATCTAAACCTCCCCTGCCGCAGCTTCAGACCATTTCCTCTGGTCCTGTCATTATTCCCCTGGGAGAAGAGGCCAACACCTACCTCTCTACACCCTCCTTTCAGGGAGTTGTAGAGGGCAGTGAGGTCTCCCCTCAGCCTCCTCTTCTCCAAACTAAACATGCCCAGCTCCCTCAGCCTCTCCTCATATGGCTTAGCCTCCAGACCCCTCACCAGCTTGGTAGCTCTCCTCTGGACATGCTCCAGCACCTCAATGTCCCTCTTGAACAGAGGGGCCCAGAACTGAACACAGCACTCGAGGTGAGGCCTCACCAGTGCCGAGTACAGAGGCACCATCACTTCCCTACTCCTGCTGGCCACGCTATTCCTGATACAAGCCAGGATGCTGTTGGCCTTCTTGGCCACCTGGGCACACTGCTGGCTCATGTTAAGCTGGCCGTCCACCAGCACCCCCAGGTCCTTTTCTGCCGGGCAGCTTTCTAGCCACTCTTCCCCAAGCCTGTAGCGTTGCTTGGGGTTGTTGTGACCAAAATGCAGGACCCAGCGCTTGGCCTTATTAAACCTCACACAATTGCCCTTGGCCCATCCATCCAGCCTGTCCAGGTCCCTCCGTAGAGCCTTCCTACCCTCAAGCAGATCAACACTCCCACCTAGTTTGGTGTCATCTGTAAACTTACTGAGGCTGCACTCAATCCCTTTATCCAGATCATTGATAAAGATATTGAATAAAACTGGTCCCAAAACTGAGCCCTGAAAACACATGAACATGAAGGTGTACGGCTTTTTCAGAAGGGACAGGCAAGGGAATCAGAGACTTGTATGTTAAGGCATTCACGCACTTCCTCTGTAATACTGATTAGAGTGGGAAATGGATTTGCTGACAGTGCTTGCACAATGATTAAGGGCAGTAAGCAAACGAGCACTGTGACAATACTGGTACCCTATATCACTGATGGGATCAGTCATGAGGGCCTGCCAATAAAGCTGCTTGCATTTGAATGTGTCATGTTTACGCTCTGTGCAGTGCAGAATACCAATAAATTCATATGAGGAAAAGTTTAAATGTTTACGACACAGAACTAATAGGATACTGTAATCAAAAGCTTAGCAGGGTAGCTGACAACACTCACTGCAGCACGAGGTAGTGAATGGCCAATAACAAATGAAATAAAGAACTACCTACACTTCAGTGAGAAGGAAAAAAAAAAAATAAAATTATTCGCTGACACTGACCAGTGTCAATGCTATTGAACTTGTTGGATTCCCCCAGATTCTACAAGGTAAACCAAGGGTACCCAGCACGAGATCTGAAAGCAAATCTTCATGGGTTTACAGTCATCAGGCATCCAGCTGGTATAATCAGATGATTCAGTAGGCCAGTTCTGGGCTATTACAGAGCATCAGCCAGACTAAAGGAGCGTCAATACACCTGAATCTACCTCCAATCTACTTTTAATGCCTTCAATCGACCAAAACTCCTGTCAATACCTTCAAAGAATGAAGAGACTTTGGGAAACAGAACTTGCAGAATGAGAGATAAAGCCAAGGTCTTCAGATAAAATGAGCAATGGTTTTGCTTGTCGTTTTGTAATGACAAGCTTGTGATGAAATTTGCAGTCTGTGTTTGAGCTATACTTTAACAGAATAATGTGGTTTTATTCATCTTGTAACTTTGCCTGACTCCAGGTATGATTTCCTGGCAAAGCTGACTCTGAACAGGAACTCCATTCCCTTCAGAAGAAACGAGCTTTGATATCTAGCAGATTTTCTCACTTCTAAAGACCTTGTCAACCCAGCACAAGACATGCAGTTCTCAAGCATTAAAGCACAAATTCACATTTTCCTTGCAAGTAGTGTTAGAAGAGAAAAACAACATAAATTCCAGAACCGTGACAGGTGCTTCTATGGAAGAGCTCCACCAAAGTTTAGAGAAAGAGTAAGATCAAGTGGATAAGGCTTTATGTAAATCTTCCACAGCAGAGAACTCAGTGGAGATGGGTGGATGAGGATCCTTAAGAATTTTCTTTCTATAAGAAGACTTAAGAACAACTGTACATTCCTGAGAAAAATGATAGGAACACAAATTATGATATTACAAAGAAAAATAGCCAAAGTGTTAACAGACCAACCTGGTCATACCACAAGTTCTTAATTGACTTTAAACGTATGGCAAAGTACAAATGAAGTTGAAAAAAAGGTTTAAAATAGATTACTATGTTAGTAGCTGACTAGGTTAACACTAATGACTGCAGAAGTACAGAAAGAACAGCTAGGAATAAAGCTTGAAAAATGAAGGCACGAAGTGAGATGAGGCTGGCAAAAACATCACACAGGAAAGGATATCATTCTTTAAGTTTATTGGTAGTAAAAGGCAGCATAAATTGTTAGTCCACTTCCCAGAGAAGGAAAACCTATTGACAATAAGGCTGAGAAGAGTGATTTTGCATCAATTTTCATAAAAAGGTCAACTGTGATGAATTAATGTTGTTAAGAACTAACAAATGAGTAAAGGAAGCCTAGAATACAAAAGGAATAGGTTAGAGAAGTTGCATAGCTTAGATCTTTCCAAATGAGCTGAATTTGCTACATTCCTCTAAGGAACTGACTCAATCAATCTCAAAGCTGTTAATGATTAATTTTTTTAGAACTTAGGAAAGATTGGTGATGAAATAGATAACTGACACAATGTAGTAACTATCTTCTGAAGACAGAAAAAAGGAGAAAACAGCGAACGATAGACCTGTCAGCTTAACTCCAGTTCCTCAGAACAAAGAAACAACTTGGAAGTACCTAGGAGAAAAGAAGTGGGTATCAGTCAACACAGCTTTGGCAGAAACAAATTATGATGACCCATTCTAATTTGCTTCTGTGAGAAGGTATCAGGGGAATAGCCAGTAGACAAGACGTCATATAGTAAAGTTCTCTGAGCAAGTAAGCAGCACAGCCTAGATAAACTCCAGGAGAGTGAATATATAAATTTTTTAGAAAACTGTACTCAGAAAACTGTTCTCAGTGTTTCGCTGTCAAAATGGATAGATGTGTTGAATAAGCTTCTGCAGGACTCAGTCATGGATTTGATACAATTCAATATTTTCATTAAAGATTTAGATAAAATAGGAAGTATGTTAATTTGATTCACAGATGAAACCAAAGTAAGACTAAGACTGTATTAAAATTCAAAATCATTTTGACAAACTGGAGATGTAGCCCAAAGAAAACAGTTGCAATTCAAGAGGGTCAAGTAAAAGTTACTACAATTAGACAGGAATAATCAATGATAGAAACACACAAATGAGGAGCAATGACAAGGTAACATTTCTACTGGAAAAAAAAAACCAAACCAATTTGCATTATTGAAGATTACAAGCTGAACATGAGCCACCCATTCCTTTCTGTTACAAAAATGCAAACAAAATACTGGGTGGGTATAAAAAAAGAATGTAACCTGGAAAGACATACAAATTAATCTGTTCTCTTTCGATCCAGCACTATTAAGTTCTCCACTATAGTTCTGTTTCCAGTTTGGGCAAAGCAATTCAAGGAGGACTTGCCCCTACTGAAAAGGGTGCAGAGGACAGCACTGAAAAGTAAATAATCCGTTCTTTATGTCTAGGCTGGAAAGGGCAAAAAATAACCGGGAAGGACTTCCTGTAGCAAGACAGGGCTCAAGCTACGTACCTGAAAAACATAAGGGTAGTAGGAGCTGAAACAGACTATTTGGAAAAAGTCTTTAAGAAAAGATTAGACACAGCTCTTTAAGAAAAGATCAGACTAACATATGAGGAATGATCCAGGTAATGTTGACGCTCACTGGGCAAACAGGTGACCTGTGGAGATCCCTGCCAGCCCTTACCTTCTCTGGTTTTATGCAAACACAAATGAAGCTAAAAGTTCGTTCCCCACAATGATAGTGTAGGAGGAATAACTTCAGTATTAACTGGCAGAGCAGAGGCAAAGGAGCAGCAGGACTGTATGAGGTCAGGTCTGCTACAGCAATGCGGGATGACTTTCATCGCTTTACACCAACCATAGCAGGAATAGTTGTGTATCAGGAATTGGATGCGTTGGTAAGATTGCACTTGGCACCCAAAACAGGAAAATCAATCACTACAGGAACAACAGTATTTAAAAGCAAATCACTGTAAGGTCAAAGACAGGAAGATGGAGAAGTGCAAGCCTATAGCAACATGCACTGATCGAACTGTGCGGTGTGAAAGGAAAGCTTGAATAAAACTTTCTCATGCTACAGCTAGGGAGTCCTACAGGTCACTCGTTTCTTGCAAACTCATTCCTCCTCACATAAAGTCCATAGAAGATCAGAAGGAAGGGAATTAGAATGAGCTTTCATTGATGAACTGTTAGGCACAAATAGATTAATGAAAGCTGTGTACAATGCATCAGCAGCGACCAGGCTTGGCAGGGCTGTTATCACTGGGTATTAGTTTATAGCAGTATAGATGAAGGAGAGAGGCCACTCCGGGCTGAGCTGCCAAGTGAATCATAACGGATCAGGAGCAGAGGGCTTCCCTTCAGAAGGCTGAGCTGGGAACATGGTACTGGGAATTCTTTTTCTTACCAATTTCATCTAATCTCTTCTCTCTAAATCCCTTTTCTAGTTTAGGCTTTGTTTCTCTGGAGCCACTTGCAACACTCCTTTGTTGTGACTGAAGGAAGGAAACAAAGGAAGCAGCAAAGCATTTTGCTGTATAAAAAGCACAAAGAAGAAATGTTTTGCTCACTGAATGTGTACTCTGCATTCTTAACTGTCCTGCTCCAAAGCACAGTAAAGTCTTCAGTTGCCTTGGGGCACATCCACAGTACAAGCTGATATTTCGTCATTCTTGTGTGGATTATACAGGACTGAATTATCACAGGATAAACTCTGGATGGGATTTTATATAGTCCACAGACACGATACCTCCCTTCATTTTCCCATCTGCGTTTTAGCAAACGCTGCTAGTAGGCGTCTTTCGATAAGGTTTAAGGATGTGCATTTCTAGTCTCCACACTCTGATAGGAAGAGGGTTAAGACTCTAAAGTAGTAAGGAGAACAGATTACAGCCATAGACTATGCTTTCTCTTCTTTTTTGCTGTTCCGCCCTGCCTCCCCCCCAGCTCTGGTGAGATAGCTTTCCCTTGTTAGTTATCCTGCTACTAAGTGGAAATGGAACCTAGGAAAGGTGTGTAAGACAGATGGGATGAATTGCTCTCTCTGACTGTAAAGAAAGTGTTTGATAACTGACGTGGCTAGATTCTTAACTTTTGGATGTTTAACAAAGGTGATGAATCCCATTTGGTGGGTCTGAAGGAAAAAAAAAACAAACTTTGGTGTAGTTTTTCCTTCAGGGGTGGTGGTGTTTTTTTTTTTTACCTCCTACCCACTCCAACATTAATTAAATGGAATAAACTTTACCATAACAATCTCAAGGTAGGTAAAAATAAAGCGCGCATTGACTTTTCTAGAAATTAATTAGCTCTGGTGCTATAAAATCTCTAACACGTTGGATTAAAAGTCAGACTCCTTTAAGATCTTTCTGCACAGAAGAAATGGCACTGCTGCTGCTGAGAGATTTATTCATGTCACAACCGAAGTACTTCACGTGTCCAAAAAGAGTAAGTCCTTTGGCTTTTACCTCTTGTGACATCCTCAGTACATTAGCTTTTCCATCCACAGACCAGAGTATATTAGGGATTAATACGGCTCAGCTACTCAAAACACACAGATTGTCAGTCTCAGTAATCAGCCCAAAGAAATTTGAGGACAGTTGTTATTTACAGAAAGTGATAAGAGACCCAGCAGAACACTTAACTCCAAATAAACAATGTGGAAACTTCAGTACCCAGAAAGTCCTAAGTGGGAAATAGGCAGCTCAGACGTTCCCGAGTACGGTTTGATTGCATTCACGCTGAGAAGTAGCAAAAACAAAAGAGGGGAAAGGGTAAGACAAAGCAGGGAGCCTGTCTCACATGGATTCACTCTCCTTTCAACTAGTGTTTAGCTCTGGTTTGTT
The DNA here is from genome assembly GCA_008658365.1 of Alca torda. NCBI lineage: Eukaryota > Metazoa > Chordata > Aves > Charadriiformes > Alcidae > Alca > Alca torda. The sequence goes on from CM018083.1 coordinate 35,501,220, forward strand.
AGTTCATTAAGAACATGTTACAAAACCCAGTCTCTGCACACTGATCACCAGCTCCATTGTGCAGCGGTGTGACATGTGTTACAACACACAGCTTGGTAATAAGGACCTTCTGGCATCTGGGCAGCAGCAGGTCTCACTCCAAAGGCTATGCAGAACCCAGAAGGAGTTGGATGGGCCTTTTTGCGGCACAGAGTAATGGGTAACTGCAAAGGGAGCTCTCTTCTCCTATGTTTCCTTCACCAGAGTATCCATACTTGGCAACGTGAAGGGAGACATTTCTCTTGCACAGCAAGCAAGCTTGTGGTAAAGCACAACGAACAAGACAGGCAGTATAAATCTTGCTTTAACAAGAACGCTGCTGCATGGATCCTAATTTATCCACGAGCCCAAGCTGCAGCCCAACGTAAGAGGGGATCACATAGAGAAGCACCCCACTGGAACAACGAGGAGACTGCAGCCAAATCCCATCTCCTTAGAAACATGCAGTAACTTACCTCCATCCCACCCTGCCACTGTGAATTTGAACAGAGAGGGTGAGTCTGGGGTCCTGAGAAGTGCAGCATGGAGGACAGTGTTTTAACACCTTACCTTACTTAAATCTGCATGTGGTTTCTGCTCACCCTCACGCTGGACAAAACCACTCTACAACACGCTGCTGCTATTCACACAAGGACTTCCAATCGAGCTCTAAATATAGCAAAGGTGGCACAATAGGGAGGGCTCTCACGTTTATGTTAACACCAGGAACGAGAGCCTAGCGAGGTGCATGGGCCGATAACAACGTCAATCCTTGGGCACTATGTGGTTAGACGTTGCCAGCTGCTGAATTCCTTCCAGCAGCTTTTTTTGATATACCAGACAAAAGTTGGGCTAAAATAAAACCTGTCAGAGTTCAGAAATAAAATAGCGTGCCCAAACCCAGACCAACCCTTTCTGATCTCTGAACTTGGTTGTTATCTTGAAGGAAACCCTCTTCTGAACTTTGGTACGAATCTAATTAATGAGTTAATTCCCTGCTAATCTATTCTCTTCTTTGTGTCTGTTTCATGATTAATTTAGTTCCAGTGAATTTCCCTTACCGACTGCAGAGTAGAAACACATTTCCTATCCTATTAATCTCCACTTCTGACCCATCAGCAGGGACTAAACAAGGGCATATGCTTCTATGCTTTTATTTTCTGAGCCATTACAGAGCACAAGCAATTTCTAGAAAAGCAATGTGGGGATAAGCAGGGAAATTCTCCAGTACCACAGAGGAGACGGAGGTAGGCTGGACACCCAGCAGCAGGTGTAAAGGCTGTAGAGTAGTTGAAAGCTCTGCACGATTCCACCAGCCACAGATCTGAGAGGACGATCCAGCAAGGCTGCAACTGCACAGGAACGTCACTCAGTGGCAAAGGATCAGGGAAGGGCCCAGGTCCAAACTCTGAGAACATAAATCTGTGTTAAGGGACACACAGCAGGGATCTGGGTTTCACTTCTCCTGAAGGTCTTGAGGCTCCAATATTATTGTCCTGGTGTGGAAAGGAAGGTCTTGCCTGGAGGATAGACAGACTTCTCTGCCTCCCTCCACCTTCAACGCTCTTGTGAAAACAAAGGAAATTTGGCCTGTTCCCTTTCTAACTACTCAGGCCATAATTATTCTTTCAGCATTTAAAAAAAATCTCCACCAAATGTCTGTATTTCTCCACCACAGAAAAAAACCAAAACACAACACACATAATTTGCTGTTCAAATCCCCCCCCCCGCCCCCCCCCCCCCCAAAAAAAAAAAAGAGACTGGAAACTTCAGGGATGGGAAAGGTTACCTTTCTGGGATCACAGACGTACCCTCACAGCTCTCATACATCTTTCAGGGAAACATTTAAAAAAAAAAAAAAGAAAAAAAAAAAGAAAATAAAAAGAAGCAAAACCAAGCCAGCCCCCTCCCCCAGAATTAAAACAAAATGTATTAGGGCTCTATGTGTAATATTCATGGTAGAACAGCGCTGCCAGCAATTAGCATCACAAACCTTCCTTCTGAGGCCACAGCGTGTCAAGGACATTTCTAATGATGGATCAAGGGCACCGCTGTTTATGAGGTATCGTGTTTAAGCTGTGTTAACAGCAGCTGCCTTAGCATGAAAATCCAGCATCCCACAAGGGATGCAGGAAAGCACCACAAGGCAGGAGAGATCTCTATGCAAACAGGTATGCTGTTTTCATGGCTGTTCCTGCCATACCTGCAGGGGAAATGATCTCTGAAGTTTCCCTAAATGTCTTCCTATTGCTTCTTTCCCAATACCTGGTTTCCATCCTCTGTAAGTGGATGGAAACGTCAGAAATGAGACGTGAGGAAAAATACTCTGAAAAGGGCAGAGACCTCAAGTGATCCTATCCATTAGCCTTTTTTAGATAAATTCCAGCCCCTATGCCAGAGTATTCCATTTCTGAGAAATTTAAGGAATTAGTAGATGTTGCATTACTGAAGAGCGTTACAGACATCTGACAGTGGTGAGAATAAACTCCTGACCATGACCATGGCCACCAGAGGGACCTGAGCTGGCAAAGAGAACAAAGATCAAAAGTCATGCAAGGACTCGGGGTACACTGCTCCCGTTTTCGCTGTTTCACCAGGTGCTGGGTCATGCATGACTAGATTTCCCAAACAGACTACTATACAGCCAGCAGCAGCAGCACTGTGGGCTTAGCCTTCAGGCCTTGCTCTCCAGAGACTTTCTCTGCTCAAAGACGAGTCTTTGATCCTGAACAGTACATTTGCACAAAAAGAGTTTGGGTATGATTTTAAAAAGCGAGAGAGAAAAGTGAGCAAAAGCCGTGCTTCTTCACCTCATGTCTCCAATCTGCTCCTCCTTGAAAGGGGCAAAGACACCTCAGAGACATTGTCAAAGTGCCTAAACCAATTTTTCAGCCTAATCCATTATTTATACTTCCATCCAACCCTTTTTTTTTTTTTAATCCTGAGCTCCTGAAACTAAGGCATCAGATTCTTTATGGTACTGAGAATCACTTCCATGAGCTGCAGGGGAAGGCAGGGAGGGGGCTTAAGTCTTGGCCTGCCCTTACCCTTCCATAGCCACCTCTTACAGGCACCTTCTGTCTTTTGCTCCCCGTTCTGTACCACCCACAAACTGCCAGCATCACATCCTCATCCATTTGTTTGTCTCTTTTCTACTTGGTCCTTTCTGGGCTATTTAGGTAAGAATAAGCACTGTTTTCAGGCCAGACACATAGCACCGAAATCTAAAAGGTCTAAAAAAAAATGACATGATTTCTTATGGCATGGACTTTCACGTGAGAGACTCCGGTTTCCTTCACCAACCCCATTTGTGGCCAGTAAACTTCCAAGGTAATTGCTTAAAGATAAAATGGTTTCTCCAATGCAGTTCATCAAACCAGGTGATGTTAGAGCTGATTAATCCAGGAACCTCCCATCCTTCTTGAAAATATGAAACCTCAATGGCAAGGCGCGTGGACAACACTGAAAATATTACAAAACTATTACTTTAACAAATGCTACACTTTCCCCAGCAAAATCATCTTGAATTCTTGTCTTCCTATATCTTAAAAGATACCACATAAATAAGCAGGTGGTAAAAGTAGTTAGAGGAATAGGAAGACTGAAAAAATTGAGCATCTTCCACGACCAGATGCACAAGAAAGGAGGCGATAGCTGTTTACAAAATAACTGGCAATTTGGGCACTCCCAATTATTCTCTCTTACAGCAGAGGACAATGGTGCTTTTGCAAAGGTGAAAGACCAACTGATGAAAAGAAATACTTTCTCTTTCTGCACAACACACTGCTGATGTATAAAACTCACAAGATAGCAGGGTGAAGCCAGGAGCAATGAAACATTCAAAAAGCATTAGGCACTTATATAGAAAATGAGAGCACTGGAACATTTCATTAGATAGGATTATTGTTATTATAATTATTCGGAAAGGCTACAAATTCTCAAGGTTCCACGTATAAATAAATCACTGTCTGAAGATAGGAAGGCATTCCCCCAGAGGGTAGGGGTATTCTGTAATTGTCCACTGTGGCAATTGATTGCATCCCTCTTTGAAATCTCCAATGCTGAGCACTGTCAGGAAGGACACTTGACTGTACTAAGGTAGTACAGTGGATCCTCTCTTCTTATGATTCATTTATTCATAGATGAAAACACAGTTGTGTGCTAGAACAAAAAATAAGTATTAATACTAGGGAAAGGCTGACAAGATAAATCGAGGTAGCAATACTTTACCCAAATTCTTGGCTGCCCCCTGCAGCTCAATGGAAGATGAAACACTGCTTTATGATTTGAAATGGGTGTTTGCTTTCTCTTTGAATTGCATTGGACTTTTATCTTTTAATGAGATGCTGGTGCTTTTTGGAGAATGCTGTAAAATGGCATCTTCAGAAACAATTCTGAAGTAGAGAGTGTGATGTAAAAACTTGTTGGGTAGACTAGGCAGAACAAACAGATTAGACAGCGAAAGAGAACAGATGCTTTCTATTCTTCCCCTTATTCTTAATTTCTGATCATACTGGCCAGATAGTAGAATCTTCTTCTGGCATTCAGCTGCTTCTATTGCTTATTCTGCCTTCCACATCCAAATCCTCAGACTCTAACTCATGTTGAAATAGGAATTTAAGGTAGTAAGTAACTGTTAACACTTAAAAGGAAGCCATTATAGTTTAAATGGTGAATAACGTGCCACAGATAAAGCTGCTGATTATGTATTTTTAAATGGTTAGGGATATATTTGAAAGTCTGACCATAAAGCATGCTACTGTTACTTTAAAAATGAAATTCAACCTTCCAGAAATTAACTTTTCTGCCATTTAAAAGCTACCAGTTTTAATAGGAACAAATGGAAGTAAGAATGGGAGATGGAGCAGGGGGGAATACAAAGATAACATCCCCAAATAGATGCAAAGGGAATGCTTTTTCTGTTTTGCTCTTACGCTGTTCTGAGTCTGTCTCTCCTTCCTGCTCTGACAGCAGCCCTTGACCTGGCACGTTGGCTTCGCTGAGCGCTCATGGTCCGGACCACAGCTGCCTGAACCCTCAGCATCTACCCACAGACACGAGGGCAGAAGGAAGCCGTAACCTTCCTCAGGAAAGGAAAGTTCACACCAAACAGGGATTGGGTTTTTTTTGTTTGTTTTGGCCATTACATCCCGATCCAATTCTTCCAGAGTTACAACTTTCCATAGAGTTCTGCCAATCCATCTCAGCTAGCAGCACACTTTCCCACTTCTCTACCAACACCCGCCACGTGCACGCGGAGTCCTTCCAGCACATCGCACGTCCATCTGCACTGTTCCAGGACACAATCAGTCCCACACCTCTCACTTTGTGCTGTGACAGCGATGAGGAAGTGGCAGTGCCCTGTCCTGGTCTTCTCCCAGAGAAGATCCCTTATCTGGGCTGCATTACTAAGTGCTACAAGACTGGCCAGGGCGCAAAAGGGATGCACCGTCATCTTGTACTTGAAAGTGAACTTTCCCCACATTTCACGGGAATTGGATCCGGGATTTTAAGCTTGACTACATTTCTGCTCTGCAGAAAAAAAAAAAAAAGGCTAAGTATTAATTTCATGTGGATTTTCCCCCACACATACTTCTAGTCTCAGCTCCAGCCTAATTCTCGCAACTTCTTTTTGCCGATGTCACATTAAACCTATACATCCTAATAAATCCATATGGTTTCTGAGAGAATGCAATGAATTGTCAGAGGCTACAGGGTCTGGCTTTCACGTTTGTACCTCTATGCATCAGCACTCATCCGCACTGATACACGTGTGTGCTGGGTCCCAAAACAACAACCTGCACGTATTTACCTCATGTCTCACACAACACCTCTGCCCTGTCGCTCTTTACAATATCCAGCGTGGCAGGAAGCGGCAGGGTCTGTGGGTGAGTCACAGCCACAATACACTGAGCAGCCGGAGCCTCTGACAGAATATACAATACAGCTGAGATGTCAGTGGAGGTGGCTTTGGAGTACTTTAAAATGCTGTTCAAGTGCCAACTTTACCTCCAAATATGACACTTTGCTCGCCCACCCGCTTTCCTTCCAGGCTATGTGCTCCTTTTACTGCAACTCAACAGCTTTAATTATGAACTTCTCTGCCTTCTCTGCCTCTTTAACTATTTAGTCTCTTATTTGTCTTGCTAAGTTTTTTTAATCTGCTCCTCGAGAGCAGTTGTACACTGTCTCCACACTACAAGAGGCCTGGCCAGACTCTCATTTGCAGGCTGGGCACCAGACCAAAAGGACTTGCAACAAGCTATTTGCCTCGAAAGCAGAAATCTCTGTTCTTATGTTCCCTGTGCAGAGAAAGGACACAGCGATGGGGGGACAACGTACCTAGAAGCATCACTATATCAAAACCCTTTGGGTCACCTTAGCTCTTATTGCCTCAGTAACTTCTACGGGTACAAACTTTTGACCTGGTGAAAAACTGGATCCCACTGGTGGTTTTACAGGGGATTCAGCTCCTTCTATCCCTATATTTTGCCCATCTAAACCTACTTTTGACAGTGGCAATGCCTGCACCACTGTTACCATCACTGCTGTGCAGGACTGTGAGGCTGTGATGTTAGTGATGGATGGAGAGAAGTTCTGCTCTATGCAGTTTCACAGACCCCTGGCATTCATTACAGTTTGATTCTAAATTCTGTGCTGCTTGGACATCTGGGCCCCTAATGTTGGGTCCAAGAGGTGGGAACTCCAAATGGGGAAGTGTTTGATCCAGATAATCCAGACCAAAATGTCTCTTATTCCTGTGATCTATATCCCATGATTAACTCTCCAACACATGGGAGAGGCAAAACCTGTTTTGACCCTCAACCAGTCTAATTTTCGCCTCCATAAGTGTGTTCCTCAAGAGGCTCTGTTGGGAGCTGCGGACAGATTAATTAATTGCAATAAAGAGAGCAAAAGGCAAAATATGCTACTTCCACAAAAATGTGCTTTCTTCTAAAGGGTTAGAGAAATACATTTTGGCTAACTGCCACCCTACTCACTTATTCCATTGCTTCTCCTGCCCAAAGGAAGGTACTGTAGCATGTTTTGCTTGTATTCTCTGGTTTTCACAAGTCTCTGAATTTCTTCTGGGACTCTGGGAACAACATTTGGAAAAGTTCCACAAGAAAACACTAAATCACCGAGATCCTTTAAATAACCTTATAATTTATCTATGTTTCCCACCAGCTCAAAGGCACAAGGATACCCACCACAGTAAAGTCTTGTTCATTCGTATCTCTTAATATTGCCAAAGAGCTGAAAACAAAGGATCATTAACAGAGTTGTACTGACAAAGTTGTCTCCTCCTGCTTATTGCACCAGAGCCCCAAATCTAATGTAACTGATGTTTCAGCGACTGCCGCAGTATACAAGTAGTCTGTATAAGGCTATATGTAGTCCTCTGAACCTGCCTCTTCAGCACTACACCTGTGATATGCTCGGCCTGAAATCCCACCTGTGCCTGCATTCAGGATGACCAATAGCCGAAATAGACTGATCTTCCCATCATCCCTTGTACCCACTTCGGAAAAAAAAAAAAAAAAAAAAAAAGGTGTTTTTTACCAGTTAATGTAGACCAGGCATTATCCTGGTCTACGTAAAGGCCACCTCAGAGGAAAGTGTACGTCCCTCATAATGCATTCCTTCAGGGGACACTTCATAAATGGGAATCGCTTCTAAACCCCTGAGAACAATCAGTTTTATTTTTCTATCCCAGCATGTGAAGGGCCCCACTGGCTTTCACATTTCAAGTTAGATCTAAAGGGAAAAGGACTGCACCACGGAAATACAGATGCTCCTAATCAATACAAAAATGTCTCATACCAGACAGTACTATAGCAATACACCTCACAAAGGGCAATGCAGAGCCCATTGTTCTGCTAGATATACACAAGTTCATTATCTGTAGTCCAGTCAGATCTGTATGTGTACGGTAATTTGAATACCCTCAGACAAATACGATAGCAAGCAGTGCTTCTGTGTACGTTTGAAGTTCCTTCTATGATCTTTTTCTCTTCCATTTGCTCTTTTCCTCTCCTTCCTTTCTGCTGTTATTTAAATTGCTATTATTAGCTATTAAACAATAAATTAATTACCTCTGCAGTAAGTGTGAATAATTGTACCCAGCCTGGCATAGCTGAGTCTGGCATTTGATAACAATCAACAGAAGCTGTGCAGCTCCCGAGGTATTTCATAATAATAATAATAATAATAAAAATCAATAGGAGGAAAATAGGGACAGCTCCAGAAAGTGTTAATGAAAAGTTGCTGAATTACAGTGGCTCACCTGTGAACAGCTACATGAAAGCCTTCTGAATACCAAATATATTCATTATAGGCTGCATTGCTTGGCTGAACCTCCAAAGAGTTCACCAGGCTTGTATTCTCACAATAACAAAGGAGAGCCGCTGAAGAGTGCAGGATAAGAAGTATGAAGAGGTGGATGGAAGAAGGCTTACAATCTTATTTAGAAAACATGGTTATAAAGGTATATGACAATAAAATCTAAAGCCTGTAATAGATCCAAACTTGAAATCTGAGGTTTTTTTTCCTCTCAACAGAAGAGGCAGCAATTCTTGAGGTCTGACCCTGAGAGGCCAAGAAGATAACACCCTTTTGCAACATCAGTGTGAAAGATCACTGCAGAGTGTGACAAGACAGTCAGGAATTAAAGCATTTCCTGAGCTGATCCTAAATGGTTACAGCAACATAAGACCACTCCAATGCCCAGTTTCAGCCACTCTCATACCTGTCACGCTGTGTTAATGTTAGACTGTGCTCTCAAGTTTTTCACGAAATACATTAGAAACTCCTTTTGCCCCATGTTCTGCACCAAAGTGACACAGTAATTTGGCTTGCTTAGATAAATGCATTTCCACAGCACTTTTCTCTCCTGCATCCACATAGAGAAATACCACATCCAGAGACGCTCGTAAGGCAGTAGAAATTTCAAATTCCTTTACCACCAATAAAATCTGTGACTAAGCTAAAAAATAGAATCAATAAATAACCTCCTCTTCTGAAAGCTGCCACAAGGTATTTAATGTTTACAGATGATCAAGGTTAAAAATGCACCAAATCTTTACTTAAAGAAAAATGAAGCTTCGATCAAATAGAAGCCTGAATCAAAACGGTCAAATAATGCCTGCTAATTTTCTCCCCATGGGGTTAGCTTCACTACATGATGAAAAAGCCCTTTCATCTTCATCCATGTGTCAAAGGACTCCCCAGAGTCCAACCATCCAGTCTGCCCCAGGGGACTGGATGCCCTGACTGCTGGTACACCCTGACTGTGAGGAGGCGATGGGGTATTTGGCAGGGTGAAGCACCATCTTCCACTCAAATCCTTCAGCTGAAATTTGTTCCAGTTTGTATAATCAAAACAAACACAATGTCAAGGAATGACACGCACATTCACCTGTAACTATAGGAAGACGCAAACCACCAGCCAAGGGAGCCATTTCCCATCACTGCACACAAGTATAATGCTACATTTATGCCACTCAAACATGCACTAAAGGTGTCCCAAATGATTTGAGCATACTTTGCTCCATCTACATTATTTTGTTGCTTGAACTTTCCTCTTTCTTGTCTGCTTCATCTCCTCAAATTCACTTTAGTTTGATCTGAATCACATTTTGGCCATATAGCTTAAAAGATGAGCAGAGTTGCTTGCACAGCCATAATCAGGGGAAGGTGCATTATAGTGAAAACATGGAAAATCCAACAGTTCAATACCATCCAGGATCACGACAGTGCGTCAATGCAGCACAGAAGAAGAGCAAGCACAGTTCCAAATGATCTGCAAATCCTTCTTGTCAATTCTTGGATTTGCCATCCATACGCTGACCAACTCTGCTCAGTGTACGGAAGACGAAAAGATTACATCTGGACAAAGGACCAGAGCAGTGATTAAGCCTTCTGCTTTTGATTAATAGCAGAGCTAGACATATTTACCTTCTGGGGTGGAGAGAGATTTGGGTCTGCTCAAGAAAGGTAAGAAATGATGAAGAAATACAGGAGGTGAATATTATCTGAGTCAGCAGAAAATGCATAATGACTTCGCAAAAGCCTGTCTCAACATATACGAAGTGTCTCACAGACAAATGGCTACTATTGCTGCAGCGTATGCAAAACATTTCCTAGCACAACCTGGAGGGCAGAGAAAAAGAAAATGAAGGAATGTGCCATCAGTTCAAACCATGAGGAAGAAGGGGAGGATAGCTATAGTGGGGGGTTGCTCTTGCTTTCTCTCTCTCAAACCTGCTTTAAGCGAACAAACAATCACTTCCCCTCCTCTTTTGTGGTCATGACAAATGTGAAGTTACCTGGACAGCGTTGACTTAAAACTTAATTGCTTTTACAGCAAATGAGGCATGAAACCTATTATCAAAAAACATGATGTCCGAAGTACATGCTGGCATTTCATTTTCCCAGCAGAGAGCTTCTGAATGCCAGAATTGACTGCAAGGCACGGCGGGAGGCTGGAAACACAAAATTAGTGATTCTTCCTGGGGCATGGCAATAACATGCTTGTGAGGCCAAGTTTGGGAAAGGGCAGAATAAAGTGCCTGTAAAAGCACCCGACACATTACTTTGTTTTTCTGAAAGTGGCTGTGAAGCCCAGAAAATTCTCCACATATTTGGCCTTTGACCTTGGCAGAGTGGTCTGTAAGACCAACCCTATTGAATGCTGGTGGAAGAAGAGCTAGTTGATGCAGAAGAACACCTAAATATCACTTATGAAAAGAAAAGCCACAAATAACTAGGTCCCTAAGTAGGTCTTATGCAACATGAGGGTGATAATGCTTGAATAAGCGTGAGAGTGACCACAAAGTGTCCCAGGAGCACAGGTTGCTAATTAAGACACTGACTAATACCTGGAGTAATTTAACCCCTCTTCCTCGCCATCATGCATTGTAGCTCTAATGTATCTTAGGTGTGTGCTGCATCTTATACTTTCTCCACCTTTGGCATGTCCATGAGAGAGCTGCCATATAGGGATGTTGAGGACCAGTGACACAGAGCTGTTAGGGCAACTTCACGATTGTCGTTGTTTGGGCCGGGTTGGCCAATGACAAGATGACAGATGCTCTCCCCCACCTCTCACTCCAAGGAGAGGAAGAAGAGAAATACAAGAGAGTTATGAGTTTAGAAAAAAACTAAATTACTTTAATGAAATATTAATAATAAAATAGAAAAGGAAATAATGAAATAGACACAATATATATAAATACATACAAAACCAGATCAAGCTCCCAGGGAGATGTCACCGGCAGGCACTGGGAAAGTTCCAGACTGGACTCAGTGACAAATGGAAACTGGAACACACCAACCCCAAACCAGGACAATGATGTCCCCAAGGATATCCTGGATTATGGGGAAACACTCTCCTGTCCTACTAGCAGTATAGCCCCACTGATGGAAGTTCATCGCCCTTTACTTATTCTCAGATGCAGTTACTTTGCTACTCTGCCTCTGCTGGGAACTTATTCCAACAGTTACCCCACTCATGCTTGTAAATTACTTCATTTACAGTTCACACTTTAGAGGAAAGATTAGAGGAAATTTTAGAGGAAAGAGGACTGTAGATAGGTAGAAATTCTTGCCTGCGTACCAAACCATATTCCGCTAGGTCTGCTAAAGGCTTCTTCCTTTGACTCGCTGGAGACAGTACCCTGAACACAACGGACCTGAGCTGGTGTGAGAAATCCCCCATTCATACAGGATGCCTCCATTAGACCAATCACTTCCCTGACAGCTATTACCTTGCTCCAATTTGCTAACCACCGATTCTGACAGAGCCATATAAAGTGCACAGCAAATAGTTTATTCCAGGGAAGCAGGCAGAGTCCAGCCTGCTCCTTCATCCCTTTCACAGCAGTGATGAAAGAATAAAGCTGCAAAATACCCAGAGCAGAGACAGCCTGAAGAGGAAAATTAAAAGACACATACAGTTATAAACCTTGACAGGTGAAAATGTTTGCTGTCGGAGGGTGATGCTGAGATGCCAAGTCAATGCCACGCACACCAGACACCAGGGCAAAGAGAGACAAATGCAGGACATGAACTGCAGGGATTTCACAACAGAAGAGACCTCTGGCTCCACAGTTTTTGATCTATGTACCTTTGCAAGCAGACATTTCATCTGGGAGTCAGCTATATCCAGTGCTGGATTAACTTCTTGTTCCGTGGCTTGACCTGTCACCCAGAGTACTACTGAGATGGGCACTCAGAAATGCATATTTAGGAAACACATTAGATCAAGATAGACATACTTAACATAAGCACTGTGCAATCCATCACAGTGCTCACAGCTTAATTTCAGCTTGCTTCAGCAAAACAAAACCCTAACAACGAAATAAAGTTTGTGTTTACATCAAGGCTGAACAATACTAATTCTTTTCTTTTGATATTGGCGAATACTGCTCTGATATGAATAGTTGTACCTTTTTCTAGACAGTCTTTGGGAAACACTTTCCTTTGCCAGAAAACATTAGCTACGGTCAGAGCCATTGCTTGCCACTTAAATATCTATCATGCATATCATTTCCTGGGAACATGACAGCGCAGACTTCTGGAATAAGGATAGCCTGCAAGTTGTTTAAAGCCACCACTGTCCATGATGTAAAGCGTATAAGAAAAAAAATAGCACAAGGTAACTGCTCAGACTTTTCCTGTGTTGCACCTGAAGAGTTCCCAAGTCTGACTCTGCTTTGGCAAAGGCACACAAAAATCTGGGTGTTTTCATTCACTTCTACTTAAATCTTCAGAGGCAGAAAGCATAGAAAGTAATCAAGGATACTGTGTATTTTTGTGGTAACCACAGAAGACAACAGAGCTAGTTCTAAACTAAAAACATTTAATTGTCCTAAAACCCATAAAGATGGGTCTAAGTCTAAGAAGAAGCAGAGTATAGTTTCCACTGATGCAATGATATACCACCACTAAGATACAAGGCTCTGGAAAATTCCTTGTGCTACCTAAAAGAGCTAGATTAGACTTAATCTTTAGAGAGTAAGATTACACTGAGTGGTATCCCCCCCTCAGCTTCCTTGAGAGAAATGTTTTGATGGAGAATCATTTCGGTTTTTTTAATTCAAAGTCTGTGAGTTGAGAGAGAGGTATAGAAATAGCTGCCCCTCACCCATATCAGTGTGCTCTCTGTATTCTGCATGCTTCCATTCGTTCCAGTAGGGCTCCTATTCCCACTAAAATCAAATCACACAATTCTCTGGGCTAGACTCACAGAAACTCAGGAGCGAAGTATTAATTTTCAGAATCAGAATCAATATACTGCACAATCATTTTCCATGAATTATTTATTTTTAAAAAAGAATATGCTAGCAAACCCTTTGGTCCCTGCGCCTCCCCTTCCCCCAACCTTCCGCAACAAACTTCTGCAATATGACATATCGAGGTGGCGTAAAGAATTCAGCTGTTCACCTGGTCTGCAAATGGTAACAAATTACACCCAAGCTACCAAAATTCCACAAACCTGCAATTATACCCAGCGGATTGAAAACGAACGAGTAACCGTCACGTTGTGTTTTAGCAGTGACATTACATTGCTGGATGCCACGGAGGTGCTCACTAATGCTGGGCAAACTTCAAGGGACAGAAGGCTTTGCTTTCAGCTACTATTTGGAACAACATGGGAGCCTTACAAAGTAGGGAAGTTGTGGGGGTTTTTCTGTTAACTTCTTTAAAAATATTTGTAATTAGAGAGCTTCTTACTATTATTTGGGTACTGATCACCTACCACACAATATTAGGAAAAAGGAAAGAATCGCCATTAATATAAAACCAACTAAAGAAAATAGTAACAGAAGACTATAAAGATCAGGGGAAATGCTCACTGAGCTCGTGTGACCAGATGGTTTCTTTTCAGTGTCCGAAGCTAGTCAGGGTTCAGTGTTTTTCTTCCCATCTGAGAAGTTATTTTCATGCAAAGAATCTTCCAGCTCTAGTTCAAAAGTGAGAGTTTGATTTATATCTCAAATCCATCCACCTGCCCAGGCTTCAGTAATTCTCTCTAATGATACACAGTGATTTGTCGGATGGCTGTCCACAACATGGATGGTGTTCAGCATACACATTAATTGCTTCATTTATGTGAGCACAGCTAATCCAAAGGAATGTCTCTACGTTTTAGCCCTCTTTTTTCATTGTCCCTCATAAACATTAAAAACTGTGAACAAGCTTGTAGGAATGGTTTTCGGCACGAGGAACAGGTGGTGGTAATGTCGGTTAAGTATTCCTGCAGGGGGAAGACTAGAAGTCTGCTATAAATTATGGCGGCATTTCTGCAACTGAAAAACTTGCTTTTCCTTGATGAAGCTGAGAGCGCTCTTTGATGACAAACCCATTGGGGAGCTTCAAATCATATCACATCACAAAGATTTCTTTCTCCATTTCTCTTGGAAAAACATTATTGCAAGCATATGTGCTTGCACATAGCACTAACAAGTGACGGTGGTCTAGAAAGCATATATGTGTTGCTGCGTCATCAAAAATTCAAGCTGAAGAATCCCATACTCTGACACTTATCCAGGCCAGATTCCCCATCTATTTATAATGGGGCAACCTCACTTAAATATATCCCACCGAATGAAGGAAACGAATTAATTTTGCAATTTAGAAATACACCTCTTAAATAATCAGTAGGATCATGACTTCATTGTACGCACCAAAACGTCAGAAACCTACACTCTAAATGTCTGCAGGACTCAATTCGGTGAGGAAAAGAGGAACGTCTAGGAGATTCCTTGCAGAATCATGCCTACAATTCCTAAATAATGCCATCAAAGTTCTTTTCTTATCTGCAATATTTGTTCACTGCTCTGCAGCTCTTAGAGAATGTCTTCCTCGTCCTCCTCTCCATGGAGGATCTGAGGTGGACAGACCACACTCCAGTGAACAGAAAAACGTTCCCTACTGATTCATTTTTTCTGGGGCAGTACCATCCCTATGCTCCAGTAACCAGTTTTGAGAAAAAATGGAAATTCACTAGAAAATAGAAATCAGGTTCTTTCCTTCTCCATTTTTATCCACATGGACAGCTGCAGGACAGGGAAACACTCTTTTAGTAGTTTCTTTGGGACTCAATTGTATCTTCATGTCTGATTACTCTCAATACATTCCAGTTCCCACGATACAAATCTCTGCCATAAGGAGAGTCCATTTCTGCAGATTTAAGCCCAAAACATACCCCCACCAACTTGATTGCCAGGGAATGCTACCACTGAATGCTATCACTGACCTTTGTGCCCGGTCTGTGATCTCCTCCTCCAGATCTAGCAGAAGCGCTGCCTGAGCCATCACCTTCTTGCTGCAGGGCAGGGATTTGAGGTGTAGAATGAGCAAACCCAGGCAAAACTTGCTTCCCATCTCTTCTAGCTCTTGAGTTCCCAGCTGCAGGCCCTGGCGGAGAGAGGCGGAAAGTCTCAGTGCTAAGCGTGCATTTCCCAGGGGCATGGAAAGAGTCAGGCTTGTTTTGCAGAAGGACATCTCTTAATATTCCTCCTTCCATTCTGAATAAGGAGTCTGTTCATATTTGCTGCATATGGAAATTTTCCCTGTAGAACCATTCATAAATTAACTGACAACACTTGGTCTACAGAAGTAACATCTATTTGACAAGTGGGGAAAGAGGCAAACAGTTCAAGTGCCTCGACTACATTTGCAGAAGTCGTCATTGTAAGAATTAGACTCAGACCCCAGAAAATGCACGCTTACAAATAATTAGGACTTATTTTTTCTTTCTCTCTGTAGACAAGTCGTCTCCCTAAGTAATGGTGAAAAAATAGGTCCTATGATTGTAAACACTAGGCAGGGGCAAAGATAGAAAAGGAAAGTGGTGGGGGAGAGAGGGGAAGAGATCTTTAACAGGTTATGAATTGTTTTTTAAGAAAATCAATTGCAAAGTAATTGCAAAATAACAAACACCTCTAAGGAATTTCTCAGTCTACTAAAAGCTGATGTCTCTCTAGCAGAGATGGAGAAGCACAAACAGGGTTTGGATCATCAACATCATCTTTCAAGGGAAGACTCCTCCAAGCTATGGATTCTCAACTGGAAGAACCCTGATTATGAATGGTCTGTGTTTGTTTTTTCCCTAATTAAAAAAATAAAATAAAGATCTAGCAAAGAAGGAACACACCAAGGGCCTGCATAGGAGTACGTCAATGGAATCGGTGGTCATTTCATGCAAGCGGTGAGGGGGTGGGAGACCAACAAAGCTCATATATACTAAAAAGAAACCAAGAAACTGCAAAACCCCTCGTCTTTGGCATTTAGTGACCACATCACATTTACTCCTTAATGCTATCACATCAGGGGTTGGATCAATAGCCGCCTCTGCCAATATCAGCCCTATGTGCTTTTGCAACACAAATCTCTGCAGCCAACCTTCCGACAAGAGTTCCAGCTCCATTTCCAAACCTGTTTCCTTGGCAACTCTCAGGAGTCCACACACACAGCCCTGGCACTAGCCACGTGCACAGTGTGAGCCCCATGCCAGCATGGCCTGCACTTGACTCTCTACGAGATATTTGTTAGTGAACATCTATCAGGTAACGAAGCCCATATGTTCCTAAAGTATGACAGGAGGCTGAGCTCCAATCTCATGTTGATTATTTTTTTTCCTGTATAAAGTTGTTGCATTTGTAAAGTGCTTTGGGATCTTTAGGTCTGTAGAGCTGAGAGATTATTTCTGAGCCAAAAACATGCAGGTGGCTGGAAGAAAGAAGAGATTTCTCACGTAAACTTCTGCAGCTCTCCTGCAAAGCTCTTTTTGTGTATTTTTGTTAGAGGACACAAACTACTCAGGGTGAAAATCATCACTTCATCTCTAGCAGATCCAGCATAGGCAAATATCATCTGGCATACAAATGCCCCAGTTGATAAAGAAATACATTTTCCTATAGTAAAGATGTTGTAATTCTGCTTCCTTTCTCAAATCTGGTGAGCAAAGCTTGAATCTGTAATTATGATGATGAACATGAAAACCAAAAAATATTACAGTGCTGAAACAGATACTGAGTGGAGTGGTTGGACAACTAGGTAAGCACAGGACCTGCCCAGAAGAGCACATGAACAATCTGAGAAAACGTAGCTCCGGTGCTAGGCAGGGACTAGGGGCTCTGGAGAACTGACTTCTGCTCTCAGAACAGTCTCTTAAGTATTTTTATCACAGTGGGAAAATCTCTGCCACCGTTTCTTCTCCTCATTCCGTTCACCTCGACTGCAAGCTTTGCCAAGCAAGATCCAGGTACAATGAACTACAGCAATAATTAATAATGGTAAGAAAACAGAGGCAGAGGCTTATGGGAACCAACGGTCATTAATGCAAAACAATGAGAGTGCTTAGCAGCTCTGCATAGATTTCTAGATGTTTTATTATTTTACTTTAGAAGACTTAAGATATTTTAGTGTGGCAGAGTTACAATCAGCAGGCAGAAGTGGTGGCATTTCTGAGCAAAAATATGCCATTTCCACAGCAAAAGAGTTATTTTCTCAGGGGCCAAAAATACAAAGAACACCTCACGCTTTCCCTGGGGTGTATCTCAGGGTCCTGCTTCCAAGATCAAGGCAACATACTAAATACCTATCAATCCAGGAGACGCGAATAGTGACTGTGCTAAAACTCAGCCTGTGGCTTTATGATTCCCAAGGGCTTTATTCAGGATATGAAGAGGCCTTAAGAAACTATGAGCAGAGAAATAATAATAATAAAACTATAATATACCTCAGAAGCCTCAGACAGTAATTGCTCACGCAATGAAGTTAGCTGCTGTATGATGGGCCCATATTGCTTTGATACCAGACAGCTCAGGAGTAACAGCTGGAAACCTCAGCTACAGGATTACTCGTTAACATGCTTTATTCACTTCAAACATAGGCAGACTTATTTTTTAACTGAGATACTTCTCTCCCTTTCCTTCCTCCCTCCTCAGCTCTCGGAGGGTGGAGCTGGGGGTGCGTAGCGTGACTACCATTAAACTGAAGCTGTTGACAGAACTGACATATCAAACTAATGTTATTGATGGCACTTGCTAGCAATGCCAGGAGCTGCTATAGTGGTGAACAGTCGCTCCCTCTTGCATTGCGGAAAGGGAAGCCTGGTCTCCCGGCATTTCCCTTGTAGCTCTGCAACACACACAATTGTCAAAATTTTGAGACTGTGCTTACAACTCAGACTTATGAAAATATGCTACAAGAAATGCAAAAAAGAAGAAGAGAACAGTAGAACTGGTCCACCTTGGTTTGGTTAATAAGCTGGTAGGAAGCACACCTCCATGGCAGTGAAACTGTGTTGCTTCTACACTTAGTGACAGCATATGGTCCGTTTGCCACAGCTGTACAAGAGCAAGCTGCTCTGCCTGACAGCGACTCCCCCGCAGTGTCCTGCCAGCCTGGATTCTCAGCGACCCCGTCTTTCCCTCCAGCACGATGCTTTATGGCTCTGTCCTCCTTTGGACATGTCTACGTGAGCAGTGAAGCATGGTGCAAAGTCTTCCAAGCCAGCGCCAGCAGAATCTAAGCAAATTCTGAAGCAGGAAACAGTATCTCTGCACCAGAAAGCTGCAGGCAAGCTCATCAGTCCTAATTAGTCCAGCCTCAGAAACATGCTAACAAAGCTATTCTACTTAGACGATCAGCTCACATCACATCGTTTCTGCTCTCTGTTACAGGAGTTACCAGTCTGGACCAGCACCAGGTTGATGCACCACGCTGCACTGCGCAACACAAACATGTTCATTGGTCCCAAGGGCCCCGTCATGCAGTCTTTTGCAGGCATCACGTTACGTGATAACAGGTTAATTGTTTCCTGGCTATTATAGAGAATAACGGAGCTAAACAACTTTTCGTAATCCCTTTTCACATTTTCAATCTGCAACAGACAGCATGGGAGGAGGTGACATCTAATAACAGTCCAAGTTTTGGATATATTTATTTTTTCATGGGAAGAAACAAATTCCAGAGGTAGGCGACACGGCCAATCAGATGAATGAAACAGACACTTAGTCTATTAACTCTTGGTTTTGTTAGACCAATTAATTTCCCGCCTTTTCCGCCAAAACTGTTGCTAGCATAAAAGCTGGGGCAGCAGGATGCTCCCCTGCATCTCTTACTGTCAAAGTAATAGGAAACTGAGGAGCAGGAAAAAAAAAAAGCTATTCCTTAACTTATCATTTGGCCAGGACATTATGAATACAAATTTTCCTAAACAAAATCAATTAAATCATACTGGAAAACCAGTTAATTCTTACTCAGCACTGATGCATCAAATACCCACAACTAAACATTTTTAATCTCTCTCAACTTGCCCTCAAAATGCTTCAGAGGCTAAACGACAATGCAACGGAAAAACTTGGTTATTCATTACTCATAGGCTTGAAACGCTCCTGAAGCCAAAGGCAGCAAGAATTTCATAATGCAGATATTGTTGAAGAAGGTGGAAGGACTCCAAAAGTTAAATTTGAAATTTCTTCCCAAGGGTAACTAGAGCCACAGTGAAATTAGAGCTAGAAGATACTAATAAACACAAGTAGACAAGAGATTTCAGAGGGATCATTTGTTTCATGTGCTCAGAGAAAAGGGATCTTTGGCATGCAGCATGGCCACTCCAGTGACCTCTCCCTCTTCTGGTCACTACTCAGTCCTTGAGGCAACAGCTTTTCCCTGCAAACTCACTTCCAGGCAATACATATACATAACACACTTACAGAATATTCTCTGCACCTCAATAGCTTTACACATGCACAATGGTTATGCCCTAAGGCTGGGTATAAATAAATTGACAGTCTGGTTTCTCACTAATTCCATCAGTGAGCTCTCCCTCAGAATACTAATAGAAACCATTTGGAGGCTCTAGAGGATAAACCAGAGAGCTGAATGAAGCATTTGGTGCCTGGTGTTTGCAGCCTTAATTTTAGCTTGGGCCAGCTCTGAAAGATACTGTCCTTTCAACCCCTGTGAATGAAAATATGCAGACACACGCTGGGGAACAGGCTATTTAGACAACTAGGACAGTAGGGAATAAGGCAGGTTTTCTCATGCCCGAGATCCCTAAGCAGCAGGTATGGCATGCAAAACAGATGAAGTGAAGGGGGTGAGGACGGGAATCTGGACCAAAAGTTTTCAAGAGGATTAAGCGAGCAGAAAAGGCTGAAGATGCAAGAAAAAAAAAAAAAAGGTAAAAAAAAAATAAGGCTAACAGGAATTTCTAGAAAGAAAGATGAGAGGGGCTGGAGTTAGAGACAGAAGATAAAAGGATGGGAGAGATAAAAGGATGAGAAAGAAGGAGGGGTTGTTGAGGTCAATGGATGCTGATATAGAGGAATGATAACAAGAGGAAAGCTAATGGAAACCTCTACCCCCTTCTCACCCTTGGAGAGATGTGCCTTTCTCTGAATGTCTGTCCTCATTACATCTGGTACTCTGGCCACACGGTGAGGAAACAAGGCCTAGCTCTCCTTGGATCCTCTCACAAAACTTTTGCTGAGCTGTTTTGCCTGAGCTGGGGCTGAGCAAACTTCTTGGGTACAGAAACTAAGAAGTGGCTATTGTCTTAATCATTCAAATGGATTCTTTGCCTGGTTAAAGATATGTATATTACAGGCAACACTGTTCAAGGAATAGAGTGAACGGGAAGATGAACTATCTTCTCCCTCTGATCTGCTGGAGAAAGAGTCCTGAACAACCTCCTCATTGGATAATTGGGGATTTAACAAACAGAAAAACTTGGCCAAGTTCTCCAGCAAAACAATTATTTAAATTATAAATTCTCCAGGTCTACTGCGGAAAGGGGTTTCTTCCTTCTTTCCACTGTGCTGACATTCCAATCTCCACACCTTTCCCTCACGGTATTTCAACAGCTGTCTTTTCCCTCCATCCCTTTCTCCCTTCCCAACTTCTCTTTCTCTACTCCTCCCTCAGCATTCTTTTTCCCCTTCCTTAATCAGCTCCCATGAATTACTCCTTCCTCATGATATGGCAAGCCCATCATCTGTTGGAAAAGCCATAGAAATTATATTAGCCTTGCATTTGCCAACCTCAGCTGGCCACTTTGCTTGGCTACTCTGTCCCACACACTGCTATCTCATGTTCTACGTCAACAAATCGCAAATTATCCAGGATTGAGACAGGGGTGGCTTTAACTTCCCACCTCCCCAGAGATGGCACACTCACACAGTGAGGTACTGGTTGGATACGGAATGCTTCCACATCTATTGGATGCTGTTGTACCTGTTCTGCATTGCTGTATGAGACTGAAGGTGGCGCAAGGTACCAGAAAGCTCAGTTTTGCCAGCCTGCTTCTTGAATAGCATAGGGACAGACTATAGTTTTTCTTTTTCCTTTTTTTTTTTTTTTCTTCACATGGGCCATAATCATGAGGGGTAGTCATGTCCGGAATAAAA
Organism: Alca torda; assembly: GCA_008658365.1. Classification (NCBI taxonomy): domain Eukaryota; kingdom Metazoa; phylum Chordata; class Aves; order Charadriiformes; family Alcidae; genus Alca; species Alca torda. The sequence goes on from CM018083.1 coordinate 35,522,663, forward strand.
GATGAACAAAAAGCGAAAGAAAAATGATGACATTTTCCCCTATGCAGACAAACCATATAGGAAGATGCTATTCTTTGCAGAGTTCTTGCTTTCCAATAAAGTTGAGTAGAACATTGGTTTTCTGTCTCATTCATTACCATGTGACATGCTGAGGACCTATTTTTAGGCTTTGGATGGACCTGGACTAGCATCAACAGATTATCCCTCTCTTTGCAGACACTGAGCAATCTTTCACCTCGACCCACAGTGTCTTTTGAAACAGAACTGAAGAGGCTGTAGTGATAACGCCAGGCCAGAACTGAGCACTTTGGAGAAGTCTCCATTGTTTCCTGGTGATGGGGGTCAGGAGTCTCTCAAATTCCAATCTAAGGACTGGGGGCAGTTCTGGGGAGAAGCCTGTCTGTACCATCTGATGAAGAAGAGCGATCTTGGAAGTGACAGTTCAGAGGGCAAGCTTTTGACAGCAGAGCTAACAAGAACAATGGACAATGCTTTTTTTAAAATTAAAAAAAAAAAAAAAAAAACAAACCACAAAACAAAAACGCTCAACAAACTAATTCCTAAAGGAAAATAAATGCTGCTCCAGGATAGTTAAGCCTCCTACTTGGCAGACAGGGAAGAGAATTAGGGAACAGTTCAAAGTCACGTAGAGATTCTGGGGCAGTATGAGGAAAGAAAGTGGTTAACATTCTTGAATCAAGCACTCGATTGTCACCAAAGCATCATTCTTCCCTACGCTCCCAGTACTTGCAACAGGTTAACTGGTATCACCCCTTCTGATGGTGCCTCGAAAACTCATCAGGAGTCTGTCCCTGACTTTCTTTCACATACATACATTTTTCTGCTATCTGAACACTGTGGAACCTGGAACAAGTCACAGACAGGCTATAGCCTGAGGTTATCTGAAGATTAAGTGTGAGGTGGGGCTCTAAGGATGTCTGAGAATCTGTGTCAAATGAATTAGCTCTTAAAAGCAGTCTGGGAAAGCAAGAAGCAGAAATTTTGCAAGTCCTAAATTGGCAGCCTAATCCCTGGATCATTTTTCCTCCCTCTCTACTTCCATTTAAAATTTTGCCTGTATAAATAACTTCAGTGTACGAAAAAGTGACCAGACTCTTGGCCCACCCATGCCTTATTTTCAACTATGAATTTACCCAGTTTGGCTGTATTTCATCATGGGAGTAAAATCATTTTCTAATCCTGGCTGGCAATCACCACATGCCTTGGAGAAAAAGGATTTATGATACTTACAGCTTTATTCTGGCTAATGTAAATGCAGATGCTATTCATAAACTGTCTAACGTGTTTCAGAAATTCTTAATAAAGTATTTGTCTTCATACTGCCATCCACTATGGGGATCTCCAGGTTAATTATATGTTACATAAAGAATCAACTGCTGCATCTTAATTTCGTGACATGGACTCATATCCTTGTATTGTATTACACAACATCTTGTTATTTTTCTGCGTGGCTTTAAAGTATTTAAAGCCACAACACTGGGAACTTCCAAAGTAGTTTGTATCTTAAAACTCACTGTGCTGTAAAATGCAATGGAGGAAACCTTCTAGCCTTTTCCTCTTACCCCAGTAAAATATATGTTATTCTTCCCATCACAGAGATGATGAAAATATGTATTGACCAGAATGACACATCAAAGCTAGTGTGCTTTTCTTCCCCATCCAAAATGAGATCCCAGGATCATCGTACCTCTCACTGTTCCACCAACACAGATGTTGAAGCACTAGAGCAGATTTAGTGAGAAGCCAACACAGCATCACCCAGACACCCGTCCCAATACTACAACTTGGTAACACACTGCCCCACATTATCTCTGTCGCTCTGCTCCCACCCCAGCGCATTACAGAGACTAGCAGACCAGTGAAACTGCGTCTGGGCCTGGCAGGAATGTTATGTGGAGGAGAATCCAACGGGATGGCGAGCCTGCTTCCTGCTACACTGCCACCAAACATCCGCACCACTGCAGAGCCTCTCCCCAGCACAGTGCCCAGGGCTGCTTCTGCACACTGCTGCTCTCTCTGCACAGGAACGCTTTATTCCTTCCCTTTATAACTCAACAGCTCTAGTATCCCTAACGCTTTTCCGGTATTGAAGCTGCCTTCCAGGCCACTAAACACTTTCATGTGCTCTCTCTAGCCCTTCTTTATCACTGCTTTGTCTCTTACTAAAGAAATGACCCATAACACACACAGTACTCCACGGGAGGTATTACCATTCACGTCTATAGGGATATTATAACATCTTCCAAGTCTACCTTTTTCTTCACACATGCAGGCATCTTATTTTTTTTTTTTTACTGCTGCTGCTGCACATGGCACAGACATTTTTATCAAGCTGTCTTTGTAATAGCTACTTATGTTTTCTTGAATGGTTAGAGCTAATTCAGAACCCAACCATGTATCTGAAAGCTTTAAACTATTCTTTCAAACATGCTTTACCCTGCCATTGCCTATGTTTCACCTTCCATTCTAGTACCCACAATCTTTCAGTCCTCCTTCCTAATGTATAATTTGTATCAGGTGCAACAGTAAACCTTATTATCTTACTGTTTTCTTTTCCTTCCAGTCATTAAAATTATAAATACTGCCCAGCACCAATTCAGAGTGGTAAGTGGAGTCACGTTACTATCAGTTTCTTTCCATCCCAAGGATGCCTTCTATAACCTACCTATTTTTTTCCAGCTTTTTAACTAGGTTTTGACTACACAAACAGTCCTTTTGTGTCTCACTCCATAGCTCCCAAAATCTCTTGATGCCTTTTTTTTTTTTGTAGGAAGCTCTCCTTTTGTCAGCTCTGACTCATCTGGGATGTCCACCAATCCAATCCACGCAAAAATTAGTCACGATTCACCCTTGAAAGCCATGCACGAAAATTTATATACCGCTTCTGCTTCATCCTCCAATCCCCATCCCTTTTTCAAAAAAAAATCCACCATATTTTCAAGGCACTGTTACCACTCTCAGTCGTCGTCTTTCCTCATCCCTGTGTTACTCCAGTGCTCATGGTTCTGGTTTTGGTGGTTCTCTCATCCCATGGAGTAAGTTTTTAAACATGAGGAATCATAATTAGCACCTTGTTAAACACATTTTCGACTATCTCCTAGCTAGTCAGCTGGCCATTTTTAATGAATTCTTCTTAGTAGTTGAAGTCTTCTGTTCCTTGGTTTCCTTACAACTCCTACAGGAACAAAACCTGGGCTTCATCTGATTCTGTGAGTTATAACCTAAGCCAAATACAAAATAACACAGCAGACAACCTGCGAGCATTAGTCTTCATGTATAAACCAGCCATCCTGGCCCCACAGCATCCCGCTCTGTTCCCTACCAGCTCTGCCAATGTACTTGTGGCTCCAGGGCTGCACAAATAGCTCCAGAATGCACCCAGATCTCAGCCTACACAATCTCTTATTTTTCCAGCCCTGAGGGATCCCATATTTTCTTCCAAAGCCTTTTGATCATACCTTGAAGCATACTTCTTTTTTTCCCAGATCTACTGCTGCTCTCTACAAAATCACTCATTTCCTCCAAGACCTTCTGCCAATGGCCTCAGAGCAGAGCTTCCACCTGGTGGTGGTTTTCCTGCCCAGACCACACCACACGCCAGCTTCCATGGGGCAATAATTATGTGCACGTGTTCAGAAGAGATTATGCTGAGACACTCTGTGAGTTGGTCTCCTTAAAAACTTACTTTAAATAGTTCCTCACACAGAGATCCGCAGGTGAGAGGTAAGGACACAGGGCCATCTACAGTTCTGCACCTTCCTCTCCCATTTCAATTTTCCTCACTCTGACCTTTCATACACTGTATGTCCATCCCCTTATGCTGATACAACTCAAGAGCTACCTGAGACTTTTTTTCTAAATAATAAATCACCCCCCCTAGGCTAATTTCTTATTTTCATATCACAAATTCTCTTTGGTCACCTCCAGCAAACACCATCAAAGCTGGCCTCCCCACCTATCACTCCCTGCAACCTCAGGATCAGCGACAGGAAGCAACTATGATTCTACGATTTATTGTATTAGGACTTTTGAAAAACAACAAAGGAGTCATTGATTTTCCAAGCCAAAGGCACACGGAAAAGCACAAAAAGCATCTGTGCCCAGCTCAGATCACAGAGGAGAGAGACACTGCAGAGGACTGGGCTCCCCCCAGCCTGGTAACTGCTCCCTTTGAACGCGAAGGATGGGAGTATGAGCAAGGAGCTTGTTGGCTGTTTTCTTACAGGTGTCAGCATAATCGTTCTGACACAGGACCATTCCTCCTGCTTGTCACATTTAACAGAAAAATGAGTAATAACAGTGAAAATCTGACTGCTGCTTTTTTCCTCTTTCTTTCTTTTGAATACTCTGTACTAGCCACCTAGAGAATGGCTGATAACACTGAGGGTAATTCAGGCAAAAGTACCGCAGGACCCCCTTTGATGGCGGCTCTGATTTAATACAGGTTCATGTAATGAACGTATCATACAATAATACCATATAAAGAGTTAAAGAATACATGAGAAGGCCGAGTCAAAAGGAGATTTCACCAGATGGCCCAAGGGCAAGTCATTTCATTAAAAAGCTGGTTTAGGAGGGACATCCCGCGATGAGTCCCAGCAACGTGGACTCCACAGTCAGAAATGAAACATCAGGAAAGTTCTTTGAGGTGAAAAAGCTGCCATCAACTGCTAACCAGGGTTTATAGGTCTGCAGAGCCCAAAGGCTCATTTTATTGCCAGCCCACAAGTCCAGTGGCACAAAGTAAACTGACAGCCACTAGGATAGCTGATGGATATTTTTACCTTAATTTCGGCTGGAAAAATGACTACTAAAAGGAAAACAAAACCGGAAATTAAAACTGAAGCTTCTACTTTATTACAGAAGAGATAAAGCCGTGGTGCTTGACCACGAGGAGCTGACCAGGAACGTGCACATGACTGTAGACATTTGGAATTCTTTACCAAGAAGGAGTTTCAGCTAGACCTGGTAGTGCGACGCAAACTTTTGCAAACCACCTATAAGCCTTTTCCCCTATATAATCCCACCAGCACAGGCTCAGTTTAACATCTCCACTTACTGTGCTTTTGGAGAGAAAAAGAAATCAGGTCTTTGAAGACTGCAAGGAACAGACTGAAGAAAGGGAGACATGATCAGAGAGGCAGAGCTCGGGTGAGGGGGAGGCAGCTGTCTCTAGCAAGTGGGATAACTGATGTGACTCACACAAAAGCAGCTTGCGTTTCCCCTTGTTCTGCCGTGGATATTTCCACCTTGGCTTTTTCAGAGATGGAGACCAGCAGAAAGCAAATGCATAGCAGCTGATAAACGCTTCACCTCTTAGGGCAATGGGTGAGAAGCACACAGGCCTTAGAAAAATAAAATACAGGTCTCCGAGTCTTGGACAACCTACTGACCATTCACAGCAAAGCAGGAAAACCTTTATCAGCAGAGAAGTTGCTGACTCCAGATTACAGGCTTTCAGGTTTTCTCATCTTGCGGCCGTACCACCTGAGAAAATTTGCATAAGAACAAGCTGCCTTTTTCTTAGGAGTCCTTTTCAACCTGCTTTTATGATTTCCACTGAAAATGATAATCCTCTGTTTGTGACATCGCAATCATTTCTACCACAATCAAGTGTTCTGTTCAAAGGGAGAATTACTACTTCAGTTTGGGGAAGTATACTGACCTTTGGAGGAACAAAGCAGCCAGTTTCGAAGCAAATGACCTTGGTAATAGAGAACAAAAAGAAGAGAAAGACATAAAAACAACACTACGTATGATCAGATCTGCCACTTCCAAGAGGGATCTGATACCCTTTAAGTTCATAAAAACTGATGTTTCCTATAGATGTTTGTACGATGGATTTGGAAAAAGCAGCAAGAGACATTTCTCTTTGCTGTGCCACTCCAATATTCACTCAGATTTTTCCTTTGACGAGGCTAGCAATGTTTTAAAACTCGACATCAGAGACACATATATAGAAAACCCACTGCAGCGCACAACTCCATCCTTTCAGCAGTGTCCTGTGAGGAGGAGCATCACCGCACATGGTGCTGAATGTCAAACAACTGGCTCAAACCCGTGCCTCTGGCAGCTACTCTGAAATCCAAAGAACAAACAGTTAAAAAAAAAAAAAAAGCCTTTGTTTTGTCTTCTGTAATTCAGCATGACTCTCCACAGAACAATTTGCATGGGATTACCCACAATGCACTGCATTATGGTAATACACTTCAACCTCTGATGCGTATTAGACTGACAGTGTTAAAAATCTGTCAAAGGAAAAATAAACGATACAGGAAAATGTTGATGTAAGACAGGGACAGTAAATATTCTGCACTTGTGTAATCTGCCAAAATTCAGCCTAAAATTGGCCTGGGAAAGAGAACAAGAGTATTGTGCACTCAGAACAGCTTTAGGGAATGTTCCTAACTCAAGCAGAAAACAATACCTGACTAAGACACAGATGTAATCACAAAGGAATGGAAAGTACAACAAACCAGAACTAAGAGCTGAATAGGAGACAAGGAGAGATTTTCTTCATTTCTTTGATTTCCCACCGGGTAGCAACCTGGGGGGAATATTCCCTCTTACTCATCCAAGGATAGTTCGGTTCACTGCGCTTCACCGCGCACATTTGCTCACTCTGCCTTCTGCTCCTCTCCAAGGCCTGCTGCTTCTTCTGATGCTGGTATCAATCCCTAACAGATCCTGGACAGTCTCTATGTGCAAAAGCAGCCATCCCAAAACACCAAGCCCCAGGGCTGTATCAGTCACAGATTCCAAACTACCAGCATCTCCTTCCTGCAGTCACGGATGGGTACTCAGCCCTTCAGCAGGCTTCGCCAAGGAAACAAAGACCCCCTAACATTTTCTTGCATTGGTCTTGCACTTTCCCATAGAAAAAAAAAAAAAACAACACAGGAAATCAGTATCAAATGTAACCCCCCCCTTCAGCCAATTCCACAAATTGTTTCCCTAGTAATTTGTCATGGTTTGGGCCGGACTGGTCACCAAAACAAACAACAGATGGTCTCCCCCACCAAGGAGAACAGGAAGAGAGAGAAAGAGACTTATAAGTTGAGACATCACTCCTCAAATCCGTAAAAGAGTGATAACGCTGTTTTGGTATCCAGTGAACAGTCATTTAAGTGGCACGGGGACTTTTCTGCAAACCCCTGGGACAGGCAAAGGCAAAGGATGTCAAGGGGGGAACAAGGCGTAGGGCTGGTCGAGGGCAGGGGATACGGTGAGAAGCAGTATTTTCCACCTCGGTCTTTTCACTAGTTCTCTCAGAGTTAAGTCACAGAAAAATGAACAAAACAAGGGTTGAGGCCAAATTATATTTGCTGAAGAAGAGTTATAGAGATTAGTGTATTAATTAATCAAGACAACGATGTCAGCAAGGGCCTGACCTTTATTCTTGCCCTAGTAAAAGCTTTGTCCCTGTGGACTTCTGGCTTGCGTGCTAAAGCCATTTAGATACATCCCTCAATTAATCGCAGGATACCCCCAGGGAGATAGGAGAGCAGTACGGCAAGCTGCAGGCAGGGATGCTGAATCAGAGGAAGAGTAACGTAGTCAAAGGCACCTCGTCAAGGGCATCGGCAGAGCTAGGGGGAGAGAGCCCACAGTTCTCTCTACCTTTCACACTTCACCTCTCACTGCTAGGAACAAGATTGTTTGAAGCTATTAATCTGGAATTCTGCCATACTTTTTTTTTTTTTTAAATAATCAGAGACTAACAAGAAATGGAGTTTAAAAAAAAAAAACCACAAAAACAAAAAACCCCAAAACACTCCAAAACCAAAGATGAGTCTGTTTTAAAAAGAACTTGTATTTTTTGTAATAAAATAAGAGCAATACATTAAACTCACTCAGACAAAAGGACAGATAGCTGGTAAGAGCAGGACAGCAGTCAGATCTTCAGTTTCCCCCTGGTTCTCCCCTTTCTCCTGAGACTGAGTCCTTCCCTCAGGCAGATTATGTCATAGAATCATAGAATTGTTAGGGTTGGAAGGGATCTTAAAGATCATCTAGTTCCAACCCCCCTGCCATGGGCAGGGACATCTCCCACTAGATCAGGTTGCTCACAGCCCCATCCAGCCTGGCCTTGAACACTTCCAGGGACGGGGCTTCCACCACCTCTCTGGGCAACCTGTTCCAATGTCTCACCACCCTCACGGTGAAGAACGTCTTCCTAACGTCCAGTCTGAATCGACCCATCTCTAGTTTTAATCCATTCTCTCTAGTCCTACCATTACCCAACATCCTAAAAAGTCCCTCACCAGCTTTCTTGTAGGCCCCCTTAAGATACTGGTAGGCCACTATAAGGTCTCCTCGGAGCCTTTTTTTCTCCAGACTGAACAACCCCAACTCTCTCCCCATCCCCATACCCCGGGGAGCCTGGATTCCTTTACTCAACGGCTGTCATACAGCAGGTTCACTCCCTGCTTCTTGAGTACCAGCCTGAGGACGAACAAGTCCAGCACGTCTCTGAGCACAACTGTGGCTCTAACAAAGAATCTCCAACCTCTGTAGGTGAAGCTGGATGACAGAATACAAGGTGGATGGGGAGGTGCTGCTGTCCCCACACAGCAGGAACTGATGGGGTGGAATCTGCACAGGCTCAGGAAGATGACATACAACCACAGGCTTTCAGGCAACAGGAGGACTAAAAAGCCACGTGAGTTCAGGAGAGAGTGGTGATGCTCAACGACAGCAGCAGATGGATGCAACACTGGAAAATGTCTGCTTCTATCAGAACAGCTGTTATTACAGCAACTGAGAACCTGAATTGCTTGGGAGGCAAAACCAACAAACATATCTGCCCTGGGCCCCATCAGTCTGGACTCTGACCCACCGACTGACTTCCTGGCTTCACCTTGGACCTGCCTTGTCACTAAGGACCTACCAGGTGATTGCCAGGCTGACCTCGGTCACCATCACTGGATCTGATCCTGATTCACTGGCTTACGTTCCTGGCTTCACCTTGGACATGCTTCCTCACCATGGCCTTGTCTGGTGACCTTGGCTCTTGGTTGAACCTGACTATCCTTCACAGCCCTGGCCTGCTCACCTTGCTCAGCAGCAGCGGGACAGGGCCTTGGCTGGCAAGGAGAGACCATTTGGATTTAACTCCATTTCTCCCATTGGTATCACTGGCCTTAATTCTTTCCTCAGTACAGGAACTCCAACTATCCATCTTAACCTCCAATGAGAAATAGTGCAGAAGTTGTAGCCTAGACGGGAGAAATTTGTCTCTCAACCTATCTGTCTATCACTAGCTGAGCTGAACTTGCCTGTCCCTTCCACTCCAGCTCTACAGTCCTTCACATTCAGCCCTGATGTTGGGGAAATCTCAGACAAGAAGGGCTCTCATGTTGATGGAGGCTGGACTGGCTGGCACATACTCTGCTTTCTCTCACTCTCCTTAATATAGAGGTTACAACATCCTAAACCACAGCTGCATTAAGACCAACTTCACTGCATTACGTTACATGCACTTGACTGACGCCTTCCTGTCCCTCACTAACACGTATCACGTCTCAACCATCATATTTGAATTTGGTCAAAAAAGCTTTCCAGAACAAATAAACTTTTTACCTTTGGGTGCCAAATTAATTTTTGTTAAAGCCAACAGGGTTACCTCGTGTTAGAATCCAAAGACAAAAATAGATTTCCTTTCCTCTTCCCTAGCTATTGTTGGCAAACATTAGTTCTAGTGAGAGAAGCTATTTCTGGACTTTTATTGGCAAGTCTTATGTTCAGACACTAAAGGAAGGAACTGGCTGACAGTGGAAAAAACATTACACATGACTTTCAAGAAACGCCAGTTTCTGCCAAGCTCTTATGTGCATTTCTCTGAAAGGGGCGGGGGGGGGGAACAAAACAAAGGCTTTATTAACTGCTACTAATAGAGGTCATATCTGTGAGGATCAGTGAGAGAAAAAGGCACATATGGAAAGTTCTCTGTCTCAGACTGACAATCAACTGCATGGTCACTGCCATAGCTGCCCTCTTACACTCATTTCAATTGCGTCTCTTCTTTTGCAGGGGAAAATCGCCTGCTTCTTAATACAAAATGACTGTTAAACATGATGGAGGTCGAGTTTCTAGCAGATTTTTGTACATTGTATCATCTCCTGCTTGGGCTGATGCGCACCCATCAGACACAGTCATACATCTGTGCATGCACACACATACACATGATCACAGATACACAGGGACACACTTTTAAAACACAGGTACCATAACAAACAGCACCCATTCATAAGTACACAATTAAAATACTATGTTCATCAGACACACCAGTGCATATTTGCACACTTGAACGTCTCAGAGAACATGTTTTGGGCTAGTTCCCACACTCATATGCATGTACCCACATTCAGTCATAGTCTTCCACCAACACACTTCCAAGTTTGCACTCACAAATATTCACTGCGCATAAACACCCCACCAGTACAAACACTCACCTGATGTGTGATTCAGAAAAGTACAGGAAACTCACAGAGATTCCTCTCCGATTCTCTTGCAAATTGTGCATATGGTCTTCATGCATTTCTTAATACCATGCTAATAATTTCTAGTAATTAGTGCTATAATAGGAAAACACAAGTATGCAGACCTTGGTCCTTTTTAAGTGAATTAATTACACCACACCCAGCAATACCTGCACCCCCAATACATACAAAGGATCCATACACAAGATTGTTTTTCTATTTCCCAGGCATCTGCTTCAGCGTAACTGGGATTTATTCATCAATGAGCTAAGAAACAGCACAATAAAAATGACTAAATGGAAATATACAAATTAATCCCTTTTACACAGAGCCAAGCTGATCAGTACTATTACCCACACTCTTCCAGACTCCTAATAAAAAAAAATCAAAAATGATTGGCAAACGATTTGGGAAAGATATACTCTGTTCTTTTTTAGTTCTTTGTCTGTATGTGAACATAGTACACTTGTCAGCAAGCGATAGATTATGCAGGCTATAGTCATGCATAACCATAAACCTGTGCTATGCTTTCTGTGACTCAGTGACACTAACTGTGCCCTGCTCATCCTCCTCCACCCTGCAGTCTCTGCCATTCTAGTTTCAGACTGGAAAATGAAAGAGATCCCACCTTCAGCAGGCCTGGCTCCAGAACTTAGGCATTTCTCCCTGCAGTTTCCCTAAAGCCACTCCAAAGCCCCTTAGCCTGGTGTCAGTTGTAAGACAAGGAATGGAAATACAAATAGTCAGCTGCTGAAAACATTCAAATCCACCTGTGATTGAACATCTCCTCCCCTTTTTCTCTGTTCACCTCTGCAGCTTCTTTTCTGCATCTGAGACCCACAAAGGATTATGTGTAATCGGTGAAGACAAAGTCCTAATTCAGTCCCTACAGATTCTCATAGCAGGTCTGTAAGAGCTGTGGGCGCTTCCATTCACAGGGGCAAAACATTCATTCATAGGCAAATGTTAAGCTTGCAGAGGCAGGTTATACAAATTACGCGTGGCATTGTCCTCTCCACGGACAATACTGCTGAATCTCCCTCCAGATGGAAAGATAATTCTATAAAATCTTATAGACCGAGTTCTCTCTATATAGCAAGTAATTTTGTGCTGTTGCACACAAAAATGCCATGTGCCACGGAGGAAAGAAAGATCTTAAGGCTTTGTTTTTCCTTTTTATTTTTTTCCCCCTTTCCTTTTAAATGCAAGCACATATACATAAATGAGATGTATTCTGGGGTTATGCGAAGCCTCTGTGGCACTGACACAGAGCTATTATGGGTAAAACACTTCTGGTTTTCTTGCGAGTGTTCTGGCTGTCTCAAAGAGAAGGCCCTCAATTACTGATTCTGCCTTTTTGGAAGCTCTTTAATGTTTAGATTCTGGATGAGGAGTTACGAGATCTCACGTTTAATTCAGTTTATCATAGCTGTACACTCTCAAGTGAAATCAATGAAACTGACTGGAAAGAGCAGGATACTTAATGAAGCACCTTGGGGATTGAAATACCTGTTATTCAACATTCATGAAATAAGTCTCTCTTCACAATTTTACCCTCCCCTCTTTTGAACAGTCAGGATCTCCAGCAATGCAAGCCTGACCTTAAATGCCATCTGGACTGTACTTAAGTATTCTGAGCAGGCACAGAAGAGCCACATGCTTCTTGTTCTTGGGATGTATGAGCAGATAATAAGCCAAATCTGTACCACAATGAAATTGATCTCTCTTCAAGCTGTCCCTCTTTTAAGAACCTTTTCACATGAATTCATAAATCAACCTGAGCTTTTTCTCTCCCAGAGTGTCACAGAAGATTATTCCAAAGAGACATAGAAAATACTGGTAAGATTTCTCCTCCTTTCTAGCAATGAATTCACAGAAGATGTCACTCATTCTACACCAGTCAACAGCAGACACTAAAAAGTTAGGGAGTAGCCCGATATCAAGTGCCTGTCCTTGTAATTAGTATCAAAGGCGTGAATAACACGTCACCATTTACACATCTATGGTGTACTGAGTATCTCTGAATCAAGAGGTTGAGGGTACCTAAATGGGATCTGACTCCACATCTCCACTTGAAATGGTCTTGCTTTGTCCTGTCCTACAATGCCACAAAATCTGTCCATGTTGTTTTAATTCACGAGGTACTTATGCTGAGAAAGACATTTCTAAGAGCTGTGGAACACCCTAAGGAAAGGCAAGAAAAGCCAAGGAACATAAGGTGTGTTCCTTTCAACCTTTTTCTACCATACAGCAGGTAACATCAGCTTAAAGAAATAGTACTGACAGGTACTGCCTGTACTGGTTTTGCTTTCCACCAGCTTGGCACTCCTCATGTCAATAAGGTGGCAGTGAACTGGAGTGCACAGTGTGAGTAGGCTACTCTACCCTTCTGCTCCAATCTCAGCTGGAAGAAGGGATGGGACAGGACTCAGAAGACATTCATCTCTGCTGCAAGCAGCACATGCACAAATGCCAGTACCGTGAGCGTGCTGTCCTTCAGCGGGCTTCATTCCCATCCCATACACTGCACTCCACACCTCCACTCTAATTAGCTACAAATGTAAAGGAACTGAAAGAGATTTCCCCTCTAGCTTTGCATTTACTAAAAGGTCACGAAGGGAGTGTGACTTTTCTCCTGTGAGCAGAGATATCAGAAGCTAATGAAATCTGAATCTAATGAATCGATCCTTGCTGTGTGCATTTTCTTTTCAGTCTTCATTTAGAAATGAGCTCCCTTTCCCCTTCACAGGCTACTACAGACTCCCACACGTGCTGTGCAAGAAAGATCCAGCGGGGAGGCTGAGGGTTAAGCATTTCTGCCTTCTCCCTGCCCTACCAGCTGTGTTGGTGTCACACAACAGCAGAATGCCACACACCCATCATCATTTTAGTTACACCTAGCCCAATATAGACCCACAAGCAGCCCCACGTGCCATTACACATATACACACAATACATGCACTCACATATTTCAAGCAAAAAATACCGAGGCCAATTACACAGCATTTTGCCTATAAGCAGAGATAAATGCACACTCATGCACACTGTTTTAATTCACACACCCTTGTGCGCAACATCTTCCAAGTATAATGTATAAATGCATCCTCTAGTGTGCATACAAGCACGCAGCTAACTACAGCGCATACAGATCCACTTGAAAAGCATAAACATGTACATCTTATTACTCACGGGTGCTAACACGCCATTACAAACCCGCATGCTCATGTGTGTACCCAAACACACACCCTTCCTGACCCCCACCTCTAGGAACGCAAGAGGCCTGGGAATCAATAACCACTTACAGCCCTTCAATCCAACACTGTCAACTTTGTTCTCCCCTGTTTACAGTGACAGACAAGCAGACTACAGATAGGGGACATCAGTATGCAGAGGAGGAGAGGTGGGCACTGTGTCAGCATAAGAAGCAGGCAGACGCTGCTGAATCCAGCAGAGGCTGTTCTCGCCTCCTGCAGCCAACTGAGCAGAGCTGCCACTGTCCCAGAAACCTGCTTTATTCCCAGGACATCAGTGCAACCAGACAGAACAAAACAGGGCGATAATCACGGGCCATTTTCCCGAAACAACATAATTGTACATAGGAAGATTCAGAAAAATCCAATTCTTATCTGTTTCCAAAGCAATGATCTTGCCCACATAAAGATGCGCTGCGTGATCAGTGTCACATCAAAACAACTGGATACTGTATCCTGCAGAGAAATGGAATGGAACTAAACAGACTTCAGACACAGCAGGCCACCTTTAAAATTGTCAGGGTGCTTTGCTGACCTCTGAAAGTGAACGAGCATGCAAACGCAGTGCACCTGAGAGAGGTCAATACCTCTGCCAATGAATCTCAACCAACCTTGCAGCATCCAGAATAACCCAAAACCTGTTGGCATTCTTAAAGGCTGACATAAGCTCTAATCATGTACCTTTGTCACAGCCCACAGCCTTCACCTGCATCTGAACATCCCAGAGCTACTCAAGCTCAGCCCACAACATGGCCTTGTTCTTACGGTCCTGAGTTTCTCACTGTATCTATATTCAGAGATTTCACTTCTGCATTATGAACAAATCCTATTATGCCAGGCCTGAATCTCTCCTGGGCAGAGACCAGCATTAATATAAATATAATTATGGTTGTTTAATAAATGTATGATGTCTGCCGATCTATCTCGTTAAATTAACCACAGGAGTGAATTTTGCATTAGTCATGACAAGGCCCATTTTCAAAGCTGACATTTAATACCAGTCCCCAGTACAAATCACACTTCAGGGTACACAGATCAAAGGATTTGGTGAGTATCTTTGAGAGCTGAGCGTGTGAAACCATAGAAGCACTTTCGGTGGCTTGCTGCAGGTATCCATTCTATGCAACACATTTACCTAGAGCTGATCAACCAGGTAAGAACTTCAAGGCATTTCAGCGTACGTGGAGGTGAGTGGGGTTGCGCTTGACCCAGAAGAAGCTTCAGCACTTTGATCCCTGGAAGCCCTTCCAATCACTAAACATACCAGCTTGATCAGAAAAGTGACCTTTCTGTCGCTCTTTCAGAGCAAGCCTGAGCTCTGCTTTCAGATCCCATTTATTTCATTCTCCCTCACTGGAAAAGACAAAAGGGCTGCTCTTAAAAGGTCATTGCAAAATTGGTGTCCAGCTGCCTACTGCAAAACCCACATGGGCCATCAGACTGCAGGGAACAGAGCGTCCATCACGTAGCACATTCATCACTTTCATCTCCGGTAGAGGGTTCATTCTGGTAGCATAGGTTACAGTGTTGACCTTGGGCTCCTGTTCACCTGGGTGCAGGACAGCTGAAGGTTCTGAGCAAGGTACCAAGCTACTCAGGCTTGGTTATGTTGTACTACAGGGTTGTCTCCGTCCTTCCCCATCATTGCCAGCCAGTAAGGCATGGATAGTCTGGGCCATCACAACATGGTGACACAGCCCTTCTCCCTAACTCAGATGACAGCCACATCCCAGCCTGTTACTTTTTAAGGCTACCAAGAAAAATATGAGGAAGGCAAGAAAAATGGAATTGAAGGTGTAATATAATGGAAAAAAGAGTGGCAAAGTAAATAACTTCAGAAGTACTAGATTCCTCCTCCACTGTTTTCATGTCGAGTTAGCATTTCAAACCAAACACTCAACTTTCAATTATCTTGCAAGATAAAAATCATTTTATAAACCACCAGCTTCCCCTCTGAACCAGAACAAGTCTCAGCACCTGCAATCTGCTGACCAACAGCTTTTAAAGGAACGACTATCCAAAAAAAGAGTACCTTCCACCAAAATGCAAACTGCCCTTCTGATCCGGTGACAAAACCAAGTTCATATATTTTAAACTATATTTTATAAAATAAGTGATCCCCAGCAGGAATAAGCTACTCTAAAGTGGACAGCATTTCTGGGCTTTTTTAACCCTGGTTACACATGGCTGTGCAGAGAAGTACAAACTCATTTGCAATATCTTTCTCAAACTCATTAAAAAATCATCTCTCTCATTGTTACTTTGTATGAATTTCTGATTCAATTTCATTGTGGAGTTCAGTCATTATTTCCAGCACCCCCAAAGGAAACTTTCTGCCTTATTCCAAAAGCCCAGAAGAGGCAGGACACAGTAAAAGATTCGGTTAGAAATGTTTAAAAAAAACCCCAAATTTTCTCAAATCAAAGCCAAAACTTTTTGTGGGAGTGTAACAGATTAGAGGTGACTTTTCTCAGGAAGAGCTGCTCAGCTCTTTTCTGCGTTTTTGATCAGACCCCACAAGATACCCTTTCCAGTTGAGCTCCCCTGTTCCCTATGAACAACTAAATATTAATTGGAACAGTGGTTTAGACTGGGGTTGTTCCGTTTTAGATGAGTACCGTTGCTACTGACTTACAAAATTAGTCTTTCCTGGCTCAAGGAATTTCTCATTATGGCTGGACTTGATGATCTTAAAGGTCTCTTCCAACCTGTACAATTCTATGATTCTATTATTTACACAAAATATAACAACTCTCACATGAGAAGCAGGGATAAGTTCAACAAAGAACTATATGGTGATGTTACTCCTTGCTTTGAATCAGGCAGACTGGCATCTGAGTTTTCCTCAGCCCAAAAGAAGATAATAATCTATTCTGAGATTAGTTGTTTTCAATTTTTACAAGTCACTTTAAAAGGCTGTGTTTTGACTCTGATGCAAAATGGGAACAAACATTGCTTGAAGTATCAGAAATTTTCAAAGACCACAGCTGCTTTCCAGAACTATATACTGGTGTTTTTCTCTCCTGAAGTGAAAGGTGCTGAGGAAGTGTTGACTATGGCGATGGCCATGACAACAGAAAACGAGGTAAACCATCTTCGGAGGTGTGTGTAAGTCCTAGTAGCAGCCTGGTAAGACTTTGGCCTCTTTAAATCTGATCCCTACAGCGCAAAAAAAAAAAAAAAAAAAAAAAAAAAAAAATTGCTAGGACTAAATGGTCAGAGTGGAAGATTTCCCATTTCTGGGCAGAGGGAACAAACTGAATAGATTTGCCTTACAGATGGCAATCCATGGCAGATACAAAAGGTCCTGAAAAGGAACAGCGTGTTCCCTCTCCACCTATTCCAGTGATCTAATAAATCCCAGAGGAAGACATGATAAGCGGAATGATAATCAGTGTTTAGCATCATCATTATTGAGAACGGCCAGGCTACAACACACCATAATCTTTGGAAAGACTAATAACATTATGGGTGGAAAAAGAAAGACCTCTAACAAATTAAAGATACCACTTTAACAAATATATGTGTTTAACAATGTTGTCAATGCAGTAATTCCTATAATAGTGTTCCAGAGCTTATTTTCTATTTATGGTACCAAATGCTTTCTTACTGTTCTTAGCGCTGACTGCCATGAATTCTTACTGTTTAGCTTCTTACATCCATTTCCTACATTACATTGGCTGCTATCTATTTTCCCTGTTTTCTTTGTTCAGAGACAATAAATCTACGCTATTATCCCTCAGAAGATTATTTTCATCAGCCACATTTAGGAAAATGACCTCTACTGTTGTTTACCCATTACATTCAGAAATACTAGTAAACAATTAGTGCTAACAAACAAGAAACTGAGACTGAAATAACAGGAATCTGTCTTACTACAATCAATCAAGTAGATTTTTCACCAATATTATGATTCACTGTCCTCTACACTCTAATTATTGCCTTCTTTTTGCTACTAAACCAGGATCAGTTTTAACTGAATATGTCCTCAATTTCTTGATTAGGGAAATGTGCCTTTTTGGATATGCAACAAAATCCATTTAAAAAAGGATTCAATTATTATTCATAATACTTCTGTATATTTTTTTCCTCCTGTGGTCTGCTTTACTTATAATATTTCCTCAGCTCTGGAAAATCAGTCCTTATTAAGGAAAAAAAATATACATGAACACATGTTAATAGGAACGCTGTCCTCTTCCCATATTACATGTAATTGGGTCACAATCACTGGTGTCTAGGTAACCACAAACTCCCACACCAAAGACTAATTCATCCTTTCCTATTATAATGTAGTCCAAAATTGAGTTACACTGGATACGACATCTTTTGTGTTAGAAAATAATAATCTGTAATGTCTGGTATCTTTAATAGTATTTACTGCTGCTGCACGAAATCTCAGGTACCTCTCACCCAAACTGAAGTCCGTAGCTACACATTTACTTTTTGTTTACCAAATACAAGTACTTATGAGGCAACTTGTCCCATTTTCTAGTTTGATTCAGTGTGCCAAGCTGGCTTATTTCCTAGACTTTGTCAACATACTTACAATATGCGTTACTGAATTATCAAGTAAATGAAGATGTAACAGACTGCCATTCACTCCCACCCCAGCCACACATGGTTACTTCTACCTTTTCTGTCCTTCCCAAGCAGGGAGTAAACTAGTATCTGGAGATTCTGAAATTCCAAAAGTGTACTTTTCCCAGCAGGTTTCAGTATGACCAATTACATTATACTTTATCAGCAAGGTCTTTCAATCGCTCGTTACCCAGATGCTTAGCAGTAGTACAGAGACATTTGAGAAATATATTCCTTCTGCAGTTTTTCCCACACTGGTCCAATGTCTCCATGACAAGCTGTTTGAGTTTGAACTGCATTTCTTTTCATTGATCTTGCCTTTTTTTTTTCCCCTTCCCCCCATCCCCACCCCCCTTCAGCATTATTTTGTTTGGCCTCGTGAGAGATTAGTTCTCTTCCTCTGAAGCGCAAAGGTCCCTCGCCCACGTGATCCCCATGACCATTGGAACACAGGTCACTTCTCCCAAAAAGGTCTTCATATCAGTTATGCAACCGATGGTTATCTTTCCATCTTTCTTTCCTTCCCTTATTTACAGCATTAAAAAGCTCTCTGACAAAACCACCAAGATTTTTGTCTTTCCCATGACACACCATTCCATGTACTTCTCTGCCATGCGTTTCCAACATACAACATCCAAACTTGCCTTTGCATCTTATTCTTTTGCTCCAGGCAGACAATGCACTGTCACATTACACTCCTGTTTACTCCTCTGTCTACTTTTCCTAAGTGAAGCTCACTAAGGACAACTACTTGCTTGAATATATCTCAGTGTTTTTCTGTTTTACACCAAAAGGCATTCAAAGATATTCTTTTAATTCTCTATATGGCAGTAGCCATCTTAATGAGTATCTGAGAGAAGAATATCACACATCATCAGCATTGAACGTCTCCAAATTCTCTTTCTACTCTTGGCTATGAGTAACCAACACCATTTTTGATTTGTACTCTATCTTCAGCTTCCTTGTGTCTGATCGCTCCACACTTATGGCATGTATGCAAATAATTTCTGAATTGTCCCTGATGTCTGCATTCCCGCAGGTTGTACGCTGTGCTGAAATGTCTCCTTCTAGACCACGTATCTTCTCTTATAGATCTCCCACCATCTGGCAAGTGAATGCATCAAAAATTTCTTCTTTGGACAAAAATTAGAATATAGCACATCCAAGGCAGATCACAGCACCTTTTTTTTTCTTCATCATCTATATGCAGTATGCAATACAGGCTGTTACCTAAAGATAAACCATAACACCTCAAATTCCATCCAAAACTCTCCTGCTAGGCAACTCAACTTCTGTCTCAGAGTTCACTCAGCATAAGCATACCCTTTCTTTACAAGTACAAGTTTATCACATACAGAAGCAGATATTTCTGCTCTGTTATTCAGAATTAAAGTGTTTGCAATTCAGTTTGGCTTAATTTACTTTAGAAATGAGCTAAGCCAAATTTAATTAAGGCTACCTTAATTCTGCTTCAGAATGTTGACATGTAGCTTAATGTGGTTTAGCACAGGACTTTCCACTCGCACCTTTAGCTAATTCAGAGGCACTTTCCTGCATGTTCTGATATAGGCAAACTATTGAAGAATTCAGCCTGTTTAATTATCAAAAAAAGACTGAAAGGCGACTCGGTTGCATTGTGTAAGTACCTTTAAGAGAACAAATTGCAAGTTACTAAAGGTCTCTCTAAGCTAGCAGAGAAAAATAACAAGAATGCAGCTGAAAACAGCAGGCAGATGAATTCAAATTATAATAAGGCAATAATATTTAACAGTTACTGACCCCTGGAACAAAATACCAGGGGACCAGATGGGTTTCCAATCATGTGACGTTGTCAAATTCAGTGTGAATGTTTTTCTACAAAACCTACTTCCACAAAACACAAGTTATCAGGCTTTGTACAAAGCTGCCTGGGTGAAACCCAAAGGTTTATGATGTATATAAGAGGTCAAGCCTGAAGACCTAATGGTCTCTTTCTGGACATTAAAACTCCACAAATTTGTTATTAAGATTCTGTTTTCAGTGCCTAATACATTTCCCAGCAACTGCAGCCTTCCCTGCTATAGGATAGGCTGTGTCTGGACATGGCAGACAAGAGCAGGAAAACTGAGCCCTCTTTGCTCTTACTCTGACACTGAAATATTTGTCTTCAGTCCAGACTTGAGACTTCTGCTTCTGAGTCCTGCTTCATATGCCACCACGTGCATCTATCTCATACATGTGCAGCACAGCATGCTGACCTCTCTGCTACTGTTGGTTTGGGATCCCCCACCACCTCCTTCCAGTGTTTGAAGTCCCAGAAAGGGAGAGAGGCTGTGAAGCTGTGCTACGTAGAAAGGACACTATTGTCATACTAAAGGAGCTGCGACAGAAGCAGAATCTCCAAGTGTGGGCTCATGCAATACCCACCTTCTCCAGCTGGGAGACCTAACCCTACGCTCAAAGACAAACTCGCCACACGGTGCAGTCTGCAGGCATGCATGTATTATTTATAATGTTTAGAGTAGCAAGCAAGGGCACATATTGTGATTTAAGCAAAAAGAAACGTCAATACTCTGTCAGCGAGGAAGGAATTTAGCACTTTCAATGCAGAGGAATAACAGTCAGTCCTGGTATATTGGGTAATTTGAAATAAATTTTGTTATAGAAAGAAAAATAGAGAGAAAAGATAACACAATTACTACAAGAGTTTAGCGCATGTGAAAAAATAAATCGGGATTGGAAACAAAACAATCAACCAAAGAGACAAAAGATGGGTAGAACCAGGATGTAACTATAGATATTGAGACTGGAGAGAATGCATAGACCATCCAATTTGATTTTAGAGAAGACCAGACCAGGGGACCTGGGAGCAGATAATAGAGGCATAAAGATGGCAGTGAACATGGATAGAGAGCAGACAGACCAAACAGACTGGGAACAACTGCAACTGTGGGAAAGTGCATCTTACAAAGGATACAGAACCCAGCAAAAAGACAGAACAGAGAAAGAAGGGAGATCAGATTTCAAAATATAGTTTACATTTAATGATGGACAGCATATACATATTATAGGCACCAACTAGTGGAATTCACTGCTGCAGGAAGCCCTGTCTGAGAAAAGATTACGGAAGGGGATGAAAAAGTTCCATAATTGTTCACAGAGAATGTAGCTCATTACTTCAAGGTTTTGATAAGGATAATCAGGCCTCATGCTGCAGTGGATGAAGTGAAGGAGAGGCAGGTCAGGCTGGTAGGATTATTTCCTTTCCATGTCTTAGTGTAATTGAATCAGTTGCATTACAGGCTGGTTTTGTTCTCTTCTGAGCCGTGAGGAACCAGCCTCTGTATGAAGCAGGATACCTGATTATATGGACCAGTGGTCTGATCCAGCATGGCAAATGTTATGATCTTAAGAGGAGCAAAATCAATCTTTGCAGAAAATCCTGTGTGTGAAAGACTTTGAAATTTAGATGCTTCTAAAATCCATGCAGAGTGAAAGACAAACATGGCTCTTTTAGCCTGTGCTTTTGCCACCTCCCTATTCTTATTTTCCATGCCTGAGGAGTTCATGATTAGACTAGGAGCTTCATCAAAGGGCAATTTTCAGCTGCCAAATAGATTTGTACAATAAATCCACACGGGGCCAGATTAACAAGCAAGAGAGACATCAGAAATCAAAAAGCTAGCTGCTGTAATTCCACAGAAAACTTGAAAGGATGATGTGCAATGATATTTAGACTTTTAAAGGAACACCATTGAAATACTGCAGTTAGTTTTCATTAGGAATGTTGCTTTTCTATCCCCCCTTATCCTCCCCCAAGAGTTTTTCTTCAGCAGACTGAAATCCCATGGGCATTCAAGGTCATGACATTCAGGATTGCGTAGTGGACTTCAGATAGAACAGCAACATTTCATCCAGAAAAATCACATACACGTGTGCGACTGCAATTGCCATCACCACTATAATATTTATAATAGAAAATTTAAAATAATCTTTAAGCATCTAGTTTGCTTCACTTCTGTAGTTTTATGTTTGCTCTAATAATTTGTTCTGTGAGCGTAGCTAAGGCTCTAACAAACCCACATCTGAAGTTAAACCAGGTCCTCAGCTATACCCATAAGCTGAATAAATACAATTCAGAGATTAGCCTGACCACAAATTGCTAGTCATTTTCAGCCTTCTGGCACTACAAAAGACAGTTTGACTTCTGAGCATGGCAGCATTGATTTTAATAACAGGAGAGTTTATTCCTCCTTACAGCACATGGAAGGACCCACTCCCTCTGTCACAAGGTGACAGCATTTGCTGTTTTTATGTGTCTGCACGAGTACACTGGGTTTGCTCATTTTCAAATGGGGCCATAATAACAGTATCTTGCCAGCAGGGTGAAAATATGGAGGTCAGCCATTGATTCATGTCTTGTTCCCTCACACAATGCAATCTCTTCTCCATGCAACCTCAAATACAATTGCAAATAGATTTTTTTTTTTTGCTTCAAGCATAGAGGTTGCCCAGATCTGTAATGTCAAAACCTGGGATTCTTCCAGCTAATCCCGCTCTCTCAAATTCTAGATGATGGGTATGACAGGATACTTGCACTTCTGATTCCTTTCATATGGAAACAGTTTGATAACCCCCTCTAACTCAGTACCTGTCACCTCTTTTCTCGAGTACAGCACTGGAATATGGAAAGACTGGGTTGCAGCCACGTATCTAGGGAAGTGGAAAAGCAGCCGTGGGAAAGATCCCATAAACAAAGCAGAAATACCAGTTGTTTACAACACATCAGGGAAAAAAAGAAATCTAGAGGAACATCAGCATTCAAGACAAGAAAGAATCAAGATAATCCCCGTTTTCCACACATCAGCCCCAAGGAGTTTGTGATGTCCCTCGGTTTAATAAAAAGCAAACTACCAACTAGAAATTGCTAACAGCTAGTGAAAGGAAAGTAGGAGATCGCAGAGATTTGTTGGAACAAGTACTCCAAGGCTGAGTCCCAAACAGAAGGGGTAAACAGCAGAGCTAAGACAACTGGTTCAATTATATGATGGTGGAAAAGAGTGGGCCAAGGAGGTGGTACATGATTGCTCTGCTTTGCTATTCTACATGCCAGCCAATGTCCTTTGCACTTCAACAGAACTGGATACCTCCCAGCTTTGCGGAGTCAGATCTGTTATGATCTCACCCCATAGTCATTTTTTATTGTGCCATAATTTAACCATATGGCATGGGACCTATTCTCCAGTTACGCAGCCAGTCAGCACCCAATAATCTATCAACAGCAGAGACAAAGGAGTTGATTTAAGATACTACTTCTGCCAAAGGGCTGAAGATTGAGCCAGGCTGTCTGCTTAGGAGCTGGAGAAGCAGACATCCCTGTAGTGTCAACTTTGAAATTGGTTCCAAAAGGCAGAGAAGCTAGCAAATTTTTCACTTCTTTGTGGTTCAGAACCATATTTTTCTCCTCCTGTAACATGCTTTTACCAAAAAATCTGGTTTGAGATATAGCACCTATATTTTCTGCCAAGCCGTGATTTGCATTCTATTTCTTAGCCTGAATAACTAAGTGGGAGAGACAGAGAAACGTGGTTTGCATGACTCTGAGGGTCCTAAAATGGGATATAAGTTCCTATGTCCTTCTATCTACAGCCTTCTGTCTATTCCATTTTATGCTAATTGCTATCTTCAGCACTCCTGTTTCTACAGCTATATGATGGCATGTCCCTACATTGAAGGAAAAGGAATCTAGGGAAGTATCCATGCACATGAAATGGCATGAGGACACCACTCTTGAGCCCTAAGTTATCTTAGCTGCTAGGACTGCTCCGTGGCAGCCTGCAGCATCACCCCGGGATGCCTGCGGAGAGTTCTCATTCAGGACTAAGTCATTTGTCTCAATATGGCCTAACAGGGACGGAAAGCACAGGTTATCTGGCTAGAAACAAAAAGAAATGTAATTTCAGCCTAATAACTATGTTGCTGTGGCAATTAAATATCATAAACCACATATTTTGGCACCATTAATGGGTCTGCCCATTTCCATACTAGAAAGATTCATCACTCCCGTGTGAAAATGCTGTCTCAAAAGCTAAGCCTGGGACTGAAATATCTGGAAATACCAGCGATCAGTACTAACCTACACTATACTAACCTTGGTACACAAGTACTAACCTTGGTGGGAAAGTTCAGAACAGAATCACACCGCAAGCTCAAAAGACTAATGCTGTGGGAGTAGGCTGTGATTTGACTTCCCTGTGGCTCACTCCCACTAGAGATGCCTCAAACTCAGTTTAAGGTGTGTTAAAATCACCACTGTGACAGCCCTTCCATACAGACTTTCCCATTTTCTTTATTCAAAGGTCTGCAGTTAGAATAACTTACCAACCAGTGCATGACTAAGGATAAAATCTGATGCCTCTCCTTGTTTTTATCAGCAACGGAGCTAGCAGAGGCACTCTTGTTTCCTTTCAGACAGGGTGTAAGAGGAAGGGAACACATTCACAAGCTATTCCCAGTGCATTGCTAACCCCTCCTTCCTTCCAAGAATGTCAAGGTCTCTGGAATATCTCTCCAAAGCCAATTATCCAAATATACCTTGATACAACACCACTGAACTTAGGAAGTCAGGGTTATAGGTGGCTCAACGTAACAGAAGAAATAATTAAAATAAACCATAACAATTTAAATTAGTATCTTCATCCCTATCTTCACAGCTAGCATCAGTGATCATCTTTTATCATATATATATAAAGTGTCCAATATATCATTCCTTCAGTACACATCAATAATGAGAAAGACTAAAATACTGTTGCCCAGTGCTCCCTGACCATTCTTGTGTTGGGTTTTAATGCTTCCCGAGTGCTTTGGGGACAGGGAGGCTAAAGAAAGCTATGAGTCCATTCTTTTCCAAGCATCATTCTCCCCTGTTTCTAGTAACAATGTGATTTTAAACACAATGGAACATCCCTCAGTCCCCTCACACTTGAATCTTTCAACTCGGGAACAGGAAAGCAGATGGCCTGAGTGACAGCTGAAATCCACTGCAGCAGGTGCCAGGGAAGACTTCTTCTAAAATCTGTTTCATGGCAGCATTTACGGGACACCTCAACAGACAGACTAGCGCACAGTATTTAGCAGGCAGTCCCCCCTATACTAACGTCTTGAAAAAGGTAAGGAATTATTCGGTCACTGTGAGAAAATAATTGTTCATTTGTACAGCATCAACCTCTGCCTATGAGATTAAGAGACCATTGATTTTCTAGAGTCATTCACAAAACACCTACATTTGGCAAACATTGGAAGAGAGACTGAGTGTTCTCAGCAAAAAGCTTCAAGCAGTCATACTAGTGCCAGAAAATGGGTCTTGTCGTATATAGGGTTAAAAAAATCCCAAACCAGTTCCCCTGCCCCCAAAGAACCCAAACAAAGAAGAAATAAGCCTTCTCCAGAAATGATCACAAGTAAAATGACCCTATTCAACTACTGATCTCTTCCAAAACCACAAGGCTAAACTGACTGTGGAATGGATCAGGAAATGGGAGGACAGAGACGGAGGCCTGAATTACTTTCTTGCAAAATTTATGGACTTTAAATGCACATAAATAGCCCTCCCATGTGACAATATTGAGCACCTTCAACAAAAAATTAGTAAATAGCAATAACACCCATTGCTTTTGGGAACAAAGATGATATTTACATCTCATGGGGTTTTGGTCACGCTTGCCTTAATATAACTGTCTTATCCCCTGTCAAGAAAGATGAGACCAGCCAGGATAGTCCTACTGACAAACTCCAGTTTTCTTGGAGATGTAAGGCCCAAAGAATCCCTACAAAGTTCCCCTCATTCTGTGATTTACTTTTCCAAACAATCTCAGAGCGCCAAAGTCCGCACATCTTCACGCTCCTATTGTTTAATGTGGCACGAACCAAACAGATTGGAGCACAGTTAAGCCTGTGATTTCTCAGTTGGCATTATTAGTCAAATAAGAAAGGAAACAAACAAAAAACCCCAATAAAAACACCTAATGAGGAAAAATCCTGCAGCAGTTTATATGAGAATCTACAAGTCTCTAAGGAAGACAAACATCCACCATCTCCTGATCTGTTTGCTCAGAAATCCTTTCTCTCCTCTTTCCCCACTTCCAAAATGCCATTAACCCTTACATAGTTTTATGAAGCGAGGCCCACAAGCCTAAAAAGTAAAATTAGAATATCTTACAAATTGCATCATCAATCAATTATTGCAAGGGGTTGGCACAAATAAATGAAGCAGGAAAATAAAGCAAATAAAGCAAACTTTTGCCTTGGGTAACAACTTAAGGAAACCGAACAAACCCCTTAATTTGAACCTTCAGTCCTTAGATTACTCTTAGATAGCAGGAAAAGTATAGGAAAAAAATAATTATTACAGCTGCTTCCAATTTGAGCCACTTTGGACCAGAACTGGAAGCAGAACTATCAGAAAGAAAATCATTCTTTGTTATTCTCAGCATCTGCTTTTGAATGAGATCCCCAGAGCACCGAGAGTCAGCTAAACACACATTTTAGAGATGGTTTTTTTTGAAAAGAAAACTTTTGAATGCTTTTGAGACTTACCCATACTTAGGAAACGTGTAAGCTCTGGGGAACAAAAGAAATCAGAAATGAGGAAAAGCCTGTCAGACTTGCAAAGATGATGTAAACATTTTATAGAAACGTACACCAGAAAGCACAGAATAGATTTTATTTCTTTTTCTTCCTGCAAATACCTATCAAATATGCCTTATGGCAAGAATAATGCTGAAAACGTTTTTTGTTGGTGGCTGAATGCTGGCAAGAGGCCAAATTAAAATTATTTGTAAGTTTGTGCACCAGAGTTCCAATTACCAGAACAATATACATCTTACTGGAGAACAGAAGCAGCACCATGTGACCCGCAAACTCCATCAAAACAACTCCATTTCTGACCATTAACTGTAATAAACTGCTTATGAATAAAGCGTACATAAAAATTCCTCACAGAAATTTGGTAAGTAATCTTCAATAGTAAGGAAGATGAAGAAAGTATTTCATTGCCTGAAGATAACTACAAAGAAGTAGTAATTCAATGGACAAATCGTATATTGGTAAAAACTAGGCTAATTTGGGCAGAAACAGGTCAAACCAGAGAAGTCCACCTCTGAAGGAGTGGAAAGAGGAAAGACTTTCATCTTGGCATATTGCACTCATGTTAAATAACTCAGCCCACGCTAGCCAGGTTAAAGGGGATGGATAATATCGGGTCTTCCTATTTATTAGACTAACTCTCACCACTTTTGTCCAACAAAGACATTTTGAATGACTATCAATAAGTTTTATGAACTGTATGGCCACGCTGCTTGATGCTGCGCTCTCTGCTTCCAGTGTCTCTGCAAAGGGATGGCTTTTCCCTCTAATCAAGTCCGATGAGGAAATTTGGGGTACTCGATTCCTCTGACTCAAAAGCATTAGACTGGACAGAAAAAAAAATACCTTTTGGTTTTTTTTTTCTCAGCTCTCCCAAAGGCTTTCTTCAAAGAGCGACACATATCACTAGTAAAATCTCCTTAAAGGGCACTGACAAGATATCTGCAATAATTTTAAAACTCATTTGTTACTACTTGTTGTTTATAGCTAAAATCTATTTCCGTTAGTACTGCCTTTCCTCCACCAGGCACAACATGACAAGGAAAATGCTTTCCCAACGTAGCACAGAGCATGAAGCTGAATTTTTGAGATTCGCTATATTGCCAAGACATACAGCTTGGAACACAGCTGTGTACCATGCTACAAAAAGATATTAACTTGTAGGATGACAGATGCAGCAATGAACTGAACAGCACGGTCCAATATGCTATAGAAGGGTCTTAATTAGTGGGCCAGGTAACAAGGAGTCAAGAATGGTGAAACAGTAACGTGATAAAGCATGGTAGAGCAAAGAGATACGGAAGTTCAAAAATAAATCACACAAGAAATGCAGGAAAACGTCAACATGTGTCACTGGAGATTTGATTCTTTTGGGGCCATGACTGTACCCGTACTCAGCAGAACTTCTTACAGTACAGCCTTGCTTTTAGTCTTTTAAAACCCAACGATGAGAAGGGGCTCAGCATTCCACAAATGGGAGGCAGCGATAAAAATCACAGGGTGAGCTGGAAGGGTAAAAGCTCCAACGAGGGAACATCGCAGACTACCTTCACACAAGAAAAGAAATGATAAGCAGGTTTTTTGGTTTGGTGTTTTGGTTTTTATGTGTGTGCGTGTGTGGTTTTTTGGTTGTTTGTTTGGTGTGGGGTTTTTTTGCTTTTTAGATTTTTTTTAAAAAAAAACAATTGTTTTCTGTTTTGACCACAGGGTTGTAAACTGCCAGAAGCAGGAGGAAGAATTCCCTGTGGAAAATGGCTGCTTTGGTTTTAGCAGCTTTCAAACTGAGACACTGCTCCTCTAAGACTGAATCGGGCGCAATCCAGACAAAATGAAAAAGAGTTTGGATATGTTTTCCCCTCCTTTTCATCTTCCTTAGGTTGAACAAAACCTTAGATAAGATCAATAGTTCCTTTAGTTTTAAGTTTTGCTTCCTTAAGGGTAGTTGGCTTATTGTGTTTCCATTGATCACACAGACAGGGAGGTTCGACAGAGACAAACCATCTTTTTTCTCCTCTCATTTCCGCCCTCCTCCCTATTTGAAAACAAATGACTTTTAAACGACGCTGGGGTCACTATTCTTTCTCATTTACATATCAATAGTACCGAATTCCTGCCTTATCTTTCAGTCACTAAAACCTTTTTTTAAAAATGAAGGCTACATTTCAATCGAGAGGACACACACGTTCCTTAAAAAAAAAAAAAAAACCACCAAAAAACTCTAGCAGCATCTCTTCTGGACTCTATCAGAAAAAAACCCTAGATTGTGGTTTACCTCAGCCCTTCCTCGACACGTGGTAAGTGGGGGCACGTTTACCAGCCTCATACAATTAATATTTTAACCTCTTGCAGCCTCTCTAAGGCTTTCTTGCATTTCCTAAACCCTTTGCACAATCCCTACCAGATGTCCCTGTGCAAATCCAAGCACTGTACCTGTGCCCACAGCCAGCAAAGCAGCTACTTGAATTAATTACTTTCATCACTTCCAAGCAGGAAGAAAGCCAAGGAGCAGGATCCAGGTCTGCTGTGCTCTATTAGAAGTTTGACCACTGATTCACAGAATGATGCTGGACTTACGAGCCTCTTCTGCATATAATGAGATGTTTTAAATCCCAGCGGCTGTTTGTACTGTACTTCAAGGTATAAAAGTATCAAAAACATAAGGGCATCCTTGTCCAGGGGAGATTCTAGATATATCCCTACAGGGAGATCAATCCCATGCAATTAAGAAACTGATTCTACTCACAGTTAAACACACATCTGCTAATCCAAATATCAGAAAACTCTAAATATAGGATGCTGACATCTCCTGCCTGAGCATTAGTCTCAGACACACATCGACTTAAGGGTCCACGAGAGAAAAACACGGGCTGGGCTTTCTAGAAAAACGTGACCACTTAATGTGATAAATTTCCAGTTTGCAGGAATAATTTCAAGGCTTCCAGATACTGATGATGTAGTTTTGGCTTGACAGATGGCAGCTGAGTATTAAACAGTATTATGCAACAAAATCTTCAGGTCAGCCTGTCAAGTCCATACCCTAAATAATGCGCTTGTAAGAACAAGGAAACAAGCAAGCAAGAACCAACTCTAAAGACAGCTAAAAGGAAGAGGAAATAGCCTATTAATATCAATTATTTGAAAGAGATAGTTTATGCATTTATATGCAGCTCCAGCAAAAGTGTCAATGTAAGAAATTATATTCCATTTTGATACCAATCAGTTAGGTACTTGATGTACTTGGAAAAAAAAAAAAAAGAGCAAATACTATAAAGCTGCCTGAATCAGAGAAGATGCAAAAAGTGTTTGTATTATCTTTATGATGAAGAAATGGTGGAAAAATGCCCCCTCATGGGAATATTTATGTATCCTCCATCTTTGAGACAAATGATAATCCTAAACAAAGAAGAAAAAAAAAAAAAAAAGAGGGATATGTGACCTCATAACAATAACTCAATGATCCAAGTGGGACTCAGCTTTTCAGGGTGTTCAGAATGAAGGTTTTAGAACTGCTTTACAGCTTACAGACTTCCTTATGGGCCACAAGAACACGAGATTCTGTCACCAGTCACAAGCCAACAATGTCAACTTGCTCTTGTCCTCAGCGGCTGCCTGTGTTCCTGATCAGTGATGAAAAAGAGGACAAGAAAGAAGGTAGAAAACAATTTCACACATTTTAAAGGATTTGTTTAAAAAGAAGAATCCTGAACCATCTGCATTAAGTCTTTCTGCTTACTTTTGGTGCCCCTACTATATAATAGAGGGCCCCTGTGGATAGCACAGTGCTTAAATGCAACATCTGAATGTGGCATTTAATGTTCTCTTTCTACTATTTCAGCATATAATGGCACAAATTAAGCAAATTTGGGTTAAAGGCCTCATAGATGCTGAAGGAAAAGAACAAATCTTTCAGTCTGATGTGTTGCTGGTTTTAGGTCCTAACTGTGGTTATCTAGGAAATCAGTGAAATCCTCCTCTATGGAGATCACTAGGAATTTTGTCATTGACTTCAGTCAAAGTAGGTTTTCCCCCACTGTCTAAAAAAGATTCAAAACCACTGTCTTGACCTGTGGTGCCTATTAAAAAACCATTAGCACTTCTCAGGAGAAGGGAGTGTTAGACGTAATGCCCAGGGCAATTATATTCTCTTTCTTTAAACAGTCTGCCGCTTTTTTTCTTCTGCCTTTCCTGTCTTGGAATTGATGTGCCTATAGGAGAGCACGGTTAAAACAGCAGCTGAGTACTTCCTGGCTGCATTCTACAGAGAGGTAAAAGGATTAGTATAGAGCTTCCAAACTTAATCATTTGAACGTCTTATTAATTAATTGTTATTTGTAATAATGGCTCTTTCCTTAAGGGTCTTTTAGGATCCTTAACTGCTTGTTAATGCTGTATAGGTAAGGATTGCTCCCTAGTGGGAGAAATGAGGTGGAATAAGGAAGCCTTTCAATGAAAGCAACAGGTGTTGGGAATGCCACAAGAGAAAGAATACACCATGTGAGTGAATGGAGAATTATGATCACTCAAATGGAATTACCACAGTTCATCCTGTGTACTTAAAAAGTGCCAAGAGATCTCATAGACTGATGTCTCTGATGCATTCAGCCTGAGTACAGCCCTTCCTACCAAGTCTGGAACTTCATTTTATATGGAATTCAGGTCTGTTTAGATCACAGTCACAGGCATACCTTGAGCTCATGGACAGCTGTCAAAACTAGACTTAGATTAGTGACCTCTGGCTGTCAGTAACAGGCAACTCCAAATGCAGGATTCTCAGTACAGCCTCTTAAATTTAGCCAGGCGAATGCTCAGGTAGCTGCCCTTACCAAAGCGCATGGTGCCACTAGTATTCGAGTTAATTACCTTAGAACTAAGCTCAAAGATGTCCATATGACTCGCCAACACATTTTTTACAACACTGTGAATGCCCTCACAAGGACAAGTGCCCTATATCATCTCAAAAACACTCATTCCTTCAGCTCAATGCTTTTGGCTTCAGACGTGGGTCTGGAGAGAGCAGACAATGCTAAGCATAAAGACAGTGGCCACCTCCTCTGCTTTGGCCTTCCAAGATCGTGACATACGCATTAGGAAGGGGGTGGCACAGGGTTCTTTGAAAGATTTACTCACTTTGTAAAGTCCGTGGCTGCAGCCGCAGTACGTGCTCTCCATGGTGTAGCTCCTCAGCACACCCATTTCCTTCCATACCACTACCCGGGCTGTCGACTCCCGGGACTTCTCCACCAGGAAGCTGCAGCTGTTCATGACAAATGCAGGGGCCACCTTATCCAGGATTTTAGGAAGAGTCTATGAGAAAATATCAGCAGCGATGAGAAAATGAATTGAACAGATGTGCATGCGTTTGTGTCATACTCACACATACAGAGACCTGTGGTTTTAATGTGTCTTATCATCAAATCTATCTGTAGAAACTGTTACTGAGAGCTCCAGCCAGTGCATTATGTCCATCCCATGTGAAATCCTCAGACTCTAACATTTGTTTCATCCCAAGGACTGAAATGTAAAATATCCAAGTGCACTTGGTATATCTCATTCCAAAAAAATCAAACATTTTCACACCAAATAGTTTGGGGCTGCTGAAATCACTTACAAAGTTTTGTTTTCAAGCTGCTTCGACATCAACCCACACCTTCCTGTTGTGCTGTCAAGAGGGCTCCAGTCATAGTTCAGTACCTGATATTCCTATTCTCCCCTCTCCACCTATACTATATCTCCTTCCACCATCCATCCACAATTTGACACGAGATTCAGCTATGGAAGTTCTGTCTGAACCTAACAGGGAGCAGAGAAAGTGGTCGTGTATTCTCACAGAAAGTCACACATAATTATATGAAAATGGAGCTCAACATTTAACTAACTTGCATTGTGAAACAAACCAAAATATTCTCAGCTGAGCCCAAATGATGTATTTTGTACATTTCATTTAGAGAAGCACAATAAAAAATAATCATGAAAAACCACTAAAAATTACATCTTAGCCCTGAGTGATTTTCTTATTCTAGAAATCGTATTTCCCAACAAAGTCTGTAAACACTCCTAATACACTGCAGTATCAAATATTTCCATCAGTGCAGAGACAACACTTACTTAGTCATTACACAATACTAAACGTGTTACTTTTACACTCTATAAAAACATATACTAGATACATGAACACTCTGCATAGAAACTGGCCCTTTATGAACACACACACATATATACGCCCATGTATACGACGTGTATGTCTGAACTTTAGTGCTGGTATACTAACCACAACATACGTCAAAGGCCATTTGATCCATCTAGAGAAGAGCAAGCAAAATGAGGACATTCACTATTTCTCTGATGACAGCTTCCTTAAACATCTGAACTGAACGGAATCATATAGAAGGAGTTCCCACTTATTGCTAATGGCATTTACCCTTGAATCTCATTCAGTTAGAGCAGTGAAAGCCAAATAGCTAATTTCACTTTCCAATAACAATCAGTTTCACTGACTGATCCTGAGCAATTGTAGTTGTGTTCTGTTGAGCTTTACTTCATAGGACTATATGGGAATATTTGGCTTCATTGAAAGTGAAAGAATAATACCTTTTCCTAAACCATGTTTGATGTAAATGATAAATCTTTGACCTAAACTATTTTGCAATATCTCCTGCAAAAATGCTTAGCCGTACACATCTCCGTAACAAAAAAAGTAATTTTCATTTTTCAGCATATTCTGGCTACAGCTTTCAATGAACTTTACCAGTTCTATAAGGTATATAATTTAAAGATCTATAAGGGCCATTTTTCAAATGAAAAAACTGGAACAAAGTGAGAGATTCCATTTTAAATCTGATACCACCACAAGCCTAAGATCTCCAGTGTGCTCCCTTTCGTGCGGGCATGCTGAACACAGAAATCTTTAAAATTGACTGCTGGCTGTAGACTAAGCACCCAACATTTCTGGATTGCCTTCAAAGTCCTATTTGCTGCATGGGGATCACAATACATTATACTTTCATGCAGCGCTTCCAGGTTTTCCTGGATTCGGGTGGAACAGGAATTAAAAAATGCAGAAGAGCCCTACCACCCAGATGTTTATAAGCCTCACCACGATCATGAGATCCAGTTAAACTGTATGTGAAAGTTCAGATATTTCAGATGAGGGCAGAATGAAAACTAACACACACATTTTTTTGTAAATTATACTATCAAATACAGTAATCAAATCCCTAATCCAGTTTAGCTTTTTAAAACAATTGAAATTATATGCATAATCAATCTTTTACATTTAATTAAATAAAAAAGCTGGCAGGTAACAGTAATGTCTCTGTGCGCAGGACTCATTTAGGAGCATTAGCAAATCTGAATTTAATATTCTATTCATTTTACCAGCGTTCACTGGATTTCACACAAATGGTTCTTTCTTTTCTGCTTATTCTTCTCGTTAATTATCTTTCAACAGTGTATTTTGAAAGAGTGAAAACACACCCTTTTAAAGGATGCTTTTATGATAATGCAGCAGTGTGACTGTGTTCCTTTTCTCATGCACAGCTGGATTTAGCATGTACAACAGCAAAAGAAGCTACTCCCCTCACACAGGACCCTGTCCGTAAACCTCCAATCCCATTAGGAGAGAATGGAATTATATTTCTTTACTGATGTCCCTGCAGAGATTACTGTCAAAGGGACCTGGAATGACTACTAAAAGGACAGATCTTCGAGCTGGGCTTTGTGATGCCAACGCTGCGCAAGTCACCCAAGGCCACCAAACATTAGAAGGTAATGAAGACTCTCACTCCCGTATATTGCCAAAGGCTACAGCTGAGTCTATGGCCTATGAGGCAAAGGCTGTTCCAAAAACAACATTTTCTGGAAGCATTTGGTTCTTATTCCTGGGGAGAAAAATCAGTCATGGGGTCAACTACCGGCAGGAGACAAACCTGTGCAAACCGTGGAAGGAAGCAGATCCGAGACAGGGGTGATGTTCTGCTGCAGTTTGCGATTGCAGATATGTTCTCCTATATACCCATTTTCCCCAGCCTAAGAAGGAAGAGGGTGACTCATAGGCAGGAACTGCAGCAGGCACCCGTCTCCCTTTTTTGTGCAAAAGGGAGGATTTGAACCACAAAATCTTTTTTTATAGGATGGCTGTTGAGTATTCTCAGGCAGCCTCAGAGCCTTGCTCCTGCTTTCTTCGTGGCAGATTCAAGACAGGCTCCAGATGCTGAAAGCAACATTTGAATTCTGTTTGTGTAACAGCAAACCATCCACAGCCTTTTCAAGCTCTCTGCATTCAAACACAGCAAAAGATGTCCTGACTTTAAGTACCCTTCCCCTGCTTTCTTTGTGAAACAGAGTGTTTGCCACAGGGACCCCTCTCGATGAACGCTGGAGCACTTTCTTCCAGGAAAGTTTCAGTATGCCGTATACAATGCCATGAAAAGAACACAGAAGATGTGGCATCCTTATGGGAGGATAATTAGTATTTGTGCTGAAGTAGGAAAAATTATACAGAGATGCAAACTGAGAGACTTTTCAGCCTCTTTCAGGTCGCAGTGAACCAAGCTATAATTCTATAATCAGTTTAAGGCCACAATTAATGTTTTGTGAAATTAATCTTTTTAAAAAAACTATAATTAGAGCTTATAAGATTTTTTTTTTTTTCCCCCACACAGAAATTTGTCATTTAAGAGGAAGATCTCATCTAAACAGACACAAGAAAAAGAGACAGGCAGGAAATCCAGAAGACAGTTTGTGAATGAGACATTCACATGAAGTAGAAATAAAAATGATTTTAGTATTTATTCTTTCTAATTCCCTAGCTATGACACCAAGCACTCGCTGTGGAGGTAACTCCACTATGTTAGATCTGTTTGACACCTGTTGAATTATCTGGGGTTTTCAGTGGGACCAGAAGCATTTTGTGACGAAGTAATTCAGCTAAGTAGGACAGTGGCACATCGTCATTTCCTCAGTTACCATTGCATAATTCCTCTTTATTTTCTTATTATGATGGAATGAGGGGAGTGTATTTATATTTAGGAATTATAAAACACAAAAAAATACATCTGTCCTATTAGTCTGTAGCCAAAGATTATAACACAGCATCTTACTAAAATGAAATAAATAGGGATCCATCTACTGACAATATTCTTACTAGTATCTAGTGCATGAAGATACTATGCATGACTTGAAACTCTCTGGACCATTACTCCTCTGGAGTAAGGGAAACTTGCACCTATCTCCACAGTCCGTGAGCTGGCCTTGCCTTAACAAGCTACATAGGTGCACATACAGGTCAGTAACTGCAGAAAGGAACAAAGCAAACCTACCCTGTAGCCAACATCTTCAGTGATAACTGCGGTGTCAACTATGCAGCCCGCTTGCCACAAGGTCTCCTTGACGCTGCAGCCATAAAGAAACACGTTCTTTCTCTGGGAGTGTCCATGGTAGTCACAGAATACCTAGGGAGAAGGATAAAAAAAGGGGAAAAAAAAAAAGAAAACAAAGGGGGAAAATCTTGAAGATTGAAAAAGTTTCCTAGTTATTCATAATAACCACTATAAGACTATAATGGGGGGGGTTAATGTTTTTTTCAGGTCTCTTCAGAGGAGCTTAGACTGTGTCAACACCTATAACCTGTGTCGAACTTTGTTAGTCACTTGTATCTTGCTTTATCTATTCAATCTGACATGATCTCAGGGATCCAGAGTCAAGACTAGTGCATTTCCTTCTGCAGCAGAAATAAACATGACACCTGTGCAAGAATCCATGGCAACTCGGGAACCTAAGAGTTCATGGTAACTTATGATACAACAACAGAGCAATTTGTCAAGTTTTTTCTCCTTCTAAACTCCTAAACTCCAGTATTATCCTCATGAGATTTGAAATCTGGGTTTTCCCAAGCAATTAAACACCACTTTGGCTTCTTTAAATTCAAAACCTACGCTATGTAATTTTTAGGAAAATATAATTGCACAATTGTATTGCACAATGCTGTCAGGTCTTTGCATGAATTCCTGGAAGCCAAGCACAGAACACGACCTATCTTCATAGCAAATAACCTCATTACACACGGTCTAATCTAGCTGTCTATTGAATCCATCTCTCATGTCAGCTGTCATATAAACTAGGCACAAGGCACATTCCCACCTTTAGCGGAAGTTTTGAGTGCATTTATAGGCAGATATTGACTCCTACAGAAATGAAAATCACGATTTAATGACCCAAGAGGTAAATATTGACCCAAGTCTTAAAGCATAATCAATCTCAGTGCCCTCTGAGATATGAAGTCGATATACACACTGCTGTTACATATATTCTCCATGTCTTTATCAGGAATATTCAGAAATCTGTCAATGAAAAGACAAGAATTTCTAAAGAGAAGGAATTGGTTCATTTTAAACCAATATTCACCGCTGAGTAGAACTGAGCTTCAGCATTTCATTGAAACATTTTTTTAGGGCTTATGGGTGTAGAAAGGTAGGGAAGAATTATGTATCAATATAAAGAGAGATGGGGGAGAAATATGGGGTAAAAAATATACGTATTCTTACATAAATACGTATAGAAGAGGGGAGAAACAGATGGAGTAGATGAGCTTCTTCCACCAACTGTTAGGGCAAAATTTACCCTAGTATGTTTATTTACCAGCTATACAGTAACTAAGTTTAGCTGCAGCAAGTCAGGGAGTTTAATTATCTAGGAATTGAGCATATACAGTCTTTCAGCTCCTCTGACAAACAGTAGGTTGACATACTGGAAAGGCTAAGGCACACATGCATAAAGAACCATCTCACTGCTCCTAATTAGCTGGACAATTATAACTATCTCATAGATTATACCCTGCTCCTTCTTTCAGTTTCTGACCTGTCAGCTTCCTTTCCGACATCACCGCTCACCTCCAGTTCTCTTTGCAGGGCTCTGGGTCCACACATCCCCGTCCCAGCAGCACGCATTTTTCCACACCTGAAGTATGTGAACAAGGACCTACCCAGCAACAACTGCTCCTGCGTTGCTTACATCGTTGCTACCCGGCAAAGGCAGAAAGGGGAGGACAAACAGGGCAGTCTCAGAGCTGCTCACTAGGTGCAAACCTACAACCAGCATCATTCTCAAAGGAAAAAAAAAAAAGCCAATATTGCACAGACCCCAGAGACTCAGCCCCCTCATGCTGTGCGCGTATTTTGCAAGGCTTGTGCAACCCCTGCACTTGAAGTAACTCTGTTTGAACCACATGTAATTATCCTGTAATGTCTCCTTCCAAAGAGCTGCTTTTATTGGCTCCCGTAATGACAGACATTTTTCCAGCTAGTATTTCATCCAAGCTATCAGCAACACACAGTCAGAGTTTAGGTTAACCACAGGTACCACCTAGAATTTATTCCTATGAATATCAAAGAGGATTTTATAGCTTTCCTCTTATTTCAAGGCAGACAGCCCAGCTCAATTGGGTATCAATTACCTGCCAATTTACAGAATTACCAACACACAAAAGACACAATATATTAGCTACCTAAAAAATTACTTTACATATCAGAAACCACACAGGGATGATCAGATAGTCAGATAGCTGGGCTGCCTGATCAGTAGCAGGTCTATAATTCTGCACCTCAAGAAACATGCAGGTGAGTCTTTAGTGACAGGTCTGGGATGAGGCCATTGGTAAAGGATTATCAAAGCCAGTTTCCGTAATACTGCTGCTGTTTCGGGCCACAGGATCTTTCACTGGTTGTCACCAGCTTCCACAGCAGAGCCAGTAGTACTGGAAATAATTTCACTCTGCTTGCAAGTTTCATAGAGCTACATTTTAATTACGTTTTCTGGATAATGCAGTCACTCCCAAAGTCTATAATCAATTGTTCTTTATAACACATTCTTCTGTTTCATTTTCACTCTACAGGGTAGGTTATGCCTCACCATACAGCCAAGGATAAGCTATATTTTGTAGTTTGAGCACCCATTACATAATTCTTCCTGGGATATGTCTGGGCAAACGCTAATCAAACTTGGAACCTACCAGTCCTTTTTCTCCAGCCTGTCCTTCCGTATGGCTGGGACACTAATACACACAAACCAGACAAACCCCCCAGGCTCACGCTCACTGGGATATGACTCAAGACGCACATACAAATTTTTATCTATTTAAAGTTATTTGCCAAGCACTGATCATCCTAAAGGTAAGAACTGCTTTCTAACTCAAAAACAACCCTTCTCATGAGTCACAGAACCAGGCACCTTTTAAAAAAAAGGAAAAGCAAAATAGAAACTGGAAAGCAACAAAGTCTGTTGGAAAACAGACCGTCTTGAAATTTATTTTTTTATTGTTGTGTAAAGTCTTATTTTTTCCCTTAATAGCATTGTGACAGGACTTTGAAACTCAGAGTTTGCAAGCAGACATGCCTAGTTTGTTTTTTTTTTTCCCCTCACAATGACCTACATCCTTGCAGGCAGAGGCATGTTTCCAAGCTCGATATAATGCCTTTCAATGGCAGCAAACTCTGCTCAGTGCCTCCTGGTCCCAAGTTCTGCCCTCTCCATCCTGCTCTTCACTGCTCAGACTCTGTACAAGCTGCAAGTTCCCTGTTGTGTGCTGCATTGTCAATTATAACTTCTAAACCATAGCAAGTTTCTTGCCACAAATGCTCAAGGACTGAGCAACTTCTCTCTGCCCATCAGACCTGGCTGCTTCCAGACAAAAGGTCTTCAACACTCCCACTTTTCCTTCTCTCAGTCAAAAGGAGATCCCATGCTGCAGAGAGCAGCAATGCCACAGCACATCCAGTCCTTGTCCTACTAGGACACACACACACCAAAAAATGCACCTATCAGGCTGTTGTCTACAGAAGTTACCAATTAAAATGGCTTTGGTTTGAAATGCTGTTAACTTTAAAGTTCTTTCCTTTTCTCCTTCAAGCAGCTTTTCTTTGCTTTGAAGAAACTGCTTGCGCATCCCCAGGATAAATGAAACTAAAATCACTTCACAGAAATCATTTGGCTATCAGTGAACTTGGCTCCATGGGATCTTGGAGGGAAAAAAATTTAAAAAGAAAAAAAAAAAAAGAAACAAACCAGCTTTCTTCGGGAGGAGGGAAAAGGCATTTTTGAGCATGTATAAGCTAAAATCAATGTACTCTTCAAAGGCAAAGAAAAATCAGTTTACCAAGTCTGACATGCAGCCTGTGAGTGAGGGAGATGATAGGATCAATAGTCTCCCTTCACTCAGCAATGATGAAAACTTGCACTGAGTGTATGTTCAACTTTATACACCAGGATATGACAAGGAGGTTGTATATTAAAAAAGGCCAGAGAGCAAACAGAAGGGTAAAAAGAGACTGATCCTACACTGCTCTGAAACAAAGGAAAAGGTTGGTAAGTAAATTCTCAACTGTGAGTTGAGTTTCCATAATATTCATTGAACTGCAGAGTTGAACTTCAGGGCTGTTGCCTTAGCCAAAAAACCACATTCTCATAAAAATTCACTTAAAGAAGCTCACAGACATTTTCACCTTGTCTGGAGCTTTACTCATCAAACCCAGAGAGAATCTGGTGTCTTTGCATGTTTCCTGCCTGCCTGTAGCTAACAGCAGGCAACCTGCCAGTCTCTGCATCCTCATTTATTCATTAACGTTTGAACCTGCCTGTGGTTTTTCTCCTCAGGTCTCAGAATTATCTTTTCATTCTGTTGGGCAGAGCAGATGGGATGGATCCCAGCCCTATCCCAGTTGCAGCTTTGAGATGACACCCATCTCATGAATTTCTGGTACCTCTCAAAAC
This sequence comes from Alca torda, assembly GCA_008658365.1. Classification (NCBI taxonomy): domain Eukaryota; kingdom Metazoa; phylum Chordata; class Aves; order Charadriiformes; family Alcidae; genus Alca; species Alca torda. Next base: position 35,563,377 of record CM018083.1, read on the forward strand.
CAGCCATTTTCTTCCCATCACCAAAGCAGCATGGAAGTTCAGACATTTTGAGGGCTGCTTCCTGTGTTTTTGTGATTGCAAGGGTTGTTCCAACATGGGCTTTTGCATAGTCCATTCAGACTAAATCTTTGTGGAATTTCTCCAATCATTGCCATGAAGATAGCAATAATGTACTCATAATACTTATCTTAGTTGGAGTACTTCAAGGCTATTAAAGAGCTTTAAGGAATTCATTTTCTCATTTATATTCCAGGTGCGCAGAGATTCTGAAATTTGGCGTTGTTGGTTAGAAGTTTCAGTAAATAATAAATATCCAAGACTTTCAGAACACTTCTGCAAGATGAAAGTGTAACAGCACATGATGCTTCTCACATCTCTTTAGCTCTAAAACAAGACTGTTCGCACAACTACAGTACGTGATCCATATAGAGTAACTCACAAAAGATCCTGGAAAAGACTCACCAGAGGAGCCCGCCCAATGCTGCGCAGGTAATAGAGAAGACCTTTGGCGTGGTAAATAGTTGGATGGAGCTGGGAACTGGGTGTCAACCACTGTCTGTTCAGATCATCCCCACTCAATGAACAACGGTGGCTGAAATCAGAAAGCAACACATGACAAACTAGCAAAACAACAGCCCACTCAAAAAATTATCCAGTTCTGGCAAGCTCTGGCAAAAGGACAGGGAATGTCAATTAGAACACAGGTGTAAAGGTTTTGAACATTGCGCTGGAATGAACCAATGGTCCGTATTATATTTCAAAAGTGTTTATAGTGTATTAATTTTACCATTTCTTTTCCTTCCAAGGTTCACATAATTCCAGTCCTGAAAATAAACACATTTTTTCCTTTACCTAAGTATGTACAAATCAAAAGACTACTTACAAACAAAAAGTCTCCTGAAATGTTCTAAATTCTGTGCTATCTATGAAATCCAACCAGCTTACATAGAGCACAGGCTTCTCAAAACCTCCGCAGCAAAGAAGTACATCCAACTCCTACTCATTCTAATTGAAGACAGGCACTTGAATCTCTTCGACCAGTCTGAAATATGAATGCACTTAAATGAGATGAGCTGGATATCTCATTTAAGCTTCTCCACTCACAAGAAATGCCGCTATCTAAAGCGCATCAAGAAGATCTTGATGCATGCTACATCATTATGTAGAACAATTACCTAGCTTCACTGCAAAGGCTGAATAAAAAGCTAAATAAGGATCCCAGATTTGCACTGCGAAAACGTTTCTCTTAGTTGGCTTTAACATATTCTGTTACCGACTCGGTGATCGGTGGAAGATTATGCAGGATACTTGGCCGTATGGAGCAGTACATCACTGTACAATTTTGCAAAATCCAACTAATCTCCCTTGTTAGTGACTGTGTGTAGATCAGAACCTCTGCACACTCCCCTCAAAGCATTTTCTGTAATTTGGTTCAGAATTTTCAAAACACGGTGTGCCGATAAAATTCAGGAATCAACCCTCCAGCATATGAGATATTATGGTAGGTCCTCATCATCTCCATACTATCCAGTTCAGCATTAGAATGCTTCTAGTGGCATTGTAACCTTGGGCTGGCTTGTACTTCAAAAAAACCCCCCAAAAAACCCCTAATTGTTGGGCGAATTTCTAACTGCAGATGTGCATCCAGCTTTGCTGTTCCAGCCTTCTAGAACAAAACAAAGTACAAATGTATTCACGAGGACGTGGTCTGTTGTTGTACTGGCAGAGCCTTGTACTGCAGCTAGGGTGTGTCGCACGTAGCATCTTTGGCATTATCAATGCCTTGCAAACGATGCTTGAAGAAAAACGGTCGTAAAGCAGGAATGCTTAAAAAAAAAGCAGCATAAACAACAGAGAACCAGTTAAGAACAGAACACAAAGAAATAAGAAGAGTCACTAAGAATATTTCATACATTTTTAATGTAGAAAAACAAGGTCTCTGATGCCATCTTGGGGTTTCTGGCAACATCACAAGATCCATTCTACATTTACTCCAGTTTCACTGTTAGCTGAATTCTCTTCTTTCCTCATAATCCATAGTTCCCATGTTACTTGTTCGGCAAATCAGAAAACATTAGCAATAGCTAGCACATGGGAAGTTGGCAAATGCTGCTGGGATGCTTCTGCCAAAAATTCTACATGAAACATGACAACTTCTGTTATGTTTCTTAAAGGCTCTTCAGATAAAGTTACCTTTAGGCTCACCTCTCCTGATCTTCAGGACAACAGCTGCTCAACTGAGATTAGCAGCTGTATTTCTGCCAAGAACTTGTGTTTCCCTTCAATAGGTACAACTCCACAGAAAGAGTCATTGGGTCGCTTTCAGAAACTCAACTGTCCCCAATGTGACTGGTAAAAAAATAAGATCCAAACACTTCTTTGACGTAAGCGTGTGATGCCTTCCTGCACTACAGTTGTATTGAAAATAACAGAATTTCCATTCTGAGGGTAAGAATGATAGCTGGATTTTTATTATCATACTTGAATTTAACATCAAGAAAAAAAAAAAGTCTTGTTATTTCAGACCTACAGAAATACTTTTTCAAAGAAACAAACGACACTTCCCCCCCCCTTTTTTGCTGGTATTGGCACTAGTTTATGTCTATTCAAACCATCCACGCGTGTCCTTCTGCTAAAATGCCTTGGTACATGCTGGAAGAGTCCAAGATACAAAGCCAAACATGCAGAAAAATAGAAACATGACAACTGAAAACTACTCCTAAAAGGATTCAGTGAATACAGAGATTAATGTCAAGCCAACCCCAAGCTCAATTTTTATTTCACTATTTCTTAGACTAAACTAAAAGCTTCTGTAAAAAATTTCCTTATTCCCATGGAATGTGTAAAGAAATCCCATTATCTGTTAGAAAAGCTTGTAAGAAAAACTCCTAATCAAGTCTACCAACACACATTAAAAGCCAAGTAGAGGGTGCGACAAGGCACCGGTGATTCCTACTGCAGAATCTGGTTCCGCTGTGGCCCATGCACTGCAATGCATTACACGAGCAGAGGTTCCACGCAGCATGCCAACTTCTCTGTGGTTCACAGCACCCTCACTCTTCAGACACGTTTCACTCCCTCCATAATACAATTTACCAACTCTGTTGCTCTTTTACAAATTGGGACTTTTCTTAGCAGTGACCCTATGACAAGCCAATTCCTCCCCTGCAGTTCACAGATGCTGCTGGTTGCTCAGTATTAGTTTAGTAAGTGTAATCCAACTCTAAAACAATCATTTGAAAGCTCTTATTTACTGCAGGGAAGGAAGGTAACACCTCGGTGTGTAGGCAAGAGCTGGGAGACAGAGTTCAGCTTTGTCCCTTCAACGATTAACATCTCTGCTCATTTAAATGACCTTTAAATATTAAGGCCTCAGCCTGGCAGCTTGTATCCACAGCTCTTAAGGAGATGCAGAAATTTAATTAAATTATGAGAGGCTGATTTTTCCCATCCTGCTCATTCCTCTCATCATACTGTTAAAGTCTGTTTACTTTTGTACATACCAGCTCCTTGCCTGCCCTGTTCCCCCTTGCTCCTTCCTTTCCTCTCTTCCCTAATAGCGATGACATTCGCAGATAATGGTTTTGTCCGTTATGCTCTGCAACCAAGGGTGAAGGTAAAATATTAAGCTGATCTCAAGTACTGATAGCAAATAAAGGGACTGAGAAGCTGAGACTGGCTTTGAATGTTTGGCAGGATTTAATGAAATTCACTCCGCAAATCAAAGGCATTTCTTACAACACAGTTCCAAGCTATTATATTTGCTTTAAACATTTTATGTGTCTTTTCTCCTTTGCAGCATTAGCAAGGTTACCTGCCACCTTGGATGGGACTAGTAGCAGCTCAAAGGAAATTATGAAAACATTTGCCAAAAATAATTCCAATAAGTAAATAAAACCCTACCTCTGTGCCTCTGTACAAACTATCCGTAATTCTATTTGTTATATATCTTCAACCCAGATGCATTACCCAGATATATTCAAAACAAACTGCACTTCTCTTGTTCACAAGCCTGAAGCCTTTGTTATAGCCCTGCCTCCTCTTCTACCTTTAAAGAGCCAGGACATTCTTTGACATCTATCAGCCTATGGAATAGCTATTAGTCGTCTCTGGGGCAGTGCATGGCTACCAGGTGGAGCACAGCAAAAGGAGATCAAACCAACCCATTTGACCTTCTCCAAGCAGACCCTAGAAGTATTTCTGTAGGTATCTGTAGAATGGCTCAAGAGAAGCTATGCAGCTGGTGGAAGGACAGATTCTCTCATCCTTACTAACTAAAGTTTTCCAAATGGATGTGGTCAGAAAACACTGACTGTCACAATGATACAGGGCAAGGTGTTCAGCAATGAAAACTGGAAGCCTGGCATATGAAGTTGATACACCACGGACAGAAAGATCATGTCAAGATTCTCCTTCTGAACCCGTAAGAGGTAACTGCACTTCTAACCGAAGCATTAGACTCCTGCTCTGAAGGCAGGGACACCTCACAGGGAGTTAATGAGAAAGAGGTTAAGTAGCTAAAGAACAGACTTGTTCGGTTTAAGATAGAATTGTATTTTAACTCTATTTGCACTTGTAAGACCTTGCTTTTAATCTGGTGCCTCAAAGCCTGACATTAAGTTTTACTAAAGATGTGTTTTCTTTGTTGTCTTACTCTTAAGCCTGCTTGGCTTTGAGGGCAAAACCGCACTAAACTGCACTGAATTCTGCATGAGCCACGTGTATGGATTGAGAGATGCTACCTGGTCCTAACCTAAGGCTTGGTAAGGTCAATGGAACCTTTTATTTGAGTGCAATAAGCCTGGATCAGTGCCCTGCACAGGTACGAAAATTGGAGGGGTGGGGGAAGAGAGAGAGAAAAAGGCAGATACACAGGAAGAACAAAACAAAACGGAACAGGAGATGCAGAGTAAAGAGACTGAGGGATAAATATAACGCACGAGATATTAGACAAGGAAGAAAACAAGAAATGCGGAGAAAAATCACTTTTTAAAGAAAAAAACGTTGCTGCGCTTGGAAGATAAAATGATTCAAAGTCTCCTGTCCATTACAGATAAATGGAAAGACAGAGCCCATCATATCGAATGAATGATGTTAGGAGTGATGATAACAGCACCCGGGGCACAGGGAACTATAAAAATCTAAAGGGATGCACTGTGTTTGATATGTAGAGAGCAGCATCACCATCCACTGTGCGTCTTAAAAGCAGACAGCCACACTAGCATGGGATAAGAATATCTACATAAAGGGAAGCAGGTGCAAGTAAACATCAGGACACCATTGAGCAGCGTGGGGCAGACTCAACCAGACACAGCATGCTGGACTTTATAAATAGTATAAATAGCTGCTGCCTAGGATGGAAGCTGGAATGTTTGCATTAATGTGTTTTGGTCTTGCCATTCAGAAAACTCAGAGCAACCTGGAAAAAAAGGGAGGGGGGGGGGGGGGGGGGAGGGGAATCCTTTATTTCTCTTGATTTTAAATCTTTTCAGAGAGCAAGACTCAGAGATGTGAGGAAGGAGAAGCACTAGCAAAGCCCTCTCTCATAATTTAAAGGAAGGTGTCAGAAATTGAAACATTATTTTATGGCTTTGACTCTGGCTTTGTTCAAGCCCACGCGCTGAAACCATAACGACTGTATTTATCATGTGTCCATTCCACAGAGATGCTCATCCAATGCCATCCAGGCGTTGCATCGTGGTATTGCCCTGTGATGCCAATAATCATTCTGGAAACAGAATATCACCAGAACAATGCAAATATTGGAGGCTTTACACTGAGAGCAATCCAATGAAACAGTATGCTTATGTGATATAAAACAGTCTGGATTTTAAATGTTTGGATATTTTTCAGAAGCTTCAGAATGACAGCTAAGTAGTCTTCCATCCTCTGAAATTTCTGTGTCTTAACAGTATAAGAGAAAATACAAAGTGCTGAGGACCTCTTTGTAGAGGTCTTCATTTAATCTATTTCATTTTATAGCAGACACACATACAGCCTTGCACTACAGCACTCCACAGCTGGAATCAAAGATGGGGGATTAGAGAGCAGGGTAATTTTCCTACTGTGCTCTAGACCGCACCATGAATTTCATGGTGGAATATCTTTCCCACCATGGAAGTGGGCCACTTAATGGGGATGTCTCCCTCTGGAACATCTCACTTAGGCATCTTGTCAGTCCCCAGGGTTTCCTTGCAGTGAGGGATCCCCTCACCTGGTTATTCCAAGGAGTGAAGAAGGCGATGCTCTTCCTTTGTTCAGGGGATGAAGTTATTAAATTTCCCTTGTTTACAGTGAAATACAGGTGAATAGCTGCAAGGCATATACACAGACACTGATAAATTAAACCGTTCCCATCAGCATTAGTACAGCTAACAATTCACTACTGATCATTCACCCTTTCATTCTGACTGCAAGCAGCATGAATGCTAAAATGCCTATATAGAACCAGGTTCAAGAGCAGTCTGCTTTTCCAACATAACCAAAGCAGCTGGGAGTTCAGGAGCCACAATCCCTATTCCCTATCTCTTTCTTCAAGTGTGCATCTACATTCCTAAATTATATTTACACTCCCCTCCCCCACTTACTTATGACCTACTGCAATGCTAATTGCCCTCTAGCCCCATTTGCACCACATCTTACTATCACACCGGCTTTCATCATGAGTAAAAGCCACAGTTAGTATTAGAGCACCAAGGCAGGCATGCACTGTTTAACTAGATGATGAAAATCGAGGCCAGAAAGTCAACTTTTCTCCTAAGAGATCCCCATAAAGTACCAAGCAATGGTGATTTTTCAATTGCACTGTGAACTCTTCTTGCCTGGTTTATTTTATCTCTAGGCCTTTATTAAGAGGAATTTTTTTTTTTTTTTACTACTTTCTTATCTTTTTTTATTGCACCTCACACACGCAGTCAATGCCAAACTTATCTCCTGAATGACATGTGCTATTTGGATGCCAACCAATTTTAAGGATGCCATTGAGAGGATCCGTCTCATTTTGGACCGTGGCTGCCATACAATTCTTCCCTCCCAGCACTAACGAATTCATAATGCATAATGCTTCCTCTCGGGCAAACGCTATCCTAAAGTATCACTCTGCCAGCTTCTTCTTGCTTCCCTACAGCTGAGCACTGATACTAATTAGCGTAATGAGCCTTCAGTGTTTCACTTGCTACATCTGACTGATTTTGTCACAACGGACAATCCTTGCTTCCCAAGATAAATGATGCAGTCTGTGCTCTTCCTGTTCGGTGCATGTAACTGTGTCCCTATCCTTGCTCAGCTCCCTCTGTTACAAGGGTTCCTTTTCTCTCTGTGGATACATTTCATTAAGTCGCATTTGGTCACAAACCAGTTAAAGACACAGAATGAGATCTGCTTCACCCCAGCTAATGCTGTCAAAGGCATAATCAAATAAGACAAGAAGTTCACACGATCTACTGAAAAGGTGAGTTAACAGCGTTGTCACAGATAAGCTAAGCTCCCTCCCAGTTCCACATCGAAGGATGCCTATCAGATTTCTATTTCTTCTAGTTGTAACATCAGTAACTATTAACTACCAGATAATTAATTCACTTGCAACTGCCCACACTTTGCACTATCATTTATGAGAAAACTGCAAGTAATAATGCTTTGTACTATTTTATGAAGGAGCAATTAAGGATTTAGGGAGCAAATAAAAACTGAGTTCTCAGTTTCTTGAGGTGGGGTCATCTCAAGAGTGTCTTCTCAGAATCTTCAAATACTTTATGTGTCACTGATAAGAATGCCTTAAAAAAAGATTTTTAGTCACTGGTTTTAGATGGAATTGTCAATTTTCAGCTCAAGAAGTTTCTTATAACAAGTATCTACTTTTTGCAGGAAGTGTTGACTTTTCCTCACTGATCAAACACCCTATTCCCCTCAAAACTTTGACTTTTCAGCCAAAACTCCAAATTGCACCATCCAAAACATCAGAACTGTTTGAGAGAGATGTCTCAGCATATGTTAGAAAATGTGCATTTGAGGTTTCTTAGGCACCCATCCCTCTCTGTCAGAGGGTCTCTTTGGATGGGCCACGTGACCCCTAAGGCAACGTCAAGACTCCGTGACAGCAATTCAGTAAGGTACAGAATTATGATGCGACATGGGAGCTGTAGTTTGGCTGAGGGAGCCGAGACAACAGGGCAGCCAAACAGCTCCCAAATGGCACCATAATGACACGTCCAAATGAAAATACTGTTTTTAAATGGGAAGATTTGGCTCCAGTTCTGACTATCCATTATTCATAGAAAAGCTTAAGCTCTCCATAGGGGGAAAAAAAAAACAAAACAACCACATTTTCCCCAAACAGCCCCACTTGCATCCTCCTACAAGCAATGTCAGCAAATCCTAATTTTGCAGGCAGGGATACTGAGAAGTGAAGCCACTCATGCAACAAAGCAGTAAATCAGTGAAAAATTAGAAATATAACCTAAGACCTGATGAAAGCTGTTTAACTAAAACTTTTAAATTAATGTCCTTTAGTCTGTTTCTAATTCCTGTATTCTGAGTTTCTTATTTTAAATGTGGCTTATATCCATATAGCTGAAGAGGATTCTTAACTGACTTAAGCTAATTGCTCACATATGGGTTGCATCGAATTAACTGAGTTGATTTAAAAATCTGTTAGTTAAATCAGTGCAATCTCTGCATATAAATGAGTACTAAGAATTGCAATTTGCAGATGATTGTTCTAAAACTTAAACCAAAATAAATAATGCAGAAGGGCAAAGCGTGGCATCATAGATTAACAGAGAATCACAAGCAGAGGGGTGTGTAGAAGCCTAGGGAAAAAAAAAGAATGTGCAGCGATGACTTCAGATCTCCGTTAGCTTTTCCTAGAAACCTTACTTAGCCAAGTAGTCCAGGAGGTAGGAATCCTCCTTGTCGTCCTCTACTCCTGTGGAACTGAGGACGTAACTAGAATGAAAGGAAAAAACTCTCAAAGCAGTTGCTGTGAATCAGAAAGTTCAGATTCCTCCAAATATTTTGCTAATAAATTACAGAATAATTGGACTAATACAACATTACTGCCAGTAACTAGCAAAGAACCCTTGTACTTGTTTTTAACAGAGACAAGCCCTGCACAAGGAACATGCTGCAAGATACAGTTCCTTCCTGGACCATCACTAGGATCATCCTGGCCTAACCCTGTCCAACATCATCTATAAGGTTTTGTCCTGTTTCTGATGTCCAGGATTCATAGACTAGGTATTGATTAGGGCATCATCCCCCTATCCCAGAGGACAGCTCCGCTTGGAAACCTGGAGTCCTTTTCCAGTCTGGAGCCTGCAACGCTTTGTATGGGAATCAGACTTGTTTCAGCAAGCTACACCTCACAGCAAAGCAGGACAGTGACCTGCCAGCTGGCAATGAAGACAGATAAAAACAAGAAAAGAGAGAAAGAGACCAAGAAGTAAAAAGAGACAGAGGTGAGGAAGACCGAAGTCACCAAGCTGGGGTGCATTATGTCCCCATTCTCCATCACCTCAGCCATCTTCCTCAATAAAAACAAGCATCAGGGATAAGCCTCTGCGAGTCACACCTGCCTGACAATGAGGTGGTAGTATTCCAAAACAAGATGCTTTTGAGCACACATATTTTCAGCACTGTAGGAGGCTGGAGTGTTCTTCTGCCAAACTTGTTCTGTTGCCTTCTGAAGAGAAGTTAATAATAAACTCAAAAAAAAAAAAAAATTAAATAAAAAATGGCTGCTCTAGATTAGGCAGAGTTGGTTTTCCCCCTGCAATGCTGAGTACGCTTACACAGTCATCCTTCAGTATTAATTCCCATTGCTCAAAAAAGATGCTGTTTTTCTTCTCTAAAAAAGAACTGGCACAGGGCAGGTTTATTTTGTCATCAAGTTGCTCAGCTCAGCGTAGAAGCACAAAAAGGGGCCTCACTGTACATGAGGCTGTGGTGTGATTTATAGTGCAACTGGCCATGAGCTGACATATACGAAGACACACTATACTTCCTCCATTAGTAAATTATAGCTCTGACAAAGCAGCATTAACTGAAATATGCTGAGTGGTAGCTTACAAAATAACACACAACCAAGTACGTAGTTTGCCAACTCCTTTCCTTCGCAAGGCAGGCGCAGGCTAAAGAAAGCAAGACTAGATTGTGATAGTTGCTCATGCTAAAAAGGTTTCCTCTTTCTAACCCCCCATCTCCACCCCGCCCTTTTTTTTCAAGCCATGTTGTAAACCAAATATGATTAAGAAGATATTACTACTAATATCTACATCACTGGCAATTCCCACTATAGTGGGCTCTAGTGTTACGGGACTTGACCTCTACTAACTTCACAGGCAACTTGCATGGCAAATATAATCTCTCTGTACTAAAGAAATATTTCATCACAGGTTACTCAGCAATGCCACATAGGAATCCAGGGCTTGTTATATTTCTCCTTTCTGACATGGGATTTCTAACTCTGCCTGTGAATTCCACTGAGGAGTCAGGAGTTCCTATAAAACACTGTTTGCTTCCTTTGCAATAAATGTGTGGAGATGAACAATATTTATGGATCAGATCTGTTTGCAGTACATCTTCCAAGTCAAACCAGAAACAACAAAAATTCCACAACACAACACCACCACAACAAAAAACCAAACCCCCACAAAACCCCAACAAAATCATCTTCTCTTATTTTCTTTTTATACATTCCACCTGACTTTGAAGGGAAGTGGCTATTTTCCATTTAACCAGACATCTATTCCTGTGTTCTTTCTTTGCCAGCACACGGTATCTTCCTCATAGATGTTCTACCCCTACATAATACTTCTCTGCAGTGCTGCGAATTGGCTAACACTTTGCGTGATTCCCCCATGTGTTCAGGGAGACCATTAAGGCTTTGGAAGACTCGAGCAGTGAGTTAGAAATACCATCCCTGCCAATAACTGGAGATCACTTTGTGCAATAGCTAATAACCGATGCACAGCAAATAATTTGATAACTTATTCCAATTGCTAAGAAAAAATAAAAATAAAAAATCCCCGAATGCCACTCATTCTCTCGTGGACTGTCCTGCTCACAAACGCGTGTACCATCTCCCCTGCTACATCCTTTCTGTAGGAGCCTCAGGTTAAGAGGAGAAGACAGGCTGAATTCCTCTAGTTGCCAGACCAGAGAAAGTGTGTGTCTTAGGAGTGCCACACAAACGACGAATTTTGAATGGTCCTGTATGAGACCCGGCAGCTACTGCCAAGGCCACATCCAGCCTGCAGACAACAGAGCTTCACCAACAAAGCATCTGTTCACCAGGATGGGCATGTCAAACAGTAATTATTAAATAATGATCAGGGAAAAGAAAAGGGGGGGTGTGGGGGGGGGTGACAAAGAGACAACAGTTCTGCATCCTGCAGCTCTCAGCAAAGCAAATCCAGTCCTGTGCTAGCATAAAGCTAATCCTTCCGTGCATCCTCAGAGATCAGGCAACAGCCCCTCCAGCACTGCCAGAAGGGCATTTGGGGGACTGAGCTGCCAGCGAGTAGAGCAAGCAGTCACAGAGATGGAAATCACTTTGGGGTTATGCCCGTAGATGCACTAAGCTCATTTTATTTGTTTACTTCCCCCCATGCACATGCACTATGAGCCTTCAAATCTCAGCTGAATACTAATTCTGATACTAAAAAACTAAAACAAATTGCACTTACATAACTGCTCATCCAAGCACAATGTCTCTGGGCACTTCACAATAGTAAAGTTAAACGAAGCATTCAATACGCACTTATTAAAATAAAGTATCCACTAGAGAAACCTGATGGGCTTGCAAAGCTCTGCAAAACATTCAGAAAAATATTAAAAACATACACATATAACAAGCAGTAACAGATAGAATTACTGTAAAACCAAAAAACGTAACCAAATTCTCCAGAGAGCTCACAAACCCTGGCAAGATTTGGGCAAAGGTTTAAGAGTTCATGGAAGTGCCAAGCAAAGCTAGCACTGAAAATTCAGGGTGCATAGAGAAATTTAAGATTCCTAAGAGATGCTATCAGAATCTCTGGGGAGCTGAAAGATTTGCAATACGTACCATGGTGAACACATTAACTGTAGAAGTCTGGCTGGAAGTTTCTAGTAGAGAAAAACTAGAGCACAAGATAGGAACAAATGTATGAAAGTGATTCATATATACTTGTATGAGCAAAAAAATCTAAGCTGTTCTTGCATAGCAATTGACATATTTTAATTGGGGACTAGTACGATCAAAAAATTCCCTCTTGAAACAGATTTGTAAAGTGAAGTTACTTGCATATTGAAATAAATGACCTGATTTTACAAACTATGGAGCTCATCACTGTCTATTGAAGTTCAATAGAGTTGCAAGCACTCAGCATCTTCCAGAGTCAGGATACTCTTAACTAGCTTCCTAAAAAAAAAAAAAAAAAAAAAAACAGATTGGATTGGGGCAATTAATTTATGGTCCTTGTGGTTCATTTTTAACTCTGTTTTTAAATTGAATCAGGAAGCTTGAAGCATCAGAAGATAGCAGCAATATTCCAGAATGGGGAATACAGTTCTTTATCCAAACATTTGGAGCTTTTTTCCCTTAGCTCTCCCCCACCACTGCCTCCACACACTTGTTTTTAATGTAACATAATAGGAGAATAACCTCTTAAAGGAGAATGAATTGTGAATATTTTGGGATTAATGGATGTGAAGACACCCATGAAGAAAATCAATGATCAACATCCAATCTTAGTAGCAAAGCGTTTAAAAATCTTTCAGATAAGAGGCATTGTCCTTTTTCAGTGAGTTAAGAATATCAGGTCCTGATCAAAAGTTGAAATATTTCATAGGAAAGTAGATGACAAAGTACCAGGCTGACAGAGTCCCTTATTTAGATGTGAAAAAAAGGAGAAAAGAAGAGAGCTCTAATACAACCTCTCGATCACTTATTGTAAGACATATAGGAGGGTAATTTACAGCTATAGCTCTTCTACTTAGAAGGCCCATGGGTAAAAATTGATACAGTGCCATTGAAAGCAATTTATATCTGCTAGCTAATCTAACTCAGCACACTCAGATACTAACCAAAGAACATGACCATGTGGTCTATCGTTACAGAAATCAACCACTGAGGACTATGTTTTTTTCCTCTGTCTAGACAGCAAACTCTTTTTAACCTCCTTATGGGGAAAGGAGAGTTTGCATATCTATATAAAAGAGCTGAACATGTTTTAATTGTTAATACACATTCAGACTCAACAGGTAAATGACCGCACTGATGTACTGCAAAGCCCATCATACAGGGAAATATGACATTTGCCCCTAAGGAGAAACTGCTGAGTTCCAACTTTGAACTAAGAGGTTTTCAAAACTGTTTTCCAAAGAGAAGACCAATATTCTCACACTGCTGAGAAACAGCCCTACATGCAACTTCGAGACATAGTTTTCAGTGGAGATGTACCTATAGTGTCTCTCTCATTAGAATGACACGGCAAGCAAGCACAGAGGAGTAGAATTTTCTCTATACCAAGAGGGATTTGAAAGAGAAAAAAAGCATAGTGCTTACTTAGAATCTTCATAAAAGGGGGGGGAAGTTGGGGAAGAGGAAGGAAAGGTAAAAGTTTCTAGAATATTTCTGATGATCATAGAATGTTTGGGTTGGAAGGGACCCTTTAAAGGCCATCTAGTCCACTCCCCCTGCAATGAGCAGGGGCATCTTCCACTAGCCCAGGTTGCTCAGAGCCCCATCCAGCCTGACCTCGAATGTCTCCAGGGATGGGACATCTACAACCTCCCTGGGCAACCTGGGCCAGTGTTTCACCACCCTCAGCGTAAAAAATGTCTTCCTTATATCGAATCTGAATCTACCCTCTTTTAATTTAAAATCACTATCCCTTGTCTAATCACAACAGGTCCTGCTAAAAAGTCTGTCCCCGTCTTTTTTATAAGCCCCCTTTAAGTAGTGAAATGCCGCAACAAGGTATCCCCAGTCTTCACTTCTCCAGGCTGAACAACTCCAACTCTCTCAGCCTGTCCTCACAGGAGAGGTATTCCAGCCCTTTGATCATTTTTGCATCCCTCCTCTGGACTCACTCCAACAAATCCACGTCCTTTCTGTGCTGAGGGCTCCAGAGCTGGATGCAGGACTCCAGGTGGGGTCTCACCAGAGGGGAGCAGAGGGGTAGAATCACCTCCCTCAGCCTGCTGGCCACACTTCTTTTGATATCGCCCAGAATACGGTTGATACCCGGGCATGATACCCAATAATGCTTTTCCTTTTTGAATTTCTTCAGGATTCCTTGTTCTTTGAGCTACCCTACCACTCACAGACCCAAGAGAGATTTAAAGGTTCAGTTGCATAACATTTAGTCAATATACATAAGCTCACAGAAATATCCCCTACAAAAATCAATGTGCAAATTCAAGTAGGCCATTCTGATCAATGGGAATAAAGGTTGCACAAGGTTGCCAATTATTTTGACCAAGACTGTGAAAACAGCAAGGAATAAAGAATAGCATAGGAAAGACCTTAGATCTAAGTTGTCTTCCTCCTACATATAGGCAACATAGTTCAGTTTTATTTAGCTAAATTAGAGCTTTCTCAGCTTTATGGCTTCTCATATCTTTTTGGAATATTTATAAGCAAGTGAAGTCACTTGCTACCTACAGGATAGGACCTAGCTAAAATTTCAACCAGTCTTCTACCTTTATTGACCAGCTTCATTCCAATAACATTATGTAATTAATAATGCTATATAGTGCTGTAAAATGCTAAATATTGTAACCTTTGTTAAGATAAAACAATGTTGACAACCACCCTCCAAAACAAAAAGCATTTTCCAGAAAGCTGATAAAGTCTTTGTTCTGATTTTCTTGCCAGCTGGCATGGCTGATCATCAAAACTTTCCAGTGAGTTAGGCAAAAAAAGGGATACCAAACCAGTTATACTTGTTGCCATTTGCTGGTGTCCAGAATGAAGATCTAATTTTTTTTTAATTAATCACTCCCATCTTCCCCCAGGGTATGGCAAATGTACTTTTAATGTGAAACTCCATTGCAATAGGACCATCTTTTTTCAAACAAACACTTAGACATTTCAAGCTATTATATTATCATTAAATTAAGCCCAAAGAGCTTCTTTAAGGTATTACTGCCATCACTGTATAGATGGGTAAAGTAGCTACAAAACAGTTTAATGACTTGTCTGAGACTGCACGGTAAACATTTGATAAAAGTGAAAAAAAGATGATTCAAAGAGCAAAACATTCATAATTTTTGGGGTTTTTTTAAAGCTGTTCACAGCCAGGAAAGCAATTACTTAGTGGTCCTCAAAAGCTGATGCCATGAAGGATGCTTCTCTCTATTCCTGAGCACTGAAAATTACCAGCAACAAAGAGCAAAAAGGGATTGCAACCAGGAAAAGAAAAAAAAAAAAGGAAGAATTAGGTCTACAGAGCTCATTTCTCTCAGTTCACAAGGCAAATTTGTTGGCCTGAAAAGCAGGCTCACTGAATTGCAGCATTGAATGTATTTCTCATGGTGTAACTCCACAGCTGCAAAATCCCAGCCGCAATTAGGCAACTGCAGGGCTGGATGTTTTATCATTTTTATACATGCAGGCACTCCAGCGGTGGCTGTGGCAGGCTGCAGCTGGCCTGCCATCAGCCCCCAGCTGCTGTCTAGCAGAAAGGCAGTAACTGCAACTGCATGTAAACATTAGTAAAACACAAATTTTGCGGGTGTCGAAATGGGTTGAAATTGCCTAGCATGATTTCCGTCTAGCACTTCCCAGCTCTATCACATAGAATGTGACTCACTTCGAAGAGATCAGAGAACATGGTTTTTACACCATCAGACAGGGAGAGGTGATTAGGTGACTTCCTAAGCACTAAGTCTTCAAACAGCCAAAGAATCGCCAAATTTCAAAGTAGAAGCATTTTAGAGGAAATATAAAACCTTCACGATTCCAGTTGTGAGCCATTCTCCAATGATTAAAGATTAGGATGGTGCCTTTTCCTCACGTTTGTCTGTGAGGAGGACTCTCCTGTCTTCTGTAGCGTGTAGTACTGGTTGCTGTCCACAAGAAATACTTCATTGGATAGTTCAGAGATGCTAAGGATGAATTAACAGCATGGTTGTTTACATCTAAACCCAGAAATTCACGTCGTCCTCTATATTAAAGCTACACCCTACATGCTCCATGTTGGTGAATAGTTCTGAACACATTCTCTGGAGGGTACAAGCACAGCTCTCGTTCAGCAGCTATATTTCTATCAGAAGACGTTGACAATGTTAAAAGGACTTAGTGCTTAACATACAATCAAATCATCGTATATTTGATAGTTTTGCTTCACCTGTGGCATCTGGCTATCCCATCTTTCCCTTCTTTGAGCTCCCAATCAAGCCCATTTGATGTTTAGATGCATTCACATCAGTAATAGGATCCATGAACTCACAATGAATATCATTTAACCTCCAATTCCTTATCTCTCATGCTAAGTCCCATCAGCTGCAAAGTCCTCTTGACCAACAAGGTCAGGAGTTGCACAGAAAAGTAAGAAGTATTTTAAACAGCATAGAAATAGCCCACTGTAGAGAAGAGTAAGGTATTGAGACTCAAAATGCATCTCATAGGCAACAGCAAATCAACACAGCATATATCCCTGCTGCAGTGTTTCCTTTTGAGCTTCCATTGCTGCTCAGGAATTTCACATTTCATTCTTACGTAGAGAAGACCACCTCTCCACCACCCCAAGAATTAAGAAAGCCTTAAAATAATAATAAAAAAAAAAAAAGTTGAAAGCTGTCACAACATCGAAGATGAGGAAAAAAAGAGTGTACCAACCATCCTTTACTTCAGTTTGTTCAAAGTGTAAAGCTCCATTAGAAGATCAGCCTGCTCTGCTATAAGCTGTTCTCCAAGTAACTTAAAGACGTTAAACAAGCCAAGAGGCCTTTTGTGGATAAAGATGCGAGTATGTGAGGAGCTGCAGGTTCCCTTTCTGCCTCTTATAGGTCTGTCGCTTTACCTGTCTATCAGTAAAACACCAAAGAAGAGTTCCACTTGGAGAGAGTTTTAATGTTATCACACACTGTTGGCACACACAGTTCAAGATGTATTGCCTACTGCTGCAACAGTTGGAAAAAGAATGCCAAGCCATTATGAGCAGACTGTTTATCATTGACATCACAGAGTTGCTGAATGGGAGGATTTGGGCCCAGCACTGCCAAAATGGATGTTTGGCCTGGCAAGGAGAAGAGAATAGGATGCCACAGGGCTGTCCTAACTTATGCTACTGGCACTACCCTTTGGGTAGAGCTCACCATCTTGAATTGGCAGAAGGATGTTAGAGTTCAGCCCTGCTCACTGCAGGTGGCCTTTCAGTCTATCACAAAGAACAACCAATATGGATATTGAAAGGAAATACGCGATTTTTTTTTTTTCCCATGCTAGGGTAATCCTCTGATATACAGTTTAAATTTTCTCTTTGCAAGACTAAGAGTACAAGCAGGAATTATCTTAATTTAAAGATCTCTGCTGTTGGGCTACAAATGGAACAGGATGAGTCAGTAGTCAGTGACTGATTTGCTGTCACCATTTATTCCAAGATCCCCGTTTACGCTAATAAAGCCTTATGCTATTACCTTACTCCAGAGGACAAACAATCACCAGGTCTTACTCATCTAACAGGGTCAGTAAGACACATGCACAAAGCCACTCAGGCTCACAGACAGTGACAGCTCTGGGTTTTCAGGGTATTCCTTCACAGCTACTTCCGCTTATCCTATGGGGTCCCCCAGGGATGATTTGTCATGGTCCATAGCAAGTTGCCTAACATTTTCTCGCATAATTCAGTGACAGTTTACATCACTGTTTCAGCTGGAGCGCCTCAGGGGGTCTCCTCTTTCTTGTTCTTTCCTTTGCCAACTTCCACTCACATCCACCATCTCAGCAGGGATATTATCTGAAGCAATAACAACCCTTTGGAGCGGGTTCCAAGGTAAATTACTGTGCATCCATCACAAATTCTGCTATAAATTATACTTGTATCTCTCAAAAAATATCTAGGATAGAAAACTTTTAAAGACTGTGGAGGCTCGAAGATCCCAGTGTCTATTATTGACATGAGCTCTCCCCTAAGAAACAAAAGGAATCTTGCTGAGCAGCAGTTTGGAAGATGCCACTTGAATAAAGTAACAATGGGAATCAATTCAGTGAAACCATATTTCTTACAGGTTGGTAAATCCTCCTGAAGCAGAAGAAGCTTCAAGAATAAAGCTTAGGACAGATGGATGGACATATTTTTTATTTCCATATGTGTAAAGTAACTTGAGGGCCTTGAAGGAAAGAATCACTTCCCTGGGTACCCTGATGCAGTGAGTTGAGTTGAAGTTCATTCCAAAACATGTTTCCCATCATTGCAAAGGGACATTTGAGTCAACTATATTCTCAAAGTATTATTTACATCCACTTCTCAGGACTTCATCAAATGCAAAGCGACTATGCTGACTGAATGGACACAGCCCCTTAATCGCATTCAGAGAAGAGAGCTGCTTGAATTTTATTTATTTATTTACTTTCTGATTTGTTATTATTATTTAGCTCTCTGCTTGCAACTGCAAATATGCCTTTGCTGCTCCATTAACCTGATCACTTATCTATGTTTCAAACTCAGCCCAGAATGTCCACGCAGGAAATAACTATGCAACATTTGGAGAAGCTGTGCCTTACATTTATGGCCGAGATGGTGGGTTACATTTTAATGAATACCTATCCAGGTTTTCTACACGATAAATATGTATTCTGTAAGAGAGCGTGTGTTATGTACACATACACATCAGGTCCTAGCAAGAGTTGCAATGGCAAGGAGGCATCAGTACATATCTTCCCTTTGCTGTTCCCGGAGGAAATGGAGTTTCCTTGCCATCACAACCCTACATACACAGCGTTTGCTACTTGTTGGCAGAGAGGCAAATTGCATTTCCTCTGCCATCAGATGTTTTAGCCAGATGTTTCACTGCCAGATTCTGATTGGTTGACAGATAAAGTTGACAGTTTGTTCTTAAGACAGGGGGATAAAAAAAGAAAACAGGAACAATTTACACATCACAGTTGGGTTATGCTTCCAGTTATACTGTCAGACTGCAAAGTGACTTCACTTATTCCAGCAGAGCAACTGTGAATCTACAGTGGGATACAGGAAAAGAGAATCCAGCCATAAGCCAAGGTCCCTATACTGACCAATGTGCCCTTCAAGCTAAAGGCTGTAGAAATGCTTCACACAACACTACTCAGAAGGCCACCTAGACATGTATTTACCATTTCCTGAAACAGAGGAAACAAAAAAAAAAAAGAAAAAAAAAGAATCAAATCACTGTTTGCCTATTTTGTACGCGTAGTCAGCAGAATACATGTTTTCAGGACACTCATAGGCTCAGATTTGAATGCCAAAGATATCACTGCTAGCATTTAGTGCATTATGCTGCACATTTTACAAAGAAAAAAAAAAGTAATTTCTATTAATAACAGGAACAGATGAAAATAAACTCTTTAGAACAAAGTCATAACGGGTCCTATTCCTTCTGTTCCTGGGCATAAGACTACCTCAGCAAATTCATCAAAAATAAAGTCATTCCTTATCGCCCATCGCCATTATAACGGCATGCTCAGAACTCAGTACTGACACTTGGTGTCACTTGTTGAATATGATGACGACAAATTTAAGGTTTTATCTTGTTGGACCAGGATTGCCATGTGATACCTGGCAATTCTTTGCTATGGTTTTCTACCTTCCTTTTTTAACTTCTATGACATTGTATGTTATGAAAGAAAAGGTGCTTTCATTCTATCACCTATAAACATCTTCGTTACACTTCAAAGTTGCAGTGGTGAAATGGCTACAAATGGTGAAAAATATTGCTCAAAAAAGAAAGAGAGGAAAAAAAAAAAGACAACCCTTATCTTTAGTGGGTTGATACATCAACAACCTTCATGTACCTGGATTCACCACAGATATGGCACAAATATTCTAAGTAAATAAGATGATCTTCCTCTCAAATGTACCCACTAGCAAGCCTGTGGCAGAATACTCAAAAAAACCCCCAAACAATCCAGAAACTATATATGAACGCTTCTTTTCTCTTTCCTACTGGATATCTATCTTTTTCACCTCCAGGTGTGACAGTATGTAAAAGCAACTCCCCCTTCCCGAATCCCTACTGGAAGCAAAAGGAACATTACGTTATAATCAGCTCCACACAGACAAATGTTTTATTCATATCACACAACTAAAAAAAAAAAAAAGCATATACTAGTTAATTTTATCTAAATAAAAAACACAATGTGGCTTTTAAATGATTTCAAGTCCTTTTCCGACCCTGCTGAGGTACATTTCACCTATTTGGGATGAGTGGCATCAAATGCAGATACTGAGTGTGAAACCCCAGAGATGCTTACAGTATGTCATGGAATCCAGGGGCCCTTCCATGAATCCTGCAGATAAATGGATTATTACTGACATGGTTTATAAAACAAGTGATCAAATTCAATCCCACTTCACTTAGCCAAATGAGTTTCAAGGAGGAGAAACAAAGAAACCTGCTGCCATTTTCGAGGCTGATAGTTGCATTTCTCTTCTAATTCTTCCCCACACACACCTATTTTGCACAATATGTCATCATCATTGTAATCACTGAATTTTGCCAGAGAATTTACAAGCACTGTTTGTTATTTCTTGGTGATGAAGGAAAATTACCATAGAAATGAAAACTATGGTTCGGAAGATATAAACCCATGAATGTTTTTAATGGGATTTGAGCTTGCTCCAGATCTGAGGAGAGTTTAAGCCACAGTAAAGATTTCTGAATGGTAATAATGAGACCATTTAACACTCTCTATTATTTAATATAAAACAGTTCTACATCAGTAATATGGAAAAATACTGTAATAGCGCAGGCCAACAGGGAGCAAAGCTACTGAAGGAATATATTGCCCATTTTATTGAATAGGAAAGGAAGAATTATTTTACAAATGCAGGAGAACTGCTAAGCCAGAGTTTCCTCAGGTGACAGCGTGGACGGATTCCACAGTGACACAACTGTGTCCACAGCTCAATGCTGGGGTATATTGGCAGAGCAACACAGAGGGAGAATAGAAAGAGAAACAAGATATATATATATTGGCAGGTCAGAATATGGTACGCTGAAGATATCTAACACTAAGAACACACCTTTTCAATCAGTACCACATCACCTAAAGCTCATAATATCCTAAATAACTCCTAGCACCTTGGATACCAACTCTATACAATAATCTGTCTACCTGAGAACAGCTACAGAAACTTATAAACTTTTCTATCTGCTGTGCAGGAACTGGCCTCTATAAATGGCAGTATTTTGTGATGTCCTTCTTTGAACCCATTTGACAAAATCCACCATTTTCAAACAATCTCTCTATTAACAGGAAACAACGGTAAACAGAGCTCTGAATGGTCCCCCCCAGTAATGACACAGGGCACTTCTGAGGCTTCCCTGGTCCACATCATGCTGAACAGGAACTTTATATAACCCCAGTGGACTACCGAAACAAAAATAAATTAAAAAAAAAAAAAAAAAGAGTGTGAGAGAAGCAGACAAAAAAATCATAGCGGAATTGCATGGGGAGAGAAAGACATGCACAGAGAAAGAAACAGCAAAAGTGAAAGACAAATAGACACAGATTGTGAACTGAAAAGAAATTAGGATCTAACTCCCTACGGGGGTAAAGCAAGGAAAAAAAAAAACCAAAACCCACTGTATGTTGAGATAGCAAGAAAAAACAACCAAATTATTTACATTCCTATTCACATAACTGAAAAGGTATAAAGCATAAGGAAAAAACCCAACTTGGTCCCCAGGGGGTTTCCCAGTGTTGTTTTGTTTACATACAGAGACCCAGGACTTTGCTTAGAGCATCTTACAATAGCTCTACTGCAGAGAATTACAAATGAGGAATCAGTCATTCACTGGAAAAGATGCTAATGTCGGCTTCCTATGGCTAAGAAGCTTCCGCAGTGTGGTGGTTCTGGCTGAAAGTTCACGCTGCAAATCCAAGTAGCACTGGGTGAACATCTGATTGCAATCCTGGAAAAAATGCCAAACTCTTGCTCACATCAAAAACCCAGAAAAATGAGAAAAACAGCACACGCTCGTCATTTGACAATGGGTTTTTTTTTTCCTTCCCTGTCTTCTACAAAGCGACACAAATACTGAAAAGAATCTCGATTTTTAGTACACTCCTTGTTACCAAGAATCCTAACACAATTTATGGACTACAATTATAAACCAGACAGTGAAACACACAGGAACTGAAGACAACAGCTGTTCTCAAATCCAGGGCTAACAATACAACGCTATCAGTCCCAAAAAGCAATTATAGACTACAGGACCTTTAAACCAGAAAAAAATGAAAATCAAAGACAAAGGCAGATAAAGGCAGTGCCTCAGTATCCACCCTGAGGTGCCAGCCCATCATGTGTGAGTGTGAACTATTGCCAGCCTGCTCCACCAGGTTATAAGACACTGGTATCATTTACTTATTATTCAAGTGCAGCTTAAAGACTCAAATATGATAAAGTGATACCTCTACATCATGATGGAGCGTAAGCAAGCGGCATGGTTATCAACTGAAACTAGCGCTCCAAGGGAGGGAACAGCCCAAGTGTCTGACACATCATCAGGGATTACTGCCCTGTTTAACAAGATTTCTCTGGTTTTAGGTAACGACCACAAACAGTGATAGCTAGGAGCCTGGCCTATAACTTCTGAAGACCAAAGCAGAAGGTGCCCCCCAGTAAGCCCGCACATCTTTTCTTCTGAACACAGTATGCAGGGGCTCAAAACTTTGAGTCTTCTCCGAGTCTAGAGAGAATCCAACAGCCAGAACACAAAGAGTCAACAGGTGTCCTAATTGGAGCAAACATTAACCTTTATAACATCTGAAGAGATATCTGCCTGTCAGGGCTGCTTTGGATTTTATTTAATTTTTTTAAAACCTATTTTATCGTAAGCATACACACTAAAACCAGAATACAATGGTAGTGTGCTAGCATTCATTGGAGTAAGAAAGCTAAAGGAGCACGGAGAGATGCATGGAGGGTGTAGGGATGCTTTACTTCACTCCTCTGACTGATTCTCATGACTTCTTGTATTAAATATGAAACTGGAATTTAGAATTTCTCCCTGCTTTGCTTGTTCATCTTTTCTCCCAGCTTGACTTTTCTTTTTTAGCCTTACCCTTAGGATTTCTTACCCCTAGCTCTGTCATTCCAAGCACTTCTTTTCTCTGTACTCAGCCAGGTCTCCCTCACTGTGACTTCAGCTGTAGGCGTTAGCAAAATTGGCTGCTTTGATTAGAAATCTGTGAGTGGAAGGCAGATAATAGCCTGGTTCTCTACACCTGATCTCCCAGTGAGGGGTCACTGACAGGGGTCAACAGCTGAAATAAGTGTCTCATCACATGAAGAGTTTGTGAAGGAAAAGCTGTACTGTCAAATAAAGTGGAGCACAGCAGCGCTGGGAGTTGGAGGGGGCTGAGTTATCTATATATTTAGGTTGGCTTGTGTTTAGCAAATTTTGTTCTGGGCAGGAGCTTCCAGATCAACAGCCATGGAACCTGAAGTCCTGTATTTAACTACAGAACAGATGCACCTGAGGGACTCGCAACTCCATCTACCCAGAAATGGGTTTGTTAGAGGGGCTATAGAAGTTGTAGCCACTCTTCTGACAAGACTATACTCATCTCATCTGCAATAAGGCTGCAGTAGTAATGTAGAAGCAAAGGGATTTTTTAAAGCCAGTTCACTGATGGGCTCTGATTAAATTATCTCCGGACTAATCCATTTGTTGATTGACACTTGTAACACAAAGACCATCCCAGATCATTTGACACTGGCCACTGGTGAATCATCAAGTTAAAGCCTTCACTTTAAATGCTACTGTTATGAATGAAATGTCAAGTAGTGACATTTGATATTCTGCACCAATTACTACTGTGCATGTGGGCACATAAACACCACTTAACCAGAGTCAGAATCAGGCTTTTAGGAGTTCAGGGATCAAAAGAGACAGACTACTTGTCTTGTCTAGGTTTATAGACTACACAGCTATTGAGGGTCCATTAATCAAGTAGGGGAAAAAAACAGTCATTAAGGTTGATGGAGAGGGGGGGGAAGAGATAGACTATAGGAGGTTGGAATGGACAGGTGCCTATGTTATGCCACACATCCCTTGCTCCTCTTGAACACGGTGCACGTGTCAATCTGAAATTAATGAAAAAAAGCCCCACAGAGGTACTGGTGGGTTAAAAGGTGACAAAGAGAGAAGAAATCTAAGATCAAAAGTCAACAAGCTTTGCAACGGTGGAAGGCACAGAGCTGAGGAAGCCTGCCCCGTTACTTCTTAACTTGAATAGTCAACAATAGTAGGAAGTGTCCTACAGAGGATGTTCCTGTTATCAGGTGTGTTGACAGCCAAAGCCCCAGTCCTTCCTTCAAAAGTATTTTCTATCCCTTACATTTATAACAGCAACTGTATAACCCAGCTGCTATGTTTGCCTGTCCTTCCCGTGCCTCTCATGTATATAGCAAAGTAGAGATCATGACTTTCACCCCACTGCTATTTCAGACTCAAAGCACCCAGCAGAGGTAAAAGGAAGGAAGAAGGAAACTCTGGGGATCTATCAGGGGACAGAAGAACCTTGCCTTCAATCCAAAACTTGATGCCAAACAGCCTTTCTTTAGAGAAAGCTCAGCTGTTCAGCACTGCAAACTTGGTGGGGTTTTGAAACCTTTTGATTGAACAACTTTGAGACAACTTCTGTTGAAGGTAAGGTTCATCCTTGACAAAGATGTAAAATCAGGGTAGCTCAGATGTTTAAACAAAAATTGACTTTAAAATTCTTAACTCAAAACTGAGGTGTTATTAATTCCCACATGAACATGTACTTTCCAGCTTTCTTATTTTCCTCTTTTGAACACACCACTGACCCTACCTACAGCATCCCCCAGCTGTTTGTGTACCTACTTCTCTTTTTAGTGAGAGTGTGTTCAGAGGAAGCCAGCATGATGGATAACAGAAGTCCTTTGACATACTGTGTCATTTATCACATAACAGCCTCAATCCTGCTAAGAGGGCCTTCTCCATATGTCACTGTCAGCTCCTGTGCCACCCCAATGCATCAAAAAGAAAAGTTTGAATATGAAGCACTATAATTCCTAAGTCACAGCTCATTGCAGCTTTCCAGACATGAAGAACCATTCTGTCTATCTGCCAGCTTGTTTGTTTAATTTTCACCCTGTCTCACATATGTGAGAAATTAAGTCTTCAGTGTAGAAGAAAACCAGGAAAAAGTCAGAGGTCTAGCAGAGAGAAGGAAGATAAAAATCTCTAATTCCATCAGGAATCCAATGTGACATTTTGAAGTGGAAAAAGAAAAGGCAGCCTATGAGCACGAGGTATTAGAGAATTACTAAGAGTTCCATCTCCTTTCCAGTCTGGGAAAGAGGCTCTCTAATGGGCTGATGTGAAGCTAGCAAGCTTAAAGAAATGCAGATAAGGTCCTGAACTCATCTGCCTAATGGAGACATATCTCATCTCTTCAACCCCTTCAAGGGTACAAAATGGAGCAAAGACTTCCAGGAAAGCCTCTTGAGATTATCCAGCAGGTTCTGCTTTGGGCTACCTAAAGTAATCAGAAATCACTCTCTAATGCAAAATTTCAGCAAGTCAGTTCCCAGGTGACACCTGAAAACACAAACAAGAGGAGACCAGAGCCACTGGTTGGGTCTCGGCTCTGCTCTGTTACCCTAACACAAATCCATGGGTCTTTGTGCTGTCTCCTGAGTGTTAGCACAGATGGCAATCAAACCGTGATCCATCCAGGCTCTTTTGCCATTACCCTGCCGAAATGTAGCCTGACCACAGTACTGGCTGAGATTAATTGATTGTATTATCATTTTTGGGCTGCCTGAGCACAGACGAAGCAGCCTGTAGCACTTGCACCTCTTTCTTTGCTTACTACATCCTGAATTACCTTCCCCCCTCCAGTGTGAAACAGCCAAGGCCATGACTCTCCACCCGCACTTCCAGTCTCCCAAACATTCATGCAACAGGGTCAGGCCCTCTTTCATAGCTTGTTCTGCCAAACCTCATCCTGCCCCGGTCCGAGCCCAGTCTCTGCAGGGCACACCCAGGGCATCCATGACTCTCCAGATGAGCCCAGAACAGGCTCTTTTTAGTCCAAGTGTCCTTGAAGCACCCGTGGATGAGCACAGCTCCCCCATCTAACCAGGCAAATTGTAATACCATCCCCCCTGCTTGTCTACAAATCACCATTTAGAGAGTTCAACACTATAACCTTCCTTTTCATGTTCTTTTAGCAATTTACAAAGCTCCCCACCATCATTCCTGGCTCAAACTTTTATGAAACATTTCACAGACACATTTTGTACTTCTTAGCATTTCCCAGGTTAGACAAACTTCCATATTACTTCAAATGATTTGCAAACTCCCTCAGTGTGAATAGTGTTAAATTCCAAGAATTAAGATGCTGGTTTGGATCACAATAAGTGATTTAAAAAAATACAGTTTGCCACTTCATTAGGTCATTGTTATGCAGTCTTTGTATATTTCCATTTCATAAAAATACAATTTCCATTCAAAAGAATCACAGTCAAATTACAGTTTGAAAATTAATCAATAAACCTTCATTATGCTAACCCTTAATAGGATTATTAATATGAAGGAACTTAAAAATTAATTTCTTCCTCAGAAAAGGTTTACTGACAAAACTTCACACTTCCGTGGCATTCACATTGCTTCTGTCCTTTCCTGATGTCTACTCTTAAAGAAGAATCACAAAAGGTATATTGAACATCACCTTCTTTTACAAGTGTTATTTCCATAAGTCAGCTGACTCAAAGGTTCCCTGTTTTGGTGAAAATTTCAATGTACTCAAGGTCTGAGCAGCAGCTTTTCATCGGCCCAAATGTCTTCTAGTCCCAGGTCAGATTGTATCTCTTCATCTTCTCTTTAAGTATTTGCATCAGATGCTCTGTGTAGAGATATTAAGATGGGACAGAATAGAGCCTGGTGACCCTGCAGGAAGCCTATGGGCTGAGACACTGAGAAGCCCTTCACAGGCCCTTCATAGCCCTATAAGCAGTTCTCTCCCTGAAGCTGCAAGGATGGAGCTCTGAATCAATAATATCACTTCTGCCTTCCTTTGCGTTTCAGAGTTTGGCATAAAGACAGACTTGTTTATGTGTATGAAGGGAAAGTAAGAAGCAAAAGAATGATAATTCAGCTAGGGGCAAGCCTTGGTCATTATTTGGACCACTAGGCAATGGGGTTGAATTACGGCTTGCCATGACAGTACCCTAAATAACTGTTAGCTGGAAATATTAGCTTACATTACAGAAACAATTATGAGATTTAGCCATTTGGAAAAGGAAAACACGCTGCTGAAGAACTGCCGCTCAGCCACCACAGTTCACATTCCTAAGATTAGAACAGAAATTTTGAGGGGAAAAAAAGATAAATCAATCCAAGTTTACTTCCAGGTAAGGCAACATGTTTTCAGGATAGCACGCAACAAAACATATGCATATTTGTGTGCCTAATTTGCACAAATCCATTCCCACAGGATGAATATAATAATCGAAAATGAGAGCACAAATGGCCACTTAAATGCCTAAACCCCAACTTGAGTAATTGTTCATGCAAATACATATGTATTTTTCAAGCACAACTGCATCCTTTCAATCCTGACAATCTGGATCAAAACGGCTTCTATTACCACAATTGTATATGCATTTACACACATAGAATACGCTATCATTTGGACCACAGAGTTTTTGGCAAACCTCAAAGCATACTCCTTATTTAGGCTCACATCAGGTTTAAGCAAGAATTAGAAATGACAGAATCACACATGCACCACAACTATTTTGTGGAGAATTAGTACTTGCTAGATATGTGCTCTATAGGGATCAATCATCCCATTTGAGACCGTGCAAGTAAAATTATGGTTACAGAGCTGCCACATGTGTTTCTCAAAGATTAATAAAATGCTTAGGGGAAAAAAAAAAAAAAACACCACAAAACAAGGGGTTTGATTGCACCTAAGCGATTTCTTTTCAAATCACTCTGTAGTTTGCAACATCTGCTGCAGACCTAGTTGCCACAACTTCTACCCCACAGCTTAAAACCAGCAAATCCCAGCAGCATTTAGAGGCAATGGGTTCAAAGGTTACAAAAGAGCTACTTTGCACCAGTCCAAAGGTAGTACAGTAAGCGTCTGAAAGTAAAATGGGTACTTTTTTATGGCACTTTGAGACCCTTCAGAACAAAAGATATAACAAATAAATTGTTGTCGTCAGTGCACACAACCAGAACTGATACCCACCAGTGAAAAAAAGGAGAGGCGTGAACACTGGCAAAGCCAGTTCATTCTAAGTAACAGCCCTGAGATGGGCGTCTGTTGTGGTAAGAAACTCTTTAATGGGAAGATATACTTGATTTGGATTATTTCTGCTGTTTACAGCAACAGAGGCTTTTTCTTAATAGTCTCCTTTTTATTTACATTCCCAGCTGTATTAGTGTTGCCAGTCTGAAAGCTCAAAGCCACTGATATGAACACTATTTGATTTTGAACAGAGTGCGTGCTGGATGGGATTACATACTGTTCAAATCTCTCTAAAGATAGATAGAGAAGTTGCACAGTTCAAGGGTGCCCTCACCTGCATGTCAGGGAAAGAGACAGAAATTACTGTGATTTAAAACTTTTAGTTCTTCTCCGCTTGAAAACTAGCACGTGCACAAGACCAGACAACATATTCCCCAAAGATGAAGACGTTCCAAAGCAAACCCTTTGTATAACACGCATGTTTTGAAGGGAGAAAAACCAACTATTCTCCCACTCCCTTCACTCTTGGGATTTCCATGGTGAACCTTTAGATGTGTTTATAGCGAGACATTAGACAGGTAAACCAGCAGTAGGTTTGGCTTTCCCATGCAGAAGATTCAACCCACAAAGTGCCAAGTTGCCTTTCCAGAGATCTCAGCCTGACCTCGAAGATGTTATTCTTGTCACCTAAAAACATCCAAGTGAAATATAATTTAGCCTTAATCTCCCATAGCTCCTTCTACTTTACTTTCAGGTCTTGCGTTACTGCTCTGCTGTCACAGGTATACTCCAGACCTGCTTTGCCTAACGTTATATCCACCCAAGCACAGAATTACTGCTAGCTCAAATGCAGTACTAGAGACTTCTACGATACAGACCAAAATCTATTAGAGACTTAGATGAGAGACCACCAATTTTTTTCACATCATTGGAGCAAGAATTTAAAACCATGCTGGTGGTCTGTACAAGTGACTGATTAGTGCAATAAACCACATTGCTACATAAGCCTCTTCCCCTGCTTCTTCTCATTTCTAAATGGTATTAAAATAGTTTATGCGTGTTCAGCTGCTCTGCACTTTACATCCTCTTCTGTGCCATAACCATTATGGGGAAGACAAAAATCATCACTTTTTTCATCTTTGCCTTTTGTTTTTATGTTAATGACCTTTTGTTAGCTAACAGACAGTGAATACAGGAAACATTCCTCAAGAAGTAAGTTTTCACTAGTGTTATTAACGTTACTGCCGGTAGAAGACACCGTGGACCACAGCTAGAACTGGGAACCAAATCTCTGCTTTAGGCAGTGCTCAGTAGAAGCAAGTGTTTCCTGGGAGATATGGTACTTCCTTCTCCTTCAGAAGCTGAGCTTATGAACATTTTGGGAGAAAAATGAGGGAGAAAGAAACTCTACTACTAGAGATGCTGTCACTGGATGTACATGGAAAGAATCCTTGCACTCACACCTTATTGCTGCCTGGTAAATTTACAGGAGAAGAAAGAGAGCTTTAAGAAAAGGATTAGAAGCAAAAACACCCCAAAACAACTAAAACCAGTACCACATGAAGATACTGACCTGATAATGGATTGTTATATGTACATATTTGGAAATAAATCCTTTTCCCTATTTTCTTTCTATAATATATACACAGTAAATATAGCAGCTCTTCTCCAACTATTATAATAATTATGCCTTAAGTTCTCATCATTGCAAATAAAGCAATCCAAAAGGTGAATTAGGATCTAGACTATATTCACTACCACTTCTTCTGTGTGCTGCTTCCCCAGACATGGAAGAGTCCTATGGGATATAATGGCACCATTTTATGTAAGGACACATCCACTTGTGAAATTCAACAAGCCAGTTCTAAAAGGCCATTGAAAAGTTGCTCAGCTCTACACAATTCTGAACGTAACATAATTCCTATAGAACATTACAGCATAAATCATCACTATGCCCGTGCAGTAAAAACGTCATCGTAGTTACCCGAGAGTCCCTCTCTGGGTTACAATATCATTGAGCTGGGGTGTGTTCAAATACTAACCTCAGAGGTTTGCAGTAAGCACAGACCCAAGGTGCACCACTACTGGAGCTCTCTGCCCTGCCAGCCTCACCCTCTTCTATTTTTATTGTCCCCTCCTCAGCTCAAACCTGGGCTATTTGACTTCAAAAGCTCTTCAGTTTTTCTACCCCTTCAAGACTCGGAGCTGCTTTGAAGCATTAAAACTGTGCCGCACTTTACACCTCTCCCCCCCCCCACCAACTCCCAAACTGCCTGTTTGGTTGGAGAAGAGGTTTTGATTTCTCACTCTTTGTCATTCCAACATGGACTCAATTTTCTGATTTTCATTTTCTTGATGCTTCCGTGGGACATTCATCTGGATTTCTAAATTTGGGTGGCAATTTACTGAAATCACTGGAGCAAAATTTGCCCCAATTGCATGTGCAATCACATGAACCATGTGCACAGGTGAACAATTCAACTTCAGCTGGTCCTCTGTAAGTGCATTTTTACACAAGCAATTTTGAAAACATAAGCTTTTGAATGAAGCTTATTTTTGTGGATAAGCCTCTTCATCCCATTTCTACAAACACCATTTTCAATTGCCAGTCCATTTCTCCAACCCAAGACCATTAGTATCTCCTCTCCTATAACAGTACTTTGTCAGCTTTTATTGTTACGTTTGAAAAACAGATTACAAGGGAGGGGAGGGAAGAGATAGAAATACAGAAATAAATAGAAATGTTAAAAAACAAAGAAGAACATTAGAGAAAACCCAGAGCTAATCCAAACCAGAAATTTTTAAAGCAAAATCATGGAAAAGCAGCTTTATACTTGCATAACTAAGGTTCAGACTTCTTTATTCATAGGCTTTAAAAAAAGAATTTCTGCGCATATTTCACAAAAAATGATGTGTTTTAATACTTAAAAGGGACTGAATGGTCATATAAAACGTGAAATGTCACTTGGAACTCCAGGGATGTCCAGTTTTCAGAGCAAAAGAAATACTGCCTGATTTATTACACAGTGTAATATATGAAGGTATATTACAAGAGACAATAGCCTTCATTCCCAGGCAATTTCAGCTTTCCAGGTAGTGTGGATATTGCAGTAAAGTACTGGACATTCTTCACTGCATCTCTAAAAGTGAAGTTTTTACAATTTCATTTTGTGGACTTCTCTTTTCCCATCCTATGAATAACAACCCCAGCTCTGAATCTGTAGCTTCCAATAGGCATTAACTTGGATAAGCAGACTTGATCTTGAGATGCGTGACGAAAACAGCCCCCTTTACTCATGACATGAGCTCATCTCCAAAATATTCAACTATGATATCACAATATTTGATGCCTATCACAATCAGCTCCAAAAGTAAAATCCAAGTTCAGCAGTAATTATAATATTTCTTAGTGTAGGTTTGCCCATGCAGCCAGTTTTGCAGGTACCTCCTGCCTTCCAAGAAGGTCTAAAGAGACTTCTGATTCTTTAATACAATTCTCCAATTCCTGCATTGATGATACCGAGGTATCCTTCAGAACGCTTCATCAGGTGGTTGCAGAAGTCATTACAGCAGGATGCTTTCCCTGTCCCAGGATGTAATACTGAAGAAGAGCTGTAACTACAAAGCTCGCACCTCCATGCAGTACATCACCGTGGCCAGGGCTGACGAGATGGATCAGGCTCCACGAGAGCCAACAGCCCAGCATCCTTTTCATTCTCACCAATCCTAATGCACAGGCTGCGCCACTAATGCATCAGCTCCTAACAAGGGACCAGCTGCTCCTTGCCTGTCTCTATACAGAGCCTAGCACAGGCACAATTGCTATGGGAATAACGTACCACAAAGGGGACTCAAATAACCATAACAACAAACAAAAGGGATAATGATACACAATCAAGCTAACAAGAATAATAATATAATTCAATCATCTCATTAACTTTACTAAAAGCTAGCTTTGTACACCAGTCTCCTGGCTCCTGGAAATGTCTTCAAAGGAGTGCACACATCTGATTATGAACTCCCACCGTCAGTCAGGAAAATAGACATGAACGCAGAACAAAATTATTCCTTTCTGAGCCTGTGGAACATCATGTTCATATCTAATATTCATGCTAATTTGAAAATATAAGGTAGTAGCTATCTAAAATGAAATAATTTCCAAGGCTAAAAGCTTAAGTGGCGAGTAGTCCAAAACAGTGATATCACTGAGCCCACATCAAGTGATTCTTGTAGAGAAACTCCCACGCAACCTTGCATCACGAGCATAAGTTTGGTATGAAAGAGCCAAGGGAGATGGACTCGACTGGTGGGGTACCTTTACTGTTTCAGAGCTTTACAAAGATTGCACGTGCTTTTGCAGCTGGCAACTGCAAGACTAACGAAACAAGGGACAATGCATTAAATCCTTCCAGTTCTGAATATGGCCATTAACTAATTAGTTTTCATGACAATTTAGAAGACAGACGGTACTGTAATCTCCCTTCTACTGGCAAGCAACAACATCGTACTTTCATAAAAAACCTGCAAGCAAGAGAATGAGGTCCCAGACTTTAGAGCTTAACAAACCCTAGACGCTGTCCATAACAGACTTTCTACTGCTGGATCTTTTTTGTTCTCTACCAAGGCACACGGACAGTAGTGCAGTTCTCCGGGCAATTAGTTAAAATCTAGCCGTTTTGTTGGTCTGTTATTAGGCCGGACACTGGGACAAGCAGTTATAATGCAATGGATTGAGCATAGTCTCCTGCTTAAACTCCTGCAAGCACATAGGATATGCTGGAATATAAAAGCAATAGCAGCAAAGCACCCAAAACCTCAGCTATTCATCTTCCAGGAGAAAAAAAAAACACCTAACAATAAAGCCAACAACTAACACAATGCTGGTGCTGAGTCCCATAGACAATGATAGCAGACAGGCTCCTGTTTTAGAGACTCAGCCACACAATAAATTAGGTGAGGGTGTTGGAACAACAGCTGGCTGCTAATTAGTCACAGCCCCCCTCAGCAGGGTATGAACAAAGTGGCAGAGAACATCTCGAGTAAATTAAATTTAAAAAAAAAAATCCTACTGCAATCACTCCCCCGACAGACCCTTCCTTCATCTCCCCTCTAGGCTTTTTATTTATTGTAATTACTTTAGTAATAAGATTTGTTTCCTTGTTATTATATATATTACCATGCAGGGCAACAACAACAACAACAAAAAATAATAGCTGGGAAGAGTTATGTAGCTTATTTATCTCCTTGGCTGTTATTGGGCCACTGGGTGGAGAGAGAGATGAGGAGGTGGGGGCTTGGGAAAAGCAGTAAATAGAAGAGAAGGCATATTCCTCAGGAGCAGAGACGTATGGGGGCATATTTACGAAGGAGGAAACACTGACAATGAGTGAATAGAGCTAATAACTCAGGGGGCCCAGCAGCTCCGGCTGATAAAGCAAGGAATAAACAACGCTGTGTTGGAAGCACTGTCAGAAGGGAGAGTCCTGGGGTGCAGCCGTCTGCAGACGGATGCTCGCCACAGAAGGAGAGCCAAGGATGGGCTGTCACATCAGCACAGGGCAAAGGGCCTTGGTGGAAATTGGGGCACCTCCCACAGCACAGAGAGGTACTCCAAGAAGCACACGGTGCAGGGCGAGAGGGAAATTCTGCAGCCTGTATTTTATCTCATGTTGTGCACACACTAGCCACATTTGCTACCTTAAGCTCCCAAGTCCATAAATCCCTGCTAAGGGGGATCTTGTAAGGCTGACGAGCAACAAGGCTACTTGCCTTGAAGAGGTAGAGGTAGTCCCCACCCATTTCAAATGAGCCCACTTTCAGTAAAAAATAATAATAATAAAAAAAAATTAAAAAATAAAAGTGGCAGACAGGCACCCAAAGCCTTCAGGCTGGCCTGCTGAGGAGAAGACCAAGCTGCCCAATAGGAAGTGCTCATTTTTCTTCCCCACCATCTCTACTTCCCCACCAGAGCAGGGTCACTGCCCTTAGTGAAGCGCAACAGAGGCAACACCTGAGGCAACAGAGCAGCAAATACCTGAGAAAGCTTCTACTCTGCTTGGGGAAAGTTAGCCCACAGTTCATATGCACTTCCCAGAGCCACACACCAAGGCAGTACAGATGCTCCCAGAACAGGAATTTTCGCCACCTCTGAAGTCCTGAGGAAAGTATCAGTGCATGTAAATACGCCACCTTACAATGTGCAACTCTGAGCGCAGCCGTTATAAATGCGTAAGAGTCATATCTTTTACAAAATGCTTTTATCCAAGTATACCTTGGCTTTCACATACGTCTACCCAACTACTTTCGACATGGCGATGCCAATTTAGACACAGCATTTCTGAAGTCAACATGGGGGACAGACCCACAGAGCATCTGACAAAGAACAGCAGCACTCTAATCCTGTTGTACCTCTCTCTCCTACAGACTAACTCTCCCACCGCATTAATTAATGATAGAGTTTGAAAACAAACCTTTCCCAGCCTCCCTTAAAGAAAAAAAACACACATCATAGATCAGCTAGTTTGGAGAGAGCCTTTGGAGTGTGTCTGGAGAGTGCATGGCACCAATTCAGTTATGCACGGCTAGATCCTGAGAATTAAACTCCTCTTCAATCCTCTGACCACAGAGAAGCAGTACAGAGAAGAAGGGGGAGGAAAGGAGGATGTCTGCAGTTGTACAGCTTTCTGTCACATCACCTCAAGATTTAATCCTTAGACTGGCCATTAGCTTTTTTTTTTTCCCTGTTCCTGATCAGTTCTGCCTCTTATTGTCTGGAAAACACAATGTCCCAATGCAGGAAAGCAAGCATTAATATAGGAGAGAAAAGAAGCCATATATACAAATAGTGCGTTTTGGGTATAGAGACAAACATGCTTCTGGTCCTCCTCTTAAAACTGTCCTTCAGAAAATAAAGGACCAGATTCCAAAGAATAAGTGGAAGCACACTCATTTTTCCCCTTGTAACTTTTTCAGAGCGTGCAGAGGAAACCTGTTATAGAAACGTCCGCTAAAATCCCTTCTCTCTCTCCATTTCAGTAATTGTCCCTGCTGGATTTGAGGAGGTAACAAACAATGCCTCTTAAGTAAAACAGGGCGGAATAAACAGCCTAAATAAAGTGGGAGCGAATATCAATGGAGAGAGAAGAAACCCAGCACCTCACCTACCTTACCTTCGAGCAGCAGCAAAGCTTACTCAGCCTGTGCTGTGGAAGGACAGGTGCAGGAGGGAACAGGGTGTTTTTAAACCAGATAAAGAATAGTCCGTGGCTATAATCCAAAATGCAAATCAGGATTTCCTCTTCCTAACTGCTACTATGGTTACCCCATGGCTTTGAAGAAATCTTGCAGCTCCCAAAAAATTCATCTTCCTTCACCAAAAAAAGACTCAGCAGCTCCCATCTCCACTGATTGGTTCAATTCATTTATAAAACGCATCAAGTTCTTTTCATTGAAAAGCTTCTTTGATTCAATAGGAGGGAGGGGAGAGGGAGAAAAGGGCAAACAGAAGAGAAGAGGAAATGTTAAAAGGAATAAAGGAAGAGGAAGAAGGTGACAATGTGGGAGTGAGACATGAACACAGAGAACTGTGATATTGGCCAGTTAGGGATTTGTCAGTGGGAGGAGAATTTCTGAAATACCCAAAATACATAGACACTCCATGAGCAGTCTGCACATGAAGTATTTTTTTTAAAAACAAAATCACTTCCCCAGGAGCTTCCACTTCTTGCTTGATCAATGATCTTGCAAGGCCGATCATTTTTAATTTAACACTTCTGGGAACTGGGGCGGAAAAAACTCTCAAACAGGCACAGTTGGCAAGCATCAAGTGTTAGCATTTGGCATCATTTATTACTGCTGTTTATGGTGATATAAATTAGGTTATACTGATACAATTAATAACCCTAAATTTAGGTGTAATAAATAGCAATATTTATCTAGAACTGCAGTGTCTGGAGAAGTCCAGCCAAACCTACAAAACGCTGACTACCATGTTGCGACTGTGCCCATGCATGGGAGTGCCAGGTGTGCGCGTGGCTGGCACGCAGGTTTGAGCACGTGCTGGGGACAGCTGTGACAACAGGCTGCTGACGGGAGGATGCAGACAGGAGGATGCACAGCAGCTGCACACCGGAGCCAGCATATGAGCGCATCACTACTTCACACGCAACTGCCTGGGCATGCCTGAGCACACACACAACTCGACGCTCAAATGCGTGATAATGAGTTTACGTGGAAGAGTGTGGACAGCAAACAGTGTTGCATTTCTTTATAAAACCCTCTTTTTGTACTGCCACAATTAAGGTTTTTACAAGCTCTCTTACTGAACCCCGCTTTCAGCGTTTTACCTAACTGTGACTATAATAGATCTAGTTTTGGGGTACAAAGATTTCACTTGAACAGATGAACTTTTTCTAAAGCTATCCAGGAAGTTTCACCAAAGGCCACTCTGCACGACTCCTCATAAATAGAGTTTTCTGAGAACAATATTTTCCACATTCTTCCGGTTAAAAACAAGCGTAGTAGTTAAAACAGTAGTAGATCTAGATTGAATCACAGAATGGTAGGGTTGGAAGGGAGCTTCAGAGATCATCTAGGTTCAACCCCCCTGCCACAGCAAGGTCACCCAGACCAGGCTGGACAGGAACATATCCAGGCAGGTTTTGAATATCTCCAGAGAAACAGACTCCACCACCACTCTGGGCAGCCTGTTCCAGTGCTCTGGCATGCTCAAAGTAAAGATGTTTTTCCTTATGTTGAGATGGAATTTCCTGTGTTCTAGGTTGTGTCTGTTGCCCCTAAAGAGAAGAGAAAATGCTCCCAATATGCATACTTCAGTCTTTATCTCAAACTGCTCAAAGGTTATGGTATGTCATTATCTCATTCTCTACGGAAGACAACTCAGCCAAAAGGAGGGGGGTAACGACCAAGGTCCCATAGTCCATCAGTAGCAGAGCCAGGAACAAAACACAGGTCTCTCGCTCACCCACTGCATTTTATATCACTTTCCTAATGAAAGTTATACTCTTCTTCATGGATTCTCCAACACTTAATAGAAATTAATTCCTTTTAAAGCTTTCCTATTTTACTTTGATTTAGCTTAAAAAGAGGATAGAGGTATGAGAGCCATAAGACCAAAAAACACTTACTACTTTGGATTCCCACAGAACAACTTGTGTAAAATAAAGTCAGGCTGCAAGGACACCTTCTGTTAAGTAGTTTAACAAGGCTGTTGCTTCACACTGACTTACACTGCTGGTATTGGAGATTAAGACTACTTTTTCTTGTAATTTATATCAAAAGAAACAAAATTAAAACATACAAATAACCATATTGGGTCAGACAACGGGTCTACATGAGACAGCATCCCATCACTAGCAGTGGTCAAAAGCCAGTGTCTGGTAACAGTGTAAGATCAACTTCATGAAAAGCAGTGTCTTATTTAATTTAAAATATATAGCCATTATCAGACCAGTTGAATATTATTTGACAAACCCTACACCTGACTGCTGTTCAGGATGGAGCAAAACATTCAGTGATGTGCAGTAACACAATTGCTCACCAATTCTCCCTGGGTTGAACAAAGTCAAATTAGCTGCAATATTTGGGAGTGATCTATATTTTTATGTGATGACAACCCCACTCATACATGCATGCTTGCATCACCGCTACCTTCATTTAGCACCAGCGACAGGGCTGCAAGTCTCTCCGTCGCTGACAGACAGGAGCAGATTCTCAGAGCACCGACTGAAGTGAAAAGGAGGGTGAAGAGATGCTTCCCAGCTCAGCCACATGCAGCCGGAGCATAATTGCATTACTGCAGCCCTACCTGCGTTAGAGGAACACTCTCTGCATGTAACTTTCAGATCTCATTAACTAAAGCAAATGCCAAGGCCCTGATCATCTTGTTGCCATCTCGTTGCTCCCAAAGCATGGTGGTGCACTGCCTTGCTGGGATGAGGACTCTTCCCCCGAGCTGTGCCAGTGGCAGGGAGCCTGCTGGGGAAGGGGCACAGCTGGGATGCTGGAAGAAATCCTTTGTAACCGGGCACTGGCATTTGTCTCTGTGACGGGCAGGGAAACAGTACACACACCCCAGCACACAGGGCTGGGGAGGAGGGAGAGTAAGGAGATTCAATAACCTGCCAACAAAAAAGAATCCAACTCTTTCTTAAAGAAAGATACCGAGATACTAAGACAAAAGCAACAGAGGCACTGAAGCAGAAGAAATCCTGGTTTCACAATAAGAGATAAGGTCGCTGGTTACCACATGTCAGTATTCCCAGTGTTCAGCACAGAGCTAAGATACCTGTTGGCCTGGGTAGCGAATTTGATGCATTCAGTAAATCCACTCCTCATGGGGGGAAGGTGTGAGAGCACAGCAACTTGTACAAAACTAGAAAAGAACCGCAGGCTGGGATGTTGGCAGAGGGAGCGCCAGGCACTCTAGCAGTCTGTTCGGGGCTACCTGGTGGGACTTCCACAAAAGGGATTGTGAATCCCAGGGTAAACAAGTCACTTCATGAAACGGGTTGTGAAATGGGTTTTAGAGATGTAAAAAATATTTAGCAAGCATCTTCTTACAAGTACCATGGTTGATGATGGGCTATAGACGAGCTTCCTCAGAAAACAACTTCCCTCGTAACATTGACTTGAAAGAAAACAGAATTTAAACCTGGACAAGGTGAAACATTAAATAGCCAAATAAATCTGCATGTGCACATATAGACATTAAGGCCCTGAAAGATATTTGCATTCCTCAATGTGAATGGTTATCTCCAGAAGACCACCAGTAAACCTGAGGTCCAGAACAGAAGCATTTCTTTCAGTGTAGGAGGACCCAGGACTACACAAAAAGCACATGGGAAGAAACAAGAATAGTATCTGGGCCACAGGAGGCTTCACAGGATGAAAGTATTTAAATTAAAGCATAAAGGAATGCTTCTTTCCCTTCCCAGGCCTCATGATCAGGAACAGAGCCACGGCTAAGTCCCTATTCCTCTGCTCCTATCCCACATGCAAGGCTTACCAAACTTTTTCATTCATCATCAGATTTAACTAGAGTTTAAGCTCATCTGCACCAGGAAAGGCAAAACACGTTCCCCGTGTGACACGAGCCCAGGCAGTACACTTCACCCAGGTGTCACCGAGTGCCACCATCCTCCCTCCTGAGGGTCCCTTCTCTGCTACACTCACTCCTGGCAGCTGGAGAAAAAAGGTCAGACATTCCCTCCAGTCCTCCATCTGCTGGAAGCCTTAATTAAGTGCAGTGAAAGGAAAAAGAGAAGGGGGGGGGGAAAGCCACAACCTTTCTTTTTTGCTTCTGCTGTCTGGAAGGATCAAGGAAGCATTTGGTGCCAGCAGAGGCTTCGAATACTCTGGGGCAGTATGTAGCTACTCTGAACAGTCCTCCCAAACAACCGATACACTCAAGCCCTGGGGAGCAAAGCAGCACAAAAGCTACAACTGTTCCTAGTCACAGACTCGAGACTGTCAGAAAAGCCCAAGCTGCTCTCTGCTGAACCTCTCACCCCAAACCGAAATGAATTCATTTAGAACCAAACAGATTCAACTCAGTTGTCACTCAGGATTGGTTTTCTGTTTTTGCAGCACTGAATCTGCACAGCCTGACCCAAAAGCAGACGGCAGTACACAGCTTAAGAAAAGCTGTTCCTCTATGCTTTGCTATGGTTTCAGTGCTTGTCTAAGCTGATCTTTCAGCTTCGAGATCTGTCGCGTGTTCCACTGCAACAAGCCAGGAGGCACACAGTTGTTACCAAAACCTGCAAGTCCTTATCACTAGGTCAAAACACACAACTCCCCAGCTACTGGTGGGATGTGATCATCATGTCCTGCTCCTGCATCAGAGACAGGACTGACAGTTATTAACTTACAGCCACTCCACAAACACCCAACAAAGCGAACAAACTCCACTGTCTGCAGAAACACTGGAGATTTTTTCCCCCTAAAGTGCAAGGCTACCTTATCTTAGTGCACTCTTTAAGCCTTCAAAAGGGAATTCCTCTTTCACTGGCAGCATAGCAATATTTATTTCATGTTAACATACTAGGAGCAGAGTTGTACTTTTCCCACTCATGTGCAGGGAGAGTTAGTGTGGGTGGGCAGGGATGGTGTAAAGGCAAAGAATACAAAAAGGAATCAGTATTTTCCAAGCTCAGATTCAGTATCTTTTAGAAAACATGTGGGAGGGAAGATTGAAAAGGAGGTGGGAGAAGGAGGGAGCTTCGCTATATAGAAACATTTCCATGAAAATGTGAAAATTTAATAGATCCTTACTCGTCTTCCCTCCCTCACCAGGCTATACAAAGCATTAATTAAAGCCAGTTATTCCCAAGTGTAGCTGTCTTGCAGGTGAAGTCTGCCCTGCTGCTTTAGTACAATAGATAGATCTCCATTTATCAGGAAACATCCTGTTTCTCTGGCACCACTAATAGTCCATCCAGGCAATTGAGAGATGTTATGGCCACATATACTACAGAATCACGCACATCTGACAAATGCAAGACAGCACACTGGACTATACCTCAGATTCACATTTTCCATACAGGATTGATAACAGGAGGAATAAAACACAAGGCAAAGGGAATTCTCCCGACCCAAAACATTGCAGACGAGACCTATTAGGTGCACAGGAGTAAACCCTGTGGACAAACCCAGCAAAACCCCAGAATAAGTACATGTCACAACTCACCTGCCATTGATGACTCCATCAGGATTAAGCATGGGGACGATCTTGAAAATGAAACATTTCCGCAGGAGATCAGCAATGGGATCACTGCTCACAAGGAACTCCAGGGTCCCCTTCATTACCCAACTGGCATTGCTTTCACCAGGGTGAACACGGGCCACTAGAAACACATAAGGACGACTGTCTGTAAAACAAAGCAAAAGAAAAAAAACATACTGGAGAGGACTTCTCTTTAAATATCATCTTTGCAAGTGGGTTTTATTCCTTTGCAATTGAGATAAACCAAGACATATCTTATGGAAAATACATCCCTAAATAGTCCAGACACTTCCTGAAGGTGCTATTTGCCAACTGATCCCAGGTTTGTTCCTCAGAACCAGCATGTGCTAGTTTCATCCTTATCCTTTTGTTTGTTTATTCTATGATACCTTACAGATATTTACCTGTACTATTAGAGGGCATTTTGCATGTGTTGATTACTACCTCTCAAAATGGCACCAGCATACTTTCTAGCAATTCTTGAAAGTTGGACTCTATCAAATTTCGCTAATGTTTAAAGGGCAGCTAGAAATAATTTAGTTTTCTAAGGTCCTGTTCCACTTTCAGTATTTCACCATTAATAATTAGGAACTTTTCCAAATCTCTAAGCAGATCTGCCCACCTGTAAGGGCTCCAAGGACATGGAGGCTGTCTGATCTCTGACAGTAACCTGTGTTGTAGGGTCAGAATCATAACTAATCAAGTTAAATTGATATAATTCAAGAAAATACATGAATATGTTAACCAGGTAAGTTGCAGGGGTAGAGTACTCAAAATTAACCATCATTTTATATCCATCCAACAAAAGGCAGAAATAACAATCCGCATAGCTAAGGCAGGCTGTTACTTTTGGTGGAAAGACAGTTTTCAGTTCTATATAATACAGAGACACACTCAGATT
Source organism: Alca torda (assembly GCA_008658365.1). Taxonomy (NCBI): domain Eukaryota; kingdom Metazoa; phylum Chordata; class Aves; order Charadriiformes; family Alcidae; genus Alca; species Alca torda. Next base: position 35,605,446 of record CM018083.1, read on the forward strand.
TGCAAAGCTGATTTTCAGAAGTTGCAACTAGAAAAGTTCAGCTGTTTCCAGCAATACATTTGGCATGGAAGACACCAACTGTGGGAACTGGGGGTAGGGGAGAGGGTTCAGTGGGTTGCTTTAAAAAAAACTAAATAGTCTTACTAAACGGTTCATTGATAAACTCTCTACTGAACCTGTTTCAAAGTAGACTTGCAACTTGACAGAGGAAGTTTCCTTGTTATCAGATATGTTATTTGCTGTTCCTGTGAAAAAGCACCCACATTTCGTCTAGTTATAAGTCTCCAAAACCTCTCAGTATACATATGCTTAGAAAAGACCAAGTTAACAGCAGACTCTTTGAAGATCCCATCTGTGCTGAGCATACACCATGGACGGGCCAAGGAAACAGGAGAAGGCAGGAGACGACACCTGCCAGGCGCTGAAAATAAAGGGAAAGGACAAAGCAATTATCTGTCTTAAGATGATCCTTTTGTGAGCATTCACAATCTTGGGCACTGGCACAAGTCAACCTGACAGATTTACTTTAGTGGAAACCATTATCTGTCAGGGCATCACAACGATGCCAGGACAGGTTTGTCCCACTCTATCAGGAAACGTCAGAGTTCAGGCTCTGTTCCCTTGTGTAACAGAGGGACCCCAACTGACGGGCTTGGGAGTGGTAACAGGACAGAAAACAAAGCCAAAGGCATCAGCTCAGTGCCCTTGCAAACAAATGCTGAATTAGCAAGTTACACACCTTTGTCCTTAGCTCCCAAAGCTGTCCTTCAGTTTCCAAATGCTTTACAAATCATTAATCAATTAACATGAAACAGGGAGGTAGAACGGCATGCTGAAAAATATAGGTGTTATTAAAGAGCTATTTAGCAATTTGTCCGACAAAGCAAGGGTTGAGTCAGAGCTGAGAACACTAGTGAAATTTCTTGTTTCACAGTCAAACAAGGAATAAGCACTAATTTTTCCTCCTTAACTGTACATTCCGCACACTTCTGCTCAATACGTACATTACAGTACAATTTAGTTACAGGGATGCACTCAAATTTGGAAACAATCCCCCCTCCACGCTTCCCCACTTCCATGTCCGCCTCTTAAGCAGCTGGTGGGCACTAGAAGAGTGAACTGCACTCTCAGCTCAAAGAGCTCATACAGAGCAATCATATTCTGGTCCAGTAAGGAACTGGAACTGTTTCTCAGTAGCTGTATATTTGTCTTTTATCATTCTTACACCTTGCCTTACTGTGAGGTTAGTATATTTTGATCAATGTATATACAGAAATCCCTAGGGCACTTATGGATTCCAAAAGATTCCTTCAGCTCCTGCAGAACTACTAGTCATTCCGATTTTTCCCCCCCCCAAAATTAGAGCGCGCAATTTCAATTCTGCTCCAGCTAGTTGTGCATTACAGTCTACCTTAGTAATACTTTAAAATGGCAACAAGCAAAAACTAGCTTTCATGAGGACATCAGCTGCATTTTGCCATTTCCAAACGTTTTCTTTTTTCTCCCCTCAGCGTGATTTAGTGCTGTTTTGCAGGCTCATTGCTGAGCTCAACTTAGGGACTGTGCTGTTTGTTGTAGCTGAGAATGAGGCTCTTGAGGACTCCTAATGGACAACAGCTGTAAATAACACAAAGCAAAATAAAACGTGTTCTCTTTTGCAATTGATGAACACAGCTTTAACTCTTATCTCTTCTGTATATTGGAAGAAAGCACCGCATCTTAATTTAGAGGTTCTTTCCTCAGTCAAAATAGGGGGGAGGGGAGTAAAACTCTAAGCAAGGGTTTTGTCATCTCAGAAACCCATGAAAGTTTGCCATAATTCTGCTAATTGCAAATAGCATGGGAATGGCAGAAACCCAAGTTCTGTTCTTCCTCTCAAGGCTGATCAGAGTCGAGCTTGTCTTACTTAGATTCAATGACAGAAAAGCTTCTGGAGTTTCCAGATCTTAAAACCCAGGAAACGGGAGAGAAGAGAGCAGACAGAGATCATCTACATTGTTTCCCTGAGGGTGACAATGGAAGGGCCCACAGGCCCACCCAAGGAAATCTCTCTATTCCAGTTAAAGCTGCCTTTAAAAGCTCCCCTCCTGACAAGCACATCCGCAGCTCCAAAATCCCATCCACCAGAGAGTCATAACAAAGGTATGTACCAGCAAGGAAACCGCAGGGCTTGTTAACTGCCATCACAGCCAAATCCCGTACCCAAACGCTGCGCTCCCCCAGCCTGCACCCAGCGCGAAGACTAATGAAGCAGCAAATAGAGCAAAGAGCTGACAACACGCTCATAAAACTTGCTACCCTTGAAACACCTGGAAAACCAAGATTTAACTCTGTGGCAGGCAGGAGTCAATCCTATGCTTTACAGCATATCCAGTTCCTTATCTGCCTTGAAATTATTGTGATAACTGCGATAAACATCAGAGCTCTTGGAAGCAGTGGACAGCTGCACTGGCCAGCTGTACCAGCACTCCAACTGACAGGCATCGGTCAAGATTCCTGCACGTCAGTTCATCCGCTTCACTTCATTCCTGACTTCCAACATCCCCATGACATCCCCAGTCCTGACAAGACCACCTCAGTGCTTACTGGTTTAAACTGGTGCCCAGCTACCCTTTCTCTGTGCTATTTGTGAGTACCTTGTGCCTACCTCCTGTGCCCCACCAAACCTATCTTCAGGACACACAAACACAAGTTCTCTCATATACCTCCTTCCAGGTCCAGAAATGAGCTTGAGTCTTCAAAATCCTCAGGACAGCACTTGGGCAAAATCCTCCCCAAGTTCTGGGGAAGCTGCCAGAAAGCTCAGGTTAGCCATTTATCTCTGCAAAGCCCACATGACACATAACCTTCTCGGGGAATGTAAATAAGAAGAAGAGAAAGCAGAGGAACCTTTTCACGCTACATAAAGCCTTATCCAACAGATCACGTCTCGTTACACCGTGTTACATTTTGACATGCCCAGAATATAACGTGGCACCAACACTACCCGAGGTAAGAGATTAAAGCCTCACTGATTCCTCTTGCAAAACTCTGAGCAAAACCCCTTTGAGTAATAATTCTACTAATGTATCACCTACTTCCCATCTGTCCTTCTCTTCATTCATTTTGACGGTAGATATTGGCATGAAAATAAGAGCTTTGTTCTTCCAGTACTGCTAACTTGCTGCTTAGTCTCCTGCACGTTATAAGAATCTTCCTCTAGTCATGTCATCACCAAGGTTTGCTAAGAGGTGACTTTGATGTCACTAATCATGACACCAGTTGGGGAAAGAGCAGCCTGAAAGAAATGAACAAAACCCCATTAACACAGCAGTGTCCCTCATCAAGAGGAGCACAGAAAGGAAATGAAATGCAGTTCCAGATGCCCTGACCTGGGCCAACGTTCTAAATTATTTCAAGCTGAGGTTTGAGCCATTCCATTTGTAAAGGGACAGGGCATTGAAACAACACAGGGCTAGGATTTTATAAGGAGTCAAAGGGAATTATATACATGTGAGAAATTCAACCTAGATCCACGTCTTGACTGGAATTTTTCTGGCTGTGCTTCTGTATCTCTCCCCTTTACCCCAAGCCCAGGGCCATTAAGACACAAAATTATTTTTTTCCCTTATGCCTAAACACAGCATGATTTTATTATAAGCATTACACAAATCGAAGGGTCAAGTTTACTCCAGGACACAGTAGACAAAAACCAAGAAAGCTAAACTCTCCCTTCCAACTTAATTAGCTGCGGCCACTACAGGGTATTCTGCGAGTCAATCGATGGATAAACAGGAGCAACATCACACAGCTCTTCCACGCATGTCATAGCTGCAGCCTGTCCAGGATCCATCTGATATGCTCAAGGCTGCATAGTTACACAAAGTCAGAGAGAAGACAGGATATGGTGTGATGTACAATGAATATATTACACTATGTTTGTAAGAAGCATCAAATACTGACATCACAGAAAACATGAGACTGATCCAAGGCAGAATCCACGTCAGACACTTTATTCCCCTCCTAAAACTTTTCCGTTAGTTGTCAGTCTTTCAGTTGCCTTAAGATAGACTAATTCTTTCCTCCCCCATTTCCCCCCACCCCAACATCGCTGTCTTCTTGATGACCCTGCTTTGGGCTAAATGCTCCAAAAGCAGACACATCTTAAGACAGAAGCAAAATACAGTCTGGCAGGACCAGCTGTTGTTTTCCAAAATTATCAATGAGCTACTCCGTTCTTAAGTAGGTCTATATTATATGTATTATTACTGTTAACCTGTGGCAAAGAAGCGAACATTATATATCGCCTCTTGCTGCCTGTTCTCTACCTTCATAGCTTGGTGAGGGAGTTTCAGGCTCCAAGTTGCTTGGCAACCTCCTTTTGTACATGTGTTTTATGAATTCATTCACCTCTGAATCGGAGATGATCAGGGAGCTGAATATGGGTACAGACTGCCCAGCCTTGGCGCAGCTTGACATCCTACTACCGCTGTTTTTTACCTCCATGAAATCGATAAGCAAGCTGTCAAGTCTGTTTTGGGGCAGAATCCAAAATCCCAAGTGCTGAAGGCAACAGGAACCACTACCATTATTTAGTGTGACCTTCCGTATGACTGAAGCCAAAGGGGACCCACATGAACTAATTTCTGTTCAAATCAAAGCGTACCTCTTGCGGAAGACTGGGAAACAACTAAATGTTAATTTTAGAACTTGCACCCATGGAAAATCTACTATAACACTTTACAAATTGTTTCAGTTTATAACTAAAGTCCCCATCTTAAGTGCGTGCATCTGAATTAGTCTACCTGACACTTCCAACCACTACATTACAATCCATTTTTGGATATGCAAACTCAACATTCACTGGCATACCCTATCTCACTCTGCACACCCTCTGAACTGCTTGGATAACCATCAAGCTTCAAAATTGAAACCATGTGGCTGTTACAGTGCAGCAACTTTATCAGACTGATGACAAGCAAGCCACTTTGCATTTACCTCCTCCCAGAGCTCTATCACTAAGCTGAGGAGTTCCTCTACCTGGGCGCACCTCCCACAGGTGTAGTCTCTCCACTTCCCTCAGCCAGAGTCCAAGGAAATCAAATCACAATGGGGGACAGCTGGTTAGGAAGAAGTACTGCCAAGAAAGATCAGGGGATTCTAGCAGATGAGTTAGTGATGCAAAGCAGTTCCAAAAAAGCCAGCTCTCCTGAGATGTACTAACAGGCAACGTCACAGCTAAGATGAGGAACGTTGTCACTTTGCTCTGCTCAACCCAATGAACAAAACCTACTAACAGGAGTGCTGTGCCCACTGCTGGCCACCGTAGTTAAAAAATGAATTCAGTGAAAACCGCAGAAGAAGAGGTCATTAAGAATAATAAAAGGTTCATAAGTCATAACTTACGAAGATAAATTGGCGAAAACGGGTTTTAAACTCCGAAAGGAAAGATGAACAGAGAGGAAGGAGATGACCTTTAAATTGCAAAAGGCTGCTTAAAAAGAGATAGCAATCAGTTGTTCTCACTGTCCGCTGGGACTAGATTGCATTAAATAAAATGCAAGTTATTGTCTATCAGCTAAGCCTTTTTTGTAGTGACTTGACTGCCTTCACTGGTGTGCCCATATATTTATGCTACTTTCTACTAGGTCCTTATTCATGAAGTTTTGCATCAAGCTGCTCCACTGCAGTGCCCAGAACAGTGCCAGTACGAGACCTATAGCCACACAGGTCATTCTAGGTATGCCTTTAGAAGTTTGCTCTGGGATTCCCCTCTAGTCCTCTGGAATTACCTCTGTGTTCGGAGTGCTGCTGGAATCCCTATTCCAGTCCGCAGCCATCTCCTTTGATGTCTTTGATACAAGGTGTCTGCTTAATACTTAATGTTAGCCACTTTAAAATATGTTAAACATGAGCCACTAATTAGCAACTAATCAAAAATATTTCACCATCATGATATTTTGATATTGTTTGGGCTTCTTCCCACATAGAGATCAGAAATATTTATGGAAAGTTCTGTCTTGCCTGCTCGGTTAGTGATAGTCCTACCACTTTAAGATCGTAGTAATATAATTACTGGGAGTCCTTTCATTAGTAATTATCTGTCAAAGCCCCTCTATTATCCTTAAGTCTAGTGGTTCTCAACTTCTGTGTAGGCACCCTTTGAAAGGGGTGAGAAGCAAACACTCAGATCAGCTCCAAGAGTCCTCCCAACAGATTACCTAGCCCGCTGATGTAGGGAGCTCCAGATTATCTGTCAAAGGCAGGCAAGGATCTATCATCCTCTGTTTCTATAACATGCACGTTACAGCTTTAACTTGTTCTATGGCAGCAGGCAATTTCAGATACTCAAGTATTTTGTACTGCCATGGCCTAACCATCAATCCATATGTTTTTCAGCCAGCACGTGAAAAACGTAGATCGCCTTGCAGAGACGCAATACCTCTGAGACACGACAAGTAGAAAAAAAGAAGTATTTTCAAGTTAGGTACATATATGACTCTCTCACCTTCTGGCTTTTTTGTGTGAAGATAAAACCACCAGCCTGAGAGAAGAACCAGTCAGTGAATGCTCAGAAGACTAGAAGACACTGCAGCAGAGATCCATCAAAACAGACCGTAAGTATGATTAGAGAAGTGGCAGTATTACCCTAAACTGTCCCATGCCTAAAAGAAGGTGCAGGTAGGGGGTAAGTCCAGCAGAGACCTGCAGGATAACTGCTGCACAGGCAGAGCACAGAGATCCATACAGCTATGAAATCCATGGGCTCTTTTCCGGGAGAAGGATTTCATCTGAAATGAAATCGGGCAGGAGGAGCAGACTGAAAGCGCTTCCATTGTCATAAAAATATCTCACCGGGTAATCCACAGTGATGGAAAAAGGAAACTCTGATAATTTATGTGACAGTTTAATGGGATTTTGGTGACACATGATACTTTAGAAAGAATTCGCCCAAATAGGACAGACAGGACTTTAATAAGGCTTCAGCTCCAAACCAGCAATATTTTCACCCCTTACTTTTACATTTCATTCTATATATCCACTACTCACTCACAGCCCATCTATCTCATTTGCAAGGCACATTTCAACACTGTAAGAGCAACAACTCCGCACTTTCCAGTTACATCCCTAGCCAGAGAGACCTCCGAGTATCTGATCCCTAATGGGATCAAGCTGACTTTGCACCTAGAGGGCAGAGCATCAGTGAGCTGTGAGTTTTGAGGCATGAGCTGCCCTCCGGCCACGTCCCCAGCTCTGCAGATGGCATTAATATCTTCTCTGCAGAAACGCAGGGCAGCAGATGGACAGTCTGCAGCAAGAATCGCTTGCAGAGGGGACACCATCAGAGCACACCCCCGGAGCTAATGGCTTTCGCGCTGTGAGTAATGCCTCAACCCACATCTCCTGCTTATGAGACACAGCCTTTACCCCAGCGTAACATCCCGTGCCCTTCACTGGCGTCGCTTTGAGAACAAGCACAGCAGCAAGAGGAATTGCTTAGAGTACTAAACCAGGGTGAAGCCAGGGTTAATGGGATGAAACTTCGCAAAGGAACATTTAGGCTGAATGTCAGTGAGTTATATTGAAGAGTCTCCCCTGTGGGGAGGTAGAAGTTAACATTAAAACCACATTGCCCAGAGCACAAGAAGCTATTCTGTACACAACAATCTTGCAGTAGCTGGGGACAGAAATAACCCAACAGGCATTTGTTTTCTTTACTGATTTTGATGGATCCATTTTTTCTGGAAGCCCTTATTTTTCTGGAAAATCTCCTTTTTGGCAATCTAGGCAGGAGGGGAATGGTACAAAGCTGCATGAAGATCTCAATATTTTGTCCAGTCTTTCCGTGACCGCAGCAGGCAAAGATCAACTTAGGACCTGCTAGCCCTAAAACGGGCATGGAAAATGGAGCACCTCTCAGTGTTTCTTTCACCACTTGGAATAACAGCCAAATTTAACAGGAAAATAAGTTATCTGTTCTGTATTCCTTCAAGCAGTTCTGCTCTACAAAGGACAGATTTTGTAGTAAAGAGCTTTTTGCCCATAAACTGTCTATACAGAACAGAGATTTAAAACCCACCTAGCGCCACCTACAGCATAAAGCAATGTTTATTCTTAAATGTGTGTTGTGCCTTTAAGAAGCACAGATCCATTTCTGCCTCCGACTTGAGGTCTTCCTCAGGGAATGACTTGTAAGAAATAAAATATATTAAAAGAAAGTGCAATCAGAGCCTCTCATTATCAGAGGATAAAATATCAATTTTTGTCAAGATAAAAAGCATCACAGATTGGCTCTGATGGGAAAAATTTAATTCTTGGTCTTCACTTGATTCGATATTTATCACTCCATTGCTCCAGAAATATCGTGGCAGGGAATTTTTCTTAAAAATGTTATCCTATATTTCTCCTGCACTGAGCAAGCGATGAGATTTTTAACTTGTGTGTTTTGTTACATATGAAAAACTCACAGAGAAAAATGAAAGAAAACAGCCAAGTCTGCAAAAGGTGCCTTCTAACACTTCATTATGTCAACAGCTTCACAGTAAAGGAGACCTTCTGCAGGTTCACCTCATTTGTGGCATCACTTAATTGACTGTTACATCATTGCTGTCCAGCTCTATGCTGAATTCTAGAACTGCACTGCTCAGAGCTGATCCCAAAGGAATCGCTTTCCACAGACAAGGGATTGATAAGGTAAAACTGTCTCCCAATTCTGAATAATGAATCTTGTCTTGATGGCAAGTTCTTAGATGAACTCCCCAAGCGATTGAGCATGAGAATGCAAATAAGGGAGCAACACAACAGGTCTTTCAATCAGATCATCACGACAGCAAAACTGGTGTTGGCCCAATGATCTTGTACCATGACATAAGTAGCACCATTTTTAATTTTCTAGACTACGTGAAATGTTGTCTAACAGACACAAAGCAGAGTTTGACTAAACTGCAAGTATTTATCACCAAAATGATGCAGAAATATCTTTAAACTAGATTATCCTACTGTCAACCCCTGAATGGTACTGCTTGCTTTAGCCTTGACAAGAAGCCTACTTCTACGTATAAAGTTTTATCTTGATAAATACCAAGTGAGAGGCACTAGCACTTTATATCTAAAATATGATAAATGGAGCTTCATCTTTTTTTTTTTTCCTCCCCTGAAATGTTTAGGAGAACTCATACCAGCTGCAGATCTAATATGAGTGGCCGATGCTAATCTCTATTCCCCTACTGCCCTCCAGCACCCTAGAAATAACGCAGTGTTTTAACATCTGGTGTTCAAACCTCAGATCAAGAGCTCACACTAGTTGTTTAGGTCATAAGCGGAACATAACTTCTCCAAGGAAGATAACAGAGATGAACCTTGAAGTTCATACCATATTATTTTCAAGCAGTTCTACTTCTGAAATACCCTGAGGATGAAGACAGACTCAGGACCATACAGCAGAATCAGAATCCCAGAATACTTGACAGAAAGACAGGTGGAACAAAATTTGCCACTGCATAAAACAGATAACATGCAGAAATTTCAAACAGTATGTGGTAAGAATCTAAGCAGTCACTTTCTAAGGTCAGCAAGAAGTTCTTCCCTTCAGATGCTAGCGAAACGATTTCTAATGAATGATGACTTCCTACATCAATCACTACAGGGAGCGGAATGTCAAGCTGGGAAGACTACTGTCTGAGGAAAATTGTTTCTTCTTAGAAATAAGATGGTAGGAAGGCTAGGGAAAAGAAACATGTTCTTTTTTTTTTTTCCCCCACAAATTGCTACAAAGCACAGAAAAAAAGTACTCATGAGTAAAGGAGTCAGGCTGCAAAACAGTCTTGGCAGTCCCAGAAGGAACACAAGTAGAAGTGGAACGTGTAATGTCCTTCCTCACCACTCCATGTATCATTGCAACAGTGGGAGTTTTCACACAAGAGAGGATTTTGCTATTTACTTCATAGTTTCCTAAGTGACAGTCAATTTGTTAAAAAAAAAAAAAAATCTTCTCCAGAAGGTTCTTTTTGGCAAATAATTTAACAGCACAAGTGATGGCTGCTGATCAGTTTGAATTTCTGATATGTAGTACACAGACTAGTTTCATGAAGCTGATTCTGTGACAGGTTTCCTCAATCTCAGTGCCCTCCTGAATTTTCACCCCAACGTTTCCCCAGCAGAACTTGGAGCTTTTCCTATTAACGCTGCCACTGTAGCTCAGCCACTCTTTCCAGGCTGTACAATCCACAGCATGAGCTCCTCTCTCTTACTTGCTCTAAGAAGCACTCATATAGAAACCATTATATTTCAGAGCATTCACTGCCACTTCATCTTCCACTCTGTAAACTATCAGAATGCTTTTAAAAGGAACACTTATTTCAATAAAAGAAAATCCCTGTAAATCATGGTCGTGACAGGCTAATGGCTAGCATTGCAAAGATGATTTATCTTCCTGCTATGCTAACAAAGCTTCTTATGCTAATACCTTGTTTTCAAAATATGAAGAGACTTCTAACTGATCTTTTCTAACTGCAAGAATATACAAGTAATGAAAAACACCTTACATTAAAAAAAATAACCTTCACCTGCCACCTAACATCCCCATCAACTCTCAAAATCAAAAGGTCTCCTTAAATTATCTTTGCTTTCTGTATTATTTAGTGTGCTTCCTTCATGGATGAAGAAACCAACTACTCAATCTCACTGCCTGTTTGTAATCCAAATTCATTTTAGCATTTGCGTGCTTAGCTGCATGCTTTAATTTGATTTATTTTATTTGATTTCTGTCTATTAAATTACATTTGAGGCAGGTTAGACGGCCTCATGGGGAGGGTCTCACCAGGACTACCCTTTGTGCAAAGAGCAATTATTTTATCTGCCTAATTTCAAATCACATCTTGATAGAATGACAAATAAGGTCACCGTATCTGCATCGCAAGTGATACCCTAACTGGTGGGAAAGACCTTTGACAAGCTGGAAGGTGGGTCCTTGGAGCATTCCGATTAAAAGGGATGACATAGGGTATGAAATTAAGCACCAAGTCATTGCTTACGAGCAGGAGCATTGCTTCAAGTTTCTCTACAGACATTCTGCGTAGCTCACAGGCCCATCACCTGTGTCAGCACAGAGACTGTTAAGTGTGTCACTACATTTTTTTATTGCTCATTCACGGTTAGTAAGTGCTAAACACAGGGAGAACAGGAATTGCAGGGGCACCACAGGCACTGAGACCCCAGAGTCCTTCATCTGTCTCTTGCTTATCCTTTCGCCTCTGGCCTGTTGCTCTTTGTGAGGAACAATTCCCATGTGTTGAGTTGTGCTTCATGGTGACCCTCTAGCTCTTGTTTTTGTGCCCTTTCAAAATGCTTGACAAAACTGTCACAGAAGGAGTTTGGCATCTGGAAGCTGCGACAGACACAATACGACCTGATTCATAAAACATAACTAAACAGCTTGGGCTGCCAGAGGCCAGGATTTACAGGACTGCGTTTCAAGAACAGCCTTCAACGCCTGCTCTACTAAACGCACTTTCCTACTCTGCCGCAATACAAATTCCCAAGCTGTGTTAGGATGACTTGCGACACTATGAAGTGACAAGGCAGCTGAGACACTAATCTTGTTAGAGCCTTCCCTGCCCACTACTGGTCAGGAAGGGGAATAAGCGACCTCAGCTCTGGCTGCACCTTTTACACCTGGCAACAGGGGTCGGGAGCACTCCAAAAAAAATAAGACAACATCATTTTTCAGAAATCCCTCCAGCGCAGCGAGCACAAAGGCAATATCAAGTCACAGATAGTTTTCTGCTGCATTATCCACTACAGTCTCATTTTTACAAATGCAGGGAGCCTTTTATTGTATTTCCAGCAGGTGCAACATGACCCACAAGGAATTTAAGGACTTCCTGCCCTCCTATCCATCTCTTCTTCCATCTTGCTTTTCTTCTTCTTGCTGTTCTATTCACCTCTTTTCTTCATCTCCACTTCAATCAGTAGTTACAGTCTTCTGTCAGGTGATCACAATGGGACCTAAACGACCTTTGGGAGACCTGTCAAAGTTACTCTGATGCCAACAATAATAAATTCCACCTCACTCATCTTCTCTTGAAACACCTCACAGACTGAAGATTACGTTTCAAGCATGTTCCAAGTTAAGAAAGCAGGGATTTACAGAAAAATCAAGTAAGTTGCCCAAGGATAAAATATAAATCAATCACCGTGTTCTAAGCTCAACATCAGTTTCCCAAGTTCCAGTCAAAGTATCCTGTGCCATTCACGTTCACCCGAGAAGTGAATTTCTACATAACTCGTCTTCAAAGCACTTCCTCCTCTTTTCATTAGCCATTGAAACGAATCGAGTTCTGCACTTAAACATCAGCAGCAGAGCCCTCTCTCAGTTATGATAATTGTCCTATACCCTGATGCTGTAACACAGCTGTCATTTTCATTCTGAAATTCACCCACCCTTCCTAAAATTAGCACAGACACGTGCATTTACAGTGTGCTATGATATTCCTGCATCCATCACTATTTCATCATGCTTTCAGATTTGGGGAGAAAGTGAAAGATGATATGAAAACAATAAGGGAAGAATGAGGCAAGGAAAGGGGATGTTGTAATAGGTCTCTGGTTTTCTTGAAAAATAAAAAATAGATACGTCTAGAACATTTGGGAGACTCAAAAGAAAACTCCGTAATACCTTTTAATGTTTTCCTTGAGTCATCCACAAGTCCTTCCTTATCTGCGGTTCAAGACATAATTCCAACCCCATTCTGACTTCTTCATTCACTCATACTTATCAGCTCTGCCCCACATCATGTTTTAATAAAAAATTCAGCCTATTTTATTTAACCTTGTCTATTTTAAAGACACAGAAGCAGCACCCAGGCTAAGCCAGAAAATCTTCAAAACAGTTCGTTAAACAAATTCAATGAAGGAAGAAGAGAAAAATCTTGTAAAAAGAATTACAGAGTGGCAGGGAAAATTACTTTTTTTTTTTTTTTTTTGCCACAGCTAAGTAGCACGACAATTGCAATTGATAGAGCAAATTAAATTCTAAATGCACTGGTGATTTGATAGATAGCATTTTCTGAATGTTACTGAAAAAATGCCTTCTTTGGGAAACAGAGTTAAGATCTGCAACGACTCCTGTTGATTCTGGGGCCCGATTTGATTATGCAAAGTTCATTAACATAAAGTTAAGATGGAGCAGGGAGAAAAGGCATCAAACTTCTCCAAGATGCCACATGTCTTAAGAAAAACTGTCCTGACAAAACTAGCCAAGCAATTCGGTAGGAGGCCTGTTTACAGATGTAGTGGGTAGCTGGTGACTTCAAAATGCAGCTTCCCCCCCCCGCCCCCCGCCATCTATTCAGAAGGCGAGAAGAGATACACTGATTAGTACTGTTCCTTCTGCTACCTAATTCTGCAAAATTATATATCAAAATGAAGCAGAGAAAATCAGAGAAAACCCAAAATGACCTAGAAAGAGACTCAATGCACCTATTTTTCTGTCAGCTAGAAACTGATATCCAACAGGCACATAATAAATGCCCTGAAATGATGTGGAAGTCCAAGTTTAGCTCTCTGTGAGCACTGGTGCACTTTGCAGTATCTACCATGTCACTTGTCAACTAGTTGATCTTATCAGCACATTTGCAGTCTGAACATAGCAGCTGTCTCCACTTGTTTATTAGCAATTTCTATTTCTGCATTAGAAACAGGTGGGCAAGCTCAGAGAGCTAACGAGTTTCTCTTTGATGTAGAGATGGACAAATCCTCTCATTAACAGAACCGCATTTTAAAAATCATTATAGGGTATTTTTAGTCCTACTTCATTTTAGTATTGCTGTATAATCGCAGCCCATTAATCACAAATGCTTGTTTCTAGAATCTGTCAGTTATAAGCAACAAGAAGTGTCAGCCTGTGGTATCTGCAAACTACTAGTTTCAATATATTGCTGTACTTATTTTACTGGTATAAGGTTGGGTGCATCAGTCACATAGCAATTGATCCTGTTCTCCAATTAGAGAAAATAAACTCAGTTAAACAGGTCAGGCAGAAATCTGCATAGACCCTCCCAGCAAAATCAACTTACAGGTGGGAATTAGAAATAGCAGGTGTTCGGAATTGGAGATACAAAACCAGGAGAAAAACAAAAGCACATAGTTACAAAAATGCCTCCTCATTCACTAATGCTCTCAGGTAGATTGAGATTAGGATCAGCACAGAGAAATCCCGTTTGCTGTGTTTCCCATAAGCATAGACCCATTCACATGGATGCTGGCAGAGTAGCTGAACAAATGATCCGCTCTCAGCTCTGGCAAACATGCAGTAAAGCTGCTCCACACAATCCAAACAACTCCCATCATTTGTAATACATGACTAACTAGGTCAGCCTTTACCAGACAGAAACAAGTAGCTTGGAGCATTAAATCCAGAAATTGGAACATTTTTTTTCCAGGAAGTTTTCAAAGCCTTGAGGTATCAGGTGAATCACTTTTGTTTCTTAAAGTGAGCCGCAATAGACAGTCTCTCCAAACCAGACAGCCAAGATTTAAAGGCACCAAGAAGCCTCCCAATTTTGAAGGATAAAGGTGAAAAAGACATGAAAGTTATAATGCCACCCACACTATTTCCCAACGGTCTGTTAGTTCTGCGTATAGAGGAAGGGTTTTGCCCATGCATGGCAGAAACCTATTGTTAGAGTGAGAAACACAAGATCCACAGGATCATGAAAAAAACACCCAAGAGCAACAGGCTTCTCCTGGTTTCTGTCAAAGCCTAGCACCTCTTTAACACAATCTGTGCAAGGCTTGGCCATCTTCCCCTAAACTATCCCTGAGCCGAGTTCCCCAGCTAAAAGCAATGGTTTGCCAGAAGAGTGGCAGAGCCCACTTTTTGCCCAATCTTGCTGTCCAACACAAGTCAAAATATAGTTTGTTCCCATGAGATTGTCAGGCAGAAGGCGATGTGGAGTTAGCTCAATCTGTGTATCAGCACAGCCTTTCTGTTCCAGAAAGGAAAAAAATATTGAACGAGAGACAAAAACTGCTCTCTGTGACGGCAAGTGCAACTGTTTGGGTCTGAGAGCAGCTGGTACACACACTACATTCAGTGAGCTTTCCAACTACGGATTACTCTTTCACAAGGCCAACCTGCCAGCTGTCCTGCCCCTTACTCCCTGACCACAGCTTAGTAGTCATCAGTGAGGAGGTACAACCAAACAGAAAGAAGAACAACTGGTCACTGGGACAGCCCCACTGGTCATGTCTCCCCTTCTTAGAGGGGTCTATCTTAGTTGCCCTCCAGAGAGCAGATAGGGCAGAGAAGATGGGAAAATTAAAAACAAACAAAAAAAAAAGTAATTATCAGACACAAACAACACCTCTACTGCTACAAAACTCCAATTTCTTACCTTACAGCAGGTTTCCACCCCAAGGGTTGTGGGGACCTCCTTACTGGCCTTTTACTCAAGGAGCAAGGGTGATCCACAAGCCGCCACACCACCCACAGCTTCAGCTCTACCATCTAGAAGCAACTGATCTCACACAGGTGTCGAGAAGCAAACTCAACTACCTTCAGGCCAACCCATTTTATACCCGTCATCACCAGGTGTTCCAGACCTTGTAATGTGTGAAAAACAAAAACCTGTGCAGTAAGAGGCAAGACCAAGTGGGCAACGTTATGAGCAACTGGAAGAAACCCCTTCCTGACCTCTGCTTTTACCTTGAGGCACAAGCATTAACTCTTCACCCCTTAGTAAGTGTATTGCTCATAACAATATTCAGTCTCTGCAGTCAAACTGACCCTAAAATTATCTCCTCCCTCACAGAGCCCATCTCTGTCACATTGAGAACAGATTTAACTCAATTCAAATGCTTCTCAGGCTAATTTATACAGTACCACATTGACCTTTTAGCATATGCCCCACAGGACCGTGTGTGACTGGAATTTATGGCCAGGCATGGGAAATGTGCAGCTCACTGAAATACGGTTTTGGGGTTTTTTTTCATGCCATGATTTGAAGTTGATAACAGAAACCTAGTAGCAGTTCAACGCTTGTTCGCCATTTGCGGGAGTTGCTGCTGCTGCTCAGTCGGGCTGTATTTCAATACCTCTACCAGACACACAGATTGGCCACCGGAAGGCCAGCATCTGCAGGTTTTTACTGAAGTGTTTCCACCTAAGGGAGAGAAAAGGAATTTTTCTTCCCCCTTCTGTTATGGCAAGAATTTGGGCAACCTATCACTCCTACACAAGCTTGTAGCTCCACTGCAATGAGGCTGGGACACTGGGATGCTGTGAGACAGGCATGTTCCAAACATCTGGCTATAAATTTCCAAAGCAAGATAAGAAAAACATACGACCAAACCGCTTTCAGTTTTATTCACAGTTTTCAATGCCGTATAACAAAAATACAAGTAGTACCACACTCCTGCAAGAAGGCACTTTTATGATGCACTTGACAAAGCAATCACAAATGAAAATAATTATGACTAAGATATGTATGGGTTTAGATTTTCAAGATGCTTAGTTCGTTAGCATATCAGAAAAGGCTCTGATATTCTAGAAGACCAGAGCATAGCCAGTGCTAAGCACTGCTGATATTCTAGCCCAAGGCCGTACCAACCAAGATGACATTGCTAACTTACTTTCCAGAAGATGCTGCTGTTAATCAGAATATTTCTTCTCTGGAAAGGACATGCAAAGGTTACATGTCTGTCGGGACAAAGATAAGACTGTTGTAATTCAAAGAAGGAAAGGTAACAGAACAAGCGCCGAAGAAACAGCAGAAAATTCTGTAGCACTATCCCCTAAGAAGAGGAGGGCTTAGAACAAATCTCCACGTTTTGGAAGGAAGACTATTTTACAAAAATGCAGAAAACTACAGCAGAATGGAGAGCAGCCACTGCAGTACAGACTCTCTCGCTTCAGATGGCTGTTCTGCTAGCATGCTGCACAAGGCACAGGGTGAGAGAGAAAGAGATTACCCTAACATTTACTTTCTCCCTTTGCACAAAACACTGCGGTTGCCTATGCTTCAAGGCGTTTTTAGCATCCTTGCTCTGTGTTTTCTGTGCATTGCTCGCTGCCTTGACTAATTGGATTCAATATATTAATATGCATTTTGCCAAACTCACGGAAGGCTGACCGTAGTGACAAAGCTGTGCTGGCTGCCTCAGTTCCACCAAACGCTGGGATTCAAAGAGCAGCTGATACATCATGAAAAATACTGGCCTGAAATACTGGCCTCATTCTGCAGACAGCCATTGTCTATCTCACAAATTTCACATTCCATTCAACCAGCTTCCACCTTTATGGCAGTAGACTGGATACTCAGACAGGAACAGAGTTTCACAGGAACCTGCCTGCTCTTTTTGCAATGGGCTGCCACATTGTTGTGACTGGGATATCAGAAAGAAAAGAGAGAAGAGATGTTTGAAACTGAAAGACAATATTAAGAAATTTAGAGCACACACCAGTAGTGTTGCATATTTGGAGGTCATTGCTATGGCTTCAGATGCTTGATAAACTGCCTATTCAAGCAGAAAAATACAGAATTGAGAATAATGATTTTTATTTAGCACTGTAGAATACATGACAATTTTATTCAGCCTTTCTTCACTAATACGTTAAAACAGGATCACAGTTTTCACAACAGCTGACTCTTCCTGTGACCAAAACCAAAGTGTTCAATATAAAGCACCAGAGGAACCAGCATCTCCACCTGCCACCCCGCAAATTAGGAGCAAATCTTCAATTCAAGGGAATACACAGATACAAAACTCACTATTGCAGATGTAAGAATAAAGCAAAAAAATGTTTTTCTCCATAGTTTGCTATAATCGTCATCTTATTCAGTTTCTATACACACTAAAATCTGTTCTTTTAACTATAATCACAAATAAGGAATAAAGGTAGAGAAGAGATGAAAGGAAAAAGCAGAACTGGTTCTGTAAATGGAATATTTTAAGGAAACAATGGTAGCAGACTCTTTCTGCATAAGATAGCAATTTGGACCACGTTAAGTACCTAGATAGCCAGAAAAACAGTCTGAGACAACATCCTCTGTTCATGTTCAGTGGAAATGCAGCCTAATAAGGGGGCCACCTGTAGAGCAGAGGCTTTCTTCAGTTCTTGGTTTCTCTCCTGAGACTTTCATCAGTAGTAGCAACAGTTCTTTCTTCTTGTATGACACTTGCAGTGTAGAAATGCCATTCTAAAAGCCTATCGGTCCTTCTTACAGAAACCACTCAGCACCCAGACAAATATGGGGAGCTGGATTGCTCTATACTTGGCATACAGAAATGACCTCAGGGTTCAGCAGCATTGGCTATACCATGTGGATGTATGCTGGAGGAGTCATGGCACGCAATGACACTAGAAGAACAACAGATGCGCTTGCTGTTGTGAACGGTTTCCAACCAGCACAATGCCAGGTTTGCACTCCAGCTGAATTGCTACAGGCGGTTCTTCTGGCTGCTTGAAAGATCATTACCAATCAAAGCAAGTCATTCTACCTCCCTATTTCAACATTATTAGATGAGAGCTTCCTTTAAAGACTGCATTTTCCTATGGGGTGGACTAATTCCAATAAGGCGTTGATCTAATTTGATCGCTGTTTCACTAAGAGATATGTCGTCTTCAGCTTTGAAAAAGTTATTCAAGAGAAGAGAGCTTGAGCCTTTCATAATTAACATGCAACACTGGTTACCACGCAGGGAGCAGGCACAGTTATAATAACTTGGAGTCAATAATTCATAAACTATAATGCATTATTAATCAATTATCGAGGCCTGAATTACATTTAATGAGATTAAGCTGATTGGAGCACTAAGCTGTTTGAATCATATTGATTTAATCAATGTGCTTAATTAAACTGTGTACATTTTCCACATGATCATTATTTCCCAGTATCCTGCGTAAGTGGCCTCTGCAATTCACATCCTCTGTTGTTCTCTGCTCAGGAATTGCTCTTTGCTGCAAATTATATTTAAAGGTAAAGGGCTTGTTTCTTTCTGAGAAAAGATCAAAGTTGCAAAACAACCCTCTAAATAGCTTATACAAGCAAATTGAGAAGTGTTAGAACATTTCTCCCAGCAGCTATGTCTTTTTGATTCTGTAGGCTTAAGACAAGACCAAGAAAACATACCTCATTAGTCTCACTTTATCCCTCATTCTAGTTCTAGGAGCATCTGCAGATTCAAAGGGCATAAACACCCTGCCATACCTATCCGAAAAATGTTATTCTTTCCATCTTTAGAAGCATGCTTAGACTCAGGCAGAAAATGCGTTTCATCTCCCCAAAAGACTACATTTAAGATAAGCAGGTGTCATTATCTCTTTATGATAATATTCATAATGGCTTCCCCAGCCTTGCATAAAGAGGACATGTGATGACAGAAGAGCAACTCAAAGTGACAGCTATTACAGACGTAAATCCATTTGCTTGTGTCATATTTCGTTTAATTTTCCTCACCACTACTGCTAATTATCTGGGGCACTTAGGTTCAACTTTAAACCCCGCAATTCGGCTCTATAATGCTACACACTGCTAAAAGGACACTCATCAGGTGTGTCAACTAGGGGAAATACTCGTAACACACTGCATAATCAGTATTATTAATGGGAATCACAACAGTACAACCAGCCAGGAAGAGAGCTTTGCAACTCCTTTCTTTGTGATACCATAAACAATGACTGTCCTGCCCCGCTCTGCAGAGTGACACTGTTCTCAGTGGATGCAGGATTAACTTCCATGGCAATATATGATGCTCACATCTTTCAGCTGAGAATGCAACAATGCTGGTGGTCATCAGCTGAAGCAGTGTGCTCCTGTATCACCCTAGACCCATTGAAATCTTCATTCCTGTAAGAATTCCTAAATTCCTTTTGGACTGTTTCGGTTATTCCTCTGTATTAGCACTAACCAGAATGGCACCTACTCTGTGTCACTTCAGAGATGTCCGCCCCTTTCCCTTCTCTAAGTAAAGGCAAGAGCTAACCCACCCCAACTCAGTGTGCAGCCAGGAAACACCTCCTGAGGAACGCTCACATGGCAAGCTCAGAACAGCACAGTGTAAACTGTCCTTCTCTGGTCAGTCATTTTGCGTTTGGTGGTTTAAATTCCATCACTCGGTTACAGTAGCAACTTATCAGTGTTCTCTACTTTCTTAACTAGAAGACAATTTTATCATCGCCTATGTATTAGTGTTTAGATTTTTTACTTACACTTCTTTGAAGCGTTACTCTGTCCATTTGCTGTGCCACTTACAGGATCTAGTCAGCTGTCTGCCAGGGAGTTTAATAGGACACAGTTACACACTGCACATTTGTGCGCGTAACACCGTGAATTAAGGGTTTGCAAACTATTGCTGAGTACACGTGCCTGCTGTTAGCACTGCCTCCACTGGGCTGTGTGTGGCAAACCCAAGAAAATCAGAGCTCTGCAAGCACCTGTTAACTTCATCAAGCAGAGAGCTGGCACCAAGATCGGAAGCTTTATCATTCTCACTGTTTCTGCGTTCATCTGAGAATGCTCTAAAATATATTGGGAATTGCTTTCCCTTCAAAAGTCCCTTTAACTCTTACCAGCCAATGTCTAAGGCTAGACCTAACATTCAAAGTCACCAAAGAGTAAATACCTGCCCAACCATTCTTTGCTCTCTGCTCCCCAATTTCTTTCCTTTTCAAAGGCTGCGTGTGATGATTCAATATCCAAGGCAGGTAGAGCATGCAGGCTTACCACAACATGCAAGCTTACAGAAAACTGTCTTTTTTTTCTCTCTTTTTTTTTTTTTTTGCATCGGGGGGTGTTAAATAATTCTGAGAAGAGCTACAGTCTTCTGAGGAAAAGCTCTGTGCGTAATATGGAAGGTCAAATCTGCAGAGCCTAACTCTTTGTAAGAAGGAGGGAAAGAGGAACATGGTAAAGACAGATAACGGAGGAGACGAAAAACAGTCGCTTTGTCTCATCATTGGTGCTTCCCACACACAGTCAGAATGGAAACTAATGGCTTTATCTTTATCACAAGACTATGGGGAATACTGCAGTTAGAATGAGTAGCAAAGAAATCCCTCCTTGCTGCATGCTGAGTCTTCATATGATGGCAGGAAGGGCAAGTTCAAAATAAAACAACACAACCAAAACCAAGTGGAGAGACCCTCCCAGTTTCTATTTGTACAAGTCTATGGAGCTGCAAAGCCCAGCAGGGACCACTACCCAGGCTCAGACTTTCTGCTGCAGTCTTCAGGCACCCACAGCCATTGAGCAAGCGTGAATGGAAGTTGTGTTGTTTGTAACCGAGCTGCTGCATGACTGACATGCAGAGCATAGGCAGCCAAAGAGTACCCGGCTCACTTCTTTTTCGTATCAGTTTCAGAACTGAAAATTTAATAAAAATTATTCAGTACACCACCACCACATAAAGGGGAGATAGAAAGAAAGGAACATCAAAGCCTCACATAAACAAGGCATAATGAAGGAAAACAGCAGCCCATTTTTCTTCCCTTCAGCATGTGGTGAATGTGCGGTTCCTGTGAGCGTGCATGGCCTGTGCTTCCTATTATCAAGGTGTGCGTTAATAAATTTAACTCAGACAAATTTAACCATCCTAGGGCCGCATTAATCAAAAGGCTGACAAGACCAATCTGAAAGAGTTGAGCAAGGCAAATAAAGCACAGCTGACAGAGAGGAAGCCATGCCCTGGTTGTCCCTGGGCCACTCCCACTCTATCAGTACCTCCAGTACCACAATAGCTCCTTCCCACTGCGCTCCTACTGGGCTGATTCATGCTGTCTTCCCAACACTCCTCATCCACCCAATGCCTCTTCATCAGTGATGTTTCCCACTCCCCATGTGTCTATACTAGAGAAGGATTTAGAGTATTTAAGTACAATTATGTGCAACATCTATGAAGTCCTGGCAAGCTTCGTGTTTTACCTGTGGCACGGGCGTTATTGAAAATAATCTCTCAATATACAGATTAACAAATGTACAAAAGGAGAAATAAGAAATCTGAGAGGAAAACTATGAATTGTCCAGAACCAGAAGAAAAGAAGAAGGGCTATCAATTTTTATTCATTATCCATATGCTAAGTTCCCCAGTGGTGGAGCTCCACATTACTTCTCAAACTGAAATACATATACACAGAGCCTGTACAAACCAATGGGAGTTATTACTGGGAAAACCTCCACCCTTTTGTCCCTTTATATTTAGCTCTAAATTGTTGATTTTGAGCTATGTTTTTAGTATGGAAAATACTGACAAATAGGTCCTTCCATCAGCCAAACCACTTTACAAGAGATAAGGGCATGTCATAGAAGACGGGGAAACTGAGAAGTAACTGCTGATCAAGCCACGCAAAGCAGCACGAATTAGGCTAAGTGCATCCCCAAAAGCCATAATTATCCAAGCTGCTTAAAACAAAATAAGCACATATGTGATTATTCAGATTTGCCTAGAGGCATCCCCACAGCATAAAACATGGTGTGCTGCCTTGCTGTTCTTCCACTTGATAAAACAACAAATATTTTCATCACCTAAGAGTATTGGTGTTTACTTTTATAGTCTTGGAAACTTGAGAGAAACTCTGTTGCCTTGCCTTGACACTGTCTTTCCCCCAAACAACTTCTATTTCAGTTCAGAGAACTGTGTTTTCTACATGTTCTGTTTTGATTGAGTTCAACTGGTTCATGGATAGATCTAGGAAGCCCTGTCTTGCAAAGCTTCAGAGGAAGAGTTGTTTAGTGGCGCGTGATTTCATGGCATTTCGGTCAGAACTACAAGCTCCCACTGAATTCACATAATTTCACAAACCAGGGGATACTTCTTTCTCTCAAAAATAAAGATGACTTCAGCCACATCACTGGGATTTGAACCCAGATGCTGAGTACTACAACAGCCTGAAGCATTCGAAACAAGTATCTGTCCAAACTGTTCATAGATCCTTTATGAATCTTTCAGCAAATATGTGCTGAATAAGTAAGCCAAGCCTTGTCTTCACAGACAGGTTAATGACCTTTGAAAACCTGCCAGACTCTCTTTTAACACTGCAGGATGCATACTGATACACTCTGAGAATACAGTACTCCAGAAAATGCTTCCTATTATTGTCACATTTATATCATGATACTCCCTAAAAGCAGTTTGACTCTTGGGTTATTATCATGCTGGTCAGTACTGTGTTGTCATTTCCTCATGACCCTCGTTTCAGCATCTGTCCCTCTCAATTGTCTTAAATATGGGCTGTAAGTCCTGTACACAGAGAGGCCATCCATACTCCCACCACATCTGCCACAATAAGGTTTCAGTCCAGGCCTAGCCCCAAGGACTGCAGATCGTATACAATCTAGCATATTACCAGTATATGTGACTATGTTTCTCTCCTGTGTCTGGTGCCAAAGGTAAATGCATCCTTAACTATTCCTGCTTCAGTTCCATTGGTACAGGTCTGTGTTTTTTCTTCCAGAGTTTTTAATCCTGATCACTGTATTTGCATGACTGCAGACCTGCGCACATTGTGGGGCTGGGCAGAAAGCAAAAATGCTATTTTACAAAAATACTGGAGAGTCTGAAATTGTTTTTTTTCTTTCCTATGACAAAATGCACCTTTCAGAAAGTCCTTTCAAAGCCAAAGGTGATTAAATTCAGTGTTTAGCACGTTCACTCATCATGTGACTGACCCACTCCAAGTCCTTGCTTTGATAAATCCAAACATTAGCTTAGCTTTTGCTTTGTACCTTCATTGGAAGGGCATACTCACTTGGGCAGAAAAACTTCACTGCATGTCTCTTCTGGATGGTTCCAATCCTCAAATAAAATACTTAAACTTTCTTTCAGTTGCCCTATGAAGACCTTCTGCCATGAGGTTTAAAAATTGCTGTCAACAGCTAACTTCAAACCAGGTGATCATCTGCAGTGTGCCAAAGCTTTTTTTATATAACCAACCTCCCCCACCACAACTTCCACCCACTGGTTTGCTGTTCTATATCATTATTATCATGGAACAAAATTGCTTAAGAGCAGGAATCATCTCTTCATGTCAGGCATGGACAGCACCCACCACAGCCAAACCCCCAATCCTGTGTTGTGTGTGCTACTGTAGTGTAAACACCAACAAACACCAACAAACCAGTTTTCTCTCTGACACTGCCTCCAGTTTCCACCATTAAAGCTGTGTATGTGCGCGCACCTTGTGAATTCCCACATAGCCTGTACTTCGCACTTTTGCTTTAAGATTTCAACCTAGAAAAGCACGCTCAAGTTCACACATTTGGTAAAGCAGGGTAAATGCTCAATTTGTAATAAAATTATTATAATAAAAAGGTATAAGCTCGGGATGATTACACTGTAATGTCAGCATAACCGCAGTCATTGTGCTTTAAACCTGAACCAGGAAAGATAGCAATAATTTTCACTAACTCTGATATTTGAGCTTCCTTTTAGTTTACGCAGGTAGCATGGACATCACGAGGAGTCCTACTCACATACCACCACATACTCCTGAAAGGAGAATTCTGCAATGAGAAACGTGGTTCATTTCACAGAATCCGCTTGGATACTTCTAGTGTAATATCTCAGTGAGATAATGATATCTATTTGCTTAATATCCCCAAAGACATTTTAAATTTCCACACTGCTTCAGAGTTCTCAACCTGTGTTATAGATGTGTGAAGAGCGGAGGAAAAAAAATCATCAGTTTATGCCCTGTTACTGACTTAAGAAAAAAGTCAATCTACATACAAGTAGTTAGTCACTCTGGCTCTCAAATCAAAGCTTACCCAATGTGATGCTAACCAGAATCTTCTTATCACTTGCTGTTGATTACAGAAACTTCCATATATTAATCTTGTTACTCAAGGCCATTAAAGGTCTAAATCTTTGACTTTCACAATGAAAAAATAACTACCTCTAGATGTAACATGGCAGTTACAATATTTAGCTTTAGATAATACACCGCCAGTTAGGACTCCGACAGAATGCAAGGAGCTATGTTGTGTCCAGACGGACCTCCTAGGCACACTGGGGGAGCTGGAATTTGCCCAGAACACTTCAGTTGCTGTCCACAACTGGGAAAGAGTGATCTTGTAGTTTTTTTGGGTTGTGGGTTTATTTTGTTCTGGTTTTTTTGCAAGCTTGAGACCTCAAAATACGTAAGTCATTTCAATTTGGAACATCAACGCACTAAAAAATAACCGAATTTCTTGTTGAATTGGTTACTTGAACACAGTTTCTTGCTGTTGGAGATACTTGATATTGAACTTTGTAATTGTTTCAGATCATTAAAGAAAAAACTGAAGTAAAAAATCATGTCAGCTCTCCTCCCTCCTCCATGTAAATCTGTAATTTTAAGAAGTGTTGTAATTGGCTATTCCCCGTATTTAGATTTCTTTTTCCAAAGTGAGAAAAGCAAGAAAATCAACATAGTCACAAAACAGGTTGTCATTGCTACTTCTGACATGACCGCAAGTTGCCAGCATCTTTTTTAATGCTTCATTTGGCTACTTACAGAATTGCTCCAAGTCGTCTCTTTTTTTAGAGTCTGGCATGGCAGTGATCGTGAGCAATGGGCACGGATTTCCTCCTAGCGTCTGGCAGAGCGTCTGCTGCCTCCAGTAAACCTTCTTGGGGTTCCTATTTTGTTCCAGGATATCAAGATGAGACTGAGAAAGAAGCAAGGAAGCAGATTTATAAATGAGTCCACGGTCTATAAAATCTGATTTTATTCCACTAGCTGTGTGTTATTATTGGTACTAATTTCATCTCCTGCTAACTTCCCAGCTTCTCTTTTCTGCCAGTTAATATCATAACCTTTTACATCCCACAAATATGCACAAGCCATTCAGAATATATCCCCGATCACTGAAGCTGCAGAGGACTATTACTCTTATATCATTTTACCTGAACAGCTCCTAGGTGCTTTTCTTGTTAGTGTAAAGGAATTTCTGTGCATACATGAAGTCCAAAAGAGAACTGCCTACTCCTTATATTTTAGTAGGGACTGCATAGAAAATGTGAGAAAACTCACCATTTTTGAGCATTTATGGAACTGATTGGTTAGCTGTCAAGCACATGCCAGTGAAACTCAGGAAAAACTCCACACCAGAGGCAGCCAAAAAGTTTACATCGAAACAACATTTTATTCAATCAGGAGTGGGAAACGTGAAGAGCATCTTTCCAAGAAGTTATTTTAAAAGGAGATTTTCTCCACCCCCCACAAAGTTTATAGCAGTTTTAAACAATTCTTAAGCCCAACAGCTTCTTGAGAAAATTGAGAAAAAGAATTGGCAGCTTAAAAAAAATGACTTTTTGGAACAAATTCTGATCGCCTCATTAGACACGTAGCCACTTGCCACCCACACACCAGATGACGTGTAGTTCTCTCTGTTTACATTGTAATTGCAAGCGGCAAGATTAGTGTAAGTAATCCTATCGCAGGGTGTTGCTAAGTGTTGTGGAACACCAGTTGTCTCTCAATTGCTAGAAATAGGTATATTACAGTCCTAACAGTACTTTAACTAAAACACACCAATTCACTGTACAATCCCTACACGGTAACTTTTTGTCATTACAAGCCAGGGCTAAATTTTAAACCAACTTTTATGGGACAAGACATCCCTGTTCCTCAGACGTTAGAGTTCATCGTCTTTCAGGCTGCTTTCCCAGTATCCATTCGAATGCAAACACAGAACTGAAATTTACAGTCATCTATGTCATAAAACAATTAACATACTGCTCTATAAAGTAAATTCAATTATTAGACGCATCTAACGATCTCGCATAGATACAGAGAACTCAATATAATCATTTACTTATGTTCCTGGTACCCAGTGAAACTTAATTGGGTATAGCTGCCACAGAGATTTCAGCTAGATAGCCAAACAATTAACACTTTGATGTAAAAATAGACAAATTACTGTTTGTAAAATAAATGTAATTACTAATGGACAAAAAGTAATGAACTGCAGAGTGCATCCAGTTCAAACAGGATTCTGCAGTGTCTATTTCCTGCAAATATGCCTGTAACTATTAAATATAGATGATATTTAAAAACATTTTCAAATTACTAACTCCACATACAAGTTTATCTTCTTCCCCAAAGCACTACGTATTTAATTGAGCCCTTGGGTTTGTAATCACTTTTAATTTATTACTGATATGTAAAACCAACATACTTCACCAGTGGACAAACGCTTTAAAATGAAATCTACTGGTACACAAAGCTGATTTAGGTTATTTACTGTGGAAATTAAAGTAACGTGGAAATGTGTAGATTGCATCACTCAACATTTTAAATGAGTCCAAGCAAAGAAGCCTTTTAGAATTATTAGAAGCAACAATTTTGCTTTGTCTAGAGAGCTGGACATGACAATCTATCGATCTTTTCCAGCCATAATTCCCATTTACCAAACTTTATGGTCCTTAGTGAGTCTGAGTTCATTTAAACTTTTCCTGCGGCAAAATTCCTTTTAACTTCAGTGAGCATTTTATTTGAAGAGACATTTGAAATACTTCAAGACTTGGCCCTGCAAGTCTAGGTATAACATCTTTTTCATCTCTATTCTATTCATTCAGGATCAGGTGAGATATTCAGGGATTCCCAGAGCACACAAACTCTCCAAGTCTCCCTTGCTTTTGTGCCAGCAGAAGATGGAAATCAATAACAGTAAAATAATGATGAGGCATTGCATTTCAGTAATAAAGTATCGTGGTGAGTAAGTCCACCCAATTCTTCAGTATTGTCTTTTCCCCTGCGGACTGTAGTATATACGTGTTTCCAAGGCTATAGGTCAAACCCCATGACTGGAACATACTCTCTTCCTCATTGATTTTGAGGAGTAACTGGTACTCATAAGCCTAATGAGAAGTAAGCTGGCAGGCATATTTGGACCCTGAAAGCTTGACTGGCCCTCTCCCACATACTGGAAGCAGTTTCTTTGAACATATAGAACAGGATGCAAAGCAGTTGACAAGAGACTGTTGTTTGAGTGAGAATTAATCTAAGCCTAACTATGCTGGCACGCCAAGCAGCACGGCTAGAAAGTGGGAGAGGACATTGTCTTCCTTGAAAGCATAGCCCTTCATATCTGGCAATAGCAATCTGATACCATTGTAAAATAGAGAGTGAGACCAAACTTCACCAACCCACACCAGCATTTATTGCCCAGAAGTGCTCACAATTGAAACTGGGGGGGAGAAGGAAGGGGAACTGATCTACTGGAACTGTCTTCTTTTTCAGTAACATCTTTTTCATCTTTAACAACAAAGCAAAGCTACTCCCAAAACTATTCATTTCCCTTTTTTTATCCTGCCTTCCTTTCTGACCTTGGGCTCTCCTACATCAATCATAGAGAAAGCACGTTCCCTTACGACCCACCCCCGGACAGAAAAGGCTGTAGAAAACAAATCCTTCCCCAGGAAGCAAACTTGGTACAACACAATAATACAATTTACACTTTGGACTTGTACTCTTTTAGTTTCTGTACTGACAGCACTGGTGGGGGTGTCACAAATGCCTACTGACCCTCCAAGTGGTACAGGGGAAAGAGCTGACAAAGCACTCAAATGAGGTCCAGCACTAGGGTATTGGTGGGTGCAGCTCTGAAAGCTCAGCTGTTACCTTCTGTCAGGAGGAGCAGCAGGTAGCTTTCACTTCTGACTTGTCACTACCTTTAGCCCCCTGCCTCTCACCCCAAGCAAATGGGAACATCTTTGGTTTGTGTTATCTTCTGACTGGTATAAGCACTAATGGCTTGAACGCCAGGTTATCTCATACAGAAATTTCTCTACGCTGTCTCAAAAATCTCATACCCAAAGCAGCTGCAAACCGTCAGGCCTATTAGTTTATATAAGTGCATATATCAGTATTACCATCATTGTAGAGTAAGTGTAGGGGTAATGGTACGCCAGATAGCAGACATCATCTTTGTGAGGGAACTTGATACTGAAGGTGAGCGTGTAGTAGCATTTTCCTCTCATGCCCCCTCCTGCAGCTGTGTTGCAGTAGTAGTGGTTTCTTGAGAAAAAAAAAGAGGGAAGTAGATGGTTAGCACCTCCAGATGCACATTTGGAGCAGCCATGAAAGAACTAAGCATTCAGAGAAGTGCCTGTTCTGAATGAGTTTTCATTTCATGCTGTAGGTGAGCTCCAAATTCAACCAGTCATCGCACCAAGACTGGAAAAGCCCCATACAAGTACCCCCAATCCAATCCCAGCAATGAACAGGTACAAAAATATAACATGGTGCTAAACAATATCCAGTAACACAGCAATGATCCTACAGGCTATATAAGAGAAGGAAGGTTAGGGAATTCACAGCTTCACTAGACAGAGATGTAAACAGGATCATGACGGTAAGTACCACTGACCATGCTGGCACAGGAGATTTAAGGGTGTCTTGGTGGCTGGCGTTAAACCACAACAGCAACTAGGACCATCCAGCCATACGCTCGCTCCATCTCCCTCACCCCCAGTAGGGGAGGGAAAACGAGAGAGAAAAGGACGGAAAAACTTGTGGGTTGAGATAAAGACACTTCAATAGAACAGTAGATAAAAAAATAGCAATAAAAGAACACACAAAAAGTAAAGAAACACAAGTTGCTCTCACCACCCGATGACCGATTGCTGAGCCCATCCCAAGCAGCGATTGCAGATCCCTGGCCAACCCCATTGATATACTGAGCATGCCATCTGTGGTAGGGAGTATTCTTTCGGCCAGCTTGTCCTGTCTATGCTCCCTCTCAGCTTCTATGGGAAGCTGAAAAAGCCCCTGACGAACGCAACAACCGAGTTAGCCCCTGACTTAGCAACAACTAAACCAATATGCGTTATCAACATTATTCTCATACTAAATCCAAAACACAGCAGGCACTAAGCAAAAATTAACTCTATCCCAGCTGAAACCAGGAGGTACTTGGGATTCACGTGATACAGAGACCAGCAGGGAGTTACGAGGCAGAACTGCGTGGGGCAGTACTGTTTCATTTTGTGAAGGTGCCCATAATAAGCCACCTAATACTATTTCATATAGCACAGTCCAGATGAATTTAAACTACTGCATTCAGCTAATACTGCTGTATTGCTTCTGTCACCCAAATTATCTTGCTCAGAGACGCAGCTACCTATTCACAGCCCTGAACAACGCCATATCAAAATATTCTGTGAAAGCCTGGAGATTTAGAAAACATGAATACCCTACCAAACCATTCGGTTCCACCACAGGAAGAAAAGGGATATTCCAAGAAAAAAAAAAAAAAAAAAAACATTAGGACACATAAAAATATTTCAAATATCATCAAAGGCTATTTTCTGAGTAGGAACAGGAGAAGAGTGGGTTTAGGTAGAGACTGTGCACAGAGAAGCGGCCTCATACAGATTTGCAGGTTGTGAGCTACCCAAAAAATCCTCTTTTGGGTACCTCCTTTTCGAAGGCTTGAGCCTCTCCCTGTCAGGGAGAAGCAAGAACCAGTTGCTCCCTGAGAGAGGGAGCCGAGTTTGATATGGAAGCCAGCAGAGCAGGGGCCTCACCAGCCAGGGTCCCCTCCCACAGTACCCGAGCAGGGCATGCCCAGGAACGGCAGACATGTTCAACCACAGGTCCAGATCATCAGCCAAGTTTGTGGTGATGAGGCACGTCTGGGTCAAGCCAGGAGGGTTGTCCACGGGTCAGGATTGAGATCAGAGTTGATACCAAAGCAGAGACAGGGCGGTGACTGAGCTGGAGCCTGTAGAGACCGTGACTACACGAAACTGCCTCAAACACCCACTAAAGAAGCATCGACAGAACAGCCTGCAGTCGGAGAGAAGCGTCGCGGCCCGGCCCGGCCCGGCCCGGCCGGGACCCTCCGCGGGCTGCGCGGCCCCGCGGCCGAGGGCAGGGCAGCCCCAGCGCCGGCGCCACCGCCGGGGGCCCGGGCGCCCCAGCGCTGTTCTGGGCCGGCCCCCTTGCCTTGCACGGCCATGAGTCCTCACTGGGCAGCTATCGCCTAGGGCTCCAGGGTAGCCATCCCCACACCCCCCCAACACCAACGGCCATAATCTTCCAGAAAGAACTGCGTATGACACTTAATTTACATGAAGAGCGAGAAGGCGGACTGAGGGAGGAGACTGGCCATTTAGATAAACCCAGGGGAGGGGCCACCCCATGCACTGTCAGGACTGTGACAGCCATTTTGTCAGCTGGGCCTGGAACCATTGATATCTCCCTCCCTCTATTTTTCCTTTTCTCTGTTCTCTCTGCCTGATTTTTCCAAATGGCAGTTTAATGACATGATGCAAAGCTCACATTCAGAAGTTAGGTTGATTAAAAAAATATTAATTGTTGTTTGGACTCCTCTGGTGTCATTTCACCTTAATTCTGACGTGGGAAATCCACAAACCTGAGTCACCCCAACCTTGGGACATGACAGAGCATCACTACAGCAGAGCTGAGACAGGGACTGGGTGGCCAGGACAGAGCCTAAATAGAGCTCCTGGCCCATGGGCAGGGGTGGAGGCCCTGCATGAAGCTGGTGAGGGCCATCAACACCTACTAGTGCACTTAGGCCCCTGATGCGCCTTTCACTAAAACTACAAAATCTTAACTTGGCCTTCTCAACCTAGCCCCAGGACCAGATGTCCTGCAGGAGACTTAAGTCTGATAAAAAGATTACTTGAGGCTGAATAAGAAAGTTTTCTTTGAGCAGAGATGAAGAGACAATTCATGCACTTCAGGGAGAAGCCTCACAGCAAATCGCATCCATAAATACATTTCAAACAATATTTTTCCCAAATTGCACCAATTATGCTGTTGCCAAACCTTCTGATTCTGAAGGACTGTGAGGTTTCTTTGACAAATGTTATCATCAATGCTGTATTAAAATGCAAAATAGAAGAGGCAACCAAAAGATGCAATTTCAGCTCCTGAAATCTACAATACTAGTTTATTTTGCTGCTGTTCATTTTTATTCAAACGGGTGGAAAGAAGAGATAATTATTCTTGTCAAATTCTCCCAAAATAATCAGCTCTTTTTCATAAGGAAGACACATACAATACTGCTGGGTTTTCACCTGAATTTAATAGTCGGGAACACATAGGGTGAGTGATACTGACTGGATCAATAGATAGTACAGGAATACTGAGTCACAGCAGTAAACTGAAAAGCCTATGATTTTATTTTCAGCTGAACCCTTCACCCCAACATTTGTCTTGCAAATAAGCCACCTTAATAGTGGACAAAGAATCGGGGGGGAGGAATAATGAGCCTACACATATAGAAACATCTACTTAGCTATTATATATGCATTTCAGTGGATCGAGGATTTGAGGTTTTTTTTTTTTTTTAAGTCAGGACAATGACATTTAATTTTGACAGTGAAGGATAATTAAGAACCATCTCTTGTATAACGTGTAGGGAAAACTCATCTCCCTAGTCTCTATTA
The DNA here is from genome assembly GCA_008658365.1 of Alca torda. NCBI lineage: Eukaryota > Metazoa > Chordata > Aves > Charadriiformes > Alcidae > Alca > Alca torda. Next base: position 35,637,828 of record CM018083.1, read on the forward strand.
TATTCATTGTCACTTGGACAGTTAGATGACCTTATTCATAAAGAACTGTCACAAAGTGCTGAGATCTTCTGAGCCCTCCCCTCCAAATTCACCTTTGTAGTTAGAAGTGTGGGAGGAAGCAGATCTTTGAAGGCAGATACTGCCTAAATATCTTACATACACGTTATTCCCACCTGTCCCTAATGCTCCAGTAAAGGCTTCTCCCTTTATAGTCTGGAAGTGTGCAGCCAAAAATATCTCTCCTATTTAAAATGGCCACTTAATCCAGAGGTTGTGCAGCACCAGCCACCTCTGACCTCAATGCTACCCTGGCAGTCAATGGTCCTTACTCCTGACAGTACTCACATCGCATGATCCTGAGCATACCGATGCACAGTGCTCTCACTGCACTTTTTAGCAGCACATTTCATTCTTGTTTCAAGCACCTCTGCTGTTCCAGCAAACTGCCCACCCAGAACAGATATTTCCAGACTTTTAAATCATTTCTTGACACCCACTTCAATCTATGGGAACTATCTGGTAGTAACAGGAAGCTCACAGGTGGCTTTGTGAGGCTTCAATATTCTTCACTCATGTATTAAAAAGAAAAACCACCTGTCTGTAAGCAGTGTAAATGATCATGTATTCCTACTGCATATAATCTGGTCTCCTCACAATCTATCATACAATGCAGTAGCTCTGCATCTTTTAAAAAGAAACCTAAGAAAAAAAAAAATAATATTTTTTCTTTGCCTCCCTCTCCTTCTACTGCTCTCACCCCAAGATGGCTCTATTGTCTCCTTGTTCCACCACCAGGCTGATGGTTTTTCTTCCTCACCCCTTTTTCATCACAACCGTCTGCGATACCAGCATGAAGCCCAAATTAACAAGCGAGGAAGGGGGGGGGGGGGGGGAAAGACCCTAGCAACATCTGGTCCTCACTGCCTTATTTGTGCCCTCTTTCAAAAAAATGTTCAAAGTTTCACATGCTCTCTAGAAACTAATACACTGATTATTGGAAAGAAAATAAGAGACTCAAATGTTTTGGGGTTTTGGTTTGGTTTTTTTTTTGTTTGTTTTTTTGGGGTGTTTTTTTTTTTTTAATCACTGTGCAAGCTGTATCTGCTGTGCCTTTCAGTCACTTTATAATAGCAAAATGATTTTGCTTGCTGTTCTCCTTCAGAAATAATGCACAGGTAGTATATTTCTAGCATAGCTGTGATGGAAACTTAATTAATAGTAATTGTAAGACAACTTAATACTTAACTCTGGACAATTTTTTTTTTTTTTTTTTTTTTTTTTTGCTTAGAAGACCCTTGCAAGCATTATCTAATTAAAAGTTGCTTCCCATTCTTTGGGTGGCAGATAAATGTCTCTGGTTTTCCATCCTTCACACATGGGGAAACACACACAGACAGGTGAAGCCACTTGGCCAAAGGCACAGGCAGGCCAGTAAAAGAGCTGGATTGTAACTCAAGAATTCAAGAGCACCAAGCGATAAAAGAACAACATCTTTTGGTCATCTCATCTTTAGACTTCTTGTCTGCAGCATTTACAAAGTATGGTAGGTGATGGAATATGGCATTGTATCAGCTTAGTCTAAGATGGCCGAAGAAAATATCAATATCCTAGATTTCTAAGCCATTTCAAAACAGAGTCTAAATGGAAAGTAAACTATTTATCACTTCTGATCTGCTGATGCATTCCCTTTGTCCAAAATCCTTCTACCATCTGGAGTCTAGTGTCCTTGTTTTACACGCCCTGACATCTTTACATTTTTAAGTGTGGCTGCTAAGTGCAGTATGCTTTAGTAACACCCTGGTTCATATAAAAAAAAAAAAAGAGCAGTATTTAACAATTTACAGGGCATGGCTGTTATTTTGGAGTCTGCCACATTAGAAACTGGAAAATGCACAAACGCGACTTCCTTTTCAAGGGCCAAATCTGTGTCAAGGCATCTTTATTCTCAAGATTGCAGGCAGAATCCCATTCAAAGCTGAATATTCCCACAGCCACCTTGCTATGAAGGCCTTCAAGTCCTATGGTAAAGGGCAGATGCTGGCAGACTGAGACTGCTGTCTCAGCCCCCTCTTGTAGGCATCATTAGAACCAAGAGGTGGCCTGCTAATGCTATGACAATGAATTCATCTAATGTGATTATAAAGATGCTGAAGAGAAAAGATCTAGTTCTGACACTGCTATGGTCACCAAACAGCCAAGTCTTTAGTGGTGAGCTGAGAACAAAACACTCCTTGTACTTCATTACTATCTGTGAACTGACTATTGTCTGGAAAAGCTGGAGGTTAGATAATATGCTTAGAATGAGCCATGAAACCAAAGGCATAAGCACACTATCACCAATTCAGCATGCTGCCATTGTTCCTTAAATAATTTGCCGGAAAGGAATATTATTCAGTGCATAAAAGCTGCCAAGACAGGAAGTGAATTAGATGATCTTGTAGTAACTGCAGCTCTGTTTATCATGGGTGTATCCTGTCACTTCATAGAGAGGCAATAAAACAGAGTAGAAGTGTCACTCAGCTTCCTTTTGACAAGAGCACTGCTAATATTCTTCGTAACATAAAAACTCTCGTGAGACATATGGGAAAGGTACGCAATGACAGAGCTGTGCCCCAACATTCATCTTTATGAGTGAACTATCCCATCTTCAGTGAAGATGAATGGCAGCAAAGATCAGCCAATGTGTATCACCCCAGACATCTTGCGAATGTGCCTTTCCTCCCACTGTCCTTCAGCTCAGAGGTTGCTCTCAGTAAGAGCCCTGCTGCGAAAGCAATTAAAGGCATCTTTGAGTTCCTACTTATTTTTGCAAGTATAATATTTTCCCACATGTGTGCATAACTCCTGGTAAAAGAAGTAATGGATGAAGATCCCTTCAAAATGTGCCAGTCCCACCCCAGGATGCCTGTGACCAGGGTGAATGAAACAAAGTGAGCTTTTTCCCCAAAACACAAGGAGCACGATATCAGTACAGTAATCCCAGCTCCTCCTATTCTGAGCCAAAGTCTGAGCAACTCCAGACATACTTTCTTCACATTCCCTCCCACATGTAACTTCTCATGACTGGGAATCTCTTCTATAATCACCAAAACAAAAAAAAAAAATTAGAGTTTCAGTAGATGTCAAAGTGCATATATGTGTGTGTATGTGCATTTTTGTGTGTACAAAAACATGCGTAAACCTGGAATAAACAGTGAGACAGACAACAAGTAGTTACCACAGAATCACAGAATGGTAGGGTTGGAAGGGACCCCTGGAGGTCATCTAGTCCAACCCCCTGCCAGAGCAGGGTCACCCAGAGCAGGTACCCTAGCTAAGTATGTTGACATATAATTCAATGTACAGTTAGAAAACACAGAATATTCCAAATTAATAAAACTCCATTCTCTCACATATTCTGAACAAGAATCTGAGTACAAGCTTAATTGTACAATCATGGCTTAATCTCAAAAGTCAATGGCTCTTTAATCACTGCACAATAACTTCCTTGTTAATGACAGGAGGAGCCACTGCTATGGTAATCAGCAGAAGCCCAGCAGAAGCCCATGCACACAGAAGCCAGAGGTTACAGGTTTGCCCAGGGAAGCCATGGCACCACAGTATGTTAGCTCTTGAGGTAGAAAAGGTTAGGTGAATAAAGGTTAGTGAAGAGTACCTGGGACAAAATAAAATAGCTACTCAAATTGCTACAGACAGGATGCCAGGTTGAGAGAGGATAATCTGAGCATTCAGCATGGCACTGCCCTCCCCAAAAGAAAAAGAAAAAAAGAAAGAAAAAAAGAGGAAAGAAAAGAGATTACAACAGAGATTTAGGACGACTTGGAATTTTTGTGTGTCAGCACAAGTTTGAGGCTCTGCTACTTACGGAAGTCAGCCCACTGTCATCATTTGGGCTTAGTCTGAACAAATCCACTTGTGAACATAGCCACCTCTGAATCTAACAGCACAATTGTGAACTACAACACAAATACAATTTCTTACAAAGAAAGCCCGTTATCTCACATGAGTTTCCAAAATCAGCCTCAGCACATGAGTTCATGAAGAAAGGACTACAGTTAGAACACCGGAAAAAGTTCAGCTCTGTCCTGAGAGCACAATTTACCATGCCAGACAGTTATCATTATTGTTAATTATGTTAACACCTTTTGTTTTCTTGTATTTCCCTGCCCATCTACAGTCATTGGGTAGCCCAAACCCTGTGCTTCAACCACAAGGTATTAGGGGCAAGGACCAGACTTTTGGTTTGTTTATAAAGTGCCTAATGCAATACCCATGGGGTCCTGAGACACCAAGGCATTTTGGTGATGCAAATTGGTGAATAGGAATCACGACAGAAAAAAAAAATTAGAAGAACAAAAAGAAAATGGGAAAACTTGTCACTCAGGCATTCTGAGCCCCAGCTTTCAGGTCATGACAGGTAAGGCCTGTCAAGATTAAAATAGTTAATTAACACCAAATGCTGCAGTATTTGGTTACAAAGTATGTGAACTTCACCCATACCACTTTACCAGTCCATCCTCAACATGTGACCTCTTTTTTCCAATGCAGGGCTCCTCTTCCTGCTTGCACCACTCCGGGCTGCATCATTCCCATGCATCCCACTCACAGACACTCAGCCAAATACATTTGCTCACACCTGTAATTTTCCTACTTGTTCTGGTCTGTCCCCCAGCTTCCAACTGCACAGATTTTCTAATACAAAACATACCAGTTATCCTAGTCCTGAAAACCCTTTCAATCGCCATCTTTAAAATAATTAATAAATGTTGTCAATAACACTTCAGAAGCCTTAAGAACATAAAACAGGGTTCATTCAACCTACTGAAACCCCAAGCTCTGTTGCTTGTCTCCTTTGACTGTAACAGCCAGAATGAATCAGGGATCAGTTTTCTGCATGGAAATGAGATACCCAAGTGAGAATGTTTCTCACATAAGTCAAGCTCCAGCTCAAATATAAGTTAAAGATGAAACTGATCTAGTGTTTTTCTTCCGAGGCTCTGACACACTGCAGAAACAGCCTGAAACAGGGAACTTGCATAAATATCAACACTGACCTTGTCAGAACTCTTTTACATCTCTGTTGCTTGGTCCCAATAGAAAGACAAAAGTTCCCATAGGATGGTGAGTAAGGCTAATCCCTACTGTTTCTGCTGTCAGGACAAAGTGATGCCAATAAGTGTGGGTCACAACGCAGTTTGCCTCCTAGAATTTGAGTTCCAGCTTTGCAGAGAAGGGAAGCTCGTAAAGATACTAAGGTATAGAGACAGAGTCACAAAAAAAATAAGTAAATTTGTATTTGTATATGCCTATTTCTACATATATACTTATATAGGGGTATATAGTGTATATACATATACACCCACCCACCCCAAACACCCCTATGTATATGCTAATCCTTTCTTTAGCTCCTCAGCTCCTATGTCTCTTAGAAAAGTCAGTGTATGTAAAAGGAAAAAAAAAAAAAAAAAATCCCATCCAGCTTATTTCTTCCTTGGCATGGGAAAAGCCACCTAATGCCACCTTTGTGGGTCAAACTTCCTTGTATTCCCAGCTGCATCAGCAAGGTTTGAGCACTCCCCGCTCCCTCTCCTCCTCCTCCAGAAGTGAATTCTGCACGTGCCCCATTTCTCCCCAGGCATCTCATACAGAGATCTCACTTGCAGCTGGAAGTGCATAACAAATTGAACTAGCACCAATTTAGAGACATATGAAACAGGTGGCACTGGCAGTCAAAGGTTAACAACATCAATACAGTTAACAGGAGGGGAATCGAGGGGAAAGGAAGCCACAAATTATCTGCCAAAAAGGCACTTACTTGTAGTAGCAGATATCATGGCCTGCCCGAAGCCAGCGAGGCCGGCCCTGGAGAGCTTCCTTTACTGAATACATGACCAGCTGCATGCCTACATAAAACAAAACAGTTTCAAGTGACATGAATTCCTGGCTGGAAAAGACAGGGGTGAGGAGGAAAAGGCTAAACAAGAAGCATTATTATTTTGTCTGTGCTCTCTATACAGATAGTTTATGCAAAGTAAATACATTTCCCAAAGCCCCATACTTTATTCCGATATAGCCATGTCTGTACAAGAATCACCTCCGGAAGAAATGAGCTGAACACAGTTCATTAGAAAATTAATTATCCTACTTGCCTTTGCAAAGGAGGACTTCAACCCTCTCTGTTTAAAAACAGAGGAAGGGGAAGAAAAGAATAGGAATCGAGATATAACAAAATCAGTAATTTGGTTAGTCCAATATTTTATGCCTGGCTGCACTATCACTGAATCCTTAATCCTGCCACAGCATTAGAGATCTGTGCTGCATCCAGTACCATACCTTCAGAAAGTAGCAAGCAAAACTAGAAGGTGGTTTTAAACTTGCCATTAGACCTAAATACCTATGTGTCATAAATGGGGATATCGATAGCATCCATCTTTGTACCATATTATACCAGAAGATGACTTCTTCCTGACCTCCAAAACATTACTATTTCATGCCCTGAGGTACAGGCTTTCTCTGATCTGAGCGGCTCCATGAAGCACATTATGCATAGCTCCATCAAGCCAATCCATCTGCAGGCAGTTTTTGTGTCAGATTCCTTTGCTCTACACACCTGCCTGCTCTTTTGCAGGTACAGTAAGGATCCTGCCCTCAGCAGCAAAGTTCTCTGCATGGGGTGTCCCTGGTGAGGTGCTGGCGGCTTGGGGCCACAAGGGTGGGCTCTGCCCTGGGGTGGTGCCAACCATCTCCAGCAAACCCAGCCCAGCCACAGCTGAGCCCAGCAATGATGCTGATGGCACTTCTGTGAGGAGTATTTAAGACAGGGAAAAACACGCTTTCAAGTATTTATGCATGTTGACAAGTTGCCCCCTGAGCCTGCTCTTGGCTGTTCTTGTGCTGGGAGGAGGTGGTGCTTGAAAGTCATTAATACTGATGACATATTTCCATAAGTAGCTATTCAGTTTTCCTTCTTCCTTTGGGTTTTTCTGTTAAAATCTCCAGTGTTTTAAGAGCTGGCAAGCGTACTGGCAGAAATGCCTTTCCAGCTCACCTTTGGCTGTGGTGTGGAGTAGCACTAGCTAGCCTACAGCTAGGAGTAACCTCTATATTGCTGTTCCCTGAACCAGCACCATCAGCCACGTACAAGAAGTAATTCTGTGTTTAATTCCAGGACATGGGCCACAGTGAGTTCCGAGAGACACAGGCCTGCCCAGAAACCCAGTTCATCGGACAAGGGATGGGAGGCTCAGGGTCTGCAGTGCTCTCAACATCCCATATTCCAGCTCCTGTCCTTCACTGAGTCCACACACACAAACTGCCTCCAAGCAATGGTTGGTACTGGTCTACCATCTCACTTTAATTATAAATAAAAAAAAATAACAGTTTTTCCTTTCCACTTTCCCTATGGAAATACTCAGTTTTAGAAAACACACGCAGATCAGGCTCATGACAAAAATCTCATTATTTCCCATGGTAGAATAAGTTAGTGGAACAGAGGGAATGAGGGAGGTGAAAGATGCATCTCCTGACTTGCTCTACTCCTGGTCACAGCTATATTTCATGCAGCATCCCTTTTGTTGATTTGAAAATTACACAGTACCACCTAACCAAGAGCAAAAGGGAAGGGAAAAATCAAAACAGATCATTAACCAGGAGTTGTAAACTACTGTCACCCACGGCACTTTGGCGCTACATCACAACTGGAAGCTTTTAGTGTTGTGGCATGGGCATTAGCCCAGGAAAGTGCCGAAGGAACGTAGCAAATAAACATCTCTTACCAACAGTCTGTGTAAGTATCATGCATGTGCTGGAAGTGGGTAATGAGCCTCCCTTCAGCCAAACCAGATAAGCTAGAGCTTCCCTGCCCTCTCAGAGCAGAAGAAGTGACCCACAGAAGAATTGTTTTAACAGCCGATCCCACGTACAAGCCATACAAAAGCAAACCATGGCTTAGCCTCCTTGCACCGGATGGTGTTTTTGCATTTTTCTTCCAAATGTATCTTTCATTGCACGCTTGAACATGTGAGTCATGTACAATTTCAGGTGCACAAAATGAGATTATAAATGCTGACAACAGCCAAACTAGCAGATAAGAAGCAACCTTCCACCAATAATAGCCAAAATCTCTAGCTATGAAGTTACTGGTGGCTGTATCAGAGGTTGTATTGGGGTTTACAGTAGGACCTCAACATACTTCATTTCCAGGCAGCTACCAGACACACCAAGATTGAACTGTTTGGTAATTCAGGGAAGCAGAATAAGATCACAAATAAAATAATTCATTTTCATTTGGGATCTATATGAATACTTGAACTCCAGCCCTTAGGGTTAAAGAGCAAATGCCTTATAATTCATTATGCCACTCATCCAGCCAGTTTCACAAATACAAGTGACAAGTCATTCCAGCTCCTAGTGTTATTTGTTTTAGGTACATTGATCCTGAGAGAGTTCTCCTGGTGGTGTTGAAGGCTGTATCCACAGGCCTTCAGAGGAATGCAGAGTCTGATATTAGGGGCTTATTAAACATTCCCAGTCAGGTCTTGAGCTGGTGTAAATTAACACAGCTCCATGGAAACAAATAAAAAAAAAAAAAAACCTGCTTATGCCAGCTAAGAATTCAAGCCACAGTCTCCATGCAGAAGAAATAATTTGTCTTCTAAAACAGACATTGAAAGCTGGGATTTGCCCTGCCTATTTCTGAGCAATGACACCTTCCTCCTGAACCATAGACTATGACAGGAGCTCAAAGACAGCCAGGAACAGAAATTTTTTTATCATTAGTATCAGAAGTCTCAGCAGGTCTAAAGGCAGAGATGTCTTTCTAGGTAAGCCTAAAGAATTATGAGTATTTGTTTGAGGATTATCTACATTTATTTAAATCTAAGAAGCACTTTCCAATCCTATGCTGCTCATTCAGTTTCAAAAGATTGTATTTTTTTCCCCTCTCCCAACCCCAGTACCATTCATCCTCAGTTCTGTTCTTTAAACACAGAAAAATGACTTTTTCCCCACAAATCCTCTCCCAGTTCTCAATATTCAGCTTACTCCTCAGTCCTTCTGAGGATAGAGAAGGGTTCTTTGACAAATCTAAACTAACCCTGTGGATTTCAGGGCAGATAAGATTAAATTTACAGTCTTCCTTATAGACATGGAAAGTTTGAAACTTTTACAGCATTAAAAAGATATTCTTGTGAACAGAAGACTATCCCAATTCCCCAAAGACTCATACCGTAATTAAATTGGCTATTGAACTTCTCACAGTTGATAATGTTGAAGCGATAGGGAACTGCTAATTTCATGTCACGGACTTCAAAGTAGAACCACTGGTGATGCTGGTTGCTGTTGACATCTGCATTCATAATTAAGTCATACTCAAATCTGTTAAAGAAGATAAAAAAAATAAAATAGTGTTGGCCATGAACACCCCACCAGTCTGCCACTGAGCCTGCTGAGGAGAGCAGGCTATACCATCAAATTCATTAATATCCTCTGAGAGTCAAAGAACACCAAGGCCCAAACACACCATTAAATTCTCACACTAGGTTAGTCATGTCAAAACTTTTGAGCTCTGCTTTCTCACTGCTGTTACTTTCATGACATCTAGGTGTTGGCAGGCATCAAACTCTGCGTCATAAAACCTGCTTCCCTGGACAAGCCTTTCCAAACCCAGGAGAACTCCACCATTTCACACTGTGGTCACAGCGGGAAGGCTGGCTGGGACACAGGGACACAGCCGCTGCAGGTGTACTTACTCACGCACTTGGATGGCTTTGCAAAGGTTTCCCGATTCAAACTTGGAGAAGAATGTCAGACAGCCTGGAGCACCTGGGCTTGCATGACTGCAGTAAATCAAAACAAGGACAGCTGTAGCAGATTGCTACAAAGACAAGTCTTCCCTGACACATTTTGTGCGCTAATACAGCTTTTTATAATTATTTTTTTTATAAGCAAGACCCTGAGAAGTAGCAATAGGCAAGCAAATACATAATCTTCCTATTCAATGCAGCATCCTTCTCTACTCTTGCTTAGCATTTCTAAATCTCATCTTCTTTTCCCTTCCTAATGCTTGTTTTTCCCCCAGTTCATATTTACTTTCTTTATTCCAGTTACTTTCTCTGCTAAGTTACTTCCATTAATTTATTAATTGCACAAGGCAGCTCTATACGATTACTATATATTTACTGTTCCCTCATCTATATAGTTTCCTTCTGCTTAAGCTTAGAAACCCTTAAATTCATCTTGAACAAATTCATAACTCTCATGTCTCAAGCTGTCCTTCACATTTTTTTCCCCCCTCTAAAGAATGTTTCAAGTCACTCATCATCCCTCTGAAAGCAATTTCTTCATATTTAGGACCCTCTCAACTGTCCTGTGCTACATCTTCTCAAGGACCACGATTTCTGGCACTTGCCGTACAGACACTCAAGTGCACTTCCAATGGGAAATGCTGCTTCAGGGTACAGGGAGACTGTGTCTGGATTCATCGGTGCAATTCCCAGTGTCAGCCTGCATGCTTCTGTTCCAAATCACTACATGCAATGCACACATATCCAGGGACACCGTGCAGTCCCTTTGATGTATAGATTTTCTTGTTTTATGTGAAAAGTTTTGAGGCTCTCTTGCTCCAGTGACTTCCACAATAAATCCTTTCCCCCGAGCCACGTACTAGGAGTCTACTTCTGTATATTTTTCCAGTTGGGCCTTTACCTCCAAGGTTATTTATTCTATACCTTTATCAAAGATGATTAAGTAAACTGAGCTTGCTACCTATCCCAGCACTAACAGTGCCCCTGGTTACAGTAATCAATTTAAGTTACCCACCTGGGCTCGTCTAAATCAAAAACAGTTCTGCCTATCACATCACCTGGCTGGATTAAACGGCGAACATCATCTAGTACTTTGTTCCTGGGGGAGGGAAACAAAAAAAGTAAATTGTAATGACACTGTGAGAAATCATGGTATAGGGTAATCTTGTAGAAGAAATGAGCAGCAACTTAAGAAGTTCTATTGAAGGACTGGTAAAAAAGAGGACTTCTATGTGTTAATTCCAGGTGAACTTCATATTTTTTAATTTTTTTTTTTTTTTACCATAAGAAAGTTCCTACTCCATTCTTGTTACAACAGATTGCCTTTTGGGTTAAATGAATGATTTTGTAAAGTTTTTGTTCTCCTCAGTAGGCTGTCAAGCTTTATTTATCCCCAGTTCTTCCCAGTCAATGTCAATCTCCCAAATGGCCAGCCTTGCCCCATGAGGAAATATCTGCCATAACTTATAAACCTACTAGTCTGTCGCGTAGTGAATCTTGACTCTAAATCGAGCTAATTTCTACTCATTATTAAACTGAAGTTCTCTGATCCCTAAAGGTGATCTAATGTGGAACACCAGATTTTCCTCCTGACCTTTGCAGCAATCATGTTATGCCCTGAAGCATGATATGATTATTCCCATTTTAGCTGTGTGGTTACACATGTTATTTAGTCATAAAAGCAAATCTTTTAGAGCAACAGTGCAAGGAGACGATGGTAGAGTGATTTTCCCTCTAAATAAGATTTTTAGCTTTTATATTTGCTGCAGAAAGAATTGTTATCTCTCTAGAGGTCAGAAATTATCAGTCTTCACAAATGCCATTTGATTAGAGTCGACCAACTTTAAAGTTTAGTGCAGAATCCAGCCTCTTTGGTATCTACTACTAATTCCCTATGCAACTAAAAGGAAATATAAAGTCATTGCATACAGCCACACATGGAACAGATGAAAAGGTAGTCATAAGAAGAGCTTCCTCTCCCAGCACAGCTTCAAAATACAGCTTTCCCCTCACCTGAACACCTGAAATACCATGAGAAAACCAGCAGCCTCTAGCACTGTGCCACAGGGGAGATCTGGTTTTATTTCTTTCTGCGTGTTGCATGCCATATATGCTGTCTTCTCCTAGTAGGCTGGGCAGCAGGCAGGGAGAACAGCTTACTTACCTTGTCCCCACTGATGCTCTCTAGCTCGAGAGATTTCCAAGAAGCAGGTGCACATGCTAGGGGAGGAGGAGAAGCTTCTGGAGGACCCCATGGAGCAGCCAGAACATGAGAGGGGACACAGCAGCAGAAGGGTAGACAGAGAGATTCCCAAGAACAAGCTGACACAGACACACAGCTCCGAGAGGAGAGAAAGGATTTTTCCTTACAAAGCCAGATGGGACCATTGTTGCACATATAAGGGTGGCTGGATTAAGAGCAAGACTGAAGGCAAAAATGTGTCCTGAAGGGACAGAGTCTTCTCCATCTCTAAAATGAATTTGTTCTAATTTGTGTTCTAAGAAGGTCACAGATTCACAGCTCATTCTGGGTTTTGGTCTGCTTACTTTAAGGAAAAGCCACTAGTAAATCTGTGTCAGAGCTCTGATCATCTTAGAGTCCCATCACATACATAGATACATTGATACATTTATCAATAACTAGTTTAATCAATAACAATTTGGAATATGAGAGGGGAGTCGTCATGGATTCACAGAAACCATAAAGATCTCACTGCAAGGTTGCCACTACCACCTTCACAACTATGAGACAAAGAAAGCAACTCACAGACAGTTCACAATTCACCCACTGACACACAGCAAATCCATGTCAGAGATAGGAAATAAGCCTGCTGATTCATAATCCTGTTAGATACCATTTTCCTTTCCTCAGGAGGAAAACCTAAATAAAACCATCCTGCTGTTTGGCCTATCTCCTTGCAAAAAAAAAAAATTACTGGATAGCCCAGAATTCATTTGATACCTTCCTAGAACATTCAGAGATGTGATAATCAGAACCTACATAAACCAGTTTTGAGCCTGAGAGCTCCCAGTGTGGTAATTATATTAAAGCACAATCACCTTTGAACACCATACTTGCGCTCCAACATGGGCTTGCTGTAAGGAGGTGGCTGGTGACCCCAGAAGTCGGGGAATGCCATGTCTTTGTAGTCTGGGATGGACTTCACACATTTGGCCCTAGCCGTGTAGAAGCGAGGGCTGTGGAATGGGATGTCCCCTTGGTGTTTCTTCAGAAGATTTGTCACTGTGTCTGAGCTCTCCAGGCTCCCTCCAGGACTAGGATTGATTGAGGTCTCACATTCAGGGTAAAACATTTTTTTGTACCAAGCAGCCTCTTCTGGGAGAGGACGCAAAGCAAGCACATGATTCCTGGCTGGATCTTCCCCTTCAAAGGAGTCTGCATCTTGGGCTGCTTCTACAGTATCTCTCTTTTCATCGATTGGATCCCATCTGCATTTCTCCTTCTGTGTCCAGCTGTGCTGTGGGACTTTGAAATCCATTTCCCCTGGATCTGGTCCCACCTCTGAGACACTTTGGTTTCTCCATCTGTAGTTTGGACGTTTCACAGAAGTAGCACTTGGAATGAAATAAGAGGGAGTAGAGAGAAGGCTCTCAGTCCTGTCCTCCAAGCTCTTCTCTTCCTCAGATTCTGGTTCAAGCTCCTTTAAATTTAAAACCCAAGAAATTAAAAGAAACTCAAGCCAGATTGTGCCTCCTTCCAGAGAAAACCTTTCAAGGAAGAAAGGGAGAAATATTTACAAGTCTCCCAGAACTGTAGTCATCCAATAACACAGCCAGAGTAAAATCAGCCCATGGACCACCTGCCAGAATTTCTTTATCCTCAAAACTGTTTCAGCAGTAGTCCTCAGAAACTAAAAGGATCAGATTGAGTCATCTGGGTGAGTCATCTCCAACTAAAGATGATTGTTCTAACAAATTAGGGAAGATAAAGTCACAAAGCATTTTTTTAGAATATAAATGTTACAGCAGGGTAAAGGAGGCCAATCTGTCATGCAAAACTCCGCCCCTGCCTTCATGCAAGTGTATAAATTAATCCTATTCAGCTACTTATGGTCATAATAAATGTCACAGCATTGTTTCTACAGGAGATACATTAAGCCAGCGGTCCTTTCCAGATTCATATTTGAATCACGGCTTTCAACTCTCCTAAATTTCAAGACTTGTAATGAGTGCAATACACCTCTTAATTTCTTGTTCCAAACTGCAATAGAACAATGATTTGAACTGTGCATTTCACTCAGCGGCAGTTCAAATCTTCTCTATCACTTCCTTCAAAACACTAGTTGACGGTATTTATTTTCCACATCTCATTCTGATCTTGATATTGCCGTTGAAATTGTCAGCAAAAATACAAATTATTATCTGACAGATTTTTCATGTGGCGCCTGATTCAATAGTACTTAGTTAATCTATACCCAGCCAAATGTGCAGAAAACATCACTCCCTTTCTATCCCTTTTGATTCATACCAATAAACTATAGCAAAAAGTCTTAATCTTTGTTTTTCCAGTCCTATAAGATATCTAGGCTTCCTCTTGTAATAGCCTTGTCTAGTTGTCTCGTTAGTACTCTTTCAAGTCTTACTAAAACTCTGGAGTAATGACAAATAAAGGAAACCGCACCGTGGTAGTACCTGAAAATGATGGGAAAGTTCTGGACACATTGCTTCATATTGTCCAAGCTCTTCCTCTGGCCGGTCAAGCACTGGCCTTGACCTCAGTTTGTTCACATCTGTCTCCAAGTCATAATCCTACAAAAGCAGAATTAGAAAAGCACGTATATTAAACATGCTCCACAAGATGACTGTTAAAGTAATACTCTGCATAATATCCTTGATTTCTAATGATATCATACTCATTTAATGAGTCCCATAATTGTTCTTCCCCTACTCATGAAGGCTGTTAAGGTCATTTTATGGAATGGAAAAGAGAGGCACAAGAGAAAAGACTACATCATGAAAAAGGGGAATTTGGTGTTTTGGTATTTGAGTACCTAAGTAGCGATACCATGAAAAGATAGTTCCAAAAAAGCATCAAGACTGTAACTTGAACCTTTTTATAAGCACCTCAGCTTGGGAGGTTCCAAATAAGAAACACTAACAACTACTAGTTATTTCTGAGCATATCAACTATTCTCTTGCTAATGCGTAAGCCAGTAGGCAGAGGTCCTCAAGATATAATCAGTAATGTTCTGATTCAAAGAAACAATAATCAAAGAAAAGTATATTTAGCAAGAAAATTTTCAGACTATATTGAAGGCAAAATTGTCCTCACAGGCTATCAGCAAAATTAGAAAGCTTGACACTTCTATTTTTTGATTTAGACAACCACATGGTTTCTCTGAGTGCCTACCAATCAAACAGAAATGCCCACATCTGTATCATTGAACTCACAGGCACCAATTGCTTATATTTTATTTTTATCTCTCAACACGGCTTATAAAAATCCATGAAACTCTTGCTCAATCCATCTTCTGTACTCTCCAGTATATTTTTATATGGAAAAAAAAAAAAAAAAAGCTTTTTAGGTCTCCACTATCAGCAAATCAGGGATAAGAACTATGTCTGAAACTTTCACAAAGGCAACCGTGCATTGATGTGCAACTGCCTCCATATCAGATACAAGAACCAAACCTGAACTGTGTCAAGCATTCTGTCATTGCACAAGAAACCAGGAACAGATGGGGCAAGAGGGAAGGATGGAGACCTGGCATTGATGGCTGGCCATTACGCTACAGCTTTATTCAAATAATTCAACATGTCATTAGTAAGTATGCCCCACCAAATGCCAGCAAAGAAGTGATTTGCTCCTGATAAATAGACTAATTTCTGAAGCTGTTACTAAAAGAAAAAAATTAAAATTGCCAGAATTGCAATGCATCCATGGCATTTTAAACCCTGAGCCACACTTGTATCACAAAGCAGAGTTTGAACTGCTGTTTGGGCCTAGTTAAAAAGGCAGCAAAGAGCTGCACAGAGTATTTGGGATCAGTTTAAATGGGTTTACCACTAACAGCTTAATGATACATGAGCAGCTTCAAACTTGCTGAAGATTTGAGTAGAGAAGGATGGATGGTTGATGTTATGATTTTGGTTTTCATAAAACTGCCCAAACAGTTACTGATGGAAGTGTAGAGCCAAGTTTCGGTTTGGTTGGTATTACTAGTATGCCCAGATACACATTATGTAGCTGTGAAAATGCTTGTAAGTCACATCAACACCAGGAAACGTTGTGCAAGTGATAGCTCATACAAAAAAGGTAAACTGGAAGTTCATTATCCATTCCCTGCTTTTCACTTTAGAAAGATTTATCATGGGTGATACATGACCAGCACAACAGACAAACGGTACTTTAAACTCATATTCAGAGTAAGCTCTTAGGCAAAAAAAAATGCCTGCTCGCACCTACTTGGTAAATCTTTATGAATAATGAAATAGTTCAGAGGCATATAGGATCCGTGTCTGAATTAATAACTAATTAAAGAAGAGGATAAGTTCACTGTAAATCTTATTCCTAATAAGCATCTTGACGAGCTCTAATATTCAGATAAAAACAGACAGACAGGGGCAAGTTAGGACACTGAGCTAATGTGTTTGGGATTTTTAACTTCCTTTTTTCATTGGGTGACATCAGTTTAATACTTGAGGAGAAAAAGACACAGCAAGCAACGAAAACGCCCTTCCACAGAAGTCTCAATCATATCTAATTAGACCATATTTGCAACTTCATTTCTTTAATTTGCCTTCCCAAACCACTTTATGTGGATAAGACTTATTAGCAGCATTCACTACTTCACATTTGCATATGTGCTTGTATGTATTTTCACAACAAAAATTTTTGCATTCTCATCCTCAGCTGTTAGGTTGGGGGGGTTTTGCCAGTTAGGTCATGCCAGGGAGAATGCAAAGGGAGAAGTCAGAAGTCTTGACTAATCCATTATATTATTTGTCTGTGCGCAGCAGCAGATAAAGAAGGAATCTAGGTTCAAATGGCCCAGCTGTGACTTAAAAGAACGAACCTTTTTTTTAGGTTAGGTGCAAAGCCCAAACATGCTCTGATATGGGAAGGAGAAAAGGGTTGGTTTTTCCTAGGTGATAATTCATTTTTTGCCTATTAAGTGCCATTTCTTGTCTACACCCCCAGAAGAATCAAAGGCCCATCATTTATCCCTGACTGTGCATGTGATTCTAATAGTCACTGGTCAGTCTCTCTGCAGGAGCAGAGAAGTCACTAAACCCGCACCACCATCTTGGGTGACAAGTATGGCAATTAAGATAAATGCAAGGTCTCTCTTCAGTCGAAGTCAGCACTTTCCCTTTTTATTCTTTCAAGTATCCTTCTATTACTCTATTATTCACGTAGTATATTTACATGGGACCACACGCATATCTACATTCTCTGCTCAGACAGCTTATCAGGATGTCAAAACAGACAATGAAGAGTTTTACTTTCCAGTATATGAATGATTAAGGAAACTATGGCTCATATACCTACCTCCTCCTTACTCTCCACATTCTCATTATCCAGGTCTTTTTCAGCCTCTTCCTCTCCATCACTCTCAAAGTCACCTGCAGAAATAGAAAAGAGGTAGGGGCAAAAGCATTCAACCTAACATCCCTCTCAGGCCCTCCACAGAAATATGTGCAATCTCTCTTGTATGTGCCACATGCCTTCAAACTACAACCCACCACAACCCCGATTAAAGCAGACACCATTTGTTAATCTAGTATAAATGAATTTGGCACTAAGCCTCCCACTTTTTAAAGCTCTGGTCTCCTGGACTCGAGCACTGCCTTTCAAAACCATGGGCAAATCCATGATATGGATCCAACTCATATTACAAAGCAATACAGTGATTTTCTGCTTGGCTGCAATGATATTGCAGGATGCTCTTAATCTATATTATCTATATTAGGGTGTTTTACTGCTATCATCATTAGAGCATTTGAGCTTCTTCCATATGAAACTGAAAGCAACGGGGAAATTGCCTGTGTGTATCATGGAGTCTACCATTTCTCCTTTTCTGTAGAGCGGCTGTCCTGCCTGTGCTTAAGTTCTGCTTTCCAGCAAGTGCTTCCACATTTTACTCATGCAGTGTGACTGCTATCTGCTTTTATTTTACAAAGGAAGAAAAAGATAATACTTCCTGCAAGTCTTTACTGAAAAAGCTGCAGGGCAGTGTTCCCCGCACAAACAGTCATGCACAGGCATAATGGTCTCTCCCTCTGTTGTTGTTGTGGAGCAGTGGCATCTCCAGCCTCTGCCATGCCCACTCTGTTCTATTATTTTTTGGGTAACAGAAGGATCTTTTTTTTTTCCTTGCTCCCTTTAATCTTCTCTTATTTAGTCTCCAAACGGAATCTCCATGCTTGGAGAACACCTGGGAGCAGTTTCATCTCTACTGAGTGACACTGTAGGCCATCAGATTGATTTTAACTGTTAAACCTCAGGACTAGGCTGCCAAGATTCCCTTCCCCAGATCCCACGTTTCATTCTCATGTGAGGCTCCTCTTCCTCCTGCTGAACTCAACCTTCAGCCATTTACCTTCAGATCCCTCACATGGAGGTTCAGCCTTGCCATTCCCAGGAAGAGGGAAGGAATAGGAACTTCTTACTGTCGCCACAGGCAGAGGTTCCTTGGGGTAGCACTTTCTCAGAATCTGAGTTACAGTGGTTATGATAGGATCCAGATTTTTGCAAAATAAACAGTCCTAGGAGGCAAAGGAGAACAATGTTAAGAATTGCCTCTTACAGTTGTCCTGCCTATTATACACAATCCCCTAGAGCAGAGGCACTCTTCAGACTGGAACATGAAATCCTTATATTTATGGCACTTTTTTCTGCTCCCTCCTCATTTTGGTTTGGTTTTTGTCCCCTCCTCCTTTTTACCAGTAAAGAAATTTGCCTGGAACAGCAAGACCTCAAGTTCTCACAGTCACTTTTTTAACAGAAATACAGGCTAGCGTGGACCTCAGAGGCCTTCCATTGACACATGTCATTTAGAAGACATCCCCTAGCTCTGCTGTAAAACATTACAGTCAGGGTATAGTGAAGGAAGGCACAATAGTAGCATAAGCTAAATATCCTAGCTAACACAGGTAACGTAGCACTGAAGACACATATTCTTTAATATGGATTAAAAAATTCCTGCAGGGAGCCCATGTATGTTTTGGCTGCCAACACATGCCAAAAATCTGTGCTTTTGCATCTTCACCACAACTACATCCAGAGCTATCGTGCCAAAACACAGGTAAGCTAGCAGAGTTACACCATTATTTCACTGTACTCCATGTACACAATCTATACTCAAAGAGAGCATTCTCACTGTACTCTATTCTATGTGGTCATGCATTATGCCCAATAGTTATTCTGAAATATTACCTGGTCATAAAACATTGAATTCCTGTAGTATCCCACATTTTCTACTCCTATAATCCAGAGTAGGACATAGACACGTAAGGAGCTGTGAGAGCCCAAATGCACTTGGAGGACACAGAATACTTCAGTTTGTTACCGTGCTGTGCAAGTGAAGTCCTTGGTTTTCTGTTGCAAAGAGAACCACCCCCTTCTCCCCAGAACTAAAACCAAAGATGTTGTGGGAGACCATAGAATCATAGAACCATAGGGTTGGAAGGGACCTCTGGAGATCATCTAGTCCAACCCCCCTGCCACAGCAGGGTCACCTACAGCAGGTTACACAGGAACACGTCCAGGCGGGTTTTGAATGTCTCCAGAGTTAGAGACTCCACTACCTCTCTGGGCAGCCTGTGCCAGGGCTCTGCCACCCTCAGGGTAAAGAAGTTCCTCCTCATGTTTAGGTGGAACATCTTATGCTCAAGTTTGTGCCCATTGCCTCTTGTCCTGTCCCTGGGCACCACTGAAAAGAGCCTGGCCCCATCCTCCTGACACCTACCCTTTAAGTATTTATAAGTGTTGATAAGGTCCCCCCTCAGCCGTCTTTTTTCCAGACTGAAGAGACCCAAATCCCTCAGCCTTTCCTCATAAGAGAGGTGTTCCAGCCCCCTAATCATCTTTGTAGCTCTCTGCTGCACCCTTTCCAGCAGTTCCCTGTCCCTCTTGAATCTGGGAGCCCAGAACTGGACACAGTACTCCAGGTGCGGCCTCACCAAGGCAGAGCAGAGGGGGAGGATGACCTCCCTTGACCTGCTGGCCACACTCTTCTTGATGCACCCCAGGATGCCATTGGCCATCATAGGTGTGTGTCTTCAATATAACAGACAGACTTTGGATAAGAAAGTTACAGCTGCTGCACAAAGGTGAAGTTGTTTAAAACCAACAGGTGCAATGCTCAGAAAACCAAGCCATCGGATTTCCCCAAGCACCGTGCATCTATACCACAGCCTCCAGCACAGAGATTGACTAATCAATGTTGTATCCTACCTAAATTCCTAAGTTGTACCATGCCTGTCAGCATGTTATCTTTAGTGGCTTGGGACTAAGACTTAGCTCGTCGTAACAGGAATGCAAGTCAAATAAGCAGCATGACCATTCTATAAAGCAAAAGAGGAATATTACAATACATTCTAATACCATTTAATATTTTGGCATCCCTTCAGCACAGATAAAATGGAATAGCCCAGAGGGCAGAATAGATATTTTGTGCCATTGTCTGGCAGCCTGTAGTCAGGATTTGGGCTGGACAAAAACAATAAATAAGATGACCAAAGAACATAAAGTGCTTTATGATAATCAGAAACAGAAAAAATGGCTGTATTAGATTTTTTTTCTTTTGGTTGCACAGGCTTTTATTCTGTTTTCTCATGTATGATTGAGCGGCATTATAAGATTCAGTGGGATTAACCAGGATTCCTGTAGGGAGGCTAGAAAAATCATCTAAAGCTGACATGCTTACAAGACTCACTACAAGAATCCTAATATGTATTTCTAGATCTCTGGCTGTTAGGAACAAGGGAGAGAGAGAGAGAGAGAAGAAAATTTTGAAAGCATCTCCAAGGAAAGTTTTATTGTGGTTAGAGCAAATACCAAGGAGAACTGGTTTCTATTTTCAGTGTTTCAATTTATTTGTTTGTTCGTGTGGTGTTTGGTTGCCTTTGTTTGCTTGTTATTAAAGGAAGGAAAAAGTTGGTCTACATGTGGGAACACAACAGCTTTCTTAAACAGTCTTACTATAGTTTACTAAAACCATTCTGTTGTTGCTAGAACCATGGACTGTATAAATGCCTGCCTTGGGCCAGCCATCTTGATTCACTGCCAAGTGAATTGAGATAGTCAAGAACAAGGCACGTTCATCCAGACAATAAGCTTCCACACATGGACTTATTCAATGATGCTGTTTGAAAGTCATTTTTCTTTACAGCAAATTAGCTTACAAGTGCAAACAAGCCTTCAGATACCTTACAGGGAATTTGTGGGACTATTTTCATTACTGTCCATAAAGAGCTCTCAGATTCCAAGATAACACAGTTTGCAGATGACTGACAAATGTTCTGTCACTGTATTGGAAAAGCCTTTTTTACTGACACCTGAGAAATAGACAGAAGACTGCTTTGTATATGTGTAAACTGTCCCATTTATTTTCAGTGGGATATTGTGAACGAGGGAAGAGAGTGAATATTTAGCTCAGAAATCCCCTGTAAAGCTAACCTGAATTCAGGGGATCTGCTTTTTAGCCTCCACACTCAATCTTTTCTCTACTGAATCTGGAATAGTCCAGATATTATGATACGTATGTGATGTACACAAAAAAGGAGGTTTCAATATGACAGTAAGGCAAAAGGCAGTGATGCTAATGGATACTACTACTAGGAAATATAGAGTGCAATATATATTATCCTACAGGAGACTCAAGTACAGGAAGGCTGAAGAGAAACCAGGCGAGCTTAAGAAATCAGATGGATAAGTGCTAAAATAGTAAAATAATATTCCATGCAGCAGTCTCTCCTAAAGCAGATACAAACCTGTTTTCTTGTCTCAAAAGCGCAGGCAGCTCTCTGTCACTGCACACAAAGACAGCCAGTTGCTAATGTGAATATACCCTTTAACCGCCATGAAAGTCTAAACTGAGCTTGGAAAAAGAAATGGGAGCAGAAGGCGCTTCCTTTTCACGAATGACTTCATTATCTAAAATTATTTTTCATTCCTGTTGAAGCAGAACTCAAAATATCTCTAAATTCTCCTCAAATAAAGTAGCAGTCACTTCTAATCTATGTAAGGAGACAGTCTTTGAACTGTTGGCTTTTCCTGTAAAGACATAGGCTTAAAGGCTATTAAAAGCTCAGGTATTTCAGCTGTCCATCAACCCATACAATAAGCAGCTGGAGAGGTTTCAATTGAAAACCAACCTTGTAAATAGCAGTTCCACTGGAGGTTGTTAAAACAAACCCATCTTGGCAAAACTTTCAATTTCAATAGATTAAAAGAAATACAAAAAAGTTTCAGCAGAACTTTTCTGGCCAGCTTTTAACACCTTTAAAATCTCATCAGCTGCTTGGAGTTTGGTCAAGGCTAATCACCACAGCCAGCAAATTCCTAAAGGCGCTAAAATATCGTCTACACACAGAGAGACATTGCTTTGCCAAGCAGGAATTTTTTGCCTTGCCCCATCTCTGTCTCTTTCTCTCTTATTACAGCCTGCAGTAGTAAGATCCTTCTTCTCAGGAGGATAGATTTCCCATTTTCTGTCTACCATGAAGATTATGAAGATTTTAGTAGCAGCAGCAGCCGCCTCTACCTCAGATCAGAGTGGGGAAGAGCACGAGTGAGACCTCCTAGGACTGCCAGACTCCTCCTGACACCTCATGTCTTGGAGAGACACTGTAAGACTGACAGTCTTCCCAAAGAAGTGAGGGAACATTGAGCTCTGAATCTATTAACCTTGGTAATTTCTCTGTCAAGATCTCCCTAGTAGAGCACAGTAGGGAAAAAAAAAAGGCAAACTGGAGGCCCCTGAAGCTGTCATTTCCGCTCCACTTCTAACCTTTGGAAGGATTAGAGTTATCCGTGTTCACTGGAGTCTTAGTGTGTCATTTCCTGTTTGTTCACCCAAGGTGACCCCATGTTTGCACTTTCTATGGGGTTGCTCCTAGGCTGAGCTATCAGGAGGTGTTAGTTCAGAAAGCTACACAGGCCATAGAAGGCTCTTGAGAGGGAACAAGCTGACATCTACCCTGAAGCAGCTGTTGCCATCCACCCTATTCAAGTTTCTGCAGACCAGAGAGTTCTCATTAACAGAGGTCATACTCCTTTGAAAGATCTGCTGGTCCTGGCCACCTCATCCTACCTGAAAAAACAGTCAATTCCTCATGAGGACAATAAGGTGAAAAAAACCTCTCCCAATCTACCATCTACTACTGATAAGAAATATCCTTCAGTCACAGTAGAATTATTCATGACAGTGATGGGAAAGGTGAAGAAAAAAATACACTGGATCATAAGGCAATGGATTTTTCTGGAGAAAAAGGCAACATATTTTTCATTCTGTCTGTGATGGTGCTAGAAGGAGATAATGCATTGGCCAGTGAGAATGACAATGGAAACATTCCTTATGGTATCTCATGGGTCAAGAACAGAAGGTTTTTCCATAGGAGACTTCTACAAAGAAGGCTACAGAAGATCATTCGTGAGAGACTCGGAAGAAACCGGTACTGTTCTGTACCTGCCCTTTCTATACCTTACATGGATCCCATCCTCAGGACCGTGTCATCTTGATGGACCCACCTTAATGTTTCACAAGATTAAAGTTCGGCCTCCTGAAAAACAGCTGATGGATGTTTCTCATTATCAAAGGCCTGGCTAAATCAACACTTTTTTTTTTGTTAAAAAGACCAATTGGGTGGAATTATCCATCTGGATACCTGAAAGGAAACATCTCATGAAACACCTAAGCAATGCTTCTGTGGAGACGTTGCACTGTTCTTTAGGAGAGGAAGTCCAAGCAGACAGTGTGATCCATGGAAGAGGAAAAAAAAAAAGCATTAAAAAGCCTGGACTACAATTCCCACAGGAGTTCAGTGGGAATTAAGATTAGTTTTAAACTCAGATATTTCAGCTTTTGTGAAGTACTAACTGTGAAAAAGCTGATATTTTTTATTTTAACATTATCATTTTTTTCATTTGTATGTTATATAAATTCAGGATAAAACTATGGGATTCCCTGTACTGTGAGGTAGATCCCAGCAATAATTACCAATCCATTTCACTTAAGCACAAAAGCACCATTTACCTGTATGCTTGTGAAGAGAATCTCCATACCCCGGGACCCAAGGAAAGTCTCCCTGCCCAGCTGGATGTTGGTGATGTGCTTTAGGCAGAGCAGAAGACCCCTACGAATATAAGTGTAGTTGTTGGAGACATCGTTGTGATGCCAGTCTTGATAGAGCCTCAGCAATCCACCCAGGTAGCCTCTGTTCACTGCCCGTCGGCTGTTAGACTCTGAAAACCAGGAAAAAAGGATGAATTAAACTCTTTCCGCTAGTAGTGCTGTTAGATAACCACATGGCTACTAAGTGCTCAAACTTAGACTTTAACACATCCTCATTCTTGCTTAATGGTCTCAGTTAAATTTACACAAGCACACACCATGTAAGATATTATTATTTGCTAAGCATGAGCTAGGACCTTGGAATTGTATGTGGAAAAAAATGAAGCAGTCTCTCTCCTGTCTAGGTGGAAATGGCTGCTCCGGAACCCTCCAGATGAACCAAACCATGGCTGGGGAAAGGGCAGAGCCTGTATCTCCTTTCAAACATTAATAAACTTAATTCCAATTGCAGCACCATAAGAGTTCCTGAAACTAAAGAAGCTCTTGAGGAGTGAGAAAAGCTAAAGAACAATAAGATTAGTCAACAGCAGGACATATAATCCTCACATCGTGCCGTATTTCAGTCCTGAGAGAACACCTTGCTGAGATCAACAAATTCAGAAGCCTCGTAGTTGTACAGTCCTGTTACAGCCAGCAAAATTAGGTTTAACTTTCTAACACATACCTGTATAATGAAAGCCATGAATCAAAGGATTCTGGAAACCCACAGTATTTAAAAATTAGCAAAACACGAATATGAACAACAGCAGTTTGGGCTTTTTTCCCTGTTTCTTCCTGGTTCTGAGATTTTAAAGGTCACGTTCAGGTTATGTTTAAAAGGGTTTACTGTATGGACAAGAAAATAAGAAATATTTTTTTTTTAAATAAGCTTTATAAAAATATAAAAGGAAAGCTGCAGTATTTCCTTAATCACGTAGCTCCAGAACACCAAACTAAAGGGAAAAGATTACAAAACGTGACAAAATACAAGTTCTGCTGAGTATTGTAAAACACATCCCTTCACCCCCTGTGCTTGTTGCCCTGCCCTGCAGGACAAACATGAAACCATACCAGACTCTAGGCTCCCTCCCATCAAACCAACCCTGCCTAAACATATTTTTGTGACTAGTCTTGACATTCCTCGCTGTGACACACATTAGAAGCTGTCAAGAGCTCAGTAATCAACCAAGGGGCCAGGTAGCATACGTAAGGCTGGAGCTCAGCTCCCTGAATACCAATCAGCATTTGCAGCCCACAACAGATGGCTCTTGGTATGGGTTCTCCAGAGCTAGTAGGCTCCAATTCATTTCCAGTTCATTAAACAAAGCGGCAGAGCTTCTCACACCTGGAATGTTAGAGTCATCAGTGGGGATTTACAGGACAGGAGAAGCAGCTAGAGGTTAAGAGAGAACAGAAAGGGGTAAGATGCTGCATGAAGAAAATCAGTAACAAGGGAAGCCATGGAGAGAGTAACCAGGAAGCATCTAGTAGGCAGCAAACCTCAATCCCAGTGATGAAGCAGATGGAGGTATTGGAAAGCGGAAGGAAGTCACCCGAGTCCGCTCTCTGTAGTACATTAGCAATCTCTTACCTGGAGAAGGGATTGGAGGGTAGTTCTGCTACCTGCTCTTGTCCTGCAATTTTATCTACTATTGGCACCACTGGGCAGGCAACAAAGAGCACCCCCAAACCAGTTTGCCAACTCATTTTAATCCTGCTCCGCACCTTCACACCATCCTGTTGGCATACCTTCTCACAGACCTGATGGTCCTACAGCTATTCCAGTCCAACGCAGCTCTGCCCAGTCTCCTATGCCTTGGCCTGCAGCCCTCTCCAGCACTTTATCCCCTTGTTGTTAGCCATCTCACACTAACTCTGCCAGCACAACTTTTATTTCAGGGCTCAGTGGTTGTCAGCATGTAGAAGGTCATCCTTCTCCTTTGACCTTCACTCTGTTTCTTTTTTCTATTTGACTTTCTGCAAGAAAACTTTAATTGCTTGAGAATCCCTTATCAATCCCAATGATTTTATTCATGATTTCCTGTTAATCCTCAACCAGCTGTCATGTTTACCAACCTGCAGGATGCCTAACCCCTTAAATCAGTCAATCTTCCTTGAAGAATTACTCAGGAAGCTCTGTAAAAGTCAATAAGTATATAAAACATGACAAGAAGAGAGTCAGGGAGTGTAAGGTAGGGACAATTTGGATCAGACTCAGAGCTTCCCTAAACTGTGCAGAGGCAGATGAAATTGGACTAGATCTAGGGATTTGTAGCCCCTAGCATTCAGTGCTTGAAGTCTAAGCGTTCTGCGTCAATGTCGGTAGGACAAGGGAACACTGGAAAGCACTGTGGGTAAAGCTGTTGAGGAATTTATTTAAAAAAAAATCCCATAAAACACATTTGTGATGTGTTCCTTGCCTCTTTCAAGACAGACTTCCACATTTGGATCCCAGCTCCATAGGGCCCAGAACGCACAACTGTCCCATGCCTCAGGTTTTAATCACTGAATGAAAAGCACGGAGGAAGCTGAGCAAAATAACTGCTTCTCCTCATGTTTTCTGTAGCACTTGTCACCTTTAAGATCAAAACCATTGTTTTGAGAAGTGAAGCTGAGATAGTCTGTTCCGTGAGGAGGAGGTGGAAGAGGCAGAACTACAGTTCCCTCAGCACTTTGATCAGAAGCAATGAGAATTACTTGCTGAAGGGGCAAAAAACCCATTCATTTTGTTCTGTCTGATTTCATTGATTCTTTGCTCTCCTGTGTTGTCAGTGTTTTTTTCTTATCTTTTTGTTCTATTTTTTTCAGTTGTATAGTCAATAAAGTAGCAAATAAATGAAGGGGGAAATATGCCAAGACCTCCAGAAGGCAGAATGGAAAAAGGAGGCCTCCCCACCTGTCTGAGTCTGTTGGTCTCTCCATCTAGGGATGCACCTGCATGGGTATGTATCTATATTTTGGCACAAATACAGATGGTGGAAATGAATCATACAGGTACAAGCAGCACTGCACAGATTTTCAGGCAGCAAGAACCCACTCCTCCTGGAGTGAGTACACATGATCTGTGTAGTAGGTGGTAAAGTGTCCTATGCCTTTTGACCCTTTTGCTGTTATTCTTTTGTTAGTCCCTTTCCTTCTCCCTGGATACGCCCAGTGTTCAGTGGAAGTTGTCCTTTCATGCAGCTTTCAGAAATGCTCAGGGATGGTCCTTCCTGTTTTGATTCATGCTTGGTCTGTCTTCCTAATCTTATTCTGGCATCTCTGACAGGGAGGTGCTGTCTTCATCACCTTCCCCAAACTGGCATAGTTTGCAAGAGTTTCAGTTCCGCCTTCTGAGGCTGGGATGGGCAATAGGGGAATGCTCAGTGTCATCTTAGTTTCCCACGCTTCTAGAACTGACCCTCCACTTCTGGCCTCCAGGGCAGTGCTGCCAACCAGGGAAAGCTTAAGCACTGCAGCACACAGTATCTGGCCTAAATAATCCGCGCAGTTAGCCAGACACGTTTGACATGGATGCACAGCCAATGTGTGGAAGCATCAAATGGTTAAAGATGCATCTAAATTAGCAAGAGGATCACACTACAAAGAAATCCCCAGTTTTGACAGAATTCTGATTTTGTGTTGGGGGACAAGGACAAACTCTAAAGCTAGGGTTTTAGTCTAGCAGATAAAAGTCTCATGACTGCTAGTGTTTAAGTGGACATCTCTGAAGCCTCCCTTGCATTCCAGTCTCCTTTGAAGTCTTTGCCAGGAATACAAGGACCACTGGAAAACACGCAGCATATTTAATCACAAAACTGAATTACAGTCAACCTGAAATATGATGAGCAATGCACTGCTTACCAGGCAGAACAAAGAGATATTTATCTTTCTGTCTATCTGCTTAAATCTCTTTGTTGATGCCACTCAGCTGATTCATTATGCCAAGAACATACATTGCTACAGTTTGGAGATAAAGCTGCTCTGCTAAATTAACCCTATGGCACCTAGAGGAGTGAAAGGAATAAGAAAATCTCCAGCTTCCCTACTCTCCTCTAGCAACTGCCTTTTGGGAATAAAACACGCAAGATACCTCCTAAAGCAGAGGGAAAACAGCTATTGTATTCAGTCATAGAGAGGCCATTTTTTCACTAGAGAGAAGCAAGAGGATTCCCTACAGAAGAGAAATGAATTGTCTCCATGGAGAAACCTAGTCACCCATCAAGTGCTGGGATGAATTCAGACCTAGTGGGCTCTACAGTTCCAGCAAGAAGCTGTTATTAGCTTAACCTTTGTTGGAAGCCAGAAGGCTATTCTAATGGTGCCCTGTAAACTTCGCAGAGTCCAGGCATTTATTTAAGCATTTAGGATAGATGAACAGCACTGGCACAGAAGTAGAGAACACTTAAAGGATTTGCTAGCAACTACCAGTGCCATGTTTTGCTCCTAAACCAGGAATCAGCCACAAGCTTAGCTTCGGTACAAAAAAAAAAAAAAAAAAAAGCATATTCTTTCTACTCCAAAGCAGTTGTTTTAGTTCCAGGTGGTGTCCAATTCAGTGACAATCTTACAAACTGTATTATGACATGGTGATTCTTCTCTAATTTGCCTTTGTTACATTGTTCATATGTAAAAATTAAGAAAAAAAAACAAGCCAACCCCTTCGAAACTTTTGAACTAACCCCAGAAGCAAACTGATATTCAAAAAACCTTTCCTTTTTCTCCTTTATTTTTTGGATTCGCAGCATCTTCTGGTTGGAACTCAGAGAGTTGGCAATCGCCAAAAGAATACTTTTTGCACAAAATTTCCAGCTTGATTTTTCTGACCAAAGTGGTTTGAAAGAGTTCAAATAAGGATCCTAGAATTTGGAAGACTTCCTCAAATGCAGCCACTGAATTTTCAGGAGCCAGATCATCACTGGAGGCACAAACACTGCCCATGCCAAGCCAAAGGCAGTAAGCAATCACTATTAAGGACGTCAGAGAATAATGCAGCTCCTCAACGCTTTGGTTCCATTATACCCTCCCTGAGGAGCAAAACAGTGGGAAGCTGCCATGCCCCTGAAGTTGAAACCAACCTTTTTCTCTGGAGCACTGAGTTACTTTCAGTTTGGGGTATGTCTATGAATAAAAGAGCAGCCTTGGGGAAGGTAATATAAAGGACATTCAAAAATATCCCTCCCCTCCCCCCCCCCCAATAAAGTGTCTCTTCTCAAAGAGTTAAATTTAAAAATATAGATTCAAGGCTATTTAGCTTCTAAAATTCAGGAAGAAAGGATAGATATAGAACTTGGTTTAGATGATTATGAAAGGAATGATTTGCAAAATTCAACTCTGATCACAAACACCCTACATGTTGTGATGACAGATTTGGGGCCAGGCTGAAAATGGAGTTTGAACCCAGAAGTGGGTAATGAAGTCACAAACCGATCGTGAGAAATGCGTACCTGGCAAAATATTAGGCAAATCACAAACATCTTGCTGTTGGCTACAGGAACTGACATGGTTTAAGCATAGGGCTATTTTGACACAAGATCAAAGACCTGCATCAGTAGATGCGTTGCAAAGCACTATGAATTCAGCCATAGAGGGTGCAGGCCCTTTCAGAAACCATAATCTGCTTATGTGCTAGAATACCACTTTCTGTTCCTCGCAGCTACTTGCCCCTCCTTGATGCCAGCATAAAAGGAAAAGAGTGGCACTGATTATTTTATCCCACCAGCCACAAGACATAATCCTTATGCTTTGATAGAAAAAAAAAAAAACCACACAGAACACAATGTGTGAAAGGTTAAATAAAGGTTACTTGATGGAAGATGAGGAGGAAAGAGCACTAAATGAGAGATGAAAGGCTGGGGGGGCGGGGAAGGGAAGGCAAGAGGATAAAGAAGACAAAAGGAGGAAGGAAAACTTAGAGGAAAAGAGGGGAGAGGCCAACAGAAATAACTGCTGTTAACACCCAGAACTGTCTTGATGAAATAAGCATGATCACAGGGTCACCACAACCTGTCTTTTTAAATTGCTCATTACAATTTCACTAGGCAAGCATTGCAACGAGGGCCCTGCCCATTTCCCTAGCCCTTTCCTTCAATATCCGCTGAGCGAATGCCTTAGAGATCAGCTCTAGCTAATTTCCTTAAAGACATGCAAGCTGCTAATTCTGGGAAGTACAGATAGTCAGGAATAACAAAACACAACCGAAATTAGATTAAAATAGCCTGCTGATAAACAAATTACTCGCCAAAAATAAATATTGGATTAGGCATTGGTGGGAGCGGGGATCCCTATAATAACATCGCCATCGTGTGGCTCGAGGTGCCGAGCAGCAGTGTCCAGTCTGGCCATCACACTGCCTGCCAACTCCCACATACCCACTTCTCTGCACTTACATATCAGGTATCCAGTTTTTTTTTCACACTCCCACAAAACAGGGAATGGCTTGCCTTTTTTATGCTGGGGGGTGAGTTCACTAAAAGCAATAGAGCCCCTGGCTAAGAGAGACATGGAGGGCAGTCCTCACATTCCACCACTGCTCAAACTGGCTCCAGCTGGGGTATGCCCCTTCCCCCCTGGACCTCTTGCATGCAAAGGACGGCTTAGCGATGAGGTCCCCAGGCCTTAAGAGAGAACTTGAGCAAGATACAAAGACACACATATAGAGGAGAACAAGAACAAAGCTGGAAAAAGTAGCAGGTGTACTCTGGGACAGAGAAAAGAGACTCTGGGAAGGATGCCATGGCTCATCCCACCTCCATATATCTAAATCTACCAGTATCTACTCTCATCCCCACCCTGGGCTGCAGTAAGCATCTAGAAATTGAAGAAGGAAGGATGGATCGGTATAACTGGAAAGCTTAATTGTAAGACCCAAGAGAAGAGTAAAAAATTCCTGATGCTCTCATGGCACTTCAGCACCATTACAGATATTTACCAAGCAACGTGTTCAGCTGTATAATAACGTAGTTCAGTCAGAGGAAGTTAACAGTATGGTGGAGAGACAACAGATATAAAGAAAAAAAACAAAACAGCAAGGCAGTGGGGGAAAGACTTGCTACAAGCTGTTTGCTGAGTGCTCATAGGCATGGCAGGTAGAGAACAGTAACTGGGAGAGTAGCATGCAAGAATCAGTAAAGTCCTGTGGGATGCTCGGAAAGAACATAAGAAGGTAGGAAACTGGCTGATGGTCAGGCAAGAAACCTCTTCACTACATCAGCAATCCAAGCTTACACTGATAGAAAGATGCAGCACTGTCATTAAGAGGGATCTAAACTTCTATTCCTCCGTTATTTACCAACTCTATGACTGTCACTGATTGCCACTATGAGCAGGAGAACAGGACAACCAAGGTTGCTCTCGTCTTGCACTGGGTTTCCAAGCATTTCTTTGCTGTTGTGGATGAAGCACAAGTTTGCAGTGCTCCATCAGTTATTTATTTGGACAATCTTATACTTCCCCTCTGAAAACAACAGCAACAATTTCCCAGGTACAGCTGGAGCTGTAATTTTTTCTTACTCTGATGCCTTCTTTCCTGGCAGATCTTGCTTCTTGCCATTATGCAGCTGTTAAGTGGGCATTTAGCACCAGCTTCTGTTAGGAGACAGAGGCCAAACAGTTTCTAGCCAGCCCCTGGCTCTGCAGGTGGACAAAAGCTCAAGTAGAGCTTAAGGAAGCCTGAGGAGCTGAAGATGGATGTTTCCAAATCCATCAGGGAGACACACTGCCATCTGCCTGCTCCCTTTAAAACTACTGTATGTTTTCCCGTTGCAGCTCGCTGCCAAAAGGAAGAAGGACGCTTTCCCTCCAGCACAGCTCCGTGTATAACCGTGACCCTCGTGATTACTTTGGGCTGAAGCACTCAAGGATGACAGCCCTACAGGGACATCCTCAAGAATGGGTGCTGCCTTGTCCCGTTTTATAGCCTTCACCCCCAGCAAAACTGAGCCTCACCACCATTTCCCAGCAAGTCTCCAAAGCACCTCACAATACTCAGTCCAGCGATTCAGTACTGACTGGGGCACATTCCAGGATTCCTGCCTCACATTTAGTTTGTTTCCCATCTAAAACATGCTAAAGGGCTTCTGGATCCTTTGCCATGTACAGTTTTACCCCTTGTTTTAATAAACGATTTTCAAGTGCTATAGTATTCACCAGATTTGATTTTTAACTTTCCAAGGACCCCTGCACCATTCAAAAGCACCGAGGTCATGGGCATAAATAAGTTAACTGTGACAAACAAAGCTGTCCTGACACAACCATGAAAAAGAATTCAGCTTTTTTCCAGCCATGGTGAATTTATCTCTGGAAGAATTAGGGCTGGTTTTCACACCTCCTAACCCACACCTCCCAAAAGGCACAGCCTGCTCATTTGTATGCAGCTGCCAGAGCAGTCCACTCCAGAAGCCTGGAGCTTCTTGTGTCCTGAGCCACAGGACAAAGAGAAAACTAAAGGACATTCTTGACCACTCTGCATCAAACTGCAGAAAACACTCCAAGCTGACTCGTGGGCCATGGTGCTCCATTTGGTTGCACAGTATTAGCACCATTTCTCAAGTCCCACTTCAGCGCCTTAAAAGAACATCAGCTGAAAACAGACCATGTGTTTTCCTAAAAATCACTTTTCCATTAAGCAGTAACTGGTGTTGCTGTAATAATGTTGTTTGGTTGTGAATGATAAAGGAGAAAAGGACACATAACAGCAAACTGGGAAGGGCGTCCCCAAACCAAGCAATGTCTCTCCCAGGCAATGCCTTTGTCTGCAGTGGTCAACAGCACAAATGAACATGAGAACCCTAATCTGTACAGCACAGTGATTAACCAGAGTGACAGTTTATGGACTGTTGTGCTCGATGCACTAAATTCTTGTTGGAGTTCGTTTTGTTGTACCTTCTGTGAAAGCACCTGAAACAACCAACCAGAATTTTCCGGTACTGGAAAACGTCTATGCACTGCCAAAAGCACAAAAAGCTTAAAAGGTAAAAAAAAAAAACCCAACTAAGATATACTCACTGAGAAGAGTCACACAAAAACTTTCTAAGAGTAAATGGCTTTAAAAACTCACCTCACTCCAGGAGAAAAAGGGATGGGAGAATTTGGAGCTGAATTTTAGATTCCCTAGATCATTCTCAGCTTCCTTCCCAACTTTTACAACATGTGTTTGCAACTCCTCAGGAAACTACGTTTCACAGCTCCCCCTGGTAATTAGCCCTCCACTTCTATATGCTGTTCTCATCTCTAGACCCAGAACAAGCCTTCAAGTAAAAAACTTAGCCTATAAATATCTCGGGACAACAGAATTTCACTTCCCATTCTTAGTACTTACCATAAAGCAGGAGTGCAGGGGAAAAGCTCAAGCTGCTGCTGAGCTTTCAAGTCTTACTCCACTTTTCCAGCCTTCTCTGTAAATTTCTTTCTACTCTAAAGGCTAATTTTGCTTTTGTATCGCAAGCAGTTGTGGAATAGCCCCATGACTCCCTTATTAAGATTTAGCACCCAAACCAGAAGTCTTCCCTTGTTGCAATAATGTGACCTTTAAATCTAAGCAGCAAGGTTAATACTGAGGCATTATTTCAGAATTCATCACTTGAACTGATGCAACTCGGACACTATCCCATTGCAGTGTGCTTATTTAAGCACTGCTTCCAGGGCTACAGTTTTTCAAATGCATTTATTCCTAATACTGTGCAAAGGAGAAGGGGGAGGGGAAGAAAAGGGGGGAGAGAGAGAGAAGGACAATACACCATTGTGATTTATCGTATAATAGATTGTCTGCAATAGTAGAGTGCTCTTTCTTAATCAAAGCTTTATTAAATTCTGGTAATAAAAGCCTAACTGTTTTCAGATGGGATAAAGGCAAAAAAGAATAGCACGTTCATTTCAGGAACGGTCACACCAGCTGTGTGTGACTGAGAATCCATGTTAAGGTCTTGAACACCCCTAGCCAGGTGGTTCAAGTGTTAAGCACAGCCTGCCATAGCAGGGTTGTACCCTGGCAATCACAGGGTCTCAGCCCTGTCTACGCATTATCAGACCCAACAAGCTTGCAAGGGAGAATAAGGTCATCTCTTCTGGACTACAGAAGTTTTCCAAGCCTTTGCCAACAGCATCATTGCTACCAGGTGCGTACGTAGTACAACAGCACCACAGGACAGACAGGTCCTAGCCCTACTCTCCAGTGATGCTGGAACAGAGCAATAAGCGCTGGTCGCTTATTGGAGAGGTTCCCCATTTCTTCCACTGTACCAAGCCCCAGGACAACCACTGTTCCCTAAATACTCAAAATAAGGGTCTAGTCTGGCTCCCTCAGCAGCTTGCTCCCTGGGACCTAGAGCACTCTCTCCCATAGATCTGGCTGTCCAGACCCATGGGACTCCAAGAATAATAGCTAGACATATAGGAATATAGCTAGACATATAGGACATACTACATTACTTCCTCTCTTTTCTAAGCAGTGCTCTTGGGGACTGAGGGAAGAGGGGATACCAAGGGAAAATGAGGTTCAACAGGATCATTCTGTCCAGCAGCACAGCACAGAAACGAAAGTCAGAAAGAATATGAAGAAGAAAAAAAACTTACTTGATTTCAGCAAAGCTGCCAGAGCCTCAATGGCTGCCCTGGGGAAAGAGAGACGGAGAAATAATGTCAATTTCTTGGGTAATTTTTGTAACCTTCATCTTCACAGTCTTCTGGGCCAGACTTCGCAGCTGGTCTAAATTGACAGCTTATGATGGACTTTGACAAAACCACAATGTTTTACACCAGCGGAGGACCCAGTCTCTGCAGCTGACTCAGTTAATTTTAAGAGACCATTAGCCCTCTAGCTTAGGTGTTATACTAATTTGCAGTGACCATTAAATTTAAAGCAACACCCACATATCCAAAGTAATGAAGCAAGTCTTTAAACTGTTGCCCCAGAGCTCTTTCTTTGTATCAGAGGCTTAAGCACATGCCCATTCCAGACACCAGTGCTTCTACCTACATCAGTAGATGATAACTTCTGCATCAAGCTGGGACATCCACATGAGCATTTCCAGCCAAATTCCACTCCCTTCTCCATTTTCCCAAAACAAGATTCACCCCCATCCTCACTCCTACCAGCTTTAACAGAAAACAAGACTTTTTTTTTTTTTTTTTTTTTAATTACAACAATGTCTTGTCGTTACAGTGGTGTGTGGAGGTCCTCACTCAGGTCAGGACTTGTAAGAAAGATACTAACACTGTGCAGTAAGACCACTTGCCCCATAGAGTTTAGAGAATAAGGAGGCAGAGGGGAAGAGATTCACCGAAAGATTTCTGTTGACCTTCTGTATCATTTCAGTGTGCAGGTAAGCCACTCAACCTGCCTGAGTCGGCATAGCACTGGTTTGAATGGGAGCTGGTCACTAACATTTCTAGCTTGAAAAGCTGAACTGAGACATCCTTGCTCCTCACCATCTTGAGGCAAGTTTCTTCCTCATGTGGTATAATCTCCATCCCACTAGCCCCACAAAAGATTTTCTTTTCCAGTCACGTTCTGTTGGAGCAAGAAGATCCATGTTCTAACCCGGCTTACTGCTGTGAAGTTTCAAGTGCCCACAGCTGATTAAGTAAATACAGCTCCAAAACCCGCCATGCCCAAGGATTCCTTAAAATGTAATCTCTTTACAAACCAATCCCCAAATAAAATCGTATTAACTTCCATACTGAGCCAATTATCATCCTTCAGCAAGAAGTAAATATTTCTTTGTCATCAAGCTGCTGTTCATTGTGTGTCCTAACAGCAGCTGAGACTAAGATAGATTCAAGAGCTGGTTCTTGCTGATGTTGGGTCGACATCCCTATCTAATGTCACTCTTTCATAATGAATCTGTTGGAGTTCAATAACAGCATTACAAACAAACTGCAAAAGAAATGCACACAAATGCAGACAGAACAGGAAATCAGTAGCTAAAAATATCACCAGTGGAAGCACAGTCATGCTCTCATTGCTTCTTTAACTCCACCTAAACAGCAATCATTCAGCTGGTGGGAGGAATACTGCCATCCACCAGCTATTTGGCATGCTCAGAAAAGGGATATACTACAGACACTGAGCACTCAGTCTTTCCCCGAGTTCCAAGTTTGGGACGAAGTGACTCTAAGCAAGTTGAAATTCTATCCAGAGCATCTCACAAAGCTCATGCTCAAGTAAGTATCCTGTAAAGGAGACTATGTGACATACCTGTGTTTGCAGGCTTAAGGTGATGTCTCAATCACATGCCACAACAGCAGAGCAACAAAGGACCAGAGTATTTCTTGCTCCAAGCAGGAGAGATCTAAGGATTTCCCGTAGGCATTTGGTTCATTTTGGGGGTGCTTACGACCTTTGCAGAGTTTCAGTAAGCTCCGTCACTGTCATAATATCAACACTGCCAGCAAACCTCCCATCAACCAAGCAATCAGCAAATCTGGATTCTCCAATACTTTTCTGGGGGACTGTAAACCACACTGTATACACAGAGAACTTCATTCATCATCAGAGGACCTCAGCCCTCCCAAACTATGTTCTTAGATAGTGTAATCTCCTATTTGCCCCAGAAGACCTTAACTCCCCCCAGCCACATCCCAGCAGATCCTTCAACAGCCTTAACTGCCCCAGTCACTTTTCTTCTCCAGGCTTGGAGGTAACCGGTCTGCTCTTTGTGCTTTTGATGTCACCTGGTAGAACAGGTTTGCAATTACTGTGCTTGCAAAGCTGAGAAACCCAAGACTACCATAAAGATGTAAGTAAATCCACCCAGATGGTACTTGTGGGATGGAAAGTGTCCTGAAAAAAAATAAAATAAAGGTGGTATAACTCAGATCCCAGCACCACCACTTAGCAGAATCAGAAATTTTCACAATTGCCACCTACTTCTGAAGCAACATTACAGACCTGCAGCTGTACCCCGCTGGATTTCCCACATCCCAGGCTAATAGCCTAGACACATCCTCATCTCAGTCTGTGCCTGTACTGCAATAAAATAAAGTGGAACCAAACTAGTACATTTCAATCTCTTCAAGTACTACAGTTCATCACGAGGGTTTTGGCATTGGCGATATGCAGTGTTCTGTGTGTCTTACAGCGTGTACTCTACAGTTTGTCATAAGCAGGTATAGACCCAGTAGACTGACCTCAATAGTATGTATTGCTTTAGAACAAATTTTGAATGAAAAAAAAAAAGTTAAAAGCATGAAGGTAAACTACAAGTCAGATAAAATAGTTTTAAGGGATAAAAAGGACTTACTAAGAGTAGACCAAACCAGCCTAACTTGATATCTTTCTTTCATAAGATAACTGGTTTTTCTAGACAAGAGATATGTGGTAGATCTAATTTATCTGTACTTTAATAAAGCATTTGATATGGAAATTATTAGCCAAGCTGGAGAACATGGGGATTAGCGCAAGAAGTGCAACATGGCAAAGGAACTGGTTAGAGAGACAATGACGGGAGTTGTGCCAAAAGAGGAATTATTAGTCTGAAGGGAAGTTATGTGTGGAAGTCCTCAAGGATGTTTTGAGACTGATCTTATTTTATCTTTTCATTAATGACCTTATCCCAAAAAGTCAGAGTATACTAACAAAATCTGCTGACCATGTGAAGTCAGGAGCTACTGCCAGTAGGGGAGAGTTTGGAATATCTTTCAGAAGTAACAGGATGTTCTTGAGTTCTGAAGCGACAGAAGTGTGATGAAACGTAATAGTCAAAGTGCAAGGTCACACATTTAGGGTTTAATAAGAATTGCTCTTATGAGCAGGGGCTCATAATTTGGAAATGAGTAGAAGGACACCCTGGATATATGAGCCCATTAGAGGCTGAGGACAAGCATGACCCAGCAGGGTGACAAAACTGTGAAAAGGACAGATCAGGTCTCAGGAAAGCCACTGCCAGTGGAGAAGGGAAAACATGAATGTTTTCAGACAAGGCTTCACCTGAAGAGCTGTGTGCAGTACTTAGAAGGAACCATGCAGAAAAGTGCTAAGGAAATCATTATGGTAACAGAGACGTATCTCATGAGGAGTCTTAAAGATCACAGTTTTGTCACCTTAGCAAAGTGATGGTTAAGAGGTGACTTGATCGTTCTCAGTAGGCACACTGGGTGGGGGAGAAGTAAACACTGAGGAAGGCAGAGAGCTACTTAAGCTAAAGAACAAAGCTGGCACAAGGACAAATGGATATAAAATGGCCATGAATAAATTTCAATTGGAAATTAAAAGGATGGTTTTTAAGCACTGGAAAATGAAGCTCTGAAACATCCTCTTGGCAGCCGATGGGACAAACAACCTAATGACTTTGAAAAGGGAGCCTGAATTGCTTATAATGGGACTGTTATAGCCCCAGATGCCAACAAGGAAAGGGTCTGAAAAAAGTGACCCTGGAATGACTGTAGTCCTATATCCCTACATTTTAACTGTAGATAAAAATGGAAGTGAAATGAGAAACAGGCATTCTAAGCACAAAGTTAATTAGCCAGGCCGTAACAGAGCAACTTCACCGGCTAAGCTGAAAGTCCAGATAGTCTAGTATCCTGTGGCCAACAGTGGCCAAGAGAGGAGTATAAGACCACAGCAAACACAGTGCTACAACTTCCAGAACAGACTCAGACTCCAGCAATTTGCAGTCCAGAGATTTCATAAGCTAGCAATGGGGCCTTGGGGAGGCTTTTTAGCTCTTAGCTTATTTTACTTCCATATATTTGCCTAACCACTTTTGAACTTTGCAAACTCTTAGCATCCACAATTATCCTGGGAAAGGACTTCACACCTACACCGTGTAAAGAATTATCTAACTGCATTTCTTTTAAGTTTGGACTTTAAATCAGCATTGTAATTTACACTTTAACTCAGCTGTCAACGAGTATCCCCAGAATATTACCTATCTTTGATGCTGAACAAATTCAAACATACAAAACATCCTATGGGAAACAAAAGAGGCCATAGAAGAGAATGCAGAATGGACTTTCACCAAGAACAGCAGCAAGCCGATGGATGCATCGGTAGGCTTACAGCAAGCCAGGCAAACGGTGTTTGCAATATCAACACCTCTTAATGCCATATGGCAAACCAACAGCATGTTTTCTGGCATCAGAAGATATAATGAGATGAGTAAGCC
The DNA here is from genome assembly GCA_008658365.1 of Alca torda. Classification (NCBI taxonomy): domain Eukaryota; kingdom Metazoa; phylum Chordata; class Aves; order Charadriiformes; family Alcidae; genus Alca; species Alca torda. The sequence continues at coordinate 35,677,017 of CM018083.1, forward strand.
TGGGACAGGAAGGCGGAGAGAAAGGAGATAAATTGTGCATGAGAGCAAAGGAGGGGAGGGGGAGGGGGGAGATAGGAACAGGAGGAAAAGTTTAAGAGCACGAGAAATATGACTTGATAAGCCATATGCTAGACCAGAGAATTTGATAGTGTGCCCAGTGCAGAACTCTGCATTTGTCTGAAGAAGGAAGGGGCAGGGGAAGAAATCATTAAAAAACCTGCCAAACCTGTCCAGATGCCTTCCTCTGATTTTCTGTTCTTTGTGGTAGTGCGTTAGTAAAATCTTAGCTGTTTTGTCAATCCCAGTGTATCTCAAGGGAGACTCATTTATATATTTCAAAAAAAGGATGTATAAATAAAGTTGCCCTATCTTAAAAGGCATAATAAATGCTGCTCCGTGATCAGAAAACATTCGAAACTCCCTGTAGCAGCAGTCGAGACAGCCACTCTGAAGAATGGAAATCTTTGAAGTGCTTCCAAGTCAGCAGCTTGGATATCAGGGCAGGAGTACAACTAGCAGACAGATAGACAAACGCAACTTCCAGATCCTGTGCTTAGGAACCAGGAGCAACAACAAAGAAAAACTCTGCTTCCCAAGCCAAAGCACAATTGGATGAGCCAGTAGAACTGGGCTGCTAAAAAGCCTAGACAAAAGTCTTATGCCTAGGTCACCCTGTCACATCTGAGCTACCAGGACAGTGTTAGCTGGAAATCACCGCAGACAGAGGAGACTGAAAGCTGGGATCTCTTAGGTTTTCCTTTTGCATTCTGATCTCATCTCACACATTGTAGCACTGGGCAGTATGATAGGCAATTCTGTGCCTCTGTTTGTCTCTGGAACAGATAATTTATTTCTGTTCCACCCCAGTATTAAAAAAAAAAACCAAAAAACCCCACAAACTAAAACAAAAACCACCTCACTACAGAAGAGATGCATGGTGGACTACATGAAAGGATTTTAAGACTCATAAGACACACTGACATTGGTACAGACCTGTTGAGGACTAGCTTTGACAGGGAACAGCAGAGAAGCTAAAGACTGAACAAAGAAGTGATCCAAAAGGGCTCTACAAATCAGCCCACAAGTAACTGAACCAACTTTCCTTCTCCTGCAAGATTGTACCTTTCACATGCTTAAACACAAAACATCCTCTTCAAATTATTGAATGAAAGATAATGACTTGGTGCTTCATTAAATACCTCTTCAACTTGATGCCTGATCTAATTCCCAAAGGCAATCACACCTGGATAATAGAGATGTAAAGCACTATTTTTGTAGAAATGTAAGAAAAGGTTCTGCCCCTGCCTGGCAACCCATATTGCTTCAGCTCATGCTCCCTCTTTTTGCCCTTCACCCTGCTGTTTCACAGTATACTCACTTGTTGTTGTCATGTTTATTTATATCACAAGCAGCACGGGGCAGGGACCATGCAATATATATTTGTACAGCATCGAGCACAATGGGAACCCTGACTGAGGGCTCGAAGTATTACAGTTTACAGGCTTAAAGCCCCTAAGCTTCCATAGCCCTTGTCTCGGGGAGGAATTAAGTGCCCTTGAGTGTACATATTGTCTGGCTGCATTTTGCCTCCAGCCCCTGGGACTCATACTTAACTCCTGGAGTTTATTCAGTCACAGAGCAACTCACTCAAAAGACAATTTCACATTTGACAGCTGAGAGACATTTAGAAACAACATGTAGGCACCACGGCAATAGGTGCTTTATAAATCCTACCAGAAGGTAGATCTCATCCCAGACAGATGCCTTGAATAGTCATTTCCCTCATGGCCCAGAAATACACGTCCTAAATATGCAGGCACTTGCACAGCGATTTGTTTTGTTTTAAAGGCTTAAAACCAGCAGCTTCACAAGTCTTGGAAATATGGGTGGGCAAAAGCTGCTTATGCTGCTGGCGTTTTCATATCACTGCTGATCTAGGACTTACACAAAAACACCCATCAGCATGTCCACTTTAATTCCAGCTTGGTAGCTAGGCATTAAAACTTATGCTAAAGGCAAAGCCTGCTCACAGTCTGCAGTGTCCCACACACTGCCAACAGGTGGAGTTTAGAGGTCCAGCTGTTGTGCACAGATGTGCTTTCAGTGTAATGCTGAAGGAAAGGGAATAAAAAAAATACAAGTAATGACACACTCTTTTTCTAATGGTTACTTCAATTCCAGTGACCAGCTTGTTTTCCTGGAAAAGCACATGCTGTCTTTAATACAAATACACACCTTCTATGGAACTCTGTGATGCAGTTCATTTTGCTGAATAGAATTAGTGAGCAAACAAAAAAAGCACAGAAGTTACATGCATGCTGAACAGTATTTCCTCCCCACCTTTAAAGATTTCTATATGTGTTAACAGTTAGAAGAAGGTTGTGAGGGGAAAAAAAAGCATGCACAGGCACCAAAGTCAATGCTAATAGCCAACAAAACAGCAAAGGAAATGATGATTCCCTGCTTTTTAACACTACAACAGATCCAGGAATTAATTTTCTCCTATCTTGCACTTTGGTGAGTTGAAGTCAACGTGTTCTCCAAAAGACATGCTGCCACTTACAGAGAAGTTTAGTGGTGATGCAGAAGCCCCAGTGAGGTCCTCTCTTGTGCTCATGGCTAATACAACGAATATATCTCAGTTCCCAGGTTCGGCTCAAAGCCTTCACTGTGGCATCTTCCAAACACCTCTGCCTGCCCTGGAGCCTGTTAGGTTAAATCAGTGAAAAGGGACAGCCCTCCAGCCTCTTTCATCTCTACCTCCCAGAAAGAAGAGTCACTCCAGGGTTCTCCTCCAGACATCCTGAGAAGTATCCTACCCCTCCCCCCTCATGTACAACAAGTACAGAAGGAGAGACAACTGTATCCTAAAAATTCAACCTATTCTTTACAGCTCTAAATTAAATTAGCTCCAAAGTAACAAAGAAGAACAAGGTACAGGAAATACACTTAAATCCTTGCCAAAGAAATGCCCAGGCATTTCTTGCAGCGTGGTGCAGAGCTGGCACTGCTTCCTCAGGCAGAAGCCATACCTCAGAAGATTTCCCATTCCTGTCAACTCCCTCTCTAGGGTCAGATGTCATCAATATGGCTGAGGCAGGCAGTGACAGCTTGTCATTCCCATCAAGATGAAGGGGCTGGAAGGATCACAATCAGACAGGATTCTTAACAGATTTATCACCCAGGCAGTTCCAGGCTGTCAGTGTGAGAATCCAGCTCCCCCACCCAAGGGACATACATAGACGGACTGAGAAAGGGGCTTGATGCTGTCCTTGGTTGATTAAGAGGAGCGATAAGGATACTCATCAAGGCCACATCTGATAACAAGCACCAGCACAGCCCTACAAAACATCTCATACACAATTAAAACATGTCAGCAAGTGGGGTTAAATCCCCCTCCTTTCCCCAGACAGCTGTCTTCCAATTCGGTTACTAGTAGGAAAGAGCCCAGTGGTCTGTTGGCTCACTCCTTAGTTGTCAATTTATTTGGAGCTTATCCATTCACCGTAACCGGCAGCTTTTGCTCTGGAGAGGCCAGGGATTGACAAGCACGTAGTGCTCACAGTGAGGTAGGTGCTCAGCATACGGGGGAGAGACCCAGCCCCATTCTGCTCGCTTCTGGATCATTCTGCCTCGAACTTTTCTGAGTGCTGTGTACGCCCAGAGCAAGAGCAAGGAGAGGGACACAGTCCCCATTCCTGGCAAACCCCTGCTTACTGCACAATGAAGCTGACAGGCACTGCTTGGTGACATACCCAGGAACCCTGGGCTCAAATCTCAGCAGGGCAACTATGACTTCTGCCCTTAAGAGAAACTGAATTGCAGATACTTTGCTACTGGGGAGTCTGATGGTGAACTATAACAGGGAAGCTAGAGCTTGGGGGTACCCAGGACTTTACAATGCCAGAAAATGAGCCTGCACTTATATTATATTGCCTGCAAACAACTGCAAGATTTTTATTTTATGGATACTATCAATTGCTGGCAGTGAGATATCCAAGGGCAGATTGTGTTGCCAACACTCCAGGTAGTGAGGTATCCAACATGTCACCGCTAGCGCCCAGAGCTATTCGGGAGCACAAAAGGGAGGCTGGTTTCAAAGTAATCAAGGCTAAGAGCTGTAGTTCTCCTTGACTACTGGTTAGTACAAACCACCTCTAAGGCAGCAGTAATCTCAGGGTACAACATCGTTAAAGAGCACTGTGTAACAAAAGGTGCTCTTGAGCTGTAAAGCAGCAGTGTTTGAACCTAACAGCCTTTACTGCGTGTAACTAGGCTGCTGCTGCGACAGATGGGAAATCTGAGTTTTCATTTCAGCCCTTCTTGTAGTTTCACTGCTTCAGATTTTGATACTTGTTTTGTTTGGGCTTCTTGTTTGGTTGGTCTTTTTAACTGAAGAAATAAATGTCTTTCAGGGAAACTAATTTTAAAAATGTGTACAATTTAAGAGACTTGAAAAGAATATGAAATACGAAGCTGAAGGAAACACCATCTTCCTCGATCTCTACCAAGAAACAAGGGTGACTTGTGTGGCAGCCTTTTCTTTAGGAAAAAGTCAGATGCTTCAGAACAGAAGAAGGAATGACTGATATTGAACACAAGATGAAAAACTGTGTTTATTCTTTTTAATCTAATGGTACTGTTTCCATATTACACGGCTCCAGAAATAGATCCATCAGTTTGATTTTATATGGCACTTCACTTTCCCCTCTGGTCCTATTCAGATGAAGCACATCCATAAAGTCCAGCCAAAGGAAAATAAAAAACCTCTAGGGAAGAGACCTGGCTTGCAGAATTTCTTTGAATACGCCAGAGCAAGAAGCTGTTTCACGCAAGCATAGCTACTGGAATCATTCTCCCTGTGCTGCGTGACAAGATGCAACTTGGGTGGCTGTGAAGTGGCAATGACATCGTAACGCAGCACTATTGCCCAACTCAGTTCTGCCTGTTGGTGTGTCCAGTTACAGCCTGCCTGTAGTACTAAGGCCGTGTTTGAATGTGTGAGTAGCTGTTTACACATCAGCTGCAGCACTGACAGCACCGTGTTAGATCCACATTTGCAGTAGGGAGCAAGTGGAAAAAGCTACTGATGTCAGTTAATCTTCTTGCCTGCAGCACTTTCCCATCAGTCTCCATGTGCCCCCCAAGTAGGTAAGCATCATTTCCTTTGTTATGCACACAGGTTAGGCAGTTTCTATATATTGCTCTTACCTAAATCCCAAAGGATGGTGGTCAAAGTTAGAGCTGCCTGAACTGCTCACGTGCAAGTGGAATTTCAACAAAATATATAGAAGAAAATATGCAGAAGCCATCACTAATTTCTCCTGTTTTCCAGATACCACCACTTCTCATGTCTTCCGATGACTGTTCCCTCACATACATACTTAGCCCTTCAGCACTGAATTTACTGTGAATTATGCACTTTACAGTTTGATGGTCGTTAACTGATGCTGCTGAATATGATCATGCTTGGAAATACTGGGGTATTTGTAAGCTCTGTGTGTGTACACAATACTAAGCTTAACTGGTGCTATTACGTCAGTCTTAAATTGAGAACAATGCATAAACACACTTGAGAAACACAAAGTAACGGATTCACATTTGGCATCTTGACCTGAATTTAAAAGTCATTTTTTATGTCTAAACATGCAGCTAGCACTCAGCAGGATATTTGAAAGCCCCTTTGTATACTAAGGTCAGAAATACCTTTTAAGTATACGAGTTAGGCCTTCAACCCGCTGAGAGGCTTTCTGTTACAATTACATTCCCTTTCATCTTCACGCATCTAAATACCTCTGAAAATCCAGACAATTATTCAGAAAACTTAGTCCTCATTAACCTAAGTCCCTCCAGTCAACACCAATAGCCAGGTTATAAGAAAGTTTTCGTAGCTGTCTTGTATGCAAAAGAAATGCCAGTTTTACCCACTGTGTGTTGTTGAAACAGAGGACTGCAAAACACATGTAGAACAGTGCTGGAAACATAGTACTGACTAGTTTTGCAATGGGCAAGTACAGTAAGCGTGAAGTCTTTGGGAAAAATAGATGTTGAAATTGCAAGGCAGGGAGGAAATCTTATTAACTTGCCTGGATTTTTAATAAAGGTTTAGTAGAAAAAAAAAAAAGCCATCCTGCTATTCGCCTCCCCCTGCCATTCTGTGGTTTGTTTTGCTTGAGAGGCAGGAGAGGGAAATGGGGATACTGCTGTATTGTGTAGTATACACACAGAGACACATCTTTGCAGGAAAAAGAGCCAAGTTGTGGAAACTGAACAGCTTTCACACTGCTCTGCAGCAGCTTTCTGGACATGAGATCCCCAAACTGCGATAGGAGAGGCAGAAGAGTTATCTGAGGACATGCGGTCAGGTTCAAACTAAATAGGATGGATATTGCAAGTGAGGATGCATCTTCTGCAGAAGCTGTCTGTGCAAGCAGGCTGAGACACCATCACAAAGGGCCACAGCCTCAAACACAGCAGCAGATGTACCACCACTCCAACACCTGCTGTCGATTTGTCCTTACCCCTGCAGCTCAGGCAGGACAGAACACCTTACTGCAGGGAGGGCAACCTTACAGGTTGAAGCTCTCTGCAACCACAGTACCTCAAGATATTTAGTATGTCAAAAACCAACAATGGTCTACGTAAGATGGCAATGGGAATGACATTGGTAGGGGTCCTATGAAAGAGAAGTGTGTTTAGTTTAGTAGTAGGTTCAAGAGTCAGAGAGACTGTATTCTGCAAGCTCACCCATGTTGATTTCCATATAGCACTTTGCCCATGATGGCTGAGATTCAATATGCAGGATGCATTAGGACTTTGGGAGGATGAGTGGAGAGACTGTACTACCAGGGGCAGCCAAAGCACAGCCTCAAGTTTCATCCCCACATCTACACACAAGGAGATTTGAGAGCTGGCAGTATGCACTAGACTTCTATGCAACATAGGTCACTACAGCATCACGGAGCTTGCAAGGCTGGTTGAAAGCCAGCATCTAGCTGTTGTGGCTGATCCAGCCAACAGCAGACTAAGGATTTTTTTTTTTTTTTTTCAGTTACATGTGTATAATTCCTTATTGAGCAATAATCTGGTCACATCTTTGTGCTGCTGCCTGTTCTTTGCAACATTTAGCAAGAGGATTTAGAAGGAAGAAAAAGTGAGTAACAAGCCAAAACGCAGCAAATACTGGGTCAAGTTCTCCTGGTATTTGCTGTTTGAAATCTGCAATGTCACACTGGCATTACTGCTTCAAAAAGCCCCTGCAGTTGTTTGCAGAAGCCTAAGTAGAAGTTAGTTAATTTTTTCCTCTCTCTTTCATTGGAAAGCTTCCATCTGATATAATCAAGCCAAACTCTGGGATTTGAAAACAGACCATATCAAAGCTAAGGCTGGTAGAACTTGAGCTGTAAATATAAGAATGAAGCAATGGGGATAAATAATTAAGAAGCACAGTAAAAGTTATGAGCATTATCAGGATGGTTCTTCCACGTGCTCTTGTTTTTTTCTGCATAGAAAAATCTGGAAGGTGGTGAAAGCTGGAATAACCTCAAATATGTAAGTGTGATTTAAAACAGTGAAAAATAAGAAGGAAATGAAGCCTTTGAGTAGACGGTGAGAGCTATTGTGCCATCACAATGTATGTCCTATGCTCCACACATGGCCCAAATTATACCCATTTAACACAGGAGAGGAAAGAAATACACAGAGTAGATATGCCAAAGATGTGGGATGATTGTCTCTTCTCTGTTGTGCAATAGTCTGGCTGTTGCTGCAGCCTGACAGTAAAAAGCTCGGTCTCAAAGCCATGACCTTTCCAAGGTTCACACTTCAAGGGGAGTTTCCATTCCCAACCCCAGAGCTGCAGTTGTATTGGGAGCCAGCAGCCCTGGTCTTCCTCACCCGCCACTTCCTCAAGTTTTCAGGTTCTCCCCTCCATGTTCCAAGCCCTGTCTCTGAACACATCCCAGAGCAGCTCAACTCTGGGTTTATTTACAGATTTTCCTGGCATTGCTGCCATTCCAAGTGTTGCCCTGCAGATAAAGAGACCGAGAAGAGCCCTGCCAGCGTTAGCAAGCCAGAGACCTGGGCTGCATCTGTAGCATTGCTGTTACAAAACCTTCTTTCCCTAACAAAACTTATTTCACCTGCACTTGGTAAACACTAGTATTTAAGATTTCCCTTTTATTCTCTATAATCAGTGTTCGATAACTACCCAAAATGGCCTGAAAGATTGTGAAGACTTTGGAGCTTGCTCTCTCTCTCCTGCCCTCTGGACACGAGTTGGTTGTGTTGCATCTGTATTGCTAAAACCAGCTACCCCACTGCTGCTACAGCTGGGGTGGCTCCTACAGCGCTATCAGGACAGGGAATCCTAGCCTAGAAAGGCTGTTACTAAGGGCTTTGACACTGTGTCACATAACGCTCCTCAGGGCATGTCTAATCACTGTTGTGCTTTAAAACCACTGATAGCTCTAGAAACCGGCTTACACTTCACCTGCCAGCATTGCCAGCACTGGTGGAGCTGGAAAAAAAAAGCCACAGCAACCCCAGGAAATTCTTAGGGCTGTTTTCCTCGTGGGGACAGCACCTACTCAGGGCCAGCATTGTGCAAAATTGTTGCTGTAGAAGCTCTACACTGAGGCTTCCTTTCATTGTTGTTGCCATCAAGTTCCCCTTGACTACATTTGGCCTGAAAGCTTTTGTGGGGAGGATTTTACAGCTGCTTTCTACCCCCTTCATAGCGGTAACAGGCTTCTGGGTGGGAGGAGAAATGGCAATAAATCAAGCGAAAGGCAAAGGAGAGGAGATTCCTGGGCTCTCATATGCGCTGACACACAAGTGAGTGCCCTCAGATTTATCTACTCGCTCTCTGGCTTCTATCAGAGATTCACGTCACTACCCAACTCAATGATTTCTGAGGGGGGATTCTTTCTTTGTCTCCTTGACACAGGAAAAAGGATGCAGGCAAACAGGCAGGGTGGGCACCTGCTCATCACCTTTACAAGCAAATTCAGACAGACTTTGCTTAGAAATCCCTTCCCTCCAGTCCCCGTCCCCCAGGGCTGTCTGTCTGATGCTTTCTCAAAGCTTTGGCACTTAACGTCCACCTCAAACATGCTTACAAGGTCACACAACCATGTTGCTCAACTCTCTCCTCACTCTGCCAGCTCCACATTCACCCCATAGTCCACTGCATCCTGCCTGAGCATAAAACCTTTCACAAATGCACTACTGCTTTTCTCTCCCATTTCTCATTTTCCCCCCCTTTATCTCTGTCCTCACTGAATGCCTCGGACAGAACTGACTGTACCCTCACTACCCTTAGGAGGCATTAGAAAGGTGCCATTTTAAGTGTATGAATTGAGCATATGAAAAGTCTGATCTCAGGTGACTTGCCCACAGTAACACACCATGACTCAGATTAGCAGTTCAGATATGAGAAATCTTTTGGCTTCTACCATTAGACTTTTTGACTTCTTTACTCCTATAGCCCTACCACCACTGGTGAAAGCCTTCTCTCTGTACCTCCAGATCAGGACCAGCTTGGCCAGTCATCTCACAGATCATCCATCAACTTCAGAAATCATCCCAAACCTGTCATTTCATCCTAGATTGCAAAATAGTTTGTAATCCTTCTTGCTCTGCTCTCATTTTTTTTTTTTTCATTTGATTTATTGCACTCTGTTCCTTCTGTGTTATTTACAAAGTGCCTAGCATAACCAGTATACACCAGTCTTGACCTGTCCTTCTATGGGACCATCATACTCAGCCACAAGGAACATTGTTAACATTAACAACTCATTTAACTCTGGGAAACACTCAGAGATGCAACTGATGTATGAAATCAAGTCCTACCTCCCATTTCAATAGGAGTGACATTGTTTTCCCCAGCTACGTGGGAGATACACCTCAGAGAGCTTCTAAGAGACAATGCAATTGCAATGCAATGAGGCACCCAAATATTAGCTTTAATCTAGTTAGCACAAAGACCAACAGTGAGACAGATATGGCAACATGAACAATAATCCTTCACTGGATAATATGTCCTAAGAAGCTTGGGTAGCCCACACTGAAGGCCCTGCTACAAGACTTGACAGTTGTTAGCAGAATGAGGTAAATTAAAGCTAGGGCAGAGAGGCTATCCCACCCAACAAGCACTGAGTTGCTTGCGGTATAGACATACCCAAAGCCATCATGTGAGGTCAGCCACGAATTGCATCTGCCATAGCCACTGGGTGTGAAGAGTCAAGAACTTGAGAACAGCAGCGACTTGCCCTCATACCGTCTTTCCAAATATAACCTGCTAGCTCACCAACGGGGAAGAAATAATGGACAAGCAAAGAAAGGCCTTCAGTTGAAAGCATTGTTTCTTTTTCAAACTGTTACTTCTACCTGAAATACAGGTAAACCATAAGTTAGACCTAAAAGAAAAAAGTAAACATCTCTTTCAAAATAAGTCTCACTAAGTCTGTCCATTTATAAACCAATTACTGCCTTCTCATGACATATCATGTTAAGCTTAGAAGTGGATTTCTCTTTATATAGTGTTCATTCGCTAATTTTTTTTTTACACCACAGAAATAGGTGCATCTGTGCTTAATCTTGCCGTACCAGAGGCTACCAAGAGATGGCACCAGGGTTTCTGTATGCAACATGTTTGTCTGGCCATCTGGAACAACCTTGGTGTATGGTATTCCTCTCTGCCTCATCAATTCTTCATCTATTTTCAAATCTCATCTAAAAGTATCTCTTTTCTCACTTGCCTCTACCTCTGAATTTTTCAATTTCTCTCTTCTGCTGCTATTAACGGTACAATGCCAGTAAAGTATAATTCTACAATGCAACTCTATTTACTCTGCAAAGCAGCACTGAGATACCATCAGTCTGAAATGATATTTTATAACTTATTATTAATATTAGAACAGGTCATTCTTTGCGAGAAACCACACAGACCGTAAAGAGAATGGAGGAGAAGGAAGTGCACAGAGCTGGGACACCTTTGGCTCCAAGATCATTTCTTCCATTACAACGGCTCATTGTATTAAATTTGAACACTAGGGTTCATTTACTCATCTCAGTGATGTACCCATCTCTGCTCCATGTTATCCAAAATATTAGTCAAGTTAAGAAGACACTTGATATAAACAAGAGTTTTAAAGACAACCCTTTTCCCCTTGTTACTGGCATCATCTCGTTCAGAATAGTATTTACCAGTTTTATTTAGCAGGAATTCTAGGCTAAATCCCATGTAGATCAAGGCCAGATGGGAAGCATGTCATTTAGTTGTGACATAGCTCAAAAGAAATTTCAGCCCCTCCTGTGTATTTTCTACAGGGATCAAATGAACCAAATAGCAATCTGAGAATAAGCAGGCACTAAACATTGATTAATTCTGACCACATTCCAACAGAATCATGTGTTAGCTTCCAATTAAATATACAAACTGCTCAACACGATTAATGGTAAAACACAAACTAACAAGAGGAATTAAGGATGATTTGCTTTTGATCTCCTATCAGGAATCATTGCCAAATGAACAAAGACATAAAGCTGTATGTGAAGCATTCCTCAAAAAGAACCAATCACTACAGCTACCATATCAAGTTGCAGAGAAGCTAATCACCATGTTGGTGCGTTGAGTTTCTTCTCATTCTCAAAATATGGGCTGGCAATGGACATGCAACATGTTCTTCTATTCAAGCAGAGGACAGCTGAAAGTTCAGGACAATCCAGAAAGTGAAATTGCAGCAAATGTATCTGGTGGTCTACCAGCAAGAAGTTATCCGCAATTAAGGCTGAGGAAACCAACTGCCTGCACTAGGTCCAGGATGCATTTGCAATTGGATCTCTTCCATGTGTCTCTCCATCATTCTTAACAGAAGAGATAATTCTAGTATTCAGGTCATCCCTGCTACGTGTCTCCTCTCTTTGTGTCTAACAGACATAGCCCACTGCCATCCTGATTTCTTCCATTGTTAAGGTCACAGGAGATCACTTTTACAAGCATTTGTTGATGTGGCAACTTGGTCACTTTTCAACACTACAGGCTCAACACTTATATTTTATCTTGCATCAAAAGCACCAGTTCCAAGATGAGAAAACAGAATCTCAGTTGTGTGGAAACAAAATAGGTTTTATAGAAAAGCAGAATAATATATATATATTCAAAACCTATTTTGAAGCAATATACATCCTCTTAATTTATACCTTCAGCATTTCCAGGGCCTTCGTATTCTCCTTGGTCAATCTGACTCAATGTCCGATGAAATACAGACCCATCACATTTGGGCTTTTAGCTCCAGATGTGCTCCCTTAACCACCTTGACATTCCTCTCTTCACTTGCATGAGCTCTGCTCTCAGTACTCCAGTAAAAGTCTTCCTCTCGGCTCACATTGTGACAGAAGCATGCGATACAGGAATCACTTCCTGACCACAGCAACAGTGTCATGATTATTCTTGCATGTTTCAGATTAATGAGTCTCTCCCCAGCTCAAATCACCCCTGAGCACACATCACCAAAAGACAAGACACATGAGGTGTTCTCATTTGCTCCTGGGTTTTGAGCTCTAACAGTAGTTGGAGAGGACTGCATTTTCCAACTCTCTTTCAGCAACTATCTACCTGACCCAGCCTTCAATGCCCATCATGCAACTTCCAAGTTACTCACTTCCAACTCATCCTCCAGCTGGAGGGAAATAAACACTTCCAAGCCACCTCAAGTTTCTAGAGGCAAACGTTTGATACAGGTGAACAGAAATTCCTTCTTTTTTCCTTTAGTATGGAGCCCAGATATCCACCTCAGATGGAATATAGTTACATGAGAGGATTGCCTCCCTTTAATAGAAAGGGAGATTATTGGCAAGCATTTGAGGAGCTGGGACCATCCAATAAGCACCAAACATATGAAGAATTGTGATTAAATGTCAGAAGTAGGCAATGCTGGACACGAGCAAAGGCAGATAATTTCTGCATGTCACATTTTCTACTGAATTAATTTGGCACCATTCCCAGACCTTTTTTATTCACTTTCCACTTTTAATTAAGTAGTCAAACTTTACTGGAACATCCCAGTGCAGAAAGCCAAGTTTTGTGAATATTCACAAAAAGAGAGTTTTTTACTCTGATGAATACTCATTCTTGTTGCAGTCTCTCATATGAGGTTTATCTGATCATTTAGCATTAGCCAGCTCCGCTCAGTGTGGTAAATAGGTGTACTCACAAAGAGCTCTGAGAAACAAAGACATTTTGAAAGACTCTCTAAATTGCTTTTAATAAAACCGCAGAAAGAAGACTGCCTGTCAACCTTTTAACACCAGAAAGAGATAACGTAATGGAGAGAACAACTCAGACACAAATCACATCATCATTTGACATTTTCTAAAACATGGGTCTTCCTCCTATGAAAGAATCGTAAGTTCTGGATTTTTGTTTTCGCTCACTTTGATAGTCTACCTTCAACTCAATGAGTCCTAGAGAAGAGGCTTGCACAACACGTCGTCACAGACAACATACAGCCTTCAAAGCCATCAGCCTGGGGAGGTTATCTGATGCTTGGCCACCTGCAGACAGAGTCATACAGAAGAGACCCAGCTCCTAGTTGGGCACAGAGCAAACATCTGCTATTGTCACATTCCACATCCATCTGCCCACAACACACCCCAATATCTCCTAGAACAAGTAAGTTGGGAGAGCGAGCAAGGGTGTTGAAGGGGACGTGAGAAAGAAGTAGGAGAGTAGAAGATATAGAACATATGGGGAATAAGCAAGGTGGAAGGTGAAAGGAGCAGCGGTCATTACACTCCGTGGGACATCAGGGATGTTGCATTAGAGAAGGTGTTGATGGAGTGAAGATTTGAGCATCCCACACACACTCGTATCAGATATCCCAGCTACTGACATAAACAGAACTGAGAAAAACAAAACATCAGCTGGCTTTATTTTAAACTCTCCCAATAGAAGGTATCAGAAAACTGTCTGCAGCACAGCATCATGAGAGATGGGCAAGACAGTCTCCATCTCACTTGGATTTCACAATGCTTAACTCAAGAATTCTCTAAACCTCAGCGAGTTTCACATATTTTCATATGGCTTTTACTTCACATATGGATAGCCCTGGAGAGGTCCACACAGCTATGGCACCAGCAACCTGCAGATCTCAAATGCCTAACTAAGACCAATAAAGTCCATGAGTCACAGTCTCAGGGGAATCAGAGCTACTTGGCACGCACCCAGAGAAGGTCAATTGGAGCATGGGAGACTATTTCTAAATAACCCAGAGCTTTGCCACTGGGAAAAATAAATAGAACTATGTATCTTGTTTCCACATCTTAGCTGGCTAAATAAATAGCTCTCACAGTGCACTCTCCAGGGCAGATTCTTAAAGTGACCTTGCTCCTGCTGCTGCCCAGGACAGGAGTATGCGGGTGTATCCACAAGAGAAGTGGTGCATTTTCGATGCTGCATTCCTGGCAGCTGATCAAAGAACAAGGGTAATCTCAGCCCCCACAGTTGCCGGCTGTTCCTTCCCAGCAGCAAGGCAAATCATGGTGGCACATAGCTATGAAGCAGAGAGAAGGTATCAAGGGCAAATACAAAGGGAGGGTCAGAGAGGCTTGCTGGGAGGACATTGGAGTTTTCCTCCATAGGCTGGTTACAAACTAGTGTTCTCTTCAAGTTCCATGCTGATAGCCAAAAAGAGGCAGGTGGTTTTGTGACCAACTAGCTACACCAAAATAACCCACTCCAGACTTCAGCACAGCCACAGCAACTTTGGGAAGAGTTACACCAGTGTCGCATGACCAGGAGCACATGCTGAACTAGACAAAGCACATGACCCCATTTTATTGTTTCTCCCCATCTCAGAAAACTCATCCATAAGTGTCCTCCCCCTATCAGCCTAAAAATTTTAACTAGAGCAGCTCAAAAAATAGAAGGACATTTTCACATGTACCCACCTCCATTTTCTGATGGACTGCAAAGATGCCTGGGATTTTCAGACCACAGCTATCCCAGGCATTTGCTAATGCTGAGAAAGAAGATCTGTAACTTACCCTACAGTCTGGACTTCTAGTCTGAGGACCTAAATTCTTGCCAACATCTCATGAAACCAGTTTCCCCAGCAGGAAAAGCATTTCCAAATGGACTGCAAGCAAACACACTCCCTACTAAAAAATAAGAAACTAGTGCCTTTAAATAGGTTGCAAGCGTTTGTTTTAAAACAAAACAGGTTCGTGTGCTTCTTCTGATGTAAAACAGACTGTCTCCACTGAGCCATTCACTTTGTCACCTGCTCCTAGCTATTAAATGAAACAAGCAGTTTTGAGCCCTAGGCAGGCCAGCTCAGTAGCTACCAGGCTTCAGCTGATTATCGTTCTTGCTTGTTAAACTAAGCTTAGGTGGGAGCCAAATCACCTTTTTCTATGAGCTAGGTCACAGGAAAGATTTTATCCTCATACAAATGTTTTAAGAAGAATGCAAATAATTTAGAAAAAAAAGGGGAATTAGGAAAATGAACTAGCAACAGGGAAGCTCAGATAGACAACAATTAACGTATAAGATACCTGTTTTTTAAAGGGAAAAAAAATCAAGCTTTTCATCAATAAAGAAAATGCCTTACTATTAATAGAACTGAAGTTTTATTGAGGGAAATTTTGAGTTTGCGTTTTCTGTTTTGTGTGTGTCCCAAATGGAAAAAAGGGTCCACAGAAGAGTTCAAAACAGTTCTTGTACATCAAAGGAAGAAAAAACCAGATATTGCACATTGACAATCTGGAATCATTGAAATCAAAAGCAGCATGTTTCTCTGAAGGCTGTTTCTTTCCCTTTTTGCTTATAAACAAGTATTGTAGACCACTTTACAGCCTATATTACAGCCCCCCTCAGCAGCACTAGCTGCATCTCCAAATGAATCTCAGCAAAAAGCCAGGCTAGAAATGCATGACACATACCAAGTTTTTCACTTGCCTCAGAGGAAACAGCGACTGGAAAAAGCAGCTTTGCACAAAATTCATTTAAAAAGCCTGTATGCAGCCAGTCCCATTCCTTAATGGAGAACTAATACAGGCTCAAGTCCCATTACATACCGACCTACGAGGCTATCACAGAAGTCGAACACTAGTGTAATCACAACCAGCACTTCCATAGGAAGGAAACCAGGGAATTGAGTGGAATTTGCTTACTTAGTTAAGCACAGGCAGGGAACTATCAATCACTGTTTATTGCCTCAGAAGTCAAGTCCAACTCCGGGTCTAACTCATCCTGCGCATCCCCATCATATACAATGAAGTTCTCCAGGCTCCCTGAGTCTTAAAGATTGAAGTTATAACATGAGGCCTGAGGGGAATCTTGGAGGGTGCTCAGTTATCCTAGGAATAATATCCTAGCGATAATATTCTTTGAGTTGGGTAATACTCAAACCTCTGTGCAGGAAACATGCCGATATCATAATTTTGGACAGACCATGTAGAGGAATCACAGATAATCTGGCTAAGAGAGGACTGAAGCTGCGAAGTAGTTCCAGGAAGTTAGCATTGTACTAGAAAGTCAAAAATGCAGGCAAAAGTGAGTTGGCTTCCATTAATAAGGCAGCTGCAGGAGGTTGTGCATCTGCTGGGCCTGTTCAATATCTTATTTAGATAAGCAAACTGTTCAAATTTTTTTTCATAGCCCCAGACATTTAGGCAGCAGAACTGGAAGAATGCTGCATTTAGCAAACAACAGTACCACATACTGACATGCAGTTCATAATTTGTGGCTAGTGGAAAGTAATTCAGATTCCTTCCCATGCAATGTATTGTGTAACTGGTGATGTTGGGAGAACTGGTATCACTCTTTGTTGGTAACAGGATGGACATTATTTACTGGCGCCCTCATCCAGAATGACTGGCCCCCACTTCCACCACAGCTGAGCAAGTAGTGGTCAAACTGTTGTGCCATGTTTCTCCATCCACTTCTCACCTACACGCGATGTTCAGCCTAAAGCTACTTCCTCAGTAATCGCCAGCCATGAACCGCACCCGTGTCAGGTCCATGCAGAAGCCAAAACTGACTGAATGTTGCATGTCCTTGCTGAGAAGTGCATGAACAAGTAGGGACTACGGGCTCCACAAGGCAGTGCGTGTCTAAGCAGGAGAACTGACAGGTTCTGTGTGGCTTAAGCAAATGTGACTGTGTGGGCACAGTTCAGAGCAGTAAATTCTTCCTCTTGATTGTAATGAGCAAGCCACAGAAATGTGTTATGTCCTTCCATGGATGTTTTCCGCATTACAAAGTTTGCCTTGAAAGGCATCTGAGGACATGGTCAGAATGGACAACTTGAGGACTAATGTTCAGCGTTAAGATGGAAATATAAAATGGACTTGCTGTCTTCAGAAAAAACCTATTTGAAATATTTGGGGTGGGCTTAAAAACAGACCTAGATTAATACTAGTAAGAACTGTCGTCATACTTCAAAAATATCATAATGACCTGGTCACAACTGTCTGCAAAAGGAGGATGAGGCAGCACTGCCATGATTCCAATGTACCTGCCCGCAGGCCGGTGGTGGCAGGAGGTTCTTGCTAAGGGGCAGGCAGGAGGGCTTTTGTGCTGCCAGCACAGGCTTCTCAAAATCCAGTCCTGACTGGGAAATGAAGGACGATACCTTGCAATCAAACTGCCATCATGTATAGGGTACACTACAAATAAATGGCCACCAGCATGAATCATATGATGAATCACAGCATTAACGTGTCCTTCAGGGAACTATTTCTGCCTCTTAAAAACCCTGCAGATTTAAAGTGAGTGGAAATTGTGCATCCATTTCTGATTTCTTTGCCTCTTCAAGTGGAACCAAAATTTTATTTCTTGCCATCCTGGAAAGATGAGTTCCTTTGGGGCTACTGCCTACCTGACTGTCCTGACGTGTCTCTTGCTGTAGGGGGTGATGACTTTGAAAAGCAGCTCCATGGCTCCATTGACGCCAAGTGTAGTTCCTGTGGTAACTAAGCCAATAAAAGAGAAAAGCAGTCAGATCTGAAGCAGGCAGTGTCTGTGACGCTGTGTTTAGAGGTGATGTGGGGAAGGAAGTAGCTGCCCCTGGGGCTATGCGCAGATTTCTCTGGGCTCCCAACTGGACTTCAGAGATCATTTTCCAAACACAGAAACTGAAGCACAAAGCTGTCTGTGGACACAACCTGAGCTGCGATCACACACAAAACCAGATCTCAGATCCTGCAGTTCTTCTCCGAGTTCCCCAAAGCCCCATTTCCTATAAGTATTACACTCTCCAGAGAACAAATCACAGTTAAATAGGGTCATCTCCCAGCAAAATGTCAGGGCTCAAATTCATCCCGCATTTCCCACAGGCAACTCCCTGAGGACAGTTCATTTCATAGGGACACGGAAGGCAGAGTTTTCTTTTGGTGCTATTATTCAGCAGTATGGAAGTGGGGGTTTTTTTGGGAGTGGTGCTTCTGAATGCAGCTTAATTTCAGCTAGGCCAATTTTACCTTTAATCCTTCACTCGCTAACACACTGGGAACTTATATATATAAATTTTGCAATCGATTCCAAAAATGCCCAATGCATAAACTAAGTGCTTAGCCAGGCCCCCCTGCCACAAGACAGGTTTTCTGTGTAAAGAAGGGATGAATACAGCCCTGATATATTAAATGCAAACGAACAGGGTGAAAGGATCAGTAATCAAGAGCAGCCAGAGGGAGACCTGGCTGCCTGCCCACTGATGGGTTTTGGCTGTTTTGTAAATATCTCCCAGTGGTCATCACAGAGCTGCCAGAGGGCCCATCATCTCCTGCAGTCCTACCGTGTCCCCGCCAAGTTGTCCTGTGATGGAAAGCTTTGCAAGCCTCGCCAGCTACTTTTACACTAGCTGATAATTCATTAGAGACAGAGCAATGGACAAGGCTGCTTGAACTCATCAGAGTGGGATGTGGGCTGCCACACACAACTGATGGCAGAGATTGAGAAGGGACTGACCTGGAGCAAGGAACTGGCACATGAGATTGTGACAAGGACTCATCTTTTCTGCTGTCATACCTAAGCACTCTCAGAGTTTTGTACGTTTCTGGATCCTCTCTAGTTCCACTCCATAAAAATAATTTTTAAGGTTGGGAGCATGTAATCTCCTGGTTTGGTACCACATCCACACAGACCATCACCTAACCTCCCCTGCAGCTTCCCAGCTGGGCCACAGAGCCCACAGAGTCAAAGTTAGTCATGGAAGGAGGAAGCACATCTGGAGGGTGCTG
Organism: Alca torda; assembly: GCA_008658365.1. Lineage (NCBI taxonomy): Eukaryota > Metazoa > Chordata > Aves > Charadriiformes > Alcidae > Alca > Alca torda. The sequence continues at coordinate 35,696,262 of CM018083.1, forward strand.
AAGATACTTGGAGAGTAACAGAGATGCTCCAGTGAAGGAGCAGAGTGGGGGTTCTGGGGTCTGGCAGTAACAGAAAGGAGTCCAGGCTGCAGCGTGCATCCTAAAGCCTCTGCAAAATCTGCAGCTGAATTGGGATGCAGGTGCACTGGAGCAGGGAGCAGAGAAGGGTGTAGATCATCGTTTTGGGTGGGAGGCAGCACAGGGTCACTGCACAGCTGTGAAACCCAAATAAAGGCACGTTTCAGCTTCTGGCCTTGGCTGCGGTTTCAGTCACACTCAGCCTTTTAAATACTGCTTATCACAGGGAGAGGGGTTGAATGTTGAGGCTTGGCTGCTTGCCTGAGAAAGCCCATTGCATGAAGCTAGCTCCTGTACAGATAGAAGGGACCTGCAGGGCAGGGCGCCAGGAGTGCTAAATCTTAGGATGCATATCCAGTCGGCAGGCAGGATGGCCGTCAAGAATTATCTGCTGGGTGAGGGATGTGGGGAGGGAGAGGAAAGGGACAGAGCGAGCAAAGGAAAATTTGTGCTGACAAACTCAGTGCTCTATAGCAGGGAAAGCCTGTACAAATCTGTAATGATCCTGGGAAAGAATAGTGGAAATCCCATTGCTTGAGTCATTTAATATGAGGGCATTGCCAAGCAAGAAAAGCTGGGAGAGTACATGAGCAGGTGGGGGGATACTAGACATAAGGCCAGGATCTAACATTTACTTCCTGAGGGACCTTGAATGAGTAACTGATTTCTCTCTCACTCTGTTTCTCCACCCGTACTTTCCTCCCTAGTGGAGCTGCTCTGAGGATCAATATAATCAACAATAGCAAGACATTTGGCTATTATGGTAATGGGAACTGCAGAGAGACTTAAGCTATGTCTCAGAGCAAAGGAGTTGACTGTCTATATTCTAGAATAGGAGATTGTAGCCATGAATATTTTTCACTACAGCACTTTTATGTTCACAGTCCACAGATGAAATACACTGTAAAGGCTGTACAGACCCCTTGGGAAACACCTCTTTCTATGGTGGTTCTGGCTTTTGTGAGTGCTTCTGTACGCTTATGGTGTGTGCAGACACTAACCTTAATCAGGAATGATTTTTCTTTGGACTGAAATGACTAACAAAAGAACTCTGTCAGTTGTCACACAGAGGAAGGGAGGAAAATCCAGAAACTCACCATTAGAAGCACAAACCCGCAGGACCCAGAGGCAGTGGATGAGGTGCAGGTGGTGGCCCAGGTTTCTTCTTGCCAAGCTCAGTATTATATCCGTTGCTTCTGCCTTCTGCACTTTCAGCCCAAACTTCCTATCTGTGAAAAGCAAATAAGAATCAAACTACTTCAAAAACCAGGTCTCTGCAGCAGTGCTGATAAACATATTTACACCAAATCTTTTAAGTCAGGATCTCATAACAAAGGCATTCAAATGTATCAATGAGTTAGATCCGCATTATTCTCACTGAAAACAGGAAAGTGTGATTTATGTAGGGTCATCATACACAAATCATAGAACGGTTTGGGTTGGAAGGGACCTTTAAAGGCCATCTAGTCCAACCCCCCTGCAATGAGCAGGGACATCTTCAACTAGCCCAGGTTGCTCAGAGCCCCATCCAGCCTGACCTTGAATGTTTCCAGGGATGGGGCATCTACAACCTCTCTGGGCAACCTGGGCCAGTGTTTCACCACCCTCAGCATACAAAATTTCTTCTTATATCTAACTGAATTCTACCCTGTTGAAGATAGAATATGGATGAAACCTGTGTAGGAAGCAGCTCTATGAGCATCTATGCCCTCCCTTGTTGCAGGATCTCTGCCTGGCCAAACCACTGTCAAGGGGCGCACCCCAAAAATAAACTGACAGCTGTGTATCAGGCACATCCCAGTGCTGATTATTGCTGGGGCTGTTGGTTAGTTTTGAGTCTCCCACCCAAGATGTCCCTCACCGCTCAGCGGTACCTCGTTGGCCGACCCTGGCCAGCAAGCGAAGCAGGAGCAGGAGGGTGCTGTGGTCGGGTGGCTCGCTCCGGGCAGCGGCGGCGAGAGCCTGCAGCAGTGCCTCGCTGCCCCCTTTGCTGATCACGTAGTGAATTCTCCGGCCAGTCCCTGGGGAAAAGAGGAGAGACTCTGCTCAGAGCATCCCTGCCCTGAGCCACAGCTATCGCACACCCTCACCCCGCATGGAGCACACAAAGCTCCCGTGGCCTTCCAATGGTGTTTTATTGCTCTAAACTCAAGGGAATTTGCAGAATTGACCATGGGTCTCAGATGCCTCTGGCCTGGAGACATGGCTAATAGCTGCATAGTGAAACCATGTGCTCTGCTACCTCTTGCTCTGGCAGTCATTATCTTTACAAAACCATGTCCTGCAGAAGTTTTCCATTGTGCATTGAAATGCAACAGAGAGGAAAAAGCAGGGACACCAACAGATTTCAAAGGAGCAGAAGGCTCAGTGTTCCTTTCTTACATACTGGAAATTAAACAAGCAAAGGACTAAAGCTGCAACAGCCTTCTGTCGAATGAAAGGGAAACCTGGGGAAGCTTTGGAGGCAGCTTTCAAACAAATCTAGGTCTCCAAAGAAACCACAGCTAACCCTGTAAACCGTACTGTGTCAACAGTGATCCATGAGCGACTTTGGTCTCCATGGTTGGAGAAAGCCACACGTTCAGCTCCTGGAGGGGAGACAGTACCTCCTACCTCCATGTAGGCAATCCTTCCATCTAGCTGAGGAACAGCACTGCAGGGCTTCAGAAGAGACATCCAGCTGCATGAGCGATGCCTGCGGTGGGGCTCCAAGGAGTGGGGAACTCAGGAGGCTCCAGCACTCACTGATGCAGCTCCTGCAGCCTGGGAGCTCGGTTGGGTTGAGAATTGTTTAGCAAATGACATTTTTGGGGTGGAGCAGGAAGGAAAATAAACTTACTTATTTTTTTCAGTTCTTTTACCAATTCACTTATTTTTTCATGTGGCTCGGGCACATGCAGCAACATGCCTTCCCTGGAACCCCGAGGTGTAGGTGCCTTTTGGGGAGATGCTGAACTCTCTCCATGAGAGTCCCTGTGCTCCAGGAAGCCAGGCTCCTCTCCCTGTCTCACAGCCCTCTCTCCAGTGGCGCTGGTGTACATTTCCAGTGGTTGACTGCCAGGGATTATGAAATACCTTGAAACTCACAGGCATCTTTTAAACTAAAAACGATGGAGACTTTCTGTGTTGTTAATTTTCTCTTTAACTTACTGTAAAAGCTCAATTTTCGAAACACAAGGGTAAGGACTGCTGATCTACAGGTACAATTCACGTTTTGTTCACCTTGCAAACACCTGGCCGAGTTTATGCAGGTATGAATTCCCTGAGCTGTTTGAGGAGCCCTTTTCTGCCCCTAGCCCTCAGGCATTGCCCCAGAGCTCTGCTTCCTTACCCAGAGACAGCAGGTCAGTGAGGACACTGAGAATATTCAGGATGACATCCTTGTCACAGGAGCTCTGAAATGGAAACACACCAAATTTAGGGATCAGTTCAGAACAGAGAACCTCATGCTGCACAGGGCTGCAGCGCATCACGCAGTGCAGAGGTACTGAGATCCTTGTTTGGATGCTGAGAATTTTTTGTGCCATCTGGCCAGTGAATATGTGGAACCATATTGATAACACATTTTAAAAGCCTCTGACAGACGTACTGATCATACCACACAATATTTAATACACAGTAGATTTCTGCAGAATTTACATCTAAATTCTAAATTACATCTCTCTTTTTTTAGTTTTGTCTGGCTACCTTGAAGCTCATGAAATTCTGTATCACACAGAAATGTTAAATGTGGGGTGGTTTTCCATGACAGCATCCCTTGTTACTGGCAGTTGAAGAAGAATGTTTTTTAAATTATATTAATTTCATTTACAAGAAGATTCGCTGCCTTTGCAGCTTTGTAGCTACAACCACATGGAAGCCTGGAATTTGGGGAGCAGAAAGATGCCTTAAACTTATTTTTAATCAAGACCTAGTAAGCACCACACCTTGACATCACACATTCTGCTTTAGATTCACTTTAAGTTTTGCACCGGAGGAAATAAGGTATATAGTACTTGAGGAGAAGGAAACACATGATATCTGCCATCCGTCTGTGTGACACACTAGACCCCTTCTCTAATCCTCCTCCAACCAGATTTTGCTGTCAAGACTGAAGAATTAATCATCAGTCTGTATTGCTCTATGAGGGATTTGGGTTAAGTTCTAGGTCTCTTAATTTCTGTACAGATACAATACAAAATAATACAAATTTCCAATATAATAGAAAACTTGCATTTGGGTAGCCTTGATCCTGAAGTACCTCAGGTGTTTCACATAAACTACAATGGAATCACTTTATTGCCCATTAAATTATTACGATAAGATAATATCTTACAAACATATGGCTCCTGTATTTCCGAATGTTGAAGTGCTTCAGAAACTTAACGTACTAGTATGTATTCTGGATATATGGAATCATTTTACCAGCCAAATTTATTCAACCATTCTCTGACATATTCAACCTTATGGAACTGAATATTTAAAACAAGGAATTGAGAAGTAACACCTAGCAAAAAGAAAGTCTAGAAAAGAATATTAGCGAAGTCTACTTCAGATTTGTAACAATGACTGTTAATGCAAATGGTATTTTCTTTTTCCAGCTGATCTCTGCTAAAGTCACAGCACAGGCTGACACGGTGCTGAGGATTGTGTAGGTATTTAGGGCGCTGCATATCATACCTCTCCCTCCTTTATTATATTTGGGGAGGGTATGCACTGAGTGAGACATGGGAATGAAGCAGGGAAAAGCTCAGTCTCCACAGTCAGAGCAGGTGAGCGTCAGCCTGGAGAATCAGGTTTCCACCTCTGTCGCAGAATTCGTGTAGGATGCTCAACAGCTCCCTTCAACCAAAGCTCCTTCTGTATCAGCAAATTATATGTGCCATCTTCTGCGTGCAATATCTACATTAATGCTGGTGTTTCCTAACTTCTGTATCAACATTATGTATTCTGAGATTTCTTTTTTTTTTAAAAATCATAATTATTAATAAAAACATCCCCAAATCTCTGAAAACCAGAATTCCCATCATACTGGTTTGGGTCGATTACCGATGCTACTGAACTTTAACTGCTTGATACACATTTCATGCTGGCATAAGTGAGCAACAGGGACAAGAGTATCAGCAGGGGAGTGAGACAAAAGAACAAGATGTGGTCAGGGGAAGGGGAAGGAATAAAGAGGAGTCAGGCAAGGACGAAACATTGGAGCAAAGAAGCAGAGAATCACATCTGAAACAGGGGACTCAGGGGAAGAGGGTCTGTGAGCACTGATGCCTCTCTAAAGGCTCACCTCACTCTAGTTGTTAGCTAAAATCCACAGGAAAAGTGCATGTGTCATCCCCATCTCAGAGCTGGCCCATGCCCAGAGAGAGCGCCTGCTATTTCTATTCGTCACTACATTAACTCAACAAGCAGAGATCTCTGCACCGAACATAAAAGTTCAGCCCTTTTATGAACCATGTTGAAATCAAAAGGCTCGGTATGATAGGATTAGTGCTTCTTTCAGAGCCAAGGCAAACAGAATACTTGGCTTTAATGAAATCCAGTAACTCTTGGTTCACTGAGTATTGCCACCCTCATCTTAGAGAAGGGTTCCAAATTCCTGTTACTGGCCCAAGGGACCACACAGAGAGGAAGGTCTGCAGCAGGGTCAGAGCAGTTCTGAACACTTATTTCTAGGTTATGTGTAGTTTCAGTCATACGTTGATCTTGCTAATTCATGTCTTTGTTCATTAGTCCACACTCCTGAGCTGTCTCAAGTCTCCCAATAGCTTCAGAGCAAACAACGTTGAGCGATCAGAGCCCTCATTCCAAGAGTTTCTTGGCATTTTTTTAGCATAGGGACTTAATAGCCAGGGGCAGGCTGTCAGATGTGATGAGTATCCACCAAATTTACTGACTCCAGCAAGAGTTACTGTTCTCAGCACCTTTTTAAATATCAGGGTTGCCTAAATCAGACTGTCTTCTGGTTTTGTCTTGCTGCCTCTCAGTATCCCTTTCCTCTGTAGGTGGATGGATTACACATTAAGGTTTCAGTAATGAAGTCTTCATTGATTTATGCTCCTATTACACTGGGTTGTTTATTTTAACTGATTGGATTGTGGGTTTCCTAAGCCATTAACACAAATAGTGATGACATAAGATATCCTCTGACTTTCCATGTGCTTTATCCAGGGACTCAGGCGAACAAAGAACTTGAGGGGACGTGAAAGACCAACCTTTAAGATGTGCAAATTAGAGCTGGGTGATATTGCCAAATATTTTACCTGAGTATTTACTCTTGATATTTTAACATTAAAACTTTGACTTTGTTGGTGCCCCATTATTCCCCTTCCTCCAGCGCACTAGTGAGGGAATTGGATGACTTGTGTGTTTGCTGAAACAGTGGATAAAACCCTAGTCCTATTACAAATTCTAACATATTTCCCACTAACTTTAGTAGCACCACTGAATAGTATAGAATACTGCAGAAAAACACAGCTCTGATTTCTAATAGGAAGACAACATGGAAAAAACAACCCCAAAGTTGCTGTTTGTTGTCTTGCAAGATGGCAACTTGCCTGCTGAAAGGAAACAGCTCAGATTTTGACTAATTAGCTTGAGATTTTCAAAATCATCAAAGAAATTTGTACACTCAAATGTATTAGAATCAGTTGTTTAAATTACTACTCACACCAAAATCTTTGTGGATGAATTGCTAGCAAATTCATTCATAAAAAATATTCAGTAAATCTTTTTGAACAGTAAGTACAAATGAGAAAATCACAACTTGTGCCTGATCTAAAAAAGATGAATAGAGTAATTTCTTTAATGCAAATTACTTACACAGCTCTGGTTAAAATAAACACATTAGTTATTTTTATTGAAAGATATGTTTGATGGTTCAAGAACAAACCATAAGCAAAGGGAGGAGAGAAGTAAAATTCCTCTTGCTAAATATTTTCCATCTCTGCCAGCACTTAGGAATGTTAGATACAACATCTATACGCGCGCAGACTAATGAAGATGCATTCATGGTATATGGGTGGAATGAGAGCAGAGAAAAGCTCCCAGAGGCTCAAGTTAGATTACAAAATCACCAGCCTCCTGCAGGATTTCACTAAAAGGATTTAGAGTTAGAGCCAAATTGTTACCTATTAGCAACAGCCTGCAGCTGCCTTTCACGGCTTGCAGCTGGACAAAGGCTAAAGTAGCTAAAAACATCACTTAAAATATCGAGCATAGCTGTACTTTTTGGCCAGAGCCCCTCATCTTAGCCTTACTTCAGCAAAGCCCGCTGTCTTTCTCACCCAACCAGGAGTATCACAGGGCTGAGTTCAGACACATTTAATCAGCTCCCGGCTGATAGTTCTTCTCGGAGCTTTTTCTGGGAATTAATCCCTGAAACACCGGGGCTTTGGTTTAGCTTGGCTGAAGCTCCTCACAGATAAACAGCAGGAAGACAGAGAAAGCCAGGAATAAAAAAATACCCCAATGCATAGTCATTGATACATTACAGCAAGTCATTAGTTGGTGACATTGGCTTTGGAGGACAACAGCTTGATCCCAAGATCCTTCTTCTGACTGGCAGCTCAGGTTATTTTGCTGACCCACGATTAAGCAGGGAAGGAGTGCCTGTCCCCTTCCCCTGTTCCTGGGAACGCGCCAAGACAAACTGTTATTTACTCAAGGCAAGATTATAAAATTGCAACTAAGCCACAGTCAAAGGTAATCTCATTTCGTCAGGGAAGTCTCCTGGGATGTTTTCTGCAAGATCTGAAGAGCCAACAGAGGTGGGATTTTTCCTGTCCCACCTGAAGGACAGCAGCTATCATCAGTGCAGTTCCCCTTTTACCGCCAGCTTAAAACAAAGATTTCCCATAAACTCAGCCTTTTGTGTAGCTCTCAGGCTTTCATGTCTTTTGCCCAAAGGCAGGTGTTTCTCCAAATGAGACATGCAAAATACAGAGAGTGTTTACTGTGAGTCTAAGCATCAATGCTGAAAAAAGGAGGATGCCCAGAAAGAAATCAAGCGGCATTAATTTGTGCAGCGCAATATTTACTAATAAATATTTTATTTGGGGAAAGAAATACAAAGCTGTTATTCCACTCACAAAAATAATAAATGCAAAATTAAAGTCTCTCCTGCAAGATAATGGATAAGATGATTTCTAACAATACTCCTATTAAATTAATTGTTGAATATAGTCTCACAAAGCTGTACGACTGCTTAGAAAAAAGAACAAAACTGGCCTATTTTTAAAGAAACGCTATCACTGCACTGGGCTAACAAACTTCCAGACCTGTTTTTTTTAAAGAGACTGAGTTTTTACCAGAGTTTTTTTGGTTGGTTGGTTGGTTGGTTGGTTGGTTGGTTGGTTTGTTTGTTTTTAAATAGCCTGTTTCTAAATAGGAAAGCAGGATTTGATGTGTTCAAAATACATCCTTCTTTCTTCTCTTACCCTTAATAAATTTGCTCACACAAATAGCAGCAGTCAGAAGCCTAACTGTCTGTGTAATGAGACTTGCATCTGCAAGTAAGATTTCCCACTCTCTGCACCCAAAGCCTGTTGAAGAGAAATCCTGGTGCAAAATTAACACCAGCTAAAATCAAGACTAGGTTAGGGGCCAAGCGGCATCAGTCCTCACTCCCTCCTGAGACCTCTAGAAACTATTGGGCTGCTAATAATTGTATTAATGCTTAAATCAGAGACTCCCTTCCGCCGCCAGCGAGGCAGAGGTGAGTAGTGGAGCCAACTGCTGGGCACAGCTGCTCACCGCTGGTATTATGGATTTGCCAGCTGGATATCTTCTTCCCACAGCTGACTTATCCAGTCTCACAATAACTGTGAAGCCAGGTTCGGTGCCTTACGTTCTGTGCCTTGTCAGAGTAAATTACTTTTTCTAATTTAAGAGGAGCTAAAAATTCACACTTAAATAAGAGAGCAGAATACCCTGGAGAGTTTATTGCTTGTGTGCTCCCATCCTCAGCCTCAATATTCAGCCAGCTAACTGTGATTTCTTCTTGTCGGAAGGTTATTATCAACAGTATTGGATACATGGAGGTTTAGGAAAAAAAATAAATCATTATTTCTGAGGGGAAAAAAAGGGTTCAGAGATCTCTGAAATTTCACTAGGCAACCTTAGAATAAGAGAGTATTCAAATTAAAGTGATTACAGTCTAAATTTTGTTATTACTGAAGCACTTCGTTACAATACTGCCATCATCCTGCTTTAGAAGGATCCTGAGAAGTTATGGTCCTCTTGCCCCTGCTCCCAAAACACCCATCCAGCTGTCCTCAGCACCGCCACAGACGTCACCATCCTCGGTGGTAAACAGTGCATTTCTTTGGCCGAATCTGGATATTCTCTCCTCAGGAGTAAGATAGGCCAGAGCAAGCCAGGAAACTCAAAGGAGACCTGGAAGGGAAAAGGGCTATTTAAAGCCTCGGAGAGGAGGACCTTGCTGATCGGGTAGTGTCCCAAGTGACCTCTATAATCCTGAGAGAAAGGCGTTCGCAGCTGTGTGGGATCACGTAGCCCTCAAACTGTACACAGGGCAGCCAAGGGGCCTCCCAGAATGAGACACATGGCCCAAGTTCTTGCTCCTGTTCCCAAGCCTTAGAGCCGAGTCCCTCTCGCCGGCTCCTGCACGCCCCTGTGAGGCATTGCGAGCACCTCATTTACCCAAGCACCAGCCATTTTCATTCCTGCTGATGCTTGACACCAAGCCAGGTTCCATGCATCAACCCAAAGCAGCAGCTGTAGATTTTATACCAGGGAATATAGCAAATACTCATAAAAAAGGTCCCTCTCTCTGGCCTGCTGCAATCAGGTGGGTGGCTTTTTTCGTGGCCTGTGGTGACCTCAAGGTATGTTTTTTCTCATCCTTTTTTTTGCACTTGGGTGGAATAACCTGCAACATTTTTTTCAATAACACACCAGATCACTGCTGGGTGTAATGATTACACCGCCTTCACAATGGACGGCAGCTCATCCAGGTGACTGGGCAGAAATAGGGCCTCAAAGCCAACTTCAGGACTTTGCTCTGTTCCTTGAGCTTCAGGGTTTCTTCTCGAAGGGTGTATGCTACACTCTGTGGGATTAAACTGCTTCGAAGCAGAAATGGGCAAATTCCAAACTTTTATCTGAATGTCTTCAAAACACTGAAGGTGTTGAGAGATAACAGCTTGGCCTGAGCTGATCTCTAGCCAAAATAACTTGGTGAATAACATGGTGGAAATCATTTGTGCCAAGGAATCTTACTATATTTAATGCAATAAATTGCACTAACATAACACCTTTCATCACAGGATCACAGATTTCTTCACAAATATTAATTAACACCTGCCCCACTGCATCCCTCATCAAGAAGATCAGATTCATTGTCCCTTATTTTCCTGGTGGGAAATATCACCTTGTGGTGAGAAATTCACTTAGTCAGTACCTAAGAGGATTGGTGGCAGAGCCCAGATAGCTATTCCAATGAAATGAAGCAGAAACATTGTCTGCAACAGAAGCATTACAGCTCTCAATCACACACTTACTTCCGTTTATTTGTGGGGGGTTCAAAGATTTCCTTCCCTAAGATCTGTCTTCTCCTCCCAACCTCCCAGGAGTAAATGCAGCAGAAAAGACCTACCCCCTGCAAGGAATCCTAATGGCAGACTGGGAGAAAAAAGGGTTACTCACCACCAGTGAGTCCTAGCCCTATCTATGAAACAGTTCGTCCTTGGGAAGGATGGTGGAGATGCAACGTTTAATTCATCCATAACAGGAATTAAGAGGTACATAGACCCTTTTCCAACTGATGTTTTACCTGCTATGTCACAAAGACACCAAGGTGTTTCACCTAACTTCGGAGAAAGGTTGTTCATCATGTCTGTGCCACACCATTAGTGTGTCACACTAATAAAATGTATTCACATCCAGGTATCTGCAGGAATTATGCCCTGATAGACTGCAATGTCTGGACACCGTTGTCAAAGTAAATTGCTTTTCTTTCTTTCTTTTCTTTCTTTCTTTCTTTCTTTCTTTCTTTCTTTTCTTTCTTTCTTTCTTTCTTTCTTTCTTTCTTCTTTCTTTCTTTCTTTCATGCCAGATTTCTCTCTGTGTTCTCAAAGAAAAGATTGTCCTTGTTCAGAAGTTCCTCCTGATACAAAGTTCCTTTGTGTCACTTGCTCCTCTCACTAATGCATCTCTAATGGAGCAATTACTTCATTATGCAGAAACAGTGGTAAAACACATTATTATATAACCTTAAAATGCTTCTGTCAAATTGAAAGTTTTAAAGAATGAGGAAACTTTGAGATAAATCAAAACACGTGATATTCTGCAAAAGGCTTTAGACTTTCTTTTGAATATTTCTAATGTTCTTTCTGTAATTTCTACTGCAGATAAATTCTCTCAGGTTTCATCTCTTATTCCACAATAAGTTACCTATGACACCTAAAGATTGTGATGGGATTTAATGTTATATCGTTCACTTTTTTTCCTCTTTTTAATCTATTTTTATTTTAATGCCAAAATTATCCTAGCATATGTCTTTCACCCTCTCCTAATAAGTTTCTGTAAGGCATTAACCATTCTTGCACAATGATCTCTATATGGATGTTAGCACCTACTGTTTATTGCTGTTTCTTGGATTTAATCCTATATTTTTTATTACTTTAGCTGCTACTGAACTATTTTAAAATATTAATGTTTCTTTCAAAAGCCACTCTGTTACAGCTACTTAACACAACTGCCACCCAAACTTGATAGGAAGGATCTGTATTTTCCATTCAGCTGTAGGTTGCTTTTCCCCTACTAATGATGAAAGAGCAGCATGAAATATGCTACTATCTATCTTTGTGAGATTTTATGGGTGTCAGTCCAGAGAACACTCAGTCTTTCAAAGAAGAAGCGTAATTGGGAATTAAAGTTTTTTTCAAGCAATGAGATTTCTCAAAGTACAAGTGAGTCTGGAAGATCCTTGGAAAATTTCCAGATGCACTTGCTTTTTAATAAAACCACAGATTTTGAATACTACCGCAAATGTGAGTATGTGCAGGTGGAAATAAATAGCCATAATGAAGATGCTGCTATCCCTGCCTTCTCTGTGATGTTCCTGCTTGGGCTAAGCACGACAAAGCCACAGGAGTCCCTATGTCTACTCTCAGTCTGCCCTGGCACTTGCCTAGGATAATGCTCTGTTCAGTCTGGGTCTCTCTCTATATTCCAGTGCTAACACGCCCATTTGCTACACATTAGTCTGACATCGACTTGTACAGGCTGAAGAAAAGGATCAGTATAAAGTATGTTCTGGTTTAGAAAAACACCAGTCCTTTCTCTTGCCAAGGTAAGTGTCAATCTACCCCACTTTCAAAAGTGCTTTCTGGAACAGCAATGAAAATACCTTTAATCAATCAACACTGAATAATGATGACTGAGGTATGGGTAGTGGAGGCAAACCGCTAGTAACTATTGTTAGTCACAGCTTATTTTCTTAAGAGATGGATCCTGAGAGTGAAAATGATGAACCTATTTTTCCCATCCAGTCTAAGTGAAAAATCAAACAACAAACGAAACTCGGCATCCATAATGAATAGCAAACTCTGCTTCGAAATTCTAATGATTCAAAGTATTATTACTAGTAATGTAAAGCAGAACATCTGTCTAACTGCATTGCTGAGATCCATCTATCCAGATTTAAACAGCAATCTCTTAAAAGCAAAGCCCGCAGTTCTCTGAAAAGGCTGCCAAGTTTTTAAAGGTATGAGAGGGTTATGTCATTTTCCATCCAGATGGTAACAAAGCTTTTTATTATCTTTAGTCTACACCCTGTGCAAGACACCCAGCAGCAGCACACCAGTGCCACCATGTCAAAGGAAGACATGTTTGGGGCTTTATTCAGCCCTTGTTATTTCAGTTCAGTAGCTCAGAAGCACTTGCAAACTAAGTGCTGGTCAGTCAAGCTAAAAGGCATTTTATTAACTCAGTGAATGAGCTCACTGCTGCATTTGTGCTCCAGGAAGACGTGACAGGAGTTAAATTTAAAAATAGGAGCTCACTCTCCTCTCAGAGACTCCTGAGCTGAGATTGAGGCTAACGTAGATCAGGGACATTGCAAAGGGAGAGATGCCTGAGAGCTCTTATGCCTACTGGCGCCTTTGTGCGGCAAGACTGTGGTGCTTCTGCAGCAGAGCAAACTCCAGCACTTGCTGTGCCCATGGGTGTCCAAGGAGCAGCACTGGCCCAGCACATCTTGGCAAGGAGCACAGTGTCCCCTGATGTGCCATCCTCTACACACTGTTTAGCTTCAGTCTACTGAGATCCCCTGTGGGCTTCACCAAACCAAACTCCGTGGGCTGTCTCTACTGAGACACTCTTACATAGGAACAAGCTGAACATGGGATAGCGTGACTCTTCCGAAAAGAGGGGACTGTTGGCATGAGCCATGTATTCCTCTGCTGCTGGCACAACAATGGGGAGGGACCTGTGAGATCTCCATAGACCCACACGTGCCTCACCGAGATCTGAGCAAATACAGTCTTGATGTCATGGTGTACTGATCTCTGAGAGAAAGGTGAATTCTTCAGTGAATACCCAGTAGGAGACTTGGTCTATGTCAGAGTCTACCTCTGATGTCTGCATCCACTGTCAGCATGGAGAGACCACCAAAAAGTAGTTGTTGTGTCCTATTTTATTTAAGCATGTTCTCAGGGAGACCTGCTGGTGTTAACAGTGCTCCACAGGCTTTGTTAGGACATAGCAGGGGAACTCAGCTAGGAAGATTTCCATCTTTGTGATCAGCCAGCCACTCAGAAAACCACCTTTTAGACAAAACCTGCCAGAGTCTGCAGTCAGGGAGGTACAGCCGCTGCTGCTGGAGCTTTTGAAACAAACCGCTAATAAGCATAGTTTATATCTAAGAGAGCAAGTCGTTTCAATGCATCTCTGCTTCCAGCTGTCCCCTTGAAATCCCTGTGCATTATGGGGAGATCAAATGACCTAAGCCCTATTGGAAGAAAGATTGTCAAAAGAAAAACAGAGCCAGGCACACGTTGTCTTTCTGATTTATCTTCATCTCTCTTCCTGACTTGCAGAACTTCAGCGTGGGGCAAGAAGCCACTCAAATGCAGGAGATTTTCCCAAAGAGGAGGCCAGATAAATCAGGGCAGCAATGCTGCTTTCCCCTAGCCTCTCCAGAAACTGTCTCCATGTGGATGGTACTGATTTATTCCTGGAAAAATGGAGGGTCGAAAGAGGCAGTTCAGTTTGTTCCTCTGACTTCATTAGATCAGCATTTTAATCATAGGGAAAGGTCAGGTGGACCATTCTCCCTCCTCCCCTCCTTTGCAGTGCAGACAGGTGGGCATTCACCATGCCAAGCGAACTGCTTATGGAAGGATCTCTTTCTCTGCCTGTCACGCTCCTTCTTGCCAGGTTAATCCAGAACAAAATGGAGGGCCAACTTTATCTTCAGTGTAAATCTGCTGCTTTGGCCTTTTAGCAGGAATCACATTAAAAAAACAACAAAACAACAGAGGATGGCAGAGAATGAGAGGCATTGCACTCATTTCACCCAGGCTGCATGAGTGTTGTCTGCTCATGGAGTCAGTTATTCCACCCTTTGATTTGGGAAACAATGTGAACTAAAACTCCCTTTGCCCTAACTCGACAGACGAGTTTTATCTCCATTTACTGACCAAATGGAGAAATCTGGAGGCACAGACATTAAATGAGTTTGATAGAGGGAGTTTGTAACAGTCCTGAGAATAAATCCCAGGAGTCCTGTTTTAGCTGTCAATACACCATCATTCTCTCTTTTGAACGAAGGGAATAGGTAGCAGAGAGTGCAGTGGAGCAGATGGGCCCAGGGGAGAAAAGTCTGTCTCTACTACAGGGATCAAATATCCATTGGGCCCAGTGGGAAGCCTCCGCCTGTAAATTACACCAAAAATTAATGTGCATAAAAGGCTTCACAGTAGCTGATTGCAGTAAAACACAATGCTGCAGTACTTCCATGGCTCTAGCGTCAGAAAAAATGTATGTTTCGGTTTCAAAGCGTCACTTGTTAAAAGGAGGAAAAAAGCCAAGATGTCTTTGGTAGAGCAGTTATTTCT
This sequence comes from Alca torda, assembly GCA_008658365.1. Taxonomy (NCBI): domain Eukaryota; kingdom Metazoa; phylum Chordata; class Aves; order Charadriiformes; family Alcidae; genus Alca; species Alca torda. The sequence continues at coordinate 35,711,405 of CM018083.1, forward strand.
CCCGCAGGACACTTCCATGTCAGAATTACTCAATTTTCTAATAAGAATCATAATGAAAGTTTTGCTGTTCTCATTAATTCCACCTGAACCTACAGCACCTTTTGAAAATAAGGCTGTGTTCTTCCAGGAGAACAGATCATGAGGAGAAAAAAACCAACATTGTTCTCTAAAACCCCCAAGGGAAGGAGGTTTAGCTTTGCTAAGGGAATTTCTTATCAAGCAGATGTTATTCTATCGATCAATAGCTGGTCTAAAACATTCATTCTCTTTTGTGTAGCTTAGTAGTGCCTGTGGGCAGAAGGGTCTCTACGATGTTATCTTTGTCCTCCCTAGAAGACATCTTATGAAATCAACAACAAATTCTTCCCTCTGAAACCGTGATTTCTTTATAATATGGTTGGTCTCCACTCAGTAAAACAAAGGCCATAACAGTGCAACAGATCAAAAAGGAAGTACTAAGTCATGGATATGAATGTGGTGTATGTCCATTGACCTGTGGAGAATGACCTTATTTTAAAGGGGCATTCTTCATCACATTATACTTTCCTTCCCAAAACTGTACTAAGATAAATTGTTTTCCCTGTATGAAAAGCCAAATGATTATCCAGTTCTTGGAAATTTGAATCTTCACCCAAAGAATGCACCTAGACTATATTTGGGTCAACTTCTCACAAAGTTGAATCAATCAGAAAAAAAAAACAGTTGTTGGTTGTTTGGTTGGGGTTTTTTTAATTATAACAGAAAATGTCTAGACATATTTGAGGGTGGTTTGGACTCATGTTCTTGTTTCAAAGTCATCTTTAATTAAACTGTCTTTTCTGAAATTAAACTGTCTCTTGTGAAACAGCAGCACAGTAGTGCTTTCTGTTGCACACATAGCTTTCAGGATTGCAGGGACTGATTGACCCACCAGTACGTCAGCTGAGCTGGACAATTTAGTTGGACAAGAACATACCATATGGCTTCCCTCTAACACTCATTCCTCACTTCCAGCAGCAAACTTGGTTTTGTCAGTGGAGAGAAGGATGACTGTGTGGTGAGGTTGCTTTGAACTGTTCTGGGTCTCCCTAGAGAAGGTTGTAGCTTCCTCTCAAGGTGTGTGTCTCACCAATTTCCAGGCACATTCCCCACAATCCCCTTGGGGCCGAAATCAGCCTGCTTTGCCCAAGAATTACAGCTCCTCATCCTTTCCTGCAGAGATGAGCGGCAAGCCCGGCATGCAGAATGGCTCCGGTTTGTGGATCAGCGCTTCTATCCTATGGCCCATCGGACCTTGTAGGCAAACAGGTGCAAATAGACTATCTGTGAGACAAGTGCTTATTAAAAGAACAGGGAAAGGCAACAGGGAATTATTTTATATCCTGGTCTGGTGAGAAGAACATAGCCACAGGGCTGGAGTCTAGCAGAGCCCAATGACATATGTGGGCACATGGTATGTCTATGGATTTGGGATTTTCAAAGACATGTGAAACCCTGAGGTTCTCAGGTGTCCATACATTGACTGTAACATACACAGAAAAGGGCCACCTCTCCACAGGAGCATGGCTCATTCCACGAGGAGCTAGCAGCAAACACTGCGTTACTTCTGCACTTCCACTGACTCCTCCTGGAGCCCTGCGGAAGGAGGGGCTTTTACCTGCACTTCTGGAGACATAAATGCCCCCAAATTTCATTGCAAGAGCAATGATCATACGTGTTGTGTCACCTATTCTAACACAAATAGGAATGATCACGCAGAGGCAGCATTCCTATGATAGCAACAACTCCAGGAGCAATTTTCAACCCTGCTATCGCAGACTGAGACACAAAATCCCTCCCCATCTCTTAAATTTCTGGTATATTTATGAAATGTTTTTCTTCCTGTTAACGCATATCAGTAAACTCTCTGCTGGTGTCAGTAAACACTGCTAAAGTTAATGATTATCAGCCCACGTGTTTTTCAATACAAGTAACTTTCTTGTGCTTTTTGCTAAATGTAATGTAATAAACTTTAATTCGAAGATATCCATGAACATATTTTCTGCCACAGACATTTTTTTCCCCATTATAGATAAAGCCAAGAGGACTGGACCAATGCATTGAACAGAAAAATGGGTTGAAAAGATCTCTGAGTCATTACAACAAAATGCAACACAATACACTGAAAATAAGATTATGCTACACAAAGAAGCACTAGCAAGATCTATTCAAGCAAACACCTCTCTGTATGAAAACATCTCTTTTCGTATATTTCACAGAGGGAAATTATTGAAGCCTGAGAAAAGGAGAAGGTGGAAAATTTCCATTGACATAAAAATATTGATGTAATATATAAATATATCTGTAGGCATACAAAACACCTACGGAAGCTAGATAACCACCAATAATTACTCTTAACTTACAAATAAATAAGCAGATGCATTTGAATATATTTTTATAATACATGTGAAAGAGAAATATTTTAAACAAATGCATATGCCTCCTTACGTAATGTAGTTTCATGTGTGTTTGTGTCCATAATGCAGCAGTTGTACAGAGACACACAATATAAAGCTGCTTGACATGGTATAATTTGCCATTATATTACATCCAAATAGTCTAATTTAAACAGCCTGGCCATGAGTGCAAAGTCAGGCCCTCAACAGCTAAGAAGCACCAGTTTTAAAGTGTTCAAGTTGTTTCGTTTGGCACCCTGGAGTAACTGCATTTTTAAATTTCATGCCAACTTGCTTTATTTCACCAAACCTCTGCTTCAGGATGAACAGTGCCTGCTGCCTGGAACGCCACCCCATATAGCTTTTTGTTGTCATCATTTAGCATGTGGTTCTGTGCATTATTTATTTTGTGGAATCCAAACCCTGCACAGAAAACGAATTATTAATTTGCTCCTCGTTTTTTTTTTTTTTTTTTACTGTGTTGTCACCAGAAATTCAGATATTTTTTTTCCAATGTTCATTGCCTGATTTCTCAAACACTGATGTGAGGCATGGTGGGCTTATTAGCCACGTTAGACATGATTAGCTCAAACGTAGATGGTTATAATCCGTTTCTCCAGGCCTGCATTCGACTGATTTAGTGAGAAGCCTATCCTGCCACTTTTGCGGTTCTGCAGCAAGGGAGAAAGGGGTCTCCAGGAACATTCATGACACAATCTCATTTGTCCTCAAAATCCTAGGCAAGCAGGAGGGACAACAGGAGACAAACTGAAGCCCACTTTCCTTGTTCAACGTAAAGTTCTGCTCCAACTCAGATTGCAACACGCTCTCTTGCTCAGCCCAGCCATAGTTGCTGCTGCTCTAATCAGTCTCTGTGTACATTTTGCACCCCGAGGCCCCGAATTCTCATTAATGCAGTTGCAGGAAACTCTGCAGAGTCCAACTGGAGGCATTTTCAGAGGAGCTGGCAGTGTGCTCAGAGAAACAGCTGCGACCAGCCTGGGGACAGAGAGTGAAATTCTGGTCCCTGCTCGGCCAGTGGAAGGGTTTCAGCAGAGTCCGAGACGTGCCTCAGCTTCCTCCGAGGGCTGTTAGTGTTCTGCACTGATTCACAAGAGCACCAAACCTTAATATTTCTTCTGTGGCCTGGCAGGAGTTTGGGGTTAATGCATGGATGACAACCTCCTTTCTTCTTTCTTGCTTAGCAGTGCCCCATGGTGGCGCGCCAGGAATTGTAGGGAAGAGCTCGGGGTTACCTTTAGGTTCTCCTTGGACAGGGAGGAGATGACAGCTGAGGTGGGAAGAACAAGCAGTGACCCTGAAAGTTGTGGTGAAGGGCTGAACGGCCTCCACAGGGTTGTTTGCAGAGAATTATTCCTTTTCTTCCACAGTTAAAGCAGAAAATAGGCTCAGGCAGCCTAAGAAGCATCGGCAGTAGAGACAGGACAGTGCTGCTGGAGCACTCAGTGTTTCCCTGTGAAGGGTTTCCCCTTGAATCCCGCAGCGGAGTGTCTCACTGCCCTAACTGCACTACTTTTGCTACTCCAAAGCTAGAATATTTTTTGTAAGGAATAGGAGGACACTAATTCCACTGCTGTTCACTTTAGGTACAACAATCTCCATAAAACTCAGTTAATGAACCACATAAAAATGGCCATCTGGTTTTGAGTTGATTTTTGTTCCCTCTCACGCTATTCCACTAAGCTCTGCCTGCCAAGCTGGGCTCCCAAAAACACAGATCCAAACTTTGAGCTCCTCCATCCCCAACCCAAATCAGCGGGCATTCCGCTTGCTGAGCAGTTCTTGGTATTTTTGCATTTATCTTGCTCAAAGCCAGGCATCTCAGCAGCTCTGCTGGCAGAATAAGAGGAAGGATGCAGAGGAGACAAAAGCGTTTTGCAAAATGCGTTTATATTCATTGTCGCTGGAGCAGCACAGATATCTTCCCACTTGTCTTTAGGATAACAATAGAACTGCCTTGTCAGCCAGCCAGCAAAACAACTCGGAAGCAGCAGCGCAAAGGAGCGGAGAGGTTCAAGTTAGCAAACAGTGGAACCTGTATCTGTTCCCTGCTGGGGTCCACAGCCGTTCAGAGAGGAGTCCCTGTACACAAACAACATCCTCCATTGATACATAAGATTTTCACCTCTTTGCTTTTGAACCAGAGCATTTGGGAACCTGTGTGGTCTGACATAGTAGGACACAGTTTGAGCCAAAGATCTGCCAACGGCCCCAGGGGTTGCCAGCTTTACAGAACATGTGAACAGGGACTGGGGCTTCGGGAAGCATGTGAAAACCATGCTGAGAGCCAACAGGAAATCTGGGAGTCCTCAGGCAACACGATGTACGCTGCCATGGAATAAGGAGATGTTCTCAGGGGTAACCAAGGCAGGGTCACATCTGGGTCTGGCAAGTGAGGAAGAGAGCAAGGAGAAAGTACGGGAAGAATCAAAATGCTTCTCATTTATCTAAATGGATAGAGGATGGAGTGAGATGAGGGTCAGGACACCCAGCAGCAGGAACTAGGATGCTCTACATTCTCAAGGGATCCAATAGTCTGGGACACAATGGAAGGTGCTGGCTTAAGTTTTCTGTTGTTCTGCTTAGCAACTAACAGCTGTTTTTAACCAACACCCAGATACCTCCTCCTGGCATTAAAATAAACAAGAGATCTAATCCCAAATCTCTCTGGGATTTTGCATTAGGGAGGCTGCCTGTAAAATGGGATGTTAGACTTTTTTCCATGGTCATAAACTGTCCATAGGGAGCATGTTTATTTCTGCTATGCTGTGGCTGGGGAGTAGGGTGAGGAGTTATAACCATCCCAGCCTTGGTCTAGGTACTGCACTGTCTGTGTATGAGTGACAGAGCAGAGCTGGATGTGAGGTGAGGAGGTCGATGTCATGCAGTAAGAGATGGGAACAGAATGGGGTAGCACTCTCCAAGCAGAGGGACCAGAACTGATAGTTGTAGGAGCACGTTGCAGGGGGAGAGTCAAGAAGAGAGAGTGAAGAAGGAGGTAACGGGGTTAGAAGCAAAATGAGAAACTACAGTAAACTCCAAAGAGCTCAGCTCTGCCATACTGACACAAAACCTGTGAGACAGGGAGAGGTTTTTCTTAAATCAGAAATTCACATTTTAAAGCTGCACCTTGTAAGCAATGAAGCACTTTTTACCTAGAGATCTGAAATGTCACGTCTTCCCTGCAGTGACATTTTGGTGACAAAATGCAGCTGCGCTTTGAAAGCAGTTTTTGTTTTTCACCTTGTCACTTTTCAGAACATCTGTAATACGTTGTGCTTTCAGGGGTTTGAGCTGTCTTTGGAGGATCACGCTCCTTCGCTGCACTGAGAACAGTTTTGAAGAGCTCAGAAACCAAACGTGTTTCTTTCCTTGACTAGAGCAGGAGTTCAGCTGCAAAGTGCACGTTGTTCTCGTTTTGTTCTGCATGGAACCATCCTTACCAAAGCCAGGCCAGCAGTAGGAGTAAAAGAGTCTATGCCAGGAGGAGATGGTGTAGACCATTCCCTTGGCTGAAGCTCATGGACCCTATCTCAGGTGGGGACATTGCTCCAGCTGAGAATAATAATCTGTGCCGGTGCTTGGAAGTGAGGTAGAAATTTAGCCCTGTGTGAGTGACTGAATCAGAAAGGATGTTTTTATTCTGAGGTTTATAAATACTGGCTTGGTGTCTGAACGTTCCCTCAATCTTCACCTGGAAGCTTTCAGCATACAAAGCAATATTAGGTGCTAACAGAAATTAAAAATACACAGTATTATCCTGCAGAATAGCCTACTGTATGCAGCAGACATGTTCTTCATGCCCAATAAAATATGAACCAGCACTGACAATCCAGCAGGTCACAAAAACAAAGCAACCATGTTTTGGACAGCTGTTGAAGAAAATAACAAAGTGTGGAGAGATGTTAATCAGCAAATGCAAACATCAACAAAAGTTATTTTTTCCCAGGCCAGTGCTTTCCAACTGTGACAAGTAAAGGCCTTTTTTATCACCTGGTTTTTGTAGCAGAGATAGATGATGGTGTTGCAGAGTTTTGACTAGGGGTAGGGGAAGGAGGAGAATCAGAATACACCAGCATTTTACTTTCTGTCCTCTAACACTCAAACCTCTGTATCTACCTGAAGATACAAGAAGAAAGCCTTTTCCTCTTCTCTAAGCGAATACAGAATTTTTGGAAATGAGGGTCTTGTACCAAGGTTAGATTTTGTAGTATTGGAGATGAATGCTGCACTACCTTGCAATTTTACCAATACCACCACCTGTTTCACCTGCGGCGTTCCTAACTATTTCTAATCCAGCCCTCTATGTAGCTTTGTCAATGAATCACATACCTGATTAAGCTACAGCTTCCAATTTAATCGTGGACCTTGTCCAGCTCTGTTCCCAGACTATGCAGAGAGCACCAGGACTGTTAATGTTAGAGAGCATAAGAAAAAGCAGATGTACACTCAGCTCATACTTATCCAAAGTAATAGGGAGAGGACTATAACTTGGATACAGCAAGAACATGATCTAGTATAAAACGTGTATTAGATAAGCTGTAAGAACGTAGGGGCAGGCAAGTTACACTGCCAAAAAAAAGGCCAATAGGACAATTTTCTACAGCGTGCCAGTTTACCTGCAGAACTCACTGCCACAGGGTACCACAGAGAGCAAACCAGGGTTTGACAATGATATGAGAAATAAAAGTTGTTGACAGTTACATAAGCTTGGATAAAAATGTCAAGGCTGATCAGTCCCCACAACTATAGTTTTGAAGCCAATTACATCTCATGGGGTTTTATAACCTTCCCTACACACTTGCGGCTGCTGATAGAAACCTTCCGAGACGCAGTGGTGAGAGACATGAATCCTTGGGCTCATCCAGGAGGGTAAGTCTCTTTTACACACCCCATCCCTCATTTTCTGCTTCTGCAGTGTGGGAGGTTTTGACAACACACGTAGCAGTCAGAGGATGCTGCTGCTGCCTGAGATGTGGAACTCCGGTCCCCGTGGGGCTCTGACCCACATCAGCACGGCCGCACACAGGGGCTCAGGGCATGCGAGAAGTACGGACAACTGGCATTTTACCATAGCTCTTGAAAAGCTGCTTTTTATGCAAGCAGCTTGTCTTGGTAAAGGAATTCCCACCCACACCTCATGGCGAAACGGTGGCTCATGAAAGCATAGGTTCCCTCCCAAAACACGCACTCCATTTCACAGGGCAGCTCATGCCTCAGCTTAGATATCTTCTCCTGCTAGACCAGGAGAAGTGCATCCATGCTGGGGGAAGCAGAACTGAGGGTGTTGCCTACAGGCAGAGGAAGAGATACCTCTCCTTCGTCCTGTGGCCAAGCTTCTCCAACAAGTAAGATCCTGGACTGTGACACTTCCCTTCCCTCTGCTCCTCCAGAGCATTTACTGAGCAGACCCAACACCAGCGCCTTGCCGATCTCAGCCTCAAGAGTTTTTGTCACTTCCCTGTGAGCGCTTAAGGGTCCTGGTGAAGACAATTTGACAGGGAGGAACTGGCTGCTTCCAGGCAGATCTGTTTACTCGCCCCCCTCAGCCCTCGGAGCGGCGGCGTGCGCGGCTGGGTCTCGCCTCGTTCACAGACTGACAGCCCTGTCAGGTCCCATTCATTGCGAAGCAGCCGGTTCCTCCTCACACCTCCCTCACTGCCCCGCTGAACACAAGCGAGAGCTTGGGAGCCGAGGCTCTGCCCTTGGACGGGGCTTGGTGATTGATGCATAGCGGTAATTGCCGGCGTTCATCACCAAACAGTGAAACTTCATTTCATAAAAGGGCTTTTTAGGGTGGGAGATGCAGGTCGGGACTCCTGCACGCTGATGCTTTTAGAGACAAGCCAGCGGAGAGCTCGTACAAGCAACCTCAGCCCAACAAGTCGCTGCTGGTGGATTAAAGAGGAAAACAAGCCCAAGCGTCTCTCTCATTAGTTCAAGCTGTTCTTACCTGGAGGGTGGAGAGAAGGACTTGCAAGCCACTGGCTTCTTGTTCTGCCATGCTGCTCCCCACTCACACTCCCTCTTTCTAGCAGCAGATACAATGCAGCTAGACAGCCAAGCTGCCAACTTGCCTTGCTGCTGCCCCTGTGCCGTTTAAGAAACGAAGAAGCTAAACACAGATCCCCAGCCACATGCACACTGCTACCACCAATAATCACAGCAATGCAACTCTAGACCTCAGCAGGAGAGATAAATGTACCCCCTCCCTCCCAGCTCTCCCACTGTGACGAGAAGATTAATTCCTATATAAAGAATCCCGGGGATTAAGTAAAGTGCTCAGGAAAGGTCTGGGTGCTTCGTGTGTGGCAGGGGGAGTGTGGGGAGGGTGGCAATAGCAACAAGAAAGCAGAAGAGCTACAAACCTCAAAGAAAGCCAGGGAGAAGGGAGGGAGCGCACTGGCTGCCTGACAGGCATTCCCAGCTGACCTGGTGATCCGTTCCAGACCCTGCGTGGACTCCTCTCCGTTTGACTCTGTGCCAGTGAAATTGGAGACACGGGGAAGGCAGAGCGAGAGAGAGAGATGCCCTCAGTCTTAACGAGTGCTGACAACGAACGGAAGATACACTCGGCATGAGGGACAGGTGGAGCGGGTTTGCCGAGGCTCACAGAGGGTTTTTGGCTTCCAAGCCCAGAGCTTCTCCCAAGTCACAGCTGCTACGGCCACAGGCAGTGCCCTGACAAGCGGCCACCGGCGAGGGACCACCGACGGAGGGGCATCTTGTGGCTGCACAGCAAAGGCCAGGGAGGAAAGCCACCTCTGCAAGGGGCAGTTTGGGGGAGAATTCGCTCCAAGGGCCACTACAGTGAGTCACACATGCCTATCTCTGTCTATAAGTATAGTAACTCCAAGCCCAGTTCACTGCCCAGGGCACAAGCCACGCCGTAGTACAGTTGTAGTTGTAGCTCGAATTCCTAGGAGGGCACAGAGTCCACTTTTAGCTACAGCTGAATGATATCAAAGGACTTGGTAAACAAGGAGGAGCAGGTAAAGAAGTTAAGTAGAGGTCTACATGAGGATTTTCCAGTTTTCAATGTGAAAATGTCAATTAGTCCAGCACAAACATTTTTTCAGGGATGCAGCGATTTCACTTCAGCTTTCTTAACACCAGAATGGCATTTTTTTGTCCAGAGAGACATCACTCCAGGGTGGTTCGAAGACTGACAGTGGAGACAATTACTTGATATGCAGAAGACAAAGGTTAGATCTTGTCTTTCTAACATGAGGACATTAATTTCAGTCTTTTACCTCTCGAATAAGTACTTTATTCTGGCCTGCAACTTTTTGGTCCCTCCAGTAGGAGTTTTTCCACTTTGAATGAATAACTAAAGATTTTTGAAGCAGTAACATGAGCCTTGGACTCTGGGCACAAGGCAGAGGCTTACAGAACTCAGTACCACACCAAGACATGCTAGACAGCCAAGTTGTGCACACTTTGCTGAATTCAACGAAGCAATCACAGCCTGTAGATAAAACCCCAGTCTTCTAAGAAGCAGTTAAATCAGGAATAAAAATCTCCACTCTTGGCCAAGGACTATTTTCACATGATGATCATTACACCCTGCAATACCTTCATTGATCAAGTGCTTTAGGCAAACGGGAAGACAAATCCTCCCCAGCTCAGCCCAGCAATGTGTGAACAAGTGGCAGAAGCATGACATTCCTTGGTTTCTGTGTGTGCCAGGGTCCCAGGATGTCAATACCAAGTTATAAAATAAACCAGATTAAAATACCTTTGCCATAATTATGGAGATACAGTAGTCCATTCAGAGAGAATGCCATGAGGACCATTGATTGACGGACAAGATGCTCTACAGACAACTAGGCAGAATAACAAGAAAAGAATATGGACTCCTTTCCTATGGAAATTCAGGTTCAGAGATGCTAGTTTTCTTTAAAAAATGTTTGATTTCAATTAAAAAAAACCTGTCACACCCCATGAAATACCATATTTTAGATAGAGAGCTGGTGTTCTGCCCTTAGAGCACTGGAATTTTGGCCATTTTGAGTGAGCTCTGTGGATATTGAAAAATTGATGGCTGAGGAAGTACACAGAGGGATCTCTCCTCCCTTGCAAAAAGATTCATCCCAAAGGCAATGGAAACATCCAATGCCAGTCTTAAATTCTCCAAGAGTTAACACACTTGATAAGTGACATTGAGGCAAGGCTTTGGGGTTTTTTCACATCAGCAGGACTCAGTAAAACCTAATAACAGACTGTATATAAGGAGGGGAGAGAACCAAGGGAATGCAGGTACAGTGTCCTCAAATGGGCTGGGAAGTAGGAAGGTGGGTAATAGGTTTTATGAGCAGTGCCAACACAGCATGTCTTTCTCAAATTAGTACACTGACAGAAAACGACTTCAGAGCTAATTAGAAACTGTTTAAAGGAGCTCTTCCACATTGTCACTTCGTTCACTTTCTTTTGACAATTGTACCTGCCACTAGAACTGTGTGGAACTATTAATTTCCACTGCGTGGATTTTCAGAAGTCAGTGAGAGCTGATGGATGTGAGCAGGCAATGGCTGCAGGCAGCCTGGATGGCCTGCATCCCCTCCCCTACCACCTCACACAACCCGATCCCCCGGCCCTCTTGCACTAAGACAGATCCATGGATATCTCACGGTGATCCCCTCTCCTTGCTAGATGAGCATTTAGCTTTCTACCCTACCTAGAACACAACATGCCTCTGTTATAGGATCCCAGCTTCTCTAAGCCCTTCCCAGAGCCCAGTGATCTGGTTCCTCCTCTCTGCGTGAAGAAGCTTTAGAAAGAATTGCAAAACTTTCACTGCAAATATGTCAACCCAAGAGGAAGGGAAGACCAACAGCAAAGCTTGGGGCGGGGGTGGGGGGAATCTCTTATGTTCTTTAAAATTTTGGGGTAGTTATCTTGGTTGTGCCCAGAGACTACAAGAAAGCACCATATAACAGAAAGTTCTAGAACTTGCATTTGATTTGAAAACAAGACACAATGAGAAGAGTGATTAACAAATAAAATGCTTATGAAAGACCCCAAAAGTGACAGTGATGTTTACATTGATGTAAGATGTATAGCAAAATGCCTTTGAAACCAAATTCCCAGCTATGAATCTCAGAGGCCTCTAATTATTCCATAGCCATTACTTCCACATTTTGTTGTATTTCCAATTTTGTCGTTAGTTTCTAAGAATAGGAAGTCCCCCACCTCAACACACAGAGGCTGAATAAATTAGGAAACCTGCAGATAAACCAGAGATAAATGCCAGAAGTAAAGCATACAGATTCTCCCTTTTCATTCATATTACACTGCCAACCCAGTTTGAAGATTAGCTTGTTAGTTTATATTGATGTCACTGTTGTTTCCCCTGTGCCCTGAGGTTTATGTGATCCTTAAACAAAATGAAAATTAAACTCGTGACTCCAGCTTCCTACAAGAGCCAGAGTTAATGTTCTTGTGGGGAGGACAGAGGGGATTAGAAGCACAAAGGCAGGACCTCTGGGCTCTCTGCAGGTGCTGCACAAGCTCAGAGCAGTAATTTTCTTTTCCAGGGCTCCAGGGCTCAGACACACAAACAAGTCAGAGATGTCATCTGATCTCCAGTAAATATGCGTACACACTTTTAGCCCGTAGCAAAGGGAAGATAATTCAGGATCATTTTACCTGCATTAAAAGAGCACTCGGTCCAATTATTTCACATTTTATGAGCATATGCAGAAACCATTACCATGGATCAGCTGACACTAAGTAATATATTAACCGCAGAAACTTGTTCCTGTGTCTAAACCTATGTTTTCCTGGCCTATGAAATTTTGAAGTTTTCTTTATGAGGATGTTGTACAGCTATAAAATTTGCAAGCCTTCATCTAGAAGCATTATGCAGAAAAAAAAAACATTTCAGCTATAGCATTGCATTAGAACGCTATAAAGTTAAAAATGTCCCTGGATGAGATAATCTGGAAATTTTCCTTGTGAACGAAGTGATGAGAGGAAAACAGTAGTCCTCTGCCAGGTACCTAGCAACCATAGCATTATTGATTTGTAAATTAAAAGTGGGAGGCCCATACAAGAATTTTACATATTTAAATAAAATTTTCCTGTGTTATTTTCACATTTCCACAGATTCTGTCACCTGCAAACCAGAATTCAGCCTGTTCTTACCCATCTGAACCCCCAATGAATCACATTTGAAAGTAATTTACAGGCTAAAGCAAAATTAGCCCGAAGAAGACTTAAACACAGCAAACGTAGCACCAGAATCAATATCATCAGAATAAAGTGAACAGCCACAGCCAAGCTCCACATTTCCTGTCTGGAGTCTGTACCAACGAACTGCAGAACTCATTCAATTTTTGGACATTAGCATTAAATGGAATGCAAATAACGAAAATCAGCTTGGAAACCTGTGATTAACCTAAGGATATTTTCCTTCTGACTCTCAAAAAATTGACACCGGTTTTGCACTCACATTGCACACCTGGTTTCTAATAGGATTATTTCCATTTTTAAACCAGTGCGATAGATAAGAGGACAGTCAGATTCCATTAAAAATGGTGAGGGAAAAAAAAAAGTCTAATTGGATAAATTATTCATTCCAAAGCCAGACTGAGTTTTATGAAATGCAATTGAAATATCACTGTGTAAAATACCCAGTTAACTGTCCACGTTTCATTTATATTAAACAGAGGAACCAGTTCCCCTGCCAAAATTACATGTAGCCAAGAAATGTATATATTTTAATATGGGAATATTGTTTTTTCTATTTGAATGCTCTTTTCTCTATGAAATCCTTCATTTTCATTGTCTTTTATTCAAGCACAACGTTTATCATAAGCGATTGCCAAAACAAAATTAATATATATGAATGTGGAGAAGAAATGATCTTCCATTTGTGAATGCCTATGTAGAGGTTTACCCCGCTGAATAACATCATCCCCCCTAAAATAATTTACTCTTGTACAGTAGTGAAATGGTTAAAATGGAAGTGAAAACACAAGTCATGACACTGAAATTGATTTTCAGATGGTGCTGGAAGTGACCCAAGGCTCTTGCAGCCACTGGACAGGAAGTTAATATCTTCTGGGTCAGAAACAGACCACTGGAAACTGCTGGTGTTACACTGGTTTAATTTGAGGCTGGTAGTGTTGAGTGCCTGGGGCAGAGAGGGGAACAGGCGGGTTTAATCAGAGCTTTGTTTCTCTGGAGACATCCCTCTCCATCCTGCCTTTCATTTTGTCGCTGCACACCAGAATGGCCTGGGGAGCATTGGCTGAGGGGCAAACTACGGCTGATTTTTACAGCAACTTGATGACCAAGGGTATAGGATATACAAGACCACAGGGCTGGTGTTTTGGAGGCTACTGTGGATATGTGGTATGCTGTGTCAGGGTATGACACAGGATATTTTCTTGCATCACCGTTCTTTCTAACTAGTGCTGATAGGCATGCTCACATAGGTGCACCCAATTCTCTGTCTCCAGGTCCCTAAAACCTACACCATTTATAAGATCATTAATAGCATCAAATAAAGAGACCCACTACAATAACATGTTAACCCAGGCTTTGAAACACACCCTGCATTTGCAGCCTAGGGTCAAATAGCATTCACATCACCTCCACACACTTTGGATCTCTTTTGGAATAACAATGGGCAATATTTTGGCAAATCAAACTTTGAGCTGTTGATCAATTCAGCCATGAACTGTTTCATAAACTGGGAACGGAAGCATGCTGGCTCAGTGCCATGCTGTTTTTTCTTTCATGTAAGAAGAAAAATTTTCATTTGTCTAGTAGAATATATGTTTCTTACAGCTTGACAGATTGTCAAATATTCTGATATATACTTGGTTTGGCTTTTATTTAAATCTAGTTTATGAAAAGCCATTCATACATTAAATATACATACACAACTTATCTTGAGAGAGATATGTTTAACCACTTGACTGCTGCCAGATGTTCCCAGTTTGTCCCTACAGAGCCCCTTGCTGTGTTGTTCAATGCCTCAGCAATACAGCAGGTAGACAATACTTGCTTTTCTACTGAATGCTACAGGAATGCCCAAGTCAGATCTACTTATTGCTTTACTGATTGGTTCTGGTCCATGGAGAGAGGAGACACCTGCTATGCTGGTGAATCTGTGAGATACAGGCAGGCAGAATCCCTTGCTGGGCGGCTGAGTCTTCTGGCTGTTGATAGAGCACACACAGTGTGGGGCTGACTATCCCACCTCCGGCCAAATAGCCCATAGTGCCACTCTTGTGTTGAAGGACTACAGTAGGGATGTACTGAAGAAGCAGGGGAGGAGAATGAAATAATAGTGAAATAGTTAAATTAGCAGCACTGATGCTTTAATCCTCTTTGTCAGGTCCCTGTGCAGCAGTACAAGGCAAAGGCCCCTTGTTCTGGTGCTTACAGCTCAGTAAATGTTTCTGCTGGACAAAACATCCCCCCCCATTTTCCTGCAGACATAACTATGTCAAGATTTTCTATTGCTTATAAAAGGAAAACGTTCTTTTTCCTACCCTGACAGCCTGATTCTCCTTTTCTTTGTCACTTGTGTCATCATCTGCTTAAAATGTCTCTATTCTACCTTAAAAGTATGTGGCACCCACATTGCAAAAATGTGGACACACATAAGTGCAAGACGAGGAAGAATCTGGTTTGTTGAATGTTTAAGGAAATGGACTCTAAGGCAGCCAAACACAGCAGTACACAAAGCTTTCCCATTAGCAGAACAAATTGTGTTACATCTGTCTTTTCTGTTTGTCTCACGTTTAGCATCTCTGACATGCACAGCAATATTCAGTATGCAAAGGTGCCAGAAAAAGATGTGGCTCTGAAAGGGTAAGAAACAAAGAAAAAGGAGAGAACTCAACCCAAACGAGTGATCTGGCGGGTTAAGCATTTTAATGAGTCGAGCAAGTGGAGGTGAACATGGAACGTTGGGCTTTTGTAGGTGATACCATAACAGGACACAGGGAATTAACTCCAAAAGGCATTCCCCACCCCTTTTTGTTTGTTTTTGTACAAACCTATCCAGGTTTGTAGCCCATCCTCCTTCCTCTTGTTTTGCTTGATTGGCACAGGGCTTCAAAAATGAATGAATATCAGTCACCTTCCAGTTCAATACAGGGCTGAACTGGATGAGCAAGAACACCCATAAAAACACAGAAAACAAAGAAAAAGCAAAATGCAGGGGGCGCTGACTTGCACAGATCACTGAAGTCTGTTAATGCTATGCCGTTAGCTCATATTTAGTGCCATGCAAACTAGCTTGGCTAAGGCAATGGCTGAAGGGCATTTTCAAAGGATTCTGAAAGAGGAAGCACCAAAGGAAATAAGACAGCATTTTAGACCACTAGTCCTCAGTCCTCTAAATTTGACCTTCACAGTAGTAACAAGTGCTGTGACCCCCTATAAGTTTGTAAGCACTTTATCCCATGCAATCAATTTTTCCAGCAACAGTAGTCTAACTGAACTTTATTAATTGTATTTGACGATCAATACCGAATTACTTTCTCTACCTACCTACCCTGATGCACCAGAAGCCATCGGAGCATCTGCTCTCTAAGTCTAATGTAACCAGGTGCAAACAGACAGATTCCCAGGAAAATTCCTCCTTTATCCCTGTCTCATGAGACAGCAGTGACAAACACAATGATGGTGGGAGAACCCCTATCCTGTTTCCCCTGGGCCTGTCAGATCTGGTTTTCTCTAAAGCTGGAGTTGAATTCTCCAAATCTGGAGGAGCCTCAGTACATCTACTGAGATTTGGCTGTGAATGAATCTGAATAATAGTTTGTGACCTAATAAACTTAGCAGTGCTCAGAGGCCTTGGAAGCAGGCTGTCATCATTGAGGTCTGCATGAGAAACACAGCTGGAACTGAAGATGGCCCATTATTTACAGTCCTGCATCATTAAAGTGCTCCACATCCTGAATGATGAATGGTTTGCTTGCGACTAGGAACACAACAAAATCTGAAATGCAGGGAAATTTGAACTGCAGGAAAGGAAATAATCTCAGAGACAGAGAAGCAGTAAGACTGAGGGACAGCATTTGTCTACATTTTGTTCTGACTGATTGAAAGCAGGCAGGGTTCCTAGAGACTTGGCTCTGGAAGCACTTCAAAAAGTTCTCTTAGGAGGATAGGTCCTTCTGACTTTCCTTTGCTCCGCAGTACTCAGAAATACATTCCACCTCTCAGCCCTTTGGTTGTGTAGAAAAGTGGCTTCTTGCAAACAGTCTGGGAAGGAAGCAGTTCAAAAGAGCTGGCCCAGTTTCCCACATCCATGAACCCCATGGAAACACTAACTACTGGCATGCCATATTATGCCCACAGATCCTGTCTGTAATTCCAAGCTCTGCTTCCTCTCCCCATCATAGAGACTTTTTCCCTGCTCTGATCTCTTCTGGCTCCCTGGAGAAACCCCTGCAGACCTGCCAAAGAAGATGCCTTGATAAAATTTCAGAGGAGCCCTCTTGTCAAAGTGCAAACCCTGTGGAAATTGTCCTGGGCAAAAGTTATTTCTGGAAGCAATAGAGTTACTGAAGCTTGGCTTCCTAATGAATGCAGTTTCACAGTTGACCAGCTGTGTCTCAGAGCACAAGCTTTCCAACTGAAGTGGCTGGAGCAATCTTTTTCACGCTTTCCTGGCCCACATACTCTCCAGAGTCTACTCGAAAAGCCCTTTCCTCGTCAGTGGCACATAGCACATGTCTCACTTATACCCAGCCACCTATTTTTACAAAAATCCTAGGAACTACATTATCTTTGGGATTCCTGCTTCTCTGTAAAACTCATTTTGAAATAGGCCAATGAGTTCGTAAGTTTGTAGGGTGGGAGGAACAAATCCAGAAAGGGCAGGATTGTATCAGCTGTGCTTCCAAAGGAAAGTGAACTAAAGAAGAGCTATTAGAACAATCACTCAATGCCATTTTCACATAATCTCTGAATACACCAATAAGGTGACCTACCCGTGCAGGCATGTTACAGGCCCCTCCTGCATAGTCCTGTGATGGTTGCTACGAGCATGACATAATTGCTAACAATCCCCAGACTAGTCCTCTTGTTCAAGCTGTGGCAGCTCATCCTTTTAGCCATGGATGGGCCTGGTACATTCCCTGGTGTGCCTATCAATAGCTCTTGACATGTGCAAAATGCAGTAAATATTAATCCATCAAGTCTCACAGCTCCCTCTCAGGGAGTTAGGCAATTGTTTTTTTTCCCAGCTTACATTTTGCGAAGGCGAGGAGGAGTCTCTCAAGGACACGCACAGCATCAGTGGCGGAGGCAGGGGGAGAATACAGGTCACAGTACCCTCAGTGCCAACATGGGAAAAGTCAAAGCAGCAATACCTGGGATGGAAAAAAAAAATAAAATTTGTCATCTATTGAGCTGTTGAATTTTTATCCCCAAAGTCGAAGAGACTGTGACTGGGTGGACGTGTCAGCATTTCAAGCAGGCAGCCCTTATTACTGATGCCTGAGTCTTCATCTGAACATCTGCACCCTTTGGTCCTCTGGGTAGCATTTGGCCAGCTTTTGTTTTGTCCCAGCAAGCTTGTATGTGAATCTGCCTTGTTCTGGAGACAGGCTCAGTGAAATTGTGAGATTTTTGTCTCATTTCTAATGAAAACTTGCCTCAAAGGCCACCTTCAATTAAAAGTGGCTGCAGAGGTTCATATCTCCTCTTCCTCTCTCTCACTCTTACTGCAATGTGGAGCCAAGTGTTGATTATTCCAGGACCCATCCCTGGGGCTTCTGGTGGGACAGTGCTGGCATCTACTGGGACTTGGCCTCTCAGATAGAAGTCAAGACCTTTTGAATGCAGACTTATCCTGAGGGAAGTGGAGAAAAAAAATACACAGCCAGGCAGAGCCACATGAAACAAGCTGCCTCTCAACTTCATTATCATAAGTGTTTCTTGTTCAGCTCATTACATGAACCCAGCTCTCCACGTGTTTCCTCCAACATTTGTTAGGGGAGGGGAGCTCCATGGCCTGATATATCCACTTTACTTCCCTCCTCCAAGTGAAAACTCTTCAATCACTGCCGACTCTTTTACAGGAAAAATCTTCATTTCATTAAAATTTAATTATTGGTTTAATTAAAATAGGCATGCAGCAGTGTGAGATGTGTATGTTTTTTTATGGCTGAAGGAGACTGTAAAGTCCTCATTCATTTCCCAAAGTAGCTTCCGCAAAAAATTGGGCTGCCTTTTTATAGGCCAATTCTCAATGCTGCTTTCAAATGGATCCCACAGCCATTCATATAGATTAATTCGGGCAGTGAATCAGATCCTGCTCATTGACTGCCTTTCAGAACATACTGACGATGCCCCAGGAGCCCTGCGGTAGAGCCCTGCGAGCTGTTGGGACTCTCCAACTGATTAATTAATCCTCATCCAGGCATTTTTCAGTTCTGTCTTAATTTATTCACGTTGCAAAACAAATTTAGTCTTGCTGAAACGGGCCAGATTGACAAGCCTTGTGTGACTGACAATTGCTCTGTTATTTCCACAGAAAGTGTGAACAGGGCAAGGTTCTCCTATACTGGTGAAACTTATGCTGTGACACAGGAGATAACCTCAAAGGATACTCAGACCCTCGTTTCTCTGCTAAAACTGGTAGCTGGAGGGGTGACCCAGTGTCAGGCAACCTGTGGCCCCAGCAAGACTTAAGAGGCAAGACCCTTACTATTTTTTAAAAAGACAAAAATACTGTGGTGCCTGTCTCTTCTCTCAATGGCCTCTCCAACATCCCAGTCCTCTTACCCAGCATCTCAGCAACAAAAGCCCATACACAGCGGGAAATCAGGACAAAGCAGACAACATTCAAAAACTTGGCTTGGGTCACCGTATGAAGAGGCCTCCAGCTGTCCCGTGGAAAAGGTAGGGAAGAGACAGGAACACCCTGCAGTGGGTGGAGGTATTTCTAGTGGCAGAGACAACACCACGTAAGGGCTAGCGTGAAAGGTCCTAGTGCAGTCATTGTTTCCCTGAGAACCAAGTCCATTAGTTGCTAATGATTTTCAAGTAGTAAAAGTGGATTTGACCTCACAACAGAGATGAGAGTCCTTAGATTCTCCGAAATCCCCAAACCATCTGGTCGTTGGATTTTTTTAATCACTCTTCTCTTTGCACCAGTGAATTGAGTTTCAAAGAGCTGTGTAGCTCTTTGTAAATGCTGGTTACAAAATAATCACAACAAAAAGGGGAATATTGAAACTTTCAAATATTTTCAGCTCATGCTTCTAGGCAACGCTGGGCTGCCTTCCCAGGGTTTTGCAATCTTCAGATCTCTTAGGCCATAGTCCAGAAAGAAATGAGAGAAGTAGCCTTTCATTTAGAAGCAACCCTCCAGACACTTTTTCAAGTACCTGCAATGACCTTCATTTCCCCAACTCTCTCCAGCAGCACTAGCTGAGAATGCAAGTAAAGTGCAGGGCTGGGAACAGAGTGTGCTGTTTCAAAAGGCTTTTACATTTCTTTTGTACTTGCTGGAAATCTACTCTCATCATTTTTCATTTTAAATATCTTCCTTTATATGCCTGGAGGTTGGGGATCTCATTTCATAACAAAAAGTATAGATCGATCTGCAGGTAGAAGTCTAATTTTCAACATTACCCCAGTTCCTGGGGAGTCTGGCAGTGCTTGAGAAAATCAGGTAGCAATGCTGGTACCCCTATATCTTTCTCCTAAGGTAAGAGTATTTTATGTTGGTTAAAATGAAGGACTACCGCATTCCTTTTTCTCCACGTGGCTCGACTGAGCAATACCTCATTAACTTCTTGTTGTTGATGCTAAGATGCTATTTGGCTCCATGGATCCTATTGGATTCATAAATAGGTCCATAGGTCCTAGACTTATTAACATCATAAAAAACAACTACAGTTTAGAAAACCTTAGAGCCACAGATTAGCTACAGGTTGGAAGAAAAGACTATTTGGACTGTCATATAGGGTTTCTTACTGGCATGCATACAGAAGAAACAACGCTAGGCTAGACAGACTTTTAGTCAGTAGAGCCATAGGAGATTTTCTTATGCTGTTATGTTCAATCTCTTTCAGCTCTCTTGTCTTCATCAATAACATTAGACTCGCATCACAAGGGCTTGTGAGGCTCTGCAGCTTTGAGGTCTGCAGCTGAAAGGAGCCATATAAGCGTAAACATAATTGTATATTATTGAGGAATGCTGCTGTAATAAACAGTCTCTATTACCAACTGTCCAGCTGTAATATTTGTGTTTATGTCAGCACTTAAAAAGCATTGATCTGCAATAAACTCAGTGTGGGGAAAAGAATCTGATCCAAAGGCCAGAGAGGAGAAATGCAATTTTCTCCATCAGAGCCTGAGAGAGCAAGGCTGGAGAGCTGCTGCACAGAGCTCGGCCAGCGAAAACTGTGGCTGCATAAAGCTTCATTGCCGCTCCCTTCCCCACTGCTAGAACAGCACTTGGGGAGATGACCCAAGATCAAAGATGCTTGCAGCAGCAGTCTGGTTGCAAAACTAATCATCAGTAGTCTACTTGGAGTGCCAGATTGCAGGTAACCACCCACTGTGGTGTGCTACTGTGCCAGGGCTGCACAGGCACTTTTCAAAGGGAGAGTGAGCCTCCTCAAATCCCTGTGTGTGGCAGCAGCAGGGTGAGCTCGGTGGATGTCTCCTAACAGGTTTTACTCCAAACAGAGCCTTTGAACTAGGAGCTGCCTCATTTCATTTTATCAGAGAACAGGAGAGCTGCTGAACAACAGGTATTATGGAAAGCAATAGCCCAGATGGAGCCTGCCCAGGGGACACACTACTGAATGTACAGTAGTGTAAAACTCTGCTCCTTGGCACCTGAGTGCAGCATCTTGCACACTTTATCCTCTGAATGTGCTTCTCTTCCCCAAAGACAGACCCATTATCTTCCCTTAAGAGAAACCTGAAAATCTCTTCCTCAGGCAGCCTCGGGTGTGTTCCCTTGCCTGTGAGTAGCAGCAGCCATCCTGCCCCTTCAAATGATCTTGGATTCTCCTTGCTCTCTTCTCCTGCAAGGCAGCTTCACTGCTTGACTCCCCTTCCTTCAGTGAGTGACCCAGGAATCTGGTCCTTTGACTCCCCGTAACCATACATCCCAGCTGCCCACTCGGTATGAGTGTCTCTGTCCTCCTATCCCAGAAGTGACCTGGGACAATGCATGCTATGCCCTGCCTTCCTGCTATGTCCTTTTTTAGCTCCTTCCTTCTCTCTCCCTTTCCCCAGCCTTGTTCTTGAAGGCCTTACAGCTACCTAGAAGGGATACCACCTGCCAGTAGCTGGGAACTCTGGAAAGGGGATTTCTGGCGTAAGTGTTCCTGCCACCCGATCTCCCCGGTCCATGCCTCGCCATCTCCCTGCTCCATGGGATACAGGGAGTTTGCACCAGCTTTCAGACAGAGGGGAGCAGAGCAGGAGGCAGGAACCACTCCATCAACTCCGCTGCAACTTCGAGGTTGCTCAAGGGTGAGCAAATCTGCACTGAGATGAAGAGGAACCAGCGAGTCCTTTCTGAGTCTCCTGCGTGGGACGGGCTAACCAAAGTTGGTCTCTCACTGCTCCTAGCACATTACCCGGGAACTCAAGAAAAAAATGAGACAGCAGATTGACTGTGCCCCTCTCCATGCACCAACATCTGGGAGAAGAAGGGGTGATGCAAAGGCGGAGGGGCTGGCAGCCATGAGAAACAGGGTTAACAGAGGGTGCCGGGGCTGACTTCAGTGATAAAGCAACAGTAAAATAGCACAATATCATCACCTGCCAGCTCCTTCCTTTAATCCTCCTGAGTCTGCACATCCATAATCAGGGACTTGTCTCTACCATCTAGGGCACTTGGCAGCCCGCAGCTCTCCTCCCTAGAAGCGAGATTTTGTGATCAGATTAAAGCCCATTTCATGTTCCCCTCGCTCAGGTCTCTGTCATGCTCACTGCTCCCCCTGATGTTTACCTGTGATCGGCTGACTCATTTCCACATGAAGAGCTGACATTTCCTTCTCAAATCCAGCGCAGGGGTCATCGGTTGCTACGTTAAAGGGAAAAACTACAATGAAGAGATTTTTCTAATCACTGCATCAGATTACAAAGGAATGTAAATCACTGAGCACTGTTTTTCGTTAGAAGCAGGAATAAGGTTACTTCAGGTGGTTCTCAAGAGCATTTTGATATTTCACACGATATGCCTACGTGCAGCAGCTCACGCGTTCACACACATGGATGCACTGCAGCAGAGCACAGCTGTCACCGAAACTGTTAGAAGTTCATCATGGCATGGGGGAAGATGCTCTGATGTTGAGAAGCATCTCCATCCTATGCTGCACCCCAGAGCTCCCACCTGATCTCCACAGGGTCACTTTTCGCCCTGTGCCTTTTAAACAGGGGGCAGTCTGTACACTGACAGTCTGTACACTGGCAAGGACAAGTATGTGAAAAATAGAGCAAAAAAGAGGAAGCATAGAAGTAAGCAAGGCAGATAGGGGACATATTACCATGATATGACTAACAACAGGTTAAGACCAGATTTATCTGCATGTTTTATAATCTGGTTATTCACAGAAACATCACTGTAGACTTACAAAAAGGGCACCTGATGTATTTAACCTTAGTTTTGCACTCTACTCCTAATGAAATTGAGATGGTTCAAGGGAATATGGGAACAAACAAACTAATGAAGGGTATAACAAAATGCTTTCTCTTCTGGGACAAGTGTTGCGAGGGGTGGGAAAGAGGATAGAAGTTGTCCTGGCCTGGAGCACCCAGCAAAGGCATTAAAGGTGTTACAGGCACTGCCTGCAATCCCCTTGCAGTGAAGGTGGAGAATATATTTTGTGTTTCTCACTCTTTTCTGGGATTTTTGGAGAACCTTCTGCAAGGCACATGCCGAAGTCCCACTTCAGAAGAAGAATGATAAATGAGCAGCATTTAAATGTGATCTGAAGCCCACTGAAATGCTCCGGAGGGGTCTCCACATAGCCACGCTCCAGCCCTTTGGATTCTGAATGAAGATACAGTGGGGGCACAGGAGGGGAGGACAGATGTGAGTCGCCTCTTCGCCGGCCAGCAAACTGCCACCCAAATCAGGCAGCACACTCGAGAGAAAAAAAAAAAAAAAAAAAAAAAAAAAAAAAAAAAAACACAAACCCAAAACCTGGAGCCCATAATCATTTTATGATTCTAATTTAAGTTTTATGAACATGTTTTGAGCTCCCCTAGTCAGACTCTGGTATTGATCTTTTCAGTATTGTTAACTCATAACCAGACCATATTTGAAGACATAAACTTTAAGAGGGATAATAAAGAAGAGCCAGACTGCACTGGCTTTATTCTTCTGAGCACAGGGACTGGGAGCTGTAAATCCTGCTGGAATCAGTGAAATTATGCAAGGGGAGATTAACTCCTGGCTGTGTCAATTTTTGAGATATTGGGCTCCAATGACATCAGTCTTTATTTCTAGTTCCAAGTGGAATTGTCTTGGGATATAAAGCAATGGTAGTGTAAGGAGCTAAGCAAAGGAAAAGAGAGCACTGCCTTCTCTCTGTCTGCATGCTTTTGAGATAGAGACCAAATTGCAGCATTTTGACCCATTTCTGGACCAGATGCAGACTCTCCCCAAACGATTCATTGCTTAGATTTAGGTTCTTGCTTCTGACGCCATTCAAGATTTGAGCTAAGCAGGAACATTTAGATCTTGCAAATGGTGTTATTCTTTAGCAGGCGAGCTGACCCTGGGCACTAGCACAGGGTGATGAATATCCTGGCTTCACCATACTGCATCTCTCCTCTGTGTTTCAGGTCAGGGAGGTTCATACAGCTTACTCCGTGCTTCTGACTGATGGATAACATGAAAAACCTAAATAAGAATGTTCATGGGCTTTTTTCTCTCCATGGTAACAATACAAGGAGGACAGTTTTCTAGCCTCTGGCTGCTTCTGGAGGAAAAGGAACAGGAAAATATGTGATAGGTTTTCTTTGTTAAATGGATCTTAATCTAAAGAAGTGAGGGCAGGGGCGGGGAAAGGCATTGCTTTCTGCCCTGTGTGTGCAAGGTGTGAAATGTGTTCTCAGTTTGAGTATAAGGCTGAAAAATCTTGAGGCGAAAGTTATTTAGTTCCTCTGAGGTCTAACCTGGTATTTGAATTTATAGTGCAGGCTGGTAAGCTGTCAAGTTTAAGTGTGAATGTGCATGGGCTTGCAGACAGACTTAGTGGTCCTTGTGCAGACCTTACCCAGCCATATGCAGCTGGGAATTGCACGTTGAATCTCACAGACAAAAGGTGAAGGCAAAGCCTCAAGAACTCCGTGACCCCTTTTGTTAAAAATGACCCACAGCTCTCAGTTTTCAGTTCTGAACAACTCACCTATTTCAGGGCATTGTTATAACTTCAAATTTTGTTGCAAACGCTTGAAATAGCACAACACTCTGCCTGCGCAGCATCTCCAACCCCCCCAACTCCCTTCACCTCCCCAAGCTTGTCAAGGTTGGAATGCATTCCACAGCCCTAATTCTGCATTTTCCGTGACTCACGCCACGCGGCATCACTGTGCTGTCTCATGCCAGTTGGAATTAAAACACAAGGGAGATCTTCAAAAAAATAAAAGGCTGTGAGGTTCATCCTGCCAACAGCTTGGAGGGAACTCAGCAAAGAGCAACTGGAATGATTAGGGAACGCAAGGCAGCGACTTTTGAGAAAAGATTAACATTGCTAAAAATAGCCCATGTGGGTAACTAATGGCTAGGAGGGTCTGTGATAAAAGTCACTGTGTATCTAAGCGTATAAATAATCAAGGATGGAATTAAATTATTTAGAGTGCACAAAGGGCAAGTACCAGAGTGCACTACTTGGAGTGATGGCATTAAATCAGGAAAGGATGGGAAGCAAAATGGGGACATCACCTCCTCTCTCCCTATGGCTGAGCTGTGTTTAACTAGAACTTGAACTGAAACCTACCGCAGTCACTGCAAATTTCACTCCAACACAGTGGTACCCACTGCAAGAAAGTGACAACTGTAATTTACAATTACCTTTTCAGGGTTTTCTTTAGAGGCATATGTAATCCTTGGCACTGAACTGGGAGTCCCTCTTTTTCCCCCCCGAGTAGCCTGTCTTCCCTGCAAAACTGAGAGGATCTGGAAGGAGCCAGACCCTGCTCTCTATCCAGAAGCAGCAGCTCTCTGCGGCTGGCAGAGGTACAGCCAGAAGGGATCGTTATGGATGTCTAGTCTGACCCAGTGCGTGACACATGGTCCTTCCGTGCTGCATCTGCTTCATTGGGTAAGACAGGTACATATCGTTGAACAGAATAAACACTGTACTTGTTGCTACTCTTTTCCATGTGTGGCCTTGGAGTTACCATGGTATCAGCACAAAAATACTACTATGATTTGACTCAGAGAGAGATTTGCTTCTCCCTTCTTCACTCATTTCCCCTGTCCCTCTGCCAGCCCCTCTCTCTGGAGCGCATCCACACGTCTCTCTGCAAGGCAATTGCCTTCCCTCTAGCATCGAGATCCATTCTGCAGTTAGGGTGTTTCACCGTTGGGGTATTACCAGACAAGGACTATGCGTATGTGTTAAGAAAATCGTATCAAGCTATTCTACTATCTTTCCAGGCTAAGAGACTATGTGCCTAAGAAAACACAGTAGCTATGCTGTATTTTGGCTTTCTAAGGTTTTAACTGTGGTTGCTCATGATAAACTAAGGAAGCATACTCATCTTTTCTGTGAAGAGCTGCTTGAAAAGCCATATCCAGAGTAATAAATGGTTCATTGTTAGAGCAGCAGAGTATGTCTCGTGGAGAATTTACGTGGTGCCTCGTAGTTCTGATGCTGCTCAATATTTTCATTTGTAACCAGAATGATAAAATGGAAAATAAACTTATTAAATTTGGTCACAACACTCTATGCAGAGCAACTAAAATCACACCAGAGGACAGGCTTAAAATTCATCACAGAAGAGATGGGCAGGGATGGTCAACAAAATAAATACAGAGTGGAGACAGCTGGTTAAATAACTGTATAAAAGGGGATCTGGAGTTACCATTAAGCTGAACAAGAGTCAAAAATGTCACACTGCTGAGAAAGGGGCAAACCACGTTGGGATACATAAACAGCAGTAAGGCCTGAGAGATGCATAAAGTCAGCTTTCTGTTGACTTTGGACTGGTGTGGGCTCAGCTGGGAACTGCAGCCCATTACAGGCACCGCACAGCAGTCGAGGAGTGGATCAGCTGGAGAGATGCTGGAGGAGGGCAGTGGAACAACACCCAGTGTTTGGAGAACATGACAAACAAGGAAACAGTGAAGGAAATGGGGCTGTTTGACTTACAGAAGACAAGATGGGAGGAGGAGAAGAGAAAGAAAAACCTACTGTCGTGCATAAAGGCTGCAGCAAAGAAGGGAATAGTCTCTCAGTCCGGTGAATAAAGGACAAGAAGTAACAAATTAAATTGCACCAGGATCAGATATTAGAGTAAAACAAGTGATGAGAAGGCTGGCGAAGCACTGAAATAAACTGTGTGACAAGACTGCAGCATCCAGTGTGGCCAGTATTTAAGAGCTGGCTATACAAACATCTGTCGAGCACTATATAATACAGTCAACTTTGCCTTGAAGTAGGTAAATGAGCTGTACAGTTCCTTCAGGGTTCTGTGGCCAGACATCCGTCCCCTCCCACGTTGGTTAAGCTGTAATGCTTTTCATCGTTACAGCCTTGGCACCCCGAGTAACTCTGCTCGGTAGTAACCTTTGTCTGTGCTTGAGACCTGCATGCCGACTCCTCTTCAGTTTACAGGGAGGTGACATTGGAGCTCAGTCACGAGTTTTCAGGATGCTGTTTGTTTTATTTGCACTAAGGCCATATTTATTTTATTTCATCTGACAGATGTTTTAGACCATTTCACTCTCTGCTGGAAGCATGATGAGGTCTGAAATGTGGGTTGTAAATAGCCGGGCAAACTGCACATTTAAGTCTAATTTTATGTGTAGCATCTTTTATTAATGTTGCAACATTTATTGTGTATTTTAAGTCATCATTGATTTTTATTAAAAAAGATACTTTTATTGTATGCGTATGCTGCCAGCAAAATAAAATATTATGTTTTTCCCACCTCAGTATGAATTCTCATTAATCTTCCCTAAGTGCACGAGAAAAGCGAGTGCTTTCTCAGTCCAAGACAGCATCAATGCCTAAGCTCTTTGACTGAGACATTGTTGTATATTCATTTCACCGAGATGCAAAAGCGCTGCTTAATTGCATAAACTAGCATGTATAAGGTGGGGGCTGAGGAAACAAAACACGCCCCTGTGTCTTATTACATCTGGGACTGATTAGCTCTGTTATTCTATAATTAAGATTCAGAGAAGGGACATAAAATATCCAGCAAGGACAGTGAAAGCTTTTTGAGGTATGTGCAGAGGTGTGGGTAGGGCCAGGCACTGGAATGTAACAGTGCATTTTACACTCAGTCTCCAGGTGTTTTCTTAGTCAAGCTGTATTGGGTCTTACTGATGATATGAAGGTTTTCCAGCAGTATAGCAGTGTGTGCCAAAGAGAGCCTAGACCCCTGAGAAGCCTCATTCATTAAGCATTTTGCATAAGTAAAGCATAAGTAAATGAATAACGGGTACAATGATTTTTGTTTGATTTTCAGCTAGATCAGGTAACAGCTTTGTGTTAATTGAAAGCTTGAGTCTGACCTTGCATTAACTGGGGAGCAGACTATAAAGATATGATTAGACTGAAATACAGGTAAACTAGACCGCAGATGGTTTTGGTTCTGGGCATTTTGATAAGAGAGCTGCAAGCTCTGGCTATATTAATAACAAAGCCACAACAGCAGAGTTAATGCAAACACGGTACAAATATAAATGGATAAATGCTATAACAACTGAACATGGGGTATGATAATGTATACAATTAAGGAAATGAATATGTAAAGTAGTTATATGGTATATTAAAAAAATAATTAAATTTTTAAGGCTAGATACTACAATTCCCCAAGATATTAACTTCAGCACTGGAGGATCATATTGTCATGCCACATCAAGAAGTCTGTAAGCACACAAAAGGAAGAACTGCCTGCTGGCAGGCTTTGTGTGTCAGAGCATTACTTTGATTTTAATGATAAAGAGGGCTCATTTACCTTCCAGTTCATCTTTTACCATGCAGGTGTGCAAAACCTCAAGTGCTAATTTCAGGTACCTGTTCAGGCAGGTGAGCCTGCAAAGGGAGGCCTGCACCAGGAGGGCTCTGCTTGTGTGGGCCTCACCAGGAACATCGGGTCCATGAGAAAACCACCTCCACTGCCCTCCAAGGAAAACCTCCCTGAAAAAGTGACTCCTTTCGGAGCTTACCTTCACCCAAGCACATCCCAGCATTTAGGGAGCATCCATGGTGGAGGGAAAGATGCTGGTCCGGATGCTGTCAAGTGCTCCACAAAAAGAGAGCCAGGCCAGGCCCACCCTCCTCTCAGGTTTTGAGGCTCAATGGCTTTTTAGTCTTTTTCTAGTCATCACAATTAAGGGCCTGTAATCAGCTGCATCGACACCACAATCAGCCCCAGCAATCAGCCTCCTGCCTCTGACGCTGATGAACGCCGGGAAGGTGCCAGGGAGTCAAGAGACTAATTGACCACTTTGTTAAAAAAAAAAAAAAACAGCAAAGAGAGGAGAGGGTGAAAGTGCATTTATGCCCCCAGATTTAGGGGCCCTGGGAAGGAGGCTGGTACCTTGCTAAGGCCTCCAAAGCTAGTCTGAATTTGCCAGCTGGTTTGTGTTTATCGTGACGAAGGGCTGTAGGAGTGCGCTGGCCCATGTCACCTGAGAGACGGATCTGATCTAGCCCTGCAGGAGCCTGAAATCAGGGGGGACGGCTGCAGGGGTTGCCCTGGGATGCATAAGTACACGTTGCTGAGCTATATCAGCACTACTATCAGAACTATCTCTCGATCCACCGTTTGTTAGAGGAACCATTCCAAGCATTCAATTAGTGGACAACCCTTCCTTTCTCTCTGGCAGTTTAGGTTTGACAAGGTAAAAACTGGATTGCTGAGCTCTTGTTGAATATTTATTATATGTATTTTCATGGTCCTAAAGTCCAAGATATGACCTGGGTCCCGGCTTTGTATCAAAAAGAGAAAACAGTCGTACAATGAAGGCATTTTGCAAAAGAATCGCGTTATTTTCTCCAAGTTACTCTTCATTTTACCCACTTTTAACACACCCAGCTCACTGCTGGCGATGTCTTTGCCCAAGGCTCCATGACGGAGGCAGGTAGGAGGCAGCTGAGAGGCGGAAGGGCTATTCTTCTGTTGTATTTCATCCAGGCCGTGGCTGGAAATTGGCGGTGTTTCTGCCTGAGAAATCATCTCCACCTAGGAAATCACCTTTGAAAGGAAAGATTTGTGCTTGTGTTTCAGATCATCACTCAGTTTGTTTATTGACCCATTAATTACCGGTTTGTGTCTTCTGACGGTCAGGGCAGAGCAGCATACTGGGGATGATTGTTCCAGTGTGACTCTTGTGAGATAGAAATAGCAGAGTTGTCCGGCCCAGTCACTGTAATAAGGTTATAATGTAAAGCACTGAGCAATTAGCTGGGAGATTTACCTCCCTGTCTTAAAAGCATTTTTATTACTTAATCAATCACAAGCAATTTATAAACAAGGCTGAAGTTTTACACGAAGCCATAAATCTGTCTTATTTGCTTCCACAATAAAGCAGGAAAAACAGACCCCGAGTTTCAAAAGACATTTGATCAATTAAAAAATAAAAAAGCAGAACTACCTCAAAAGAAGATAAATGATTTTTCAAAGTGAGGAATGACTTTAGCAGAGGCTGGATAAAAAAAAAAAAGTCCATCTGTCTATTTGCTAGTGTATAACATCACCCACGACAGCGGCTTGAAGTAGTGGTGTTGTAAAGTGAAAATATGACTCGTTTGGGGCAGCGACTTTGTCTGTGCATGCCTTCCTCAAGCTGGATTGCGGCCACTGAATGCCAGCACCGTGTAATTGCAAAATAAAAATAATAAGAATGCTGAGTCGGCAGCAGCATGTGTGCTCCAGATGCCCTTTTTGCTTTCAGAGCTTCTGACTCAGTGCCAGGACAGGATGGCATTAGGAACCTGTTTGGTAGAGATACGATACTTGCTGCCTCCAAAGAGAGCTTCTCCCAGCCACAGGAGTGCCTAGACCCTCCCCACTTTCTCTTTTAATTTGTCTTGTCATTAGAAGGAGATTACTGGAAATAATTCACTGGCAGCATTTCTGCATACGCGAAGAAGCTGACCATGTGATGTAACACAAAGATACACAAAGGTACACAAAGATGCCCCGGTCTCAATCCTTCCTCAGTCACCGATGCCAGGAGGGTGTTTTGCATGCCTACACCACTGCTCTCCCAGCATATACTGGTTGGACCAGTTAGATTTCCATACTGGGCCATTGGGATTGTTACCTTGGTATAGATGGAATCAGCACTCGCTGGCTGAGTGCGTTTTAGCTGGTTTGGCAGCAATCCCAGCTCCACCAGTCCCTCTACCTCTGACATTCAGTGTCTCAGCAATACTGCTGACTTCTGCGAAACTGGGGCACCGATACAGACATGAAAGTCCCGCTTTGGAGAGAGCTACTGAAGAGGTCTGTACTGAACCACATGCAAGAGCTAGACTGGAGGCCTGAACTCACCTCGATTTATGGTGATCTAATTGTTCCAGCGTCAGCTTTTTTTCTGGTTTTGACTGCTCTGATCTTACAACTCCCAGTCCTGATTTTTCTGCCATTTCCCACCCCACCCGTCAGCTCATGATTTACACCTTTTCAAGCAGAAACATACCGATTTTGATTCAGACAGTGTTATTTCTATTAACTACCCAAGATGCAGATTGATGGAAAAGCAACTGCCTTTCTGAGAGGGTGATTTTAGGGGAATAAATGAAGCGGATGCTCTTGTGCTTGCACTGTGTTGTGAGTCCCAGGCAGGTTCATCTGGGACAACAAGGGCAGCTTCACCCAACCCCACTCCAATACCTCTGTGACTCAGGAGATATGAAAATCTGTGCTGCCTCCCATCCCAGGACAGCTGTGGGGAACAACACCCTTCCTCTTCCTCAGGGCAGTGGTGGGACCCTGGCAATGCCCTGAAACTCCTGGCCATTACTTCTGACCTATACTCCTTGCAGGAGGACCCTTGTACCACCACCTACCTCAAACCTGAAGCTCAGACCTCACTTGGGTACCTGATGACAACATGAAGCAGCTCAGGGAGACACTTTGGACTTGATACGTTTTCTCATAGTCTGCCTCATGTTTCAGGTTCATCTGTATAGGAGGCAGCAGCAATTCTCTACAGCTCCATGGTGACAGGAAGGAAAAATTGCCTAGATTAATAAACCGGTTTCCAAGGTATTCCTAATCAAGGTTTCCTCTCCCTGAGCCAGGCAGGAGTCTCCCACAGTGGGCAGGTGCTTTGCAGCATCTGCTCCATCTGCAGTGCTGTGGCTGAGCCTCCAGGACCACCAGCTGAACCCCCGGTGTGCTGCGCGGTGGCATCGCACCCGCGTCTCACATTGCAAGACCTAATAGGAACAAATGTATCATCGCATAGTTCAGCAGTTTAACAGCTCTTGAGTGTTTTTGACAAATCGGCGTTTCCTGGTTTCAAGTCATACACTTTTATTGCACATAATGAAAGTCAGATGCTCGCTAGTTCAGCACTGAGCACTTGCGTAGCTGAAGCACAGCTTTTGCCCAGGGTGATATGAAAATCCACAGTCAGAAACTGTCCCCCCTGCACCTTTGGTGTACAGAGTCCTGCCCCATCCTGAGATTTAAGAACATATTTAACACAAGAAATGAATGTCATAAAAATATCATAAAATGTTTAAAAATTAACGGGGGGGGGGGGGGGGGGGGGGGGGAATGTTGACCCATCTGATCCTTCCCACCATAACAGTCACAAATAATAGATGCATATCATTCCTTACAGTATACATAGCATGGATTTGTCATCAGATGATTTACTGTCCCAGCCCCTCCCACTTGCACAAAATAAATGCTTCTACCTTCCTCACTGGCACTGAAAATGCAGGATAAGTTTCATTGCGTCCTGGCACTTATTATCAACATTATTTATTATTGATCGAGTCCTGACAAATGCTTCAGTGTTCTACAAACGTAAGAAGATAAAGACCTTGCCCCATTAAATATATACATAGTGTTTAACTCTGAAGGGCACCAAGAATCCCATTAAAGTCAATACCCATTTGTCTTCTCAGGGGAGTATCCATAGCCAGACCAATTCGAACACGTGTAATTCTCCTCTTGAAGGCCAATTACAATGTGCTGTGAATGAGACTGTCCCTAAAACTGTGCTCAGTCACATCCTTTTCTTCTATAAGGGCATGTTGGAATTTAACATGAAGAGGCAGGGAGAAGCAGGTGATGTGTAGCAACTTCCATATTCCGATAAATACTCTGGAAGACAAAGCAATGAGTCAAGGCAACAGGACCTCAGTATCTAAGCAATCTGAATAATATTCTTTATTGTTCCATAAATCTCTGGCTGCTCATGCCAAAGAGATTTGCGGATATTGTTTCACTAGACTCTCTGAAAAGCTTCTGACCTATTGCTGCTCCAGAGCACAGAGTAACTGAGGGTCCACAACAGTTGTGGGAGAAGGTTT
The DNA here is from genome assembly GCA_008658365.1 of Alca torda. Classification (NCBI taxonomy): domain Eukaryota; kingdom Metazoa; phylum Chordata; class Aves; order Charadriiformes; family Alcidae; genus Alca; species Alca torda. Next base: position 35,744,523 of record CM018083.1, read on the forward strand.
CCTTTCAACATTGTTCCAAATAAATAGCAGCTAAGAATTTTATTAGTAGCCAGCACAGACTATTTAATTTCTTGATAACGTTGAGTTGCTGTTTGTCTGAAAGCAGACTTTCTAGTGAGATTCACAAGGCATGTTCAAATAAGTGGTAAAAAATGCTGCAAGAGTAAACTATTTCTGGCATCTCAGCATTTGTGAGTCCAATTCTTCTGGAGGTTGAAAGTGAACTTTACTTCGCCACAATAGCCAGAAATACTTTGGGTGGATTTCAGTGAAAATTCATAAACCTCTTTGAATTAGCCAACCTGTTCCATACATCGCTACTGCAAAGACTGGCTGCACCAGCAGACATTTTGGGGGTGAATTTTACAATAGTGTGCTGCTTCCAGGTACATAGATCTTCAAACCTTTTCATCCAGCAGGTCTTACATTTTACTTCTGCAAGTGTTTAAAATTGCATGCAGGATTGAAAAAGAAATACTCCATTTATTTATGTGCACCTGCACTTTGGTATTTCATGAGCTACTGAAATCAGGCTGTGTGGCAGGGTTTATTTATTTCAACTTTTTTATAGTATAAATGATAGCTTGTAGTTTGCCCTGTGTCCTAACCTCAGACTGGCCTCAGCAGCAATGCACATCCACCCAGATTCTATCGAATGCTGAAATTTAGATAGATTTATTTCCCATCCCACTTTTGCCGTTTTACTGTGTTGCAGGCAATTGATTAATACAATAAGCCTCATCAACTACAAATGCACTACAAGCAGCTATTGAGCTAATCTATCTTATTTCTAAGCAGTTTTTTATCATGTAATTATTGCAATTATTTTAACAGACAAAAAATTTTTAAGTACTAGGAGCTTGCTTCTCCACTCAAGCCAGAAATTAGGAAAAGAGCTTTTCTCTTGTTTATTTAAGCACCAGAAGAAGTATTGGATTTTCAAAAGAAAAAGAGCATATCCTAAGTTTTACAGCTTCTGAACAAGGATTAGCTTTAAACTGTGGAAGAATATGACTGAAATGAGGGGTAGGCAGAATAGCAGTTGCTGTATCTAGGATGGGATATTTAACCTCCAACTTGTAAGGAGCAAATATGAACAGTGGCTTTTGCTCTCAACTTCTATGAACAAAATCAGAGGGTGTTTTGTGAGAGTGAGGATGAAAACCAACACCGTGGCAACTACTGCCCTTATGAATGTAACTCCAACAGCTCCTTGGATTGTATCTTAATGCCCAACCTGAAGTTTATCACTGAACTAGGGTCAATGATGTAAGGAAAGGAATGGACCACCATGGCCACCTTTCTGAATTCTTTACTTTTCAGGCCGTTTTTCTTATGATATTCGTGGGATGCTAAATGGGAGGTGGTAGAAAAATGGAAAAAACCAAACTCACACATGAATGTACGTTGCTTTTATTCAGCAGGATCCTTCACAAAACATATTTTTATCTTTCAGAACATAGTTTAATTTGTTTGATTTTTTTTAAATAAAGAATCTGTGTGAAACTTTCTGTTTTGACATTCTTCACTTCCCCTTTTTTCCTCTGTTTTCTTTCTGACCTATTTTCCCTCATGTTTCTTTTTTTCCCTGTTTACCACAGAAAAGGAGACTCAACATAGGAATAAACAATACATTTTTAAATACTTATTTAACCCAAACAGTCACATCCAGAAGAAAGAAAATGTTGTCAAGTTCAACCGATGTTATCAATAAAAAATGCACTAGTTCACTCATAAGTGATTAACCATTGATTGTAAATAATGTGGACTCTTTGGTAACTGTCTTCATACTTCTGCCCTTACCTCAAAGATATCAGAAACCTGCACAGCTGTGAAAACGTCTCTGGGGACATTCAGTTGAACTTCCAGAGCTCGTCTCCTTAATATTAGGTTTATCAAATGCTGTAAAATACGTGCCCGAAACCTTTCTGTGCAGCATTGCCTTGCAGAGCTCAGTGCTACCATGAACTGAAGAACCTCCCAGCTACTTCCAGCTCTGTGGTTCTGTGATCCACAAAGAGGGTTTGAGCTTTTGTGACTTTAAAAGTCTCTGGGCTCCACTTTCTGGGGTTGCAGGAAGGCGTGACGTGGCTGGGCATTGCTTCTCCACCCTCAGCCCATCTGAGCACATGCAGCTGTACACTTGCCCTTGGGCTTAGCAATCAGCCAGGACAGAAGTTTGTCATCTCACCCTTCCCAAAAGCTTCTCTGCAAAGGTTTGGGCTCAATCTCTTCCAAATGGATCCCCAGCCTGATCTTCAGTTGACTTAATTTCTCTCTTTTTCACTGCTAGGCTCTTCCCAGCTCTCCGGATGAGGGCAGAGAGCAGAGCAAAGGAACCAGACACTATGTGATGAACTGCAGAAATATTCCACAGCTTGCTGCACTCCCTGACACCTGCTCTCTTGGATGTACGTTTTACCCTGTATATCATTTCTAAATGGGAAACGGACAGGCATAGTTGTGCACACATAATTCTGCCTTTCGATGCCTATTGCACCTGTAGAAATCATGCCTTTTATGCCCATGGGGCTAGTTAGCCCAGATAGCCAACAGATCAGTGAGACCCTGGGTAAGCACACTCCACACTCATAAATTAGGTCCCAGCAACTTTGGAAATTGGCCCTTGGCATCTCATAGCACGTTCCCTTCCACTCCATTACTGCAAAGCTGTTATGGGATTCACTGGGGCGAGAAGCATTTCTAGGGACTCTGTGAGCCAGCACAAAAGGCACTTTGCTGTACCTTGCATGAAAATATAATCTTTTAGTGTGCAGGAACTTGTTATGCCAATTTTGTCAGAGGTGGTTTCTTCTCCTTGCACCCTGCCGGACCCTCTCCTGCTTTCAGAGCAGGAGCTGTGATGTTCCTTGGGGAAGTTCCTGCCACCTGAAAGGATCAGGCTCCTCTCTCCCTGCCTCATCAGCACTTAAATTCTCTTCAACATTCATTTTAAAATGAATTTCTGCTGTTCTCCTTGCATCTGCCTCTTAATTTGTCTTATACTCTGCTATTGATCTTATGAGTGCTGAAATTTATTCACCAGACAATGTCTTTATGACTGCTTTGCCTCATTTCATTCTAAAAGTGAAATATTTTGCAATCCAGTTTCTATAGAAGCTTCCGTACAAAATAACTTTTTGTTGTACGCTATGGAGAAAATCTGCAAAGCTGTTACATTGCTGCATGCAGGATGTTAACTCCAGCTCGTGAACATGTTTCTCTGGAGTCCTGCAGCTCTAGAAGTGGAATTACTTTGATGACTAAACTGCTAAATCAACACTTGTCTCACTCTCTTTAAAAAATAATTAAATCAACCCTCCTTCACCTGCCACTGAAACAAACAGAAAACAGACAAATTAGGATCCCTTGTTGTGACTCAACATTTTCAGCAGTTACCGAATCCTGTCATGATTAGTTTTTTCTATTCTGTGAATAGTTTTAAATTCACATTTTATGGCAGAAGTAATAGAGGTAGAATTTCCATTTTCTTCCTACTTTCATGTGTTTCCGCTATTTGAAAAGATTTCAGAAACCGAAGAAATGGATGGATTAGCACTGAGAAAGGGACAGAGGTGCCAGACAAGGCTGTAGCCTTGTGCGTAGCCCTGGTCCGCACAAATGGAATAGCACTGCTATCTGGTGGCTGCTCCATGACTCATGGAAAATGCCTTGGTTGTCTGAACCCTCTATTTGGAGGACAGGTATACATAGCACAGGGGCTTGCAACACAGCTGATCCAGGCAAAGAAGTCAAGGATTAGCCAGGCTGCCAAGCTTAAACTCACTTTGACTGACAGGCAAAAAAAAAAGGCAAAAAACACCATTGGGAGGGGTGTAATGGGGAGAATATATTTGCCAGATTGGTGGGGGACAGGGAGAAGTTTGCACAAAGTTGTTTTCATCCTGACAGTTTCCTGATTGTCATCAGATTTCATTTGGCAAAAAATGAAACAGATAATATCAGCATGTCCCACTTGTAACAGTCTCAGAATTGAAAGCTGTCACGTTGTTGCTCAAAACAGGCTTTTGAAAAGAAAATGGATGTTTCTGTTGTTAAAAAAATATTGTTTTAAAGAACTGACATCTGAACTAAATGTTTCAATCGTGTCGAAATGTTACACTTTGACCCAAGATCAATGGGAACGTGGGATGTGGGGAGGGTTCATTTAATACAGTATTTCCATTTTTTTCAGTCCTGTTGTAATCTGGTGGCAAAATCAGACTCAAAAAAAATGTATTTTGAAGCAGAACACCAGTATCCCAGCCAGATTTTGTAAGGAAAGAAAATTGAAAGATAAAAGTTCAGTTAGAAACAATGCAGATCATCACTGCAATTTGGGTTTTGGCCATACAGAAATGAGCCAGACATGGGGTTTGGATCCAGAGGGATGCCCATGAGTAGGGTTGCTCCCAGGAAAAACAGCCTGTGTCCAGCCAAGACTGTCCATCCCAACTGGGGAAATGCGACTCTGTATTGAGGAGCAAAAGATGTGTCACAAAGAGGTCTGGACCTGCGAGCTGAAGATGGTAATTACAGCAGACCCTTACTTCACCTTGCATTTGATCATCAGAATAAACATTGGTATTGACCGAGGTGGAATGAAGCAGTGAAATCCATTCTGCAGATATTGTTCGGGGACTTTCAGGTCCATCTAAGGAAGCCTTGCTTTCTCCTTGACAGTTTAAAGACCAGGCATGAACAACTGCGACGGTGACTTGCTGCTCTAAATATAGAATAACACAAATTATCACATGCTGACAGGTTTCAGTTCCATGGATGAGTCTGCCAGCAAGGCCTTGAAAGCATCTCCACTCGTCCGTCTGCAAACCGAGCAGATAAGCTCTCTGCAAATAACACGGTGAAATCAGTAGTTTTCTTCATTGTATAGGCCAGCTCATCTCACACTCTTCCCCATCCCTCTTAGGATAAACTCAGCCCATAGGAGCACCCTACTTTTTCTTGTCACAAGATAGATGCTTTTGTCATTGACATAACTTGATGGGGGAGAATTATACCCGTGTGTTAGACAGCGCCTGATTTTGCTCTTATAGCAACAGTTATAAATCTGTGCCTGGCACTCTATCATGTACATAAATCTGGCCCTGCAGACCACCAGCCAATGTATTTTCCTGCTTCCCACACAATTAAAGGTGCCAAAGATTTTTTTTTTCCTCCTAAGTCACACTTCTGACAATTTTACAGAAACGTTATTCTGGAGGGAAAGAGTTAGCATCCGATCAGCAAGTCGTGAAATGTAACAATGTTGAGATGTTTTGCATTCTGGCATTTCATGCAATTAACCTTCTTAATGCAAATTTATTACAGCTTTGAAAAAAACATTGTTTTGAATAAAAAAAGAAATTCTCAGCAAGAGTTAGAAAAAAAGGATTCCAGCCATTTCAATGCTAATCCTCAAAATATTAGTTGGGAGATTTGTAATACAATAATTTGTGTCGTCTCTTTATGTACAAATTTTGCATAGCAATTGTCTGTATCAAACACCCATTGTCAAGTGCTGCAGAGCTAACCCACTGCCTGGAAAATGCACCTTGTGCTCGGCAAAGGAGGGCAGTGCCTGCTAGCCCATCCCCAGAGAGGACTGTCATGAAGGTTCAACGACTAGTAGACACATTTAACCCTCAAAAGCAGTAGAAATAGCCCTCTTCTCTGCTTTCCCTGCAAAGCCGGTTCTATCTGGGATTTCCCCTGAAGGAGCACAAAGTCAGAAGCTGCTCAAAGTGGGGTCTTCTATTCTTGAAGGACTCACCAAGCGACAGAGATGAGCAATGGGTTTGTGTTTTAATAGCACTGGATGTGGCACCTAGCTGTGGGACCAGCTGGAATAAAAGGAAGCTGAGTTGTAGGTGGATGTAGGAGGAAAAAAGACTGAGGTGATTTAGAGAAACCACATCTGGAAAGCAGACTCTCAGGCCTCAGAAGGACTCTGACCAAATATACAGTGGCAAGGAAAATAGAGCAGGCAAACGCAGACATGGTCTACCCTTCTGGGGCGGGCTGGTTTGTATTCTCCTCATAAAGAGTTACTGTGTTGAGAGTGCCTGGAAAATCCTGGGCTGTTTGTTTTGTTTTATTATCATGTGTCCCTGGAGATGTAACTGCAAACCCTGAGGGAGCGATTCATACCACCAAAGTTAGGCAGCTACCTCAGGCACCAAATTAGGAGTCTTATCACCTGTCCAGATAATCATGGAAAAGAGAAAGGGCACTTCAGCTTGCCGAGGATACAAATTACCCTCCAGAAGCGCTTATCTGTCACCACTGGTTTTATGGGGAGCCTGGGGCGATCAGAGCTGTGTGGAGAGAATCTCCCTGATCCCGCAGGACCACGGGGCAGAGCTGTGGGAAAGGGCGTGCTTAAGCCACGGGAGAGCAGCTGGACCATGGGCCCCATTTCTGTGGTGGCAAAAGAGTGTGCCTTCTGTGAGCCCTCCGCCCACAAACAGGGCACCCCCAAAGCTGTCTGAGATGTAAGATAAAAGTCTTTGACTTATCATGAACTGACCGTTTCCAATGTGAAATTATTCTGCCAGCAAACGCCCAACCCCATCCTCTCCTTCCAAGTCTCCTACCCAGAATATGGCAAGCTCCAAAGGCTTTTTTTTCTCCTCATTTTGTATCAGCTCCTGGCAGAATCACCATTGCAACAGGGAACAGTTTGTTCCCTTGATTCTTTCCCCGCTGATGCCTCATATCCTATACTTACATGGCTCCATTAATGCCTTGCTTTGAGCACATGAATGCAGGTATTTTGTGAACCTCCTTCACTCCAGGGACTGGGATAACTCCTTATTCAGGATGGAAAAAGCATATAAACAGAATATTTAACGAAATGACTGTAAGCGTCAGTTATACCTGAACAAAGAACTGCAAATGGCTCTGTAATGTGCTTTATACCTGCTTCTTCTCTTAGATTGCACTGCAGGCTATTTACAATTCACAATCCACATATCCCTGCATCCGAAATGGCTTGCTTTCTCACTTACTTCGTGATTAAGTGACAGAGTCTAATCTCAGCCCAGCCTCCAAAGTCGCAGCAAACACAAATCTTCCCAGAGATAACCAAAATAGCTGTTTTATTTATTTTCATTCTTTTGCAACTCAGTATTTGCATATTAGAGTGGTTATTGGGGGGAGAAAAGTCACGGATGCAAATTTGACATTCAGATGTCAGCTCCTCCGTAAATAAGGTCAACTGTGATGAGGACACTTGCTAGTCTCCAATTATAGGTCTCTTAATGCGTAAATAACGCTAATGCATGGCATCCGCCATCAGAGCACAACTCATAAAGAAGATGTTAACTGAAGCCAACCCAGCTGAAATTTGTCCCTCTTGCTGGTTCCTGGCTTTTTGACCCAGAGGAGATTAAGGTGTTGACCAGCAAGCGGCTTGAGTCAGTCAGCATACATAGCTGGGTTCTGCCCAGCCCTCCTGGATCCAAATGTGTCCCGTGTCACCTTCTCCCTTCCCTGGGCACCCTTCCCAGCCCAGAGCAAAGAGTGGCCTAATTTTATGAACTAGGGAGAACCCAGCTCAGGTTCCAGCCCAGGCGCTGCCACCTGCAATTCAATCCCAGTGGAAAGAGGATCTTGGCCCTTTCCAAACAGGACACCGGCCACCGCTGCGAGGACACATTCTCTCAGCCCATCTTCAGGAGCTGATAGGGTAGATGACACCGGTGAGAGGCTTAGTGCCTTGGAGAGAGAGAGGACTGAGAGAGTCATGGCTTGAGCCTGGCAGAATTGCCAGCGTTTGACCTCTCGCTATATTTTCTCAGTCAAATAGCTCCCTGCAGGGCTGTGTGCTTCCGATTGCAGGGCACTTGTAGCTGGAGCTAATTGGTGACTCCTTTTTATCACCTCTCCGATATCATCTGGATAAACTGGCTCTATCACTCTACAGCCCCAGAAACGTGAGTAGGGTAACAGGCTGAAGATGAGAACCCGGGGCTGGCTGCCAAATGCTTCTGGGGCTGGTTCTCTGGGCATCTCGGTTCTTCACTAATACTTTTATCCCCTCCCCATAAATCTCTGTTTGCATCAGGTTGGTATTTCTTGCTTTTTTTAGAGCAGTGCCATGGCAGTTCCCCAAGCTGGAACCCCTGGCGCAACCTTCAAACAGAAAGCGAAAGGCTCTCACGACCGGCAAGGCGATATGGTGCAGGCAGCAACACGCACGGGAGCCTCCGAACACCTGGGTTCTTGGCCTGGTTTTGCCTTTGGCTTTCAGGGGAGTGTATTTAAGCTTCTTATGCCTCAGTTTCTCAGGAGCTTGCTTGCAGGCACCTTTGTAAGATACCTGAAAGCTTTGTGGATGGGAAATACACAGCAGTAACGGCTTCCTAGTCTGAGGGTGCAATACTTTGTCTTTCTCAGATCAGGGCAATAAAGTGCCGATGCAAAGAGAAAGGCAGCAACAGTTAACACTAGGAAAGAATTGACTTCCATATGGTACAATAACTTCCTTTGGGCTTTTCTCCAGCTCTACCTCAATAATCTCCCTTTTATTGCCCTTTATATGAGTTTCAAATTCCCTGGCTGCAGGGGCTGGCAGAGAGCGAGGTGGAGCTGCTCTTCTGAGACAGCTCTTTTGGCTTTCTCCAACCTGGCGACCGTAAGCTGGAGTTCAGAGCAAAAGCTGTGGTGAGAAACGTGGGCAAAGAGCAAGCCTGCCCGCTGCTCTCCAACCGCTGTGTCCCTCCTCGTAGCAGCAACATGCACCAGTAAGCCTGGAGTTACCCAAATGCACTTGTTGGGGCTACTCGGGAGCCAAAGAGGGAGAGTAGCAAGTCAGAGGGCAAAGGTCTAGCAAGAACAGAGGGCAAAAGAAAGGCAGAAGCTACCTACAGCTAAAACCTGCAGATGCTAAGCACTTGTAAAGCTTTGTTTACAAGCAGCGTGAAAGAAGCTGTGGATTGAAATCAGTCTTTGGACTAGTGATAAGAGCAGCATTGCTGTGAAAGCCCCCAGCATCAAGAGTAGCCTTTCAGGCTTTTCCTGGCCTTGCCAGTAAGGTGTTTATTTACAGTTCCATAAGAGGACTGAGCTGAGAAATGGATGGATAGGGAAGGAAGGAAGAAAGGAAGAGGGGAAAGCAGAAATCTTCATCTTTAAAAAGCACCGGTGAGCTGTGAACCCTGGAGCATCTGGCATCTTTTCTTCCCTGGTCATTCTGTATCACTGTTAAGGGCCTCCATCAGCACTTCTGCAGAGTGATCCGTGGAGATACCCCTCCTGTCTGGGAGAGCATCTCTCCCTCCAGGCCCATGAGACATGTGCAGTGGTCAAGTGAAAACAAGACCAAACCTGAGGTAACTGATGAAGTTAGCGCAACACCACCAAACCTTCAGTTACTCATGAAGTCAGTGTAAAAGTCTGGAGATTTGTTTTAAGACCCTTTTTTCTGTAAGCCAGCAGATAACCATTCAGACAGATCAAAGATTTTAGGCTCTAAGACCTTTCTTCATTACTACATTGAATAAAAAATATTTAAAATCCTCACATCCAGCAGCCTAAAAACAATAAAGAACAGCTCACACTCAGCAAAGCCTGGCTCTGGGGTTTGCCTATGACCTGAGAGTCTCTTGCCTTATTCCAGGGATTTTTTTATTAACAGGAACTCACCAGAACAAAAGAAATTGTTAACAACTTTCCGATCACAAAGTTCCTCCTTTGTATTCAGTGCATCTCAGCAAGTGGGGAAAAGCAGTCATACAATACAAAATGTGTTAATATACCGTAATCTTCTCATATATTATAAGGCTTGCTTATTGCTCTGGTGATTGATTTATTTTTAGTATGCAAGATGCTGAGCGTCGTGCGCCTTCCAACTGCTTGAGCACAATTATTGTATTGATTTGATGTGACAGTAGCTCTGTGTTTAAGGTGGTTTATGTTTTTTAATTTGCAATTAAATAAAGGGATGTCTACTCCCCAAGATGGCTGACAGTTGTTTATACTCTGCAGTAGTTGATGAAGCGAACTTTTATTTGGCTTCATAAAACATACTTGTTCTGTCACTCTGAAGCACATTAGCTAGAGTTCTCAGGGCGGTTTCTTACCTAGCAAAAGAAAAAACTGAACTCCAATCTATTTTAAAAAAGGTAACAACATCAGTGTTGCAATGGGACTATAATGAAGTAAGTGAGGTAGCAATATTGTACGGCTGATAAAAGTAATAGTGATAATCTATTTCTATAGCACCTTTCATCCTTGAACTGCTTTGGATAGTCACTTGTTCCTCTGCTTTCTCTCCCCTCCCTTCCTCCCTCTTATTCAGTGTATGTATATAAATATATCTACATATATTTTATTTAAACACTCCTCTTCCTCCGCTGCTTATATCTTCTCAACTATGCAGAAAGGAGGAATCTTGACAGCTACTTAGAATCAAGTACTGCACAACAGTTACTGGGCTGCAGGTGAGATTACTCCATTGTCCGTGTCTCTAAGGGAATAACCTTCCTAAGGAAGATCCCTATTGTCTCACACAGAAGCAGGCACCTTTATGCTCATGATGCTTGTATACTTCAAAATTCTGAGGTGCAGCAGAAAAAACGGAAAGATAACATTTTCTCTCTGAAAATGTGCATTGTTGCTTTAGAGCTTTCAGTCAGTGAAGGAGCCATAAATGTGAGCTGGGTGCATCTGGGGGTCCATCTCTTCTCTGTAGACCATGTACAATAACAGCAGACTGATCTTGCTCCCACACATACCATAAACTCACCTCAAGGCCCCACTCTTAAACGTGGAAAATTTTCCCTATCAGGACTGTAAAAAAGAGGAAAATCATCACTGAGTGCTCCCTTGAAAGCTTGATTCATTATCTGTTGAAGTTAGTAGATTATTTTCTACCATCTTCGATGTCTTTGAATTGGTCCCAATTCAGCACAAAGGCCATGGATATTTGCCACCACCAGATAGTTTAGCTTGGAGGGTCCATCAGCCCATGCTGCTTTGGTACCTGCCAAACTAAAGAGTTAAAGTTAACTGGAGGACATTTAAATCCAGATAGATAAGGCCTGGTTTTGCTGACCTATGTCCAGCTGGCCTGTGCCCAGAGCTATAACCTCCAAGTGATGCGATTGCTGTCTCTCCATTACCTTCTTCATTCCGGAGATTCCTCCTCGCATGAGTGTGGCATGCAGAAGCCCAAAACACCAGGCGGGTCAAATGTTTCCAAATGTTGTATAATCCATCTCTCCAGCCTAGGGTGGGCCTCCAAAAATTCCACAGATTCTGGGCTATCCATTCATCAACCTCAATTGAGTTTTCGTGTTTATCGTGCCATATGAAACGTGTTGATTATCAGATGATGTACTATAGCTTATATACATCAGAATTACTGTGTCACCTTGTGCTTATTCAGACAGAAACAGAACAAAAATAATCTATAAATATCAGGTCAGACCCTGAAAATGGATTTGTTTTGACTGCAGCAGTGCCACTTTTACATGAATATTCCAGCAAGCAATTATAACAGGAATGTACTAGAGACTAACATTATTGAATACTCCCCTCAAGGAGACGATTAAACTAGTCATCATGTCATCGTTTGCCGTTATTCAGTCCAGAGACCTGACTTAAGGAGTTGGATCCATCCAGCATAGGAACCAGTATGTGCCACATGATCTCAACGTCTACCCCAACCAACCAAAGTAATAAATTATGAATATCAAGTACACCAAGCACTGTTGACGGCCAACCATTTATAAGCAGCCTACATGCTAAAATGTGCATTCCAATGCCTGATCAATTTTTAGGGCAGACAGGACAATTACATCATCCAGCTACTAAACAGGAGAGGCCGTTATATTTCAGTTTATCTGCTTTAAGTAACATGACATAGACTATCATCCTGGTGCAATGCATTGTTGAGATATTGCTGCACTGACCCCAAACAAGTTTTAGTAGTAGCTGAAGGCACACGCAGTGTAAGTTTATGACACACAGACACATCTCTGGCAAGTTCTGCCATGAGCAAAAGTGAGATTAACGCCAGATTGGCTCCACAAGGGGATGGAGGGGGAGAGGATGCTCTGAACATCTACACAGCAACAGAAACTCTAATTAAAGGAGAAGTCTGTCATGCATTAGTTATTGTGACCATTTCTGAACTCCTTGCTTAATCCCAAATCTTTTAATTTTGTGGGGTGTTTGAAGAGGACATGAAGAATAAATATATAGTTCCCAAAATACGGATAACCAGCACTGCAGAGTAAAAGAATTAAAAAGCTGTTTTTCTTACACCGTATATGAAGCCTTTATTCCAAAATCCCTTTGACTCCACACAGAATAATAGCCTCTTATTTTAACTACAGGTGATACTTTTAAGTGACCGATTTTTGAGCTATCCATTTTCCAATTCTTTCATGTTGCGCGTAGTTCAAAACACGTTTAAAGAAACACTTTAAGGTTTTGTATAATTTTTAAAAACATTTTCAAAAAAGCCCAGCTTGTAAAAGAATGTATATTTATTATTCCTTTCCTAACAGAGAACAGGTTATCAAAATATTATAATTTACATATTTGTCAAATTCCTTGCAGTACAAAAAAAAAAAAAAAGAAATTAATGGATGAGTATAGGAAAATCAGGAGAAATGTTTAGAAAACAAGCAAGCCCACATGAACCTGATGAAATGCACTCATCTAGTTACACCGCCTTCCCCTGGCTTCGCGGGAGCTGTGCTGGCCTACACCAGATGTGGCCACACGTGTTAACCAAAACAGCCCCGCTGAAACCTGGAGTGTCACATGGGCCCCAAACAACCACAGTTTTGACCCAGGATTTTTGAGCTGAGAGACAAACTTATAAAAATAAGAAAGGCTATTTAAAGAGAAAGATTTATTTCATGTCATGCAGGTGTCTCGGAGAGTTATGTGGTGCTTGGATTAATAATGACACGGTCCGTCTTCTGTGAAGAAATGACCTGGCTGAATTGGTCCCAATTCTCTTAGCTCATGAAAACTTTGTGGCAAACCTTGCACAGACAAGGAAAGGTTGAATGACAGAGACTTTGTGGTTTAAGAAACAGCAAATTTCCTCCTTGCTTACTTAAGGCTGGGCATTTTCCTTCTGGATAAATGCATGTGGCAGCCACGGGCCATCCCTGAAATACAGGTACGAGAACTGGCTCCAGACCTTTCAGCAGACCTCTGGCAAACCGCTCCCAGGCACTGTTTCCTACATAGCTGCTGGCAGGAGCTACATAAATGTTCCATAAATACCGCAGTGTGGGGTCCTACTCTCTGCCCACTTCCTTACCAGATGGAAGGTTTGGTAAATATTGCATACATTTTTAATGGTATCCTCTGTTCTTCAGGTTGAAGCTGCTTTCTGCTTGCGGGTTGAGCAGACAAGGGCAGACTGGGATGTCCTCCAGAGGTCCAGCCTTCCTTTGCTGGGGTTGCTGCAGTGGGGAGAAGAGAAGAGGGACACCAGCACTGTGAGCCTTTACACCATGTGGATGTTTGTTAAACCATGGCTCATTTCATACAGGTGCCAGACTGTGGTGACTGTAGCTTACAGCCAACTTGGGTTTTGAGCTGACAGCCCTGAGATGAACAGCTATTGGTGCCGCTAGTTTATGCCACTTAATTTTCTCCCTCTTCATTTATGTCTCCTGTTCCCGTCTGCGTTCCACCCAGAAAGGAGACAGAAGCGTTCCTCTTCAGTCCAAACTGCACTGGCTGAAGCACAGGCAGTAGCACTGAAACAGATGCAGCAATGAGGTCTTCTTATTATTTCATTTTCATGGGTTTTCGAGCTGTGAAGATGCTTTTCGTCAGATAAAACAACAACAACAAAAAAAAAGTGCAAATGACCCTACCTAATAATTCAGCTCCCTGCTCAGTATTGCCCCATAAGCAGTAGTGTGGGCTGAACATTGAGCAGGAACGTCTTCCCCACCATCTCAAATGATGGCACTGAGTTTCCTTTCCAAGGAATCCAGGTCATACGTACATCGCTGTCTCTGTGCATGTGCACGTTTCTTGCCCACCTCAAAAATACAACACTAGTCACAAGGCACCAGTCTGTAGTTAGGAGGAACAAAGGAACTGACTTTCAAGGCCAGGCTGGATGGGGCTTTGAGCAACCTGGTCTACTGGGAGGTGTCCCTCCTGGCACCCGTGGCAGGAGGGGTGGAACTGGAGGATCTTTAAGGTCCCTTCCAACCTAAACCATTCTATGATTCTATGTTTCTATGCCTTCCAATGAACTTGGACTCTGTTTTTAGCAGTGTTTAGTCTGTGTTTACCAAAGGCAACAAGTGCATACATGGTTATTATTATAAACTGCTTTGTGACACAGGCCACATTCAGATGCTCCCTTTGGAGGAACAGGGGATTCAGAAAGCACCTTAAACATCACTATCTGTCCCCACAAGAGTTTAGGACCACAGCAAGGGCTAATGTAAATGCAGTTCCTTGCATGCCGCATGTCCCAGAAGTGACGACCAAGCTCCCATCACCCTCCTGTTCTTCACACAGTGCTTGGTTTCAGTGCTTAAAGCAGGGCCCAAGGCTCGGAGCCTGCTGGGAACAAAACCACACTGATATTGTTGTGTTCTGCTCTTCAAAACAGCAGACTTCAACTCAGCATCAGTGCAATGTTGTAGTTGTGCCGTGAGATATAAGACCACAAACAACAGGCGCAGGAAAAGTCTTTCCAATCCTGCAGACAAATGTCCAGAATTACAAAGCTGTTGTTATTCCACACTGGGTGCCCATTCCCTCAGTGACACTGTCACTGTCCTCTTGCTTTGAGCTCTGTGTTACCCCCACTTCCCTCAAACACAGACAGATCGAGCAGCACATGGCGTCCTCTGAGCACGAGCTCCCAGACAGCTGCTAGGACACAGGTAGGTTTTCCTGCTGGCCTAAGGCACACCTTGGGAATAGGTTGGTCACGTAGAGGGGAGGCACCAGCCAAGCTCTTTACACCAGCAGTGGGGATCTTCCCTGCAGGGCTGTCAGGGTCACACTTCAGGCTGTTAGGAATGAAGCAGGGTGACAGCTGATTGGCACTGGCATGGGAGACAGCCAAGGAGCACCAGTGATGCTGATGGCTCCCTTTACAGGACTTGTTTACCTTGGATTCAGTGCTGTCCCAGCTGTATGATCCTGCAGCTGTTGTAATCCTGGAAGTGGTGGCATCGGCAAGAAATAAACTTCAAGCTTTTTACTTTCTCAATGTTTAGTTTTCCACTATTTGAATCTTTCCAGGTGCCTAAGATCCTTAAAGACAGAAGGTAAAACCCTTTCCCTGTGAAGTTAAGAGCATCTCCTCACCCTCTGATTTCAGCAGCCAAGGGTTGCACGCCATCTCTCCCTAGAACAGGCCAGGGAGTCGCTGAAGGTAACCAAATGAAGATATCTGAGTCAAAATTGGGGGTTAAAAAAGCACCAAAGAAATGGGAGACGGTTTTTCCGGGGGTGCCGTGCACTGAGAGTGCATCTCCAAACACATGGACTCAGCAGCATGTGAACAGATTGCAGCCAGATTTTTGTGGCAGTTCCTTTTGGGAGCAGAAGCTTCTATTTGTGAAGAGATCACAAAGGCTGGGAGTGATTTTAACCTAGAAAGGAGAACTATAAAAGCATGAACCTGCTCCTCTTGCAGTCCCTTGGTGTTTTGTCTTTAACTTTAAAGAAAGCGGGCTCAGCCTGTAAAGTGGGGGGCTTGCAGTTAAGAAAGAAAATGAACTCTGTGGTGAATCCTGACCTAATGCTCCTCTTTTCCCCTCATCCTAGAGTGGGGGGAGAAATTTTTATGAAGGTAAAAGGCACATAATTTGGAAGTGATGAGAAGAAAGCTGTTATTTTTTTAGCACACTGCAGGTACCCTGTGGAATTAGCTGTTGCAGCAGGTCAACAAGTCAAATAGTTTGTAAAGATTCAAACAGACTCAGATAATTTTATGAGGACAGACAACCACTGGCAAGAGCACAACACCCGGCTAAAGGAGACAGGGAGAGAATCAAGCTGCCTCCTTCAGACCCAGCTTGTCAGCCAATCTTGCCTGCAGAGAAGACGAACGAATGGCCACTAATGCAACAGCACAGGAGGAATAGCCTCGGAGAAGGATGATGCATTTATTACAAAGTGCTATTAAATCTTACCCACTGCGACTGTTCTCCTCTCCCCCTCGGGATGCTGAAATAACTCTCTCCATCAGCTCCTGCTCTTAGCCTCATGGGTTGACAGAGCTCTTCAGGAGACAGAAATCTCATCCATGGGAAATATTTTCAGACACAAAAACCAAATCAAGTTACATTTGGAAGGACCGAATGAATTGTTTCCACACATCACATAAGGCTGCCTCTACATTAGCATTTTGCTTCAGAGCAGGAGTGGGATTTTGAAGTAAATCTCCCAGTCATCAATTTGCCATGCATTGGCTCTGTTTGCAGAGCTGTTTTGATGCTCATGAACTAGATTCCTTTTGGAGAAAATTAAACCAGAAGCTCCACTCCAAATGTGCAGCAAATGTGGTCCAAACCATAAGGCAGACATGAGACATAATGACCAAGTTGATGTCTGGTCCTCCGGACAGCTTTGAATCACAGGTACGATGGGGACACTTGGTCCACGGTACCAGATGAGACCTAGCCAGAAATAAAACTCTGAAGCTTCATGTGGCACAGCAGAAAAGCCTCAGCACCAGCTGCTTTGGTCAACTCTTCCACTCCTACTGCACCGATTTTCTTGCTGGTCCAGACATAACCTACAAATTAGGTTAGCTGTAGGTCTACACCTACAGCTTTCCCCATCTAGTCAAAGGAAGAGAAATGAAGAGAAACCCAAATACAAAGAAGGATTTCTGGCATCCCAGGATAAATAATGAAGATAAATAGGGGTAATTTCTGCCTGGACAGGAAATGTCTGTCTGTCTCCATCAAGGAGTGATGGAGCTAACGTCACAGGCGTTTTCTGCTGGTTAAAGCTACACGAGAAGGCTCCAGTCCTTTGTGCCCTTTGGAAGGAAATCTGTTGACTCAGAGAGTTAAGCCATAAAAACCCCAAACATGCTACCAAATAACAGAAGATTCATGACACATTCAAGAGAGGCAGCACCAGATAACAAACTTAAGATGCTTCATTTCAGCACTGAATACAGGAGAAAAATGCTAACCTTATTCTTTCTCTCTTTGCCTTTTGAATAGAAAAGCCCGAGTCCATGTGCAAGATAAATTTACTTATTACTGAAATATTTCTTATGTCATCTTGGTATACTTAGGCCTTCATTCTTGCATTCCTTTGGGTCATTTCAAAACTTTAAAGAGAAGACAAATGTTAGAAGTAAAAAGATCTTTTTTTTAAGATCCAACAGCCAACTAAATGTTAATCTTACATGTTTTTCTAGACTCAGGTCAAATCCATCATCTTTAATCCTTGGGGATCGTCATCCTCTGATTTCTTCACTCAGCTTCCAAATCTTTTTCCTTAACAGAATTTAAACATTCCTTCAAAGTGGTTAAAGAATACTCTTTTTTTTTTTTT
The DNA here is from genome assembly GCA_008658365.1 of Alca torda. NCBI lineage: Eukaryota > Metazoa > Chordata > Aves > Charadriiformes > Alcidae > Alca > Alca torda. Next base: position 35,762,046 of record CM018083.1, read on the forward strand.
TTTTTTATCAGAAATTGCCAGCAAGGAGGACCTCTATTGCTTCTGCTTTACTTATTTGCTGGAAATACTGGCAATTCTAGCCAGAATGGATGCAGCTTGGGAACAATGTTTACATGTTTGTAAGAAGGATGGAATTTTAATGGTTTTGATAATTGAAAAGGTGCCTAGTGCTTAGTGCTCATGCTCAAATGGTACATTCTTCAGATACATTGTAGATTAACATTGAAGAAACATGAGATATCTCCTGGTTGGTTTTTTTTTTCCTTACCTGATTGTAACAATTCAAAAGCAAACCATATTTTCAATCCCTTCTACTCAAGCAAGAAATCTGCTGTTATCGCTTCATGCTGTGAGTTTCAGGTCAGTCCCTGGCTTGTACAGAGAATCCAGAGCAAAATGATGGATCTCCAGCATTGGAGCTAACTTAAGCACTAAATTCCTCTCTCTCCAAAGCTTCCACAGCAGAATAGCACAGAGATTGTCCCGTTTAGATTTGGACCAGAAACCTGGGGAAAGGTTAATTTTCAGAACCTTGAGGTTTTCAAATCTGAGATTCCAAACTCTGAGTCTTCTCTAATGAGAAACAGTTTCTGCATCTCTTCACACACCAAGGGAATATTGCTCAGCTTGACCTCCCTCCGGCTTTATGATTGGAAGAAGCATGGTACACAGGAAGCAAAATCTCCAGACTAAAACACTGCCAGCAAATTCCCCCACTGAGTGCAAAAATGAGAGACAAAATTGGATTTCAACCAATTTAAAGTTTTGGGAATAGAATAGACCGTGGCCTAGCATACTGGAGCAGCATTATCCCTCTGATTCATTCTGGCAGCTTGATCAGGCTGCTCTCATTAGTTCCAGTGCAGCAATATAAAAATCTGAAAATTGTCTCCAAGGCAAAAAAAAGAGGTCAATGAAGAGGAACCACTCTGTGTCAGCAAGACACCCTGCTTACGCACTGACTGGTCTATAAAGTCGTCACTGAATGATGGATGGGTGCCACAACCCCTTTCTTACTCTTAAGGTGTCCCTTCTTGAGACACCAGTGACATAACAATGTGTGTGGGGAGGTGAACTTGTCCTTGAACTTGTCCCCTGCCCATCCTATGGACAGCACAGCCACTGGCCAAGGCTCTCCAGTGCTGTCACTCATGCCCTCTCTGGGTTGGCACCAGTTTCCCTTTCCTTTTGGGATGCTACTGAATCCCACCAAACTGGGGTCCTTTCGGCAATTCCACCCTTTGAGGAATGATCAATGAAACCAGAGTCCTTTTCTCAGGGTTCAGCTCCCTCTCAGTTTCCCGCAGGTCTGCAGCATGCCTGCGTATATCGTACACAGCACCTAAGTGCATTTTAAATAGCCTGGAAGTGGGTCACTTCTGCAGAGCTCCGAAGCCCTTCTCTCTCTTTCTGCTGTCAGACAGAGGAAGCCACTGCTGCACTGTATCGTGTCTGCACTGAGTTGCCACTCTGATTTTCTCTGAGAGATTAAGCAGAGATTTATTTCTCCTCTTCAAGTTTTTTTTATGCTGCCACCAAGCCTAGATTTCAGACTTGAGCTTGATTAGGCTTTAATGGATTTTCTACACAGCATGGCCATCGAACACCTCCTGTGTGCTTCTGGAGTGACTTTGCTGCACAGGGATATAAAGTGCTTAAATGGTAGATGGTGCTGTTACCCACTTAGCTACCAAGGTCTGGTTCTAAACCATGTCACAAAATTCATCTAGCGCTGCTCTCCCTGCTAGCACAGTTTGCAGGAGCCAGTATCCATCTTTTCAGCTCAGGTTAATCAGCACTGGAAAATGTTATATCTTAGACAGGATATTTATTCATTTGTTACAGGGCTCAAGCAGGGACTAGCTCATGCTGTCAGGCTGCCCACCAAGAGCTCCTGCTTTGGACTGGAAGTAAATAGAAAAGAAAAAAATCAGTCCTTGGTGAGTCTCCATCCAAGGGGGAGCTTTGCAACCTTTTCTCCAGAGAAATAGGAAACAAAATAAAAAAAAAAAAACCCACAGCAAAATTCAGCTGAGACAGTGATACGATAGTGGAAGAAAGGCAGGAATTTGCACAACGTCCAGGACATCTGGACTCAAACCAATGCTCTAAAAGGTTATTTTGCCTGATGAGAGACCCACGACAGGTTCAGCTCAGTCCAGACATTATTAACTATTTTGGCATGGGACAACAACAGGGCTGGTCAAGAGGGGATTGAGGACTGCCACCAAAGGACACGAGGCACCCACCAGACTAGGTGACTGCAGCGGCATCAGCAGCAGATGGGGCTTCAGAGCTGGTGGGCACATAGTGCTGTGGGTCAGAGCTGGGTGGTGGGCTGGCCCAGGACTGACTCAGCCTCCAGGGCAGGAGAAGGCGGTGAGGAATGCTTTCCACATCGCACTCTGAGAATCAGCAAGTAAACCCCCCAGACTATGATCTGCCTTTTGCAGATAACCTGTACACGACCGCAAGCCAGAGAGGGACTAGCAGCTTACAATTTTCTCTCTAAAAGAAGAATCTAAACAGCTCCCAAGAATATTTTGATTATCTCAGGTCTTCCAGAGCTGTGAAGAAATTGAATTTCCTCTTTAGTGTTTGCCCATTGCCTCGTCAATAGATACAAGCTTCACCAAGCACCCACACTAAATCTGCCAATGCTTATTTTCCACCATCTGCATAGTAATTGCACTAGGAGCTGAGTTTAATATCCTTAAATTCCCGTTTTGACACGCTGAAGAGCTCCTGGCACACAAGGTGCAAGGGGTTATTTAGTCTCAGATTATTGACCCAGAATGAAGAAATCCAAGTACCGGCTTTCCTCACCCTTCTTCCCTCACCTCAGTGGCTCTGTCAATTAAATATTTCCTATCTCTTCAGCAGGGACAGCTTCCCTATCACCTGGTCCATCCTCCCCACTGTTATTTGCTTAGAAGTTCTCCTTCCAGCTGGGTCCTTCTGTATTTTTGTATGATGATCTGCAGTGGATGTTTTCCCTCTTCCTTCCTTTTGTCCCAGACCATGTTTTCCCAACACATGCCTGTGTGGCTGGGCAGGCTCTTGGTGCTTCCCCATGCCGAACTATCAGAGAGTGACTAGTCTGTGAGATGAGTTTCTCTGCTGACCCTCTTCCCCCACGGTGCCCCAAAGCCAGATCTCCCTGTGCCCCCCAGTAATCTGAATGAAGTTGCAATTTTTGCAGCTCGGACCTATGCCTATCTGTAATTAAAAAGTGGAGGTTTTTCTCGGAGGAACCCTCCTTCTGCTTTCACCTAAAGAAAGCACGCTTGGAGGCTGTGAAATAGGCTGATTTACTGGTGGAGGGGTGGGGAGGCCATGGTGTGGATCCTTTACTGGTGAAGAGCTTGTTCCTTCATTTCTGTGAACATATCTATAAAAAATAAAGATGCTACCTAGCCTTATGTCACTTAAGACTAAATGCAAAACTCATCTCTTTGACTTGGCTTTCCCAAAATACACTACCAACACCCACATAGCCCCTCAGGCTAACCCCTGTCCCCTGTGGAGCTCCCCTAGACCTCCCTTTCTGTAACTTCTGATAGCTTGGGATTAGGTGTCTTGATCCCAAGCTTATCCTGCCATTCCCACTCATTCACTCAGAAACGCAAACCCTTTCACAACACAAAAAACCTCCACCTTGGGGTATCTAGAGATAAAATCTTAGTGTATGAGACAATTAAAAGTCCAGGACTGGTGGCAAATCAGGTAACTGATTCCACCCCACCACCCCAGTGCAATTCAGAAGCTTGTTAACCTCTGCAGGCAGGTCTGTGTCTGAGCGTGCTGCGTGGTCCAGCTCTGCACCACTGGCCAGTTATTGCTCTGGATGCTCTGACATGTCTTTTCCATCAAGCAGACTCAAGAGGATAAATCTGCTTTGCGGGCAGTGATCTGGATGACAGTGAAACATTGCTAGCTCGCCCACGTCCATGCCGTACACTTCTCCAAGGCATCACCTTGCTGAGAGTGGAGCAGAGCTGCCCCTGTTCACTGCTTGAAAGCTCATCTTTGGAGATAGGTGAGGCTGCCTCAACACGAGCCTATGTGCAAGGACATGGACCACATAAAAATGCCTGTCTGAATATGTCCCAGCTAGGATTTGGCTCTGTATGCTACTGAAAAACAAGCCTGGTAATAAATGTATTCTTCAACCTTCCTCCATGTAAGTGGTGCGGCTCAGACACAACACAGAAAAATATTCCTTTGTGTTGGATCTTCCTTGTACGTGCAATGAGCATGGCTTGAATGGGGGATGATACTCACAAAAGGCTCCCATCACGTTACGTGAGGGACAAGCTCCATCCGTACAAGGATGCTGTCATGCTTGATGTAGTCTAGCAACCGGCGGGGGAACGGCAGACCTTTCCTGGGTTCGCTCTGTGTGGGTGTCACGCAGATCTCCCTCAGGAAGCTGCACAGGGAAGGAAACTGCTATGTGAAACAGAGATCTGCAGCACAGGCACCATCAGAGAGGAGAAATCTGGCCTTGCACAGGAGAATAGGTGGAAAGCTGCCCTGCTCCTCGCAGTAGAGGTAAATGCAAGCCTTTTCAAAATGCATCTTTTCTCTTAAAACTAGAACATATTTTTTTTCTAAGCATGGTGAATTCATCTTCACTGCAGACATCAGACCTCGCAGCACTGAGAACAAAGGAGCCTGTACTATGTAGCACAGTTGCTTTTCATGTCTTTATTTTTATTAGTATGCAATGCCACAAAAGCATTTAGTTGAAATAAAACAGTAGTTAATGTTAAAATAAGTCATAAAACACACTACGGAGCTCATATTTTGTTTAAGATTTACTAAACATATGGGAAAGACAAAATCCTTGGAGGATTTTCCATTAATACAAAATATTATTTACTCTTTGTCAAGGGAGAACTCTCACTAAGTGTTTTAGAACACATCATTACCCATCAAAAGCTTGAAAACTCCTTAGATTTTCTGAAAGTTTAATAGCCAGTGAAATGTTGTAAAAAAATAGCAAGCCTCCTGTTTTACAAATTCTGTAGTAACTTTTAATGTCAGGAATCACATGAACACAATACCCACAAAAGATTCAGATCTCATTTGGAGAACCAGTTGCCAAAAACAATAAGGAGCAGACACCAAAACTGACACGAAACAGAAACTGAAGCAGGGTTCTCAAGTGCTTGAGCTGACACAAGTGCATAAATACAGATATAGGGTGAAAAACCTAAGTGGTTTAAAATTAGTTTGGTTCCCTTAACATTGAAAATAGTCATTTATTTAAGCTACGTGTTTTTGTCTACCCATCAAGTAATTCAGTACTGAGTGGCTACGAATAGTACGTGTGTAGAAACGTTATAATTTTGGGATAAGAGAAGACCTTACTACTCTTAAGTTTAGCCTGCTGAAAATTCATTGCAATTCCTAACCTGCCTAAATCAGAACTAAGTTCCATGCTCACACAAACCCTGGGAGCCCACTTTCCAGATCCAATCCTCAGAAGCCCCCCATTACTTTGGCATATAAGGAAGATGTACGGAGAAAGCACAGCCAGATGAACATTCAGGCTCTCATCTTCCCTAGTGCACTTCTGCCCTCTCCCATCAACTTATGCAGATACTCGGGTGCACGTATAACCCTGTGGCAGAAATAAATCCTGCTCCTGCCTTCGCACAAATTGGAAATGAAGTGCACCTGACTGATGCCTCCGCTGCTGCAGCTAGGAAGACAGAGGAACATATTATTCAGAGGTTCCCTCTTTTCTTCATCTGTATGCATGTTGCATAATGTGTAGTACTTTAACATCAGGACCAAAATTTTTATTATGCAAACTTATTGTGACTATCAAGTTCTCGTTTAGCATTAACAAGCTCTGAAAGATACTATTAAATGTGTCACTTTAACTTCAAATTGAAGCCTATGTATTTTTAATTAATAAGTAGATGTATATGAATGTAGCAGACGCTGCCACTAACTATCTTATCGGGTTAGGGAATGGCAAGAGTTCTTCCCCAGCACTTGGCTGTGAGAGAATATTCTCCTTTTATAAACTTGCAAACCAGTGGACAGTCACATGCATAACAAAACCCAGGCTGTGGCTCCAGAGGAGAGGGCACACTTAATTAGACCTTTCATTTCATCTGTGTTTCTGATCTCCACCTCCTCACTCCCATGATTTTGCCCTTTTCTTCTCTCGTTCCCATCTGCAGCTGGAATCAAAGGGTGTACGTAGGAGGGGTGGCGTGGGCAGGGTTTCAAGGGGACGGTAAGATGCTTCAGCTGGCTGATACATAAGAACAAAGAAGCCACTGGAAGGCTCCCAAAGGCTGCAGCGCACAGCCAGAACGTGGAAAGGAACTGGGGGAAGAAGCATCCTCAGAGTGCTGGTTGCTTTCCATCCTCTGAGCCAGCACCTCACCTACTATACATCGGAGCAGGCCTTTCCAAGGTGAAGGAGAATATTCACAGGAGGGAAAGGTTCAGTATCTAATCTTCATATCCTCTGGAAAACCACCTTCCTTCCCATGGTAAATTGTCTTAGATGGAGTTGACCGTGACACAGATGCTTGTCATCCCTTGACTCTGCAAAAAGGGATGGGATATTCAGGACCCTTCTTGGTGGAAACCTTGAACCCCTTAAAAACCTCCTGGCTTTGGACAAAAACTGCCAGGACTACTAACACCTTGGGCGCTATACCCAGTACCTGGACTTCCTCTGGTCTTTGAAGACCAGGAAGGGGATGTAAGGAGAAGCAAAGAGATGATTATCTTTAATAACAAGCTGTTGCTGGAAAGGCGGGATAAGCTGATTACGGTGCAGTCTGGGTGTAATTTTAAATAATTGACAGAGCACTCAGAACTCATATCAGGATCCTTTTTCACTATTCATGCATCAAAATGAATTAAATACATTTAATAAATGTATTTGAAGGGTGAATTATATCGAGCTGGTAAATGGATACAATCTGATATCATGCAAATTCAGATCAAGGAGCAGGAGATGATGTTGCTTGCAGTGCCTCTAGCTAAAAACAGCAGTGGAAGGAGGCTGCATCTAGTCCCTCCTGCCATTGCTGTTGGGCTTTGTTAGCTGTATCTCAAAGCCTGCTGCCTTTCAGACCTAGATCATCACCCAAAACAAGGGGGGGATTTGCTCTTTGCACTGATCCCAGTAACCCCCAAACCTTGTCATTCTAGGTCATGCGTGCTTTTTTTGAATAGGTTCCTCGGTGCCACTTGATATATGTCAGATATAAAACTAGGAAAGAGGAAGGTCGCTAGAGCCTTGACTGAAAACAGAAAGCATCATTAGCTCAAACTCTTTAAGCTCCCGTAGATTACAGACCATTGAATTCAGCCCTGGTATTTCTGCTGAGTACAAGAATTTGTGCCTGGCTAAACTGTCCAGGCATCTGATCTGGGAACTGAAAAGATCTTCAGATGAAGAAACTACAGCTTCCCTTGATAGTTCGTTCCAGTGGTTAATTGTCCTCATTATCAAATAGTATGCCTAATTTCTCATTTGAATTTGTCTGGCTTCAGCTTGCAACCATTGAGTCTTGCTGAGACTTTCTGCACTAGGATAAAGAGCCTTTTGGCACTACTTATTTTATTCTTATAAAGGTATTTATACACTCAAGTTAAGTCACCTTTCACTTCTTCGTTTGATGAACTAAACAGATGAGCTTTCCATGACTTCCAATTATGCGGTGTTTTCTCACAGCACCAAGTCGCTTCGGGATGTCTTTTCTGATTTTTCAGTATCAGGCTGCTAACGTAGACACTTATGCCTAGATTCAATAAACTAACTTTCACCTATCAGTTCTTACTGGTCAGCTATGCGACTTCAGAGGCACCTCCTTAGTAGAAATTCTCTTGCTTAGACATTTAATGCTCGTTCTAGGTCATTTCTCATTGCATCGCACCGGCTGTTCACATTGAGTTATTTGTCCACTCCCACCTCAAGATCCCCTTGCAGTCCCTGCTTTCCTGGAGAAACCACTCTGCCTGTGATCTTCCTCCTACTTATGTTACCTGTCGCATGACTACGTCAAAAGAGGATGATAAAAAGACAAATGAGAGAATCATGATAAAGACCAGGGGTGGGGAAGTCTGGTAAAAAAAACCATCGGAGCTGAGAGCAAGTGAGTCACTGTGTGGATTAGGAATGCCTGGGTGAATATTACCCCTGTTCAGCTGACTCCGGTGATGCACAGTCATTTCTCTGCCTCAGAGGATCATCACTGGCTCCACCTCGAGACGTTCAGAAGGATCTCACGAGGCTGACAAGCATCAACCTCTGCAGCTCCAAGGAGGCGAGGAACTATGTGGCTTTGTCAACTCAGACACTCAAAACAAAGAATGTCAAATGTGTTGAAAATACTGCACCTGGCTCTCTGTTCCCGAAGGTTTAGGACAATACAAATAAACTTGATGCACACATGCCTAAACCGACACACTGAATCACACGGCTGCTAAATCCATGCAGCTAATTAGTAGGCTGACATATTTCTGATCGCAGGCCAGATAACTGTAGGGGAGAAGGGATGTGTATGTGGAATGGGGGTATTTATATGTGTCTGCATCCTCGCTCAAAAGGGTTAAGGAAATAAAGGAGTTCTTCACACCCTCCTGCTTCGAATTTCACTTGTCAAACCAAGAAACCACTTTGGATTTGCTCTGATATCTGTTTAATTTCTGGTTATTTTTCTCTGACATGCAGCCCGCTGGTGCCAATTATGTAGGTTACATTTCTGCCAACTTTACTGTGATATTGCCTTTAATAATTTACATGAGGATGCTTCATATGCTTATGTGCTGCTCTGTGTGTGTACATGTGTGTTTCTGTGGGGGTGTGTTGTCTCTTCCCATTTTTTAAGCTATTTAAGCAAAGAAATCTTATGTAAGACACTGGTTGAGGGATGAAGATATCTCCATTAAGTCTAAGGGAAAGGGAAATCTAACCCAGAGAGGGACCACAGTAATTCCATTATCTTAAACATCCGTTTTTACAAAACAAGTAAATTTTACGGGTGTCTTTTCCCAGGTAGGATGAACAGGAATTTAAGTCAGTCTCTTTTGGTGCCATTGGTTTTAGTGTCCGTATCTTGTGGATATCAGCAAAGCCCAAACTGCAGTTTTGCTGAGTTTTTATAATCTATCTGGCCACTCCAGCATTGTCACGGTCCATTGCTATAATCTAACACGTCACCAATTTCACCAGCTGGCAAAACCAGCAACAGTGGTATTGTCTACTTTACAGGCAATGAGCGTCTTAATAGGCAACAATTAAATATTCATTTAGGAGCTGATGGAACCAAGTCACAGGGGATTCAGCCCTTCTAAAAGCCCTATTCCACTAACAATCATCTCACCCTTGCAACAAGTTTGCGTCTCCAAATTACGTCTCTAATCCTTTTTGCCTCAACAGCTAGTAGGATTTATGTCTTTATATTTCTCTCCCCATCCCCATTGCTGTCTAGGGTTATTCGCAGTATGAGATGGTAAAGAGAATGCCAGTAGTTCTCCCTGTCCAGCCAGACACGAAAAGCACTGATTGGTTTCCAAAGAGGGAAAGAAAAAGACAAATCAAAGAAGGACTGAAGTAAGATGACATTTGGGGGGCATGTGGGGCATTCACTTACATTAAATTTCCTTTATTCCAGCTATAGTAATAAAATTCCCAATATACTGCCACTTCATCTCGTTTGTCGAATTCTTCTCTGATGGGCAGTTAGTTGCAAAGGATCCCTTTCATGGCAGGAGGAGGGTGAGAAAGAGCTTCTTTGTCTTCAGAAAGAAACCATCTCTGCTTTTGAACTACTTCCTTCAACACTGATAAAAAAAGGCCTTTCATCCTCCTTTAAGTGCATCCATTTTAAGCTGGAGTCAGTCAGCTTTTCAAAGTTAACACAACTCGATCAAAACTGAGTTAGCCTTGGAAACTGCACATTAACTAGAATTCGATGTTAGATTAAGGAAGCAGAGGAAAAGTACAATGAGAAAAGTTCTCTGACTCTCTAAATATCTCCTGTAGGAAGCGCTCAGGCACTACCTCATCTTTTCTGCAACTCAAAGGAGAGGGAAAGACAATACAGCGTAGCTATTATTTAGACTTAAACTGGGAGGGATATGCCAACTCAGATGCTCTTCTACAAGAAGTGTGCCTGATTTTGCAAGCCCTTTGTGGGAGTACAGCTAGTGCTGGAAGGTCCTGGAGGAAAATAAGGATGCAAGAATTCTGCTTAGCCCACATCTTTGTGGTAAAAGCACGTTTTCCTCGTGGCACTTTTACCCTCCACCCCAACTAAAGGCATCGTGGCACAGAACATATCAGCTAAAGGACTAAGAAGTGATTTTGGCTATTGCATCTGAGCAAGTGTTGGCTTGTCAGTTTGGCTTGTTGATAAAGTAAATGTATATGGATGCAAATATGGATGATCTGGGGAGAAGCAGCCCAACCCATGAAAAACAATCCATCATTTGGAGAGACCAAGTTATTTCTATATAGACCACCAAACAGTAAATAGTTTCGGGATGCTGCCAGCTTGGCCATAAGGGGCCTTATTTCTCTCAGATAGCATTTTAAAATAATTCAACTGCAGAGACTTCTGTAAAGTCACAATTAGCATGAGAGGAAAATGAAGTTCATAATGTCTTTGTGCTATTTATATTCTGAAACTGACGTCCTGAAACATCTCATCCTACTACCTTGTACCACTAGCAAAATTTATCCTGGTCCCTATCTCTTCTTTGAAGTATTTTATTGCAGAGACTAGAGAAATATTACAGACAGAAAAGAGAGACTAATTTGCAGAAACAGAAGTAACTGCATCCTAGTGTTGCAGTATGAAATTATGAGTACGATAGCGTGGGTATTTCAACTCATAAAGCAATTTCTGGATGGTCCTCCAGGGAATCTGTAGCAAAATTAAGCCCCATAGGTTCTCTTAGAGGGGCTGGTAATATTGTAGCTGCAAGAGTCCATGTATTGCAGACCTTAGTGACTCTTCTCAGCCCCATTGCCTGTGATGTGCTTCTTAAGACAAATATTACGCAGAACGAGCTAAGCCAATTTCCTGTGCTTTAGAGGCAATTTACTAAACCTTTCTTTAAGAATGGTTAGCATATATTTTTAGTGATAGGGAAATCTTCTCAGTGCCTAAGCTACAATTTTATTCAATATTCCACTGTAGGTTATAGACATTTACGAGTGGAAATAATCATGTAATTATGGTTGCCACCTAAATTATCATGTGTTTTTCTTATTTATGTGGCCAATTTCTCCACTTGAAAGCGGTTCTCAAACCACAGCCTACAGACAAATCCTGAAATCACAGCTTCTACACTACAAGGTCTAAAACGTTCTGTCTCAGAAACGCTTCAATGCGTTTCAACCCAACCAGAGTTTTCCAAAAGAGCAGCTTCAGGTACCTGCGCTGGTCCCATAGCACCCTTGCTCCCAGGGGCCAAGCCGACAGCTGGCGCAAGCAGAGGTACCTTCTTCCATTTCCACTTGTGATGCTTTATTTGGCATAATTGTCCCAAGAGCAAAAACGTGCGCTGTGAGAAGGGGAGAGAAATCCTACTCTGATATTTGGGGGGGGGGGGGGAAATATATCTATTAGAGGGATGTTTGCACTGAAATCACGCGGGCTGAGAGCAGGTCTCAGCCCATAGGGAGACTCCCTGTGGCAAACAGGTATTGCTTTTCCATCCTCCTGGCTCCTGATCCTTCCAGAGAGCGGCTCTTGGCCATCCCCCTGCCCGACGCCGTCAATCCGGAGGCGCGACAGGCCCATGAGTGATGTACGAGCGGCGACTGCCATCTCGTGGGCAATCAAACCACGACGCTCCAACTGCCACCACCAACAGCCCCACGAGCAGCAACCACGCAGGGCGAGGAAAATAATTCGGCAGCGTCAATAAGGCAGTAAGACACCCGAAGTCCAGCCCAAATAGCACTGGTGGCCAAATTTCCCATCTTCAGATGTTGACTTGTCGTATCTTTCTCCTACCTCATCCGCTAGCCGGAATGCAAGGTTTAGAGCAGACAAACAACCGTCCACTTTGAGGTTAGGCAGGTGAAGGTGCTGAGAGTCTTTTAGATAGAGGTACCGCAACGTCCTGAAAACAGTGTGGGCACATCACAACTGTTGTTATCAAATCCGTGTTATTGTTGTTCTTCAAGGCTCAGCCAGTGTCAGGGTCTCGTTGTCCCAGATCCCAGGACATTACAAGACAGTCTTTAATCTGGAGTGTCAGATCGCCACCCTGCAAAAAAGTACTCATATTTTAGATATTTCATACAATTAAATAGAAAAGTCCTAAATCTTCGCAAGATTGGGGCCGAGGAAGACTAACCTGCTATTATTTTTCTTTTCTACTGGGTGTCACACTTCAGCGGCTTCAGTGAGTAAAGCTGAGACAAATCATTTAGTGGCACATTTCAGAGTACATTTTATGCCTTTTTGCTCCCAGCTGCAATTGCCTACGCACTGCGCTTTGCAACACCCTCCATCCACGGTGCCCAACAAATTCTACGGTCCTTTCCTCATGTAAGAGAAGTCAACATGAATAAGGACAGCTGAGTAAATCACAACACGGAAAAGTTAAGTGACGTGCCCAAAGTCATGAAATGAGCCATTTGGAACACCTGACACAAAGGACTCCACTGTCATAATCACTTAATACATTCCTGCTTACTCTCCATAGCATCAAAAAAAATTCTGCCATCAGGGGTATCAGAGCAACCTCATTACAACCAATGAGGTTGTGTGGATGTAAATGGGGACAGAATTTGGCCAGCTCACATTCTATAGCATTCGTAGATGTCTTTTTATAGACTATTTAGCTGCAATTATCCTTCAGTGCTGAGCCAAATGCACATTTGATAAAAGCCACTCGGGGTAACATCCATAAACATGACAGAAAAGGATCAACTTTAACATGTTTTTAATACATGCATCCACATCTTCTTCCAGCAAGACTCACAGCAAGGTACGCCCTCCAGAGGACTTTTTCTTTCTTCGAGGCTCTTCCCCACTTTGATTTCAACCAGCTGAGACACTCTTTCCTTTGTAAAAGTTTCTTCAAGGCTTCAAGAGCTCAGTAAACACATCTCTGCTGCAGATCTCCTGCTGTAATCCACCTCCCCAGCACACACCCACTCTAAGCAACTCCACCTCCTTGCAACTCCACAGCCTTCATCTCTCCTACTTGCAGTCCCTCACGATCAGCTTGAGCTCTGTAGTCACCTGCTTCAGCCCAGCTGGAAATAAGAAACATTGGTCCGGCTTCTAGCAGGGCTGAATTTGGCCTCATATCCCTCAGCCAGCCACGCTTAGAGTCTTCCTACTTCCCACATGGTTGTGGGGAAATCCTCACCCTGCTGAAGTCAATTGGAAAATTTCAAATGGAAAATAAACCTCAAAGGAGGAGGACTTCATCCCTGTTCTAAGGGGTTTGATGTCATTTTCCAGCACTGGGCGGGGGTCGGTTGGGGGTCCGTTTTCCCGGCTAGACCTGTCAATCTCATCACAGTCTGCCTTAAGTGCCACCCAACAGGACCAAGAGACAACGGAGACAGCTTGCAAGCCTGCTCCACTTCTAAATCAAAACGTTCTTAATCTCGCCTTCCCCTCATCCTTTTGGAAGACATTGGTCCCAGGCCACTGCTGCTTCGGGGTGGTTGTTGTTTTCCCTAAAAGGCTGTTGTGCTGACAAGCCCGCTATGTTCTTTCTATAGGTGCATTGATGCTTTCTCAGCAGGCAGAGGTTCATTTGACTGATTCTCCCATACATACCAGCTATAAGACAGTTTGCCATTCTGTGTGGGGAAAATAAAGCATTGCAAGATAGTGAAAGCATGTGAAAAAGGAGTCTTAGAACTCCATCCTCTCTACAGCTTCATCCTGGTAGGGAAAGTTATCCTGGGAACAGAAAAAACGTAATGGAGAAATAAAATGCTTTCTAATGCATGACTGGAATAAAGAAGCATGACACAGTTAGCTTGGCGTTGCATTCTGATCAGTCAGATGGCAAAGACATCATGCTTCACTTAGCCCCGATGTGCCCACTGTGTGACAAGTATGAAATATATGTGGAAGGGAGAGGAAGAGACGGCTGCTTCTGGTCCGAGAGACCTTTCTGGCCCCTGCTGCACTCACAAAAGGGGTCCTGAATAGAAACCCAGATGAGCCTGGGGAATATTCATACGATCTTAATGTACCATGACTGCTGCCTACCAGCTCCAGATAAGTTGGATTAATAAACTGCCTTTCGCTTGTGACACCTCGGCATGAATTTTGCATTAGGCTCAATTCAGTAAAGTTCACAACTGACACGCTTCCTTTTATGACAATCCTTTTCAATTGTTTTTTGCACTCGGATGTCATAAAGATGTTTGAGCTTTTTTTCTGGCAGGGAACTGTCTTTTATCTTGAAAAAGAGCTTTTATAACCCACTCATGCCGATAGCACTCTTGAATTAAGTTGGAAGGCAAAGCCCCTAGTCCGTTTATACTATTAACAAGACAGGCATTTTTTAGTGTCAATGAAAGCGGTGATGTGCTTGCTTCAATGCCGGGCTTGTCACAGCCCAAAATTTCAATCCAGTGGGGGTGGGGCTGATTAAAACACGAAGAGGACATGATGTGATAAGATCAGCAGAAGCTTTTGGAGTTATTAACACAAGGCGAGTGGATCATGTCCGCCAATTAGAGCTTACATGGCACTCACTAAATTTATCAGACCATGAATCTGTTCTTCTTTAATTGATAAGCAGGTGGCGTGGCTGATCTGCATCCAGATTCTGCGAGAAGGGATAGAAGTGGATGGATGGATGGATGGATGGATGGATGGATGGATGGATGGATGGATGGATGATATGATTATGAGATGTGTTTATCTCTTAATTATGCACACTAATTAGCTATTACCTCTCTCAGCAACAGCTACTCAGGTCAGGGATCATTTGAAATATGGATCTCTACTGGCGCCAGGTGAAAATGAGGGGTATAGGTTTGGGGGACTATTTAGGAGAGAATTTTGCTGCAGCCTGACAAAATAACAGAAATCAAAGCTGTCCGGAGGATTTACATTCCTGACCTGAGATGCAGACTCAGAGCCATTAAATAAAACCCAGTCCTGCAAAACCTTACAGGACTCAGCTAAAGTCAGTTCCTGAACAGTTTCATCTGTGAAACAGGGAAAATACTACCATCATACTTTTTTCTCTTACCCTTTGTCTTTTGGGCTTCTTTAGCCAAAATGTCTTTCAGAGAAGGAAATGCTCCTTTCTGTGCACAGAGTCTTGATCTCACTTGGAGGTATCGCACACACTCAAAACCATCTAGTTGGGCTGCAAAGACCGAGCAGGCTTATTTGTGCAAAGACCCATTACCCCCCCCCCCCCGCCCCCCCCCCACACACACACTCTCTGTAGCTCCCACCATTCACTCCCGGGCTACATGAATGGGAATTTGGTGCCACGCTACAACACCAAATGCACTCCAGCTCCTTTTTTCCCCCTGAGCATGAGCGGGGACAGACTTAAAGCTTGCTGTGTGGAAGGGAAACACATTTTCTAGACAGCAGGTTCAAAGTAGCTCCCTTCCTCCATGAAATTCTCAAAGAAGATGGAAATGTCAGTCTTGAAATGATCTAAACACCAGATTACCCTGAAACATCTCAGCTTAAATATACGGAAGACAACCTGGACAGAGTAGGCAGGTTTCATCCATGTGTACTTTGGATGACTGCTCCCCTGTGTTTCATAGCTTCAATTTGGTAAACCACAGATTGGTTCTACAACTTATTCCAAATAAGCCATCAAGACCTATCTATCACCTCAAAATTGGCCTGGAAAAGTGATTCTTCAGTTATATAAAATGTACTGCAATTCTTTTTATTCCTATGACGACAGGTGTCTTGGTTGTGCTGCAGCACATCTAAAAATGACTTAAATCAGTTCTTTGCATAACCAAGGCAGGACTTCAGGGCTACCTGTACAGATTAGTCTGACTCTGCTCCCTTCTAAAGGGTCAAGTCTCCCGTTTTTCACCGGGAGCAGAGCTCCAATTTCTGACTTATCAGGTGCACGACTGTAATACCATGATTTTTACATGTTCAGTGCTGGTTGTCTCTTGTTTGGGTTGTGAGTAGGGAACATTTCAAGGAGAAGAGAAGATTATTTGATCTATAAAGGTCTGGGGCTTCTCACAGGCCTCAGAGGAGAGGATTGATGCGGTCAGGAATTATGAGCCATAGGAAGGAAAAGGACACATGAATCCAGGAGACCTTTCTAGGCTCTCATAGCTTTAGAAAAACATGATCCTGCAAACCCTTATCCCTTCAAATCAGCCATGGACCTTTCTGTTTTGAGCAGCTCCTTCCCTCCATCCCCTAGAAACACCATCATATGTTTGATGTGGTGTTTCCATAGCAACATTTAATTAATATAAACCCCCTGCCCCCTGCACAGCGCAGGTAGTATCTGCAACTAGCATTGAGCATGAAATAAAAGCAAAGAGTTCTGGCAGCAGAAGGCCTCGCTCCAATCTCAAGTGTGTTTACAACAGCGGAGTGGTGCCTGTGCACTGAGGAGGGGAAGAGATGCTCTGGCTTTTAATTACATGAGATGTACATAGCAGGTAATTAATACAGAGCAAAGTCCAGAGATGCCTGAGCTTCCAACCCTCTGATCAGCAGCGCAGCACCTCGGATCACACATGTGGGATGCAACAGCCCCGTGGGTGATGCAGCATCCTCTGAACACCTCCATGGTACCCCCGATGCGCAGTGATTTGGGGACAACCACCAGGGCTCCTCCTCCACCTGCCACCACGGCCGTTCCCCCCAGTCCCTCCTTCCTCAGTGTCTGAGAGGTCAGGGCCCAGATATTTGATTATCACCCCACACACCCTCTCTCCCCTCCTTTGGGAGCCATTTGAGCATCTCTGGATGGAAAGCGTGCAGGCTGCAATTACGGCCAGGCATTAGAAACAAATGGTTTTTAACATTTGTATGAATTGCAGATGTGTGGAGACTTTTCTGCTAATGAATTCTGAGCTGTAAATGGATCAGGCATGTGATGTTGTGGTTCCTAAAGATAAGAAAGCCTCCGTGTTTTTGCTCATTCTGGCAGAGCACCTTCACAGCACAGTGCTTCCAGGGAGTTAAGAACAGGTGAGAAGATGTGTAGACACAGAGGAGAAGGCACAGTGCTCCCTCAGAGCCACTGAACCCCTCTTCTGATTTCTTTGGTTCACTGTTTGTCTAATTTAATATGAAAGTATCTAAGAAGTCATCTGGAATAAGGCTCCCTGAGCTGGGGCTGTCAGTATATCATCTTGCATAGCCCCAGGGATCACAGAGATTTTGGGGTAAACCACTCCGATTATGAGACACCATCCAGGTAGACACAGACACAGACCAGTCCACAAGGTCTCCTCTCCTTCTCCATTTTCATGATCTAACCCTTGCTTTTTTGTTCAAGTAATACTTCTGTAGGTGGCAGAGGGATTCCTGTAGGCACCACCATTCTCTACATCCTGACATGATACCTATGGCTTTCCCAGAGACTGGAGTAATTGGGGAGGGGGAGAAGGAACGATTCTACCATAATTCTTTTCCCCTTTAATTTTCACTTAGGAAATTAGAGTAAGGAGAGAAGGGGGTAGGAGAGGAACCAACAAAACCCAGCATGAAATGACAGACTGTCATTCCTAGAAGGAAGGAGGAGCAGGCAGATACTCAACCAACTACCTCTGGAAGAAGGTGATGCTCAGACCCTGCTCTGGAGGTCATGCGTTTCCCAGCTGCCTCACCTGATGCCTCTGAAAACTCATTATAAAAGACAGAGAACATCTGTCTCCCCCTTGGTGTGTGAACATGGGCTTTCATTCCTATCCCTTGGGTTTTCTGGCCTCTTGTTGGAAGGTAAGGTAAGCCAGAAGCTGCAGGAGATATCCACTACTGTTCACCTCAAATCCAGCACTCGGAGAAACAGGTTTCAGTCTCCCTCTTCCTGGGGCATGGAAGGGCTTTGCTCTGGGTGTCAGTAGTTAGATTTCATCCTGGCCTTTAAAATGAATGTCTTGTTTATCTGAAACATTTTGTTATCCCAGAGCTTCTCACCTAGTCTAGTTGTCCTGGCATGTCAGTTACCTGGTAGCTGAGTAGTTTTCTTTCCTGAAACTTAATCCTCATATCTGTAAGGAGGAAGAAGTGCATCCAGTTAGAATTTTACGGTGAACAATTTTCGGATAGAAAACAGTTCTATAGTGAAAAAACACACAAAACAAACCACCTTAAAATACATTTAACAGTCTTTGTTGGAAATCTTCCATTTAAAAAATAGGAGAAATTTAAACTACAGGAAAAAAATTAAATAATGGAATTTGGAGTCAGGAGCTGAAAATGGACTTTGTGGTTGTGACTGAAATCCAGCATAAGGTAAAGGGAAGGTTTGCATGAATATGGTACTTTATTTTCTTCACAACTTTCACTGGCACAGAGAAGACAGGGGAAGGGGAAAAAAGGGAACTCTCCCACTTGGATGCAACAATTATCTGCTCTCCCAGGGCCCTGGCACTGGTCTGTCTGTTAATCCCCTTGTGAAAAGCCACTTTGAAAGTGCTCTGAAATCCTCCTGTGGGACATAGCAAAATCAACAGCCAAACAACAGACCCCGGGGGCTCTTTTCTTTAGCTGAAACAACGCTCTAAATCTCTATTACTTCAGCTTTATGAAACCATCGTTATTTACTAGTACGTAATATTATTGATTTGGACGTGAGGGGATATATAAACTAATGCAGGCAGGCAGGACTGATACGTGGCTGGCAGCTCAGTTTAAGTTTACAGGAATCAGTTCTGAAATCAGTCTAATTAACAGTGACACCAGCGAGCATCTGGACCCTGCGGAGGGTTTGGCAGAGATAAGCTTAAAGCCTTCCTTCTCAGCAGAAGTATTCGAGGAGGTGTCTCTCTGCTTACTGGTGGGACATCAGGCCTGAAGAAAAATAATTAAAGTAAATCAGTGGGAACGGACCTGTAAATTCAAACACATACCAAGTACTGCAGCTTTCAGCTAGGAAAGCTTAGCAACTGGAGCACGGAGTCTGACTACAGAGAAAGATGAAACATGACATGAATTATTTCAATACCTGGTACTGTATTACACACAAGGTGGAGGAATCTCCATTCAGAGCTCAGCTGGACAAGTCCCTGAGCAACCTGGTCTAGCTGGGCTTGTGTTAAGCCTAGTGTTGGACCAGCCTGTGGTCTGTCCCAGCCTAAATTATTATTATGTGACTCGAGGATTGTATTATTTTTATGTGCTGGTTCAAATATAGAGTAAATATTCAAGAGGATAAATACTTTTTTAAAAAATTCTTAAAGCTTCAGTCCTCTGACTTGCTTGTTGACATGGGTGTAGCAGCATTTTAAGAGGCAGCATCTTCCATTTTGCTAATGATTTTATGATCCTTTTTTTTCCCTTTTTTTTTTATTTTTTTTTGGTGCTCCTTACATTCCACAGCCTGTCAATGACTAGCAGGTTGTCTTCAGCAGGTGCCAATACAGCTATTCCAATGCAGAAGCCGGGATTCAAAGGGCAGTATTCACCAGTGATTATTCAGAGGGGAGCGGAAAAAAGAGTCATAGGAAAGAAACAGTGTCCAATAATTTGGTTGCAGCTAGTGAGAGTATATTTTGTAGTGAAGTCTTAAACCTTTGTAAGATTTCTTCCTTGGTTCTGAAGCAGAAATTGAACCACATTTGAGAAGACTCCAGCCTGAAGGGAGAGAGCTGGGTATGGACATGATGGCCTCATTAGGAAGGGAAATATGCTGTCAAGGGCAGTGCTTCTCTCTTAAGCAGAGGGAGCTCACAGCAGGCAACAGCTTTTTTTTCCTCCTCTGTCACATATTCAAATTGCTGCAAACACCATTTTGCTCAGAGCTGGGTATGGATTTTGCATAAGGCCATGTCCTTGCACTGACAGAGTGCAGGAACGGAAACAAAGCAGCCTTGGGGGCAACATGGGAGGAAGGAGACAGCAAAGGGGAAAGTGAAGAATACTTTAAATTACTTGGGCTTGAAATCTCACCTAAACTCAGCTCCGCATCAAAACCCACCGCTATAGCTGCTGGAGACTGAGCTGGCCTATGCTTTTCGGCACAATAATGCTGCACCACCATCCAGTTTTCGTCTGGATTTTAAAATGGGAAATATTTTGGCACACGTGTGGTGACAAGTCACTTCTGCAGGTTATCTCTCTTCAGTCCTTTCTCTGAGCAGCAGCAATAACAGAAACTGAGTGGGCAATATCATGAGTTTTTTAATGCATATGAGGTCTCAACCCACCCGTCTAGAATACTGTCTAGTCTTGGATGGGAGATGACACTCGGAAGGCAGGAACTGAGGGGTAGTGGGAAGGAAGGCTGGTTTGTTTCCCTTTGGACCATTGCCTTTGACACCATTCATAAATGGTTAAAATAGTTGCATGGAGTTTGGACGTTGGAATTTTATTGTACGTGCATTTTTATGTAAATCAAAAATAGAAACGGGGGGGTGAATTCATTGGGAACATGCTTGGGTGGTTTGTGAAATGTTCACCACTAGAGGACTCTACAGCAATGGTTCATTGTGTCTTTTCTCCCCCTCCTTTTTTTTTTTTTTTTTTTAAAAAAAAAAAAAAAAATATATGCACCCTCTGGTAATCCTTTCTCAGAGAACAAGAAAGTCTGCTCCAGAAGCCCCAGGTGCTGAGCCTTGGCACTGTTGGAAATGTGTCTTTACAGGCCAGATTTAGAAACAAGTTCTCGGAGAAGGCCAGATTGGAGTCATTGAGCTTGCCCTGTTTCACATGGAGAATAAATGATCTCATTTTCAAGAAAAAACTCGCACACTATTCTGCTGGGAAGGGGGTTGCTGAGAACCTCCTGGGATCACCTTTTCATTTCCTGCGCTTGCCCCCACCAAAAAGAGAGATTTTGGGCTCATGGATGTGGACAGCCCAAGGACGTAGCCTTCAAGTCCTAGGAACGGGTAGGAAGCGCTGACAGCACTGGGGCTGATACGCAGCAAGGCAGCAGGTCCTCTCCCTCCTGCTAACCCCATGCTGCCAGGACCACTGATGCTGTCAGGACCGCTGCCCAGCTGGAGCTGCTCGCTGCCATCTCTGGAGTCCCTTGGCTGCCTTTGGTACCCCCTTAGCCAACGAGGGCAGCCAAGGGGCCCGTTGTGCTCCCCGGTCACACTTCCTCTCTGCCTTTCTCACATTCAAGGGATGGCAGTAAACTGGCCATTGACGGATAAATTAGGTTCTTGGGAATGCTTTTTGATTTTTTTTTTAATGTTTTTCTTTTTTCGTTTCCCTCTGGAACTGCTCTAAAGGAAGTCTGGGTCTAAAACAGACATTTAAACTCCAGGCAGCCAGCCAAAGCCTGAGTCTGCTCCCAGACTGTGAACACTGGAAAGCTTCAGACTGGGTCAGCAGCAGCCCTGCTTTGAGACCCATGTGCTGACTGATACATGTGGATGTGCCGGGACCAGCTCTCCAGCTGTCCTTGGAAAGCTGAGACCTCGTGGTGTCTGCCGTTTGCTATGCCCTTGAGCTTCAACCCTCACAAGTCAGCAAAGTTCAAGGCTTGCGTTGGCAGGCTGGCCTCAATTAGCACAATCTCATGGTGCGAGGACATCTCTCCTTCAACCGGGCTGCTAGGTCTTCCAATCCTAGCAGCGTATAGGCAATGAACAGCAAGAGGATAGCAGCTCTGACACCTTGGATGTTTCAGCCTTCACCACGTGAAGGCAATGCTAGAGAACGGTTGCTTGGACAGCCCCTGAAGAGAACGGGGCAACCCATCCACCCCCGTGTTGCATAGGAAGATCTGACTCATGCAGCCTGCTGCTGCTCTGATAAGACAGGTTGGTTCATGCCATCTCTGAAGGAGAGCAGAGCCTCTGCACATGGCCTTCCCTGACTTCTGTGACCTTGGACACCTGCAACGTGTGCTTTTATGCAAAATCTGCTCCCAGTGCCTGCTGCCTGCCACATACCATGGAGATACAGTGCTTGGGAGAAGGCCAGCTCCAGGTCCGCATGCATAAGGGTACAGCCACCACTTTCATCGTTGGAGAAGTCTCTTCCAACTTAGAGCAGTAATAAATCTGCTGTCAGTGAGCTACAGAGAGTCAGCAAATCTCCAAGGTTCCTCTCAAAGAGACATGATGGGGGTCCTAACGTTTAATGGGATACAGAGCACACTCACAGCCCACGGGAGGTAGGTCAGAGCCAACCAGCCAAGCCAGGGGCTCAAAATTGTGGTGTCAGTGGGGCACAGCAGTCCCTGGAATAAGGGTGATCAGTGCCTACAGCTTCAGCATCTGCAGCAGAGTCAGGTGGACCACCTTCTCCTTTAGTTGCCCCAAGGCTTGTGGTGCCAGACCAGGATTTGACATCCCTCTGAAGCAGAATGGCGCTGAAGGCAGAAGTGGTTTAGGATCCTGTTACATTTCTCTTCACCAGTTTTTGGAGTCGCTGTAAGTTGCCTCAGTGCCAAGAAAACTCTTCCCTTTACTGTAGCTCTAAGTCACTTGTTCCAAAATGCCTTTGATCTCCAGTGATTTTTCTGGCAATGTTTGGAGAGTATTGTTTGAAATCAGTAACGATCCCTGTTCATGAACGTCTTGTAGGTGTAAAAGGCGTGGGTGTTGATTTCCCCATGCGGCTGGGCTCCGGCTTGTTTTCAGGGCTATTGGAAGTAGGGCGTGCGATCGGCAAAAGGGGGGGTTCCCATCGGCACTGCCCATGGGGTGCACGGTGTCCCAGGCATCTGAAGTGAGCCCAGATCCACAGAGCAGCCCCAAGCACCACACCGGAGCTGGCAGCAGTGACCCTACCCAGGGGAAAAAGAGCATATTAAAACAAGATGAGGGCCTGAATGCAAAACCTCAGCACAACGGGGGTCTCGGCGGTGCCGGCAAATTTGGCAGCTGGGGCCAGCCTCTTGGTGGAACGCTTGTTTTGCAAACAGCACTGCTGGCTCCAAATCGAGGTGGCGGTTTGGTACCCCAAACAGAAGACACTGAAGTAAGGACGCACAGAGCCTTGCCTGCCTGCCCGCACCCCCGGGGTAAGCTGGCAGGGCTGAGGGAAGGAGGGAGGGAGGGAGGAACAACCTCCTGTGCTCTGCTTTAGACCACGCACAAGCACTGCGCGCCACGGGGCTCATTTTGTGCTTGAACACCTAGTTGGGATGAACCAGGGAACATTTTCCACCATCCTCTTCTTTTCTTGTGTGTCTATAGAGGGATCAGTTATCCTAGGCAAGGTGTGTGTTATTGATCTTTCCGACACTATTATTGCCATTTGCTGTACTTGCTATAAAGATCTCAGCTACCCTTTAATCTTGCCACACCTCAGAGAGTCAGAGAGCAGCCAGGGTAGGATCTGACTCCAGGGTTATGCTAGAATTATTTGCTTTGAAACTGAAAACTCAATCACTGACCACTTGCAAATGAAATAAAATAAGTCTTCACCAGTTACATTTTTATTTTGAGTGGCTTGGATGGATTTCAGCACAAGGAAAGTCTCGGGGTTGCCCTATCATATTATGTGCTTAATTTGGGCTTGGTCCAGTAAGGATTTTTGATGACTTTGTATCTGCTTCCTTGTGTTTTTCAGGATCGTGTACACATGGCCGTTGTCCTGGGGATGGGGTACGGTTCCCTCTGAATGCCTAATTAAGCTCCGATTAGCATTTCTTCTCGGAGCAGATGCAGCTTTTCCAGCCCAGCAAACAATGCCATCTGTTGTTCCCTTGCTGTAATTTCCATCTGAAAGTCTGCTCTGCTTCTATATTTAATTGTGAAGTTTCCTGCTGCCAAAAAAGTAAGGTCGTTTAAATTTGGCACCAGGAGAAAAAGGCCGAGAGGGAGGGAGACTGGATTTTTATTGTTACTGCAGGGAATGCTAAATTGGTTTAGTTTGACCGGCAGCTCTGCAGCCTCCTCTCCTGTGCAGGACAAGCCAAAGGGTGAAAACTTTGATCAAGACTCCCGTTGCCACCTTGCATCCTCTCCTTGGCCTCAGGGCTGCCTCTGCTGGGAGGCTTCAGCAGCGTTTTCCTACCTTTGCTACCACGGCTTCCCTGGATAGCTGAATTAGAGGTGACAGCATGGTCCTCAGACACTAGCACTCATAGCCTTGTGCTGTGACCTTCTCTGAAGACTTTTGGCATTCACAACAGAGGGAAGTATTCACAACCAACCTTGTCTACGCTCCTAGCCTCGGGGAACCGCTGAATTTGCGTGGCCTTGACCAACCTGCTGTGACTGCCAAGAAGGAAGCCAATTGGAGTACCGATTTTTGGGCATCTGTCAACTAGCGTCTGGCTTGAGACCCACTAAACTAATTTCGCACAGATCACTTAGCAGCCATTAGCTGGTGGTAGCATGACCTGTGGTGGACCGCGACCAGTGACCTAGAGGGGAAAACGCTAAATTTTATCATTTAACCCCTTGAACAGTTGGGTTTTGTAGGATGGGAATGCTCAGTGAAAAACAGAAAAGGATGCAAAGAAGTCAGCGAGGTTTCTTGGCCAGGTTTTATCTCTCCTGCTACTTCGATGAATGTCACTTACTTAGTCAACTACCTCAGGAGCAAGATCTATGATATAAATGGATAAAAACAGACAGTGAGTTCTGGCTAGGGTAAATCTTTTGACTCTCCACCTTTGGGAAAGCGAGGATTTAATAGGAATTGGGCAATTAGGGCTGATTTCTATAATAAGTAAAATCAAACTTTTAACTTTGCAAATGTTTAAGTGTTCCTTCCATAATAACTGTTATGCTAAACAAATATAGCCAAAGGGTAATTTATTTAAAACTTTGGTTTGGTTTTTTTTTTTTTTTCCCCCAAATTTTAAAATATTTAACCCCTATTCCCTTTGATGGGCCATGATGAAGGAGGCGATCTCAGTCAGCAGTTTTCCAACTTGTTTTCAAAATGCCAACAAGTTGCAGAATCCTGTACCCCCAGCTGACTAACATCGACTACGCATTATGTACATCAAATCAAAGGCCAACGCGGGGCATGATTTGTTTAATAATGCAAGAGAATTTCCCCTATACACTGAAATCATAACCACAGCACTCGTCCCTCAAATACCTCAGGGATGCTTGAGGCCAGTACTGCATGTAAGGAGCTGGTATTAACATTCATCATAAATTAAGCTTCTTTTCCCTACACACGCCTAGTTCTTAAATCCTCTTTAACAAGAGGTTTAAAAACATTTTAAAATGTCTCCCAGGATTTTTCCTTTGCTATTAAGCATTCCCATTGTGCTCCCCCTGCCTTCTCAGATGTCTGGCTCAGCTGCCCCTTCACGGTGAGGAGCCAGTTGCCAGTCTGTGTCTGGTGTGCCCATCAGAGCCGTATCTGGCCTTCTGCTGCTCCCTCGGAATAAAAGCTGGGATCCTAATCCCATCTCCTCGAGCATCTTAACACCAGATGTGTGCACTACCGCGGCACAGGATGTTTCCTGCAGTGTTTGCCGGGACTGCCCTCTGCTTAGCTGTGCCAGATACGGAGGAGTGCGAGAGTTGCACCGACAGAGAGCTGGTGGGCGGGAGATGAGCGTTAGATATTGTGTCTTAGAAGCGTCTTTTCAGGTGGAGTTTTGCAAAGAGCTATTCCGAGCTTTGTAAGTCCCTATGAGAGGAATTCTCCCTGCCATGTTGCAGAGGACAGGCTGGGTTCACACACACAGCTTGCTGGGACGGGATTTCGCTTTTGTAGTAGCACTCTGAAAGCGCGTCGGAATTAAGTAACGTGACCTTACTTTGCTCCACAGCTCTTTCATAGTCCGGAGCAGCTGGGTGGAACTCAGCAGTAAAAAAGGGAAAATCAATTTTGTCTTTCATGTTGTTGTTTAACAGATGCGTTCAGGATGACACCACACTCGCCTCTTGCACAAATCCCTGTTGTCTTCCTGAACAGCTCATTAAAGTCATTAACAGGCCCCGGGACAATTTTCAGCCTTTTCAAGAGTGGCCGCGCTTGTAGCTGGGGAGTCAGCAGCACTCTAAGAGTTAAACTGCAATGACCTGGAACAACACAGCTCAAAAAAATCAGGAATTTGATACAGTCCAATATCTTCAGTGTACTTTGCTACTTACCATACACAGCCTCTGCCAGCTGTAGCCGACCTTCTCTTTCAACCTGGGAAGAGAAGAAATGATGGTATTTTGTATTTATTGGGATTTTTGCTTCAATATATCCCCATAGCAGCCACCTTCCACCTGCTCCCATGTCCCCACCACCTAAAGCTGGCTGTGCAGGCAGCAATTCATAGGAGTCATCGCTGCAAAGCAAAGACAAGCAGCAGCAGCATTTACTTCAGTGGGAAACTTGAAGATATTTCCTTTACTAGGTCACAAAGAGTAGCCCTTAAATAGTCCATCCCTGGGTGTACAGAAGGTCAGGCACACTTTGGACCTAGATATTCCCACCCAGCTATTATCTGGGGAGCTACACTTAATAGAACTGTTAGTTTTTCACTTGAATCTTGTTACTGAACACTCGTGACTGAGCATGGAGAGTACGGCCTGGAAGAAATGGGGTCGTGGGAGAAGACAGGGAACACCTCTGCCTTGCCTCCTCTGCATATCCAAAATGTGTGTACCCAAAAAAACTTTCAGCTTCTTTTTTGTTCTGGTGGCTGAAACATTACGCCTACCCCAGGGCAGCCACTGGCAGTGAACTCTGCTGCAGGCCAGTTCCTCGGTCCCCTGCGGTGCCTCCCCCAGAGCACAGGCTGGGAAAAATGAGTGGGGACGAGAGGGAGCACCGTCACCAGTGGCTCTTGCGTTACGTGAAAAATGTTATTGTTCCTAAATAAGCCTTTTTCCCCCGTTTCGCTCATAGTTAAGGCAGCACTTACCTGTGTCCCCCCCCTGGCTCCCTCCAGACGAGGGCACTGGTGGTCCCCACCCGGGGGGACCCCCGCCAGTCCCCCGTCGGATCCCAAGCCCTTGCAGGCGAAGGGACCCCGTGGGATGTTGGTGACCATCACATTCCCCAAGCAGTGAAATTCAGCTGAGCCCAGGCACGAGATTCCAGAAATCTGCTTGAATTTTAGCGGAGTTCTACTGACTCTTACTGCAGGTTTGCGTTGACGGAGGGCGAGCCACACTCAGGGAGCCACACTCAGCACAGCCCTGACTCAGGGGGCAAAGGCCAGAGGGGAAGGCTTTCTGCCGTGGGGGTGTCACGGGTGACCCCACGCGAGGCCGGAGGGCAGTCCCGGCGGCTGTGCAGCGGGGGTGCCAGCGCCCAGCACCCCGCAAGCCCTCGGGGAAATGCCAAACCAGCCGCCGTGGGGGCTGCAACACACCCACGGAGGAGGGGGGAGCACAGCCGGGCTCCAACCGGGGAAGGCGGCCTTTAGGACCCGGGGAGCTCCGGGTCGCCTTCGCCCCGCCCCCAAGCCGCCTTCCAGTCCTCCCATTGGCGGGAGCGCCCGCCCTCTCCCCATGCGCCGCTCCGCAGGGGGGCGAGGCGGGGTGGTG
Organism: Alca torda; assembly: GCA_008658365.1. Classification (NCBI taxonomy): domain Eukaryota; kingdom Metazoa; phylum Chordata; class Aves; order Charadriiformes; family Alcidae; genus Alca; species Alca torda. The sequence goes on from CM018083.1 coordinate 35,789,617, forward strand.
CGTCACCGTCTCGACGCTCCCTGATTGGCTGCGGCCGCGGCGGCCAGCCCCGCCCCCGGAGTCCCACGCGAGGCGGGTCCTACCCCGCTGGTGACATTGTGCCCGCCGAGCGCGCGGGGCCGGGCTGGGCCGGGTCCTACCGCCGCCGCCTCCATTGCCTCACGAGTGGGCCGGGGCCGCGGCCGCCTCGCCGCCTGCCCTCCATCCCGCCCTCCTCCTCCCCGCCGGGCTGGGGGGCTGCGGGGCCGCCGGGGGTTTCGGCCGGGCCGGGAGCGGAGACAGACGGTGAGTGAATTTTCCTCAGGGGCGGGTTCAAGGTGCCGCTTCCCACCCCGGCCCCTCGGGGTGAGGGCGGGTTTGCTGCCGCCGGGGCTGAGGGCCGGGGGAGGGCAGGGACCCGGCCCTCCGGCCCCGCCGCTCGCCCGCCCGCCGAGTTCCGTGGGCAGGTCCCGCAGGGAGTGAAACGTACGGGGCGGTGAGGGGCTTTGCTCCGCTACGGCAGAAAATAAGCTGCTTTTCAGCTCTTAAATATGAAAGTAAAGTGGTATTGATTTTTTTTCCCGCCCTCCTCTTTTGGTCATATGTCTCTCAAAACCGTGGTTTAAGGGGCACAAGTCTCATAGCCGTTCTGATTAAACCCGTTCTCATTAAACCTGTTCAATTAACCCCGTCTGGAGGAGCGTGCAAGTTTGTACCAATGACTGAGCAGAGCTGACAGAGGAGAAAAAACAGTTCTCCATCCCTCTGCTGTCCGTACAGTCCCCTTCGCGTTTAGAAAAGTTACAAGCAGGTTTGGTACTTCATTTTTTTCTTCTTCCCCCCCCCCCCCCCCCCCCTTTTTTTTTTTCTTTACTTTTTTTCATCCATCCACTTGCGCTTGTAGTTGTCGGGTTGCAGGGCTTAGACTAGCCAAACCCATGCTTGGAAAATCATCTGTCCTCAGCCTTTCATAAGCGGACACCTAAGAGTTTCATACTATTTATGTGGAGAGACCCAGCTTCATAAATGGTTTCTGTTTTCCTTTCCTGGCAGTCTCTGCGTGTCGTCTTCTCTCGTGATCGGCTGGAGTGACTCCCCTGGTTTGTAGCCTTCCTCCAAATGTACTTATGGACTGATCCACAGCCCCAGGCAAAACAAACAACTCTATAACCTTTATACTGTGACAGGTTCCCTGGTCTTCTCCCTCTTTCCCATGTCTTGTGATGCTTGTTTTTATTGAGCTTACCTTAGGAGCAACCCGAGATGTTTGTAACACACCCTGCATGTTTCTGGTGGTGCCCAGCTGCTCCTGTTATCGCAGCTGTGTTACTGATTGCTGCGCTGGTAATCGTCTCCTTTCAGAGTAGGTGCAGAGCAGGTCTGAGCTCTCGTGTACTTTCTTTTCTCTGCCCATCTCTCAAGGGGTCTGACTCCTTAGTGAGATGGGACCCTTTCTGGTGCCTCTCTGTTTTCCTTGTGCCGTTTGCTGCTTCAGATCAAATCTTACCCCAAAACGCTTCTTGTCTCTTTTGTGTCTTTAAACCTAACCATCTGCTCTGGCTTATCTCTGTGATAAGGCTGTATATATTCAATAAAGCAGTTGGGGAAGAGAGAGGTGGGAGTTTGCTCTGCAGCGGGAAGGTGTGGGATGGGCACAAGATTCTCAGGACTAAAACCAGAGTGAAAGTCACACCTTAATGTGGACACTGGAGACTGTAAGCAGCTTCAACACCGGGCAACTGAAGCATTCTGTCCTTTTTTTGTTCATTTTCCCCAAGTATTTGGGGATTGTTATCTGAAGTCCTTCTGCCTCAGCACATATGCGAAGCATGTCTCTTGGTAGCCTCCCATGCTGTGTTTGGAGCAGGTTCAAGTAACTTGGGCGGTGAGGATGGTGTCTCGGATGTGGTTTTGGAGAGGAGATAAGGCCAGTTGAAAACTGAGGAGCTAGGCAAATGAAATTTGTGAAGGCAGACAGCTTGGGAACAGATGATAAGATGCTGCATGACACATACTCCAAACGTGTGAAAATGAGTGTGTGGTGTGTCTGATGCGTAATATGGTCCCTCCAGCGCTGGAGGCAGTGCTGGACATGGCCCTGGGTAGGGACACGGAGTGTGTGCATGTCTGTGTGGTACGTACGTATGTGTGAATTATGATGCCGTTTTTGTTCCTACAGTGGTAACCAGCCGCTCCCCAAAGCCTGCAGGAGTTCAGGTCCTTCTTAAACAGCCAGAGGAGGTTTTAGGCAATGTTTACCAGGTAGGTGAGTGAAACAGGAAGGGCAGGATGTGGCCATCTGTGGAGGTGGAAGAGGATGGGCAGCGCGTTGCGAGGTGGGGAGGGAAGTGGCAGCGTTACAAAAGAGGGTGTTGAGCAGTGCCTTGGCCTTGGGCGTGAGTAGGTGGAGCAGGACAGGCAGAGCTGGCCCGGGGTGTCCGTGGCGGCGCCTGGGGACTGTGGAAGGGGCAGGTTTGAAGAAGCAGTGTCAGCACTTGAACGGAGGATTAGATTTACTCCCATCCTTTATAGACTGTAATTGAATTGCAGCGAATGTAGCTGGCATCGCTTAAAACAGCGGCTGCAGGAATACCGGCTAGGAAGCGTTTAAGCTGTAACAAGCCACCCCAAGCCCCCCGGCCTGACCTTTAACCACCGTCACATCAGTCTGTCTTTGCTTATTAACTTCATATCCCCGCAGTGGCTATTAGTATCGCTCCAGCCAGTACAGGCTGCTCTGTCTTTCCCCCATCGCTCGAGCCTGGGAATGTTGCGTGTCCCGTAACCACTGTCTGCTTGCTGACCATTAGACTTTGCAGAGACTTCCAGTTTTATATGACAGCCTGTCAGATTGTGGCGAGGTGAATTTATTACCGTAGCACACTGGCAACCGCCCTGGTTTGCTTGTGATGCATGCACAGATGGCTGGGGTAGCCTGGGCTGCTGCAACACTCCTATGCTGGTCCAGAACTTGCAAGCTGAGTACATGGTTTGATGCTGTGTAAGAACTGAAATTAAAAGATCAGAGATGGGTGTCGTGTTCCTTCGTTCCAGAGCCAGAGGGCAATGTGGAACGCCCTGTCTTGCAGCCCCAGACCCTTCAATATCTGTCAGCGCTTTACAGTCCAGTTGGGAATGGCTGTCCTACATGCCCATCAGCATTAGGGGCTAATTGGTTCAGGAGGCATGAGAAGGCCTCCCATCTCCACGGCTCTGAACTCTGGCCAGAATTGCAAATGAGCTCCTGCAAATCGAACCTGGCAGTTGCACCACAGTCTCCTGCCTGGCAGGGGAGCGACGAAGACAAAACAAAACCCCAGGTTAACTGGCCAGGCACAAAATTGAAATCCTGCCCCGACAGCAGGCAGACAGACCTGTTTGGTATGAGTGTCCGTAGCAGGGCTTCTGGTTAGCCTGACAATCACAGCAGTCGGCTCTGCCAACGTCAGCGCTGGGAGCCGGGCACAGTATGCAGAGAGAGTGTGGGAGGATGTGAATATGCTTTCTGGAGTCAGCAACTGCACTGGTTATTCTGGCATTAATTTGACATATACCACATCTCATCTTCTAAACATTCCCTGGGAAGTGGCATGTGGTTCTGCTCCTCTGTATTTTGAAGTACCAAAGGCCTTTTGCCTTTGCAGCACATTAGCAAGTTGGCTTGCTTGAAAAGGACTTTATCCTGCCCAGATGGGGCTGGGGTAGATACTGCGATCAAGTAGATTGTTTTCTGTTCTATAGCCTTTTGGAGTATAATTTGGGAGACGGGACTGCAAACTTGCTTGCCTGCTCTGCAGCCCCACATTCATTTTGCAGAGCGACTGTGATTGATCTGGCAGAATGGGATTTATTCACTAGTGGAGCTAGAGGGCAGGCGGGGCGGACAAAACCCCACAGTAGCCTCTGAAATGAATCACGGGCTCTGAAAAGATCCACTGGGGTTAAGGCGTAGCAATGAAAAGCTATTGTCTGGAGCCTGAACTGTGGCTAAAAGCGTTATTTTCCCGATTTGGGTAGTGGTTGTAGGAGGGTGTGGTATTCCCAGGAACTGCAAAGCCAGCGTGCTTAGTGGTGAGCATGAACTTTTATTTGATTGCCTCACAGGTAGCTCAAGAAGCTTTATGGAGTAATTCAGTTGTGAAGCAGCAAATCCAATACTTGATTTGCAAATAAAACTGCATATATTGCATGCAAAGTGGATTTCCTATGGGTAATTTTATTTTGGTTGGAATGCGATTGCCTGTGGCTTAGATTAGTGCTGGTTTTATAGATTGGAGGCACTGCTGCCCCTTTTACCAATGCGTTTGCAAGACAGAACAAGAGCCTCGTTAATTGGCACAGCTTGGCAATACTGCTTTTGTTTTCTATGGTAAGTGGCGTTCAGGAGATTCTTGTGATGGCTTTGGGCTCAGAGTGGAGCACAAGTTTAAAGGGAGGAATGGTGGGTACTCGTGAGAATGGGATATGAAGCAGTGATGGACAGACCGAGTTTCTGAGTTCAGATTTGCTTTAGTAAGCACATTCAGATATGTGCCCGGACCTTCTCCAGACAATCTGATCTCCTGGAGCCTACAGAATTGGGCTTGGAAAACCTCCCAGTTTCTGTCTGAGCCAACAGAAGGAGCCTTTCACATGGTCTCTCTGCTTTCTGTCTAGGATACAGAGGCTAGACTAGAAAGTGAGAAAATGAGAAGAAATGATAAGGATATCTTCCATTCTCAAAGGCTGGGGCGGGATCAGAAATTCTGCTTTGGGGGGATGGGGTTAACTGCCTTTGCTTGCCTATTTGCAAATATGATGAAACAATGAGAGTTTGTCAGGAAGGCCAAATCCAGCTCTGTAACACAGAGATACCCGCTGATTCACGGCAGAGTTACGTTGCCTGAATTCCAGCATGCAAAATCACAGTTGCATCTTTGCTGCATTAGTCATCCTGAAGAAGACAAGAACAAATTTGGCTGACATGGTTAAACCACTAAATTCACCGGAGCTGCTGGAGGTGAACCCAATTTGTTAGAGAGCAAAGTCTGCATCCAGGCACACAGGAGGTGTGGACAGAGCGGAGAACGTGCCTGGGAGACGATGCGGTGAAGGTCCTTTGCTGCCCACCTGGCAGCAGCCCAGGCTCCACGCTCAACAAGTGCAGCGCTGCACCAAATGCCAGGTGCTATTTTAATTCCTTTCATCTCAAGCACTCTTTACCAGAAGGGCATTATTAGTATCAAGCATTTCAAGCTGCTCCAAGCTGATAGTCCACTGTGCTAGGCAAGGACATGAAAATAATCTGAAAACATCTTTACGTTTGTTCCTTCCCCTTTCCTGATTTCTATCTCCCTCCCCCACCATCTTTTCCTGTTTTCTGTTGGTTTTTTTCCCCTTTTGAAGCTTGAGCTGTGTTTGTGAGTACGTGAATGCCTGCATGTTGTAGATTCCCCCTTCTCAAACCTTTTGATGGTCTCCAATGCCAGGAAATTGCATCTGAAACCCAGCCGTATCTGGGTTCTGCATTTGACTGTGAGCTGCCACACCAATCTTTTTCCTAAGCAGATTTGCAAGGAGCTCCTCCTTGTGAAGACAACACAGTAGGTGAATTTAGGTTTCTAGTTTGCTACTCTGTACAGTAAAAGGGGGGGAAATTGGTTCTATACTAGTAATTTTGTCCTGGGATGGGGTTGCTGGCCTAAGCACCAGGCGGTGGAGTCCATGACGGCGTTGGAAAGGTACAGATATTCAGGACGAGAGAGCCAGCGCCCTACTAATGGGTAGAGTATTTATCCCACTGCTTCCAGGCAGAAGCTGAACTTTGGCTGAATTCAAAATGGCATTTCACCCCAAAGGGTTGATATTGTGAAATTGGAGAGAAAATAAAAATCAGTCGTACGCCTGCCTCCCCGTAAAAGCAGCAATCGCTGGCTGCTCAAGGTGGGTCTGCTCTAGTTTGGAAGCAGTTGCTATAGGTTGTAGTGCAGTCCATATGCGGAGGGCCTGTATGGCTGACTGCTTGGGAATGAATCTCTGCTGTGGCATGAGCTGCTTCTTCTAGGTCTTCTGAGCTGAGCCAGCAGGGAACCTTACTGCTTATTTATTTACTTATTTATGGCTTTAAATAGTTCATGGGTGAGTGGGGCAAAAAGAAACGCATTCTGCTTGCTGCTTCTCTGAAAGTCTGATGGGCAAACAGAAAGTGCCAGCTTCGGTTCATGGGATTTGGTCTCTTTGTTGGTGTTTAGCCAACCTTTACAGTCCTGGGAGAACACTTATATCCTGTAATTTTGCCCTTCTAAGCAGAAATGATTCTTGATCTCCTGAAGTCCCACTGGGGAACATCTTATTCACTCTCAAATAATCCCCTCTTGAAAGGAAGCAGCATCTCAGCTGGCGATTCCCTGCAGACAATGAGTGAAATTGGAGATTTGTAGACAGCCTTCTGGTTTAAGATAGAGAGGGGAACCCCAAGCCTAGCTAAATATGGTCCATCTATCAGTAGTCTTTCTGAGCTCTCCTGTCATATGCAGTTCTTTTGAGATTGAGGACCGGGGCCTGATATGGCTTCAAAGTATCTGATTTTTAAGTGCTGCTTGGATTTTTCAAGAGGTAACAGAGTGTTTCCTGAGGTTCTCCTAAATGACCCATACCAGCTCGCTATAGCAGGACTCCGACATGGCAACCCACCAGCCTGGGCGGAACAGCTGGGGCATGGTTTGTAGGAAGCAAGAGGCGCTCAGACAGGAGAACTATGGCCATTGTTTGGGTGGGGAGTTTGGCCAGCTCTGTGGTTTTGATTTTTCCCATGTTCTCTTTAGCAGCTTTGTCCTGTCCAGAGAGGCTGCTGGGGTGTTTTCTTCATGAGCTGAGATCCGACGGGTCTTGTCTGCTTGAGTCAACTCCTACCCTCCTTTGGGGTTGCTGTCTGCCCTGTGTGGGTGAGTGGAAGGATTTCCAAAGTGCTCTTATCTTGGTCTGCTGGAAAAGTCCTATATTTCCTATATCTGCTGCACAAAGGCTGCAGACAGCCAGGGGAATATTGTAGCCAGCAGACAGTGTTGGATAGCTGTCAAAAAGCTGATGCCCCTCTGCCCTCATCCATATGGAAGAAGGGTTATCGTCTGCCTCTGCATGCAGTAAGGTCCTTCTAAAAGGCTATGCAGCAGATATTTATTTTTTCAATAACCGCTTTTCAAAGGAAAAAATGCAGCATGGAGAAATCCAAGAGCCAGTTTGTTCAGGTCATGCCTTCTGCTATTCGCGTTGACGCGTCTGTTCTAGTGATAGCTTCCTGCGTGATGGAAGATGCAGCTGTGAGCTCCGATAACCCCCTGAGCTCTTGCAGAGCAGGTGGGAGCTTGGCAGGAGCCACTGACAGGTTTCTTTGTGTAAAATATTCCTCAGTCTGAGTCGTTCTGTTTTTTTTTTTCTCTTTAGCTCAGTAGCTGGATAAGGGAAGCGAGGAATGTGGTAGGGGCCAAATTCTGCTCTGCATGCATCTGCTTCTGAGAAGTGCCTGTAAGAGCACATGTCAAGGGTCCAGCCTGTCCATCGCTGCAGTCAAACATTGCTTAAATTGAAGCATATGTTTGTGCACATCGTGAAGAGTGTAGATCCTTTTAGTTACAGGCTTCTGAGGTTCATAAGGCTGCTAGATTTTGGAAGAAACCCATCAGATGAAATAGCTGCTGCCTGCCATTTCTGCTCATCTGATACGGATGGGATGATGCCAAGGTCTCTGGTAGGCTGAGAGATGCAGTGGGGTGTGTTTGTGGGGGGAAGAAGTAGTACCTGACACTCTTATACTTGTGCCCAGCTACGGTAGAATTCAAGAAGCCCTCAAAACAAGCTGTTTGGAAGTGGCTGAAAACAGTCAGCAAGCCTTGATGGTGAGATGGCTGCACACCAGAGTTCAGAGGCTGCTTCAGTTTCAGTTCACTGGTCTGTCTAGCCCGGGTGATCTGTGACCAGTGACGTCCAGTGTCATAACCTGGCTCCAGGAGAGGCCAAGTAAAGGGGCTGTGGCCTCTTTAGCTTTCAGGCTTGCAGCTGTACTGGGGACCAGCTGGTGCCTGTATTGGAACAAGGTGATGTGAAGAGCAGCCCTAATGGGGGCTGGACTGGAACCTGCCAACTTATTCCCTGGATGCTCTTCAATACCCATTGGATAGAAATATTATTTGGTTACCCAGTGCCTTGGGCAAGATGTTTGATGTTGGAAGCCTGAGGTATATGTAAAGTGGCCCTGCTGCAGCTCTTATTTATACGTTTTTCATTTCTAAATGTCCTGCTCCTTCCATTCTCCATGCTCATTCCATGAGTAGTGGCTTTTCTAATCTTAGTGTCAGAAAAAATTATGCTGCCTTCCTGCAATCTTTTTGTTTCCATAGCTGTCTTGTATAAATTGCTTAATTTTCTGTGCATAAGCAAATCAGAGGTTAACACTGAATAGCTGACCTGCACTGCGAGCAAAGAAAGCAGTAGCAATGGCAGGGTGGTTTCTGAGGTTGTAGGAATAGGAACCTAAATCAATAGCTTTTAGCAGACTCATAAATATTTCATTTGTATTCCTTGCTTCGGCGTTATAGAGCTTTGGCGCATGAATCCATATAACCTCTTAAATTAGTGTTGTCCCTGTGCTGGGTATAGATGTTGAAAACCATTTCCCTCCGATGCACTTCAAAGTGCTGTTCCGTAATGGCATTTTCCTTCCTCTTTTGGAGCCTTGATTCCGTGTAGTCTCTGATCACAAGCAAAACAAGCTTGGCGGCCTCAACACCAGGCTGCAGGGATTTTGGTGATGGACATGCAACGTGAGTATTGCTGCCTGGCTTGGAGACCAAGTAGGAGTTGTGGCTGCTTGGGCAAGCTATCATTTCTGCACAGAGAAGCACAGAGAGACCTTTTCCCTACACTGCGACACATCCCTGAGGAACGAATGAGGCCTCGGGAACACCAACCTCAATAATTCACAGCAGGGGCTGGGGAAGGAGGGACGTGCCCACAACTATTCGTCGAATCTGGACTGTTTTGGAGGCCCTGGAGAAGCTGGGGGTAGGAAGAGCGTGAGTCAGGCAGCTTATCTGGCCATCTGCCTCCCCTGGAGGCCATCCACCCGTGGAGCGTGGGAGGGTTGTGTGGCTCCCAGTCTCCACCAGGTCAGGGCTGTGACCTGCGTCCCCTCTCTCAGCACGTCGTGGTTTCCCCCGGGACCCCGAGTGCCGGGGTGACAGCGGTGAGCCCAGCCTAGCTGGGGAGGACAGGGCTGATCTGCAGACCTTGTGCTTGCAGGGGAGAAAGACCCTTGAGGAACCTCGGGCTGCAAAGAGCAAGTTAAAAGAACCAACCAAACAACAAAAAGAAGTCAACCAAAACCCCTTCCCCAATGATATCTGTGTGGCTGATTGCTAAACAAATAGGTGGCTGGAGCAGGATGCTGTGGCATTTCAGCCCTGCAAAACAGAACTGTGGTGTTTTTGGGAAGAGGGGGTAGAAAAGGGATAGAAAAATAGTGCTGGGTGAGAGAGAAGATGTAGCAGAGCCAGATAGTGTTTCTCAAGCAACCCCTGTGCTTGAGAAATGCTCCTGTGCATCCAGACAGGGTCCTCCCTGCCCCAAGTGCTAAAACGCTCCTGAGACAGTTCAGACCCCCATGAGCTCTGTGACTTGCCCCCATCCTTAGCCCATTTAGTGGGCTGCCTGCCTGCAAACTCCACTTGTAGCCAGGGAGAGTCTCTTTTACTGAAAAATCAGTGTCATGTAGTGTAGTGCCTGCGATGGCTTTGCTGTGTCTGCTGTCAGAGGGGCCTGTAGCAGAGGCACAGCAGGCTGACCCCATTTTTCTTTCTTTTCGGGCTCATTTTTCAAACCTCAGGACAGTTGTGCTACCAGCTTCAGTACTGACTTTCTGCTGTAAGAGAGGACTGCATGCGTATCTGTCTGCCTACTTCAGTTACATGGGGGACAAAATAGAGCTGGCTAAAATATTTTGGAGCAAATGACTTGGATTTTATCATCTAAGTGCTATTAATTTGATTGGTCTACAGGGTTTTCTTCCACAGGCAAGGATAGGTATCAGGTAGCACTTAAATGAAATATTAGCTAATAAAAGCCTTGTGTTTGCTTCTGCTTGTCTGTTAAAAAGCATAATTTAGCTGTCCCTTTTGTCTTATTCTATGATGTGAATCTGTCCTGCAAAATGTTTTAGTCATCTGAAGTATCTGGTGAGTTTTACTAACAAAAGCTACAAAGAAAGGGTTTGGTAAAATTTGTTCAAAACTTCTGGCTTGTGCTGGTAGCTAAATATTCCATAAATAAAACCTGTAGCAATTACCTTTCCTAAAACCTGCAATAATCTTCATGAAAATCAGAAGCCAAACTTCATTTCTGCTGAGCCAAGAACAGCCCGATGCCCTTTATCCTGGATAGACTCTCTTAATGCTGTTTTCTAAGGAAAAATAACTCTCCTGCGGTTTGCCAGTACCCTCTAGGGGCTGTTCAGACAATTTACCATCAAGTTTGGGGTTTGATTGCTTCATTTTGTTGCTCCATTGCTGCAACCAAAGTGTGGAATTTCCCCCTTCACCCCGCTCTGCCTTCCCACCCTGCTCAGCGCGAGTTAAATTTTGGGAGGATGTGAAGGTGCAGGAGGCATGGGCTCTGCAAGCCGGGGTGCAGGAGCACGCTTTTGCGATGCAGGACACCTTTCTGGGGTGTCAGCTGGTACCTCATGTTTGAGGTCCATTGACAGTGTACCAAGGTTGGATAGCAAATGCATGTATTCTCTGTGCCTTAGATCAGTAAGGACAACAGAATAATGGTTTTTCTGTTTGTTTCTCTGCAGGCAAGAGCTCTGTCATCATGTCAGTCAGCGTCCACGAGAACCGTAAATCCCGGACTAGCACCGGCTCCATGAACATCTTGCTTTTCCACAAAGCTTCCCACCCAGACTGCGTCTTGTCCCATCTGAACACCCTGCGGAAGCACTGCATGTTCACCGATGTCACCCTTTGGGCAGGAAACAGGTCATTCCCATGTCATCGGGCAGTGCTGGCTGCCTCCAGCAGATACTTTGAAGCCATGTTTAGCAACGGCCTCCGGGAGAGCCTGGATGATGAGGTGAACTTCCATGACAGCCTCCACCCAGAGGTGCTGGAGCTACTGCTGGACTTTGCTTATTCCTCTCGAATTATCATCAATGAGGAGAATGCTGAGTCCCTCCTGGAGGCTGGAGACATGCTGCAGTTCCATGACGTCCGAGATGCGGCAGCTGAGTTCCTGGAGAAGAACCTCTACCCTTCCAACTGCCTGGGCATGATGCTGCTCTCAGATGCTCATCAGTGCCGGCGGCTCTATGAGCTCTCTTGGAGGATGTGCCTGGTCAACTTTGAGACTGTTCACAAGAGTGAGGACTTCAACAACCTTTCCAAGGACACTCTGCTGGACCTCATCTCCAGTGATGAACTGGAAATTGAGGATGAAGAAAAGGTCTTTAAAGCTGTCATCCAGTGGGTGAAATATGATCTGGATGAGCGGAAGGCTTATCTGCCAGAACTTCTGAGGAATGTTCGTCTGGCCTTGCTTCCCTCTGAATGCCTCAAGGAAGCCTTGGCTTGTGAGGACTTGATCATGGTGGATGAAAGGAACAAGCTTGTCTTGGATGAAGCTATTCAGTGCAAGAAGAAGATCCTCCAGAACGATGGGGTGGTCACCAGTCCCTGTGCCAGGCCTCGCAAAGCTGGGCATACCTTGCTGATCCTGGGAGGACAGACCTTCATGTGTGATAAGATATACCAAGTGGATCACAAAGCAAAGGAAATCATCCCCAAAGCAGACCTGCCAAGTCCACGGAAGGAGTTTAGTGCCTGTGCCATCGGCTGCAAAGTATATATCACTGGAGGCAGGGGCTCGGAGAACGGGGTCTCAAAAGACGTATGGGTGTATGACACTGTTCATGAAGAATGGTCAAAAGCTGCCCCAATGTTAATAGCTCGGTTTGGGCATGGCTCAGCTGAATTGGAAAACTGCCTGTATGTGGTTGGTGGACACACTGCTGTAGCTGGAGTCTTTCCTGCGTCTCCTTCTGTTTCTTTGAAGCAAGTAGAGAAGTACGATCCCATATCCAACAAATGGACAATGGTGGCTCCTTTGAGAGATGGAGTGAGCAACGCTGCAGTGGTGAGTGCCAGGCTCAAGCTTTTTGTCTTTGGTGGGACCAGCATTCACCGAGACATGGTGTCCAAAGTCCAGTGCTATGATCCAGCTGAGAATCGGTGGATGATCAAAGCCGAATGCCCACAGCCCTGGCGCTACACAGCAGCCGCTGTCCTGGGCAGCCAGATTTTCATCATGGGAGGAGACACGGAGTTCACGGCAGCATCTGCCTACCGCTTTGACTGCGAAACGGACCAGTGGACGCGCATTGGGGACATGACAGCCAAGCGTATGTCATGCCATGCTTTGGCCTCGGGGAATAAACTCTATGTGGTGGGGGGTTATTTTGGGACTCAGAGGTGCAAAACGCTGGACTGCTATGACCCTACGTCAGACACGTGGAATTGTATCACAACGGTGCCTTACTCACTCATCCCCACAGCTTTTGTCAGCACCTGGAAGCACTTGCCATCATGATGAGGGTCAGGGCTTGGGGGCTTGTATCCAGGAGGTCAATAAGGTAAGGGTCTTCTCCTCTGAAACTGAAACTTGCTTTCTCGCCTCGTGTCTCCACGCACCGCGCTGAAGCCATGGGTTCCAGGTTGCTCATGTTTTATGAGAAGGGTGCATTTAAAGGTGGGATGCAGCACCAGAAAAAAGTAGTCAGCTGTGCCACATCTTAAGTCTAGCTAGCTCCAAGGCTTCAGTTGTTTCCAGATGGTCCATTCAGTATCTTAAGAAATATACCTACATAGATGGTTGCAAGCAGGCCACACACAACTCCTCTCCCTCTGCTCTGAGCTAGCTGGATGTGTGGGTGGGTATGGGAAGGCAGATGTGTCCATGTCTGTTCTTACGGTTATCACCACAGAATACATCCTGTCCCCATGCAGTTGAGGGGATTATGGTTTCCAGAAACGCTTGCGTATGAGTCCCGGGAGATACTAGGGCAGCAAGTGCTTTGGAAAAAGTCTCAGTAGTTGAATATTTCTGCTGGGTATCAGGGTGATTTATTTGGAGCTGATCGATATGTAGGCAAGCAACCCTTGGGATGCAGGCAAATCCTGGATCTCTTTTTATGCTCTGTATTTACATTTCAGTGGGTAGCAGAAGCTTAGAAGCCATGGTGCATTTGATGGTCCTGGTGTTTATTTAACATCCAAACTGTTGCTTGTTAAATCAGAACTTCTGAGACTTCTGTGTGAGACCTGAGTGGGAGGGAAGGGGTTTTGTAACCAGAAGAAGAATGTGTTTATCGGTGGTTTTGGGGTGTGAGAATAAGATAGTCGGTGGAAACTCATGATGTCCTGTCTCATTCTGGTGCTCCAGTTCTTGCGTGCTCGGAGATGGTGCTATTGCAATGCCACTGGGCCAGGGCTGTTGGTTCCTCTTCTCTCCTCTGAAATGGGATGCTTTGTTGCCATTCTGGTTACCAGCTTTGCTCCACAGAGCTTTGCATGTCTCCACCAATCTGTGCTGAGGTGCAGCTGGCCAGGCAAAGGCCAAAAACTCTTCTCGCCTTGCATTGTGAAAGCAGATACTGATACGGGCAATACCTGGATAGCATCATCTTCCCAGGAAGTCCGTAACACCTCTGCTAGCTCAGTCTGCAGGTTTCAAAGTGCTGGCAACACACACAACCCTGCTTTGGTGGTTGGGACTACCTCCCAGCTAGCTGAAGGAACTGGGAAACCCTCGTGTATGGGGGTGGGATTGACAAGCATCACTTATGATTTTATTTGGAAGGTGGGGACTGTGGGGAGTGAAATTCTTCCATAGACTCATCAAAATCCACTTCACTTAATACAGGGAAGAAAGAATGCTGCCCAAACCCTCTAACACCCTCTCACTTCCCTGCTTCCCACTTGGTGTGGTTGGTGCGCCTGGGAATCGCCTGGTGGGTGAGATTACTGGCATCTCCCAGCGATCATCTCTTTTGATGCCAGCTGGGAGCCGAGGAGGAGCTCCTGGCACCTCTGCTGGGCATTTGCCCAACATGACCACCTGGTTTTCCCAGGTGGGGAAGAAAAAAAAAAGCATCCAGAGCATTATGCTGGCCTTTGATTTGTGAAACGCCTGGTTTTAACACAGGTTGGACCACAATGACAGCAGGGCAAGAGTGGAAAGGGTTAAAATGAGATCTCTGGGAGCTTTCCCAGCACTGGAAGATAATGGCCGTTCCAAATTCTCCTCCTCAGGCGTTGCCTAGCATCTGTCACAGTGGCTCAGTAATCTAATTAACTATTAAATATTGCAGCAAAGAGTGTGAGGACTCCATCATTTTCAACTCGGGTCAACGGGGCCTCCCTTTAAGAGTCATCCTAGAGCTGAAAATTAATTTTCTCTGGTAGCAGATGTGTCTGAATATTAAAGCTCAACACCAGCCACACTGCTGGGAATAGAAAAAGGGAATATTTTGAGGTGGGAGTTGATTCTTCAGCCACCGAATAAAAAGCAGTCTCTGAACACACAGAGGTGTTATTTTCCTCTCCTGCCTTTTCCCCCTGTACTGTATTTGGGTTGTTCAGCTTTGTGGGGGTTATATAGGTTCCCCCCCCCCCCCCCCCGTAATCTAGAGTCTGGCACAAGCACAAGAAAACTAGGAGTTGTAATATGCCAACCTGCAAATAAAACTGGTGAAAAGTCACTGTGTGAGGGTTTTATGTGCTTTTTGGCTTCCCTTCCACTCTTCGCTTACAAGAAGTATTTAAAATATACATGAGTTCTTGCCAGACAGAATGTCTCCTCACTTCATTTTTCTAGGGATTTTTTTTTTTTTTTCTAAAAAAAACCCTCGGAAGTTATTGTTATGGCCTCAGCCACTGTGACAGCTCCTTTAATAAAGCACCAAGACTGGTGAGTGAAGGCCAGACCCAAATGTGTTGCCTGTGCCCCACCAACCGTGTCCCGCACCCTTGCCTTGGTTGGGCTGTCCCAAAACTGGGCTCAGGAACAGGGGAAACTGGCTATAGGGTCCTATGACTACCCTGTTGTCCTACAGCAGGTCTGGCCAAGGGGTCTTCTGACCTGCAGCTCCCACCATGTGAGGTCTTGGCTGCAATATCTGTTTTGGTCCCTTGGGACCAAAGGGGCACCCAGAAGGTGGGTTGGCCAGCACGTGCCCAGGTGCTGGTGTGCTCTGGGAATGCTAATCCTATGGGAACCCCCTGCAGTTGGAGAAGGCTCAGAAGGGACCATCCACGATGTCCTCGGAGCAGAGCAAGCTGGGCTGGCGAGGAAAGGTCTGGGCAATCACATGGTAGGAAATAATACTTTGTACTCACAAAAAACCCAGCCTTCTTGCCTATAACCTGGTGAGGTTGCATTCATACCGGCCATGAAACCCAAATAATAGGTCCTTGAAAAATGTTGATCGTAAAACACCAAGCCTGCTTTTCATTCAAAGCATAAAGCTGATCAGCTGGAAATGTTTCCTCGAGAGCATGGCCTTCACCCTTCCCAGCTGGAGCCGGGGCACCTTTCGGCAGAGGTCCCAGCGCCCCTGCCAAGGATGCTGCGTGACATTAATTTAGTGCTTATTCCTGGCAGTTAATTCCAGGGATCAAGCGTGATTAGCAATATGAAACATGAAAGCCCTGTCTCCTCCCACCCGTGGCAGTGGAGCCACGAGGAGGTGAATCGTTACAAAAGGGAAATAAAATACTGAGCACTTGGCTAATAAAGCCTCTCTGTATTTATAAAAACAAGCAAAGCCCAGCCTGGAGCTCAAGGGGATGGTGCTGGGTGGTCTGTTGTGGTCCTGTGCAGTGGCAATTGATGGGGACAACTCCACACCTCCCAGGAGGTGACTTCAGGCGATAGCAGGAACAGGTTCTCCGAGCTGCCTGGCTCCAAATTAAAAGTGGCTTCTCTAAACTGACTACCTGCGCGACGCTCTCATTTTCGTGTGGCAGAGCGATAGATGGGCTTGGGCCAGAGAGAGGAGCCTTCAGCTGGGGGTTGGGACGGTCACTGGGGACGAGGGAGCTGCAGGTTGCATGGTCCAGCCACGGAAGATGAGGTGGAGAAGGAAGTCACTGCATCCCTCTTTGCTGGTTCCTAAGTCGTAAACTCTCCCCTGGGGTGGAGATGTCAGAGCTCCTGTCTTAAAACAAATGGGGATGAGCCAAACCCCGTAGCAGCTGGGAGCCAGGCGTTCCCTTCCCAGTCCCGTTCAGCTCCCGCAGGACCCTCGTCACCATCTGGGCTGTAGGGAGCACAGACTGGTGGCCAGGCACCGCTCGGGCACTTATTCCTGGGGCTCACCCGAAAGCTCAGAGCCCGTTTTGTGGCTCCCGGCGGAGCCCTTTGGCGGGTTTGGCTCCTGCGAAGGCTGCGGGGTGTCACCGGGAGCTGCTGCCTGCCCTTGGGTGGGCACTGCGCGGCCGAGGCTGCAGGTTTGGAGGCAGCTCTGACACCTCAAAGCTGAACTTTGGCCCCAAAGCTCCTGCAAGGATTTCGGCAGCGTGCCAGGCTGATATTCTCTATTCTGATACCATGGTCACACTCGACATCGGCTCTGTTCAATGACTTTTCCTGATTATTTAATTACAGCTTCGCTAACAAGCCTTTTGCAGACATGGCTTTGCTGCTGCCTGGTTTGGCTTCCCTTCCACGTGGCGCAGCGCTTGGTCAGCTTTTGGCTTGTGGGAAGCTGTGGGGTTTTGTTGCCCTGCTCCCAGCTGGACATCTCCCTGTGCGAAAGCCCCAGATGCCTGCAAACAGCAGCCTAAAAAAAAAAAAACAACCCCAAACCTCAGGATAATCTCCCGGCTCCTGAACGCCGCAGCTCACCTGCCTGCTGCCGGGTTGGGTGCTTGCAACCTGTTACAGCCTCGCTGGTTTTGCCAGAACAAAGTCACAGCTGGTTTCTCTCGGTGGCTCCTGGGGAAACCCATTTGCATGCGTCTAGTGGCGAGGCCGGATAAACAGGGACGGCAGTTTTTGCCTCTGCTGCGCTTTCCAAGCAGCTGGTTGTCTCTGAAGCCAGTTTATCAGGCAGCGTTGGAAGGGAGTGGCTGGCCTGGGGAGGAAAGTCGATGAAAATCAGGCTTTTCCTAACCCTGGGCAGATGGAAACATGTGCAGTCTGAGCCTGGCCCCAGACTGGATTAATCAACCCCTTGGAAATGTCAGTCGTATGGATAGTTTTGGAGGAACCGGTGGAAAAAGAGAAAAAGGGTCTTTTTGTTTCATCTGTTCCTGTTCTTGGGCCCTCCTCCCCACCTTATAAAAAAAAGTTAAAAGCTCCATTTCCCTCAACGTTTCATTCCCTTGTCACGTCCACAGAGATTTCCTGGCCGGCTCTGCCCAGCTCCCCGGTGCTCTGAGCCCTCCCCGGCTGAACACCCACTCTCTCCCCTCCCCTGCGAAAGCAAAAAAAAAATCCCAAATCAATCAACTGCTTTCCACCTCCACCCATCCCTGGGGTCTGGGCAGGGGGGTTACCCCAGTAGCTGCCAATGTGCAACCCCATTTCTGCTGCTCCCCTGTGTGGGCTGAGCCGAGAACCACGGCTGTTAATGACCTTTCTCTTTCCCTCCCCAGGTGCCGGAGTCACATCCATGTCCCCTGTCTCGCTGCTGGAGCCAACACAGCGACCGTGTCCCCTCCTGTCCTCCGGCGCAGGACTCCGAGGAGCTTTTCGCATCCCTTCCCGGCACCAGGAGCGGGAGGCACAGCCGGCCCCACCACCGGCACTGCGCCGGGGGGACACCAAGGGCCACCCAGTCCCGCCACCGGCCGCCGCACAGGGGCGGCTGGGAGCCGGGAGTGCAGCCGGCTGCCAGGCTGGGGCTGGGTACGGGGGGCGAGGGGGCGGCTCGCGGGTGCCGGTGGCCCGACGGGACTGGGGAGATGGAGGATGTGCCCCAGGCTGCATCCCTCGGCAAGCACGGCCTGGGGAGCTGGTAGGTGCTTTCTGTTACACAGCTGGGGGGGGTTAAGACATATTAATTACTTTTTCTTTTGAAGGCAGTGAACTTGCCATTGGCAGTGGCTGCTGTTTGGGTGACTTGGAAGTGTTTTTTAAAGGGAAAAGGGGCTGGGGCAGTCCAGCAGAGAGCACCCGGCTCTCCAGAGCCTCTGGCTGCTCCACGGAGGCGATGGCTGTCGAAATATTAAAGCGTGGGAGCTCGGGGCGGCTGCCAGCAGCGCCGGGTACTGTGGCAAAACAGGGCAGGTGCCTTTTGTTTTGCACTTTAGGCCTTTTTGGTTTTGTTTTTTTTTTTTTTTATTTCCCCCTTTTCTCTCTGCAGCCGGTTGCGATTTGGTCTTCCCAGCTGCTGGGAAGAGCGCGGCGGCTCTGTTAGCGTGCCAAGGCACCAGCCCCGCTGCCGAGATATTCACCAGATAAACCCCGCTGCGTGCTCAGAGCCGGTCTTCTGAGTTTCCCCGCCGAGCAGCGCGTGGGTGAGGGCGTAATTAGCAAACGAGCAGAAACGGAGAGGTGCAGCAGGGCAAAGCTCGCGCCTTGGGAGGGGGCATCGTGCCTCTAGTGAGGCCTTGGAGGGACGGCGGGGGGGATGGGGGAGCACCGCGGGGTGGGCTGGGGAGGGATCCCCCCTCTGTCCTGCTGTGCCACACGTCCTGGCTTCACCTCAGGGAGATGGGAGCGTTTTTGCTGGTTGGGCTGTCGCTGCCCCAGGTTATCCACACATCACTGGCTGTAATTCGGTTTATTCGTGCCGTCAACCCGAGTCGCTTCTCATTCCCACTGTGGAGGAAGGCACGTGGATTTTGGCTGTCGATAGAGGGATGCAGCTCCTGGCCGGCCTCTTCCGGGGCTGGCCACCGCCGAAGGCTGGTCCTGCAGTGCCCCAGCATCCTGCTTCCCTCTGCAGCAGAGCTGGTCCTGCAGATGCTCCGGGCTTGCCTTTCGCCCCTGGATTAGGTGAAGCTGAAGCCTGGCCAGCTGGATGATGCAATGTGATGAAAAGCCTTGACATGGCTTCAAACAACAAAGGTCTTTTCGGAGCAGTGAGCGCCCGTCGCTGCCGGGAAGAACACGCTTTGTGCACAGCCGGGCTGCGATGCTCTGGATGACATTTATTTACATTTTCTAAGGTTGGTTGTTGGTTTTTTTTTTTTCCTCCAGCTGCCTGCGAACTTTAATAAAAATGATGATCTGGGAAACTGTTTGTGTGTTTTTCACAGGAGTCTTCATTCTTAAGCAAGTTAGATTTAGGTCTAATAACAGGGCCGAGGAATAATAACAGGGTTGGCACTTGGCGGTTCACAAACAGCCTGCTAAGCAACGAGCCGGGCTGTAATTATTATTGCTTCAGCGCCTGGGAAACTGAGGCACAATGTCAAGTGTCTTGTCCAAGGTTAGTGGTAGACCTGGGAACAGAATTCCAGGGCTCCTCGCGTCCTGAGGACATCACGTGTCTCTTTCCCCATGGCTGCTCTCCCTCCCCCCGACAGTGAAGTGATTTTAGAACTTGCAAGTCTGTAACTAACTCGATGATATCTGCCAAATAGGTTGAGCGGGCCCAACCCAGACACAGCCGTACTCCTGCAGGGAAAGCCAGTCATTTCTACGGAAGACAAGAAGAATTTATACTTCTGTTTTCCTTATTTGCCTTTGCTTGGCTGCTGCGGCTCCCAAGGAAGGAGCCCATTGACGGGTGAGATGGGCTTTCCAGCTGGGGCTCCTGGTCATGCTTCTCCTCGTGTGCATCCCTCCCCATCCCAGAGGAGCAGGGGCCAGATCCAGCCCTGCTCTGGGGAGGCTCTGGGGTCTCCCCCACTACGAGACCAGCAGCTCCGGCTTTGCTCAGGAGTGGGAGCGCAAGAGCATCGCTCAGAGCAGCTCCTGGTACTCGCAAGCAGCGCACGACAGCCTTGCAAGTTCATGTTCTCCTCCTCTTACTAGCAGGAGCCGGTGGGCTTGGGAAGCAAAGCTTCCTAGGGGTGTTATGCACGGTCTCAAAAGGGATTTAGAGCCTGAATTTCTGAGCTGTAAAGGAAACTGGGAACATTTCTCCTTGCCCTCCGGAGCTGGGCGGGCAGCAGCGTTAGCTGATGGGAGCTGGGCAGATACGAGTGTAAGGCTCCATAGAAAAAGCTCATTAAAGAGCCCTTTGGGAAATCATTTCAGAGTAGAAATTACTGTTTGATGAGCGGGAGAGGGAAAAGGAGGGAGCGTGTGAATGAAATCCCTTTCAGTTTTGTTGATTCAGGTTTTATACAGGACTCGGGGACTTTAAATACCAGCACGGGAGGCTTTGCGAGGGGCCAGCTTTGATATGAGCCATGCAAAGACCCGCTCTTTTGTATTTATTCCGGAGCTTGCCTGAAAGACAATTCAAAAGCAATCGGCAGCTGCTGTGACAGCAGCAACCTGTTGCTATGGAATTAAATGCGATGCAAAAATACAAAGGTTTCTTGGTTAGCAGCAACAAAGTAAAAGGGGGGCAGGAGATGGAAACGGATGCAACAGTCAGAATAAAGCTACAGCCAGAGCGGGGCTGGGTTCAACGGGAGGTATGGGGGAAGAAACGTAAACGTGATTTGTTTTGCTTTTTTTAAAAGAGCTTTTTCGCCATCTCAGCAGGTCAAGCTCAGCTTTGTCTGGGAGCGAGCGCTTTGGGAAAGAGTCTCGTCCGGTGGCGTTACAGGGGTTGTATGTTCCCAAGCTCCTGGGAAACACACCCACAGGCTGGAGCCAGCCCTCCCTGTAGGGTGTCCGGAGCTCAGGCATCTTCCCCAGGAGGTGGCCAGGACCCCGGCACCGAGGTGCCCTGGAGCTGCAGGGTCTTGCGTGGATCCAGCCCTTGCTCAGCCCCAGGCACGGCAGCTGCCGGCAGACCCAGGCCACCAAAGGGTGGCTTGTCCCACACCTCCTGCCTTGTTTTGTGGGGACCCGGCCCCACAGGAGAGCTTGGACGGGACACAACTCCTTCCAGCCCACCCTCTGGCCTGGTCCGGAGCTTGTCCATGGGCTCTCTCTCCACCTTGGTTTCCCACTCTCCAAGAAGCGTTTGGGAGGAGAGGGCAGGGAGATGCTCGGAGACGGGATGGCAGTTAGTGGGACCAGACCTCCCCCAGGCCCAGGTCTCGGGACTGATGTGCTGAACCTCCCCAGACGCAGACGTCTGACACTCCTATGTCATTTAAATGAAACTCATAGTGCCGCATTGGTTTTTAAATACGCATTTTCCCAGCCCGACCTCAGCTGCCCTTGAAATAATACTATTGTGCGGTGAAACCCTGCGGGGAATTATCATCTGAGCTCGCTCTCCCTTTGTCACTGGCGTCAATTAAAAGCAGAGTAGCTGGTGATTTAATACCTCCGGTGTCTGAGGAAGCCCCACATCCATCCAGAGGCTGGCTCTGGCGTTCTAGACACGTAATTGGAGTGGAGGAGTGTTTTTGCCGGCCATCCAGCACGCTTTCAAATTCACCCAGGTCTACAGAGAGCACCGAGGCCTCCTGTCCTTGGCTTGTCATCGTCTCCTGCATGTTAGTTAATGCCCCAGTGTTGCACCTCCTCCCCGCTGTAGGTCTGTCCCAGGTCAAATTGTTTTCCTATTCCTCGTGCACCTTCTCCCTTTGGATGAACCCAACACGGTTTAGTCTCTGAAGAGGGTCCAGGATCCCAAACTGCCCAGGAAACGCTGCTCATGAGGTTAAGCTTCCAAGAGCAGGAGAAACCATCGCCATCAGCTCTCCACAACCAACTGGAAATCTAAGCTGGGCCTGATCCCTCTCGCTCCAGTGCGGAGCAGGGGGATGGTGACCTCCGGGTACTGGCGCTGGGGGGGGCCCAGACAGGATCCTGCAGCGGGGACTCCTGGTGGGAGTGAATAGCGGAGGCCGAGCTCATTTTTTTTTCTCCCTCCCTTACAATCTCCCTTTTCTTTCCATTTCACCACCTCCTTATTTAACATCATCGACCGCTGTGCAAACCCATCAGCCCTCTTTGCGGCAGCGTGACCTACTTTACCGCCTCGTCCCGACTTCCCTCGCTGAAATCGCGCGCTCGGAGCCCACCCAAGCCATTCAGCGTTTCTCAGCTGAATAACAAATCCAATTAGGTGGAAGAAAGCCTGGCTTTCACGCTGTCAGCGCCTGGACATCTCACTTCCCTCGCCCCAGCGCGCGCTGCGCCGCCGATGGCGGCGTCTCACAGACATCCCGGACAAGGCCCCTCTGTCTTTGTGTGCCCCTCCTCCAAACGAAGCCAGGGGACGGGTTCAAGAGGACCGATCCCGGCTGTCCAACGTGTCCTTTCATTCCTCCTGACATCCCTTGGGGACCACAGAGCTCAGGAATCAAAAAAAAGTATGGTTTTTTTTTTCAGTCCTGGCTCCCCGTGGAAGCCCTCCCTTCCCAGCCCAGGCTGGAGAAACGGCCCCGGGCCGTGCCAGGATGGCCCGACTCGTGCTTTTTAAACTTGCTTTTTAAAAAGCCTCTGGCACTTCAGCCAGGACCTGACTTAATAACCGGCAGAAAGTCACACCCAACCCCGGTCCTGCAGCTCCGGCCAGAGAAAACAGGGAAAAAACTCCACCTTTTGCTGCTCCCCTTACTGTCTTTTTTCCACCCCAGCAGGGACCAGTCCCTGCAGCCACCCGCCAGCCCCCGGCACGCTGGCCCCGCTCCATCCTGGGGGCCAGCCCTGTATTAAAAGGGATGAGTAGAAACAAAACGAGGAGGAAAAAAAAAAAAAAAAAAAAAAAAAAGAAAAAAAGCTCAGGAAAAGCCCTTTTGGTGTCTAACCTCCCTGGCTGGGGAGGATGGACAGACAGGCGGCTCTCCGGCAGGTGCAGGGAGGTGGGGAAGCACCATTCCTCCACTTCTGGGTGGCTGTCTGGAGGAATGACGGACAGACAGGCCACCAGGAGCCGCTTCCCTCCGACGGCCGCTTCCCCGCACCCAACCGAGCGCCCGCCGCGTCCCGGCCCACGCTGCCGCCCCGCCGGGCTCAGCCGGGAGGGCTCGGGGCCTTCCCGCAGGGCTCTGCTAATGACTCACCGCTCCCGCTCGGTTCTAATTAGGCTCCTGTCTAATTAGGCTCACTGGAAAGAGGCGGCCGGTGTGAAGCAGCTCTTTGGTGAAATGAAAGGGGAAAGAAAGAGCGTCTGGAGACGCCGAGCGCCGGCGGGAGAGACGCCAGGCTGTAGGGAGAGGTCAAGGCGGGGGGGGCTCGGGAATTGCCGATGCAGAGCCGCCGCTCCGCAAGGGATGGATGGAAAGGGAAGGAGAGAGCAAAGGGACCAAAACAAGCCCCCCCCGGGATGTCCTCCAGCCCAGAGCGAAGGTTGCCATTTATAGCCTCGTTGAACAAGTTATCGCCAGGCAAAAGGAGCCCCAGGATGGAGGGAGAGCGCGACAGGGCTGTGAGGCGGCGGGGCCGGTCCCGAACCTGCAGCGTCCTCCCCTCCGCCACCTCGGAAGGGAGGGCAGGAGCGGGCTCTGCAGCACCGCCTGGCTCGGGGGTATTTCAGGAGGTGTGAGGATGGCTTTTTTTTTGGGGGGGGGGGGGGGGGAGGTGAGGGGCACCCACCGCATCTGCCCATCCCTGGGAGGGCGGGGGGGGGGGGTCTCACTCGTATGGGCTCTCGCATCAGTGGCTACTCGCAAATATTATTTTTCCCCTTAATTTAAACACGTTCCAACCCCAAACAAATCAACACATTTGCAGCATTTAACATCCCCTCTAACTAATTAACAAAAGCCAGGTGCCTTCTACGGCAAAGGTAAGTCACTCCTTTGCCGCTCAGCCGGTGTCTGGTCACAAGGCCTCTCCCTCACTCATGGAACTAATTAGGGTTTTGCCTTTCCTCTTCTTAATAAACCCCCCCGTGAATGAGCAGCCTGTCTGCAAGCCCCAGCCCCGCTCCCACCTGCGTCCTCCCAAACCTCTGGTTTCTCACCCCGGAGCCGGCGCTGGGACCGACCCCAGCAAGGGCAGGAAAGGGGAACCGCAGATAGTGGCAATGTTAAAGGAGACGTTAAACTGTCCTTCCAAAGAGCCTCTCCAGAGCCGGCCAGTGCTCCTTTTAGAGAATCCCATCCAAGTGTGAGGATCCTTTATGACCCCTTTTAGGTGAAAATCCAACCACATCCGGATGAGCCGCCACATGGCCCCGCAGAGGTCTTTTGCTCTAACCCTGGTTCCCAAGGAAAAGCTGGGGCTGGGTGAGAAGCCTGGGATGCTCAGGAACACATCACTGCTGCTTGGGGACCACCTAAAATAAGTGCCCCACGCGGTTTGGAGAGAACGTCCATTTCACCATCTTAGCCGTGCCGTAATGGCTCAGAGCGTGGTCTGCGGATGAAATTGTGGAAAGCTGGTTTAGGGTATTCAAATTGCCCCATGGAGATGGCCTGGAGAGGTGGGGTCCTTTGTTTCTCCTGAGCCAAAGGCAATGTGCACGGCATTCCCCGGCTCCCCTCCGGCCTGTGGAAAGACGGCTGGTTTGGTCCGCAACACGCAGGACCAGAGAAGCTCACGCTGCCTGGTTTGCTCTGCACCCCGGCCTTTCCCTGGCAGGAGCTGGATTCAGCGAGAATTTGGTTTTCTCCATGTGATTTGTGATGGGTAAATACACTCCTCCTCCTGCCATGACCAATGTCCGTCATATCGCAGCAGCATCTCGCGCTTCCAGCCGCCGCCGCCGTTGTTTTACAGCAGCAATGGCAAGGCTTGGGGTAACCCAAGTGGTGGTTTTGTGCTTTCGTTGGGCGTCTGGGCCGCAGGGCCAAGAGGGGCCACAGGAAAACGCACTCTTGCAACGGCACACACAGGAGCCGACGGTTCGATGAAAGCTTTTATTTATTTGGGTAAATAGGCGAGCTGGGACGAATGGGAATGCAAATAAAAGGAGGACTACTGAACAGCTGTCGAGATAAACGAGCTCTTTCATCTCCCGTCTCACACCCAGGGAGCTGCCCGTCTCGGAGCAAGCGCTGCGTGACGGGGCGGAGGTTTAGTTTCGTCGGCACCGTCCAGGTTTTTAGAACAGCACACACGGCACAGACGTGAGGAGGGGCAAAATACACGCAGCGCACGGCTGGCTAACGGGGCACAGAGGGGCGCGTTGGCATTTCCCAACGGCTGTTCAGAAACAACCCAAGCGGTGTTCGTGTCCATGACCCGAGGGCTGTGATCAATACGACTGATCCTCCTCAAGCAGCCTCTCTCCTTCCCTGTCTCGCCTCTGAAGACAAGTGAAGTAATAGATGGAAATTCAGCAATTCCTCTGCCTCCAAATCAATACGCACAGGATGAAGGGCGCAGGTCTCCCTGCTCCCTCTGCCTGGGGAGAAGATGTTCAGGTCCCCTGCAGGGCTACCGAGAGGATGAGGGGACTGGAACACCTCTCTTATGAGGAAAGGCTGAGGGATTTGGGTCATTTTAGTCTGGAAAAAAGAAGACCGAGGGGGGATCTTATCAACACTTATAAATACTTAAAGGGTGGGTGTCAGGAGGATGGGGCCAGGCTCTTTTCAGTGGTGCCTGGGGACAGGACAAGAGGTAACGGGCACAAACTTGAGCATAGGAAGTTCCACCTCAACATGAGGAGGAACTTCTTTACCCTGAGGGTGGCAGAGCCCTGGCACAGGCTGCCCAGAGAGGTGGTGGAGTCTCCGTCTCTGGAGACATTCCAAACCCGCCTGCTCTGGGTGACCCTGCTCTGGCAGGGGGTGGGACTAGGTGATCTCCAGAGGTCCCTTCCAACCCCTGCCATTCTGTGATTAGTGGTCCAGGGGCAGCTGTGATCGCTTTTATAGGTAAAAGAAAATGATGGTGGAGAAACTCCAGCCGTGGCGGCCCTCTGTGCCAGCTCCTCGCTGTGCTGTGAGCCAGCTCTGCTTCGGCTCTGTACTTTTGGCACCCTCTTCCGCCCGGACAGACGCCTGCAGGCACTGGGAACACACGTTCCTTCACCTCCCCAGGCGAGAGGAACCACCTGGACACTGGGCCTCCCCTCGCAGGGCAAGTGGGAATGTGTAAAGCACAGTGCATGGCAGGGGCAACCATCCCTCCTCCTCTCCCCATCCCCGCGATGGGATGTAGCATCTCCAGTTCCCTCAGCCAAATGGGACGAACCCCCTGTGTCTAGGATCTGCCAGAGACGCGGAGGTATTTCAGCTGGTTACCAAAAGCCCATGCCATGAGAGAGCACCCGCAGCCACCACACTGCCGTTCATCTCGGCTGATGGAGCTGAAGTGGCTGAGAGAAGGGCTGTGACATTTCCTCCTCTTGTAAAAAGATGAAAAGCCTTGTGTGTGTGTGTGTGGGGAGGGGGGGGAAGCCCCCAAGGAGCTGAAGATCATTATGGCCGTCTGCCCTTCAGCTGAATGCAAATCTTCTAAGAGAAGGAAAATAAGTTATAGTCCAATGGGTGCAGACCGGAATCCAGACGATAAAAGCAGCGCAAACATTTGATCACAGGTTACGGTAACGTCTGTTCCTTCAGCCTCGGCGCAACAAAGTCAACAGCAGAAATACCACAGGCGTGGAATCAAAATTGGGCAGAAATCTTAGACTTAAAATCAAATTTATTTGGAGAAAAACTGACTTTACAAGAAGTTGATGCTGATAACTAAAAAGGAAGATAAATAAAAGCTTGTTACAAAACCTAATGGTTTCTGGCAAGTTACAGAAAAACTGAAGAATTTTACAGTCAATAACCTGCTCACTTTTTACATAATTACAAATTAACATACAGCAATTAGGTTTTACCCTCTTTTTTAAAAATTCTTTTTTTTCAACTTTTTTTTTAAAGTTTTTTTTTTTTATGGGTTCAACATGAAAATGCAAAGCATTTTTATTTTATTTTTATTTTTTTAAGAAACAAACCAAAAGCAGAGGTATATCAGGTTATTACAATACACCTCCTTAACGCTCTGGGAATTACTCAAGTGCATTCCATATTAGTACAAAACAAACACCAGGCTAAACTTTAACCATAGGCGAACTGAACTGGACATAGGTTTTTATTTATGTTTTTGGTTTTTTTTTTTTTTGAGTCAGTGTTTAATATCGATAAAGAAAATAGTAAAATACTTTAGAGCATGGAAAGGATGGATACCTATAGCCAGCTTAAATACATACGAAGCTCATAGCTGTATGCAAAGCAGTGAACGTCATCCTCTTCCCCCCTCCCCCCAAGCAATGGAAGCTGAATATATTTGGGCAAAGCATCAGTGAAATGCGTGTGGAAAGGAAGGGCACGGAGCCCTGGAAACGCAGGTGGGAAGGGAGCCAGCGTGACGCTTCCCATCGCTCAAGAGCACGAGGTGTACGAGATTCGGCCAGTTCAGCTCGCCTGTCGTTAAAACTTAGCTGCATCACCGGGTCACGGACTAATCACTGATGGCTGCCCCTTCCGACAAACGAAGCAAGAGTTATGAGCAGCAGGGGAAGGTTTTTTTTTTTTTCCTCTTTAAAGGGTGTCTTAAATTATGCCGAATTCCCAAACCTGGCCAGCAGGCAGAGTAATTTCCAGAGTTCTGGTTAACAAGGAATGTTTTGTGGCATTTTAGCAGATACTCTCTTGTGCCCCCCGCCCAGTCCTCCCTTGCCCCGTGCCACAGATAGCCTAGACAGCTTCCTTGGGATTTGGCACCTGATGAACCTCATCTGGCTCGGCGGCATTTGGAAGGACTGGATTTGGGTGTTTCAGCAACAGCTCTGAGATATCCTCGTGCCTCAAGGAAGGTGCAAAGATCATCAGACTCTATGGATGCTCTTGCCTTCGAAAGGCAGTACAAATCCGCACAAGCTCATGGCATTACTGTGCTTCTCAGCAGTGGTCAAAACTTCAAGAGTGAAAAGAGTCGTCCACCCTCAGCGGTGCAGAGCTCCTGCCCCAGGGATGGCACCTGGGAGGTCTCCCAACGGCCTTGGACAGTAAATAACTTAGTGCATGGAAAGGGTCTCACTTCACTTACTCGGTTGTGTCCCCCCACACCTCCTTTGCCCTGGGTTTCTTCAAGGAAAAGGTGGTGGAGGGCAAACCACTGGTGGGACTGCTTCCCTACCGCCAGCAGTACTCGCTGCGAGGAAGGTGATGGTGACGCCAGCGTGAGCTCTCCTGGGGGACATACCTGAGCCATCAGAAGCCAGTTCCTCTGGTCCTGCCACTCACCCTGTCTGCAGCGGGACTGTAGTCAGAGTCACACCTACTTTGGCCTAAAATTAATACAAAAAGCTTGGCCCTTCCTCCTCTCCCGGGGTAAAACCAAACCAAACCAGGAATATGCCTACTTGCCACTCGGATTTTGCTGGGGATGCAGGGGGGGGAGCAATGGCAAAGCTGATTGTCTCCACATAACCAAAATGAAAAGGGACAAGACCAGTTCCATTTAAAGTGCTTTATGGCATCAAACTGACATCAAGTTACACGTTGAGATGATCACTTCACTTAAAAGAAGCTAAGGCCAACCCCACACAACTCCATCGAGTCTCACACTGTTTGCTACGGCTACTCTCTCTCTCTGGGGTATTCTGGCACCCCCAGCTAATGCTGACCACTTTTCTACTTCATCTGAGCCCATGCTCCCACTTCTCCACTCGCTGAAACCCCTTCTGCTGGGCAGTGATAAAACCAGGCAAAGAAAAGCCCCAGAAAAGAAAGTCTGATTTTTTTTCCCCTCCATGAAACAGTAGCAAAAAAAGCTCTGAGAGCCCTTGCTGGGTCCTCTTCTCCCTCCAACAACATGGGCTTCGCACAGACATTTTTGAACCTGCTCTGTGTCCCAGGAATCCAGTGCAAAACAGGGTGGTTTGGGTGCTCCAAATGGGATCAAGGGACCGGCTGTGGGAACCAGACACCGCGTCAGGCTGGGCTGAAGAAATAACGTGCTTTCAACAACTGCAGGATGGATGCCAGGCATGGAACTGAAGCAAATAGAATTTTAAGGCCAGGAAGAGGAAAGGCTTTGGTGCTGTAAAGCTGGGACAGAAAACCCTAGGCAACCTGCAGGGATCACAGTGGGAACCCGACTCTGGGAACCTATGCCAGGCTTTTCCAAAGAAAACCTGAGAAGGGGAAAAA
This sequence comes from Alca torda, assembly GCA_008658365.1. NCBI lineage: Eukaryota > Metazoa > Chordata > Aves > Charadriiformes > Alcidae > Alca > Alca torda. Next base: position 35,818,749 of record CM018083.1, read on the forward strand.
TAAAAGGCTAAAGGGATAAAAACAAGCCCTCACCTTCCTAAAGGTGAAAGGAGGAGGAAACAGCGTGGGAGTAAAGGCTTCATTCCAAAAAAGTGAATCATACAGTAACATACATCCTCCAGGGACAAAGGTCTGTCCACCAGAATTTAAGACACAAACAGCTTTGATATTTCTGGTCAGCGTATTCCTGACTCACGCCCGTGGTTTCTTTGACAAGGAATCACGGGGACCTTAGGAGATCACTTAGCAAATACTATTTTCACTTAGGGTGCTGAATGCTCTTTTTGATTTGCACGAGGAGATGGTGAAGCCAGGCAGAGACTCAGCCCTGCTGCCCTGGGTCACGGGGGCGCCTTTTTGATGCCCTCCTCGGAGCCATGCAACATTCCCATGTCTTGAATTCAAGTTGTGTTGGGACTGGGAAAAAGACAGTGGGATGAAAAGAAAAGCTCACACTGGCAAAGGCTATTACAGACTGAGGGGAACTTTCAGAAATACCGGGGGCCTGATCTCCGTTTACACAACAGCGAATGAGCCATGAACAGCTTTGGTTTCCAAAAATTTCAGCTTGGCACATTCATTTTCGCAGATGTACAAATAGCAGGGCAGGAGTTATTTCATGAAATCGGTGTTTTTCTTATGGAAAAGATAACACTACAACACCAGCACACGCCTCCTCCAGCTCCTTTCAGGATCCCCCTGGCCAAGCGACCAGACCTTCGCATCACTGCAGGATGCTCCATGTTTTACTTTTTCCTTTCCCCTCCAAGAGGTATGAGAAACCCCAAACGAAATATTTAAACAAGGAAACTAACTGATAGGAGGAGTCTTGTCTGAAGTCACTGCTGCTTTTCCCAGACTTTTTTTGGCCCAAAGACACTCTGCCTTAAAGAAAGCTCTCACTTGAAATCGGGTAACTCTGGGCACGGCATGGGCTGCTGAGCAGCACTGCCCAAACCCTGGTTTTGTAGGAACCAGGGAGATAAGAACATTTGTTTTACCAATCTCTTGGTAAGGAAAAAAAAAAAAAGGGGGAAAGAAAAAAAAACCCAACACCCCTCAAAACCCCAAACAAAAGCAAAAATAAAAAAAGAAATAAAAAAATAAAACCAAGTAAACTTCTTTTAAAAAAAGAACTCTTTCAAATAAACAGAAAGATAAATATTTTTTGCAAGCCCTGCTTGCAATAAAGAACAAGCACCAAATAATATTAAAAAAGGCAAAATAAAAATAAACCTCAAGCCTTTTTCCTTTCTTCCTTTTTTTTTTCTTTTTGAGTCTTAATAGTTTAGAGAGCTTCAAAAGCAAGCAGCAAGCAGGCAGTTCAGGATTCCTGCACCCACTGAGACAGACCAGTCTAAGCATCCACCTCACCATCGATGCTGATGCTCACCAGCACCAACTCTGAAAACCGCTGTGGGTTACTAGCTCGTGAGAAGCCAGAGAGCAAACTGAAATCAAACAATAGTGCAAGAAAAGGCAGATATAATTTTTTCTTAAGAAGAACTGGTAGGAAAGGAAATGCACTTGACAGCTTCAAACTCTGAGCAAACCCTTGAGCCGTTCTGAAGCTGACAGTGTCTCATAACCATTCACAAATCCGCTCTGGCAATTCCCCTGAGAGGGCTTGGAAGAACAAGAAATTTGGAAAAAAGTTTGGCTTGCTGCATTTCTTTTCCCCCGCCAAACACATCCCTGTATTCAACAGCTGTACAGACACCTCACAGTCAGCACAGCAAGAGCCACCCTCAGACGTTCCCCTTCTGCTGACGGCAACACGGGGACACACGGGCAGTTCCACCCTACAGCCCATGGTGATGGAAGCGGACCTGCCATGCTGGACCTTTGGACCTGTCCCACAGCGGTTTTGTCCATGAGAATGTATTACCTCCCCAGAAACAGTTAATAAAGCACAGGAACTAGGAGCTGCCTCTTTGGAGTTCGCTCTGCTCCCGGCACTCAGTCCCCTGACCTGCAACATCTCACTGAACTGCTCTGAAATCGCCGCTGTCTCATTCTGCCTTAGAAAGGAGCAAGGGAAGCTGACAGAATCCAGAGGAACAGAAGCCTGACGTTAACACAAAAAGTAGAGGAAGAAAAATACAAATAACAGAACAAAGGTCCCTAAAAGCAGATTTTCAGCCATCTCTTCAGTAAGCCATCAGGCTTGTAATGAAGGGATGTCAAACGCAACTGGAGAACTATATTCTGGCAGAAAAAAAATAATCTTTACTTAATGGGGGAAGGAGTGAGCTGGAGCTCAAACAAATTGTGTAAAAAAACGTTGTTTAGAGTTATTCCCACTTGAACACTGTTTGTTCTGGCTCCCTGGGGTTGCCTTACAAACCTACCGAATTTCTCTTTTCTGCATCGTTTTAAATATACCCAAAGAGGTTCTGCTGGATTCTGGAAACAGTTTGACATTTAAATCCTTGACCCTGTGGAAATCGTTCAGAATTACTTTAAATTTTATTTTTTCCCCTCTGAATTTTTGTTTTGAACGCTGTTACTGCCTCCTGGTGTAAGGTACCTCTCTGAAATGAAACTGTCCATATACCGTGAGCACAAAAAGGGCGTGCAAGTCAATGGTGTTACCATCGGACCAGTAAGGGCAAGATACTGAACATCTACACGCTCCCTGAAAGTCATCAGGTATCTTCTGTCCCCGCGGGCCGAGCTAAGCTTGGCTGTACAGACTGTAAGCATATCCCAGTGGATACATACATACATATATGTATATATACAGTATATCTATATATGCCAGTGTGTACGCACCATTTGTAGAGTCCTAATCTTTTGCTGAATGCTTGGTTTTGGTTATGTTCCCCAGAAAAGGGGAACTTGAAGGCACAGACCCCTTAAGGCTATGTTCTCTCATCCTTTAGCAGTAAGAGGAGACAGAAAACACCTATCCCAATCCATTTAACCCAAGGTTTGCACAGAGAGATGGTACTGTTTGCCGCGCAGTCAGCCTCCGCGGTGAGAATTCATGCAAAACCACAGGAGAGAGGCCCTTTCCCACCACTTAACAGACTTCATAACATGTTTTATTTAAAACCTCCAGATGCTTGTCAGATGCAGGCACCAGCTGTGTGCTGTGGAGTGGGCAAGGAGACGTCCACGGTACCAATGCCGAGAATGACCAATGGAACTGTCTGTGCTCAGCAGAAGATCTCCTCACCCTCTGGAGGTGCTTCTGATGAGTGAGAATCTACAGTAGGAAAAAAAAAACAACAGGTGGGAATCACTATGGGAATACAGGAATACAGCAGGCAGAGCGGGACTCCCTGTGCACGGAAACCCCGCTGTCTGCCAAATCCACTGGAGACCTTAAAAGCCGTCCAGTTCCCTCATGAGCTACCACGAAATCACATCTCGTAATTGGTGAGCTTTCCTGTGCACCAGTTGGAAAACAACAGTGAGTTAATATGGATAAAGACGGTCATCTGAGGGCACGAGATCAAGTTTCATGTGGGTCAGAGGTCTGAGGTGCAGAACTGAGTCCTAAGGGGATGCAAAACTACCAGAGAAAAAAACTTGCATGTTTTTTTTTTTTTCTCCAGATCAAGAGACAAGATAGACCGGCTCGAGGGGAAGGGAGAGGCCACCAGAAGGGTTGTAGGTATCACTTCCAAACTACAACAGAGTTAAAGCAGACAGCAATGCCGCAGGGGCTGCAACAGCCAGGAGCAGCCCAGCAGCAGCTCCTGAAAGCACATACACTGAAGCAGGACATTTTCCTCCTCAAAGCCCAGCAAGCTGAAAAATAAAGGGAGAATCCACCCTGTGGAGGCTGCTCAGGACAGGATGGAGAAGGGAAGGAGCAAGGAGCAGTGTGTCCCTCTGACAACCCCAGGGGCCGCAGAACAGGCAGAAAAGCCCACAGAAGATCACTTCAAGCCGGGAACTCCGCTCATTACAGCTCATCTTCTCCATCCCTGTGTTACCAACCACATTCAAGGCTAGATTTCGTGGCTTCCACAAGTTTGCTGGCTGGAGAGAAAAGCCAGCTCACTGACCCTGAAAACACACCTGTGACCTCCCCCAGTACTCACCAGACTGTTGGGAGCGATGACCCCTGCCCTTTTTCTTCTTTTCCTTCTTCTCCTTTGGTTTGGCTAAACTGAAGAGACGGGTAGGCATCTGGGGCTGTTCCTCAGCTGCCTTGTTAGTCTGGTTTGTTGTGCTAAGCAAATGGAAAGTGCTTTTCTCTTTGTGTGTCCTTGAAAGACTGTTCCTTTTGGGGGAGACAGACAGTTCTGCATCGAAGTGCCCTTGTTTAGGAAGGGAAGGACTCTTCTGCTTGGAGGAATCATCGATGCTGGACTGTGAGGAGACTCTTGCAAGTTTCTCATGTAGATTTGAAACCTATAAAGGGAAAGTGTTTCATTGGGGCATGAAAGAGGCTAGCAGAGAACCTGGACAGGAAAGGTGTGTCCCAGACCACTCAGAGAGACAGAGGTTGTTCTTGTGAACATCCAGCCCGTTCACCAGCTAAAAGTGGTCCCCATCCAGGCAAAGCAATGAGAGAAGCAGCCCTCTCTGTTTAAGACAAAGAAGCGAGGCATATAAAGAGTAACGCTCCAGTATCTTTTGCTCCTACACGTACTATGCTATGTATCAACAAGCCAAGGGCAAATAGTCTCTAAGATCTCGATACCAAGACTCACCCTGCATCGTTCACACACACAAAAGGTGGCAGAAGGCCAAGGAGAAGCGTGCCTCTCCGGCAGGGGAACGCCAGCACACGGCACCGGAGCGGCGTGTGTCAAAGGAAGCCTTCCCAAGCAAAAGATGAAAGCAAAAACATTTTTCCTGATTTTTTTTTTTTTTCCTAACGGCTGTCTCAGGATGTAATTGAGCCCGCACATTCAAAGGGAAGATCAAAACAACAGCTCAACAAAGCCTCGCCGAACCCTCTATTAATAGCTCTGAAATGTCAGTAAGATCCCTGCCTTGAAAAGGTGCTTCCTTCTCCCAGTCCCCCAGGCCTCACAGTTATTTTACCTCTCAGCCTCTCCCATAGCATCCGTATCCCTCGCATGTCTACGTGTGCTCGATGCTGGAACAGCTTCACTGTGTGCTCGGAAAACTTCTGGCCTGATCAGGAACCAGGGTGGGAGGGAGCAAGCCCTCCTCTGATGATTTGCTTTTCAGAGCTCACTGCTGAGCTCTGCAATTAGTCCATTCAGGCACCCAAAATCATTTCCATTCCACAATCCAACGTTTATAAACTAATTTTGCTACAGCTCTAAGCAAATTACATTCAGAATTAGTGAGTTACAAACAAACAAATGATCAACAACAGGCTTAAGATTCAAATTCAGCTCATCTTTTGCCAATGGATGCTTGCTCTCCTCAGCCACGCTGCTGCACACTTTTAAAAAAAATAAACCCCAGCTTGCTGAAAAATGCACAAAGAAGGATCTGCGTGGGGGCTTTTCTTTCTGGTTGTGGGCAGCCAGACACCAGAAGCCTCTTGCAGTAGAGCCGGAGACATTTGCTCACTGAGCCATGACCAGCCTGCAGGTGTCCAGTCTCTTTGGGACAGGGACAACACCCGTCTCTTTGCTAGATATCGAGAATGCTTTTGGAGATGGATGTAAGCCTACAAATAGCCTTCCCCTGCAGTTATCAGCCTCGCAAGTGGCTTTCGTGACAGCTGGAGAGTGCAGGTAACCCACAACATTCAGGCTGTTTCCGAGAAGGACATCTCATCTGCCTGACTGCTCCCCAGAGCTCAGCCCCCATGGGGTGAAGGCCATCGTGAAATGCAACACTGACCTCCTGAGATTGTCTAGGATATCTTATCTGCAAGCTAGCCAGCTCCACTCTGCTGTCCACCAACACGTGGCACAGAAAAGCAGGCAGAGCTCAGGCTGTTGTAATCATCTACTGCTCAGGACTGGCCAGGCATCCTGAATGCACCACGTTGCATCAACACTGGCAATGCCTCAGCAGCTGTGGAGGTGCAAAAAACGCAGCCCTGCACATCAAGTGCAAGGAAAGAGTGAGAAATACCAGGCCCTGCATGTCTAGGGCCGGGCCTATCACTGCTGGCACGCAGCTGACCCAGGAGCCATCCAGGAGCTCCCTGCAGAGCACAGCTTCCCCAGCAGCCCGGCCATTGACAGCATTTACCTGGTTGTGGTCAGGCTCCTGCCGCATTTGAGCTAATCGTTCCACGTCTTGCTTGAACTGCGCCTTCTCCCTCTCCAGCTGCTTCTGTGCTGTGCGAAGCCTTTCCAGGTCAAGCTGGTAGGAGGCCTTCTTCACTTGCAGCTCCTCTCGCTCCCGCTCAAGATCCTGCCACCCTCTCTGGACCTGCTCCTCTCGCTGGGCCAGGTGGGCCTCCTGCTCTGCCAGCTCCTTCTCCCGGACTTCCCACTCCCTCTCTTTCCTCCGCCTCTCCTCCTGGTGCTGTGTCTGCTGCTTCTTCAGGTTGGCCAACTCCTGACGTTGCTTCTCCAGGTTGCGCTGCTTCTCCTGCTCCAGCAGCGAGGTTGGCCGGAAAAAGCTTCGAGTCAGAGCCCTCTCGCTCAGAGCCAACTTCTGGTCCTCGATGTAGGTGTCCTGCTGCAGCACGACGCCCTAGGAGAGAGGGGGCACAAATCACTGCAGCGCCCTCTCCACAGAGAGAGCCTCCATCCCTGAAAATCTCAGGGTGCTGTATCAAAACCCCTCTTCCCCCACCAAATTCACGGCTCAGCCTTACAGCTGGGCTACCAGAGGATGCTGGCAGAGCATCTTCCCCAGCAGCTTCCCAAATTCAGGCGAGCACTGGTTCACTTGGGCAACAGCTCTTTCCTACAACCTGCTGGCATGCTGCCTGCAAGCCAGCTGCAGGTATTCAGCCGCGCAGGGATGTGACAGGCAAAGGGGAAGGGGAAATGGGGGGCGAAGCGTGAGTGGCTGCTACTGGTTGGCGGGATGCGCAGTTCGGGCAAGCGGGATGCAAAAGCGGGATGAATGGCCAAGCCTACCTGCAAAGCACTGAGCAGCTTATGGAGGTTGGTAATGCTTTGGAGGATCTGCTACGAGAAAACAAAAGCGTTGCTATTAGATCTCACCAGGTGCCAGGGTATGCGTAAAGCACCCTCCTTTTCCACTGTGACCCACCGGTGGGTCTGACAAGCTGTACAGCCAACCCTCTACATCTTTTTTCTCACTCTTTACTTGCAATGACTGCATCATCCCCCAGTAGGCAAATACATCCCTTGGACATCCCTCAGAGGTGCCTGACATCATCTTCCTCACTTTCCTAGCCGTCAGTGCGGCAGCAGAGGAAACGTCTGTAGAAGCACCGAATGGCTCAGACCTCATGGGAACTCCTGGGTTGTCTCTGCAAACCATTTCCCACAGCATCAACTTGCTCAAGAACAAGCAGAGAAATTGGGATGAAACCCGGAAGTTCACTTAAAAATTTCAGGGAAAGAACTTCAAGCGGGGAAAAAAAAAAAAAAAAACACCTGAAAATGAACATGGACTATTTGCACCCTTCTACCCCCGGCTGATCCATACGAGTCCCACTGTCATTAGACAGAAAAACTGCAATATAGCAGGCACACAAGTACAGCAGGTGTGTTCACGGAGGCTTTCTGAAAATACAGGTAAACGCCAACACATCCTGCGTCAATACAGAGCAAGCTACTTTGGAGTGATGCCCTACCCTTAAAGATATTTTTAGCCTAGCTAAAAATTTCTCTGAATCTCTCATATCCTGCAATTACTTTTAAGAAGAAAAACCACCGCAGTATTTGCAATAGCAGTGAGATAGCCAGTATTAATAGAACTGCTTCTCATTCTGCCATTAATGCTAATTGGGAGTTATGAATGTGTATCAAAGGGAGAATGGAAATCTAATTGCCCCAATTCACTGCACCTGCAACATAAAATTAAACTCCCTCTGTCTGCAGATGCACAATAAATACAGCCCAGCGCATCCTAGTGGTAATTAACCCTTGCTGCCTATAATCAGCACATATCATCCTGCTGGCAAGCAGATGACAATCAGCAAATTCCCTGTCTGAACATCCAAGGTTAAACAAATAAATGACACAGTGGGTTCAGCTTAATGTATTTAAAAGTCTACATGCACTTCAGCAAATGAAATGTATTTTCTTCTACATTATCACCTATTGAGACAAATTCACTTGCCGCTTAAATGAAGGAAACAGCTGAGCAACAGAATCAATTCTTACCTCGTTATTCCTTTTCAACATGAACATCAGATTAGCATTTCCACCCTATGGGAAGATCACAGATTTAATATGAGGACAAATGAGAAATCACAGCAAACGTGTTCTGAAGCTGAACTAATGACAGATACATTAAACCCCCCTCCATCTTCCATTCTGGGAGAATTCATGCATGTTTTTTAGGCAAGTTAAAATCATATAAAATAAAATGTTAATTAGGTATCATTTTGTAGTTACATGATGGATTGATCCACAGCAAGATTAGGTGCAAGGTTATAGTTGACCTTATCATTTCAATAACGATGCATAATTAAACACATGCTTTAGCTGATCTGCAGACAGATGGCTGATAACCTGTGCCACAAAGGAGTACTACTGATTTGCAATGGTTTTCAAGGATTTTAGCTACAGCAAAGCGCTTCTGGCTGCATACTTTCAATTTTACTTTATTTTTAACTTATTAGGATACATCTAATTGTCAAGAAATTCAGGCGTTTTTCAAGACTTGAATTGTCACACTCTCAAAATCTGAACTCGTTGGCAGCAGACAGATAAACCAAGTGATACCTTCTTTAAAATGCTGTCCGACTCTGTTCTCCGAAGGTCCTGAGCATCATCGCCTTCATCTTTTCCTCCACCTAAAGGAAGAAGCCAGCATTGACACTGGTTATTCAACATTTTAAGCCATAGATGAACTTGTTAATGTCTGAGAAATTTAATACAGGAAACTCAGATGTTTCACGAAAGGAGACACAGAGCTCTTGACACTTTCACTAAATACATTTGCTCCCTATGTATACAGAACATGCCAGCACCAGCAGGAAAAGTGGATCTGAATCCAGACTAGGATCGACTTTGGTTTCAGACAACGTGCTGATAAATTTGGCACTTATCCATTAACGGGTGGTCTGTCTTGCCCTCGCACTGCTGTCTACTACCAAAGAATATTTGCTGAGAAGACATGAGGCAGAATAAGAGCAGATGGAGAACAATAACTGTATCATCTCAGGGTATATTACTGCAGGTATAGTTTCAATGCCTTTCTCGTCCAAATGCAATTTACAGCTGGGTCAGATACTGCTATGCAATAGCCTGTGTAATTTTATGCTAACAATTTCTCCTTAGCCTTAGTTATCAGAAACCTGTATCTTCAAAGGAACAGTGGACCTTTCTTTCTAATTGTCCCCTGGATGGCTCGTATCAGTGCTCCCAAGCAGGACTGGACTGACTTGAGAGGACAAGAAAGCTGCAGCCCTCCACCTGCGCTGCCCTTCTGTTCGCGGGCAGCTAAGGAGTCGCATGGCTCTTCAGTCCTCTAGCTCTTGCCAAGACTCTTGCATTCTCCTTGCCAGCTGAGACGCAGCCCATGGGGAAAACCCACACCTGAAGCGGTAACCTCCTTACTGCCACTCTTTTAGCAATAAACAACTTTACATGCACTTGCATCTGCAGCAACATGAAGGACACAGTACCAACTGCAAAGGCCCTCTCCTCCCACCACCCCCCAGGTAGGCTTTGCTATTAAAGGCTGACCCTCAAGTCCTCCTAACAGACCTTCTCTCCTGCGCCACGTCCTGGGACCTTCCACCTCTTTGCAGGAGGAAACACCTCCTTTCTGCTTTGCTGGAGGGGAGAATGAAGGGGAGTCAGGTTATAAGCCTTGCCCAAGGTCACATAGGTTGTGAAGAGAAGAGCTGGAGATGAAAGCCAGGTTTCGTGCCTCCCGGCCTCCAGCTGAACAAACAGGCCCTGCATTCTTTTCCAAAATCCTCCCAAGACCTTACAACTATTGAATTACAGTCTAATTCAAAAGAGGACATTTCTACAGAAAACCTAGAACTGGGCAATGAACAGCCTGAGGTTGTCCCATTCATCACTGCAACAGAGAGAGGCACAACCCTAAACAAACCCCTCCAGTATGAGTATATTTGTCATTATGATGACAAGGCCTGTGGAGGGCTTTGCAGCTTTCCAATAGAGCTGCAAAAACCTCTACATACTTCTCATGTCTGACTGTCTGGAGCTAACACTGCTCCTTTAATGCAGAAGGTCAGACGAGGTCCAACGATCCCAATGCTGAGACAGACACTAGCGCAGCAAAACTGGCTGTATTGGGAGTACGAGTGAGACCACAGAGAAAGGAATTTGAGGACAGGGAAGTTTCTGGTGACTAGGGCAAAGAAAGAGAGAATTGGGAAGCAGCCAACTATGTAGCTGAAATAAATATTCACACATTTCTTTGGGAGAGACTTAATTGCAGGAATAACACATGCAGTTGTACGTGGAACACAAATGCATAGAGATCAGAGTCAGGGGAGAAGGTGCTTGATTCAGCAGTATCCTCACCCATTCACAAATGCAACAGTGCCAGGTTCCTGCTGGAAGACAACTGAAGAACAAATGACAGAGCTGCAGATATTACAATAATAACGTGAAGAAACTAATCTATTAAGAAGCCAAATACTTTCATCTGGCATGTAAGTAAAGAAGAAAGCATGATTTAGAGAGAGCACAGAGAGAGAGGAGTGAGGAGTTCAAGATGTTTAATCCTCATCTAGCCATAGGTTCTCAGCTACCACCATTCCACCTGTACATAGGCTTTTTTTCTCATTTTTTATTTAATGTATCAACTGTTATTGGAGAGGAGTTGGGAAACCCTAATCACCAGCTGCTGGAGTCCTGAAGCAAGAGGATACAATGACATGTATTATAAACAAATGCTGATGTGCACACAAGTAACTACTCACACTTGGAGGCATTCATCTGATGACTGTCAAATCCTCCAAAAGTTTCTGCCCTTCTAGGGAGAGATATGGGTCCAACTCCTCCTTCCTGTTCCATGGCAGTGCTGCTGACCTGCTGCCCAAGGGCAGTGCCCAGGCTCCTGTTCACCAGGTCTTGCAGCAGTTCAACTGATAAAAAGCAACGATATCTCTGTTACAAGTCAGGCTTCCCAGCTATTTTCATCCCTGCCTGAGATCAGGTCAGAAATTCCCACGCTTTGCTGTACTAAGAAACTATGTTTCTATGACAATGATGTGAACAGCACGCATTCCCCCTGCAAAAACTCTGTCTGTCTGACCAATAACTCCAACTCCTGGAGCTCTGCACAGGCTTCCACCTCCCTCTCTTCCTCCAGGCAACCCTGGTGTGATCTGACAACGGCATTTAATAATTTTTAGCCTCTCCAAAAATCACACTGGAAAGGTGCCCAAGTTTCCATCTCCCCTTGCTTTTGTCAACAGACTTGCTTGTCCCTTGCAGGCACCACAAGTGCCTGCTGGAACCCAAGCCCCGCTCTCATGCCTTGCTGTCACTGAAGCACAGCAAAAGCCTGGATGGTCCAAATTTCAGACAAGGATAAGTCCTGCGCTGCTCCTGACCCCAGTGGTTGTTATTTCTGCTGGCTGTTCTGCCCTCTTTCAACAGCCATCAATATCTGTTTCCTTTCCTGATCCTCATTACCTGTCCCTGAGACAATACTGTGAGTAGCAATATCAACTAATCTATGCTGTTATTCTGACAAACAGAAGGTTTCCCCTGGAAAAGCGGTGCTTGAGGACTGATGGCTTCACTGAAGGTGGGTCTGTTGGTTAGTGTAATTAACGTATCACCTTTACTTGCTCACCTTCATTTATTGCAGTTTTCATAATGGCCTCTCCTTTTGGTGCCTCTTCTGTGTTGGCTCTGAAGAGCAACCTGGAACCTGGCATGTCCTCCTGCACAGAACCATCTGCCATGTCCCGGAAGATCTTAGTCTTCTCCTCCAGCAAAAGGAGGATCTGCTTATCCTTCTGCTGAAGTTGTTCTGTGGGGTGAACAGAAAACAGAGATGAAGACAGAAAATAAAAGCTTCGGCAAAGAAACCGAGTGATTCCTGAGGTATTGGCCCCATCTAGTGGAACCTGATGATACAGCCGTGCCCTGCACGATCCTGCACAGCAACGGCACCCAGCAGGCTCAGAAAAACCAAATAATACAAGCAAGGTGAGGACTGCAATTATTTGCTGGTTGCAGGATTCTCACTCCTTTGAAAAACGTCATAATTCAACTACAAAACCCAACATATTTTTCAAAAACCACTCCTCAGCTCTGTCCCAGGCAGGATTTTACCTTTCAGTCCTCTCACTTTCGCGTCTGACACTTTCTTTTCGAACTCAGACTCACAAGGGACTCCTTCGTCTTCGTCTCTATCCCTGAACAAGAGACATGTCTCAGTTACTACCAGAGCATGACCATGTGCATCACCTGCCTTCCAAGAACAGCTTGGGAGCTTACATGGTGTTCATTGTGTCTTGAATGATCTGTATCCAGCCGTTACGCTCTTCTTTGGAGCTGGCGTGGACTTCCACCATTTCAGGATCTTTTACACCCATACTGATCAGGAACAAACCCTTCTCTTCATGAGCCACTTCTCGTACGATCAGCTTCTTCAGAGAGATCACAGTGGATTTCTGGTCCTTCAGATGGAAAGAAATGCGTGAGGTGGATGAACAGTACTAGTTCCCAGACGCAAACTAGCACTGAGAAGGTCCCAACAACCATACTGCTACCTCTCTCAGGTTGTAAACATTTTCTGAACCTATTGGCTAATTGTGAAAACAAATCATTTTAATGAGGTCAAAGAACAGGGAAGGGCTTGCTTTTGTCCATCAGTTCTGTAGGAAAAGCAATTTCACCTTGTTCCATTTCAAGAAAAAAATTAATTTAAAATTGACTTTGTGGTTTTGAAAACTCTACCATATTTTGCTCTAACTCCAGCAGACCTTTGATCTCATCTCCTCCTGCCCACACTCTGTCATTAATACCATAGCTCCTTAAACTTAGTGCAGCTTGCTAGCGCCTGCTTCACACACATTATCTTCACGATCTCTCCCTAGGATGGAGTAAGATATTGTTTTCAACTCCCACAAAACCCCTACTGTTTTCAGAAGCTCATCGCTGACTCCTATGGTGGAGAAAACTTGGGTGTAAGATGACGTTCACTGTGTGCTATGGTGTCTGTGTAATCAGCCTGCTCGGTTAAAACGACCCTTTGCTGTTGTGTCATCTGCATATGAGTCAGCCCCTTTGTGCATTTTACAGGATGCTACAACTGGGGTGATGCTGTAGCGGTTCACTAGCAGGACCCATGTGCAAATCAGCTCCTCCTGTATGGGGCACCCAGTCTGTGCAGATCATTGGTGGAACTGGAATAACAAATTACCAGCTTTCAAAATGTTCAAAGAGTGGAAAGGTCACAAGGTTTAGCCAGTCTAGACCATGCCTGCAAGGTACAGCCCCAACAGACTCAATTAGGTACTAGGTTTTCTTTAGCAGGTCAGCATGCCTGGCCCTTTTATGAGGCCTGCCTTCAAAAGCTAATGTTTTTGGTCTTGTGCATTACAAATATATTCCACTCTGACATTTATTTTCAAGCTGTTCTGTTGAATTTACTGCAGTGGCATTTCACCCCCCGCCCCCCATGGTAGCTCACGATGTATGAGGACATTTCCTTCTGCTAAGATTCATTTTTACAATGTTTGCATTATCCCATTGCCCCCTCCCACCCCAATCATGGCTTCGATTTGCACAAACTGAAAAGGAGTAAGTGTATCAAGCGACAGGCAGATTTTCAAGGCCAATTATCAGCTGTGCCAAGGCACTGCAGAAAGGGGAGGTGGGGCATGAAGACGTGTTTTCCTATCAAAAAGAATGGAGTCTGCTCAACAAACGAAAATGATATAAGCAAGAAAATTAAGTTGTTTAGCAGGCAATGGGTGGCTTCTCTGCACAACACACATCAAGCGTCTCTCACATAGAAAAGGAAAGAAAAGGTTGAAGCCTTACCAGTGAGGCAAAGACGTACTTCTGGTCCTTCTCCTGAAGGAATACGAGCATGTCAGAGAGGAGAACAGCTTGGACTTCTGCAAAAGAAAAAGCACATCAGTGCAGTATAACCACACAGCCCACCCCAAAACACATTTCTTTCAATAACAACTGTGCTGAGGAGGGGTTGGGCTGTTTTTGCAAATCCTGGACGTGGGGTCACTCTCCTGGTTAGCAGGAGGAACAGGGGCAGCTCCGGGAGATGCCAGGTCAGGTTAGCTCTTTGCGTTACGCAGAATACAACAGCACCTGGGAAACCTGCAGGATTCTCTCTCGTCTGCCAGGGCAGGGGGGCTCCTCTCCAGCTACTTGCTTTCTAACAGTTAGGACACGGGCATTAACAGTGAAAGTTAGAGAGGCTTACTGAATGGAAGTGCTGTTTTCTCAAGCAATCAATATTTTAGCCCCCGAGCGAAATATCTGCACAGGAAGTTTTGGGTTTTATGGTTCTCTTGATGAGTGGTTGGCGGAGTGTAAATTACTGCGCAATAACAACATTTGTCAGCTGCAGTTTCTTTCTCAGGAAATACTGACTTCAGGAGCCACCACTAATTCTGCTCACAGACAAAAAAAAACCTCATGAAGACTCCAAGGGGAGCCAACAGAGCCTGCGTGAGATGCAGGACCTGGCTTTCTTTCACGGGAGAAGGAAGCACAACATCAAGCCAACAGAGGATTTTAAATCAGAATACAGCCTTTTCCCAGAGTACACGTACAGCCTTCCAAGTCTCCTAATGACATTATCATAAAGTTGCACAGCAACTACCAAGTATAATGCCCCACCCAGAGTCTTCAGTACAAAGAGTTTTTGTGTAATGTACTTGGGAAATCTTGTGACAGACAGGAAGCAAACCAAAAAGTTAAATCATCCCATGGGTAATTCCTTCCATTCTGTTTTGGGAAGACAGGATCTGTTCCAGAGAAAAGAACAACCAAACTTTAATCAAAGCTGCAAAATGAACTCAAAGCTTTGGGAGCTTTGCGAAAGTTGGCATTTGACTCCATTCTTCTCTATCATCTGTGCACTTTGCAAGAGGAGAAATGCTGAAACCTTGTAAGAGAAGTTCTTCCTATACTTCTCTGTGATCCATTTCACATCCCGCAAAACAGCCTGAATGTATGGACTTGCTACTCTCTCCCTGGGCTCTGCAGCTTGTCTGCTTTCGCTGGGAGCTTGCACTACAGACAGAGGTATGTTTATGCATTTCTACGACTTAGAAATGCAAATGCAGCCTGTACTTATTGCAAGATTTCACAACAGCAGCGTAACTTGCTTCATCCACCATCTAAAGTCAATAGTAAGCTCGGGCGCCTGGAAACCGTCTATAAACTTCCCGTTTCCAAATAAATCGTACCCGATACAGAATTTTGTGCTATCACCGCCTCCCTGCACAGCACAGCACCAGGCTACCAGTCCCCATTCATGCCCAAGTACTGTGGTTTAATCAGATGATAGTGGAGTGAGAGAAGGAAAGCCCAGCCTTCCTGCCAAGCCCCAGACACAGCCCTGTCTGCTCTTACTGCTGCCGTAGTCCCAGCTGAAGGCTTCCTTGGGAGATTTAGTGTTTAATTTAGTAGAGAACTTCAGTGCTCAGCAGAGCACAGCACCTTAGAAAAAACTATTTCCAGCTGATAACAAACAAAAAGCAATTCAAGAAAACACTGACCAAACAAGAGGCAGCTGCAGGGACACCCAAAGCCTCTCCTAAACAGTTTGCGTCAGCAGCTCAAGAGCTTCAAGAGCAACAAATGCCTGGGACACCTCTCTGGAGCCCCAGTGAAACCGGGATGGTAACGCTGAGCCTGGGCAGCCCTACTGCAGACCTTAGAGCAAGGGAAAGGCAGTGCTGCTGGTGGGCAAGGCCACCGGGAAGCTGAGGTTTGGTTTCGGAAGCAGTGAGCATGCTTCCTGGAACCACTGCACACACGCATCATGGCACAGATCTGACTCACTGCTCTGGGCAACTGCAGCCCCATCACGTTCTCCTGGCCCAAAGGGTCCCCCAGCAACTCTGCTCCTTGGCTGATGCACTGTGGTGTCACTGCAACCCAAGCTTTCAGCAGGCATGCAGTCGCCAGGAGGAAAAGCAGCTATCTATCACCCCAGAAACAACATGAGGAATCAGAAATGCTGTGATGGGAAGCGAGTGTACAGCATGGGGAAAACTGCTGTCAAAATCTCTCAAAGCAGAAGAATAAATAAAGGCTGGTGACACCAATCTGAGGACTAATCCTACATCCAGAGAGGGTGAGCTGTATCCTCCCCCAGCAGAAGACAGGATAGTCTTACCTTTTAACCGTCCGGCTGCATTTTTTAGTGAAACAGGCCCATCTCGGATGAGCTTCCGATGCCTCAAATCCTCTCTTGCAAACATCTGGCCACTCTTCATCCTCATGATGGACTTGCTATCCGTCCGGTTGTAAATCTCACCAAGACGCATTTTCTTTTCATAATTGCAGACTTTGCTATTGACTGCAGCAATCACATCTTTAACGAGGTTTAATGACTGAGTCAAGTCTTCATGTTCCGCTTCATTTTCTTTGAACAAAAAGATAAAACACTTCGATTTCACTTCATCCTTGTGGACTCTAACTTCCTGATTCTACTTCCTTCCTTCCTCTTCTCCCTCCCAAATTCCCACATTATAACTTTTTAATACTTGCATGAGACAGGCTGCATTTATCACTCTTAAGGAGAGTTTTACAAAACCTTTCACATATATGGTTGAGGTTGGGGACTATTCCAATATACTTTGTATATGAGACAGCATAGATGAAATGCACAAATAACCATCTATTTTAGCCATTACCAAAAAAAGCAAGGTGGGAGACTTTGGAGTCTAAGCATGTTGCTCCATAATTAGCTACAGACAGACTGTAAATCAAGGGACCTGAATAACTAATCCTAAATGGAGATACGAAACTGAGTTATCTCGTTACAGCAGTGTGAGACAATAATGACTGGATTACTCAGTCTATTCTAAGAAAATCTGCTTCAGCTGAAAAGATTACAAGAAATTTACACTGGAGGAACAAATACATGCTTAGAATAGAGGAACTGGTCCCTACCTTTGGTGTACTGCAGTATCCTTTGTAGAAGGACTGGGTATTTTGTGATTCTCTGTGTTACCAACAAGATACATTCAGAAATCCCAAGACGCCTCACCAGGGAGCTGCTCATTTTTTTCTGAGGAACAAAGATGAACATTTCAGTCCTGTAGCAAAACGCTCACCAGAGTGTAGGACAGACCTTTTCCCATTGACTATGTCTGTTCTACCAGGCCCTACCTTGACAAATGCCTGAAACCGTTTGTCCTTTGAGTACAGATCTTTGAAGTTATTTACTGCCTCATTGTGATGCCCGCAGAATTTGCCGTATGTTTTCTTCATTCGCTCAGCATTCTCACCGGAGAACTGCAAGACACAAGACACAGAGGTCCAATTTGCACTGAGGTCTCGGTGTAAATTACCAGCAGTGCCTGCCAGTCTCTCAAAAGAACTTGATGAAACCAAATTAGTCCAAAGCATCCAAAACCAGGCAATTAGATCTCTAGAAAGTAAAGAGCTGAGTTTGAGACTTCACTGTGTTCACACAGTGCAAAATTTAGGATTTTACTTCACAGGGCTTAAAAGCTAACAGGAAAGAAATCAAGACAGACAAAAAGAAGATGGGAGAAAGTGCAGATAAAGAAAAGTAAAACATCCTACCCAAAGTTAAGTAGCAGGTCACTAACTCAGCCAAGATACACACAGGGCATATTTTGATGCAGGCTACTGCCTACGCTCCAGGCTATGGTCAAATCGTTCTGTGCCTGTCAGGGAATGCTTCTCTCCCCCACAGAATAAAATAATTTTCATCATTAGACCTTTCTCTGAAAGAGCTAAAGGTGCTTCAAAAAGCAGAGGCGGACATTTTTACGTGTGTGAAGAGCATAGGTGCCATCGGCTGTAATTATCTAACAGGCATAAACAGGAGGGAAGGAAGAGCGCCGGGTTTCCAGCTGCGCTCTCAGAAGTGTAAGCATTTTCCAGCGCTTACTTGATTCACTAGGATGTCACCTATCCTCTTGATAACAAAGTTCTTGTCACTTTTGTCTGCCAACGACTCCTTCTTCCTTTCCAGAATCCGCTGGAAGAAGTGACTGTGGATGTGCAGCAAGTTTTCCAGGCAGGGAAAGATCTTGTCCACGACTTGTTGATCATACTGCAGTTCCTTTAACATCCCCGCACTGTATACATCGTTCATAATCTTCAGGGTGCGGACGTGATGCATTTCTGTCTGCATTAGCTCTGTATAGGATGAAGACAAGGTCATAACCAAAGTCACTGTAGAGTACATGTGTGTACAGCACAAGAAAAAGCTGCCATTAGAAAGCTTTTCCATAACTGGGCTTCTCTAAGTGGCTTCAGAAAATTTCACACCAGGTGAAATTCACATTGAAACATCAATCAGTAGTTTTACATGTGGGACAAATAGGGGGGGCAGAGGAGTCCCACAATAAAGAGCTTTGGACATTGCTGCTGAGGTCTGAACCTTCAGCACTGTATTTGCTCCTTCCTGACATCTCACTGCCAGCCCCAGCGTGCTTTTGCTACGCAGGATGGGCTCTTGCATCTGGCATGAGAAGACTTCCTAGCTAGCTGCTGTAACAGAGTTTAAATGTCATCAGCAGACAAATAAGGAGAGGCAATTTCTGGGTTTTTTTGATGGCTTCTGGATATGTGAAATGCAGAAAGCAAGCTTTCATAAAATGCATTATGTTTCTAAGAACTTCAAGAATGAAATTTTGGCTTCTGAGGAAACCAAGTCAATGTTCCCATTCACTGACCTAGAGCTTCCCAAATTTATGCATATGAGTAGATCAAGAAGCTATCAGCAAGGAGTGAAAAATTCAGATGCAGGTATCTCACCGTAAATGACATCTTGCCGTTTGACAACATCTTTGTTTTGCTGTTGTAGGAACTTGCTGTCCACTACTTGGCTCCAGGACTCTGCCTCTAGCTGCTTGGAGTCTAATTCCAGGTCTCCCATCAGCTGTCCTTCGTTCATGTCCGCACCTTCACAAAAAAATGTAAGTGCTATTAAGATGTTGGTAAACTGTCTCATTTGAGATTCCTGTCTATTCATTTAGGCTTCAGCTTTCTCTGTCACACCACAGACAAAATGCACATTCTCCTTTACTCAGATCATATGGAATTATACCACGTAAGAATCAGGTTATGAAAAGGACTTTTAAAGGGTATTTGCTAGTTGCACAAAACTAGTTCACCATTTGCACATAGACCAAAGTCTAGCTCAGATAAAAGACAATGGATTCTTTATCTGAAATGCAACAACATCGCAGATAAATAAAAACCCCCAGCACCCTGTTTGTCTTCATTTAATATCACCGAATTGAGGGATCTTAGACCTATATCCTAAAAAAGCACCATACATAAAAAATATTTAAACTTAAGAAATTAATTTAACTGACTTCACTTTCAAGCCCACGAAACCAGACAATATGTCTCTTCCTTCCTGTCTCTGGGAAAAATACAAAATGCAAGATATCAGCACGAAAAAGGTGACAGAGTGCAAAATCTGTGGCTGTATGAATGGGCCAGAAGAGCAGAACAAAAGAGGAAATGTTTGTCCCCGAGCTAAACTCCAACTCAGCTGTAACTGAAACCTTCTAAATGTTTCCCCACAGAAAGAAATTACTATGAGGGGCTTTGTTTTAGTTTACCATGCTAGTATTTTAAGATTGAAGTAAATGGGGATCTCTTACCTTCGTCAACCAGTGACTCCATGGATTCATTCACCCGGCTGATTTTATGTAAGGAGTCTGTTGACTGTGACAGGAATTTCCAAGTGTGTATTAAGCTGTCATCGTTCCCAACTCTGCAGAAAAACAGAACACAGAATATTGTTTATGACATAAAAACCCAGCCAAATGTACTTTCAAATACACAGAAGAAATGCATTTTAAATATGAATTGAAAAGCAAAGCAAGCGTTGCATGGTCATGTACAGAAATGCACTTCTATTAGTTGTTTTCTAACAACTGCCCATAGGGGCTCAACAAGCTGTAAGATCTACAGTTCTGAGTGATAGTGCTAATCTATAAAGAGTCACACCTGAGATTTTATCATTTAGATAACTCTTTTTCATTATTTTCCATTTTACAGTCATTTCTCATCCTCATTGTCCTTGCTGCAAGCAGTGCAAAAATGCAACGCAAAAGGCTACCCAAGAGTCTTTATCGCCTTCTGATCTGAGAAAGATCAGAAAAATGGACTGAAATAAATTTCACCATGTACAGCCAGGGCCTACAAACTGTCCAGAACACACCAGTCCACGCTGTTCCCTGTGTGTAGAAGTGCTCAATATGCAGGTAGCGTAGGAACCATAAATTAGATTTTCTTCTGTGATCTTTTGTAATTAATTATGTACAATGCAGTCCTAAACCACCATGAAGACTGCAGCTCTGTGCCTCCCCCCTATCATTATGGACACAAAAGTTACTGCTATACCCGAACTGCAAATGCGTGCTTGCCCAGTACGCAGCCCAAGGCAAGGGAATTTTCTCCTGGAATGGAGGAATGGAGCCCAGAGCATCTCTGGGAAGTGGCCTTGAATATAACCAGGCCAATGCAGATGCCTCTGAACTCATGCCATGACTAAACTAACCCAGACAATCTGATTGTGCAGAAGACAACTGACGGTATCATATGTAATATGGGTATTTCTGGTTTTGTGATCCTCTTTTGTATCTTTAACACAAATCATAGTACACACATTTATATTTAATGAGATCTGAATTTCTTTATGCTCACAGCGTCAGATAATACACACATAAGTCACGCGTGCGGGGAGAAACCTTACCCTGCGATGTTCTGTATTGAGACGCTTTTCGAAAGTGCTGTAGTCTGTTGTGATCTCCTGTTATTGAATATTGAGGTTACGGTGTTTTCATCAGGAGCAAGTATTGCAGAGCGAGGGCGCTCCTTCGGTTGTGAGCCTGGAAGGGCAGCGTCAGAGA
The DNA here is from genome assembly GCA_008658365.1 of Alca torda. Lineage (NCBI taxonomy): Eukaryota > Metazoa > Chordata > Aves > Charadriiformes > Alcidae > Alca > Alca torda. The sequence goes on from CM018083.1 coordinate 35,839,837, forward strand.
AAAGTCAGTTCATGCAACTCCGCTGCTAACTGTGGTGATGAAGACTTACAGAAACCAGGCCCTAAAATTCACTTCCTTTTCTTTCTCGAGTTGTCAGCTGGCAATCTCAGCCGTTAGAAACAGCCGCACGAAGGAGAGAACATTGACCCCGGTGCAGAACTGACTGTACTGCACTACGCTTAAAAGATCTAGGTGGGATCTGCAAGTCCAGAAACACACTTGGAAAACTGAATTTAATTTGATTTGATAAATAATCATGTGTAGCAATCTACTATGTTGCTTTTTAATTTCCCTGGGCCTATAATTGTATACATCTTCCTGCTTCTAGTCAAACTTCTAGAGATAGGTTTCTCTATCAGTACGTACCACAGAGAAATGCTAATCCTTATCTCATTATACTATCACATACCTTTAACTAATCTTTTCATGTTAAGTCCAGATTTTACCATCCTTCTTGCTTTTTGGAACCATGTCTCTGAATTTCGTGATAAATACCACAGTGAGTAAGCACATCTGTATCATACAGTGTGGTTCCATATAGTGATCTCCAGGTTACCACTAAATAAGCTTATCAAATTCATGGCACTACAAAACCCACAGGGGCTATTTTGCTCCAATTCTTTGCCCTCGGTCCCAGAGGGTAGCTCTGCAGTGCAGTGTATATATCAGCGCAGCCAGGAAACGTTTGTCAGTATTGCTCCGATTCAAAATTAAACTTTCTGTTTTCACTACCTCAAAGCATAAGGCTATTTAATTAAAAAAAAAAAAAAAAAAGTATTTTGAACAAGCATCCTCTCCGTTTGTAATCTTGACAATTTCTGTTAATATAATATTCATAGGTGGGATTCTTTCCAACATCAAACACACGTGAACATAGGCTGCGTCTTCCAGATTTTGTGGGCTCATCAGCTGTAGGCCTTCAGCAAGCTACAGCAGGCAAGTAGTTGAAGTCTGAAATGACTTTCCATTTGCTTAAAGTTACATGGACACTGCAGAAGTGGATGAACTCTGTGCAACTTCAGTACAACTTCTAAAACCCCAAACTTTGCTTATCGTGCACAGAAGGCGCTCTCATCCCTGCCGTGATAAATGCTCATCTTTCATAATATCAAATATTAGTTGTCAGAACACTCAAGAACAGCAGATACAGACTATCACCAAAGCAGAAGGAAAGGAAGTTTTCTTACTTTTGTTTCTCATGGTTACTGTGGGTAATGAAGAGGTATCATGTGCCTGCAGCATCCCTCTCTGTGGCTGAAAGAAAAATGAAATTCACTGTAATTTCATCCTCCCTTATCCCATCAGGCTGTGCCACGTAACTAAAATAAGAAAAGCTACGTTTCTTCCTGAATCCTCTCAGAACAGATCACTTCTTGGCTGTATTTGTATTTTTTATATATATATATACACACACACGCACGCACCCTCTCCCTCCAGTTACCATCAATGAAATGGGCAAAATAATCGATGGAGAAATGTGCAGCAAATAGTAAAATGAGAAAAGTTCTGACAATACTGAGGAGAACTGAAAATCGTAATGGTATCAACATTAACTATCTTGGAGAACCATACTGCAGAAGAGCTTCCTCACGTTTTGGACAAGCACGAATTCTGTGCATTCCTCATATAAACAACATACATAATTAATAGTTTTCATTACACATCACATACAGATGATGCTGCATTACAAGATGCAGCATATGAGAACTAAGAGATAGGGCATTTAAGGGTGTTGGATGCCCCTGAATTTTGCCAGTGAAGTGTTTTTTTTGTTGTGGACTTTTTTTTTTTTGTAATCGAAGCATAGGACAGACCGTCTCACCGTAAGTTCCCTGTGTACTGCCAGGAGCAGCGCAGGGAATTTGCTCCAAACAAACACCCTCTCGCGCTAACTTGGAGCATTCACAGAGCCAACTACTGTATTAACATGTGGCTCTGGGGAATTTCAGGACAGTCCAGAGAAATTATTCACTATAGCACAGGGGATGAAGTTCTTTCCAACAAGGTGGAAAATTTGGGACGTGCTGTTATATAGCTGCATGCTAAATTGTTAATTTTTTTTTGTTTATTCAGGAGAGTAGATGAAATCTCTTACCTTCATTTTGACCTTTGCACAAGAAGCAAAACTCTCCTTACAGCCTTTGTGAACAATTGCATTGCAGTCTGTCAAAAGTAAAAGAAAAACAACCAACAACTAATTAAACAAAAAAGCCCAGAAAACATGTCAGTTTGTGCCGATTATAATCTGAACTATCATCTTGCACAACTGAGAATTACAACTTTCAGGCATCACTGTGGTTTACATGAGTAGCTACAGATACTGAGAGACAGGCTGCTTTCCTGGATAATTAGCCCTTTGTTTGTTAACAAGATTTCCTCATGGAATTTAACAGGAAATTCTGCTTAAAAATCAATGCAAGGTTAAGTTGCCAGGGTCCTAATTGGTCTTAAATTAAAAAAAGAAAACAGATGGAGATATTCCTCTGAAAGAAAAGCAAGGTGGAAAGCAGAAGCAGGAGACAGAAACAGAAACCAACTGTAGGGCCAATATTTTCTCTGAAAACACAAATACTGTTCTTACCAAGACAAGGATTATGGGATCCAAAAGACAGGAAAAGGACAGGAAAATTCATTTACATAAACTCAGGATATATCATAGCCAAGCTCTGCAGTACAAGAACCAAGTGCTACTGTGCTACAGGATTATCAGAATAAGTCAGGTGATTGTGGCCGTGAGGTTGGGAGTTCCTGATAAAACCAGACTGAAGCCCCTGTTTTGGTCCGAAACCACACCATTCACCAATGCAAAGAGCATCATGCTTTACCACCACCCTTTGCTGCATATATGCCAGAGCAAAAGCTGCATATCTTTTCTGGGATACCCTGCATCTGCCAGCAGATTTCTGGGAAACTTTTTCACAGATGATTAAAATTGTTTTGTTTTTCGTGATAATTGATAATTGCGTTTGGAGTATTAACTCTTCTGAGAGATGAAAGATGCCCTCAGATGAGATTCAGGAGCTTAGAGGAAACCTGTTATTTCCACTCATTCATTAAAACACGTATTAATACAGATCATTAATTATATTTTAAGTGTACATTAAACTGTAAGCATACAGTTCTGAATTACTTCTAGAAGAAATACGAAAGGAAAAAGTTCCGCTCCCAGAATGACAAATATGGTCACATTCCTAAAATTTCTTACATTTGGGCCTACTTAATAAAAGCCAGTAATTCTTCTGATATTTTGAGAGAGGTAAGGTAAGGCCACAGGGCGTTGCTATTCTGTTGATGTCCCACAATTTCCTGTGCAAGACAGAAGAAAGAAACCTGCACGTTCTTGCAAAAAACCCACAAGCAGTATCATTTTTCAGATCAAACAAGGAAGAGGGATGGAACCTTCTTCTGGTGCATGAAAAGAGGCAGCAAGACAATTCAGAACCAATAAATTCACACTCAAGCCTTGAAAGCCTGAAGGCAGCTCTTTAGTACGTACCATCTAGCAACAGAGCATTTTGATTTTTTAGATTGAAAAAACTGGTTTCAGGGACTTTGTTCCTCCAATTCAACTCTTCAGCAGGCAAGAAGTGCCTCCAGCTCCTCTGTATCACTAATATTAATAACTAAAACCCAAAAAAGCTTCTTTTCTGCATCATTGAGCATAAAAAAAAATAAAAAAGAAGACCAGGCAGAGAGCTATTAAAAATTAGTTTTTTTTGTTTGCCCATTTGTTTTAGAGCATGCTAAATCTTTCAGCATTGACTAGCTGTTTCAGGAACTGGGAGCATCACTGAAAAGTTCAGACATTGATTTAACGTGATCCAGCGCTCCAAAAGGCATGAAGAAAAAGTCATCCATAGGGGAGACAGAGCAGTGATGTTAGGAGTAAAGCACTGGCACTTCTGTAGGAAAAAAGTAGTTTACAACAGCAGAGGAACAACAGAGCTTCTGCTGCTGGTTATCCGTCATTTCCAAAGTATTTGATGGCTAATTTTAAGATGCGATGGGAGAAAGAACCACTCTCAAATGTGAGCTTACAACCTGGGCCCTGACGCAACTTTCCCTGTGGCCAATGCAGAAAACTTACAACAATTTTCTGTTGTACCTTGAAAAATAAGGAAAGAACATCTATGCTAAAACATACGGCATTGTCAGATTATTTTAACTGATTAGGATATAGAGAGTTAAATTGGGACATATTTGATTTTCTAAGTAGCTTCAGAAGCTGTTAAGAAAGCGGAGTGGGGAAAGGGAGAGGATGCATTTGAGAGCTTGTAATTGTTAATGTTTTCCATTTCCCATCAGGCTGACACAGAGCGTGTCTCATGCAAACAATCTCTTCTCTTCCAGGAAATTCAAAACTGCCATTCGGGATTCAGCTGGCTGCTCCTTCCCTTGCTCAATGGAGCCGTTTCATACGCTGCTCAGAAGGAACAGCCAGAGACAGAGCCTCCTGCTCCAGCCTGGGAGCAATTCCCATACACGCTTCGACTCATCTCTAGGCTAGCGGAGTAAAAAATATTACTAACAGGGAGGAGCGGAGAGCCCTGAGCTGCAGTGGGGAAAAAGACGTTTTTGTCTGCATATCTGTAGCTTTGGGTCAATGTGTAAAACCAGACAGCACTCTGGTCTCGACCACACAAACGCTGCTGACCTTATCGAGCTACAGACATGAGAAACTACCTGATAAGAAAAGAGAACAAAAGCGCCAGTCTCGTAGAAACCCTTGGCTGTGGTTCCTGCACTGCCTGCGTTGCAATGCACGTACTTCACATGCACACAGGTAGTTGTCATTTGACCTGTGATGCGATTTCATGTATAAACGGAGAAGAGGGTTAGTAGTTTCTTTTTGTATCACACTGTTCTCACTGAGGGCTCATCGAAGCAGTACTTCAGAGAACTAATACGCTACAGATGGGTGGGACATTTTTCTCCCCATTGGAAATAAAAACCATGATCCAAGCCAGCTTTTCCTTGTCCTCCGTCCATCTTAACAAAGCACCTCAGCCCCAAGCCATAACATCCAGCTGAAATAACCAAAGTCCTCCACCTGACTGATATATCCTAACAAACTGGGGCAGAAAAGCCCGTGGGATGCTGCACTGTCTGAGCACAGGTTAGGAAGGAGGTTGCAGGACACCTCCTTGCAGCCACGACTCATTTCAGTCCAACTTCCATAAGGCAACATGCTGCTCCATGAATCACTGTCTCCAAAGTCTCCCTCCCACCCCACATCCTTAAGCAAGAGGAAAATAAAGCATAAGGTTCACATTTCCCACGTCAGATTTAATGAAAAACAAAATGAAAGGGGGGGGAAAACCCCTGACTTACTTGCACAGTAGTACGAATCCTTATTGAAAGGTTTCATACAGTGGTAACAGGTTGCTTGGGCTACAACAGAGGTTGCAGTGAAGAGATGTCCGTTTAACAGCTTCTTATCTTTTTCCTTCTCCTTGGAATCTTTGTCCTTCTCTTTAGTCTTCTCTTTATCTTTCTCTTTTTCCTGCCGAGAGAAAATGAACAAATGCCTTGTAACTTTGCAGAGGTCTGTTCTCTAGTTACAAATTCTTCAGTGTTTGCCTTTGGCACTATGACGATATCGATCGGTGCACACCTTAACAATAGTCATGTATCCGTGCAGCTCTCGGTTAAAAATCATCAGTTTACAGCCCCCATGGACGTGGATTAACATACAACCAACTCGCAGAGCCTTCTGCACGGATATCTCACCAGTGGAGACGAAATTGAGTCTGTTCTGAAGGCAAATATTTCCTCCCACCTTTGTTTTATATTTGCTTGGTTTAACGACTTACCCCTTCTTCTGGGCTCTCATCAATCTCTTCATCACTTTCAATGAATTATATCACATAAAAACACCATGAGTAATGTGGATCAAACTTTCAACACAGTTAATTTTTAGGGACAACCCATAAGATTCTTGCTTTGCAACTGCATTTTTAATGGAGAACACGAGCTCAAGCTCTTCCTCAGTGCCTGTACAGCATCACTGCCAGAGTAATTCCACCTCCGTTTTCCTTCTGACTAGCAACTTTTTCAACAGTTTCATGCAACACCAAGTAACTATGCGCAGCATGTTGGTAAAATGCATCTTTCAAAAACTCTCGAAATATGGCATCACAGAAAGGCTGAGTAAAAACAGCAACACCATAAAAGATTATCTTGTCTTCCGGAAAACAACAGTTCAACCTCTGGGCTACTCGGCTTTGGAAATACGGCAAGCACAGCCAGCTTCTCCAACTTTTAGCATAGTTTTTGCTTACCTTTCTGTCACTACCTGAGATAGAAGATACTAAACACTAAAAATTTGAAATATTTTTCTCTGCAGCCTTTCGTGGATTTGGAATTCTCCCAAACAATTTTTAAAGGAAACTCCATAGAAAAACTCCAAATTTGAATTTCAGCGACTCCTTGTCTTTCTATGTACCACCCTACAAAATGTTTACCGTACAATTCAGCTCTAGATCTTTATTTTAACTATTACGGCAGATTTCATGGCATCTGAAAGAGAAGCTTAATCAGAAATTGGTAAAGGCTTCTTCTGTAAGCTTATCTTTGCATTTTGGTATTTATATGCCACGTGCCCTTTGCTAAATATTATCACAGCCTAAATACCAGAGAGCTGCAGAGCAGCCCACGTGAGCAACTGCCATGAAGTGGTTAAAAGAGGTATTGAGCTCTGCAGTCACTGGGAGGGAGACTTTTGAGCCTTTGGTGACACACTCAAACAATTAATAACTCAGCCTAAGGTCTCCTCTCTCCCAACACACCGAAGGGCAAAATGCCAGTGTCAAGAGTCTCTCCCTGCAAAGCCTCATAAACAGAAACTCTATTTACTGGCCCTAAATGCTGTTTTGTCCTGCAAATAAGCAAACCCAGGAGCACTACAGTATGGAATAATCCTGTCTGAAGCAGAAAACATGCCAGGAAGAGTCTGCTTTGTGGCACGTCTCCGCCTCCTTTAAGCCATCAGCTCAGATCACCACCCCACGTAAACCTCCCCAGTCCTGTTCTCCATCCGCTGACCTGCCCACCTTTAACCATGTCCCGTGGTCTTGAAACCACGGCAGGACTCAAGAACTAAAACTCTGCAGTTTAGTCCTAGGCCGATGGTACCAAGCTGATGTCTAGAGTTTTACTCCATTGCCAGGACTCGTGAAGCTCCAGGAGAAAAGATCAGCCCGTGCTCAAGGCAGACCTTGCAACTCTTATGCTTAAAATGCTGAATGGAGATTCACCGTCTTATGCTTTAAATGTACCTGATGTTTACTACAAATCCCAATAATTCTGGAGTCTGGAATAATACCCTGTCTTCATAAAATCACTGTAAAAAACATTTTAATTAAAGCGGAATGACCCCAGGAAAAACAGGAAACGGGTGCACCATCGTCAAGGAGGAAACGGCAAACTTACACGGGATGCCAGCTGTACCACTGAAATACAAGGTCTGAAAACGAGATTTTATTTTTACATTTTTTTTCTGCAACAGTTACTGGAAGGTGGTTTTGTTGGTTTTTGTTTTTAATAAAGGGATTATAAAAAACAAAACCATTTTCCTGCGCTACTGGAGCTGGCAGCGTGACCTGAAGCACAGCTTCACGACCGAACCTGCCCCGCCGAGCACAGACAGACAGGAGAGGTACCGCAACTCGGTCGTACGGCCCAAAGTAACAGACCTTGAGCTGCAGCAGTGGGTCCCGCTCCAAAATAACCACGAAGCTCTTACCTCCCAATGCTTAAGTCCTACCAGCTTCACTGTTATTTGAGGTACTTCGGCAAATTTATTCCATTTTATCGACATCTTTCCCCCGGGGGCAGGAGAACTGCTCCCCACCAGCATTAGCCCATCATGAAGGCCAAGAGGTGCCAGCACGGCCGGCTGGGGAGGACGGCAGTCAGAGATGAGTTGAGTAAAAGAGGGAGGGCGGGACGATTGCTGCTAACTTCCTTGAAGATGATTTTAGCTACTTTGCTGATGCTTTCATCTTGCCCTACCCTAGCTTCCACTGCTAAAAAAAAATAATTGAAAAAAAAAAATACGGGCAGGACAGGATGGGATTAATATTTTAGAAGTCACAAGTCAATAGGAGACCACCCATTTAAAAGGCGATAAAAAAAAGGTGGTAAATCAAACCCTCTGTGAAGTTTGGGATACAGAAAAATTGAATTTTAACATACCTCAGTGTGGCTATGTAGTACTTCAGTAAACAAAGTGCTGCCGAAGATTTCCCAGACAGAAAGGTTCCGTGTGTTTGTGCTCCTCCTGCTCTACAGGGCACAAATAGTGCCTGTCTCCTAGTCCTTTCAAACACAACTCTTACTATATACACCGAAATGCTGTTGGTGGTATAGCACTGCCTAATAACTGCGCAAGTCAAGGAAAAAGAGAAATTACTCATGCTAATTATTTTGTCGTCATTTCCCAGAAACTCTCTACCAAAACGAAGAAAATGAGGTGGGTTTTCTTCTAATGGAGAGAGACATAACATGCTTTAGACTTCACAAACGTGAATCAGTGCACGCTACTGATTTCAACAGATTCGCTGACTAATCCCTGAAGAGCACAAAGTATATGCCAGACATGGGTAAAGTCACAAACTTCTATCAGTATCTCCCTACAGTTAGTACTCCAAATACCTTTTTTATTTTTAGGTTTTTTTTACAAAACCGTTTACACCATTTTCAAAAAGAGCCGTTGCCATTAGTAGGCTCAGATGTGCTTTATTTTACAGTTCATTTTAGAAAACGGTGCATTTCTGAAGGTTTGGAGAGAAGTAAAAACCTAGTTTGAAAGAATTTGAAGCCTCTCTGCCTCCTGACAGCCCAGACAGCAGCAGAAACCAACTCTTCCTGTCCAACTTCCTCTTTCAAGGTTTGTTGTTTTTCTTTTTAACTCTTACAGGTTTTCATTGGCCATAATGGTTCTGAGAAATCAGTGTTCCCAAGAATTTTTAGGCCAAATTATTTAAATGTGCAGCTGAAGCCCTGAAAAATGTATGTAATGCAAACATCCTACCGCAAGCAGAGAAGAAACTGTAATTTGGATGGTATTACAGCTTTTTAGTTAGTAAAAATATCAGAACTGATTCGAGCTGCAATTTTTGTAAGGTATATTATTGTTGGGATTTTTGGGGAGCAGTTCTTTAGCAACGGTTTCAGACACAATCATGAAGTTAGTGAAATCAGACTGCACCTATTTAACAAAGGCAGAGCAAATAGCTCAAAGCACTTCTGTTGTATTTTCTTACCTGTCCCAAGCAGATCTCTTCTATACATATATATACACACACATACATATCTCAGTTCTTGCTTTAGAGATTATACACCCAAAGTGCAAGAACCAGTTAACATATTTCCAGTCTCGTTCATAGGCTCTGCAACATGCTCCACAACTTCTCGCTAGTGGTTTGCACAGAGGTTTCTATGTAAACAGATAATTTGTTTTGACACTATGCTTTGCAGCAGGGAAGAGAATTGTCTTAAAGCTGCCCAGCAGCAGCCCTGAGCTGCTGGTACCTGCCGCTTGCGCCTTTAAAGGCAGATCCACAAAGAGGAACTGTGCTTTCGGATGACTGATCTCACTACAGCTGGTACCGCATTGCAAAGGTGATGCAATCTTCCAAAAACGTGTCTCAAAATGTGTGTTGGACTACGAGAGCACTCAAACCCAGCTAATGTTAGAGGACCGCTCAGGCTGAAACATCAAGTGCTTATGTTGGGAAAGGCTAAAATCAAGTTAGCCTGTGCAGATGAAACATGACTCCTCCCATACATGTATGATTCAGGCCAGCCTTATTCTGCAACAGGCACGAAGCTCGTTATGTCAATTTTGTTTCCTGTTTGCCATTCAGACGCTCATCAAAATACATAATTATGTGTCTCGGGGGCTCTCCAGTAGTATTTACCAACGTATTCACTACACATCACCTAACTACATAATACACATTGCCCACTGTGAGGCAACGTGCTCTTAGCTTCTGTCAGACACGATAAACCAAGGTAAGATTTAAGTAAAAAAATCCAACCAAGCCAAAAAAAGCCTCAAATATATATTAATCTTGAGGGGACAAGCTAAGGCAACAACAGCCCATTTGTGTGAAGTATTTAGCATTAATGTAATTATTTCTGCAACCAATGCTGTTTCCAGCAAATTCAGCTGCGCTGAGCAGCGCTTAACCTTCATCAAATTAAATCCCAGGGTTTCAAGGACGGAAAAAAGGGGAAAATATAAATATCTAAGATCACGGTTTGAGCAACTTCTCCTGCAGTGCACAAGAACTTTGTGGCAAAGATAAAAATAAAAGGGAAACACAATACAGCCTTCAGCAGCCAGTCCCTTCTTACAGCTCCTGTTCTCATTTTATTAAACACCTCTCAGATTTTGTAAAAATTAGACCCATCAATCACTGCAAAGCCATAACTCATGCCGGAACCCAATCTATTCTTTGTAATAAATGAAGTTTCATTCTGTGGGGAAAACAGGCAAAAACATCACACAGAAAAACTCACCTCAGACGCATTTCAATTTTGGGGTACGAAAATTTGCTGTGTAGCTATTCCCTATTACCCCACAGACAATCCTCCCCTCGCAAAAGGAGGAAAGGAAGAAAACAGAGAAGAAAGTCAGGAAAAGACATAAATACCCCCTATGGAAACACAATGGAATATAGAATTCATCTCTGCTACCTATGGGTATTTCATGGTTGTATAAATCACAAAAAGCACTTACTTTGCTCTTCTTGCTGCTGGACATTTTATTCCTGAGGTAGCTGAAGGTGCGACTGACTTTTGTTACACTTTTACCAGTGGGGACACTGCTGTTCTCTTCAGATATGCTAAAATAAAAAAAGAAAGAGGTTGCTGTTATTATTTTTTTCCCCCCAAAGCATCTATTAAATGGATAAATTTTTAAAGGACAAATGCATTTATTATTCAATAGAGCCATGGCTTGTTCTATGGTGTTCTACCAGAGAAGGCAAAGGGAAGAAAAAATGCCAATCCAGAAGTCTGTCGTATGTTTCAAAGAATCCTTCTATCTGTTGTTAAGCAATCTGCATTCTCCATCCATGCCATAGCACCCTCTGCTGCTCCCGTGGCCACATAACCTCTAACCAGCTCGCAGCATCTGCCCATTTACATAGTCAGTACTGCAGATACACAGTCAGTCTTGGCATTTAAACATCGATATTTCAGACAGAAAGGGACAGACACGCACACATCCTTTAAAGAGAGATCTCCTTCCAGAGAAAGGCATATAATGAACTCTGAAAAGACAGTGACTGTCCTTAACAGAACCACACTGTCTGCAAAGCCTCTCCTGAGAAATGAGAATACCAAGTAATAAAAAGCAACTGTTATTTGTATTAATTTAGGCATTTCTGGGACACCAGATATTTTCTACCAGTCTTTACATGCACAAGCTTATGACTTCTTCAGCTTCTATATAAGAAAAAGAAATTACAGAGGAAACTATTACTGCATTAAAGAAAAGGACACAGTCTGTCAATAGGAAGTACAGCACAAACCAAAAGCTGAATGACAGAAAGACAAAGGAAATCCATAGGAGGAGAAACCAGCAGTGAGCAGAGGTGAAGAGCCTCCCAGCCATGAAATAAAGCCAAAGCCATCCGAGTGACAGAGACCAGACACCCAGCACCTTCAGTACCACAAACGTCCTTCCTCCAGGGAAGAGCTTTTAAAGCCAGCACCCACCAGAAAGATTATCTCCTCTCTACAGCTTGTAAGGATGAAAAGTAACGTAAAAAACCATGATCGTTTTGGCCTTTGTTATAGAAATATAGACAGAATTAACCAAAGAGAGGAACAACTACTTTGGTGTAAATTATAACTTAGGGTAAACTGATACTGTTCGGTAATAAAGCTCTGATATGTTATTATCTGTGAATAAACACAAAGCCTTGTTAGAGATAAGACCTAGAACAGACTTTTATATTCTATGATCTAAAATATTCTTCAGCCTTTAGACATACAGGACTGATTTTCACAAGCCTGACAACTTGTGATCTCAGCTGAAGTGCATTGGTGCCAGGAAAGCTTTTGGGTGTCCAAGCCAGAGCCCCCTGAAGAAGTCCCACCAGAAGAGATGTGGTACCCTCAGAATACTGTACCTCTGAACCGAGGAACCTGTGGGGCCGCCAAACGCCTGCGTACCTGAAAAAGATTGGAGGGGTGACATGTTAGACTGCAATCTTAGCCCACTGATTTTAAAAACATAGCTTGCATATTTGGATGGTTCAAGAGGAAGGGGAAATGTTTTCCAGAAGTGAGTGTTTAGAATAGATTTCATGTGCTCAGGGTAAAGCCTGTTCCCTGCATCCTTAGGTGCACTCAAATTAGATGCTGAGGTGAAAACCTGCTTAGTATTTTTAGTGATCTTCACTATTAAGCAAAGGATGTGCATCTGTTAAATTTGCTGGTAAATCAGGGTATCTGAATCAGAACTGCCAATTCAATGACAATAGGTATAAATGAGAATCATTCTGCCACAAAGCGTTTATTTATACATCACTAGAAAGAATCTATTGTACAACACATCCGGGTTTCATGTAGAAAACTTTTCTGCTTGATAAAATTATAGTTCATTTTCCCATCAAAATCCTGAAGCACTTCATAAAGAGTATGGGAAACAAGGGGAGCCTTATTCTGTTTTCCACGAAACATTACCAGCCTAGGGCTTAGTCACATAGCAGTATGCTTGAGGAAAGTCTGATTTTTGACATGAAGCTGAAGCCTTGCCAATGACAAATTCTCTTTATACCACAAGAAACCTGCTTGCACAATGCGTTTGGAGCAGATGAGGTAGCTGATAACATTTACCAGAACCATCGAAGAACACTGAAAAATCAGGATGACCTGATCCAGAGGAGAGAGGGCTCTCTCCAGAGCAACTGGGCTTGCCAGGATTCCACAGACCCCTCACTACAAGCACTGTTTAAAGTCCTATCTGAAGTTCAAGAAGCAGCATGACTGATCATCTTATTAGGCTTCTGCATATACACTGTAAGAAAAACAGCACTTTGGCTTCAAATTCTGTTAACATATTAATGCTATGGGTGAACGCAAAAGAGCCACTTGACATCAGAGGCAAAGATGGTCCTCTGTCCAAAAGCAGTAAGTGCATTAGGAAAAACTGTGCATAGGATGTTATGCCTTATTAATCTAAAATACACATTTTCCTAACCGCCGATTCAAGTGTCAGCACAGCCTGAGACAGAAATACCACTTCATATTGAGAAACTAAAAAACAGGCATACCCCACTACCTAATCCCTGCTTGGAGATCCCTGTTAATATCTTCTTGCAAAATCTTTCATCTAATTAATGATCTATTCCAAATACATCCAAGTTACTGATACTGTAACATATATCAAATGAAGTCTACTATTCAATTTCCTGACTGTGCTGGGTTTTTGCACAATCTCTATTACCTAAGTGCCTAGATTTCGCAAGTAATTTACGGACTCCCAACTCCCTGGTTAACACTCCAGTGACTCTGGTTCATGTTTCAGCTCTACTTTGCTTTTAAAATGGGTTAAGCCTCCTTAGTCTTTCCTTTTTTTCTAATACATTCATCAGTTTGATTGGATTTAAGTATTTTCACAAGCCTTTTGTTTCTTTGCAGCTAACATAAGAAATATGAACGAATGCTGAATCAAGAGATGTAATAATTTGATATTTGTGACTTTTTCAACACCTTGAGAAAGTACATTGCATGGGAACTTGAATTATGTACTATTTAACTTTTACTGCAATAGTGTTTTATCTTTAAAATAGGGGATTCTTGACACTGGCAGGCAAAATGGATCCAGACAAAAATCAAGGTGAAAACCTGTTTATGATTTCATATTTTAGTTTACAATATAACATTGTATGGTCAACATTCTGCGGCAAGCTATAAAGCCCAAGAAGATGAGCATAGAACAGCACCCATTTTCTCACCTTCAGGGCTTTCTTTTGGGTAGAGGGAAGCAAATAAGGTGTATTTCCACAATTTTTGTGTTTGCTATCATGACCAGGTTCAAAACTGAAATGCAAAAACTGATTTCACAGCCCGCAGAAGAAGTTAGTTCTGCTCAAAGGCCAGGACTGCTATCTATGTCCAATGAATCTGGGCTAGCAGCCAAATTTTGGTCTATCTACTTAACCGAACACCCTTTAAGCATCACCCACCTAAATTATTTCCTATGCCAGCTGGACTTGAAATAATTCACCAAGGTCCATTATGCAGGAACCAGCAACTGGACTAGGATATTGCAAACAAAAGAAACCAGCTCGCAACTCCTTAATGCTGACAGTAACTAAACTTCTCTGGGTCAAGAAATCCAAAGGCTTCACGATAATTTTCTAAAATGCACAGACTGGCTTGTCCAGCCACCTGAAATCCACACCTTAAATGTAAAATATTTAAATATATCAATATAATATAAAAAAACCCTGCAACTAATTCTCCATACTCTAGAGAAAAAGAGGCATGGAGATGTTGAGGAATGGTAACTGAAACGCAAGTGCTATCTCAATGCTAACACATCCAGCCTCTCTTGAGAAATGAACCCTGAAGAAGATGGGAAAAAACAATACTGGGAAATAAACAAACTGCTCTGGGATCACTACATGAAAAATGCCCATTGCCAAAGCGGTCTTATGAATAGCTGTGGCTAAACTAACCTTTATATAAAGTCACCACAGTACCCTCAAATATGAGGGAATAAAACACATGTAAAGAAAGCAGCATTTTTGTCTGAGACAATATCTGACATTACTTTAAATGCTCATCGGTAACAGCAGCACTGTTGATGGAGGGAAAACAATACTGGCTAACAGAAATACCCCCCAAAATTGCTATATCCTAGCCTTACTATTAGGAATTACTTAACTGGTTGGATGCTTTAAATGAAAAAAAAAAAAAAAAATTAAAAAACAAACAAACAAAAAACACAACCAAAAAACCCAACTGAAAAATCAAATCCACCATGAACTTTAGCTAAGAATATTTTTTACCGTGGGAGCATAACATCAACGCAGAGCGGCATGTTTGCAGCTCAGTTTGTGGGGACCGTGAATTGTGAGTTTTGTTAAAGGCAGATGAGTAGGACAGAGAAAAGGGGAAGGAGGAAGGAGCTTAAATGTGGAAGTGGGCAGTATCACACCTGGGCAAAGCCCAGGACTTTCTTGTAGGAAGGGTCAAACCCACAGTGAAGACTGGGAACGGAAAGAGGAGAATTTAGATACAACATGGATGGTGTGGAGATTTTTTAAATTCAAGAAGCAACCAAAATCCGTTGGATTGGAAAGCAATTTCCCCCATCCCAGTGTGAACACAAGGGATGTGGGCTAGTTTCCCTGCAAATCTTTGATTTGAACCAACCAATGCAGCTGCTCTGAATTTTCTCTTTAGCTAGAGAATTATCTGTTCTGGTTTATTTCAACAGTGTAATAAAACATGCTTAAGAAATAGGAAGCATTTTCAATTATCTTTGATAAGCCTATTTAAAAAAAAACCAAGAGGAGTCTAAATTACTTTAATTCAATCTACTGCCTTAGTTGAGTTTCTTTTAGCAATGGAGATTGCAGGAGGAAAAAAAGGCGACCATGTAACACTCGCCTGTTTCCCAAAAAACCTATTCTGAATATAATATCAGGTCCTAGATATCAACACCTTGACCATGTAAGGTGTTTGTCTGCAGTGCATGCTTTTTGCTCAGTAGGGAAACTGCGAAGTTGTAACCAAGATTTTCAGAATTTTATATCAGGGCTTCTCTCCTCTTCTCCTGCTTCCACTGAGCAATGTACTCATTCTCACCTAGGGAGGGCAAGGATCTATCTCTTCTGTTAACTCCATGCACTGCAACAATCTCAAGACAAGTATTTTGGTTTTAATAAAATGGACTACATTGCTGGTCAGAGTGGCCGATGATGTTATTTGCACACGGATACAGACCAAGACTAACCAGATGAGATGTGATGGTGCTGATGGACCATCTTGTAGGTTATAATCCTTTTGGGTTATAATCCTTTTATTCTGCCAGTACTTGGTATTCAGATACAGGACTAAGAAAATGCTGATAGACATCATGCAATGGAAAAGTTGGTTCAATGTTTGCAAGGTGAAACTTCAAGGTCTAAGGCAGAAAACCAGATTTCCCTTTGTTTCCACCCATAATGGCTGCAATGCACAGAAAACGATTACTTACTATCCAACTCCTCCTCCTCATCACTGGAAGAAGAGCCAATAGAAAAGAGAGTTTTAGACTTAGGAATGAGTGGAGAGATGCTGAAGGAGAAGGAGATCCGTCTCGATGGTCGAGTCCGGCCCTGGGCTGAGAAGTGGGTTAACAGCAGACATTAGAGCATGCTTGAAAATGCATTTAATAATAAAAAGGAGAGGAAAGTGGCCAAAGCAAACTAAACCCAAAGCAAAGGAAATGTCTGCAAAGCAGCTGGCTTCAGAAAAGGCACAAGAAACAAAGACTGAGAACATGCAAATTCCAGAGAATGCCGGTTTCAGAGGATGCAGGTCTCACTGCATGCATAAGTCAAGGTTCAAGGCTTTCTCATCTTTGCTGTCATCTTTTTAAAGGAACTCTTAATGAAGACTTACAGGTGGAACAGTTATTTTCCCAAACAGAATACCAAAAATTTAGTGGATTTCTGGACAAAGGGCATCTGATCCACTGAAATAACTGCCAGGGAATCAAACTAGAACAAGATATTTGTCTAATGGTGCTTTTTGCAGTTAAATGACACCAAAGCTGCTGGGTATAGCGACGATACTTTATCTGAAGTGTTAACTTTATTCACCTAGGGAGGTTCTTGCTACTTCTACCTCTAAAAAAACCCAACACCATTTTGGTAATGTTATGCCCTTAAAAGCTTCCAGCTTTAAAATGGAGAGACCTAAATTTCCTTTCTTTTCTTCTCCAAAATAAAACAGAAAAAAAAAAAAAAAGCATCTCTTCTCCTGCCTTCTTCTAAAACTCACAGTCCTTATTACAAAGAAACTGCCTAAACATGAGAAAAACCCCTTTGCGCCCTCTCCTGTCCTTGCCTGGAAGAAGTCTACCAAACACAGTGCCAAACTCAGCAATCATTCTTTGACATCAAATGCCCCATTATCAGCAGGATAATGACAACAAGTTCAATCATCTTTTCTCAGACATGTTACTGCTCTGCCTTCTGCTTATTTCAATTTGTGAAGTTATATTTATCTTCCAGTACTATGCACTTTTCCAGGAATTCCTGCTATTTGTTCATGCCCTCATCTACAAACTTTGCAAATTAAAAGGGTTTCCTGTAATTCCTGTTTAAAAATAATTTATTTTTAAGAGCAGCTCTTGCATAGCAGCAGCTTTGCAACAATTCTTTATAAGTACAATCTTCTCCGAAAAGAGATGTAGGAGCCAGCTAGCCACTCTGAACTGAAATTGCTACACAGCCTCTTACGGAGATGCCCAAAGGCTGTATGTCCCAAACCTTCTCATCATACAACCACAGGTAGAGACGTTTGAGCTGCGACCTGACCAATGTCAGGTTGCTGGATACCCATCGCTCACATCAGTGTGAGTCCTCAGGAAAGATGACTGGGACAGGGTGGGGGAAACTCTACCCCTGGACAGGTCTGATCTAAGGATCCTACACTAAACATCTACATTAAACATCTTCAGCACATATTTTAAGTCATTTCATGGCATGGATAAATCAATCTGCTTGCACAATACGGAAAAGAGGCTAAAGACTTCATCAGCATTAAACTTCCAAGAGAAAGAAGTAGCAATTACTGCTCTCTTTGAATAGAACATGTCCTTTCAGCCACATACAAAGAGAATTTTTTGTATTCCTAATACCATACCCCATAACTGAACTCAGAATATAAAAATACTATCCAAGGAATATCCAATGCAATGCAAGCAATGCAAAGCAAACTCCCCTAAAATTTTCCTTCAGCCATTAGTCATAAATGCCAATTGCCTAGAGGCAATTTGACTAAATTATGCGTACACTTTTCCAACGTAAGCAGAACAACCCTAGAGGGACCCAATGAAAAGCATTTAAATGGAAGAATTCTTAGCAAGATCCATGCATTAATTTTGTTTAGACTGCCTTTCAAAGGAGTTCTAGTGTCCCAGACCTGAAGAACATGACTAGGCAACACTGCTTTCTTCTGTAGTCTACTGTCTATTTAGACTAAAAGTCAAGATGAACAATAATACTTTACTGTAAATAGAACCACCTCCTCCAGCACAGTTCAATTCAACTTCCATTTCAGTGGTTTTATTTATAGCAGTTCCTGGCTTTATAACAATGCTCCACACTGGAAATTTGCTATTCCAAAGCCCAAAGCAGTCTTCCGAGCACTCCAGCCAACAGCTCTTGTGACCTCCCTCTATAAAATGCTGAAGGATTAACAGTTGTGAATGGCCACAGCAGCTCTTGGAACATCTGAGACATCAGATGGAGTGTGGGTTAGAAACTCAGTCTCGGAAATTGCTCCTGCCTCAGTACATATGACAATAAATGGGAAAAATAAGAGAAAGCCCTCCATATGTTTATTCATTTGGATTTGGTTTTTGAAGCTTTTGTGCAGAACACGTTGCTTTCTTCCCATTCAGACACATTTGCAGGGATCAGACAATTTTTTTTTAAACACTTACCACAAAACTATGCAAGTATAATGAAGAATTAAACTTTTCCTAAAATTCACCTTCATGAAATCAAGGATTTATTCTTGCATAACTCTGCAGTATTCTGCTGTAATAAAATAAGTGTCAAACCTAGGTGATACAAGGGAGTTTATACACCAAGACCTTGTAAAAGGCACTAAGCTGCTTCACATGGACTTATGGTCACAACTCAAGTAACACTATTCCTCTTTCAAAGTGACTGAGGAAGAATGAAGTCATTTACTTAAGTTTCCAAAGTCAGGAAAGTGTCAGAGTTGGGAAGAGAATCCATGACCTAAATTTTCAAGGTGAGTAATCCTTTTGGATGCTCACATCAACTGCCTCAAATACATCGATTTTCAGAAACCACCTTCCTATAAAAGTGAGGCCCTTCTGAGGTGTTGCAAATTAAGTACTGAGAAAATAGATCTCACAGAAGTGTTAGTAATTTTAAACTTCAGTGTCCAAAACTCACAGACATTCGCCTGAAAGCAGACTAACCCTGCTATTTCTTCCACAGCCCCTCTGGAAAACTTACTGCACCTTCTCTTTTCCCTCTCTCTCAAGGAGACCAGTGTGGCTAGGCCGACTCTAGAAGAAGACGGGATAATCAAACCTGTCTACCACCGGCTCAGGCCTTGATGGCTTTTTTAACGTGGGTCATAAGAGAGAGAAGAGCAGGAAGGTGGCAAGTTGTCTGATTCCAAGATATAGGCACAAATCCTCCGCTGTTGTAACCCCCTGCCATGGGCCTCAGGGAAAGTCTCAAGGGAGGGAGTTGGAGATGAGCCTCAGCCATCCAGGCTCTCTCAGCCACCATGAGCATTTTTCTGGGAGCTAGCTGAGTTATTTATGGTGTTTGGTTAGCAACTGGATGCAATGCCAATAAGTTGGTTGCTTCAAAAAAAATAATGAAGGCCTTCAGCCCAAGGAGGAAAGAGGGTACGCCATTACACAGAGCAAGAGCCGGTCTCTTCACAGGACAGATCTGACAGGGTTTTGGTTACTGCTGCTGGGGGACACATACGTTAGGCCACATACTTATTAATCATGGAAGAATGATGGCAAAGAATTTAAAAACATCTCTTGTAAAGCATAATCTCTGTGAGCTTCCTCCAGCAAGCCTCCTACTTGAATAAAAAGCCTTCCTTAAAAGCACCTTTCCCTTGTTCAGCTTTGCAAGGAAGAAGCATGTTAATAAAGAGGAAAAGATCAGAGACCATCACTGATTAACAAGACGTGATCTAAAATGTCGATACTCTTTCTAGCTGGCAATTAACAGAATGAAAACACGTGTAATGTGGCCCTTCCTAAGCACATCCAGCTGCAGCCTTCTGAATGACTTTTTCAGCTGAAAGAATCAATTCAGTCAAGTTTCAAAATTAAGTGCTTGTTATCGCTTCAATTAAGCTAAACTGAAAAATTTCACCTAATCATCTTTTTTTTTTTCCAGAAATGGCATTCAATAAATTACACCCAATTGCCCCAAAACATTTCACTCAAAATAAATAGCAACACTTCCCCAATGCGACAAAGCCATGGATTCTCAAATTTTCATATATCAACTTCCGAAAAAATCCAGAAGTAGGAAAATAAGACCTCAAGTGTAATTTACCTCAACATCAAAGGAAGGAATCCTGAAAGAATGCCAAATTCAAACTGCCATTTTTTTTTTTTTTAAATAACAGTCTCATTGTTTTTGTACCAGTAATCTAATTAAGAAAAAAACAAACAAAAGAAACCCAACACAACTGGAAATACCAGGGATACACTAGGAAGAACAAAATATGGATCTAAACCAAACGGGTTCTCCCTTTCCACCCACAATTCTATGCAGCAGTGAAACATATATTTCACATAACATAGGAAAGCAAGAGCAGGTATGAGCAAATTCTGCCTTGGGAAGGTAGCAAGATATACTTAATTATACAGATGACAGAATGGATAAGGATAAGGGAAAATTGCATTACTCACTGTCCAGCACTGGTTTACTAATTGACAATAAAGACATAGATTTGGTCAGTGGAGATGAAACAGCGGAAGAACAGAAATTAAATCCTTGCGGCTGCGATGTTTGATGCATCTGCAGAACAGAAGATAACCACACTCAGCAAATATGTCAAGCACGACAGCACCATCCCAACTACACCCCAACTACAGCTCAGTGCTCATGTTTACTGAAATTCTCACTTTCAAACAGTAGAAAATTGAAACGATCCCGCTTTGAGGTAATAGGTGAGAAATGCAAGGACCACAAAAAATGCAAACAGTGTTGCACAGGTGAAATGCAACATTTTCTTTTGTCTTTTAAGTGTAAGACAAACAGAGACTCTGGCTGCTTGATTTTCTTGCAAGATACAAGATGGATATTGTTAACTGGCTGATGGCCACTGAAATTACTGCTGTGATTCCAACTCCTCAGCCTAACTAGACTGTGGTTCCACCACATGGTAAAAAATCTTATGCTTAACAGTGTGTTCCCCCAAAATGCCATTCCTCAAAGCAAGAGAAGACATGAGAACCTTAACAAAACAGTTCTTACAGGCCATATCTTGTAAGACCCGTTTACTGCCTTGATGTACAGCAGTGACTCTAGGAGGTTAACAGACTGGCTGGCTAATGACTCTGGCATAAACCCAGAAAATACTATGGCTGAAACTTCAGACTCAGAAATCCAGGGTATTTACAGTATTTAAGACTATAATTGCTTCTTTAATAAAAATAAGCAGAGACTCTCGTAATATTGTGGCCCATCTGTCCTTAATAGCTATCACAGACTTCTGCTCTACAGAGATTACTCTAAATTCTCTTAATATGCAATTAACATTTTGCTTAACTGTTGCTTATAATAATAAACCTTTTGATTTTGGTTACACCTATGAAAGAAAAAAAAAATTATTTTCCTTCTACGATATGAAAATAACCTGTAAACTTTAACAGATAAATTAGTACTTGTGCACATTACATGTCTGCAAAAGGCAGCATAAGCATTAATTGTGGAAGCCTTACAACACCTGCCATTGATAGTATCACTATATCCATGCTAAAAAGTTAACAACTTTTACATGATTACTTATGCAATCAGGGGAAGAAAAATGGGGAATTTCTTGTTCTCCACCCTAAGGCTTCACCGATCAACCACATTGCCCCAAAGAACCAAGTAGTAAATTTAAGACAGGGGAAATTCCTCTGTGTTAAAGATGGAAGACTTTAATATTACATACACAGGGTGGAAGCCTTCACAGTGAAACTGTGCGTTGGGAAAATTACTTCAAAACACTGATGTAGCATTTTCTAGAAACAATATAGTTAGTTATTGGACACCAGGACAGCTTTACCTGGTGATCGTAGTCTCTGATTTCCCCTTGCTCAAGTTCTTCAGAGAGCAAGACCAGGGATCCGCACTGATTGCTGGCAAGTGGACTCCGTCTGAGGTCTTTGGAGCTCAGAGAAGAAGCCTCCAAGTTTGCAGAAGGCTTCTTGTTCTCACCAGAGTCTCCAGCAAGGCCTTCTAGGCTGTAACTGAAGAGAAATCATGGAGGTTAGATCCTGACAAACTCTTAGGGACTGGTACCTTTCAGCAACCAGCGCCTTCAAGTGTAAAACACAAGGCAGTCACTAACTGGATTGTGCAGGGAAATGCTGATGTTATTCCTCAGCATGTCACTTCTCAACAACCAAGTGCAGACAGCAGTGGAGGAATTTCTATGTTCTTCATAACTAATATAGCAGCATCTTTGTGTCTCTAATGAAACACAGTAGGTGCTTGAGAACAACCATTCAAACTCTTGGTCAATGGGCTTTCCCACTTTTTTTTTCTCCTCTTCCTTGAACAGTGCACAAGAAAATCTAGAAACACCTCTTCTGAAGATTTTGGTATTTCCACATATTCTTTTCGCTAACTTTTTATTAGGTTATCCCTGGGAATAAAGCCACCCAAATTAAACTACCTCGTATAGCACAGTGCTGCCTGTCCTGGAGCACCACCTCTCCCAGCAGCTGCAAAATCAGCTCTGGGCTGCATGTAATGTTCATCTCTGCAGACACATCCTCTGAATCTGTTTAGCACTTGCCACTGCACAAAACTTCAGCACTGATAATGTCCTTCTTTCTGCCAAAGCTGGTTTCTTTTTGTCCTCTTCTTTCCGTTTTGTTGTGTTTTGTTTTTTTTTTTATTATTTTTTTCAATAGATGTTGTCTCCGTCAGCCAATCAACCCAATTTTATCATTTGCTGATGAAGCTAGGTCTGTCCAGTGGACCCAGACATAATCACTCAAAGCTAAACAATATTCCAAACTTTTCCTTTCAGAATTGATAGTAATAAAAGCTTTGGCCAACCTCTGTAGAGGTTCCCACCTCCACAAAACAATCCCTCTTTCACATGTGACTATTTCCATCTCGTCTTTCTTGGCCCTGATATTCTGCTTCTGACCCTCCTGCTCCTCATACCCTAGCACTGACAGACCCACTGCAGTGCCACTTTGGGTTAATGTGCAAGTTTTACAGACTCACCTCCTGGTACACCAGCACTACTCTATATTTGACTTTATGCACACAAAATCCTGCTAGCTTGAAGCAAGGCCTACCCTGGATGTGTATCCCAACTTGAGGATAATCACGACATGTTAAGTGGCCAACAAGCTGACATATAAGCAAACGAAAGGGAGAACACACTAAAGATTGTACCGATTATTTAAGCAACCAGAGGAGCTTTTAATTCAGGTAGACTTGCATAGTAGTGATTAATGTTCTGCATTACTTTAGAAGCATTAAGTGGCTGATACATATGCATCTTCAAAGTAAAAATTGCATTAAACCTTAAATAAGAAGATTTAGTACATTTTTTTAAGACTTTTTTCATGGTAGTTGATGAGAAAGAAGACTGGTTGAGGCATTTACAATTGAATCTGCTTTAGGAAGATTTTGACTCAACAATAGATATCAATAGCAGGCATTATAAAGTTTATTCTAAAACGCCTGCAAAGAGAAATCAGTCTCATTTCTACCAATTACTTACGGCAAAAGAGAATTTTTTTCTTGCGTCCCAAGGTGATAACAATGATGTTTCATAGTACAGAAAAAAAAAACCCATGTAGTTTGTTGTGACACTAACAGCTCAAACCTGCAAATGTTAGCCTACAAAATAGTCAGCGGTGGATGACAGTGTTCTGTAATTTGTTGGTCAGGGTATACAGACCAAATGTAATTAAATCTGTAACAGGAAGGAGAGATTAACTTCTTTCTCAATATCTAGTCTTCAGAAAAAGAATTTAATAGCTTTACCCACAACCAGCAACAACTGCCAGAAGGAAGCTTTGAAGCTTTGAAATCTGGGGGACTGGCTTCCAGGCAATATCAGGTGAAGATCTTACCTGAAAGCATCAATCCCGATTCTGGGACTTTCTACAGAAGATGCAAGCTTTGAGTGCCTGGGAAATTTTCATCTGTGGCTATTAGATTCATTTTACACAGAAAGTTTTACATGATTAGCCTCTTTGAAAAAAAAAAAAAAAACAAAAACAAACAGATCTTTCAATTTACAAAGAGCAAATCTGTATAAACTTAAATCCTTTATGAGATCCGTCCAGAACAAAGCGGCGCTGAATCACATTAACTCTTGGTTTGATTCTTTGGCTGTCACAATTATCATTATGATCATTGCTGCGGAAAACACACGCCTTAAAACCATCACGGAATAGAGCAGCTCAAACCAACAGTGCAGCTTCGTGAATGCTCGAGGCCAATGAAAAGCAGCCACCACCTTTCACCTGCACCCCAGTTCGGAAGACCCGTTCCCAAGACTAATTGCTGAAAAAGCAGACGAAGCAAACAAACACGTGCACGCTTCAGCCAGAGCAGCAGCAGAAAAGGCGATGCACGAAAAGCTGACGACAGGCTGTTTGCAGTGCTCCTTTGCCGCTGCTGTACATTTATTTATACCATACCTTCTACAAGTAAAGTCAGGACCCATGGCAATGAACTGTACGCCAGAGGGACACCAGCTCAAACTAGGAACATCAAAAGAGGCAAAGAAAGGAAAAGGGCTGTGATTATTGGATTGTTACGGAACAGGGGAATGTTAAAAGACTCTCACTCTTGCATATCTTAAAAAAAAGAAAAAACAAACCACCAACAAAGTCAGAAATAATGCAGTAGCTACTATATATTTGTGGCTGCCAGAACACACCAGAGTGCCCCAAGTGACCGAGGCTACCACGGGACGGGCAGCACGACAGTCCATGCTTCCCCCAAACCGATCCCATCGGCAAGTATATAATGTCCTGGAGAAACTGCTCCTTGTGGGGAGAGAAGTTTTGGGGGAAAACAAGGCTGAAACACACCAAAGCCAATTTTGCATAAGTAATCACACACAGCCATTGTGTTAGTAATGATTAGTATTTTTCTGGTACCTCTCATCCGCAAATCAGAAAAAGAATCCCTTACAGATATTTAATTGTTTAAGCCCCCTCTGTACAAGTACTAATAACCTCAGGCTACACTTGGGAAAAATAAGGAGAGAGTTACGTTCTTAAATGCTGCACAGCAAATCAGTGAAAGAGGCTGGAAGAAAAAAAAACCCAGGCTCGTCTTACTATTAACTTGGGATTAAATCAAGAGTCCTTCAAATAGTACTTTGACTAGAAAGTCTTTCAGCTCCTATACCCCAAGAATCCCAAGTTGCATCAGGAAAGACAAAAGAAATGCAAATACAGAATGCAAATGTTTTGGTTGTTATTTTAAATACTGCTTTTGTTATTTTTTCCTCTGTCAGCTCATGGCCCAATTGCAGGTTTTGCAGACAGAGAGAAATCAATCTTTTTGTCAGCTATAACATATAAAGGATCCCTAAATCCTGGAAAAGTTGTCCAGGAAACGTATGTCATCTGAAGGGAATTTTGCATCAGCACAGATCTGCCAGAACAGCGCTGCCCAAGTCCTGCTCCCAGCCCCTGGCCTGCGATCCATGCAAGGAGAGGACATGGCCAGAGCATGCTTTGCTCCAGGCCATGAGCCTACGAAAAGGGCAGAACAAGTCTAAGCATCCCTGGGCCAGGATTTGTGAGTGCCAGAAGCCTCAGAGGGCACAGAGTAAGGTGTAAAGCCACCGACTGAATCATCTCCTGCCAAGTCCTTGTATAGTTTCCACACATAGTAGAACAGTGGAAACACTCAGAAAGGGTTTGACGGTTGGTGTTCAAAGGTGGAGTTCAGATAATTGCTACCTGTTTTATTATGGATGTTAATTGGGTAAGGATACACCTGGAGTACCTGTGCTTTGCACCCCAAAGCTCCAGTTGTGCTTCACCAGTAGCTCTCAGCACAGCACCATAAGCATTCTTCATGAAGACATACCTTCCCATAACATGCCAATAATTCCAACTACTTTGTCATCATCCAACTAAACCATGGTGGCAGATGTAAAGTATTAGCGAGGGATGGGGGACTAAATACTTGCTTGACATCATAAAAGAACCAAGTCCTGGCCACAGTAAACTCATCTCCATCATACACCTCAGTCTGTACGCTCAGGCTTGGGTGCAGCCCCCCAGCAGGTCAGTAAAACCTGCCTGGCAGAAAGTAGATGGAGGCTGAGAAAGTATCCCAAGGAAGGTATCATACATGCTTCCCCAAGCCACCTGCTTGTGGCCCAAGACTACTGGGCTTGGTGGACCCTTGGAGCTATGCTTATGTTGACTTGTTTGCAACAGTCAGTAATTCTTGTGTGGTCACTTATCAATTGAAGGAGAGAGGATTTTCCTCGTTAAAAGAAAGGATGCAACATTTACACTAGATAGTTAAAAGATGCCTCTATTCCTGACCATTGCCATGTTATGGTGACAATCCTTAAAGCTAAAACTGCAGGGAAAGGAAGCAGAAGAGGGAAGGAAAGGAGCTGTGCATAGATGTAGGAGGAAGCCTGGAAGCAATGGAAGGTCTCAAAGAAGGAAAAAGACCTTTTGGCAAGGGCTGTGGAAAGCAGTCTTCTAGAATTACAATCCTGCTAGGAAACCACCCACAATCTGTTGGCAACACCATAAAAACCAAACAAGATCAATGCAGGGGATGCAAACCCCCTTTTACAGGAGACGACTTGGGGAGGGGGGGTGAGCTATTATATACATCAGCCTTGTGGGAGGGCATAAACTGTTGGAAATGGTTTCAGGCTGTTGCTCTGCAACTGGGGTGAGAAAGGATGATACCAAAATAGCTGGGAGGCCAGAGGAAAAAAAAAAAAAAGCTTATGAAAGAATTGACATACATTTCAGATATGACTAGGTATTTTAGGTTGCCTATTTAAGACATTTTCTTTATTCTGCACATAAGCTCAGCGTTTCAGGATATTATGACTCTAAATAGTAACACAGCTTCTACAGAGGAGCCTTAACAGACAACTGGTAAAAAGATGTTCATTTGCATGAGCTGAGAAGACCAGCACTGCACTACTTCCTCCAGAGCACAGAGTGATGCAAATAAAGTGGCTTCGTAGAAGTAAAAAAGCATGTTCTTTCTTGTGGCTTTTTTTTTTTTTCAAATTCTTTTTTAAGAGCCCTCTCCTGAACTGTACAGCACCGCTCACATGGCCTCATTGATGCTGATGCATGCTAAGACACGGTGATTTTTTTGGTAATAACATCATGGTAACATTTTTTCCATATGTGGAAGTATGGTAGTTTGTTTTCACACACACACACACGTAACCCCATCCATTTCAAGGGAAACACAATCCTGAGTTAACCTGCCACAGGAGAAGAGATTGCAGGCTGTGGGAGACGAGAAGAGGTTGAACCACTGAAGGGAGAGGTTAAACTTCACTTTTTTTTTAGCCTAGAAATGTGTAAGTGTGGACAGTCCATGTCTGCTCTGTCAAAAATTAAGTGTCCTATTTCATATGTTAATAGACAATGCAAAGGTTACGTGAGTGAAAATGCGTATCTGCATGATGGATGAGGAACTGAAAGATTGCTATACAGAAGAAAAACACGCATGGAAGTAAAGAAAAAAACCACTCCTTATTTTCTAATTTTTAGGAAGATGGTTATAAAAAAGCAGCAAAAAAGCAAAATTAAAGCCGTTTAATTCAACCAGCTGCAGATCTGCAGAGTATTCTCCAACTCTGAGATCGTGTCTGATGCATCCCCTCCCCAGCAGCCCCCTCCTGCAAGTCTTGGCAGGAGTCTGTGATGTGCTTTAAATCCAAATTGCGCACATGCTCCCAGGTAAACAATAATTTTCATACAACTCCAAATCTTGCACGTGGCAAAGGCCAATAAAATGATACCTGAGATTTCTCCAAGTTATTAACATATCATCCTGGAGAAAAGGGCTTGAGCAAGTGCTCTGTGGGTCAGAAAAACTGCCCTGGGTCAGACTGGAGAGGGAAAGCAGCCAAGCGGGATGCAGAGCTCTAACGCCAACGCTTCCAGAGGTACTACAGGTTTACTAACATGACAGTATGGAGTTAGTAGACATTCAAAGGCAAAACAGTTAGTCACGTTTAGTTGGCTTTGTACCTTCTCCTATGAATGGGAGGCTTCTTTATACCATCCCCCAGAACTCGCATTGAACTGAAAATGAATCATGGAGAGTGGTCAGCAGCTTGAATGGAAAAAAATGGAACAAATGGCAGCTGAAGGAATAATATCCCCAACACATGAACAACAGAGGGAATGGACGTACAGAGCAAACACAAAATTAAATACTAAAGGAAGTGATGAGTCTGTATTTTCCTCCTCTCTCTTTTACAACTAAATCTGTTTTTTTTGGTTGTTCGGGGTTTTTTTGTACAGAAAGAAGGTTCCACAGATACTGACCACATTGCAACGTAGCTGCTGCCAAAGCCAGGTCAGTTTAAAGTTTAGATAAGGACAAACTATTTGACAGAAGCTGTTAGCAACCGCCATTAAGCTCCAGTTTTGTGAAAAACCCTGGCATTTCTTTCCTTGGAACCAAATGTTAAAAACACTGCATCATTGTTGAAAGACAAGCATTTCAAATCCACTGTGAATGTCAGGAATTAACTGAAGGATGAACATCCTTTTGTGTCAGCCTTGTTCGTTTTCTTTGTATTTTTAATAGCAAAATGTAGACATGAGGATTATCCGTGAAATGCATTTGAGGAGAGAGGGGAAGCAGAGGGGAACTGAGCATGTTTTCACATTTAATTTAAGACGATTATATTTTTTTCTCATCTTCTCTGTGAACAAATTTTTATGCTTATCCCTCTTACAAACAGAAAATATGTAACACTGGAAAAGACCAAATCCTACAAAAGACTGATTTATTTTTCCGTAGGTTCTTTGGGTCCTGTATCAGCAGCTCTATTTAAGCCTGACTTAGGTACCTTTGGCATCAGGGGAATGACTGTTTTTGGCGTGGATGGGGACCACACTGTGAGCCCTTCACTGGGAAAGGACGCATCTCTTCCAGCTTGGCTGACCATGCAGCTTGCCACCCCATTCCTCTTCCCGGCTGCGCAGGCCAGTTCTAATCCTTGGTTTTGGTGGCAATTACACTTTATTTGGTTCATTTTCTGCTCATTTAATGAGTGCGACCTGCTCACCTATGGAGCAAAAAAGCGCCACGGGTGCCCAGAGCAGCAGAGGGAGCATAGACAAGGGGTGGCAGGCGGTGGGAGCAGCACAGGTCCTGCCCGTCAGCAGGACAAACCTTAGCTAAGGCTTGTGCTCTGTGTTACTTCACTTCAAAGGTTTGTAAAAGTCAAGTTACAATAAGGGCTTTTCTCCTTTAAATGGAAAACTATCTGCTGCACGTGAAATAAATGAATAAGCAAACACTCCGAATTTAACTGATTTGTATGGAAATCACTTGTTTGGGCTTCACTTCCTCAGTATTTGTTGTTGCTCACTAAGCAACCAGACTCTCAACATCACAACAGCCACGTATGAAAAGAACAAAGAAAAAAAAAAACACAAAACCAAACAATCCAAATTCCTTTGTAAGAGAAAGATAAAACCAAACAGGAACGAAATCAGCAGCAGAGACCCACCCAGCTTTTCTTTTTTAATTAACCTGTGTGACAGCTATGCTTATGTAGCGGCAGCTGTATCTACGAACATATGAGAATAATTACCGTTCCTTTAACTCAAATTTTCTTACATTTACAATGAATGTATTTTCCCATATCAGAAACAGCCTCCAAAGTCTGACGCAGGAGAATTTAACCCCATCTGTTAAGTGTTAGCAGTAATTGCCAGCTACGCAGTTTATTACCCTCAGAAATCCTTACATAACAGGTCTTACACTTAAAAATAAATCTCTCCAAATGAGTTTATGAGCTTATGGACTCATTCTGTCATAAACCTGCATGTATACCTTATGCTGACTCTTTTGTAGCTTTAAAAAGATAGGCATTACTTACTTTACTTAAATATTACCTGGGGACGAGGAATGAAGCCAAAAAAAAGGTGCCAGTGGTAAACAAGAACAATAATAATAAAAATCTTCCACCCTACGCTTTTTAGAGGGTCCTGAATGTTTTTCAGCATTAAGGGTCTATGGTATTCCTTTAGTGATACTGCAGCTCCTAACGTGTAAAGGATGCACACATTTCTGATGGGTGGCTGCTGCCTCTCACTGGATTATCCAAATGGGTCAGTAACAATTTACCAGGAACTCCTTGTGAGCGGCCGGTTTTAATTTAATGGCATCACCAAATGCAACGGTTCCCTTGATCTTAAAAGCAGAGCCGTGGCCACGAAGACGGCAGCAGGCAGCCTGGAGAGCAGCACTGTGCTGCACACCTGGGCTTGCAGCCTCCGTCAGCCCCAGGTCTGCGCTGGAGGGATGGGAGGATAGGGCAACCCCAACCCTGCTAAAACAACTGAAAGCATTAAAATGCATTAAAAACACTGGCCAAACTTCCATTGGTTTCAGAATATGCAGGGTTTGACCCCAAGCATCTGGCAGCCCAGATGCTGAACGGTGCAGAGCATGGCGGGGAACCTTACACCAACTACTTTATTGGTGTGCATCTTGATTTATTTCATCGTTTTCCCCAGTGAGGTGGGGGGAAGCTGAGCACCTTTTCTTCACACAGTCATTTTGCACCAGCATCTACACACTCGCGTGGGTGTTATAACTCCCCCTCTTGTATCTTCTGAAAGAACAAATGGGAAAACTTCCCTTTTGACTCTTCCTGGGCACCACTGGGGACATCAGTGATGAGTTAGGTGGGACTTACTGTCCATGAGAGACTGAGGTGGAACCAATTCCATGAAACAAGGACTACCCATCTCACCACTGTGAGGAGCCTCTGCACCTTTTTTTAAAACCCTGTGCCTGTGCTTTCTCTTAATACAATCAGAGCAATAACGGTCACGTTTATTTTGTGGTCAATGAGATTTAACGCTCCAATAATTCCTTTAACAAAGACCTCCGTATAGAAGGGGGTGGTGACATTTGAAAAGGAAGACCTGTCCCAGGGTAATTCTATTTGCTCTGGAAAGCTCAAGCGTACTTTAGGTATTAAGTACTTTAATCCTGAAAGTTAATTTGAAAAACAAACACACATACATACATTAGAAGATTGTCTTCACCTCTTTGAATGCAAAAGAAATAATCAGAAGTGACATCCTCAGTTTCCTGTTTTATCATGCCAAGTCTAAAACTTAGATAAATATGCACGAGTGGGTGCAAAGTAAATCAAAGCAGGTCTTCACTCACCTTCTCTGATTTATTTCTGCTTCGTTGGTGGCGTTCTTCCCTGGCCCCCAACTGTGTCGACGGAAAGGTGACAGTGGTCGCATGGAGTTTCGTAAGACGGAGGAATGAGTGGGCACATCTGTGATACTGTCCAGCTCCTCTTCCTTCTCTCCTCCCTCTGTGGCCACCATGTTGGTGCAGCTGCCATCCAGGCTGTGCCTGTCCTTGGGCTGGACGAAGTTCACCATCGGCGGGAAGGGAAGGGACGTGTCGCTGCCCAGGGATGAGTTCCTCTCCAGGGACATGGTGTCATCTGCAGAGGAACTGGAGCTGGTGACATCGCATGCAGACTGCTCCTCTTCCGTTTGCTGTGGATAAAAAAAATTAAAAATATATTAAAGTAGAATCATAGACTGGTTTGGGTTGGAAGAGACCTTTAAAGATCATCTAGTCCAATCTCCCTGCCATGGGCAGGGACATCGTTCACTAGATTGGGTTGCTCAAAGCCCCGTCCAGCCTGACCTTGAACACTTTCAATGAAGTGAATACATTTAACATTTTAAATAAATGCAAACATTTTTTATTTCACACGAGCTGAGAGATTTCCTAGTTGATAGCACCAGACAAATTAACTATCACAGAAGTGAGACTTTTTTGCTCTGGTTTCAAAAGAGGCTGAAATGCTCTACAGAGCAATCTCTTTCACCCCACAAATCCCTGGTTTCCATAACCCTGGGCTCCCAGTTTGGGTCTGCTGCCTGCCTTCCTCTCTCCAATTCCACATTTCATCCTGCACAGCAAATCCCGCTCATCTCATCTCTTCTGGCTGAACCTGTTATTGGCCAGGGTGCCATAAAACCGCCAAAGGTGTACGGAGAGCGATTAATGGGGAACTGGGTCATCATGACTCTTGATGACAACCTCCAGCCTCTCCTGCAGGACCTGGGATGGGTTTGCAGCTCTCTGCCATGACAGCTCAAGGGCAACATACTGTTCCACTGCATCATGCAGCACAAAAAGGACAATTATTCAGTAGTAGAAAACAGACAGAAAAAATAAAAGCTTAAATCCCTGTCCCCCACTACTTTCCATTAAGCAGAAAGTTAATGCCAGGGTTTGCAGCATTTTTCAAATCCAACTGTAATTGAAAAATATCGTTCCACAGGATCAGCTGCCCTGTATTACAGGTCTCGAGACACACTGCAATTCTTTGGTTTAGTTTGCTCCAAAAGCAGTAAGTGGAAGCCAAACTGGTTGTCTTTGGCCAAAGGCCATGTGCTGACCATACAGCCCAAGAAGAGCCTGCGTGCATTCCATGCTCTGCATGGCAAGCATAAAAAAAGGACACAAGCATCTCTCTGACATCACCTTCGGTCTGAAATGGTGTTTTGCCCCAAGAGACTGATGTGGGAAGTTTCAATTTATTCTCCTGCAGAGCCCTGCGCTGTATCACTTAAAATAATAATAGGCAGAATGATCTGTCAGATCATATATAACAGACTATTCAGCAAAGCCATAGTGGTTAATTGTCTTCAAATAGCAGGCTCGGTGGGTCTCAGCAGAAGCCGAGGGCTCGAGGAGCTGCAGGCTGTCAGCTCCCATTTAGCAGAAGCCAAGGGGCTACAAAATCCCGTTGTCAGAAGGGAGAGACGGGCATCAGGCAGGGCAGGAGGCACGGGACCGGTGCTGCCCCACGGTAGCGACCCCCTCACATCCCGCCGCCCTGACTTCCCGCAAGCCCAGCAAGTGTTAAACGCTCCAGACACCTTTGCTGTTCTGTGCTTTTTTCGATGGGCACACATTATGAGTTAAAAGCTTCTCGTTAAACTGAATAAGAAGAAACTGAGATGTTCAAAAAGTATTCTAATCAAACATTTTCACTATTTAGAGGGAAGCCCTGCTTCAGGTTTGGCTATTTTTCATTCTTACTTCAGTTTAACAGGTACACAATAATGTACCTAAGGTGACTTAAATAAATGTTGTCAAGCTATTTTCCACTCCCATCCATCAAAGAAAAAAAAGAGAAAAAAACCCACAAAATGTTAAAAACCACACTAAAAATATATCCCTCCAAAAGCATGCATTTCATGGCAACGAATGTCAAATATTAACGGTGAATTTGTGTAAATACTTCAATAGTAAACTAATTCCGTAAATCTAAAGTATTGGATTTGACACATACTTAAATAGGAAGTGTAGGTTAAAACAAGAGAGAACTGAAGCGGATGCCCTGTAAAGTTTTTGATGACGTTTGCCATTATTCAACATAACCTGATATTTGTGTGAGTCATGACGAGAGCTTACTGAATTGCCTAAATCCAGACAAATTAAGTAGTCATTATGTGGGTGATACTCCTTAGGCAGAGGAAACAGTCTGCTTCGCTTTTTCTGAGACACAGTAAAATACTGTTAGACATCAGGGCAGCCCAGCAGGAGGAGGGAGGACTCCCCACCACCTGTACAGTGGAAGGATGGGACAGTTTGGAAACATTAAATTTGGATGCAAATCTAACAACAATAGTGCAGAACACCAAATTATATAGGGAGGAATTAGAGTAAAAAGAGGAATCTTTTTTTTTCCCAGATCAGAACACTGCTGTAGTTTAAAATGCAGAACAAAACCCACTTCCCTAACAGGGAAGATTTAGGGTTTCTATCCTAAAGTGCAGCTCAAAGAGAAATTTGAAAAAAGTGAAATATATTTGCTCCATTTTGACTTACCTTGAGCATGAGACTGCCTACAGAGCACAATAAACAATTCCCTTTAACTTGTGGCCCATGCATATCCCTCTAAAAATATTCTGTCTTCATTTAAATTTTTTGTGTTTTTTTGAAACGAAGCGAAACAGTTAATATGAAAGACCGGAACTCAGAACTCGGTCTGCAAAATTCCACGCGTGGCTAACACATCTGAGAAACACCTATATCGTAGCTGCCCCTGCAAAAAAAACCAGCTATCTGGCCAAGTGCCAGCAATATGCATTGCTCTTTAATCCCACGCGAGTAAGAAAATACCCCGTTTGCAGAATAGAAATGGTTCTCTAATGCGTTCTTTTCCTACAGGAAAAATGAAACATTAAAGAAATATTAATTTTCTTCAAGTTAGGCTTGCTGCATTACACCTCAATTAATTCAACCCTTAACTGTGACCATAAAACTCATGGCTGAAAGAGCCTTTATAGACATGTGCTAATGGGCATTTTCTTTGCCCTCAGAAACAATACTTGGTGAGAAGCTTGTTAGAAAAAATGAAATGAGTTTTTTGAGAAAGAATGTATGTACTTCTTCATGAACAGGGATACGAGAAATCACTAGGATAGTGGGGGTATAAGATAACTTCTTCAATTAAATCCCTCCATCTGTAGGAGGTCTTGATAAGTGGAATTAAAATGTTCTTTCAGCCATTTTCGTGATGACAACATGCAAAGTGCTGTGACGCAAACATTCTCTGTCCCCTAATCTTCTATGTGACAAAAACATTAAAGGTGTTACAGCATTAAAAAAAAAAAAAAAAGGGCTGAAAAAAAATTAAACCCTGGCATCCTGGAGTTTATTAGGCATATTATTACACTAATGAAATCACATCTTTGGTTGGCTTGATATAAAATCTATCAGAGTAATTTTTTATTTTGATTTGTCTGTGACTCCAGGCTCCCTAAAATTAACCTCAACAGTGGCCTCCTATTAATAATTTATCATCGTTTTATGATTTGGAGTGGAGAAGTCTTCCACCGGTGCAAGCCTCTCTTCAAACTTTTATTCCTTTGGGTTTGGTTTTTTTGCATGGTTGTTGGGTTTTGGTTTTGTTTTTTTTTAAAGAGAAACAATAATTCGAAGAAATCAATAATATTTATGTATTTGTCTACTTCCTTGAGCAAACCAAAACAAAAGCAGAAATTAAAGAGAATTCAAGGGGCTGGGTTGCAACCTCTTCCTTTGACAATGATCTGTGGGTTCCTGACTTCCCAAGGGCCTTTTGTCTGAATCATTTCCCAAGAGGCACATTAAAAAACTTCCCAGTAACGCTGAATTTCGGTGGCAGGTTAAAAGTTAAGATGAGCAAAGCGTATGGGCTACGCCCCGGGACGTTGCCAGATGATTGTGAGAAATGACCTTATGCAGCATTAATCACTCAAGGAGGGTGTTGCAAAGCCTGCCCAGATGGCTGGCTGAGACGGAGAAGGAAAAGCAGGATGACGAGGACATGGGAACGAAGCGCTGACGCAAAAAAAAAATGAAACATCTTGCTGAAGTCTAAGACCTCCCGTTGGAACCGATTTCTGGATTTCAGCGACAGTCTGAAAAAACAAGGTTTTAGCGCTGAAGCTCTCTGAACCCGGCAGCTCACGTTACGCAGCTCAGCACGTGTCCTTCAGAACAAGAAGAAAACCCCAGGAGACAAGCAGAGGAGACGGCAAGGAGACGATGCACCGAACCCCAGGGACAGTTTAAGGTACCTGCAGATTTTGTGACCCCACAGACCGCAATTCTTCACCGTCTTGGGATAGAATCAGGGCTTAAAAATCTAGGAATTTCAAGTGATGTCTATGGAAGCAGCTAAGAGACCCTGGACAGACAACGGCTAGCTTTTCCTAAATTTCTCCTAACGCATTAAGTAGTTAACAGAAGCAGAATTATTTAAACAATAAAAAACAACTCTAAGAGACAAAAGTTCAACTCTTGCTCCATACAAAGGGGAAACAAGAACAGGACTAGTAATAACAATAATCACCATGACACTGAAAGGTTTGAGATCCCCTTTTTGTTCATAAACATGTTCTCTCTGTTCCCAATTTGATGTGGAAATCGTGCTATTTAAAAGGCTTATAACTAATCAACTACAACCAAGACGTGCATTTTATAACATTTTTCAGAAGAAAGATTATATCCAGCACTTATTTTAGTGTTTATTAAAAACATTTATAACTTGCATTTCTACCAGCTGGCCTCAGTAGTCAAAAAAAAAAAAATTGAATTAAGGGACGAGCTCACAACACTAGTTTAGTGTCTCTGGTCCTCCTAGAAATAACTTTAACTGTAGAAAAGGTACTCTGCTAAATTCTGAGAAAGGAGACAAGGAATCAAGTTAGTCAGCAAAGCAGACAAAAAAAAGTGACTAAGGTTGAGGTTAGCTTTGAATAACTTCCTAAACTCAGCTGAGGAACCTTTTGAACCCATTTGTAGACAAAGTCTGCAATCCACCACATACTGAGAACAATGCAAAGGCTGCCAAATTAAGAAATTCCCTTTCTACAAAGAAAATAATTTCCTCCCTCTGCCCGCTCTCCACTGGCCATTGAAGATCTGCTTTCCCCACCACCTCCTCCTTTTCCCCGCAGCATCCCTGCCACATTGCTCTACCTATTCTTTTTAAGTTTTAATTTTTCTTTCTTGCATTTGGAGAAGGCAACTTTCCACATAAGAAAGGGAAAAAGCTACAATTCTGTGCAATATAAAATTTACTGTGTTCCCACAGCACTCTTCTCTCACGCATCCCCATACAAGCATTAAATCAGGCTCAAATGGCAGTCGGCTGTTGTAATTCGTGCCACTCTACACAAGAAAATTGAAGACAGTCTTCTGCTCTGCCAAACAGCCTTATATTCTCACAACCCAGGGTCCCGCATCACTTTGAGAGTGAGATGGGAAAGGGTGAGGCTGGTGAGCTCTGTGCCCTACCACATGCATTAAGGATGATTTTACTGTTCATTTATAGCACATGAGATCACTTAGCCTGGGCTGTGGTGTTTCCCGTCCCGCTGGAAAATATTCACCATCATCTGATTCGATTTAAGCAAACAGAATTTTCTTTCATTAAATATATTTCTCTGAAAGCAAGTGTGAAACCTACTCTTAAAGTTAAGTTTTTCAGAGCAGGAACCGTGCCTGCTCAAACAGGTAAGCTGGAGCTGAACCTGAGCACCTGATTTCATGGAGCTGGGACCAACGTGATGGTTGTTCTAAGGAAGGTTCACCTCCTCTTTGATTCTGTATCACTCTATTCTTTCTGGGTGCTTTTTCATCATCTACTTATGGCAAGAAGAATATAAATTCCCAACAAGATGATTCTTAAAAAGCAAAACTTAATCACCACCTGAATAAATTCAGGCTGCTCTGATGCAGACAGCAAAAGAGCGATGCTTAAAGGGAGGCATCCTCTGCTCAGGAGGCTGACTCTGTGTCTCAGGTCTCACCCACTCCTCCTTCCACTTCTCAGCCGTGAGCAAAACAAAGGGCGCAGGGATGACTAAGGTTAGTAATGACTTGTGTTGTTGATTTTAAGCAAACCTGAAAACATTTTTATTCTACTTGCACGCAAAACAGCAATAGAGTTATGTCTCCTAGGCAACAAAACTATTCATTGGAATTGGCCTTAAGTATTTAGAGTGAGTGTTTCCTTCCTATCCAGGGAGCCACACTGAATTTACAGAAATACACTGGTTTCTCTGAGAATTACAGTATACGACTCTGAAGGTGTCGGTGCAGAGGTCATCGCTTGCTGGAGAAAAGCTCTTTGTTACATTAGTCAAAGATGGCTTTCATACCATCTGTGCAATCCCTAATGACCTTGCAAGAAAATCCACCTTTTCAAGTGTTCCTCTAGCACCTGATTTACTTCTGGACAGTCAAAACTGCTTTCATCTTTTTAACAGAGGAGACTGCACAGTTTTTGGAATTCTGCTGCAAGTAAATACATCCCTCATGTTGCTGCTTCTGAAGAGAGGACCAGATCCTTCCCATCTATTCCGTTCCAGGATAATTGCTTCCAGGTTTCTAACTCACCAGTGAAACCAAGAGGATCTGCATTTGCAGCATGGGTTTATCCAATCCGGACTTAGAGCTTTTTTAACCATATCCCCACCAGACTTTCTTACCTTTCCAAAGACAAGGTCTTCCATCCCATCACCAGGCAAGGGGAAGAGGTCAGACTCGCTCCCAGACTCTCTTTTAAGGACACCCTGTGACGAGGCACAGACGCTGTTCAGCCCATCCTCCAAGAAGTTCTCACATTCTACAGGAGTAAAGCAGAAAGAGTTAACGGCCTGATGCTTTTCTGTAGCATCCGTACATCCAACTCGCATATGCTCAGTAAAATTGAGGATTTAAAAACAACAGTAAACACAGTTTTAGAAATTGTGCTCCCCTCCCAAAACCGTGCCTGCAAATTTTCAAAGAATTTATTCAAGAGTTTAAAACTCCATTTCATGCATCATCGAAGTACATGGTGCAAACAGAAATTCTGCATTAAAGGGCCATATATGCTTGCGCTGATAAATATGCTATATGTTAAGTACCTCACACTGAAGATAACAGGATGTTTCCCATCGATTGCTTCAACTGCAAAATTAGATTCCTATTCAATAAGTTTAGAAATATAACTTGACGATATTTACTTTCTTTCTCAATTAAAGAATCAATTCCCTCTAAATGCCAAGGTGCTTTTAATACATATTAGGATGATTATTTCATTTCTTCTTCTATACTTCACTGAAAAAGCACTGGTATGGCTTCCATGACAAGCTTTACTTTTTTAAGATGCAAAAATTAAGTGTTTTTTAAAAATTCTCAGCTTTCATAACTCCTGACATTGAAATATAGGCATATTGCATCTTTTTTTCCTAAAATGCTTCCAGCTGTTTGTACTGGGATGATCAGCAGCAGAGAAACAGGCTACAGCCACCGAGAAAGCCCTTCCTTTCCAAAAACCTTAACAGATATGTATTTGCATAAAAAACGCTTGTATATCATTCCGTTTGATCAGTCTTCAAGCAAAGGTATTAATGACAATTTTTGGCAATAACTGAAAATTCTCTTCTCCTAGCTCAAAATATTTTCTGATTATTAGTATTAAAAAAAAAAAAAAAAAAGAGAAAGAGAAAGGTGTTATTTAACCTGCTTTAACTAAACGGATCCAAAACGTGTTTAGCTCCCTGGAGAGGAGCCAAGGCACTAAAATGTTGTTTCACTCTTAAATTACACCCGATGAACTCCAGCCTACGTCAACCTTACACATCAAGGCAACGACAACAGGTTTGGGTAGCTCAAAACCACCTTTTTCCCTTCCCCATCCTTAACCTGCTCCTGCCAGCAGCTATCAAACACTCCAGCCACAGCCCGGCTGCTGGGAGCGAGCCATTCTCGGAGGAAATAATGTTAATTTGTTGATGGCAGCGGGGCTGCCCCTGTTTTGGGCACGGGGGAGCCAAAACCAGTCGGAAACCCCATTACCCTGCAGAGGAGTTTCCACACGGTGGAGAATTGGAAAAGCAGTTATTGGAGGCGGTGCGGCTGCTCCCTGGTCCTGCTCCCCTTTCGGTAAACCTGGAAAATCTGACCTGCTTTTCCATCACCGAGAGGGAGAAGGGAGGGGGAAAAGAAGAAGGGGGGGGGGGGGCGGGGGGCGGTGTGTGGAAGAAGGGAAAAGCAAAGAAGAGCCGGAGAGGCTGTAAGGGAGCGGGCCAGGATGCCGGCTGTCCAGCTGGCAGCCGGCAGAGCGTGTCCGCAGCCCAGACTGAAAAACAAAGGGGCTCGAGCCACGTTCCAGTGGAAAATCAGCAGGGACGGTCCAGATGCGCCAAGGGACAGATACTTCATCCCAGCGATAAATCACAAGAGGCAGCGAAAGGCTTTGCAGGAGCCTCCGAGGGACAGAAGGGATGAAGCAGCGGGGAGGGACGATGAGGAGCAGAGCTCTGGGGACCGCCCCACACCCCAAACCCTCTCTTCCTTCCCCATTCCTTTATTTTCGGTTGTTTGGGGGGTGTCTTCCCCCCCCTCCTTTTCTCAGTTAGCTCATCAGGTTTGTTTTCTTTGCTTTAAACTGCACAGGGATTGCACAACGCTGACCTCCGTCTCCCACAGCCGTGCCCTGGCGAGCCCCGGTGAGGGCACTACCATGAACAGGGGACGGTGACACACATCACCCGTCCATCCCCTGCTCCCTGCGCAGGTGGATTCACAGCACAACTGTGCCTATCTGCTCCTCTCTGGGGAGGTGCAGGCGAAAAATACTTCGACGACGGCAACACACTTCTTCGCATAATATAGAGGCAAAAAAAAAAATAATATCAAGAATCCTAGGAAAAAGATTTCCAAGCAATTCTTTTATGTATATTTTCCAAAGCCTCGTGTCCTCTAAGTCAGGGCTGAGCCCTCTGATTCCATGCTGATACCTACGTATCTGCCACACTCCTCCAGGCTTCTCATTTCAAAAGCACTGACAGAGAACGAGAAGCTACTGTTTCTGGAGTTACCTTCTATGATTTGAAGACTCTGACCTTACAAGCCATTTCAGCAGGATTATCCAGCAGGTGAAAAACGGCTAATTCCCTACCGATTTGTGTATTTTAAACTTAGCCACATTACCACAGCTAGTGGTTTTACTGCTGTTAGGTGTTGCCAGATTTTTCTTGCCCTCTCTACGGTGCACAGCACCGGCAGCGCATCTGGAGGGATGCGTGTGCAGTAACGACGTTATTTCTAGAATGGTCAGAACCTGCAGAGCCTGAGATCTTCCTGCTGCTTCAGTCCGACCGGAAAGCACATGAATCAACTTAAAAACCTGCCTCTTTGTGCCTGAGTTACAGACACATATTACTATAATTATTAATATATATTTGTACATACAGCTATCTGATTACATAATTAATATTATCTTTCTGTAGTATGATATTGCATTAGATACAGTAAGTATCTAACTGATATTGATCCATATGAATACATGATTATAGATTTGCCAAGTCAAATGAGCGCACGTCATTTTGCAGCCAAATGGAGCACAATAACTCTTGCCTGAAGCGTAAAAATATCGTACCAAGAGGCAAGGGATTTGGGGACACAATTGGGAAAGAAGCAGCATGGTGATACCACAGGTTCCCCTGTAACACACTCTTGAAACAGCTACTCACTGTTCAGGACTATTCTAAACAGAGCACTATTATTTTTTTTTAAATAAAAAGGCACTTATTTAACCTTGTTGGAACCTAGAACTTCTACCTAGAATAAACCCCTCCGGTCAGTCACCGACATTATCTCTTGTTAGCCTACACTCTGAAAAGATTGGGTTTGGATTTCACATCAACACTCAGGGATTCAATCCCCGTTTTTCTTTCCAGTCTCTCAGATAAATTAAAGGAGATTTAGATAAGACCCCTGCTCATAATAAGAGCAAGGCAAGAAGTGTCCTCTCTATGATCAGTCACTATTCAGGGCCCTGATAAATAACTCTATTTGTTTTGAACATGCATAATTCAATGAAAGGAAATGCTTTTTTTTCTTATCTTGGACATCAATCCCTCTTTGAAACTTGCCCAGACAAGATTTCTTCTGTGCCAGTGGAAGAGCCAGAAAGCACCAGCCAGCACGCAGGATTGGGAGCTCGGCATGGCTGGTGGGCAGGGTGTGGGAACGATGGCTCTGAACCACCTTCCTGCTTCCTGAAGCCTGGAAATCATGGGAACTTTCAGGGGGAAAAAAAATAAAAATAAAATCAAGCCACTGATTTGGATCTAAATATGGATTCAGGAGTTTAAATTTCTGATTGTACTATCATTATGGCTGGAAACCATGTCTGTGCTGTCCATCACATCGTTCAAGTTTGTTTAAAAAAAAAAAAAATCAAAATACCGAAGTACTTTAAATGCAGAATTACTTAAGAAGGTGACACACCACACAGTTCACTGCAAGTCAAGTGCTGCAAC
This sequence comes from Alca torda, assembly GCA_008658365.1. Lineage (NCBI taxonomy): Eukaryota > Metazoa > Chordata > Aves > Charadriiformes > Alcidae > Alca > Alca torda. The sequence goes on from CM018083.1 coordinate 35,881,895, forward strand.
CATGTGCTAACAATGACTCACGGCAGATTCATTACACATTTTCTTTAGTTTACGTATCTGGCCCCTTGAGGCTAGGATGTCAAAAACAAGAAGAAAAAGAAGGAACGAAAAATTGAGGAGAACCGCAGGGCTGCTCATCTGGAGCCACCACCGGCACGCTGCTCACCTGGAGACTCCCGCGTCCGCTTGCGTTCCAGCAGGGAAGAATCGGGACATGGCTCCAGAGAACACCAGCTTTCGCGGTTTATCTGAAAAACAGACCAGAGCAAATCAAAGAAAGGCCACTCTCACTAACACCTCTGTTCGCCTCTTCTGCAATGTCACTCTGCATCGATGAGCAGATATATAGTTACAGCTTAATTTTGTCCCAGTAATAAAAACCTCAAAATAACTTATGACTTTTTTTTTTTTTTCTAAGCATCGCTAAACAAACCATTAAAATATGCCAAAAGGTTTATTTCTCCGTGGAAAGTATGATTTCAAGGTGGCTTCGGCTCAAGGCAGGAGTTCAGAGGGAGGATGAGCCAGCGTTTAAGCTACTAGTTGAGGACTGAAGAAACCTGGCTTAAATTCTCCCTTCCATTTGCAGCGGAACTGCAGGCAAGATACTCCTCTGCTTTAACGCCTTGGTTCACTATCCACAGAATAGCGACTCCTTACCACCCATAGTGCTGTAAAGATAATTACCTTAAAGATAGTAAGGCGCTCTGATAATGTGGAAACGAGGGCTGGGGAAGCGCCCAGGTCATGGTGAGAACCAGAAGCACTTTGTGTTTGCATTAACTGAAATGATGAATATGTTAGAAACCCCCATTTTAACACTAAGACACATCACATGGTTTATTTCAACATGAGCCCTTATCATCTCATCCTGTCCCTCACCCCTTCCATGACTTCCAATCTTTCAGCAAGGATGACTGATCTGTTCTCAGCCTTCTCCCCCGTCTGCCTCTGCTTTACTCGTCCTCACTTGGGTTGTGTTGTCCAACATTCTGACTCTAAAGTCTGCTGGACTATCCACAACCCTTGGCTCATCCAACATATGCTTCCCATCACCTTTGTCTACGGCTGGTGGACTCTGGAAGCCCCTTCACTCTCTCTCCTTCGGCAGCTCCGCTGTTCCTCCTAGCCAAACACCTCTATTTGTCAAACACAACCAAATATCACCAGGACAATCCCATGTCCCACATTACAAAATACACAGGTTGTTTCCCCTCCAGACCTGCCTCAACACACAAGATCTCACATCTTATGGTGTAGTTAAAAGAAAGCTACTGAAATGGATGGCTTTGTCTGATTTTACATGCCAACTATTTCTGTTACCCTCTCTCCGTTTTTCTTTCCTCTCCTAAAATTGTTTCCTTTTCCTTCTCTCTGTCAATAGAGAATTTTTATTATTTACTTTTTGCCTCTGATCTGTCTTCAAATCCCCTCCATGATCCTGCTCCATTTTTGCACTCCCTTGCTGGATTCTCATGCCATCAACGTTCTCCTTTCTCCCATGTTATGAAATGCACCGCTTTTTCCTTTTTTCTTTTTTTAATAAAGAAAACCCAAGACTCTCCTACCCTTGACCTGACTTGCTGCTTTGACTAATGACCCACGTCCTTCTCCCCTTTCTTGCTGAGATCATGGAACTCATTATTTGCAGTCGTTGGCTGGTGCTCCTCCCCGGTCTGGCTGTGTCCCCCTGCCCTTCACCGGAGGGGCTCCTGCCAACATCTGCGCTCACCTCCTGCTCACCGCACCGCAGAGTCAACACTCCACTCCCCCAGACCTGTCAGCTATTTTCTAAGCACATTTTTCTTCCTTAGGTTTTGTCCTCCTCCGTACTTCTGTGATGACAAAATGGGGTTTGAAACGGCCTTTGACAGGTCAGCTAGTCCCTTTCTGCTGCTCCAAGTCATGCTCAACTATAATCTGAGAGGTCTTAATCCAAGGAGCCCTTAAAAAAAGCGAGGATGCCGTGACCTTCCCCAGTCAGCAGCTCTTGCTGGGAGAGACAAGGAAGGAGCAGAGAAGATTTGAGAGGGGAAAAAGGAGCAGGATTCTCCCAGGAGAGGTGAAGGAGACCTCACACTCTACTAGAGTCAGGTCTCAGGGTGACCTTAGTGCACATCCTACCTGGACGGCCCTCCCCACCTCCATGCAATTGTACAGGCTATTTTTCTTGGATATGATGTATACTTCCTATCAGTTGCTTGCTGCCTCTGCTCATACATATGCATTATACACACATTCATCTAAGATCCCATCAGACCCCATATGTACGTACATCTAAGATCCCACCCTTCCCTGCACCTCTACTCAACACACACACAACCCTGTATACCCATCTTCTCCCCCTTACATATATTACATATATATCAAGTGAGAGGTGGAGAGGGAAAGAGCGGCACAGTCTGAAGTCTGAGAAAGGCTTTTGCAAGCAAATACTCAAAACAATGATTTTTTTGTTTTCCAAAGTGACACAAAGATGTTGAATTTTAACTGGTGCATGGACAGTGGGTCACTGTTTGGTTTTTTTAATGGAAGACACCCCCTGTTCTCAGTGAGGCTGAGGGGTATCCAACCTTAGCAATTAAACTTCACTGCAGAGTTTATACATAATTTTTTAGTCATAAAAGAGCTGTGAAGTCAAAAAATATCACATCATGACTGAAAAGTCAATAAATATCATGTCAATATTCTTTTCTCTCCAGCAAAAGCAGAATCTATTTTGCAGTACACCATCTTACGTTTTGTTAAAGGCAAATCTAGAGGTTGAGCCTGAACACACATAGGACAACAAATGCAAATGTACTCAAGTCCACACAAATGAAGGAACGACCCATTTCAGATATAAAATCAAACTCTGCCTCCTTCTGACTGGTTTGTACCTAACTCCGTCCTCATCATGTTCAGCCTGATCCTCTTCACTCTTAAACCAATGTATCTCCATTAAATTTAAGGGAACTACTCCAGATTTATACTTATATCCGCTATTGGAAATTGATAATTAAACATCCTGTTCAATAATTAGCAGTAAGAAAGCAAAATATGAGGAGGTTCAAGCCTGTCAGTTGATTGGTAATAGAATAAATTATATTAGGCTGAATTAACATTATATTTTTTCCTTTAATAGAACGAATTGACTCATTCACTGAAAATGCATTATAGACATTGGCATTTTTTCAAAAAAGATTTGAGTATTTTTCCCATTACCCAGCCAGCTCTCTCCTCTGCCCTGTGACTTTGCCAAGTATTGAAAAACGTCTGTTTTTTTTTCTACAAAAAAAAAAGCAATGAGAGAGTAACACTGAGGTTCAAGGTGCTGTTTCAGGTATACCTGATTAGCTACAAAATAAAACATTAGGGACTAAGTATTTATCTCGGCAGTCCTAATTCAGGAATAATAACAATCATCATCATCAAAATACAAACAAAGGAAACCACTACTATATACAAGTATTCCCTATGCCAAAACGAGCCCAGACAGGATTTGAGGGAGGTTTACTCCGTGCTCTCTGGAAACTGGGTGGTCCACAGATACTCCAAACACAAACCCAAATCCACAGCCCAAGACTGGGATTCCTCCTCAACAGCTGAATTCTGCTCGTATTTACTCAGGACTGCAGGTACAGACAGTAAGGGCTGCAGAGAAAATGATGTTACAAAATATAGTCCTCCCTTCTTCCCTCTGTTTTGCTAACAGAAGCCCAAGGAAAGGACCACAGGCTGGTGGCCACAGATGATAAAACGCTCCCCCTCCCCGCACTTTGTGCCTTGCCCACACTGATTATAGTCCCATTGATTCTGGGCATCCCAAGTCTTTGCGGGGGGAGCAGAGGATGCGGCGGTGTTCAGATGGCAGAAGAGAATATGAAACAGCCTCTGGGAACAGAGTTTCAATACACAGCTTTTGAAAAAATGCCAGAGAACCAGCTATTTTTCCATGCAGAAGCCTGAATGTGTTTATCTGCAGCTCAGACACAGAATGAATCATGGAAGCACATCCCCAGGCACCAAAAAGTGAATCCCAAAGGATTTTCTGTTTGCCTGTGAAACACTAGCAGACTAAATGTCCAAAGAGGGCTTTAGGACACCAGCTGGAGTTGCAAGCAGCAGACGGTTTGATTGCTCTTTCTGGGCACACATGGATGTATTTCCTGACTCTCAGAGACATCTTCCTGCAGACATTGCATTTGAAATTAAGTGACTTAACACAGAAACCTCTTTGCATAAGAAAAGGACAGCACTGGACAACCTGCGAGACAAATGGGGCTGGAATGTCCTCCATCATGTGGGAACCCTGAGTGGCCCCAGCTCCTATTCCCAGGCTCTTCCTTCCTCTCTCCCTGCACAGCAGTCTTGGCCAAGGAGTTCTCTGACCCCCTCCAGTGCTCATGGTCCTCTGAAGTGCCTGACCATGACAACCAGAATTGGGACCTCCTTCTCAGAAGACATTTAAAAAAGGTCTACTTGTGGCAGAGCAGCACGGCCAGGGCTTGCTAGAAACACCCGCCACCTGGCTCTCATGCACCTCTCCTGCCTTTCCATCATGGAAAAATCCATTTTATCTCCCTCCGGTTTTCTTTTAACTCTTCTTGCCTTCCATTTCACAATAAAGAAAACACAGTGACCCCTCAGGAAATCTGCTATTTTAAAAGTTTGCACTTGTCAGTCTCACTGGTAGCAATGTAAATCAACATCTCCAGAGCAGAAGGAACCAGATGATTTTAACTTTCATTTCCTAGCAAATCTCTAGAGATTCACATTCCCTCCATATTGTTTTAACTTTGTCCTAAATTTACAAGTTTCCACTTCTCTCTTTTTTTTTTTTCCCTGCAGCTTCCAGACTAAGTTCTACATTGCAGCTAAAACCAGATACCGTTGCACATAGGAAAATGTTTAGTATAGTAATTCCAGCTTTCTTGGTGTATCATTAAATACCCGTACGCCACACTGAGCAATAACTGACTCTAGGAAAGATTTGAAATACCCATTGAAAAGCAAAAAAGAGCAGAAAACAAGCAATACTTTAAATGCAACTAGAACTAATTTGTTTAATAATCATGAATGATACAATGATTCATTTTTAAAATTTTAATGCAAATCTTAATTCTCCTCTGGGAGCTACCTCTTCGTGAAAATTTCCTCTAGGATAGTTTCCATTGAAGAAAATTGTACACATAACTGGAATTCAATGTTTATTCTGAGCAACTTTTAACTCTACAATTGCATTTACCATAGAATAATCCAGCCATCTCCTTTAATTCTTGAACTAAAAGTAAAGCAACAGTTGATATGCCCCCTGCACAAAAACCACCTTTCAAGATCCTTCAAATCTCTTTCAAAAGGAACAGGAGGGATGGGGCACCTGGGGAAGGACTTTTCATCATCTTCCTTCAACAGGCATTGATGCAAGGAAAGTCCATACACACAAAACTCACATTAAGGGCAAAAATTGCTGCTTTGACAATCATCTTGCCAGGCAATATTCAGAGCAGACATATCAATTTGCTTACAAATTCCAGATTGTTTTAAATCGCGTATTTAAAGTTTTTGCAATCTCCCTGAGTATTTTCTTGGCTTCAGCTTTATGGGAAGGTTTCACAACATGCATGAAGAACATAAAGACCATTCTCCAATGTTTGCCAGAAGGGACAAAGTGACACCACTCACATTTCTGCAATGATTTCTGTAGAGATTTATCTTCTCTCACTGTGAATATGCTACATCAAGCCTTTTACCTTTACAGGTTTGGTGACACCATATCAGGACAGCATTTTTTTCAAGGAGGTCCAAAGTGACCTCGTTGACAGCAACGAGCGAGCAGTGCTATAGAGAACTATGCTAAAGGATTACACCAGAAGAGGCTCCTACAACCACAGAACATTTTAAATGACTGAATAAATTAGCACTTTGTGGTGTAAGAGCAATGCTGAATTCCTAGAGTGCACTTTTCCCCCTGGCAATGTCCCAACCAGGGAAAGGAGCAAGAACATTTTCCAGCCTTTGGCACTGGGATGTCCTGCCCCACTAGCAGAATTAGAGCCCTGGTAACAACAAACTTTAATCAAGCTTTAAAAACAGCAGCAATGGATTTGCATAAAAAAACATCTCGACAAAAATGGGAGCAAAATTCTCACAAACATGTCTGTGGCCTGAGGTGAAAACACCTCAGTTTCACTGAAGATATCCTTTCAGTTCTAATTCTATATGAGATACCAATACACTCAAAAAATCTCCACATCAGCATGAATACACTTCTCTCCTGCTGTCCCATCAATAACCAAACCACCGCAGATAGATGGAGGATTAAAGTTCAGAGACATTTTAAGGCCATGAAGTTCGATGAGACACTGCATCCGAGGACAGTACTTCCCTCAGCCCCAAAGCGTAAAGAAGAACATACTTATGTATCAAATTGCCAAAACACACAGAAAAAAAATAAACATGCTTTATAAGTATGATAACATCCAATGGAGGAAACCTTAAGCTTCAGTTAATTTGGGGACGTTCTCCAGATGCTACTTTTAGCTTAGGATGCTGCAAATGGCACTTTGCCTTAGGTGGGCTGGGTTCATTCCAGAGGATCTGCTCCAGAGCTGTGGCAGAGCTACCAGAGCAACCCCCTGTCAGGGAGCAGAGTAACAAATTGATAAGCTCCCCCCTTTAATCTCAAAATGCCTTATTTTTTATAACACTGGGCTAGTTTTAATTTCATGAATAACGTTCTGGTTTTTAACTGGAAGCTGAATGGAATCTGCTCATCTGAAGAGCAGCTAAATCAAACCTCGTTTCCCCAGTTATGAAAAAACTTACACCTTCTGCCTACACTTAACATTCATCTACAAAGGTGAAATGTAGATACAGGCAATGAACTATTACAAAATATTTCCAGCTGCGATTACTCAGTCTTCCATTCCCAAAGCGAGCCCATTTCTTATTTTCTAGCTCTGCAAAGCACAGCCTGTTCACCCAGACTTGAACGCTTGTCTAACTCCACATGTATTGCAAGGTGCCAGCCGGGGTGGTATCCGTCTTCTCTTCCCAGACAGCTATGTTTGTGGTAGCAGGCACAACACAGAAATGAGACAGGGCTGCCAACTCACACATGGGCACACGGAGACTTCTCATTTTGGGTCTTGGAATAACAAAGTGCAGTCTGCTTTACCCTGCACGTAGCTGCTCAGAACTCAATAAACTCTTCAGACAAGCAGATGTCCCTCTCTCCCCACACCTTCTCCCTCATCTGCTACAATGCAAGCCCAGCAGGAAAGACGATGGCAAGTTTTTCTGCCACTTCTGCATCATCCAGGCTTCCCTGGACCACTATGCAAACCACTGTGCTCTGTAACAAGGCTCATCACGTTCGCATCGCTGCAGCAGCAGAAAGAACTGCAGTAAAGATGAAGTCCTGCCTCCGACATAAGGGCTACAACACTGATGTACCCGCTGCCTCTTTTTCTGATGTGAGGAGGTGGAAGAAAGAATGTTAAAGCTAAAAATAACTGTGTGCATCAACCCCCAAAATTGCTGAGGTTTTTTTTCATAACTCCACAAGCCACTGTTTCAGGCACAATCTAAACATGGAAAATTTGAGGCCCAACGCACTGACCCTTCAGAAGACACATGCATTGCAAAACAGTCGGTAGGAACCAAAATTCTTTTCCAGTTATATCTAAGAATGGTTGCAATCAATGCAAATAAAATACCACCTATAAACATTTAGTGACTGAAATGACACAAGATCTTCTTTGTTCACAACTTGTTCCAGTTGTCCTTCTCCACCAGCTGTTTTTCTTTCCTATCTCATGTTTACCGAGTTCCCCATCTTAAAATGAAGCAAAGAACATATTCATCTACCACTTAAAGAAAAGACATCTTGTCTGAGTCAATCTGTAGGCCAAACCAAAAGCTGTTTGGTGCTTTGCAGGTATCCCCATACAAATTCATCCAGATCTAACACTCCTGATGGATCCTATTTGGGTTTGCTTTTGTTGTAAGGCTATTTACTTGCTTCTCGATACTTGACACTTAAGAAATCCTGTCCTCTTAACTCACCAAAATATAGTGACCTAGATGTGGTACAGTTTTATTTAAGTATTTTAATTCAAAACAAACCCAACGAAAAACCCCGCCCCTGCAGCTCCCTCATTAAGGGTCTGATCCAACTCCCATTAACGTCAAGAGATGATCTGCCCCTGACGCACTCGAGCGCTGGCTTGGCTCCCTAGATCATCAAAATTTAATTTCATCTACCGGTTATGTTAGAGAAACCAGCTAAAACATGAAGAACGACTGAAAATCAAGCTGAAGTTGCTTGTAACTCTAGCTGTCACTAGCACCCTGCTATTTTAAACATCTGCAGGCTGTACAGCCCGTGTTGGGCACAGCGATGCGTGCACACACGCACACGTATATGGACACTGAGTCATTTGCAGGAACAGACAGTATAACCCACAGTTTTGAAACTCAATTAGGAAAATATTAGTGGGAACTAACAAGAGCCACATTTTGTTATAAAAAATCTAAGCTTTGCTGAACAAAAACTAATTTAGGGAACCGATGACATCAGAAATACTGAAGTCAGATAATTATAGTGAATTACATTTCAACCCAGGCATTCAGATATTCTTTATAAAGAAAAAGATTATGTTTTTTGTATTAGCAACCGAGTTTGTCAGGGGTACCAGGTCTTCTCCCAAGAATTATTAAGCAGTCATTTCACACCAGTAGTGTATGCACAACATGTCTACGTTTTCTTAAAAAAATTACTTATATGGGTGTCTAGAGATTGAATACCATGGGATTCAATCCTCAACCAGCATCATTAACATAAGAGTTCAAAAATACTCAACAAAATTGAATTGGTAAAGAAAATAAGTTACAGTTATTTTTGTTACCGAAAACCAAAGGATACATTGAATTAATGAAAATACTTTCATTCCTAAACAAAGCAAGTTAACAAGTGCTAGGTCTATTTTAGCGCAGATAAAGTAGAACCAAAATCATTTGAAAATAAACTTTTTTATATGTTCTCATCTTGACTTGGAAACAGGAGCATGAAGCAAAAATCATAAAAAAGGAAGACATACAATCATGCAGAAACCCACTGCCTCAGCTAAGAAAAGAGAGAAAAAGGGAGTGGGAATGGAAATGCTCTTCCAGGAGTTCAGATCTCTAAGTTGGGCTGTGTTTTGCAGTCCCTCTGGCTGCCTTCCGATTTCCATCCACTTTGCCAGGAAACTGCTGAAGCTCCAAAAAGCTGTTAGGGAGACAGGACATTCCCAGACTGCCATTGTGCCATTTGGTGGAGCACTTGCTAATTTTAGATTAGAGGAGGAACGCACTGGGACAATTAGCCAAGAGCCACTCCTGGCTCTTGCTCCAACCCATCCTCAGACAAAACTCACACCCAAACAATGAGACCGACAGCAACTCCCTTCAAACACAAACAAAAAACAGAGGCAAAGGAGGATCCACCGTGCCTTTTTTGGCAGAATACATCTTTCAGGGGACACATGCGTTTCAACCCCACTGGAAATGAAAACCCTTTGCCTAACGGCACCTTATGCAGAAAACCCACCTGCAAGTGGTGAAGGTCGCAAAGCAGGAGGGGACCGTTTAACGGCAGAGGACAGGGAAGATGGCCGGAGAGAACCCTCCAAAATGGTATCTGACCGCATCCCACAAGAGATTAGCTGGTTGCAGGCATAATAATATTTGGCATGAATTGGTTTGATAGCACTCAGAGCCATCTCCAGGCTGAAAGGCAAGAGCTCTTCCACCTGTTCCCCCTCTCTGCACCGTCCAGCTGGGGGGACAGATACAGCAGGGAACAGATCGACCCCTTTGAGACTGGAAAAGAAACCCGTAAATAAGCGTACATAAACATCATACCTTTAACAACACAACATCTACAGTCCTGTCCACCTTGGAAATGTCACACAGGCTGTATCGCCTCTTGTGGCGTTCGTACATTTTGTCCAAAAAGCCGGGAGCGAAGGAGCAGAGCCCACCATGAACCCCGGGCTGATCACGGCCGGGCGCGCTCCAGACCTCTCACATACGTGCTCAGACGAGTCCCTGTGTCCCAGCACACCGGCCTGTCCGAGCCTCTTCACTGGAAAAAGAAAATCCCAGAGCTGCCACCAGCTGATAAAGTCTTCTTGGAACAGATTTGCTTACACAGGCAACGCAGGAACTTATAGCAAACAAAAGATATTTGAAGAGAGCTTTATACATATAGGATTATTATTATTTCTTTTTTGCAGAACTGCTAAGAATGGTATCAGCCTTCCTGTTATAGTAATACTAATAATAATAAAAATGTTTTCCAGACAACTTTGATATCCAAAAAGCACCAGAATGAAAATCCTGCCCGAAAAGAGAACAAAAGCCAGATGTGTGCAGCAGGAACCTTGACGCTCCAAGAAGGAAGGCAGAAGGTAGGCTCAGCCACGGCGGGTCTAATTCAGGAGAAAAAGAAAAAAAAAAAAAAAAGCCGATCACTGTATCCAATGTAAATACTGTCACCAACGTGTTTTTTCTTTCGTGCCCTCGTGCACTGAAAGAAACAATAAAAAAAGGTACTTTCCTCCTTTCAAGTCGGTCCACTGTTCACCAGACAGGAGGGCTTGGTTTTGCCTTAAGTTTAAATTTCTGATGACAGCACAGGGCAAAAGGAAAGAAAATAATGAAATAAAGCCACTCCCCTCCTGATTTGGCCTGGGACGTCACTACTTGCCTTTTTAGTCCTGCACCAGTGTTCTCCCAGCTTTCAAAATTTCTTTGCAGTTGTGAGAGCGTGATTCATCTCTTCAGAGAGAGGAGGGGAAAAAAAAAAGAGGGAGGGAGGGGGGGAAGAAAAAACAGCAGCTTTTCTTCGCCAGCCTCTTCCACCTCCGGCTGCAGGCACTCGCTGTGTTTGCTCGGTCCAAAAAAGAGACTGAGGAGTAAAGGGATGTGTTTTCGGAGAGGTAAAAAGGCTCTTCCCTTCTCCTCCAAACCAGGTGAAGACAATTTCAGGCTTAACGCTTCCCCGAAACAGGAATGGAAACTTATGATTTAATCAGTGCACACACACACAAAAAAAAAAAAAAAAAAAGGAAATCAGCCATTTACTTTTTTTTGTTTGTTTGCAACACAGAGCAAAAGATTTCAGCAACTTGCTCTCCAGAAAATACGATTTTCCCTCTTTTATTGCAGTCTGAAAGGCAGAGCTTTTTTTTCTTTTCTAAAAAGAAACTCAAAGTGGTTTTGTTGGTTTGTTTTTTTTTTTTTTTTTTCCGTCTTTCTAATGCTGGGCCAGTGGGAGCCTCTCTCCCCTCTCAATAGCTCATTCACATCAGCTGGGCCCTGCGCACGCTGCCACATGGTTTCCTGTTTTCAAACTGCCCCCTTGCAGCCCCCTCCGCTTTCCACCCCACCCTGACCTCTCCAGGGATGAAATCTTTCCATACTTCCCCGGCTTTAGACATTCTCTCATTCACCGATTCAAAAGGGAAGGGGGGGCGGTTAAAAAAAAAAAAAAAAAAAAAAAAAAAAAAGAGGAAAAAAGGAAAGAAGAAAAGCAGAATGGGGGGTTTTCTGCAGTTGGGAGTTTGTAGCCAGCAGAACTTGCTGCTTTTCTGGGTAGAAAAGCTGGAAATGGAGGAATTGTTAATCCCGTGTTGCAAAGCAGGAAACACAGACATCGGAAACGGCACTTATCAACCCAATGCTTAATTGTAGATCCCCAAGAGATCTACACCTCGGCAGCGCGGGGTGAACTGGCTCCCCTCCTGCTTCTGGGATTCGCTCCACTCGTGGAGCTTAGTTAAGGGTTTGTAGGTCTGACCCCATCCCACTGCGAGCAGCCACTCCAGCTCCTCTCTTTCCAGTGCTACCCAGTCTTCTGGCCACCCAAAACCATTGCACATCAGCCTACCTGTGAGTAACACAGGAACTGACCCCGCTCCGTGCCTGTTTGGTAAAACACTGAAGAATGGGAGTTTACAGAAACATGAAGTACTATTTTGGGCTCTCCTGGATATGACACCCCCAATCCGTATTGACAGATTATGCAAAAGCATAATTACCCTCTCAATTTAGACTCAGTAAGCAAACTGAGAAGGGTGTCTTTTCCTAAGACTACAGCACAGCTTGGTGGCATGGTGGCCAGTCAGCACTGGAAGGTCCACCTTTGGGCATCGCGGCACGAACATGTCCTGATGCATGGGAATGGGCTGGGGACTTGCAACGGATCAGCTCCTCCCGGTAAGTGAGACAGGTATGCTCTTACCTACTCAACGCGAGGTATCTCCCCCCACTTTCATTAGGCTCCAGTCTCTCCCTCACAACCCAAAGCTTCAGCTCCACCACACCACCAGCTGAACTGAAAAGGTTTTCCTCTATGAGGCTCTCTTACAGATACGGTCCCCAGCTCGAGATCTCAGCCAATGACTCCTTAACAGCAAGTGGAGCTTCTGCTTTCAGTATTAGGACACACACTAAATGTGGTAGTACTTTGGGGACTTTCTGGAGCCACCAGTTTTCTCCACAAGTAATGAATCCCAGCAATCATGTGCCTGTCGAGATGAGGAATCAGAAATGGTTGTGACAGCATTCCAGCCCTTCAAACACTACCATAAAAGGCAGGGATATCCTCAAATCTATATTTACAAGACAGGAACCTATAAACAAAGTGTGTGAACTTAGTTCAGGTAAAGGAATTTGCAGCAGTGGCTGTGCCTCAATGATGCTGCAATGTTTCATTATGGACCACCCATTTTTTTTTTAACTGATACAGCAGTTCATTTTGTTTTCAAATCAATTTAATTATGGCTGTTGGTATATAAGGCCAAGACTTAACCGAACGACAACTGCACAGCTCTGCTCAGGCACTCCACGTAAAGCACTTCACCTTTGAACCTCTGGCTCCCAGAAAGAGATGTTCACTGCAGGGCTCAAGCAATGCCCACCTCGCAGAGGAGACTGACATGTGAGCATTGCTACTAACTGCGACAGTGCATCTTCCATAGAGAAGTGACCTAGGTCCCATTTGTTGCTGCATCAGCACCTGGATTTTTGTGGCTCGCATTATCTCACCCTTCCTACAGGTAAGGAGGTATGAGAAACACCTCTATCCAAAGGAGGTGGGAGACACAGTGGGAGATGTGCAGCCTTCATAGCAGGAAGTAAAAAAGAGGAGGCCAATTTTTCTGAGCTATACACCAACATCTTGGTATGGCCACAAGCAACCCAACGTGTGCCTTCACGGGGCAGGAGGCAACAGAAAGTTCCAGTGGAAGGCACAGGCAGGTGGCGAGAGCTGGCCAGGGAAGCTGCCAGGCCAGCACCGGGCAGGGTGACTCCAGGCACAGGCCGTGTCCCAGGACTCAGTACACATCCACTTGTGAATAGAGATGGCGACCTGCCTTCCTCCGTAATTATGTGTCTTGATCTAGTAAAGGTTGCCAACTGATCCCTCTGGACTTCTCTACACCTTCAGCCGTAGAGGGAAATAATGAACGCAAACAAACTCACAAAATATATCCCCCTCTCTCCCTTCTCTTTTTCTTCTCAAATTTAAGCTTCCAAATCCCTAATTTGTTCCAAGAATTTTCCTGTGGTTATGTTCCTGACTCACAGCCAAAGATCAGGAGGCCAGTGACGACTACAGACACCCAAAGTCCATCTCATCTTCATTTCCAGACTTTACTGTTGAAGGGGGGGAGAAATGTAATATAAACAAATAGAAGATAATGTGCCAGACAAACTGCGCCCCCCCCCTCCCTTGAGAGACCATCACTGGCTTCCCACGTTAGGTGGGACTTTTGCTTCATTGTTTGAGGCCAGAAATCTTGCCTTGCTCCCAGCCTCATACACACATGGGCATGCCAAACAGACGCAGAAGACGGACTCAGCCCGGACGAAGCAGAACAAAGGTTCCCAGCCTCCTTTGTCCATCTATTTAAAGCAGTCCCTTGAATGCCATATGTGTGTTTACACAGTATATAGTATTTATGCTCAGAAACACAAGGCACCAGACAATCAGAGGATAAAGATTAAATTTAAAAAAAGCCTCTACTCCAATGAGGAAATAATTCTCGTTTTTTCGGCGAGTTGCTCAAAATGGAGCGGAGACGCGAGCAGCAGCCCGGGCCACCGACTGCTGATGCGACAGTTCTGGGCTCCTTATTGAAAACATCTGGAAGCGCTGAGCCGCTTTGTGCAGACAGGAGTTTGAAACTATCCAATCGTTTCATATCCAAACCAAAGTCCAGTGCTGTGGATTTCAAGGGAAGGAAAAGGCGGGGGGCGGGGGGGGAAGGCGCTCGATCGCACCATATGATCTGTAACTCATCCAGATAAAACTCCTCCTCCTCTACCCGCTAACAGACCTCTTAATGACAAGGAAATCATGGTTATTCTGAAACAGACTGCACTATTGTTATCTGTTTCAAATTACTATTGCCATATCGTTATGAAACACTGAAAATGATGCAATCTGCAGAAATACTCAGGCATATTAACTTTTTTAACTGCGGTTCTGATATGAACTAATGGAGCAGTAGATGAAAGGGAAAAATTCTCCCTGTTTTAAGCAAGTCAAACCCCACTTTTGGGCACTAAACACAGGAGATAATAAATTCATCAGACAGTAAGAGAGAAGAATTACAATTTCAATTGCTCTTTTCTTAAAAGAAATCAGCTTTTTGGAAAGGGTTTTTAAAATTTTATGTTTCTGGCACTTGCAGGGATAGACAAAACAAACCCCTTTTTTTCCTAAAACTAAATAAGGCAAAGGAAATCTGCACTCTAATACTGCAAAAAGCCTGTAAGAGGAGCGCGTCCAATCTGGAAGCGATCGCACATCCATCGTGTCTGCTGGGGGACAGGTCAGCACCCACGCGAGAGGAGACCGAGATGGATGCCCGAAGATGGATTTTGAAGCAGACCAGGCAGCTGCTGAATGCTAGTGAGTACTGATGCTGCAGACCTTGGTAAGAGCCCTGGCTGTTAGATAATGCATTTCTCACTTTTGCAGGAGCATTGCAAGACTGAGAAGAGTTTTGTGACCGACCCGCTCACACCCTGCCTGTCCATCCACCTCTCTGCGGTGGCACTTTGGTCCAGGGCCACATACCCCTGGCCATGGCAAGACGGGCCAGCATCCCACCAAGCAGCATCCTCTTCATGGGGTTGCCCCAAAAGCCTGGTTATGATTTTGGATTCCCCTACGAGGTAGGGCATGGAAAGAAGAGGACTCACAGGACTCACAGAGAGGGATGTGGACAGTCCCCGTGATCAGATGTTACAGGGATCCCAGCCGTGGCAAGCGCCATGTTGCTGTAAGGGGGAAGGTCAGCAATGCAGGTAACAAACCTTCACAATCCTGGTCCTAAAACACTTCAAGATTTACCAGCTCGACTTAATCCTTGGGGCAAATCATCCAACAGTACCAACACAAGTTTTACTCTCCGGTTTGGGGCAGCCCAGACTCTCCTAAAACTTCCCTATTTACATCATTCATATCTTCACGCAAAGGTCTGGAGAGACATTTCCTCGCAGAGCGATACCGTGCTTTGGGACGACACGACCAAGCTGAATTTTATATCCAAACAAACCACCGCACAGCTGCAGCCTGCTTTCGAGCTCAGAGACATAAATGTGTAACAAGCAGCTGAAGAACCATGAAGGAGGAATGAGGAGGGCTTGGAAAGCTGTCAGACATATGGATACATGGAGCGCGTGTTTTGAGAAAATACAAAAACACCTTGAGAGACCTTCAGCCATTTCCTGACCTTCCCTTTTCTCATATTTCTCAGGGACTCGGTGTATGTTTCTCAGGAATTTCTATTGTCCAAATAACCTTCGGAAAAATGCTGAAGCTTTGGTCTGCCACAGAGCATGCCTGAACATCCTTCCAGAGGAAGTCAACTGCCCATCCTACTGCTCCCAAATGGCTACGGGAGAAACACATCCCACGCAAGAGATTAGCAACTGACTTTACATCAGTTTGCAACATCTAGTTCTGCCTTTACCAAAAATAACTGCAAATCGAGATGTCTGGCTGGCTGAAATGCTGTGGGATCTTGGACCACGCCACAGATATTTATTTAGCCTGTTATGGGAGTCGAGAGAAATACTTCTTGCTGTCAAACACTGGACACGGTGTTTCACCCTGTGAACACCAGCATCCTGAAAACGGGGAAAGGAAGACATAAGTGGATAAAGTGGGAACAGTCCCCAAAACGGGCTGTGAAGGAGCACCTGAGCTATGACCTGAAGAAGAAAATCAGCCTCCCAGAAGCAACCTGAGCTGCACATCCCCAGCGTCCTCCAGGGCTTCAGCTGCTCCTGCGCTCAGGCACTTCCCACCAGGGCATGGGGTCTAATTATCTACAGATGGATAAAATGCAAAAATATTGGGCTCTTTCAGAAGGAATAGTACAATTTTCAACCAAGACATCTGGATGGGAGATACTGCTTTGGTATCACAGCTGGAGCTGATGGGGGTCATCAGAAACAACATTCACTTCTTTGACCTCATCCAGCACTAAAGCTGGCCGTGTTAGCTTAGCTTCCATTTCCCTTCATGTTTTTCAGTTGCTGGTAATGAATGTGCAAATTTCACATGCAGCACACAATGAGCAATAATCTTTGCTAATTATGGTGATTCATGCCACCCACTCTAAAGGCAGGATTACAATTTCTGGGATCTGGAAAGATAATGATATAAATAAAAGTATTTAAAATAGTGGATTGTATTTATAGGAGTTTTCAAACCATCGTAAACATTATGCAAGCCATTCAAAATTGGTTTGCACAGGGTATCCACCAAATATTTGAAGGCCTGCTCAACCCACACTAAACCCAAACAAGCAATGCCTAGTAACTCATCCTGCAGTGGATTTAAGCAGGAGATCATCGCATTTGTCCCAAGTGCAAGAAGAAGGGGATGTTTCATTATCTATAAAGTTCACAAATGCAAAACTCAAAGGAACTTGTCATTTTTATACCATGCGTAATAAAAAAGCATGTTCTGACATGACTGGGATAGATACAAGATACAAGAAAGTATTGATTTACACAAATAAAAACATATGTTCCGTTATTCCATAATAACAAATTCCAGAAAGAGTAAAGCCTTACAGTTCAAACTATGAGGTTAAAAATTTGGGTGAACTTTTGTGCAGGAAAACGGACGACCTCGCGCTTGTGGAGTGCAGGAAACATCACCCTGTCTTCCAAAATAACAGCTTGATACCCATTGCTGCAGGCACAGCACAGGAGCAGACGGACATCGCCGGAGCTGCCCCGGGATGCCTCGCCGTAATAAGAGATCGATTCCAGGATACGCCTGGTGGATGCTTCTATCTAAAGAACTTATGTATTTAGCTAAAAACAGCGACAGGATAGCAGATTACATAGATGAATTGGCGGATAAAGCCCAACAAAAATGACGTATGGTATCACTGAGTAAAATTAATAGACAATATAAAAATGACACATCTTGAGCTGAGGAAATTATTCAACTTTTACCATTCTTTTATGCCTCCAGTTTAAGTCACTGTAATCTAATTGAAAAACAGGGAAGGGTCATTCAAATGAATAAATCATGCCAGAAAATGATTCAGCTTCCCTCTTTTTTTTTTTTTTTCTTTCCCTTTTTAATTGAAGTCCCTAAGACTCAGCCCTTGGGAAGCCCACACGACCATGTATTGTCCTGGCCGGGCACCCTGTCAAAAGGGAAAAAGTTATCTCTTCTTTCATCTTGTAACTTGAAAATCTGGGAGGGGAAGTGGTGGGAAAGCAGAGCACCGTACAAAGGCACCCATCATATTCCCAGGTCAATTTTTTCGCCTGGCTGCTAACGAAGGAGAGACACTGAGGTATTTGTTTTGCCCTTCCAATTTTTCTGTTTGCTTTGTCGGGAGGAGGATCTCAGACCAACCGGTAACTGAGATGCTCTGAGTGCGGCCAAGCCCCCCTTCTCCCCAGCAATAACAGACACTCCAGCTCACCCTCCTACCTACACTCACATCCAACCAATATTTTCATGCCCTCTCTACGTGCATTTGGAAACTTGAAATAAAATCCAATGCAAACTTTGAGAGGAGATATTTGGATTCCAGCTCCTGCCTGGGAGGTCTGCTGCAGGACCACATGAGTATTCATTTGCTCACTGTTTTATCCGTTTCCCTGGTAGTCCTCTGTAAAGAATATTAAACAAACATGTCTTTACAGCCCAAGAGCCCAGGAAAGAATGCTGACCCTGTGGAAGAAACCTGTTTTTACCCCACTTTTATCTCTCTGGTCTAAAGACATACATGCAAGGGTAAGGATTCATCGAATCCACAAAGCCATCATTAAGGACTGCTATACCAATACATGCTAAATATGTTCTCTTTAGCCCAATTTTAGAAAATATTCCTAAAAGAATTTCAGGATATAACCCATATGTATAATTAACAGCCAGATATGTGGAAGCATCGTCATTAGTGGAACAGAGGAATTTTCTCAACTGTTGACACTGCTCCAGAAAAATAATAAAATATTTATTTCCAAGGTTATAAAGTAACATACGCTACATCTCCTCTACCAGCTTTTCAAAGACCCCTTTTACAGTAACATTTGTTGTGGCAGGGATAATTCCTAACTGGAATAACGGATCCAAACCCTGTATCCCATTCCTCTCCACTCAAAGGTAGGGAATGTCCCTGCAACCACTGGGATTTTGGGGTCAATACAGGTGTTTTAGGAAAACTTTAGTTACAGGGGTTTCGTGTTCCCCTCTCTCATTCCCCACCTGCCACAGCTGCTGCACTTCCATACATTTAACAGCTTTAATCAACAGATAAATAAACAAACTTAAGCCAACAGACAATGATAACTGGGGCCAAAAAAAGTCAAACCCCAGCATTTATTATATCTGTGAGCCTTGCAATTTCCCTGAGTTATCCTACCGATTCGGGCCATCCTGGAAGCTGCAAAGGTCACCGCGATGCAGATAAGGAAAATGGAGCATCTGAAATTTCTCACCAGAGACTACAAGGAAAGGGTTGATTCTGTTTTCTTCGGAAGAATGGGGGAAATGTTCTGGAGCTCTCTCTCGAGGCTAAAATCCAAAACATTTACAAGACTCAGAAACAAGAAAGCTCGCAGATAATCAGCAGAACTGATGCCAGTTCAATCAAAGCAAACCAGTAAGAGCAACTGGGAGGAGTACAGATTACGCAGCAACATTCTGTACAGAAAGAAATACCCTTTTCGTTATGCAACGGTTAAATAATTTAACAAGAAACCCCTTCTATCCCAAGTTAGAATTGCTGACTGCTCAGCTAGTCATTTTGGCTATTATGTAGCATTAATCTCTGCTGTTTCTGAAGTTAGCCTTTCGGAGAAAAAAGGCAACTTCAAAACATGCAAAAATTAATGAAACCCATATGTGGGATACTGTCATTATTCCATGTTTATAAGAGGATCAGGTTTTGTTAAATGGGCTTATTTAATGCAGACGCATAAGAAAAAATACCCAGCAAAAGATCTGAAAGCTATTGAAAGAAAAATATTTTCTTTGTTAACCCAAGCAGCCAGTAACAAGCAAAAAGACACAATTTAAACTAAAAGCCACTATATATTTTGGTGCAACTTTGTTTACAGCTTCACTGACAGCTTATAAAATTCTCCTAAGTAGAGAAATCTCTCCTAGATATATTTTACCCTTTTGACCCTTTTCACCCTTGTACTGTATTTATAGAATACATATAGAATGTATTTATTTAAGCTGGGACAACCTAAAAATCAATGGCTTATGGAAACATCTGTTGGTACAGGCACATGATTTAGGCTTTTTTCAACAGCTGTTGTTATTTTATGCTTATTTTGGCTAGGGCAATCGGTAAGACTAGAAGAAAATATTAGTTGGGCTCCTTTCCTGACTTTGGTCTCTCTATAGCGGCTGCAGTCAGTGCCCCATTCCCTGGGAGTTTGGGACAAAAAAAAGCCTGAATATCCCCCCAAGTCTGGTTTTTCTCAGCAGCCTCAGACAAGAAATAAAGGAAATACAGCTCCCAAATGGGCACCTACGTTATCTCACTCACTCACCTAAATACTGGCTTAAAATATCCCCTGCTATAGCTGCTTTCTGCCCCGCACAGGGGAGCGAAACCTCTCGCCCCCAGCACCCTCCACTACCCATCTCCCTCCCTGGCTTCCCTTTCCACTTCCAGCAGCGCTCCACAAGAAACCCCAGCTTTCTCTTGCCTCCCCTCCTGCTATTTCAGTGCTGGGATCCAGACATCTGCTGACATCTCCTCCGTAAAAGGTAACATACAGTATATTGTAAGAGCCAACCTGCCAAAAGGTATTTGATGTGCCAGACAGCACAACTTACCGGACAGGGAACATGCATTACTCACAGTAAGACATGCATAACAACAGAGTGTACTTTTCTTGGGAGACTAATGCTCACATTTAAAAAAAAAAAAAAATTCAACCAAAATATCCTATTTTTAAACATGTAATTCAGCTGCTACCTGAAACAATATGTTTCCATATAAATTCTGTTTTCTTGACAGAGAAGAAAACAACTTATAAAGCTTTTAAAGTGTTCTAAAAATCATTTTTCGGTGTATACTCAAACTGTCGAGAGCCAGAGAAAGGCAATACTCCGAGCACAGATTTTTCCACCCCCCCTTTGCTCTTTTTAACAGAGAGGAACTTGGTTGGTCTTACCTTTAAAACTTATTTCCCTGCCATGTAGTCCTAGTGTCACCATCGGTATTGACTGAATTGTGCCAATCCTTACCCAAAAGGACAGTGGCAAGAAGAGCCAGTTTAAACAGAAACCACCTACCTAAAGGAGGGAGAGCCCCAGGTTTGCAAGCGGAGGAGATATTTCAGCATTAAAGAATTCTAGGAGCTACTCCAAGACGCAGATTTTTGTTGTCTGGTGCAGTGTAAGGATTTTAAGCCCAGGAAGAAGTTATTTATTTAGTCTATATACTTATAACAAAGGCAGAAGATTCATCTACACTCTTCTGGGTGCCTTTTGCATCGTTACAATATAGGAAGTAAATCTCAGCTTCCCCAAAGACAGAAAACAAGTAATAAACAAGCCTGGACAAGCAAATCCAATGC
Source organism: Alca torda (assembly GCA_008658365.1). Taxonomy (NCBI): domain Eukaryota; kingdom Metazoa; phylum Chordata; class Aves; order Charadriiformes; family Alcidae; genus Alca; species Alca torda. Next base: position 35,903,012 of record CM018083.1, read on the forward strand.
TGTCCCCCAAGTTTCCAGCTATGAACAAAAACGCCTTTAGAAGGTTTCTCTCCCTGTCTCCCACACAATTAAAATCAGAATTTGCAAAATGCCCTAAACCCATTTCAGCCCATGCAGCAGGGAGCAAAGGACTCTTTCTCCCCCTTTCCCTTTTTAACACTGTGGAACCCCAATCTTTACAGTCAATGTCTCCCTACAGGCATCTGCAGGTGGGAATTATTTGGAAATGGTGTAAGCAACCATCCTTCTCCTTTAAAAGGCTCAAAAAGTTATGTTACTGCACTTTTTTCACCCCTCACATGCAGGCATTAGAAGCTAAGACTTGTCCACCTCCTCCTGGGCAAGCAGGTAAGTTTGCGTTTCCTCACCTTGTTACGGTCAGTGAGTTAAAAATAACAATAATAGTGGACCAAAACACCAAGAAACACTTCTTTAATCTCAGCAGACTTTAACAGCCCATCCCTGTCCATGTAAGAATCAATGTGACCTGCAGTATAATATTTTGGAGGGGCAGAAGAGATTTTTATGTTCCCAAGCACAAGATCTCAGATCAAACCCAATGTTTCAGAGAACTGCACCTCCAGCCTTTGAAAATGTGTATTTTGGAAATACTATCCCACCCAACCACTTTCAGGCATTTAGTGTGTCCAGCTGTGTTAAGAAACCAAGCAAAAGTTCAGTGTCAAGTAAGTCAGGATTATGATCTTCTCGTGATTTATGGAGGTAAGTACAGTCTCAGACAGAAGAAAAACAAGTCACTTGACGCTGAGCAGACTCAGAACCAGGGCTCAGACTAATGAGTTAGCAAGGGTGAGGCTTCACGTTCCTGCCTCTTATCTCACCAGCTGGAAGGACAACATCTAAGAAGGGAGAACATATTCAGCTGGTAAATGAGACAGGCAGACCCAGCGCCACAGTACTTACAAACACAGCATTAGTGTTTGCAGTAGAGAAGATGGAAATACTTGAGGACAGGGAGGCACGCGGTATCTGAAAATGGTGCTGTACTTCCTGCAGGTAAGAATATGCCCTCAAATAACTAAGTGCATAAATAAAGTGAAACTACTATTGTTGTGGCTGTAATAGTATCAGGGTATACATCAAGGCAAAGTCTTTAGGGAGAAATAATATCTAACTAGGCTGAGGAAATCATAAGCTGAGCATCGGTCCTTCTTGCAGATGTGAAAGGAGAGCAGCGTAACTCAGGTAAAACACAGGCTAGCAACAACTCCTCTGATTCAAACTATACTAACAGAAGAGAAAGCAAACGAGATAACCCAGCAATATTGGCTCTGTCTTTTGGAATAGCCTCTTGGGCATAGCTACCGCCTTCATTTTCGCTGAGTACATTGCTGGCACCAGGATGATAAACACAGTAAGCAAGAAGGGAGGGAGCAGCTCAGTTCACCACTCTAAGAGAAAATCAGAAAGTTAGCTGCATCAAACACGTGCTTATTTAGGCATAAATTTAATGCATAAGTGAAGCAGAAAGAAAAGGTGGAAGAAGAACCTTGTTAGCTGTGAGAGACCAAGTGCAACAGAAAGCCTGGTTTAGAATTTGCTCCCATCTGCTAATTCCTATACAGCTGATCAAGTATATTTTATTAAACCGCTGCAAAACACTGTCACATTCTTGTTACAGCCTCCATGTTGGGGTTATTCCAAAGCAGAAGTCCAAAACACAGACCACAGGAGTAAAAACAACAAACTGGCAATGGAGGGAGGTAAGTGGCAATGAGAAGAAACTCTCTTCTTATCCCTTATGTCTACCTGCTCCGGGGTGTCCACAAAAAAGTCACCACTGTCTATGCTTTTTACAGGATCTGCACTTGGAGCCATCACCTCTGCTTCAGTGTGACCGATCACTAGTACAAGTCTTCTACCAAAATTCGAAGTTTCCTTTCCTTGAAAGTTTTGATGAATTTGCTTCCATGACAGTAAGGACAGCTATGGCTGACCAGGGCCAAACACAACACCAACGCACTGCTCTATCCCTGGGGTTTTTAGTTCTGACTTGCAGCTGCTCTGCTCAGCCAAACCCACTCCCTTCCATACCAGTCAAGGGCTTTTTTATTTTAGATCTCATACGCTTGGATACCAAACCACTCAGTCCTTCTGTACAGACTCATATTTTAACCAGCCATTGCAACACTCGCCATCTATTCTTGTTTCGCAGTCCCAAGCTTAAAGCCCTCTCCGTCACCACCAAACTGCCCCATACGACTGCTCTGCACAGCGCAGACCAGGCAGCAGGAGAGATGTCCCTGGCAAAGCCCGAGAGCGAGCAAGGATGCTGCATGGAAAGGCAAACATTTAGTTATCAACCAGGCTTTTACCTCATCTGATGTTTTACCAGCAGTTTGATCCCAGAAACATTCTGCAACACAGTTGAGGCACTTCGGGCTACACCAGGATGTGCACATGACACCAAGCAGTAACAGCAGAGATGCTGGAGGAAGAAAATCTGATATCTCCATCTCTGCATGAAAATGGTATAATAAGGGAAGATGGACCACCTAAAAAGGGGGGGGGGAGGGGGGGAAGGCAGGCTGAGAACGATAACAGAAAGGGGAATCTGTGCAACTACCATGAGGCTAAATGCATTTTGATTCCATGTTTCCATGGAAAGAGTTTTAACAGTACTGGGTAAAATGCCAAATACGTTTTCATAACGATTCACACTGCATGAATGGAAACACTTAAGTGAAGAATTCTTTCTAATCTGCACTCTAGCTCGACATACAACTCTCTCTCCTTTGTCCTTTACTTTTTTCTTCTTGTTCACACCACTCTCTTCATCCTTTGCTGGAAGATTAAGTCAGACATACCATGCCTGGATGCTGCTGGATCCTGTTATTCTTCATCAGCGGCCAAAAGCCCTGCTCTTCTCTCAGACAGTTGGCCCCAGCTGAGGGCTCTCAGACTGCACTGCTAGGTTTCACCTTCTAATGCGGATCTTAAAGACAGGCGTTTCATGCGAACACCAAGTCCACACAAACCTCCAGTATAACACAGCTCAGGAAATACAACCCCACAGCACTTCTAGCGCTGGTTTGGCAGTTTATTTAAGTGCAGCGTACCACTCATAGCCCATCCTGTCCTGATGGAAACACCCGAAGCAACAGAGAGCTCACAGCTTCCTACAGTAACTTACACTAAGAATTAACTGTTTCCACCCTTCAAACTTTTCAGCGTCATTCCTACAGTCTCAACTTGTTTGTCCTCACCTTCTAAACGCTGCATCTCATTTATGGCTCTTCCACTGGAGTAAAAAGTGGGAAGGAAGCTGTTCCCAATGCCTATGGTTTGAGTCCAAAGCTCCCCAAATGGCAGGCACTGCTCTGAACCCAAAACGAAAGCTTTGCCCAGGTCTCATCTCACTTTTGAACCTGCCCCGCTCACAGCACGACCTCCTGAACACTTGTGCTGCTGCAGCCGAGGAGGAACCACAGTGCCCATCAGTGGCTGTGGCTGCTGAAGCCATGACCCAGTGGTACCCAGGGCTTTCTCCCTCCATGTGTCACTGCTCATCGTGGTTCACCTTTCAGGAGACTTCCTGGATTTGGCACAAATTGTCCCAAAAAGCTTTCCCAAATCTTAAAAAAACCTGCCAGGTAGGATAGCAGTTAGTGTAGGATGGCAAGAAAACTGAAGCACCAGTCTGTGACTCCTCAAAAACCCCCAAAACAAATGTATGGCAATATAATTAAAAACCTATTCCTTGTGTTAATAAGGTTTTCCTCTAAGGCGGTGTAACTACCAATGAACTGCAAAAAACATAAGTCCACAGAAAAACATAAATGCTGGCTTCTCTACATTGTAGAGTGCCAATTTCGGCTTCTAACATATTAGAGCTAGACAGGTTCCTTCAGAAGGATAAAACCCCAGTGATGTGATACTCCAAAGTACCTATTTGTCATAATAACGCGGTCTCCATCAAAAACTCCACATTTGGTCTCCCATGTTATCATCCTAATTTCCTCTATATTTAGACCAGGAATTCAGTGTGCAGTAACCATGTCTACCATACAACAGTTACACCACAAAACTTTAAGAGATTTCAAACACAAATAAAAGAATCCATATGAAACAGGAGATTGAACGATTCAAAAACAGAACAGTATTTTCCTTCTCAAGGTATAATATTCAGTGCCAGCATTCCTTTGCCACAGTAACAGTTTTATACATCCATTATTTTATGGATCCATACTTTCATGGCTGTGTAAAAAATGAATGTATCTAATCACTGGAAAAGAACTCCAAAACCAGGATTTTCTATAATGGAAATCCTTTAGCTCTGTGTTTTACAAACTTGTGAAATCATGGAGTCCTGATACTAGAAAGGGCCTCTACACTGATGTTAAATAATTCGTATGAGTGAATCCCTTTGTCTGAAGCAAGCCAAAAGCAAGCATGGCAGAAGGTTCATAATATGTAACAGTTGCCTTCAATCTGTATCCATCGCAAGACTACAGCAGGAATTCATCCACAGCTCTGCTGTCGAGGCAATAGTATTTGCAGACGGTAAATAAAATTGCAGGTAACTTTTGATGCTTTTAAAATGAGTATGAAAAAGCTGAGGGATAACCTTCCCTTGCAGCCGATACTGGGAGGATGGCAGAGCCAGAAGTTTTATTAGAGGAAATGATGAAAAAACAAGAGTATCAGGGCTGCACACAGCAATCCTTCCTCTAAAACGCATTGCCTGTGGTGGCTGAAGGGGAAGGCATAGAGGAGGAGAAGTAACTCACCATCTCCAGAGATCAGCGAGGGCTAGCACAAGCCCTGCGGCTGCCGCGAGCCGTGGGGGCAGTGCAGGCACCTTCATCTGCCCCATCTTGTCGCAGGCTCGTGCCGAGCCAAACCTGGGAGCAGCATCTTTGTGCCGAGTCGGAGATTTGGCTCGTCGTCCGTGTTCCTGCTTTGCTTGCTAACAGCCGTGAATCCTGTGACTGAGCTCGGAAATGACTGTCTTGAGCTGAGGATTAGCAGCGTTCGGGAGAAAAAGGCATTGGAACTGCAGCGCCCAGGGAAATTAAGTGCAGGACAAAAAAACCTGCCACAATAGTTGTATAAATGCCTTCCTGCTACAGATTTCAAAGCATGAGTAATAGTAAAGGCCAAACAACAATCCCAGCCTGGTTTAAATTTCTTTTTCTTTCTGCCTGCATTTATTCTAACTCTCTGCAGCATGTACCGGTGACTCCGGGTTACGCAGCGATGCGCAGAACAGACGGCTAAACGCAGGGCGAGCTATTCTGCACAGCGATGAATTTACTCAGGGCTTGACTGTCTGAAACAGTTTCCTCCAAGACCTCTCGAGCCTCTGTTTTGAGCATCCAGGGCAGACACAGGATGTTGGTGGGTGTGAGAAAGGGCCTCACGGATGACTAGCCCAAAGCCTTGACCCGGTGGGTATGTGTGTGTCACCCTCCAGCAGTAATGCCAGGCTTAGGGCAGGCTCCTTTTTGGCTGGGTTTTTCCATGTTTACTCTAGTTACAGGACAACATTTACAAGGAGCGAGTTACACAAGTGATTTTAAAGAGGCAGGGCGAGGACGCAGCCTATTGTTAAGGCTGCACTTTCCACCGCCGGACCCCGCTCTGATTTGTTTCTAACACTTCAGCCACTCGCTCTTGAAATTTCCCACGCTGTTCTGCAGGCCCTTTGGAAAACAGGGATCTACAATCACCACCCCAAGCATGTACATACGGACATGCGGAGCAAACGGACTTCATTGCACACGGGGAACCTGAATTTTGGGATGTCCTCAGGGTGACCAGTTTGTTAAAAAAGTTATATCCTAAGATAATAAACTGCAGCCTGGAGAACTATAATAACCCCTTGTGTTGGGACACTGACAAGGTTCAGCAGTTTTGAGTCATGAAGCATCTCTCTGCTACTTGACTTGACCAACAAACCAGCACCAGCGCCAGGCTCTTCTCCTATGGACCAGACGCTAGAGGAGACAGTGACACTGGACACCTTGGCTGTAATTTTCTCCATTTACCTGCTGACTCCAGGGAAGAGAAACTTGGAGGGCTACATTTAAGAGGAGGAAAAATCTGTGGATCCTTCACACCTACTGTCCATTCCAATACCCATCTCAATGCCATGTGGGCCTCTCCTCTCTCTCACAAGCCCTTTTCCACCCAGTCCAGCCCATCCCTTCTTCCCACCTCCATCTCCGAGGGTCCTGCCATGCCTGTCCCCTTCTTTGCACACCCTACTGGATCCGGCCAAGCTGCCCCCTCCTCTTCTCCCTGTTCAAAGCACAAACCTGGGGGCCTATAAACCAAAAGCAATGGGCAAGAACAGACCTGGGGCTCTGGCCCGACAGAGCATCATCTATCTTATCTGTAACAACTCCCAGGGAAGGAGGTTTCCTAGCCTCCCTAGGTGGTCTTGCGACAGTTTCATGATGATAACAGGATGTTTTCTCAACATCCAGCCTAAATCATCCTGGCAAATTAGCAAATCAGTAAATTAAGCTGCCATGGAAATCTGGGACTTTAATAACCACTATCACATGTTGGCAGAGTGCTAGATTGCACAATAGTTTTCTTTTTGTTGCACTGAATAAATTTAATTCTTTCAACCTCTTCTCACGTTTCTTAATCTGTTGTTGTTGTTTCCTTCTGGACACTTTCCAGTACGCCTGTATCCTCCTTGGAGCAGGGCACCCAAAACCGGATTCGATGACACTGATGATGCCTCCGCAGTGCCACGCACGAGTAAGTCACCTCCCGCACCTTACGGAGGACACTCCTTCAATATAACTCAAAACAAGATTTGTCTCTTTTGCAATAATCTCTTGCTGATGATTCATTTGTGGTCCACTAAAAATCCTCATTTTTTTTCTACTCATCCCTCTCCAGCTTAAACCTGACTCAGTAAATGTGCATTTTGATTTCTTCTTTGCACGTGAAGCCCTCTCTGGCTGCTTTTATCTCTTATCTGGATGTACTCTCCGATTTCTTAAGGTCACTCTGAACCCTGACCCTGTTCTCCCAAGTGCCTGCAACCCCTCCCAACCTGATGTCATCCGAGTAAACATACTTCCATCTTCCAAATCATGACTGAAAGTATTGCAAATTTTCCCCCAGAAGGTGACCTTGCTGATATATCACATGTTACTGCACTACTTGGATCAGTGGAGAGATTAAAGTGCAAATCTTTTTCCAGCTTCATTCTCTGTGAAGATATTTGGAAATGCCGTGTTTATCTGGTAGACTGCAACTTCTGAAAATACAGACATTAATTAAAAACTAATTCATGTGCTAAAGGTAGGATGGGTTAAATTCAATAGGAACTAACTAATGAAATTAATAAATGCAATGAGAAGGCTATTTCCCAGTGAACTCTGTTTCTGGGGTCAGCCAGCTACAATTTGTCAGTCACAAGCTTAGACAACCGAAGCCGTTGGATGAACCCAGCAGTGCAACCTTATTCAGCAAATAATGAAAGATCACCCATTTCTGGGATCAACAAAAGAAGAGAAGTACATCAGGATACAGTTCATTTCAAACTGTCGCTTTACTTTCGTAACACTGGAGCCACCAGGCGCCATGTCTAAATTATTTTAATATCACAGTATGCAGAAGCCAAACCAGATTTCTCAGCAGAGTTAAGAATCTAAAGTCATTCAATTTAAAAAATGCTAAAGTCTAATTTTAATAGATCACATCAAGCTATTGCCCCGGCTCTACTCAAGATCCCCAAACAAAGCAGGAAGATAAGGACCAGGGGAGTCTCCGGCAGGACGAGCACTCACCGCCCAACATGAAAGGAGCTTGGGAAATTCTGGTTACAGAATTTCTATAGCTGAACAAACACAACATCTGAGAAAGCATTCTGGAGATTTAAGAAACAGTCACTTTAAAAACCCATTTTAATTGGAAAAACCATTTTTCCATTATTTTCTTTTCAGTGCTTATAACCCCACAAACCATTATTTTCCTAAACATTTTTCAGCTGCAGCTTTTCCATGACATGCCCAAGAGCCCCTCTCAGGCAAAGTCTTCTGAAACAACTACAGGGGCAAGCATGTGCAATCTTACACATTTAATACCAGCATCACGAATCCAGCTAATTCTCAGCCTTCAGAAACCAAGTCACGAGAAGGAATTTTCCCATTTCTTTTTCCAGTGTGCTCAAGCTTACTGTCAATTCAGCCTGATTGCACTATACAAGAAGTTGCACTTTTTAGGCTCCAAAGCACATTTTTTTTTTAATAATCTGTGCATATAAACAGCTTTCCACATTGCATATTTATAAATAACATTGTGCAAATTCTCACCCATAAAACAGGAGTTAATGCCATTCCCAGGGTCCAAAGTTGCCGACAGCGCTGGTGAGACTGCTAAATACCTGACCAGGTGCAAGCAACAACATTCCTATTTGCACCAAGTTAAGAAAACCGCTTTTACTAACCACAAAATGGCTCTGTAATGAGAAGGCAATGAGCACCTGAAAGACTTCTGGCTACAAAAAAAGTCAGCACTAAATAAAGCCGAGACAGGACGTGGCAGGAGATGCACGCTTTGCCATGGCTTTCACCAGCCAGTTCCCTGCCCAGCCTACACGTGTGAATTAAGCTCTATTTATAAATCTTCCACTGATTTTTTTTTTTAAATGACCTTAATATAGTGCAGTTGTTATTTTGTTTCTGTTGAACTTAGCAACAGGAAACCCTGTCAGTCCTGCAGCAAACTTTCCATTCCCCTGGCGCTCCCATTCCTGCACCAGAAAAGCCAGATTTCTAAAGAGGTGTTTGACGGGGTGGGAGGGGGAGGAAGAAGAGATGAAAGCACACACACAAAAAATCAAAATGCCTGTACAACATGCAAAATAGAAGCCAAATTCAATATGTTTCTTTTCTTTTTTCCCCTGTTTGAAAGGAAAAGGCAGTGCCCTAATTTGCATTTTCTAAAGATAACATACTTTACTACCAGACACCTAAGTATTAGTCATGAAAATTACCTTTAATAAAGGATTGGTAAAAAAAAAAAATCATCAGCACCTTTACACTCACACATTCCAGTAACAAAAGACTTACTTATCAGACACCAAAATTTTAGCGTGGAAAGTTATTTGCCCTATTCCCTGGCTAACTCATGGAGCAAACAGCTACAGAAATTAAGCCTTAACTTGTTAAAACCAAAATAAACCTGATTTTATTACAAGCTTTGGCAAGAGTGTTCTGCCGCCTGAAGACCTTTACTGCGGGATGAGCAAAGTTTTTTTGGTGCTCCACCCTGCAATGTTAACTCATCCCCGCAATATTTTCTCTTTTAACAGCTTCATAATGGTACGGTAACACACAAACACAGCTGCTCAACAGCAACGTGCACCAACACAGGCTGCGAGCAATTTAGCATTTACAGAACACTTTCCTTTTCAGGAAGAAGAAACAACACCTAAAATAGAGGAGAACATGCAAATCCAGGTAAGAAAGGTAAGACTAAAAAACCCGGGCTCCTGAAAAAGCTGAATATGTATTAGGGGTGATTTAAACCAAAATTATGTTCCTGTCAAGCCCAATATTCACTTTGTTTTTTTAAATCATAGACAGTCCTTAAATGCAAAGCATTTAAAAAAAAAAAAAGCAAAGCACAAGTAATAGAAAACAATATAAACTAATTTCTGATGCTTGGCATGACCTTTCTACGTTGTTTCACCGACATGAGGAATACAGTGTTTCCCCCCACGTTTGATTCCTGTATGTATTCCCATTATTAATTTTCCTTCCAGCAAAAGCACTAACGCTCCCAGCCAGCGATGCCTTGAGACCTCGGAGCCCGTGCACGCACCAACACCGGCTGCAGCCACGCTTCCCTCTCCCAAAAAATCCCTGGAGAGGGGATGGAGCGACTCCTCAGGACCACGCACGTGCGGGGACCTCGGAGGCGCTGCCAGCCCCCAACACAGCATCACCAACCCCAAAGCGCATTACGGGGCATCGCTTTTATCAAGTTATATATAAATCTTGGTACAGCCCTGCCTCACTAGGGACGTTTTGGGTCAATCTCTGTGTCACTTACTGAGAACAAATACATGTGGCTTAATCCAGCGGTTGAAAAATGCCTGGTCTAAAAAATCCCACGCTATTTTTAAAAGGCTAAAACAACGTCACGGTGATGGACACTGTTCAGCTTTGCAAAGGCGACAGAAAGGAAACCAGCAGGTTAGGCGGCCGGCCGCAGCAGCAGTGGCGTTTCTTTAAAAAGCACAGAAAAAGACAAGGTGACAACGCATAAGTGGCACTCACCGCTTCCTCGCGGGCTGCGCTCCCATCACGGTCTTTCAGAAAATCCACCTCGTCTTCAGTTTTCATTTCCAACTTCCCTGTGAAAACAGAGGGTTCGCACAGGCAATTTAAAAACAAACTTCCCGCAGTGCTGCTGATATTCTTCTGTTTATTCAAACCAGTCTCAAGAAAAAAAAAAAGGGAAGAAAACCCAACTCCAAAACCCCTTCAACAAGTCCATTTGACTTCCAACATCTGGTTTCATTCCTGACTTTGCTGCTTGTTTGTTATTAGTTTTACAACTATCGTGTCTGGGACTGAAGGAAACTATGAAACAGCAGCAAGCACGGGGTAAAAACTCCTGAAAAGCTCTAGGTGAGGCTGAGCACATCTGCGTGTATTTGTCCATGTGTTTTCTTGGCTCCCGTTCGTCTAGTTAAAAAAAAAAAAAAACAAACCACATTTTTTGCTGTCTTTCTTCTTACCATAACGTGAAGATAACGCAAAAAACCAGCCTTGCCTTCTCTCAACAGGCATTTTAAGTGTTGAAAAAAAAAATAAAATCACAAGCTTCAAAAACTTAGCCCACCTGCACTGCCTTAAGGATGACCATTAGGTCCCTGGCCTAGGAAGGCAAACCCTTTTCTGCTGGAGTTTACAAAGTCCCAGCTGATTTTCCCCTCTTCCTCATGCTCCCATGATGGTGTCACCACCGCAGTGGTACAAACATCATGTTCCAGCTGCTTTCTCTGCCCAGCAAAGCTTTTGTTAGTCACCATTGCCCTGAGGTTCCCTTCTGCCTACCTTTTCCTGGCATGAAGTCAATACCCCAATCCTCTTTCAACCCTACGCTAACAACTGTCCCGACACACAGGGTACTTTTAGAGGAGTTAAGTGATATGACCAAAGCCATCCAGATGGAGGGTGGCTCTGTTAGGGCTAAACCCCCCTCTAATCCCGCTCCCTCTCTTATTTCTAGTAATAACAAACGTTGGATGGATGACAACGCCTTCTTAAGGGTGACGTATGTTTGCAGTGAGTTTATTCGTTCAGGGATTTAGCAAGAGGAGCCTCCCATCTTCACGGGGAAATTGCTTTAACAACTGTCACCAATGGGTTTCCATTGGCATTAAAGTCTACCCTTGATTTTGGGACGATCTGGTTTTGCAATGCTCTATCGATAAAGTAACCCAACAGCATTAAGTCAAAATGGCATGATTTTGTCTCGATTAAGTGAGTTTGCAGGCAGACTCTCAGAAATCAGAGGTAATGCTACAAATTCTGTGAGTCCCATTTCTTGGCAAAGCAGAGATCACGGTCGCAACGAGATCTCCTCAGGGTCACAGCAATGTAATGATGGTTGAGATCTTGGTTCAAAGACAAACACGCAGGGAAGAAACCTCTGGTACGCTGAGGACGGGAGGAGCAAGCGGTGTAAACGATACTCCATGCTGGGTAAGAACTGGAGGACGAAGCCATGTGCCCTCAGGATGAAATTCAAATGGACAATGTTTTGCTCTCTGCCATTTTTTCCTAAGCTTTAATTATGAAACATATCCCAAAAGAAAATGCAATCACAGAGGTCTCTGGGGCGTAGAGAACATTATCGCATGGGTGGTATCATCAGTGACATTTGTTAGTGGTTCATCCTGCTTCTCTACCAGGGGAAGAAAACTGTAGTAAGTACTTTTCCATAGGGAAAATGCCACTGATGAGAATGAAGTGAAGACTGGTAAAATTCAAAATAAGGTGAAATTCTATCTGGCAATGGATGTTTTCTTTAAATGCTGAGATCCACTAGGGATATTTCTCCCAGGAGGAGACCTAGGGAGCAGCGTTTACAGTATTTGTTAAATTTAAGATGCCAAACCCCAACCACACAACCTAGTCTTCCTGGGGTCGCTTTCTGCCAAGAAGCTGCATCTACTCAGAGGTGTTTTGTCAGCACAGACACATGCCATTTCTTCTCTTCTCGCCCAGCCTGGCTACTGTGGTATCATTTCATACACTAACTGCCTGCCTTTTTATTGAGTAGCATATATCTGCCTGATGTGCAAATAATGGTCTTGAGGAAGCTATTACTCAATCGTAATGCAGTTCTGAGCCCAAAGCTAACAGCATGAGGAGCTGCCTTATGAAAGTAGAATCTTCCAGCTTCATCACCTTCCTTCAATGTTGTTATCAGTCACTAGACATTTGTCTGGATAAGGCTATTACTCCTTTGAGGTCTCTGTTTTGGGGGTAGGGTGAAACTAAGAAGAGGCAATGAGATAAACAGGTATATATTTGGCAGCAATTTCGCAATATAAGTAAAAAAGAATAAAGAGCTCAATGATTTGGAGTAATGGAAACTGCAATTATCAGCCAGTTAGATCTCTGATAAATTAGCATGACAATAAAACCCTCCCACCACACGTTTCTGAGAAGTGGCCTCGTGAGGTACGCTTCCTTTGGGAAGGTTTTATTGTAGTCTATCAAAAAAAGATCTGATTCATTCTGCTGAGCACTGATGACTCTTGCACGGCTACAAAACACCCTGTACAAACCCAGGCTGCAAGGGAAAACTCCCCAGCACTGACACAGGAAAGAAGAATTGACACAAAGAATCAAAGGCTGCCACTGAACTAGTACACAAAACACGCTATCCAAAGCTTAGGCATCAACACGAAGCACGTGCACAGCAATAATAATGATAAACAATAAATCTGTTCTCTGGAATTACTGCCATATCAGAGTCCTCGATGCTGCTTTATAGGAGGTGAATTTCAGAAATATTTCAAATAGTGAGCTTGGATTCATCGCAGTTGCTTGTCTCTGCTTTAAGCTAATATTTTATTTGGGCTTCCCTAACATTACGCCTCAGAGCAATCCTAAAGTTCCTCAAGAGAAGATATTCCAGCTGAAATTTTGCTTTGTGCAGCATCCTATTGCAAATAACAATTCTTCCTTATGGAAAGGTCAGACCGTTGTATTCCAAAAGCTGCAAATCCTGATGTATTTTAAATCAGCGACAGGATCACCTCCTTTTTTCCCCCTCCCTTTCCATACCCTAACATGGAATGACGCCTTAATATTGCTCTCCTACTTCAGTCAGTATCTTATTGGACCATTTAGTCCCTTCTCCTTTTAAAACCTCGCCCAGACAGTGTCATGTCTCCAAGAATCCAACCAGAGATAAAGGCCTGCACTGTACGGACGGAGACGGCAGAGCGGGAGGCTCCCAGAAGGAAGGAGCGCTGCCAGGCATTGACTTACAGCCACTCCCGTCCTATTGAACTGTCACTCTGCCACAGCACTAAAATAGTTTCTTTCTGAAAACAGCTTGCTAATCTGCCTTTAAACCTTTCTGCTTATTTACTAATGATCTCCTGACTAACGTTTACTGGTTATCTCCAGACACATAAACTTTCTAAAACTCCTGAACTCAATGAAAAAAGGATTTGCTGGACCCATCACTGACCCCCCCCAAAAATCAGTCTTTTCCCCTGCCCCCAGTTATGCTGCTATCACATGTCAGAACAAATCCTCTGTCATCACCCCATTCTGCATTCAGACTGAAGAAACTGCTCCCAGCATTAAAGCAGTGAAATAGCTTTATAACTTCCTGATTTACACCATGACACTTTTTTTTTTTAATCGTTTAAATGTTTTGTTTGTTTGGTGCTGGGAAAGCAAGAGACACTGTATCATTTTCTCATAGCAAAGAAGAAAACAGCAACTGAAAAAGTTCAGCTGCTTCCATTTAACAGCTGCCTGAACAGGTGGAATATAAAGATCAAATTAGCCCCATGGCTTCAGTAGCAAATTCACCTATGATTTAATTCCAAGCTGGAGCAACAAAACCATTTCTCTTTCATTCAATTTATCCCTTAATTTCCCTTTTCTGAGTTACCTGGTGAGGTTTTCTATTAGCTCCTGTCGCACGGGCATCAGATGTCTACGCTGTCGCCCAAGTTCCACCGCTTTCTCCCATGAGCACTCATCCGCGGGGAATGCCGGTCCTGCTTCCCAGCCGATGGCAGCAAGCAAAACTCCTCATCTGAGTTCCAGTACTGCTTAAATGCACTGGAAAATACCCCCGGCTGCTCTGCCCAACAAAAAAAACTTTGCAGCCCGGAAAAGGCGGTGGGGGTAGGGCTCACTGGCTCTTTTAAATGACCTAATACCGCCAATTAGGAAGTGGCTTTGCTCAGTTCAGAAGGACACTGGCAGCTGTTTCAAGTAGATGAGCTAAGAAAATGCCCTGTTGTACCCTCTGACTCCCTGTTAGCTAAAATAAAGGGGAGAAGCGAAGGAACTGCACTAAGCAAATAAACCCTCCGGCCCACATGAAAGCATATAACTTGAAGATACAGTAATCCAAAGAGCTCCCTCCCATTCATTCCTTCTCCAGGGAGGATTCACGTGCTAAAAATTCTTCTGCACAAATTGATAGGAAATGATGTCCTGCCCTTACCTCCAGTGCCAGCCAAGCAACATGCATATGAACTGAAAGTTTTAGTACGTAACTTCAGATTTCGTCTTTCTCAGAAGAAAAACCCCAAACACCTACACTTCCTCTGCAAGGCAGGCCTCCTGCTCTTATTTCCCTTCCTTTGCTGATGAGATGCTACAGGCACACCTACAAAGAAAAAACCAAAAACTCGGGAACCAACTGATTTTTCCTACCTGTAACAGGCTCAGCTCGTTGCACTGCTGGGCTGACGCTCCTTTTCTTTGTCGAGGAACTTAAATCCGTTTCTCCATTAAGGCTGGCTCCCATATCCACTGCAGTCTGGGGCTCAAGCCCCACTTTTTCTGCGGCTAGTAATTCAGGGGAACAAGGTGTCTCTGCTGCAAAAACCACCGCATCAAAAGTTTTTACCATTTTAGGAACTTTATCCAGAGAGGAGACATCATCTGCCGAAACCAAACTCTTTACTCCCACATTTTCCAGTGACTCAACAGCATGTAAACGGCACGAACACGGCGAGAAGGGTGATTCGGGTATGGCTCGGCTTTGCTTTCCATCGGGCTCAGCCAAGACCTCTCCCTGAGCTGCTTTCGCAGTGGGACCAGCATCGCTCTCGCTGGCCAGATAAACGGTGTCGGTGCTGGAGTCACTGTCACACGTGGGCTCTTCTGCGATGGGCTGAAGCGCTGCCCGGGGAAGCACGCTTTCCATATCCTCCTGCTCTTCCGGATACGCTGCAACGGGGGTTATTGCCACCGGCCTTGACGCTTCCTTACCCTCAGAGGCACCGCTCAGGGCTCCCATTTCCAAAGCATCCCTTAATTTGGGGGTGCTGCTGCACGGCAAGATTTGCTGTTGGGTTTGACTGGGATCATATTCCCAGTTCAGCCCTGCATCTGGACAAGGGTTGCTCTCTGCACCCAGTGTCTCACCTGCCAATGCAGGTGCATGCATGGTGCCTTCTTCACCCACTGCCCTGGTCTCACATGCTTCTTCAGCAGGGACCGTCCCTTTCAGCCCAGCATCCATATCGCTGCCGCCTGCCGTAGGCCCCCCCTTAGTGCAGGCAGAGGGTTTCACAACAGAGGTAAGAAGTTTCTCCGACAAAATCTGCTCCCTGTCACTCGCACAAGCCTCCTGGTCAGGCTCAGCTTTGCCTCCTTCAGCCTCCTGCGAGAGGCTCTGCTCCGGGGAGCCCTCGTCCCCGGCATGGTCCCCAGGCCAGCCGGCTCTGGCAGCTACCCTGCCATGCTCCCTGCCGCGCTGCTGGGTGAGCTCTGCCGAGCCTGCCGCCGCTTCCTGGTTTTGTTTAGATTCTTCATTATGAATTACAGAGGGTGTGCCTATTAAATTACCCTCCACACAGCCTGCGCCCTTGGCACATGGAGCTAATCCAGGGTCATTACCTTGCAGAGCTGCCTCCTGCCCGGGAGGTGCCACTGCAGCGTCCCCCTCCTGACTCGCAGCCAGTCCCTCTCCTCTGGGTAGGGGAGCGAGTGATTTCCTCTCGCCATTCAGTCCCTCCTGCTCTGAAGCACTTTCTGCTATCTCTGCTTCGCTTTGTGCAGGCTCTTTTTCTGCCAGGCATGTGCTCCCATCCTCCAGAGGGAGCGATGCAGGCTCACGTTTGCTCTCTTGAGCAGCGTCCAGTTTTAAGCTGTCGCCCATTTCGTTGTTAACAACAGTTTGATCAGCAGAAGGGCAACAGCTAGCAACTTCCTGAGCTCCATCTGCAGAATCTGCACTTCCTCCATCTATGCTGCTGCTGGTATCAGTTCCTGCTGGCTCCCCTTCAGAGGCTTTGCTGCCCTCCATTGCTTCAGCCGCAGGTTCACTCATCTTACCACTCTCCTGGCAACTCACAGGGTCCGCACTGCTTTGATTAGATCCACCATCATCGTTTTCAGGTTTAGCATCAGGGTCATCAGTTTCCATGCTATCTTCTAGTGAGGGCGAGCTGGATTTCCCATCTGTGCAACCTGCTTCCACCTGCCCTTCTTGCTCCCCGCTGCCGTGGATTTCCAAACCAGGACCAGGTTTTGATGCACACGCGGGAACTTTCACTCCATTCACTGCTGGCAATGCTGCTGCGGTGCTCGCAGTGACATCCTGCCCCACTGCGACATCAGCATCACCTTGGCTTTTTGAGAAGCCACTGTTTACCTGATCGGTGCCTGAGTCCACCCCAGTCTCCTTATCGCCAGTCTTGCAAAGGTCAACAGAGGCATCGCCAGTGCCACTGTCTGCATCCATACCGTCATGTGCCAGTACCACTCCCACATTTGCATCCTCCCCATCTGCACATTCAGTGCCATTAAAACCACTGAGTAAAGGCTGAGCAGCACCGGCTAACTCTTCCTTAGCTGGCGATTGCTCTTCTAGGTTTGCAGTCCTCCTTTCACCGGCCTCAGCCATCCCATCCTCTACCTGCTGCTGGCCCGCAGCCCTCTCAGCCGCCCCTGTACAGTTCCTGCATTCAGTTTGGCCCATAGCCACATCCACGCCCTCCGAGGAAGCTGGGGCTTCGCCTGCAGTTTCAACCACAGTAACAGTACTGTCAGCTGCACGCTCCTCGGCAGCTTGCGCTTCCTGATGGGGGCTATCTCTACTGCACAAGCCGGCTTGATCCAAACCAACTCCAACAGATGTCATTCCAGCTTCCTCATTTGTATTTCCACAGGATGGAAGATTTACGGCACCGTTTACACTTGCACACGGGCTCACTATGCAGTCCTCCTCATCTGATACAGTCCCAGAGCCTTCAGCAGAGGTTGGCCCCTCCTCTTCCTTTTTACTCAACGTCACTGTATTTTTACTTTCACAGAAGCACTCTGGGCTCTTTGCATCCCCCAGGCTCAGCAAGTCATTTGGCACATCATTAAAAGCTCCCACACTCCTGCTGTTGCGTTTATCCTCCTGGTGGGTTTGGTCTGATAGCTGCCCGATGTCCTGCTGAACGAGATCAGATGGACTTTCCGGCCTTCCTTCTCTTGCCATTTCTTCTAGGCTCTGAGAAGTAGTGCCTGGGTGACCATCTGGCTCTGCTCCTTTAGCACAGTTGTCTCCAGAATCTCCCAGTACAGGCTCTGTTTGCTGCCTCAAACTCTGTAACAAGACCAAAAAAAGAAAAAAAAAAAATTATTATTTTACTCTGTCACACATTTACACTGGATCCACCATCTACAAGAGCTGTATCTACATAATCCTATTTGATGTGATTCCTTCTCCTTGATGTGATTCTTTCCTCCCTCCTTCTACCTCTATCTGGCGTCCCTTGGGACAGAGTTACAAACAAACTGCAGTGGGTATTTTACATGTTGGTTTTATTATGCAGTAATATCGAAATTATTAGAATGACAGAAATTTTGCTTGGAAAGAGCATCTGGAGGTCATCTCATTCAACCTCCTGCCTGAAGCTGGACTATCGCCAACGTAACGTCAGGTCAGCCATGACTTCATCTTGCCAAGTCCCTAAAACCTCCAATGATGGAATACCCACCACCTCTCTGGGCAATCAGTTCCTGTGCGACACCACCCTCCCAGGAAGAAGGTTTTCCTAAGGGCCAGCCTCAACACCCTGAAGATGAAATTTGTCCCTCTACCCCCTTGTTACACCATCTGCCACCACTGAGAAGAACCGTACTCTCTGTAACTGCTCTGCAAGCAGCTGTAGTCATATTTCTTGAGTGCACTTAAATTCAAGATCAGTAAACAGCAGAATTCAGTCTACCAAAAAAATGCAAATATATACCAGCCTAGTCCCAAAGGGCTTGAGTAAATGCTACCTAAAAGCAAGTTCAGATCCCTGCCCCACGGCACTCCCCAGTTCTCAAGAGCATTGCTCGATTTTCTGTGTATTGATGGAAACACTACTTCAGACCTGGGAACTGGCTGACAATGTCCAAACACTGCCACTTGTCTCCTACTCCTAGGACTGAACTAATCATCTAATCTATTCCTGAGAATTGCATGCATAATTAAATATCTGAAATTTACTTCCTAAATGGATATAAAAATTTGAAAACGATGACATACTATTAAAATTAATATGTGCATTATTGTGGAACAGTAGCAATGTACTCAGTTCCTCTCTAATCTCCATTTTCCTTCCAGAGCATCTGCTTTGTCAAGGATCCCTGAAGCTTTTATAGTATGATACAATCAAAGCTTTATTTAAAATAACTGTCTGTTTCAATACCTTCTTTTTTATTCTCTTAGCTGCATATCAGTGTTCACATCTGAGAAAACCTGACTTGTTAAATTAACGAGCGATCTCAATCCTACAGTGTACACCCCACAGAGCTCCCTTGATTTTCTGTGGCAGGTGCAGGGTTTTGCACCGTAAGCTTTCAGGTCACGCTGTTTTCTCAGTAAGTGTCTGTGACTCCTCACAAATACAAAACCCTAATTAACTACAAAACTGTTACTTTTTTTGCGTTTTTTTTGTAAAAATACTCCCAAAAATACATGCATCCTAGGAGCCTAACTTAAACAGGTCCCTGCAAAATTCGTTTAAGACTCTAGTTCTCAGAGAAATTGGATTTCATACCAAAAATGTCAGCTTAAACGCCCCTTTTCTCCCTGAATATTAAAACGGCCAATATGTTAATTGATGCATCACAGGGAACCTTCTGGGTACTGTATATATAAACAGTGGCTAAAATCATCACTGCTATGTTGAGGATATTGCTTTTACTCTTCTTTCCACTCTCTGCGGTTTGCAAACAATGAGCAATGCCACTGAATCACGGACCATTAAACGTACTTCTGGTGTTTACCATGAACCTCTTTCTTTAAAATCATCCTGCTGCTCAGCCCCCATATATGTGGTCACCAATGCCAGAGCTCCCTGCTTTTGAGTCGTCCCAAGATAAGGTTAGCATTGGGGGCAGGCAGCACGGCATCTCCATCCATGGCGTAGCGCCAGGAATGGGACGCAGGGCTCTGCGTGCAGCGGTACCCGCAGGCTGCAGCTATTTTTTAACAAGGGCAAAAAAAAAAAAAGGATCAGACGGTGTGCCAGCCGTCTGGTGGCTAGAACCCTGCAGCAGAGCACGGAGACCGCGCTTGCTGGTTCCCAGCCAAGATGGACAGACACAGACAACACAACCAGGACAGACAGACACAGACAACAGTGACGCTTGCTCGGGAACAAGCAAGTTTTTCACAAGGAGAGGCCATGGCAGCCCCAGCATCCTCATGGTGAAATCACTCTGCCAATCGCCTGAAAAATAGAGCCACCTCCAAAGGAAGTCAACTGGCTTTTAACTGACCTGAAATGAACCTAAATGAAATAATTACAGGGCTGCTTTCCAAATTCAAATCAGATTAGATGTGAAGTGAAACAGTGCTGGAAAGAAAAAGTCTAAACATAGCCTTTTCTGATTTCATTGTCAGGCAAAATGTACCCATCTGGCATTTGCACAAGCAAACAAGCACGCTGGATATGCCGGCCATGCTTTAGTGTCTTTCGATGGAAAGGGGAAGCGATTTCACAGTTAGCCTGGGTTTGCCACTCATGCCACCAGTTCCTGTTGAGATTGGCAGTAACTAACATCTCAGGTGCCCAGGGAAGGGTGAGAATGGCTCAGGGTGGCCCATATCTCTGAACGTCCCCCCAGCCCACTGCGTGCAGACAACAATTCTCCCCCAAAGTAGAGGAACAAAAATATACTATTATTTAGACCTCACACCTCTGTAACAGCAGATCTATGAGCTGATAAAGAAACACCCACAAGTGATGCCCGCTGTGCAAGATGCACAGGTGTTTCTGAGAAGTGGCACAGAACTGTCGCACTGTTTCACCTTCCCGTCCCAACCGAGTCCCTGTGGCACCTACTTTAAAGCAGTAAGAGGAAGCCCTTCCAAAGCCCCATGGCTCCTATAGTCCAACCACCATGGTGTCCAAGAGGAGTGCAGCGAGGGAACAACTATGGACTCACACCCCGTGTGTCCAGGGCAGGCTCATCCTCTGAGTCCTACACCAAGTTGCTAAGGAAACGGCTGTTTTCTCCCATCACCTGCCCCAGAGACTTTCCTCTCAGTCTCCTTTCTGACCCTGAAATTTCCATCTGAACAGAGATGTACCCACCATGTGCAGCCCCCACAGACCCAGCCCTGCTCCGGAGCCTGCCTGATGGCTGCCAGACACCCTGGAGGGACAGTCCACCTCCAGGGAGGTTTCCCTACCCATCCAAGTGGGTCTCAGACTAATGGAGAAGGCAGGAGCTGGGAGCAGAGAGAGCCCATGAGGCCAAGCAAAGCCAGCATTGCGCAGCCCCAAACCTGTTTCTCTTCTGAGAGGGAAAATTTGCTGCCAAGTACAGCTTGATCAGATCTCCCTGTGCTCAAACGAGAAGAAAATAGGCAGATGTCTACCTGGATGTTTGCTAATGACATCCAGAGAAAACGTCAAGGTAAATACACCCCCCAAAGGGTGCCTACATAGGGAAGTCCTCCACAGGTGCCAGCCTGCAACCAGCCAGCTCCGCTTCTCTGTCATCACCTCAGCCTTTTCCTTACCCTGTGCTGGTGGCTCTGCATGTGCATCTGAAGGTGCCGTATGTCACTCTCCAAGCTGGCTGCTACCCCTTGCTTGGCTTCAGCTGTCAGCATGTAAACATCCAGCCCGCGGTGGTGCTTCACGCTGTAGTCCCCCGAGTGCACAGTATGAGACAAGGTGCTCCAGGAGTCCGGTTCCCTGGCTTCCTCTCTGCAACGAAACAAGGGCAGGTTAATCTGCAGGCGAGGAGGGATGCTGCATTGCAGGACACGCACGCTGTTCTTCACTCTGGACAGTCATCTAATCAACGGCCCGAGTGAAACAGAGCACCGGCTCCAGGGCCAGACAGACAAATAAACACGCACACTCCTCAGTCTTGAAAATTAATGTGATTTAGAGTTAATGCCAGCCACAAGATTTATTTCACAAGGTCTTTGTCAGGTAGAGAGACCTGCTTTTTTCCCTAGACTACAAGAGACTAGCAGCAAAGAGCACAAGAATTGCTCTTTTAAATGGAATTTATTAGGTGTGGATCACCAAAGCAGGTGTTGCAGAAAAACAGACACCTGCAAGAAGACTGCAGAAGCACAAGTTAGAAGGAATGGGGAGTACTGTGATACTGATGCTACAACTTCTACACTGAAACCAGCACGCCACTTCACAAACACCTAACAGCCATCAAATTGTAGCCATTTTTTCACTCCTGAAATGAATTTAGCTTGCCCTGTGAAACTGCTTCTGTGCACGATGTTCTCAATGTTGTGAGACAGCTGTCCTTCTGCAGCAGTATCACAGATTTTACCAATCAAAAGGAAAGAAAGGAAAAAAAGGTGCTGCTATAGATCAGAATGAAAAAATAACTCAGCAGTTACATGCATTCAATAGAAATTTCTATTCAGTCATCTCTTTTTGAATGTCAAACCCTGACTTTGCACAGGCTTGTGACTCAAAGGAGTAATTCTTCAGGTCTCACTGAGCTGCACAGAGGCTACATCGCCCCTTTAAGGGGGCGAGGAAACATTTATCTTCTTGAGGTGTTGATCTAAAGCTTCAGATTTAGGGATTTCATTTTGAATCAGAACTGATTCAGGAAACTCAGAATCTGTTTTAATTGTCGCAGGATAGAGCGGCTCGCTCAGGCCCCTCCTGAGCGCTGCATCTCCCGGGAGAGATGTGGAGCTGAGCAGGAACGTTACAGGAGCAGGGGCTTTGGCTGACCTGCTCAGGGGGGTGAGAAATGGAAATTTCTCTGTTTTCCTTTCACTAGGGCTGCATCTACTGAGTGCCAGCCCAAGCCAAAAGCATGTCCCCTCCCTGTCATGGAGACCAGCCCCAGCCACAACAGGCATCCCCAGATTCCCTCTGCAGCACAGTTACAGATTACCCTACAGGGGCTTGGGACAGAGACTGTATGCAAATAATTAAGGAATTCAAGAAGGTATGTATATAGCAATGTATACCATCAACCAGGTAAAATTACACACAGCTTTCAGCATCTTAGCCGACTGGTTTCTTGCTTTAAAAGTAGCAGGCTCAGGCAAACCACAGGGCTACCTCTCTGGGAAGCCACGCAATTTAGAAAGCAAAGTTGTTAACAGGCAAACAATAACAGATTGGTAACAGGAATGGGCAGAGCAGGTCGGATGGTTCATCACATGGCAGAGAAACCTGTGCAGACATCGGTGGTGGCAGTGGCTGTCCCCACTCTGCCCCGCCACAGCCACCCATCCACTCCTGTGACTCATTTTGGGCTAAACCTGCAGGGAAATTCAGACAAAGCAAAACTGCATCTTCCACCATTCACCACCGTTTAAATCCACTGACTTCAGTAGAACCAGTCTTGATTTACACAGAATCAATATTTCTACAGAGAAACAGAAGGAAGTGGCCAGGTTTTGGTGGTGATTAGTATAAATCCATGGAGGCACTGAAGTCAACTGAGCCATTAGAAGTGACTAAAGAAATGACCTTCCTTTATCAAGGAAACAACACAGACATTTCTGTCTGGAGTATTTTTCTTTTCAGCTGTCATATATGCGAAACTACTGTACTCAGGGTCACTCTCAGAGTACAACGAGGCAGTCAGCACAAAACCCACGTTCACCCACTGATGGGACAACATCAGCCGGATTAAAGAACCGAGCGCGATGAGTCTGCTGCACTTTCTCATCAGCTTCAAGTACACTTACGAGCATCTTCAGATCAGCACCCACAAACCAACCTGTACAACTTGAGCCTTAAAGGACCCTTAGAGACTTCAAAAAGCCTCAAAATCTGGAGCAAGATGTCAGGCACAGTCCCCTGCAACACCCCACAGCTTCTGTGATTCGCCACCTTCACACGGCCCAGACCGATCAAATAATCACTTCTGCTTACAAAGACAGCGATTTCTTTTCATATTCAAGCTGACGATCTGTGTTACACTCTATAAAGTGCTCTAAACCTTTTGAAAAACCAAGCTCTTTCTCCCATCCAGCCAACTACAAACAACTTCAAACTCTCATTTTCAGTAGCAGTCACCCACATTGTCCAAAATTAAGCAGTAAGGTAGTGGATGGCTCAATCTATTGATGCTTTCAAATCATCCCTTTATACACCGCTGCATCCCGGCACTGATGGTCCGCAGCAGAGAGGAAAAATGGGTATTCACAAGCGTTAACTTGTTGCACGCTGCTATTTCCGTCATTCGGGCAATCACTTCCAAGGGCATGAGGATCACACGAGAAGATGTTCCTGCATGTTTGTCTTCATACATTGAGCTTAACTGTTTCACTCCCGCATGTCTCACTGCAAGCCCTGGGTTTTATTGAGCGATGATAAAAATACACTTTCTTCCAGGGGAAAAAAAGCTTTGTGGTTATGTATTTTGTACTGCCTGGTTGTGAAAGATCCTTATGTTGTACAGATTGGGAATTTCTGCAGTAATTGTATGTAAGTGCATACCCAAGCCGGTCTACTAGGAGATAAAAACAGATATGCAAATATTTACTGAAGACTTACTAACAAAAATGTACATAGAAACTCAAGAAATTCAAGAATTCTGAAAATCTGCTTCCATTCAGCACAAAAATTCAGTTTGCTGCAGTTTGCTAGCAGCAAGGGAAATCTGTCTTCTTATGAGGTTTAACTGTCCTGGGTCAATTCTTTCTCATCCTCCCTTTTCAACAGCTTCTCATCAACATACATAAAAGATACCAGAGAACTGAAAATTTCATTGGTGTAATCTTTGAGCCCAAATTCTGCAGAATAAAGTACCTTGCTTGGTTAAAAAAGCAGGGACTGACTGATAAGGTTGACAGCGTTCACTAGCTCCACGCTCGGCACAACCATATTGTATCCCACTGAAAAAGCCTGGAAGAAATCCTCCACCTCTGGCCCCTACTACTTCTGCTGCAGTCTTCTGTCCCATGGATGTAAACCCAGAAGGGAAATTGATGGCTTCTGGAAAGGACAGGCTTACCAGCCGGCCCTTCATCCACAGAAAGGTGGCTCAAAGAAGGATGCTGACCCTAAACGAGGTGAGAGGAGAAGCAAACAAGCCTCCAAAATACTCTCAGGCCATGCCCTGCTTGATACAGGGGCTGATTAGATTGCTTAAATGGCAGCATCACCTCCTGCCCATTTGGCTCATAAGACAAGACAATAGGTAGTGTTTTTTAAACCTCTGAGCATCGCCCAAGTAGACTCGTGTCTGGCGAAAGAGGAGCCGTACCATACTCATGTGCTGAATCTCTCCTCGTCTGGCAGGGGAGCAGATAGGATGGCCCTGGGCCAGCGAGCAGCAGAAAGAGGGAGAGGAAAGCCTGCACCGACACAGCGCGGCTCCCAGCTTCCTGAAGATATGGGCGAGATACTTTTAAGAAGGGGGAAGATAAGTGAGAAAGGGAGAACAAAAAAACCCAAGTAAAAGCTCTGCCCACCTTCAAAAGTTGCAGAAATGGTGCTGGGTGACAAGGGTTTGAAATTCAGCAGTGCTGGTGCTCCTGGCAGGCGTGTTTTCTGGTACAGAGATAATGGGTTTTGAACGGAGAGGAGAGGAAGAGGAGGGGGAAGAGATCAGAGGAGGAACAAAAAAGCCTTAGTGGGTTAAGCAGAACCTCGTGTTAGGAATATTTATTCCACAGTTTTACAAATGGGCAAGGAAGGCGGTGTGGGAACTCAAGGTGTTATTTCCTGGGGATATCCCCTTCAGATTTCTGAGCTGGATATTGGCTGAAACAAAACAAACTCAATAGCATTGCCAGCTCTTATGATCTTACTGTAAGCCTGACAACAGCTGTCGGTCTATTCTGAAAGCATCATCCCCTAGATTCATGTGAGAAAGAAGGAAAAAAACCCAAACTACTTTTTTTTTTTTCTTCTTAAATTAAGCAAAGCCCCAAGTAGTATGCTTACAGTGAGAAGCTAGGCAATGCTTGAATTTAGATGCTCTTATCTGTAAGGCAAATAAAAACTAAACTAAACTGAATTTTAATCTCACATCCTTATTCAAATTCTGAATTGTTACTGTTGTTATACTATCACACTGAAAATACTAGATCAGACGAACTGTGATCTGGGATAAACAAGCAACAGTGCCTACTGGGACAGGATGCTGGGCTTGGTGGCGACTGCGTAACACGTGTCTAGCACAGGCAATTTAAATCAAGCCAACAACCCTTCCTGTGAAAACCCAGCACCAGACTTAACGCGGTCACCAGCATCTAAAACCAAGACTTCTTAGAAATTTGACAAATCAGAGCTCCAACGCTATTTGCAGAAGTGTTGGTGTAATGGAGTCTTTCTATATGTATGATCAACTTTGCACCCACAATCTTTAGTGGCACACAAAATTCAAGCGCACGCAAACACTTTCTTGCTCCTACTTGTTTTTGTAACCATCGATATGCATTGTATATGAGGCTCGGAAAACACCTGCAAGTAGTATGTGCTAGAATGGGTTCAAACAAATCAACCATTCATAAATTTGAAAGCTATTTAACAAGCACAGCATTCATACTTCAGGTGTTTCCAAGTGTTCCAAAAGCCCCAGGAAAACAGAGGAAAAAAAAAGTTCCTTATATATGAAAATTTTATAGGTCACTCACTGATTTGAATACTTTTGATGTTGAAGGAGAGTTAAAGTTCATCTGATGTAGAAACGATGACTAATCCCTTACAGTGCTTCACACAAACACGAATTGCAGTGGGTTCGGACACTGAATTGAATTCAGGATTGCATAACCTACCCTTCAATATCGGATTAAATATTTAGCAACTGGATTCAAAATATTTAATACTAACTTCTCAGTCCATTGATCAACACATTATACAGTAGGAAATCATACAAGAGAAAAAGCTGGCTTGGTCCTTCAACAGTGGTTTGCAGACGCACATATCCTAAGAGAACACATCCAGTATTTCCTACCACAAAGGGTTTGTGCTCCTAAACCCAAGCATTTCTTAGGCCCCAATGTTAATTATACATTAAAAAAAATAAAATACAGCTACAAACTGTCATCAGCTATATTTGCCAAAAAATACAATGTGCATTGCATAAGAATAACTGTCTGTTATTAAATGCGCTTTTCCATTTGTTTTATTTTCATAGTTTTATCTATGAAAGATACCCTGCTCGGGACATGGAGCCGTAGGTCCAATACAGAACTCAACATCAACTTGGAGTCACATCAGTAAACAAAAGAAATTTAAGGTGAATTTATGAAATGCACTCAAAACAAAACCAGATGCCATCTGTTGCACTTTAAATATAAAAGCGCAGTCATGGAGACTACTTCATCAAGCAATGTTTTCTTTACAGCTAAAAACAGTATCTTAGATCGGGACAAGTGATATGGAAGGAAGACTTGTCTCCGCAGAACACCTCCATGTGCTGCAAGTGAACGTGACCACAGACTCCGTAACACAACCCAAAGATGAAGCCATCGCTTTGGCTGCCTCTGACACAGCAGTTTACAAAGTCTTCTTCTACAATAATCTGTTCAAACTACAATCCCTACCATGAACGTCACTACCTCTAGCAGATCTGCTCCACAGACTAAATACGAGTATCCTAACTGGGTACCCAGCTGACCCATGCCTGAAGCCAAAAACCCAGCAGTTCTCAGAAATCACTTATCTGCATTTTCTAAATATATCCTGAAATGGAGCTGGTCTATCATAACCATTTAGCAATCATGCAAGGCTTATTATAGGGGCTTATAGCCCCAATAATTTTTGGGATCACCTCCAGATCAAGATTGCTATTGGGGGGGAATAATTTTCTTCTCGTATCTGACCACATCTTCCCAAATCTCCTCTTCTTTCTTCTCCTCACAAGCCTGTTTACATGAACATCAACTCCCATGGCCTCCAATTTCTGAGCAGGATATCAGAGACAGTAAAAAGCTGTTTCTACCATACAGACAAAGCCACTTCTCGCTCTTCTGTATTCAGAGGTAGATACACACGAAACAAAGAGGAGGCGGGAGCCAACAAATGAAAATACATGTCTTCACAAGGATGTGGGAACACACTAGGAAACCAGTAAAAGCTGGAGCATGCAGTGGTGAGTAGGTGGAAAGAGAGAAACACACACTCTTCCTGCTCCATCACGATCACACCTGATTCCTCTGTCCCTCTGCTGCCAGTCTGCTCCTCTGCTGTGGCCAGAAGAAACCCACACCACCTCAGCATCCTAAGCACGATGGTCAATCAGTTAAACAATGGTGTTCCAAACAATAATTTTAAAGTTCAGCAATACACAGCCACAAAACCAGACCCTGTTGGATCACCGCTCTTCCCACGCTTCTGTAGCTAAACGGCATCCTCTTAATACACCCACCTCTCATGACGTCCTCCTTCACTGCCCTTCCATAACGTCTTTGTATTCCCCTTTAAATGTTAAATTTGTGCCAGCGCTTATAGAGACACAAAGTCAACTGTTCTCCTCTCCAAGCCATATCCTAAACCTACTGCCCGGCACCCTGAATAGCAAGTGAAAGGACCTGTTGCTTGTTTTAGGGTGGAAGAATAGAGGGAAAAACATCAGCATTACTTCAACGAATTCTTCAGCTGTTGATTCTGCTTAGCCAGAAATAAAAATCTGTGCAGCATCACCTGCCCAGTGTGGTGGCAACCTCCTGGCCACCAGCATGTCCCCCGCTGCATCCTGCTGGTGTTCCCTGTATAAAAATACTGGGAGAACTGATGTAATCAAGGGGAGACTCAGAGCCTTGCACAAAGTTCCCAGCTCGCAATAACGGCCAGGGTGCACAGAGGAAAGGGGGGTTCAGTCTGTGCGTTCTCAGGGGTACAAGCACCCTGGTTACATACGGCTGCCGCCATCTGGCACTGAAGTCGGAGCAGTTGGCAAAGTTTTTAGCCCCAGGAAACTAGTGATTTTGGAAAGCACCTGCACTACAGACAGCTCTGTGCCTATGCAAAGACTGGATTTAATGGAACAACTTAACACCAAAATTCAATGAAAAATGTCCATCTTTAAATACCATCCGATTTGGCAAGTCACTGTAAGAAATGCTTATTTTCAAGAACATGCTTAAACTCTCTGCTGAACATGAACTGGACATTTCTGAAATTAAACACATGGTTAAAGGACTTGCTAAGCTGGGGTGCAAAGAAATGAGGTACCAAGCAAATCCTCTCGCAGCTCTGGCTCAGAAAAGCAGAAAAATGTATTCAATTATACAAGTAAAGTTACTGAAAAAGCTCCCTCATTTGAGAGGCACCACGGAGATTACAGCACAGACTTCGCCAATTACTTACGTAAAATCAGAACAATAGCAAGTGATAATCATGGATTGCAAAACGTTCGTAAAACCCTCCTGCTACCAGTGAGTTATTCCTCATGTGTGTTAATTAAATCAGTTTAATTTTGGAAATGCAGACTTGTACTGACTTACAGCCTCACATACTGAGCCACCTGGCTGTCACCAGGGGATTTGAAGAGCGAGCAATCCCAGAGCTGTGCAGAAGCGCTTTATAGCAATAAGCGAGCAGAGAAACCAGCAAAGGCAAAAGTAACATTAGAGTGAAAAACTCAGAGACTGTCACAGCTCTAACACTTCTCCTTTGGAGGGATTGGAAAAATGCAGGAGTTTTTCTTCTGGGCTTTACTTTTCTCTCACTTCCCCTTTTCCAGGGGACATAAATCGCTCTCAGCTGTGAAGGAACTACAAGCATTTGGCTTCACGGAAAAACCCAGTACTTTGGGGTTACTAGACAGAACTCTGTTCTGCAGAAATGAAATCAGAAATAAAATCAGCGTTTGTATGTTTTACAAAACGGCACTTCCGACTTCCCTGAAATCCTGCACGCTCACTATTTCTTGGAGCCATTTTCCTTGCCTGACTTCGGGAGCACTGAAGAACATGGAGCTGGACGGCAGATTGTATCACCGCACCGAGCTGCATTTGAAAATATCAACTACCGCAAACTGCAGCTGTCCTGTTGCAGAGGCCAAGTTACTCACCGGGAGCACATTACCCCCTCTTTAATAAACTTTTCGGAGCCAGCCCTTCTCTAACGAGCAGAGCAGCCCAGCGCTGCCAGCTCCCCGCAGCCAGCATTGCCCAGTTTCAACCCAGGGAAGCAACAGGCTTCAACCAAGGACCCTTTGCTTTGGAATTTGCTCCTACCAGACCCAGGAATCATTGAAAGTCAGAGAGGGCTATGCAACCTGCCTAATTCCCAAAGCTTTTTCATGGAAGTAAAGCTAACTTATTTAACTTGTATTTAAAATTTGTATTTAAATTTGTACTTTAAAAAAACCACCAAACTGTTAACCAAGCTGCCAGCAAGCAAACAAGAATATTCCTAGAGAAAATCCTTATTTTTATTTTTTTTCCTAAAAAAACTCCTGCCCTTATGGACTGTCCTATACCATTTGCACCACAGGACCCTGTTTTACTGTGCAGTTTAATTCTCGAAGATCAAACAAGCACCCTCAGGAACAATACACAACCAATGAATAAACACTGCTGTCAGCATCCTGCTCTCCATCCCATGTGTGCTCTATCGCAGCTCCTCAGTTTGGTCCCAAAAACAGCAGCCCATGCACCTTTCCTGCCAGAGGATGCAAGAGCCAGTGCACAAGCTCAAGACTATGGAAAGGAATACTTCAAGGGCTGTAAAATTTAAATTGGAAGCATCTTTCTGGGGTTTTTTTGTACAGGAAGAACTGCAGCAGCTGAAAAGGGAAAACTCATCTGATAAACAGAAATTCAAAATGTCACCAGAGCAATTAGTTTTTGAGAAAAATATTTACACCGCAGCTGAATCAAGCTGCTTTGCAGCTGAACGCTGGCAAAACTGCAACAGTGGAGAAGGTTTTGTGTCTGCTTTTTAATGATTGTATCCTAATTACAGGAAAATTTCACCCCTCCCCAATGCTGGCTGGGAGAATCGTTGTAAAATGCAGGGTCCCGCGAATTAGCAAGCAAGTGAACAATAAAATCCCCCCAAGGATAATGCATCACAAAACACACTGCATTCATTTATTTGGCACAGTGCAGTTTAATTACTTGTAAAAATAATGACTCCTTTGTACGGGTTCTCACTAACATGCGTTGCTGCTCTGTATTTTGCTGAGTGGTATGAGTTGCATGCCAAATTTCTGTGCATGGATTATTCAGCGTGCGCACAAGCAGAGTGCAGAAAAGAGGTTGCACGGTATCCATTGTGTTTTGACAGCACATAAATGATATATACTCTCTTCATGGAATTTGGCTGCTTTTCTATATTTTGAAACTCAATATTTCTCCTCTCAATAGGGATTTTCAAGCCCCAATCCCATCACACTGCAGAAAGCGCTAGGCACAACAAAAATCTCTGCTGGGAAATCAGGATGTGTCCATTTTGCAGCCATCACCCTCCCGTGGGGAAGGGCCGTGGAGGTCCCCACATCACACTGTGCTCCCACTGCTCTGGCCAGCCCCAAGCTCGTACCACGGTGCTTCACCACCGTCCCACCCATTGAGAAAAGGGGACCGTGACTTCCAGCATCCACAGATTTCTGTTTGCAGGCCCTTCATGGAGACAGCAGGGGTTTGAGAGTCACGGGATATATGGGATGGCTCTCAGATGTTTATACATCATATTTCCACCCAGCAGCGCAAGAGGAAAACTAACCATAATGAACAGTTTAAGGATATACTAGAAAGAACAGGACCGGGGATCTTGATGGTAACGTTACAGAAGTTGACAGTGTCTTGGTCTTGCTAGTGCATTATTTGCGAAGATGAACTGTAAAGGTCAACAGAGAAACCCCTTGGATTACACCAGCAGCATCTGTTAAAGCCAATGGCACAGGACAATGCCAGGTAATCCAAGTCCTCCTCCTCTTTCTTTCCACTCAGCGAGAACTGCCATTCCAGTACTGGAATTGGTTGTGAAATACCCCACCAAATACATGAATAGCTGTTGTAATAGTTTTGTTTACTTCCCATTTCTTTTTAAATTACCAGCTCCACTCATATGCAAATTGCAGTATGTGCTGTGAGCTCTATAATCAAGTTTTGGCCAATTTAAGATTTATATAATAAAGTTTTGGCCAACTTAAGATTTCTATAATAAAGTTTTGGCCAACTTAAGCTTCTTTACAGTCTGTAAAGTCTGTTAACATGGTTAGTCTCACCCTGGAGAATTTTGCTACAGTTACAGGATGCATTTGTACGTTCCAATTGTACAAGATAGCCTGTAAGGGAGGTGTGTTGAACTGACTGTTGAACTTGATGGAGAAAAAAGTAACACTGTCATCATCTCTGTGTTAATCCCAGCCAAGTGTGGCAGAAGAAAAGGTTAAGAGTATAGAATCATAGAATGTGTTGGGTTGGAAGGGACCTTTAAAGGCCATCTAGTCCAACCCCCCTGCAGTAAGCAGGGACATCTTCAACTAAATCAGGTTGCTCAGAGCCTCATCAAGCCTGGCCTTGAATGTCTCCAGGGACGGGGACTCCACCACCTCTCTGGGCAACCTATAGCTCCTGTCCCACCCTGCACCTTCTCCTTCACCCTCACTTTGCATGTGGTTGGCTGAATTGTTAAAGATGAAACTTAAATGCAATCACTCCAGTTACACAAATCATATTTTTTTGCCTTCTAACACTATGTCCAACAACTACAGAAAGCAGAATAATTTACAATTTCTAACAGAGAAATGCTGCGTGATAACGGGGACGACACAGCAGACTCCTAAACATGACATTGGGTCACTCAACATAAACCCCAAGTATCTGAAATCTCAATTCAGAAAAACAAAGTTAATAACAAAGCTTAAGAGAACCAGGCATCAGAATAACATACATGCAGACCAAATCTTTTCTCCTTTACAAACGGACCCCTCGGGACTTATTTAAGCTCTTTGTCTTTATTAGCCTCAGCTTTTAAAGCTAGATCTCCAAACATTTGCTATTCAAACATAACTTGTCATACTCTGAAGGATTCCTTGTAAAACACTGCAGTATATGCTCATGCCACTAGTTACGTCCTACACGTTCGTAAGATCTGGCTGCTTCTCCAGACCAATCGAGAGAGTTTCTGCTGTTAAATAACTGCATTCATTCTTACCAAATTTTTTTACCTATACTGGTAAGATACCTGTTCTCTACAAGATGCTGCCTTCTTTCAATACAATTATCATTATTTCACTTAACCAAAACACTCCACATCTACAAAGTAAGAACACAACAGTCAACCACCACCACAAAGCCCACTTGCTTCCCTCTTTTGGGCAGCTGTGCTTCTTCGAAGAAAAGCTTTTTCACTTGTGTTTGCATAAGGTTTGTCTTAATTAGTCAATATTACAGTGACTCACTTTGGGCTTTAAGAGACAGCTGGAAGGAGAACACTGTGCAACAGAAAAGGAGAACGCAACAACATTATTGCATTTCCCCTAAACCTTAAGGACCTACTCCCATTGTTGCTAGCAAGAAAGGTAAAAGCAAAATTACACAAAAATTGCCTTTAAGGGTAGAGTATAGCTCTTAAACACTATTCAGTGATAACGTACAGCAAAGGCAAGCATGATACAGAACGGAAAACTAGCAGAGGAACCATCAAATGATCCTTACTCTGTCAAAAGCTGGTGCAGCTTCTGGTAGCCCCTCTCCAAGGCCAAGCTCACGGGTGTTGCCCCTTCGTTGTTGTGGATGCTGAGAGCTCCTCTTCCACCCGGCTGCTGGAGCAGAAACCACGTCAGCCGCAGCAGACCCAGCCTCACCGCAAAATGCATCAGTGTTTCCCGAGGGACGTTCTCTGGGAAGAAAGAAAAAAAAAAAACAACAAACCAAAATGGGAATTTGTAGGCTGTGGGTTAGGGGAATGCCATATCCCCACCTCCCAGCCCCACAACACACAATGGCTGGCATGGAGCTGACAGCCCAAAAGCCACGGAACCTGCAGCACCTGGAAAAACACGCTGGCTGCCAATATCCAGGAGAGACCAGTACTTTAAAGTGAGGGACGCACTATGGTGGGACAGGAAGTGCTCAGGACCTTGCAGTGTGAGACTGACCACAGAAGTCAATGTGAAAAAAACACCATTTCATAAACAGCCACAGCAACCACCAAGTTGCAGCACATCCAAACAGAACCTGGCATGGTCAGGTGGGTTTTTCTAGATGTCCAAGCCTTCTCTTCACACATCTGGGACCAGGTTTTAATAATGGACAAATTTTGTTATTTAATGGGATGCTGATTTGTCCCAAAGCATGAAAAAAATCAATTGCATTTGAAGCACAAAACTAAAGCAGTTATAAAAGAGAATAATTTAACCTCTTGTGTAGACAAAAAAAAAGTGAGGATTTTGCTTTCCTGTCTTGATTATGCCTCAGACCAGCTTTTCTCGGCTTTATACAGTAGCTCTATCATCCTGAGCAGCAGCATTTACAAAGTAGCAAGCTGCACTGCTGCTTTTTATGTTTAATAACCATGACCTTCTAATTTGGTAAAAGTCACTATTGAGCCTAAGCTTTCATCTCAGAAAAATGTCCCCCTACTCTAAAAGCTGCAGCCCTAGAATGATGCTCTGAAAGGCTTCAACCAGAAATGAACTCCAGATGCACTGCTGAAATACAGCATTTGCAGATCAAAGCCTGTTACTTCTCTATGAAGGGCAAAAGCATTTGGGTTAAAAAAAGTACGAGAAATAAAAATTCGTTCTTTTAATTAACAAAGGATTTCAGTATTGACTGGCAGCAGCAACACAACAAAAAAGCACCAACTGGGTCTCAGTAAACCATGCCAATGAGCACCCTTGGTATAATACCTTTAATATCATAGCAATGATTTATTGGGTTATTAATTTGGTTACCAGCCAAACCTATACAGCAGGTTTAAAAATGCAAGTGCATAATGGCTTTAGGATTTAATTAAGTATTTTTTCCTCAAGAAGTATGCCCCAAGAGAAATCATTTCTTCAAAGCGCTGTTGTTTTTCTTGCTTACTTGCTTTCTTAAGGGACATCATTAAGACCTTTCGTGAAAAACAAAGCAAAAATGGGGAGTTCTCCCCTGCCCGACACACAATTTTTTCCCAACATTTTGGATCAATTCCTGAAGAACTAATCTGTATTCAATAACCAAATGCTTTCTGGCACCACCTCTCTTCCGAATGACTCCAAATTAGGTCTCTGGGCTACAAAACCAATCCTTCC
This sequence comes from Alca torda, assembly GCA_008658365.1. Classification (NCBI taxonomy): domain Eukaryota; kingdom Metazoa; phylum Chordata; class Aves; order Charadriiformes; family Alcidae; genus Alca; species Alca torda. Next base: position 35,937,868 of record CM018083.1, read on the forward strand.
CCCCTAACCTCCTCTTGATTACCGTAAAGCAAAACCATGCTGTCCTGAATACATGAGCATGTCTGAATGGAGGTTCCAGCTGATCAGAGAAAAAGGGAATAGCTGGGCTCACTCAGAGACAAATTCTCAGCCTGTGGGAGAGTAACAACAAGGATTTTGGTATTAAGTGCTATGAAGTGTAATGCTTTAGAAATGAACAAGGCAACAAGGTAGTTAATCCATGGTTGTCACAGTCTTGGACTTAAAGAATAATGAGAAATAACGCACCATATAGGCAGACATAAAGGAAAGGCTACTGATGAGGGTGCAAAAAGGAGAAAGTGTTGATACTTGTGGGACTTACGCAGAGTAAAAGCAGATGCCCAAGGTTTCATTCAATGAATTTGCAGTTGAACAATGCTCCTACATTACCTGTACTAACACACTGGCAGAGTCAGCTAGCGTAACTAAAGCAGCGCGAGCCTCTTCCTACTGAGACGTAGGAAGCACAAAAGCACTTCTGTTAGAGCAAGCGACTGCCTTCCAAATAAAGAATACGTTCCACTGGTCTCACCACATCTGTGCTCACACAGGATCTCCTCTTCTAGCTGCTTTGTTGAAAGGAAAAGTCATCTTCCTAACTAAAACGGATAGACCTGCACCAAAACTGAGCAGTGTAGACCTGAAAAGCATAAGTGTAGGTCCCTGGACCAAAATGCTTCCTCCTCCTTCACGTGAGAGCCTTACAGTTAGGTAGAAGCATCTTCTACTCACCAACTTGTGGTTCACGCATACCAATTGCAAGTTTTGCAAGATGCTACTTATCCTGTCATCCTGTCCCTGATCCAACTGGGTGCCCCTCTCTCTCATATTTCCATCGATGAAATGCCCCCTCCCAATTGTCCCAAACGCCCAACTGATGTAATCTGCTCAAATGACTGCAACTTCTGAAAATCCCACCTTTTTTCCATTCTTTTAAAACAATCTTCTTTATCGTCAAAATAGCGGACACAGTAGTCCCAGCGTTTGGATGGAGATGTCTACAAATGAACTGAACTGAATGTGGCCCTGCCCCAATGCCTTTGAGCAACGGCGACGTGCACAGAAGATCTGTACAAGAAGACATGGCGTGTTGCCATCCAGAACATATTAAACATACAAACACACTATCCAGGCCTATTTGGAAAGATCTGCCTAAAATATATACTGGCATGAGGCCATCCTAACAGATGGGCACAGATGATGGCAGCAAAGAGACAAAGTACTGTACATACAACAACTGCAGGGGCCCCGGGGAATGGCTTTAGAAGGTTCTGGTGTGTGCAAAACTTCCATGGCTACAGTTAAAAGGCGTGTGCCATCTGTGGGCTGGATTAACTACTAATATCTAATGAAAAATACATCTGCCGGTGTATGGTGTTGCTCAGAACAAGATGAGAGCTGGTCTGGATCAAGTATGGGAGTGTTGCTGGATGGAGAGAGGAGGAAGACAGACAGATCCCACCAGCCTTCCTACCTTTGAAGGGATGAAGCTTGTAGCACAAAATGTTGGAAATTCAGTCAATGATTTCAAAGTCTTGTCATGGTGCAAAATGTCCGCCCCAGGCACGGAAGAATAACAAAAGCTTTAACTTGCAACAGACAGAGCTCCTTCTACTACCACATATCAAGCATGAGCTCCTCGGCTTAAAATGTCTGCCCTTTGAATGGCAACAAAAAGTTTCTTGTAATTAGGAAATTGTGGAAATACAAGACACACGATACTGGCAAGGCCAAGGATGTTTTGTTCCTCTCTCGTTTCCTAGTAATAGGCAAGAGTTGAAACATATGATTATTGTCCCATAATGGCAGGGCACTCTAATCCAGCTGGCAAAACATAAGACTTTAGATATATTATTTTTATTTTTTTTTTTTGCAGCTGTAACACATGAACAGACAATTTATCTGGGTAACTAAGGACAAAATTTCCATAGAAGACTGACAAACGTACTTTGCTAATGGTAAAGGATTAAGGTTTAAGGTGCTATTAGCACAAAACAAATAAGCATTGAAGGAAAAAAAAAAAAGTTTGGGTATGACACAACCAAGAACACACAGACTGCTCTGTAAGTAAAAACTTACATTATAATCCTGATTAAACAACAGAAAAAAAAATACTGCTCCTTTTTAAAAATCACTCTTTATATAGAGTAGCCAACACCTAACTGCTCAGTTTATCCTCCATGCCCTGAGACACCCTATCAAGGAACAGTCAGCCATGGACTGGCTAGCATCTCTTGCTAGTCTTCCTCTCATGGTGACCTTCACTTGGTTCTCACCCAAAATCCTAGCTACTCAGCAGTTTTGAAATCTACCATCAAAACTGGCCTCAAAATCTTGTTTTCTGCTGGAAATGTTCTCACTGATCAATCCTGGAGAAACACAGGGAACAACAACCAGACACGAGCTATGACTTTACGCTGAGGTCCTCGAGGAAGGCTCCAGCAGACACAGCGCTGAAGAAAGGTCAAGGCAAAGAAACTGTGTTTGGAGTTACGAGTTCAGTTAATAAAAAGATGTGTGAGCAATTCTTTTTTAATCTTATAAACAAGAAATTTTTCAAAGCACACCAGAGGATCTTCATGTCCCCATTCCCACTAATATCAAAGGGAATAGAAACTTTCTCATGCCAATGATTCCTCAGCCACAGACTGAGAGTACATCTGAGTACTGAGCAGCACATCTCAGACACTGCCTGAACACAAATTATTTTCTGCTGCCCATTTGCCACCGCAGAGGGCACTGCATTTAGGTACGGAAAACATTTTTTTACATCTTATCGAGGACTATAGCTGAACAGACAACCTTGCACTGTTGGCACTGAAAAGATCATGGCAATTTATACCACACAGTCCTTTATCAGGGCAGAGAGGAAGGTGAGCAGCAGATTGGGAAAAGATATGAAACCCTACCAAAAGAACACCTGTCACTATTACACTGAAAGGGTTCTAAGAGAAACGGTAAAAAGAGCGCAGTAGATGAACGGACTAAAGCTTTATGCCTGCAAAACATCACCAACTGCTTATCTTTAATATCCTTCCATGGAAAAACACGTTAGCTCCTGATAATCAAATCTCCTTATAACTATTTCTGAAAGCTTTTCTAGGCTTTTTGCTTTTTTCTTTAAAATAAAGTATTGGGGGTTTTTTTGTTATCTTCTCTCTTCAGACATTCTCCCTTGCTGTAAAAAGAACAAATTAACCATCTCTAATCACAGTGACACTCACATTGCGCTACACACTGAGATCCTACTGGTTTTGTGTGTAAAGTTATTAAACTCGTAACCCAAATCTATCCAGACTATTTCAAACCAGGGCGAAGCATTTGCCTCTCTACCCACCTCCCACCTGGCGAGCTCACGGATTTCATTTCTCAAGCAGCACTTACTGCACGCAGATGTTTATTCCGCAGCATTTCTGGGAAGCTGTACGTATTCAAGACGTCAGTAACTGCGTTCCTATCGTTAAGGAGCTGCTAAGTGTTTTATCTAATGAGATGGGTTCCTGGTTATATGCCCGTAACCGTGGCTGACTATCTCACAGCTCAAAGGGAATGCTACTCCTTATGCTCCCAGGGGAACGGCTCCATTCCACGGTTGACCACCACAACCCTCTGCCAACCGTAACCAGCTCCTGAAAGCACCAGCTCCTGAAAGCTCATGCCACTGAAATGGTAACCATAGGTCTGGTTTTCACGCTTACTTTTAGTAAGCAAAACAAAATGTTTCCTCAAAGGTTTTGTCAGAACATTACGTAAAAGGGATTTTGAAAGTGATCTGTTCTCTACTCATAGTTACTTCAAGGATTAAGCTCTCTAATCTTTCCATACCTGAGCCTTGAATCCTCCCTAATTTTTTTTTCTGCTTTTTTTCTGCAACATAAACAAGCCATAATCATTACTCATACCTCCAAATATTCTGTTCTGGTTTCCTAGTTAGCTTATTTTCCCTTCAGTCATTTAAAATAGAAAATCGCAGCCCTGTATTTACATTGCATGCATCCTCAGAATACATATTAAATTTTGATTTCTAGATATAAAGTGTAACAATCTGTTCCATTTAAACAACCGCATTTAAATGCCACTGAGAACAGTAAATAACCCTATTTTGACAGCCGTAACAACTATGTTCTTTAGAAAGTTACAGTGTACTTGTAATAATTAAGATGGACATGATTATACGGCACCTGAAAGTAATGCTGTCTTTGGAATACCATGGTAACAAGAGTAATCCTTAATTATGGATATTCTGAAATTGCAGATGCCATTTGAGTTCATACAAATAGACAGATAATTAAGAGCAAGGCCCGGGAATCGCCTGCTGCAGAGGGACAGCATATGGCTGGGGGAAGAGCACAGTCCTGCCCCAGGAGAGAAGCCATGAGGACTGCAGCCGAGCAGGGAGAAGGTCAGGACGCACTTGCCCAGGGGGGTTCAGGCACACTCTTTACCTGCAATGCAAATCCTCTCCCTGCCCCTGCAGCACAAGGACACGCTGCTGCGCCAGCTGAGCGGGACCATGGCACCATGCGTGGTGTCACTTCCTCTGTCTCCTTCAGCCTTGGCACGTGTCAGGCTTTCTTTTGCTATCCATTCATCTGACCAAATGGTTGAGTATCTTCTGCCTGCCTCAGTGAGAGAGGATGGAGCTCAAGGACCTCCGAAGTCAGGAATCTTAGGTGCTCCCATCCCCAGTTCTGCTAGCATGGCACCAAGTGGGATCGGGATGACATTTTACTCTCCCCACGTCCCATTACCTGGGACCTCTATAGCATACTTTATATCTGTGGGTAAACAGATACTTAATGCGAGTCTTTCTGGAGTCCTTTTCTCTACGCTAAGGATTAAAAGCTAAGACTTGTTCCCTGAGATCTTCTACAAATAGCAAGTAGGTGGCTGCACCTCAAGCCTCCTACACAGCAGGTGGGTTCAGGGAGAAAGAGAAAAATAAAAGATGGAGAGCAGGAAGGCAACTTAGAAGTCAGATGCACAACACCCTAAGAGCAAACCAGACAGCAAAAATATGGCCACTGCTACTGGAAAAAGGACCAACACACCACAGGTCCCTTCTTCTCTGCTTTCAAGTCAGCTGCACAGGTGTTGGTCAACCGTGCTACTTCTCCACAGGACTATAATGTTGATCAATACACCCTGAAGCATAAGTATACTTTTTGAGAGTACCTGTCATGAGGAAAAGCTTGAGAGAACAGCTTTTATATATATATATATATATATAAAATTCCATAAAGAAATTTTTACCTAGACAACTTATTAAAGTCAAATCAGGATCAAATCAGAAGGTCAAAGAATTAAGAAATTTGGACAAGAGTATCACCTTTCCACAGGAAAGCAAGCAGGAAAAGCTGGAAAACGAGACCACTGATAAATACTTTAAGAGAGAGGATTCTGTTTTCTGAACTCGCTTTTCCCGTCACGGATTCATGATGTGCAACCACTGCTCTCCATCACCTGAGCGTTACTGTCAGTGGTAAGACCAGGCTGGGCACCACGCTCCACCCCGCTGGCTGCTGAACAAAAAGCTCGCCATCAAAGCCCTAATCCTACAAAAAAACAGTCTGGTGTTCAATTTGGCACAAAGGGTTCATTCAAAGCTTCCCGAGGTCCAAACAAATCCACTTTTTTCCCAATGGATTTTGGGTGAAGAACTAAGGACTTGTGATCACTAACATATTTAGTCTTTTACACTGTACCAGAGTAATATAAGTCAGTAAATATTTGGGTTTGAGCAAAGTTAACCAAATACCTACAATAATATTACTGTAAGGATTAGATTAACCAATGCTGCTCAGTGCATTTAATTTTGGGACAGTTTCTTTTTAAGTAATAAAGCCTTTTGCTGTTCTAGAACAATATTTAAAAAAAAAAGCTGCTAATAAGAATACTGCAAATGAACATAGTGGGGTTTTGAAAATGCCCTGATGAAAATACAGGAAGAAATGTTCATTTTATTTTCAATTTGTTTTAAGGGAAATGATGTCTAAAGAGATAACAGAGGAACAAATGTAAAGACAACCTAGTGTGTAAGAGATTAAGATTTCCAGGATTACTGAAGCTGAACAAACTTCTCTTGTCGAATGGCAACAGCTAATTTGAGTAGGTTATATGCAAATAAATAAAATAAAAAAAAAGGGACACTGGAATGTTTGCGAATGTCCTCCAGCAGTTTTAAATAATTTTGGAGGTATTTCTAACCCACAGCTGAAAGGACATGCTCTTAGCAATTTGACTCTATGACCGTACCACACCTTTAATCTTCAGCAATGGGAAACTCTTAAAGAATGAAGATCTTGGTTTGGTAACCAAAACATAAGCAAGTAGCTTTGTTCACAGTAATCCTGCACTTTTCCATACTAAATAGTCAAACCTACTAATGTGTTAGAAAAGAGGTGGAGGATGCTGGTGTCCCTGCCCAGGGCAGGGAGTTGGGACTAGATGATCTTTACGGTCCCTTCCAACTCTAACCATTCTATGAATAACAGATGAACGTAAACCACTGAAGATCATTTTAATGATGTGACCACCAGCCTGCTGGCACCTCAGGGTACATGGGCTGTTATGTGCCTCCTTCTCCTCAGTGTGTGGACCTTAACTGTTCACTTTGCACTGCACAAACCTACGGACACGGACGATGAGTTAAACAGCCTCAGCAGATGGAGCTGTTACTTTTAGCAGCTTCTCTGCTCTCTGTGGGGCGTGACGGCAATGCATTCCCTGCCCTCTGCTCAAAGACTGGTCAGGGTTGGGTGCAGGCAAAAGCAAGGAGAAGCCTCCACACAGAGCCATCCCCTCCCCAAAAATCAGCACAGAGTTGTGCTTGATGGTGGATCTTCTACCCACCTTTGCCTGCAGAAAGGCCATTACTTCCTAACTGGTTTTGTACAAGCCAGACTCCAACTTCAGCCCTTAGAAAAATCAACTTTTAAACATGCTTGACAGCAACAGCCATGTCTGAACAGCAGTTCCCCGTCAAGCTGCAGCACTCGGGGAGCTGGCTGGGGCTCCCGGCTCGCTCCTGCCTTCAGAGGTTTTGCTAAACAGCAGCGTTTTGTTTCCAACCCACAAGAGCCCATAGAGACATGCCAGCTTAGACGCAGCGCTAAAAAAATCTTTCAAGAAGGGCTCTGACATTTTCTCTTGTTCTCATTTCTATAGTATTTTCTCCTTCAAGAAGGTTATTTGAAGTATCTGGTGCTGACATTTAGCGAAATGTGAAATATGAATTGGAATAGCTGTTCATAGGTAGTGACGCAGCACGGGACGGGTTGTCCCACTGGAGGGGCACTGGCCAGGACACACGTAATTGTCCACATGCTCCCACAGCTTCAATCTTTGCTGCGCTTTTCTCTCTCCCCCACACAAATCAACCCACAACCACCCGTAGAGGAGTGCAACTTTTTACCACAGAGGTTTTTCTGATTTACTGCTCCAACCTAAATCAGAGACATCTCTTCCGTCTTGCTCTAGGAAGACAGAGTTCCGTGACCAAAAGGACGCTTACGCATGCAAATCCTTCCCATCACAATCACAAAAATCCCCCCAAATTCCCTATGCATAATTACTCACTGCAAAAAATTACCAGATAAATCTGCCTCTAGCAAATAAGCTGATCAGAAGATGAAAGACCAAAACATCAATAAACTGCCCTTTTTCAGTTACTTATGAAAGGACTTCCTGCAAGGAAATATATTTTATAGCACCAATATTCTTGGATGAAAGTTGCGTTTAGTACCATTACATTTATTCACTTAACACTTTTTTTCTACAAAAACCTCACAAGATGCCAAAATGCCCAGCACTGCAGAGCTGCCCCTTCCCTCTGTGGATGCAATGGATGCTCTACAGGTCCATTAGCATTCAGAGCCCCACGCCATCACAACTTCCAGGCCCACAAGGGCGTGCTGAGCAGATCAATGTAAATCCTACAGCCCCATTTCCCTAAGTCTTGATTTTCCAAAGAATAATCAAAGTCAAAAAGAGAAACCGGATCTCAGCCTTCCTGCAAAATCAGAAACAATTCAGAGCTTCAAAGTTTTCATTAACTTAAGATCCCTTTGACTTAAACTAGAAATGGCTGCATTATCACTTTTTTAAATGCAGAAAGAAACATCAGTGTCTTCCACACAGAGGAAAAAAACACAGTGTTTATCTCCTTGTAAACATGTGACAGCATCTGAATTTCTATCCAGAAACCAGTTTCTAAACCAGAAACTGCCCCAATTGACTGCCTGTGTATTCAGGTTTCCAAAAGCAGTCAGCAAGTCAGTGAAAAATAAAGCAGAAGAGAGAAGAAAAACTCCTGCAGAAAACCCTGTCATGGTGAGCTGAGCCTGCTGCGCTGAGCAAGCCACGTCCCCTTCCTCTTCATGTGTTTATGTCGTTGTAGCCTATAAAAGATAATGGATGCCTCACAGCCACATTCCTTAACTGCAACTATTTGCCAGACTACCCTGATAATTTACAGTAAGAATTTGTACACACTGGAACTAGCCCCCCCCCCCCCCCCCAGTGTATCAATATGCTTCCTTAAGCTCCCCTCTGACAAAAAGAAAAAAAGCAGAACTCCAAGGACACGGATTTGCCACAGCATCCCAAATACCTGGGCATCTCTGCTCCAGGAGTCGCCAGAGACTTCGGGCCAGCGTTGGGGTTTATTTATAAGCTCTCGGTAGCCGTCTCTGCTGTGGTTAAGGGCTACCATTTGTCAAGCTCTCCCACCTTCACATTTGATTTGCAAAATTGTCCAAGGCTTATTTTGGGGAATGCCTGTGTTCGCCCAGCTGGTGTCCAACCAGGGATGTGATACAAATCCTCAGGGGCAGATCCCCAACTTCTCCGAGAAAAATTAGATATATTTTACATGTTACCGTCACTTTGCACATGTGCTGTGAAACCAACTTTTACCAAAAGTGCCAAGTTCGCGGCACAAGGGTAATATTTGCAGGAGCATCAGACTTTCTACACACAGATTGGTTACTTTCAGGAAATCTCAGAAGTGTGATGCTGATACACATACCACTGCATACACACAAAAACCCAACCCTTCAGGGTCTGTTTTAAAACACTGACTATTTACAACAGCTTGTTCTATTTCATAAGAGAAGACACAGCGAAAAATACACAAAGCACTGATGTTTAAGGCGGCTGAAGTGCAAAGCGTAGGATGGAGATGTAGTAGGGGCATGCTGGTGCACATCACATCCCATCTCCAAGCACAGAGACCAACACACCTTTTGAAAGACACGTGGAGTTTTGGGAACCCTTCTGCTTTGGAAAACCTTTCTCCCTGGCTTTTTACCTCTCACCCACGAGTCTCACGCATGCCCTAGAGGTCCTCACCCGTCAGGGACTGGTCCGCTCCCAGCACGTTCCATTCTGCTGGCAGTTTCAGGTGTCGAAATGCCAAAGCCACTTTTTCATCTAAAAAGTCCACGTCGGCAGCAGGTGGTCTCGACCGGTCCAAGAACCGAGTGAAATTTAGTGCCTGCTGGTTGCCGGCGCAGGTGGCCAGAAACTGGGCAGCGTCATAGGCTTCATCCTGGACAAACTGGAAACTCTCTTCTGCCACAATCAGAACAGGATGACCTTCTCTAGAGGCACAAAGTGCCACCTTCACTGTCTCACAGCAGTCATGGCCTGCAAAATAAAACCAAGGGAAATGGTGAAAAAGAGCAATTGCATGCGCTGAAGAAACACAACACAGCAACTCCTTTGACACACATAGTCTTTACATTAACTCAGGTAAGAGCAAGTTATTGAGGGTCGCAACTCTAAATTAAACACTGTCCTGGGAGTTCATACATATCATCAGTATTTCCTTTAGACTTTAAAAGGAAAAGATGTGTAACTTTTCTCTGTCAAAATATAAACCAAGTAATATAAGCCTTATCAGACCAGGCTATTTTTGATCAGCGACAAGTAAACTCAAGAGAGTTAAGCAATTGAAGATTTTGCCAACATACCAAAAGCCAGATTACATGGTCAAAGTTTTCTTTTCCAGCTCCACAGGACTCCAGTAACTCCCCAGAAACTAGAATCTGAGTGCTGCAAAACTACATACTCCAAATGCTGTCACAACACTTGGCTTGTACAGAAAACACTGCAATTTCACCTAAAACAAAGACCTAAATGGCTAGGAGAGCACAACCTGCCCAGGCATGCCCTGTGCGTGCCCTTGGATCTCAGGCTCGCTGCTGCACCTGCCCTTTGCATTTGGGTTCACAAGACAAAAAGTAAAACCAAGCTGCTTCTGCTAAATAAAAACATGGAAGTGGCCACTTTCCATATTCACAAAACAAGAAGGGTGGAAGTTTAATAATTTTAAATTTATTTATTTATTTATTTAGGGCAGAGGAAACAGGAGAAAGGATGCCCTGGCATAGCAGCAGTTTCGTTGACTCAGAAACTAAAAAAAAAAATAAAAATAAAAAATTTACAAAACCCACAACACCTTTTTGCAATTTTAAAAGGAAAAATATAAATGTATCCAACACAACCAGCACTTGTAATTGTCCGGCATGCCCCTTCAATAATAAGGTTTGTGTTACAAGTTCACCGTGCAGCACAGTTTCTTCCAGTCTCAGACTGACGTCATGGCTGTTTTTGCCAGAACAGCATGGACCCTGCACTAATTACTGGAAAAGCTTCTTTTTGCCCATGACCTCAGCATACTACTACATTCATGAAACTCTGCTTAATTAAGTACAAAATGATGATTTATTTTTAAAGGCTTGAAAATTGAATTTAAGCCCCTATTTGTGGTCAGTGGGAAAGTTTCCTTCTTGTATCGAGGCTCGTTGATGTTGATTTCCCTGACAAAAGGAAAAATATGTCTCTAATCTTCTTGGTCTTTCAGCCAACCTTCCAAATCTGTTCTGAGGCTTTTGGCATCTATACAGGTTTTGTCTGCTGAAAGAGGCAATCCTGAAGTTAATTGAAAGGTCACAACTGCTATTAGGACACTGCGGGTACCACCAAAATTGTCAGAGACGAGGCTGCGCGGCTTCCTAAGGAGAGCAAATGCAGCTGGAAAGGTATCAAAGACAAGTGCAGAAGGGGAAGAAAACACACATGGATGTTGCTGCAACAGCTCAATACAACTGGGAGGCTCTGAAGCTGAAAGGTGAGAAAACTTCTTTCCTTCCAGCACCGGGCATCTATTAGCAAAAGGATGATGTGAAAGCTGAAGGAATACACTTACTAGCACTGATGTTGTAAAAAAGAATAAGGGTAGGAAGACCTATTTCTGTTCTTAAAAATATTGCACGTGCACTTTAATACATCACCGGTCAGTAGGACGGGCAGTGAACTCAGCAGCCCAGTTGAAACCCATTCACAAACTCCACTCATCCCCACAACAGAAGCCTCAAATAAATGTTCAAGGGAGTAGCGGGGGATGGTACAACTTTGGCGGGAAACTTGCCTTTAGTGCAGTTCAGAACTGTACATCCCTACCCCTACAACTTCTTGCTTTGCTCATCTTCCTAAGGACATCAGAATAAGGAGCAGGTCAGAGTTATTGATTTTGCTTATAGCCTCCACAAAAGCAGCGAGTTACATGCAGGCTGTAAAGAAGGCCATGCTATCCTGTGGGAGCTGACTCAAGCACTCTGAACTTGGCTCTCCCTAATGCAAAGCAGTGGAAGTTTGCTAGAATGTGGAGTTAAAAAAAAAAATCATAATAAAAGACTCTTTAATTGCATGAGAAAAGCTAAACCTTTTATTTTACTTTATTTTTTAAACTATTTTCTGTCTATTCCCATAAGAATTCCATCTGCAAAATAACCTAGAATACAGCTACCCCGCCAGAAAGCCAGTGGACTTCCAGGGTTGAAGCCAAAGGCAAACACGGCCTGTGAGCAGCTACAGAGAAACACTTTGGGACAGTCACCTCCTTGTCGTGAAGCCAAACAACTCTTCTGTGGGACAGCAAAAGCTCCATCATGACAACAACTAGAGAAACCTCAGTCAAGACACATGGTCTGCTTAAACGCGTACATCATGGAGGTACACACGAAGTTCCCTGGGATGGAGCGTTTGTGAAACACCAGCCCCAAGGGGGCAACAGGAGGTGACAAAAAGGCCATGTCCTGATCTGCAGCCAGCAATGGTTCTCTTGAAATTCCCCCAGCTATCTAACACAGTCTTGAAAGGGAGGGGACAGAGCTGACGATCTATTTTCATCTAACAGGATCAAACAAGCATCCTGGTAAACCCTGGGGAATGTTCTTCGAAAGGGCGACCGCTCACAGCGCTTTGATGTTCTCCTTCCCTACATCTGAGAAGATGTCAGACTTGGGGGGGGTAAGAGTCTGGGACAGGTTCTGACTTTTGGCAAACAGTTCAAACGAAAGAGGAGCCAGTAAGTAACAAGCACGGCCAATACTAAAAAGATTGCTCAAGAGGTCTCTGCCCCTCTGCTTTGAAACCAGTACAGGAACGATGTAAGCAAACATGTCCCCAGTACACGAACCTTCTGAAGGAACCGTCAGTGGGGCAACGCTTCTCTCCACATCAAAGACCGTAGCTTCCTTCGCCTAGACTAATATCTGAACTTCAACAGCCCTTCTTCCCAGAACATTAGCAAAAGTGAGCTAAGCTTTCTGGCACTCACTGGAGATAAGTGGTTATCATCTGTAAAACAAGCCCAGATCTGTTTTTACGAGGTTCAGTAACTTGCCCAAGATCACAAAGAGCTCCGGGCAGTGCCAGAACAGGCATTATTGCTCTTGATCATCTCTCTTCTGCTCCGGGCTTTCTTCTAACCCAGGTTAAGCACCAAGTCATGCACTCTGCAAGCATCAGGGCGTTTGGCTATCGACTGCTGTAACTCCCTCAGACACCTTCCCCAGAAGTGGAACAAAAAAAAATTTCTGACCCATTAAAAAGGCAAAAAAAAACCCCTGGGTGCATCAGGAAGAGCGATGAGCCTATTTATAGCCTATTTATAAAGGTTTGCATTTTGGTAGGCTGAAAACACATGTAACAATAAATTGTGCACAGATTTATTCACAGAAGGGAAGAGAAGTCTCTGTGCTTCACAACGTGATCAGGTTCACGATGCTACCCAGCACCACTCCCATTGCCTTCAGTCTTCTCCAGAAATCAGGCCCTTTGGCCAAAATAGCAATCAAAAGCAAACGATGAAATACTGAACATCACCCAACTGGTATCATCCATCAGTATCCCAGTTCAAATTTTAATTCTCCTGACAAACACAACAGTGTTTCTCCCTTGCTCATGTCTCACACTGCACAGAATAACTTCTTCAAGTGCATAGCTAGGCTTCTCTTCTTTGTATTGTTTTTTTTTTGCCACAGTATGAAATTCGGTCATTTATGCTAGCCTAACTGTGATAAAAGTTAAATAACCCATTCCTTAATTCTTCTTGCATGGCATTTTACTCCATTTCTCCTTCTGCTCCTCAGTTACTTTAAATTTAGCTTGGAAACAACTCACGACTTGGAGCTGTTTTGAGAAGTGCCAACATATTGCAGGAAAAATACAGAAATGTAAAAACCATTTCAGTCTATACAGAGATGGGCACAGTGACTGCTTCTGTTGTGACAAAGCAAATTTCTCATCTTCATGTAAAAACACACTTCAAAAATTATTTAAAATGAGACAACGACTCTTTAACTAAAGAATTCATTAGTAGGTCACTTACTGAAACTTGTTTTGGGCAACACATAAGAGCAACAAATGGAAGAACACAGGGTTCTGGTCTCCCCAAAGAGCTGAGATGCATCGCTATGATAGCACTACATCCTCTACATGATAATGATGCAAAACAATGAGCAGAAGAAAAGGTGGAGATTTCTGAGCTGTAAGTAATTACAGACAAGTTAACGTAAGGCCTTAGACCTGGCCATCGAATTGGTACCCGTGTCTGCGATCTAGGGTGTGGTTAAAAGGGCAGCAGCAAAACCCTTCTGACTTTTTCTCATTAAACAAGGCACACATGGAGACAAAACACTCCTAAACAGAGTTTTACTAAAACATGATTTCATTTCCTACTCCTCTAAAAGTGGAAATCCTGTCCAAACCTCCTATTTTCAGAATTCACATTTGAGCTATCAAACAATGGGCCCCCAGCCTGGGCAGCTATTTAAAGCCCTGCTGGAAGCACATGTTTGGGTTTGCCTGGTAGGTGACTAAGGACTCCAGTGCTAATCACATCCTCCGAGTTACCATGGCGGGGCTACGTTGAAAGAGGTCTCACAGAGACTTAAGCAGGACAGGAAAACCACACAACAAATGTGGTGAATCTCATGGAGTATCTTGGATCTGCATCCGAAAGATGGTCGCATCTGGTGGCTTCTGGACAGTGAAATCAAGGGATCTCCTGTGACCACCCAAAAAGCAGTTCTTTTCTGCTTCAGAAATCCTAAATTCGAGTTCTGAAAAATCAGAGCCCATTTTTGAAGTGCATTTGTGTGATTTGCAGAGTTATTGTATTCACTCTTGCAACACAGGAAACTTTATGAAATGTATAGGCACAGTACCAGTAACAGACAGGAGCCCTTGTTTTTCATTTTAAACCCTCAACCATTAATATGGGAAGTGTAGAAAGATTTTTTTTAAAGCCCTTTATATACTGCAGATGTTCTAAAAATCTATAGAAGTGTAAGACCCCACACATTACATCAGAAATAATTTCAATACAGATTCAATCACTTTTTCCTGTGACTGATGTCATCTAGAATTGGCATCATTTCCTTTTAATTACACTGCCTAGAGCAATTAAGTACACCAAAGAGGATGGACTGCAAAAAGTCTTCTTGGCTATGCTATTTTATTCTATTTTAGGGGGTTTTTGTTTCATAATTAAGAGTATTTTCAAATCCATAACTGGTATTGCCAAGTGGTCATTTGTTATGCAACTTGTTTACCCTTTTGGTCTACCAGTACAAAGATTGTATTTCATGAAATATAGCTTTTTCTATGAAAAGTTGTTTCCTAGGGAAAAACACAGTACGTGGTAGAAGAGAATAAAACACGAACATATGTAAAGGATTTCACAGTAAAATGAAAGTTTGAAATGAAGATACTTCCAAGCTAATTGAAATTAATTTTAGTCTATCCTTTTAACTAGCAGAAAGAAAGTAGAATAAAAAAAAATAATCTGAGAACTACAGGAATTAAGAACAAGTAAAAGACTGAACCTGCTTCTGCACCTTAGCTTAAGGACGGAGAGAAAGCTCCTGGTGAGTCAAGGAATTTGGAGTACACGGGAGTGTTTCAGCCCCATGGAAACTGCTGGCAACCAGCTACCGGCAGACAGACAGCCTCGCAGGCCCTTTTCCTGCCTCTAATTTTGTTCCTCCTCCCCTCTGAAACCCATACAAGAATCCTGCACCTTCTGAGAGCAACCAGTAAGAAAAAGTGATGTAGGTATTCCAGAGCAAAGGCTCAGACTGCTGGAACACACTGCAACAGTACACACAAAGGCAGTTATATCTCACAAAATTACCTTACTTATCGTTTCAGTGACTCAGCTTATAGACAGGGTGTTTCTTACCCTTCACTTGGTTAATGAGGAGCTGCTGCAGCTCTGGACTTACAGTACTGGATTGTCTCTTCCTATTTTCCTCCACTGAGCTCCTCTGCCTTGCCCAGATACTACACTCCAGTCTTTAAATGCAAAGCAAAATTTGTGCCCAATAATGCAGCCGTTATCGTTACAGCACACAACTTGCCCTAGATGCACCGCACAAATACTCGAGTACCCAGCACACCAGCTCGCTCTGTGAGCCTTCTCCTGAGAGGAAGTTCTCCCCAAATCTGCCCTAGAGCTTCCCGATGCCAAGATGCCTCCACTGCCCATGGCAGGCTGCGGTCAGGGCTTTTCACTCATGGGGACAGGGATGAGGTTGTTCCTTCTTTCATTGGTTTGTTTGCCAGATCATGATTTGATGGGTTTTTTTTATGAGCTGGTGAAGGTTTTCTTCCAGTGGGGAAAAGCTGCTCCAGCAGCAGAGGCAGGTGACGAGGCTGTTTTCTTGCAATGAAGTTTCACTTCCCTGCTTGAACACAGACTTTCTACACTACCACGTGCAATCTGCTTGGCCATTCAATGCCTCGGTTACCCTCTCTACTCTACAGAGTCATTGGGAAGAAGAAAAATATATTAAATATTATGAACAGTCTCAGTTGCTAGAGTAATAAGGACTTGCTGAAAAGCTCAGTTTATGACCAACACTAAGCAGGATGAGCATTCATGAAATAAGTAGACACATCCATCCCCAACATTACAATTTCAGCAGCAACAACAGTTTAGCCATAGCAGCAGAGCTGATGTATCTCTCTGCATCCTTCCCTGCTCAGACCTTTTCTAGTTTCTTAATACCCAAACTCCAGCAACCAAGCTTTTGGAACTGCTGATAGCCAAACTAGAGAAGCATCCAGTGCCACAGCATCTCTGCCTGCCCCACAGATGGGCCTTGGCATGGGAAGTGTCTCATGAGACTGTGTTTGAAATTGTTCTGTGGAACTACAGAGTGCCTCTGGTACTGAGGAAAACTTCCTCAGTTATGGAGAATTTGAACCAGATCACTTAGAAATACAAGCATTTTAACAGCAACAGTAAAGCAACAGTTAAACAAGATTTTGGTACCTTTTCACCAAGGCAAACAGAAGCTTAGGTAGACGACGTAACCTGGTTTTCCTTAGGCTGGCAAAAGAGCTACTGGAAGCACACAAAGCATCATCCCCTGCCTGATTCTTGTAACTCAGTAGCTTATTTTGATACTTCAACTTATGACAGATCAGCTCAGATGAGAATCTGTTCTTTAGAAGGGGAAATTATTTCCCTTAAATTCGTAACGCAGTCAACAGTGGGGCAGGATAACCACCCCATCCCATCCTTCTGAGCAAGTGCAAAAATACAGGTAGTATTTAATCCTTTGAGTGACTTCTGAATCTACATTTAGCCACATCGTCGGGTAAAAAAAGCTGCTCCCATAAATTTACAATCAGAAGTTCTTTCTTTTATTATGCACAGAAATAAAAGCTTACATTTGAACAGTACTCTTAACAATATATATTCAATATTTAAGGCTGATGATACAGACAGCATAAGAAAGAGGCAGATTGCTGTAGTAACTATATAAAATGCAGCAGTAATTTGACTCTGCAATTGTAAGCTTTTATTTAGGTAAGGTCTGTCAGGATATAGAGAATTTTCACACACAATGATAATTTAGGAGGTATTCTAACAGTTTATATTTCCATTCCATTTTCTTTAATTTCTCGTCTAAAGCCACCTTCTGTTGTTGAGATTATTTTTTTTAATGTGATTTCCTTTCAAAGCTTTGCTAAAACATTCTACTTAATTTTGGCAGCAGATGTAAACAAAACACTCCTCTTTCTGTTTTTTACGCCTCCATATATCACCAAAACTACTGAAAAAAGTAAAGAAAAAACAATTTAAAAAAATGGTGGGTTTTTTTTTTACATTAGCCTTAACTGAATTATGGTTACTCCTTTCACCCCAGCTCCTGACGAACTTCATCTGAAGCCCCTTGTGGACCATATGAAACTCTGAGGACTTGGGAGGAGGACAAGAGTCTCCAAACCCAGAAGGGAAGCAGAGGAGGTTCAAGGCAGGCTGGCAGAGGGGCTCGGTATGTTCTTGAGTGAATCAGCCCTTCCTTCCTCCACCTGAGTGTCCCCAAGGAGTGGCTGTGCTCCCAGGGATGTGCAACGCGTTTTGCATTGCAGGGACAAACGAAAGATGCTCAAAGCTGGAAGCGAAGGATGAGATTTTGGTTAAAAGCTGTTTGCAAGAGTTTCCTTGCCGAGCACTTGTGAACTGCCCAGGCCTGGACGTTTAACCAAGGGCTGGTCTCCCACACAGTGTCTCTTGTTCATGGCTAATCCTGCAGCGAGGTCAAATAACGCCAGCTCTGAGTCACCACAGCCATCTCCAAGGCAACTGGCCGAATATACAGTGTAAACACATGATTACAGATTCACTGTCGAGTTCAGGAAGGAGGAGGAGGAGGAGGAAGAGCTGGGTTGAAATAAGTCATGCTTTTATTGAAATCAGAGTAGTCAGTGCTGATGCAACACTGGACAAACACTGGTGTCAGCAGAGGGTATGAAAAAAGCTGTTTTCTCCGAGTTTGCTTCTACCCAGAACACACTTCACCAGTAAAGGTTTTTTTTTTTTTTCCTTATATTGTTTCTCCAAAACAAGGTACGAGCACAGAGGAGGATGTTATCCAAATGGCTCCTTACATCTGAGATGTCACCTCTTCCCTCACACCACAGCCCAGACAGTGCTATCTGGCAGGAACAGAACTACCTTTCCGTGAGGTCTGTTAAATCTTTGCCTGATACAAGCTGCACTTGAGACAGCACCCATCCCTACATGGCATCCTGCACCACGAGATCACAACTTTACCAGGTTAAAAAAAAAAATAATAAAAAAAAGCCCATTATAAATAAAGGAAGAATTGAGAGCAATTCCCTCCTTTGCCTTTCAAACAGGAGCAGAGTCAGTTTTCCCACTAACAGTGACAAAACCAGTGACTCAGTTACATTTGGGTCCAGCAGGACAGACAGAGCACAGAGCATCGCCCCAGGTACCACCTGGCAGCCACCGCCCCAGCCGCATCCACCGCCACTCCGAGGACGTCAGGACATCGCTCCTGCCCGGAAATCCCATCAATCCTGCCGGTTCTCGCGCAGGCTGAAGGGGAACACTGAAGCTTTTCAGTTCCTTTCTTGGCGAGGCAGCGGCGGTCCCGAGGGGGAGGTGAGGTCATTGCAAGCGGGGCTGGCAGAGCTGTGCGCCCACCACACAAAAGCAGGGAAGGAGTCACCCCCTCTGCTCCCTCCTCCGGGAGAAAATAAGCACTAAGCTAATTGATTGCACGGGGCTCCAGTCGACAGTAACCGTAAAAAGACTTCCCTTCCCAAGCCAATTGAACAACCCGAACAGCACACAAAGAGGAGGAAATGAAAAAAATACAGTGGCCAACTTTTAGCTGCTCATCACCAGGAGGAAAAACTCCTTGGCCCTAATTTTACTTCACGTGCATGTCTCAAAGTAATACTTACAAGAGAGATAAAAAAGCAAGACCCAAGAAATACACTCGATCACTTAAGCTATGCTGTGTATAGTGCAAATGCCAGGCGTTTTCTCACAGTAGTATCAATGTGCTGCATAGCAACAAGTCAGAATGAAAGGTTAACGGTAAGGACCGCAGCCTGGAAGACGCTCATTCCCACGGTCCTGAAGTCACCAAAGGAAAATGCTGCACTGATTTGTTTTGTTTCGTTAACGGCACGAAAGCTTAAAAAGGGTGTTGGGCTTTAATGTGAAAACCCACCCCGTCCGAACTGGCTGTGCAGGAGGGATGGCATCAAGCACCATTTGCTTGCCTGATACTGCAAGAGTTTCAGAAACTCTGTGCTGGCACTGGTCTGCGTGACAGGATTATGGGGAAAAGGGCTGTATTTCACCAGGACCACAGCAACGAACCTCGCCAAGTTAAACAGATCCGGAGCGTAACTACGACTTACTGGGCTGTACACCATTGGGACAACACCATCTCCAACCTTGCAAATGTGTCTTCCAATATTTTGCTGACATTTAAAAGCTTTTTACTATGCAGAAATACAACTGTGTATTTTCTACAATAGAATCCCATAGTTACATGTTAAATAATTGCAGTATCAGAGTCATATAATTCTAGCAAAATCAAGCTAGAGATTTTTAAAAGGCAAAAGCAGTCATCCAAACCACACTTTCTACTGTCTATGAATGTGTAAATGAGCAAAAAGAAAACCAACAAAGCAGCATCATACTTAAGTCCACTTGAATCAATCAAATTTTATAGACTGATACACTGATATGGAAAGAAAGGCAATTGTTTACCAGGAGAAATTGTCTCCAGACTCCCAGGATTAATCTTTCTCGTGCTTGTGCAGTGTTGGACAGTTGACCCAGTGAAGACCAAGTAAAAAACTACATCATCTTCAACTTTGTCTTCCTCGGTCAGCTGAACTGTAATAACAGAGTCACCCTAGAAAAAAGGACAAGAAAAAAGGTTAGGTTTACATTTGCAAGAACTGCATTATATAAAATAAACTTCTCTATACAAGGCTCCTGCTCCCTGTTCATACACTTCTTTCGCACAACTTGGGGCCAATCCTAATTTTCAGATATGCAAGTCATCCTTAGCATGCCTCTCAGCATCACAGCCAGCCAACCAGCTAGAAAATATATTGAGTGCAGCTCTGGGAAGAGATATGTAGAAATCTCAAGGGTATATTCAAAATAGCAACTTAATATGGTGAAATCATGCTAAGTCTGACAAACACAAGCGCACACCCCACACAGGGTTTTTTGATATACACACACACGCACGCACATATTTATGTATATACACACATATCCCTGCACATAAGCACAGCTAAAACAACAGAATTGGGATAGCAGCCTAAAACTGCTTCTGTCATCATAAATTTGAGCAAATTCCCTAATTCTTGCTTGAGCACTCACATTTCCCCCCATCCAAACTAGCCACTGTGTTGATAGTTTCAGTGTAACCAACTTAGTCACTGAACGCATCTCTCATCTGCAATCCATAAACACATAAAGATATGAAAGTTTAATATCCACTCGGATTTCTTCCACCTTCCTTATAAAAAAACCCCAATAATTGTGGCTGTACAGACGGTGGTAGCTCTTCTCACTCATCTATAAGCTCATGCCTTGGTGAAAAGCTCTGTACATTATCAAAACCAGCAGTTCTTCAAGCCCTGAAAAGAAATCTGTCATGATCTGCTGGCTGAACACTCCCTGCTTAGTTTTAGGGAATCTTTTTTTCAGCATCTCATTATATGCTATCATTTTGCCCATCCTTGCTATCAGCAAAAATTATGTTCGTATAGGGCACACATTATCATAGTTTACCCAGCACAGGACATAGTAAATACACCCAAAATTCATACACCTGCATGGACAAGAACAGGAGCAATATCCACCAACTTCAGTTTTCCATGGGGAAGGGAAGCGAGGAAAGAGGATGGCTTGCAGTTACTCCAGCACTAAGCGAAGTATGTTCATTTGATCTCACCATACATCATTTATCTGCCCAACGAATTATATAAACTGCGAGACACAGAGAACGACGGACTGTGATGTGACCTTCTGCCCCTTTTCTACCAAAATCAAAACCAGTTGGATGCCCCAGTTTTACGCTGCAGCCGCATTAGCCAGCTCTCCGCCACTGCCCCACTGAGCACATGGTTAAGGCTGCAAATGTGGAACAGATTTTTTTATTATTATTATTTTTGCAGATTATGTAATTCTAATTTGCATATCCAACAGGATATGCATGTCATTTCATTCAAAACCTTCTCCTTAAGACCACTCAGTGAGTCCCTTCTCTTTGTTAAATATAACTATTGCAGAAAAATCCCAGACTCCCAAGCCCTCCTGCACACCCGTGCCGCGTTAGCGTCGCTTCCCGCGCTCCGTCTCACATCACCCCCTGTTCTCCCTCATCTCAGCTCCTTTTACACCCCAGCACAGCTTCCTCCTCCAAGTGCATGTCCAGTTCTCCTCCTCTGATCTGGCCTGTCTGGTACCTCTTGCCAGGGGTTGCACATTGTTTTGATAGAAACAAGGTTTTGCAGTGCAGCACAACCAGCCCCTGGTCTTAAAAACAAATATATGGGTCAGTCTTATAACACACAGGAAAGAAAAGTATGAATTCGAAAAAGATAAGTGAGTCTAGTTTACATTTCCAGAGGTTGCAGAGTTACAAATGTACATTTTAGGAAGGTCTCATGTGATAATATCAGACCAGACTTCCAGCTGGGGAGAAAGGAACCATGTAGCAAAAGTATATACTGCATGTAGTCAGTGTTAAAATAAAAACAGGTGCAAAAAGAAATAAATCAAGCTTTAAATTCAAGCATGACCAGTTCACATGCTGCGTTGAAAACTAAATATTCCATTTCAAGCAAATGGATCCTGTTTTGAGCGGATGTTCAAAAAAACAAAAGCTGAAGTTCAAACCTACAAACCCTTTGTGCTTTAGTTTTTATATCCGTCTTTGTTCAAACTGTTCCTCCCTTAAGGCATGAACATACAAAGTACATAAACAGACTTAAAATGCAGGTGACATTTGAGGACACTCATCAACGGGGATGATTGTTTAAAGTGGTGGCTGTTAAAGGACATTTTTCTTTTATTCAACTCAAAAATCAAGTACAGTTAGTCCAATTCCAGTGAAAGGAAAGCAAATCCGCACAGAGCGCATGTGAGACGACACCTGTCTATCCAGGCTAACTTCTCACATTTCAAGGAAAAGCCATTTAATTTGCAGTGCTGTTGCAAAAGCTAATTTGTATATTTACATATTGACAAAAAATGTGTAAAGACGCATGTAAAAAATTGTGTACAGAAACTTCAACACCAGAGGTTCCACATAACCTGAAATCTGCCTAAGCAGGGATTTAAAAAAAAATAGCTGAACTTCTCATACCTGACCTGATTTTGAAGGTGTCCCTGCTTTGGAGGGTGGTCAGACCAGATGACCTCCAGCAGTCCTTTCCAACCACATTATTTGACTCTTTATAATTATATTTTATTTCAGTTTATTTCAGTTATTGTTTAAGTCTAGGAAGAGCACAAATTATCAGCTGATACCAATTTAAAAGGCTTTTCAGCTCCGCTCCCTCCTCTCCTTGTGGAGGACCCTCCAGCAAAAGACTGACAGGGAACACCCAATATCCTTATTATGATAACTAAGGATCTTAATATCTTCAGCGAGACCAATAATGTGCCACTCAACCCCTGTGTGCTTCGGTTTACCTACAGGTGTCATCTGAGCTACCCTCAGCTGTACTGTACAGCTCATCGTGCGTGATGGGATCCGAGATCCCAGGCGCAAAGAGCGAAACACTAAATGAGAAAGAGCATCCTCCTTCAACGCACATCTCTACTTCCCAGTTATTAACAATTTTGGTGTCCACTGCCAATTTTAATTTGATTTTAAAAAAGTTATATTCAAACAATGTATTTATTTGAAAAGGAAATAACACACAAACAAACCCCTCCATTTCCAACATTTTTGGAGTTAAAGAAAATCAGTTACAAATGCAGCCAAATTCCTCCAACCCACATAGAAGACTTTCCAACAGCCCTATTGCATTCAGCCTCCAAAAAGATTTTAATTGAAGTATGTTTACCTTTATTCATTTAATATTGTCCAAAAATGTCATCTGTTCAGTATCACTGCCACACAAGGTGGTTATTATAACCCCTCTTTCATCCCGAATGGCTAGAAATGGGAGGCCAGCCTGCCAATATCCCTTTGGTGAAAGCACAGACAGATCAAAGTCATTCTCTGGAATGCTCCAACAAATAAGAATAATTTAATTTCAAAACTAGTTTGGATTGACTAATATTTACTTGGCTTAAAGCCCACTGGAAATGAAAACATTCCATTTTGGTCCATTCATGAAAGAGGTCACCCCCTCCCTCGTTCGCATCTGAAAATCTCTGGTTTCGGATAGCTGTAATGGGACGTAAAGAAGGTGGATGTGGCTCTTTCCTCTAAATACATTCCCTTCCTCAAACCAAAGGGAGAAAGCAGGTCTGCCTCGCCAAGGCATGGGTGCACTGGAAAAGCCAAGCCTGACCTCGGGCTTTAAACTATTATAAAACAATTCAGAAAGGGATTTTAGAGTGGCCCATCTCTGAACCTTTGACTTAGTTAAGGCAGCAGAAATGCAATTATCTCTGAAAGGGCCCAAACGCTGTTAGTAGGTCTAAAAACCAAAACGAGATAGACAACGCACCTGTTTGTCAGTGTATTTTGCTGGCATTACGACAAATCCACCTTTTTAAGTATTTATTTTTGCAATGCTGCAGTTAAAGGCATGCGGATTGTGTGTAGACAAAGTACGAGCAACTCCGAGTAATCATTTCTTCTTCCTCAGGCTTGGTTTTTGTGCCCGTTAAAATGAACTATTTACCTAAAAGGTGGGGGTTTTGGTGGTTTTTGATTGTTTTTGTTTTTTTTTTTTTTTAAATAGATGACCTCAGTAATATTTGGAAGTGACAATGAAGCAAACAAAATCTTTAAGCTCAAAAGAATTAAGATCACTTATGTTACTAGCTCAAAAATACTATGCACCTTCCAAAAAGAAATAATTGTTTTAAGCATGTAAGGACATCTTTCTTCTCCACTTCAGGCTGTGGAAATCTGTCTGATTTTGGGAAGTGGTCATCATTTGAGACCACGAGGACAACCCCGGCAAATGCAGAATTCAAGACCTCGAGATGAAAACCATGAGTTTAGCTGGCAAGGGGGAGTTTTCCCTGAGGGATATTGGTTCTACCAGCAACAGGTACATTTCTCTACGATGGCCTACAAAGGGAAAAAATATTCTTAGCATTTTGGCTAACAAATTTTGAAGTTTCTTAAAAAAAAAAAAAAAAAAAAGAAAAAAAAAGCAGGCTGTATTTTTATAGCTGAAGCATGTGATTTCGAAGCTGGCTTTCCCCTCATGGCTCATACTGGGAATTTTGAAGTAAGTTATCTAACCCACCAACCACCCACTCTGACCTCCCCACACACACAGTCTAAAAATACTTATGAAACCGAAGCGCGTGTTAGATAGCAACGCTGAAGCACACAAGCGTTACTTTAGCATTCTGCTTTTAACGAGAAAACACTAACAACCAGAAATCCTGACTTTGTTCTATACAGAAGAGAAAAATTGCTGCTGACGACCATTGCCATCTCCAGCTGTAGATAAAATTCTGCTGAACGGAAAGTCCGTATGTTACACAGGTTAGAAAGGCACAAGCAAGGAAAGAAACCTTCCTCCCAATATATTTCCTTCTACAGGGCTGTTGTAGATGGCATTACAGTGCTTTATTAAAGAGGCTGGATTAGGCACTGGATGAGTAAACGTAACCTGCCACTGCAACAAGTTTTGTTTTGTTTCCGCTATTCATAACATGAATCAGAGCCTTGTTGGGTCATTGCTTATTGCATTATGTTGGGACACAAAAGGAGAAATATGCTTTTGAAACAGATCCCCCCCCCACCCCTCCCCTTTGGGAAGCTCTAAATAGCTCCTAAGAGAGCTGCACTGTACCCAGGAGGACAACACAAAGTCACAGTTGTGGTTTCTTCCTCCTCCTTCAAGGGATTCAGGCTCATTGGTACCTTTATTTATTCATTTTTAGATGGAGTTGGACTTGCTGTTACCCCAGCTACTGCTCAACACAGAGTACACAGGATGGGGCTGTAATCACAGCAGGAGGCAAGTCCTTTCACATCCCTGCGCTTTGAGTTTCCCCATCAATGAAATGGAAATCGTGGTTCAAACACACTGAGTATTTTTCATCCAAATGGCTTTTAAAGCAAAAGCTGGCTTTTCAATCACATTACATTTTCTTTGGAAAGTTCGCAGGACCAACAATAATTACGTTAGACAAAATCAGAGGGAAAGCTGAGACAATTCCACCTCAAACTGAGAACTGCAGAATACTCCGAAAGCAGCTGGAGGATGGAAAAGGCAACTTTAGAAAAAGTAGCAGAAATCATCCCGCAAGAAAAACAGCAAAATATAATTGTTTAGATGCTCAATGATCCATTACCATCTATCTCTGCCAGCACACTAGGTCAACAGGTAAACTTCTGCTTCCAGAGAGTGTTCCTGTATTGGCTGAGCATCCTGGAAGATCCCTCCCATCTAAGGTTATTTCGGGTTGGTGCAAACATGCACACAACCCCCTGGAGAACCACCTCTGGAAAGGACACCTGCAACACATGGACATCTCTGGGCAGAACAAAATCAAGTGCAGCCGCACGGGCTCCTGACTGCAAAAGCAGATGGGAGTTTGGGCAACTATTTTTACAGCAAACATGACAGCGCTCTCGTTTCCCGAAATAACCCTTCTGACTGAGAAAGGCTTGGATCCCAGTTTTCCTAGGTTTGATTAAGTGCTCTGGCCAGTCAGCCATGATGCAGTCACTGAGCGCTATCACCACCGGCTCATAATACCCAGGGATGCTCTTCTTCCACAGCAAGAAAAAAATCTACATCCAGCAAACTCTTCCAGGCTGCTATTCCTGGGTTAACAGAAGCTTAACCCAGAGGGGTGGAATCTGGGGATGGGTCCTACCTTCAAAAGAGCTGAGTCCCCTTCCGTCCCTGCCTTAGCACAGGGTGAGTTTGTCAGTGGACCTCACTGTATCTTGTGTCCATTTTCTCTCATGGGAACGTTATTAGGGCTTCCAAGATGCCTCCTGGTACTTCGCTCCCAGATGCTGCAATGCTGCAGCTTGAAACACCCATCCCCTTTTGGATGTGGCCATTTATCCTTCAAAGTTCCCAGCACACGTATATAAAAGGAACGGACCAGGGACGAGGTCAGAAGTATCTATCACAGCATAATAACTGCAGTCATTACAGACATCCTTTATTTTTCCAGTATGTGTTGACTCAAGAGGAGCATTTAGGAGAAAAATCACATCAAACGCAGTCTATTCTGCAGAACTCCAGTGTCCAGAAACAAAGGTAGGGCGGTGAAATCTGTTTGAACACGAGCAGCTCCAGAAACCCCTCCTCGCCTGGAGATACCCGCCTTGATAAAGGCAGTGACCTGGGTCAGGAGGGTGGAGAAAGATGGATGTCGTTCGGCTGGAGTGTTGCAACGTCCTGCAGATAAAACCTCCAGGGAAAGACTCCAGAAATAAACAGAATGGAAAGCTGCCAATTTTGGGGTAGATTTGGGTCCTTTTTCATAGTCAATGACTTCAAACTCTTTGATCTTAAAGGAGCACGAAGCAGAAATGTTTTTTTTGTTTTCTTAAAATAAATAAATTTTAAAAATCAGAAAGGAAGACAAGAAGAATGACTCCAACGGTTTAAAAAAAAAAATATCTATCTCCAAACGGAAATTTAATTCCCTTTTAAATTAACAGCAGTGCTATTATTTCTGCCAGTGAAAGGTTTCGGGTTAACGGCACGGATACTGAGCCCCTCTGTGATGAGAAAGGCAGATTTTGCAAAGCAGCCTCTTGCCCTTATGAAAATACAATCGCAGACTCTAATGTCTTGCCCACAGGCCACCAAAAGAGCAGAACGATGGTACAGGTTTTTCTGCCAGCCCACATAGCAACTTGAGGTGATGCCTTCCATATTTCATTAACGCTGCACTGAGCCAAGTGATCTCCTCTTCCAGTGCTAGCCACAAAGCCGTGACTGAAACACTGACACATACGCAAAATAACTTTCTTCCCTCCACCACTTTCTTCCCCCAAAGGTGAGAGAGAATTTGGTCTAAAAATAAGTTTAGTTCAGCACACTGATGGATAAAAGACTGATGCAGGCCAAAGCAGGGATACAGAGTCAAGAAACGATTTAATTAAGACTCTTTGGGTAAAAGGAGTATGTAGGAAAATGTGAACATCTCCGATAAACAGCCCTGAACTGTTGCCTCCAGGCCCAAGCTGGCTCCCACAGATCCATCCTGATCGCAACCCGTGCTGAAAACACAGCATGGGCACCCTCGACTTGCCTGTCTGCAGAGCCAGCATCATAACAGCTGATTAACGCAATCTTCACAGCCACACTGTGTCCCAAACCAGTCCAGGTGTCTAATCCTGCAGCAGGGTTTATTTACAGAGAGATAAATGGTTTAAGGAGAGCAAGGGGTCTCCTTAACACAAACTCCTGCAGAAATGCGTGCACTTGAAGAAATCTGTTATTAGTAGCCCACATCCTTTGACAGAGCATGTTTCTGTCTGTCTCCAAATCAATCAGCTCAGAAATGAAACTTTATTGAGTGTCAAGATGCTATTATAGGTATTAGATACATATCAATCCAGGCTGCTTTAAGGAGATCTCTACTGACTGCCAACAGAAAATCCATCAAAGTAACAGGACCTTGTTAGTGCTGAAAGAGACACATGATTTATCTTTATGGGTACATCTTCGTGACATACCACTTCGCCGCACAGAGCCAGGCAAGTTATTAGATTGGGTTGTTAATAGCTGATTTAGCTGTATCATTGCCTTAGCACGGGGCTCCACACGCTCTGTGGCACTTACGTTACCAACACTTGTTCAGAGCACGTTTAGTGCATCTGCTCAGTGCCGGACTATGCTGTGCAGACAGCCTTCACAACACTAAACAGACAAGGTCATTTCTAGTATTTTTTAGCACACAGGAAGATGTGATAAAATTAACAATGAAATTAACTGCAAAATGGCCAGAAAAAAATAATAATCAAAGTTAAGAAGAAATATAGAAAGGATGAGAAAAGCGCCATTCAACCATTTGTATTATATGCAAACATCTAGGGAAGAACTGCTATGATAATTTTATTGTTTGGGTGAAGTTGGCAGTATAGTGAAGAAAATACTGATTTATTTTTTTGTTTATACGGGCAGTTTAGTGTTAGCCAGACCATTCATTTAAAACATTGAGTGCTTGCTGTCCTCAGTCACCATGGCCTGCACTGCCTGAATAAGCAACTATTATTGACAGTAACCTCAAGCCCCGTCCACAGTAAGCCCTGTGCAGCTCTGGCACAGAGGAGAGGAAGGTATGAAGGAGCACAGGGAGTAACACACTGCGGGTTGCCCACTAAACTACGCAAGTCTCCATGTAATGCCACCATATGAACACGAAGACAAAAGACTGTAGGAGAATATCCCCCCCAGTACCATCCAGTCTCCACCAGTAGTGATCCTGCTATTAGAGGTTTTCAGAAATTGTGGAAACCAATCAATTCCTATAAAATGCATCCAAACTGATGGGAATGTCTTGATCTGTCCTTGTCCTAAAGCCTCTTCTGTTCTTCACTACGCTGTTAAAGAACCAAGCCAGATAATTTTATTTCCAGCTGAGTGATTGATAGTATTTCCTGCTAATTACTCACGTAGCAATAACAACAAAATTGTAGTGCTTGGGAAAAATAGCAGGCAGTCTGAATGCATTCAGTGACTAACAGAAATTTAGCTATTCTCTTGGCATCATAGGGGTGGAGAAAGTCATAATTCCTGGAAGACAAAGTACATATGATGACACATTATTTGAAACAATCTCCTCTCACTGGAGTACCTTCACAAATAGCCTTGATGTGTCTTAAAGGAAAAAAAAAATCAGGTTTGAACACTAACATCCAAAGGCATAAGATAGCAGAAGGATGGCGTTTTCCTAGTACTTCAGCCTCCTCTACAGTACAGCAAAAGCCTCGAAGAGGCAGAGCTCAGTGTGCTTCAGAATGCTCATTTTCCTGCCAGCTGCAAAATATCCTCACCAGTCTTTAAATATTTCACAACTACAGTACTTGGAGCTACTGTAGTGATTGAAGCACTTTTTAAAGTGACATTTTTTGCCATTAGAGAATAGAAACCCTTATCACCGTTATCTTCCTGGAAAACCACAACTACTAGACAGATGAAACTTTTGCAATACTTGGAAGAAACACTTCGAAACAAAGATACAAATGCAGGCAGCCCTGGAGACGCTGAAAATGTGTCCTGCAACAGAACTGCCGCTTGATGGCAGTGCACAGCATCGATCTTTGCACAGAACGATTAATCACAGTTTATTTTATTTCCCACTTATGCACAATATGGCATTGCTTTACTGTGCAAGGAGGAAGCCAGGCGTTGGCAGAGCCACCGCCTGCAGCACAACCTTCCGAAGCAGACAGGAGGCACTGCAGGTGGAGCCCAGGAGATTGGAGAGTTTATTTGAAAACATCATGCCTTCATCAAAGTGTTATCTTCATAACCACGACTCTCACGTCAGCTTTGCTGTCAGAACTGCCCCTCGTCTAACAAAATCGCTGTCAGCACTTTCTTACAGAAAATAAAGCGGGGACATGTATCTTGATTGATAAGATGGGAAATCTGGTCGTTTCTAAAGGTAACATATTTATGAACTCTCTATATAAATACATTCCACAGAGGAAAAGTAGTTGAAGAGTATTTTCATCCTCTTAAACGCCAAGTCCTGATCTCCGTTGCTCATTCCTCTGGAGAGTAGGGGAGGCAACAGTGCCAGCCAGCACTGGGGATGGGACACAGTCTCTTAGCATCCTTCCAGACGTTAACGAGCTCATTGGCTACACAAGAAACAAAAACCCTAAATTCAGAGCCTAAGAGGTATTTGTCATTTCACCCAGTTTTTATTAAAACTCGCCGTGTGACAATGTAAGGATTCCTTTTGCATTTTCAGAAAACTGAAGCAATCTAATAACTCCCCAAAAGAGGAGATCGTTGTCTCCTCTGCTTTCCCACCCCTACCTTGTACCAGCTCTGGCATCTTTCTTCTGGAAGTCGTATTATTTAAAGTTCACACAAATGCTGCAAAGCAGTGGTGACTTAAGGGCAGAATTTCAGACAGGTGCTCCTGACTTTGTTTAAGCACATTGTTTACCAGCACATTCATACCCACAACACAGGATCACAGAAGAAAAGATCAAATAGATAATTATGGGAGGAGATCCTGCACCCAAATCACCAGCATCTTCAGTTTCAGATAATGTGGAAGAAGCATCGAGAAGGGGCCTCTCAGCTGCAATTTAATGTCTCATCCTGAAGGAAGGCGATGCTGATGGTCAGGAGGCCTCTTCCGACTTCTCCAGCCAAAGCTGCCTTCAGTGAATCATAGAATTGCCTAGGTTGGAAGGGACCTTTCAGATCATCTAGTCCAACCATCAACCTAACTCTGGCAAAAACTTCACTAAACTATATCTCGAAGCACTATGTCTATCCGTCTTTTAAAGACCTCCAGGGATGGTGCCTCAACCACTTCCCTGGGCAAAATGCACAGAAGTGACCATTTCACAAGAAGTCCTATACTAACATCGCACAGGTCTCACAAGCTTGCCAATGCCTCGCTTAAGAGGAGCAAGCCAAGCAAACAGCCTTGTGATAACCAATCTGTGCAACCTTAAGCCTTCATTTAGGTACCCGGGAACTGGGAAGCAGCAGGTAACTTGCCAGAGCATGGTGCAGAGCTCAGGTGGGAGTTGCCAGACGCCCATTTCAACAGAAGGGATGACTTCCTGAATGAAGTAGACCAGAATTTGGGAAGCGGAAGATGAAAAGAATTTGGATCAAGGACCTAAGTAACACAAACTTAAAAGATGAGGTCAATCACAGTTTAGTGAGGAAACTATTTTGCCTGCAGAATGAAAGCAGAACCAGACAAGTTGCAATATGCTCCTCTCAAAAAAATCAGTTTATTCAGGCAC
Source organism: Alca torda (assembly GCA_008658365.1). Classification (NCBI taxonomy): domain Eukaryota; kingdom Metazoa; phylum Chordata; class Aves; order Charadriiformes; family Alcidae; genus Alca; species Alca torda. The sequence goes on from CM018083.1 coordinate 35,969,157, forward strand.
CCCAAACAACTTTCTTAAAACCAATCAAGAAGCAGGTTCTTCCACAAGCAACACAAGCAAATATTTTATTTGTAAAAGGTGCTCATAGGCCTTCCACTCATTCATAATTCAAAGCCATTTTGAAGGTGCGGCAGAAAACTACTTTGTCATTAAGAAGAAATCAAGTACCCAAAAAATAAGAGACAAGAGGTTTATCAGATCCTCTCACCACAGAGCTGAACTAAATATCAAGGCTGGTTCTCCTCATGCCTAAGGACCTGGAGAGAAAGTAAGACAGGGCTTCTGTACAGTGATTTTCGTGAGAAATCCCCACATCAAAAGAATGCGAAGTATGTTGTAGTTTTTCTGCTGGACTGATCTCAGATATTCAGGCATCCCAGTGGCCTTTGTCACCACAGATGCCACTAAGCAAACAAATTCAATGTTAGTAGAAAAGTAACTAAACCACAGCTGCCAACCTCATGACAACATTTTACTGTAAGATTAAAAAGGTATTTCATTTTGTCCTTTTGTCCCTTTGGTAGAGATTTCTGAAGATCATTAATTATTTAGCACACAATAGTGCACAAGTCACACCTGAGATGGTTTCAGCCCCGGTAAGAATCCGGCTGCCAGGCACGACACCTCGCTGCACTCACGGATACAGGGAACCACGGCGTGTGGGACAGACACTGCTGCCACAAGCCTCAAGCTCTCTGTAGTGTGAACTTTTTTCTTTAATGCTTTAATATGTATTCAAAAGAGGGTTTGTTTTTTTTTCTTAAAACATGAACATCAGAGGTTATCTCAATTGTTTTTCTCAGGAATACACAGTGCACTTCAGCAGGGCATCATTCTGTGTAAGATATGTAAGTGGGAGAAAAACATTATAAGCATTATTCTTTTCTTCCCATTTTAGATTAAAGCAGGACACTCTGGGGAATCTACAGGAGTAGTTCATTCATTAACAGAAGAGAGGACCTACTATACCCAACACCCAGGTTATACTAAGAGAGGGTCAATGCATTCTTTCTGAGGCTTTTGAAGTTCATACTTCATTAAGTTGCATGACATTTTGGCTTGGAAGTGGGAGCTCTCATCTCTATCAAAACTCTCCTTGAGAAACTCTGCAGGTTACACAGCTCATAAGTGGCAGTTTATACAAGGGACTCCATCCACAGCCCTGATTAAAGACCAAAGTCAATGGAAGCATTTTTATCAATTAAGTGTTTGCCCTCCCATGCAATCACCAGTTATGACACATTTGGGTTTGTCACTCCAAATAACGTGGGCACACCTTAGACAAACTAGGCAGAGGAGGAGTGCTGTGATTTAAAACAAGTTTGTTCCTTTTAATCAAAAAGGAAAAAGGAAAAAAGTTTTCAGCGATACATCATCCTTCTCCAGCTGCTAATCTTTTCCATTTCACACCCACTGATCATTATCACCATGAAAAAAACATTCCTGTCTTAAAGGCAGATCTAAGGTTGTAGCCTTGGTAGTAATCAAGAGAAGATGACAATGCTTCCCAGCTCCTCCCCTGCATCTTACTCCAGTCCTGTTCCAACACATTCATACCCAATACTGCTTCTAAAAAAACCCAAACCACTGATTTCAGAGTGGCAGGAGGAACTAGATCTTTAAGGTCCCTTCCAACCCAAACCATTCTGTGATTCTATGAATCACAACAATAAAAAGGTCACTTAATAAACCTCCATTGTTTAGAGCAATGTTAATCCTTTTTTTCCTATCCACATACTCCTTGATGATCTGGATATTCCAATAACTTACCAACAATAGCTAAGAAGTACCTTACAATTCTCAAGTTGAAATTTTGACTTTTGTTCATAGAGATATACAACTTTTATAAAAGGGTGATGATCAGCAAGGTCACTGCAAGTATTTGACAAAAAAAAACCAAACCTGAAGTTCCTAACTTCCCACCTCCCATTAACCAAAGACTTCTGCAACCCTCCCATTCCACCTGAATGATGTGGAGCAATTTCACCCAGAACAATTCAGTTCTTCAGCTTTGAGACCCTGGGCTTCCCAAGCACAAAGCCCCAAGCAGATCAGAAATAAGGTTTGAAACACTGTCCTTTATCCACTATGCTGTGCTCAACAGAGTTCCCATATCAATGGAACAGCACTGAAATACAAGTAGGATGTACGTAAAGACAGTTTTGGATTTAATCCAACATTTGTGCATCAATAGAGAAGTTCCCAATTACAGTTTGAGGCAGGTAAACAAAGGACGGTCCAGCCACGCGGACTTCTTTTTTTGCACATCCTGCAGTAAAATGCACCTGAAGAAATGAATGTATATTAAGGGCCTTGTATTACAGAATATCCCCTTTCCTACAGAATATCCATAGTCGCACCAAAGACTACATAAAGCATGATCCCTGTAATTACACGCTGGAAAGAAGACAACCCATGAGAGGAGCAGCAACAGAAATCAGATATACTCAATCCAGCCAAATGACAGTTGCTCTTTGTAACCTTAATCCGTGCTAGTGAGAAAGCTGGGAGATAAAGCTCGTTCTCTGCCAAAACTCTCCTCGCGCTATGCAGATTATGGCTCTGGAGACCACCTCTGGATTAATTCAAGCTTCTATCACAAAGTTTAAGATCACTGCTGTAATGGGGAGAACTCAAACCTTCATCATCACAGTTATATGAACCACAGAAGACTTTGTCAAGGACTTTCCCACTCTACTACCCCACTTCAGAACATCACTGCTGGCAGCAAGACAGCAGCCCATGTTAGTACCCCATCGAGAGAGCTGAGGAAGGAGGAAGGCGGTTTGAACATCTTTATTTCAAATTCACACCACAATATTAAGACACAGACTCTGCAAAGTAATGCTGCCTTTTATAAAGGCAATTACGTGTTGACAGTGGTACAGATGGGATAGCTGCTTGACCTACAGCCTGTTTAAGCACCAGCATTAACAGTATCGCACTGTGGTGAACCTTCCCTGGGCTATATTGAGAAACGCTTCGCTGCTCTATCTCTTCTGGCACGAGCTCCTCTGCCGCATGACCATGCTGGTGTGAGCAGCTCCAAGCTCCCGGGCTGGGAAAAGCCCATTAAGCAGCATTAAAAGCAAGAGGAAAGGCTGAGCTCATGTCCCAGTCCAAACCTCCAGCAATATAATGCTTAGCTCCGGTTCCTGGCAACCCCATCGACCAACAAACAATCAGACAACGCTTAAATGGGACAGACTTATTTAATCACAAAAACACAACGCTCATTATTACTACAGGATGTGTTTTCCACCTTATCGCTTAATCTTTACACTTACAAAGGCCAGTAGTCTCATCCCAGTGGCCATAAGCTCTGCAGAGGCAAGACAGCTGATTTTCACAGAAGTGGTAAATAAAAGTCCAAGCAGCCAAAAGAAGGTATCAAGAAGGATGCAAGGACCAAGGGAAATCTCAGGTTCCCAAAACACTTTTTATAACTGTAAGGTATTAATCTGGGCAACCTGGTAATGATCAGATAGGATGAAATGTGCTCTAGCTCTCTAATTGGCTTCCAGGAACTGAACTGGAGACATTTTTTACTTTCTCCTCCTAAAAGGAGCTCAGTAATGCTGCTTATGCTACGTTTATGTTCTGCTCACACCTAACAACTCGAGATGAGATGAGCTGTCAATTAACAACACATAGAAAACAAAACTTTCGAAAGAGAGAGGATTTGCATATATACCTGGCCAGTGGAGGAGGAGGGAGAAAAGGGAGTCACTGATGTATTAACAATGTTTTCATCAACCTATTTGCATTGCAAAGAAACACTATACCGAGTGCCATATAATCATTATTTTACACTGCGCTACATTTGACCTCAGCCCATTCCTCTTCACTCTCACGTGAGAATGAGGACTTTTAAGTACACCATTCCAGTATTAAATACAAACCCACACAAAATGGTAGGAAAATAAACTAAGTCAGAAGATAAGAGTGGGAAAACAAAGCCTCCAGATTAGTTAAGTCATACACTGTTCAAAAGACATAAGGATAATTTTATCCTGCTTTCTACCATTCATGTATTTCTACCGTAGTGTTTACATCAAATATTTGCACATAAGTTTTGTTCTCTTTTATTGTGTCCTAAACTCAAATTAAGTTTCCTCCAAGTCAAGGTGCATTCAGTATGCTTGTGATTTAACACATTTCAACACGTTTAGTTTCATAGTAATGCAGAATATGGTGGTGTATGCCAGAAGAGCCATTCTCCCGAAGTCAGGTCACACTACGTAATGTTTTAATCTTGCTTCAAGCACAAGACTTAGTACAGTAAGTAGAGAATAAATTCCAATGCAAACTTCCAGCTGGTAATTAAAAGTAAGCAAAATTTAAAAGCTTCCATGGCATTAAAAGTCAATACAATCCATTATTTACAGCACACAACACTTTCGAAGGTACAGGTCTATCACCAGCTCTAATCGTTTCTCCTTCCTTCTCCTTAAAGGCACATTTGCAAGCAACTTTCCCTCCAAGTTTTCCATCCAGCTCTACCCTAGTTAGCAAGGTCTGTGGATAGGACGATCAGCCCAGGATGGCTTCACCAGCTAACCCAGCTCTCAGCATGGCAAGGCTGTATGGAAAGCAGTTACAAACCTGGCTGGCAGCTTTGGCACAAATTTAACACAAATGCGTACACCCCCACAAATCCAGGTCTAATTTGACAGTCCTCATGTTCTGCAACAAAGCTGCTATTCAAGAGCTAGAGGAAGCTTGTTCCTTATTAACGTAGCCATCGAGGTTACAAGCTTCCAGGAGGCTGACGTAAACCATCCCCTGCTGCAACACTCGCAGCACAGCCGAGCCCTTCGCTGCTTCCAGTTCCTCCCTGCCACATTTAAAACTCCAACCAGAAAAACATTACCACAGTGGGCAAGCACTGCACACCGGCATGCCCTGTTTTCCACACAAGCAATTTCTTCTTATGGCCTCTCCACACATGAAGTGGCGAGAGCACAGCCACATGTTTGAGCACGCTTTGGGGAGGAAAAACAATAAAATATAAAAGCAGGGGGATGCCTGCATGGTGACAGCATTACAACATGTCTCAAAACTTCTTTAAAATTGTCTGCTGGAAAGATAGAGGGGCTCTGTGACTTACCTGAGCATTACCACCGAGCATTTGCAATTCAAAAAATACCAATAAGGTCTTTGGGGAGCCAAAAAAAAAAAAAAAAAAAAGGAGCAGGGTCTCCAAAAAGGGTGGAGGGGAGGCATTTTGTGTGAAAGAGAGGAAAAAACTGTTTAAATTTTGTACTTACATATAATGGAGCTTGCTGTGGATTAAGTTTCATGACCTCAGAACACTGAAACAAAAAAGAAAAGACAAAATTGAGGCATTTTTTGGTAAAATTATAAGTACTTCCTCATATGCTGCAGAACGTTAAATTTCTAAAGCTGTATTATCACCTCTACTTTATTTTCCAATACTCACTTTAACACACCAATTTTCTATTTTCTCTTGCAGATCAAAAAAGGATCTCTCACTTTTTTTTTTATTTATGCTCACATTAAGCAAAGACAATTCTAAAATGATTTGTAGAGCAAAGCATTCATCTGAATCATCAGCAACATTGGCACTGAGAATATCCCAACCCTTAATTGCTATCTGTCCATGCATTCCCCCACTCCCACCTAAAAAATGTTTGTAAAGATCTGTAGTTCTCTCCGCTGTTGGAGAAGACCGATTACTCTGGCAAATACTACCTTGCCCAAGTTATTTTGGTGCTTTTTTTTTCCCCTCCCACTGGATTGTTTGTTCAACAAACTTTTCAAAACTATTTAAAAATCAAACTATCAGAAATTCTTCTTGCAAAACTGAAGAAAAACTTCAGAACAGAAGACACTCACGATTCTGCATCAGCATTTTTCGTAGTCAAAAAACTACCATTACTCGTCCTACCAAGGTGATTTTAGTCAAGAAAATTTCCTCTTTCAGGTCTGCCCCTGGAATTTCTATATAACCTGCTGAAAGTTATTTGCATTGAGCTTTGAATCAGTTGAACCTGAATTTCACTCCCATTAGTTTCTCTATTGCAGTAGAAAATATTCACCCTAAATGAATGCTGTAAGTTTTCATTTATGTGTGTATTAAGCAGTCCAGGATCCTAAGATGAAGGAATGCAAAACAATTAAAAATGGAATTTCTGCTGTTGCTCATGTCTGCAGTACTGGTAATGCTTTGCAAATACTTCAAACCCGTTTTAAAAAGGGATGAAATACCACTCTGCTTTTCACACAGAAAACACAGGATCTTGTTCATACTTCATTCCCTTCCAAATCCCACAGTTTGCCTTTAGTGAGACAGAAATTAAACCACAGCTTAAGTTTTCTTAGCTGATTCCAGCTATCCTTGCTCCCTCACACGCTCTCCTTATTTTACAGGGAAGCTTTTTTGTACTGGTTGCTCTAACATGTCTGAGCTACCTGCCAAGCTTGCTCACCAAAACACAGTCCCTCTGCAAGAGGTCCCCCAAGGCAGCCAGGAGACAGACGAATATTTTGCAACAGTTTTAAATCTAGTCAAATCCATACCTATTTTCAGCCTCAAGATTCCCCTTCCAACAGCAAGAATGCTTCAAAATGGTTATGCTTGATAGTTTTCCCTGTATTTTCAGCTCTTACAGCGACTGACTTATGAAAATAGGGGATTAGTAGCACCAGCTACCATTTGGGCAGGCGAGCTCCAGAACCAGCTCTGCAAGCAACCCTCACTTCTGCCCTACAACACGCTCCTGCTATTCCAGTCCTACTGAGGGCTCAAAAAGAAAAGAAAAAAGAAACAAAGCCAAAAAATTGCACAAACCCTGCCAATGTCCCTTATGACCTACGTGAGTGTCTCTCTCCTACCCTGAACCTGGGCATCTTTAACAGGGGGTACCAAAATGTTATCCAGCCAACAGCCTTTATCATATCTTACAGAAATTAAACCATGGCTGGAAAAACTCCCTTTTAAGCCCACTTCACATTTGGATTTTTACAAAGTGTCATTGCAATGGACCAATTCCCTCAGGAAGCAAAATTCAGACCTCTGTTCTTAACACAGCGATTTAGTAGTATTTGGATAAGATTTTTTTAAAAAAATATTACAATACAGAATCAAACCAGTTGTGTCTCAGGTGATAATGCTTACAGGGAGTTAACATAAAGCATCATTTTCTCACATCATCTTTTCAAGTCTTGACAAGTAACCAAACAACCTTTCTTTTTGCTGCTAAAAGAATGATATACCTTCAAAGACAAAGAAACTATACTTTTGCACTTACATCAACTATCAAGATTACTCCTTATCCCCAAAATTTAGCCATCATTCTACACTATAGAATAAGGTGCAAGTTAAAGGATATCACATGAAAAATTCAGGAAAACAGAACATGACAAGTTTGTATTTGCCTAAGACACCACAGGCAATACACATTCTACTCAAATTTCTCTCTGCTCCCAAATAATTAGGTTTTTTTTTATTTTTTACCACCTATTTCAGTTTCTCAGCAGTTTGCTCTGAGGAAAGGAATTCTAATGCAGTCAAATATGTTCCTCCCTCCTTTAACAGCTTTACCTCTTCCCCATCACAGTTCACAGGTATGCTATTGTCACTCTTGCCATTACACACCATAACTTCTGTGATCTGAACGCTCACTCAAAAAGCAAAATGAACAAGCACACACTCAGGAGGTCACACCTGGATTCCAACCGCCGCCGTTTGCTTTGGCAAACCCACGGGGCACCAGCCGGCTTCTCACACTCAGGAGGGTGTTCTCACCACTGCCTCATCCCTCCTGCTCCACTGCCTCATCCCTCCTGCTCCACTGCCTCATCCCTCCTGCTCCACTGCCTCATCCCTCCTGCTCCACTGCCTCATCCCTCCTGCTCCACTGCGTTTGCTCTACCCAGTCACCAAGCCAAGGCTTTCTAAAAAGTCCCATCCAAAGTCTCATGAAAGAAGGAGGAAGGACCTAAGTGCAAGCCTGGGGCATGCACCTAACCCCCAAAAGCAGGAGCAGGATCTAGACTTTTGTGTTTTCCTCTCCCTGATGTAGGCTTGAGAAGCTGAGAGGTGTTGACAGGAGAATCAGGTATCTATGCTGGAACTTCTGCCTCCTTTCTTACAGACTGCTTCACTGGTGCTTTAGCCTACCCTTTTCAGCAGAGCTATGGAGGGACCTATATTACACCAAAACTAATGCGTCTTTATTGGACATTTGGGCTGCAATGCCATAGAACTGATCAGCTGTGAGCCCCCTCTCTGCTTTCACGATTTTTGTGCAAGATGCCATTCTAGGACCTGCCACCAACACCCATCACACCTTTAGAAAAAGAATAAACCACAGTTCATGTGCTCCGTCACAAGGTCTACTCTGACGGGTTTATCCAAAGTGAGAAGCTGTTATAGTACATATTACACTTGGTACACTCAAGACCTTTTATCTGAAAGTCTGAATGTGCAAACACTGCTTAAGCTCCTTTGATAAAGTTTTTTATCAGTCCTTTTTTATGGAGCAGACAATATGAGTATGAGTAAGAATGTTCCTTTTAAGGCCACTGGTGGAAACCAGTAAAAAGAGCTCGCCGGGGCTGTGTAGCTCAAATAGGCTGCACTGAAGGTATCAAAGATCTGTACAAAATATCAGCTGCAGAAGAGCGTGCCCTCAACAGAGTATTTAGGTTCCTGTAATTCAAGGAATCAAGTGAAATGGCCTCCTCTGATCTTTGCCATCCGACAGAAGCGCAGATCATTTTGTCCTGCTTCATCACCTTCCTGGCAGATGCCTGATAGCAGCTGAGTAGAGAGAAACTGGAAAGGGGAGAAAGACATGAATATATCAGGAAAGCATGGGTTAGCATTAAAAAATCCCCCTGGGTAACATCTTTCTGAGGCAGAGTTGGTTTTGTTTGAAATGAAAGTGCCACAAGTGCCAGAGACCAAAAGTAGTAAATACTTGATGTGCAAGGAAGGGAAAATATTGACACTTCCCACCAAGGAAAAAAGGGGAGGCCTATGAGTTCAAACTCACGATGTTTTTGTTGGGGTTTTTTTGGCAAGAGAAGTGCACAGCAGCAGCAGTGAAATAAGGTGACATTGGTGAACACTTGGTCCTGTCAAAAAAACCCCCAAAATCCTGGAAATACTTCCTCCAGGAAAATTCCCCCCTCCCTGCCCCTTACCTTACTAGTTGGTCCTTATATATCAGTAACTTAAAATGATTACTCATTTCATAATACACATGTCAGTCCAATTTTTCAAAGGATACAAACTTAGTTTGTAAAGAGACAAACAGGTTTGGAAGATATTTTATCTTGTTAGGAAGTGCTTTGGCAAAAACATATGAGAAAAACTGAGTGACAGATAAGCCTGAATGACTACTCTGCGTCAGCAAAGGACTAAATTTAGGTTTCTAGACAAGTGAACTTCTCCAACCAGTGGGTAGGCAGGGAACAGCCTCTGAAAAACTTTTAAAAAAACCCAAGACTTTAATACAGTAAGAAAAGGGACCATACTGGTCATAATCAAACCAAGATTCATAAGGACCCTAACATAGTCAATTAGTAAGTTAGACCACTTTAAATGTAAAAAATAAGGGGAAAAAAAGAAAAAGAAAGGGTAAATTGTGTTTTCTCCTATATTAGAGGAGCACATCCTTCAAGTTGATGCCTGCTCTGAGCCCCAGAAAGCAATTTCTATCTTTTGGGGCAGGTAGCACTTGCTCTATCAGATACTGTAGACTGCAGTGAGAGTATCTGGCCCCAGTGAGAGATCAGTAGGGCTGCACCTGAACTGCCTTGGAAGCCAAACTAACAAGAATCAACAAATGTAAATTCCATCTCCCTTGCCCAGCTCCCACCCACCACAAGAAGTCATGCTATGGGCACCCTCATGGCAGCCAGCAGATTCTGCTCCAGTAGCAGTGGCCTGTACTTAAAACATTCATATTATTTCTTGCAAACAGCTGAATCTTTTGAATTTCAGCGTCTGGGAGTTTTATCACATGTTCTACAGCCACCCAGACACTTATCTTGCAATGTTTCTGGAACTGTATTAGGTTTTCCCCCTTAGGATAATAGTGAAATCCCTTGCGTTTGCATATTTGAAACTAGGACATGAAATGTAAGTCCAGGTTCAAGCTCTTAAAAGTAACAGTGGTTTTAGACATTACAAAGATCTGCGTAGGTCAGTAAAACTGAAAGCTACTGAAGCCTTCTCAAAATGGGAAGGATATCTTTCTGCTCTGTTAAGCATTAAAGAATTAATAGTGTGAATGGTATTAAAGTTTCTCCCAGAGAACTTGAGTGGTTTTTTGCACAAAATTTCATGTAAGAGGACAAACGACTGTGCTTGATTTCTCTGGGTATGGTAACATCTGACAAGGAAAGAAACGGGAAAGAAAAAGCATTTATTTGCATTACTGTGGTTCCCAAAACCTCAGCCAGGATTAGAGCTCCATTGGTTACGTGCTGTAAAAATGTCAATGCAAACAAAGTTTCTGCCCTGAAGAGTGTACAAACAAGCACAGGCAGTGGGAAGGGATACAAACACCAAGTGCCTAAGCAATAAATCCTCTTCATCCACTACTCCTGGCTACCATTTAATTTAACCTTAATTAGTTGGCTTATTTCTTCTAGGCGTCCCAGGCAAAGTGTGTATCTTGAGGACAAATCTGAAAGTGAGGCCAATGGTCCTCCAGATCTACCCAGGCTGCACACAAGCAGTAATCCCCAAGGCCTGTGAACGCCACGAAAAATGGCTTTTTGATTTTCTCCATTGTGCCCTGTTCAGGCTTGTTCTTGCTGGCTGTAGGCTGACATCAAACGCCAGCTTTGCTGCCCAGCTTCTGGATGCTTCCCAGCATCCACTCCTTGCTGCGTCGCTCCACGGACCGTACGAGGAGTATGTAAGAAAGAAAACATGATGCTATTCCCAAGACCTTAGTCTCAGAGTCATCTGTTTAGGGATTTGATTATTATTTTTTTTTTTTAATCAGAAAGGAGAGCTACAGGATGGGCAGAAACAAGTATGACCACTCTCAGCTCCAACTGGTCAGAGCTGCAACAAGCAGGAGGACAAGGGACTTTTAACCTATGTGGTATGTCTGGGAAAGCCTACCTACCCCCTTCCCTCTCTCCTATGCACTAAATACACTTCCGTTTTAATTGTTTCAGTTTTTTAAAGCTTTTCAAGTTCAGTTTTAAGGTTTTTTTCGGTAAACTTCAGTTTTAGGTATACTTCAAGTTTAAGCTCTGCTGAATCTTACCTGAATCTCAGCACTTTTCTTTTTTATTTATTTTAGTATTTGATTTTAGAAACAGTGATCTGTATTTGCAAAGCTTTAACCATGCACTCCCAGCTGTACAAAAAAACAATCTTAGCCATAAAGAGCTTGTGGTTGCGGGTAGGAAAGAACAGCCAAAAAACACACGAAGAATCTGATGAAGTTACAGATCGCATGGAAAGCATTCGAATAGATAAGCAGAAAAGCAGAGAAAGCAGGATGGCTTTCCAGCTGTAAGGAGGACCGCATCACAGCATCGCCGGGCTGAAAGTCAAAGGAGGATTTTTTTCTTTCCTTTTTTCTTTTTAAATGTAACAGAATTTACTTTGTACAAAACCATTCTGTAACACTGGTTTGTAAGGACTTCAGTCCTTGAAAGGAATAAACTTTCTGACATCAAGGCTCTGCAGTAACGCTTCACCGGGTATTCCAAACTCCATATCCCATAGAAATTAGAGAAGCACTATTTATGCTAGTTATTTGTAAGAGTAAGCTGTAAACAGACTTTCTTTTGTACTGTTAACATTGCCACCAATACATATACCCACAGTGGCAGAACCTGCATTATAGCCAATCCTCAGATCCTCAGCCTTTAGACAAACAACCCAGAAGCTGTAAAAGAGTTTAAAGAAATCCAAGGATTTCCGGGGAGCACACATCCACCCCCTTCGGCTGGGCTGCATCGCTTCCTTCTATACAGCTGCACTACAAAAATAAAATCAAGCTTCCAAAAACACATCACTTCTCATTCAACAAAGCACAGTGTCCTCAAGGGCACTCCCCCACACTCTGGTTTTACAAAATGTTAATTTATGAAGTGCTTAGAAGCATCAGGAGGATTATGTTTCTGGAACTAAAGTGCTCCTGCTCTAAACTATTCAAGATAAATAAAGATGGGGAAACAGCAAGTGGGGGGACAGGAGAGAAGACCAACCGGCCATATACAGAAGGATTCCTGCTGGAGCCACGAATTTCATGCAAAGAGAACTAAAATAGCAACGTCTTTCACAAGTTTATTGTTCTCCCCTAGTGTCAAGGGACTTACTGAGCTGGAACACGCCTCGTTTCTTATGAGTGGTACATGACATTACTGCATTGTATTACCCGCCACCGGTCTCCTCACTTGTTTGTTATACTACAATTATTTGAAAGAAGGTCCTTCTTGGTTTGGTGTTTTGGTTTTGGGTTTTTTTTTTTTTCTCTTTTTCACCTGTAGAAAAAAGGTCTGAAAATGGAAAGACTTGAGAGGTTTTTTTATTACTTATACTTTCTTGTTTGGCATTTTTCCTGGGTATCTTCCTACAAAGCTCAGATCTGGAATAACTTACTCTCATCCTGTGCTGCTGGGTGAGAAACAGGTTTCTTCACACACTTTGTCCCACAAGCTTCACGCATGCTGAATGAACTCCAGAACTCACCATTCATAAAATGAATGAGCTTTCTAATTCATGTTTTAATGCCCTCTCCTTAAAATTCACGTGAAAGGAAATACAAAAAATCCAGGTCAAAAACTATACACAGCTTCGACAGGAGAAATAAACCCATAACCCAGTTCTTCAACAATGTGCATGGAGAAATTTGTATAAACAGAGTAACTGCAATTGCAGTGACTAAAATAAACGTGAAGAAAGAAGATGACCACACGTCCTTCCAGACATTGTACTACTAGATGCGGAACAACTTTCCCCGTAGCTACACTAATGCTTAATTTTACATTCTGGTCAGAAATAGGAGGCTGGAGGAATTAGGAGAAATAACCCATCCCAGGGTTATTTTGCAGACACAGAGGAAAGCGATACCACCAGCAAGAGCCATCGACCGTGGAAAGGAGAGGAAGTGAGGAAACGAGAAACCACACTTCAAACGTGTGGCAGCAAACAAGTTGCCAGCATATCACAGCATTGTGTTTACTATCACAGCTGAGCTTAGAACTAAAAAAAAACCCCAGATATTTGTGTACAGTCATCTGAATTTATGTTACTCACTAAAGGTTATGTTTTGTCACTAAATTCATTGCTTAAAAAGAAAAAAAAAATCCCTCATGCAGCATTTCCACAGGTGATACTGCTTCCCAGCTGTGTCCTGTCTGCAAACAAAACCATATGCTGCCATTCAATTACAAACACACAGGAGTTTCTTTTGGCTGCGAGCAATGGAAAGGAGGTTTAAAGGCGTTTTGTGTTGGCCTGGCTCTACCACTGCTCTACCACCGCTCGCCTCCAAAGGCGCACCAGACACAAGCAGATTGCTTTCACAGCAAGGAAAAAAAACAAAACTTCATGACACCTTTCTCCCCCTAAAAAAAAAATTGAAAAAACAGATTAAATTGCAAAATCAGCCTAAAATCACATCTTTTTGTCTTTTAACTGTGTTGGAAAGCTCAATACCATGGCCTTCACATACAAAAGCCAAGCAAACAGAAGTCAAGGAGTTGCTACAGCTGAACAACTTGCAGGTTACGCTGTGGCAGAGGGGCCGGGAGCCTAGCTGGAACACAAGGTCACAGAGCGTCACTGATTTAATTGACTGATGATTTAATAAAATGCTCTGGATATAGATTAACTGGCTTTGCTTAATGTAGCTCAGCTTCCTGGCAGCAGGAACTGGCCCAGTGCTGTTCCTGGGCTGGGAGCTGGGCTGCCCAGGGGCTGCACCCACCGCTGCTCCAGGGTCATCCATGCCACTTCCCTTTCCCAAATTTATCCCATTATCCTTCCCAAAATAATGAAGCTTAACACAAAGCTAGGTACAGGCTAGCATATAAAATAATAGAAAATAATTAATAAAAATCAATAATGATAATAATAATAAATAGTAAGCAATAATTAAAAAATAAGCTTAAGTCTTCTTCATGCTATAGTAAGTCCCTTACCCACCTCTACCAGCACTGCTTTACTCCAGAGATAAACACCTGGCCAAATACTCGTAGCCTCAGGACTGAGTTTCTTTTTTTTTTGCACCATTTCAATCTCATAATTGTCCAAAAAAAAAAATAATTTAATGGATTGCTTAATTCCTACCCAAAGCCTGGAAAGAGATGCAGCAGTGTAGGGTTAATAGAAGCAGCACCGTTCCCCACGCCTGGCAGAGGAAGGCAGCAATCTCTCTCAAATGTGCACATCTGGTTTCCCTGCTCCCATCTCTTCATCCATTAGCAGACAGAAAAAAACAAACCCACAAAACAAAACCCACAGCGCCTATCACTCCATATGCCCAACTTCAAATAAAGAAAGATACTGCAAAAGTTGGAAAAACAGAGAGTAAAAGGATTATTAGCTAGCTCTAATTATACAAACTGATCTCATCCTCTTGTCATAAGCCTCTTTCCTGTGTCCGGAATCTATTTGTCCAACATAAAGACCAGCCTTTTAGAAATGTCCAAGGGTCATCAACACAGGGTGATTAATTTCCCATTTTATAATACACACATACTGCCAACCAATTAACTTGTAATAAAATCTAACCCTGTCCTCACTTGTCAATTTTTTTCCTTTAAAACATTACTAATGGCAAACAATATTTAAGATACCAATTTGTAAAATCCAAACAATGTTTCAAAAGGAGCTATCATGCTGCTATAATAAAATAAAAATCACAGACCACATCTTCTGTTCAAGTAGCTACATCCTAATAAAGTTAAGAACTAACAGTCGACTTGGATTAAAGTGCAGCATGTACGCAAAAGCACACGTATGTTTATACTCAAATTAAGTCTTCCAACAGGTTCTGGAGCAGCTGTTTCACGTATGCATAAGACATTTATCTCAGGCTCAAATGTTAACTTCCAGAAATCCTTAGCAGACGTTCTACATGCCTCTTTAAATGACTAAAATCCAGTTTATACCTTCCAATACACTTTGTAGTTTGCATGCACATTTTGGCAGTAAATTGTGGAGAAGCTCTCAATGATAACCAGCTCATGTTTGTAAGAGCGATTACTGACTTTGGGAGCTTAATGAGGAACCTCTTGAAAAGCCCCAGTTTTCAAAGGACAAGTAAAACCACAGTTTTCTGCAGAACTGGGGTCCACCCCACAGGGTATCAGGCTGGGCAGCCAAAGCAGAAGCATAGGGTAGTTAATAGTTGCTAGTTACCTTTGACAGCAAAGACGCATTATATGGGATTGAAAGTGCCTCGGGACCCTCAGCACCAGGTGAAGAATGGCGGGGAGGGAAGAACAGAATTTGGAGAGTATTTCAGCCAAACATATAATGTAATGCAGCAAACATATAATGCCTGCAGCCTTGCAGCGGGAGAGAGCAACGCCTCCAACTATTGATTCCAACAACTCTTGACTATAACATGTGTCCTAAAACCAGCTTTCTCCACCTTACTATTCCCCTGACTCTCAGAGCTGTGTTATTTTAAGTACTACATTGAGCAATGATGTTTCCAAAGAAGAAACAAAACCCCCAAGCCCAGAGCAGCGAGATAAGGTCCTGCTTCTCTCTGCGCCCCGCAAGCCGCAGCGCTTGCACTGCCTTCCCAAAAATGCAGGTGTGGAGGAGAAAATGATGAATGAGGCCCTAAGCACCATGCACGTCTTCATGCTGACAAATATTATTAAATATTTCCTAGCATGTGCAAACCAGGCAGTTATACAATGCATATTTTAATAAATGCATGCACCAACCTTAACTGCTAAAAACCACAGGTAGAGGTTAGAAAAATTAGCATCAAGACCAAGTTCCAAGAGGCGCCTCCGCTCTCATTTTGGTCAGAGCACCTTCTGTACACGATATTTTAATGTGCTTTTCCTCTCTGAAGAATACATCAGACTCACTTTTCCCTTTAGGCTCCCTTTTGCAAATGCTCCTGCTGTGCAGCTTTAAGCATCGCGGACTTACTTAGGGAAAGCTTGGTTGGAATTTTTTTTCAGGAGAAGAAAACTTCATCAGAAACTTCAGGTTTTCTACTGGAAAACCTGTGCTAACCGCACTTACTGTGGCACAGGACAACCGCATCTGCCACTGAAAAATTAAGAATTGTTTCTTCTTAAGTGCTCCTTTTCTTTCAACTCACAGAACTACAGGAAAGATATTCTCCTCTAACAAATACTTTACTAAGGTGATCACAGAATATGCTCCTTTCGGTGGAGCATCCCTTCTAAGGCATGACAGTCTCAAAAAATGCACACCATGCGTCGAGCAAGTGCAATGATGGAGTCACTTGGTACCACATCCCCAGGGTGGAAAAATTAGAGCTGCCAGCTCTGTTCCCAGGACACTGTATTACATTACACATCCAGGGAATGCCACACAAAAGGTAAAACCCCAAGCAACAAAAAGTATTACATTTCTAAAACAGACAAGAGAGAAAACTTACTCAAATCTGATTCTTAAATTAATTAAAGCATCAAATAATAAAAATCCAAATAAGCATAGATTCTACCTGCTTCCAGAACCCCACCTTCTGGGTTGAAGCTCGCACCCAAAAAAAGCAAACTTAGCAAACAGATGCCCCACTTTGCACCCGAAATCATTTCTTTCAACTGCCTTTACAAAGTGGCCTTTCAGACCAGTCCCTCAGGAATCGAACGGGTTAAGTGCCCACAGGTCCCAGCCTCCCCAGTAAATCATTTATTACCCCAGCTCGGGGACAAGCAGCTATGCAGAACCAAGAGCCCACGCTGTGCAGCTGTTCGCCAGCCAGGCAACTCTCTGCAATTACGTTAGGACGCAGGATTAAGCTTGGGGAGTGGAAATACGTCCCTTTATTACTGGGTTTTGGTGGATTTTTTTTCCCCAAGTTATGCAGCTATTTTAAATGTTACAGATCTCATTAACATGAAGTTCATTAAGCAGTTAGCACTGTATGAATGAAATGAAAAGCTTATAATTATAAGCACAATTATGGAAATACTAGACCAGCAGGCAAAAAAAGGAATGGGTAGGAGAATGCGGCTCCTAAACTCCAGTTTAGCTTTTTTTTTTTTTTTATTTCCAGATCAGAGGAGGCACACCCAGAAATCAGACGTGATGCAGAGGCTGGTTCCCAGGCAGGAGGTCAGGTGAGAAGCTCTCACTGCCTGTGCTGGGGCTCCCCGGAGATTTCTGTGCTGCTGCCGTGCAAGGAAGAAGTCATCCCCTTGGTCACCCCCAGGAAGAGTCTGGCATCTTCCTCAGCATCAAGCACTGCCGGCTGCAAGCTCACCGCACTCCAGAAATTAGCAGCAAGTTAAGAAACTAAAGCCAGATCAAGCCACATATTGCTTCTCTTACACGGCAGCTGGTGTCGTGCATTCCTCCTTTAAACATGGCCCATATATTTGGCTAATGAGCATCAATGTTCACGATGAACTTGGAGACCAGCTCTCAGCCAGTCACATACTCATTCCCAATAAAGTAGGTTTCATTCAGAGTTTTACCAAAGACTTCATTTTTTTTTTCCTCAAGCTCTGAAAATAGGTATAATTCCCCTGCCCAACCCACTGAAAAAAGGAAACCCAAATAATCACAATAAGTACTTGTCTCTCTACAGTAACAGCAGTTTATGATTAATCCACCCAGCTGTTGCCACAGCTCACTAACGCCAAATGATTTGGACCCAGTATTGTCAAAGCGCTAGTCTTCTCAGACAAGACCATGGAAAATGTGAGACACTGCAGAAGGTAAACAGGTTAGAGACAGTGGGAGGAGAAAAGAGGCAGCTTGTGGTGATTTTCCTCCCTCCCTCCCTCAACAGAGCTCAAGCATGGCAAGCGCCCATTTCCAAGCAATACTCTCACAGTTTCTTTGCTTCAGGCTAACAGTTTTTGCAAATTCAAGTCTTTTTGGAGAGAATGGGTGTAACGCCGTGAGTCAGAACAGCTACTGTCAGTAATGCAATAACCATATATTCGCTTTTAGGTCAGATCCATCCCCTGATCTGGTTCACCACACCTAGAAGCTGGTCTTAATAGAAAAACAAACCCAGAAGCCTCAATGCCACAACTGCTCCAGGACAGACAGATGGTCGTCGTGCTGACTGGGAGGCATGTCCACCCAGCAGCTGGTGGGACACAAGTTCTGATCCTGACCAACTTCCACAGAAATCCTCAAGCTGTAACCATATGCCTGCCCCGAGGATCTGAAAGTCATACCTTAAAATAACAGTGAAAATCAGTTGATGCTCTAAGTGTTAAGTGCTATTTTACACCAAAGCATACGGTTGATGTAAGGGCTGAGACCACACACGCCTTTCCTTTTATTTTTTGCTTCCACTGCAAAGAAGTTGTATTTTATGGCAAAATAACTTGTTGAATTTGCTTATAACACGTGCTTTGATATCAGCATCCCTTCCTGCTGTCAAGCAGGTAAGCTGGACAAACCCACTCCCCCAAACCCCTTGCCTCAACCCTTGCTTGCACCTGAAAGAGCTGCCAAAACTTTTAACCTTACTTTAACTGCATAAAGCAGTACAGGTGGCTCCAAGATCCTTCAGGTCCTTCTCACACCAAGCAGGGAGGAGCGAGGCAGGTCACGATGCTCAGCTCCTGGAAGAGAGGGAAGGAGGAGTCATCAGGTGCAAGGGACAGCACAGCTGCTGAGGGTCCCAACATCTAAGCTGGCATCGCAAAACCTTCACTGAGGAGGATGGAAACCATCCTCTACCTTGCTAGCCATTTGGGAGGCATGTGCTGGCTCCCGTGGCAGTCCTGCACTGTGACCTACCCCAGGATTCCAAGCGCAGACACAGGGCAATGACCACACTGGCTATCTATAGAGCCACAGGGGCATCCGGCACCATCTAAGAATAATTGTGCTGCTGAGTTGTATTTGCTACTGTCCTGCTACTTGGTTTATCCTCAAAGCTGCTGATCTGTTGTCCCTCACCGTATCCCAGACCACTAAGTTGGCCTTAAGTCCCTTACACCCATCTTAAACACAACCCCTCCAAGACAGACTTCATCAACTATTTGTGAACTCCCTTACAGTAAATATTTTAAAAGGAATAAAAGCGCTAAAAGCAGATGATGGCAGGTGATAGCCAGCAGATAAAGCTTAAATCTACCAGCAAGTCTCTGCCAAAACCCTTCTGGGTTGCCTGCACTTTTCCCCAGGCTCTGGGGCAAAATCTACTCAGTAGATTCATCCACAGGGATGAATCTGGTCTACTGAGCACACCTGGAAACAGCAGTTAAAGCGGGCTAAATGTCAAAAGGAGAAAAAGCCCAGGCTGGGCTTTAGCTTATTAAATGCTGTGTGGGAGATTTTATTAGCTAAATCAAAGTCATCAGGGCACCTTAGGCCATTATTTGGTTACCACACCAGGGAAGGTTGTGGCTACACACACATCACCGAACGCAAGCAGGACACACCGACTGCCTCCTCCTGTTCTACCAGATAGAGGAGACTGTTCCTGCGCACTCCCCGTTGGGAAAGCATCCATAATCAGGGAATCTCACAGCCTGAGCCAACCTGATGAGTTCAAAGTGCAATTACAAGCACAGAAGTAACAATGGCAAAACTAGTTACCGGCTGGGAAATCAATTGTATTGTGTGAATTAGCTGGGGAACATACAACACTGGAAAATAATGCATTGCACAACAAATCTCACTCATTCATCTACACAAGAAACAGCATCACCTGAATACCTCAGTGTTGGTTTTACACAATGTTTTCTTAAGATTTATTGCTAAAAGTCTCATCCATTCTGCTGGTTGTTCCTGCTGAGACATGGGGAGTGTTTTGCAAGGCACTACAGGGTACTGCATGCTAAAAGGCATTTTACTACAAATATATATATTTAAACATAGACCAAATTGGAAAAAGAAAAAAGTTTGCCCTCTCGTTCCTCCTAAAGTATCAGGATTATGCATGAATTGCTTCATTGCAATGTCACACATCTCTGAATATATCCTTATGGCAAACTACTAGAGCTGAAAGAATTACCTGAACTCTTAAATCCCAGTCAAGAGCGCGCAAACCCTCTTTGAATTCATTAACCAGTAAAAACCATCCCCGCAGTCACAAACAAACAGACTGGAACTTCCCTCCGGCATTCCTGTAGTATTACTTTCGGGACCACGTTTTAAAAGATGGTTACCGTTTGATAAAGCAATTATTAACTACGTTAAGCAAGCAACATTAACCCAAGGCTCCTACCAGCCACCCTGTGTTGGTCTCCAAGCAACAGCTCTCTCCGAGGCATATACTACACCACCACAGTGGTTTCATTCATTTGTGAGACACTGATAACTTTGCTTTTAATACCATACATGTAATATTTTGGCAGAGAAAGCAGAGTTTACTGCTATTCCTTTGAACCAACAAGCAATACGGGTACGGCTAACACTGCAAAGTAAATAGTGAGTATGCTGTGAATCACTGCAGGTTTTTCATCATATACACCAAGGCATGAGGGTGTGTTTATGGAGGCACACATGCAAAGCTCACTTGGATGCTCATGACTTGGAAAATATTAGCAAGCGGAGAAAATCAACTGGCCTAGCAATAAAAAGCAGTAATACAAGATCATAAAAATTCCTCCTCCGGGCTTTTTGTTTTTTTATTTGTTGGCTTTTGTTCTGTAGGAATTCTTAGATTGCTAAAGAAAGAAGCAAAGAATATTAAAAAGTCTTAGATATATGTTTTAGTTCTGTATGTAAAGAACCTGCACAATCAATAAGGCTGTCCATGTCAAAAACTCAGTTCCCCAAAGAATCGATTTCTGCTTCCTGTGAAACTGCTACGGGATAACTCCCACATGCCTAAGCACACCCATTTCAGAAGAAGGATTTCCCCATGTTGATTCCTTCTCCTCCTCTTCCTTTACTGGGAAATCATTACCAAGTGTAGGTAAACACTGACATAGCTCCTCTTTTCTGAATCTTTACACGATGGTTTAAAAACTATGTTTCATGGGTGAGGTGATACTGCTTTACAAACCAAAAACTATTCTGTATCATCACAGGAAGATGATGACATACAGTTTTTTATAAGGAAAGCTGTAAAAAAACAACCAAGTTTCTACACTTCTATGCCAACATTCCAGTATTCTGACCTGTAACTCTGGATCATCTGTACCCAAAAGGGCCTATAGTCATGATAGCCACGATATCACACAGTACTCACTAAAGTAAATGAGAATGTAAAGGAGAGTCCTTTTGACACTTGCCTTTACACTACCTATTACACTTGGATTTAATAAAAATAAAGCAAAAACCCCATCCTGTTTGATAGGACAGGATTATTTGATGGCAGACTGCTCACGTCTTGCTCCCTACATACTGAGATAGCTGAAGCAGAAGTTACCCATGCCACTGATGAATTACTGAAACATGCTTACAGAAGAGAGAGGGAAAGAAAGTTTAAGGTCCGTATTACAGCTGTTTAGACTTTTAAAAAGACAAGGCAACTGACCCTGTGGATTATGTATGTAACTCCTGTAATAGGTAAATTCTTTTCCCAAAGAGCCCAATGGCTTAGAGGTGGTCTGCATCTGATGCCTCCTTTACAGGCAGAGGAGCCAAGCATCAAAAGACACTCTCTACATTTCTAAATGAAATGAATGGTGGGGACTAACACAGTGAAAAAAAGGAGTTATCCTGTGTTGAAAGTCTGTTTCGGAGCAAACAGCCGGGGCTCTCAAACACATACGTTTGGTAGAGCCCCAGCACTTGGATCTCATGGTTTCCAGTTGCTCTGCTGGTTTCTCAAACACTCATCCTTCCCAAACACCGCTCAGCACAAAGGAAACCACTCCTTTAAACTTGCCCTTCCCCCCGCCCCCCCTCCCCCAAACACAAACCCATTTTATTTTTCTGAGAAGTGTTGGATGTTTTGTTGCTCTGCCAGCTGATCGCTTTAACACGTCAAATGAGTTATCTCACTATCTGGTTGCAATTGCCATCATGAAGCTTTCAACAAATTCAAAAAACAGCACCAAGATCAGGGCACTAATGGTCTAGGAGATGAACTGCTGATTATTTGGGATTATTTGATACAGCTGGAACCTTGTAACCTTTTGATAGCCAAGACACCCCAAACACAGCCAATCCCACAGCTACGGCACCCAAACCAACCTCTGGAGTATTTCCGAATTTTGGCTGTTGCCGGTTATAAAACCTCCTTACAATTTCATATCAAACGATGTCAAGGAAAACACTGCTTCTCCTCCTCATCTCCCAAATTACTGCATGTACAACTACATGCTGCTGTTACCTTTTGCTTTAATACACAGCCTATACTTATACACCATGATATTCTCATTACAGGACATCCTTTTCCTGCTCCTCTTGCATCTCCCAAGAGAAACTGGCTCACAAGACCTTCTCGGAAGTTTGTCCCATGGTCTGAACTGTGTTTCCTAATTCTTTAGGGAAGGGAGCCCGGACACACTCCGCTAAGACATAGCATTTCCCACAGTCACATGCTACAAAGCCACATTCAGAGCAGCAGCTTCTTCCCTCAGTTGACCTCAAGGGAAAGTCAAGCAGGTCCCCACCAAAGCTAGAGAAGAGCAACAGCATCCAAGCTGCTACAGCACTCAGTGAGAGAAATTGATGTACACGTGTTGGCAATATAAACAGAGAAATTAAAAATATTTGCCTAAAAACTGCTTTGCTTTGGACAAGCATAAATGCAACATGGATCCACTAACTGCCACCTCACACTACATTTTTAGCTGCAGAGCAGAGGGCAGATTGCAGCTCATTACATTTTGACAGACACACAAGGTTCCTCTGAAAGTAAATGAATGGTTTTGTTTAGAGGGCAGCATCTGATTTGGCACACTGGATGAAGAAAAGCCAAGAATTTTAAAACAACAGAAAGTAAAACATATCCATATTTCACACAATTGTACACATTGCAGAGCAAGCAATAACATTAAGATGTTAACTGGAGTCCCATTAATCCTGATTACCAGGAGAAGGGAGACAAAAATTCTTTCATATAACACTAAGTTAACTTTTGAAACTTAAACTCTTTGACAGCGTCGCCTTGAACTTGTAGACAGAAATATTCCCATGTCGGTGGAAAAGGGAAGCAAAGAAGCACCCAACCAAGAGCGTTTCCCTGCTCACTCTAGCCCTGGGCAGACACAATTTTTTTCTCTAGAACTTGGAGATCTGAACAGAAATGAAAAAAAAATTTGGGTTTTCTTTTTACTTCCACCAGCAATTGCAAAGCAGTGAAACAAATAGACCGGGGATGCTTTATGCATCTCTGCCTTGCCTCTTCACGATAACCTGAGCTCTGTAAACTCATCTTGTGCAATAACCCCCAGGAACCTGTTTCCCCAGGAGAGGACAAGGTGTCACCGAAAGCAGCAAAACCCCCCTGACCTCTGAGAGCACAGTCCTGCACAAGTGCTCTTGAAAGGCATACGATTGATATTTTGAAGGCTGAAACCAGAAGAAAAAAAGCCTGGAAAGTATAACAGTATTTTTGTGCACCACTACAGTTTTTACTAATAACAAAAGCAGGACTTGGTCCAGAAATTTGTCCCTTTGAAGCACGTCACAGATGTCACAGCATTAATCCCAAATAGCAACTGCTTCTTTCCAGCCTTGCAAAACCACATCAGGATTGAGATAAGGACTTGAAATTATTTCTGCAAGACCATCATGGCTGACTGTCTGCAGGAGATATTAAAACTTAACTCTTGGAGAGTTTAAAATCTGTGCAATGCATTAAAACTTCATTGAACCATCATGGCAAGACCACCATTCCCCTTGTTCCGGGGGAACAATATCAGAGTGATTAGCTAAAAAATAAAGCAAATAGCAGCAAGATGCAGTAACATCTCAAGCCCACAGCCTAAAACACAAACTCTTTTAATTCTGCAACAGATTCTTCTCATTCTCCCCTCCTTTTTTTTGTTTGTTTGTTTTTGGTTTTTTTGCCCTTCCCATCCAGGAAGCAAAGCCACAGGGACCATCTCTCCTTTATCGTGACATTCAGGTTACAATCTGAATGAATTGTGCCCTCTGGCTGACATGGGCCAAAGTCCAAAATAAATCCCCTCCAGAAGACCAGGAAACAGAGGAAGCACAAACCGTGAAGCCAAGGACTACTTCAACATGGGCAACATCAAGAGCTACCAACACAGTTCCCCCACACAAAGGAAAATGCTGCTTAACCACAGTCCCCCACTTAACAGAACAGGCCTATTTTCTTTGAAATACTGGGTGCAGCTCATGAGCGGGGCACGCTAAATGTTTCCTGGGAAGGAGACATGTTACCCCAGAACAGGATACAACCCTGAGTAAAGGCAGAGTGATTGTAAACAAGAATCATGTGAAAAGTTCTGTTGGAAGGTCCCTTTGGAGGTCATCTGGTCCATCACCCTGTTCAAAGCGGGGCCATGACATCAAGGTTATGACATTATCCCCATGCTTTCACTGTTCAAAACTGTCCCAGTCAGCTGTGGCCTCTGTCTCAATTCCCACATGTACAATTGAGCTAAACAGGCTCAGGAGCTCCATCACCACAGAAATGAAGTCAAAATCTTCATCAGTTGCAAGTCCCAACTCCAGCCACGTAGCCTGCACAATTCACGTATTTAATCTGACTTATCCCAAGTACAAAATTGATTCTCTTCTTCATTTCCACACAGTTTCAAAAAACAATCAATAAAATAAAAGAACCTTTACTGTACTTAGAAATCTTTTGATAAGGAAGGGAACATGTACACGTTGGAACCAAATATCAGCATGTAACATGCACTGACACATTAATACAAGCTTTCTCCTCCATGTTAAGAATCATCTTGGTATAAAATACAAAGTGCAAATCGGTATTCCTATCTGCCACTGCAGCTCCGGCCAAGGCCAAAGTCCCTCCATGCCGAGTGCCATGGAGAGACACAGCAAGAACCCCTTTGCCACCATGTTTACAGGTTATAGAGCTAAATGCTGGGAGGGGACACAAAGGGCCAGAAAATGAAGCGACCCGCCCAAGGCTTTAGAGATGACTGCCATTCAGTCTGTAATCTGGCTGGTATCGCCTCTCCACCCACCCTCTCCACAGCAGTGACATCCCCGCTTTCTTCAAAAGCTGGCTGCCTCCATCCACCGCCACACGGCTGCCCGGCTCTGCCAAACACCAGCCAGGCAACCACGGCATTAAGTCGCTTTACTCCTCAAATCAACACGCCACTGGAGCTGCACAGCACTTAATTATATAAATTACGAGATCTGTGTAATGGTCCCAAACCAGTAATGAAAGAGAAGGTCTAATGATGCAACAAAAATTTGCAACCCAGCGCTCAGATTACAGGTGAGTTACACAACAGCTCAAACAAGTAAGCATTTAGGCAGGTAGCTGCAGACTTGTACAGTGCAGATCACGTTTGCCCAGAGCCATCATCTGACTCCAAACATGTGAGATCCACTCAAGCACACCCTACCTAGCTCCCTTGCCCCTGAAGCTCAAGGTTGAAAGCGAGGAGCTCAGTGTTTGAGCAGGAGTGCCATCCACAGCAGAGCAGAAGAGAAGCTCCAAAGTGAAGTCAGACCTTTTCCCAAATCTCCCTCCCAAATTCACATTCAAACTCAACAAATATGTCTAAAGTCTGTCCTAGCAACGCCTTGTATCTCACAAGTAGTACTTGCTGCTCTCAGCATTAACACCCCATTATGCAGAGATGACATAACTCCAGTGAAACCTGTTCCGTTTACAACTGGGGTGACTTTTGCACCACGCTGTCTGATTGAACTCCCAGCTGCAGTCTCATTTAGGAAAGCATTATCAGCACAGGGTCAACAGGGAGAGATCACCCATCAACTCTGACAACAAATAAAGCAATTTAGGTATTTGATGAGCACTCAGCTTGAACAGTTTATGTGGAAGAGAATGCTCCTACCCCAATATTTCTGAGTGTGGGTTTTTTACTGAATAGGCTCAAATACTTTCAGAGAGTATTGATTTCTCTTCATAGCACTGATATGGCATAAGGGCGAAATCATTTGGTTTGAAATATTCTTTTACACTGTATTGACCTTTTATGTCAATAAACATGGTACCAAATTGCAGCTCAGCAGCATAATTTTACCTTCTTTTTGTAAAGCGCTCAGATGAAAAGCACTATACCAGCATCAGGGCTGAGAAGTATTATTTGGCTTTTAAAAAGCACTTAAGCATTATGATCAATCTGCATGTTCAATGTTGAAGGGCTCAAAAGAAAATTGACAGCACCAAAACTGCAATGGTAAGGAAGTGTGATAGTATCAGCTTGGAAGCTGCTTACCAGTACTTATATGTGCTTGTTCAAAAGCCTCAAGAAGAGATGCCATGCCTTATCTAGAAACCTTTTATAATGACTAGTATGCCGTTGTTCTTATTAGAAAAATGCCATACGTATTCCCCTTTCACCTGTAAATAAGCTGTTAATTCTATTAAAATCTAGGTTGGGAACTTCCACATATGACCCTTCCTGCACACAGTCCCTCCTCTTTGTTTTCTCACCTGCACTGTGGTCCATGAAAGGCAGAAGCGATGCTGGCAGCAAACCAGGCAATAAGTGAGGCACGGCACAGTAGCTTGTGTGATTTTCACAGATCATTGATGAATCTCTGAATGAAGCCTCTGGGCCCACCCTGTACTAAAGGGCCGGCAGCTTGTTTCTGGGTGCCTTAACACATGTGGTCATGAAGCACGTTGGCACATACTTTGTTCTGATCCATCCAAGCTCTTGCAAGGCAGGCTGGGTACGTAGACACTTCACCGCTGAAGCTACAATGCTGCTCATTGCACAAATACCCCTGAGTGCACAGTGGCAAAGCTCAGAATTAAACTGTGTTTGTATTTTGTTTCCTTTATGTACAGAATCATTTTTGCAAAGGCAGAAGGTAGCACGGGGTGCTGTTACAAGCCGTTTGTAGCTGCAGCAGATCTGCAGTTACTACATCAAGGTGGAGGGCTGGAAACCACCAGCGTGCAACCATAGAGCATCTTTTACCCTGCAGCAGGTTGCCTGATTTGCTTTCATAACTTGACTTCCCCCCATCCCTAACAAAATAATTTTCATTCAGTTGCCTTCCCCCCCGTCTCTAAAGAGGGGGAACAACAATATCTTTAAAGAGGCAGCTCATAGTAATGCAGTATATTACAAGTAGAAAAGCAAAGGCTGTTATTAAATAGCATTAGTACGTGGTACAGATTTTGTCCAGTACCCAAACAGTCCAGGATTTCTGAAACTCCCGAGTGCATGCTGGGGCAGGAAGCAAGCTTTTGCCACCAGCAAAAACATTCCCTAAACAAGTCAGCAAACGTCCACATGACCTGCACCTCAAAGCCTGACATCAAATATGGCCTAAAATTAACTAAAGCCTCAGCATTCACGTAAAGTGACATCCTGGCTGTGCCAGCATCCTCCCATGTGTTTCACAGACAGGCTGGAGATGGCCAGAATGAGACCTACTCGTTATTTTCTCTGCAAAGTCCACTCCTCCCCGCTTTATCATTAATCAAGAGTTACAACCAGTCACCAAACTAGAACTGCGATGACTTCACTACCAGCTGCTAGGCATCCTGGAAAAAAAAAAAAACAAAAACAAATTACATGAAGGCTACCGTCACTTCCCAAATCCTACCACAGGTACACCAAGCAATTAGGCAACTTTGCTGACATATCTTCCAGTACTTTCCTTCATCGACTCACTGCATCTCTCCTCCCAACCATCCCCTGAAGCAAAGGATCTTTAGTTAAAGCAATGACAAAAGTTTTCGCTGAACAGAACGCCCTCCCCTTCCTCACCCACCCCAAGCAGGTACAGCAAAGTAGCTTTTTGCTCAGTGCAATAAGCAGTGAAGGAAAAACAAGACCTTAAAGCCAACTCTAATCGCCGCGGCACACCCTTCTTCCAGTGCACCTGTAAAGGACCACTTGTGCAACACCGCCTGACTGTCAACAGGAGCTGTAGGCGCTACCCAAGCATGCACACAGCAATAAGGCAAAGGCACTACCCACATTTCCACGTGCATGCAGGGTTTCCATGCGCTTATCTACCCATGTACACCTATGCAAGTGGTGATTCACCTCTTGCAAACACAGCCCTGAACCACTTGGAACTCCCCTTTCCCCATGTTCCCGTGATTGTGGCTAATCTTCTGGTCAAATATTGCCTGCCTTCTTCAGGACTTGATCATCATCCTGCACAGCACCAAACAGGGTTGACTGGTAATGAAACTAAAAGTAATAAAATAAAAAAAAAAAATCACCAAATAAAAAACCAAATCATATTTAACTGGGAGGGTATCTTCAATGGCATGCACAGCCTTTTCAATACTTTTCAGGACCAGGAAAGTTTTTGCTCCTTGCTTTGCTTCAGCTGCCCATAGCCTGCTTGTGGTAACACATTTGGTCCCATCTGACTCAGGACTTTTTTTTTTTACTATGAGTTGGGGAAAAGGGACAAAGGAGCACATAGAGATGATGGCCACAAGGAGCAAAATGCCAGTGCTAAAGTCTACCTGGCCACCAGCCAACACCGTAGGCATGAGCTGTCCTCATAAACAAGCTGCGGGAGTTACCCGGTTCCACAGTCCAGCCCCAGCTGCCATCCCTGGGACTGTCCTGCAAACGCAGGAACTTTTCCATGCACATGGTCCACGCACACAGTGTGCCCGGAGCAGCGGCACAGGGCAAGGAGACGAAGGCTCTCGGAAAGCATCGCCTCCCTGCGCACAGCCTGCATCTTGCAGAGGGCTCCGGAGGAGCTTTGCCCAGCCACACACGGATGCTCGGTAGTTTGCCCCTACAAGAAAGCTTTAATGTCACAGATTTAATCATTGTCTACTTGCTGCCCCAACAATGTAAATAAATCCCATATTCAACACCATACAGGAATAACCTTAGTAGCAGAAGTAGTGCTCTATAAACTATCGTTTCTTGAGACAGACACTTGTCCCTAACTGTGTCCAGACTGACTGGTCCTCAGCATCAAAACCACTGATCCAGTTGTCTGGTTTTAGGGCACCAGTTTGCTCAACACTTTCTTATTTTTTTCTGAAGGAAAATGTTCTAAGGCAGGGACCACACCACAGTTATTTAATATTGTTCTTACCTTGGGTCAAATACCTTTATTCTCTGTGCTTTTCATTTGTTGATGCTTGAGTTATCTTTTTCAAGATAACGATTTTACTTTTGTTTCTTTTTTCCCCTCCAGGTGCCCTGCCCTTAACAGCAGCAGACTTACATCTAGACGTTATTCCACAGATAACATCTATTGCTAAACAACATTTTTCTGATCTATGCTTATAGAGCGCTCCAACACATGCTCAATTAAAATGCTCACCATGATGTCTAAGGGCACGTGCACTTTTTCCATAGCACATTTAGGACTAGAAAGACAGATTAACGCCATGGAGAAGTGTGACACAGTCATGCCAATTTAACTTTTAAGCGCCCTACACACAAATAATAAGAAATAATATACCTTAGATAATGGAATAAGTGCTGGTATTTCTACAAACAAAGACACCAGAACTTAATGCCTGCGCAGAAATCTAAACAAAGAACGGGTTTAGATTAAGAAAAGTATTCTGAGATAATCACCACATCTTCCCTGATCTGTTTAACCTACTTCCTAGCAGTAGCAAATGCTCATTATGCATTTTCCCCTCACCAAAAGAAAAATGCAAGGGGTGCAAGCTCACAGCATAGGCATTTAGCACTAGAGGTAGCTAGAGATCACAGATAACCCCTCAGATCGTAGTAAGCGATGGGTGTCACAGGTGAGGAAAGCCTGCTTCACAGAGAGTTAACGCCCTCGCGAAAAATCTCTTCAACCGCCAGCTTGTGAAAGTGAGTAAATCTTACAGCTCCTGGATCATCCAAGTAAAGGCCTGACACTTACTTAATGGTGCCAGGAAAAGATGCAGCTCAGCTTTTGTGGCGCTCTTCTGCAGGTAGCTGCTGAGTCTCCCCACTGAGGGCTTTCAGTTCTAGTGAGGTTTCCACAACTAGTTTAAGCCAAACACAAACAGTTGCCACCATGGTGGCCTTGCCAACCCCAAAGCTGCCACCATCCACAAGTCTCATGCTGGCCAGATCAAGGGTCGGCTGGGCTGAGACTCACGTTTCTTCTGCCACCTTATTTTTCTGCTGGAGGAGATCCCCTGGCCCAGGAGAAGGGGCTGGAGCCCTGGGCCCGCTCTTCGGGCCTAGGCCAGCTCAAGGACAGGCGCCCATGGCGGGGTGAGCTGGCTGAGCGACCAGGGCTCTCCCCACGAGCACCCTCCCCAGGGACACAGGGAAAGGGCTATTTACTGACACCTGAATTCTTGGGGGTGATGCAAGAGGAACAGATCTCCTGAGAACTTCAGGTGGAGGAAGGACAGCCAGCAGAAGCCGGTTAACTCCTAAGCAACAGAGATCTTTCCATGTCAGCCTCCAGAGTGCTCACAGGTATGCATGTGATTAAGAAGGAATGGGAAAGGTGGGGTCAGACACAGAAATAGAGGAAAAAAAACCAGAAGTTTTTCCAGTTTTTGCACAGGAGATAAACATCTACCCACTGATTTTATTTTTTTTTATTTTAGGGTGAGAGGTTGTTTCTGGGCTTTTTTTTTTTTTTTGAGATGACATTAGGATCAGAAGAAAGCATTAGGATCATTCAAGTTCTATTGCTTCTCTTGCAGGCTGAAAAATTTCACCCCCATTTTCCCCTCACGCCCATCACTTCAGGATTAGGCCTATCTCTGAAAGCTTACAGCAACAATCCAAAATTGGAGACCAAGCCCAATAATCCCAAAGGATTTGTCTTCAGTAACTTTTCCACAGCTTGAAGTACAGCTGTTTTGCTTTGCAAATTCCACCTCGGAACTGCCAGAGTGTCAGGAGAGGAAAGGAGCAAAGTGGAACGGTTGGAAACAAAAGCTCAACACAGAGATGCAACAGAAGATCAAATCCAGTTTTGCTGCCAGCAAAACTCTGCTCGCTAACGCACTGATCTAGTTCCTTCTGTGCTTCACCAGAACACTCGAGGTTGGACTTTCTTTTTTCATCCTCAAGGCTACAGAACAAAGTTATGAGCCAACCAGGACTCTGCACCTCTGGAACTAGCATCTAATTCCTCTGACCTATTTTAAAAAACATTAAAGCCTCCACTGGAAGTAAAAAACAGGTTCTTTATTTGAATTGTGCATGCCCCACCTGACCACAGTCTGCCAGCCCCAACCATTCCTCAAGCAACCGAGGAAATAAAACACAAAACATTAAACAATGCGGAGGGTCAGACTTAAACCAACAAAGACAAGGAAATTGCAAGTTAAGCCTCCTGCACTGCCCTTGATTCACCTTGTTTTGTTCAGCTACTGCTCTGTTCCCGGACCCTTCCTCTCTCCTAATGCCCAAGAGAAATAGGACAAAGAAAACAGCATGATCTAAACATAGATGGCATTCGTTCCTATCAGTTAGGCTGGGTTTTGATGTAAATCACAATTTTACCTGGTTTGGAACTTTGCAAAGTCAGCAACGTTTAACAATTTCTTGCACAGTTTGCATTATTCCAAGGAGAGAGTAAAAATTACCTGGAGCAGTTGAAGAAGAAGATTCCCATCTCCTAATTTTACCCTTCTAGAAATCGGGCACAGTCTAAGCTAGTCATCTCCTCCCTGTCTACAGGCCAGTTTGTTTTGGTGATTTTAGGATGGACGAAGCATGCTCTGGAGGTGCTCAGGTTCTCACTGCTTGCAGAGGTCTGCAGAGCTAGCTTGGCTAGCACTTGCCTGAATTTTTAGCTGGCTGACATCAAACAAGATGGATCTCATCCTCCTCTAGTAATCATCAATCAGTTGCTACGAAGTAAGCACTTGAGTCTCCAGGAGAGACAGGACCTCAATCCCCTGGTGCATTCAACACTGCTCAGCAAAGTGTGCGGTGGTTTAACACTAAGCAGGTCACTGAGGTCGGCGGCAATACTCATCTGGCTGGTATTAGATATGTGACCTACCTCTCTGCTGCACTACATAGGCACAGCGCTCAGCCCCTCGCAGGACACGGGCACAAGAAAGGGAGAAGGAAGAGATGACAAGTAATGCAGTCTGCTCCTTCCACGGCTACAGGAAATTCCATGCACCATTTTGCATGGAAGGTGCATGAACAGGTGCACTTACATTGCCTGAGAGCAGATTCAACTACCATTTCAGTTCTTCCAGAGGGAATTTAAGTTAAATTTTGATAAAGAAGCCAGCAAAAGTTTATTCAAAATGTTTACGAAAAGTAAGAAATCTGAACACTTGCACTTCACAATGACAAAGGACCGGACAGGTTTCATAAATCCAACCGGCAAGTTATTAAAATAGCAATAAACATAAATTGAGTAACATAAAAGGATAATTGCTATCACTGAGGAAAAATTACTGTCTTGGAGGCTAGTATTTTTGCAGATCTCAAAACTATTGGAAATAACTAGGGGAAGAACTTGGGGTTTGGGTTTTCTGTTTTGCTGTTTCCCCATACAAACAAAAAGTGACTTAAAAATGCACAGTATCTTGAGTGAAACAGATACAGGCAAAACATAGGTATGTTTTGTTATACAGCTTTTTATGTATCCTCACAGAATAGACATCTATCAAGCAGTAAAAGACACACTCATCCACATGACAGCTACAGATCAGAACTCAACAGAAGATTTAACATTTAGGACCTGGAGTAGCTGAGGCATGGTCACAATTGATGTCAACCATTTGTAAATCCACCTACGCTATTCAAGTCCTGAAGCACTCGGAGTGGAAATACTGCAGTGTAATGAAAAGATTTACAGAAGAAAGATTCTTACAGTCCTGTTCATCACCCAGAATCCCATTACAAGCACATCTGGTTTCTTATTTCCAGCAAGGCTCCTAGAGTAACAGTACAAGAACATGCAGTGCTGTTTGGCTAGTGGTCCAGAGGTGCTCCTTCCCCATCCCCATGGTGATGGGGACCTTCTCTGACCAATATCTCCAACACAAGGGGATGCAGCAGCAGGACAAACCTCATATTTCACTATCTTGCACAAAGGAAAATAAAATGCAACTGATACTTACCTTCCCATGAAGAAGGGATCCTAAAGTGGGGAAAAAGAAGCAGCACTGAAATGCTTGCAAGCTGGCATTTTTCATAATTAAAACAAAAAGCAATCTTTAAAATAATGGCCTCTAAGATGGTAATTTTTCTTCAGTGACTGCATGTACTGTTTAGTTGTAGTCTGTACTTGCTACACTTTAATAATAGATTAAAGAGAAGTTTCATAAGCTTGTAAGGAAATGCACTAAAGAGCACTTCAAAATCTGTGCATTAAAA
This sequence comes from Alca torda, assembly GCA_008658365.1. Lineage (NCBI taxonomy): Eukaryota > Metazoa > Chordata > Aves > Charadriiformes > Alcidae > Alca > Alca torda. The sequence continues at coordinate 36,002,649 of CM018083.1, forward strand.
AAGCATATATATTACACAAACGGGGCAACACAGGCTAGATATCAAGTGCTATTACAAATTCAGGAAACACTAAACGCATCTTTTATTCTTAATATACTATGGGAGGGATCCAACATAGGACACAACCTGGAAAAAATGCACATGCTCAAAGCCTACAAGCCTGCCTTCCGATTGGATGCAACCAATTACCACCATGGGGCTTCTCCAGAAGGTTTTAAAGAAGGGCCAAAACTACCAACCTATCAAATGATTTTAAAATACAGTTCAGAAGATTGCTCCATTTCTTCTTTACATTGTCTTTCAACAGAACAAATCTTATGGCAGAGGTTAAAACTAAAATCTTAGAAAGACTAAAGATGAGAGTACCACTTTGGGGAGTGAAGATGTGCAAAACGTGCTGGTGAACTGCTGTGGGAAACATCTGCATTACACAGGGAATTAGGTCCACTTCCAGGATCCAGCAGGGTCTCTGCTTTGCATTTCTTTCCTCAGCTGAACTTACCATTTGCCAAGACGACGCACTTCTCAATGCTTTCCAACTGTAATTCAAATCCACTCCCCAACTGCTGGATCTTACTCTTCCAGGAACACCTCACAACACAGTCACTGGTAATAGGTCTTCCATCACAAAATCATAGAGACATCCTTTATTAGTAGTACTATTTCCACAAGCATCCAGGGTGTTAACAAGCAGCATATGCACAGGGATGAGGAGATGGAGGAAGTTTATAAATACGTTTACTCGCTATGAAAGTCATCTTGAGCTTCCCACGAGTCTGATTCCACACACGATTGAGGTAAGGCAGGTTGCATTATTCTCTTCTGTCTTGTCCAATAGTTGCTATTACTGGACCTGGCAAGGCAGCATGTGACACAGAAAAATGCAGCTGCATTTTTGGCTCTGGAGCTTCTACAAAAGCCTGTGAGTCATGAGCCAAAAGGCCCACATAAAAGAAACAGAGAAGAATGCAAATTCATTCTTCTTTTTATTGTAAGCATGTGTGTCTCTACTGGATGGTCCCGATGCACATAAATGACGAAAACAGAAGTCATTTTGAAGTTATGAGAAGGGAAAAGTCCCTTCAGTCAGGTAACTTGGGTTCCATCTGCCCAAGGCCACTTTACGTATAACGCAGAGACTACCACTGACCACAGAGCATCTGAGCCACACAACATAATACATGCTGAGACATGCCTCTGAGCTATGCGGTTGTAGAAGACTCAGGGTAATGGTGGTTTTTTTGTTTTGGTAGGTTTGGTTTGGTTTTTTTGAGGGGGTGGGGGCGGGTTGCAGAAATTCTCACTGTAAACCCAGGATATCCTCATCCTAGATGTATAACGCTGAGCTTTCCCGCCATGTTGTCTTGCAGTAAAACATCCCACATCTGCCTGTTCCACTGCAAATGAAGTTTACAATGCAACCATTTGTGTCTCAGATGTGTCAAATTTCTCTGATTAAAAAGTATGACATTTTACCACATCTGTTACTCTTACCTCTCAGGACTGACCAAAAGTTTCAACCTCTTTTTTTTTTTTTTTTTTTTTTTAAATGATAGCAACCCAAACACACCCCCTTCCTACACTGCTTGGAGCGGGTATGATAAACATGAGACAGAAGGGAGCATGAGAGCAATCTGGACTGTGGTCTGCAGAAGAATGTCTCCTCTTTATCAGCGAGAAGCTCTTCCCACACTACATCATGTCGTCTGCCTGCAAGCAGCAGCCCAGCACTGAGCCAGCTCAGCAGAACCCGGCTGGAGGAGAGCAGTGGAAAGGGAAAATAAGGCATCAAGAACTACCCGTCTGTGAGGATAAACAGCATGACTCCACCTTATTATCCATCCTCAGAAGATGTTTTGTACTGGGTGGACGGAGCATGAGAGGAATGAATGCTAAAGGCATACAGAGGCAGCATTGCACAATGCTGTTCATGCACCTACCAAAACAGTGCTTGCTCTACTCAGTCCAGTTGTTGCATTAATATCTAACCCACCTTGCAAAACAGATCCTTTACGTCCTTTTTTCCCCCAAATATAAAGTTGTAAAGCCAGCAGCTTGTGTTTCTTCCCATTTGAAAAGGTCCCACCAGCAACCTAGCTCTTACACGCGGCTTCACTCCTCTTAAAAGCTAGCTTTGATCATTTTTGTTGGCCACACAATCTTACTCCACATCGGCATCCGCGATGATAAACTACCACAGCAAGAATGTGTCCTACCTCTCAGGTACACCGTGTTCCTGGGGAAGCGTTGCTGTTAGAAGGCAATGAGAGGCAGAGGCAAGAACTGGAAGGAAAGTACCTTAAGGCAGCCAGAAAATCCACAGCGATTTTTGATGAAGAATTTTCCAGCCCTTTCTGAACTGGAGAGGCAGGAGGAAAGAACGCTAAATATAACGCCGTGCCTTCACTAGGCAAGGAGGGGAACATGAGCAACAAGAGGAAACTTTGTCAAACAAATGTCACTAGATGCATCACAGTTTAAATGGAAAGGATGAGCATCTGAGTTGTTGATGTACAGAAAATGGTCACACGTAGTAGAATTGAGAAATGTTTAAAGAATTCAAAGAGTATGTTGAAACACAGGAAAGAAATCCCAAGACAGACAGGAGCACAGCAGCTTACGAAGCATACCTCAAGAAAGTGTAGGTTCATGTCAAAAAGTGTAGTTGTTGTCTTGTAACTTTTGCTCAGTTTGAGGACCCAACTCTGTTCCACCTCCAGCGGGAGCCGCTTGCTTTTGCTTCACGCAAAGAGGTTCCCCACCTCCAACTTAACACCCTCCTAAAGGTATGAAGGCTGATGTTGAATCCTGGGGTCTGACAGATCTGATGGAAGGTCTCTTTCAGGAGCAGAAACTCCCGATTCCTCCATGAAAAGGCAGCTCCCAGCAAGTTTATTCCGATTCCGTGCCCCTCTCCTATTTGTATACTTGGGCTTTGTTACTCCTGCGCATTCGAAGTCACGGACAAAATCAAGAATCTCTGGCAATGCTCAACCAGCTGTGCTCTGGTTGGTTAAATATTATAATACCAAGGTACCTAAAACTGCCCTTCTGGGCACTCTGTGCCAGGCAGCCCACAAACACTGTGCAGAAAAACTGCTGCATCTTGAAAGACATCACAGTATCTTTGCCAATGCTCTTTATTACTCTTCAGGAAATGATAGGCTCATTTTCCAGAACGATAAAGTCCAGTGAATTCTTCCTAAACTGGATGGAAATCTGAAAGCTTAACAGACATAATAAATTGTGCATTATCTGTATTACCGAGCCAGTCTTACACAAACAAATACATCTAAATTCAACTGCAATCTGCAAATCTTCCTTTCATGTGAAGAGTAGCTCTGACTTTAGTGGGGCTACTCCCGTAAGTCAAGGAAAGAGGGGTCTTCTCTTTTATATTATGTAAACCATGGGTGAATTAAATTCCTCCCACACAAAGCTCTCACATAATCCCTGCTGCAGCTTGCTCCCGGCTCACAGGTTGAATATTCATCTCCACACATCTTCAAAAGGTGTATGCTTTTCAGCATCACTGTCAGGCACTTTTTTCTTTTTTTGATATGAGGAATGTACCATGAATTGAAAGAAGGTGTTTTTTTTTTGCATTCTCTTGTAATGTAACAACAAGATTTATGTCCCTTGCAATTAAAGAAATTATAGTCCAAGAGCATAGCTAAAACCTTGAAAGGACTAAATATAGAGAGAGACCTGAAAGATTACTCCTTACCACCACCTCCAACACTAATATTTCTTTCAGGCCTACGGCTCCAGGTAGAAATTGTGCATCATGTTCTTGCCTGGACAAGTTTATTTGCTCTATGTTTTTAGTAACATACAGACCACGTATCTTAGAAGGTCACAGCAGCACAGAAGCTAAGCATAAAGGCTAAGAGCAGTCAGGAAAGAACGTCAGCTTTTCCAATATTATCTGTAAGAGTCAAACATCATTTTGCAACACCATTTGCACCCAAAAAAATACACCACATCTACCTGACTGCAAGAGGACTTCTCCCCTGGCATCAGTTATCACATAAAAAGGCAACAAGGCACAAGATATTTGCACGTATCTGCCTTATAATCTCTACAGGACGCAAATTTTAAAGTTGCTTAATAGCCCCAACACCGCACAGTAAAATGGAAAGGTGAATGACACCAGCAACCTCCCAACACATTCTCCAGCTGAACACCTTGTTCGTCCCTTTCCCCAAGGCTGAGGAAGGAGCCGAAGAGACAGCGAGCGGCAGAAGTTGTTTTCCCGCAAGGGAGGGAGATCCCGCCATTGCCAGACTCCTCCTCCCCTCCACAAAAGTCCAATTCAGCTCTATAAATACACCAGCTGGATGGGAGGCCAAACACACCCGTGATTTCACTGTGGAGGGGCTGATCACAGCATAAGTCAGCTTTGTCTTAGGAGGTCATGTTGATAAATGTCGCCCTGGAACCCCCAGGACAGTGGGAGTTCAACCACCCGATGATACAACAAGAACATAAGTTTAGGAGAAACTATAGATGCAATCAAGTCACAGAAATACCAACGAGTTAGCTCTACGGTTCATACATTAATACCGTTTTCCTTTGCTTTTATGCACTTAATTTAAAATACCAACCTGTGCACTGGCGAAGCTTTTCAACCTGTGCAGTACATATATCAATGGGCAGCTTCATAGATGCTTTGATTAAATACCAGTAACTTATTCCTTTAAGTATATGATGTTTAATTAAAAAAAAGGCAGATTAAGCAAAATTAATTTGTTAGTCAGACCAAGGTCAGCTGATATAAAGGGACTGCAATCTTAACAGATTTTCCTTATTGCATTGCAATGGCTGGAATACTTCATTTCCGTATGTAAATGCACGGAGGTCATGACCAAGCTAGCGTTCAAATAGAAATTGTTCCAAGTCACTAAACATATCCCAGGTTCTTGTAATTCCCCATGCAAATAAAGAGCAGCAAATGTTTATCCCTCCATTTTCCCCAGCACTACTGGTTTACACTCCTGTAGCTGAGGCAACCACACCATGCCAAGCAGCTCAGCGCCTTTCAGAAAGTTTAACTTCTTAAACAGGCATAAACGGCAACGGATGAATGGCGGACACACAACTCATGGACTGGGGCATGGCACAGGAGATCATGGGATGACCTCCTTGTGAAGATCATCTCTCCACCTAAAACCCCACTCACAGCAGGGTCAGCCCTGAGGTTTTTAGATTACCTAAGGTTTGGTTTGTTTGCAGAATGTTTTTCCTTGCTAAACAAACTGCTGGAGAAAAGAAATAAGAAAGAAAAAAAGGTGATAACGTCTGGCTGGAAAGTAGATGTGAAGGAGCACAGCAACAAGTGCTAAAGGCATCCAGCACAAAATTTTATGTGCTGACAACATTCGTGACACCTTGCAGCATTGCCAGGAGCTGAGGAATACTTTAAATCAGAAAAAAAAGTGAACTCTCCAGCTCCTGCTGCACATTCAGCTCCATCTCACCCCATGAAGACAACAGCAATTCAAGTCTAGCTCTTCCAAGCAACTACAGCTACAAGACTCCTAGGGATGTTGGATACAACTAAGCGTAAAAAAAAAAAACAAACCCAAAACAAAACAAAAAAACCACCAAAACCAAACACTTAGCTTTGTAACACACACTCATTTAACAAGTGCTAACCTAGTTTAACTAAAATTGTACAACCAACTTCTTCCTTTCCTCCCCCTCCCGGGAAATGACATGAAATACAAGTTAATGCTGCAGTAGGCAAACATTAACAGTGACTGAAACCACTTCACCATCTATTCTCCTTTCCCTTCCCCTCACTTTTATTTTAAGAAAAGCCACATAACCCCTGAGAAGGGTTTCAGCATAACAACATTTTTCTTCCTTTGCTAGTTTGAGTATAGATCTAATTTAGGAATAAGTGCAATTCAACACATACCTTATCTCAAGCCATAAATATCCAAGATTAAAAGATGCTGAGAGAATTGGCTGACAGGACCACAAGAAAAAAACTGAAAATCTTCTGTGTCATCCTACAGCAAGCTCATTGCACAAGGGTAATGGCAAGGAGCTGAACCAGAGTCTGCAGCACCTTGACGGGGACTACACGCATATTTTCAGGGACCTGACAAAAACTTCAGATTTCACAAGAAAAACCTTGGATTCTGTAACTTGGCTCTACTCCATTTCACTTCGTTCAAAGTGTGACCGACATTAGGAGCCTGATCAAATTCCTTGCTTTATCCACGCTTGAATTAAAGCTTTGGCTCAGCAAGGGGAAGCAGACCAAGTTACACGAGCTCTTCTTTTTTCAGAGGATGCCAGCCATAAGCACCGGTGCCAGCACCGCATGTAACACAGGCAAGTCCCAGGGAGCTTCAGTTTGGCTACAAACAAAGGGATTTCAGCTTTTGGTGAAGCAGTTGGTATTTCTTCATCTCTTGTTAGACAGTCCAGTGCTAAACTTCTGTTTTCTTCTGCAGGTAATGTATTAAGCATCTTTAGAAGTCCAGCCTACTCTGATCTGCAAAGCAGGAATTTCTTCAAATAATTAATCAAATCATGCTCGCATGATTGGTTTTCGGCTTTTTAGTACTGATAAATACCAAAAAAGTTTCAAAACATTTATAGGTCAGACAAAGGCGATGCGAGTGCCTTGCCAAGGCAGCAGTTGCCATTACAGGATGACTTCTTCAGAGGGAGGACCATATCTGGCCACAATAGCCCCATCAGCTCCAGATGAACCTTCCTCCAGTGTCTCCTGGAAAAGCACCTTCTCACTCTGTCCCTGCCACAGGCAGCACCAGAACACTTTTGGCTTGTAGCCTTCACGCAAGAGCACATCCTTCCCCAACCTCACTCCAGGTCCAGCTGCTGCCCTTGAACTCTTCTCCAGCTCCAAGGATCTCCATGCCCACCAAGGAGAGAAGAGCAGCTAAGGCTCACCCAACTCCTCACTAGGGAAGCAAATCAAAAGTCCAAATGGTTTCCCTAAAGGACAACTGCCAGACCTCTGTGCAGGGCTTGCACGAGAGAGAAGGGAGGAACTGGAGAAATGAATGCTTTGTTTGCTTCCAGGAACCAATGCCCAACCTCACGAGTGTGGGGAAGAGGGTCAAGTTGTCCATGGGCACCCCTGGAACAGGGCAAAGGGAGGTAAGAACCCCTATTAGTTTCAAAGGGGCATCTATGGAGAAGATCATAGACTGGTTTGGGTTGGAAGGGACCTTTAAAGACCACCTAGTCCAACCCTCCCGCCATGGATGGGGACATTTCACTAGATCAGGTTGCTCAAAGCCCCGTCCACCCTGCCCTTGAACACTTGTGGAGGAGGGAGGAGGAGGGAACAAAACTGCTTGATCCAAGGGAACCAGGTCAGGGAGAACCTGCGTGACTCAGCCAAGCGCTTACACAGCAGGAGCTGGAAATCTCCACATTTAAGAGCGTGCACACGCAAATGCAGTAATATTTTACAGTCATACAGCACTTTTAAAGTGCGCCAAGTGCTTCATAAATATTAATTAAGCAATAGTAGCCACAAATCAGAAGCATAAGACAGAGATACAGCTATCTCACTTAATATTTAACAGCATGATAACTCAGGGAGCAAAAACTACTTTTAAGAAGTCACATACCCACGCTGCTTCTCCCGCCTCAAAGCACCCAGGCTGTGTCCTACAGCCAGGCTGCACAGCGCTTGCTCAAAGAGGCCAGTGTTCAGCATTTGAATTCAGACTCCTGTTTCAGTGCGTGACCCAATGCTTTGCACCGCGCAAACGATCCCACTCCAGCCATCTCCCTAAGACATTCCTTGATCGCCCGCCAAGCCCAACGCAGAGGTAATCTTACCGAAGTAACACTGGTATGCGGTTGTAAATTGTGATTCTGTGCTTGAATTGTCTTAGCTGCCTTCCCTAGCTGCACAAATTACCTTCAGCAATTTCATCTTAAAGTTCATGTTTTACAACACTGATTTCCCTTAAAAATATTTTTTTAAAAAAATCCCTTTTATTAGGTCAACCACATTTGCCAAATTTTAACAGACTACTTTCTCAGCTGCCTAATTTCAAATTCACCTTTACATATAGCTTAAAAGGAGGCAAAAGGTCATCAGGGCAAGTAAGTGGGGTGGGATGTGATGCTTAACATCAAGGTTTACGCGAACAGACTTTACAGTACTAGCTGAGTGAGGGGTCAAGAATCGTGAATTTACTCTGCAACACAGGAGAACTAAGGAAGGAAAAGGAGGAAATCTAGCCAAAACTTGGAAATATATATACTCCTAATTAATACAAGGCTACTAGGAAAAAGCAGATGTGAAGTCAGACCTTGTTTTATTCAGAGGAAAAGCCAAAGTCTACAAGAGCCAAACTGAATTTACTCTAGGCAGTGGCAGACACTGAAATACAGCAACGTTACTCCTTCAACATTAATAAAAGATGTTGTATACAGAGCATTATTTTTTTTCAGTCCTTGAAACCCTGCCAAGTCATAAGCTTTTTATGGGAACACTGAAATGGATGTTGATCAGAGCCATACCCATATGAGTTTTAAATTTTACCACCATTTAGACCAAGGGCTTTCCCCCCCCCCTCCCAGTCCCTCACACATCTGCAAATTTGTAATTTTTTGAAAAGCCCGATGAACACTCACACACCCTCAGTCTATGAAGATACTGAATTCACTCTTGGATTACAAGCTGAACCCAGGCCTTTAAAGCACTATGAACTCTTCCCACCCCTTAAAATGAAGTTCCTCAAAGGTAAATTTTTGAATTTTATTTATGAAGAATAATAGCTACTTGGTAAATGAAATTAGAGTGCCAGAGGTCACCTCATTACCAAGAACAATATATTCTCTTCCCCATCCCTCCCCGTGTTCATCAGCATCTGCTTTTTCCAAGTCCTAAGCTTTAGTTTTCAAAAAGTTAACACTGATTCATAAAAATATAATTAGTTTGCAAGTACAAGGCTGCTGCCATCCAGACAAGTGCTTGATTGTTTTGTTGTTGCGTCTAATGTGATAGAGCTTCAACTGAGTTGGAAAACTTTATAAAAACCAAGGGGCTTCTTCCTTTCTAATTAACACAGCAATGAAATTTAACAGCCTGGCACGGAAACTTCTCTCTAGCGTTATGTTTTTGGAATTACTCATCTACTCCCACACTCTACAAGACTTTTTACAAAATGCTACCCAGTACTTTACCCTTTGCAGTTCAAAAGCTTCTATTTGGAGTCCTGTGTATCAAGCCCACTAGGATGGCAAAGATGCTGCCCCAGAAGACCTGCAAAACGTCTGCCATTCTTACTATCTACTCATCCTACATGCCTCCTATGTGTATTCTGTAACTTTAAAATATCTGTCCATTGCAATACATATCCATTCTATCATTGACGCAAATTTAAAAACGTATTAATTAGGTGTGCAATGCCTTGAATTTACTGTAGAAATGGACAAAAGTACACAGCCTACATCCAAGTAAGTCTGTCTTTCAGGTCCCTGGGCTGGGAACTTCTGTGTTCTTTGTATACCATCCTGATTTATGTTTGTTTAAATAATGACAAATATTAGTTTTAAATTTATAGTCATTGCTTTATAAGATGCCTCCAATCCTATCAGGATAAAGGGCTTATACTAAACAAAACAGTTTGTTTATACTACTAGTACATCTAATAGGAAATACTTTAAATCCCACATGTTCAAAGCAGGGTAAAATTACAGCCTATCTTTCCGTGAAGGGCTGCTATCTCTTGCTACCAAGAGGCCAGAAGGACCATGTGCAGATCACAAGGCCTGAAAGTTCAAGTAGAAAAGATGGCCTGCTGAACCTCCGAGTCTACCAGAAATGTCACATGCCCACCAGGCCCAGCAAACAAAAAGTAAAAGAAAACTAAAAATCATCTCGTGCTTTGGCAGCAATAAGATGGCTAGAAGATGCAGAAGAATCAAGGAAGGAAAAAGCAAGCCAAAACCCAGACATACATACATTCCTGGTTAATGTGAAGCCACTAGAAAAAAGCAGATGTGAGGTTACACCTTGGTTCACTCAGCGCAAAAGCAAAGGACAATAATGGCCACTTGACCTCACGCTCGACAATGAGAAATGCTGAAATAAGAGTTTAAAGACAGCAAGACTACAACCTCAAGCCTTTCCTATGTTATTTGTCTTGGCTGTCCCACCATTCCCTTATTAAGTAAAGGCCAAACCAAAGATATTTATTCTGTTACTCTTATTATTCATTTGTATCTACAAACACACAGAAGTCAAAGGTTTAGTAACTGTAGAAAGCCCAGCGCTTAGATGAAAGTTGGTTTGTTAGACTTGCTTGACTGGGATGTACAAAAATTCAGAGGAAAGTTAAGATTATCTGAAACATAAAACTCCCAAAAAATTAATTTTAAGATTAAGGCAGATTAGAATAATTAACCGTCTATCCTATAAGACCTTCTATCTGTTTCTACTATTGATAGCTACTCAACAAAACCTCTCATGGCACAGCACGCATTTGTATGGGAAGAAGAGAAGTCACTTCCAGCATGCAGAGAGACCCAAAGTAATTAGAGTTGCAGATATCACAACTGTAACCCAACAGCCCAAACACAGCAACACTGCAACTTTCCATCTCAGAATAAAAGAAAATCATGTTCAGTAAAACTAAAAGTGAGTTTTAATGATACCTTACAATAACCACTCACACATGCAAACTGGTACAGGTACTCAAGTGTGAAAGCAAAGACAGAGCGTCACCCTGACCTTCTCTTCAGTACATTAAAAAAATACATGTTTCTATAGAGTTTCTGTGTATCCAGGTCCTGTATTTTGTCTAATACTGATTTTGTACAAGGACTAGCAGAGCAAAGCTCTCCTCTGCAGTTGATGCTCTTTTGTGCTAAGACCACAAGTAGAAATTGCACAACACAAATACTTAAAATCATGGGTACTTAGTGAAATCTCCTCAGCACACTTTACATGCCCTCTTGCCTAGTGACTGCACCAACTCTCCCCTCTATCTATAGACTGAAAAAGCATTTCCCCAATTTGTACACAAACGACAGCAAGTCAGTTTTGAAGGGGAAAGAAGGAGAAAGGCAGCACTCAAAACTCCAAGGATTATTTACGAATAAACTGAAGCCCTATAAACTTGGCTATTGAAGTAAGATAATCTGCTCTATCTTATGCCAAGTGGGTCAGGCAGAGGAAGAACCTCAGCAATCTTCAAAATCAAAGCAGATGGGGAAGTGAGTAAGTGCCCATGTGAGCAAAGAGGAAACAAGCTTCTGTTCATTTTAGCTTGTTTCAGGGCTCCAGTTTTCTAGACACCATCAAAAAAGTGTCAGACCTTTAACTGACATGAACAGAAGAGCTCATTTCTGTAACAAGTATTAGGGAAACCGCAGAGTAATTTTTTAAGACTGCTATAGATGCAAAAAGGAAAAAAAAAAAAGAAGATTGAAGATGCTGCTTAGCTCAGGAATAGGGAGAAAGGTAAAGTGGAGGAAAGGTGGTAAGAGGCAGAGGCTGGGAAAAATATTCTTTGCTGCATAGCTAGGAAAAAACTGTTAGGATTCTTTATCATTAGAGCTTCAGTATCACTGATATAAATATTTATTTATGTAGCTGTAAAGTAGGCTCTACTTTAGAGCTAATTGTAGCTCTAATTAGAGCATTTTTAAAAAACGACACGAGGTTGCAAGTAATTTTTTTTACACTTTTTGAAATAAAAAAAAAAGCAGCAGTCTACACATGGCACAGAATGAACATACACAGCATTCCATAAGAAGCTGAAGCTGACCTCTTGGTCCTTTCTCAGGCTTTACATCGCTAGACAAGATTTGGGCCAAGACCATTTCCATACAGAGGGATGCATCTCTGTCTCAGGCTAACCTCATCATCCAAGTGGTGAAACCTAAAACCAACTAATCTCTCCCAGGGTTATGCTTGTGGAACTGGGAATCCCTCCATCTGCCTCAGCAAAATAAAAAGATCACTGGCTGCAAAATAAACAGCACATTAACCACAGAACAATAGCCCCTCCAGTCAATGTGCTTTGTGCCACCCACCAAGGGCTAACAATTTTCTATCAGAACCCTCCCCCTAAAAAAAAATAAAATAAATAAATATTTCACACTTTGAAGAAAGAGCTTGTGCAAGTTGACAACGCGCAACTTCTTTTGGATCCATACCAAGGAAGGACTCCCTTCCTCTCCGAACTCCTGGGAGTTTTGCAAGCTTTCTGCAATCAGAAGCAGCAGACCCTGAAGGCGCACAGAAATAAAGTTTACCACGTTGCTTTTAACCAGGAACTTTGAAACTGACTGAGCTGGGAACAGTGGAAGAAGGAGGATTATTCAGTGCTATAGTTTGCTAGGGAGACACAGAGAGCCAAGGACATGCTGAGGAGATGCTCGTCTTCCAAAGAAAATATTGCTAAGCGAAACAGGCATCCTTCCACCACTTATTTTAGGAGGCGGCTGCTGAGCTGCATCAGCTATTCCACTGGTGTCTCCATGAGCGTATTTTGCCCAAGACTTCTGCTGGAAGAGCCAGAGCTGCAAAATTTGTAAGAAAACTACACAGGAAGAGGCATTGAGGGGTTGCACAACACCAACCCGCTCTAGATACACACATCTTTGTTTTTGCAAACTCAATGGACAATCTGATATTCAGGCTGGATTGTCTGGAGCACGTACAAGACAGGATAGGTATATAAAGTCTCTGCTTGTTTTTCTCTGTGTGTGCTTAACTATACATCAAGAAATTTGCTAAGATGAGAAGCGTGAAGGAGTGAGGAGAGGCTGTGTTATGAGCAATAACAAGGGGGAGCTTCAAACTGCATTTTTTCCTACTATCAGTTATCACCACAAGCTGAAAAGTTACCTGCCTTGCTTTATGTAACTTTTTACCATGACAACTGTACCTTTTAGCAAAGATATCATCATTCTCACAGCAGCTTTAAATGTTTTAAGACACAAATCAAGGACTCCCCCATATCCCTCTCCCCACTAAATAAACAAATAAAACTCTGGGGAAAAAAAACGTTAAGCTTGAAGGACCACGTAAAGTTGCATTTGCTACAGTCAGGCCTTTTCTCTGCGCTCTTGTATGGGGGGGGAGGGGGGGGGGGCAAAAAAAAAAAAGAGATGCAAGCTAACAGAACTCATATCAGCTTTTTAATAGTATTTCCACAAAAAGGATTTTTTTTTTTTCTTTTATGTGGCACATGCATTCGACCTGGGTCAACAGTGCAATGTGGCAAGTTGAAAAGGGATCACCTGATGAAAGAGAAATACCCTCCCCTCCAAACTATATTGCAGGAATTACAGCCAAGCACCCCGACCGCAGCACATACAGTAAGAGCCTTCTCGAACAGCACACGTTCTGTGTCAGCAAAGCAGCGCTAATACAAAACTCAATTCAAATAAAGGAGTAATGACCCTTCGGAAAGGGTAGGGCTTCATCAGGCTTCCACCGAACGAAACAAAGACCATCTCAGATATTCAAACCACTGCAAAAAAATTATTAAATCAAAAAGAGGATAACAGTGCCATCCTCGTACACGTTTCATTGTTGAATAATGACAGTGTTTACCTTTCCAGCATAATGCATTACTGCTCTGGATCCAACTTTAAAGCAGAGTACATGACAGAATTAATTACATCCTTTTCTCTTAACTACCCTTCCTTGGCTTATTTATTAGGTAGGTCTGCATATATTCATAGATGTGTCTAATATACAAAGTTAAAAGGATTTAAAACTGCTGCCTAAATACTTCCCTGGTTTGCAGAGTCCTCTCCACTCTCTGAACAGGCAGCAGCATCAATAAATACAGCCTCAGGCTGCCAATTAGTCACTCCTTTAAGCTACCGAGCAGTCGAGGGAGATGTGGGGGAACCGCAAGCACGCTGCGATGGGCAAGTGTGTCTCATGAGCAACGTGTTGCTGGATCCCAAGCAACAAGCTACCTCAGACATGTACCGGAGACAGCTCTGCTAAGGTCTTTCCTCTGAATTAGTAAAATGCACAGGACGCTAGCACATCCAGCTTTAGCTTTGTCTTACGGTCCACTCCTGCTTGCAGTTTAGCCAACCGCCAGGCAGACCATCTGTCAGGACTAGAAAGTCCACCTTAAGTGGAGCACCCACAGCTTGGAGGCCACCAGCCAGTTCGTGTTTCAGTTTCCAGTTTCTGGAAAAGACAAAAGCCACACTACACAAGATACCTTGAGTTCAGTACCTTGGCAAAGGAACAGCAGATAAACTCGGACAAGCTACCTAGAAGGAAAACTAAAGGGAAACTAAGAGCCTCTCTGGAGTTTTCTGTTTTTCTAAAATGAGTTTTTAAAGCTAAAGACCTATTCACTCTCCTGGAATCCTCTCCAGAGAGGGACAACTGCCAGGAAGCAGCAGTCTGAAAAACACTTCTGGTTTAAGACTGGTTCAGTTTTATTTCACCGAGGTCCATCATCTCAAGGGACAAGAGACCAGAAGCTTCGACGCTGACCATCCACTGAAAGGAGATCAAAAGGGAGAGAGGGTGGGTATTGCTGTGGACCCAGCAGCAGAAAACACAGGGAGAGAAAAGAAAGCCCTTTCACAGACACTTTACAAAGAACAGCAGCACTTCTATCTTCGTCAGCATACATGCTAGGATACTATATTCCCATGTGAATACTACAGTCACTGTTTGGCCTCATCCAGGATTACAAGCAACTCCAATTAATACATTAAATTAGTTGCATAGCTGGGGATGAACTTGTTGCCTTCCATCAGAGGTCAATCAAATCTTCTCTCCATCACAGAGAAAGGGAAATACAGTATGTTTATGGTACGGCAGCACACTTAGCTCTTCCACCCATTACCCAAGCAACACAGGAACTGGGTTTGCAAAGGTATTTAGAAGTAGGTAGGACCATGTGCTCGTAAATCCTGTTTATCACTTGGCAGCTTGAATTTAGCATTTTAGAGGTGTAGATGGGGTTCAGAAAGACAACAGAGGAGTGTTAAATTTGCTTGGGTTCTCACATCTTTTGAACTAAAAAAATAAATACAAAACTTTCAAGCTTCTTATGATTTGCCCTCAATGTCAGAAACTCCTGCCTAGACCTACTGAGGGGAAGAGAAAGGGATGGAGGAAGAGCATCTCCATCTACAGACCTGGAAGTATTAAGGTTTCATTTTCCTAACGAAATGACATTAAGTGATCCCAACAAAATAAGTTTACTTTCCAGAAAGAAAAAAAATAAATGCAGGGCATCTCTTGAAAAAAAATTTTATAGGCAGATGAAAGCTGTATTTCATTATTCTGCACCACGTCCACTTCATTTGATTAAATTAATAAATGAGGTCCTTATGTCATACTACAGGCATTACCCCTACTTTTGTTTACTACATCTTAACCACAGCACACGCAGCACAGCTGGCTGGCAGCTCACAGTTACAACACAACATGCAGAAGAAGTTAAGATAGGGGAAGTGATTCTAAAAAAAACACAAAAAAAAAATCTTGCTTCACTTACCTAAGCAAAGTTGTCATTAGAGAGTTTTCCAGTACTAAAATCCAAGAAAAAAGGCCTGAAAAAAAAAAAACACAGAAAAAGGCAAAGTTTTAGTAAGTAGAATAATACTCTCACCCACTTTTTTTTTTTTTTTTGGGGGGGGGGAGGGGGGAGATGAAAAAGTCAGTGATTTAAAGAAAAGGTACATTCACTCCATCAGTTGCATTTCAGATAGCTATTTGTAACCAAAAGGTGCTCCTCAGGCAGCAAACATATCAGAAACAATAGGGCAGATTTTCCACCGCTGTTGCCAGTATTACACCAGTGTAATTCCTCAGATGTCAATCACGTTGGACTGCAATAAAACTAGCGTTATCCAGCAGACGAGTCCGGCCTAAGACAATTAGCCAAGGTGCCCCATTTAGATTTTCAGTCATTTGTCATTCCCCTGGAGCTGGATTATCAGAAAGTCTGGACCAAATTGTGGAGTGGGAAGCGAGGAGGAATCACCCACCCCAGTAAGGCTGAAGGTGGCATGAACCAAAAGTGTTGCTTATTAAAAAAAAATATCCAAACCACCCAAGGGATAATTCCAAAAGACTGTGAGGCAGCACAACATGGGTTGATATCAAGAAAGCTGTGATATACAAGGTTTCATTATGGGCATAAAAATCCAAAGCACAGTGCAAATTACTGGCAAAAATGGCATGTGGACACAACAGGTCTTACCGAAATCATCGCTACCAAAAAAAAGCACTGAAGGCTTGTTAAGACTCATGAATGCAGACAAAAAAAAAAAAAATAACCAACCACCCAAACTAACTGAATATGGATGACTGCAAGCCTCCAAATCAAAGAGGGAGTTGATCACTGTTTAAGAGGAAGAAGTCACTGCTTGTTCCAAGATTAAAAACTTATAATTCTGGCCCTGGCTGAAGCACTATCATTCACTAATCTGGTACAATTTAGTCGGGCTGATCCTCCGCTCAGACAGACAGGCCATTATCAAAAGTTCCTCTATTCATTTCGCTTCCTGTTAGCCAGTGAAAGCCCCTTTTATACGCTCCTCGAGAGGCTGTTAAAACCAGGGAAGACTTTCCGATAGAGAAGATAAGGTAGCTGGATTTATTCATGAGAGGAGGAAGGGAAGCCGTACAGGCTGATTACAGCTGCTCCAAAGCTGCAAAGTGGAGCGTTGGAGGAAGGAGTTGGAAGACGATGGATTTCTTAAAAATAAGCATTATACCAACAGCATTATTGTTAGAACTAGGCTTTACCTCTCCTGATATTCAACTACGGAATTGAGATTTTAGTCTTAAATTGGCATCACCCAATACGCACATGTGGTTGAGTAATTCAAAAAATACATGGATGAGGGATATTTTTTTAAGAGACTGAGCAAGTATTTAAAAAAAAACCAAAAAAACCACCATAATACCCAAGACCAAAAGAATAAACTAGCCAGAGTCAGAGGGAAGACACTGCCTAGAAACGCTCTCCAGATTAAGACAGTTCATGTATAATTTTCAGGGTCAGATCCTGTTCTTATTGCCGACATGAGCACTCAGACTTCAGTGGAGTCGGATGGTGATTTCCACTTTACTTAACATGTGTCAGCAATTTTGCACAGTTGCTTTGCAGATTCTTAGAGCTAACCAAGCAAAATCCCACCACCAAGAGCCCGGTATAGTACTTGGCGGATGAAAAGCTGCCTGGAAACTCTATCAAGACTCTGAAAAACATTCCCCCTGTTAATGTTCAATCTGGTATAGTTAAAATAGCTTTAAAATGTAACAAGAAGGAAATACAAACAAAAGCACATTTCTCAAGTTTAAAAAGGTCGAGCCAAAGCAGCAAAGCTCTACCAAAAGTTAGGGCTAACAATGATGGTTGCAGGGGTAAACCCTGCCTCTTCCTTCCCCTCTCCCAGACTATTCTTCTCCAAATGAATTAGCAAAATAAACAAGAATCAAAACACCCAGAGCAGAAAATAGTATGCAGCTTTTAAAGGAAGAAAACAACTCAGTTATACTTCTTCATTACTCCATCCAGTGCATATACACGTCAAGTCGTTAACTGCTTTCCCCTCTGACAATGCTAAATGAGATCAATATGAGCAAAAATAATAAAAGAATAAAATTATATGGACAGGAAGACTTAAAAGACAAGGTGATGCATTTTTGAAGAGGCACCAGTTTGAATGACACAGGGATGGAGTGCAAATCTCTACCAGGCAGAAGTGGGAATAACTAAACCTAGAATGGCATGAAGACCCAACACAGATGGTCCACAGGTCATCACATGGAAGGTGAAGCATCAAAGATACTTATGTAAATAGAGACAGGGCTGCCAAAGACTGACAAATTACCTCGTGCTTTGCAGAATGCCAATATGCAATCAAAAAGCAAAGAGCTACAACAAAATCCGGAGCTTATCTTGATCCAGTTTCTCCTTTAGGTTATTATTAAGTTTATACAAAACTTCAGCACAAACTGTACAGACACTTCAGTTTGCTCAGCGTCACGTAATTTCTTCTCGGTGATTGAGCAGAGAATTAGGAACCCAGGAGACAACAGTCGCTTTCTGTTCTGCGACCAGCCTGCATCTCTTCAGCCACATCACTCCAGGCAAAGCTCGGCTGGCACTCGCTCTCCTCACTTTCTGCTGCCGCGGAGATCTTGCCTGTCGCAATCACCGACTTCAATCATAAACTACAGCGGCTCAGTTGGCGCATGCTCAGATTTAGTGGGTATTTCAGAAAAAGTTGCCAAGTCTCGGATTCCCCACATAGTAAATAAAGGTAACGTTGCTCACCTATCTTCACACCTGCTTTGCAGCACAACGGCTGAAGAGACAACATATTGTTGTAAGTCTACAATGCACAAAAAGCAATTGTACATATATTTAATTTGCAGTTTACCACTCTTAAGGCCAAGTTTATCAAAGCGCAAAGGGTGTTTCCTATGGTGGGAATGTCGTAATGGGACAAGCCACAGCCTGCTTGTTCTGCACGTTTTGTAAGATCATTGGGTCTTTCTTGTCACAAAACAACTCACTGCACCAATATTTAATTAAAAACAAGTGAGGAAAGTGCATCCAAACCTTCCGATTTGTTTTCAAGTCTGAGGAACCCACACTGGCAAGTTACAGCTGATGAATCATTGATACTCATTGGAAATCAGTATCAATGCATGGAAACTGCATTGCATGGAAATGAAGAGGCATGGACTAGATGTTCCTCAGTCAACTCTTCTCAACTTGGTAAAGCCGCAACTGTACCAGATGCTCCAGCTGATGCGAGGGAGTCAAACTAAGTCTGAACAGTCTTGCCCTCCAAGTTTACAGACTACAACAACAGGCCAATGCCCACCGTTACGAAGCCGGACGCAACTAATTTTGTTCGGTTAAAACATGACTTTACACACATGAGAATTTCAGGAAATCCAGAGAAGAACAGGTTTACTTGGCTCTTACATTTCAGTGCCCATCTTCTGCAAATTCAAGGTTGCTTGTTGTGATGATGCTGAGGTTTGGGGTTCATGGGTTTTGTTTGGCGTTTTTTTTGTTTTGTTGGGTTTTTTTGTTGTTGGATTTTTTTTTTTTTTATAACCCCAAAACCCAGAAGTTCCTGCTTTAGAAACCATGTTAGGTTTTTCCCCCCTCCTTCACAATCCTGGCTACGGATACACAAACGCCTAGTTTCTAGCCTCTGTACTGCTAGAAGTTACACTTGAAATAGTTGTCACTGAAAGCAATGGAAGATTTCAATAGTAGTTTCTTTGTCACTCCAAGAATCTGCTTCACAACACAAGCCTGCCATTCCAGATTTCTGCATACATCGCGAGGGGCACGTGGCACAGACGCTTACCAGCGACTGGACTTCAGCACATTCCTGGGCAGTTCTGCAGTAACCACGTTTAGACAGTTAAAGAAGGTTCTATCAGAGCTCAGAGATGAAAGTTGGAAAAGAAATTTAAAAAAAAATAAATAAATCTGAGAGCAAAGCCAATAAATGCAATTGAGATTCTGCAAACTCCTGATGCTTTGAAAGAGTACGGGTTTTCCATCTCGTCCTCTGAGGGAAGCTGCAGCACACACTTAGTGATGCCAGAAAGATTAGAGGGCTGCCAGAGCATGCACAGGAGAAGGTTTGTGCGCAAACAGAATAAACAGCCTCTACTAAATTCTTGTAACCAATTAAGCAACAATTCTCCACTGAGAATACAGCATCGCCCAGCTGCTTACCTAATCCTCAACCCCTGCTTCTCGAGCTGGCTTTCAATTTTTAAGTCTTCTCTTCAGAAGCAAAGGACAAATGCATGCCGATTCTCGAGACATCCTTGTTAAAAGGCAAATAAAAGCCCTGCAAAGATTGTCAGCACCCAAAAGTGACTTTAATACTAATGAGAATTTACCACCAAGTCTGCAAACATTAATACATGTGAGTAGCCATGCTAAATCCACCCTAATTACCTGTCTGCAAGGCTCTCCTCCAGCCAGAACTGGACTTCAAGCCAAGGGAAGACCAAACCTGGAAGATGACTGCGGACTTTCTCTGGTCTGCATCCCTGTGCTAAGCTACTCAGTGACGCTACGCAGATGCGCCTTGAATGTGCTGCTTCCTCTCATGTAAAGGGGGAAGGAAAAAAAAAGAGAGTCAGAAACAGTACTTATCTGAAAAAAAGCAAATATTTTAAAATAAGAGCCGCTACTGTTCATAGAATGGCCTGGAAAAGGGATACATCTGAAATTCCTTTAAATACATGTGTTCGGTTTTTAAACTGCATACGAGTCGATCTGACAAACGAGCTTAGACAGACCTGCTCAAACGAAGCCGAGGGTCCCGTCCCCCACCCTTTTCCTAAGTAAGCGAGTGTAACTTTCTGGCATAGACATTGGTGTGTGAGATTTTAACATTCCCCTTTCCATAAACAGTCATACATCAAGCTCTAAAAATTTGCTTCACAGAAACATTTGCACTAGTAAAACTCAATTATTCTAATATTTGTATGACACATGCAGGAGGGGTGCATAAAAAGGTTACGGTGAGCTCATTTAAGAATTCAAACAAGTACTTGATAAAAAAATTTTTTGAATTATTCACTCAGCTCCACTACTAAATCAGGCTTCCAAAGAAGTCTTTAAACAATAGCACAGAAGACACTGTATTTATAAGAAAAAGGCGGTATTGAAGCTATCACTCTGTCTCACAGTGCAAGCCATTCATAATTACAGTCGTAAATGCACACAGGCACGGTATCGCGCATTGGTTCACAATCCTGCCGGATTAACTGGACACTTTCAATATTTATACTAATATTCCTTTCTGGAGAGGCAGCACCATTTCTGTCTAAATATTCTAAGTACTGCTTTTCATGCTAAGCAAGAACGATTTTGTCAAGAACATCCAAAGCCGAGAGAAGCGTGAGAGAACAGTACTAAGCAAGATTAGGACAATCTTTTATGTGTATTTATTTATTTTTATACCATCCCACGTGGGCTGCCACACAAGTATTTTGCTATGCCCCCCAAAGCCTCAGAGCCACACTCAACTGAAGACATCACCAAGCATCTCAGCTATAAACTTTCATACTAAGTTTACGTACAACACAGCAATTTTCCGCATACTTGCTCCTTGCAGTACCAATTATTTTTTTTTTTCCAAACCTCAGAGCCCACTTGGAATAATGACCATGTCTAGAGGGATGAAAAGCAGGGGACTTCAAAGAAGAGCTAACAAGAGTGGTGCTCCACTTCTCTGGTACATGCATCCTCGTACCACCTGCTTCCTTTCTCCCCATCCCTTTTTCTTCTCCATCACAGGCTGCTCTTGGTGGTTCAGCTCAATGAACACGAGCCAAGGTTTCCTCTCAAAACAACTACTCCAAGAGCATTTCAGCTATGAGCATCACCCACAGAAGCATTCCCGTTTGTGTATCGTCTTCTCTCCTGCACCAGTCTGTTCCCAAATAAACTCATGGGCTGGTGATACAAGGTCATAAAGTTGGGGAAAAAAAAACAACTCAGATACCCTCCCACTGCATCCAACCGTGTTCCCAGGCAAGGGCAGGATGAGTCAGCCTCCCAGTATAGCTGGTTTCAGGCACTTCTGACAGCATTACTTTAATGACAGTATTTCATTTCCTTCAGCATCTCATTGAGTGCGCTCAAGTTAAGTATTAATGAAGTGTTTTAACACTCTCACTGTCTGGAGGAGAAGTGGGGCATCACCTAACCAGCTGCTCCGTTCACCAGAACCACCAAGAGCAGGGTTTTTGCATCCCACGAGGTAAGGACAGGTTTGGAGGCGAGAGGCATGAGCCAAAACTACCACATTAACAAATACCACCGAGCCCCAGGACAACAGCGGGAGCCTGCCCTGAGCAGAACCAGCAGCACATCAACCTAAGAGCACCATAACCCATCCAAAAAAAAGAAAAAAAATATATCTAAAGGAAGGTATCTTGCCATTTCTGAAGAAACAGGGATTCAGATTTGCTGTTGCAAATCCAAGCCATAACAGCAGTGCCACCAGCAACACACCTCCTGAAACCTTCTTTTATTTTTTTTTTTTAAACCCCTTAAATTCAGCTTTGCTGCTGTACTTTCCTTCAAACCTACACCCCACCTCCTCATCTGCCTGTTCTTACAAATCTATCTATTTGAAGCACTGGTTTTCCTGACTCTGGGTAAGACTAAACACCTGCATCACTGCAAATGTAATTATGGCAAAATACCACGGCTATTTGCAGACTTCCTGTTCATCAAATAATATTAGTGTACCTTTGCCTTGAGCAATTATTAACAGAGCTGGAAATCCTGAAGAGACACTAGAGAGATAGCAGAAGCAAGCCCCCCCCTACTCCTTTACGCAATGATGCTTTGTATTAGCTTTTGGAACGACTCAGAGGGGAAAAGAAAATCATCAGAATAATTCTTTGTAAATCTGTCCAACGAAAAGGAGAAACAAAATTTAATTCAGTTAAAAGTCTGCCTTAGCTTACTCCAATCAAGACAGGGAGGCATTTTACACTTCAACCAAATTGGCAGCTCAAATTCAACTTCAGGCTCCAATGCAGGCTTTAAGTCAAATTCCTAAGCGGAGTAAAACCCTTATTAGCCTGTCTTCACTGTAATTTTAATTTTAGTAAATTCTGAGTATGTAATTTATGTTAAGAACTAACTACTTTTTTTCAGAACTGGATATATTGCATGCAGAATTGTTCTCTAGCTAGCAAAGTTAAGATTTCCCTTAGAGAAACAATTTTTTGACAGCAACAGAAAAGTCACTGAAAGCTTTAAAAACATGCAAAAGCATTTTCATAAAGGCATCACAGACAGTTGTTTTAATTCACTTAATACATTCCTAACCCATCAAAACCTGGCCATGCAGTCTCACTTTAAACAGATGCTATGTACTAGAAAGATTTGTGACCTGGCTTAAAAACTGCTATTTCTCTTTCACCACGCACACACAAGAGGTGGGAAAAGAGAGGAAAGTGGTTGATATTTCTACCTTTAAAAAGGAAAAAAAGCATTCCATTCCCTATCCTCTCCAGCAGAAAAGTAAAAAGAAAACACCTTGAAAAGACATCATCTCGAGTTCCACTAATGTGACAGAAGTCATAACAATTTTTCTAGTTTAAATGAAAAATAATTTAAAGCCTTGTCTAAAGTTCACAGAGTCGCTGGTACACACCACTCACCCACGTCAGCACAAAAGCCGTATTTACATCCTGTAGCCGACCTAAAGCTCTGAAGCCCGGGTTACTATCTGTCCCAATCGTGAAGTGTTCATTACGTATTTCCTGCATTATTTGCATGGTTTCTTAGGTTTTGGAGTTGTGCTTTGGTTTTTGTTTGGGTTTGTTTTTTTTAAATACCCACTTAGTAAAAAGCAATCGAGATCTCAAGCTCAAGGAAAAAAACACAAGTGAATTATCGGGGTGGTTTTCTCTCCCCTTTCTGCACTTGCTGCTGCCCTTCTGCGCCGTTCCCTTCGCTTCCACTCCTCTTTGAGCGGTGGTTTCATGTCAAAGCAGTTCAACTTTCATCCCCCACCTCCAAGCCTGCAAACCAACACGTCCTTCCAAGCGAGGCTTACACCCTGCCAGAGCTGATTTGTATAATCTGAATAAGAGAGATGGGGAATATTTACGTATTTACCAAGTGAGGAGCTGGGATTTGAGAGTGAAATCCAAGCAAGATGCGGCAGGAGAAGAGTCGGACTCTGCCAAGAGATCAGGTCCATCCTACACCGGGTCTTGCAGCCACAGGCTGGCACAAGAACACAACCTATTTTAACGACTTGCACTAAAATCCTCACACAGGAGGGAGGAAAATTAATTACACATTTTATTTTAGCCTCTAGATTTTCCTCCATTTTGTGCAGTGTACACATGCAAAAGTTAAGGAGAGGGTTTACAGGACTCGACAGCACGTATGGCCCCGCACAGAGCCGTCCTTAAAGCGGGCAGCTGTGTGAGGGAAGCAAACCGGAGAGGACTCGGACAGATGTTTCCATTCACGAACACTGCCAAGGAGCTGGGAATGCCGAGTTCACTACCTTGGCGTTATTTACATTTCACAACATCCAGTAATAACCATGCCACAAGCAGTTTAAAAAAAAAAAAAAAAGGGAAGATACAGCACAGCGGGGGAGCGTTTCACCACCACCTTCATCAAGGGGGCAAAAATGAAAAGCTTTTTTTTACTCCAATTATTATACTTTGCCTTGTTTCATTTTGCCCACTGTCAAACGGGACACCAGCATCCTAAGCCTCATCAGTTCACAGGACAGCCTTGAGCTAATTACCTGCTATTGCCATTTTGCAAGAGGTTGTGCGCATATGCTTGCTTCTGGGGCATCAGGGATGGTTATCTGTGCTGTCTCCGTACCATGTGAACCTTCTCCTTCCCTTTTCCAGAATAAACCTACTCCTGATCTAGCACAGAAGGCAGCTTCTCCCTCAGCAACCCTGCCACAAACCAAATGTTCCGAAGGCCAAACCTGGTGCTCCTGGCTCAAAAAAAATATCCTTAGAAACGGTTGGGAGGGTGCGTTTCAGAGGCATTCATCCAAACCTCAATCCTGAGACCCAACAGGTTTGAGAATTAGCTGCCAGATCCAGTCTGGCAACTAGAACAGCTACTCCAAGCATGGTCCCATCCACCCGAACACACTGGAGCGTTATACACCGACCGCATGTGATGAGGCGCTCCGCCTATCCCGAGGTGTTCCTGGCGGGAAGAGATAGGAAGGGTGATGGGAAAAGCAATTTTTTCACACCAGCTTTATGATCCACAAAGCCCTTTCTGAGCCCACAGAAGAGGTATAGAGAAATAAAAAGGTCAATATAACCCGTTTCTATTAAAGTCAGTACTTGCTTGAGCTTTTAAAGGGGTTCCGCACTTCTAATATTTAAGCTACACACTCTGTATCGTGTTTCTTTTAAAGTCTCGCGCTGGTGAACATTGCCCAGACAGGGAAACTGTACCGCAAGTGAGTGCAAGGATCCCCTTCCACCACCGCCACAACGGGACACCTTCCTTCCCGAAGTAAACCAGACACTAATGCTATTTATGGATCCCGTTGCAGAACCAGACAGGCTTCCTAGCCATTATTCATCAACGTGTAAATAGGTTTTATTTCATGGCAGGGTGAACAGATTCAAAAGAAAAAAAAAACACCAAAACAAAACACCTAAAGTTCTGCCTTACTTCTTAAATATATATTTGAAGGGTAGTTGGAAAATCAACGCAGAACAGTAATAACTGCAAATAAAGGCTGATCACAACTTCCCTTGGAGACCACATTATTTAAAAAAATAAATCTGGCAATTTCAAATTAGTTCCTAAAGGATTATAAGAGGAAACCAAATATCCATGGAAAAGAAGGCCAGCTGATGTACCAAGGGACGGACATTCAGAAGAACATTATCTCCATCACTCCCCCACATCCAGAAGAAAGGCAGGGAACATAACCATGAAATCTGCCTTACTTCGCAGAGAAAAAGACTACATCGGTTTCCAGAGACACAAATCTGGACAACATTCACCAGCACGACTTTTCAACATTAAGACTGCAGAGTCCACTGACTTGCCCTGCTAACTCTTTTGAGTTCTAGTGGGAAATACAACTTTGTTCTTACAAGCATTTTCATAGAAGCACTTTTGCATTTAAAATGCCAACTGTAAATGCATCTGCTATTCAGATAAAGCACCCACAAGCACGTAATTTGATATGTAAGAAGTTTTACAAAGCTCTCAAAAAGCCCAAGGACATTTGGAAGGGTAGATGCAAGTTTAGAATGAGTCTTAGCGTATCATCAGCAAAAAACAATTCTATTCTTAGATATCTCCCTTTGGTGTTTCCTATGATCTTCCTTTTTTTTTTTTCCTCCTACTCCTTTGAGAAAGTTGTTTGCTTATTAGAAAAAAAAAAAAAATATGGAAGAACCTGTTCTGCAAGACATACGAACAAAGCAGTATCTTCCAAAAAAAGAAAAGCTCATTCAAAAGTATGTAAATATTAGGGCTGGTAACACAAACAATAAAACCACAGGAAACACAAGAAATTAAGAATAGATCAGGACTTATTCGATTTCCTGGCTGCTGGATATATAAGCACTTTTCTGGGTTGGACGTATCAGACAAGGTTTATTTTCTGAGTAACAGGTATCGGGGAGTTGACATAGATCATTTAAAGAGGCAAAAGAAAAAAATCAACATCTTTTCTGATCCGGCTTGTGCTCCTTCGCAGGCTAAGACACCGACCACCAGCCAAGGCAATGACACCAGGACTGGCACATCACGGTGCCGGGGCTCAGCATCCTGCACTAAGCAGTGAATTGAAGTTTGCTAACTTCAAGGAGAAGTTAGCAAACAGGGTTAGTCCTGTATCTTCACACAGCACTGCCCAGGACAGATTCAAATGTCTGCTCTTGAATGAGGAATGGCCTTCTAAAGCTGAAGCTGAGCAAGAAGCAGAGGTGACAATTAGTTCCCAACATACAGGGTGGTCCCTGCCATCGCCACCCTGCAACTCTCCCTGGCTGGAAGGCACACATCCAGAGCTCGCCAGTGCATTCCCCAGCTCGGGCGTATTCCCAAATTCCCAGTTGCTGCTAGGCTCTCGTCTAGCACCATCCCAACAGCTCTTTCTCTCCTCTCCATCATGGGAAAATTTTTTTTTTGCCAACTGGCCAGAAGCGACACAGTCCCAACTAGCCACAGTTTTACATCTCCTGTGCGGGCGTTCAAAGCACTGCTCGACTGAGCATCACATTAACACAACCTCGCTGCAACAGCTCCCCGCTCCTCATTCCGGCTTCCACCAAACACTAAACCAAGTCTCCTTCTTCATCCTCCAGCCATCCAGTGGCTCAGATCCAGCCTTATCTAAGAATCAAAAAAAAAAAAAATCCCTACAAAGAAAACAATTTATCTCCTCCAATGCAACCACGAAGTGATGTAGCATTCCCGAAAACAAAATTTAACAAGACTTAAAGCATGCTTCCTGTGAAATGGCCTAAGTTTCTCTTGGCACTGAAATATCACAAGCCCAAGGCATAAATACACACAGGTATTTATACAAACAGTATTATTCTTTTTTAATTAATATCAGAAGCACTGATGAGACTAGGTTTTTAGTAAAAACTGGCAAAGATTTTACAAATTAGTTCCTGGAGAGGGGAAGGAAATGAAGACTCTTCTAAGCAGAGCATTAAAAAAAAAAACCTCTAAGTTTACACTCACTTGATACCTTTTTATGTAATGCAATTGTACTGTAACTGTATGATTGCCATTTATCTGCCATCTCACAGTATTAACTGACATAGCAGAGGGGATGTGTCACTCAAGCAATCCAGTAAGGAAAGGCTAAAAAAAAAAAGCATGCTCGTGTTCTGTAGTTTCAGGAAGATGTATACATTTGCAAGCACCTTGCCACAAGTCCTCCAGCCTCCTCAAGTAGTTCTGAATTTTCATTTCAAAACTTGCTCTCCGCTAGCTGAAGTGTTTTCCTTTTACACGCCCGCTGCAAGCTGTTGCTGGGACGGGATCTCTTATTAGCCTCAAACAGCCCGACGACTTCTGAACTTTGAGATTATAAAGCAAGAAAGTTACTGAACACTCACATGCAAGTCGATTGGCTAAGAAAAAGCAGCACAAAGTCCTGCCAAAATCCTCGCTAATCTGATAAAGGAAAAACCAGGGAGGTCTAAGCACTAAACCCCACAGTTAAAATAGAGCCAATTCCAGCTGAAGAAGGAAGCACATCACATTTAGCAAGGTTCTTCTTCAGATATGACCTCTGAAGAGGCAACATTTTACCACCTTAAAACAACTGCCCATAAGTACATTGTAAGAGCAAAATTCCCAAAATACAGGAAAACATGAGACTGACACGTGACTTCATACAGATTGACAAATGCTGCTTTCTCCCTTGAAGGAGGGAAAAACAAATTACCAAGACGTACATGACACGTAGCCTGTTACCACTTAAGTACTTCTTTAATTCTCCCACTTCCAATGCACTTCACAAACAATTAATCCTCTTAACATCCATGCAAGCATATTTATTATCCACAGTTTTAGCTTGTAAGCTCTTCAAGCAATGAGCTTGTTCTTTTTCTAGTTTAATACATGGCTCATGAAAATTGGGATCGAGGCCCTGTTTTAACTGTGAAACAGCTGCCAAGAAATCGGTTCCCCCCACCCCACTCCCCTCCAGCATCTTATGGGGGAGATGAGCAAGCCACACGCTCAAGAACATCCATTTAACCTAGTTAAAACCACTTTTAACCTAGTTAAGTGCTCAAATCTCAGCCTCCACGCTACACACACCCTTCTTCAGGCTACATTACCAAAAGGCTCAGTCAAAAATTAATTAGTAGCCCTGGCCAGGATGGAAAAGTAGCTCCAGATTTTGTAGACCCCCAAGCACTGCACAAGCGGATTCACACTCTGCAGGATGCCAGCACATAAACGCAGCCGCATGGTGAGTACCAAGACAACCCCCAGCATCCTCCCATGACGGACCTGAAGACGACATATATTTATTTTCCTGTTGGCAACTGCACTACTTAATACAGAAAAACCTGCAGGTAGCAAACATTTGCAGCAACGTTTGGCCTTGCATCACGCCCAAGTGTAGTCACCTGGACCTTGTGAAATGACTGTTCATTACATAAAACTTCCTTTTACAACAGTACCTATAAAAAGGAGCTTAGTCTTTATTTCTCTACTCAGCTGAGACAGCCTACCTTCTCGGCAGCTGCTAGGAGAAGAGAAACTATAAACATTTACATTTAATGCAATGAAAGGTTTGCTCACCACCTCTTCTGTTCCACTGTGCTCTTAGACAATGATCACTCATCATAAAAATGGGTGGAGTGGCTGCAAGCCACTCAGCGGTGGAAAAACTGACTCCCATGTTCAACAGAAGCTCCTGCGCAGGCTGGAAACCCCACCAAAGCGAAGTGCTGTCACGACTCCCCGCATGGGAAGTCTTTCAGCCACGGATGCAAACGTGCCTGCTACGTAGCACGTGAAGCAGCGAGTTTTACTTCTATCTCCAGAATCATCCTCTGCCCCAACTCAGACCTTCAGATCAGACTACGGAAACTGTTTTAATCTAGGTCACATGTACACTCATCAACAGTCTGCTTTTAAAACAAATAAAAACCAGCGCTCCCCAAGTACGAAGTGCAGACTTTTAAGATGTCCAGTGTCGTCAGTACACAGCCTTGTTGCTGCAGTGAAAGATTTATGGGAGCAGGGAACAAAAGAACAGCAAAATTCATCACGTAACATCATTGGTACATCACGTAAACCACGCTCCTCAGCTGACTCACTAAGTGATATTAACTCCAAAAAAAAGGGCAAGTCCCAGTTTTGCTGCCATCTTACTTGAGGGTTCGGCAGTTGGGAAGCGCGCTGTGCTGTGCAGAAGCTCATGTGCCAAAAGAAATTGCTTTGTTTAAGGGTCAAATCTGGCCATCCTGTCTCCCCTTCCCCCCAAAAAATAAATCACTTCCCCCCTTCCTCTAACACCTGCTTCCTCCATCTGAGCATTCATTGTCCCACCGCTATTATGGGACCAAAGGCTCCAGCATCCCAGAGGAAGCTCAGGAGGGAAACCAGTGTATAAAGCGAGCAAGACCCTCATTCACTTCAGCCATCTCACGCTTCGGCATCCCTGATTTTCCCTCTCTTCCTATTGACAGCAGCTTCCAAGATTTGGCCGGGTGTTGAGAGCCGCACATGCTGGGAAGCCGAATGTGCCACCTGTCCTGGTATCGAACCCCACCGTGCCCACGGACACCAGTGTGGACCACTTACTGCAGCCTAACCCAGCACAGCTTTCCATATGGTTGCCCCAAAGGGAGTGACTTCACAAAAGCAGCAGCCCTGCTTTTCCCTAAAAACGCAGCAGGACGGGAGCAGCCTCCTGCGGCCCAGCATCAGGGACACAGCGAAAAGAGTCTTTGGACAAGCCCATCCTTGGCCTCAACTTCCATTAGGAGGTGTTTATCTCCTGCAGGAGGTCACTGCAGATTCACACACACACACCCTTAGTCTTCTGAAAATAGGGATACCTGCAAGAACACGACGAGTCGGACAGCATCCGTGCATGACACATGCCAGCTGTGTTAATCCATGGAAAAAGAAAAGGTGAGTCAGTAGTTTGAGTCTGAAGACAGTCCGGTTTAGAACAGCTGCTCCATGCCAAAATCCTTGTTTGTAATGGTTTTATTAACGGCAGCATTCAGACTT
Organism: Alca torda; assembly: GCA_008658365.1. Lineage (NCBI taxonomy): Eukaryota > Metazoa > Chordata > Aves > Charadriiformes > Alcidae > Alca > Alca torda. The sequence continues at coordinate 36,032,906 of CM018083.1, forward strand.
ACAGAGCAGTTACACCACTGAGGGCAGAGACACGTTGGGAACAAGATTTACTTTCCCAAGTAACTCTGCCAGAAACCTCAGCTACAATTTAGATGAAGCTACAAAGTACGTCACAGGTTTTAACATAACTTACTGCTCCAATTTGCATTAGTCATGGGTGATAAAAAGCACAGGGGATTTAAACGTGACACATCCGACAGCTTCTCTCAACACAAAGTTTTGAGCATCAACATCAAATGACATACACCCTTCTGCTTTAAGATGACCACCCTAAATCGTGCTCATTCAGAATAAGTCTCACCAAAACTCAGCCTCGTATTTAAATAAGTAATTCACCATTTATTTCCCCTCCCACTCAGAAATAAAACCCGAAGTAGCTGCTATAGAAGAAAATCCTTAAATCCTTCCTTTTACACTGGATCAGATTAATCTCAGAGGCGCTGGCACACTGTAAATAACATCTCACGTTAAACAACAATTGGAGGAGATCTCTCACCATGTATTTTGCAAATCTAACGTAAAGTTAAAAACAGTTCAGCAAGAAAACTAAAGGGTAATGACTTTTGTGAAAGGTAGACTAGCCCCCTGAATGAAGTCAAAAAAATACACCACGAGAGAGTGGAAGCAGTCAGAAGCTACTCTGGCAAATGCTAAACATTTTGCATTTGAAAATTTCACAAGTGCTTGAAACTAAGATGCAATGGATCACTTGCAACTTCCTGCGCTCATACATTTTAAATAGTATCTCAGAAGAGCCACTCCACAGGATCCAACTCACCGGTAACGATCGGTCAGTCGCCATCCCACGATTTCCAAGGAACTCAACATGGAAGGATCAAACAAACAAGAAAAGTGTGACAGTTTAGTTGTCACATCTACTGAATAAAAAAAAAAAAACAACTATCAACAGTTTTGGAAAGACAAGAGCAGCCAGATGGGAAAGTAATTTACGAACAACTTACAGAATCACTGAAAAAAAGTTTTTGAATGAAGAGGCTGGATCATTTTGAAGAAATACAAAAGTGAATTCCTGGTCCTAATGATGGGGAAAGAGATTCCCAGGAAATACAAGTGGTCAAGGAGGATTCACTTTGTCAAATGAACCCCTGCTACAGAATTACAAGCTAACCCATGAAAAAGCACCACTCCGGACGCTGCAGTCAAGGCCAAAGTCAAGGTCCTCTATGAAGCCTGGAAGCCCAACAAGCTCTCCACCACCATCAGTCCTCGCAGCAGCGAGAAACCTCGCAGGCGGCTGCCCAGAGGCACCAAACCCAACCTCACACACAAAACTTGCTCGGAATATACTGTATTTCATGCCCTCGACACAAGTGCTGTAGGAGGTGCTAGCAGTAGTTTGAGGGATGTTTTTTCCTTACATTTACTCCAATCCCATGCGCAATATTTGAGAAGTTCCCAGTGCGCCTTTGTTACAGTTCAGCATTTGGACTGAGAGAACTACATCGCTATGCCAGCAAGGAATTTTGCTTTTTCTTACCCATAATAAAAAACCCCCAGTGAACTCTTCAGCATCCGATTTTTAGGGATTTTTTAAACTATATATAAAATAGTCTTGTTAGACTGCGACATGTGATCTATTACAGCTACAACAGAATTAAAGTTTACTTTTTGCAACATATCACACTGCATACTTTTAAAGGACTGTTGACTACTTAAAAATATTTGTGATTACACTTTTCCTCCCCTGTTTCTCAACAACTTAGAAGTGTACCTAAAATGGTTATAAAGAAAAATTTAAAAAAAAGAAGATAAAAATGACAGGGTTTATTTTTGCAGAGAAGATATATCTTCACTCTAGATAGAAATAATTGCAGTCTTGAGGAACTTAAAAAGGAAACACTTTGACTTCTAGCTCACTGGCTTATCTTAGAAACAGATCTATCTCCCTTGTCGTCTTCACATGCTATAAAACAGGGACGGGCACCACAGTCAAATGCCTTCTTTGCAATCGGAAAAGCACTTCCAAGGGTGTAGCTCCAGGAGCACTTCTCCTGGTGGAAGCACCGGAGCCTTTGCTGCAGCAGCTGCTCATGAGACCATGAAAGGACGTGAGTCAGAGTAAAGAAACCAGGTAAAGAATGAATTCTTTTGCTGAACTGATCCAAGGTATGGATTCTACAGAAAAAATTAAAAAAAGAAGTGTATTCTTAACTGGAATCTATTTCCCAGTTAGGTTTGCGGAACAGACCCACAAATCCCAGCATGGCCCAGCTGGGGAACTGGAAGAGGCTGCTTACGCCTACACCGACACACAAAGGAGGAGATCACAAAATTACAGTTCAAAGTTTAGGATGACACTCAGAAAGTTTTACCTATTGCATGCTTCTAGCAGCAGTCTCTGGAAGGGCATTAAACTTTTTACAAGATTTGTGGCGTCGCAGCATATTTGTCATGTAGACATTAACGGAGGAGTCACCCTGCTTCTGTGACAAAGGGCCATAAATACATAGAGATATATCTTTTTGAAAAAGTTCTGTATAGCTTGACTGCAGCAACAAGTTCCCAGCATAGCTGCTTTCCCTGGAGCACTGCCATCATATTTTCTTATCACTAACCAAAGTGACTAACCAGCTAACTCGCAGTGATGTGCTTTGCCTTTTAGATCTGCATAAAGGTCATTTGCAAGGGAGAAAGGCAGGTTAGGAAAAAGAAAAAAAAATTAATTTAAAGAAGACATTAAGACATTATGCCACATCCACAGCTTGCTTTCCAAAAGTAACTAAGAAGTGCAATACCAGGCTGCAACACCAGGACCGGAGTGTTTGACTATTCAGTAAGTACAAGGAGTGGCCGATTCCCTCTCCCCGGCAAGATTGTTGACAGCTGTTTTAGGGGAGAGGAAAAAAAAAAAAAAAGTGAGGCATGACTAAGCTATTCGGAAAAATCTCATTGTATCTAACACCCTAACGACAAGTTTTGATGGAGAAAAAGTGCAGTGCTACCTGGAAGTGCCTGTTCAGGTGGTACACGCCAGCCCCAAAACTGGATTATATCCCCCGTGGCAAACCCCATAGCCACGAAGCGGAACTGTATGTACGCTCAGAGCTATCAGTTGCTTCAGAAAGTCACTCATTACCTTTATCTGTCCTATAGGTGATCAATGCAAGCAAGCAAACACATGAGCGCTTGGCACTGAGCGGCACCCAGTAATCTCAGGCTGCAAGGTGCTTCCCACCCCAGCCTCTCCTGTGCCTGCAGACAGGGTGCTGCTCACCTTGTCCCCTGGCTGGAAACCACACAAACTGCCACCTCCCTCTCCAGGAGGCTGGTAAAACGCAGGGCCACGATCACCCAGCGAAAGCATATCGTACCTTGAAGGCTCCTCAGTAGAGCAAAACCAAAACCAAATAGTTCCTCCATACTAATCAGCTACGTGGTTTAGTTTACTTCAGGCTATTTATCGCCCATGTGGGGAACCCCTATAGAAATAACATTTAATAGCACTCAAGTAGATTGCAGAGATAACCAGCTACAGTAATGAGTAGAAAAGCTTCCAAGCTGCTTCAAGGACTGTATTATAGGCTGTATTATAGTGGATCACCACCAAATGCCAGGCAGAGAAAACCGATACGTTGGTGTGCTGGAACCAGAGTGGCAAAGAAATAGGTACAGCAGGCATGATAACTTCCACTAACAAATTCTTCATTATGCAGCTATTTATTAAAACTTACTATGCCAGCAGAAAATTATATGAAAACACCTACAGCCTTTGTGACGCAGGAGTGTGTGCGTACCACCAATAAACCCACCAATGTTTTGGGTTTTTTTTTTTCCTCTGGTATAATTTATTGACCACTGCCTTAATTCATGCTTTGGACAGAATAACCAGATTCCTTTAACAGTACTTAATCCTCCTCTTCGCACAGGAGCGTACCCTAGACCAGAACACAGCTTACTCAGGAGTATATCCTGCTGAGAGATTAGCAGCGAGTTCTGCATAAGCCTGAGTCTCAAAGCTTCCCTATATAGACTGTTTAAAAACATCCATCATCGGACAGTACCTGGCAGAGCTCTGTTTCTATGAGAAGCTTTGACTTCTTAACTGCGTTCTCCTCCTTTGATGCTGCGAAGCTGTAAATCAGGAACACAGAGCTCCTGCCTTTCTCTCTGGCTGCAGTCCCTGGCTGGACTCTGCTACGCCGAACGCGCTGTGTCCTCACCTCTTGGGCTATGCCGGCCATCCCTTGGCCACCGGAGCTGGGCAGGAGATGCAGGCTGGAACGCTGTCATGCAACGCGGTGCATCCACACTACCTGCAGGAGACTCGTCATTCAGGCTACCTACAAAACCCGTTTGCCTTGAAGAACTCAACATCCGTGCCCTTCTAGCAACAGCCCCAGGCTAGCCTGTCTGCCCAGCACTGGGCAGCGCTGCAAGGACAGACAGGAGATGTATTGGGCTCAAGAACGCGGAAGACAGGTACATGCTTGAACTCATGCCAAGGGACAATATATGCCCAGCTGATCCTCACCTTGCCTAACACACCCTTACCCTGCTATCAGGCTTGTAAAAAAAAAAAAAAAAAAACAAAAAAAAAACAACCAACACAACCGCAAGTGTCCAAGCAAGATATTGTCACCACGGAAGGCAACAGCCTGGACCAGAGCGGCCCAAAGCACAAGCAGAACCTCCTGAGCAGATGCTCCTCTAGTCCAGACAGCAGCTTCTATCCACAGGCATGGGTGTTGTGAGGTTAACATCAATTTACTCCCACTACTAAGGTACCTATGTATAAAAATACACCTTCTCTAACACAGTAATAAATGAATCATTAGTACCTTACCTTTAAGGAACTACGTGGAACTTGGTTCACCTTTGTGATTCCACAATAGCTTGGCAAGGGCGTGCAGAACACGAAAAACACACCCAGCAAGGGTCTGATTTTAAGTTGCAGAGAGTCACCACAAGAAGTAATGTAGCTTGGCCCTTTAAAACTGATTAGATTACATTAGCCAAAACTCCCAGCACACAAGACATTCGTGGATCTCAGACCAACTGTCTAAACTCAGCTCTGAAGCTACATGCTTTACATATTTCTACTGCATCGCATATCTCCATAAGTACCTCAAGTTTTACGGCTGACGAAGATTACAGAGAACACCACAGCGACCAACTGTCCTACAGAAATACAGCATTTCTAATCCCTTCATCGAGTCCCTGTTTGATCATCCACAACAGAATCCATACAACACACTCTTAGAAAAAAAAAAAAAAAAACTTTTAAAAATCACTTTTTTCCACTTCCGAGCTCCAGCTAATGTGAAGCCCCATAAAGGACGCTGGAGCAGAACCAGTTACAGAGGTCAGCAAAACTGATCGCTCCTAATCCCAACTCCTTCATATGACTCGCAGGGATAACACAGGCACAGAAGGTGGATTAATAAACTCCGAGAATTTGCAGGTTAAGAAACAACAATCCTGGTCCAGAGACTCCCGCGTTTGCTTCAAAAGAACAGCGTCTCCATTCGAGAAGAAAAAATATAATGGTATTTTGAAGGAACAGAGCGAATGCACGAAACAGGCCCCACGGCAGCGAGCCTCGGAGTGACTTCAGAGCCCCCCTCAGCCCCCAAGGTGAGAAAACCCAACACGGGCCGGCTGCTCGGGAGACTCCGATCTAAAGCCCAGATCACTTTCTTCGCAATAAATCGAGATATACAAAGTTGCGTCAGCGAGGCTGGAGAGGGGTTTTGTTTGTTTTCAGATCGGGTTTATCAATAATTTCAATAAGAGAGGGTGGCTAGGGGGGGGATGTGTGTGTCTGGGGACACACTCGGAGCAGCATCCGCGCCCCCCCCCTCCGGGGAGCGGGGCCGCCACCCCCGCGCCGGCAGCTGGGGGACGCGGGGGGTAGGACCGAGGGGACCCGGGGGGGACACCGGGGGGGGACCGCGCCCGGCCCCGGCCCGCCGCGCACCGCCGGCCCGCAGACAATAGCGGCGGGGAGCAGCCGCGCGAGAAAACACAGAGAAAAAAAAACAAATGAAAAACAACTAATAACGACAAAATGAAAGGGAATAAAGACAAGCGAGGGAGAGGGGCCGCCCGGAGCGGCTCCGCGCGAAGTTGCGCGGAGAAGAAAAAAAAAAATAAAAACCCGAGGAAGAAGATGAGGAGGAGGAGAAGGAAGGGCGGGGGACGCGTGCGAGGGCGCGGGAAGGGGAGGGGGGCTCCCGCACACCCCCCTATCCCCCCCCGGGGGCACACACCCCCCTCCGCCCCCGCCAACGGCCTCCCCAAACTTTCCCCCTTCGCCCAACTCCACCGGGGCAAGACTCACCGCGGGGGCCCGGCGGGCGGCTTCGCCCCTGGCAGCGGGGCCGGGAGGGAAGGGAAGGGAGAGGGAAGGGGACGGGGAGAGGGGGAAGAGGCGGCCGGGCCGGGTGCTCTCCGCCCGGGGAGGCGGGCAGGAAGGAGGGAAGGAGGGAAGAAGGAGGGAGAGAGGGAGGGCCGGGGGCTGCCGGCTCCCAACCTGAGCGCCGCCGCCGTGCCCGCCCCCGCGCCGCCAGCCCGCATGCGCCGAGCGGGGCCGCCCCCGGGGCCAGGGCGGCTGGGCTGAGGGCGGCGGGGAGCGGGATGGTGGAGGGGGGGATGTGGGGTGGCGGAGGGACTTCCTGCCGCCCTTCCTCACCGCCCCCCGCCGAGGGGAGGGGGTGTCTGGGGAAAGCCCCGGGCTGGGGGAGCGCGGGTCCCTCACCTGCCCGCCTGTCACCTGCCCGCTCCTCCCTCCTTCCCTGCCGCTGGCCCTCTCCCAGTTTGCCCAGCTGCTGCGGGACACCCGTCGGTTGTTTGTATCGCGCCGCTGGTGTGAAAGGACACGGGCAACTTTTGATGTTTGGGGTTTATTATTGTTTGAGGGGGGTGCTTCCTTCCCACACGCTAAACTTCAGCTGTAAGGGCCTGTTTCTGGCGTTCCCACCTCCGGCAGCTCTGACAGAGCTGAGGGCACAAGGTGTCCAGCCATGAAGGTGACCGGCTGCGCCACAACGCTGAGCATCTATACCTGTCACAAACTCTATCAGCTCCACTTGAGCCCCACCAAGCCGGCCTACGGCCTTGTCCTGTTCCTCACCGCTTTTCCGCTGTTCCTCTACCATTGTGCAGGTGCATCTGCTTGGTGGAGGAACATCTTCCCATACCGTTCTCACAGCTTGCCCTGGAAAAACGGTGGAAATGGCAACCCACTGTTAGCAAACAATTTCATGGGGCCTGTGGTCTGTGTGTAGCTGGGTTTGAGGGGGCCCCTGGGAATGAAGATGCATGATCTGTTGCGGTGGCAACCTGCCTTCGGTTACCATTTTTGTTGGAAGCTCTTCGGAAATGTGTACATCTGGTGGCCCAGGTCGGCTTAACCTACCGCACATGCGTCTATCCCACTAGTCCTGGTGGTGGTTGGGTGGTCATGTCCACAAAGACAGCAACAACACTGTTTAACGTGCATTTCTTGCTCTTCTAGAGCTGGGCAGTCTCACCTCACAACAAACGACCCCAAAACCACTTTCCAATACTTTCCAAAGAGATCTTGCTGCTGGCCAGAGCAGTGGGCACAGGCTGCAGGTAATTCCCGTACATCGTGTTCTCTGCAGGTAGAACAGAAATAACAATACTGTGTATGGTGCAGAAGATTTTCTGCTGAAAACCCTGTGTGTGAACTTGGCGTTGGCTTCCAAAATAGGCACTGTTGATTCTGTTTAAATCAGCTGAAATAATAAAATGGTTTCAACGCTTGTGCAATGCGATCGTTTTGGAGGCTGGAACGGACCAGCATCGTACACCCTCTTCAACCAGGGTGTAAAGCAATAGTTTTTCTTATGTGGTTCCAACAGGGTGAGAGGGACATAAGAGCAGGAACACTGGAAACACATTTTCTTTTGCCTTCCTCCTCCCCCTATAAAATGGGCTTCCAAGGCAGATCTCTTGGAAGTTCCCAGGCTCAAAAAGAGAGGTCAGGCACAGTGATGGCTCAGGAAAGAGCACCATCTAGTGAAAAACCACTTCTTGCAGAAACTTGGTCCCCTACAAGCCTCCAACCAGACAATGACTAGCCCAGCACAGCCCAACCTACCTCATAACATCTGAGGCAATCCTCAGCGAGGTAGCATGGTAGCAGATAACAGATGCCTAAAATTTTTCATAACGTGCACACCGAGATCTTTAAGCTCTACCCTCTTGGTTGTCCATCAAGGGAACGTTTCTTCTCTGCTTGTCAGCTCCGGCCTGGCAAGTCAACCTCTGTCTTCTGCTGCCTCACCTGGAGCTGACACAGCCCTGGGCTTACTGTAGCCCCCCCCGCCCGCCAGCCACGTTGTGGGGATCGAAAGCCCAAAGAGAGGGCTCAGCCTCCCAGCTGATTCTGTACCAGTCACATACATGCCCACGCATATGGACTCTCACGTGCCGCTCTTGCGAATAGTTTGGAAATGCTTTTAGGGAGTCTTTTCAGCACAGGGTGCAAAGGTACTCTGCCAGGAAGGCTGTCCAGGAGCATTTATCATAGTCATAACATTCTAAACCAGGAGGCAAGGAAATTATAATGGAAAATGTTGAAGAAAGATGACGCAGCAACTTAGCACCAAAGCAGGAGGATCAACTGATGGGCCCCATCCATCAAAGGTGTTATGGCCCTTTCAGTCAAGGAGGTCGAATCAAAACGCAGGCGGAGAAGGTGTAATTGTTTCTATCATCAGAAGTATTCCCTGCCAGGGTGGGCTTCTTCAGCTACTCACATCTCCCCAGAGTGCCGGGTGTTGATGGTGACTTCGGAGAGGAATCAGCCCGGGTAGGCAGGGCTGTGGGATGGGTAGACAGCTGCCTAGACTACCAGGGGGGTCGGACAGAGGCTCAGTTTAGACCTGAGCCCAGATCCCCCTTGCCTGTGGGAGGGCTTGTGGTACCCCAGGACCAGAGACCAGTGAGCATCTGCCACAAAAAGGCTGGATCACCCACTTCAAACGCCCAGCCCATGCTCTCAGCAGCACTTAATTCATCCTTTTTACCTCTCCCTTCCCCAAGATGTAGTCTGTGCTCTACTTTTGTCTTTAAATTGTTATCCACCCCCAAATAATTCTTTATCTCAAAATATCCTGTCTGCACCCACGTATAACCACAAACCAAAACAGAGAGGCAGTAGATGAAGGGAAATTTGTGCAGCAGCTTTGCGGATGCCAGCCTCCTGACAAATCCTTTGCCTTCAAATCATCTCTGACACTGGTTCCCCTGGGTTTCACCATTTGCCATATGCCCAGGTCTGCTTTTCAAACACTATAAAAACTTAATAAAATATATCAGATGTTCTTTCATTACCTCTTTCACGTTTTGATTTGCCACAAGCTTTGCTGCAGGGCTCCCTACTTCTTGCTCGGGAACTGGATTTAAGTGCGGGTTGGACGCATGAATGAGGCTGGAATTTGGATCTGCACAACATAATCTGAACATTTGTGTGTAGTGGCATGAATTAGCAATATGAGCGCATTGTTACCATTTGCTGGAAATTAGCTGTCCTTGCAACTGAATAGAAAACAGAGTGCAATGTAATGATGGAAGCAGCAACTGTTAAAGATTTGTTTTCATCATGTTTAGGCAGCTACAAAACTGAGACACTGAGCATTAATGTGGCTGACAACAGCACATGGTGTTTTCTTTGTGTTCCTCCTTGTTTGAAGCCGGTGCCTGGTAGTTGAGATAACAGCAGCTACACCTGAAGAGATTTGAATATCATTTTCCCTCTTCAAACTCCAGCAATGTCATCTTTAAAGTCCTGTGAGGAGTAAAATTTTTAATGCAAAATTATGGATTGTGGTTGAGAGCAACCTTCAGGAGAAGTTTCCCCATTCCCGTGAACGGTATATCTCAGTTGACATGTAAAAGTTCTTAGTGTGTCACAATCATCAGGCACTGGAGTTCGCCCTTAGGACAGGAGATAGCCTGGAATGGGTGAACTGCAATAAAAACCACTCAAACTAAAACACAAACACTGATGACCTGCAATATTAAATTAATGAAATCAAAGCACGTTCCCTGGGTTCTTCGTCTGCCCCCCTGTGGGAAGCCTGTGGGGCTTTGATGGGAGGAGAAGGGGAGCAGTCTTGCACCTAAGCTGTCACCCATCGCGTACCTCAGCTGCTCATCGCTGCTCTTTCTGATTATTTCTCAATTCTGGGAGGCAGTGCTTATCAGTTGCTCATGCAGATATCATTTTAGTTAGTTGCTCAATTGGTGAGGCACATGTAGCAGGTCCACCTCTGCAGCTCACGGGGCCCCTCCATCTGCTGATAAGCTGTGCTAACACCAAGCTCTGAAAATTCCCCCTTACGTATATCATTGGAAGCCCTGGTATAAATACTGCCTTGTTCTTCTGGTCAAAAATTTCCAGTTATTTATGTTTAATGGACCTGAAAGCAGGTAAGGGAACGTCTCTGCTGACAGTCCCAGAAGAACCACACCTACATGCATTTCTGGCAGGGACAAATAACCTTATTTCACGTTGTATTTGCTTTAAATATCCTCAGGACCAAAGAAATCGTCATGCTGTACCTGCACTGGCTGCCTCGCTAGGTCTTTATCGGCAGCTTCCAAGCAGTTAATATGGAAACCAGAATAAAAGCAACCGAGGAACAAGAAGAGCTTCACAATCAGCTCTGCCGTCCCACAGGGACAAGGCGTGTGCAGGTGTGTTGCAAAGAAGGTGACGTTTCCTCCCCTTTGCCCTCCTCCTGCCTGGCCTCAGGAACAATAGTTGCTATAACAATAATAACTCATGCAGCCTCTTACTGCCTCGGCCAGACCTTTGGAGAGCCGGCAGTGTTTGCAGAGAGGCTCGAGCCGTACCTGCGGGCTCGCCCTCCCTTCAGCCCGGCAGGATGGGCGCCGGGCAGAGCAGAAAGGGAGGGATGAAGAGAGCCTTGCAGGCTGCAAACACTGCTGTCGTTAAGCCTCCTGGCAGGGTTTTTTCTTGCATTTTGGCTTTACATTTCGCGCTTTGTCAAAGGACACTGGTAACAGGTGTCTGCTCTGGCCATCCTGTCCTTTTCAATACACCTTTTAATTTAATCCTATTCTATTTCTGTCTTCAGTGAGGGTTGGCGTCCAGTTACGTGCAAAGCAAGGGATAGGCAAATCTATGCCAAAAGGCTTTATTGAAGTATCAGAAAACATCCTTCAAATCAATTTACAAAACTGAATTATGTGCGACCCCAGGAGTAAAAAATGACAAACACAGAGAGTTAAATTGATAGCAGACCAGGATAAAAGCTTTTAGTCGATGCAGGCTGTAAAATTAATCAAATGCAGTATACTCCCTAAAAATTAGAGCAGTTTCCTCATCCCCTGCACTCCACTCAATTTCAGATCTAAATAACATACAAAGTAGATTAAAATTAATCAATACAGCAGATCCCACAGTAAAGCAACTAATCAAGAAAGCAACACATGCATTTGCAACCAATTATTTATTACCATCACCACGTGTGGCCAGGATGTGAACGCATATGGCATCCCTGGCTCCTCTTGAACCGATGCCAGAGCTGATGGGTGTATTTGCTTTTTGTGCGAGGCAGTAAGAGAAACTGTCAATGTCTGGGGCACCTGGAAATGTTTGCTTGAATCCTGCAAAATTGCATCTACAGTGTGGATGTGCAACGGTGTCTTTTTCTCTGACTAGGACATGAGTGCTCCATCTCTGACTTCCACTGTTCAGGTTTTCTCTGTAGGTGTATATGGACTGGATGAGACCTCTCAAACTACAGAACGTGAGAGAGGAGACTCCTCCAGGTGTTGCCATCACCTCCATAGGTGGTGGCAAAAATTTCCAGTTTATCCAAAGATATAAACACCATCTCCCCTTCATATCCTTGCATTCAATACTTGCCCAAACTTTTCCTGTTGATGTTCATGAACCTGCTACTGCAGAATGAAGAAGAAGTACCGAAAGAAATGCCTTCCTCAAGAATACCAGCAGGGAGCATGTGTATTTCACAGAGATCCAAGTGCAGCCTGGGAAGTCACATCTTGGACCATCGACTTCAGGCATGTTCACAAAACCTACGGGCTGAACACGAACTGCTTTAAAAACTGCTCTTTGAATTTCCATCATCAGCCACCCACCAACTGTTTTGCCAACACCTGTGTGTTACAACATGTACCTGTAGCAGACTGTGGTGGTTGGCTTCCTATCTTGAGAAAAAACTGGACTCCCTTTATTGAAATTTCCAGTACTAGAAAGCCAGCAAGTTCCTCTTCCAGTGTCATGAAGCCCCATCTTCTCGCAAACAAGTTCTGCACCCGTTGCCAGTCATCCCAGCTCTGCAAGATGACATACACCCACCAGATGGTCCTGGTACTTCTGCACCAGAATTGCTGATGTGCACAAGGGTCAGCAAAAAATGCACGGTGCTTTTTCCTCAGCTTAACACACTTCCAAATCACAGAAAAGTACAAAAGGGCCATCGAACATGTCTGTTCAGAGGCACGAAGAGCTGGCCTGTTATGAAGTGCAGATCTCTCATGGCAGTGATTAAAATAACTCATTTCTCAAGAGGGGAAAAGAAAGCTGCTTCCCCAAGCACTGTAAACCAATGCCATGTGGGTCCTAGGAAATCAAAGATACGTTGCCACAAATCCTAACGCCAGGAGGGACAAGAGGGACTTGGGCGTTCACGGGGTGCTGTGCAACACATGTAGCGATGCAGTATGGTTCAGCAGGGCAAGCGTAATGTCATGATACCTGAGGTGCCACTGGTCATCAACTTTTTTTTACTGCACTACTTCCTCTGCCTTTCCTCTGAAGAGTCAATTCTGAATGTATATGAATAGCACGTGGCTTTGGTAGGGTGTTGTCCCCCTGCCAAAGGAGGTTCTTGAGGAGGAACCAGTCTCACGGACGTTGTCTCTCCACATTCCCTAGACCTGGAGAGCCACCATAACAGCATCAGTTCTCCCTTGCCTTCTCTGCCTTTGGTTGCAAGAGCTCCGGCTGCCTGGGTCAGCCTGGGCTCGGCTGGCTATTTGCAGTGGCTGGCACGTGGGACGTGCTGCGAGGTGGACACACAGCAGGTTGGCATTCTGGCTTGTCAGGATCTCCCCTCGCTCCTGTAACGCTAGACCGCTTCTCAATCATTTCTTAGCAGCTTGGGCAAAGCAGCCCATTACATCGGCTGTGTTGAGAATGGGATACGGCATCTCTGGCATCCCAGGCTGGGCAAGTCATGTTTTGCAACACACACTGACATGCTTTTGTGTGGAAGGGATCTATTTCATATTAAGCAGCCGTCACACGGTATTTTTGATCACCACCTGTAAGCAAATCCAAGCAAAGCTCATTCCAAGGTCAGCTGGGTATTTCTGCAGACTTATCTCTAGCCTTTCAGGCTGCAGAGTGGGCCACCGCGCTGGCCATTTAAACCTCTGGTAGATCAAACAGAGACAGAACTGATCCAGACTGGAAAGAAAGAGATTAGGATCAAACAGCCTCCTCTGTCCCTGCAGCTCTGTATTGACAGGTGTCCAGGATGTCGTTACAGTCGGCAGACAGCTTCAACTAATGGGGTCTTTGTCTTCACAACTTCTTTTATTATTATTTTTTTTTTTTGCCAGTTAAACCATGCTTAGACATATTGAACTTTGCTATCGGTGAGGCTGATTCAGCATCTACTGTGTAGCTGGCCTGGGAAGAGAAGCAGGCAGGGGCCATGGCAGTGGCTATCTGGGGTAACCTACCAGCACGGAGATTTGTTTGTGGCTGATTAAATAGCCGTGTCATCTGAGAACTTCAGCAAAAGCTGTATTTCGCTTTTATTAACTTCTCCTTCCTCCCACTGTCTGCCTGGGTTAGTCAACAGCAGAAAGTAACTTATGTGCTTACAGTAACAGATCAGAAAGTTGGGAGGCATCTCATCAAGAAAGATCGCTTGACAGAACAGCAGATTAAATGCCTCACATAATAAATACCTCAAAAATATTAAAGAAGTTGATGCGGCACAGATAGACATAGGATTTGGTGGTGTTTCTCTTGCACAATTCTGCCCTTCAAAATCCTTTGCTTTGATTTGATTCTCTCTCTCTTCTTTGTTCTGTGTTTCCAAATGTTGGCATCCGTTTTCTCAGGTTTATCACAAGCCAAGAGCAGCGGTGCACGCATATATTCAACTCCAAACCACATCTGAGGGTTTAGTGTTACATGGGCAGAGAATCAGGTTAACGTCCCTGAAACCGTCTCCCATTTATTCCACCAAGATGGGAATAAAAATGCCCGTAGCAAACTTCGTCCCGCCAAGCATTAGACATCTTGGGATGCTGTTAACATCGCTGCTTCTCATGGAAGGTAGTGACATTACGCTTTTTACAAATTGGGAACACTGTTTATTTGATTGGCTTATGAAGAGCTGTTGAAAGCCTGTACGTACGTAGACAAACAGTCTCTCCCTCTATCATTAGTCTGATTTGCACACTAATCCAAATATCAATAAAACTATTTGTAATACCTTTTACGTCTCTGTAACCACAGACACGCCTGCCACACTAAGTATCTGAATCTGAAAGTGAAACCAGGAGACTCATCTCTCTGCGCCAACGTATGGCCACAGCAGGTTACTCCTGCCATCCCATTCAGTTCCTTTTTCGAGCATCTTTAAAATGAAAAGAGGAACTGAGTTATTCTCTCAGCTGTTGTGGCAACCAGAAGAATAAAGCCAACATTGCAGCTTACACAGAAACCCCTGGGCAAAGAAAAAAGTTTTGGGCCAGGAGTTTACAGCTGTGCATGTACAGAATATGCAAAAAATGAAGGTGTCTTGCTGTGCATAGGTAAGGTTATTTTGAAATAACCTGTACTTTAAAAATAATTTTATAAGTAAGAATTCATGGTCTGCTCATTTACTGTGGCTCTATACACCATCAGATAATTACTTCTGCAAATGATTGTTTCGATATTGAGCTGTTTATTCTCACAGAGAATTTAATTGTGCAAGATGTGACTGCTAATGACAGAAAAGCAATCCCTGCTAAATATCTGGACCTCAGCTAATATCCACAGTCCCTGCATGGGAGTAAATTTTCCTGTCTTTCATTACATTCAGATGAATCATGGCAGTCCCCTCTTCTCAGCTATGGCTGTAGCATCCTCTCAGCTGTCACCTTCGGTCTGCACCGACGGGGTATCTGGAGAATAACCCGTGGTGTTCCCTGCTCCTGTGTCCTGAGCATGCCACTTTCATCACCCATCTCTTCTAGCACAGGCAGCAGGAACCTGGAAATGCAACGCCCTACGAGCCTCTAAGAGGTTTTCCTACAAACAGCAAACATCCAACTACCCACCCTGATGTAATTAATCATAAGTCTGAAAGAGAGGACAAGAGACAGCTCCAGAAACTTAATGAGCTATGGAGGGTTTAGATGTTTGTGCAACACTGCTTTGCTGTGCATTGGAACAAAGCGCCGTGATGATTATTATAAAAGTGAGAATGAAGATGTAGACTAATCACCATCCCTCATCTACGAAGGGTGTTGGTTGTTTTCAACGTTTCACCGTATGTATGGCTTGTGTAATACAGTCGACTGGAGTGTGTGCTGAAAGACTGAATGAAGAAGGGAGCTGGTTGTGTTTGGCAGGGAAGATGTGCGTGATGTGTCTCGTTACTATGGCTTTGTAGGATCACAGAAGTTCACATCTATTAGATCATGTATCAGGCTTCCCCACACCCTCACACTACTTTAGCTCGTTCAGTTACTTCCCTGGAGTCCATTTTCAGTGTTTTATCAGTTGAACTTTAAGTATCTCTAGCAATGAAATAGCCATCTTTCTTTTCCCTCAGAGGTTTCTGCGATCTAACACCTCACAGAGCTGTGCCTGGCTCTCCTGCCTGAAACCCTTTCCTTTGAAAGCCACGTAGCCATTTGCGCGTGATCTACACTCACTGGATGGAGAGCTGCACTTTATTTTCTTTGCATCCGTTCTTCTGCTCTGGCTTGGCTCTGAGCCCCCCAGGGCCGGTCACGGTAAAGCCATTACCTCCGTGCATGTGCACACCACATGCCTTCCCGGGGGCCATTTCCACCCTAACTCCACATCAGCTGCTTACCTCATGGCTGAAACAAATACAATGAACTAGAAAACAAGGTAGCAGGAAGCACGATTAATCCCCAGGGAATTCGCTGCCTCCTAAAGCACTATTTCCTAAAGCTTTTGGAGCAGGTCTTGCTGCTGTTGGTTTCTTCTGCTCCTGCTGTCATAAGGAGCCCAGTGTCTTCTGTATTGTTCCCATCAATTACTTACTGATCCCTGGACTCCTGTCCAACCGACCACTGTCTGTCCTTGCCACTTGTTCTAGGCAGAGTCTCTAGACCAGGCTTACACCCCACACTTGTGCTGTGCTTTTAGCAGTGCTTTCAGGGATGTCCTCAGAAAAAAAAACTGTTATGAGAAGATACACAGTCGGGCTGAGTCTTCCGAGCCAGGAATACTTTCACCTCTGGTGCGCCAATGCAATAGCAGCAACAGCCAGACCCATATAATGCTTGTCTTACAGGTTAGAAAGCAACATTTTAAATTATTGTATAAGTTATGTCAGGTGCCAGCACTGATGGTGTAGCATCGGTTGGTTAACATTAGTTCTTCACCCACTACACCCATGCTGCTCCCTGATTCAAACTGGAAAAGGAGTGACTGCAAATGTACAAATATCCTCAAGGAATAAAAGCATTGATAGTCCCCTCTGGGCCTAATTTTCTGTGGTAGGGGACTGAAAGCTTGGACTTCTTGTTTGCAGCACATGCTGCGGATAAACGAGCTACTGATCTCTTCCAGAAATGAGCTGCTTACACAAAACAACTGAGTAGATAATACTTGTGGTGCTGTACATGTCCTTTCTATTTAGGGATGGAAAGGAAAGTGATAACTGAGGACAATTAGCTTCTGTGCTGGGCACCACCTTGCCAGCAGGTAGCGAAGTCACGCTTTCAGTTGTTGAACTGGGAATGGGATCACGCAAGGACATAGATGGGAAATGAACAGTGACCCACCTGTGTATTAATAATAGCAATTAATTAACACTTACATTCAGAAATGTTGCAATAGCTAATCAAAGAAGCCAGAATTACCAAGCAGATGGATAAACTGAGACAGAAAACAGCAAACTTTAGCCTCTTCTAGGTTCTGGCCCTAAGTGTCCTACAAGGTTGATGGCAAAATTGAGAGTACTCCAGGCTGGACTGAATCTGCATCCACATCTAGCAGCTTCTTCATTAGGCGACACTGCTAATTCAGTGTCTGGATCCCAGAGGGCCCATTGGGAAGGCATCTCTCACACACATACACACCCTCTGATGACGGCATTTCCATTTGGAGAGCAGAAGGAGGTGTAACAGCAGCTGGAACGAGCTGAATGTGCTCAGCTACATTTCATCATGACCAAGACGGACTGGGGCACAACATCTCCATCCGAGAACACTGTGAGAGCACTCTGTTCCCCCTGGTACTGGGAGTAATGAGATGATAAAACACAGGCACAAGGAGCAAGTTTGTCTTCATAAATCTAAAAGGCAGACATTGAAAAAATGCCAGATTTGTGAAAAAAATAACACCCTCTTTCATCATCTAATGAAAAAGGCCCTCTGTCTCTTAAAAAAAAAAATTTTAAGCTATTCTAAAATATATTGAAAGCTATTTAAAGAAATTAAGCTATTTTAAAAAGAACTGTTGACTTTGCTGATAGTGCCCTACTTATTTTTCCACACTGGTGCCTTTTTTAAGAGTAGCAACTGGCATTTATAGTCACCTCTCTATTTCACTAAAGCAAAGGCACAGCTCGGCTTCGTTTTCACAGTTCCAAGCCATTTCAAACATCAAAGGCACCTCACATATTGATTGCTCCATCACTGGGTGCGTCCACACAGACCTGAGCTGTGAAACTGCAGCGGGGCAGCAATATTTTTATGGATTTCAGTGTTCAGTCCACTTTATATCTTTTTTTATATCCTCTTAGTAAACACAGAGAAAGTTAAAAGCTTTGACAAGGGTCAGCCCAAAGCAACATCGGCCCAGCTGGAAGGGCAGGTGCAACGGAGTGCAGAGGGGGCAAAGACAGAGTATTCGGGGCAGGAGAGCAGACCATGGCCCAGTGAAAGGTGGCCACCACGTTTTTGAGGTTACCACGTCTGAGAGACTCCACATTTCATTTTGCTTGCTTTCTTATAAAAAATCTTTAAACTACACAGTCTTAAAGATACCTGGGTTGGAGTGCAGTAGTCCCTTGGGAGCCTGCATTTACCAGCACTGGTTACTGAGGGCTCGTCTGGTGACGATGGTGAGTTTGGAGGGGAGGAAGGGAGGTACACAGCCACTGACATCAATCACCCCTTTGTGGAGAGCAGAAAGCATGGCTCTGACCCAACGCTTTGCAACACGACTGGGGATGCTGGAGCCAAGACATGACACCACGGAGGAGAGAGAAAAACACACGCCGGAGCGAGGATCATGCTTGGGAGTGAACACCACGCCAGGGATCTCAGCCCTGGAGTTATTTTTAAAGCATACAGCAGTGGCCTCTACTGGCTCTGATCAGGACATCACCTTTGTTTCTTTTTGCTGCTTTTCTCCCTGCACTGATGGGGCTGCCTGCAGCAATGACCAGGCTTTGCAGGGCACAGGCCACTTTTCCCAAGGGAAAAACGGAGCCAGAGAGGAAGAAGTGAGTTTGTCGGACACATGACAGCACTCATTGGGACTCCTAAACTAACAGGGCTATTTTGGCACATCCAAAATGTGACTGAGGAGGGGTTTGATGAAGCTTGGTCCAAGTTCCTGAATAGTTACCTGAAGTGAAGCTGCGATGTGCTGCCTTTTGGGGCTGAGCGGGGAGACGTGATGCTGAGGGACATGGTTTAGCGCTGGTTTTGGCAGTGTTGGGTTAATGGTTCGACTAGATGATCTTAAAGCTCCCTTCCAACCTAGATGATTCTATGATTCTGTGAGCAGCCTGGGCCTTTCCCTGTGCAGCTTTCCTAATATCTGTGTCCAGCCTGAGCTCACCTCCGAGCCTGGCTGGTCAGGCACCGCACCACAAGGCAGAACTACGGGTGCCAGCCCAGCTTCTTCCCTAACACATCTCCTGCCCATCCTCAGTAGAGGGGTGACTCAAGTGGAGTGAAGTAAGAGGGTTGCCCCCCTCCACCAGCACATCTCTGAGGGATGGGGCTTTCAGGAGCTGCCTTTTCCTCTGAAGGACCTCCCTGCCTCTCGCCGCCTTTCTGCCAGTGCTGCCTGCAGGCAGGAGTGACAGGTCTGCCTGGCTTCACAGAGCGGTGGGATGCACAGGCAGCTGTTTTCACGTGCACCTCGTTAGTTTCAAGGTCTATTTCTACCCAGAATTATTACTCCGAATCACAGGTCCTGTGGCCGCTGAACTTCAGATGGCTTTAAAGGCTGCCGTTGCTGACCTTCCTGGCTTCTCTCCGGGACCCAGGAGGAACATCCCGCACTGCTCTGTGTTTGGGCAGGCGAGCGCCATGGCCAGCATTGCGCAGCCTGGGTGGGAGTAGCACCCAGAGCTCCCAGCTCCCTTTTAGTGCCTTGGCTGCTCCTCCCACCACCCACCATCGCTGCTGTGACCCTCTCAAGACCACAGAGGAGGCACCTTCCAACAGCAGCTACTCCTTTAAGACCACGTTATTGTTGTATTTATGTATTTATGATCAACAGCAGCTGATAAACCCTAAGTGCTAGGGCTATAGGCAGGGACGGGGTCACGTGTGGAAGACTGCCTGCATCTGCTCCCCAGCTGCTCGCTCCCCCAGGCCATCCGAGAGGATGTTGGGTAAGGTGGCTAAAGGCTGGTGGGAGAGCTGTGGCAAGCTTCCCCCCGTATTAAGCAGCCTTTAATTTGGCCCTGGCTGGGAGGAAGTGACAAGGACAATGCAGAGATCAGACACTCAAAATTTTTGTGCTCAGTGTGAATATTTTACATGCTTGTCAAGCTGTGCAGTAAACGATGAAGGGCTGTAGCCAGCTGTAATTTAACACAGTGGGATCAATCCAATATGAAGAGCAACAGACTGTATCTTTCCTCCATATGGACATCTAAACAAACGTTTTATTGATTTAAAACATTTCTCATCGTTTATGGGAACAATTTATCACCATAGTCTTTTAAAGCATCCCATTTTCTACTTTAAAGCTGTACATGGGTTCAAGGATCGTACAAGCTTTTCCAACTTAAAATGATTGATAAAAATTTGCAGCAAAACAGGGGAGGGCCCCACTCTGAGGCTGTCTGCACAATTATTGCCCTTAATTACTTGCTTTGCACCGAAATTGCTTTTAGCACTGTATAGGACAAAAAATTGAAGCAGCTCCAGATCTAAGTTAGGTTGCAATGGAACCAGGAGAGCCAGAGCGGGTAATGAGTATGGGTCTGAGGGCTGTGAGCGTTGGGGACATCTGTCCATCCCTTTGACTGCTTTGTAGGACTCCAACACAAAGCTTCTTACAGCAAGCATTGCAAAATGGAAGATGTTGTTTTACGTGCAGATCCTCCACCTCCTTCTTCTGCAGCACTGATGTATCAATACTGTCCACACAGTCCAGCCTTGGGCCAGAGGCAGGGTTATCTACTGGGCTTAATTCTCTTTCCAGGGAGTCTCAGTCTTCACATTTTGAATTTTAATGTTTGCTCTTGACACAAGAAGTGCTTTACGTTAGCTACTGAACCCAGATGTTCTCCCTTTGCTGATCTTTCTGCCAGGATAAAGCAATGAAAACTCAGTCTACTTGGAAGTATGTTTTCCTCTTGCAGCATCTTCTCAGCTGAGACTACTTTTTGCCTATTTAAGGGTCCCATTCAGCTGATAACAAGTTCTGCTTTCCAAAATGTTCAAAACTTTGTCTTCAAATAAAATTGACTTTACCAGATTTGAAGTAGATACGCTGGTTTATTTTCTTTGTAGGTTTTGAACCTGTCCCACTTGCAAGCCTTTCGTCTTAACAGTGAGGGATAGAAACTGCTATTAAAATCAAAACCTGGTATTTCTGCTTAATCCCATGACTCCGGGAGCCGGGGCTTTAAGAAAGGAAAACGAACGCTGTGAGGCTTGTGAAAACATTGCAGGAGTTGGCAACAGCGCTGGTGCTTAACCGTGGGTGTTGCTGTGAATACTGGCTGCCATTCGGCTTCACATCTCGGCAGGGGATGGAAAATCCGGCAAAGCTCTTTTTATTTTTTTTTTTCTGCCTCTGTCTGTTGTTGCAGGAACAAAAGCGTAAATCACAAGTCCTTGGCACCGGGTGGGATTTTGCGCTCTGCTGGGTCCTGATGCTAAATTACATTCCCTCAGATCGTTTGCTCCCTTGTTCATCAGCCAAGCAAGAAACTTGAGGGTGTGAAGGGTGTCTACACGTAGGGGTGTGTGTCTGTGCGTGACGGCGTGTTTGTCTTTGGTCCCACACCCAATATCGTCAGGGCCAAAACGTATTAGTGAAGTGTTTAAAAACGGTATGTAGCTTAGATCACTCTACCTCCGCTACAATAACTGCAACTTGAGGGGACGCGGTAACAACCTGCCGGTCCAACCAAGAGTTAAATCATGATGCTGTGTAGTGCTGAAAATTGGAGTAGGCAAGTCTGACTAGATGTGGGACCATCGGTGCTTTGTATCTGTGCTGAACCGCATCTGGGCACACACAGTGACTGTGGTGTCTGATTGGTCACTGCTCCTGTCTTAAAAAACCACGCAATCTTAAAAAATCATGCTGTGAAGAGCCTTAAGGCTTCCCTACTACAGCGTGCTGCCCCCAGAGAGGACGAGGTCCCCTTGCGCATCCCTGACATCATCCGTGCGACGTTTCTGTGGATGATCATCCCCCCTGCCAGGGGTTGGCAGCCCTGGACCTGCAGCTCAGCCCTGTCTGTGTGGTGACCAAGCTGCTGCTCCCACCCAGCCCCACTTTAATCCTGTTAATCACCGAGCCCGTTTGGCCACACTGGTGTTTGAGCTGCTCTCTGGCACCCACTAACATCTTGCCATCAGCCAGAGCAGATGAAGTCTAAAAGATGCTCCAAGTGTTCTACAAGAGCTAACCCCAAACTGGGTGTCACGGGGGGTCCCTCTGCCTGAACTAGCGCTGTGAAAGGTTTTGAAATAGCCACGTTCCTAACTCAAATGCCACTAGAGACCCTGAAGGCTGAGGAAGGAGCTGAGCACATGTTCCCACCCTTTCAAGACTGTCCCCAAGCAGAGCAGTGGAGGCAGGGGGAGTGGGCGCGCAGCAGCGATGCAGCATCCCCAGCTGCGGACGCTGGCTGAGATGAGCCAGATAACGCTGTGATTACCCAGCCATTGACAGCCGTTGTTATTATTTTTCTCTTTCTTCAGCGCCGAGCGGCTGAGCTCACAGCCCAGCTGTGCCATGCACGGCATGTACCATGGAGGAGAAGAGGCATCGCCTGCCCGGCAGTGAGCACAGGCAGTGATGGCAGAGAGCGGAGCGGGAGCTTTCCCCTGGGCAGAGAGGGGCAGGCACAGGGATACCAGCTGAGCAGTGAGCAGACCCCTGCACCCACATCCCTTCTACCCCAGCAGGAGGCAATTTCCAAACAGGAAAGACTTGCCTAGTGCCATCTGAGCAGAGTTAGGGATGATTCCCGCATGCTCAACAACTCTGTCCCTGTACCCCTTCGGACACTGGCGGTAGCAAGTTTCAGCAGTTTTGGAGTTTAGGTAGCGCAGACACAGCCTGACAGGAACTCATTCCGAAGTGACATCATTTACCAACAATTCCTAAGAAATAGGTCCCAACTAGCAGCAAGGAGTTGTGCCTCCAGGCAAACAGATGCTGGTTCAAGGCTGTTATCAGGTAAAGTGTGTGGGTGAAAAACTTCTCCGCAGCTTGTCTGTTGCCATGAGAAGAAGCAAACAAAGTAGGGACAAGGCTGGACTCCAAACAAATGAGGCTGCCGACTGGCTGGCACCGCATCCCTGCTAGAGACAGTGATGAGATGCTTCCTTATGATGAGGGATGGGGCTATGCAGCATCAAAGTGTCTCGGCTCTTGGGAGGCAGCTGCTGCAGCGAGAGGAAGCATCTCCAGATCCAGGGATCCAGCAGTCCCGGGAAGGTAACCAGTGCTTAGATGCTTACAGAGGGAGAGAAAGGCAAAAAGAACTTGAGTTTACATTTGCTTCACTTCCCCTCATAGCGCGGTTTCTCTCTTCTCTCCTGCTTTACACATGCAGCAGCAGCGGGGCCCCTGCGCACTGCCCATGGTGGGAAGCATCAGCCACCTCTTCTTGTCTCCCCAGTCCTGCTATGTGGCATGATTCCCACCTCTCTGACCATTCATGCACTGAATTGCTGCTGGAGTGAACACACCAGAGACTGCAGGTTGCTCCGGAGGCGTGTGAGTCTCTGAGCAGGCAAATGGATCCTGCTCAGTGTTGCCACCTCAGCCGGTTGTTAAAAGGCACCAGAGACCTATTTGTGACCTGGTGTGTTGCTCCAGTCAAAGGTCATGTTTTCACGACAGCATTTTGGAGTCATAACTCCCTTTTTTTTTTTTTTTCTTAAACAAAAAAGAAAGCAATGAAAATATGTTCAACATTTGCTCAGGGTTGGCTTTTCCAACTCTTTTGCAGCACCTTCAGGCAGCCAAGACATGGGGAGAAAAAGAACCCGGGGAGATGTTGTACATGTGGATATGACATTCAGCAAGGACTGCCAGCAAACTGCAAGGCAGGGATTTCAAGCAAGCAGTGTGAGTCGAGACCCCCTCCTTCGCCTCCTCCTCCTCTCTCCTCTTTGTGTAAGGAAGTGCTATGCCTACAGAGAAACGTCAAGGTTGATTGTTTGCAGGGCTGGGAAATTGAGCGTGTTGGAAGTAAAACTTCTAGGCAGCAAGTACACATCTGGGCAGATGCGCACGTGTGGTGGAGGGAGAGGATTAAGGGAGTGGGGGCAAAGAGGGTGGGTTTGGCACACGATCTACTTCCCAGCCTGTTAGAGAGATTGGGCAGAGAGGAGGCTGCGAGTGCTGGAAAGAAGGTCAGGAACTGAATCTGCAGTGCCCTGGCAATCCCACCACACTCATTTTCCTCATTCAGTCTCCAAAACCATAGGAAAATCAGGCTGCTTCCATGTCTGGCAGGACAGGGAAGGCTCTGCTGGTGTCCGGAGCTCAGATCCCTCCCCGGCTCACTTGCATGCGTCCAGATGAAAAGTGTGTTGCTTTGAATGGCTTTTGGGTCTGTAATGAAGAAAACTCCCTTCATGGAAGGAAGGACTGGATGAGCTTATCCGCATGAGAACACTGGAAGCCCTGTTTCATCAGATGAGGAATCTGCAGAGTGGGCAGCATAATACCATCATCAGGGAGGTTGTCAGGGACCCTGGTACCTCCAAATGAAATCTGTTTATGTCACATGTGCCAGGTCACGCCGTGGAGAGCTTCAAGCTGAGTACGCTGGATTTATGCTGTGCCATAGCTTCTGGGAGAGCATGCTCCTGGTCCATAGGCAGGAAAGGTGTGAGCTGGGGATCAGAGAAGGGCCCACCAAAAGAAGCTCAAAGTCTCTGATTCCTTGGGAGATCTTGTGTCTTACTTCCTGATAGACAGTGCTGAGTCCTTGTTCAGCTACTG
Source organism: Alca torda (assembly GCA_008658365.1). Lineage (NCBI taxonomy): Eukaryota > Metazoa > Chordata > Aves > Charadriiformes > Alcidae > Alca > Alca torda. The sequence goes on from CM018083.1 coordinate 36,057,546, forward strand.
CATTTCGGTTTCTGCATAGTGCTTAAGAGTTCAAGCTCTCTGTTTTCCACTAAGCATGAACACTCGGTTGTTGTTCTACGGTGGTGCTACACAGCTGTGTTTACAGAAGCCATCTACATGATGTGGAGCAACTACCAGCTACCTGGTCTCCCTGAGTGCTCTCCCGGTGACGCCTGACAGTGGACTGTCCTCGGGACTTGGGCTAGGAGCAGCAAACCAATAAATGCCCCAGGAGCCCAGAGCAGGCCTGGGCTCAATCTCTAATGTCATTTCAGATTTTGTGATATGAAAAACATGGTCTGGAGATCACATGAGAGCCAGCTTTCTCATGGGGTATCCAACCAGTCCTGCTTCCAGCTGGACAAGACAAAAGCATCTTTATTACCATTGAGCAAGCTTGTGTGCCCATCCCTACTGAGAAGATCAAACCCCATGTGTCTTGGCAGTGGTGTTTGTGGTCACATGCTGACCTGTCACATTGTCTGACGAGAGCTTCTGACACTCTTGGTTTTACATGGAGCTAGAGAGGATATAGGCATGAGTCATGTAACTCCCAAACTGCGTGTTTTCTTCATTAGCTTCAATAAAGAGCCATCACACACTCTGCAAAACCAAAAGCTTGTGGATTTCCTTTTCGTTTTACCCTGGGGGCTGGGTGAAAGGAGGAGTCTAGCTCATGCCTGCTAATGAAATTCCTGTTGCAAGGCACACATGCATGTGTGACTGGCATCCAGCTGGATCCCAAAAGGAGGGGGAACACAGTTTGGGGAATGGTCAATTAATCATGGGGCTTTGGAAAGCAATGAATGCCATGTTGCATCGGAGCAGCTCCCTGAAGGACTTCCAGGTAACAGGAACGGCAGTCATGAATATGGATGGCTCCTCGTTATGTTTGTTTATATGTAATGTTAATATTATATCACACGAATCCAGGCTGAAAGTAGGAAAGCAAATCTCCTCCCTTCTCTTCGTGAAAGTAGCTCACATGCTGGCCCAGGATTGCAGCCGAACACTCGCATTCCCACCTGCACCGACCAGTCTGGTCCAAACAGAAACACTGCATTCGAAATATGAGCAAATCTGCAGCAAGGACTGACCTTCTCAGCACCGCCCCCTACCGGCATCTTCCCAGAGCTTGGCTAGATGCAACTCCTCAGGGGTGAGCCCCAGGGACTGTAACACCTGGGTGCTAGGATAGAGCAATTGAAATAACTATAAAATAAAAAATAACTGCTAGTGCCTGTCTGCTGCCTTAATAATGTAAGGCTTACAGCACATCAACCAGCTGCTATCTCAGTTTTTTTATGCTGAGTGATCTGTAAATTTTGTAGATTTATTTATTTTTTTTTTCCTTTTTTCCTTTTTGCTGGTGGACAGACGTTATTAGGAGGCTGATGAATTCCCTGAGGCCTGTGTTGTGTCCGAGATGCCCTGGCCCTTGCAGAGCATCTCCTCTGTCCGTCCCCAGCAGCAGCAGCGTCTCCTCCACCCACCCACCCCTCCACCCCTCCATCCATCCATCCATCCATCCATCCATCCATCCATCCATCCATCCATCCATCCCCAGCTCACTTGCTGCCACCTGCTGAAGCCGGGTCCCCACTGCAGCCACCCAGGCTGCTCCTCACTCCCTGCCGTGGATTCATATTGATGCTTCTCGCGGCTTTCACCTCCCCTTCACTTCTGCTTTTCCCCTTTTCTCTCCATTTTTATACCTAATCTCTGCCCGAGTGCAAACACAGCCAGTTCACATCAAGCTTCGATGGTGATAGATAATTTCACAATGCTATAAGCCAACAGTTCGAATACCCGAAACACTTCCAGGATCATCAGCAATTCTTTCTTCATGCAATTTCCAGTTGCATCCTGTGAAAATCGCTTCCCATCCCTTTCCCCCTCCCGCTACATTACTGGAAAGCAGCCTGGCTGTGGTGCTTTCTGCTCAGCCAGGTCTCTGTCCGTCGGGATGCTCAGGATGCAGACGAAGCCCAGTGCACATTAAACTCATTAAAGTCTCTTCTGGTACGGCTTAGAGCAGCCTTGTGTATAGGATGTGAAGCAAAGACATGAGTAAACAGCTAACGTGATTTTCATTTGAAAAATCCCAAAATTCCTTTTTTCCCCACCTTTTATTGAAGCGGGGGAAGCCCCTCCGCTTCCCTCAAGGAAATTCCCCAGAAAGCATAGCTTCAAGAAAAAAAGGCTTTTCCAGACAAGTAAGAAAAAAATGAAACCTGAACCCCACCTTCCTCTGTCTCTTTGCATCTGTAATTACAGGTTCACGTTTAATTTCTCCGTAACGTAATACACCACATTTTCTTACACCCTTAGATGCCCACATCTAACAGAGCGTTCCTGGAAATTATTCAGGTGCAATGAGTGCTGTACACCAGGCTTAGACGATTTACTATAGTTGCAGAGTAATCATGGAAATGTGGGAAGTCTTTGCAAGTGTAGCATTTATGGGCAATTTAAACGGAAAACCAGCCATAGCTCTGATATCTGGAAAGCTACTGACAATGCTGATACCTGCCCTGTAGGGGGGAGCAGGATGGAACCATCTATAACAGTCAGGTGTGTCATGATGGGTACAGAGGAAGAGCAGATTTAAGATTAATATTTATTTAATGTAACATACAGAAAAAATATGGTTTTGTGTATATATACACCCATAAAAGAGAAGAAGAAATACTAATGATGCAGGATTCACATTCTTAACGCACTTAGTTGTCTAACTCATAGGAAAACTGGCTAAAAGATGGGAGATAGAAGTGGCTGTGCTATGAGTTATACGGTGCCCGCTCCTGAGGGCCCGCTCTTTCTCTGAGATTTCGATGTCCTGCTGGTACATGAATAGTCATGAATTTGCAGGGGACGTACGCTGGTTTTAGTCTGCTAGATTTTCTCCTCCATTTCTTGTAAAATTAATACCTACGTATGCGTACAGGGCGAGTAAGCAGGCGATAACATTAAAGAAATCGTGTGGTGAAAAAAGCCACAGAGTGCTACTGCAGCGATTTCTTGCATATATTATACACTATACACAAATTTCTTGACAATTGGGCAGCTACACGTAAAAACACTGTCTTTTCTACTTTTCAGTTTCCACTCAGAGAAATCCCACAAATAATGCTTATTCAATTCCCAGCAGCTTCTGATCTCCTGACTCAGCCCTCTTTGGATAACAGTCAGGCATGTACATAACAAAGGACGTTAAATATTAATGCTGAGGATTTTGTCGCTGTTTGTGCTGTTAACATGTAGGGAACCATTCGCCCTTTCCACATAAATAAACTCTGCCTAACGTATTAGAGGTCTGAGAAGCCAGAGTTAACCTGGCGATGTATTCCTCCATTTCGGAAGACGAAAACAGGGGAAGAAAGGGATGTGTGAACCGCTCTTTAATGGTTCATTGCACTTGGGATTTTAAACCTAGACTAAGAGAATCATCAGAAAAAGAGAGAAAAAAAAAAAAGAAGACAAAAAAGATAACATTTAAGGTGATGCTGGAGGATGCAGCTCTTTGGTGGTGCACTGCCTTTAGCAGAGATGGTGACAGCGCTACACTTGAGTGGGTCCAACACTGTCAGCACGGGTCCTACCGCGCTCGTTGCCTCGGCCTTTGCACCAAGACTTGCCAAGGTGCCCATGTTTTTCCGCTCAGGTCTGTCTTACGGAATGGTTTCTGCTGGATCAGAGAAATTTAAGCACCCTCGTCCCTTTACATTCGACCATTTACTGACAGCGATGCTGCTGATGGACGTCGCCTGACAGCGCGTCTCCCTGGCCTGTCTCAGCACGCATCAGTGGCACCTTTTCAGAGTGGTGGCTCTTCGGAAAGAGCTTCTGGCTTCTATGCCACAAATAGTTTTCAGCTAAGTGCTTACTATTATGCTCATTTTCTATTTTTCTAGTGTGGTAGAGCTCATGTTTCCAGCTCAGGTGAATTGATATTGCCTCAGTGGCTGCACTTTTGCCCTGAAATCTCAGCATCAGTGGTGTCATGCGGGTTTTAGATAGTTCAGGAGCCCCTTTGGTTCGGAGGGCACAAATACAGGTCACGTTTTGCAGCCTGTGCTCTCGGAATCCTCTCTCAGAGGCAGTGAGGGGCTGACGTTTGGGAGCGCAGGTTGTGCCGGGATTCCCCGGTGCTCCGCGAGCTGCTGACTGTGCCGCCGTTTGAGTTGCTGCTTGTGTCAGGAGGAAAGTGACAGGCTAATTTAAGGGAAAAAAAGTATTATTACGCCTTGTGAAAACAGAGCCTTAGTCAGACGAGCTCCGAATTTCAGTGGAAAATATAAAATGCATTGAGATTCCTTCCCCCCCCCATTTCTCCTAATTTCAGCCATTCATCTCTCCTTTTAACATTTCTAGGCAGCAGGTTAGTCGTGTGGGTGGCAAAACTTACACTGCAGGAGTTACAGCATCCCGTAAAGGTCTTTTTCTACTCCTGACCAGCACTGAACAACATGCCTCATCCTGCAGACACATGTGTTATGTATATATCCATATACCCCATCTGAACTATGGACACGGGATCCTCTCACAGACCCAAAACCTGACTTCAGCATGATTTCACACGGCAACGTGTTTGATGTAAAACCCTTTCTGACCATAGTTTCCCCAATCCAGGCAGCAGCTGTGTCCCTCTCCATCGGGAGCCAGCGTGATTCAGCTCTCGCCCTTTGCTGGTTCCTGTGTCCTCCTCATTAGTTTGTGGGTCTTGACAGGGTTGTCCCTTTGCAGCGAGACCTGCAGCGTGGAGGACTGACAGCTATTTTATTGATACCCAGATTTCTTCCATATGCATCTTACCTACGTCTGCAAGGAGGCAGCAATACCAATAATTAGACTTAATGCTTATATAGCTTTTTGCTTTGTATTCATTATCCATATTACTAATGCCACTTATCAGATACAACAGCAGATGCAATCAAACATTACCTGGGACTCTCCTTTCTATTTTGGCCAGATTCTGGCTTTCCTAAGCAGAGATTCATTAGCAGAAGTGGTGGAGGGAGGGGGAGGTGAGGGCTGTTTCTGGATGGATGGCTGCCACCAGTGGAGAGCAGCAGCCGCCAGCCTGCTGCCACTGCACACCTCGGAGAGGTGGCAATGTCCAGCTCCTGCTGCCACCACCCTGCAGCCCCCAGCCTCACACCGTGCCAGGTCAAGGGTTTGCCATGACATCCCTCAGACAGAATCATAGAATCATACAGGTTGGAAGGGACCTTTCAGATCATCGAGTCCAACCATCAACCTAACCCTGCCAAAAACCACCACTAAACCATGTCCTTTAGTACCACATCTACCCACCTTTTAAATACCTCCAGGGATGGTGATTCCACCACCTCCCTGGGCAGCCTGTTCCAATGTTTGATAACCCTTTCGGTGAAGGAATTTTTCCTAATATCCAGTCTAAGCCTCCCCTGGTGCAACTTGAGGCCATTTCCTCTTGTTCTACTGTTTATTACTTGGGAGAAGCGACTGATGCCCACCTCTGTGCAACCTCCTTTCAGGACTTGTTTAACCCCTGCTACACATTACAGCTGGCTTCTCCTGGCTCCTGTTTCGACAAGGACATCTCCGGGGCCAGGGTGCAGGAGCGTGCACTGTCACAGCTCAGCACTTTTTGGAGAGACCTTGTCTCTGTTTTGCTGGGGCTCCTTGTGCAGACCACGCAGGAGAGAGGGAGGTGCGAGTGTGCGTGTCAGTGTGTGCACCCACACACACGTGTGAGTGCCCGTGTGTGGAGGAGAACCTGAAAACCAAGCCAAAAAGCCCTGCCCCGCACATCTACTAGTCTCTCAAGACCCTGTGGTATTGAGTGCTGCTCACAGCAAGCGCCCTGGCATGTAAGCGATGGCTCTGGCAGAGCTGTGAAATATGCATCATTTGTGCGTTTTGAGAATCATACTTTTCCTCTAATTATCTTCCTTTCACTTGACAGCCATCGGAGAGGCTGCTCCATCACCACTTAACTTCTTGCTTTGCTTCGGTTCTCCTTGTACGCCTTCCCGACAGCACCTGAGCACTGCTGAAGAAGGGTGCCCCAGTTCAGCCAGCACAAGGGGCCCTGGTGTCTTGTTCGTGCAAGGGGCCAGAAGGGAAACCCCTGATGCTGTAAGTGGGACAAAAGAGGAGAATGGCTTGATTGTGGCTGTGGGGCTCTGCTCCATTCATACGGCTGGGCCAGACCTCCCATCCCACCCCCCTTCCCAGGAGGTCTGGGGCTGCTCGGTGAGCTATAGGGCCAGACTGAGCCCCCTTTGCCCTTGGAACCATGCAGACATGTACCTGCGTGATCAGCCTTCACATAGACACCTATTTCCCCATGATAGAAGAGCTTATATCATTTTGTCCATCTCTACACCAATCCTTTATTTGTTGCAGCTCAGCTTTGTTTTCCATTTACTTCTCACAGCTCCGAAACAGTTGGATTGCTGTGGATTTCATCAATGTGCTCTTTTAAATAGAAAGATGTTAGGCCTCCCCATCCTGCTGCCTTCCATGTCAGGCAGCCCATGAGGCTCCGGTTCCCCGCTGGCACCATATGGCAGCATGGAAAATGGTTCTTCTCCATCTGAGATATACCTGGATACGGCTAGCGGTGATTAACAGAGAGATTCACTGTTGTGCCTAGGGTGCAGAGGTAATTAGAAACACTGATAATCACAGTGCAATGGTAAAGAACGTCTCCCAGATTTATTGCCTCCCTCCCTGTTGATCCTGCAATGAGATTTAATACAAATTTACCCAAGCTAGGGCTATCCTGACTAAGGAACAGTAAGCAAAGCAGATGCAGGGACTTTTCTGGGAATTGAGAAAAGCTCAGCAGGGACATTGGGGTGCTCATTTGGCCGGTCTGCCACATCTTCCCTGGCTTGCAATCCCACCTGCAAGGGGAGGGTGACATGGGGCAGAGCAACCTTCTTCCCAGGGCAGCTGTGATGGAGCTCGGAGAGCATCTCCGGGACTGCCCCACAGCTCTCGCCAGGGAGACGCAGCTATGAACGCTGCTGCGCTTTCTGAGCGTGACCCATGCGAGTCGCCGTGGGTCTGACCCACGCAAATAGAGTTACTGTGATTTGAAGAATGTGAAGTGTTAATGAGCTGGACAACTCAGAGGCACGGTGACAGACCAGCAAAGTGGTACTCAGTGGCACTGTGACAGACTGGCTCTCTTTTTAGCTTTGCCAAGGCCTTAATACTTGGCCTGCAGCGTACAGGAGTGGTGATAATAATTTGACTTCTGAAGTGCTCCCACATCAAAGCAATCAGTGCGCTGTACCAAACACAAAATGCAATTAAACTAATGTATTGCGCTAGGGAGAATAAAGCTGAACTTTAGATTTGAGTTCCAATTTTTAAATGAGTGGGTGTGAAAAAAAATCTAAATTAATCACCTACCGCGTTTTCCATATTGAAGTGATGCCACCAGTACAGTCACAAGAGCTATACTAGCAAGCAATCAGATAAAGAGAGAATTTTCAGGCCCAATTTGTAATGCTGTCAACAATTACAAACACACCTGAGCTGGAGATTCAAACCAGGTGAGCTGAGGGGGGACCAGGCTGTAAAATACAGGACAGAGAAGAAAGGTGGAGTGTGTCTGGAGGGGCCCTGGAAACAGCTGAAGGAGTGATAACTCCTAGTGCTTATGCAGTCTGCAGAGGTCAGTAGTGCCAGCACTGTCTTACAGGTGGGGAAACTGAGGCACAGAGTGGGACAGTGGCTTTCTAGATGTCACCTGCTGACAGAGCTAGGATGAGTGGCTGGACTTTCAGTTCTGCTTTGCTCTATCCCTTTGGCAAGCACAAGGGACTCATGCTGCCCTGGAAATCCGTCCCTATTTCCTTTCTGAGAAGCCTGTGGCTTCATGCTCCTCTTCGGTTTTAGGTTACCAGAAGCAGCAATGGAAACCTGCCAGTGAAAATCCTTATTGCTCCCATTATCTGGACTAATTTGGGCATCTCTTCATGAGGAGATGTTGCAGGGTGTGGACGTCCCCCCATGAGCGCTGACAATGCTGTTTGCACAGTTAGGAGCTCCATTCTTTATTCCGCAGTAAGACGCCTCCTCATGTTACCTGGTTATCTCTATTAATAATACAAAAGGATTATGGATGGATTTCCATGGCAGACTGTGTTCCACACTGTCATGCCCACACGGTCTCTCATAAGCACAAAATTGCATGGACAGTGGGACTTTTCCTGCTGCTGCTCTTCTGGCAGTGGACCCCCAAATTATAAACACAAGGGGTTTTTAAACACAACCAGCTTATCCCGCAGTAGGATTATCCCTGAAACCTGGCACCTTGCCCTCTAGCCATCCCAGGGAGAGGGGTCTCCAATGTAGCACCGGTCTAATATATAAAGTGGAGAGATGAAGGATGCCAGCATAATATCCAGTCGTGCTGGGATTCCCTTCTACTTACAGCTAGAAATATTCCTGTATGCCAGCAATTAAAAATAAAAAAAATCCCCCGTGTAATGAAGAACTCTGCTAGAGAGCTGCGACGTTCAGGCACTGGCTTGGATTTTATTACCGTGATGAAATTACACAAGCTTCGCCTCTCTCCCTCTTCGCCTGCTGTGCAGCTTCTCGCTCTCTCCCCATCCCTTTGGCTGCCCCCGCACGCCCCCTCCCCGCTCGCTCTGCAGCAGGGGGTGGGAGAGGCAGGGATGCAGGTGGGACAGGCAGCCCTGGGCATCCTCCCAGCCCTGGGCTCCCTCGGCTGGGATCCCCTGGGCTGCATCATTGGCATGCGGCGCCCGGCAGGACTGCATCACTGCTAGAGGAGATGCCAGCGCAGAGCCTCCCTGCGCCGCACGCCACGCTGCGCCGCGCCGCCGACAGCACCGCCGACAACTTGGGGTACCCAAGGTAAGAGCGAGTCACTCCATCTGCTTCACTGGAGAGGGGGGAGAGGCAGCTGCCGGGAAGCTGGGAGCCCGTGGGGGTCTCTGGGCAGGCGGCGAGGCAGGACTAGGGGCAGGGAAAAGCTCTCTGCCAAAAAAACTAAACCAAAAGATGCCACTGAAAAAACGAGGATGCTCAGGGGCGAGGAGTCGGTGTGTGAGTTGGGATGAGTCGGTGGGAACCGTCAGGGGCTCCGTCAGCTTAATGAGGCTGGAGGAGTCGGAGCAGTGGGGAGCGAAGCAGCGATTGGAACCAGCCCGGTTCCGCTGCCGAGCTGCCCTTGCTCTCTGCGGGAGCCGAGGAGCTGCCGCGCGTTGGAGTTTTAACTCGGCTGAAGCAGTTTTTAAAGGGATGCTCCTGGCGTGCGTCCAGGTCGCGATGGGCTCGGGGGGTGAGAAGCAGAAGGTGTTTGCATGGGGGAAGGCGCTGTCGTGTCCCCATGTGTGGCTGCGTGGGTGGTGGCACCCCCAGGGCTGGGGGGGGGGCGCGTGCCGGGACCCGCACACACACCGGCCCTGGTTACCCCGCTGGTTACCGCACTGCCAGCACCCGTTTTAATTGTCCTGCCCTCATTATCCTCCCCAGTCTCTGGGGGAGCTTAAACGCAGCTAAAGCTACAAACTGCAGTTAGTCACCCCTGTTAGGAAGGACTAAATGAAGCCACAGAGAGAAAAGCGATGATGCTGGGAGCTGGCGGGGCTGGCTCTCTGGACCGTGGCTGTGGTGGGATGCAAGTTGTGCTTCTGGCGAGAAGTTCCCATGCATGTGTGCATGCCTATAGCACATCCTATAGCACGCCCAGACCTACATCTCTGCAGGGACTATTTTTCTTTTAGAGGACAAGTGTTATTCAAGGGAGATTTTCACTACATGCGTCAAACTGCAGTGATACGATCCATAACACCAAGAGCCCATTAAAAATAATGAGTAGGAACTGGGTCCACAAGGACCTTACTCGTCAGGGATGACCTCGTCTCAGGAAAAAAAAAGAAAACCAGTAACAACCTGATGATTATAATGTGTAGGTGAGGGGCAATGCGGTGCTCCGTGTGCGCTGAGGGGAACCCTCACTGTGTTTAGGTTGGGCACTTGTAAGCACATTCTAGAGCTTAAAGGGGTCTCCTGCCATGGGGGGTCATGGCAGAAACTTCAGGTAGGATGAGAGTAAGTCATGTGTCTGACGTGGAATGAAAATTGCTGTTTCATGACTCCTCTGGATCCCTGGCGTTATCGTTTGGGGGAAGAGAGAGGAAAAGGGTTAATTCTCTGGCTTACTTGGCCAGGTATTGAACGTACAGTAGTGCTGCGCTGATCATCCCAGGGTGAAAGCACTGAGCCAGATGTCTGCTGCTCATTTGGAAATGCACCTTAGTGCCCCTGCCCTAAATAACACTTCATGCAGTGGGATGCCCATGGTCAGACTGCTCTGTCCTGCAGGACAACCTGGAGGAAGGAGTGTGTGCAGAGGCAGCATCCAGGGCTTCCTCCGATTCTTCTTCCTGATGGAGAAGCCCTTTTCCAACCTCCATCAGAAAGAGGAGGGGAACATTTCCCTCCCTGCAGGAGATCTGCCACGGGCAGCAGCCACCTACATGGGGGCCCTAGGTCTCAGGAGCTCCATGAGGTCCTAGTTAGCTCCTGATCTCTCCCCTCTTCGGGGCCCTGCAGGGAGAGGCATGTCCATTGGTATTAGATGAGCTCAGCTGGAGATCAGATCTGCAATGACGCCTTTGGGTTTCCTGACACGATTTCGCAAATGCGTAAGACGAGTGCTGGGGAACCCTCCCGGAGCGTCAAAGCCAGACGCAGAAAGCAGCCGACAGGAGACAGCCTCCCTGTTCAGCTGGCCCAGTTAGGAGAGGTCTATCCCATGAAGTAACAAGGCTATTTGCACCCATTTATGTTCTGGAACATCCCGAATGACAACTATTGATTGAGGCAGCTGAGCTGGCGGTGGAAGCCCAGCTTTCGTGCCTCCTTGTGCCAGGCTGGGATGCAGCCCCTCAACCTGCGGGTGCTGGAGCAGGGTGCTCCCCAAAAGGTGGCCTTCCACATGCAGATGATCTCTGCAAATGCGGCTGCTTGTCTGCAGGTAGGGTGTGGGCACCAACTTCTGAAAGTGTGGTCAAAATGAATGTGAAAAATCCCATGATAAAAGTAAGAGCACATGGCCTGGTATTTGCTACAGGGGGTGCGTGAGTTTAGGTTCAAAGCAGGAGCTGGTCCAGCCTGTGTCTGCAGGGAAAAGGCAGGATGCTGAAGACGCATCCCATTCTTGCTCGTAATAACCTCTGGGCTGGGAGCATTGCTTTTGGTGAAATGAAGTAGGAGAGAGGAAGAAAGCAGAAAAATCCCCCATGATCAGTGGTGATGCTGTGCCACCCGTACAGCACAGTGCTGGACAAAGCTTGGTGAGGCAGGGCTGGGTTTTGAGGCACAGCCTGCTCTTCATACAGCACGATCCCAGCTCCCATCCTCTCCTCTGCTGAGTGCCAGCCTCTGGGTCCTCCCTCCTCTGCTCAGAGCTGTTGTGGGTGGCCTTTCCCTGGGCTGGCCGTGAAGTCCTGGGATTGCTAACAGTCCTGCTGGGGAAGCCAAAGCTGGCCTCGAAAATCCTCTTGCTGCTCTGTCAGGTTGGCAAATTGATTTTCCAGCTCATGAGCTGAACCTCCGAAATTGTTCGCTTCTGAAAAGATTATGGAATTACTCCCGTGCTAATGAAAGCTTTAATGTTACGGTGGCTAAAAGTCCCATAAGGACTTTAACAGCCAAAAAAAAGACGCTGTAGGAAAGGGCGGCTGTGTCAGACCTTACTTCACCATCTGGCGCAGAGGAGGAGGAAGGTGACTGGAGCTGGAAAACGAGAGAAGGGCGAGGGGAAACGTGTGGTCTGCTGGGAAGCTGCCGAATCCATCAGGGATACCTTCCGCAGCTCCCAGCTTTATCACTCTTTCTGCAAGGGCAAGAAGGGAAGGTAACACGTTACCTACTGCTTTTCCTGTTCAGCAGTTCCCTGGCAAACACCCGTCCCCGCCGGCAGTGGGGGCAGCTCAGCGCCCGGTGACCTGCCGGGGGAGCCCTGAGGGTGGACGGCAGAGCCAGGTCTCCATCCCCAGCTCCCCAGGGAGTCAGGTCTCCATCTCCTGCTCCAACCTGTCACGGGATTATCCCAGTTCAGCACTTAACCCTTCTACCCTCCCGGCACGCTGCTGTCAGGCTCTGTCTGTCGTTCAGGACCGTGACCCTGGTTTCCAAATTAAGAGTAGGACAGTGTATTCCCTGACCCCACCAAAGGAGTCTGGAGTTTATTGGGGAGAAAATGTGCTTCTGGGGATGAGCCTGCCATGATCCTCTTGGCTTTCACAGAGCTACAGTCTCATCTCTGCTTTACTAACTTCGGTTTTATTACACCATAACTCCACGGTTACAACCGGATTGTCCCAGATTTGAGCAAGAGCAGAGTCACCCCCCGAGGACGGGGTGGGGAAGCAGCGCAGGGACAACGTCTCCGTGCCACACGGGCTGCAGTGCAAGGGGAAGGCTGGTCTATATTTAAGGAAGGGCTCTGCATAGAATGGGTAATCCGCTTTCCGTGAATTATCCAACCTGGGGATTAGACTGCTTTAAACTCCATGCCCCGCCCCCTGGCCTCCCCTGCTGCAGCCGGGCTCAGTGGGGGCCAGGGGGGCAGTGGCTGGAGGGGGGGGGGCGAGGGGGGAGCAGGCGGGTTGCTGATGACTCATTTGGCTGCTGCCAGCCTCGCCAAGCCCTCCAAGGGGTCACTGCGGGCCCAGATGCAGAGTGACACACGAGTGACGTGCAAGGCGAAAGGGAACATTATGGCATCCTGATTAGGAAAGAACACGGAGCTTTATAAATAATTGCGGAGACGAGGGAGTGCGGCAGCAGGTAGGAGGAGGGACAAGAGACCCAAAGCCACAGTTTTCCAAAGTGTAATATCCTCGCCAGACTTCTTCAAGCTGTTTCTCTAAGCAGAAAAAGGGATGCTTTTTGAACTGCAGCCGATACATCTGAGAAGATGCTCCAAACCCACCGGCTTGGACTAGCTCTGCAAGTGCGATTCTGGGGATGCAAGTCAGGTTCATCTATTTGGAGTGCGAATGGATCACTGTCAATACTCCATTAAAATGTTGAAGGGAGGCCAATAACACCGCTCAGGAACAGTGAGGGTGCGGGGGAAACGGGATGTGAGGAGGGAGGGAGGCTGGCTGGCACCAAAACCTGAGTATTCCACTCACAGTCATGGGGCAAGTGCCCTGTGCGTAAAGAAGGCAGATTTCTGTCCTTTATCTAGTGGGCAGCTGCTAGAAAAAAAGGAGTCATGTCACTAATCTCATGGTGGGGACTTGTACATGCCATAGAGGAGACATTCTTGTCACCCTGCATGTGGGTCTTGGGACAAAGCTGTGGTGGGGAGAAGAATGAGGAAGGCTGAGCTGCGCCATGCCGGGCTACGGCTGACCCCCAGCTCTGCAGGGATGCCATGGGAGCTCTTCCCCCTGGTGCCAAAGGCAGTAGGAAAAGGGAGGCATCTGCTTGTAAAGTAGGAGCAAAGTCCTTGTTCGGGAGACCAAGACAGCTGGCACCGCTGATTTTCTGTATCTGGGTTTGTGGTGGGGCCACTCTTTTTCCTCCCCTTATCTCTAGAAGCTGGGATCTATCTCAGAACTGGTGTGGTTTGTCTTCCTTCACTCTGCTTTCCAGGCTTTAACTAAGAGATCAGTGCAGGGTTTTGATTTCCCCAGTTCCCATTGCATTTTGCTGCTGTCTGGAGGTCTTGTCACTTTGTCCTGGAGTTATATCCCCCTGGATGCCAACCCTGTGGACCCTCACAGTACAGCTGCCATCCCCAGACCCAACCTTGTCACCCTTGTCTGAACTGCTGAAAAGCCAGGTTTATTCATGGGGAAGCCAAGTGCACCAAGGCACTTTGTTTTCCCTGCATTTAAATCAATTTATTCTACTCTCTGCTGCTTACCCTACATAAACTAAATCAGGACTTCGACCCTATTGTATTTTCCCCTGCCCAGAACTGGGACGAATTGAAAGCCTCGTCCTGCTGTTCAGCATTCCCACTTTTACTCACATCATCTACAGGATGCTATTTCAATAACTTCAAGGGAATTTGAGTTGAAGCGGGAATAAACTCACTGCTAGGAAGGGAAAGAGCTTGGCTGGCCCTGCAGCTCCTGCCTTGCCCAGACAACGCAGGCAGAGCTTGTTTCTGTGTGAGCTTAGGGCTAGAAATCACCGGAGAAACCCTGGATAGAAGAGGGAAAGCAAAGAAGGGAAAGACCGGGGAAAGTCTTTGCCGTTAACGTGAGCTAGTGTGTCTTTTCCTCCCTGCGTCGAACATCCTCAATTTCCTGTTTAACTTAAAGTCAACACATCTGTCACGTTAGCATCTCCCGCTGCCTGGTTCCCCCGAGCCACCCCCCTCCCATCTGCTCTCCCTCCTGCCTCCAGCCTCCCTCCGCTCCTATCGCTCTGTGGCTGGGGGTGGGGGGGGGGGGCAGGGGTGTGGATGTGTGTGCATGCGCCTGTGTTTTCCGCCGGCTGATGGACTTTTCCATTGCTTGTTCTTCAGTACCTGGATGCGGTCGCAGCGGGATGATCGGCTTGGCTTGCAGAGCATTTACTTCTAATCTCCGGCTTGTGACATCCTAGTGGAAAGCGGGGACCCTTTCAGGAGCAGCTCCACGGGCTAGAAAGAGGGGAAATGGCTGGTGAACGGCTGGGATGAAATATTTCCTAGTTCTGGTAAGCGATGCTTTTCTCTTTGGTCCCTTTCTGGACAATCAGTCCCGACGCAAAAGTAATAAAGCTTAACGGGGTAAAAAGCAAAGGGAAGGGAGCTGAAAAAGAGACAGAAACAAAACCAATCGAGCCCGATCGGTTTGTACTGAAGCTTTTCCAGGGGTCAGTGCTCATCAAAGCAATTTAATTACTATTAGCAAGGGGCTGGGAGCTGAGCAGGTCAGACAATGTGTGTGCCTAGGCAGTCGGAGCGGCTTTCACTCGCGTGCGGTTTCACCGCCCGCTCTGTATCTCTTTTCCTACGTGATTTCCAGCTTGGTCTGGGGCACGTTCGGAGCTCACGGCCAAGCACCACCGGTGCTCTCCATGGGTCCTAGGCTGCCTGAATGCTGCCTTTCCTGCCTTGTGCTCTTCACTGCAGGAGTTTTGGAAGGTCATTCGTGAATTCTTGCCCCTAGGTTGATGCATGAAGCCCCTCAACTTTTCTACCTGATCAACTATCTCCATCATGAAGTCTAACTGCATTTTTCCCTGAAACCGGTCCCCTAGGTGCTGCGAATAGCTGATACATAGAGTTGCAGATAAAGATGTTTGGAGGGAAGAGGGTCCGGCTGGACTACACACTGCTGGACAGTGAGCTTTCTGATGTTCTGGACATCAGCTTACTCTAAATGAGAGGTTTGCAAGTCGGTTTATCCCACAGGACTCTCAAAATGGGCGTCCTGCTTCTAAGTCGAGTGACAGCAGAGCTCTTACACTAGGGGTGAATATGGGGCCCTTGTTTAAAGAGGATCAGGGAATAATAACCCTGAGAGCAGCCTTTGCAATCTGGCTGTATTGAGTCTGCAAGGCTCTGTACAAAACATACCTCTGTTGACTAAAAACAAAGGAAAAATACAGTGGTGAAGCTTTGGCAATTTTGCTGGCAGGTACAAAGCTGTGACCTTCTTGACAGACTTCATGTTCCACCCAAAAACTGGTGCAAAATTTGGTTTGGGGATACCAAAACAAGTTCTTTCTGGATTTATTTATGGCAGGCAGAGTTAAAAACTACTCCTGGAGAGGACTGCAGAGATGATTTGTTTATGAAAATATTCCTCTCATGATGTATTCATACGGAAACCTCCACTTGCTAAAAACTCGCGCATTTCCTGCTCTTTGATGTTAGATACCGTGACACTTAGAGTGGGGCACTGTGGTTATTGTGCTAATTCTAGAGCAACCTTGAAGCTTCAAGCACCAGTTACATTCAATCTAAAGAAAAAGATCCTCCTTTCCTAAGCAGCAAGTTTTGGCTGGGATTCTCGTTTCGCTTGTGTTTCAGGGTGACAATCTTTTGTACGAAATCTGTGTCTGGCGAACAGCGGGTAAAATGAACACAGGGAAGTGCACTGTGCAAGGAGGAGAGAGGGCAGGAATTGCCTAATTTGTTGGCTTTGGGGGGATTGATGGTTGTATATGTGGGGAAGTCTTCTTGGAGAGGAGAGCTTTTGCTTCCTCTCACTGAAACACCACGGTTTGTTTCAAAAGGTTGAAAATCCTTCATTCCCTGTTTCCTGGAGCACCAGAAATTTATATAAATTGCTTTTCTTGTTGAAATGTCTTCTAAAACCTGCAGGAAAGTTGATGTCAGAGTATCTTTGCTGTCGGTTTTGTGTTCGTGTGCACATGACTTTCCTCCCACGTTCAGTCTGAGACGTTGCCCGGCGGTGGCTGTGCTTTCCTGCTGCGGTGCTGCCTGGAAGGGTTAATTTCCCCTGCTTAATTAATGGCTCTGTAATATTTATAAAGAGAAAATTCTCATACCCATCTGTGGCAATTTTGGTACATCTGCCAAGATGAAATTCTAGGGCCAAATGAATATTACAATAAGCTGGATGTACAGATTTTTATAGCATCCCAAAGATACTTCCTGAGAGTTGCTGATTTGGTGTCGGGGAAGTAAAGGACAGATCCTAAAGCCTTTGTCTCTTGGACAAAGATGGAAACAGAATTGAATGTGCTATGGAATTAATGAGTGTTATGACTTCTAATTGAATTTTAGTCTTTTCTCACAGACATTTGGGCTAAAAAGGATGGATTTACCTTGTGAAAAAAAACAAAAAGTTTGGTAAGGGCAGGGAGTCATATGAGATCCTAAATGAAGAATACTCCAGATCATTCCTGTGAAGGCACTTGGCATCAGTGTCATTATTTCTTCAGAGCAAGGTAATCAAGGAGATGGAAGATGAAACCTTTCCTTGCCAGGGAAACTTCCACATTATTTGATTGAAATTGGAATCCAGTCACCTGATGCTTGTCTCTCCAGATTTTTCTTACCACATCTGCTAAATTACCACCAGCTATTTGCGTTTTAAATGAGGGCTTCCTCCCGCACAACCCATCTGCTCAGCCTGTTTGTTCTTCCCGTGCAGTCACGACTTTGTGATCACGTTTATGTCAGTAGAAACCCACTGGTGTTGTGGGGAGAAGGAAGAGGGAAACAAGGTGGCCTTGCAGGTTCCCTTGGCTGTGTTGAATGTGAAAGAGGAGTTGGGTTAAAAGAGGGGGAAGAACCTCTTATGAAAGAGAATTAAGCCAGGGCGAGGGAGCCAGGAAGTTCAGGTCACTTTGAGGACAAATCTTCTCTTTTTCTAGTACTATCCTAGAGGACCTTTATGATTAGACACCATAGACTCACCCACGTCTAAGGTGACATAGCTCACCTGGGCGTGTTCTTGACTGCCTTAAAGCAGGCAGCCTTAAAGAAGAAATTAAGGCTTTTCTTGCTTGGAGGTGGATGAAATGTGGGAGTACTTTATGGTATTCTAATCTGCCTCATTGAAGTGGAGGGGCTACAGGATTTCAGAGATGTTTTCTGCTCACCTTGGTGTGACAAACCTGAGGATATGATTATAGATATAGAGGGATGTGATAGAGATCTACAAAGTTGTGAGTGACACGGAGACAGTGAGTAGGGCCGTTGACTATCTCTTCAAGTCCAAGATCCAGTCAACATCAGAACTAGCTAATAGAAGCCAGGTGCAGATCCAAGATGCCTGTACCTGACCGTTCAAACGTAAGGCAGTCCTGGTCCATAATCTAAATTACCAAATAATAAGCGCTGCTATGGCCAAGGTGGCTTCCAGACCAGAACTGCCCTATGTCCAACCAGCTTGAAGCTATGTGTTCCCTTATGTAGATAAGATATAGATACTGACAGTGCTTTGTAAGATGCCCCAGAAAAAAAGAAAAGATGGATGTGCTGAGATGTGCTCAGCTGTGTTTTCTTCTCCCAACTCTTAAGGGAGGGCATGAGCAGGATAGCTCCCACACCCCACAACCCTGAGGGTCCTGGAGACTATGTGCCAGAGATTTGGGGTGTCATGACCTGGCTTAGCTCAGCTTATACGGCAGTCATTCATGCCTGGAGTTCATTTTGTATAATGAGAAGGATCATTATAATGAGTGGGATCACCCACTCATAGCTGAAAGCAGCCGTCTGTCTCTTAGGTGGAACAGAGCAGCCAGGAGAGCAGAATATGTTATGTTCACGGTGGAGATGCTGGGAAAGAATGGAAAGCAGTATTTTAGCAGCACTTTTGACTGAAGAAATTGCTTATGATGGCCCATACATAGACACAGCCATCTGAGAGATGCCTTCACCCTTCTCCTGCTTCGTGGTCGCTGTTGTCCTGCCTAGGAGAGAGACTTTGCATGAGGACTGCATCAGGCCTGATGCTGGGCAGGCTTCTACTGGAGATGCTGCAGGACTGCGTGGCAGCTGGTTCTGGATGATTCAGTGTTTCCAGTTAAACTCGGTGTTTTGCTGTGATTCATGGCAGCTCTTGTGGGAGGTGGGTTTGGCGGAAGCTGGAATTCATCCGCTCCCGACTGGGTGATGGATGGATTTGTTCAAGCTCTGGTTCCCACCATGCTGCCAGCACAGCAGCTGCCTCCCTGGCATCCTGTCCTCCCAGGCCAACAGCAAGGGAGAAGAATGGTGTCTTCAGGACAAGGCAGCCCTGGCATTTCCACCCAGCAGAGCCCTGGGTACCATTTCAACACAGAGTTTCCCAGTCCTGTCCTGAAGATGATCCCTGTGGGGTGTTTTGTAAAAATGTGAGAATGAGTAAAATCCCTGCGGATTTTTTGACGGTGGGGAAAGTGCTCTGGGAGCCAGCCTGCTCCTGCACATGATATGTGTGGTTTACACCCCTCCTACTCCGAGGACTGGGCGCCAGTACTGCAGTGGTGACTGAAGGCAGGTCCTCTGACACGACCCAAGTGGTCACAGCCAGGTCTCCGGGACTGCACCCACCACATCCCGTCAGGCGGCAGGGAAAAACCTGCCTCATGCGTGGGACATTTCTCTTGCCCTTTATGGCAGGTGGTCAGATTGCTGCAGATTTGCCAGCTTTAACTGCTCTAATTATTGCAGCTTACAGGTTCCTGACCTCCTGAGCTCATACCCATGCCCTTCTTGGGCATGTGCGATGCTCCCGATGTCTCCCCTCTGCCTTGGCACTCAGAAGAACACCCTGTAGACGTGGTGGTGGTTTCTTTGAAGAACCTCATTTATGTAGCAGTCCTACAAGTAGTGATGGCCCTCAAACAAGCCCGGTGACATCTGGTTTTGCAGCTACCGTCCTCCTCTAAGGCACGTTCCCAGAGGATTAGCACAGCCAGAATATGAGGTTAGAGACCGATTGAATTGGATCCCTCCATGATGATGACTAAAGGAATTGGTGAGGTTTGCGGGACAGGGATGGGAGTACACAAAAATATTTTTCTGGCTGTACTTGTCACAGAGAATCTATTGCATCGGACACTTATAATGATGGATAAAAGCTCTTATAAATTTACAATATGTCCTGGATGGGTGGATCCTGATTGTAGCCTCAGGGCAGTAAATCTAGTAAAATATGCAAAATTCCTCTGGACTTACACCAGAATAAGAGATACACGGGCTATTATGAGGTATGTGTCACCTCATAATGTAATAAACACAAAAAGTGATCATTCTGCTCCCTGTACATGGGGCCCAGGCCTCTCTCTGCCCTAACAGATGGGAGGGAGGAGAAGAGGGGGTGATTTGGGTTCACGGCTGCTTGGAGGCCACAAGAGGTGTGGGCTTTTTCCAAAGCCCCGCAACAACTGTGTCCGGTTCTCAAATGCTTTCAGCCCACTGCAAGGGAGGAAATCTGACCCAAATTCCTCTCACCTACTTCCACTGAAGCTCAGAGTGGGCACCAGCGAGATCAGCCACTTCTTGGGGAGCTACATTTGTCCTCCTCCGCCCTCACACCGCGAGCACTTGGAGCCCAAATTCATGGATGTTTTAGCAGGGCTGTCTCCTTGCAGGGATCTAGTGTGCATTAATTATGAGCATGTGTAGATGAGGTGTTAAATGATTTATACGCAGACCCAGATTGAGAAATCCCAGTGGTTTCTTCTCCTGATGTGTAGCCGCTGTTGGCAATTAGTCAAGCTTTCCTGACATTTAGGAGGACCTGAAGAACCTTTTCGCCTGCGATGCAGACCCAAAGTTGCTGGGCTTGGTGGAAGCTGAACCTCCCTGGTGAGTCAAGGCTGGTTGTGACCAGCATGGAAGGAGCGTGGAGCCCATTTCCAGTGGGACGGGTGCTTCCACGGTGAATCCTGCCATCATTGCTGCCGTTCATTAGCCCTCTGGGGACTGCGGTGATGTTCTGACGTCGGGCCACCCTTGGGAACGTGGGGAATGCCTTTTGCATTCTCAGAGCCAGAGGATGAGAATTCAGAGCAGAGTTATTTTAATTAATCTTGTATCTATTATTTATCACTAATTGAATATGCTTTTGGTGCTTTTTTTTTTCTCTTCCTTTAGATAAGGGTGTTTAGGGTTGGTTATTAGTGTCTATTTTATAATGCTAGCAGGATAGGATCCTTTGTTCTTAGGAGCTCAGACACTGCAAATCATCGGAGATGCTGCCTCTGCTGCGGCCGTGCCTGGCATGGTGCCCACGGGTGCCGGGAATCACGGGCATCTGCATCCCAGGGTGTCCAGCAGCAGGGAAAGGAGAAGCCAGAGCCTTGCTGGGATTTGGGGGCTGCAAAGGGCTGGGGAGGGTGAAGGAGTCAGGGGCTCTGGTAGGAAACACTCATGGACCATTTCTGACCAGAAGGCATTCGGTATTTCGACACTTTCGATTTTGAAATGCCAGCCATGGACACTGACTAAAGCAGGAGACTTCAGGGGCTCCTTCTTATGGCTTTATTTTAACGCAACACTTTAGCACGGGGGCTAAAAGCAGAGTCTGCGTTGAACGCTGCAGAGCCAACCCACTGAAAGATGGTGTCCTTTCAACCCCTCTAATCCCCCTAACGCACACAGGATGGGCACTAAGGGAATGGGGAAAGATTAGGAAAAGCCTAAATTTGCCCCCCCGCACTGGAAGTTCTGCAAAGCCTTGTCTGTAGCTGAGATTTACACCCTGCCTGCTTTAAAACGGGACAGAAGTGGGAGAGACCTCAAGTCCTGCTGACTTACAATCACAGGGCGCTGAGCACAGCAATTTCCCAGCCGCCAGCAGGAAGGAAAGTAGGATTTACACCTGGGAGGCAGCTGAGAAGTTGGAAGAGAGGAGTGAAAAACCAGGCGCTTCAAAGCCCTGCTATTTGAAAGGGACTACAGCGGCAGGCTGAAACGGGGCTCCCGGCCGGCTTCCTACCGCAGCGAGCGTGCGAAGGGGGCTCAGGGTGGAGAGGGGCTCGGCGAGGACAGGAGCATTCCCCCCCCTCACCCGCTCTGCGCCAGGCAGCTGCTGCCTGTCCCCGCTGTTTCAGGCCACGCAGCTGATTAAATATTGAAAGGGTTTGGTTGCTGTTGCTTGAGAGCTTCTGTCTGGATGAAAACGAAGTTATGTGAGGACAAGCTTGTGCTGGTGCAGTTAGTCTCTGTTTCAATATGGCTGTCCATAAACAGACCCAAAATAGCTTTGTGGGTTGTAACGTAAAGGGCAGTGTTAGGACGTGGGTTTGGGTTGCTCCTTTTTGGAGGCAAGGTGTGGGGGAGCGCCGGGATGGGGGGTATTGCACATGGGGGTCAGGCTGAGCTGTCAGAGAGACCCTGTGGCTTTCGGAGGCTGTTGCGGGTCCTCAAAGGCTGGTTCTGGTGGGAGCTAACACCTGAGGTTCGCGTGTTCACGCGGCAGCCTTGCTCCAGGCTCACCTCCCACACACCCCTGGCGCCCTGGGGGAGACAGTGATGGATGGAGATGCCGGCAGAGAGCGGGGAGAGAGAAGGGATTTGTGGTGGGTTATAGGATTAGGCAGAGGTGGGAGGAGAGCTGGGATTATGGGTAGGGGCCAAAAGTGGATGGAGGGAGAAACGGAAAGGGTTGACCTTTTTGGGAGGCTGCTTGTAAACAACGGGAGAGTTCTATGGAGAATCAAGCTCTATGGAGAATCAAGCTCTATGGAGCATACAAGTATCTAAAGGGTGGGTTGAAGGAGGATGGAGCCAGACTCTTTTCAATGGTTCCCAATGACAGGACGAGGGGCAATGGGCACAAGTTGGAACATAGGAAGTTCCATTCAAATACACGGAAAAACTTCTTTACGGTGAGGGTGCCAGAGCACTGGAACAGGCTGCCCAGGGAGGTTGTGGAGTCCCCTTCTCTGGAGATTTTCAAGACCCACCTGGATGCGGTCCTGAGTAACGTGCTCTACGCAATCCTGCTTTAGCAGGGGAGTTGCACTAGATGATCTCTAGAGGTCCCTTCCAACTCTGAAGATTCTGTGTGATGCTGTGTGAATCAGGCACCTGAGACCTCAGGGTAACTAAGCAGCGGGAAGAGGAGGCTGAGTGTGGAGGAAGAAGGTCCTTTACTGACTAGTGGCACAGTCAAATCTCAAATATAGACAACCTGAGCTGCTTTCAGGTGGAAGGAGAAAAACTGACCATTTTTCTGCTCCCCAGCCAGGCCCACTGTTGTGCTCTCATCTTCTGGGAGGACGTAGAGGGCATTTTCCAGCTTGTCAGCTGTGCACAGTTGGAAGCCTCCTAAACTTTATGGCTTGGTGCCTTCCTGACAGAGCACCGATGGGGCAAGCCTTCATGGTCCCCATCAGCACCCTGAGCTTTCGGATAACCTAGGTACTGGATTCACCCATGGAGGTCCCAAAATCACCGGTAACACCCATTTGTGCTTTCATGTGTTTGTATAAAAGTGCTTCTTTCCTGCATCCCCGTGGGGATGCAGGGATTTCGGTCTCTGCGTGGGCTGTGTCCTGCAGGGAATGTCACAGCAGGCAGAGCAGCTCAAGACGTTCAGTTACTCTGAGCAGTCAGAGAAGACGTGTTTGAGCTGGAAAAGAAGGTTCCCTTCTTGAGCTGGAAAAGAGTGTCCCAAACAGATGTCAAAATCTTCTGTCCTGTGACCAAGGGAAAACTTTGGAAAAATCTCTCTGATCTGGTTAAATATGAATATACCCAGATAATAGTTATCCACTTGATTTTGGTGTTTCTGTAATCTGCAGAGATGCTGGATAGGCTGCCATCAAAGTCCAAGGCCACCCAGCAGGCAGGCAGGTCTCCAGCCCGGGGGAAAAGGACAAGCTGGGTCAATGCCGGTCCCACTGGGTCACGCAGAGGTTTGGGCAGAGAAAGGAAAGGCAGCATTTCCATCCTTCCTGCAAGGGGAATTTAGTCCTTGCATTGGACTGCATTTGTTTTAATATATAATCACCACTGAAAATTGGTTTCTGGTTGTTTTCATCTATAAATTTGGTCAAATCTGCCATAATTTTACTTAATATTTCCAGATGGTAACATCCTATGGTAGAGGAGTCCTGTAGAAACACCTGCGAGCAAACGTTCAAGCAAAGCTGCTTACTTGCAGCCTAAGTGGACTGCACAGTATTTCCTAAATCCAACATGGAATTTAGCAGTTAATTTTTTCAATGGTTGGGAAAAAGGGATCATATTTATCTTTCGTGTTCAGTCTACGGTGGTACGTCTGCAGCAGAATTTGCTGTTCACATATTCATTATTCTTTAGAGCTAATTGAGACTTGATTTCAAAAATTACATTAATCAGTTCATCTTATAGTAGCCATTGATCAGTTCCTAAGTGTTTTTTAATGGTGTTACGTGACAATTGTTAATTGTACTTGATTAGAAGAACATAATCACAAGAGGGCTGATGGATGGATTCTCAGCTGAGCAAATCTGGATTAATCTGCAGCCCTGAGGTTCTGATCCATAACGTATTTGAAATCAAATTAAAACTCCAAACTGGTGTTATTGGAATGGGATGTGTGTTCATGGTGAAAGTAATTTCATATAATTTTGGCATCGTTTTTGTTCTTTCAGAGCATCTACTCTAGCTGTTTAGTTTCAATTATTTTTTCCTAATTGTTATAAAAAAGTTGTCTTTGCACTGGGAAGTATTCCATCTGGAAGACTTCCAAAACAAAATATTTCCTTTGACATTTAAAAACCAAATTCTGAAAGAGATTTTTATTCCTACTGGATTTAGATAAGATAGCTATCTGATTAAAAATCATCCGGGATTTCCATCTCCAAACAGTGTACTGTAAAATGCAGGTCCTGATTGTAATTATTTAAATAACCATTGTTGTGGGGTTTTTTCCCCTCATACCTGCTATGAACGAATACTATGATTTTGGCAGGCTTACAACGTCTGAGACCATGTGGCTCAGCAGGAGCGTGTGACATGTAAGGAAGAAAAAGCAGCCTATTACATCGGTGCTGTACGGCTTTTCCCTCAAGTGGGGAATGACGCAGGGTCTGCCAACCCCCAAAAGTTGCAATAAGGCTCCCCAGGTAAAGAGTTCAGCTCAGAACAGATGTTTCCCAGGGGTCTTGTTCTCCCGTACATCTTCCTTGCCCAAGACTAGCTGAATGGGAGGATTTTTTCCCTTTTGATGCTGTGTGGAGGCCAGAACCCTGAGGGCTGTGAGGTGGGGGCTCAGAGCAAAATCTGAGCCCTGCTGTGCACAACCTGCTGCTCTCACCAAAAGGAGCTCTTGAACTCCCATGGAAGAGGCTGTGGTACCTGAATTATGAGACAACCTTTGACTTCTTCCAATTAGTAAGTCTAGCTGTCATTCAGCTTCTTCCTTGCTTTCGTTCCTCCTTTCTTTCAGTTTCCAGCGGGTGGAGGGATCTCTCCTGGGTGGGAAAGGCTATTGCAGAGGGATGGCTGCAGGAGTGACGGTACAGGGCTCAGGGCCACCCACCCACACACATCCCCCTCCCCATCAGGGAGCCGGCAGGTACTTCAGTGGCATTTCCATGCAGCAAAACGAGCAGCTCCTCGCCTTGCCTTTACAGCAGGCTGGGTGGTGGCAGCTGGTGGATCCCTGCCCCGTGGGGGTGCAGGGGATAATGGAGCTGCTTCCCTGATTAACTCTGGCAGCGGCTGCTGAGTTAATTAGTGGTCGAGTCTAAGACGCTGGCAAAACAGTGTTGCTAATTTGTCTGCAAATGCAGCTCAGAGCTGGGAGGGTTTAGGGTGAATTTCATCCCCACCATTAGCAAAAATATTTTTCAAAATCTGCTTCAAAAGGAATGCTTAAGGAGGAGATGCCATGACTGTTTCCACTGTGAGATTCCATCATGAGATTCAGTCTGTCTGAGATTTCGGTGCAGTGTCTTCTTACATGGCTTTATTTTGCATCCATCTGTCCCGGTTTGCTCATGTTTGGACGGCCTTGCCCTTGCCAGGGTGCTCATCCAGGTTTCATCTTCCCACGGACGGGGAATCTTGCTTTCTCCAAAGCAAAGGAGATCAGGCTAAGCATGAGAGGCTCCTGAGAGGTGTTGAGAAATAATTCATTTAATGTGGCTGCAGAAGCAGAGGCTTTCTCTGCCCAGCCATGCATGGTTAAAGCGCATAAAGGGATCTCGCAGGATCTAGCTCACATGCAACGGACAGACAGGATCCACAAAGCCTGATCTAGAGAAAGATGTCCCTGCCATGGCATAGGCATTGGACTAGATGACCTTCGAAGGCTCCTTCTGACTCCAAACATTCTATGATTTAGTAATTTCACATGGAGCAATGATACTCGGAGCACTCGGAGCATCCCAGTGAGCATGCCTACCCTTGCAGCTAGAAAAACACCATGAACAAATGCTCATTACAATAGTAACCATTTAGCCATTGGCTTGTCTCCATGCTAAGATCTGTGCGTCTGCAGCCCTTTTTTTCCTGCCAGTTCCAGGTAGACAGATGTTTTCTTTGGGGGTGTTGTGGAGACGGTAAACGGCTCAGATCAGGATGTTGCGCCTGCGCTGTGTCTGCTTTCATCAGCTCCTCTTTCTACAGGGCATTGGACGTAAGAGTCTTTTGAGTGGGTGATGGAAAAAAAGTGGAGTGAAAAGGGAGAAAGGGTGTAAAATGGAGTTTCTTGTTCAGTTACTGCTCGGTTATTGAGCACAGAGAAGGGTTTTTATTTTTTTCCAGCAATTGTCAAGTCAAGTGCGCATATCAAAGTTTACTGAACAAGCCCTTTCTGCATCCTTATGCAAAACATTTCTTGCTTGAAGAGGGAGCCAATTACCGTGCATGTATTTACGCGGTTCGTGGAGCCTGCCTGGCTCCTATCTATATTTCATGAGTCTCGACACTCCCCGAGGCTTGCCGCACTCTGCTCTGCCTGCAGTGACGGGCTCCTCAACTGCAAAAGCAACAATGACTCAAGAAAAACGCACAAACAGGTGAAGCTCCCTGGATTTTCCTCCCCTGGCAGACTTGGCCTTATCCCCTGAACGCTGAGTGGCATTTGGATGCTCTTTCAGAGCCCGTGCAATAGCCACCGGCTGGTGCTCGATCTATCTGCCTTTGGGCTGACGTAGAAAACCAGCTGCTCCTCACACCCTGTGCACGTTGGTAGCCAGTAACAGTACCATCCCCCTCCTGCCGTGCTTAGGTGTCTTTTCCAGGTTTAATTCACAGAAGGGTTAAAGCAAGGTCTCCTACATCTCCTGGCTCGGCTGTACAGCCAGCGCAGGGCTCACTCTTACAGGATACTTCCCAGCAGTTTGCCTTTGATTTTCAGCAACCTCAGTGATGAGGTTTCACTCTTTCCCCTTGAGATCCCGTCCTTCAGCCCCAGAAATGTTGCTCTCGGGAAGCTGTGGCTAAACTTTAGCATCAGTTTGAATTTCAGGCTTTCGCATCTGCTGCAAATGCCCCAGCACCTGGCCAGCCTGATCTCTCCTTCGGTACGACTGGGAATAGATCACTAGGAATGCAGCACTCCAGCTCACTCCCCTGGATACTTCCCGTGCAAACGTAGCCAGCTCCGTTTGAGAAGTTTTTTGACTCATTGATTCCTTAGAAACTTTCTTTTTGTTCCCAGCTGAACCACCTTTCTGGCCAACTCACACTCTCCTTGTTCTTGCATTCATGTTAGATTAGGAGCGTTATTTTGCTCCATTTTCTCCGCCACCGCTGTCAGCACGGCTGGGTCCAGCTGGACAGCATGGACACTCCATTCACACTCTCCAATGAAGCCAACGGGTTAATGTAAAAGAGAACTCCCCATCTCTCTTTGGAGAACATGCTCCTTCCCTCTAGTCAAAGTATGTTCATCCAAATATTTTAATCCCAAAAGAGAAAAATATCCATTTTGGACAAATTAGAAATGTTTGAGGAGCAAATGTTTCCCTTTGTCTATTTTCACTGAAAATGACCGAACCCACTGCAGAATTCTGAATCCTTGTGGAAAATATGCCAAATTTTGAAGAGAAATATTGACTGATATGAAGAAAGAGTTTATTAGCATCTCTTTTCCCATGGAAAACTACCCTATTTTTGACCCTTTCTCCCTGCTTTATCTGCCTGAATGAAACAAACAGGCAAGCAATGAGCAGAAAACACTTCAGACTGATTTGTTTAATATTCAAAGTTATTCCACTAGTTTCTAGTAGATTCCCCGTTTGCTGGACTCACTTAGTCAGAATCATGTGGAAGAAACAATGTGTGTTCCTATCAGCAGAGCTGTATTTTTAGAAGGGACGCAGAAAATAGAGGTAAGGTGGTATTTCTTCAAGTAATGTATGGGCTTTCCAATGGTGCTCCCCTTGGTTTCTTATTTTGAATTTACTTTAGGATTGGAATACTGTGGGTCTTGACTGGTATTTGAACCCAACTGTGCCTATGCGATCTCTTTATATTGCTTTTATTGTAGAAAGAACGAATGACACATCAGAGTTAAATCTTCCGTCGTTGATAGTGCAGCTTGCTGTTCTTCCAGTTGGGATCAAGCCAAAGGAATAATCATGTTTATCTATGCAGTGCATATCTCTGAAATCTGCAGTTCACATTGCTCTGGGATCCAAACCCAGGTGATTTTATGACAGCTAATAACCGCTGTAATTAGGAAGCTAATTAAATATCCTCTGATCTTACCCTTCTCAGAGTCGATCAGCTCAGGGGGCTGGTTTGGATGCTCCATCTCATGCAGTCTCATACAGCGAGTAAAGCACGGATGATTTTTAGCATCCTTTGAAGTATGAGATACTGCTCATCAGTATCCCAGAGCTCGGAGATGAATAGACCAGCATGTGGCTAGTAAGTTCCTGCAAAGTATATTGGATGCGTCAAAAAAGTAAATCGCCCAGAATGACTGAGCTCGAGAGAGAAGGACAGGAAAGCTTCGCCACCTTCCAGCAGAGAAAGTCAGTGATGCCTCAACCATCTGTACCAGCGCAGCAGGCCATTTGTCAAGTTAGTGTTAAAATGACTCTGAGAAAGATCTAATCTGTGGCTGGGGGCAGGTGCTGAGGGCACTGTACGGAAGGATCAGCGGTTTTGCCTTCACTTGGCAGCCAGGGTTACTCTAGCAGAAGAAATCAGTGCTGTCCGTGAGCCAAGGGAGCTCTCTGCATGATGCCATGCTGCAGGGGAACCCCTTGCTGCAGAGACCGTGGGCAGCTCTTCCCTCCTGCAAAGCACACAAGATGGGAGAAGCAGAAAGAAATCTGGGCAAAAATTCCCTGCCTGTACTGGGGGCTGTGCGACCTCGCACCAGCTCTCGGGGAGAGGTGGGTACCCTGAATGAGCTGGGCAGAAGTGGCTGTGGATCTGGAGGAATGGCACTGACACAGCCTTGGGATTATAGTGGGCAAATATCAGGGATGACTTTGGGTTCACGAAGCCCCGCTATGTTTTGCAGTCCACTGTGCTGAGTAGCACACTTGTGTTGGACACCCATGTCTGGCCACAGGGCAGTTGCCCCAGGCTTTGTAGCAGTCAGACACACAGCAACAGACCAGGGACCCTCAGAGGGAAACATTTTCTCCATTTCCAACAAGCGAGGAGACTAATTTCTAAGAGATCAGCTGGAGTTATTTCCCAGAGAAAATCCTGCTCATCGCACAGTAAAATTTCAAGGTACATTGCTTGCGAACCGGAAACATCCGCAATCTTCTCAACCCTGCATCAAACTCTGGTACCCCAAATTCAGGCACTGCGCAGCTGATGTTGAACAGAGACCTCCTGTAGAGCCTGGATCTCCACTAGCCTTGGAAGGAGAGTCCTGATGATGACAGCTGGGCAGGTGACACTTAGCAAGCAGGAAAAACCATCACCTGAACTCTGTAGAGGATGGACACTGCTTTTAGACACCAACTTTTATGAGAGGTATGGCCTTACTAAAAAACAAAAGACCAAAATGCCTCACCTGGAGGATGTTCTATCTGGCTCGGGTTCGTTTGGAGGTGTGGTGTGGGTTGGCCTGTTCCTTGCTCTCTAGCCCTACGAAAAAATATTGTATCTGGATCCTAGGTGGTGGTGAACAGACTTGCACAGCAGTAGCATGGCAATGGAAAGCAACGAGTTGGGAATATCCGTGTGTTGTCTTGGGACAGCTGTGGCATGTGGCCCATGAGTGCCTCTGTTAAGGGCCATGGGCCAACCCCAGAGGAAAGTCTGGGCACCAGCACTGGGGGGTGGGCAGGACCCAGCCCCAGTCACGGTTTATCAGTAACCACGGAAGCCTCCACTATCCAAGGCATGTCCAACCCTCTGCTTCTCTACAGGGAAGTGAGAAATGTGTTCTATTTGGAAAGAAAAGATCCTTCCGCAGGCCAGTCTTAAAACCCATCTCATCCCAATCCCAGCAGCAAACATGTTTACTGTTGAATAGAGGTGAGCGGCGCTTGGCCCTCTTCCAGCACAGAGCTCAAAACACAACAGGCACGTCAATGCCTTTTGCTCACAGCTCTGTGCCCATCACTAGGTCCATTTGTGGTTCTCATGCGTGCAGGAATGCAGTGACTCAGAGCCGTCCTCATTCCGTGCTCATTACCTGGGTTCCTCATATCCGTACCTCGCAGGAGAAAGCCGACGAGTGAATTTAGTTTTCAGGCACAGCATCAACTTTAAAGGCCTGAAAGCCAACCTCCTCTACAGGACCAGGGTACCAGTTTTCCCAAGCCGCAGCCTTTTGTCTGCCCTCGTCCAGCTGAGATACAACATCGTCTGCCTCTGTTCCCAAGCATCTCATAGTATATTTGGGATGCAGAGAGCACTCAATCCCATTCCCAAAATGGGAAACAGAGGCAGGGACAGCAGTCACACAGAGCCTTACAGAGATTCTGTTGCAGAGAAAGGACTTTCTACATAAAATGTCCAAAACTGATGTGTTTATCATGGGTCCATATTCCTCTTCCCACCATCACTTCCCTCCAGGGATCTCATGCAAGCGAGAGGGGAACTGGTCAGCTCTTGCCCCTTCTGCTTAGCTTGCAGTGGTGGGATCTGTTACCGCAGGCTTGGCACTGTGGGCTTCAGTGCTCTGGCTGCTGATTCCTGGGTAACCAGAAAGATTTTGCAACCGTCAGCAGATTTTGCATTTGTCACTGAAGTGCCATCAGAAAGCAGTCTTTTTTCCTACCCAGTCTGGATGAGATGAAAGGCTTCACATCCACCTGCCGTCTGCAGGCCATTCCCTGGCTTCCCTTCAAGTCAGTCTGATGTTACACTTTGATAAATAACTTTTGATCGTCATCTCCTTCTTGCCACTTTCTTCACCTGGGATATTCTATCCTCTTTCCCCTGAAGAGGCACTCACATGATCTGCCTTGAAGTATTCGTTATCCCCTTGAAATTTGCCAGCTAATCCCCCCAGGCTCATCATCTGGAGGACACCTGCTCTCACACTCCATTTCTTGCCTGCCTTCTCCTGTACATCGTGCAGAATTCCTGCTTCTAGCAAAAGTCTTGACTTTATTTTATGTTATGTGTACTCAGGGTGTGATAGACTGTACTTCTCTCTTCCCCCTGAGGAGCAGAAGCCATTTGCTGTGATAGCTCTATCTTCTGGTGTCATTTCTGTGTGAATAGTCCCAATGTGGCTGATCAAGGGAAAGCCGCTTCACAGCCTCCCTGTTACTGCTACCCAGGATCGACCACCCAGGGAACCTTCTAGCCTGGGATCCCCTCTCTGACAGTGGGCAGCAGCAAATACATCCAAGAAGCTCCTCAGTGGACAGTTACAGAGTAGCCTACAGTTCTCTTGATGTTTGCCTGGTGTCTTGAAGAAGAAGAACTTATTTCTCCCAGAGAGGAAAAGAACATGAGACTAATGTTCTCCTTTCCCTTAAATACATCCCGTCCCCACTTTCAATGCTGCCAAGGCCTTGCCTTTTATCCCCAGGAGCCCCACAGGTTAGTGTGAAGGTAGGGATTTCCTTGTGCAGGATTTCAATCTCTTGCCTTTCAAATTTCCTGAATGTCCCTTTGTCTCCTATTACGAGATCACGAGAAAGTCCATCTCATTTACATTTACATTTTTAGGACAAAGAGACCAATTTTTTTCCTATTGCAAAAAATAGTTTTCATGTCCCAGAGCATGCTTGGAAAAAGAGCCCGCACAACGGGTAAGGAAGGCAGACACTGCATGGAGACCCCCTTACCAAGCCTGCTGCCTTGTCATGCCTTCCCTTCCACCCAACACGGGGCTCAGGTGTGTGCTGATCTGGCAGCTGCCTGGCCACCAGTGCCGTCTGCCAGCGGGTGACTTCACCCAGTCCCTAGAAGGCGTCTTGCAGTAGCGTTGCCAACTGACTCGGGGCTGAAGGGAGGAATGAAAATAGAGCTCTGCGTAGCGGTGCAGGACGTGATCTCTAAAGCTAGGTGGGGATGAATAGTATCAAGAGTAGGAGTAGGTGTGATCAACACATTCCGGGCTGCGCTGGGCTGCAGACTCTGCCAAATTCAGGAGTTCCCCTACGAGTACTGGGGAAGGCAGGAGCTAGAGGAAAACCTGCGCTATCTGGTGCCACTCATCTGCTCATCAGAAGCCAGGTGGAGGGACACTGCTGCAGTGAAGGTTGGCAATAGATGTACCCGAAGTCCCAATTCTGGCAAGCAGTCCCTAGCATGCTTTCAAGAGTAGCTTTCCATGCTCTTTAAGGCCCATTGTGCCTGGCTCTGCAGCACACAGTGCACGGCCAGCTCTCCTACATCTCAAGACTATCAAAATGACAGTCAAAAGGATGGGCAAGTCAAAGCGGCCCCGAGGAGCCTGGTGAGGTTTGATCTCGGTGCGTCAAGACATGGACTGGAAGCTGGATAATAACACGCTGACAGATGAAATCCTCAGAAGGGGCCAGGTGCAGCTGCCCACCACAATACGCCTGCTGACAAGAAGAGCTGTGCTCCAGCTGAGGTTTAGAGAAGCATGAAGGGGAGAGGGTGTCCCGCTGCCAAATAACATTTTTGCAAGCAGGCTAAGGAGAAATGGAGGCCAGCCAACTGTGTGGGAGCAGATAGCCGCCGGAGAGGCACAGCCTTGAGCTCTGTCTGTTGGCGACATGCACCAGGGCACATGGTGACAGCAGCAGTGGGATACGTTATATCCCTGACTCATGTTGGGGAGGAAAACGCTGAGTTCCTCAACGCTTAAGTCTCGCTAAAAGCCATATTTCTCTGTTAAAGTCACCTTCAGGGAGATTGCAGCTGGAATTTCTGCTGTATAGCCCCTTGTCAGGCTTGAGCTGGTCAAAGACACTGGGCTTTGGGAGGGCGTAGAGGGATTCCCCTCATTTCAGTATCTGCAGGAAGGAGCATGCTTAGACCAGGGATGTTGAGGACCCGTCCCCAGGTCATGAACCCCTGCCCTCCCCAGCTGCCAGAGCAGCTCCTTTGCATGGGGACTCCAGAGTTTCAGGATCTCCCTCCATTGCCTTTCCATTTTTAGGGAGCCTGGTGAGTATTAGTGTCTTTTGCATGTCTTCTTTGGGTAGAGCTGAAACAAGAGGAACGGAAGAACAATGTGGAAGTATTATAGATTCTGGTTAGAAACAGCACACTGGGGGTCATTCACAGGAGACTCCTTGTCAGGATAATTTCAAAATCACAATGGTTTTGGCAAGGAGAATGTGAAGTCCAGAAAGCTGAACTTTTGAGCCCTCCATCAGTGGCTACAAGATTCACTTTTCAGTTACGCATATATTTTCCCTACACAATCTCTGATGGGTAGAGAGAGTAAGTTGTTATAGCTATTTTGCAGACAAGGAACTAAGCCTAAGAGTAACTAAATGTCTTCTCTAAGGTTAATTGAGCCATTTGTGGCATTACAGAAAACCATATGGATTTCTTGATGCTGCCCAAGACATTAAGCCATCTTTCGTCTAACCAAACCTGAGTCCTGACAAATGGTTGCACAGGCATGTATTTTTCAACCTGTTTTCTTACCCTTTTCATATTTTACAGAAGAACCACAGGTAAAACATAAGCAGAAGTAGCCTGAATTCAACTCTCCTGGCATAAATTACACTGACGGCAATTTGACTTTAACTCCCATCTGTACTGTCGCGCCCCTACCCACAGGCATGACTCACACTAAGCAGTAAATAATAGCTAAATCCTTCTTCTGCCTCGACAGGTGATATTGAGGATTTTCTCTCTGCGTACACATGAGCCATGGTGCTATAGCCTGATGATGTATCGTAGCTATTAATTTTGTGAGGTGAAGCTTTTTCATCATTAGCGTCCAACCTGAACACAGGAATTTATTAGGCTGTTTGGCAAAAATTTGAGGCAAATGCGCAGCCTTCTCCTTGCTATGAAGTGGTATGACTAATTGCTCCCCCCGCCCCCGCCTTCCTTTTACGGGCTCAAGGCAACATTAGTTTCCAAGACTTGGTACTCCAGCTCCTGTTATGACTTCTCCTCTCCCTTCCTTTCTGACCTTCACCCTCCCACCCCCTGCCTTGCCCTTCCTCCTTTGCTATCTCATGCTCTGCTGTTGCTTTCTCTCTTTCTTTGGCTTCTTCAGTGTCTGCTCCTTGTTTCAGGGGTTTCCTCCTGTCCTCCTCTTCCTCTCCTATTCAACAGAGGCGTGAACATCATTTCAGAAGACTGTGAGACAGTAGACGACCCGTGGCACAGCTGAGAACCGCATGACTTTGAGCTGTCAGGATACTCCCCAAGCTTAAGGCTCTGTGTAAATGAGCTTCTCTTGCAAAGATCTATCCTAAAGATTCCTGCAGAAATAAGAAAGGAATATGGGATGCTAGGGATAAACCACTGCCAAGCAATCCACCTTTCCATAATGTTAGGGGGCCCACTGCATGTGCTCAAATTAGCCGTACTCCTCTTCTGCTGTATAGCGCACAAAAAAACCGCCGGGGGCTCTTTTGAGTTGAAAGTCTCCATATGGGTATAAAACATGAGTATAAATTTAGTGTTGCTATATGTGAGGTCTTATGTTACTGTTAAGTCAGTGCCAACATATTCCAGGCCCTAAGGCAATTTTAGTTTGTGCATCTAGTCAGTGAAAAAAAAAAAAAAATATCTATTTTTGTGATTTTCTGCAAAATGCTCGTTTCAAAAGCAGGTTCTTCAAAGACCTGGCAATCTGAGATATTCAAGGTGCAGTCTCTCAGCTAAGACGGGCTTTGTAAATTGCCTTCTTACAGAAGAAAACATCACTTTGTGGGCATGTTTTGTTTGTGCTGCAGTGATATATGTGATGCACATAGCGAATTTGATAACCAGATAACGGAATCCCTTGAATGATCCCGAACGCTACAAAGTTCAGGTCTCAGTGTTTCATATCCAAAAAATGGTCAAACTAATCAAAATGCTAGGAAAATGGATGGAGCAAAAGCAATTGCTCCAGTATTTTCCCTGCTAAATAACCTTGAAAGGAGTCTCAGAGTGAACATCTCTCTAAATCTGCTGCTGCTTGCACTTGTATTTCTCCACAGGCAAGGTGCATAATGAACAGTGAATCTGCAATTTTGAAAGCTTGTGTGGCCACAAAACAATTGTATTGGAGGGCTCCCGCAAAAAAAAAAAAAAAAAAAAAGAAAGAGAATCACCCCTCTTATTTGATCTCAGTCTTAGCATTGCAATAAACCTGCTCCTCGAACTTTATCCTTGAGCAGCCCTGAAGGGAAACGTAAGTAACAAACCTATTAAAGGGCATGATGGAAGCATAAGGTTGGCTGCGACTGCGACAGGCTGCGGCATAGGGGATTTCTTGGAATGAGCCTGAATTCCGGCGTGGCTGGTGCCTCGGTACACTTCCCTGGAGCTGGCAAGCAACTGCCTCTAGAGTCTGATGCCTGAGCATCCTGGGCTGGGAAAGAGCTGCTCCCGACAGCTCGAACAGTTCCCTGCAGGGAGATGTCTCAGCCTGTGGAAATGTCTCTGCTAGAGCCCTTTCTTAACACGCTCCCATACCCTGGTGGAAAACAGGAGGCAACAGCCCTGCAAGGGCTGCAGTGGGGTGTATTAAATGATTTTCCCTTCTGCCTCCGGTTTGTGGGGAGGCTTGTTGGTCCCCCAGCAATTGGAAGGTGATCCCAGACAGTAACATTGTCTGAAACACAGCAGTCGTTTCCCATTTGAGACAGGAGATGATGAGACATTGCACCCTGGCCACAGCAGCGTGATAACTCTGGGGAAAGAGTGATTTGGGGGCACAACACACTGAAGACACCTTGACTGCATGGAGCCAAAGGAGAAGGGGAGCTTCAGGCTTCGGCAAGGCAGAAAAGAGGGAAGGACGAGAGCAGGGAGTACTGGGGGGGATGGGGAACAGACAGAGCAGACCTTGACACTGCTCTATTAGCTAGAGACAGGAGAAAGAATGAGGTATTTAATAAAGATACTTGCTCAAATAAAATCCCTTCTGAAAGAAAGCAGTACTTAGAAATCACTCAGGTTCATGTCTGCTTTCATGACTGTCACTGGAGCAAATCTATTCATCCCAGCCATGTATTAATGAATTAGTTAATTAAGTGGCTCGTTATTTAATAACACAGATTGCAAGTGTGATGAAATAAATGTCCCCTTTGTAGCTAGAGGCACATCTTTGCCAATAAGCTAAGCGGTTCATAGTTAATCAGGCGTGTTTGCTGTCCGACAGGCAGAATTTGCTGAATTGCAGGCAGTTTATTTCCAAGGTTATTGCTTACACTCATCTCTGGGAGCCTGTTAGGGCCTCCAAGCCCAGTAAGGTTAGACCTAATAAACTGTCCAAGGGCAAACACACATAGAAATGCTCAAACTCATTAGAGGGCACTAGGGCACTGTTGTTTCTGAATCAACACTAAATTACCTATCGGTTCATGCTGCCAGGTGCGACGCTGATAGAGAGGTTGGTTTATTAATAAGCAATAAAGCTGCAAAGACTCTAGCTCTCTATGATATTTAAAAAGGCAAGGAGATAACAGAAACATGGGCTGGATGTTTGGCACTGGTATGGCTTCCCCAGGTGATCTTGGGAAAGCTCCTTGATTTACATCTACATCGGGACATCTCGGAGTATTCCTTGGTATCCGGGTCAGGGTTTGTGCCTCAGCTCCACATTCGGAAAGATTTGTGGGGTGGCAATGCTCACTTTTATCTTGGCCATCATGTCAAGGATAGCTGGAGTGAAGGCTGGAAGGAGGCCTTATCTGGCTGGTCTACAAGGGCCACCGGCATATGGGGGACAGTGCACAGAATTTCCATTTCAACGCTCAGATGAAGGTTTAGTCTCTCTCGGCCTCAGGTCATGATGTGCGAAACAAACCTAAAAACATTTCCCAGCCTTGCATGTAGGCTGCTTAGGTACTACGGTAATGGGAGAGGAGAATAGGGGATAGATATCTAGGAAAGGTTTAGAAACCATGAGTATTTTCTCAGCTAAAAGATTGTTAATCTCAGGAAGATGGCCAAATTGCAGTTCAGGCATATGCATTTCTAAGTTGTCTGTGGGTAAATTATCATCTCCACAAAACTCTGGCACTTGAAACCAGACACTCTTTTCCCACCAGCCCTCCTGCTGTGACTCTCCCCCATCCTCCATGGTTTTGTTCTTTTCCCCTTCACCACCTCCCTTCTGACTAAGCTCTCGGCTGTGATTTCTCCCTGCTTGTGCTCCTTGAAGCAAGTCTGTTCATTATTTATTAGCTACCATACTCTTATACCATCTGTCTCAACTCATTATCCATATTCATCTTGTCAAATTGACCTTTTATGGCCTTTCTCTGGAATCCTAATGTGTCTGTGGTCTGTCCCTCCTTATATAGCTTTGCGCTGCTAAACCATTGCTTTCCAGCTCCTACTGTTAAATATTCCTCTCTATCTCACGAACACCCAACTTGCTAGTCTGCGTCCTTAATTTCAGAAGAGCTGTTTATTCTGCTTGACTGATGCTTGTTCCTCGTTTCATCTGCTACACATTCTCACTGTGCCAGCTTGCTGCAGCACGTACTGTCTTAGATATGACCTTTAAAGCATCTGCACCAACAGAATATCAGGCTTTAAGTTATAATCTCCCTTTAACAATCTGTGGGACTTTCTGTCCCTTAGTTCATAACGTAAAATGGTGGATTACAAGCTAAGTTCAGCCCACCACCAGTTTGCCGTGAAAGTCACCACTACATAAGGCAACGGCATTTTAGTGCCCGAAGCACTGGAAACTAGAAATCTCCCCCTGTGTGCTCGGGATGGGATGAAAAAGTGTCATGGCATTAGAGCGGTACAGCCAGATTCTTACTCAGCATCAGGATAGTTCAGTCGAGCACAACTGAACTATTTGTGTTCATACCACGTCCGGCTCTGCCCCCAAATTCGTATGGTAAATGCCTCGTCTTCAAACACCATAGCTTCTCTTCACAGAAAAATTTATCCCTGTAGCAAAGTAAGGCAGGACTCCAGGACCACATTACACAGGAGGTATTTTACCGTGGTGGAACAAAACATACACAGCATGCACCTACACACAAATGCGTAAAAACCACCACAGATCAATAGAGATTATCCAGAAACTGTAAAATGACTTAAGTTCGATAGACTCTGTAGCAGAGAATTTTGAACTGAAATGCTTTCTCTGATAAATAATTAATCTGATCTGCTGGTAACACACTAAATTGCCTGAGCTCTGTTTTCCCTGCATTTCTGAATATACCAGGGCTGCATCAGCACCGATCTTCCAATATCTACAGTGTGGGCAAAGTGAATAAATGAGTCCTGTCCCAGAGACCCCAGCAGCATCTTAAAGCAAATCAATGGTTTTGCACTGAACAGAGGACTTTAACCCTACGTGTCCTACCTGTGCTGTAGGGGAGCAATCATTAGGTGCCATCTGTACTGCTGAAAGCCAGTTCCTTGAAACAGGTGAATTCGAGTCAATGACTTTCAAATACCTTGGCCCTTCTTTTCACTCACAGCCACTAACACGGAACCTGTGGCACAGGTAGCTTGCTTAATAGGCTCCATGGAGAGTTTTTGAGCCTGTGTTACATAGCTATCAAATAACTTCTTAATAATAAAAAAAAGAGTCTCAGGAGAAACTTGGTTTTATCCTTAGTTTTTCACATAATGCAGCGCTCTCCTCTGAAGCCACAGCAAAAGACACCTCTTTATCCAGAGTTCAAAGCAAAGCCTTTTGAAGGTAAGCCCTGCTACAGACTTTGATTTTTAAATCTCTTGTTGTCCAGACCCAGTTAGTCTCCTGTAAGTATGTGCAGCCATAGTTGATTGTTGTAGCCGTTAACACATAACTTTGCACCTGAAAACCATCTATCGACATGCCCACACATATGGTCATGGTGGCTTTGGTAGTAAAGTAGCTCCTTTTTGCTTCTAGCTACCATATCACTGATGGAGAAAACTCATATACATGCCTTGATTTTTCTGACCAAGAGCATAAGAGAGACCTAAGGAATTACACCTGGCGCTGACATTCCTCCAGATGCAAGATGTTTCCAACCTGGGACTGTGATATGGTCCTCTCTCAAGAACACTTGATGTTGCAAGGACAAATTATATTTCCAATCTTGTGAGGATGGAGAGGGAAAGAGAGGAATCAGAAGGAATTTGATTCATAGCGGTGTGTATAGTGCTCCCTCACCTGTCTACAATGATATTTAAACTTGCAACCCAAGGGCTGACCTGTATTTCCGAAATAGAGACCAGGTCTTCAGCTGATTAAATCACACATATTCACTGGCCGGTGTTCAGATCTGAGAACATCCTACTGAAAATTCCCCAGGGACTCATTTCTCATCAGCACCATGTGATTAGGATACTTGATGGAAACGCAAAGTAAGGAAAGTGACTGCTGAAAACGTGCAAGAGGTCTGACCTATTTTGATACAACTCCCTTAAATAGAAGTCACTCATTTTTTTTGACCAAGTGATGTTCCCTACAGCCCCCTTCTTCCAAAACTGTTTTAGTCCTGTGCTCTGAGACTTTTCTCCCTGTCTATTATTTTGCCAGTGAAATAGAGTTGCAAAGAAGTCAAGCAAGAATTAGTAAGGATTAAGGCTGAGCTCTAACAGAGGTGGCCTGAGATAGGTTTGTAATCCTTAGATATGAAGACAAGAGCTGCTGTTATTACTAAGCAGTAGGTGTCATTTTTTTTTCCACAGTCTGTGGATTGATAATATGTCAGGGCTTCCGTCCTTCGCTGACCATTTCTCCCTTTATTCTGAGCACAATTTGGACCATTAATCTCCATCCCTGCTCCTTGACCTCTGATTTCACTTGGTTTCCACCTCTCTGCATTAGAAGCCTCCTCGTTTCCTTTTCCTTCACTCACATATACATATTCTCTCCAGATCTTGCCGCTTTTCCCTCTGCAGGATCCTTGCCAAGAACCCAGCCTTGCCATCTGCCCAGGAAAACGATGATACTGCTCAGCTCTCTTCTGGACGTTGAATCGTGCGGCTGCAGCAGCAACATTAATGTTAGCAAAAAAAAAAAAAAAAGAATAATCAGAGCCCTGTGGAAGAAAAGCCCTTTTTTGCCTCACAGCACAGAGGTCAGACGCTTTTAGTCATATGCATATACTGGCAGGATTACTGTTCCTATGTTATATTTCTCTATATTGCCTTCTTAAAGGCGCACCCGAGAAAATATTATATCCATGAGAGTAAATTGGAGCGTTTCTGATGCAATTTTTGTTGACGAGAAAATGACAGTTTCTCAAAAGCTGAATTTTTCAGGAGGAAAAAAAAAAAATCAGTTTCAACGAATGTTTCTAATAAAAAATGCATCAAGCAGCTGACATGCTGGCATTTCTTAAATTGTTTGTTTTTCAGTTTTAAACAGCTCTCCATGCACTTGATTTTTTTTTTATGCCAACGAAAAGGGCAACCTTTTACAGTATAAGATGAAGTCTTTTTAATGGATCTGATCTGAAAATATGATTTTTATGAATTATGGAGTTGCAGACAAATGTTTTAGATTTTTTACTTATTTATTTTTTTTAAATTATACTGCTTGGAAAGAGGGGGAAGTTTTAAAAGTCTCCTGAAAGAAAACAGCAGTTCTCTTGGTTAAAAAAAGGCTAGACTGCAAGAGTTCAGTGAAAATCTGGCAATGGCTCTGGGCAGACCACTTCCTTTTCCTGGGCCTCAGCTGTGAAGCAGGGAGCACAGGGACTTTTCTCCAATTTCTGATTTATTTAGGCTTTTGGGGGCACAAGTTGCCACCTATTCACATAGTCACAGCTGTAAGGGGTTTGAGCAACTGATCTGCAATTCACACCAGGGGAAGGGTGGGCTGTTCCCATGGGCAGTTGGGAGGGACACGAAAACGCCACGAAGCCGAGGGACAGACCCAGGGATGCTAAGCCTGCACCTCACCTCTGTCTAGCAACTTGGCGATCAGACTTCGCTGCAGCACCCAGTCGGTCTAGTGATACTTCTCCAGTTGTTGACTGCCTGAAATCCAGGATACTGCTCCCCTCAGAGCTGTAAGTTGTTAAGCACCTCAAAAATTTGGCCCTTCGCGTGTACAAATGGATCCATTAATTGCATCCTCATTAAGAGTCTGAGATTGGAACTTCGCAAAAACCTATATCTGCAGCACTTCTTGTCTCCTCTCGGTGAGGAGTTTCCTCTCGGGATTTTTTTTTTTTTACAGTCAGCTTTGTGACTGCAGAGTGTCCTTACGGTTGCTGTACGGTCTGTGCTTCTTCCCGTTGCTGCCAGCAGAAAGCAGCTCTGGGGGTGAGGATGTTTTGCTAGAGGAGTTGTCCTTCAGGCAGAATATTAAGCTGCTCTGCCATCTGTTTTACAGGGATTCTTCCAGTGAATGCTAAAGATCCCTTGAAAGCATTTTTATAGCATCCCTGTATGGCTCCTTACCCTTAGCTTTCATATAACCTCTCCCTTGGGCTGCTGACTTTGGGAGCTTCCCCTTTCTGAGCACGCAAAGGCAAGAGGAAGGATCTGTATTTCAGCTCCTGGCCTTGGCTCTCCCCCACTGCATACATACACGTACCCATGGCTCCCTTCAGCTCCGGCTCCCACAAAGCAACAACCTTACTCTCTTTGCTTTTCCAGAAACTCCCTCATGCCCCCAGATTCAATATATTCCATAAAAAATCACCCCTCCCTGACTGCCCCGCTCACTAATTTGCTATAACGTCTGCTCCGTGATAGAGCTCAGCTCTAACAAGCCCTGGGGTCCTCTGCTCTCTTCATTTGGTGCCAGACACAAGAAACTCACCCTCACCTGCATCCCCTCCAAGCTCTGCTGCCTTTCAGCCCACAGTTTATCACCTGAGCATGCCAGGCACCTCCCTTATATGCTCTTTCACAGGGGCAAACACATTTGCTAAGCTGCTCTTCTTAAAGGTCCCTTTTGCTAGAGTGGATATACTCTATTATGAGTATATCCAAGACTTTAGGTTACTATTTTAAGTTGCAAAGCTCAAATGACTGAATTCCCGGCTAAGTATGCAACATCTGAGCTGACTAAAGAGCTAAGGAGTGCACGAAAACTGCAAGGTGAATAATGTGTATTAAAGAGTTGCTGTTAAATAAATCAGAGCATGCAAGATGCAGGCCTAAGTGAAGGATGCTCGTTAGCATCAGGATAACTGATGAGAGAGAGACTGGTGTGGAAATAAGGCTACTGTAAATATCAAGTAGAATATAGAGGAAAAGCTATAGTGCAAAAATTACTTAGAGGGGAAGAAAAATCAAGGTAATGTACTGAGAAATAAGTACTGTGCTATGGAGAATTACAAAGAAACTGTATTCCCAGGTACTTTAGTGTTTTTTGTGCCCCAAGCTGAGTTAAATGGGCTACTCTGGGGAGACACAGAAGGAGACTTTCCTGCCTCCGCCCCTCCCTCCCTGGCACACTCTGTGTGATGGAGCTTTACATTTGTCGTGTGTTTAAACCTCACTTGCACGTCTCAGAACGGGAGCTTGTCAGTTTGAAAGGGCCCAAGGTTGTAATAGGCTGGATGTAATGTGTATATTTCTCTCAAGCTCTCATGCATCGCTCTGAAGTGTAATTATAGCAAGCCAAGCCCGCAATCTTTATGAGAAGTCATGATTTAGCATCTAAATGCTAAATGGGGCTGCTAATATGAGTAACTGCCACTCAGTTTGAGTGAAAGGGTGTTAAAGAATCAGGTCTAGAGTGAATCAGCCTGTGCATATGTGGTAAGGAGAGGAAACAAGCAGTGTGAAGTACTAAAGAAGAGCATTCTAGAGTCCTAAGTTACAGCCTGCCTCTGGGTACTGCCTCTTCTGCTAGGGTGATCCCAAAAAATATCCATCCTACACACCGAATGGGAACCCAGTGACTGTTATGCGCCACGACCTTTTTTCTGAATTACACAGTGGCTGTCACTGCTCTGTGGGGCTCGTCAGCTCATGTCGTTACTCCCTATGCTGCCCAAGATGTGAGTGATCTCGTATGGTAAATAACAAACTTTGTGTGTCAGTGGAAGAGCACGGATGCTTCAATAGGTCTTTTTTAAGTCTGTGATCTTCTTTGGTCCTGTTATTGTAGGAGGCAAAGAGCCCAGCTTCCCACCTTCGCAGCTTTTTAATAGGGAAAGAAAAGCTTTCCAGTGTTTGGTCTTCAAGAACGTACTTTTACATTTCATAAAAGATGGTGTAAGGCTAGGGGTAAGGTCTATGGAGACCCAGAATCCGATCACTTCTGTTACTGATCATTAGTATTATTATTCCTTCATTTCCTGAGATGACTTTTCAGTCCACTTTTGTAGCAGCCAGAAAGGGACAAATACAGTGAGGTCACTGCGCTTCCCGCTCCGACGCTTGAGGTGCTTTGAAAGATAACCTGCCAACGCATGATGTTTAAAGACTTCCAAAGCAAGGTCTAATGTTCCTTAGCACATATTGTTCTTTTTCCTTTTTTTTTTTAACAAAACGGCTCCTTCCTCTGCTTGTCAAAAGAAAATATGTCTCTGTGGAACTACATTTTTACTGCCTTGGAGAACATGATGTTCAGTCATGACACAAATCTTTGTGTAATCAAGAAAGTTACTTCAAGACTCGAAGGTGCTGAGACTCAAAAGTGCTCTTGGATTTTTTAACCATTAGTGGTGTCACTCCAGCATTGAAAGAAGAGCTGTAAAACCCACTTAAGTGCTTCTGATGGCTGTCAAATGGTTTAACTCCCCTGCACATTAACACCTCCATTGTGGAAGCAAATGCTTCTCTTTGCTGCTACCTGCACTGTAGTCTCCCGATCTCTCTAACCTGATCAAAATGCCTTTGGGATTTTTTAATTTTTTTTTTTTTTTTTTTTTACTTTATTGATTGCTCTTTTTCAGCCCTGGCAGAATGCCTTGCTGCTTTTTTAACTTCATGCGAAATGCATTGTGTGATTCAGCATAAAGAAAGGGAAGAGGAAACATGTTGAATGCAGGGTACAAATGGCAGAGGGGTCAGGGAAAAGGAAGACGCTCTGGCGGGGCCTGCAGAGGCCATGTCGTAATTATATGCCATAAATATATATAGGTAGCTAAACAGAAATGCAGGGGAAGCTTTTATGAGTTTTCTTGGAGTAGCTCCCATGAGCAGCACAAGGCAAGGCATGGCCATGACTGTGCAGAGAAGTCAAGTCTCTGCTCTTCCCGTACATTTGGGCATCACAGAATCACAGAATGGTTTGGGTTGGAAAGGACCTTAAAGATCATCTCGTTCCAACCCCCCTGCCATGGGCAGGGACACCTCCCACCAGACCAGGCTGCTCAGAGCCCTATCCAGCCTGGCCTTGAACACCTCCAGGGATGGGGCATCCACAGCTTCCCTGGGCAACCTGTTCCAGTGCCTCACCACCCTCACAGTAAAGAATTTCTTCCTGATATCCAATCTAAATTTCCCCTCTTTCAGTTTGAAACCAACACCCACATATATACAGACATGTGCCTGCCCATGTCATTTTGTAGCTCATTTACGCTTTAGGGAGGCAAGTAGCTCAAAGTTTAAAGCGAAGTCCACATTTTGTGCATGCCTATGCTGTGCTGGCTCCTCTGGCGTGACTCGACTCCGTTTCCCACATGAGTCTCCTTTCAAGCTCCTTGCCTACAGCTGTGTGCTGCAACAAATGCAGAACACTGGAGAGCCAGCTGGCTGAAAACTGCTTGAAAAATAATGGAAATCAGGTGTCCAAAATGGGAATGTGTTCAGATGTGACTCGGCTTCCCTTGGTTTTCCCTGCGGAGAGCAGTGATTCCGTA
Organism: Alca torda; assembly: GCA_008658365.1. NCBI lineage: Eukaryota > Metazoa > Chordata > Aves > Charadriiformes > Alcidae > Alca > Alca torda. The sequence continues at coordinate 36,102,204 of CM018083.1, forward strand.
TTAGCTTTGTTTTTTGCTCTCTGTGAAAATCATCCTCTGTTGATGGTTAGATATGGGAAGAACAGAGCTTGGTGTGACTTTTGGTGACTTTATCTTGGCAGACGCTGCGTTTTAGTTGTACATCTGTCATACAGACGGAGAGACACTAGGGAAAGAAAGAAGCCGTTAAATAAAATTAAGTTTGGGATCTGGATGAAAAAGCCAACCAAGCTCATATTTTGTGTCATTATGATGTTAGCCAGTTGTAGGTACCAGCGGTGAGTGTGCTCTGGGCAGATGGATAGAAACATATTTAGCAACCTGAGAGCTCTGTTCCAGCAACCCAGCCCGGTACTGTTCTGCTCCCTGTAGAAACCAGTACCGCGTGTGGGAGGCAGGACTTCTGGGAAAGACAGAAATTAGGACCACACATTACATTACATTCTGCTTTAGGTTCCCACTCAACTTGGTAATTTTTAATGCTTTTTTTTTTTTTGTATTGAGGCTTTGGGTTTTGACCATGCAAAATAATTCCTCAAACACTCTGTTGCCATTTTATTTATTTATTTATTTTTTCAATGGAAAAGCGCGTATGCAAAATGTTGGGTGTTAAACTCGAGGCCTGTGTGCTTGCTGTCTCATTGCTACTGTTTCCTCTTTCTCAGGACATGACCTTCACCACCACAATGAATGAGGAAAAACCTATCAAATCCTCCTAGCTCCCTGGCTGTGCAATTTGCTGTTCCCTTGCTGCTCACCAGGCAGCAGCTCTTCCCACCCAAAGCACAGAAGAAACCAGCAAGTCACAAATGACAGCTGAAAAGTGAAGCGTTATCAAAAGCCGTGTGAGACCCTGTCAGAGAGAAACTTCGTATAGTAATTCTCCTTCTGAGCCTGGGAAGCTGTGAAGCCCATTGGTTCCGAAGAACAGAGAGTAGATATGTTCAAGTAACCAATACCAGATATTGCAGAAATCGATACGTATATTAGAGTATTTACACACAGTCATCTACAGCATTTAGAAGTCTCCATTCAGAATGGATGATGGATATAGAAACACAAACCTCTATCAAGGGGGAAGGGCAGGAAACCAAGTCTCGGATGACTACAGGTACCAGGATGGTAACTACGAAGGGTACGCACCCAATGATGGCTACTACCGTGGTGGGGATGAGCCTGCTCATGAAGAAGATGCCCAGAGTGATGTTACAGAAGGCCATGATGAAGATGATGAGGTCTATGAGGGGGAGTACCAAGGGATCCCGCACCCAGATGACATTAAAGAAAAGCAGAAGCAGCGAGGTCCTGCTGTGGCTGATGAGTACAGAGACCGTGCTGACCTTATGGCAGAGAGGATGGAGGACGAGGAGCAGCTTGCCCACCAGTACGAGAACATCATTGAGGAGTGTGGCCACGGACGCTTCCAGTGGACCCTCTTCTTTGTTTTAGGGTTGGCACTGATGGCAGATGGGGTGGAGGTGTTTGTGGTTGGATTTGTTCTCCCCAGTGCTGAGAAGGATATGTGCTTATCCAGTTCGAACAAAGGGATGCTAGGTAAGTGCCACTTGTGAACAGCTCTTCTAATGCAGTAAATAGTAGCTAGAACACCTATTTCTAGTGACCAGCTGATTTCAGGACCTTCTGATGATTCTCCTCTTGTGTTGTGTGTCATGCATAGTCATGGTAGGTGGATCTGACTCAAAAGGTGTTCGCGTGGTGCTGAGAAGGCAACTACTCAAAAGCAGCAGAATTGCACCACATCTGAGCCCACCTTATGAATGTGCTGTGGCCCCAGGACTCGTCACTGCAGGCTGGATCTGAACAAGGCAGCTCGCAGTGAGCAGGTCCACAGGGCGAAACTCATAGCGATGTTCAGGGGCAAAATAAGTGAAAGATTAGCCTACTAGAGGACTTAGTGACTCAGATTTCAATCTTTTTAGAAACTAAATTGTAACGAGAAGTCCACAAAGCAGTACCACCCGAAAATGATAGATATAAAAGACAGGGGTTGGTTTGCTCTGGACCACTTTGCTGTTACATTGTGGCTCCTGATGCTGCCCTGCTCCCCAAAGTTTTCCACTTTGCCCACGTTCCCCTTTTCTTTAGCCCCGAGTCCGAGCTGGCAAATCAGCTGCGCAGTCGGTTCCTTCTGCACACTAACTTCTCAGTCAGAGCAGTCTCTCCTTAGGTCTGTGGAATGCAGTTGATGTGCTTCATGGGGATTAAAGGCTGAAGCTACTGGCAACATCCCTTTTGCATCACCATTGACACCTCCCTGCGGTCAAAATACAAAGGCTTAGTTATTGTGAGTGAGGCTGGGTGGAAAGGTTTGGATGAACAATGTTTTCCCTTGGACGTTGTAAGCCAAAGTCGGCAAAGTCTCGCAGATCTCTAAGAATCAGGAAAGCATCCAGCATGGCCTGTAGCAAGAGCCAGCTGTGCGATAGTACTGCGCATCTGGAAGGAAAATAAAGTAGCTCTTGGAAGAACTGCTTTAGGAAAGGGACAGTGTGTCTGGACGGACAGGTACTGGGGTGGTGGGGGAATCATCAGGGCTTGTAGTTCAAACATTCTGGCCCAGAAGCCCTGCCTGATACAAGGGAAATGCAGATCTTGGATCAGATCCCAGACCTTGACTCCATTCTATTTGCATGATTTTCATGTGTCAAAGGCAATAGATAATTTTCCTTATATAGACCTCTCATCTTTGTGTACGGATGTCCTAGACACTCTTCTCTTCTGTTTCTTCTTTTTTCTTCTCTGAACTTGAAGGTGTTTATTTCCATAAAAAAAAGAGTTAAGTTGCCTTAAAGAGTTTGCTAACTTTTTTTGCTTCACAAACCACTTTAAAATTCTAGCTCGGAATATCTCAGGTCAGATATATAAAAGCAAATCCCTCACAATTGGATTCTGATTTCAAAGGGACTTCTGAATTCACCAGCTCCCTATGGGACACCAGGCTGGGTGCCTTTCCAGTGATGAGACCTTTTATGAAAAGCAGGTCATTTATTTTGGTGACTATATGAAAGCTGAAATCTTCTGAAACTCTGACCACATAAATATCTATCTCCACAGAGCTCAAGCTCTGGCAGGCACCCGAGTTAGGAAACTTCAAATGTCACAAGAAAATCTATCTTTGAAGTATTTCTGGCTCAACCACAGGTAAAAAATGAACAAGAAATCTCCCAAGAGAGATTGTTCTGCTTTTTGCAGCTCAGTATTTGCAAGGCTGAAAGTTCAGGGTGTTCTGATAAGCTCTGAATAAGCAAGGAGACATTTGGGTCTGCATCCAACCCCAGCTCCAGCCTCCTGCGCATTAACCAAGCTAATCTGGAATTGGTAATTAGGGGAAGAGCTCCTCTTGCTGCCTTTCCTGCCTGCTTTTAAAGACAATTTTTGAGAACCTGGTTTTGCACAACAATTTCCTCTGTCCTTTGCCTGTTTGTTCGGGGGATCTGCTCTCAAAGCTTGTATTCACATTATTTTGTGGCTTAAATATGAAGGGTAAAGAAAGAATTTTCCTAAAAACAAGGAAAATTGATATGTCTTAGTTCAAGGAAGAGAGAGAAAAGTGAATGTTTATGGTAGCACTCAGTTGCTACTGATTGGTGTTGGACATGAGGTCTCTGATTCAGTCCATCTTATTTGTTAAACACACTTTTGTGTCTGCTGGGTATTTCTCTGCTGTAGATTTCACAGAATCACAGAATGGTTCGGGTTGGAAGGGACCTTAAAGATCATCTAGTTCCAACCCCCCTGCCCTGGGCAGGGACACCTCCCACTAGACCAGGCTGCTCAAAGCCCCATCCAGCCTGGCCTTGAACACCTCCAGGGATGGGGCATCCACAACTTCCCTGGGCAACCTGTTCCAGTGTCTCACCACCCTCACAGTAAAGAATTTCTTCCTGATATCCAATCTAAATTTCCCCTCTTTCAGTTTAAAACCATTACCCCTCGTCCTATCATTATACTCCCTGGTAAAGAGTGTAATCCCCATCCTTCCTGTAGCCCCCTTTAGGTACTGGAAGGCTGCTATAAGGTCCCCACGGAGCCTTCTCTTCTCCAGGCTGAACAACCCCAACTCTTTCAGCCTGTCCTCATAGCAGAGGTGCTCCAGCCCTCTGATCATCTCCACTTGGATCTGAGCTTTGCAAGATGATCCTTTGTGAAAATGAATTAAGCTTGGCTTAGAAAGCTTTAGATTGCAGAGTGGTGCACTGATACGAGCAATGAAGATCCAAGGGCATCGAGAAGTGAGGGTGTGAGGAGGCTGGAGTGGGCACAGGGCTGCTGGAGGGCGTAAGATGGGCAGAGTGCAGACCTGTCTGGGTCTGGGGAGGAGGAGGAGAGCTTTCTGCCGAACTGAGGGCAGCAGCAGGGAGCAGAGGGTGTTGGAGGTTTGGCAGGCAGCAGGGCAGGGAGACGAAGTTTGGGTGCAGACCTGCCTCCAGCACAGCTTGGTGTCCCAAGTACTGCCCCTGCAAGAGGGCTTCATCCCTCTCCTGAGCAGCTGCGGGTACACGGTATGACAAGGACAGCCAGATACCAGCTCCTGAAGGGAAAGGCTGGGGAGGTGCTATTGATGGAAACAGGAACATAATCTTCCTGAGAACCCTTCCTGGATTAGCTGCAGCACCCATCCACCAGTAAGTAGAAAAAAGTATCTCGTAACAAAGCTCAGAGGCTCCGACACGGGCTCCTTTCCCTCGGGGGTTCCATTCCCTCAACGGTCTACGGGTCGTGCAAATTGATCTCGTTAAGGCTCAGGGTTCAATGATACTTGACTTGGCACAATAACGGGTGGCAATCAAAGAGCTCTTCACCTCAGTTTCTGCCTCCTGTGCTGTGGCGATCTTGTAAGAGTGTGTCCGCACAGAATGAACGGAGGGTTGACTGAGGAAGCACAGCTTTCCCTCAAATTATCATGAGGCTTCAGGGATGCAGGGTCATCATCCACATGCGCGTTACTGCCCCTTACCTTGCTCCCGTGTACCAATAGATGTCCTCAGGCAAGCTCGTGTTTATTCCCAAGCGACCGTTCGCCTCAACATATTTTTGCTAAGGAAACATAATCGGGTTATCCCAGGTGGAGTTAAGGTCGCTTCCAGGCAGCTGCTAACATTTAAACATGTAAGAAGGTCTCAGTCATAACAAGAGAAGCCGGGAGGGAAAATAATGGGAAATTAATCAGGTAAGTAATCAAACTCTTGCAGAAATAGGAAGGGACAAATAAGAGAGCTAAAGTAGATGCCCCCTAAAGACCAATTTAGTGAAATTCAGCTTTTGCTAAAAGGACATTTTGCATTAAATACTCTGTATATTGCATATTTTTCCTCCCTCGGAAAGCAAGCACGGAAAAATATCAAGCAAATTATGGCCAAATTATGCAAAAATTACAAATAAACAGATGCCCACAGTGTTTCGTGAAATGTGTGAAATGAATATGACACATCTTAGAAAACGTTTACATTTTGTTCTGAAAATAAACATCTCGCCATCAGATGCAAATTAACAGCTATTTTAGCCCTAAATATCCGTAGTGGGACAAAACACATATTTGGAGTTTTCTGTTATGCGAAATGCTATTTTGAAGTTGATTGCAGGGGTATTACCAAAAAAAAAAAAAAAAAAAATCAACGACTATATATTTCAGCAGTTTGATTTAATCAACTTTTAACACTAGTTGTTAAGAATAAGTTTGGTAACTTGTAATAACATTATTTTTACATATTCATTTGATAAATCTGCTTTGCTGGGCTTTTTCCAGTAGTAGTTGTAATAAAAATTAGTTTATCAGTTATTAGTTATTAGCGTATCAAAAACTCAAGGCACAGTTAAAGCTTCCCAGATCCCCAGAGCTGCAGTTGTGTTACCCTCATTTCACACTTCAGCAAACTGAGACAAGAAAAATTTTAAGGGCTTTGCCCGTAACTGCGGAACAGCCACAACCAACGCTGAGAATAAAATCGGTCTTTCAGGCACACAGCTCCCTTTTTCCTTTTATGATTTAACAATAATATTTTAAGGAGGATATCGTCTTACAGACTCTTAGCCTCATAGTGTTAGATAAAAAAAATATTAAAAAGATCCTATTAGTGATTATGCACTTACATAGCAATTCAAGCTTGGCTGTGTGAGTCAGGTTAAATAGGATGGGTAACAATATCCCTGCTTTTAGTTGTGGGAAGAGGGTGTTTTATTATCAGCTGAGATAAAATCTGGCCTCAGCTTCTCATTGACCTGAATTCACCTGATATGACAGTAAATCCTAATCCCCTCGGCAGAGCTCAGTGGATTTTCTCCACTTCTTTTTTTTTTATTTTCTGGATAAGCGAAGACAAGCCCAGACGAGCCCAGATGTGGCTCCCTTAATCTGCCGTGGCTCGTGGCTTCCAGTTTTGCACCTCCATGGCCATGGATCCCCAACACGGCAGCCAACTAAACCCTGGTGAGACCTGCCCGTGTCCACGTCCCCAGCATCGGGCATGAATTCCTGGCTGCAAATTTGCCCTCGGGCCTAAACACTCCCGGCAGCCCAAGCAGCATCATCACCCTGAGTGGTAGGGACACGTTAGGGGAAAAAAAGGTGGTTTTGTGATTTGGGAACACCCCGCACCTTGCGCAGGTCTGATATGGGGATGGCCGTGTCGCCATTTATAGACCCTGCGGGAACTTCATCTGACGAGAGCCAGCACGAACAGGTTTTCGTTTAACAGCAGAGGATTTGTTTGGCTTCCTCTTGTTGAAAACTTTGCTTCAGCAGAGGGGTTGGGTGGGGGGAACCAGATGGTCCCATGAATATTGTGGTGATGGACAAGTCCCGTGGGGGAGCTGTGAAACCGGCTGAGCGTAAACAGCCACCCACGCCGTGCTGGCAGCGCTCGACGCAGGGCTCGCCGTGCGTTGCCTCCCCGCTGCTGCGTCAAAGCGCTCATGGATTCGCGCATCCACCTTTGGCTTTAATGTGCAGAATCCCCTGGATCTCGGCAGCCAGATTTGCCCTGTATCCACCCCCAGATCTCCAAAAACGGAAAGCCGCCTTTCACATGGACGATCCGTTTCTCAGTGGCAGAGCCACTAGCTGTAGATGAAGTCTCTCTACCGGTACTTAACCAACAAGGCAAGTGCAATGAGACTACCCTTTCATTTGATTTCCATTCGCAAGGTCGAGAAGATTAATGGGGAAAGCACTAATAAGCCTACAAGGAAAATCAGATAAGAAATTTCAGGCAGAAAGGGAAAAAAGGCCACTCAGCCCTCAGTTCATCCTCTGCTGAGACCATCCCCTGCTCTGGGACATGCCGGCCATCGCTAGAGCACAAGACAGTCAGGGATGACCACTGGCTCATTCCTCCCTTTAGCTTACTTACAACTGGATCCTGTGCCTCACCTTGTCCATCTCCCAAATTGTCCAGACCTGACTCACAAAATTTTGTGTCCATAAAGTGCATCCCTGTAAAACAGATGCTACACTGGTAGGAGTGTTTGGATTTTGTTTTTATTACAGTTTGAATTGCAAGATATATGAGGTTCTAATCCTCTTCTCTTGTCCAAATGCTTTCCCTCTGCAAAAACCTTTCTTTTTTACCATAGGGCTGTACAAGTAGTGGCCTGGGCTTTGAAGGCAGGTAGGAGCTTCCACGTTCCCGTGGTTACTGGCTCTGTGCAGACCAGTTAGAGGTGAGACAACGCTGCACCTGGACCCGGGCAGCCTCCTCACCTTCCTGACAGCCCCAAGGGCTCTGGGACTAATTCTTCCCATTGAGCTGGTTGGGTTTTTTTTTTTCTGCTCAGATTTTCCATTTTTTCCACGAGTCCTTGTCCTGCCTTGAAAGGGATTATTTTCAGATGTGCCTCATTTTTAAGAATTTTAATCCCATTAACTGTCAATGAAAGAAATTCATGCTTGTGATGGAGGTTTAGTTAAAACTTGATTTTTTTTTTTTGTTTTCTTTCTGAAACCCTTACTTCAAAATATATTGAAATAGTAAAAAGACAGTTTAGTGCACACAGAGCCATGTGCTATATCCACCTTTCCTCATTCCTAGAACTTCAGCTTTTAAGTCCACAATTCCTGTCTAACAGGGAGCACAAAACTTCGATAAAGGCTAATAAATTTCTTAGTGTGAAAATGCTGTATATGTTACCTCTTTTCTACTGGGAATGAGCCCAGTCAGTGGTCACATATTTTCCTTATAACTTCAGCATTGGATGAGTCATAACCTGAAATTTATTCTTAGAATTTCTGCTCTTCGGTTTTCCACCGATTTTATGGGAGGCTATTGCAGACTTTCCCACAGGCATTCATTATACTCCATTACTCGTGGTATAGTCTGCAAATAATGGCTTATTCGGAGTTGCCCTTAACATTTCACCTAACGGCTGCATGTGTTAATTTGGAAGCTGGGTCCTCCTAGCACAGTCTGAGTCTGCGTGGTTTGAAGCCGAGGTTTGATGTCCAGTTTCTCGTACAGACCATTGTAGTGTTGTTCTGTAGAATGTTTGGTGGGCAGAAGTGAAACAGCAAAAGAAATACCATTTAGTGATTGCTTTTCTAGGTCTAATTCTCCTTAAAATTCGAGTTTCCTTGATTTGAGCTGGATCTCTTTCAGAGGTAATGACCACCACTATGTTCTCCAGAAGACTGTCTCTCCCACATGGAAACTGTACGAGTAACTATTCCACTCCTCCCTGGGTCCCTGACACCTTATTGTTAATCCAGGAGACAGCGATCTCCAAAGCCTGATGTTTGTTATTCTGCACCTTAGGTCCCACGATCCGTCAGCTGTCAGAGTGTTTTATAGCAGCTGCCCCAAAAGGTTTAATGATATGGGCCAGAACATGCAGTCTTCCCAAAAGAGACCTCTCTACCAGAATGAAGTGTCCTGCTGATTTTGTTTCAGCCCTGTAGTAAACATTTCTATAGCCAGGATCCTTCCCCTCAGAAGGTGGCCAAGTGGACAGTCTCTGGTCAACCCTGAGGTTTCCTTTACTACAGATTTTCATTGTTTTAAATTTCTAAGGGACAACTCATCCATTGGTTTGTCACATACGATAACCAATGAAAGCCACATGGATGCTGTGTTGCAGAGATATAATTTTCCCTTCCATCACAAGTTTGGGCTCCTCAGTCAGAATCTGCAGAGGTTTGCCCACAAAAGCAGCTCCACTTTCCTTCTCGATACCCAGTTTCACACACTGCCATGTCCCATGCCAAGCCCACTCTTCCCTGGGCCAGAGCGCTGGCTGCCCTGCTGCCGGCCAGGGTGCTCGGCAATAAATCCGTACTGCAATAAATCCCCAGGCAGAAGACAGAAGCAACCTCCTCCACCTCCTCCTGACCTGGGACATTTTCTGTTATTAAGAGGATTTGGATGAACATCTGCCATCCAGGGATTTTCTCCGAGGCGGGGGGGAAAAAAAAAAAAAAGAAAAAAAATTAACTGAGGCAGATGATTTTTTTCTTCCTCGTGGGGTCTGGTGGGGTGGGCTGAGCTGTGCTGTGAGCTGCTCGCGTGGCACTGGCAGCGCTCACTGTCAGATGGGCGGCTGCGACACGCCAGTGAGCAGATACCAAGGTGCATCATTGCTTCCGTCTGCTGGCTGTGATCAGAGCTGCTCCATTAAACGTAGCTCAGGAGCCAGGGTAAGAGCATTAAGCCCTACAGCGCTGCATTAAGATTCTTCCTTCAGCAAGATTTTGGACTGAAAGAGTTTTTTACCTCAGCTCTAGCCTTGTAATTTGCACTTCAGCGAACAAGCTGGAGACCAAAGTCAACAGAGAAAGAGATCCCAGATTCCCAGCTGCGTACATGTCTTCTCTGACTGCTGCAGATCAGTATCTGAAACCTTTGCGCACCTCCAGATCACCTCACCAGGACGGCTCAGGTGAGGCAGGTAGGGCAGGCAGTGTGGGTATTGGTGGCACAGAGCCATGTGCTTATGGTGGAGGTACAACTCCACCGGCAAAATCCTGTGCCGGCAAAATCCTGTGCCACGGTTGTGCTACAAAGAGGCAAGAATGGATCTTTTTGCCTTTGACACACAAAATCCTAATTGCCCATTAAACATTTTGTGGCCAGAAAAGAAAGCAGAACCGTTCGCAGAGAGGTGACCCCACTGCCCTGCTATGAGATGTCAGAAGTCCGAACCTTTCCACTTCTGATCAACGTGAGACAAGCATCCTTCAAATGCTGCAGTGGCTCTCTGCTGCATAGCTTTTAATTTAGTAATGCATTTCAAATCACGTGCAGGCATTCACAATCAAAAGAAAGACAGAGTCAGCTGCCAAATAACTCTCTGCATCAGTCCTTAGCCAGATTTGCTGCATGGCATAGAACAGGCTTCAGCCATCAAATTGATCGTCTCGTTTAAATGTTAACAAGTTGCAAAAAAATTCGTCGTCACTTTGTTTCCCAAGTGATGTGTTTGACAGAACAGGTCCTGGGGAAGATGTTGGCTCTCAAGAGAAGTCAACACTTGGTTCAAGGTGAGGATTGACCCTCCAAAGAGATGTTCTTCAACCATGCCTGAAAAATGTTTATTTTAGCTGCATTTCTTCAGTCAGTGAATAGGAATGTTTCCTATTAAGACAATGTATTTACTTGCTCAGCATCTGTTGCCTTCACTAGGGGCCAGGGATACAGGGAACGCTGGTGCTTTTCTTGAGTTATGGTGTTTCTTCAGCCCCTGCTCAGCTGGGTCTTGAACCTGACATGCCCCCAACCTCCAAGCATCTCCAAGCACAATTTTTTCCTTCAAGAACCCCCTGCACTGCAAGTTTTGCTTTTCATCTAGCAGATATTCCTCCATCCTGACATAGTTCAGCTCCTCTGGATCATATCCAGCCATGACCAGGTCCCATGAGGATCTCCACGGCAGGACTGTGCAGCCTATAGGCATAGGCTATAATCCAGCCCATGGTGTTTGAGATGATGCGGGAGGTGTTCTGGGAATGGCCTCTTGCACCTCTGTGCTTCCCAAGAAACACAGCGGTTGCCACCACTTTCTTCTGAAATGTGGTGATGGTGACACTGCTCCTGCTCTGTGGACCACTAGCTTGCAGTAGACAGCTCTGAGACATATGTGGGTTAGTAGGCGAGGAGCTACCAATGCAGTAACTGTGAGCTTGGATGTGCTGCCCCGAACCCTTCCATGTCAGCAGCTGGCAGAGCCATCAGAGCATGCTGTAAAGTCACCGGGTCACCGAGTGTTTTGGCCCTGCAGTGCTAAGGCAGAGGCAGCCACAGCCACACGCAGCGAGTGGACAAAGCACGAAGGGCTTTGTCTTTCGCACCGTGAAACTCAGCATAACTTCAGGAGCATAGTCTCTCTCCTTGTGTTCTTCCCTCATCTGGGCTTTTTCAGAGAAGCCTTGGAGACATATGCTCCTGCCTGATCCTTTCCATCCTTACATGTTTCCTGGCTCAAAGGAATGAGCAGAGATTTGTTCACAGCCAAGCCTAAAACAAAAATTTGAAGCCCAGGGGCCAATAAAGCCTTCAAAGACCTGGTCCATGTGCTGCCAGCTGCTGGATTGATCAATTACCAGATGTTATTCCTTAACAGCAGTGCAAATCATTTCCCTCTAGCTGATCAATGTTTCCAGCCCTCCAGCAATGATTGCTATTAGATTTTAAATGCTTAATATATAATCCTGCTGTCCTTTCATATCGTAACTCCTTCAGGCCTCAACAGGAATTTTGCCAGCAGAAGAATCATAGCTTGCGGTTATTCCTGGGAATATTCTTGCTCACTGAAGTACCTACAGCTTAAAAAAAAAAATTCCTGGACCTGTGAGCGTTATTAATTAGTGCTATTTACACTGGTACCCATATAAAGAAAAGGCAATACGATAGGTGGCCCTTCTGGTGGCGTTGTCAATAGAAGAGCCAAGAACAACTGCTGTGTTTTCTAGGCCAGAGTTGCAAGCACGTAGCGAGCTGCGTACAGGCAGCCTATTTAGAGAAGAAAGCCGTTCTCTCCTGTTCAACCTGGCACTAAACGTAGTCACTGAAACTGTCTTTTGAGGACCCCATGGTAGAAGATCTAGTGAAGTCAAGTTAAAAAAACGGAACCCATTTTTCTTAACAATGTCAGAGTGTCAACTTTCTAGAGCAAACTGTGAAGACGAGCAGTAGGTTCTGCCTTCTCCTGAAATTTTGAGATGAAGACCGCACTCTTTTCTGTAAGTTATCCTTCAGTTGGGCGCCAGATCTTGGCTCAGTAACGAAGGAAGTAGCTGCGCTACACAAGGTCAGCCTCGGTAACAGACTGATCCCTTCAGAAAAAGCTAGGAAAAGCAGGGAGTGAAAGAGATGATATACTGCAAAGGAAGCATGGGTAGGATAGGTAACCTGCAAAGGGATTTAGCCACGCGTTAGCAGTCTCTCTGCTCTCCCAGCTTTCTGAGTACAAACAGCAGCCAGAGAGAGCCTCCTCCCTGCACATCCTCAGTCCCATTGCGCTCAGGAGGGTTAGCGGAGTTAAGACATCAGACTTCTGTTGTATCGTTGGTGGCACATAGCTGGGACACGTGTATTCTAAGCTGCTTATGCCTGGTCATTGCTTACGTGCAGGGGATATGTGAGCAGGGGGGTTGGGGAAGAAAGATGTGGGTCTGGTCAAATGAGGGTATGACTATATTGCATACAGCAATGCAGCAGCGAGCGATGCAAGCTCGTGGGCAGGAGACGAGGAAATTAGGTTTCACCAATGGATAAAGTTTCTGGCAGCTGAGATAGCTAATTTGAGGGAAGGATGAGGGTATCTCTACTTTATTGCATAGTATACCGGGTTGACATCAGCTGCCATATGGGAGATTTAAAATCTGCTTCTACATTGCTTAATATTTGTACTCAGTAATCAAACTCACTGTCTCTCTGTTTCTACTCTAGGCTTGATAGTCTACTTAGGAATGATGGTGGGGGCTGTCATGCTGGGCGGCCTTGCTGATAAACTGGGAAGAAAGCAATGCCTCATCATATCACTTGCAATCAATGCTGCCTTCGCGTTCCTCTCCTCCTTCGTCCAGGGATACGGATTCTTCCTCTTCTGCCGCCTTATCTCGGGCCTCGGGTGGGTAACTGGTGAATCCATCCCATGTCCTGGAGGAGTCCTGCCACAGCTTGGCAGTTTGAGTGTGTGGGGTGGGAGGAGGAAGGCTGCGCCAGTGATGCATCTCTGGTACCAAGCTGTGTCAGCAGTAAGAAAGTTTGGTCACTGAAATTCTTCTGGTACTGCCCCAATTGTGCAGAAAGGCGAGTGAGACTGATTTTACCTCATTTTACCACCCTTACAGCCAGGGCCTCCAATGAGACCCTCAGCAGTCCCCATTGCTGGCCTGTATTTTACCTCCCTAAAATGAGTGATCATGAAATAACAACAGAGAAGATGTCCAAGTGAAGAGCAGGGCATTACACTGGCTTTACATAAACTGTACAGGAAATTCAGCTTTCAGAGCATGAGAAGGATCTTTATCTTTGATGTTTAAGATGAGACCAGCCAAAGAGAGATTTGCATTTTTCCTACAAGTCTCACCTTTGTGCAGTGGGTCTATGAGTGTGACTTTCCCTCTTTATATATGCAATCCTAACTACAAAGACATTGAAGAAGACTCTTATTCTTCCCATGTGCTGTTTTCTCTCCTCAGTATTGGGGGATCCCTCCCCATCGTGTTTGCCTATTTCTCTGAATTCCTGTCTCGTGAGAAGAGGGGGGAACACCTGAGCTGGCTTTGCATGTTCTGGATGATTGGTGGCATTTTTGCTTCAGCAATGGCTTGGAGCATCATCCCACATTACGGTAATTGGTTTGTGCTTTTGACTTTCGACACCACCACATTTCCTGGATCACTACGCTACTCCCAAAGCCCGCACAGGTAGCGTTAGTCAGTCCTCACACATCCCACCATAAACAACACTGAAAATAATGGATACCTGAAGTGCACGCAAAAGGTTGGATAAATCGACTGAATGATTGATTGACTGATACTAGGGCTGTAAACAGGACTGATGAGGGCTGCTTTTCATCAAAAGCTTCAAATACACCCCTTGAATTATGCTGCCAGAGCCCATGCTCTTAATCTAAATGTCAGGGCATTCAGGGAAAACTGCACTGGGATTGTATTGCAAAAATTGATCCAGTTATCAAAAATAAGTAACTTTAATCAGAGAATTACTGGGTTCTATGAATAATAGCAGTGAGGACAGCACATGCCCTTTTCCTCAGCCAAGCGTCAACACTCTCGGGGCTGTGTATGCGGTGACACGTCTCCCCAGCATGTGATGGGCTGGAGTCACATCTGACTTCACCTAATTGGGTTGAGGAGTTCCCTGCCCAGAGCTGGGAGTGGGAGAGAAGTAGAAGATCAGAAAACTCTGAAACCTATCCGTGCTCTGGGGAGCAAAAATCTGCATGTCACGTGGTATTCCTTGTAACTCGTGTGTATCTCCTAGGGAAACATCAGAAGCAAATATCTACTGGAAAAGATTAATTCCCTCAGTATTCAGTGACACCAGCTGTTTGCAAAATCCTGTTTGAGGAAAGTAGGACAGGCCACAAAGACCATGAAGAAAAACACGAACATTTACCAATCTATCAATCCGTCTTCACCATGTTTGAAGTATGCTCAGTATAAAGAAATGTTCATGCTTTTGATTGATATGACAGAGACTGTTGGAACAGACAAACTTACTGCACAGTGTTGTCAGGTTGAAGTAATTCTATTATCTGCAATTACATTTGCATTAAAAAACCCTTATGTATTTACGTTACATTTATTTTTCAGATGACTTTTTGATGTTTTGTTTTTATAGCTTCTCTTTTTGATTTTCCATGTTCCACCTACTCTTTTGGAACTTCGGGAAATGAGTAGAACACCATGACTGACTCGGGCGAGACCTCTGCAAAACCCATTGCTTGATGATTTCCTTATTAAATGAATAAAAATGTTTATAGAAAAAAATAATGAATTAAACATTCCTTTTGAGATTTGATCCTAGGGAAAGTAACTGGAGCAATGCAAGAATGATGCTGCACTTTCCAGTCCCCAGCAGGGGAATACCTGACCTGGTCAGACATCAGGAAAAAAGCAGGAGAGGGGGAATCTCAAATGCAGGATTAGGATCTTGGTTCTTCTATGTTTGAATCCCAGCTCAGGTTTTGTAGGTCTGGAAAAAAATAAACTTGCTTTCCTAGCTCGCTTCCATAAAATGTGAAATACATGTGTGATGTACAGGATGGAAAGGAGACACCTCTAACGTGCTTCTCAGATCAGAGAAGATTTAACCTTTGTAGATTTTTTGTAAGATCACCGAGCAGCAATAAATTATGGCCCTGATTCCTCTATGCTTTCCCGGCCTTACTTGCCTACAGCTGCATGGAGCTATTCTTATCACTAGGTGATTTCTAAACTCAAAGATAAAAGGAGGTTTTTTAAAGGCAGAGCCTGAGCAAGTGTGTTCCATTTTCTGTAATGAACATGAACTCACTTGCTGTTATCTACTGAGCATGCTATTGAGCCTCTAAGAGCCATCATTGCTAAGAATAGCAAACTTTCAACCCGTCCCTGTATCATTCAGCGCTGTAAAGTTCAGAGCTGCTTCAGGAGAGAAAAACTCAGGATGCCTGGTCAGTGTTTTTACTTTTTGGCTCTTGCTGTTTCCAGGCTGGGGGTTCAGTATGGGAACCAAGTACCACTTCCACAGCTGGAGGGTCTTTGTACTTGTCTGCTCTCTGCCCTGTATCGCCTCCCTGGTGGCACTGAAATTCATGCCTGAAAGCCCGCGTTTTTTGCTGGAGGTAAGATGATTCATCTGAACGTCGCAGTCTGATATTAGCAGAGGATAGCTGGTCCCTCGTGTGTCACCCTCTGTCTGTCTTTGTCCCATCAAACACGCATAGCACAAGCTGAGAGGCAAAACCACTCCTACATGTCTACACTAGCTCCACAGATTGCTTAAGCCCCAAAGACTACAGACAACGAGATCAATCAACCACAGTTAATGTTTCACTGCCAAACGTGGTAGAGAAAAAAGGTGGTGAGTGCTGGGAATTTTATAAGTCCAACAAAGGCATTTTGAAAACATCTCACGGAGTTTCGACATGTAACCACCGATTCCTGGTGGAAGAGCAAAGGACAGAGTACATTTTACTGAGTAAAATACATGAACCTCAGAGCTCTTATGCAAGTATTCTTTATTCCCATTTCACAGTTGTGAAATGCGGCGATACCTAGCTCAAGACAACCCTGCAAGTCTTTAGCAGAGATGGGATTAGAGCCCGGGTCTCCTCATCCATCTCCTCTTCTTTCATCTGGTTTTAAAGCTCTGTTCCTGACTCCTCTCCTGCCTCAGACAGTTTTAGGGTAACTCCTTCCCTCAGCACAGCGATGCTGCACTCTGTGAATACAAACCACGCTTTCAGCTATTTGCGTTTAACGCAGCCAGTGCCGTACATGTGCTTCTCCACTATATTGGACCTCTAGAATTTGTTTCTCTTTATGCTTTGGGAAATTAGAGAGCTGGGAACTTCAAAATTTATTTTCCTTTTCTTTGGTGTTTTCAGATAGGTAAACACGATGAAGCCTGGATGATCCTCAAGCAAGTTCATGACACCAACATGCGGGCCAAGGGCGAGCCAGAGAGGGTGTTCACGGTGAGTTTGAAAAAGCCATCAGCGTGTAAAAAGAAAGGTTGGACATATCTTCCTTGGTGCAGCACAGCACCAGTTTGTTCCTCCTTGAGACTCTTTCAACACGACCTCCCCCAGCAATCAGAAAAAGGACTCTCAGATACATTTTGCGCATTAAAGTTAGATGCCAGTCTGTTTTTTCAAGAATTAGTCAGTCCTGTGATTTGCAGTGAGTACTCTTCATTCCTGGTGTTACTCTGCAGCATATAGACCAGTGATTTGCCAATTACTCACATGCTTAATTGGTCTGCTGTAAGAGACTAAAACCAAAAAAGAGAGATATTAGTCATGTGGGAGATCTGAGTCACTCCTTTCTCCACTCTGGCTTCTAATCAAACTCTGATTAAACTTCAGGTACCTCCTAATGAGCTTCCTAAACTCCACCTGCCTCATACCCAATCTTTAATCTCTCCAAGGGAAAGTGGGATGAGTGGCTATTACTCATTAGTCTGCTGCTTGTTGTGAAAAAGGTCACGCCAGTGGACTTTGTTAATAGTAAAATCAGGTAAAAGGTTTATGCTGGGGTTAGCTGCGAATTACTATAATTCAGTTGTAAACTCCCAGTGAGCAGGCCAGGGAATAGCTCTTGATTTATGCTTTTCAAGGTAAGAGGATATGTGCTTTTAAAGGATGGAGAAAAGGAGATATGGCTGTGTGTAAAACATGTCTTTTTGAACAAAAGGGAGAGCAAGGCTACGTGTTCAGAAGGGTTGTCAGGCAACAGGGCCTGCCAGGAGTGATCCTTCAAGAAAATTAGATTAATATCAGTTCATGACAATTGTGTGCAAGTTCAGGTAGGAACTTAATGAGCATGTGTTATTTTTAGGCCACCAACCATTTGACTAATGTGAACCGTGATAGCAAAGGTGCAAGAGACCATCTCTCTCAATCCCTACCTGGCTTTGCTCTAATGCCGAGCTGGGATGGCCAGTCCTGCTGCGTGGCAGGAGGAAAAGAGGACTGAAACTCAATTTTTTATATATATATAGATATATAGATATAGATATACATATCTAAGTTGGGCACTATGAGAGTCTGAGTAGGAGAATGAAGGAGCAGCTGTACATCACCCATTAGTGCTCATTGCTCCATCCAACAGTGTCATGACTGCTACAGCATGAGCGGATCTCAGTATCGCACCTCGAGGTATGGCGCGCTGGCTGAGTCAAGATTT
The DNA here is from genome assembly GCA_008658365.1 of Alca torda. NCBI lineage: Eukaryota > Metazoa > Chordata > Aves > Charadriiformes > Alcidae > Alca > Alca torda. The sequence continues at coordinate 36,120,049 of CM018083.1, forward strand.
GCTGACATCCGTTGGCACGGGTGGATGATCAATGCGGCTGGTGTAGCACAAACTGTCAGATTTTGTGTTTTTCTGGTAGGCCAGAAGTTGCCGGTTTGTGGTGAGTCAGCTGGTGCCGGGACAGTTCCCAGATCTGACATTTAAACGGTGCCAGCAAGAGGAACACGGAGACTCCACAGCTGAGCCAAGGCGCTCATTCGTAGTCAGAAATTTATGCAGTAAATTTTCACCTCCTTCTCCTGTTTACAAACAGATCTGGTTTCCTTGAATAGGTCTTTTATTTAAAATTACTGAGCAAATATTTTTCGGGACCCGTTTTTAAGGGTTTCTTGAGCAGTCCTGTTCCGGTGTTCGGTGTTGAAGGTTCGGACTAGTGGAGCAAATTGATTGCATGGTGTGGGCTCATTTGATGACACGATGCATTTTCAGATGCAAAGATTCCCATCTACATGTTCATTTGTCATAGAAGTTCTGCCAGTGGTACTTAAAAGGTGCTGAATGAGAAATATTCCTGTCAGTTATCTTTGAAGAAACAGATCCTGAGGGCACGTTTCGATGCAGATACAAGTGGATGATCATGGAGATATTTTTTTACTATAATTGCCTAGTCCTCATTTCCAGTGGGAATCTAAAGGATAGAGAAATAAGGTAGTGCACAGGCACATTAGCCAACAAATGAAAGATTGAAGTGGATGCGATGCGCTTAAAATATTTAAGGGAAGGGGAGAGAGAGAGAGAAAGGATGGAGGAAAGAAAGGCAGGAGGGAGGGCAGGCTTCTTTCTATAATAAAATATCTTGCTGTAATTAAATCAGTTAGCTCAATTGTTAGTGATAACATTCAAGGAAAAGATAGTAAGGGATATCAGGTGGAAATATTGCCCAGAAGACAGTGGAATTTAAAATCCACCCTTGATCAATTCCAGAAACTTCAGTCCAATTTTTTATATTTTTTTCTCCTTTTTTTTTTTTTTTTTTTTTCCTTTTCCAGGTTTCCTATATCAAAACTCCAAAGCAAATAGATGAATTTATTGAAATCCAGAGCTCAACAGGGACCTGGTACCAGCGGTGGCTGGTCAGAATCACAACCACTTTCAAACAGGTAAAGAGAACAAAAAACCATCCCACAGGGGCTTTTGAGCTTTGGGCTCTGGTGCCTCATTGCTTCAGGTCATCGTGTCTTGAAACCCCGGCTCTTCCTCAAAAGAATCTGGTGGTGTTTGCAAAGGGCTGTACTCTGATTGCACTTGCTATGCAGATGTGAGCATCTACAAACTGCCAGCCCCCAAAACGCCCCTGTGAGCATCATGGTGGTCCAGATGGCAGGCCTTCCATGACAAGCCACGGCCCCAAGCACTTGACTCTCTTTCTGGGCAGATAAATATCGATTCCCTCTCCCCCAAGCCTAAGTAAATTTACCGCCTGCAGTGGATTCACAAGAGTGTTTGCTCCTTGCTCCTGCTGAGTCTGATTTTCTAACAACGTTTTATTGCCTCTTCACCTAATTTAACCTTTCACACATGCTATGCTGCTTACCTATGCCCATGCAGAACTTTGTGGAAAATCTTGCTAGATCTTCTAGTCTAGGAGGGTGAGCTTAAAGTAAAGGAGAGTCTTTCATAATTGATAGCGATACAGGTGCTATACTATTACTATATTTATATGGCAAGCTAAGAGCATGAGGGGTTACATCCCCTCATGTTCCAGGCAGTATTTTCTGTAACAGATCAAGAAGAGCAGGTCTTGGTCTGCCTCCTGCTCTGCTCAGCTTCATCCCTACCTGAGTTCCTCTTACCCCTCCTAAAGTGCCAGCTGTGTTTGGGGTTTTGCTCTTCAGCGCGCTTTTGGAGGTCAGTTTGAAAGCACCCCTGAGACAATAAATATATGTGAAAAGACAAAGTTGTCAGCGGGTCTGAGGACAGGCTCATGTCCACACTTACTGATAAAACCTGAGAGAGACACTGCATCGCGCCAGCCCAGCCCTGGTCATGCACTCCAGCTCATTACAGAGGGTTCAGACCAAGTACCCTGGCACACAGCTGAGTAAGCGATCTTTTTGCCCACTTATCTCGATAAAAATAATTCTGAACCAACACTGAATAGAAGCCGCACATCTGACCTTCCACCAGTGAGCCCTTTCTACTGACAGTAGATTTATGATGCGCTCGGAAATTAATCTGCCAAGCGTCTGTTTGGGTGTCCTTGCAGCTAATTCCTTCTTGTGGATCTGTAGGTCTGGGACAACGTGCTATATTGCTTAACAGCCCAGTACAGGATGAACACACTGATGCTGGCTGTAGTTTGGTTTACAATGGCCTTAAGGTAAGGTACTTGTTTAACTTTTTCAGGAAATGAGAAGGCCCTCAGAGTCTGAATAATTATGTGCACATTTAAGTAAACTATTACAAAATGAACCCTGGTCTTATTTTAAAGAGTCTTTGTGTACTAAGCCCTGTTCTCCTAAGAACTGTTGATCAGTCTGATTGCTGATATGAGAGTACAAGGTGCTTTGAACAAATCGGGACTTTAGACGTGGTGAGTAGGGCAGTAGTGTATCGACTTTCTCGCCTCTAGATCTTCCATTCGATATTGTCCACACAAAAAAAGACACAACCCCACTGGATTCTCATCTGTTCCTTAGTCTAGATCACAACTATTCAGGTGAACCTAAATCTAAACTACGGGTAAATTTTGTCTCTCACTTAAACCTCAGACTTGCAGAAATCTGCCTTCTGGGGGAGTTCACAAATTTCTTACTGCTCTGCCAGCCTCTTGGGCAGCAAGGATAGCACATTGCTGGACTTCCCAGCCAAGGAGTTGAACTTAAATAAATTGTCCTGCTTTAAGTGAATGAAAATGGCTCAACGTGCTTCTGAGATCAGCTGAGTAGGGAGGCACTTTGCTCTGTCCTGTGTCCGACCGGAGCAAGAATTTGTGTCAGAAATGCATTGGCATTAGGAGTTCAACAGGTTTACAGGTTACGAAGTAGATCATTGGAAAAGCACTGCAATATTTGCAGTGCCAGTATCTCGTATCCCTAACGTATGTCTCCCATCCTGCTATAGTTACTATGGCCTTATTGTCTGGTTCCCTGATATGATCCGGTATTTCCAAGAAGAGGCATATGAATCCCGAGTGAAGATATTTGATGAGGAGGAAGTGTCACACTTCACCTTTAATTTCACCCTGGAAAACCAGATCCATAGAAATGGGGAATACAGAAACGATAAGTAAGTGAACAGAACTTGGTTCAATGCATGCAAACTGAAATACATTTCTAGAAAGCTCTCTCTTTTTCTTTCTTTCTTTTTTTTTTTTTTTCCCATTTTCCACTAACTTGAACATCTCGGTTGTTCTTTTGGACACGCAGTCTGTATCTCTGAAATCCCAAAGGCAGTTTTCTGCAGACCAAGTATCTTTTTTCTCCTGCTTTTCACGCACTCTGCCTCAGCCACTCGCATCTCCAGACCCCAGGGGATGGCTGTGAGGAGCCTTCCCTCCAGCAGCCCCTCGCTGGGAGCAGGGCAGTGGGCACCCACCTGGCTGTGCTGGGCAGCTCTGGATGCAGAGGTGACTTTTCTTTCCTTAGCACACACTGACATCTACTGGTCTTGGGCAGGAGAGACCATCACTTGGAATGAAGCTGCCCTGCTGCCGCACTTCCAAAATAAAGAGCTGGTTTTCCTTGAAGTCCCCTGTACGGCTTCGCCCTGTCTCCATCCCGCAGCCCATTAGTGCGAGCTGTGTCATGGCCAGTTGTACTGGTGTTCTTCGCCCACACTGGCCGACATCTCCCCACAGCTGAGTATATCACCTTTTTTAGTGCTTTGAAGTCAGTGAAGTTACTCTAGCAGAACATTGTTGCTTTCCTCCCTTTCTTCTCCTATTTGGGCTGAGCTTGGTGGTTTTTCTTCTGCATCTAGCCTGGACCCCAATCACTCTGTGTTCCACAGCAATACAAACCCTAGTGATTTGTAGCAGGCCATCGCTAATTTTCTAAATCCCAATAAAATGGGTGGTAAAATATCCCTGTGTAAATCCTGTGGAGATCCCGTTGCCCCAGACAGGCTAGCCAGGGTGTTGCTCCAGCTGCCTTGCGCTATGTGGGGAGGTCCCACGGGATGTTCAATGTTACATAAAACACTCACTGTTTTAATCTCCATGGGTGAAACCATACCTCATTGTCCAGACGGGTTATTCCTCTCCTCTCAGAAACTACTTGTCTCCATTTCCTTGGTGTATATCTGATAGACATTGGTGGGGGACCCCAACATGTGTCCCTCTGTCCTTCCAGAGACCTTCCTTGCAGCAAGGAGCTGTGCTTGATGGTGCAAACCTAACCCCATAATTCCTATTCCCCTGCTGCTATCGAGCAGCCAAACAAAGCCTGGTGAGAAGTGGATGGTGGTCAAATTCAGGGATTGGGGAACCTTATCTTACACCTGGAGAAAATGCTCAGTTTTCACTAACTTCATTGAGAATTGCAGGATGAAGACGTAAAACTGTGATGTAGATCACTGTTCGCCTTCCTTGGTCCTCTCCAATTCAAAAATTCAAAACCTGATCAATCTACATTCCAGTACTGCCCACAGCATATCTCGATATGACTTATAGCTGTGTTTTCCCTCCAGCCTTTGGCTGTGAGTTAAAACTCCATTGAACGCCAGTCCGTTGCTGTATGACTCTTTCAAAGACGGATGTTAAGAAAGCAAACTGCAGGAAAAGGGCTTCGAGCCGCCTTTGGGAGTAAATACATCACAGACTATTACTGAGCAAATGCAGAACAGCTTCAGTTCTGCTGTAACCTATGAGACCTTCTACATGGAGTAAAACACTCGGATAGTCTTCTTGTGGTATTTTGAGCATTAATAATATCTGTTAGTAGCTTCAGTTAAGAAGCCCTGCAGTGCTCAGTTAATGGTGTAAACAGCCATCGTGAGCGACTGTGTGGTAAGTGCTCAATTCAATTAAGTTTCTGGGTATATGTTAGGAGGCTTTTTATTTGGTGACAGTCATGGCCTCTTTAACTAGAGCAACAATGCTTGCTCTTAATAGCTCCTTACATCTTCCAAACATGCCTGTGCATTAACTAATACATCTTCTCCGTGTCCCTGCAAAATTTCGTAGGTAAATCAATATTGTGTCATCCTTCAGGCAGGCAGGTCAGACGTGTCAAGCTTCCCACCAGAGGAGAGATCAATCACCTGACACAGTTGATTATTTTTAGTGTAATCTGTTTTCATTACATGATAAGCAATATTCCTCGAACAGAGATGGTGACAAGCAGAACTCAGATAATCTCCCCACTCTCTCTAGAAACCCTGCTGCATTTTTGCTTTAAAAATCACTTTGAGTTTAAACAGCTGTCAGAAGCCTTTCAGCAAATGGCTCGACGGGCTCCTGATAATGTCTGTTTGTATTTATGCCGGAGGAAGGGGCAGAATAAGGAAGGCGGCAAGGTCAGTTCACAAAGAAAATGCCATGCACTCAGTGAAATTATTTCTTCTTCGGGTGGACTGAAAAGTCCATCACTGAAATGATCACTGAAAGGTGAGAGGATATGTGTCCATTCAGCCTTAGAAGCACATTCTCATAGATGTGACTATTTTTGGAAGGGAAAAACTGCCAGAAATCCGAAAAGGTCCATCTCTCTTAAAAAAACCCACAAATTCTTCAAATCCGTCGCTCCTACTGAAATACAAAATGTATCAGCATGGAGTTGGAAGGACAGTTATGCGTTCAAGCAACACCTTTTCTGTAAACGACCCTAGAAATTGCCATTATTGCTCTGTCCCTTGAAACAGCCATTACATGCTATACAGCGTAGAAAATACCTGAAAGCACAGGGTGAAGTTCTCTTTCCTGCCCCACAGATTTATTGGCATGAAATTCAAGGAAGTGAGATTTGAGGATTCACTGTTTGAGGAATGCTACTTTGAAGATGTGACATCCAGCGAGACCTTCTTCGAAAACTGCACCATCATCTCTACTGTCTTTTATAACACTGGTAATGGCATTCTCGCCGTGGTCCCATCTCTGTTAATTAGGAACTATTTTGTCAGACTCTGGGAGAAAGAATGATAGGGGTCTGCGTGTTTGTGTGTGTGCTGGGTAATGAGGGTGATGATGGAAAAAAAAGAGAGCGCTGCATTTGCAAGGAGGCTTCAGTTTGCTCCATCGGTGTTTTTAACCAGATGGCTTCTGGTGTCATGGGCTGCTGCACGGGAAACGCAAAAGTCTGCGCTCGGACCTCGGCAGGTTAAAGTAATGGCAAAATGCCTAGCAGTTTAACAGCTCAATTCAACAAATTTGGCTTACAATATAATTTTAACCAACCTGTGGTTGATGGTCATAAGCAGTAAGATATTCATTAGTTTATCCTGAAAAAGCTTTTCACTTCTACTTTAATAGAGAACAAACCATAATACATGAAAGCAAGAGCCTGCGCTTCCTCTCCTTGTGGCATGGGGATACTGGTCCGGGTGACTCCAGCAATATAGGGAGCGCACGAGCTTACACTCACCATGTGCCAAGCACGCAGCTAGAGTTTGCCACTAAAATAAAAAATCCCCGAATTTCCATTTGGTGAAGAGCACCTCTCAGATCTCTGATTTGGCCTTGACCCTGAGTCCTGTTGCTGCTGTACGAAGGGAGATCAGCCACGCAGGATCAAGAGTTTTCCTCTTTCCCTTGCAGATCTCTACGAACATAAATTCATCAACTGCAGGCTCATAAACAGCACGTTTATGAAGGAGAAGGAAGGCTGCCACCTGGATTTCGAGGAGGACAACGATTTCCTGATCTACCTGGTCAGCTTCCTGGGCAGTCTGTCTGTGTTGCCGGGCAACATCATCTCAGCGTTACTCATGGACAAAATAGGGAGGATAAAGATGATCGGTGAGCGGGGACGACGGGTGCATGGCACAGGTCGTGGGTGGGAGCACGAGTCTGCAAAGAGCCGAGGTCAGTGTGAAGGTCTCGCTGCATCTGCATGTGCCAACGTGAGCCGAGATGGTTCAGGCAGGGATGAGTCACTCCCGGGCCAAACGGAGCAGAAGGGTAAAGAGACTCGAGGGTGAGGCAAGTGATCTACTCTGTGGCAGCGGGCGAGTTACCTGCTCCTCGCCTCCTCACCCTGCTTTTCTGTGTAACTGTGAAATCCTCATTTTTTATTTTGGCTTTTACCTCAAAGCCTATGTGTTTACCCACTGCTCAGCACATCAGCGTCAGAGCTGAAGCAGGACCTCTTGGTGCTGTTGAGTTGATGCTGATGTCCATAGAATTCCATATAAATAAACAAACACTTTGCTTGCAGCAATGAATGTTCACAAAGATTATTTGATGCAGCAGCTCTATAGCCCAGGAGTTCCCTCTTTTGGTTTTCTGATTTTCAAATGATTTTACAAACAGCTTCAGAGAGCGTACGGTAGATTAACTGACCATGTCACAGCCAAACAAGATGCCACCCTTTAGCACCGTTGGAATAAGTTATCACTTTATCAGCTTTAGGATTACTTTGGGAATTTCTGGTGTTGCTTCCTCCAGGGTTCAGACCTTGCTCTCCGGGTACTGTGGGAATCGTACCCCCAGGGACGGCCAAGTGAGTTTAACAAAATCAGGGATGTGCCTCAGGGTAAGGGATGGCTCATTCACTTGAGCTCACCTACCTCTCTCTTCTGAGAACAGAGAAGTTTAGTCAGCTTAGCCTCACCATCAGACAGGTTAAGGTAAGAAAGATGACCCCCGCCAGTGTGTCAGGAATGTACGTTGCAGGGGAAATGAGCATTCGTGTGGTGAATTTGGGAAAGACCCAAACAAATCAGAGGGTCTGTGGGAAATAAATTAAATAAAGCTGAATGAGAATCAGATTGTCCCCCCTTGCAAACACGTCAGCGTTTCAGCATCTTCCTCTGGAATTGAGATGACAGCTGGGATCCTAAATGCTTATTTCTTCTGCAGAATGAAAAGTACAGGACAAAAATTAGTAACGACACGCTGAAATGTTTCACCACGGAATTTTCAATTAAAACAGCCTTCTGGCATCCCACCCGTATCACTCTGATGAACATGTTATTTCTGGTCAGCTTAACAGGAAAACTGAATTTTGCTTTTTGTGTTATGTGCCTCGCTGGGACTTGAGTTCAGTGTTCTCGTGTTCTGCTAAACCCTCTCCTGTGCCAAATGTCAGGTCTGGTGCACAGACGGTGACCCTAATGCTGCACTGTACCTCTTCAGCAGGGGGAATACCCACCCCGCACAGCGGGGGATGTATTTTGGCCAGGTACCATGGAGGAGAAGTGGATATGGAGTCCCGCACGGCAGCTTTTCATAGGCAGGGCACCGCAGTGGCAAGATGGAACGTAATGTCCAAAATGAAGCATTTTAGTTCCAGTTCAGCATTCAAATTATTTCGGATGGCATCAAATTGATTTGAAAAACCTCAAACAAACAAAACAAATATTTCAGTTTCCTGGTAGTAAATGGAGATATTTCAGCAACAACAGAACTTGACAATGAAAGATTCTTTGATTTTGCAAAAATTGCGTCTTTCAAGTGAAAATTCCCAACAGGGTAGAAGGCAGTGCTGTAGCCATTAATATTTCTGAATCTGAACTGTGCCTAACTGAGCATGAACTCTCTCACTTTCTCCCTCGGTGGTGTTCATAAAATTATGGCTCCTGTGCAAATGTGCCATGAAATCTAATGATGTTCTTATAATTAAAAGAGACCTCAAGTGCTTCATACAATTGACTGTAAATTATCCTAATTGAGACTATAAATGTGTCAAGTGATTTCAATATGATATGAAATGCACCAGCTCTTCACTCAAAACTCAAGTTGGAAAACCTTCACAATGATTCTTCCTCCTCATTGACTTTCATGTTTACTTGCCTCTGCTCTTTCTGGGTCCATCTGGAAGTCAGAGATGCTGGAAACATGCCTGGAAAAGCCTGTCTTCGGAGTCTCCGTAGAGCAGGACTATCAGCAAGATCAGATGGTCATTGAGAACATTTTCAGGCTGGTTTCCAGCATCAGAGAATGACAGATAGGCAGCACCAAGGTATTTTTGGATTCTTGCAGATTTAATTTCTTCTGGGGTGAAACACTGTCACCTGAAAGCCATCTTTATCAACAAATGTGTTTGCTCAACTGTGGACAGGGGAAACTGGTGCCAACATTTTTCTCTTGGTTTCCCCCCGTAGGTGGCTCAATGTTGATCTCAGCAGTGTGCTGCTTCTTTCTCTTCTTTGGCAATAGCGAGTCAGCAATGATCGGCTGGCAGTGCCTCTTCTGTGGGGCCAGCATTGCTGCCTGGAACGCCCTGGATGTCATCACTGTGGAGCTCTACCCCACTGACAAAAGGTGCTCAGAATATTTGTCCCTTTAATTTCCACCCTCTGACTTTGTCCTCTCGGTTCCTGATGGAAAAAGTCACTCTAGATAAGTGTAGATGGGGGAGGCGTATTTTTTTTTTTTATTTTCACCAGTCCTTAAGGGCTTGCGTAGTCCTGCGTCTGTACTGGACGTGTGCATGGTGGCTTGTAGGCAGGGAGTCGCGTGGGTGTATGGAAATTACAGGCAGATAAAATATGGATTCTATCATTTCCGTGGACGAGCATGGAGGTCTGGCCTTTCAGGCTGTATCCCCCAGCCTCTTGTCATAGCTTATCACCATGACAGCCTTCCCTTCCACAACGTGGAGACAGCCATGTGCACAGAATGGTTTGGGAGATGAGGTAGCACAGGAAACTTTGGAAGAATGTGCTGCAGAGTAAATCTTTCCTTGTGACATCATTATAAGCCTTTTTTTGCCTTTTTTGCCTTTTTCTCCTTTTTCGAGCTGTTGGGGGAAGCCAGAAGGGAAGGAGAAGAACTGTGCTTTGAAGGCAGTGTGCTTTAGCTGCTGGGTGAAGCAGAATTCGGAGGAGAGCTTGGGTTGTTTCTCTGGTGACAACCCACTCCGGCCAGTGCTTGGAAGGGCTTTGATAAGTTCTAGAAGAGGTTGTGTCCAGCTGTCTTCGGGGCTGGCAAAGGTTGTCATAGTGGGCTCCACAGGCCTAGAGAGAAGCTGAGATGGAAAGGAGAAATGACTACACACAGACATTCTCATCATTCACACAGACATGCAAAACACCAACATCTATTTATCTATTAATTTATCCTGCCTGGCTTTACTTGCTAGAAGCGTAGCCTGGGCAACCTAAGAGCATTCACAAAATTACCCATCCAGATCTTCCGTAGTTATGCTGAGAACCTCCCTCCTAATGATTGCTTTCTGCTTTTCTTCCCTGCAGGGCAACGGCCTTTGGCATCCTCAATGGGCTTTGTAAGTTTGGTGCCATCCTGGGAAACTCAATCTTTTCCTCCTTCGTAGGGATAACCAAGGTGGTTCCCATCCTTTTGGCTTCCTCTGCTCTGGTTGGAGGTGGCCTGCTCGCTTTGCGCCTGCCAGAGACTCGAGATCAGGTCCTGATGTGAGCAACAGAGGCCAGGGGGGTTGGGGGGTGGACGCAGAAGAGGAACAAAAAAGAGCCATGCTTGGAAAAATCAAAATGTCCATTTCTATGCTGTTGTGTCGATACCTCGAAGAGAGAGGGCAGAGGGAAAGAAGAGCCCAAAGGGATAAAAATGAAACCCCTAGTTTCTGACCCTTTTCCAGCCACGACTGGTGCATGCAGCTACTACACACCCCTTGCAGAGCTTGGGTTCAACCTTGCCTACACTGGGAGTCTACCCTGTCCCTCTCCATCCCAGTGTAATGGCACAGGACACGAGCAGCAGCTTCGTGCATGTGTGTGCCTGCCTGGGTGAGCGTGTCCGACGGGAGAACAGACCCTGACCCCCTCATGCCTTTGCTGAGCTGTGAGATGCTGCCTGCCTTGCCCGGCACTCCTTGGCAATTCCCATCAGCTGTGCTCAGACACGAAGGGCATCCGAAGGGGAGGCAGGTAACAAACCTACCGTAGGTGAGCTCCAGCAGCAGGGACAAGAGCTACCAATGTGATTAGTGATGCTGGCTGTCTTGATTTTGGGGTTACCGCCTGAATCACCCGAAAGAGTGAGAGAGTCCTGATTTCTGGAGGATATGAGGGTGGGTGCTCGGCTCTCAGAAGAATCAGGGTTTCAAAGCCCTTTACTGTCTTCACTTGGGCATAGAGAATCACTAGGCACCTTCTTGGTCTGGGAGAGAAATATATACATAATTTTATATATATATATATATGTATTTACACATACTTGCAAACATGCATACACAGATTGAAGTGATCAGCTATTGAAATTTATAATTTTTAATTTCTGCACCCTCAAGAAGATCTTAAGAGAGACACTAAAAACTAGTCCCACTAATTCAAGATTATCTGGAGTCTCGACCAGCTTAGTGGCGCTTCATTCTTTATATCCAGACACCAAATATTTAAACGTGTTGATGGCTGGGAATATATATTTCTATGACGATTAAGAGTTTTTTCCTACAACTTTCACAGAGGAGAAATCCGTATGATGTTGGAGCATTCCACAAACCAAATGTGTACATATTATCCAGTGTAAATAGGGGACTTTCTGTGAATTTACCAGCATTTTAGCCATATTATTTAAAGAATATGATGCTTGATTTTCTTATACACTTCGGTCTCATTGAAGCACTGTAAGCACAGTTACTTAAAGCCATTTAACTTGTTACACAGGGAATGCACGCAGCAAGCTTTCGCTGTACAGAACATTAAATTCTCCATTAAGCAGCACAGTTAAGTTTGGTATCCTGTAAAGACCTTTTTTTTTAATTCATATGCCCTTTTTATCGTAAGACTTAAGTCCTGTTGCACCTAGAAGTAAAGTGAGTTGTGTATTTTTGGATATACATTCTTGGGAAGCAGGAATGAAAGGCATACTGCTAAATTACACACTGATGCTCACAATTGACTAGATAGCGCTAATTAGACCCATTCAACAAGCTCAACGATAGACCAGAATTGATCAGAAACTGTCAAAGAATGCAGGGAATTTGTCTCGCCAGGGTATTTTGTGACATAAAAAAATTTCTTTTGTACTTTTGCTAGTGATCTTCCTGTTTACCTTTCTTTGGATGCCTCTTTCCTTCCTTTCTTTCTTTCTTTCTTTTCTTTCTTTCTTTCTTTCTTTCTTTCTTCTTTCTTTCTTTCTTTCTTTCTTTCTTTCTTTCTTTCTTTCTTTCTTTCTTTCTTTCTTTCTTTCTTTCTTTCTTTCTTTCTTTCCTTCTTTCTTTCCTTCTTTCTTTCCTTCTTTCTTTCCTTCTTTCTTTCCTTCCTTCCTTCCTTCTTTCCTTCTTTCCTTCTTTCCTTCTTTCCTTCTTTCCTTCTTTCCTTCTTTCCTTCCTTCCTTCCTTCCTTCCTTCCTTCCTTCCTTCCTTTCCTTCCTTCCTTCCTTCCTTCCTTCCTTCCTTCCTTCCTTCCTTCTTTCTTTCCTTCTTTCTTTCCTTCTTTCTTTCCTTCTTTCTTTCCTTCTTTCATCACACAGGGCTAGGCTGAAATCCAGCAGGACTGAAATCTAACACAGTCATACTGACAGCTCACACAGGGGCCAGCCCCACACAGCTGTGGGGGTCAGCGTCAGCGCCGCTCTGGAGGGCAGAGGAAGGACGCAGAGCGTGGTCAGATCACAAGAAGCAACTCCTTGCCAATGAGGCAAAACCCTCTAATAAGCATCATTTTTATCGTGTCAATCAGGGATAAACACTTACGGAGCAGCCAGGCTACAGTGGGCTATTTGGCATTTTTGAGATTTATTCTGGGGTTTATGAAATTGATAAAATCACAAGCTGCTGTAATAACCGAGCTTATTATGCCTCATTTCTTCATTTTATGGGTAGCTGGGGCCCTTTTTTTGATTTGTCTTTGAAACAGCAAGGTTCCTTCTCTAAGGTAGGAGTGAATGTAATTATGTCCTTTGGCAGCAGTTCACAGCTTCTGTTGAAAATCACAGCCTAGAATGTGTTTTTTGGTTTTGTTTTTTTTTTTTCTCTAAGAATGTCTGGTCCTTTTGCATGGTGAGAAGCAGCTAAATATGTATTTCAACACAAAAGTTCACCATGGTCTTTATGTTCCATCCATTTTGTTGGATCGTGCACGCCAATTACCACATCGCATTTGAGGGAAAAAAAAAGTTTGTTTCATTTTCTGGGCTATTGTTGTGCTGCTCTGTGGAGCCAGAATTTATCTTTATTTATTTTATGAAGCACTCTTAGTTGTTATCATCCAATGCTCTGACTATTTGTGCTCTCCATTGACATTGTACAGTGACACTAATGACATCATTTATTTTGCAAAACTTCTCTGTTAATTTTCAGAGAAGGAAGAAATTGAGGAGAAAGGAATGGCAAGGTAATATTAGGAAATATCCAGTCTTGGAAACCTTTCTTCTTTATAAAATAGCTCTTTCACAGGCAGCTAAACCTCACCTTTGAGACGTTAGCTGGGACAAGGTAAAGAGCAATAGGGTCTTGTTGTCAGTGTCACCCAGGTTACCCACATGGCTGTAGAAACTCTTTGCACACCTAAAATGCATGGGTCAGTCACCTGAGGGCCAGGGGATGATGCATGTGTGTCGTGACGAGGCTCCTACCCCTGACTTGACCAGGGAATTCATGACCTAATAGGAAAAGGCAAACGCACACTGCAGCTGGGACACAAGGAAAGGACAGCAACGAAGAGAGAAGGAAGAAAGGAAAAGCTAAGGAGAACCCATATCACCTAGCTTTAGACAATTCCGAGTTAGATATCTGGATCTGAACTCATCACCCTGGGTTCCCATTATTCCCTTTTGAAAGGCACAGACAATATTTGTGACCATGCTCAGGCACCGTGCGGAGAAGAAGACGGGTTGCCCTGGATGGCCCTGCTCCTCTCTTTCCATAACAGAGAAATCCAGGGCAGGGGCTTCAGCTCAGGCGTTTGCCTTTGTGACACCTGGGCTGACATCTCCCATCCAACCTCGGTGTGAACAAGGCTTGGTCAACACTCCTGAGTTTGTTTATTGTCTTTGTCATGGTCTAAATCGGCGCAGGCTTCACGCTACTGCTCTCCCGAGCAAAATGGTCGTTGGGTGCAGTTCCCTCAGCATTGACTGTGTTTTGATCTGGGTCTCAGTTTCAAGCCATGGGCTACCTGTGAGCCTGAGCCACAGAGCCCCGGAGGACCGTGCAGGGGGAGATTTCTCATCAGACACCTCCTGCGATGGCTCAGCTTTATTCCTACTGTAAAATCAGCATTACACCTGCAGTGCAAGGGCCAGCATTCCTCCTCCAGCGGTTCCCCCACCTATGGTTGCCACAGTGAACAGTCTCCTTGTCTTGGACACACTGGACCATCCACAGAGAAAACTGCTGACCACGGGTCCACTGATGATCTCTGCAGGGCACTGTTTCCTCCAACTCATGAACTTTACTGCAACAGGGACACAGAGGACTAAGACAGGGGACTTGCCTTAAATCTCAAAGACGTCTACGAGAAGACAGCTCTTCATGTGTGCGTGGCACACCAGTGCAGCCACTTAGCCAGGGACTTCGCGGCACAGGAAAGGTGGGCCTAGGGAACCCGGACTGACCTGCTGTGACTTGGTGTCTTTAGCTGTACCGCAGTGTGATGGGGGTCACAGGAGGAGTTCATTACTGAGTTTCTGAGCGTGCAGAAACAGGCATTTAGGGGAACACAAAGCACTACTATCAAAGACCAGTGGTATTACGATGAATTCTGCCTCCTTATATTCTCTGTTAATTTAACTGGTTGTTGTGTACCTCTTCCTTCACATCAGTTATGCAGGACAGGTCCTGCCACCACCTTTGGCTCTGCTACATCCTACCGGTGGTGGCTGGAGCCTGGGCTGGGTGGGATGATCGCCTCCTTGCCCATCTGATCCTCATCCCCTTGAAATGCTATGTGACTTATAAACAGCAGTGTATGTATCTTTTGGACTAAGAAAAGGGACTTGGAAAACCCATAACCACAGCCAGACGTTCTGCACTCTGGAGAGAGGTCAGGCAGCCCAATGTCCTTTGGTGATGCCGGAGAGGTGCTCTAAGGGATATTCCCTGAGCCTGGGAGCGCTCCAGCCCCAAGGCTGGCTTCACACAGGGGCACAGAGCATGGACCTGAGCTTTCCGCAGACATGCAAGTCTCTTCCAGGTCCTGCTTTGAGACCTCCAACAACAGAGTATATTCTGATACTGTTAAGGAGGCCCTAAGTCCATTTACGTTCCCTGCTTGTGTCCTTTGACTTTCCAAAGGACATGCAAAACTGGAGAGTGTATTTTTAGGTTTATGTAGATTTTATCCCCGTACGTTATATTTCCATCGAGTTTCTCCCTCAGTTTCTCACCCTTGTATTAGCAAATGCTGCTTTTAGGAAGAATCAAGCCTGAGAACCGCAAAGGAAACAAAATGAAAGACATTTCTTTGCTCTGTGTGATGCTAGTGCTGTATAAACGTACACACTGCAAGTTCCACTGTAAATAACACCCGGTGTCGTGCATTTAATGAAATGTTTCATTTAGATGTTCTGTCGGCTCTGTGTGGGAAATAGCCAATTCCAGTCCCTTGGTTCCTTTTCATTTGAAACCTTTCTTGGTTTTTTTTTTTTTTTTATTTTTATTTGATGTGTGTCTGGTCGTCACTGGAAATTGCAGCTGTTCCAATGGGCTTTGTTTTTGTTCTCTCCGTCACATTAAAAACCTGGAAGAAAAAGAATGACTCTTGTAGTGTTTGTGTTTAATGTGCACTTTCAAGGGCTGTTGGGGGTAATTTTGAACCCTTACAATGTCGGGACTTCCTCTGATGTTTGCTATGTGTATGTCCTTGCTCTCTCAAACCCACCTCAATTAAGTCTCCCTTCTACCACCATTTTATCACACTTCCTAATGCACTACCTGAGAAACTCTGTATATCCTGAAAAGTTTTCTAGTGGAGAAAGCATGAAATGTTTTTAAGTAAGTGCCACGCAAAACTGGAAAGCTAAACTCTGCTTTGTAACAAGAATATGTCCAAAGAAGAAAGCTGCTTCTTGTAGCTTGGCACACCGCTTGACCATAGCATACACTCTTCCGTATTTCTAAGGATGTGTTTCTAAAGACGTATTTCCAAGGCTGTGTGCTCTTTTTTTTTTTTTGCAGCTCTTTGTATAAGTCTAACTACCCACCCTGTGCTTTCCGAGCAGGGTGATAGAGACCTACACGACATCAGCTGTGTAGGAAAGGAGCTCGTGGCGTGAGCAGTGGAGGCTGCTTGGCAGATTATGGGGGTTCTTGCATGAGTTTCAACTTCATGCATTCCATAAAATGCAGCGATGTCTCTTCCCCCAGATCCACTCAAGGTCGGGAGGGTTTTAATTCTGTCTTGTTGATAAGACTTTCAGGTGCTGAAGGGTTGTCAGGTCAATCAGCGTTTAGTCCTCTCTCCGCGTACGCTGCATATGCAACAGGCTAAAGCTAATATTCAAGGGAGAGATAAAGAGCCAGAAGATATTGGAAATCTAATAAAGGAACCATGAAGGTACCTCCATCATCAGGAGACTGAATCAGGCATTTTCCCTCAGCTGAGGTTCAGCTGGGTCCCATAGGACCCATCTGAGCTGGGGTCCCACTGGATGAACCAAAGCCAGCAGCAGACTGGGGGAGCTGGTGAGGACTGGTCTCAGGTGGGAGCTGGTGAGGACTGGTCTCAGGTGCGAGCTGGTGAGGACTGGTCTCAGGTGGGAGCTGCCAGCTGTGAATTTTGCGATGCTCATGTCTGACTGCAGAGTACAGAGCTATGGAGTCAACAGACCTTTGCATGCATTCTGCCTTTATGTAGGAAACTGTGTATTAGCAAACACCATCAAAAAACATTTTCTAAGAAGAAGTGGGCTTTTAAATAAAGGTCAGAGAGTTGCACTGAAAGCCTTGGAGGTGCTTTCGAGTGGTTCTTACTCCAGGCTAGTTGACATTCTACATAAGACTGAAATCTCAGTAAGCAGGAAAAATCCCATATTTAAATGTCCAGACAAGGTTGTTGATAAATTTGCATTAAAAAAAAAACCCTGACTAATTTTAAAGTAAGGTGCAGGGACTTTAAGAGCAGGATTGTGTGACGTGGCTGAGATAGCGTAGAATGGACTAGATGAAAAGGAAACCTTCACAAATCTGTGTTCCTGTTGTTCTGTATTGATGATTCTACCTTCACCATCTCATGTTTCTCACTATGCGGAGTTTCTGGCACAGATTCTCGTAGCTACCAATAAATGACCCAGATTCCCTGGATGTGTAGGTTCACCCAAGCTGTCACAGAAGGTTACCCAGTGGAGGAAGAAGACTGGAAATGACAGCAGTTCCAGCAGCCACTTAATCCAGCAACAGTTCTGAGTGATGCGTCTGAATTGTGAAGTGATTCAATATTGGGAATATGATTTGAGTTAGATGATGGTAAGATAGCCCGTCATTTTATCAGTGCTTCAGTGTCTCAGACGCTGGTTTGGAGACTCTTAAAGCAGACATCAAACTTGGCACTCAGAGTTCACATCCGTTTAAATGTCAGGGGAAGGGCAACAACTTTGCCAGGCACTTGGTGCTGGGACATGGTGCTCTGTTTTTCCACCTTATGGCAGAAAATGCTGGAGACTGAGCACCCTGCCAATGCACAAGCACTGGTAGGACTCTGCGGCTGATATCAAGTGCGTCTGTGTTTCTCAGACCACTTTTGTGTGAGCAGATGCGTGTAACACGAAAAGAACTAGCCAAAGAGGTTGCCACAGATATTTTGGTTTTGACTGTTCTCAGTGTGTGAGGCGAATTAACTGAAGAACTTGCATCCATCTTGCCCCAAGTTAGGGCTTATATATAGTTTTTAAGCATATACAGTTATTACTGCACTAACCCCCAAAGTACTATTTGAAGAAATTACAAGTGACATATAAATTTATTGTTCAGTACTTGTTTTGCCTATAAAAACATGTGTGTATCTACATATAAATATGTATGCACGCATATGCATCTATATGTAAAACTAAATTGCTACAGCTGACCTTACTGATTTTGCCTCAGCTTTTTCGGGCCCGAAATTAGTCTCAAAAAGACCAGAAGATGGCAGCAGTTGCCCACAACATAGCCTGCTGGTCCCTGCTCCCCAGCAACCGCAGTGCTGCCTGCAGGAGGCTGCACCCAGGACCAGGAGTCCTGGCCAGGACCCGCATCGCGCAGAGAGAGGGTGCTGCAGCAGTGCCATCAGGTACAGGTCAGTCTGATCCCCAAGGAAAGTCAGGGAAAAGGGGTTAAAAAAAGCACCGATTAGAAAGTTTAGAGAAGGGTGAGCCCTGCCTAGTGCCAAAGCTTTTGAAATGGGAGTTGTGCAAACCTGAAGAATGTAATTATGGGGGATAAAATATGAGAGTTTCTCCTTCAGTGGACTAGTGCACTGGTTTTCAAGCTGTCTTGGCCTGCAGCTACTAAGCGTTTTCCAGTGGAGATGCAAATCCCTTATAAAAATGTGGTGAGACTCCAGGTAGAGGAGAAGAGCTGTGTGCTGGCCGATGCTGTACCCACAGACCTAGGAACAGGTCAGCACCAGCCGTGACTCCTGGGGCAGCTCGCTGAGGTGCTGCAGTGAACGGGGTTTGTAGACAAGTTCTCCAGCCCAGCTAACCATTGTAAGATGTCACCAGCATTGCCACATGGGTTCCTCATCCTCCAGCCTCAAGCACAGGTAGAACATTCTGCAGTTAAAATCTGAGCTCTTAAAATGAGAAGTCTTTCCCCAGAGTGGTTTCATGAATGCCTCCTGCATCCCTGAATCACAAATGTAAGACAAGGGACAACACACGTATTTCTAAGCGCTTTGCTCATCACCTCAAAACAACCTGCGGCCACAAATCCTCAATGCCTTCCTTATATGGCGGTAGGTGATTCAGCTCAGAGGACAGAGCCTGCTGAAAATTAATGAAATAACAACAACAAATGTTGCGGTTGCCCTTCTTACAGCTTGTAGAAACCATGGAACCCATCTTGAGACTCATGAGCTAGTTAAGCAGGGCTTTACCCTAGTCCTGTGATCTTGCTGCTTCCACAGCTGGATGCAGCTGTTGTCCACTGCGCATTTTACACTGATGGTTTCTCTCTGGGAACCAAGAGGTTGGGTTTCCCTGAAAAGCTTTTTATTCACCATAGAAAACAAACAAAAGAGCTATCTAGTAAATATAAACAGACCTAATTGCAAGGAGACCAAAGCCAGATCTCAAGTGGCTTCGTTCCTCTCTTTTGTAACCCTAGCAAAGTAAAGTGGCTCACCCCAGGGATGACATATCTTCCCAGGGTTGCAGCCGGTCTCCTTGGTGGAGTGCCTCAGGCAGGACAGCAGCTGGAGCAGGCTCTGCCGGCTGAGGGGCTCCAGAAGCTGGTAATATTTCTCCAGAGGGAGCCCTTTCTTAGCCCTGAAATCTTCTGCTTCAGACTGGGAAGACAATACTGTACTCAGCCTCTCAAAACACATTGTTGAATAACAAAGTCAGTGCTTTTATCCTTTCTTTTTCGGGATAAGGGTAAGAGCTTTGAAAACTTCCCAGCAGCCTTGTTCCTTCCCTTAGACCCCTGAACAACAAACTGCTCCACAGAAACCAGCCACGTACTGAGCCCTTAGGCCTATAAATATTTCAGAACAACCTTTTTACAGCCTTCGTTTGACCTTATTATCCAAAGAGACCATAAAGAACTCGCAGCTCTAGCTTGGCCCAGCTGTGGGACCCTGCTAAGTCACTTTGTTCCCGTTCACATTCCACCTTGAAGAGGACAGGGATAGTGTCAGCTTTGTGTTGGTCTTTGGGGCAGATCTATTCCTCTGTGTGTGGTTACCCCTGTGTCAGGGCCCTGAGAGACCTTCTTTGGTAGATTTTCAGAGGTTTTGGGGTGTCCTGGAGCTCTGTTACTTTGCTGACATTTATCTCTGGTAATGCAGCATGTCCCTCCTCCAGGTCAGCTGAAGCAGCTTTCTCTTTTATGTGGTGCAAATTTAACTCCACGTAACCAGTTTCCCTATATTCATAGGACAAAGTTCAGTATAAAACTTGCATGGGAAAAATGCTGGTTAAGGAGAAAAAAGAAGTAATTTGGGGTGAATGCCACATCCACCACAGGACTTCAAGGCTGAAGTGTATCTCCAAATCATGACCATGGTTATTGCAACCTTCCGATGTCCACTGGGGATGAACAAATTGCCTTAAATGGGCTTTAGAGATGGGATTTCAGAAAGAAGATGAAATCCAAGTGGAAAAATAATGCAGGGAAATGTTAAAAACCACCCAACAAAAACCCCAAGTTCAAACCCAACCCCTTTTTCTGATCATTATCTGGGCTTAAAAACAGAGTTTTAGCAATTGCAGCTTTTCCCAGTCGCTCCGCTTTTAGCCCTGGGAGAAATTCTTGTCTGGAGATTTTGACACCCCAGTCAGCTCCTTGGCAATGTGCAGATAGCCTAAACAGCCTAATGATAACTTGTCTCGGGCTGCCCAATCAACAGCAGTGAGAAGATAAACCTCTTATACCCTCGGAGAGAGACAAGCCTAAAGTTTATATCCACTGCTGCAGGAGTAAATGGCCCACAGACAAGTTGAAAGACTTTCCCAGCTCACACCCTGTGCTCGTAGGGGAGAATTCATGGCCTTTTGCTGGAAATCTTGTTCACATGGGGATGGTGTTTTGAAGAAATTTATTGAGGAGTAACTTTGAGACTGGCTCCTCTCAAGCCCAAGCTTAGGGAAAACTCGGAGGGTGAGCTACTCGGGATGTGTCAACAACCTTCAGCCTACTACTTTTCCTTTCTTAAGGCTGGCTTGAGACTTGGAGGCAGGTTTGGATAGGAATTTTAACGTGATATTGTCTGGATTTTATCAGACGAATAGAACGTTATTCTCCAGGGTTGTCTTTCTGGTGGCATTTGCCAGCCCAGAATGCTGAGTCCTTGCAAAGAAACAGAACAATCTCAAATAATTTCCAAGAACCACAAGCAACGTAGACAAAATGCTTGTACGCATGAGAGATTTGCTTCAAATTAAGTGGGCGTATGATATTAAACAACGTAGCTATTCTTGAAAAGCCTTCACCCCAATGTTCTTATGCTGAAAGATGCACTAAAATACGAGTGGTTACCAAGCTAATCAGAAGATAATAATCCTCTCCTGATTGCTGGCATCTGTTTGATGTGAGACATTGTAATAGGCCTTTCCAATGGCTTCCCCCAGCATAACATTGGTCAAGGTGCAAAGCAAAGGCAAAGGCCTCAACCTGAACCTCTGTCGCGCATACAAGCCCCAGACTAGTTGAGATATGGGTGGGACCTTCTCTGAACGAAAATTAGGGTGGTGGTGTGGCTCACTGGAAAGCTAGCAGTTCTTTCTCACTTCAGAAGAAAGACTTTCTGAACTAGATCTCCGAGGTGATTCACAGCACGGCAAAATCTGGGAAAATCACCTTCTGTCTCCTTTTCTTTCTGTCATCTGTTTTATCTCTTCATCTTCAGGTATGACTTGCCCAAGTATCCACCCTCGTTTGATGCAGTTGGAATCTGGTGACATGATGAAAACGCAATGTTGATTTTTAAGCAAGATTATGCAAATCCAATATGTTCAGCTACTGTAGTTCTGGGAATTCCCTTATCAGCAACATAATCATTGAGAATGAGTTCATCCAGTATGTGAGATAGTGGCAGAGAAGGAATAAGGGCTGAGCTAATCACCCGGCATATCTCAGCCAGGATTTAATTGTGCATGAAAAGGAACCAGCACAAGGTGAAAGGCTTGTACAACAGAGATTTCCACTGCATTGGCCCTGCTTCTCGAAGAGCAGGCGTTCTCATATAACTGCACAGAGCATTAAAGCCAACGGGAGGAAAATCGAGATCTTTGTGTTTGCCATATAGGGATCCTAATCTAGTTGGGTGTCTGCCCTTGAGCTGGTTTAGGGATAAAGCGTGACAATTTTCTGTCCTGAGCTGTTCTGTAGTTCTAATCCTGAGCTATTACTTCTCGTGTTCCTCTTTCCCTCTGTAACAAGAACCTGTTGCCTGATGTTACACCTATGAGTGAAGTCCTTGGGTGGGGGCTTGATTGAATTGGTTTCAAAATGAAACATGGGGGATGATGCTGTCAGTACCTATATTATATCTTTGCATCTCCTTGCATCTTTCTTACTACCTATGTTTGCAATCACAGCTCACAGGTGACTACTTTGTTTACCTTTGGACGTAACTTAGCTTTATTTATTGTCGTTGTTGTTATTACTATTCATAAAATAAATTATCAAGGTAACCTGGCTGATGGACTTCCAAGCATTTGGTAATGAATTCTGCAAATCGCAAAATAAAATGTAGCTCCCAAACTGAGGCACAAGCAAAAGCAGGCAAGGTGATGATGAGCTTTAGCTAATAGGTGTCATTTCAAGTCAAAGATTCCTTCCAGATTGAGATTATCAAGTGGTAAATAATGCACCTGTCTTTGACAATAGGAAGCAAATTTACCCTGTTGCAAATATACTAATCACTAGCCTAGCGACTCGCATTATTAGCGGAGAATAATTATTTTCTCCAAGGAAAGTACAGACCTTCAAAGGAGATAACGTCTTAAATCACAGCAAATTTTAATTTAAATTCAAAGTGTAGGAATCCACGTAACACCCCATCTCTCTGTTATCTGGCTGGGATGGTGTCATTATAGTGTTTTAAAGACAGTCCCAATCATTGAACTAACTACCTGCAGCCTAACACTTTGCAATTTCATTTTCTCCTTGTCAGACTGCGTAATTGGTATTTGTACTGGAGGTAACAAAACAGAAAATGTGAAGGTGTTGATAAATTTGCCATTACTGTCTCTTAAACTGCCTGAGAGATGATGAGAACTGGATGACAGTGAGGAACTGTACCTTTATAATAGGGTATAAAACCATTCACGTAGCCTAAGCCTGTAGTCAGTGCCTGCTTGGACTGGGGTAGGTATGAGATCTGATACTGGCTTGTCACGACATCTCATATGATCACTTCTGCTGGCAAAAAAGCCCAGTCCTGCAAAGAGCCATGTCCATTGACCTCAGCAAGATCTGCGCTTGCTGCAGAACGTGACCGGGGATTTGGAGATTCGGCCAGTGGCAGGTGGCATGAAATTGGGCTCTCTCCGCAAACATCCCAGTTTAAGACGCATCTGCAGGGACAGATGGAGGAAGCTGAAATGTTTGCAGTTGACTTTGCTGTCTATCTTCCATGATTCTTGGTGTCTCAAGGACTGACAGCTCCCATCTACAGGCATGTCTGGAGAAGTGACTGATTCTGTTCCTCTTGTCTCTGACTCACGGATGGGGTAACGGGATCTGTTTCATGGGCTTTTTGCTGAGCATCCACCAGGTGAATTAGAGTGATTTTTCTGCCTCTGTGGGAGTTTGTTTCCTCCACTGAATGCCTTGGGTTCAGGAAGAGCACTTCTTCTATGGGAAATTGCTTAAAAGTGTTAAACTACAGTGAGGGTCAGGTAATTGGAAAACTTTTCTCTGAAGAAGACTCTTAGAGGCAGCTCCAGAAGATTTTCACGGACACACATCTGAAATTACACAAGTTACACACCGCACTCAGGATGCTCAATCACACACACATTTTATTCCCAAAACTGAGCACAAATATAAATAAGCTAGATGAGCACTTTCAAATGATTCCTGGATCTTTACTCATCACTCCAAGTGCCCTACCTCAAGATCCAAAGTTTATTGCCTGTTAATGTGTCCTAAAGTCAGCACTCTCTACTAGTCAGACCCCAGGAATTTCCTGTCTAGCATTTGTGCCTCTTGAGCAATTCAGAAAGCTGTCAGAAAGGCAGGGGAGGAAAGCCATGGGTTTAGAAGTGGTTCCCAACAGATGTGCTAGAGGTACTTGGTTCACTGAAGACCTGGTTGCCATGGGCCGGAGGCAAAAGGACAAGACAATGGCTGTAAAATGTAGACGACAGGTGTCAGGATTAAAAAGGTGACATGCTGGCACCACAGAGTTCAAGTTCCTCAAATTTTCATATGATGGAGCTGCATCTGATTTTCTTGAGCTCATCTGTGTTTCTGCAGCTTGCAGAAACAAGCTGCAGACCCCACATGGAAACAACTCCAGAAAATTTCAGGGAATTCAGTGGGGCACATTGCAAGTTCTGTGTTGACTATATTTATACTGGTATTCCTCTTTTACCACCCTGGTGCTGTCTACGCCCATGCCTGGAGAGAGCTGAACGGGTGTCTAAGCAGGTCTTTTCTGACGATTCAGCTGTAACACGGGCCACTCTCCCAGACCAGAGCTAACATCAAGCCAAAAGCCAGTACCCATCTGCAGACTGCTGCCTTTCCAGGTGCCGCAGCAAGCTTTTCTTCAGCCATCATAGCTCTGAAGCTATTTAAATGCCCAAAGACTTAATCTTCTCCATTTCTTTCTGATCTTTTACACATTTTCTTTTCAATTTTGTGCAACACAGAGTGCAATAGGGCTGATGGACTGGGGAGATGCAAATGGCCTGCAGAGGTGACCCTACGTCTGAAGCCTTTGAAAATCAGGACTTTCGTGTTGAAATTACTAGTTAGGAAAACAAAACAACAGAAAACACCACCCCATCCCCCCTCAAACGTGAATCATTTGTTGAGAGCATCTTCCGGGGTGACAGATAATTGCTATCCGTTCTGCCTCCAAAGCAGCTCAAATCAGCCTGGTGACATTTGTCACAAATGGAGGCAGTTATTAATAGGCTGCATACTTATAAGACTTCTTTACAATGCAAATTGTGTCTTACTGAGCTGCCTTCATCCCAGCTTTTGGGCCATTTTATCCATATATTCCTGACATCTCACTTGGCAACGGTGTCTGAATATCCTCAGAGGAAAGAGGAGTGGAAAGCCAGTGGACTCCATAGCTTGGGGCAGCACCAGGAGCTCTGGATCTGTTCAGGCAGGCATGGAGGACACTACTCCAACGAGGATTCAAAGGCCCTGGTGCCTCCCTTATTGGTAAAACAATTACCAGAGTAAGTCCCAAAATACGGCCAATATATTTGTCATCCAACGCTCACTACTGGAGGGGAACAAGAGGCTTGTACCCATCCACTTGGCAACGCTGAGTGAATAAGAAGTTTAATTTATTTGGATTTCAGAGACGCTTTGGCAAATGCAGAGTGGGGATCACTTCGTCTTCTTTTCAGCATTATGCAGAATGTGTATTTTTAGCACTTGAATTCACAACTAATTTTTCAGGAATTTCTTGGCTTTAAGCCTCTCAGTTTGAAAAATAATCAGTAAAACATGAAGAAAGGCTGAGCGAACGTAACAGGGATGGGGAAAGCTGCAAGCTGTTGCTGATGTCCCATGTTGATGGCTGCTTTCATCCTCAGTGTCGGAAAGAATTCAGATAGGAGAAAGCAAATACAATGCAGCCTCCAAACAAAATATGTAAATGCAAATCAGCATATAATAGTAACAGTGACCCAGGGGCAAGCACTTGCTAGAGACTAGAGGCTTTCAGAATCTCAGATGAGATTTAAAATCGATGTTCTGAGCTCTTCTTGTCAATAACAGATTAATGAAACGAAGGGACGCACCGTGTATGTTACGGGAAGATGTCAGAAAAGTAAGTACTGAAATCCCAGCTGTATTTTTGTGCGCAGGACAGTATACCGAGTTGCTTTAAGAACTGAGCTTTTGTTTCTTTGAAAACATGCCCCCACACTGAAAAATGCCCCTATATTTATACACAAATGAAATTAGACTTAGTGCAACATATATATTATATAAACAGACTCTGGTAGCTCTTGCGGTCAGAAGTGATTTAGAAATGTAGATTACTGTTATTATTAATAACTACGATCATGACCAGCTGGGGTTTGTAACCCAGGACACGTTAGCCCTGGCAGTCTATTACTAATGTATGTGTCCTGATCATTATCTTATAAAACAGCCAACCAAAGTGCTATACTGCGTGTAGGAAATCATCCCCTCCGCGTTGCTAAGTGAACTAAGCGCATAGGTACCATTAGTCCTCCATTATGTACTCTTCCAAGTACAATTAAGTGCAGACAGGGTCTAAAACTGGGGCCTGTTGTTTTTCCCAAGTGCGTGATGTAGGTGGCATTGGCTTATTATGCCCATTTCGGTTCTTGGGGTTTTTTTTTAAAAAAAAAAGCTAAATGGTCTCATTAAAACCTCATAGAGGAAATTTATTCATCCTACTGAAATATTTTTCGGCTCTTCCAAAACCAGTAATCAGAGTCTGAAGACAGTCATCTGCTTTGCTAATGGACCACAGTTACATGTGTAATTGATTAATTAAGGAAAGAAAATCACTGCTGAGACCAAGGGAGGAATCCACAGCTTCAGCAGGCGTTGAAGTGAAATAGCAGCTTCTCCTGGGCAAAGCAGTCGAGTTTGTTTCAGGTATTTTTGTCCTCTTTATACTGCTCCACCTTTTCTATGCAGGTTCTTATTTGGTATCCCAGTGTTTGCTGTGTGGGTAATAAATGGGGAAAACAAGAAACACTCCAACCTTCCTTTTCCAGCTGGCAGAAGGAGCAGAGTTCGGTTGAGTTTTAGCATGCCTGTGTTTATTTCCATGTAGTCATTCATTGGCTTTCTATGCGTGAGCAATTGTGTACGTGTACAAAAGCGACGGAGGGAACTCAAACACATGAGCTCTTTGGCAAGCTTTGGGTGATCGTGGTGACATCTGCTGTTCTTTGCAAGCTGTCTTGTTGTGATTTACCTCCTGTGAAGGTCGTGCCTCCTGCCTCACCGCTTGCTTCACCAGTTCGGAGCTTCACCGGTGCCTTGTAGCAAAGCTGTTTCACAGGGCCCTGGCTGAGGAGAGATTTCACATGTAGGAAGAGCAAAATGTAAATATCTCAATAGGTATTTTGAACAGGGGATGTGGTGGCAAAGTAGAGTCATCTCTGGTGAGCCCACGGTGAGTGTATTGCTACGCAGATGAATTGTGCTTGGTGGGAGCTCTTTCAAGGCATAAGATTTCTTCTGGAGCAGAAAGAAGTGGGACACTGAGGGATGCTGCCCGCAGATGGCACAGCGAGTGCTGGGCTCTTGCTGCCTCCACATAATACCTGACCTTGTGCTTTGAAAGGACTTCCTGGTGTTTTCAGTGACACGGGTACTAGTGACTGCATCTAACATAAGAGACAGTATATGCTTAAATGTTTCGCATCACCAAATGCATTGCTTTTCTGTGTCTCTCGCATACCTCCCGTTCTGGGTGTGTTAGCTTGATCTTGCACAAAGCTCCAGGCAGATCCAAAGATCAAGCAGATTTTATAACGGGTTAAACGAAAGTGATGAAGAGCCCTAAACCTGTCTATAGATAAACATCTGAGCCCTCTAATAGCCAAGCCATTGGCAGTTCAGCCAGGAAGCCCAACCAAAACCAATTTTAATAGTTAGAGACCGAGCTGTTCAGCTTGCTCTCTTCATCTGCCCATTAGACACCTCCCATTAGGCACTGCCACTCCATTTGTGCAATGGTCAATGAACTTCTGAGAACAGATGGCTCTTACAAAGACCACAGAAAAACTTTCTTCAGGCCAGAAACAGGCAGTTCTAGTTATTTTATGTTCTTGAAGGTACGTAGGCTGCAGGTACAGTTTTGGATTCCTCACTCCCTGTACTCTGGCATAGGACCTTTCATAGCCAGCCCACTGTACATGCTCCAGGAGGTTATTTCTGCCGTTGAAATAAACTGTTTGTTCATTTCATAACTGTTAGTGATGAGTTATCTCCGTTGGTCATGGCAAGTCAAGAGGGTAACTGAGACACTGAATGGTTTCCACTCGAATAGTCTCATTAGATGATGACTTTCCAGTGTTTGCAAATTGTAGGCAGGCAGCTACAAAACAGCACCCCTAGGTTACCTTCAGATTTTGTAACATGTAAATTTAGATTTTAGGCAGATAAAATTAAATATATGGAAGTCATCTGGGTTTTATGGCAGCAGTGAGCAATTGCTATCCTGAAAACTTTAAAAGCAGCATTTTTGTGCGTTTATTCCTCAGAGCTTTTGTGATTTTTTGAGAGCCAATTGAGCCTTCTCTCAGCTTCCTTGAACTTTTGTTATGGAGTGACAAAGATCTGAAGTCGGGTACATTTCCTTAACTGCACCTGAAGGTATTTGCCCCTAACTACTATGAACAACTGTAATAAGCAGCTTTTTGGAGGTCGTTCAGGTCTGCATTGCTATCCAGTGCCATATAAAGATTTGACAAAGCGCTACTCATCTGGGCTGAATTTTAAGCATGGCATTAACTGTGTTTAATTCCGCTCGGTATCAGTGGGGCTTACAATGAGTTTTAAATGTTTCACTGAATAAGGATGGATTCAAGCAGGTGCCTATTGTTAAGTATGCACATAAGCACCGGGCTGATTCAGGACCTAAGAGAGATAAATGGAGAGAGTTACAGAGCAGCTGGTATCTCTGCCTTCCTATCAGTGCAATTTCCATTCAGCGAGCAGGTAAAAAGGGGAAGGAATCAGAAAAGAGGGAAAAAAATATTAAATTAAAGAAGGAAGGGAGACAAATAGGTGTTGGTTGGGTCACGGGCACGTTCAGAGTGACACATTGAGTCCTTTTGACAGATCTTGTATGGATGCGTCCTTTCTTTCCGAGGGGCAGTCTATCTTATGGTTATGAATGATGGCCTAATAGAGGGCTCATCACGATAAGTGCAATCTTATTCATAGTCCATAAACTAGCAGAGGAGAAGCTCCTGGTCTTCTGATTTATGTCAGCTTTGAGACCAAGCCAGAAAACCTGTTATTATGGAGCAACTTTTTATGCATGTGCACGCACGTGTGTGTCTGTGTATGTAAACCCCATCATTGTCAGAAACAATAATGGCATTTTGTTGGAAAGAAATTAAACTTCCCTTGTCTTTTCAGGTTTTAATTCATCTTGGAGAGGCAAAATGAGGGACGTGCTGCCACCTCAGTTTCACTGACTTATGATTCAAGCTAATTTTATTGTAGATTTTGTTTTGTTACGCTTTCAGATGATAAGATAGTTGAGAAGGGAGAAAGAAAGGGTGACATCCAGAATTCCTGGGGTTTTGTAAGGATTATGTGTTTGTGTATTGTTTCATGTCTCTCAAACAATTTGACTCAATCCTGGATTCCCATTTAACCTATAAAACAAGATTAGTGATACTTCTTTATCTACCTAAGAGGCCCCATAGAATCATAGAATGGTTTGGATTGGAAGGGAACATCAAAGATCATCTAGTGCAAACCCCCTGCCATGGGCAGGGACATCTTTCACTAGATGACATTGCTCAAAGCCCTGTCCAACCTGACTTTGAACACTTCCAATGATGGGACATCCACAGCTTCTCTCAGCAACCTGTTCCCATGTTGCACAGATGTGCAATTTTGGGGTTTTCCTGTCACTCCAGGATTGTAGTGGTGGCTCTGTATTGAATTGTCTCTTCTCCCTTCTCTGGATGGGAATTTACTTCACACACACATACACCATTCAGTTCATGCTCTTATCTCTTGGAAATATTTAGCCCTCTCATGATACCCAACCCAATTCAAAGAAATCAATTCATTCAGGCTTGTGAAGACAATGACGCTGCAGAAGGAAAACAAATGAGTCGGTGGATGTTTATTCTAATGGATGATGAAAAGCTAAAGTGTTTTAAACACTAATTTATTACCAATGAGACTAGCAGTGGGATTTGGGGGCAGGAAGGACTGGAGCTCCCGAGTTAGTTCATTTTCTTGCTGACACCTCCGTTTTTCTGGTTGAAGGCCCAAGGTTTGTGTCAGTGAGGTAAAGCGGACAGTGTCTGTAGGGCACAGCAGATAGGCTGTAGGGTGGCTGCTTAAAAACAGCAGCTTGTAGAGACCCACGTTCTGCCGCTATCCAAAGACAGAATAAAGGTGGCATGAAAATGCTTAGGACTGAAGACTAAATCAAAAGAAAAAAGAATGGAGGATAAGAAAACAATGATCTGATATCGGTGAGTACAACAGGCAGGGACATCTGCAGAGCAGCCTCTGCAGCCCTGATTAGCAGAGGGTAATCATGGCAAACTTTTAGTTCATCCTCATGCAATTAAGATCTGCTACAACAGACGTAGCCTATGGTTTCCTTGGAGCTGTTCCAGCCTTCAGAGAGCAGCCTGGTAGCATCTCACATGCATTTGATACAGTGTGGGGATGTCTGAGTCTCAGGGAAAAGAGAGCATGAATCCTAGGCTAAATTTGAAAGAGAAGCACTTTGCTAGCGCAGATATAGCTGCTGTAGCTTCCCCTGGTAAACTGCGCTTTCAGGAGCATGTCTCCTCTCGGATCCTCTGCGGAGGTAAATGCAGAGGCTTTCTGGCATTACTCGGTCTCCGGTGGAAGGTTTCAAAAGTGCAGACGAGCACTGAACCATTTTACAGCCCGGACTGTCCCAGCTAGATTGACAAAATTAGTGATGCTTTTCCGGTCTTCGTTTACCTCCAGAACAGAGAACAGTCTCCTTTGTGGCCCTGACACTGTTCAGTAGATCCAGGGGAGACACCCATCCACGCTTGAGCTCCACGCAGGGATTTGACAAAAGAAGCAGGGACACTGATGCCTGAAAGCTGAAGACTCCCATTGTTGTCTGACTCTTTATCTGCTGCCTAAGAAATGATGCGGTTACAAAATGTTTGTATGTTGACGGCAACCTTTGAAAGCAGAGAGTATATGAAATACTCATATTTGTAATTACTTACCGCAGTAAAATGCAGTTTAAGTGCCCGATTCCTCTCTAAACACCTCCTCCCTTCATTGTGCCTTCCTCGCCATCCTGTGAAGCACAGCAAATTAACAGCTGAAAGGGTTAGATCATAATAATGTCCCAGTGGAGAAAGTCCTAAAGCAGGCGGTCACATTAATGTAGGTACTTGGGCTCAAGCATGGGATGTTGCCTACTGCAAATACAATTTTCTTGTCCTTACTTGACACATACAAAAAGAAGTGCTAGACAATACTCTTAGCTCCACTAAATGGATTTCATTGAATAATATTAACTTTTGCCCCCCTTTTCTTTCATTATGTTCCTCCCAAAGTCATTATATATAGGGATGGATTATTATTTTACAAGTAGGAACCAGAGAAAGTTCTTTTTCAAGATGATGTCTCTCTCCAATTTATTTTCCTGAGTTTTGCTTTTGCGTAGAGGGCTTTGGGCTAGGAACTCTCAGTGAGCACACACAGAGGAGCATTTCTGTGTGTTCCTCTCCCATGTAACCTGCAGGAGTCATGGCCCAGAGGCACACAAGAACTGTTCCCCTGTGGTACCATGGGGCTGCTTCCCTCCGGGCTCACTGCTGGTCCTTCAAGGTTCCTATGCCAAGAAGCAGTTCTCAGCGATGGCTCAGAAGAAAAACGCTCATATATCAGGAAATGCATTATTCAGTTTCACGTGTCAGCTGTAAGTCTGAAGCTGGCATTGCTGCCTTAAAACATGTTCTTCCTTCTTGCCATTTCTTTAATTGTTCTACAGTTGACTGATCTGTGAGGGTGGTGAGGCACTGGAACAGGTTGCCCAGGGAAGCTGTGGATGCCCCATCCCTGGAGGTGTTCAAGGCCAGGCTGGATGGGGCTTTGAGCAGCCTGGTCTAGTGGGAGGTGTCCCTGCCCAGGGCAGGGGGCTTGGAACTGGATGATCTTTAAGGTCCCTTCCAACCCAAACCATTCTATGATCTCAAACAGCAGTCAAGCTATCAGGGACCGTAATCACTGCTGCTAGATGGAAATCAATGAAACTTTGCTGGCTTACCCCACTGGAGGTTTGGGTCATCTCTTCCTTTTGTCCCAAACCAGCCAAGTCTCTGGGTTTCTATATCCACCCTGAACTGGCAGCGTGTGACGGACGCCTGATGTCTGAAGTGTGGTGCATCCAGAGCCTCGCAAACCGAGCCCCTGAAGAGGTACGTTCATCTGACAAACATAATATTTGGTATCTGCTAACAGCGAGACTCACTAGAACTGACTGGCCACTTAGGCAGAGAAAATATAAGATTGTGTTCAATGTACTGTATACAGGAGTGCCTTTTTCAGCATATATCCTATTAAATTAACTGGAAATGAGTGTTCATCAGTCTCTAAGGGAAGGAGCCTGGAGCCTTTTCTTTTCTCTTCACTTCAGACATTCATCAGGCCTTTGAACTTACTGCTCGTGACTACATTGGCTTACAGAAAAGGTCAGAAAACAGCTCTGCAAATACAAGCTGGATTTCCAAGGGCCAAATCCTTTAGTCCTTAGGTGGGAATTTTTCAATAAAATAATGTTCAAATTCAGCAGGTCAATCCCATCCTTTTTATTCAGTCAGTGCTGTTGGGGTCATGTGGAGACTTCAAATTCCACATTGCTTCTCTATAAAAGCAGGATGAATTCAGAATCAGAGTAAAGTTAGCTTATTTTTGCATGCTCGAAATCTTCAGCTCTTTCTTCTTACTCCAGGCATCCTCTTCAAGAAAATTCACACCGATGACTGTCAGATATTCTTCCAGTTTTTTGGATTTGCTTTAGGGAAACTAAGAATTTGCTTTAGGGAAAATGGCTGGCCTCAGAAATCCTTCTGAATGCTTCTTATTACTTCTGGTGGAACATTAATATCTCCTCTGCTTTGGTGACAGGCTTATAGACACACCTAGAGCCATTTGGTGCGACTCCATTTGCTTGTAAACATGGAGACGAAGTTCAGATCTGGCTTTGTTAAAGTGTCTCATTTTAGTGTCTCTTGTTATATGACACTATACTATACATAACAGTACTTGGAATGAACTACATGATTTTTGTTATAAAATTCTGCTCTGAGATAGGTGAATCTGAGAGGGGTCAATCTCACCTCTGCTCTTCGTTGTTGAATTTGGCGGCAGAGTCCTTCTGCAGAAAGCAGCCCAGCCCTCCCACTTTCCTTCTCCAATTTGTATTTCTAATATAGATTAAAAGTAAACTCCTGAACCCCGGCTCTGGAGAGAAGTTTAATGCCTCACTTGCAATCTGCATGTCCCCAGTTTGGGGAAGGAGCGCCATCACGCAGGCTCCCTGGCAGATGACATCTCCTGCAGTTATGCCACCATAAAGGGGCCCTTCTTGTGCCTTGTGAAGCTTTTCCAAGTGATAAATGGTGCTTTTCTATCTCTCCATATCCATCAAAACCTCTTAATGAATTTGATTGCACTCTGAAAGCGTACCCTTGCCATAGGAGTGAATTAATACCAAGGGGAAAAGTTGGTTTTCTGCTAATTCACATCATTTTTTTTTTCACTTATCACATTATCTCCTCAGCTTTAAAATCCCTAATGCTCTGGGTATAAGCTACTGATTAACGACATAAACTTTCACCATTAATCTATGCACTTGAATAAAGCATGAAAAACGCAAGGCAAAATCATACTGTCTACAGAGCTTCTCTACCCTACCCTCGAGTCTCTGTGGTGACCTGCACGAGCAGATGCACTTTGTGGGATGTCACAGGTAAGCTAACAAGTCTGAGACATCTCAGGTGAAAGTTTGTCACAAAGCTGAAGGAAGAACACTGTACTGTCAGCTCCTTCGTTCAAAGTGGGGATGATCCAGCCCAGTTTCCTTGAGCAAATGCCATACTGGTGATACAGCCCAATGAAGGTTGGCTGAAGGTTTGCTCTGAAGACACACAGAGCCTTCAGGTCAACCTTAAATACTTCCAGAGCAAATCTTCTTGCAAATGCATATTTGCATTAGCTTTTGCAATGGCTTTTTCTTCTCACTAACTTCTTGCACGCAGAAATCTGTCTCAATGTTTGCAGAAAGCAAGTCTAAGGGAGTGCAAGCACCGAAATAAAGGCTCCTTCTTGCAAGGGAAGGGAGCAGCGTTTCCCAAACTGAAGCCAGGAGCAATGTGTAAAGGCGTAAAGTCCAGGTTTTCACCTGCCTCCCTCCAGAGTTAATACTCAGGATGACACCCAGACTCTGAGCCACTGCAGGCCACCCTATTGCTGGGCTACAGTGGTTTTATGGGAAGAGAAAACTGGAAGGCAGTGATACTTGGTCCCCTTATCAGATGCCTCATCGTTAAACAGCCCTGTCTCGCTGAGCTGCTCTAAGTTATACTTCTGTTCTGTCACACTGACTAATGGGCACTGCGGCCATTATTTTCATTTTAAACTAGATCCAAACTCAGGTCTCCATGGATGAATAAATGAATTAATTTATTTTATCGCAGTACTCGGTCCTCAATAAAATGTCAGAGGTAAAGTGGGATTATTATTTTTTTTTTAATGTTCTCAGATAGGAATATTCTGGGCACGTGCTGTACACATGCTTCCTGGGGAAATTAATTATTGTTATTTTATTATTATTACCATTTAACACTTGTATGGTGTTTTACATCTTCAAAGCGCTTTGCAAACATTTAGCTAATTAATTAAAGTGCATTTCATGCAAACTGTTCCATTTCCGTCTGGATTTACAACCAGCCCTCCTTTATGGTGAAATTATGTCACATATAAACTAAAACAAAATAAAAAGCCAGTTGTAGCTGGGAGCAGCGGCATGCGTGGAGCAGTGGGAGGTAGGAAGTAATGATGCCTCTACAGCTGTCGCCCTCGGCTGGGGTCCTGGCGGCTGCTGTACCGCTCGCTGCTCCGGACAGCCCTTAGCACCGAGAGACCCATCACTCCCAGCGAGATGCACGCCCAGCGCAAGATTTAGAGACAACCCAGTGGCCTTACTTCAGAGGAGAGTTTTGGAAGTGTTGACGGCCGCCTGTTGTTACCAGCGTTCCTCCCTCCTGTTTTCATCATGGGATTGACAGCAGTTATTTCGGCCTCACCTCAGGTCAGAGTGATGGCAATGACAACCTCTAAACGCCTCTGTCCTGGAGATGAAGACAGCATTTGTTGCAAAGACTTTTTTTACCCCTGATGGAGTTCAATGAGGCTTGAAAGACACTGAGTGCGAGTGACTAAATGGGAACATTGCTTTTGACAATGTGGCATTGGGGAACCTGTGGCTTGTTGGTCGGCCTTCTCCAGCGCCACGTGACAGGTCTGGCTCTGCCTGCCAGCCCGTCTGTCTCCCACATCAAGCCGTTAAAGGCAGAAATGTGCTCAGCCATTTGGATGACTGGAGGAGACCCAGTCCTCTCTGCTCTCAGAAAGGCCTTTGCTGGGTCACAAAGGATCAGTCCTGGCCACCTCCAGAAGAAGCTTTGCCAATGACTTTGAAATTCTCTACGGCATTTACTAAACAACCAGCGTAATCCTCCGAAGTACCAGATACAATTCAGCTGCTAGAAACTAAACATACATGTTAGATATATCTATTATATATCTACCATAGAATCATAGAATTGCTGAGGTTGGAAGGGACCTTCAAGATCATCAAGTCCAACCATTAACCTACCCTGACAAAAACCACTTCTAAACCATGTCCCTAAGTACCACATCCACCCTTTTTTTAAACACCTCCAGGGATGGTGAATCCACCACCTCCCTGGGCAGCCTATTCCAATGTTTAATAACCCTTTCCGTGAAAAAATGTTTCCTAATATCCAATCTAAACCTCCCCTGACATAACTTGAACCCGTTTCCTCTTGTCCTATCCGTTGTCACCAGGGAGAAGAGGTCAGCCCCCATCTCTCTACAACCTCCTTTCGGGTAGTTGTAGAGGGTGATAAGGTCTCCCCTCAGCCTCCTCTTCTCCAGGCTAAACAACCCCAGTTCCCTCAGTCGTTCCTCATAAGGTTTGTCCTCCAAAATCAATCTATCTGTATCTATGTATACACACAATGTGTTACACGTGGAAAATAAGAGGTCTGGACAACCATCATCCCATCAAGAACAGGAGAATTGATGTGAGAACAAAAAGACAGCAGGAGGAAATCCACAGCTGGCAGAACTCCGGAATTTTGACATATATTAGGACCAAAAAGAAAGTTTAACACTGCAGATGACTGCTGGATTTGTGTGTGTGTGCAGTTCTGGAGAAAATATGAGAAAGAACAAATGTCAAAATGCCACAAAAATTCAATTTGAACACAAGATGCAAAATTTAAACAGGAAGAATAATCAAGCAGCAGAAAAATTTAGTGTCACGGACGTTCCACCTTCCGTCGTCTTTAAAACAAGACTGGATGCTCTATCAGAAGTTTTGCGTTAGCCAAACAGCAGTTTGCACGTTCAGTTCAGCTCACCTGGATGAAGTTTAGAGATGTCTGACATCAGAAGTTTGACAGGAATATACGATTTCTTTTTTCCTTGAACTCCACGAATAGCGTAGCGTAGGACAACTTTCATGTAGAAACTGATGTAAAAACTGCCTTAGAGAGCAGCCAGTGCTGGTGGGACGCTTGCTTAGGTGACAAAATGACAGGCCACCACTACAGATCAGCAGCATCTGGGGCTTTGCCAGGCTCGTGCTGCATCGAGGGGCTCCAGCTCCTGGGTGCAGGAGTTAAACTTGCAGGGGGGAGCTTTTCTAGGGAAACAGCCGCATTGGGAAGGGATGCTCTGGAGCAGTTGAGGAAGAGGAGAAAAGGAACATATCTTGAACCAGTGGCTTTGTAAAGATAACCCAGAGGAAGGGGAAAAGACTTCACCAAAGAGGAAAACAAAACATTTTTGTCTTTTTTGTCAGAAAGATTTTTTTTTTTTTTAATAGTGAGATGCTGATTTTCCTGCAAAGACATTTTAATTGCTTTTTCCTATTCTGTATTAAGCTGCGATTTTGGCAGTCAATGGCCAGTATTTTCCAGTTGAAAATTAAAATATTCTCTTTTGGGACTCCAATTATTTTTTTAAGAACATGCCCAGATTTTGAAGGAAAACATAGATATGTCTTTAACATTTTTCCCTCTAGTGAAAACAAATGTTCTCTTAAAAAAAAATAGGTTTTAATGAAAAACCTCGATTGCTGTAAGAACCTGTACAGTCACAGTCACCTAAGAAGCGTGGTAAATTCTGTCTATAATACTTTAAAGCTACCCTGCTTCTCTCCTTGTGTCACTGCTACTGGGCTATGTGGTCATACCCAGTAAAACTGTGGCTGGTAGTAATTTAACTATAGCCCCAAGTCCACGAAAATCCTGATCTTTCACTCAAGCGAGAGCAGAAACCGTTTTTGACCCCTGGTGCAGTTGAAGTAGCTGTGCTTTCCTTTACAACCTGTTAAACACGTATGAGATCTAAGAGGAGACAAATAGGGTGAACAAGATCTCAAAGCAACCAGAAGCTCATGGCTGTGTTTGCTTTTTGAATTCTAACACAGAAATCGTAATCTTAAATTCTAATGCACGTTTTCCTTGAAGGGAAGAGGAATCAGGTGAAAGTTAGCTATGAATACGCATTTTCTGCATCATGGCTGCATTCTGCAGGGAAGCCTCCCCCTCCTTCTAATGATGCCCTTTGGCTCTTTAGTTTTTATCTATGTTGGTTTTCCACTCTGATGATCATTTCTAAACTGTTGCTTATTATTGTAATATCCGTTCTTTGCAGGACGCTTCAGGCAAGATGTTTTAAAATACAATGCACAGATACTGGTGTAACTACTACTGATCATCTCTACCACGCCTGCAAGAACTTTCCCAGGTTGGAAGTGAGGTAATCCTAGTGCTCCCGCAAAAGCAGGAATTCAGAGTTTCTCCTGTCTGAATATTTTCGAGTGCAGGAAAGTCTATGACCGTACTTTTATGTCTGCATAGGACAAAGCAGATCTCCTCATACTGACACCTGAACTGGCTTCAAGGACCGCACAAAGCCATGGTCTTGGGTCCTGGAGAACCACAGCAGCTCCAAGGTAGGTGGCAATCCTGGAAGTTAAAGGCTCACTGTAGACCTCTACAATTTGGCTGGGTTTTCCTTGCAACACGCGGGGTGCGAGAGCAATTTATCTTCTGTTGATTCCCTCTTCAACCCAACAGACAACTGAGCATCTAATCCTGGTAGGCAGACATTTCAGTGGCACCAAACCACCATGTACTGACCGTTGCCCTCAAGACCATTCACATGTGCAAACCATAGCCCAGACTGTTTCCTTTCCCCCAAGGAGGGAAGGGCTCCCCCTCCTACCAGAACACGCGGCAGGATTAGTCATGAAAGAAATTGTTCACCAATACAGTTCACACTTGGCTGCTGGGTGCTGGGGTTTCAAAACCTGGCCCCCAGTGGATTACTTTCCTAAGCACAGGAGGGAAAGCTATGCATGGATTATCTCTTGGCAAACACTGGTTTTAGCTACAGAAATCAAAGGGAAGATATTTTAGAAATTATTTTCTTTTCCTCTCTGTGGCTGGCCGCTTTCTTGCTTTCCAGAGACTCAATTTCTATAGCTGAGCTTCAATTTTCAGCTCTGTGCCACCTCTCTGAACTAAAGATTGAATTTAGTGCGATAGAATCACTGAAGAGAGATTGACCCATCAAGTTCAGACGTTGCTCTGTGTCCATGCTTCACCCTGCTTGTGTGGTTTGGGGTAGCTTGATAGTCGAAACGCCTGGCAAATTTTCAGATTGTCAAAGTGCAGTCCGAGAGGCTTCTTGCTCCTTCCCCCTCTTTTTCCTGCTTCTGAAGTCGGAGTCCAGCTAAGGTATTTCTTGTGGATGCTGTCCCATTGGGCAAATGACCCTAACAAAGAGGCCTTTTTTCCCCAGCAGCGTCGTATCTTCCCAAACTGATGGCATCAGCCTGCCTACCTGGGAGAGGCAATTCTGCAGGCTTGAGGTTGCAGCAGGTTTGGAGGGATGGCTCTAGGTAGAGACAGAAGCACCAACATGATCGTCTACTTTGTCCCTGTCCCCATCCCCTTGCTTTGACCTGCTTTTTTGTATTTTTTCCTGAATGCCAGATTGAACAGTGCACACATCTTGTTCACATTTCACCACTCTCTAAACTGATGGGGGAGGCAGTAAATGAAGATTTCAGTGGCCCACACTCTGCTTTTATGAGTGAACAGAGGTCACACGGGAGGAGTCTTCAGTGACTGATGCCATGGCTGGCTGGGATCAGCTTTACAGATGTACCTATCAAGGCATCCTTTCAAGAAGGGACTTCCTAAATCATCCCGTCATCACCACCTTGACAGCGCTCACACATCCTGACCCCAGGGCAGGAGCACGGCAGCTCAGGCTATGCAGAGTGTCTTTATTCAAGGGGTTATTTTTGTTTCTCTAGGCTGCCAATATCCTGTAATATTTCAACAGCCAAAGAACTATTTGTTCTTGGGCACCATTTTCTGTCATGGAATCTGTCAAGTACATTTGCATGGTTTAATTTCAGTGACTCTTTGTTTGTTTGTTTAAGCCCTGATCCTCTCCAGGTTTTGAAAAGTCACATTTTCCCCCGCATTTGGTAAAGGCTGATTTTTTTTTTTTTTCCATCCCTCAGAAAATCCTCATGAAGCTTAAAATGAACCTTCCTTTTCAGTCCAAAACAAACAAATAAAGTTCGTGTCCTTCCGTGCTCAGCTGCCTACCGCGTTCTTGCAAGCGGGTCTGTTGGTTAGCTCGTGCGCTCGCACTGGCTGCCTTTCCTCCTCCAGCACACGGCGAGTGCAGGCACAGTATTTTTCAGGGCTGGCACGATCAGGCTTCCTGGCAGGACTTCTTGGGGATAGATGAGGAAAAAAAAAAAAGCGAAAACCAACCACATGAATTTATGAAACCTCTTTCCTGCCATTTTGTGTCTGGTGTTTGGATTATCCTGGGTTTAAGGGTCTGGATTCAGCTTTTCCCATTGCCGGGATGCTAAGAATAGCTCTGTCTTATGTTGATTCTCTGGTGTCTAATAAGGAATGCGGGTTCAGTGCTAGTATCTGCCTGAACATAAATACAGATGATTTTCTACTTGCTGGCCTGTTTCCGTCTGGGAACTCAATATTTTCACATATCTGGTTCAAATCAGCCAGCAGACATCACAATTTTTTGGGACCCATAGGCAAAGAGGCAGACAGTCGCATACGTAGCGTGGATCTCATAAACCTGCTTTTTCTCAGGTACGCTGGCTCAAAGCCATCCTCCTTTGTCTGGCTGCAGATTCATCCAGGCCTGCAAGAGATCTGTAAATCAAGCCTTTGCCATCTGCGTTACGTCTGGTGACATCTTCTGCTCTCTTACCCATAAACCCACCAGGCGCTGCCCTTTTCCACCACAGCCGTGGCGAGGAAGGGCTGTGATGAAACCACCTCGCTTCTGCCCGCCTGAAACCAGGTCTTCCAACTCACTGTCTTCTTAAAAAGAAAAGAGCAAGAATCTCCCAGTCTCTTTTCCTTTGGTCTGTGTTTCTAATTCATTCTTAAAACAGCAGCAAATCCCACCCTCTTCAGCCCCCTGGGCCCCAGAGGAGCAGAACGCTGTTAATTAATTCTAATGAACACCAGACAGCCAGCTCCTCTCTCTCTGCATTGGGACAGGGCTTACTTTTATCTCCATCATTTTCCTTCCTTGATCTGACTTCCCCCCAGCTAAATTAAATCTCTGTCCTCTGTTTCAATTGATTTTTTCTTTCTTGCTCTCCTTTTTAACTGAAATAAGTTTACATAAATGTAAAAGTAACAAGGCAAGGTCTCAGAACAGACACCATCAGCTGTCTAATGTGGCCCAGGCTGTTGTAAATCAATAGTAGTGTAGTTTAATTTGTATTTTCATAACTCATTCTGTTCTCCCTCCCCTCTTTCCCCCTAACCCTGAAAGCTAAGTTTTATTTAAATGTCACCAGGTCCTGGGAGACTTGGATGGAGCTGCCTGGCCCATTGGACCATTCATTTCATGCAAGAGCCATGAAAGACTCAGATTTATGTCACAGAAGCAATATTTCTTGCGTTAGCTGTTTATGGATATACACATCTTTGCATTTCTCAACAGTAAATAAAATAAATAACAGGCACCGAAAGCCTGGCAGCGTGACAGGGACCTTTATGGGATGCAGAACAAGGGAAAAATTAAAAGCGGAGAGAGTAAATAAATCTGCGGACAGGGCTTCTGAGGCTTGCACGGGTAATTGCTGCACTCTGTGCTTTACAGTCGTCCTTATATCTGCGTGGGGTCAGGAGGAGTAGATGTCCTCCAGAGAGAATGA
This sequence comes from Alca torda, assembly GCA_008658365.1. Classification (NCBI taxonomy): domain Eukaryota; kingdom Metazoa; phylum Chordata; class Aves; order Charadriiformes; family Alcidae; genus Alca; species Alca torda. The sequence goes on from CM018083.1 coordinate 36,161,125, forward strand.
GGTTCTCGCTGTAGCGCGAGACCAGCCTCGCACGGGAATGCGGCACAGGCAACAACCTGGGGACGAGATGGGAAATAGATGGAGGACTAATGGCAGCTTTGGTTACGAAAGCTATTTCTTATGTTCACCCAATCAACTTGGAGAGACTTGGCCTTGTGTAGGCAAACGTGATGGCTGCCAACAGCAAACTGGCTTAATTATTTGGAAAAAGCTTTGGGGTTTATGGGTGATGAAGGGCGATATTTGTATCTATTTGGACAAAAAACGTAATTCGACCAGCTTTTTGGATTGTGGGCAAAATTCAACAGTATTTACACCATCCGTGGTGTAGAATTCAGAGGTGGCCAAGGAAAACCCATTGACTTGTGAGACTCCTTGAAGAAGGGCACAGCAAAACTACTCGGCTCTAAGAGTGCAGGATTTGGCCCTATGCGCCTACAGCACCAGCGGTGCGTGGGAAGCTGTGATGAAAGACAACAATTTGCACTAGTTTGCCTTAGACTATCTGACTGCTCCTGGCTTTCTGATTGTCCTTGGGCTCCCAGATTTACAAGCGTAATAAGGTTCGCATCAAAAAGCAAGTTTAAGCATGCGCTTAACTTTCATCACCTTCAGCTTAACTCCACGGTCTTAAGTTCCTGCGACTTCAGTATGGAGTCTATTGCCTTGTTGAATTTAGGCCTAAAGCCAGAACAAATGCGTCCACACGAACAGATATGTATGTGTGCATATATACATCTATACGCACATAGAAAAAGCATATAACATTTGCTGTCACCATAGCAACAGGACGTCTGTGTTGCTGATGCCTTGGTAACAGCGCCTGTGTGTGCCTGCACATACGAGTGTACTGAGTTGCCATGGGATTGGGTGTGGCATTTACTTAAATAGAATAAGTTAAAAAAAGCTTAGGCATAAGAAAACCTAAGAAGACATCCATCTGCCAAATCATCATCCCTTTTACACATCTCCTTACAACCTCCGAGTGCAGATCTGCTCTTTGTTATAACTAGGGAAGACTGAAAAGTCTTTGGAAAATCCTCTTTTTTTTTTTTTTTTTTTTTTTCCTGTGCTTGTTCCCAAAACCCCACATGTACTGGATGAAGGATGGATAAAATTTCGAGAAAAATAAGAGCATTACAACACAATGACGTGTGGACAGGAATGAAGACTGTTTTCTTCAATGAATCCTTTTCCCCTCCAGAATGAGCGCAACAGAGCACCAGTAATAATGCCCCAGGGAGAAGGAAAGCAGTGTGAAGTCAAATATATCTGCCTTGGTAAAATCATGGTCTAGTCAAAATGGTAAGAAATACCTGTTACTCCACAGCAACAATTAACAATTTCAGAGAGTTCTGAATCCCTGATCTTCTAACGCAATAGTTAACAACACAAAACACTGATGCAAGCATTGATACCTAAACTTTTGCAGTAAGATTAATAAGTTTGTTGGGCGCCTTCTGAACAGAAATAAGTCAGGCTGCTCACATTCATTCAGGGGAGTTATTGTTACATTGGCCCTTTTCTGAAAGCCATCTTAAATCATTAGATTTAGATGTAGCCATAAGCTATCTTGAAATTAAGTAGTTCTCCAGATTTCAGGATAAAAACCCCAAATCCTGGACAACAAGCATTAAACATCTGATTACTGTCACAGATTTTAGTTGCTTGTCACAAGAATCTATCATGGTCCTTAAAGTTTTGCAAAACAAAAGCAAGAAGGAGACAGGTTAAAGACTTACTGTGCCTTTTTTTCCCCCCAGCCCTGCTGATCCTGAGCTTATATCTTGTACGTGATCATTTTAAGTTGTACTGTACACAATTGCCCATTGACCTGAATATCTATAAAAGCCTCCTTTGAATCAACCCCAAATTTTAGAAGAAAACACCTTGATAAAGAAAAAGGATATTGAAATGTACTGAGCAGAAAAAGCAATGAAGGAAGGACATTCCCGAGATGAGGTCACCCTAATGGGAGTAAAAGGCATTGATGTTAAAAAGGACACTATAAAGAAGCACTACAGGACCACTGTCACTCTGTGAGGATCATGAGAACACTGTTCATATCAAAAGAAATCAAAGCTATTACTTCCATCCGAGGCAATCACGCCCGTGAACTCAGGGATCCTTGAAATTCCCCTCCTGCATTTTTCTGGCATTGATTTAACAAATCATTCTCACTGGCTTTATTAAACTGGAAGTGTAAATCCTGGCCTGACTGCCATTGCATCTCAGTCAGTAGGAAATTATATTTAGCAGTGATGAACTTAATGCCTGAAAGGACACAATAAACAACAAAGGAAGAGTGAGAAAAAGAAAATATCAGTGAAGAAAAAAAAAACAAAAAAAAACCCAAAACAAAACAGACCCAAGGAGCAGAGTTGCATTATGCTGTGTTTGATTGCAAATTGCAAACACGACTCTGATGGCAGCGCTCTGCATATTGTTCTTCTAAGTATTCATGCAATCAAAACGTGCGAAGTCTCCCTGGGGAACAGGGGCAAACTCCTCCGCGGGGCTGTGTTCAGCCCTTGCCACACACGAATTGGTTTTTTTTCAGTTTTCAGAAACTTTGATTAATAGTGCCCGTCTCCACATCCCCGCTCGTACCAGCAGCAGTGTTTTACAGCTGGACTCCTTTGGTGGAGAACTTGGCTGAGAAGTGCTGCAGGCTCGCTCCACATGGGCTGGTGACTACCCACTCCTCAACGCACCGTTTCGTTTACCATTCCAGTCCTTGTTAAATGTCAACTTTCCATAGAGAACCACAAGTGATAACAGCTCCAGAAAAACCTTTCCTAGGAGCTATACGCCAGTAACATACAGGGCTGGAGCCTAACCAAAGCCTGGTAACAAAGGGCTCTGCAAGGTCATCCACGGACCCTCACAAAACCTCATCTTTAACATGATGTTTAAAAGGAATCTAATTTTAAAAGCCATGAACAGCTATATGAGCATTAGGAAATTCTTATAGGAATGGCGGATTTCTGCAAACTTCTTCAGCTTTTATGGAAAAATTCTGTAGATATCCGCAGGAAAAAAATAAACGTCGCTGAAAAAGTTTGGGGTGAGAAGGTTAATAGAAAAATCATATCTCTGGTGTGGAATTTATTTATTTTTTTTTTTTTTCAGTGAATCTCAGTACAGCATTCTGTAGGACAGCTGAAAGAGGAAAAAGAAAAAAAAAATCTATCAGAAAGTAACATTTTCTAATCCAATCAACTACAGTTCTGCCCTGCAAAGAAATAAAGACTCTTTCGTCCCATGAATCTCGCAACTGTGAGAGGCAGATAGGAAATAATTTGTCAATAGATTTGCAGATATCAAACGGATGCGAGAGGTTAGGGCAGGCACACACCTCTGCACAGAGCCGCGGTTTGTCTAACGTTTTCTTCAGCAGCTCAGGGAAAGCAAATAGTTTTCCATGAACTTTTTCTGTGGAGGGCAATAAGGAAACAGTCCCTCAGCAGCTGCTGCCTTTAATTGCTTTTCAGGCGTTCTCAACACTGGCACCTCCTGCCTGCTGCACAGACCAGAAGCCAAAGGAAGATTTCAAATGAGAGTCCAAAGAAACAACCTCCTCTCACCGAGGAGACCAGCTGCAGCGTGGGCAAGTCCACACTGGGGAAGGGAATCGCAGCAAAGAGAGCCGGCAAGGGGCTCGTTGTCCTCCCCCTCTGCTCTGCCCTGGTGAGGCCGCATCTGGAGCACTGTGTCCAGTTCTGGGCTCCCCGGTTCAAGAAGGACAGGGAACTGCTGGAGAGGGGACAGCAAAGGGCTACCAAGATGACGAGGGGACTGGAACACCTCTCTTATGAAGAAAGGCTGAGGGATTTGGGTCTTTTTAGTTTGGAAAAAAGAAGACTGAGGGGTGGACCTTATCAACGCTTATAAATACTTAAAGGGTGGGTGTCAGGAGGATGGGGCCAGGCTCTTTTCAGTGGTGCCCAGCGACAGGACAAGAGGTAACAGGCACAAACTCGAACATAGGAAGTTCCATCTCAATATGAGGAGGAACTTCTTTACTTTGAGGGTGGCAGAGCCCTGGCACAGGCTGCCCAGAGAGGTGGTGGAGTCTCCGTCTCTGGAGACATTCCAAACCCGCCTGGACGTGTTCCTGTGCCACCTGCTTTGGGTGACCCTGCTCTGGCAGGGGGTGGGACTAGATGATCTCCAGAGGTCCCTTCCAACCCCTGCCATTCTGTGAAAGAAGAGTGCAGTTGTTCTTGCTTACTAATTAAATAAATAAATTACAGGCTCACCAGAAACCCCAGGCCTGGTTTAAATGATGGACAGGTGGTGCTGTTTGCTGTGGGGAAGCTCTCCTCTCTCTCTGTCCTCATCTCCAGGAAAACAGAAAGCAACCCTCTTCCCAGCAGCTGCTGTCCATGAGCATCAGGCAGTGAAGAGTCAAGGGAGCGAGAAGTTAATTTTTGCAGTCAAGGTTCTGGAAGAGGTGCTGCTGTGTATTTAAAGAGTTGGATTCTCTGTGTAGCTGTTTCCTCTCTTGTAGCAGAGGTTGGATGCAGTTTGTGAGCCATGCTAGGCTTGGCCATGGACTCCTGTCAGTGCATCAAGTGATTTTTCCAAAGGGTGGCAGTGAGGATGACTCCAGACTTGACTGAAATCTGCTGGAGAGCTTCAAGAAGCGAGGAGCAGCAGGGAAGAGCTGGGCAGCTTCTACACGTGCTTGATTAAGGTTCAGGTAAATGCTATGCCTATCTTTACTCCTGATTTTCTGGGGATGCTTAAAGCTTTAAATAATACTAATGTTAGTAATACTCAAGACTTTCCCATTTCTAATATCCGTCTCTCCTATCTCATATTGGATCTGAATTGTCACCCTTGGCTTGCCCAGACCTGTATTACACCAGGTTAGTTAGAGCAGCAGCGGAAAAAAGAGCAAGGAGATGTGTTCCCCTTCTCTGGGGACTGGAGTAAAGCTAAGTGCCTGGAGACTGTGTGCTTTTGGCTTAGGAAGGGGACAGAGCAGCTGCACAAAGCAGATTGTGCTCCCTGTTGCTGTTTGGAGAAGCTGTGGGATTTGAAGCGTGTCAAGGACTGCAGAGTAAGTAAAGTGACGAGTCCACTGGTGGAAGAAGGGCGTTAAGATCTCATCTATGAGAGTGGCAGAAAAGGGTTGACAGGAAAGGGCTGACATGTAAGGCCACTTCAGTTTACACAAGACCAGCTAAAATGGAGTGATTCTCTCCCAAAACCATCCTTCAGCAAACTGCAAGTGGAAAAACCTCCCCAAAGTCTTGGCTTTCCAGGAAGAGGGAAGTTAAAAGAATGTTTTAAATTGCTGCCATGCGAATCTGCTTTGAACCTGTGAAGCTCCGGGTTCCTGAGACGAGGACTTGCACACGTTACCTGCTGCACGGCAAAGAAAGGTGCTATAGCCGTGCTGCGTTGCCAAGAGTATTGCAGAACCATACCCCAGTACCCCAGAAAAGAACAGAGAACTAGATAGGTATTGTGCACGTGGGTTTGTGGGACAGGACAAAGATAAGGAGTACGTGTTGGGAGAAGGGAAGAGACCTGCAAGACAACAGACTTGACCGAGTATTAAAGAAGGGACCACAGGCCCCAAGGTACAAAGCACTATTGACTTCAATACCTAGACGATCCATCCCGTGCGTACCTGGGCTCCTGCGCAATCCCCAGTAAGTATTGTCTCCATGAATTACAGCAGCGGTGAGAGGAGACATCACGTCCTGCTGACTCTGAGCTATAGCGTGAAGGCTCAGCTGCGTGCTTTTGTTCCAGAAGATATTTATATGACATGCCAAGGCCTCCAGAGTCTTGTTAACTTCAAACTAACCTCTTCCACTAGTGAGAATAACCCTGGCTAGTTTCTCTTCTATACACCAGATTTTTCTTTTCTATAAATCTTCTCAGATTTGAATTGCCCTGGAGCTCAGAGTTATCTGGCAGGTTTAATCATGAAGTATGTCACATGTGAGATGCTGAGCTTCTGGAGGAATAATGCTGAAAAGGGCAGCTGGGACCCAGATTCTGGTGATCAGTGTGTTATCTGTGTGGCCCACAGGTTTGGCTGCTCCCATTTAAGCAGGAGTGAGCAGCAGAGCACAAGGAAAGGAAATACAAGGTCTTAAATGAATCCAATTACTCATGCCATTAATTTAGATTTACTTGAGTAGTTGGAGCATGCTAAATAAACAACAATTGATTAGTTAGATCATGTTCATTTGAAATTTAACCATGAGTGGATGGATATTTATCTTACAGTCTGACTGTAAAGGCTCGTCAACATGTTTTTGTGGTATTTAAAAGGAGGTCACTCAGACTTTTTGGTCTTGGATTTGCTATTATTCCCAGGATCTTTTTCTTCTGCAAGCCTTTTTCCCTGGGTAAGTGATAGCGCTGCAGTGATGACAGGTGGAGGGGACGCCTCTTTGCACGTTGCAATTGAACTAGGCACACACACAAAAGAGCGTATGTGGAATGAGCTCTAAGGTTTGCCTCTAGCTCACGTGAAGATCAGCTGCTGCTCACAGAAGGAGACAACTCTTTTTCTTGAGGGGAAAAAGCAGAGCATTACTCGAAACCTGCATCGGTTACAGCAGCTGTAGCAGAGAGAGACAATGTGGTCTTCATGGGGTTTGCAATGAAATCAAGATAAGAAAGAGCTGGTGGAGCAGAGACGTGCTTGCTGAAGCAGCTGAAGAACAATAACTCATTTCATATTGATACATCACATGTATTAGGTAGTGGGGGGAAAAAATATCCAATTTTTATTTGGAAAGAAGGAATATTCCCCTTCTTCCCATTTCCTCTTGGTAAAAATCACTGTCTTCCTCATAACTTGAACACATCTGGAGGTGGGCTCCTTTCTCTCTCTCCCCACATACACACAAAAAAATAGAGGCAACTTTATCCAACGCTTTCCTGTGACACATTTCTACCTCAGTCTTTTCCCTATGTAAAATACAGCATGGATTATCTCCCCTCTGAATTGCTCTAGGTACTCAGTCTCTGACAAAGAGAAAAGAGTGAGAAATCATTTCTTCTGGGACTTAAAATCTTAATCTGAACCCAGGTAAAATGGTTATGAAGTAATGTTCTTCTTAACCACATTACTATCAGCCAACATTTCCTGTCTGTTAATAAGTTTCTGAGATTGCTGCATGGATGAAAATGGAATTTTAAAAATAATTTATTATTTCCTCCAGTGGAAACATAGTTAGGAAGTAAGTACGTGTAAAGGCAGAACATTCTCTTATGTTTGGGGGTCTACGTAATCTTCTTGCTGGAAAGTACATCTTGATTTTTATCAGAAGTTTGTGGATTTTTTTTAATTATTTTTTTTCTCTCCATGAATTCTGCATTCAGTTCCAGTCAGCCTGGTTTCTGTACGCTATTTTTATGACAGAAACACTTTGACAATATCGAGATAAAGCCCAGTTCTCCCAACCGTGGAATATATGAGTAGAGAGAGCATAATATTAAAATAAGCTCTGTATTGTGAATCACAGTAGCATTCTGCCCATGGCTTATAGAAAAGTAACAAAGATTTAGATGGCAAAACTGGACTGATTCTTTGCAGATTTTATTTGCTCCTTTCATTTGATGGTCTTCGCTGTTTATCAACTCAGTTGTTTTTATCTTGAATTTCCATGTCTCTGAGTGCCCGAGTAAGTCTTCTTCAAAGAACGCCCTGGTAAATGAAATATCTTCTACAATGCATTTTTAAAGAAATTAAAGTGCTCTCAAGTTCCTACTTGGGGAAAAAAAAAAATCAGATCTAGCAATTTTGGAATGTTTCAGTTGTGTTGGGTTGTATTTCAAGTAGGCAGGTCTATGTGAAAGTCTTTTAATTAAAATGAACAGATATTATCAACTTATTAAATTAGCTTCCCATCTGGTAATTTCACTTTTTAAACTAAAATCTTTTCTGCTTAGAAAAAAATGTGAAACCAACATAACAAGTGCTAAACTGAGCTTGGTACTTCCAATGAAACAAAGTCTATCCAAAAGATGATGGTGACATTGGGGTAGGGAAGAGAGAAGTTGGTAATCCTCATACAAAGTCTAGTAGTAGAAGACAAGGGGAACTTGTGGAAGGGGGTGACAATGGTCTTGAATGTTTTCCTGACTCCAGATCAGTTTGTATTGCAAGAGTTTCCCCTAAAACTCACAGCATCCCCCTTCCATTGGCCTGTGAGTCCTATATGAGTGACTCCTGCCCCCATTCTAAACAGCATGAATAGATTTCAAATAGATGTGATATATATTAATAAGGTACATATGAATATTTGATATTTGAAAAAGGAAGGAAAGTTCAGCTAAATAGTCAATTTGTTTTATGCAAAACCATTCTCGCATGCCTTAGTTCACTTTTGGTATCTTTTAGCACTGTCAGCAGTGGCCAGTTAATAGATGAGGTGTGAGTTCAGGTTTTCAGGGCTGGCCTCATCTTCATCACTACGTGGTCCCCACCGGACAGGGATGTCAGGAACGTAGCCTCCTTGTAAGCTGTGATACTGGGAGCTAGGAGTGCTCAGCCTGTGCTTGTGCTTGCTCCTGCCAGGGCCAGCAGCAACAACACATGCTCCAGACAAATCTGTGCAGTCCTCCTCTGCCTCATCCCAGATGTGCCGAGAGCCACCTTGCTGCTGTCTTCAGCTGCCGGGGGACAGGTGCCCACCCTGGAGTGCTGCTCCCCGGGGAGGACAGCAAGAGGAATTTCTTCTCAGCTCTTATTCCAGAGTGCCCTGACCTTTTTAACTGAATGATTGCCTAATTTAAAAAAAAAAAAAAAAAAACAAACAAAAAAAAAACCAAACCAAACAAACATATTCCAAGGACACTCTGATTCAGTGTAGCTAGATGAGTTTTCATTTATAAAAGCCTAAAGTAAGGCTGACCTTTGAATGCTCTTTAATTGAATTCATCCTTCTCCATTTTGTTTGTTTGCATCCATGGGAATTTGTGTGTATAGCTTAAAACCTCTTTTGCCTTATTTCTTTCTTCCTCTCATCTGGAAAATTACTTCCATGTGCCTTGAACCTTCCCCAGAACTGGAGGCTCATGCATTAGCAAATACTGCTCTGGCCAACAAGATATTAGAGAAAAAACTGGCTCTATAGAAATTCATATACATTTCCAGTGCCAAAACCTACACAGCGGGGGAGGAGGACTGGACAAAATAGGGGTCCACCATCCTGGATGTTTTATGAATCAGAGGAATTTCTGGGAAAGTAAAAATCTGATAGATAGCATCTGCTGTACCTGGCAGCAGTAGCCTAGAATAGATTCAAGTTCTTACAAGCATATTGTATATGACTCAAAGCCACCCTCCTGAAGATGCAGAGGCTGTAGGGCGTGTGGGAGGAAGGGCTGGAACCAAGCACACCAGTTCTGGGCAAGCAGGGTGACAGGATGGGGGCCAGGTAACGAGGACAGATCCATCACATCAAGGGTCTACATTTTCTTGCCTTCCCATTGCCTGGAGTCAGTAAATAAGGAGCAAAATTATGAAGGAACAGCTATGGACAACCATCTTCTGGAAGAGAAAGGAATATAACTGGAAGAATTACTCAGCTGGCTGTGAGAACAGCTTTTGGCCAAAGGCCCTCCCAAATGGCCCTGTTCACTTCTGAGAATGGCAGCACAGCCAGGACCACTGCATTGCTCACTGCAGTTATTCTAAACACTATCACAAGCCACACCCTGACTCTTCAACAGATTTGGGAAGATTTCTGCCTACACTGATCCTTGAGATAACAGTAAACCCAATGTACTTTACACCAGTTATAATTTTGACCCATTTTTCCCATGAGGACAACCACTGAGATTTCTATAGCAGCTTGACTCTGAGTTGGCCCTTAACAAAGCCTTCCACAGTGTCAGAAGAGCAGAAGTGTTAATGGAGGGATGATTTTACTTCAGCTTTCTTTTACACTTATTTCTTACATTGGGTGTATTATAATTAAACCTTCTCTCTTTTTTCCCTTTTAGTAAGTGCCCCCATCCAGTCATAAAGTGGGTGCAGATTCAGAAGAACATGTCTCCTTCCAATAGTGGGTCTGAGACAGAGACCTCATCAGTCTGATATCCAGTTGGGGTGCTGGCTCATTAGTCATGAGGCAGTAGCATTACTGTTGGATACCAAAGCAATAAAGAGAATTTTAGCCCTTAAATTAGTGTGTTCAGCTTCCCCCTGCAAAAGCCCTGCCTCCACAGAAATGCAGAAAAAAAAATAAAATAAAATCAGAGGAGCATTTTGTTAGCAGATGAGGCAAGAAATTCAATACAGGTGACATTTGCTTTGCAAAGCAATAAAATAAGCACAATCTGTTTAACCGTCAGGTGCTTTAAGATAGGATTTAGCACAGAACACTTTCCAAACCCCATAGCAATGTTAAACAATCAGTCCTAAGGACAGACGTGGGGTGGAGTTGAGGCAGAGAAGTTGAGAGACACCTTGAAGATGAGCTGTGGCAGAATTGCAATTAGGACTTTTGGGCTTTGGGGTTTTAGCCCAGGAGCAGAGTATGTCTAATCCTGCTTTGCTGAGTGAGGTAACCAGCGTGGCAAAAGCTAATCAGCATTTCAGCAGCAAGCTGGGCATCTTTAACTTGTGTTCCCCGACACAAGAGGGGTGGGACCTCAGGGTGGTGGTCCTACATGAGCTGTGATGGCTCACACCTACCCAGCTGTTGTGATTTCTTGAGTCCTAGGGCCATGGAGCATCTTGTGTCCCTGTCTCAGCAGTTCTGTGTTGACGACCGTGATGTTTGCAGTTCTGTGTTGACGACTGTGATGTTTGCAGTCCTAATGAAGACACTCCTGCACGTAACACCAATGCTCCTGTCTCTGCTGCTCGTTCTTCCAAGATAAACACCAGAAATCTGTTTTAAAAAGTCATCTCTTGTCTTACTTCAGGGGAGCGTGACAGTGCTTAACGTGTTGGGGTAAGTCATCCCCACAAAAGTGCGCATCTGCTTTCTGCTGAGATAACGTCAGATCCCCAACTCAGGCCTGTGTCAGGAAATAATTCGATTCTTTGTATTTAGATTCAAAGAGCAACAGCTCCCATTCCTCTGCGTAGGTCAGTGAGGTCCAACGAAGGGCTACCAGGGAACCAGCCAGAGCAATTAGCACGTGAGCACCCAATCGGTTCCCGCAAAATGGCCTAAAACACAAAGCAGAATAAAGCCTTGGCACATGCTCTTTCTGACACAAGCAAAAGCTTCCAATTAATATTGGAGCAGTATGCAAAATACCTATCAGAGCTTTACGGATATTCAGAAACAACAGCTGGTCTTCTCATGAATGCATGTGGTTGTGACCTAGCGCAGGTTAAAAGGTCATTGTTTCCTTTGTACCATATGTATATGCATAGCTATATGTGGAAGTACGGTGGGGGTGGGTGCCGTCTATTGGCTTTTGCTTCCTAGGAGGGGGGTGCCTGCCTGTATGTATCTGCCTGATGGAAAGGTCTTGTTCATTAGCTTAGGATGCTCATATTATGTATATTCTATTAAGCACATATTGAATATGCATCTCATTTTCATTTCAATTAGGATCTGAGGGCTGATTTCATTCATGACTATTGATTCCTTCCAGGCCATTTGCATTTTATTCTGTTCATTATTATTTATATGCTCGGTGCTCTCTGAGTAACTTAAATATCCCTCTCATGATTGCCCCCAAGTGATGAATTATATACCCTCCTCCAAAAACCAACACAACAAGCCCTGTGTTAATCCTCTGATTTTCCTCTGTGTGTTCAGGGGGTTTTCCGTACTTGGGCTTTAGTGCCTTCTGTTGGGTTAGGAGCAGGTGATGCATTGCACAGCGAAGACGATTTACTGCATGACAAGCTATCGTACCGCCTGTAGTTTTCCAGTAGAAAGACATATTTCGCCCCTAGCCCTGGTGGGTTATATTTCCCTGTCCTGTCAGGGTGCTGGGTCTCCAGGACTGGTTGACAGCATGACAGCTGAATCGCAGATACCTCCTCTCTTCAGAAAATCACACCAGAGTTTTGTCCCTGACTCGTGAACCAGGACAAGCAACACTTCACTCCCGAATCCTCTCCCTCCCCAAGCACGCCCTCTTGCCTGACATTTCATAGTGCCGTAGGACTAATTAAGTGTTCTCCTCCTGTTTTTATAGGAAGGCTGTGTCCTTTTAGGTGAGATGCTGCAGTTGAAGTTTTTTAGAGAGAGGTTTTAGTTCAGTGGTTTGCATATACAGATATGTATGACTGCGTTTGCCTGGTCCCCGAACTCTGAGGGGGTGAGTGAAGAACTGGAGATTCTTCCTGGCACAAAGAGGCTCCCCAATGCCTTTTGATGGTTTGACAGGTACTGCCTGAGATCGAATTTGCACAGTCCTTAGCTTCAAAATAAACAGACAGGAAGCTTCAAAAGAGCTGGGATTGCAGTTTAAATTGCAAACAAATCGCGTTTTCATTGGAAGAACCATGCAATAATTAATAGCTTGCTTAAACGCAGCTCTACATCTGAAAAGGCTTTTGGGGGATTCAAGAAGGTCCGCACATTAAATGTGACAGGAACATATGCTCCTACATTGTTTTGATCTACCCTAACAGAGCTGGAAGGACACAAAAGTGCAATAAAATAAAATACAAACTGAATGTTTCTAGGTGTAGAAAAAAAAAAGTTGTTTGCTCGATTAGGTTTTGATGCAAACGGCTAAAAAGAAGAGAGAAAAAAGGCAAAGGAAATTCTTTTTTTCTTTTAACAAATTAACCCCTCTGTCCACGGTTCGGGCTTTCATCTACCCATCAACTAAAGCAACAGCATCGTGCCACGCGTGTGGTCTCTGTATGGAAAGGAAAGAATGAAGCCCTGGCTATCAGGTCTGCTGTTGCTTTTCTCTACTCCCTTGGGGAACCCTGTGCTGTGATATCAAGGTGCAGCAGAAGACAGAAAGTCCCCAGACACTTCTCCAACATGCATGTATTAAGGACGCGTTTAAGTGGGATGGACGTTATCTAGAGATTATATTTTTGGCTCTCCAGTCACCGAGTTAACTGATTAATAATTAGCATCCTGGCTGTTCCTAGGAGGGATCACCATGGAAGGAAAGCACTCACAGTGCAAGTGCAATTTAAGTGCTGAGGATTCCCATATAACTGGCAGCAGTGGGGGCAATAGCAGTTCCTCAGCCCATCAGGCATATAGAGTAGATGGATAGGAGAGAGGTGTACGACAGATAACAAAGACAGAAGCATGGCAAAGTTTTCAAAACTCTGTTTTAAACGAGGGGTAACGGTTTTAAACTGAAAGAGAGGAAATCTAGATTAGATATTAGGAAGAAATTCTTTACTGTGAGGGTGGTGAGGCACTGGAACAGGTTGCCCAGAGAAGCTGTGGATGCCCCATCCCTGGAAGTGTTCAAGGCCAGGCTGGATGGGGCTTTGAGCAGCCTGGTCTAGTGGGAGGTGTCCCTGCCCAGGGCAGGGGGTTGGAACTAGATGATCTTTAAGGTCCCTTCCAACCCAAACCATTCTGTGATCCTTAAACAGCAGAGGAAGGATGAGATGTTGGCCAAACTTTTAATTTCCTACAGCAAAAGGTTCATAAAAATATATATACATGCATTTTCCCAAGTAAAATTATTTCTATGGAAGCACAGTAATACCTTTAGTAACACATGTTAAAGCTGATCAAAGCAAACCATTTCACAGTTTTCTGTGTGTAACTAGGTGGAGTTACAGCTCTTTATTTTTATCTGTAGAACCTCACCTGCCTTGTGATTTGGACACATGACTGACAGATGGCCTGTCATGACAGGCTGCTGAAATCAGCAGAGCACTCTTAGCTGAGCTTTGTTTAGCTCTTTTCCTTAGAAAAGAAAGTTTAAAACCTATCCTGTTGGGTAGGTTGCACAATCTGCACCAACTGGCCCTGCCCTCGAGTTATTTGTAGCTATTGACTCTACTTCATCTGTACTTCAAAAGACTGATTTGAATACATACAGACATACAGCCAGCTATCCTGTCAGTAAACACAGGCAGAAAAGTGAAGATTTTGTCTTTAACCAGCAGGTGACAATGTGAACCCAGCTGCTGGAGAGGGACAGACCTGTAAAACTCTTATCTCTTATGGGGCAATAAGTCAGAAGCCGAAGGACCCTTTGGTAAAGGTTATTTTGAGGAGCAAAGACCTGATCCCACGAGCGGTTGTGGGCAGGCAGGTCTTGCCCTGATAAGGACTCATGGTGTAAATCAGAATTGGATCCCAACATCTGTCTGTATGCTGAGACAGAGCCCCATCCCAAAACCTGGCTATAGGGTTGCCTATAAATTACTGACGACGTTGCCAGCGCTACTTAACTGCCTCCCCTACCACAGCAGCAGTGGAGCGTACGCAGTGTACAACACACTAGAGAAGAAATCTCACGCTTCGATCTCATTGCCTGCTACCTGCACGCCTCAAATCAAGATGCTTTCAAGTCAGTGCACCGAGATGCCCCAAAACCTGTCATGAGCTCAGGGAACTTCTCATATTGAAAAAGGAGGGAGCAAGGGCTTGATAAGACGTCCCTGGAGTTTGCTCTCACTGCATCAAGCCAAGGAGAATTTGTTTCTAGAGTTCCCGTTGACAGTTGTCAGGCACAGCCCACTCGGAAACCCAAGCCAGTTTCCAGGTCACATTTGTGAAGAAATCCATCATTTTATCTAGTTTTTCAGGGTCTTGTAAACTGGGGCAGCCAGCCTTAATTACAAACTCCTGTTATAAAAGTTGCTTATTCCCCAAACCATGGTAAAGGGGGGATTTATTTCCAAATAAATCATAAACTTTGCCTGTACGGATCTGCAGCTGAGAAGCTCGCTTTTCTGCCAGCTCCTGGGATAAGCCCAATGAGTCCCTGGGAAGATACATTTCCCTATTTCATTCTTGTAAGAATAAAAGCCCATTTAGCTCAATGTACAAAAGGTCCTATTGACACCAGAGACTGCGCTTGATAGAAGTCAATTACGTTGTACGTTCCCCCTTGAAGAAAAAACCAAAAAGTTTGTATGTAAACTGGGTATTCCCTTTTTTATCTTGGAATAAATGCTATTAAGCAGCCTGTAATGCAGCAGAGCAGATCAAGAGCTCCGGTCCTCGCCTCTCCACGGCAGCCAGTGAAGATGCCAGAGTGGTGCACGTTCCCCAAAATCCGCACTGCTCAGTTATTTCACTCCTTGAGCCTAAGTTACCACCGCTGTCTACAAAGGCTGTGGGCTGCACGATGGAGATAAGACCCAGAACTGTAGCACTCGCAGATGGCAGTCGCTGTAGAGCAGCACAAAGGATTCTTTAATTAAGTCTTCCCTTCCCCTTATTAAAATTCAGGAAAGATTACCAAGGAATTTGTACTGTATCTGGAAAACAAATCATAACAATTACAGCAGGCGGCCCCAGGCTGGCTAGATTGTAGCTTATTATTCCACAAAGGCTTGATAAATGTGTAAATTTATATAGAAGGCTTCTGCATGTCATCATCGCTGCGCAAAGACTCCCTGCTTTCCATATCCAGTTTTAGAAGGAAGACCAGCTGGCTACAGTCCCTTGAATTATTTGCTGTTTTTGTTGAATTTTTAAAATACATATAAATTATGTCTCCCATCTACAGTTTATCTACAAGCTGTCAAACGGGGACTCATTCATGCTCTTTTTGATGCCTACTGAAAAGCCATCCAACAGCTCAGTTAACCCTCTGGCCCCACGTCCATTAAACATCACAAAAAACAATGGCTTTCAGATTGTAAACCTGCATTTTTGAATGCCACAGGCTCCTCTTTAAGGAAAGAAGCAAATTTTAAAGCATAATTGTTTTATACCTATCATTTTAATTGCCTTATAGGCATAAAACAGGTTGATTTGCATATGTGCACATCTGTAATGTCAACCTGTGTTTCCTCCCTAATTGATTAAACGGTGGGTTGGGGGGAACTGGGTGAATCAACCATTATATGCATTTCCACTTAAAAGGGGAGCTTTGAACAAAGATCAGGGCTAGATTTGTTCCTCTTCACCACCTCCTTTGCGTACATAATTCCATGGTGCAGTCTGGAGTGATGGCCTGAATTATTGACAAGGTTTATGGATTATAATGCCAGAAGGGACTGCTGAGATCATCTGGGCCAACTGCCCTGCATAGAACAGACCAGAAAACTTCTCCGAATCAACATCTGGATGAAGATCAGAGGTTTGGAAAACATGTCCCCTTCTAATTAAAACATATTCATCACTGGATAATCCACTGACAGCCCTGGGGACATGTTTCTAGCGGCCACACTGTTTAAGAGCCATCTCTTAGTCAGAGGGCAGACAGACCCAGCTCCAGCTCTCAGCTGGTGGGTTTTGTTCTCCTCTAGCCTGCAAGGCTGAAGACCCCTCACTTCTGAGTTTTTCTTCCACCTGCAGCTATTAGAGACGATGATGAGCCTTTTAGGCTCATGGGCAATACACTAAACACGTTAGAGGCCTTTTGTTTTTAAACAACTATCAGGTTGCTCAATCTTCGCAGCTTTTCTGAACCCTGTTTAATTTTTCAGCATCCTCCTTGAAGCGGGGACGTCACACTGGGACATGGCATCCACTTGGGCCATCGCCTATGCCTGATGCAGTCTCTCTACTTTTACTGTTCTCCTGATTTCATATCTGAGACCTCAGGCTACCGTGTTGCACAGGGAGCTCCTTCACTATGCTCCCGCGTGCATTACTATTTTTGCAAGTTTAGAGTAATTTATATGAAGCCGGTTCAGTGTGCAAGAGGCCTTCTGTTCGCTCTAGAAAAGAGGAAAATGTAGATTTTTGAAAGATGGTGCTTACGTGTTCTGTTTCCCAAATACAGCAAAATAAATGTGAGGTCAGCTTTTTAATAGATATATAACCAGGCACCTTTGGCTATTGCTCAGAGGTTTCACTGGAGACGTCTTAATGGAAATAGGGTATCTTGATTTTGCGCTTCAGTAATCATTTCTGTTCTACACAAACCTGTACCTGCTAATTCTCCCTTCTTTCTGACAGGGCTATGGTTTCACCAGGACCTCATCATTTTTTTCCACTGCCACTTAGACCACCAAGATCATTTTCTGGGGCCATCGGGTACAATTAGGTCTGTAATAATGATGTCAAACTACAGAGATTAGAATTACATGTCAAAAATTCTTACTCTAGTGTTTCCCAGGAAGATGAGGAATTTACTTAGGTGGATGATATGTCCCAACAGTAGTAGACAGCTATTTTTTAGACGTGATGTGTAGATATTGTGTAAAAAAAAAAAGGGGGGGGGGGGGGGAATGTGTGTTCAAATCCTGGTAAGACTAAGGATGTTTTTGTGAATGTTACTAAAGGTAATATAAGAGACATTTGGTTTTGGCACAGCAGGCAGTCGCTACTCTGCCCCCTGTTTCTCCTTGTGGTGACTTCCCCTTTTCTTGTGAGATTTTAAATACCCAAATACATGCAAACCCCTTTTGCAAAGAAAATACCAGGCACTTCCGCAGCGCCTGAGAGCTCAGAGCACTATGTGAGCACTTCGCAAATAGTTTGCATTTTGCTCATTTTGCTTCAATGACACCTTGAAGCCCGGACTCCAGGGTCTCAACCCGCCGTGCTGGTAGGGAAGTTTGGCTAAATCAGACAAATCCGAGGTACAGCACTCCACGATCGGCAGGCTGAGCTGTAATGTGATGTGCCCAAGGCCATAATGAGAGACTTGGCAGAGAAAAAGGGAGAGCCCTTCAGACTTCCCACAGGAGGCAAAAGGACATACGGGCTTTTGGTTTTGTAGTGTTTTTGTTTTTTTTTTTCCTTTTTGATTTTAAACTGTGCGTGCCATTCCATCTCTGTGTAAATAATCAAAAGGACATACTCAGCAACCTTCTCCAGAGCTAGTCCTTATTCATGCTTTTATTTAAATGCGCTCTGGGTTTGTCCAATGAATCAAAGTCTTTAGCTAATCATGAAATTAATAAATAAGGTGACACATTTGCTCTCCACTGCGGATGAGATTTCCCATTTCATGCTTCGGTTGCCTGAAGTAAGAATGCGAGAGAGAGAGATTTTTCCTCGTGGTTGGTAGGGAAAGCTGACGAAAGATTACCTTAAAATCCCTCATAAGGGATGAACGAGCAAGAGGTATTTTTTTTTCCTTCCCTTAAAAAAAAAAGATAAAAGCAAAGAAATAAATAAAATAGAAGGGGGCATACTTTATATTGATTTTCCTGGTCTGCCTGCATTAAGGCATCATTCTCCCAGGGACTGCAGGGAGAGACGAGCTCGAATGAAGAGATGAACAGATGCCACCGGCGTGTGGGCTGGCTACCAACACAAGTGCGGATGCCGTGACGTTCGCCTCGCTGCCCACCTACGCCTTCCAGGGCTTCTGTTTGCAAGTCCTGCCCAGTCATGTTTCTTCAGCGAGCACTCGCAGCCCTGTCCCTAAAGATGTGCTAATTTAAAAAAAAAGGGAGGCCTCTTGCATTGCGAGTAGAAAAAGATTGTTGTCGGTTTGGAGGGGTTTTGCAGACTTTTGCAAAATGTGGAAGGTTAGAAGCACATTTTGAATTTCATTTGGATAAAGCGGCCTCCGGTTCCCGGGCTAAAACTGTTCTGCAAAGTTGTAGAGTGCCATTAAGAGACCGACGCACTTCAACAGTCAGAGAAAGAAATTCTAGCCCTGACATGCGTTCATGAATATACATAACACGTGACCTAGCCATGCATTCTTCACTAAAATTATCTCACTGATAAATAATTAGCAACTTAAATTAAAATAAAAATTAATAAATCGATAAAAAAAAATGAGACAATTATCTCATCAAAGCAAGTTTTGGGTTGGTTTTTTTTTTTTCCTTTTAAGAAAGGGAGAGAGGAGGAGGTTTGTGAGCTCTGAACATATTATTTGCAAGGATGAAAGCATCTAGTAAAATACAGGAGATCATTACTATTGCTTAGAAGACGGCTTAATTATATTTTTGACTGAATGTTTGAAGTTGGATGGCATGGCGTGTTCTTCAGCATCTCATAAAAGATGGGGGCTTCTCCTTCAACTTCATGGATTTGAAATGACTGTCCTATTAGTCCAAGGAAGAAAATTATTATTCTGTGAAGCGTTTTTAAGGCAATAGAAAATTCCAAATAAGACAAGTTCTCTTTCACCTACAGGGCAAAAAAAATTGCATGTGGTCAGCGTTTGCTTGTTCAGAGTACCAAACTGTTCATTGACATACGCATCTCTATCTCCCTGGTATAATAAAAAAATCTTTTTTGTTAATAGTGTTTTCCTTTCAAGAACAAATGGAAGAGGGTGAAGATTATAGAGACTAGTAAAGCCACGTTTAAAAGAACAGATTTTCATTTTCTTTGAAAAACGAGAAGGGAGAGAGAGAGAGGTGTGACCACATGAAGGATTTCGGTAACTAGCGCTCATAACAGCAAGAAATGGTGCTGCTGAGAGGCTGCCTCCTGGGGACTCTATTTCTACCTCCCCCTATATAAAACAGCATTTGCTTTTGACACAGAAAAAGCATTTTTGTTTTTTATTTATGTAAAAGACCTTGAACGCTTGTTAAATGTTAATTGGTTGATTAGAATGTTTACTGAGCGCAAAAGTTTTGTAAGTGATTTCGAAGCAGAGACTTTGACATTGAGGGTATGGACAAGGTATCAGTACAGTCACTCAAAACCAAAGCGATTGGGAGAAAACATTTGTAAGATCACTGTGACCTGAACCATGATAAGACTAAAAAATGTTGTTACTACAAATGAATTAGCTAACTATTGAAATAGGGTGTCCCAAAAGCACTGTGAAATAATTGTAAAGGAATATTCACTAGTCAATAATTTGCTTTCTAGGAAAAAAAAAAAAATTGTTTTGGAAGACTTTCCCAAGATTTTGTCGCTCCTTTCTGCCAGACCAAACAGACTGTGAGTACAAAAGGTTTAACAAAAAGTTTTGCTTTGTACTGGTTCTTCTTTGATTAATAGTAATAAAGTACATGATCTCTGTGTTTTCTTTTCTTTTTAAAATGCTTTTAACTTTCTAATTTTAGTATGGTTCATTAGAAGCATACTTAGCAAAAATGACAGGGGTTAACTTATTTTTCCCATCCTCAGTCTAACCTTAATATCAGGAAAAGCACAGATTTCTGGTCTCTCCTTCACCAGGAGCTGCATCCTGCAGCAAAAGGCTCATTATCACTCACTGCGGTGATGGATTCGTGAGCTGAACAGAAATTTCTCAGCTGTTGACGAATGTATTAAATTCTCCCAATATACATTCTAGCAAGTTAATGACTATATGTATGCGTGTGTGTATAAAAATGTTAACTTATAAATAAATCTTTCTCCACTCTATAGTCTTTATGCCATAGCAAGTTAACCCTATAAGCCCTGGTTTATATTACTTCATAGAGTGTGGGGTTTTTTTCCTGTTTATCCCAAAGGAATTACAGGATGGTTGATGCTACCCTCGAGTCCTGGGCCGGGTGAAATCAGGGATTATCGAGTCTACAGTTCATGGGAGCTTCAGTTAACTGAAGTCAACAATGAGCCACCTCCTCTGCATGAAAACACCAGTCTGCCGATGTGGCACTCCTTGTTCCCTTGGATGACCAAGCTGTACCAATAACTAGAGCAGGATTCTTCTATCGGCAGGAGACCAAGAGCTCTCAGCTTTGGATAGATCCTGATGCCGCTCTTTCTATCCATATCTGACATTTCAATATTACTATTACTGACTTCATCATCCTTTTAGTCTACTTGTAGAGGAAGAAATCTACAGCACATCTAGGCTATGCCCAAATTATGAAAGCCAGGGGTGGTCTCCATGTCCTGGCTCCATCTGAACCCTTGTTTCATGGCTGATGCATTCCTAATTCAGATTTCAGCTGTCCAGCTTGGGGTGACAACCTAGTAAAAATAAGACAGTCTTTATTTTAGAAATAAGCTCTTTCTTGAGACTTAACTCTATCTTGGAGCTTCATGACAAGACACCTGAAGTCAGCGCTCTCCTCTCTAATAACAGATAAAGTAGAACAGATTTCTTAGTTTATTTTTTTTCCCTTTCCTTGGGTCTATTGAAACCTCAGTTTTTCAGAAAAAGGAGTGTAAATCAATGAGCTTTTCCCTATAATTATCACCAATAGCTGTACACTGCAGTTTGCAGAGCAGAAAGCAGGCTTTGTCTTTCCTGTAGTTTGACCCCTTTCCCCCCGCATGCTGCTGCCTGCAGGAGATTCAGAGGGCAGCAAGGCTGCGAAAACTGTGTGGGATGAAACCCTAAACAGGAAAGAATCTGTTGTGCAAAAAGCCTTTTGTCAGCTGAAAATTGCACTTGTAAAAAACCCAGAAACCCCAAAGCCTGTGGTTAAAGAGTAACATCTTTAGCTTTAATTTATACTGACAGCACAATAGAGCTATTGCTCAGGCTCTGCCTCCTCTCGCCCCATCACAGCAAGGGTGTTATTAAGTGATAAATCAATTTCTACAAGGGAAACTGGAGATTAAGTCCTTATACGATGTTCATTTGCAATTGAAAGCAAATAGAAATACCCTGGGACAGGGGCTTGGTGACCCTTTTCAAGGGCCAAGCTTGAATAAATGCTCCATGGACCAGCACAAGGCTGCAATCAGTATTACAAGTCCAGCATCAATGCTATTTCTCAGAATCTGGTCCACTAATGATTTCTTCTTTAAATTAATAAAAGACCTAAATCAATAATTTGGGTTTAAATGTTCACTGCTGGCAGAAATGTCATTCTTTGGGTCTGATGGCAGAGTCTCAGTTGCTGGAAACCAGTGTCCAAATAGACAGACGAGCTTAGACCAGGACGTGTCTCACCTCAAACCCTGTGCCAGGCGAGGGGCAAAGCCTGATAACGCAGAAGATGATGCAGGGAAGCCTGGCAAGGAGTAGTAACCTGCTCATGGACACATTTCCTTCTCCAGGTAGAGCACAAGCTCTCCACCGCGTGAGATAAGAGCATCTCCCTTCATGCTGTCACTGTGGTGGCTTCATCCTCTCCTGCATCCAGGGAAAGCTGAAGTGGAAAACCCACCGCAACTATTTACAGTGCCATTAATGAAAACCAAATGGAAACAGGCCCCCACCCCAGCTGCCACTCATCAGTTTAACTAGTGGTGCTGAACGCTGGATGAAGGTGGGGAGAAGAAATGGGAAAAACAAGACTTTTTCCGTTCAGCCTGGCGACAGCTCTTTGAAAGGTCCTCCACAACCACCCACTTTGAGGTGGTACCGAGTACTCAGACAGCCAACACAGATGGGAACATCTGTGAGCCCGGGGACGGCAGGAAGTGACGTTTAATGGAAATACAATTACTCAGAAGATCAAGGTGAGCTTTTGAGGAGATGTCTGCTTTCTTCTTCCTGCCAGTAGCCCTTCAGCAGTGCTGGAGGAAGCAGTGACAGCCTAACAGCTCTTTTCCACTTGGCATGAAGCCAACCACTCAAAAGATGTGATTACCCCTCTCCTTTGTCTCCTCTTTGATTTGAGAAGGAATTTTGGTGACTTTTGACCTTACCAGTTGTGTTCCTCTGGTTCTGTGACCTCTGTAGCATCTCACCCAGCTTAGAAATGAATGATGCATATCTTCTACCATTGCAGGAGTTCAGTCATGACCTTTGGGTCAGCTTTAGCTCCAGGTTTAATCTTAGCATCTTCCACTGAGCCAGGTGAGTTTTCTTTCTTTGGGGTTGGTTTTGGTTTGTGGTTTTTTTTTGGGTTTTTTTTTTTTTTTTTTTGTGGGGTTTTTTTGGTTTTTTTTTTTGTTTGTTTGTTTGGTTTTTTTGGGGTTTTTTTGTTTTTTTTGGTTTTTTTGCGAAGAAGTCTATAACTGATCTGTCTTTGGCTTTGGTGGACAGTGAGAGAGCAGGAGGAAAAACCGCCACAGTATAGGAGAATGAAATTGTGTAATTGCAGAGGGATTAGTGTCTTGCAGGCAAAGTCATTTCAGAAGGCATCAGAGGAGAGGGGAGATCCTGCTTTTCCACCTCTCCTTCAGTATTCCCCTTGTGGAATCACCAGGCTTTTAGTAATCCCAGTTTTTGCACACTGGAATGGGTTAGGGAGGGCTCCCATGAGCTTTTCAGATGGGAGATGTGAGTGGGTGGCAAACCCTGGGTGTCGGAGGTTGAGTGGAAACATCTACAGCTGGCACAGAGGATGGGAGTCGAGGGCCTCCAAAAACCGCGGGTCCTCAGCTCCCTGCAGGTTTTTCCCCATCATTAATAGGCTCTTTGTGTTTCAGTGGTCTCATTAACAATGCGGCAGCGATACACAGTGAGTAACACAGTGCCACAGCTGCAAATGGCACTACTTCGGATCATTACTACAGATTGCCGCAGCATTATTCCTCTCCCAGCAACAGTTTCATTTGAGTTCAACCAGATTCCATCAAATATTCAAATGCAAGCTGATACTCAGCTGCAGTGGAAGGTGGTTTGCTGGCGGTGAGTCAAGGCTTTCAAAGGTTTTCATGGTTTTTCAGTCGTTCCCTCCATCCCTGAGGTGCCAGTTTATTGGTAACTACCAGGAGGGAAGACACAACTTAGCAAATGGAGGGGGGAAGGAAAAGGGAGCAAACCTCTAAACCACGGCAGAGCAATACGCAATGCACTTTGTCCCCAGAAAACTGTTTTCAGTGTTTCTGCTTTCTTTAAAGCTGGTTATATTGTGATTTGAAGTAAAAAAAGAAAAAAACATGCCCTAGAGTCTTGTGGCTGGTGCATCTGATCTCTTTTCATCTCATGTCATACAGATTAACTGGAGTTTAAAATGAAGTTTTACTGGTCTTCAGCACTTCATCAAAACACACAAACCTTGAGAAAAATCTCTCCCCTTCCTCCAAATCTTTGTTGTTTGCATATTTTCCCACTTATCTGGGAGTTGCCCTTGCTGGATGCATCACCAGCACAAACAGGACTTATTCTCAGGGACAAAAGAAGAGTAACAAAGCTCCAAAACGACTCTGAATCTCTACGAAATCCAAGACGCACTCTTACAGATTTTCGGGGCTCACTGTCAGTACAAATGCCAGGTTACCACAAAGCATCTGATAAACCTCCTGGATTGATTAGCACAAAGGAGACGGTGAGAGGCTGGGAGGTGGCAGCAGGGAGGACGTGCTGAGAGCTGGCTGAGGTCAGGACCCCCGTTAGGGGCAGGCAGAGGGGGCTGCCACTGCCCTGGAAGCTCAGCCTGGTGGGAGGAAGCAGCAGCATCCCCACACCTCGCCCAGGAACGTCAGCACAGCAAAACTGAGGACCAGATTCAGGCCAATTCCAGCAACAGGGAGGCTGCACACAAGATGTGTCCAACTTAGGCACCACAGCTTCTTCACCAAGAGAACAGGGGTGGGCGGCCTCGGAAAGTAGGTGACCTGAAACCACTGAGCTCCCCCTCCTGGATCCAGGACATGGTTATTCACACCTCCAATTCAGCAACAAAACCGGGTTGAGAAGTTGCACTGTGGCTGTTGGTCCCTGATCTCACACCACCATCCACCACCCCCTCCGCTGTGCCGCCAGGGCAGAGTGATGACGTGCCCCTTAAACTGCCTTCACCTTCAAACCGTGTCTCACGTATCCACCAACCTGGGCGTCATGCAACAGCAACATCTAAGATTCAGAAAAGCTGTGCTCCAGGGGCTGTACGTGTCGTGGCACAAATTGTCTTGGAAGCTCCTTGTAGAACAAACTACCAGCACCATCTCTGCTCATCGCAAGTCCTTTACCTGAGATCCAGCCTATCCCCTTCACGTGACACGGTAATTTGTTAACCAGGAGGTAGATGACCATAAATAAAGAGCACACGAAGATGGGAAGGGAGATAGAAGGAACAAAGGCATCTGAACACAGACTGCTGTTGCTGGAAATAGGAATGTGGTAGCACTTGAGCACGCAGGAGTTTTAAGTTTTATATCTTTGTGTTGGAGAATTTGTTGCGCAAAAGGCGACAAAGAGAAGTCAAAGCAGTTTTGTGCCCGTTCTCTTCATGACAGGAATGTGTTTCTTTTGCAAATAAACCATGTTTTTTCCCAGCTCGTCCCTCTCTGAATGGGGGAGAGGGCACAAACAAATTAATCATGCTTACGCTGCCTATTTGGTGTTTGCTCATTGCTCTAAGCTCCTTTGTGATCTCTCTCAAAATATTTTCATCTGCTTGTTTGGGGAGAAACTTTCCTCCAGGCAGTAATGCCAATACAGTAATACAGGACATTGCAGCAAATTTCATCTTGTCGGGAAAAAAAGAAAAAAAAAAGACACAAGGTCTCCCATTTGAATTGCCATTTGCTTACCTAAACAATGATGCTGCTATCCCCACTGTGAAAGGAAAGCCAATACGTTGCACATAATGATGTTTTTCTGTGGTCTGTCTGTCTATTCTCTGCATTTTAATTTTCAGTGTTAACTTCCAGACACGTCTAATGTTTCATAAAAGGCAACGATCCGTCTCAAATTCCTTGGGACATGTCTCATTTTCTGAAAGACGTGTGTTGTTTACTGCTGGCTGGGGGAAAAAAAAAAAATCTTTCTTGTTGTTGGCCTTTATATCCCAGACTTTATATATTTTTAAATCTTGACGGAGAAAACAGAAAAGGTGTTGACCTTCATTTTATGGAATTTCTACCCAATCAGTTTTTCTCTCACTGATTTCTTAGGGTTCATCCTACATCCTGCAAGTGACGTTTTCAAATTGTTAAGGGCAATATTTTCATAATTGTAGCATTCAAATTGATATTTGGAGTCTTGGCTGTGTTGGGTGACTGTGTTTAGTTTACCATCTTTGTCACAACCCTGTGGAAGGGCTCGTGTGCCTGAGAGCCAGCTATCTTTTATCTGTTCCTCTGTTGTAGTGCAACTGCTTTGCTCAGCTAATTTAATGAAAGGTATCATTCCTCCCTCTGCATCTTCCCTTGCTGCTTTTCTGGGCCACATTTCAGATTCCTGATAATTATGTGAGGAACGTCCTTGGGCTTTCTGGGCTCCTTTTCCCAGTTAAAGTCTTGCACGGATATAAAAGCATCCCTTTTCCTTAGGGACAGGTCTTGGCCTTCCCTGAAGGAAGTAGAAGTAGAGTTTACAGACAAAATATTCCCTGTGTTTTGGTGGAAACGTCTCGACATCGCCCTACTTGTCCCAGTTGAGCCTGCACAGCCTTTTCCGCTTATTCCCAACCCCCAGGGAATATGTGCTGGATCTGCCAAGCAGTGGAGAAAACACCACCATAACAAAAACATGCCGATATTCCAGGGAAAGCTGGTGCCGGGGTCTGAGCTCTTCTGTTTCATTCAGAGCAGCACGGAGGGGCAGGAAGGGCCTTTCCCACAGAGGGCACGCGGTGGGACTTTAACCTCCTGCTCTGACATGGGGCTTTGTGTCTAATTACCCCATCGTACAGGGCAATGAAAACGCACGGAGGAAAATTCTTCCCCTCTGGGAATTATTGATGGAAATATTGCAACGGACTTGTCCGATAGGCCAGGGGAACTAAATGGCAGGAGGATGTGGACAGGCGAGGAAGGTCTCAGGAGGTCCCTAAGTCATAAATGAAGCATATCCATGTGGGATTCCCGCTATGGTCTGCTGCTCAGCACACCTCCATGGCCCATGGCCCTGAGGAAACCTCCTGGCTTGCGCTGGCACCAGCATACACATAGAAAACCAGAAAGCCAGTGCCGGGTTCCTTGTTCCATGCCATTACGCATTACAGAGAACAACCCTTTACACCTGCAATAAAGCTCAGGCACCAAAGGCAAATAAGTACCAGCTTTATGGAGGATTTTATGTATTGATTTGTAAATAGACAAACCAATTCTGCCTGACTCCCTGAAGACATTATTGATATTTTCAGCTGTAAAATCTTCCCTTCTTTTGTGTGTGTTTATCAAGGACAAGGCAAATAAATGACAGGGCTTGTGTTTTGTAATGGTATCTCTGGAATGAACTGTCAAGGATTTTGTTTCCTATTTCCCTGGATCTAGTTAAATCTTAAACTGAAGTTATATAGCAATGAGTATAATTCTTTTACCCATTCTTTATTGGTTTGGTTAAATTTGGGATTGACCCAAAAATCTGATAGTTACTCAGCCTCTTGTATGAGGCTCTTGGATTTATAGATTCTTAATTATTCACACAGAACGTGTGACCTTACATAAGAAAATAGAAACAAGATCTAGTTTACATCTTTGTGCCTTTTCCATAGCAGATGGACAACCCTCGGGTGAGGAGGTACGTTCTGGTGCAGGAGACCTGAGATGTGGTGATCCAGTGCTGAGCACCTCTGCGTGATTCGTCTATAAGCAGGAACAAAAGTTAACTAAATGCAATAGCACTGATTATTGAGGGTGCTCATTTACTAAAAAAAAAAATAAATAAAATCATGACCTATAGCATATTAACAAATTGTATTGAAATCTGTTGTGTCTTCCACAGACACTGATTAACTTGGTTTAAAGGAAAGTAAATCCCATTGTGGTGCATATGTGCAGAGCTTTGGAGGTATCTGCACACGCCAAAGCGATGTCTTGCTGGATATTGAAATACAGCAGGGTGTGTAATTCCCTTTGTTGTTGTATATGTAGATTAAATCCTAGCTCTTTGTGATGCTGGCACAGAAGGTGTTCTAGCTGAGAATGTCCCGAGTGTTTTTACTAATTAAGCATTTCCAGAACTTCCAATCCCCAAAGCATGAGTCGGGTTCCAAGGAAGTGTGATATTTTAACTTATTTTTAATGCACTTTCTGCTTCCTAAGCCCTAACATTGAATTCAGGCTTTTCTGTGCAATCCTGGCGGCTAAAAACGTACTCCCTCTTTTTAACGGTAGCTGAGATTTCTATCTAATGGTACATCTGCAGGAGTTTCAGTGCTAAGAAAAAAATGAAATATCATAAGAGTCAGAGGCTTTCACTCTGTTTGGCAGTGAAGAAAAAAACCCCACATTTCCATCAGTTTCCTCCAGGATGTGGGTTTTGCATTACTATTCCAGGGTATTTCAATTTATGAAAAGATGGGAAAGGCCTTTATTGAAAGAGATTCAGACAGGTTATTCCCGAGTGGTTTGAGATCTCACACAATTCAAGTTAATAGAAATCATCCCACTGACATGAGCAGGATGGCACCAAGCCCTCTGCAGGCAGGGTCCCCCATGCCGAGCTCTGGGTAGGATCCCAGTCTTTTTGACTGGTTCCCCATTACCTGAAACCTCACAGTGACTTCTTTTCTCTTGCCCTTACCTCTTCTGGGCCAAAATCAAATGCAGTTACAGGAAACCTCAAATCCTCGATCAGAGAGAACATAAAAGTTTGCAAAGTACGGGCGCTCCTTGCTGCCGACAGCTCACAGACATAATAAAAGATGACATATTTTTTTATCTTCCTTTGGACAATTAACTAAATCAGGGCTCTTAGGGGACGGAGAAGTTGAAACCTGAATGCAGATGTTTGGCATGGCATGGGCTGTGCTTTTCGGTTTCATTATCAGGTGCTTTCTGGTGGGGACAAAATGTCTCTTCATCTCTTGAAGACCTCCAGCCCCTTGCACACCACCACTAGCAAGGTTTAAGGATTGATGTGGATATTTTGGTTGCTGTGACAGTTTCAATACTCATTGTGCCAGCTCTCTCATCTATGGAGCAGTCGACCAGGGCTGCTGGAGAGCCACCACCTGTTGTACTTCTGTTGGGTGATGGTGAAGTTTCTGTGCACGAGATCAGACAGGTTCCTTCTCCCTGTCCTGGCCTGTGTGAGCCAATTTCTACTGATACGGGAAGTGAATACAAAAGCCAGGAAAACAACTTCATTTCTGGGAGAGACCCACAGACTGAAAAACTTTAAATGAGACAATTTTCATCCACAAAGGACTCAGGGTCACTCTGTGCCGTCTCTCTACATCAAACTTTTTATTGGTTTTACCTTTCCCAAGCTTGAAGGGTCTCTTTGATTCTTAAAATTCAGATGAAAGCGATCTGAACTAGGGGAAGGTGTGGTGGAGCCAAACCTCCTCCTGCGAGACAGCCCTGTCAAAATGCCTACATAATTGACACTTGCAAGTGACTTTGCCGGGATCCCAAAGCAGCTTAAAAAATAATGATGACCCTCTGTCCTTCTGCTCTATTACCCTCAACATGCTTTTTCTTTCACATGGATACATGCCGTAACACAGAAAAATACTGGGCAAAGTTAGTCTGCGGAAGAAGCGCTGCTTAAATCCAGCGCTAAGACATTTCCACACAAACAGACTAAGAGGTACGGCGGAATCACAGATGAGGAGGAAGTTAGTTATCCTGAAACATTAATCAGCATTTCCAGCGCAGCTGTTTGACTGGGAAATGATCCGTGGGGCCACCGCCACTGCTCTTGGCTGCCAGTTTGGAGCTCATCAGGTGGAGACAAAAGTAAAGGCATTATGTGCGAAACAGCAGATGCACAGTGACTCCCTCACACACTGCCAGGTCAGGATTAAGGGTATTTTTGCTTCGCTGCCCTGATCCAATCTCGGACAGGAAGGGGGGCGGCTGCGGGACCGTAATTCTCCCGACAGCTGCCGTAGGTCGGCTCGTGCTGCCCCGGGTCGGGGCGGTCGCGACATTTGTGCCGAGAAGCAAATTGACTCTTCGTGGTGCCAGTTTTGCTGTGAATGCCTCGCCCAGATTTGAGTCCCTCTGATGATGTTCGCAGGGAGACGGAAGCAGGTTTGGGGTTTGTTTAACTTTTTTTTTTATTTCTATGAGGGATGCGGGAGTCCTGGGATCTGTTTCCAGGGGGAAATGGAGACTAAGACGGATAGCTGCTGCGAGCAATGTCTGCTCAGTTTTCAATGACTGCTTTTTGCTGTTGGTTTTTTTTTTTTTCGTTGCCTGTCTAATAAGTGCAGAGCAACTACCAAAGTCATTACACTCAACAGGAAATGGCTTTGGGCCATGGCAAGCTGGAGTTGTTTTCGAGCTGGTAACTGAAAATGAAATTTCTGTATGCTATTTACCAGCCCCCTGCACCTCCCATTCCCTCCCCCTCTTCTTCCTCCCTGCCTTGCCCTTTGTCACATGGTGGTGTGAATCTGTCGTTGATGGATGACATCCAAAACCGGGTCCGCTCGCTGCCGTCGGATGTGAATGACAGGCAGATCATGACTGCTGCGCAGAAAAGTGGCCTCAATTTTACAATGTTTAACAAAAGCAATTTCTCATCCTAGGAAACAGTGACTGAAAAGAGAAGAAAAATAATGGTTTGTTACTGCGGTTTTGGCTCCTTCCTGCTCTCGTGGTTCTCGACGCTGGCTCAGCCACCGTCGCGTCCTGATGGTTATTGCCAGCTTTTGGGAGCCTGAGGCTGATGGTACAACCACCCTCCCCACACATTGTTCCATCAGGCTCTCCATTTTCTCCATACAGCTCCTTTCATCAGCCAGCAGGAAGGGAAGAAATGCCATCTCCCCAAATGTAGAGGGTCTTCTCTGCAGCCAGAGGCTTTCCTGGCCCCGGCCTTGGATGGGGCTGGGTGTTAATGGGGTGCCAGGAGCTCGGTGCAATGGGGTACAACTCCATGTTCCAGGGCTGTAAGGGGAGACTGGACGTCTGATGTTCAAAATCAGGTTGTGGAGGAGGAGGAGAGGATCCAAAAATTGGTGTGAAGACAGTGGGGAGGGAGCGGTGCCTGGAGGCAGCAGAAAGAAGCAATGGGGGATAAAGCCTGGAAACAGCAAGGGAGGGAGAACAGTGACATAACGGTGGCAGAGGATGGGGAGACAGTGCCCAGAGCCAAATGGGCTGTTCAGAGTACACTTGCTCCTTTTGGCTAGTAATACAATCGAAAATCTTTTTTTAATTGGCTTTTCTTCTTTTTTCATCATTTGCCCGTACTAACAGCCCTGCTCCTAATCCTCGAAAGGTAACATTTGGGAACGGTTTGCCAGCCAAAATACTAGGGATGAGAAATTTAACAGGTTTCAGGACGGAGATTGCAAAATTTATCAAAGGTATTAAGCAGTGAATGTGCCTACGAGATTTGGTACCCTTGGAGTCCCCTTTGGGCCTGTTTCCTAGGTTCCTATCTCAAAGCACCCTGCAAATATTTAGCCCGTAAGCCTCAACAACTGGCAAGCTGATATTATCACTTCTATTTTTTATCTAGGGAACATTAGACACAGAAAAGAGTTGGTCAAAAATATTGTTGCCAATGAGTTTAGTGGAATTACTAACTGCTTAAAGAGAAGTACGTGCCTCAGTGCTCAGGGTCATAGCCTCCCTTGTGCTCACTTAGACCCATTTGTGCCTTACAAATGACACCCTCTTAAGATACCAGCTGGCCCCTTGGCTTCCTAGTTGCTTAATGTGACCTGTCTTTCCACCACTGCCTTTCATGTTCCCACTCAGATGGTACTGGGCATTTTAATACCTTTGACAGCTAGCGGGGTATAGGAATGCATCACATGTTATTCTTGATGGTTAATGGAAAACTAATGAGACAACAGCTGCCAAACGCCACCGCTCCCCATTCTGCTGCCTTCTCCCCCACCATGCCGGTGACAGCAGCACGTCAGTGATCCCGGCAGTCTGTGTCAGGATGCAAAGTGGGCACCTGGGCTGGGGAGCGGAACAGACCTTCTTCACCCAAATGTCTCTGCTCTGCAGTCACACCATTTCATACAAATGGATTTTTCCAGCTGCCTTGGGTGGCACTTGTCAGGGACAGCATCACCGAAAGCAGAGAGGGAGAGGGAGAAGCCTGCAGAGCTCACACCGAGTTTTACAGGAGCAGGAAGCCATTTGTATAGCCAGGAGAAGTGAACAGTGGTTAGTGAGAGTCTGAAAAATGATTTTTTTCCTTGCCTGCTTGCTCTACGATTTCTTTTTGTTGTTGTCATTCCTAGCATCCAATTTTAAAAATACAGTCTGCAGCCCCATAAACATTCAAAGCTCTTCACCTCCTAAGACAGTCACAGCATGCTTTTTGGGAACGAGCAGACACAGCCCTTCATTTCCACCTTGTAAAGCAAGAATGTCTGCTCAATAAATTTTACTGCTGTAGCAGTAACTGTGGTAGTAACTAAACTGGTACAGGAGCTGACAGAGTGGCTGGATCGATATTCTGTCAGGAGGAGAAAGAATCGCCATATAGGAAACTCTTTAAATGTTCATGAACAATCAACCGTAAGATATTTTTTAGAGGACAATAAAATAGCTGCACGGAAATAGTTGTTGCTCAAAGCACCTGACCCAAATGATATTCTGCAGATGTGTTTCATCTTCTCAGAACTCTTTTACTTCTCTTTTAAAGTGGCACCATGAAAATCCAGAGTCGGTTTTGCACAAGTAACTGGGACCACACCGTCTGCCCGCTCGCCAGGACTGTTTGCTCAGGTCTATGGCTAAAAACAGCGAGTGGCTGGTGGAGAATTGTTTCTGCCAAATTTAAAAGACAGCTGAACTCAGAAAGCTTGGAGGTAAATTTCCATGTAATTGTTTGCAAATATTGATTCAGTCTCACAGCTGCTACTAGACCTCTCTGGCACCAGAGCGGAGGAGAATTACACTGAAACCAGACCACTGTCTGCATCGCACTGAATTCCATTCTGGGCGAAAACCGGAGACTTTTGGAGGTGAGAAGTCAGGAGGTGAAGTTTCACTGCAGCGCTGACTTCTCAGAACCAGATTTTGGCACGTTCTGATAAAGGAAAAACACTCCTTGCCTGTAAGCCCTGTATGCAAATATGTCTCTTGAATCCTCTTCTGCATCATTATTTGTCAACAGTTCTTCAGCTAAAATAATGCACAAGCCTCATGTATCGATCCACTGGCTTGTCCAGGGTAAGCCATAAGCAGCATGTTAAATTTCCATCATTAAAGTCTCAAATACAATTTACTTCTTGATCTGATGTAGGCAGCCCTGTAAAGCCTCCATCAATGAGAACTGGCTACTTGTCCTCAGAACAAGCAAAAGGGTGACAACTTACTTAACACCCTCCCAATCTGGCTGCTCAAAGGCCTTTTCTTTTTGTATTTACTGCAGATAAAAGGCTCCGGGATAACCAAACAAACTGTTGGTACTTCTCCGAATTGAATGAAATCTTAGAAACTTTCCCTTCTTTTCTTGTGACCAAATCCTGGCCGTGCCGGCATGAAA
This sequence comes from Alca torda, assembly GCA_008658365.1. Lineage (NCBI taxonomy): Eukaryota > Metazoa > Chordata > Aves > Charadriiformes > Alcidae > Alca > Alca torda. The sequence goes on from CM018083.1 coordinate 36,194,266, forward strand.
GGCAAAATTCCTGCCGCTTAAATGGGGCTTTAAGTCATTCAACCCCCATGTTCCCGGCAATTACTCTGTGGCCAGACGCCTTCCTTTTTCACATGATGATGAATTGTTCCTTGTTCAGGGCCCCGTCGCGGAGTGTGCGGAGCGAGCACGGGCAAGGGCGAGGTGGGCTGAAACAAGATGCTCCGCTGAGCCAGACATTTTCTGTCCAGCCACCCTGCCTTGTGCCTGAGCAAGCAATCAGGGATTTTATTTCTTTTTTTTTTTTTTTTTTTTTTTTTTTAACAGAAACTACTGGGCCTGAACGAAGTTATTTGCAGGCTGTAAACTCTCAGGGTTGGCGAAATGCTCCATAAGAGCAGGTCTGCACATCACTACTGGGGGCTGGTGTCCTGCCTCTTCTCACGAAGCTCTAGCGCATGGCGCTCTGCGTAGGGTTAGCGGCAGCAAACTCACAGCAGCGTGTGGCAAAGCACCTTCCTTTCACATGTAAATTCTAGGGCTCGTCACCAAATTAAATGAAACAACCTAAAATACATGAACTAGCAAATAGCGGTGTACCATGTCTTCATAGCATTTTATGAGCAGTGATTATTGATTCATTAAAATAGCATGCGCGTCTCTCGTTCTTCCGCACGGTGCAACGCGTGAAAGCAGCATCCACCTTGAATATTAATGGATGAATCATTTAAACAGTTTACAGCTTCAGTTCAGGCAAATAATTAGGTGCAATCCATGTCTGGTTAGAGTAAGTGGAATACTCGGGGAGGAAAAAAAAGCCAGCATTTCCAGTCATGACTAGGATAAAATCTGGAGATATGGGAATAAGATGGGGAAAAAGATGCTTTGAGAGCTGAGTCAATCAGTGTCCTCAGCATCCAGCTCCATTGGGTGCACAGAAAGCTGTGTAAATCACTGAAGATAAACCTCTTCCTGAGACTGCCTGCTGCTGCCCTTGTCCAGGCAGGCTGAAATCAGCACAGGATTGACTTTTCAAAAGATCATTGTCATAGATTGTCCTCCCTTCACTACTTGCAGAGAGATATGGAGGAAATGCACCCAGTTTTACTTCAGAGAAGCCTAAAATTAGTCCTCTCACCAGGTCTGGGTTACCATTGCTGTCACAACTGATCCTGTTGCTGCAGTAGAGCCTACAGTGCTCCAAAAGCCATGAGGATCCCATTGCCCTGGGCACTGGACACACAAAGGTTATGCCCTCCCCAATGAAATCTCCAGCTGGGCTTTAAACTGTGGGGAAGTGGTCAAAGGTGCCAGAGAAAGACCAAGGAGAAATGAGATTACACCCAATGGCTGTCCAGTGCTCTCTACCAGGAGAGACATTCACCAGCCACAAGGACAACCATGGTCCCCATCCCTTGGCTTGTTCCCACCTCACACCAATTTCCTGGATCCTTCCATACCTCCCAGTTACAGATCAGAGTCTGACCATCAGCATTCTTGGCATGGTTATTCCAGCTGCACCAATGCAAGATAGCCAGAGGACAGCCACCCCGAGGTGGCTCCCATGGGCGATAAGCACAGGAGAAGTCCAGAAGAAACGTGAGTTGGGAAGATTTTGAGAGAACCGTGAGCCAGAGAAGTCCAGGGTAACCCCAGGGGAGTGAACCCAGAAGGCAAAGGTCCATCTCTAAACATCTGAGAGTATGTTGCTGTCAGCAGCAGAAAGGTCACCATGTAGATCAGTCTATGATGAGAAAATCAAGAGCATTCTGCCCTGGGAACTTTGTTTGACCTCCTTCTTCAGCGCACAGGTTACAGGCACTTTGGGCATCTGCCATGAGGAAAACCACTCTGACTGGGGGCACAAATCCTTCATTTCCAAGAAGTCCAGCCCCAGTCCTTTATCTGGACAGGGCAGCTTGAAGCATCACTATTTTAAAAAACCCTACAAAAATTCAGCCAAAAGATAAAGTGCTCTGCTTTAATATAAAGGCACATGCAGCAACGAGCTGTGCCAGGAAAGCTTGAGAACAGAGTTACAGCTCAGTGGATGGGATTAGCAAGGGCTGGAATTGCTTTTACAGCCTGGTTTCTCGTTAACCCTGTGGTGCACATGGGTCCACAGCTCCTCCGCAGCTCTGCAAGAGCAACGCAGGACCGGAGACAGCTTTTGAGACGGTGAGCCAGCCTGTGAACACTTATTTCTTATCAGCAGTGGGAAGGCAGGGAAAGTCAGCTGGCAGTTTTCCCAAGGTGAAGTGTTTGCCCATCTGTCTGGCCACAATCTTCTTTCTTATCCAAACAAGGCTGTGAAGTGTCTCCCACTAAAAACATCGCTGCCTAAAGAGCTAGGTGAAGAATGAACATTTATGCACACACACAGAGATTTGTCCAACAGGCCCGTTTTCAGAGACAATAAAACTTACAAAGATTTATTTAACATGTTTTCTTTCATCGTCCCTAGCATGTAGCTGTGTGCAGCATTTCAGAGCTCCTTGGGATGAAAGCCTCTACTGTAGTTATTAAAAATAATGAATTAATTTGATACCGTTAGTATGTCTAGGCCTTCAGCATTCTGTGCAAATACTCCCCACCTGTCGGGATGAATATTGGGACATCTGCGTTCTCATCTGCGGGCTGCGTTGTGCCAGCTCCCAGCAACAGCCTCACTGCATCCACACGAGGAGACGAGAGCTGACGCAACGAGAGGCTCTGGTTTATTCACAAAGGGGATGTGTGGTTTTTTGGCAGTGGGCAGCCTGCAATAGCCATAGATCACGAGTTAGGACTTAGCGAATATTTTTATAGGCAAGAAACCTTCACAAGTGAGAGCAGTGTCATTAAACTCGGAGCAAACCCTGAAGGAAGACCATTTCTTCATCATATTTATATACTTCATGTGACCATTTCTAAGAGATGTATAAGACAAAATATAAAAATCACCTGATTCAGGTGTTAATGGATCAAAATTTCTCCAGTGGTGTCCAAGATTTCCTGAACACACGTAAGACCTAGCTTGAGCCCACAGGGTTTGCTGTGGCACAAACCTGTCGGAGATTTCCACGTGCTCTGGGCAGATATTGGACAAACAGAGTTTTCAACTCTGTGTCTCCAGCCCGCTAATTCCAGTAAAGCAAAAATTTAAGCTGGAAAAAAAGCATAGGCAGAAATTGAATTTTCACAAGTTTTTAGGGGATTACATAAAAGAAAATAACCTATTTTCTCTCCCATTCTCTACAACTACCTGAAAGGAGGGTGTAGAGAGGTGGGTGTTGGCCTCTTCTCCCAGGGGAATAATGACAGGACCAGAGCAAATGGCCTGAAGCTGCGGCAGGGGAGGTTTAGATTGGATATTAGGAAGAATTACTTTACTGCAAGAGTGGTCAGGCACTGGAACAGCCTGCCCAGGGAGGTGGCTGAGTCACCATCCCTAGAGGTATTTAAGAAACACATAGATTTGGCACTTCAGGGCATGCTCTAGTGACAGGGATTGTAGGGTTTTTTTGTGTGTGTGTATATGGACTCCATGGTTGGACTCGATGATCTCAAAGGTCCTTTCCAACCATGAAGATTCTATGATTCTGTTACCTACAACCCCTCTGGAGAATATATGTCCCTAATTGGCTTGATTAAGACTAGTGAAACAATCTGCTCTGAGAAGCTGTTCCAAACTGATCCCAGGTGTTGCCCCCAGCCTTCTTCAATTCAGCAGGGAGGAAACCAGCTCCCACCACAGTGCTTTTAAGGGCCAGTAGAGGCTCCTATAACCCTCTGAGAACTGTGGTCCATGAAGCATTAGTAGGAGAGGAGGGCACCAGGGCAGAAGCTGAGGTGGATGGCTGTATTTCAGCTCTGGTGAGTTGCTCCCATTTATTTTAGAAAGCTTTTTTCCAACAAGTGGTGCTGACTTGGTACTTTTTTTTTTTTTTCCCTACTCCTCTCGGTATCTCTTGGGGAACTACTTACTGCTTTTCTGGATCCGTGCCATAGATCTCTGCTGAGAAAAGGATAAAAGAGTGAATTAGGGTAGTGCCTGTTATGGACTAATTTAGGGACAGCAGTAGTCATTGTGCAGCTGAGAATTTACGTGCTGTTACTGGTGTGAGCTTTAGTGCTGCTGGAGGGCCCTGCCCTACAGCAGGGCATCTTGCTGGGATGCGTGTGTGCTCCGGAGTTCCACGGTTTATAGGCAGCGTATTAGCAGCTGAGATGAGAAGTGTGGGGTTTTTTTTTTTTTCTTTTGTGAATGTGCTGAGGTGTAAACTGCAACAGCTCCAGCAGAGAGGCAGATGGCTGCTGCACCCTTCCCAGCTGCATCTGACTCCAAACATCCTTCAACTGAAACAGCAGCGAAAACTTCATGGTGCTAAGGGCTTAAATTGGGTTAGCATCTTGTGCTCAGCCCCAGGCTCCCCTATGGGCTTGGATACGGTATGTTTGGTAGGCTGTTGCTGTGAGGGATGCTCACACATGGGTGACTTAAATCTGAAATGGAAAGACCTTTGGGTATCAAAGGGGAAAAAAAAATGCACAGCTGTGACTCCAGCTTAATGCAAATGCAGGTGTTGCAGCAACAGCATGGAAAATGGGGTGGCTAGAAAGCCCTGCCCTCCTCTGAAGTTGCAAGGTAGGTGTTTGGACAGCTTATTTCTTCTGCCCACACCTCAAGGGGGATGAGAAAGTGGGATATGGATGGGACCGATGCCAGAGAGTGCTCTAACAGTGCCAGCTTAGGAGCCTTATCCCTATTTTCAGGCTATTTTATTTCTTAAACTCATTTTGCTGTGGTTTGACGTTTTCCTTGGAAAGCACCCCTCCTCCCGCGGAGAACAAAATCAGTGTTTAATGTGTGCCCTAATGAAATTACTCATTCACTTACTCTGGATATTCCCTCTCTGTAACCCATTGGTCACAGCTAGGGGGGAAAACCATGTTTCCCTCTGCTTCTGTTGTCACCAGTAATAGGCCATAGGAGCTGTATTAACAGATCAAATAATGACCTGCTGTGGAACTTAAGACCCTGGAAGGGGCTATTGATTTGAGTGTGCTGCCTGCAAGTGCTAACGAGCCTCGGGCAGAGGCAGTGGTGTGCTTGCTCTCGCCCAGCCCTGCTGTGTGCAGTTTACCCCTTGCAAAATCAGACCAATGTAGCTGCAGAGAATGGATATTTCTGGCCTGGAGATCCAAAGGTTGGGAAGGGATTAGGGGATTTCTGTTCCCCTCCTGGCTGTCGTGCCATCAGGGCAGATGACTGGCAAAGCCATTTGGACTGTCACTACCTACTTGTCCTTCCTGCGGGCAGGGATGAGCCATGACCTGGTGTCAGGGCCGTGTTTTTCCTATCTCCCCATGTATTATGATGCTCTAAAGAACTGGGATCAGGTCTCATGTCCACATGGGGTGCCTGGGGCTACAAGGCATGCAGAAATGCCTTTTTCCACTACATTTTCTTTTTTTCCCTTCCCTAGCATCAAAGCTTGCAGGCCTGCTGAACTTTGCCTACCTCTTTTAGATTTCTTTAAGGGAATGTCATAGCTCTTATAACCTGTCAGGAATAATTAAGAAAAATGAAAATGTGAGCCTCAGCAAATGGGATAAATCAGTGTAATAGAAAGTACCTAATTCGAGGGAAAAACAAAGACCTTTGCCAAAGTTATTTATATGCTGTAGCTCTTAAGCATCAATGTTTCTTTCCTCTTAGGAGGTCGTACTTCCCTGAGGATGGAGACAGGAAGACGTGATCCTCTTGGGGCTGATTAGTAATTAATGTACTGGCCTTCTGCTTTCCTAGTAGCTCTGGGCATGTGTGATAGAGGAGATAAAAAATACATGTTTCTATGTCAATCTAGGCTTGACCAACTTTGGTACTGGGTGGCTCCTTCCTGTTACTCCCTTGGACACTTGTCTGCTCCCCAGGACTGAGTTTTCAGCCCTTCCAGGGGTGACCCTGGCAGAGCAGAGATCAGGTCCTCTGTGTTGTTTGCCCTACAGATGGAGCTGGCACATAACAGTGCCAAAATAATCAGCTGTGCTATGCATCAGTAAAAGTGACCCCACTATTCCCACCCTGAGTAATAAAGTCCAGAGGAAGAAGGGTGCAACACAGGCTTACTCTGTCCATCCCAGCCTCTGTGTTTGGTCACTGGAGCCGCTTCTGAGTGATGTTCCAGGACTTGGGCTGACAGCCCATATTTTGGCCACCTGTAACTGGATGTCCAGAAGCTCTTCTGTGGTGCTACCGTACATGGAGCTGGTTGGAAGGGTGATTAAAGTTAGACTTAGTTATCCTGTTAGTCCCTTCCCAGACAGCTTCTGTCACATGCCACCAGCTGTTACTGCAATCAGTGAGCTGAGTGTTGCGCTACAACCAGCACAGCTCTGCTCAGCGAATTATTTCTAATGAGTCCAGAGCCGTAAATAATATCTGCTTCTGCTCTGCAGAGCACCCTGCTGACCTGCCATGCAATGGCCCTGCTTCCTCTAGACCAGGAAAGTGCTGGACTTGCTTCCCTAAAGGTTATCACTTGGGGTGGTTGGTCTCCTGACCATGAGAACCAAGAGCTGTTGAGCTCCACATGTGCAAGGTCTCAACCGGCCTGCACTGCACCGGAGTCTGGAGCTCTCTTGAGAGGGCATCAAAGGAGGTGTAAGATATCAGCTCCTTTCTGCGAGCTTCACTTCTTCCCCTCCCTGAGGGAACTAGGTTTTGGCAGTGTAAATTCATGGTTTTTGTAGGCCTTTTTTAAAGCATATCTTGCTCTATCCTTACACCAAGTATAATACAAAAGGGAAAGACAGGGCAGTGAGAGAGGACTTATTTGTGCACGCAAGATGGATCTGACAATAGAAAGAATTGACAAAGATTTTATCTGAGTCTTGTACAAACAGATCTATCCATCTCTGCAGAACCAGGCAGCAACTCTGTGTTGTCTGTGGGGGCTTAAGTCAGACACGCAGCAAAAGAGGCGGCTGAGAGAGTCCTGGGTTACACAACTCTGAACAGGCTTTTCTTTTCTACTTGGGTTCTTAATCTGAGACTAAGCGTTTGAAAGCAGTGTGCGCCTTGAGCGCATAAGGATGCGCAATAAAAGGTGAAAAGAAACTAGGATTGCTGCTTTCTGGGGAAAAAAAAAACATTATTTCAAGGCTCTCTGGGAGAGCACCTCAGCTTGGCGAGTAGCTGGAAAGTGAGGAAAAAGGTAGCATGAGTTTAGATACAAGTTCAGACCTTGCCGCTGGATGGACTGGAATAGATCCCAATTGCATACACCACCACACCATACTTACCATTACTGACTGGGGCAGCTCTTCTGCAGCCCTGGCCGCTTGCAGGGCCCTGGTCCAGAGCTCCCCTTAGGTGTGGAGAGGACCGGAGAGCAAAAATCTGTTGCCTGAATCTTATGCAGCAAAAGGATTTCCTGGTGTCAGGAAATCCCCATCACCTTTTTGCCACCAGCACAAAGCCAGCTGTCCCCTTCTCTTTCCCCTTCCTTTTGGCAAAGACTTAAGATTTTTTTTTTCAAAGGGAGCTAGGCATAAATTCTGTCTATTCCGGTGGCTGCTGGTGCCTAAATGCTTTACCTGGTCCTTAGTGCCTAAATCCAGTATATTTGTCTTTACGCCTTAGCTCTGTCTATATCCTTTTCCTAGATTGGCATATTTTGTTCTCCTTCTTCCTTAACAATTGCCCACCCAGCTGAGCTGTAACGTTTTTCTCGCTGCAAAGGTGCAGAGAGAGATAAAACAAAAGCACTCCAGTGAGACACGGAGAAACCCAACTGCGAGCAAGGGTCTGCTCTATGTTTGCGGAGTTATCTATCAGCCATGCTTGGCAGACCAAGAAAATCGTTCTCCAGCCCGTACAAATACGAATGATGCAAAAGGAGGATTAGAGCAGTAAAATACCCTGGTTGTTTCTCCTGCTGCCTTGTTTACTCCCTTTCATTGGTATTAATAAGTATCCTGTGGAGAGGATAGGAGAGGTATTGCTATTACTCTGCAAAAGTACATAAACAGGTTCAAATAAAAAGAATAAAGGAAGCCTACCCTAAATTCCAATTTACCATAGCCTTTGGCTAAAGGCACATAATTATGATGTGGTGACAACGTGGGCATGCATTGGTTATGCTACCCAGGCAGGAAAACAGATGTGGGGAGAGGTTTAGAGTGTGATTTGATGTTGCATCTGACCAGGATCCTGCTACTGAAAAGTGCAGCCATCACCTTTCCCTACCAGCTCTCAGCTGCGCCCTCCCCCTGCTTCCTTTTCACCCTCTGGGGACAATTAGGTCAAGAAACTGAGCTCCTGGAAGGTTCTGTTCTTTTTCTCCCCCCCCTGCTCTTGTCAGACCAGCTCACTGAACTGACTCGCTGCGGCTCAGCAGCCCAATGCCCTGTGATGCTGAAGAGCCCTCGCAGGGCAGAAACAAGTCCTTCCCCAGCCTGTGGCCATGCTGCAAGGTGAAAGGTGGGCTGAGAAGGTTCCTCATCAGCAAGTACCAGCCAAGGCAAGGAGCAGGCTGGCTTCTCTGGAGTTAATGGGAGCAGCGTGGTGAGACTGGGCTCAGGCTGTGCTGTGGCAATGTGCTTGGAGGGAAGCACAGGCTTCCAGTGCTTCCGGCCTTTACCAGTCATCTTCCTCCACCCTAGGAACCTGATGTCCCAAGCATTGGATTTATTCCTATATAATTTTCTTCTCCAGCAATGATGCATCCCCTCGGGAAGCTCATTTTGCAGCTGGGGGGGAGCCCAGAAAGGAACCGAAAGAGAAAGGGTTCAAGAACTCCCCGTGCTGGGGGGAGTGGAAGCCGTCAGTGTGATGGAGAGGGGAAAAGCAGGACAAGGTGGCTGCAAAATGATCCCTGGCCACAAGGGGGTGGCCTAAGGTGGCACTTATTCTGAAAGGGCTCCTATCTTGGGGTTAGAAAAAGCTGTTTCTGTGCACTTCTTAATTCTAGCCAGGAGCACAAGTGCTGGAATACAAGACAGACTGATTTAGCTGTTATTTTCTTGCTGTGGTTTGCAGATCAAAGGGGTTTAGATAGTTTATTTGGGTGAGTTTTGCATAAGCTTTCAAACTTTCTGGGTGCTTATCAGCATGATTTTAACTCCAGCAGCAATGAAGGGTGCTTGAAATCTTAAACAGTTGGTGAATTGTTCATAATCTCCAGCTGAGCAACAGTGCCTAAGAAGCTCCATTTGTGATCTGCAGAGCTGCAGAAAGTGGGATGCTTTTCTTCTTCCACATCTGAGGAAAAAAAAAGAAACATAATAGAGTAGTTTAATTCATTGGAGAGAAAGAAGGGAAAGTAAACTCCCCCCCAAACACTTCTGCTCTCTCCTCTGCCTTTATTTGGTTATTAGTTTTGTTACCTTAGTTTTTGGACCCCATGAGATAGACCATCTGCACATGGCAAAAACAGGAGATATTTTTCACGCTTCTCATGGCTGGTACAGGCATAACTGCAATTTAGAGATGACTTGCTTTTGCATCGAACCAACAGCTGAAAAAAGCCTTTTGATGGGTGTGCTCTCTGAGATAACTGGTGTCAATCACATCATTACCATGGGCTTTGTTACTTGTTCTGCAGCATCGAGCTGCAAAGAATATCCTATTGTCCCAAGGGTTTTTGTTAAGGATTGGCTGAGTAGAAATGAGGGGGGTTGCATTTTCATATTGAACTTGTACTTTTTAGTGTATATTTATCCTAGTTTCCTTTCTTATGAAAAACAGCTATCACTGTAGCTGATGGGAAAAGCTGCAGAGAACCAGCTTAACACAGGTAGCCTGTAGTTAAATGGAGACGAGGTGTGTTTGCAGGGAAGAAGGATCTTGGTGCCTGGAAAATCTTGCTTCAAAAGGGCTACAACAGGCAGCCAAGATGTGGTGGGTGATGTCTGAGGATGTCTCAGCTGAGAGACAAAACATAAGAGTGGGGTGGCCTTTGTGAATTGAGCCTTAAGCAAGAGATAAATGGGAAGTGAGGTGCCTTTCTGCACCAAAGGGTAGCAGTTCAAAAATCCGAGCTGTGGTCTCGGATCCTCTGTGGAGCCCTTAAGTCAAACGTTCTCACCCAATGCTTCTGAGGCTGATTGCACTCGTAGTAGGACTTAGCTCTTTCACAAGGCAGCTAAAGCAGATCTTCAGGCCCAGGAACACAGATTTTTCTGCAGGAGGTTAATTTTCCTTTTTATTGCTTTATTTTTTCCTTTGCTAGAAAGGTGTTTTGATTTGCAAAGCAGCGAAGCCATCACATGCTATTGAAGGGGACCGTCCTGGAGAGTGTAGGTTTTAAGAAACTGCTCCCCATGGTTTCACAAACAGCTGCAGCCTGCCCCGGATTTCCATGCTTCTCTGGAGATTAGTGGAGTACTGATGAAAAGAAGCTAAAGACAACCTGGGTAGCCATTGTAGCAGGGAATTTGGCAAAGATGACTAAAGCCGAACGGGTTCTGTTTCTGATTTCCTCCTTCAGTTCTTAATGATTACTAATGGAGAGGTATTCCCATGGAGCCTGGGCTCTGAGCATCTTCCCTGCAGCTTGCTGGGCTTTTCCTATTTGTGTTGAGCTCTGTGTTACTTCAGCTGCAACACCAGTCAAGCTCTGAATGCTAAACACTCTCATTAGTATGGGTAATGATGATGAGGAAGATGCCTCCAGCTTTCTTTGCTGATGGCTTTCTCCTCTGGGAAGCTGAAAGAGCTTGCATCCACGTCTTGCCAGCCTTATCTCATGCTTTGGGGTGGGATGGCAGCAAGCGAAAGGCTCAGATGTCATGTAAAGGGGATGCTACGCCCTCCCAAAACCACAGTAAAAGGAAAGTTGGCAGTGCCTTGGCTCCCCTTACTGAGGGGGGGTGCTCACTTGAACCAAACAGGGCCCCCCTGGCCTGGTGGAAGTGACCACAGCCATGTGCAAGGGAAGGAGGAGCAGAAGGATCAGAAGCTGCTGGGGTGGCAGGTAGGCACCCGGACAGTTTGGATTTGTGCTGCAGCAGCCAAGTGAAGGGGGTTTGTCTTCCTAAATGTACCCTGAGCGCTGGCTGCAGGACCAGACCTCGTGGTAGCGCTGTGTGAGCAGAGCAGAGAGGTGGTGAGGCATCCTTTCTGCTGCAAATGGACACGCAAAAACTCCTGCCCCCACTGCAGTGACAATTTTGCACAGATAAATGGACTCTTGAGACCCTCGGACCATAGCTTCAGGTCCACTCTTGTAGGCTCATTGTAGCCTCTGTTATAGGGGCAGGTTCCATTTTTAGGAGGCAAGTGAGACTGTGTCATAAGGAAGAAAAAAGAAAAACCTGGCAAAGTGAGCGTTATGTCCCCAGAACTACCAAAATTAAACACCCTGTCCATCTTACTTTTTTGTCTAGGTGTCATCCATCACCGCTGCTGCTCTCCTCAAATATATGTTCCCGCCCTACACTTCTATTTTAAAGAAACAAATTCAAACCAGATGTAAATGAGATTTTTTTTTTTCCTCTGAATTTCATTGATCTCTGTGTGCTTGCATGAACCGTGAATTCATGCTGGAAGAAGTGGAGTTATTACTCAGATGGTCATTAAATACCTCTGTGGTGCAAAGGCTGTTGTTCTAGGCATTTTTTTTAAACCAGTATTGCCATTATCTCATTAATTTTATTTGAATTTCACATAATTAGCTTTTATTATCCCATTAGTGAATATATAACAGCACAAAAAATCGTGACACACACAAATACGCCAGTGCCCAGCTGTCTTTGCTTCTCCAGCACAAAAGATCCTGCCTCTTTTAAGTAAAACTTCTGTTTGTCTGTAAGTGAACCTGCTACAGGATTACAATAATGGACTCTTTGAAGGGAAAACAATAAATACGGTATCGGCTGACAGATGCTGTCCTTCGTGGCCGCGGTGTTATATCCATTATTTAATAAGATAGACACGATGTTCAGGAGAGCCAGAGTGATGAGGTGTAACTGTATCTTTCTGCACCACAGAGGAACCTCCAAAGAGATTAACGGAAGAGGAAGAAGGGGAAAATTTTTTCCTTTGGGTTTCTGGTGTCTTGTGACTGCAGCTTTTGGTTTGCAGCCAGGACCTTGGAGGAGCCCTACTGGATGAAGACGGAGAAGCACAGAGCTGCTCGTAGGCTTTCCCACCAGTTCTGCAGCAAATGTGTCGTCTTTCTTAGTGCTGTTTTTCAGAAATATAAGGTGAAGTCAAGCCAGAATCCAGCTCAGGTATTCTTGATACTGTCGATTAGAAAGAAAGATAAGGATAAATGCATTGTTACTAACTGTTAGAGTTGAAGAAATAACCATGGAGCAGCTCGATGCTGGAGGCATGGACTGAGAAGATAGAAAAGCAAGTGTGGCTCGCTCAAACATCAGCTGTTCTTCTGAAGCTAGCAGCTTCGGGGGGGGGTTTCTTAGGACTGGCTGGAAAGTCTTGGGGAAGACGAAGTTTGGAAAACAGCGTTTGTTCTGAAATTAGCTTTAATAGTTAACGAATGGTGTAGTGACAATTAGGACAACAGGGGGGTCCTTTTGACCAAAGAAGTTGCATCTTTTTTTCAGTTAAGCTATTTTCAGCTAGCTGAAATTAGGAGGTTTCTAGGTTCTGGTGAAGAGACTAAAGTCTCAATATCTATGAACCGGTCTGATACCAGCAGTTTGTTCCAAGTAGTCTTCTAAAGTAGCTGCTAATAAATGCTATGAACAGGTATGAACTAGCTCTTAGATCTGAAGACAATGATGTTCAGATACGAGATCAAACATAGCAGGTAGCCCGTATGCCTAGACTAGAACAAAAAATATATACCCAACCCCGTGTTTCATGCAGGTCAGATCTATTTCAGAAGCAGGCTTTGTGCCTGGCGACCGGGATATAAAGTTGATTTGTCTCCCTGCCAGCAGAAAATGATCCTCGCCCACAACCACCCCTGGTTTTGCTATCACAAGACAACATACTCTGGGCATGCTGACTTCCTTGGATCTGGCCTTAGGTGTTCAACTGCCAGCAATTAGTCTGCCTAAATTGCGTTTCTTGGGTATTCTTAGTTCTAAGGAAAGGGCAAGGGCCCGATTCTTAAGAGGGCAAAGGGTTAATGTGTTAATAAAAATGATCTGTCACTGTAAAAAGATGTATCCTTATCTCTGAAAGCAACATATTCTATTACCCTGGAAATGACTGATTGGCCCTAATGAAGCTCCATGGGGAGAACATACAGCAATATGGCTGGCTCCGGTTACCTTAGCAACTCTCTCCTTGAGAATTCGGAGGCTAAATTTATATAAAATTGGAGATCTAAAAACATCTGACAATATTCCAACAGAGAAAAATGTTACCCACTGAAATTAACCTTGATTAAGAAGGATGTTACTGTAATTGAGCTGGTGTGTGCTTCCAACAGAAGGGCTTTGAATGCTTATTGTTGTGAGGCAAGGAAAGCAACAGGCAGCTCCCAAGGGGAACAAAGGAGCATCCAGTGCAAATCAGTGGGGAGGTTTATGGAGTAAAGATTAGCAAGACGGGGAGAAGCTGCCTCCAAGTAACTTGGAGCCATCCAGCTTTACATGTTCTTTGCCTTTGCAACCCTGCAGCCAAACTACTATGTTTTTCTACTACTTCTAGTGTTGTTCTTGAAACAAAAACTTTTCTGCTTTTCAGGCAAGGTCTGTTGCTTTGCTTCTTGAGGAACCTACTTAAGGCTTGACCTCGACTAGAAGAACTGAAGACTCACCCACAAAGAATACTATCCATTACTGGCTCCTCAAGAAGCAAAGCAATAGACTGAGTCTTATTGGTGAGAGTCTCATAAAAAACACCTAATCCAACCACTCTGCCGTGGGTAGGGACACCTTCCGCTAGACCAGGTTACTCAAAGCCCCATCCAACCTGGCTTTGAACACCTCCAATGGTAATGGACCAGGTACTCTTGTAATACAAGTAGTCATATGTGTGTTGACCTAGCTGGTACATAGTAATATGTTTCCCTGGATGTTGGTGCGCATAAATTTTCCTACAGTTTCTGAGCATCTTCAGCCACAATAATGCTGTATAACTTGGAGAAGCTTAGGAGAATAATGCTTTTAATTCTTCTTTAGCTTTTAAGCACTTGCGGTTTGCAGATCACTTTGAAGGTGGACACAATGCTGCTGCTTATTGTCTTTAATAATTTTAAAGATGACCTGGAGTGACTCAGCTTTTGAGGACTGAAGTGGGGACATGTCTATAGACTGAGGGGGGAAAGGTAAAATGGCAGAAGAAACTCTGAGCTGCCATAGATGAAGCTCAAAGAGTCGTTGCTGGCTGGGACCAGGGACTGAGCCACTCTGGGCTGTGGAAGGCGCTGGTTAATTTTACTTGTGGAATTTGTTGCTGGGGGAGGTCAGCAGGCCAAATACTCCAGTTGGGTTTTGAATAGGGCTGGATAATTTCATGAGGTCTAACAACATTTGCAGCTCTGCAAGGCAAGCTAACGAGGTTAATCAAATCTTATGCTTCAGGGAACTGCCTTGCCGTGCAGGCCTGCTTCTGTGTAAACACTGCAAAGTGGTGCATTATGGGTGTTGGACCAAAAATATCAGGAGTCTACATCAGTGAGCCAGTTTTGTTCTTAAGCTAGAATGATCAAGGATTTGATCTGAGATGGAAAAAATGGAATATCCCTCATTAGTTCTCGGCTTATCGCTCCCTGAAATGCAGCTGCCCTGGCCTCCATTAGAAGAAATCAGGGCAAATGCGCAGCCACAAAACCTTGAGGAATTAGCAGTTACACTCCGCTGCCCTGTGATGAGCGAGGATCTTGGTGATTGCGGTCCCTGCTGTACTTAACGCTAATACTCTTAGCGCAGTGCTCTCCTGCTGTAGGGTGCCTTGCCTTCTGCTGGGTCAGCAGCTCAGTAACAGATTAGGAAACGGTGCTAAAAAATGAAAGGTTTGCTCAGGTGAGGCAGGGCATGGCTGCACAAAGACTTCGGCCATTTTCTCCTTCCTCACTTAGTGAAACTGGTATAATTTCATTTAAGGGCTTTCCCTGTGAGGCTTGCCAGTGACCTCAGCCCCAGCAGGCTGAGGCCAGTGGGGACTTTGGGGATGCCACAGAGCTTGTGACCACCTGGGCTCGCTGCGGAGTAGTGCAGATCCTGTGCAAATGTTGAGTAGCATTTTTGATGAGCACCTGACATGTTTCTGACTTAGTGATGTAATGAAGATCTCAGCCTTTTGCTGCTGTTCTGACCAGTCACAAAGGGATTATACTGGTATAAATCTATTGACTTGTTTAGGATTTATAGTCTGAAAATTGATGGCAGGATTTTGCTGGCTGTTTTTGTGTTTCTTGCTGCTTGGCTCCTGGTCGTGATGCTTGTAACTGAGAGCTGAAAGCGAACGTGGAGAGCTTGGTCACTGAGCAGCTTCACTCTTGGTCTCCCTGTTTGCACAGGGTTTTTACTGTCTTCAAAGAAACCTGGAAGGAAAACGCTCCTGGCTTGATTGTGGCATTAATCCAGGCTGAGCCAGGTGGGCTCAGGCTAAGTTTGGCTCTTCAGCTCTATCTAACAGGTCCAGAACCACGGGAGAGGGGGGAGAGCAGAGCTGGAAGGCAGTGCACACTTCTGCATATTCACTTGATGGTGTCTTTCCGTTGCCCTTGGTTCTTAATCTCTCTTCAGCTGGGCATTAGGCTGGAATGTGTGTTAGTGATGGTTGAAAAAAGCTCAAGGTTTTCACTGGCTTTTTTGATATTCTGGCTGAAATATTTAAAGGTTTGAAAATCTTAAGCGAAGTCTTCCGGACTTCCCTAAATTGCCATGTCCTTAAAATTCACAATAGGCCGAGATACGCTTTAAAGTGGGGAAACAAAAGGAATTAAAAACACCTCATATGTAGGGAAAGTCTGACTTTCTCTGAATTAAGACAGAAAGGATTGCAAGTTTTGGGCTGCAGATGTTTTCAATATATCACAGTAATTAGTTCTTCACATATTCAATTATTGTTTAAATGTAAAATAATAGATGTAATGTATCTTCCATTCATGGAAACATAATGTGATTACAGCTTCCTCTTTTACAAATAATTGCATGATGACCATGCAACATATTATTTTTGAGAATTAATTATGGAGGGAGATGACTAAGAATCCCCCTCTGTGTATTTATGCCATGCTTGGGAGTTTCTACAAACAGGACATGATGCTGATCCCCGGCTAACTCAAGCCAACAGAGAAATGCAATAATCCCTGTAAAATTACACTTTTGTTGTGTATATATATATATATATAAATCCATACATATTAATGTGCAGATGTTTATATATAATGCATAACTGCTGTGAAGGATTGGACTACCTGGCCCATTCAAATTAATACTGTCTCCAGTGCTGGTTCTCAAGTGGCTCTTCCCCAGGGGTGGTACTTGCTGGATACATGTCTCAGCACTGTCTGACAGTCAAGAGTTTCTAATACTGTCGTGCCACTTCAAAATATCCCTGAGAATCCTTCTCTTAAATAGAAAAAAAAAAAATACAAATGTCTCTGAGATATTGGGTGGGGGGTAATATCTAAATATGAGGTTAACTGATGGTTAACCCACTTGATATAGGAAGTTGTTGCCAATCAGGACTGAGAGCGGAAGGTGAGGGCATACATGTGTGACACCTTACAGCATTGCAGCGGATGATAGTCTTCTGTCAACACTTCGGCTCGGAGCCAGCAACCTGTCACAGGGATTTAGAGTGAAATTTTCTGGTTGCCTTTGAGTCAAACGCAATATAATCAGACTTGGCCTGCCTGGCCATTAATGAATGTAAGGATAGGTATGTTGGAAGGTATTTAACTGTTATGGTTGTTCTCCTTTTATGTAAATTATAAAGTTTACTTCCTAGGGTAAGGAAGGAAGTCCCCTCTGGGCAGGGTGTGCTGTAATTGCCTGTTGTGAAGGTTTGAGGTGTCTTAGCCAGGCTGTAATGGGAACCAACGTAATGTACACTTTTGGATAATGTACACTTTGCGAAGATGGATGGCTTGAAAGGAAAAATGCTCTGCAGAGAGGCAGATAGTCAAGGACCCAATCCTGTATCCCTATGACATACTCCCCTTGCCTTGTCTTGTCTAACCAAGTGATGGAAGTAAGGTGTCATAAAGTCCCATTAAAAAGCAGCAGCCAGATAACTGCCAGACCTGTTTTTTGCTGAATAAAAACTGGTTACCAGGTATTGATAACCACTCATCTGATCTCTCGGTATCCTTGGCGCTTTTGATTGATATTTTTAATGACGTTTGACAGTGACATGCCCAGATATATAGCTCAACACAGAGACAAACCTTATCAGACAATGCAGAAACTCATCAAGATCTTTCAGTTTGCAAAGCGGGCTTTGAGTTGTTTCTTTCTGGTACGGGCCACACACATGCTGGCTGTCTGTCACCTTCCAGCGCACACTTGTCACTCAATAAAGGGTGTGGAGGAGTAACCTGAGCATAATGAAAAACCCTGGATAAAAGGAAATTGAAAATGAAAGTCCCTGGCCTTTGGAATTAAAGGATGGAGCAATCACTGGTTAGCTCATTCCCCCTAGGGAAGTCCTCCAGCCTCTTGCAGCCTGCACTGTAAAGAAGCTTACAGTAAAATATGCATTTCATTTTATTTTGTTGAGAGGAAGAAGGGCAAATGAAATGACCAGAGGAGAGGCGGATGGAGAGTGGAGCAGAGTCGGCACTTTCCATTATGTTTCATTTGTCAAGCCAGTTAGTCTTGCTGCAGAAATAATCTCAGGTTCTCTGGCCTTTTTTCCTCCAGACACCTGCTGCCCTTTTGCAGTGATTTATCTCCTTGTCCCATTTGTGCTCTCCGGGAGGGAGAGAAGATGGTTTTGGAGTGTAGCTGGACCCCCAGCTCTGATGCAAGACCTGTCCCGCTTTTGACTGTGGCTTGGGACCCTTGCTGCTTCTGTGGGGAACGTAAAGATTTCTTTGTCTATAGAGCTATCGAGCCAGCATCTAAGAAACATCTATCCAGATGTGCTTTGAATTGAATTTGTCAGAGTATGCTTCATGGAGCACATCTCCAAAATGCTGGATAAATCTCCACCAGAAACTGGTAGATCTGACGTGCTTCTGCACTTTCCACTTTCCTAGGTAGCTGTGCGTACCTTTTTATACAAGGGATCTTGTGAAACAACCGAGCTAAAACTCTTTATTTCCTCCTGCTATTGGCAATTCTTCCCCACATGCTGTCCTCAAGGTCTGCTCATGGTGGGGACACTGTGGGCAGGTTCTGCTACCTGTGAATACCTCTGTGTAAGCTGTGGGCGCTGCAATGCATTCCCTAGCAGAAATTTAGTGTGGTTCTCATACTCAGTGGTGCTGTGCTGCTGGGAGAGGTTAGAAGCTGCCGCTTACACAAAAGCTAACAATTAGCAATTTTTGGTAGGGACATGAAGTATATACTTGTACCTGTGCTCAGCTCCCTGCAGGGGCCAGTTTACAGCCCAATTAAACAATTACAAATCATTAAGCTGAATCTTCAGAATCCTCTGGGCTCTCTAAATCGCTATTTACATAATTCTACAACTAAAAATAATGAAGATAAAGCAATCAGGTGGCTGTGGGACATCCTTTTCTAGAATATGAAAAGTTAATTGTCTTCACTTTATTCCCAAGTGTGCAAACACTGTCTTGTTTGATAGTGACAAATATAATTGTGGGGGTATTTTACCCACCTGGCACTTTGAAGAGGGAATAGGCTGTACTTAGTTGGAGAGACGTCAGCTTGGAGGAAATGTTATTACTCTATGCAGGTTCATCACCCTGTGGTGTGCTCATGAAGGGAATATGAGGTTGCTGAAAGATGTAACTTCTGAAATAGCCTCTGCCAGACTTGGTAGCCCAAGGAGAGGGAAGGTCGGAGTGAACTTTCCAGGTCTAAAGCTTGGTAAAGGGGAGGTTTTTTTTCTCTTTCCTTTCCTGTTTATCTACAAGTTCATGCTGCCATTCAGATCAGAAAAAGCCTTTTGTGCTCACAGAGGCGGCACACTCTTTCTACAGCTTCATTTCAGATTCTTGGCCCCAGTTTGGGTGGTGGTCCCCCTTGCTCCTCAACTTTGGAATAGGAAAAAAAAAAACCTCACTACGCTTACCATGTTTTCACCCATTTACTTCACTAAAGTGGCAATTCAAGGCTGGAAATAAAAGGATGATATTTGTCTTAAAGGCCACGCTTTATTTCTAACTGGAGCTCCCGTGTGCTCAGTGCTTTGGAAAATACACTCTTCAACTGACAACTTGACGGCTTATCCCATATAGGACATGCTTAAATGCTTTATGAAACAGAGAATGGCTTAAGCATCTCGTTAACTGCCTTGCTGAATACAGAGCTAAACAGTGATTATTTTGCATGACTCAGTTTCTCTATCCACCCAGAGGGAGGAATAACAGTTTTGAGCCCCCTCTACAGCATTACAAGGAGATACAATGACATCATGCAAGTGAACTATTGTACAGATAAAAAATACTATAATCAGCATTAGATTTGCCTAGCTGTGGAAAGCTGGGACAAGTGTCCTTTGCCATCCCTGTCTAGGTTTCTTCAGCATGACACCAGTGCAACACCCAAACAGAAGAGAGGGTGTTGCAGGTGGCAAAAAAAAATTGCTGTGAACTGAAAAAATAGAAACATAAATGATTATGCAAATACATTTTTTTTTTTTCCCCAAAGCTCCAGGCACAGTTCATCAAATCTTATAAAAATGAAGCCAAACCAGTCCCAAATAGCAGGATTGAGGACTGGCACCTCAGCTGTGAGAAGGGTTGGTTTGTTCTTTTTTTTTTTTTCTTTTTGCAATGTATTTCTAGGAAGGAAAAATAGTCATTAGAAAACTAATGTGAAGAGGACAAATCCCACTTCCCTGCTCTCCCCAGGATTGCCTGTTCAGCACCTCAGCAATGCTACAATGCTGTTATCTTTGTCCTAAAGCTTTTTTTAACTCTTACAAACTCGGAGTTGTTCCTGGAGCCCCTGAGGTGCTGTTTTTGGCTGCTTCTGCTCCACAGCAGGGAGAACAGAAAGCCAAAACCCCTAGTTTCAAGGCAAAAGTAACCCCCTTCTCCTGATGCAGACCTAGGGAAGGACTAGCAGATGCATTGCTGTGATCTCTCCATGTTTCCCTGATTTCCCAGTACACTATATCCTTGATACTACAAATGCATTTCAGAGTTGATTGCAGCCCCGGTCTTTCTGAAAGATTTTTTTGTTCCTTTAGTCTGTGTATTTAGTGATTACTCGCAGGATCCAAACTCTCCAGGGCAGCAGGGACCAAAGACCCTGGCAAAGTTTGTGTTCTTACAGCTGGTATCCCCTCTGGGATGTGCGGAGAAGGTGTGTGGTAGGGGACTTGATGAAGGGAAACCACTACAGGGCTAGATATGACTCTTTATTTCCAAGCCTGCTTCTACTGAGGGACACGAAAAGAGGTGGAGATGTTATTTCAAAGGAGAGTGAGAGTGGCATGAGGAGCCTCCGGAGATTTGGCACTGCACAGCATCTGTTCTAATCGCTTTTCAAAGTGACACTGATTGTGTGTGCCCCGGGGACACTGAGCATCCCGCAAGCTGCGTGGCAATGCAGTTACCTGTGCGCATCCATCAAGTGCCTGCACCCAATGCTGGTGGAAGTGGGTGACTGCAGGGTAAGCGTATCGCTGCACCCAGCTCCCCTGACAGACAGATGGCACCTCCAAGAGGCACCGGCCCCTGAACATTATCAATCCAAAGTGACTTTGCCCTGTCACAGCCTGAGAGAGGCCCTATAAATCACAAGACATGGTAATTAGCAGAATTAGGCAAAGGATACAGCATTGTTCTGGGTAATAACATAACTGCAGATCCTCCTAGAGACTCCTCAGCTTTGGAAAAGCAAGACTTGGGGTTCCCTCTGGTGTCCTTTGCTAAGCCTTTTATTGTATCTTTTGGGCACGTTTTATGATGATCCAGCTTTCCTCAGAGCTTGCCATGACCATTGCTGGCTGGTAACGGCCTCAAGAGGCTTTTTAAACTTCAACAATGTGATATTTTGTTTACAGCATCCTCATGCTTGGCTATGATCTTGAGTAGAGGGACACATAACCTAGTAGGTTGGAGTGAGAGCTGTGATTTCAGTAATGTGAGGATTTCTTGATTTCTCCAGCTTTTCAGGGAGGCTTTCTTCCCTGGCTTTCAAGGATAAATTCGGTTGGCAGCTTATATGCATTTGTAAGTATAACATAATTAAAGAATTGGTGCCTATTGCCATTTGGGAAGGCTGAGAAGCCCAGAAGAATGGAGATCAGATGAGAAAAGGATGAGTATTACCTTGCAGAATGTGAAACAGCACTCTTTGACTGGTGTAAGTCTCCTTAGTCTCATGCTTCCTGGGTGGATTAGAGCCCTTGAAACAGCATATTCCTTGTCTTTTTAACTTATGGAGAATTTAACCTGCCTGTGGAAATTAACATTTGCTCAGTCTCAGAAGATGTGAAATCTGGGGATTCCCAGTGCAGAGATGTGAGTCAGCCGCTGCCCCCAGCTGCCTGCTCCTCCAGAGCAGCCCCAGCTCCCCCATGGCATGCCTTCTGGCCTGACTGGGAGGATGAATTGGCACTGGAAGTAATAAATAGGGAAAAGAGTTAGTTGTCTGGAAGGGGAATGGGAAACCCTTGTAATCACTGTTGAAATCTTGCATGCCTGCTGAAACGCTATCTGTGTCTTCATCTGAGCACTATTAAGACACTGTTTAAGGGCTTTCAATGTTTCTCCCAAAATTTCTGACTTGCCAAAATCTAGCTTTTCAGTACAAAAAATGTCATATTTGGTAATGGAAAACATTGCAGTAATGATTCAGAAATGGCTTAAGTTTTGCTGCCAAAAAAACATCCACCCCAGAACAGGTCCATCTTCAAGGTCACGCTTGAACTGGTGCAACTTTGAAATTTCAAGTTCTGTTGCAAAATCCTACCCTTGGCCTTTCCTTAAGTGGAGCTCTCTGAAGCTGTTTGCACACCCTGGGCATGATGCTGATCTCCAGCTGTGAACATCAGCCCTTTGTGGCTCCTGCACCCTCGTGCTTCACATGGAGTCTGGCTGTGCTTCCATGGGGCAGCCACACTCAGCAAAGATCAAACTATCCCGTCTGGCAACCCAAATGATACAGGTTGTGTGCTTGACATGAGTCACGTGAGTGGAAGATGTTCTGTCCGTGCTAGGTTATAAGGCTAAACTTAGCTCCTGTGCCAGAACATAGTCTTGCAGGGACCAAACCATGAAGTCTTTGCCTCTTGTTTAAGAATAAAGGGCCAGGGTGAACCTCACATCCTGCTTTCTTGGATAAAATAGCATCCTAAAGTATCAAGATCCTGTACTCCACCACTGACCTGCCTGACCCAGGATGTCCGTTGCAGAGACCACGGGCTTTTTGGTCAGGTTTTCCTAACAATAGGAGAACTTCAAATAAAGCTCCTGCTCATAGATATGTGTAGTTGAGATTTCTCCCAACTGTTCAAGGAAGGAAGCTGGGCTGTAAGAGGAAAAGTCTGTCTTTGAGTCATGTTTCTTCTACTTCCTATAGCTATTTTGGAAGTATACAGAAAGAAAAGGGGGGGGAGAGGAAAGCAAGACTTGAGGTTTTAATCCAGCATCACTAATGTCACCGGGAGCTTTGCCATTCACTTCAGCGGAAGCCCTTACCACTGCATTCCATTTCTTCAGTTTGCTTCCAGCGCTGCAAAGCAAACTGCCGTGTGCTTTAACTTTACTGGGAGGTGTGTTGAACTCTACGTCCTCTCTTGCTCCTGTTCCTCTCCCCAGAAACTGAACCGGGACTTTCCACTTATGAGTTAGCTATAAGCTGACTTCATACTTCATTAGCGAGCCGGGCCATTCTGTGCGGCCCCCGGACTGGAGCAGCCTGTGTATCCCTGATCTCATATAGTCACATGTGTCCATGCAGGGACAAAAAGCCACTGTCTAAATGTAAAAGATTCTCTGCACGGACGTAAAGGGCCTTGAGATACAACACGCTGTAGCGTCATGCCTGTGGTGGTGTGAGTGTTTTGCAGTAGTAACCCAAAAATCTGTAGGAGCGTCACTAGTACATCCCTGTAGTGGGATGTACAAGGTCTATGTTTGAAAAGAAGCAAATTCACAGTTGTGAGTCTTAAGGTTGTTGTTCTTTCATGCCAAACGCCTCCTTGTCTTCCTCCGAAAACAAACCCTGTCTGCCCTGCATTGGTGGATGTCTCCAGTCAACACTGAGGACCATCTCTAGGGTCGAGGTTACCAGAGCTGGAAATCTGCAGTGGTTTTATCCTGACCATTGAGATATTTAGTGCGATCCAGCTCCTGGAGTTATATGATAGGCAAAGAATGCCATCTCCTTAAAAAAAATTCAGGAAAGGAAAGGATGTTTTGAACTGTGGATGAGGAGGAAAGCTTGCAACTGTGTACTGAGGACTCCAAAGGAACAAATGCAAAAGTTGGTAATTAATCCTAAATCCTAGACTGCTAAGAACTGGGGGGAAAAAAAAAATCCAAACCAAATGTTCCTGCTTCTGAAAATCAGGCCCATATAAACCCCTTTTTGTGCATATCACAAATCACTCTCCAGAGCGGTGCTCACTGGAGGGAGAGGGGCTCCCTCCCGCAGTGGGATCGGCACCCATCTCCCACACCTTGCCTGCAACGGGAATTGCCCGGCAGAGAGTCGTCACCGTCCGAAACCTGTCAGAAATGCAGGACCGATACAGGCAGTGCCCTGATCACATCCATTCAAGGATGGCGGGGCCAGTTTTCCCTGTTTAACTCTGGGTAACTTCTCTCCCCCTTGATAATTTGCTGTCTGCTAAGGACATGTAGAGAAACCTGCAGGAACCAGCTCATTCCCGTGTGTCACCCAGTGCTTGCTTTACCCTGCTGTAATATTTCTCACCTGTCCCATGCAGCAGATTCAGGGAAGTCATATGGGGGCCAGGTCTGCAATTCCATTTATCATGTCAGACAACGCAGAAAATTGCGTTGCAACAGAGCAAACTATTGAATCACACGTAATTGCTCTGATAAAGATTTAGGGAAGGTGACAACAACCAGGGATCTTCTTCATCTCCCAAGGTTAAACATCTTAGAGGTATTTGATCGCCTTCACTTCATGTGAGAATATCTATTTCCTTCCCAGCTCTTTTCTGCACTAAGCAATTCATGGAAAAAAAACGCTTCAAAAGAGGTTTGCTTATTTTCCTGTATGTAACTAAGGGAGGATTGACTGTCTCATGGTGTGCAGGACACGGAGGTCACCTCTCGCTGTGCTAGTCTTGCAGGAAGAGATGGTCCTGCAAAGCGCATCCCGCTGCACTGCAGAAGGCAGGTGCAAAACGGAGACTGTCCCTCCGCTACAAGCGACACCGTGCGGCACAGTGAGATGAAGATGGCAAGAAATCCTTGGCAGAGGTCAGGGTTGGGTTCAGGTTGGTCCCAAACCCCTGCTCTTAAGAAACGCACCCTTGTCCCTAAGGCTGGCTTCCTCCCACTTTGGTTTCGCTGATTTCAAAGCCAACGCTTTTGGTAATTGAAATCCATTTGTTTCTTCTTGTGTGGAAAACTACAAGCATTTTATCTGTGCAGAACTGGAAGAAAAGGCTACTCAAGCTGTTGGCTGCCCCTCCACCATCCTCCAAAATAGCCTTTTTATTGCCCTGCAATATTTAAACTTCAGCAGCTAAAAACTGTCAATGAAATGCTAAGAACACCAGAAGAATCTCATTGCTTGAGCTTTAATGAGTCTCTTGGTTTTGTATTGTGGTTTGTTTGTTGTTTTGTGTTTTTTTTTTTTTTTTCCTGTGGCACTTGCTTTGGCTTGCAGCAGCCAAAAATAGAGCTGGCGACTCAGAAGAGTTGCAAGTAACTCATCCGAGTGCTCGCTCCCATTTGCCCCAGGCAGAGGGTGGCAGGGGGCCGGGCAGCCCGTTTCCAAAACCACATCACCGCAGCGACTTCTTTCCCCCTGCACGCCTGAAAGTCTTGCCCAAGGTCCTCTGACCAAGCATGTGCAGTTGCATTGAAGGAGGTGGTGGCATTCGGGTGCTCCGTGTGCCGGTGGCTGGCTGGGCTCCAGGATAACACGCTCTCTGCTTGCACCGGGGGTATTTTCTGAGCCCATGGAAGCGGGGCGGTGGAGCCAGCCAGGGGCTCATAGCCTTTGGAAATGCTGTTCCCAAAGGTCGGAGCCTAGGGAGAGAAAGAGGCGGAAACCGCACCCTATCCAGGCTGTTTTCCTTCATTGTCTCTGGTTTTATGTCCAGCAGTGGAGCTTATCTCAGAGGAAAGGGTGGAGGTTTTCCAAACAGCTGATTCACTTCTGATTTTCTCACTGTTGGGAAGACGCCGTGCCTCCTCGCTGCCTCCTCCTCACAGCTCTGACTGCTCCAGGTATTTCCCAATTGCTTGTGAGAAAGTCTGCAGGAGGTTGACTGGGGGCGGGGGGAGCAGAGCTTCCAGGCAGACAGGGGGATCTGCCCCCCACCCCTCTTTCTCCCAGAGAGACAAAGCCCAGAAGTCATTTGTTGGATATAAAAAAATAATAATATTCAAGTAAAATGAAAACAGAGGTTGTTTAAGAAAGCAAAAAGTCTGCAAGGAAGAGACGGGAAGGGAGAGCATTAAAAAAAGAAAAAGCTGTAAATCCTGTCACAGGGTGTAATTCAATCTGGCTAATTAATCAGCTGTGTTAATTAAAGAGTTAATGGGTAAGGTTGAAGGAGGGTGCAAGTGCAGCCCTCTGCCCCGATGCTGCTGTGTGTGTGGCCGGTGGGCCTCAAGCAGGTGCAGGATGGAGAGGGGGGCGCTCAGCACCCAGCATCTTGATATGGGACAGGGATGGTTGATTTAGAAATACCAAGGGATGGATGCCTGGATGCCTCTAAGGAGATCACAACTAGCACAAAAATCTTTACTTTTTGTTTACTACTCTGCTGCCGGCTCCTTTGCCCCTGGCTTTTTGGGAAGTTTTGTGCTTTGGAGGTTGGGGCCGGGTGAATGCCATCATCTGCTGGCAGCCTGAGCGGTGTGACGACGTGTGACTTTTGGAGCCAGTTCCCCACCCACACAGCACCAGCTGCCTCCTTCCCTCCTCGGCAAGCACACCACGAGCCAGGCCGCCCGCCAGCACCCAAATGTGTCACTAAACCTAGGGACGAGGGGGCTCCCCCCCACACGCCAGTGGGTTTGGAAGGATGCCCCGCTTTGGAAAGATGCTGCATTAGCAAGGATGATTCTTCCTCCCCATCATGAAGGAGGAGCAAGATCCGCACCATGACAGCTTCCAAGAAGATGACTAACTTCACACCTGGGCCACCACCGAGTGCTTCACCCTGTCATGGGAAGGTTGAGTGAGTGATGTGTCCTTGGAGCCATGTCTTTGGGTTTTGACTGGTTCCTAATGCCAAAAATGCCACATGGGCATGTCTGTGCAGAGGGTGTGAGCCCATGGGCCTCTTCTGGCTTCCACGGGGAGACATGTCCTCTCCTTCTGTCCCATTTCCAGGTAGCTGAGACAGCCAGCACAGCCTACTGGCATCATCACGGTGTACTTGCAGCAAGCCTGGGGTCTGTAAAGGGCCGTGAAGAATAACAAAGAGCACAAGGTGGTAGCGGGATGAACAGAAGTTGGCCTCACTTAGAAAGAACCTCACCCTGGCATAGATTGCCCAGTTCTAGGGAGTGAGGATGTCAGTCTAAATGCAGCCTCAGCATTGATGGGACTGTCAGTGCTGATGAATTTGTTTTGGAGCCATCTCAGCCACACGGCTCCTTAGAGGACATCTTCACTTCTCCCCCAAGGAGATCCTTACATCTGCATCACTATTGCTACATCCATCCCTTACTGGAGACTTACAACCAGCAAACACCAGTCAGTTTTGCATAATGCCAGACCGGATCCACAATCCTCAGGCAGGCTGCTGGCCCTCAGGGCAGCTTCTCTGGGCTCAGTTTCCCAATATACAAAATGACAATAATAATACTTCCTTCTCAAGATGCTGCAAGCTTTCATTTTTGTTTGAAAGGTGCTCTGGGCCCTTTAGATGAAATTCACAGTTCAGCTACAATATCCTTCTTTGAGTTATTATGTCATTCTATTTTATGTTATTATGATATATGCAGTTCTTTTGTACAGTAAGATTCTTCCTTGGGCCCTACTGAAAAATAGGTGTGTCTGTGATAAAAGAATTTCCAGCAGTTATTTATCTGACCCTCTGAATTTTCATGGTTTATGTATGGGTGGGGATTATTTCTCTGCCGCCTTTTGCTCTAGGCTTCAAAGACGGGAACTGTCTATTTTCCAAGGCTTTGCTAAGAATTAGTCTCAAGTCCTATTTCAGCCCTCGAGGTAGGGCATAGCAGGTTACTGCAATATGGAATATTTTATGGATAGTTTACAAAAAAGACTGTGTAGATTTGTTCCACGCTTAAGCTTAGAATTTCACTAAAGCAATGCAAATAGTCTTAAAAATGGCGTTAGGTTTGCAACACTGAATGGCATCTTCCAAGTCATCAAATCAGATGTGGTATTTCATAAACCCATTAATCAAATTCTTTTATACATACATATATTGAGAGGGTGGTTTTTTCCTTTGATTTGTGGCTTTTCTGTGTGTGAGGTATACTCTTTTTTTTTTTTAACCCTTTTCGCTACCTGGGTTTCATTTAGGAGGTCGTCT
Organism: Alca torda; assembly: GCA_008658365.1. Lineage (NCBI taxonomy): Eukaryota > Metazoa > Chordata > Aves > Charadriiformes > Alcidae > Alca > Alca torda. The sequence continues at coordinate 36,221,942 of CM018083.1, forward strand.
AGTGAGGGTCCAAGACCTGACAACTGTTTCTACTTCTGCACCATGCACGAGCTCAATGGGGCAGAGAGGTGTGAAACGGGAGAGGCACCTTCTCTTCCTGGAGCTCTTTAGAAAAGCAGCACAAATTTATACTAATAATGGTGCGGTGTTTTAAATCCTATGCAATCTGTAAATGTACATTTCCATGGAAACACGTAGGTAGTGAAGTAATCCTCAATTCATCAGCTTCCATGAAATTCCAGCAACTATTCCTAAACATTCATCCTTTTCTAATCCCAGAGCTGTTGCCATGGAAATGATCAGATAAGATACGGGCCTTTAGGCAGATGGGTCTATAAAGGATGCTAAATCTTGGCCCATTGAAATCTACAGAACTACTTAGTATTTCTTCTTAGTTAAAAGCAACAGAGCTGGCAGTGATTTTTTTTTTTTTGTCTTTTGATTGTTTCAAGATTAATTCAATTAACTCCACTTTACAAAAGGCTTCTTTTTGAGTGATCCCTGGAAACGAAGAGTGTCTCTGGTCACAGATGTGTCACTCAGGTCTCTCTTCTTCTCCCCTGGTGAGCTCTTGCGTGGCAGTAGGGGCTTCTGCTGCTCATGCTCACTGCTCCAGTGTTTCTGCTCCTCTCTCCACACATGCATAACTCAAATTCTCACCGGCATTGTTTGTGGTCTGGGCTTTAGGCTTGCTTTTCAGATATCTCGTTCTGCAAAGGAGCTTATTTTTATTTTTTACCATTTGTCGGAGCAGAGGGCAGCATCCAGGAGATTACATCCAACACCCAGAGGATCGCTGCTTTCCAGTGCATTAAATTTTCAATTCCAAAAGCTGTGCAGGATGAGAGGTTTACATGTGCAGAGGCGCCTTCTGAGCACTTTTCGAAGCTGGGCCTGGAGGTGTGTAGATGACTGTTAAAATGGGATTTGGTTTCTAAGTCTTGATGTTGAACGTTCCTAAGTTGCAAAGGTGTATTGAAAGCTGTACGTCTTCTGTCTTCACCAAGAAATTTCAATGCAGGAGGAGCCATTCATTTTTGCCTTCTCCTGAAATCAAAAGGAGAGCATTTCAGAGACATGAACCACTCTTAGGCACCAGTTTTGCTGATTTTTAATAAGGGCTGGGGATCCAATTCCCATATATACCTTAGGCATTTTTCTGCAGTTTCTTTATCTCTCTGCACACAAAAATACCTGTAAGTTAATTTGGAGAACATCTGAATGCAAAGTCTTTTTCTTTTCTTTTTTTTTTTTTTGTATTAGCTTTTAGGGACAAGAGTGATGGTAAGAGGCACCCCACTTGGACAACTGCTATGAAAATAGCAGCGGTGGTTAAAGAGGCCCCTCTCAAACAGCCTGTGTGTTATCAGTTTCTTGGTGGAGGTTATCACTTTGTGAAAGGTTGTGAGCTTCAATGGTGAAGGGTTACCTGGTGTAGTGTGTGAGCTGGTACAGAGGTGTGAGTGTTCCTCGTCTGCTCCAGCGTAAAGGCCACCAGTGTAGGGTCAGTTGCTAAGGAAGGTCAAGTGGATGTTGTCTGTCTTAAAGGACTAACAAGAAGCAGAGATAGGATGTACGTACAGAGTGAGAAAGTGGATGGCTGTAAACATCATGCCAACGGGGATGGTTTAACTTGAGGGCAGGAAGAAAGTGAGAAGGCAGGAAAGGAGGAGAGTGCTGGGACTGGAAAGCAGGCAGGAGAGGAGGAAGGGCTCTGCCAGAAGCTGTTCAGCACATGAAACTCCAGGGAGAAGGGCAGAAAATATTACCAACATCCATCAGTGTCTGCACAGTCCATTCCTGCAACCCCTCTGCAGGCTTCACTCTGATCTTCCCAGCACGGCGCCAGTTTTGTTTTCATTGTAAGGGTGGAAATTACAGAAATTATATCCCTGGAGCCAGTGCCTTGTCCCTGCCAGCACTGCTGGTAGTGGCAGCCCAGGGCACGTGTCCCCAAAAGAGCCTCTGCAAATCAAAAGCTTCACTATTTGCATTCTCACAGAGTCTTATTTTGAAGATTCCCTGTGGATGACCTGGGTTGTCCTAGTAATGCCCATTAAAAAAACGCCATGCAATTCTTTACAGAGCTTAAAAAAAATCAATACCGGCAGCTCTGCCTGGGTTTTAATCATTCACTGGCACTGTTTATTGCCTAATAATAATAATACTGCATGGATTGCAGCTCCTGCATGAAGCACACCCCAGCCTGGGAAGGAAAAGGGGGAAAATAAATTCAGTAAAATCTCACAGAATGGCAAATGTGGCAGCCACGAAGGGCAGCCAGTGGCCTCCACCAGAAAATGTGGCCAGTCCAACTTCTCATCACCGAAGAGGTTAATGGCAATCATACCCTGCTTTTATATGGTGCCTTGAATCAAAGGGACACAATGTCCTTGTTTATTTTTTTTTCCCAGCTTTAGCTTATAGATGGGGAAAGAGTGTCAGGAAGAGGCTGAGTCACAAAAACTGACAAACACTTGCAGTAATCAGACCCAGGTGTCCTGGGCTCCCGTCTGCAGCCATAATTCAGTGTATGATCTTATCTAGAGACAACCGAGAGATTTTGAGAAGGGGAGGGCTAATGAAGACAGAGGAGGGCAAAACCCAAGGAAAAGTGGGTGATGATGAGCACAGTGGGAAGGAAAGAGAACAAGGCAGCAGAGGAGTGTGCAAAATTGGAAGGAAACTTTCTGATGTCCCTAAATTACTAGGAGTCAGAGGAAGAAAGGAGCTTGGACTAATGGGCAAGAGAGATGGGCTAGAAGACAGAGAAGAAATATTGAGGTGGTGCTTAGATGTGGTGCTATGTAGCAAACACAGCAAGGACTTCATACCGTGGTAACCAACGGAGAGCTACAGTCCCTGTATGTCCATATCTGCTCCTGGAGCTCACTAAGATGTGAGCCGGGTACCATCAGAGCCTCCCACGTTACTGCGGGAACACTGAATCTCCTGCAGGGAAGGGAGACATCCATCTCCAGGGAGACAGTTTGGCTAAAGCCTCAGACAACATCTCAGTCTCTGCCATTATACTTTAAGTAGCAAACTGCTGTGATTTCAGCAAGACTTAATAAGTTCCCTAAAATATCCCCTTGGCTAGGCCTGGCCATAATTGCCTTGATTTGCAGATGTGCAAAAAATAGATGAAGAGACAAGTGTGAAACAGGTGGTCTCATGCGAATGAAAGGATGGGGAAGCAGTGAAATTTTTGTCTGGCTTCTCTCCCTCCCTTTCCCTTTAAAGACACTTATCTGTTCACAGCAGTCCTGCCCAAATGCCGCTTGGTGGTCTGCTAGGACTTCCAAAGTGGCTGGAAGTGCTGCAGACTGAAATATGCTTTTGTCCCTGCAGCACCTGACCCCTTTCTTTCTTTCCGAGGGCTTGGAGAAAAGGGCAGTGTTTCTGATTCTCACTTTTCTCAACCTGCGGGCACTGAACTTTATCACTGGCTTTCAGAAAGGTTTGTGGCTTTGTCTCTAACTGTTGCTAGCGAGCATCTGTTGCCCTTTCCCTCCTTCTCTGCATGTTGTGGGGGCAATCAGGAAAAGCTGCTGCTCCCTTAAAATCTCCGATACAGAGATGGAGGTGTCACGTCATGTTGAATTAAGGTTTGGGAGAAGCGGCACCTCTCCCCACGAGGTGAAAAGTGTTGACCCACAAATGCCACCGCTGACGACGGACTGACAGGTACTTGCATCCCACCGGCCACCATGACATTTGGTTCTTCCACCATATACTCGATGTCAAACTTTGTTCAGAGGTGAGGATGCTCAGTCAGATAAACATTAATAACGAGGGTTGATGACTCCCCATGAGCCATGAGGACTCTCCAGGGGGTCCTGATTTCCCTCCTAACCCACAAGACAGAGGAGATGTTGCAAGTGCAACCATTCCCATGGAAAACAGAGGTTCTCACTGCTACAGACTCAGTTCCTGCTGGGAAGACACAGAAGTAGTTATGATTTTGCTGTTCTTTTTCCTCAGGGCTTGGTGCTAGTGAGAGTAATGAAGAAATCCCTGGAAATATAGTCCTAGTTGTAACAGAAGCATACCTGTCTCATAGGCGCCGCTTGGTTGGCAGTGATGGCAGCGTCACCACGCAACCTGCCTCCTACAGCGAGGCCTCAGCCGGACACAGAAGAACCTGCACTGGGAGGGAAGGGGAAGGCTCCCTCCTGCATCTGTTGCACCAGTGCTATTGGCAAAGGCCAGGGGAGCTTTGCAGGGCATTTTTTCACTTGGAAACTTGCAGGTCACTTGGTTTGAGGGACACAGGATCCCTTACCAGGGTCAAAGATGCAGAAGGACTTTTTTACAGAAGGGTTTTTGTGAAGTATTTCCCCAGGTATCTTATTTTGCAGTCGTCATTCAAAAGCAGGGCGCACCAGGAGCTTCTGGTGTTCCTGGTGGCACAAAGGCTGGTTGGGAATACAGCAGCAACTGACATCACCAGCAGGGTCTGAACACACAGCCTTTGGCACTGTCTCTCCTGCCTGAGCTCAGGGAACAGCATCTCATCTGATAGCTGCTGGAAATTATTTACTGCATTTAAAAAATAACCAAAAGTCCCACTTTCTCTGGAAGTAAAACACTCTGGGAGTTTGATAACAGAGGCTCATCGTGTTATCGCTGTGTTTTAAAGCAGATGCATCTGTGTGTGCTCGCAGTCGAGTACACGATGAGCTGCCCAGAGTATTTTACAAGCTGGGTCTGCGAGCTGAAAACTCTGGAACAAGTAGCTTATCACTTAAGCTGCTTCGAGGATTTAGGGTGGTTTAAATTACTTAAAGCGCTCCAGGGACCCGATCCTGCACCCACTGAAAACACTGGCGATTTTGTTGGAGACTTACAAGGGACCAGGATTTGGCACTAAAGGCTTAGAGAGCTGAAGTGGATAAAACCTCTACAGCCCTTTAGAGATGGCTAAACCATTCCAAAGCCTGAGACCCATCTACAGCCCGCAGAGGTTGGCCAGTGCTGGGAACACCGTAGGAGTACACCAAACGTCTTGCTGCTGTTTACATCAAGCAACTCTTCTGGCCCCTGTAGTTGCAGCAACTCGTATTTTTTTCATTTCGTGTTGACAGCAGTGGCCCAATCCTGCTCGTAGCAGGGTCAGCAGCAGAACTGGACTAAGTGACACGAAATGAAATGAGGTGCCTTGTACTGTAGTATTGCAGAATCACTTTCTGGGAGTTTGGCTGGTGGTAACTAGGCAGGAGCAGAACAGGGACCTGAGATGGCAGTTCAAGTGTTTCCTGCTTTTGGTTTTTGCATAAGGACTCTTCTTCAGTCATTTTGATACATTACATTAAAGTACTGTCATTTCCTAAGTTCCTGTCTTCCTTCCACATACCTCTTGGATTATTTAAAACCATATTTAATACTGATCTTTCCCTTCTCATCTAAGAAATAGCAGCATGAATCCTGACTTTTAAGTTATTAATTAAAGTACCAGACATTTTTTTTTTTTCCTGTGAGGTCTCACATGTCAGGGAGGGGGGGAGTGAAACCCTTCCATTTTTTTGAGAATGAGAAAATCAAGAAGAAAAATGAAGAGAGAGTATTTATACCTAGTGCAGACCTTGGAGGAATATTGCTCTCCAGAGATCCAACCTTCCATTTGTGCACAGGCCTATTGCGCTTTTCATGCAGAAGTGGAACGTGATCCCAACTACAGTGACAGGCAGCAGCGTGTCAAGAGACCTCAGGCAATGTCGGCATGGCCTTGCAGGCACAGGAAAAATCACTATCTGCTGAAGACACGTGAGATTGAAGGGCTGAGCCAGAACTCCTCCATGTCAGCACACACAGCACCCAGGGACCCTCAGCAGTGCTCCAAAACCATGGCATTTTCCCTGTCTTTCTAGCTTTTCTCCCACATTCCACCCTCATGGGCAATAAAAGAGGAAAAACCATAATGCTTAAGAGAAACTTGTCCATCCACGATACAAAATACCAAGGGATGAATCCCTGAGCTATCCCTTTTTGCACAAGACCTAAGAGGATCTGGTGTTGTGGATAACAGCATGGAAATAAGAAAGTTTTAACAAACCTCCTTGCTTCTGCAGCCATTGCCTGCTAAGCTGTTCCTCCTTTTCTAGATGCCCTCACCAGCTCAGCGACCCCTCGGGACTTGGACTCTCATGTCAAAAAAGAGAGAAGAGCTGCAGCAAGGCCCAAAGGAGAGGATTCTGCTCCCAGGGGACTTCAGCAAATTTTTTTTCCCAGCAGCTTCCAGAACATTGTGAAATCCTGTCAGTGAAGTAAAAGCCAAAAGGGCTGGAGAGAAGCATCTCAGAACCATCATACCAATAGAAACGCTCTTGTGATATTAAAAAGAGTAGGTAGTTTAAACATTTTTCTGCTCAGTATAAGTCCCTTTATAGAACACAGTAATCTGGACAGACTGACGAGAAACCTAAGTCAAAGAGACTAATCTATTTTCATATATATACCAACCTAGATTTATATATTTTAGATTTATAGTGGATAGCTCAACAGTGTCCCCTGAAGGATGTAAGAGAGGTTAAGAAAGAGGTAAAAGATTACCAAAAGAAACAGGAAAAGAAAGAGGAATAGGGAGAAACTTGTGAAAATCCTTGGGAGAAATAACTTCCAGCTGCTTTTCTTGTAATGATGATGCAGTTCTGCAGTTTTACAGGAGATCAATTAGTTGCTGCACTCATGTCCAATTAGCTGGACTTCATGCTGGACTTCAGCTAGTTGTGCCCAGGAAACCTCTCCGCATTCGCAGAGGGCATCGCTGTAACCGAAAGAGGAGTCTGATGCAACCCCCTCTTCAGCCGATCAAGGAGGCTGTCTTTCTTTGTAGGGTGATCTTGTTAAAAACGACCATCCTGCTGCGCAGAGGATGCCCTCAGTGACTACCCAGTGGATGCCAGGATGTCAAAGATTTTGCCACACTGATGTTGAAGTCGTCTGGGCAGACCGAAACAGGCCAGGCATCGAGAGCTGCGCCAGCCTCCCAAGCGATGTCCCTCGGTGCCACCAAGCACATCTCGGTCTGTGGGCTCGTTCGGGAACAGATGTTTCTGCAGCATCTTCCCTGGAGCACTGAGAGGTCTCTGCAGAGCCAGGATTGCTCTCGTGATGCCGTGTTCAGCTCGAGGCCGTGATCCTCGATTCGTTGTGGGAATGCAGCTATCAATAACAGCCACAGCAGGATTAGGAAGTTCCTTCTATTCATTTAGCATCCTTGTGGTTTTTTAAACAACATCAATGAGGCTTTCATTTTTTATTTTTTTTTTTGCAAAGGAAAAACAATCTGACCACGATGAGCTCAACTCCGGTAGAGTTTTCTGTAGGGAACCTATTTGCTGAGCCACTGAGTCCACTGGCACTTTGCAGTAATGCCAGCACTCGGTAAATATTGGCCAATGTGCCTCTAAGTACTATTAATGAAGTTAATTAGCAACAAAAGTTTTCAAATGTAAAAAAGCTACAGGCATAGCCATGGTTCATTAATCTTCTCAAAAGCTTCAAATGAATCTTAACTGCATTTCTTAGGGGAAAAAAAACCCCAACTTTTTCTAAATAGTCGAAACATTTTAGCAGCTCTGCTCTACTTTATGAAAACAACATCTAATATTGGTATCCTTCTGCAGGCGAACTTCACTGAAGGAGAGAAGGAAGAATGAAAATAAAAAAAGAAAAATACACTTGTCCAGCATTGTGGGTTGAACATGAGGTTGGTTTCCTTCTCCTTCCAGATCTCCAACATCTAGGAGGATCCAGAGGTGACAGAACCAGCTTTGGATAATCCCTGTGGTCCAGCAGCCTCTGCCCTCTCTGGCCAGCTTTGGGACTGGGGTGGTAGCAAACCTCCTTTGGGTCAGATTACCTCCTGGGAGCCTCCATCAGCGGACAGAGCCGCCAGCACTACTGAACATGGGCAAACACAGCTTCTTTCCTTGAACACCAAATTTCTACGTGCTCAGCAGGCTCCCAGAAGGATTCTTGCTCCGCTGCAGGCAGGAGTCCAACACCCAGCTGAGCCATGGAGGAGATAACATGCGGACGAGGTGAGGTTGCCACTTGGGTCCACTGACTCATTTTCTCTCAACAACCAGCTTTCTGGCTGGTACAAGCAGAATTACCCATGGTCCTGGGGAGCTCCTTTATGGCAGTGTTCCTCACCTCTGTCTTTGATAGTCTTCATCTCTCCATCATAAAGCAAAAGGATTTACTGCTGGAGAGATATCAGCAAAAGACAAAAGAAAAGCAGATGCTTGGGACTGTTCTGCAAGGCGTCTCCTGACCCTCATCCTGTCTTGCAAAAACCAGCAGAGTGGGTGTCTGCTCCTCGCCTTACAAAACAGATGTAATTTAAGAATATAAAGTATTGCTCGGTGGAAAGGGAATGCCTTTTGCTTTGCAACACCCGTGGGTATAAGGAAGATTGGTCCTGCTTCCCTTGCACGGCCAGCGGTAGAGGAAAGCCCGCAGACTGTCCTGGGGAAACGCTCATCTGCAGGTGACCTCGGAGATGTACCCTCTTTCCATTCGGATGGAGCTGATGGAGCATTTAAGAGGTATTTAGGAAGGAAAAGAGCATAACCTTTTTAATAAGCAATTTGCCTACGACAGTGCTGGTCAGTCCAGCATATCCCTCTCACATAATTAATCAAGACCAAGCCCTAGATTCTCTATCGTCCTATTTAATAGCATTATGGCAATCCAAGATTTAAGCCACCGCCTTAATGTCCCTGCCTTGTTTAATACCATTACTGCATTATAAATTTAAGGTGGCACTTAGGTGGTAAATTTTCAAAGTAACGTCTGGGATTTAATGTCAACAGAAGTGCCACTGCTAAATCATCTGCTCTGCTTTGAAAATGTTCCTCTTAACCTCTCGCCTGCTGCTTAACATCTGAGCTAAAAGGGATGCATTTAGGGTACTCCGCCTGTCAATTCAGTCCCTGGTGAATCATAGAGAGATTTCGCCCTGATGGAGACTTTGCCATGGTGCAGATTTGGGGTGACAACTGGCAAGCAAAGGCTCACCTCTTAAAGCTTCATTTTCATTTGAATTCAATGGCTTTTATCTCAACCAGCAGAGAACAAGGTTTGTGGCAGGCTGTAGGAAATGGGGGAGAGGGAAGTGTCAGGTACCTCCTTTCCCCTTCCCCATCCAGGAGACACAGTTCTGCACAGAACTGGTGCCATTGCCGCTTCTTCGCGTCAATATTTGAAGTCTTGCTGACACAGGTAATGGGATCGCACTGGCAGCCACAGGAAAAGATGTTTTCTCTTTACTGCTTCCCAATTAAAACCAAAATGAGATTTCTTTCGCCGTGCCCTGTGAGTCTCATTCTCTCCATTTTTAAGTCTAAGCCGGATGTAGCAATTATTCCTTTAAAATCAGGGGTCATTGTACCACTGGCAACTGTTTAGTTGAAATGTTACCTAAAGCTCTCCTGTATCACAGTCTCTAATTAGGAGTGAGACTCGATTTCCCAAAGAATATCCCTCCTTAAACAGAAACTTAATCAAATGCACTCAGCATCCTCATTGGTTGCCGGAGCCTATTTTCCAATAATCCATCTATCTGTGCCAGAATATTAAGTCCAATAAACTGAAAAAAGAAATTGTGTAGGCAATTAAAGTTAGTTCATTGCAGCAGCCATCACTTTGAAGCTCAGTCGGCTGCACCGCTCCTCATCGCTGTGAAAATTATTTTGGAAGTGAAATTCTGTTATTATACCTTGATATTTCTCCAGCAGTTCCCTGAAATATCTGAGCGTTCAGAGCTGTGACATGGATGGCAAGGTCAGACTAAAGAGCGTCCAGGAAAAGTTAATATGAGCAGAAGCTGTGCCATTTCATGGTCTATGTCCCTGGAGCACTGCATACACATCAAGCCTCCCGGCAAGTAGATTTTGACGCAGCTGGAAATATTTGCACCTGAAAGTCAAAAATTATACATTACTCTCAGCCGATCCGGAGACACAGCCAATATCATGTTGTCTACATATTTGGTAAGATTTAACCCCTGCTAATCTCCTTGCAGACGAAACACAAATAATTTTCTCACATATAACAACATGAATCCTTCACTAGAATTATTTACTGAATTACCTTCCATGACCAGTCATCAAAGGAGAAAGCAAAGTAGTAATGAATTGAGAAAGAGGTGATGGGAAGCTAACAAACTATTCACGTGGTTTTATTCCTTTGGGCAAAGCCCTTATTCCACCAAAATCAATAAGAATGGAATGGGATGAGTTATGATTTATTGCTACAGTCAGATCTCATTGTGAGGCATTAAAGAGGTCGTGATGATTACAGGTTTTCTCTCAAAATGCTACAAACAAACACCACGGCGTATTTAGAAAGCATCAGATGTCAAACACCAAACTGTTTCCGAGGGAACTTATAAAACGTCACATCACAAACCAAGTCAAAATAGTGCCTTTCCCAGTTTTTATCTTGTTTCCTTTTGGCAAGCACTAATTTCTTGACACACGCTAATCCAAATCCTTCCTTCATGTAAAGCCATTGTAGCCAGTTCTGAGGACAACATAGTCACAGTAGCCTGAATTTGGCAGAGTGTGTTGCGTTTGGAGCATAAATCAACTTGGCTTTGCTTGGTTCCTTCCTCGATCATGCACCAGATAATCAGTGATGGCTCAGAGTTACTCAAAGAGCAGATATTGCTAGTTCATTTTTGTTATCCTCGATGTTGTCTTGTCTGTGTTGGCACTAATCGTGCTCTAGGGTAGCTGGATTTAATGACGGTGTCATCAGAAAGCGGTAGTGTCTTTTTTGAATTCTTTGTGACAATCTAAGCCATCTGATGTATTGTTCATGATATTTTTCTGCTTATATCCTTAGCATGGGTGGTACAAGGATGAAAGCAACACTGTCAAGCCTTTTTGACTACAGCTAAAACTCCTATTTTCTATCAGAAGAGATTATGTTAAACTAGCCATCCTTGGGCCGGAGGTACCTTAAAGACATACTGCAATGACAAAAAGCATTACCAACACGAAGATGCAATTGCCTTTCATGGGAGCTTAGCTTCCAGGTATGACTGATTGTTTTAGGGCAGCAGCACTGACAGGCTGGGCCAATTTTATGGGTTGGAAATTTCCCTCTATTTTTATTTGATTTATTTTATTGGAAAAATGTTCTCAAAATGCTGGTGCAGGGGTTTCGTATAGGAAGCATTTTTCTTTGCTGGAAGGGATGTGTCAGGACACTGAAGTCCATCTGATGGTAAGAACTAGGCAGTGACTTTCACAGGGAGAAGGAGGGTTGCAGCTCGGAGGACCCGAGTGCTGCTCTTGCACCAGTTTTTGCCCGTCACTACGAAGCGAGCGAGTCTGCAGGGTGCTCATGGTGAAGGGGACCCAGGGGACTTTCAGCTGAGCCTCCTTCAGGCTGGGAAGCTCAAACCTTCACTGCTGCCAGTCACCCGCGGCGTCTGCGGGGACCCAGGCTGGTCCCCCGGACCTGCCTCCACAGCACTTCAGCTCAGGCCGGCTCCTGCCGTCCATGGATGCTCTGCTACCTCTGGAGAAGAAATCTGAACACAGCGGCAGCAGAAACAGAAAATGATCAGGAGCTGATGACTGGCAGAAGTGGTGGATGTGGGTGGAGAGCGTGGTGTAAGATCAGCTGTGGTTTGCGAATGCTTTGGTGCAGCTGGGAGGGGCTTCCCAGCACCAGCAGAAACGTGTCTCCTGTTAAATGAGAACTGATGATGCTTGAAAAGATTCTGAGAGGCAAAATAAGTGCATAAGCTTGTATAAAGGTCCGACTGAAAATAAATTAATAAACAATTTTATTCCCTTAGGTAGCTATTTTATTTGAAGGGCTGAGTTCCCTCCTCCTTTTGCCTATAAACTGTTTACAGGGTCTTCTCAAGCATCTTCATTATCTAAGGTTCACCCAGTAGTATCTGAGGAAGATCCTTGGTGTGGACATGGTTGGTGGTGAGCATGATACAAGGATCTTGCAGAGCAATGGGCTGGCTGTTGTGTTGGCAGTAGACACGGGCAGCTTCCCCCAGCTGCTCTCTTCAGAGTCTGCTGCAAACCAATGGGCAAAATTTCTGTGGTGCCTTGTAAGAAAACGAGAGTTTGAGTAGCTCTTGGCAGAGGGATGTACCCAAACCCCACAGGCACACTGCTATGCTCGCTAGCGCTTTGGAGAAAGGTTGAGGGTGGAATAGTTCTCCTCTTCCCTGAGGAAATACTTCCAGCTCTGGACTGTGACTCTGTGCAGACTGGACACAGTCCTGAGGATGCCACCCCAGCAATGTTCACAGCTGCTTGCTGGGACTGAGGCTATTTCCCTCTCGATTCACCATCTTTAAAATTAAGGCAGCAACTGTTCCTAGGGTGGAAAGAGGACTGCTAAATAGAGAAGCAACGAGGTTATGTTTTATTTCCCTGATGTTAAAGGCAGGTGTTCAGGCTCCTCAAAGCAAGAGCTAATCTGCCCAAAGCATTGGGCATAGACTCATTGGCTGTCCTCTTCAGATCAAACACTTTGACCCTTTGATCTGCTTGTGCAGCGTCTCCTGTATGTGGCGGAGCATTTTCCACTATTGGTAGGGAATATCTACTGGTACTTTGAAGGACAAACCTCCTTTGTGATCTTTGGAAAAGACCAAACATTCAGTTGACTTAACTTCATGCTTCCTAAGTGAAGAAAATAGATAATTCTTGAACAGCACAACGCAAGAAAAGTTCAGAGATCTGCAGTCGCATGAGGAAAGAGTAGAGGCTGAGTGAGGAGGATTTCACTCATGCATTTAATTATCTGAGTCAGCCTAAATAAATTGGTCATCGTGGAAGACTGCTGGGACCCAGGAGCACAACCACCTTCAGATGTCCAACAGCCAACAGTTGTCATGTCCCAATTAGTGCTGCTCTGCTGGCGAAGAGTCTCTGTCTCGGCCTGAAAAGGGGTCCTCCCTGGAGATCCAGGGAAATATTGAATCGAGGGTTATAGGTGATAGAAAAAGGAACATATTCTGACACAGTAGTAACACTGTGTGTCTATGCAGTAATGGTAAATCATATCTGATGCTTCACAAAGATACCACAGCATTTTATTTGGAGAACAATGATGTTGCCATTATAGGCAGAATTAGAGGTGATGCTCACGGTGAAGCTGCTGAGCGCTTTTCCTCACAAGACCCCCTTCAGATCAGATCCTGTAGGAGGGGAAACGTGGTTTTTACTTATTCAAAACTAATATGTCTAAGGGGACTGAATTAAGATTGGTTAGGCAAACTGAACTCAGGGCATAGCTTACACATGGAGCACTTAACTATACAATCTCAATGTCCTCTTAATGCTGTTTTTTTAAGGCAATTTCACAGATGAAGAATGAGGAGTATGAAGAGCCGTGTTGATGGAAGAACAGAGAAAAAGTCAGCCCCAGGTGGAAAGCAAAGGAGACAGCCAGAGGCAAACTTCCCCAGTGAGAGAAGTCTCGGGTTAAAGCCTGACATGGCTCAGCTGCAAAAGATATGCCCCACTGTACTTTCACCTGGGAAGAGAGGGTAAACTTTTATAAAAAATGAGCTGTTTCTTCTCCATATTGAGCTTCATCTATTAAACACAGTGCCAAGTTGGGGTCAGACTATGGAGAAATACCCTTAGATCCTTTTAAAAAAGTTTTTTTTTTTTTGCTTTTTAGAGGCAGATTAATTTTGAGAAGTTAAAGAAAGACACTGGCACAACATTTTAAGGAAAGAGATGGAGTTTGCTTTTCCTGAAAGCAGTATCTTCCCAAGTCCTTCCTTTCTCCATTAAGAATAACAATCAAGAAGGCTGATGATTACCTGTGGTCTGTAGCTCTCAAACACCAGACAGCAAGGAAAGATTGACTTTGCTGCAGGATGATAGTTCCGAGACTTGGTTACATGTCAGTGAATTATAGATCTGATTCTAAATTAAATGAACCATTACGTGTTCAATATTGTGCACTTAGAGAGCTGTAAAGCTCTGAAATAAAATTAACAATAAAAAAGAGAAATTATCTAATGAATACGGGAACGTAACAGGGGTGCCGATCTTTCCTGTCCTTGCTGGTTTGTTTGATGAGTAATTACTTTTTCCTTCCTTCTATCGTGCTTAGTTACCTCAGGCTCTGACGACAGTGTGATTGCCACATTACAGCCTTCAGCAAACCCATGCAGGGTCCCGTATAAGAATTCAGATGACGATTGCCAGCTGAATTTCCTGCTGCTGTCATTATAATCAACTAAACAGAAACTACTGGGGTGGGGGGTGGGGTGGCTCCTGCTGGGCGGTAACGTAAACGTAAACGTAGTCTCTTTGCAAGGTGTCTTCTGCTGGTGAGATGTTTTGGATCAACATGGTGTCAAAACCCTTCTTTGCAGTTAGAGATGAAATACAGCAGTTTATCTCAAGATTAACACTGGCTTCCTACAGATTCTGGATGGAGAGGGGTATTTTGGCTTACTTCTGTTAGCAGCAGACTAACCACAAATAAGGACTTGCCAGTGGCCACTGTACTAATCCATGGCGTGGTGACTAAAACTGTCCATAATTGTGTGTGTGTGTGTGTGTACATGTGTGAGACTAGGGGTGTATCACTTAATTTCTCAGTATCTTAGGTCTCCATCACTACGGAACAGTTAATATTCCCTTTGGTACTCCGATAGAAATGCCATTCATTTTTAGGCTGACATCCTAAAGGCACCCATACCTTCACTTTAGAATTACATGCGTCTAAAGGCACCATCAAATTCCCATGTTCTCTCTTCACTTCTTGCAAGCTCTTCTGCAGAGGAAAGCTTTTAAGAAAAAAAAAAAATGTCATTCAGCTTGTCTCTTTTTGTCTTTCTTTACAGACGCTTCCAACAATGGGACGTTTCTCAAGAGGTACACCCACAGGAGAGCAAGAAGGAAGGAGAATGCTCTAAATACATCTTTTGGCAGCAAAAAGAGAGAGTGAAGTAAGTATATCTTAAAAAAACCTTGTATCACAAGTTTTCTCCTTGATCACGCTGTAAAAATCTTATTCATTTCAATGGAATTACCCGAGTGTGACTTCAAGGGGAATTTGGCTGAGGTGGGATCAGAGCAGGAGGCTGGCAGGATGCCAGAGGTGCTTCGCTCCCTGTGGCTCCTTTCTCTGGGAAGGAGACTGAAAGGGAGAAAACCCCACAGCGTGTGTACTCCAAACATGTCATCAAACGGATCACTCATCCAAACCGTAGTCAAAAAAGGTCTCTTCTCCAGCTCCTGGGACAAAATACACAGAGCTCTGACCTACCAGATACTCTCTGCACTGGAAATCTGGGGCACCGCTTTTATGCGGTACAAAATTAAGTCTAGTAGACAGAGACAAGAAGCGACTTTTCAAGGAGGGGGATTTCTGTTTGAATACCGGGGGTAGGGGGGTGGTGTCACTGTGCTGCCTAACGACACATGAAGCATCAAACCAAGGCCACTCTCCGGCTCCCAGCGCCAACCACAGCCTGTGCTGCTGAACCAGCTCTGCTCAAGCGCGACCACGATAGACCCCTGACCTCTGCACTGCATGTCAACCAGTGGATTAAATATTCACCACCGGTACCTAATCTATAGCTAGACATTATCACGGCTTAGTTACACGTCTGGTTGACTAAATCTCTTGCGTGGTTTTGTCCAAAACTCCCACCGACAACAGCCAGACACGGTCGGGGTATGGGCTCATCTGAATCCCTCTGAGGGTGAAAGATTACAGCAACCCAAAGGATTAAAGTGAAACCAGCCGTGCTTACGGCACCGGCTCCATGGAAAGATTTATGAAGGTTTGGCAATTGCAGCCTGCCAGTGAAAATACGTGTTTTAACAGTACGGTGACTAAAACTAATGTTGTATTTCTGCTAGCTGCTGCCCGTGCATTTGCTGATGTATTTAGTTTCTAGGTTCAGGGCTAGAAGACCTTACTCATCACAGATCTTAATGCTCTTATCCTACTGCAAAGCCCGGCACCTGACTTGATGAATAGTTACTGGTATTAATCATTGGAGGGGGACCAGTTTCTTCTTTGTACATTTGCCTGAAAAATTGCGCTCTTTGTGGAAGATTTTAATGGATTTCTCAAGTCTTTCTCAACCGTGACACATAATGCCTGAGATTCAATGTCAGCGACAAATGAAAGGGACAAAACCCAAGATGGAAGCGTAATTACCGTGTATCAAAATATAGTGCTTTGGTAAGTGAAACTCACAGGTGATGGAGCAATGGTTTAACATTGCCAGGCACTGGGGTCGACAGTCCCCTTCCTCACAGCCACCCATGCTGCCCCCCCTGGCTCTCCCCTCCCCCAAAACTTAATTGCTTTGCAATTATTGGTTAGGAAAAAAACCAAACTGTAATCACTAGAGATTAATTGCATCTCTCTGAAATGCTTGTCCCTGGAACTGACAGGGAGAATGGTCTCAGCTCCTCTGTCTGTAACATCATTTAGCCGTGAAAATACAGCGGGGTTTTTTTTGGTTTTTTTTTTTTTTGAAATGTCAGGGGGAAGTCGCCTCTGGGGCTTGGATGGATGCTGGGGCACCCTGAGCGCTTTGCTATTTCCATTACAACGCAGCACAAATCATCGGATTTGCACAGGCGACAATGAGAAACCCTCTCTGGGCCTGCAAGAGATGCTGTACTGCATATAGCCCCCGCGGAGAAGCAGGAGCAGATCTTATCTTGCTAGAAGGAATAGAAGAGAGAAATGATGCAGAGCATTGACCTGGGCTGGGACTTCTGCCTTTTTTCTGGAGAAGGCAGGGATGGGATCTTACTGAACCTCTCTTAGATCTTCTTCCTTCTGGCTTTACTCCACCAAAACCCACGTGTCCCTCATGATCACAATTCACAGATGAACTTTTCTGTTCAAAACCTGCTTTGGTCCAAACTAAGAGTTCAGGTTCTCTCTGATCTCCCTCCTGAATGACAGGTTGTCACCACAAGCTCAGTGTGGCAGGAGAAAAGCTTTGAGTCTTTCCCAGCCATTTTGTAGAATACCATAGACACCACCACTATTTCATCCAGGAATATGGGGGACACGCTTCCTTTCATTTCAGGCCATCATACTCAGGTTATTTCTAATTCCAGCACAGAGGAGCAGACCGTATCTCTTTTCTGTATTTCCATACCCACTCAATACAACACATATTTTCATTTTCACCCCTTCCAAGCTTTTCTGTCTTGCTGTATGTGGAGCAGTATCCAGCATGTTGTCAGCTATAATCAAGCAATTAGTATTACAAGAAACAATGCAGGAAAATCATGTGGCTGATTCTGAAATCTCCAAGTGATTGGGGAAAATCTTTACAAAGAATTTTACCAACCACGCGTACGAGGATCACATTACGGGATTTATGGAAACAGAGCAACCACATCAGTGCACTACCATAAATCAGAGGCTGAAAGTCTTATTCTGGGGTATGTGCCATAATTTTTAATAAAAACAATTCTAAAATAGAGCTGTTGCCAAGCAAAGCATTAGCAGGGCTGCCAGAAGGCTTTCTGAGGTGCCAGTCCAGCAGAAAACCAGGCAGGGTTTAAGCATGGCTGGTAAGGAAGGTTTCTTTGGATACCTGGTGGACTTGCAGAGGAATTCCAGCAGATTGAGGAGCTTCTTTTTGATTGAACTGGCAATTTTCTGATGGGGGGAAAAATGTTCCGTCTGAAAATTCTGAGCCTGCACTACTAAGTTTTACAGAGCAGCTGAGAACAATTTTTCCAGGTGGCTTGAGGTAGGAGAGGAAAAGCACGTTTGCCACATGACACTGGCAAGTTCACGGAGCCAGATGATAGTGATGAACCTGGTTTGGGGACAGGACTCAGCAACGACACATGGAAATTGTGGGTTTTCCCACAGCGCTTTCTTATTTCTATTCTAATAGCATCTCACTGACACTCCTGAAACAGCTAAAAATTTCTTATGGGAGCCTTTTGTACTAGAAGATATCCAGGCAATTAAAAACAGGCTACTACAGCACAACAAATATATAAGCATCTTTTAAAAATGCAACAAGTGCACTGCAAAGTGCTTAAATCCTGCAGCTTTTGTTGATGCCAAGCCCTCGAGTAACGGCAACTGGATGCCGAACCCACCAAAGCAAAGTCTTGCCAAAAAAAATCTTTTCTTTGGTACACCTGCTGCCTGTATTACACACAAAGTCTCTTCTGGGGAAGGTCAAGCAGAGTTGGTGGCAACAAATCCTGGCATCAGCTTCCAGATATTAGTGGCCCCTCTCGTTGCCCTCTGCGCTGGCTTTTTATCTCGCTTGCCAGAGTACCACTGAAGCTGTGTTGTCGAATGACTGATCGAGTCCAAAACGTATATGTGATAAGCCACTGGGCCCCTCTTCTGTCTTGATAGTTTATGTTACACGACATGATTTTTCTTTCCGCTCTGCATCTTGAAAAGGAAGATCAATGTTGTGGAGAATTTTAAATTAGCCCACACTGCAGAGTAGATTTCATTACCTACGTATCAGTCCTGGAGGTACATAGTAATTCTCTGCTTTACATTACTGGAATTTTTTGCATCTTTTCTAGGAACTAGGTATTGATCCCTGGAAAATGAACAACAATTAAAATAAAATATAGACAGCTGCAGTCCCAGTGGTCCCATTAAAAGATGAAATGCTTCATTAACACCTCATAAGAACATTTCGGAGCATGAGCGGAGGGCAAGTTTCCTCCTCCATCACTGGTGCGTGGTATCCAGAAAGGAACGGCTTTTAAACTTCCCAGGATTAGCTTACACACAAATTGCTCTACTGTAACTAACCCAGCTACAAGTTGAAGTGCTCTTTCCTACCACCTCAAGACATTTTTTCTACTCTGAAATTGTTCTATCGTACTCCAGCCTAAATCAGTCATTTAGCAATTTAATCTTAAATAAAGGAAATGTAAACTGTCACAGAAACCATAATTAGGTTGATAAAACTAGATCATACTGTAAATTAAACCAACACAGCTTCGTACAACCATATGCCCTTAAACCTCTTGACTGTGAAGAACCCGTATCAAATTGTTGGACCTGATCTTCCTCAAAACCTCAGCTTTGAGGTTTTGACTGGGAAAAAGCTCTTCAGTCTCGCAGAGGTAGAAAATCTGAATGACATTTCAACGTTGTAGAAATGCTGAGTTTCTACCCGCGACTATATAGTTTTCTTATGTTTGTTTAAGAAATTATGGGAAGAGAAAACTGAGCAATATGCGATGCTCCTGCTGATTTCCATGGGGCAAAGGTACCTCTGAAAATTAAGCCCCTAAGTGTTAGGCACGTCATAGCTTGCACATTCAGTGGTGTCCATATGGAGTGACGGGAAACACACACTAAGTCAGCATGATTCAGGAGAGCGTAATTGGTTGCCAGTGAAGAACTCAAGAGAATAAGCCTCCAGTGCTATTTTAGATGAAAAAAACCCTGTTATCAAGCCCAAGAAGTAACCGTTCAGTATGGAGACGGGATCTAACTCAGCTACAGTCTCCCATGTTGCCTCCCATGACTGTTGTAGAGGGTGTCCTAACTCCTCCTCATCCATCCGCCCAGGGTGTAAATGAGGCTTGGATCACATCTGTCCTCCCAAATGGGAGAATGCCTCCCTCGGAAACTCTGCCTCAGCCCAGAGAGACGGGAAATGGATCCAGCTATGGATCTGGCTGCCTAACGCCCAGAAAAATCTTATTCTGCATTTTCTGCCAATTTTTTACCGACAGTATTTCATCCAGCTAGAATTCAATGACATCTGAGACATCAATGGTGTTAGGTAAATATCTATCCTATAGATTGAGGGTTATCCACCTAAGGCTTCTGAGGTATCTAGTTTACTTCTGAGAGGTCCATGAAGAGTAACTCTGACTAATGTCCTTGTCAGTTGGCTTAAATTCCTCAGCTGGGAAATGCTTAGGGAGGCTGCAAATCCAAACAGGTTGAAAATAGGCAGTCAATAGACAGATAACGTCAGTCAGTCAGATACTGTTAGTGTCTGACAGAAGAAATATCAACGGCTGGTATGATTGATCGGGAATGAAGGAAATACCACCCCCAAACAAAAAAGTAAATAAACAGGATTTGAAAGCGCCGTGTTGCATTCATTTTGAGACTTCTTATTTTCCCCTTTTTTAAGATCATTCGATTTCACTCCTCCGTGTAATCCTCTGAACCAGCCATCCTTTATAATAAATAAATACAAAGTGGCCCTCACGGCAGCACCATTACCAAGGGTGCTGTGCCAGTCACTGTGCCCACCTGGATGGAGATACACCTTCCTACACTGGGCGACCTCTGTGTAATCAAGGGTGTGTTGCTTAATGCCTTGTAACCATGTAAGGAAAAAGTGAATCTTTATGTTTTTTTAAACTGGAGCACAGAAGGAAATGATGGGTAATTTACTTGTATTTCACAACAAAAAAAAAAAAAGTCATTTTTGTACATGTGCATCTCCTGGTGTTTGAGATTCTGAAGTGTTAAGCCACTTGAAATGATAGATAACGCAGAGTTTTTGGCTGGAATCTGGGTCTTTGAGTTCTGCCAGGCTATAAATAAACATAGATTGATTTACATATTTATTAAATTCATTTTTACTAGGTTGCAAACATTTCAGGTCTTTCAGATACTGTGGTCAAAATGCCAGCAAGGTCATTCTAAAGAAATACTGAAATTCACGAAGATGTTTCCCAGCGCCAGAAATGCACCAGTTTAGGAGCAAAGGAAAAAAAGGAGAAGGCAACACTTGGGGTCTGTGGTGAGCACAGGTGGGGAGGATCTGAAGGAACTTCATGGATGTTTTAGATCATTAATAAGCAAGATATTGATGGATACCTCCCAGTTTCTGTCATTATAACAATGTGACCTAGATTAGTTTGTGGAATAGCAGGTCAGATTATATTGAAGAGCGTGCCTGCTGCCTCAAGGAAGCATGAAGAAACTTAAGGTGGAGAAGGAAAGAAAGAGAAGCATGTGAGTCCAAACATACACAATTCTTGTTTAAAATGTGCCCCTTCCAGGCATCTTTGAGAAAATAAACCCACCTGATCCGTGAGCTCAGCTCACGGCGGCAGCTATGTATTAGCTGCACAAAACTGCGCATTTCAACGGGAGGTTTTAATCAGGAACTCAAGGTGCTATTTCCAAAGAAGCTGAAGTATAAAAAGGCACCTCACAGCTTTTTTCCAAGGCCCCATCTCTCTCCTCATGTGGAATGAAGTGTTCTGATTTTTCCAAAAATCCAACTAGAGACTACCCGTGTCTTTAGCTGCCTTCCATCCAATAAGGATTTCGGGGACGGCAAGCCGCGTCCATTGCAGCTAGGGCTTCAGCCCACCTTTGAGCAGGTCTTCAGCAGGTCTGGGTGCCTGCTGTCTGGCTCAAGGCTGGAGCAAACTGGCTGACTGGCTGCGTGAAGACACTTGGGTACCATGAGAGGAGAAGATGACTGGCTGCATGAAGACACTTGAGTACCATGAGAGGAGAAGATGACTGGCTGCGTGAAGACACTTGAGTACCATGAGAGGAGAAGACGACTGGCTGCATGAAGACACTTGGGTACCACGAGAGGAGAAGATGACTGGCTGCGTGAAGACACTTGGGTACCATGAGAGGAGAAGATGACTGGCTCACCCCCGGCAGCACAGCTGCGAGCAGACTGTGCCACACGGCGTGACAAACTCAAGCGCACGCTGGCATGTTTAACAAGAACAATACAAACAGTGCCAGCACCAGTTATGTCAGGAACAAGTGATGCAAATTTTTGTTGCTACTTTTCTTTTCGCACCTTCAAGCCTTTTGACCAAGCTGCGCCACAAAAATGTGAGAAACATGTCATTCGCTGGAGGGGTGAGGAAAAACTGCTATTCTGAGCAGGAAAGAACAAAGTCAGTCACCGAGCCAGCATGTAGATCACTGAAGAGTTTACATATTGTCATCAAGTACGGGTGCCAGAATCTGATATCTTTGATGGCACGTCAGCAGTCTGATTAGCAACATGAAGCCATCTCAGAATGGAAATTATTTGTCACACTCTGGAAGACCGACGCTTGACATCTGGTTTGACAGGTTATGAGGCATCACGAAAACACCCTCATAAATGAAGAAAATCATTTCATCCATCGGAGCCTTCAAACGATCCCACAGTGATCCCGGAGCTGCTGGGATTCCCAGGAACACCTGAGGGTTCTGCTGCTGAGGCAAAGGTGAGTTTGTTCGGTCATCCCCCAAGGCCACCCGGCATAGTGCCAGCCCAACCTTCACGTCAGGAAACAGAATTTCTAATTTCTTCTCAGCTCACACCTCTGAGAAGACCCTGAAGACAAAGGATCAATGGGCATGAGGAAATAGAAGAGCAGACAGAAAATTGACCAAAACGTACTGCGATTAAACTACCAAACACAATGTTAATGTGTTCCTACAGTGGGACGTAAGTTAATCAGTCATTAGTATAACATTCACTGCAGGAGACTTTTAAATACTAACCCCTGTAGAAGCAAATGCCCTTTCAGTACCAGTCCTGGTGTGACTCAGTTTCGCAGGGATGTAGGGAGTGAGATATGGTTTGGTGTCGGGTGCTCCTGAGAAATACAATAACACGCAAAGCAGTGAAGCACCGTACAACAGTTATAAAGAGAGAAGGCACTGCTTAGCAGCCGTAACAGAGCAATGAGGTCACACCAGCAAGCACCAGTTCACCCTAATTGGGTTGTCTTTGAAGGAAGGAAGCCCTCGTGCTGGTCTCCCAGTTGTGCGTGCAGGTGGTTTCACAGCACTGCAGTAATACAGAAAAAGGCTCCATCCTCAAGGTTCACTGCTGATTTTGTGCCCAGTGATGTTCAGGAGAGTTTTGATGGGGCAAAGATCTCAGAATTTTGCCTCGAATCAATTGCCCTGATAAGAACTTGCACAAGTGGTGCATGGGATGAGAGCAGAGGTCTGTGTAATCCTGTGTGCCCTTCCTCATCACAGCCAAAATCAAAAGATGTGCTGGACACCATGTGATAGCCTTCCTGAAGCAGAGTCAAACTCAAATCCATTTGCTTTGCACTTGTGCATCAACAGACTCATATTCTGGAAAAAATAACAGGGAACACGTATTAAAAGCTGGGGGCTTTCCAGTAATAACTCCCATAAACTAATCACACACATTGAAATCAACCAGGCATGCCATTTATTTGGTGTTTTGATAAATTATAGCTCTGGGGTGCACCGAGGGCCAGATTTTTAAAGCTATTCAGCTGTTTAACTCTCATTGATTTCAGCATAATTGATTTCAGTGGGAGTTAGGTGCCTCTATTGCTTCACACTTTGGGCCAGTCCCCTCTACAGTAACTGTACTAATTAGGCAGGAGAGCTATTTATCAGGAGCCCCATTAAATAGAATCAGTGGTGCCCAATTACATCTAAATTACCAGTTCAGCCACCCTGATGTCTGAACGGGAGGGGCGGCTGTTGCCGTAACGCCGTTGACAGGGAGAATCCCTTCCATTGTATCCCACTTATAGTAATGCTCATCTGGGAAAAACATCCTGCTTCCTCCATCAACCCATGGGGTTTTTTTTTTACCCTCCCACCAGGTCCCTCTGACATCGAAACAGGCTAATGGTGTAATGGATACCAGGAGGAAAAGCAGGCTGAATCCAAACCTAAATGAGTGGGGCTTACATAATTAGAGGGTGAGAGAAAGAGAAACTGGAATCAGAGACACGGTCTTTTCAAGGTTTCCAAGGCAGCAAGTGGCTGCTTCTCACACAGCATGCACCACAATCGTGTTTTCAGTTCTACAGCATCGGTTTCCCCTATGATGAGGAAGGGGAAAAAAAAAAAAAAAAAAGAAAAAAAGAAAATCCCCACTCTTTTGAAATGTGAGCGCTTTCGAAATAATAGAGAGAAGGTCTGGGACATTATGCTCCACATGAGTAGTTGTGGCGATATCTTCATTTATTTGATATCATCTTCTGACATTTCATTCCATTTGCAGGCGAGTCATTTGTAATGTTACGTACAAAGGATTCTGGTGTCGTGATCTTTAACATTTGCCCTGAGTCTAATACTGAAGATCATTCAACCATGAGGAAACCAGCTGGAGGAAATTCCTCTCCTGCAAGACATGAAGGCCAACGACGGTATGAAAGATGCGGGGCTGCTTTGTCATTTATTGCTCCATATTCCATATGTTTGTCTGATTGGTGTAGGGAAAGGTCCATTTATTAACACAACAGTTCATGTGAATTGCAGACAGCTGAAAGAGAAAAAAAAGAAAGAACAAAACAGCCAGGAAGGCAATGCAGTGACTGAGCAGAACAGCCTTCAGGGAACTCTTGGGATGCTGCTGAAAACCACATGAAGATGGTAAGTCCGGATGGGCAAGCCATCCCTGGCACTACGCTTTGGACAACAATCTTGGGAGAAAGGGGTTCCAGCAGGGGGGAGAAAAAAAAAAAAAAGACCCTTTTGGCAAAATCACGGTCATTTTCTGCAAAGCTGTCAGAACACCAACAGGTAAAGCTTGTGACGAAGCTGACTCTAGGAAGTAAAACAGTATTTCCCTGGACAGATGGATCTTTCTATATAGGTCAAACTTTTGTTTTCTGCCAGCCTTTTTTCTCACTCCTAGGATGACACCAGCTGCACCACGCTGTACTGCTGGTTCTTCCTTCTTGAAAGAAATTCTTTCCAGGTGCCAAATCCAATCAGAACAATGTAGGTAGCTCAGGTGACGGCAGGGAACCAGAGCCAACGAGCTGGGAGGAGTGAAATGCTCAGACAGCATTCCCATCAACTGCACCACCAGCAGACAGACCTCCTGGCCTGCCCGAACCACTAGGTTTCCCAGGACAAGCAAGCTTCGTGTCTTCCCATGACTGCCTGAAAAAGGTAAATGTTGACTAAAACCACTTCTTTTTGAGATCAGCCTTTAATGAAAGCTCCTTCTTACCCACAACCTTGCTTCAGTATGAACGAACCTGTTAATGCACTGGTCATTGTATTACAGTTCAGCATTTCATGCTTGTTACGGTTAGGGGGAAAAATATGAATAACTCGTTTAGCTAGATTTCATTTCCTTGCTCTCTGCAAGGTCCACAGAGTAATTCCTCAGCGGGCATTTGTTCCAGCACTTAACCTGCTCTTTTCAGCTGTACCAGTGATCACTTCTCGGTTCCTGCCCTATTTTGCAAGAAAACAGCTCCACGATACCCTGCCTTCTGTGATCTGCCCTTGGTAGAGCCGTCACGTAGCTCTGCCAGACAGGTCAGAAAACAATTCCACGCATTTGGGTGGGATTTGTAATACCACAATGGTTGGTTTTTATCAGAAAAAAAAAAATAAAAAATAATCCTTACTCTTCACAGGACCAAGAGCAAGCACCCCCACTATGGGGTTTCCCTCAGCAGGTGTCCAAGCACTCACCTAAGGCCAGGGAAAATAATAAATATGACTCATTTCTCTTAAAAGAAAGAGAGAAAATAAAGAAACTATTATTTTGCTTTCCTCCACTGTCATCCCCCAATCTATTTCTTCTCTGTTCTGTACCCAGCTAAATTGTTCATTCGCTGTTGAGTCCAAGTAACCCTTTTTATAATGCACTGGTCTTGATAGGTGTGGGAAGGAGGGCAGGGAGACTACTGAAGTAATTACTCCCCGTCTGTTACTTGTAGAATCTGGCACTTGGGAAAAGCTTCCTGGTATTTTTTTTCTTGTGATGGGGGGGGGGGGGGGGGGGGGGGAAGAGGAGGAGGGGGGGGAGGGGGGGAAGTGGTGTGGCTTGGCCAAAAGCTTAGTGACTGAGGAAATCGGCTCCAAACATCCATACCTCAGGCTGAAAGCTGTCTTTCTCCTTCCCTATTAGCTAATGTTTTCACACGTTAGGCTGTAAAACTGCTAAGTGGAGTATTAGGGCTTCTGCTTTCCCACTGTGAATGACACATAAGGGCACCTTCTTGCCATGGCAACAGGCAAAAGTCACAGTGTTATAGCTAGAAAATGTAAAGTTACGGCAGAAGCACTCAAGGTGGATAGGAAATGGTTCGCTCATCAGCGAGCGTTGAGATATCGGGTAGGGGGAATGGGGGAAAAAAGACGAAGGCATCAATATTGCCTGTTCTCACTGAAGAAAAGCATATCAGGATCTGGTGCTTCCATAGATGTTGGACTAGAAGGAAAACAAGGCCGGGATTGCCAGTGTCTGAGTCCTGCCGCCGAGGCTGTCTTAACCAGGGATCTTGCGGTCTTCTTTCTTCAGAAGTCTTTTAATATATTGTCTTTTAGAGTTGTAAATCCTCCTATTATCCTTCCTCACTTATTGAATTTCTCCATTTCTAAAGAAGTTGCTTCTGACCCATCCTCCTTAAGATAACACTCTCTTGAGCTGTAAATATCCCTGTTTCGTTCTTTCTGAGAACAAACCCCTGTTGCACTTAATGAGCGCTTGGCCCAAAACAGGAGTGACGCCAGGTCCGGGAGCCTTCAGCTAACCTTCAGCCCAGGTTAGCGCTTTTATTTTTACTATGAAGTATGACTAATCTCCAGTGCCTCCAACAGAGAAGTGAGTGTCCCAGCCAAGAGTTTTAATATTTCCCAAAGGCCTTTTGCAGTTGATCCAGGCTGGCTAATAAGCCTAGAGCTTGTGCGCCGGCTTTTAAACATCTGCTCTAAGTGCACCATTTTAGCCCTTTGAGTTTGGCCTTACACGTGCTATTTTTGGCTTGTGCTAGTGACTGACATGTTGTCCTGCTGACTGTGTTATTTCACATCCTGGAAACACTGCGGGCTGTGAGCTACAGGACTCTCTGTTTGGGAAAAACACACGTTTCTTCTGTAAATCTCCGTAGTCTGAGGGTGTCCTAGCAAGAGTCACCCAGCAATGGCAAGAGGGGCGAGAAATGAGACTGGTACTGAAAAAGCATTAATACATAATAAATAGTGGCACAACAGACAGAATTTGATCAGCTGGAATCTCAAATATTGGTGTAGAAGAGGAGTATTTATAGACATGGGCTGCTGCAGCCCTGTTTAAAAATACCGGCAGAAGTTAGAGGGAGAACTCAGATTACTGCGTAGGGTGGAAATGGCCAACCTACAGTGTAACGTTTGCAATTCTCTGGAAATCTTTGGGATTTCAAGCAGCTTGGGGCAAAGTATGCTTCGCACACATGGCGCCTGCCATGTGTTCAGCCCTCTCTCCTCAGGAGGCCAACTGCCAGGATTTGTGTAGCCTGTGTGAGTTACGTGTTTGGATAAAGCGTTACTGGAAAGGGAACTTATGCAAACTTCTCTTTGCTGAGGTCACCTGAAAAATTTCCACACGCAACCCTAACACTGTAGTTGTTTTGTAACTCAAGCCCAAACAATGCCACTATAGAATTTTTAACCTTTGTGACTGTTCCTTCATTTCCACAGAGGGAGGGTTGGGTTTTTTCCTGTACTTTACTAGCTCAAAATTTATGCACCAACAAGTACAAATACCTATTGCATCTATTTCAGGTGCCCATGTAGAGCACACAACACCTGCAGCAACGGTGTATAGGTTGTGCCTCAGTATGTTGTCCCTAAATAAGGGTTCTTCACCCGGTGTGCAAAAGCCAATCAACGCACTGAGTCGAGATATTTGTCTTTAGTTCAATTCTGCAGAATCAGGTGCCGGGCATTTAACAGCAGCCAGCACACCCCACATTTCTGACAGTCCAATATTTATAGAGATAAGATACAGCTGGTTGCTGAGCTGATCGGCTGCTTTACCACCCCTCATCATACATATGCATTCCAGTTAATGTTTTAAACATTTTGGGAGATCCCCCTAAGTAGCGTGCTCTTTATTTACAAGAGGGTGTGCGTTTTATTACTATAATCTCCTAAGGCTCTTCTTGGACACACTCTTATGTAGACTCCCTTCCAAAGACTATACGTCTTGTCATCCTACACTTAGATCAGAGACCAGGAGCGTATTCCCTCCCTGGGCCTTGTTCCCATTCAGTAAGCTCTTGATATGGTAATCCTTCAACAATTCCATTTCTTTGATCTAAGTTTCGGTTAATTGTTTCTACATCTAGTCCTGGTGGACGTGCAAGGACACAATTAAGTTTAATTGTTTCTACATCTAGTTCAGGTGCAAAAGGCCTAATTAAGTTTTAATTTCAGGAGTTCAGCTAAAGTTCAAAGTTCTGTTACAACTTAATAAAAAGCGCTTACGCAACTTTTTAACCATATTCTTTTGACATCAAGTATTTATCGCTAAATGGTTCCCATTTCCTCAGACACATGCAGCAATGAAGTGCTCAGAGTATTGGAAGGACAGATGAGTTTGACACAGGTTTCATTGATTCAGTGGATAATAATCCTTCCTTTGGCAATGCGAATAGTCTTGGCAGTGCCCAGAATGTCTCTGCGAGTGCTGAGGAGGTGCCAGCTGCTGACATGGTGGGAGATTGAATTCACCCCGGGGAAGGGGGGAGGATCATTTCTGGTTGTGGCTGCAAAACACTAAGGGGCGAAAGGAGGAGGGCAGGAGCATCCATCCAGTTATGTGCGTTTTCCCTGAGATGACCCTTATGGATACATTTATTTTGATTTCTCTGAATTTAGCATTTGCTTGCATTTTTTTGACTATTTGCTCCTTGCTGGCCTTCTTAAGGTCTATGAGATCATTCTGTCCGCATACTCATGTATCTACATGTCTACCTCTCACCTGCCCCCAAACTATCGAACCTGTGGGTCAAATTCTGCCAGCTTTCAGCTGAAGCCAAATTTCATCTGAGGGAAAGGCTGAACCACGGTTTTAATCTTTATTAGACCACTAAGCAATGTGCTCAGAAAAGAGACACCAACAGATCGGACCAGAACTCAAACCTCTCAAAACTCTACCAAATCCAACCGCTAAACACCCCGTTGTAGAAAGCCAAGCTTCACTTTGTCATCTTTGCCTTTATTTAAAAATGCAAGTGGCTGCAGCCCCCCGTCCATCTGACCCGCCAGTGAAGACGAGTTTGAGGAGGTACAGCAGACAGCACACAACAGCTCTTTCATTATGTCTCGTTAAATCTATGCTTCAGCGAAAAACTTCAAAATAAAGCCTGAAGACTTAGTGTATAGATTGACACTGATTTTTGCCTTTCACCAAAGGTACAGAAGCAGCTATAAACAGTTCTGTAAACTCAGAGGAGAGTCCTTGCATGGTTATGTTTGCAGACACCGTCTCCCAAGATGATTAACGAACAGCAGTAATGGGTCTGTATTCGAGCACAGCGCTGCTGGAGTTAATATGCGGATCCTTCCCTGTTTGGGAAAGGCATTTTATAGGTGTTTGAAAATGGGCTGGTTAATCATCAAAACTGGAGTCATTCGAGCGAGAGGTACTTCAGAGATGAGCCAGCGGAAAGACAAAAGGCTGCTATGTTTCCTAAAGGTGACAGATCTGACAACATCTTGTTTCTTCTGGAAGACAGAGATGCTTCACTTGGGTTGACATCAGGGAGTACAGTCAGGGTGTGGGATTGTGAAGACTATATTTTATTGCTATTTCAAAAGTGATGATTTTTTTAATTACTTTTTTTTTTTAACAGTCATATTTTGCAAGACGTTATCTATGGAGAATAAGAAATGTGGCGTAAGAAACCGTGGCCCACATCTTTAAATACTAACCACAGGTCTTGCACCAATAGCGTGAGCGAAGATGATCTTTACCTCTCATTATAACCAGTTTGGATCTTCCACACTTGATTTGGCTTTCGGCCAGCGAGAGCATTGCGCCAACACCTTTTCCTTTCAACCTTTTGTACTGAAGCTACAAGAAACAAATTTACGTCAAAGAGCATTGACTTGCTGGAGAGCTGATGTTAGCTAATGTTTGCGGAATGCTGTGAAGATGTAGAACGCTTCAGAAACGTTGCGTGTTGTGAACGGTGATCGGAGCGGGTGAGGGATACACCTACAGCATTCCTCCTCCTGGGGAGGAGGACGGGTCTGTGTGGATCACACGTGAGACAGCAAGCAGTGCTGAGGGTACGGTGAGCTGAAGTGAGGAGCTCAAGGGCAGCGTGGTTAGACGTTTGGGAGAGCAGAATTGCCGTCAGCCCCCGCTCCAGATTTGAATGCTATTTGAAGGCTAAAATCTTCTCTTTTGTGCTAACGTTGGTTCATTGCAGTGCACATCTTCCCTCTCCTTCCCTGGAGTCTGCTGAGGTCACATCTCCTCTGCTCCTCCAGCCTTTGTGTTTTGGGGATGAACACACGTTGTTCCTCACCCATACAGCGCCCAGCGCGCGCCCAGCCTCTCCTCCGGGTTACACAGCATTGCTGTAACGCAGGGGGACTTGCCCTGGGGACAACGACACCACCAATTTTGGCTCCGGAAGATGCCTAAAAGAGCGTCCGCACTGTGCATGCAGAGAAGGTTAAGCCGTGCCCAGGCAGTAAGGCCACTTCAGGAAACCACAGCCCTGCGCTGCTGTGGCCTAGCGGGGGACAGCCTGTTTGCTCGGGTGCTGCAGCGCCTTAACATGGCTCTGCTGCCACTGGGCCCATCCCAGTATCTCCATAAGGGGATGGAGACATGGCATCAAGAACTGCCCACAGCTGCTGGGCTACATTGTATTTTCACAGAATCACAGAATCTTCATGGTTGGAAGGGACCTTTGAGATCATGGAGTCCAACCACACACACACACACACACACAAACCCAAAACGAACCACACCCTAGAATCTCTGCCCCTAGAGCAAGCCCCGAAGTGCCAAATCCAGATGCCTCTTAAATACCTCCAGGGATGGTGACTCAACCACCTCCCTGGGCAGGCTGTTCCAGTGCCTGACCACTCTTGCAGTGAAGTAATTCTTCCTAATATCTAATCTAAACTTCCCCTGCTGTAACTTTAGACCATCTCCTCTGGTCCTGTCCTTATTCCCTTGGGAGAAGAGGCCAACACCCTCCTCTCTACACCCTCCTTTCAGGTAGTTGTAGAGGGCAATGAGGTCTCCCCTCAGCCTCCTCTTCTCCAAACTAAACACGCCCAGCTCCCTCAGCCTCTCCTCATACGACTTGGTCTCCAGACCCCTCACCAGCTTGGTAGCTCTCCTCTGGACACGCTCCAGCACCTCAACGTCCCTCTTGGACAGAGGGGCCCAGAGCTGAACACAGCACTCGAGGTGAGGCCTCACCAGTGCCGAGTACAGAGGCACCATCACTTCCCTGCTCCTGCTGGCCACAATGAATTTTGTCTTCCAAATTCAGGATGAAGGGACAGAAATTAAGTGAGAGGCAGGAGACGCTGCATCTCCAATATAACACTTAATTAGCAGTACTTTTTCTCTGCTGCAGGTTCTGGTCTGGTGGAAATTGGGACCCCAGCCTTTCCCTGCCGCCTCATTTCAGGTGCCATGTATACGCCATTCAAATTCCTTCCAGTATCTGCTCTGGCACCCATGCTACGGGTTTTCTCTGTTGGTGTAGGCACCTCAGCTTTAGTTGGGTGATAACAGTGGGATTTCTGTCGTGCACATCATTGCCTGGCTTGTCCTTGTTGTGGTCTGTATGTACAGACAGGGTTGGAGGGTTGGCATGTGGATGAATCCTGCTTTAAGAGCAAAGATTCGAAGACAGCAGGTGAGATCTCCTAACCAAAAAAAACTCTCACTGGAGTAAATTTAAATGAAACCCTTCTTGGTCCTCCCTAAGAGCTGAGTAGACCTTACTGAATCTTTTCTTTTTCAGCTTAACTCTTAAGATGTTTTACGTATTCTCTACCCAGGGAATATCTACTAATAAGGTCTGAGCACACTCTTCCAATTTCTTATAAAGCTAACTAACACTAACCTATCCCCTAAAGGGTTGCTTCCGCGTCAGGACTCCACCTTAATTACTATAACTTTACCCATACTTCTGGCTTACCTATCACCAGCCTGTCTTCCAGCTTGACTCCTTATTGGCAGATGTGGCAGGTTCTGGCATCTGGGGGAGTGGAGATCATCTGTGAGGGAGGGGGAGAAGAGAAAGAGCAAGAAATGGTCAAACAAATCAACAAATTCCAGTCCATCAGCCCCCAAATTTCCAAGGAAAAGAACAAAAAAGGAAGACAAAACAGAATTAGAAGATAAGGATTTGGTGGCTCCGAGAAAGCGTCCAGCTGAAGTATTTTCAGCAAGAAAATTTCCCTTTGAACAGAAATTCGGAGGGACTGAGACAATGAAATTGAGCTGACTTAGGCTAATAGGGAAGGCTGGAAAAAGTGAGGGGAGCAGGTTTTATGTCCTAACTTTCACGTTCACATTTTTAAAACAGAACGTCTCACTTCAGGTGTGCCAGTTGCAGGGGTCTGTTTTGTAGCTGAAAAGATTTGCCTCTTTGTGCTGAGACAGGAACTTTTACTGAAAAATTGACCTAGAACTGATTTTTTTAAAAGGGAGAAAAGTTTATAATGGCAAATAATCCAAAGCTGAAGAAAAACTATTTTTTTGAAATATCCATTTCTACTTGCCCTAAACTGATTTTCTCCAACGCTCTTATTTTCTATTTCTGCCATTAAATCCAAAAGTCAGGTTTTTACTGTGCTTCAGCCCTTCAGGCTGCTCCGTTCTGACTCCTCAGCACTCCGAGGGCCTTTGCAGGAATTAAGTGCATCTCACAAAAGGACACATTTCTAGGGTGAAGGTTTAATTTGATTTTGGACTGTGTGACTGTGAGCAAATGAAAAAGCAAACAAGAACTTGCTCATGCCTCTATATCAGTTCTGCTAAGCGGGGCTCTAAGAGTAAATGAGTTGATTTCGCTCTGTTACGGGTGGGAAATGAACTGAAGCAATCCTCCACCCACCAAATGTCCAGCCAACAGTAACTTAGCCAGCTAGGAAATAAGGAAAACAGTGATGTCCTGCTGGTCCGGGCCAGCCATACGTTGTTATCCTCCCCAGGTAGGAAGGCAATGACATGAAAGTTCAGATCAAAAGGGACTCCACGGCACCACACTTCTGTTAGAAGAGCTCAACAGCAAGCACAAGAGTGTTTCTGGATTTAGACAGAAGGGTTGGTCATGGCTTTCTGGTGTAGCATATTCAGCTTATAGTTTGTTGAACATATACACAGCCGCAGCGAGCTACTTGGGCAACTCGAACACCTCCCAGCCTTTCCCTTCTTCTGAGGAATCCTTCAGGGGTCCTTCCATACTGGACCTGTCCAGTGGTAGCCCCACAATTTGTTTTCTTGGACCACAGCAACAGATCCCCAGAGCCCACATTGTGCTGGCAGCCCTGCGGTCCCATGTATAGGTGAGGAGACACCCCGAGGCACTCTTTCCCAAAATGGGGAGACAGGGCTGCCGTCCCAACCGGCTCCTTCATTACATCCATCTGATGTAGGTTAATACTTTTTTTTTTTTTTTTCAATACACATGGGTAAACGGGGTTGAGGTGGTCATGTCCGGGGCACCCCCAGAGCGAGGTGTCCCACTGCAGAGCAGAGGTGTGACTCCCGATGCCGTGCAGTCACATCCATGTATGCCATGCCCCAGCCCACCCTGGGAACCGGCTCAGCCAGCGCTTCCTTGGGGATCCCCATCAGTCGCTGCTGTCTGGTGCACTAACGCCTTTAGAGTGTGAGCAACGCAGGCAGAAGCACTGCCCACATTTCCTGATATCTTTTAGTCGTCTTTGTCAGCCAAGCTGTACTTCTGTCCTGGGAATACCGCAGTGATGCACAGCTTCAGCTGATGAGCTAGGATTAAAAGGACTTTTATATAAGGCCTGTTTGATTAAGTGGCTATTATCAACTAAAAACTTGGTGCTTCCCATTAAGTACCCACAAGCGCGTGTCCTCATTTTACTTATTCTGTGCTTGCGTTACGCTTTGGAAGAGGCAGCCTGGCCTTTTTGCCTCATCCAGGTCTGCTCTGCCGACGCTAATAAATGCTCTGTCTAGTTGAGCGCTAGGGTGAGAAACGCAATGCCCTGATGGAGCATTTTCCTTAGAGGTGTTTCTATAAAATCACCGCGTCCCCCTGTGCTTTACCATGTAACTTAGCCCAGCCCCTGTGAACTTTCTGCTCCCAACCTGATCCTTCAGCGCCTCTCGCCCAAGGCAGCTCTCTCCTTCCAGCAGATCAAAGCCCGTACCACTCACAAAAGACTAAAACAATAGCACTCTCACCTTTTGTCTTTGTTTCTATTACTGTGCCAGCGCAGTTTGATTTGCTGTCTTCTGCAGCATCTGTGCTCAGGCTTCAGTGATTTCCCATAATAGCCCAATATACTTTTGGTGATCCATGTTCAATTTATACGCGCACCCCACCTTAATCCTTCTGTCCAGATCAGTTATTTCATACTTTTGTACATCAAATTGCATTCACCATCTGTTGGCCCAGTTGCCCTACGTAAGCCAAACCCTCTGAAGGTATAATTGCAATATTGTTCATTGTTTGCTCGCTCCCTTTCCTCCCAACGTACATAACGACAGCAAAATTGAAGGAATAATTTAAATCTAATTTAAATTCCCTTCAGGTTTTTACACTGCACTGGCCAAAATAGTAGCTAGGGTCTTCAAAAGAAGGATCCATCCATCTCAGGAGAGGCTGGGTGCCCTCAGATAGCGATCTGTGAAAATGAGTGAATTTTTGTAGGACAGGAGCACGGTGGCCCAGCATCAGGCTGACGGTAAATGCTATCAGCACATAAGCCTGCTGTTAAATCATTGCACAGAATTCCAATCTGGTTAATCAGGATCTGATTTTATACCGCCCATTCCATGAAATAAACGTACCCAAGCCATTATTTTCTTTTTGTCTTATCTATTCTGATCTCTGCTTCAGCCAAAGCTCGTTGTTCTGGGACTGTGCGCTATATATCGCACAGTTTTTCAAGCACCTACAGGGAAAGCTCGTAAGCACCGACCCTCTTCCCTAGGGATAACTACTCCTTGAGCTTTGATTTAATTTTTCCTGCGGTCAGGAGGCCACCCACAGATCTCAAGTTCTGCCTGACCTGCTTCATTTCTGCCTCAATATCAAAACCAAGAGCAGGGTGGGGGGATAAGTCTCTGGTGAGACTCAGAGGTTGGTCCAGGCCTGGGTTTGCATTTACCTTTAGGACTTGCGGTGGGGTGGAACCTGCTGCAGATCCAGGGGAAGTACCTCCGGCAAACATCAGAGGCACACGCTCCAAAGCAATACATTTCACGGGCGCACACCTCCTGGAGGAGCAACTTCGGTGGAGATAAATAAGACATGTAATTTCTTGTCAGGCTGTTGCATTTCCCACCGCTCGTTTTAACAATTACACCCTGTGACTTTTTTTATTAAACAACTGAAAAGAGTAGATTCTTGTAACCTAGGAAGAAAAATTGCCTGGAGAGATGAAACGTACCCAGACTTAATTTTCTCTCTTGCGCTTTTTGAGGTGTTTGCAATGACTGTTTCAGTACAGCAGCCAATAACAAGACCTGTGGTTTTGGCACTTCGTTGCCACACTCACCTTTTCAGCAGCCAATTTCCTTACAACTAAACGCAGGCGGAATGAAAGGGCCCATCCAAGCTGTGGCTTTTTTTTTTTTTTGCTGTTTTCTCCCCCTGAAGACAGTGGAAACACTGCTGTAGATTACAACAGGAATCGTTAGAATCCCATAATTATTTCATACGCAGCTTTCTCTAAATCTTATTTTTAAAGCAATTAATGCAAGAAGTGATTGCCCTTTAGTGAGCGGTGTCCCAATGTGAATTGTAATCAATGCTTCTTCCGAGTGCTTCTTTGCACTGATACCTGTACCAATTACAGGCTTCTTCTATAGAAAGGTTACACAAGCACAATTTTATTTCTTATTATTATTTTATTTCTTTACTATTATTTTATTTCTTTACTATTATTTTATTTCTTACCATTTTTCAGACGGGGCCAAGTTTTAAGAGCGTGTCTGGACTTACAGCTTCAGGATTGGTGTTGCTCTTGTAAAGGCTGCCTTAAAGACTGACCTGGAAAATACATATTCAAGGAGCACACACGCTAAATGCTCCAGCACTTCTTTTTTGCTTTCAAGACCAGAAGGTTGTACATTAAACACGCTCCAGTATTCATGACTACAACTTCAGTGCTTTTTTAAACAGCGATGCTTCTGAACTCAAGATCAACCTGTTGTAAATAGATAATAAGATCAATCTGAAACCCTGTTTGTTTGCTCAATTGAGGCACCTTTGAAACCAA
The DNA here is from genome assembly GCA_008658365.1 of Alca torda. Taxonomy (NCBI): domain Eukaryota; kingdom Metazoa; phylum Chordata; class Aves; order Charadriiformes; family Alcidae; genus Alca; species Alca torda. The sequence continues at coordinate 36,258,113 of CM018083.1, forward strand.
AATAAAATGCAGAAGAAAAAAATCGAACTGTCTTTGAAGACCACATAGAGAAGGATACAACTGAAAAATAAATACTGAGACAGACATCAACCTGTCCTCTATAAACTTCTGTGTTTAACTGCGATTCAAGAAGATGTAACATGGTATCAGGGTGACAGAGGTTATTGAAATTGCCAGTGATAAATTTGTCTGTTGTGGTGCAGAGCACAAAACCGGGGAAGACTGGGAAGGGAGAAAGGATGGGAGGAATAAAGGCTTTTGTTCCACACGACATGCGAGTCATTAAAAATGCATCTAGCTATACCTGGAATATTTCTCTTGTCAGGGATAGAAATACAATCCTGTTGAAACAGCTACAACGGTTTTGTTGGGGGTATTTTTTTTTCCAGGCAGAGCAACCCGGATCTTCCCCAGTTCAGCTATTCCTGCCGGAGCCAGTGCTCGGGCAGAGCAGGTCCCTCACGGCAGGGCAGGATGGCTCAGGACCCAGGAGGAGGAGGAGGAGACTGACACTCGATACATCAAGTACATTGATAAACTCGAAGAAAGACTTGCGGGAGTAAGCACTCAGTGTTGCCGCTGCTACTGAGCTTCAGGGTGATTTTTTTTTAAGGCAACATCTATGTTATGAACATGAAAATATGGCACTCCAGACTCTCAGCCATCTGAACGTGGCCGACGGTGAATGCTCATTTCTAACATTTCTCACCAGGGCGAGTATTGATTTCATTTCCCACGCTACACTGGTCACTTGATCAAGCTGCAATACGATGTTTAATGTGTTAGTCACACTGGCTTCTGGGGACTTGTGGTCTGTAGTCTGTCATACGGTGACCTTTATGACTGGCATAGTCTTAATCATGACCGAAAAGACTGATATAGAGGTATTCACATCATTATTTTTAGCACTAGGCAATGGGATAGTTGAAGGAGTAGTAAGGTACGAGTAGAATGGCATTTACTGTCCCCCTGTGGACAAATGTAATGATTTGTTGTACAGTTTAATTATTTTTTTTTAAGGATAAGGACAAAAAGTTGGCTGGGTAGGCAGCTGAGAGGAGGTAAATGCTCCATTTTAGGTGAAGGAGCGCTCAGATTAGAGGCATCGAGGCTGAAATCCCTCATGTTAACTGCTCGTATAGCTTTTCCCAGCATCCCCATTCCCCTCCAGCAGCACTGAGCAGAGAGTTTGTACCTCAAAACGAAGGATGAGCCAGTGACATGCTGAAGTCTTGTAAAAGCTTCATGTTTGTTAAGCTCGGCATGGGAGATGCTCAAATACTCTAGCAGTATGCAGCCATGAGAAGCGACCAGGAGGGTCCAGCCCACAGCCCGCTGGCAATACAAGATGCTGACCTGTGAGCTGGAAGGTCTCTGCTCCCATGAGGATCCTTAATAGCACAAACTGTATTTTTCATCGAGACCTGTCTCGCCGCTCAATGTCCTCCCAACCCCCCCGTAAGAAAGAAAAGAAAGGGATCAATATTTCTTCATTCTAATGTTGCCATTTGCTAGCTTTCCTTGTAATTTTTGACCTCTTTCCACCTTCCAAACTGTCCCTCCTTTCTAGAAACGTTATCACCTGTCCAAAACATTTTCCAATTATTACATGAGCTGTATCAACATCCCCCACAAGAGAAAGAAACTGTGATTTATGGTGAGATCCTCCCCGCTGTGAAGGGTTAACCTGAACCTTATGTGCTACTCAAGCTCCCAGGCTGACCCTCAGTGAAAATTAATAGCTTGTATCTGTTTAATATTCTTTTTCAGTACTTGTCAAACCATTTCATCTGTGTTTAAATGGATCAGTGGTTTTCCTCTTCAGCGTTTCCTCATTCCTATTCTGTTTTTTACTAACCTTTTGCTGTTTGCAGGTGTTTTTAAAATCATATAAGAAAGGCCTTTTGTTCATTGCTTTTTTATTTTTTTTATTTCATAAGATTCTTATTAAGTCAGATGTAAAGGAGAGGCACCACATTAACGCATCTATGTTGTCTTGCTCCAGCTAAAAAGTGGACCACATCTATACATTTTATGAGTTACGTTACAGACGTGGCAGTGTCACCATTTGCAGCTGATCAAAACATGCCAGTTGGGCACAGATTTCCCAAACACCGTGTATCAGTGTTATTTGTCATGCAAGGCATTAATTTAAAACTGATGCATCTGTTAGAATCATTGGTGCTCGAGATGGGAAAGATCCATAGGGAGGCTTTCAGCTTTCCATTTAGTGCTAAAGCAGAACTGAACTCTATCAGATGTATTAGTACTGTCATTATTATTTAATATCCCCCTCTGCCTCCCTCGCGTGCCAGCCACTTAACAGAAAACATGAGTACAGACCCCGTCTCAGATTGCTCACCATCTGAGTGACGGACTAGGCGTCCAAGTGACAATAAAGCGAACACTACAAAGAGAAAGGGCCAGGATCCTCTTGGCATGGCCCAGGAGAGGCAGGGCAGCTCGCTGGTGGACGCAGAGGGACTTGGGGTTTGGGTTTGCTCTTGAAGTGTAAATACAATGGTACAGCTGTGAGTTTTTAAGAATGGCACAAGGTGAATGAATTCAAGGAGTGTGCCTGAGCACTGATACTTCATTAGCACGGACACCAAAGCATGCTAGAAAGAAGTACAGTGCAATATATTGCAGATGCTAAACAGCAAAGAGGTGACAGACTAACCAAACCGCTGCTGTAAATTCCCCCTTTTGGATGGGTTCAGATGCTCCACAAACACTGGACAGTATGGAAGTTTTACACGCCCTCAGGCCTGTACTAGCCATGCTTCCAAGCTCAGAGGCTTCTTTATTTCAGCAGTGCTCACGACTACTCCAGCTTCCGTCTGGAGTGGTGTGCTCTTTCTGCAGGACTCACGCGCCTGACTTCCAAAAACATGAGCCTGGCAGCCAAGGCTGGGACCTACATATCTTTAGATATCTACATATCTATCATACATATCTTTCTTCATTACACTTTGCAGGTTACAGAACTGCAGAGATACTGAGTTTCCCAGAAAACCTTAGGTATGTTAACCTTGGGCAAAGGCAGGGGCCATTCTTTGTGCTTCCAGGTGACCCCTGGATCCCAGTGATGGTCACATTCATCACCCAGGTGAGCTTTCCTCAGAAAAGTGCATTTTGAACTTGTTCAGATCTTAATGAGTCATCTACGAACCATCAAATATTTCACATTCTAGACGGAGCATCTGAGTTTCTTAAATGACACTATCAGCTGGGGTGACTGCAAACATCGTAAATAATCTCCTCTGTTTAATGAGTTACCATACGAGGAAAGGCTCGTCTACCAGGTAATGAGTCACAGCTTCACTTTCTTGTAGATCAGCTGAGACACTTGATTTACTGTGAGGGCTACCTGTATTAAAACTCATCAGTTGCTATCGAGGAAACCCAAACAGATCCAACCCACCACAATTTAATCTCCCCACAAATAAAATGTACTCATAAATCAGGACGAGCATGTAAATGTGCCCCTCTAATGCTTCTATTAGGAAAACTAAAACCACAAAAAGCTCAGTAGGATGTGAAAACCGTGGTAATGTCAGCAGTATTAGACTAACTCATACAACACACTCATACTTTCTGCCCTTACAGCTGGCTAATTAGTTGAGATAGAGAAAGCACATTAGCAAAAACGTTGATGTCTCACTTTCCATTTTGAAACTTAAAATGGCCATGTTTTTACATTTTTTATGGAACTTCCCAGATAAACACAGAGAAAAAGATACGTAAAAGGTATTAAAAACATCATCATAGGTTTTACTTACTGAAAGAAGAATTCTGATAGAAAATCAAGTAAACAAAATATACCGCTTCTAGTAAAAACGTATAGAGAAAGCTGAGTTTCACAGAAATATGCATATTTATTATGGGGAAAGCGTCTCGCTTACTAAAAACAATAGTTAGAAAAATATGATAGAAATACTTTGATCAGATCTGGTAACGAGCTATTCTCAAGCAAAGGCCAGCATTCGTTCATTGACGGCCTACTCAGCTTAATCAAGAAGAGGTACGTTGATACAACTGAATGACTGCAGTGAAAATGACCCCCTTGAACGATCATTATCATATCGTGTTGTCCAGGTGGTAAACGAATATCCATGTAGAGGAGAGCGGAGGCTCAGACTTTGTCCTCGTGAGAGTGGTACCTCTGGAACTTCAGCCCACGATGGATCAGTTCAGCACTGCTGCAGTTTATGTAAGTCAACAAAGTTGAACATTATCAAAGCCAGATTTTTTTTTTAAAGACCTTGATTCTCATTCCCTTAGCAGATGTACAACTTCACTCCTCTGCTCCAAAACTGCATTTTTTTTCTTTGGTGCTAACAAAGGAAAGAATCAAGTTCCTTCTCCTTGTCAAAAGATTAATGATATATGTCCACATGGAGGAAGTTATGCAAGAAAGTTTTGTATAAGTACACTGGTTGTCTTAAGAGGTATTCCATTTTGCTTCCATGTGATGTGCACAGACTATTAATAATAGTAAATGATTGCATTTAGGACAAAAATTCAAGGAAATAATTTATAACAAAATCTGCATTCAAAGCCATCTCTCAGTTTCCACACACTGGTCATAAATCACTGAAGAGACATTTATGATTGATTTACACGGAGATTTTTATATTATCATAGATCTGTAAAAATAACAGTTGCCTTCTGAACAACTGTCCTTCATCCTCATTATGCAGCAAGCCCAGATCCTTGGTAATGGGTAGTTAGGATGTTTTCAGAAAAGAGACTTTGAAAGTCAGGAAGGAAGCTGAGGTGTAGGTGCAAAGGTTGATACTGGATGACATTTACAAGTGGTTGCTGTTACTCACACATCTTCTGAGCAAACCAGAAGATGAAATTACGTTGCAGGACAATATGAGAGCAAGAGCAGGCAATGGGACATATTTGCCATCCTCCTGGTGACAATATTGGCTGTGGTGGCTTTATGGCATCAAAGCCCGCTGAGCTCAGGGGAATATCTCCGAAAACAATGTCTCAAGGTAATGTCTTTCATTGGGTTAGGTGCTGTCTGTAACTTTCTTTCTTGTGTAAGCAAGTGCATGTGGTCTCCACTTGGAAAATGGAGAATTTTAGTCGGGGAGTGAATCCCATCTCTTGATGTCCCATCATACGTATAAGAAGCTGGGACCAGTTTCTTAACCTAGAGGGGAGGGAAATTTAAATGAATTGTGAGAGATTAGTTATGTTTTAATCCGTTTGAACTAGCCACGCTGTTCTCTGCCGTGAGATAACGATTAACATCCAAGCCTTCACTGCTGCCCCCTCAACATTAGCAGAGTGTCACTCTTGGCTTGTGGACAACTCTTGACACTTTGAAAATGTAGGAGATAGAAACTGTGGCTCTTTCGCAATGAAAAATAACTGCTGAGTGCTCACCTGTGGGTCACTACCTTAACAGCAACCATTCACATGACAGCTTTCAGGATACTTCCTGTAACCCAATTATTTTCTTTTTAAAATAGCAATGAAAAGTGGAGCAGGAGCATAACTTTGATAAGAACCTGTCAGGCTTTTCCTCTCCTTGCTGCTGCTCTTCATTTTGCTCCATTTTCTCCATGCTCAATAAATGCTCTAGAATTAGTGTCAGATGTGGCAGTATTATTTGAGAAGCACCAAGATAAGAAGCTCACAAATGCCCTTTAATAACAGCTTCCTCTCCCACACCCTGCCTTTTCTAGGGGGGGTTCATGAGAGAGTTGTTCTGTTACAGCACCCAAAATTGTGGGCTTTTTTAGCTTTACAGTAAGTAAAAGAATTTGGGCCCTGATGGCCTTGCTTATCTCATGGTCAAGTAGAGCAACTCTTCACTGCCTTATTAAGGCACAATCAAATGACTTGTTTTTATTCTTTGACCTTTCATTGCGTTGCCCTGTTTTCGTATTGGAGGTCAGTCCAAGAGCGAATAAATTCTCTTTATCTTCTACTGACTTATCTGAGTTCCAGCGAGGTCAACAACTCCCCTCTCCCCTGCATTCCTCCGTCCTGCATTTTTATCATTACTTCAGAGTTATTAGACTCCTTCATACCAAACACTGTAAGGATCCTTCACAGGAGGAACTTCTGGCCACCGAGACCTTAAGGATGAAAAAGATGCGGCAAGATTCAGGTGCTCTTCGGGCACAGCTTGTCTATAGAACCTGCAGCAAGGTCTTCAGTCAGACTATTGCAGTGACTTCACTAAAGGTTCCCCTCACACTCGATTTAAGTGTTTATACCAGATGATCATTGCCTTAGGTGCCATTAGTATACTCAGACATTATGTATTACAACGGGGTGTTATTTATTACAAGAAGGTGTTATCAGTTTCACATACTTTCATGGACCCAGAGTAATTTAGGGATCGTGTTAATTCTAAAAGCTGACCCTATAAAGAGTTACTTAGTGTTCTGCAGCATAAGTTAAAAAAATCCAACTCCTCTCTTGGGGTTCCCACCTCCTTCCCTTAGCCTGCATGTAAACCTTTTGAGGACCAAAGGCTGTCAAGACTGCTGAAAGTCAATTACTACAGGCTCTCAGAGTACAAGACAGAAGAAAACCATCTAATTTTGGCAAAAAATGCTCACTATAGACTCATACTGCTGCCGGCTTTCAAAGGCACATTGTTGTTTATTAATAAGAACCCAAAAGATTACTATTCAGCTCAGGGATGTGCCTCCGGTCAAAAAGATTGTGACTGACCTTACGGTGCCTGAAGGCATTGGTATAGCTAAGGTGACAAAAGGGTGTTCTTTTACGTCAAGCTAGCCCAACTGAAATTACATAAATATATAAGGTAACACCCAACAATGCTGTTACCTGCTGCTAAGAAGAAGCTGTTGAATTGAACTGGCATCATGCGTCAGCTGAAGGGGTGAGAGAATTCGGTTCTGGCCGAAAAAGAGGCAATACAAAGGCTGGTTTATGGGAGCTGGTTTTGTTTTGAGAAGCTGTTGCGCAACATCACAACACTGTCAATGCAGTTCCTCCCTTTTCTGTCTGTACCGGTCCTGCTTAGTGTTTGCTAATTGTCTTGGTTCTTTCATTTTACTGTTTTAATTGTGATCTGCTTAGTATTTACCTTCGAACTGTCCTATGAACGCCCTTTCCTTAGCTTGACAGGAGTAACATCCTCCACAGGGCCATACGGCAGGTCTTTCATCTATGACTGTGACAGGTGTTACCGAGAACTCTAGTACTACAAATTCACCAGAAAATCACACAGGGTAGTCACTTCCATGGGGAAGATCCAGCTAATCCAGCAAAGCCCTAAGCCAGGTTTTTACCAGTTAATAAAATCTATTCTGCAAAGAGATACACAAATAATTTCAATAGACTCAGGAATTATTACCATGAGACAGATACATGCTGCACATAACGTCCAGAGAAAAAGATAGCACTGCGTTGAAGAAAGCCAGCGCAAATGGCAGATTGAAAGCATTCACGCAAAAGTGCAAGATCCACAGAGAACAGAGTCATGGACAGTAAATAAAAGGCTCGATGGGAAGTCAGTCTGTGCACACACGGCTAGATTTCAACATGCCATTGCGTATCTCTGTAAACAATTTCTTTATTAAGGAGACAGTTTGATTTACAAGTATCAGCTCCGTCAAGTTATTATCTAGCAAGAAGCATCAGGACACAACTGTTCAGTGTCTGGCTGGAACTCCACTGGCTTACAAAGCAAGTGCTTACAGCCCCCACAGTCCAAAGCCCTTTACAAACTTTCATAGAAAAGCTCTGCTGCATTTTGCTATTAAAAGAAGCTACTTGCAAGGTGGAACCAAATTGTGTCCAGATAACGCAAAAAAAAACCCCAAAATAAGGGTTCAAAATTAAATCCCAGGAATGAACTTTGGGCTGATCCACTAAGACTAATGCTCAGAGTTGGGCAGAAGTGTCCATGTGTCACCAGCAACTGCGGCTGTGTGAGAGCTTGCTGTGATTTCCTACACAAAAGACTTCCTACACATCACTCCTTGTACTACCCCGGCACCTGGGAGATGAATTCTCCCTGACTCCAGGGAACATTGCCTTCTGCTGCATCATCAGCCACGGATGAGTCTGGCCAAGAATATTTTCCAGAGTGTGACAGTGGCAGGGAAGCAGAACATTTGTAATAAGGTGTTCTTACCACGGGTATCTTAGTTGTTTCATAAATGCACATCAATATGTAAACTACAAACTGATGACATTTCCTTTTGTATTTTTTGATTGACTAAATAGAATTATCTTCTAGAATTAGGGCTTCAAGGTCTCATCCTTACAAGGAAGAAATTAAATATTTTACTATATATTGACTTATATTTTGGACCCTCATTGCTTTATGAAATGCTGATTAACAGTCAGGAAAGTGGTAGTCTATTGTCCAGTAATTTGCTTTTCATCTTCGTATTCTGCAAATTAACTTTCCTACTAAATGAGGCGTTAGGCTGATGTCAATATTTGCAGGTACTCCACAATTATACTGTGTTTGCTAAATCACATTGCTTTAATTCAAAAGTCATTCCGATTTCCATTTAGACCATGATCCTGCTGGGTGCTTATTTCTCCTCTAAAAATGTCGCACGCCCTCGGGTCTCACGGAGTCAATGGCATTAGAGATTACTCAGCTGCCTTCAGATCTGAGTCTCATTTATTTGGGAAAACCATAATTAGAGGTTGGGAGCCAGGTTTGTGCAATGTAGATTGTAGACAAGTCGTCCAATACTTGCATGTTAGAATCTCTTCTCTTTTTCAACTGTTTTCATAGTGGGAGATTTCAAGGTGAACCTGCACCTCTTGTTAAACTAATCTGTCTTAATTTTCTGCACTTTTTAGCTTCAGTGAGGTGTTCTCCAGCCTTTCAGCATCTGGGGGAAGGAACAGCTATCTAATCAGCTTGTCTGAAGGAAATGCCTTTTTAATGAGTCCAAGTCTCCAGCAGGACTCAAAATAGCAAAGCAGTAAAGTCAGAAGTGCTTATAGAAAGAAATTGCATTTAAACTGTTAGCATTGTGGTATCTTGGAAGTGACAGCTGCTGATATATCCACAAGCTGTCCCAATCTCAGCCTTCCTTACTGCTGTACACCCGTGGCTGATGTGCATACTTATACTCCTCTTCTACACCGGTAGATTATTAAAATCCTTTCCTGTCACCTCCCTCCTGTACCAGCTGCTCCGTAGGGTTTTGCACCGTAGAATCACAAAACAGAATTTCAAAGCCATCCCAAGGAAAAGCCTCTTGGCTAGAGTCCTGGGTTTTCTTATTTATTTATGTGTTCTTCCTTGCTCTTTGAACATATCTGAAGTTATTCCTCATTTTCTTAATATGTAAGCCTTCCCTCAGACAAATGAACCAAGCAGGACCAGCCAGGGGTGCAGATCTGGTGCCGAGGGGACATGATTTATACTCCATGCAAATCCATTTTGGAAGCACATGAGCTTTCCTTTCATCCAAATGGCTTAAAGCAAATGAAAACTGGCCTCAAGGTGGCTGCGCTGTCCTGGAAAGAAACCCAAATGGGTGTAGTCTGAGGGTGATATCTGAGACAGCTGTGCCTGGTTTTTAACTTCACTGGAGTAAGTTGGAATGCAAACCTCACAGGAACGTTATTTTCCAGCACCTGATGCAGCGCCGAGACATCCTTGCAGCCAGATCAAGGGGCAGAACAAGTGTCAACCCGGCAGACGGAAGCAAGCATGCCCCGAAGGTGGCTCTCAAGATGATGTTCCTCAGTCACTCTTGCAATTACGGCAGATTAACAGTGATTTGCAGCTAGGCTGGCACCCAGGGCCACAGGGCAGGAGAGAAACCCTAACGCTGCACTGCACAAACACCTGCCGTAAACCCACAGCCACGGGGAAGGGTGAGGATGAATGCTTGGGTGGGTATCAAACTCTGATAGCTCCTCCTGACCTATAGCAACGTAAAGGAGAGCAACGAAACACACAATCACCCTTCAGAAAACATCCAGAGCAGTTTTGGTGAGAGAAGATCATAGTTATGGTTGCAGCACTGCTTTTGTTGGGTTTTTTTAGCATCACAGGACTGCTGTGTCTCCTGTGAGACCATCGTCTTCTCTTAGCACCTGTCCTTGTTTTTGTCTGCTGCATCCTCAGCAAGAATAGGTACACTGGGTGCCCACCGCCGCTCCAGTGAGGAGGTACTGGATGAGGCACACATTAGCCCCCTGGACTGTAAAATATGTCCGGAAGGTTTGGGAATACGATTCCAATGGCAATTGTAGAGATGCCTAATGATACAGATCAGCTGCTTGCCTTGGCGCATTTCACAGCAGAGGTTTCCATCAGCTCTGTTTAAGGAAAATCATCCTCTCCCGTTCCTCCTCCTGTTACCAACACTGCTGATGGTTCAGCTTAGATTTTTCCTTTTAAGTTTGCACTTTTGCCCCTTGAGGTGTAAGATATCAGTCGAGCGCTTCATTAAGATCCTCACCCTTCATAGCTCTCCCTCAGCTCTTCTTCTGTGCTAGCCATAACCCCATACACCACAGGCACTGATTCTAGACACTCATGAAAAGAGTTATGCCTGTCTAGTATCAAAACACACCATCACACAGTTAATTTTCAATAAGATTAACCACAGACAGGAGGGGAAAAAATGAACTAAAGCAAAAATTGTTTTAGGATGGTGACAGATGAAGAAAACTCCAGCTGCTAAGGCGACCCAAAGGCGAATGTGGACACAAGCCCACAGGTTCTTAGCAAGGAGATGTCCAGCAGAGGAGACGTAATAAGACTGTCCCAGGGGAGGTAAAGATTGTAGTGTCCAACCTTATCTATGGCAGCACGTTGCCTCCCAGCTACGAATGTTCAAGTGTTTATAAAAACCTGACAAGGTATCTGAAAGAAATTTATTGCAAATTATGGCGGGGAGAAAAAGTTGCTAACGCTTGCTTTGGTTGAGGAAATAGCTGAGAATTGCATTGGCAAAACTACTGAGCCCTGAGGAAAAGAGGCTATTCTAGCTATAAAGTCCCTTTTCATTCTAGGCTAATGATAATCCAAGAACATTAGTATTCCACACATTAGTAGGTAAAGCTGGGTCAATTTAGACCAGAAAAAACTGTTTGGGTATAACAATAATTAACTATTAAATCCAAACAGGTCACTTGCCCATCCCTGAAGCACTCCACTGAGATCTCTCAGGAATGTGGTATGTTGAAAGGTGGCAGAAAGCAAACTCAGGTGTCTACTGACGTACTTGAGTGGAGATGCAAGACCCTCATTCTTTCTTTCAGCAGAGCAAGCCAGGAGGAATTTTTCTAAAGGAAGTAATGGCAAGTATACAACATAAAGAAGAGGAAAAAAAAAATAAAATCCAGGCATTCTGTCTCTTCTGGACAGAAAATTAACGGATAATTGTGTTCTGCTGCAATAAACTAACCAACCAGATGTTTCAGATAATTAGCATAAGAGTCAAATTTTTCTAGCAACTGTTTTCCTTGTGACAGACAAGCGGTATATCTCCTTCCTCAGCCTGGAAAAACTCATCCAATGGGATGTCCAAGGTGTGATCAACACCTGTGACGGCACTTGCATATATTATATACATATTCAAGAGCTTTAAAGCATTGGTTTAAACACTGGTAACTGTGGTAGCATGTGCAGAAGTTTACTTGGGTCTCCAGCTACACACATGGTGAGTTATATGAGTTTTCAGAGCTTTGCTGCCTTCAGCACCTAGCCTAGAGCAGGCAAAGGCTGACTGGAAGGAACAGCATGCCCCAAAAATGATTTTTTTTTTTTTTTCCCAGGGCATTTTAAGACTTTCCCGGCCATAATTCCACATGCTCAAGTGTTTCAAGAGACACCCCTCTATTTTCACTTATTGAAAAGTCTGTGAGATTGTCCATCCTGTTTATAACGCACCACAGCATCCATCTGGAGCAAAGCATCTGTCTAGCCACGCTAATTGAATTAGTCTGCGAATCCACCCATCTAGAGGCGGAGACCTTTCTAGCTTTCTAACTTCAGCATTTTTATAGCAGAGGTCCCTAAATAAACATGTTAGGAAGGAGATGAGCACTTTTCTAGTCTTAAGAGATTTCAAGAAAATGAGCTTTTTTTTTTTTGTTTTGTTTTCTTTTAGTGGAAGAACCAGTTTTCGCTGGATAGAAAACAAAGATTTTATGAACCGGCAGAACCCTGTATGGATGAGCCAGTTTTTCATGATTTCATGCAAAACCCATGGCATTTAAGGCCTCGGGTAGCTTCTAACGTGCATCTTGTGAGGCACACAATGTCTGAAAGACTGATAGGTATCTCATCAAAATTGAGACGACTCAGCTACAAGCACAAGACCATTCTCCCCACTAATTGTTTGATAACGCTGCCTCAGGCCATCAAATGTTGGAGACCATGTCCCTGGGGTAGATGGGACTATTGACACCTGTTGATAGGGCCCAGACCTGCTGGAAAAGCTGTGGCGAGCCAAAGTTCAGCACGGGAAGGAGCTGTTGGCAGCCAATGGGCAAAGGGCAACAGCTGAGCGTGCCAGGTCTCTCCCATTTCTTTCCGGCAATGGTCTGCAGTTCCGCTGGGGGAATGTGCATCAGCTGGGCTTGGTAAAGGCTCATCAACCTGGGTGGAGGCTCTGCTCAAGAGTCGTTTTCGTTAAAGGTACTCAGAGGAAAGAAAGCCAAAAAAAAAAAAAAAAAGCCCCCCCAAAACAATGATGTTTTGGGAGAAGAAGCTCAAACAGGCTGCTGGGAGAGAAAAGGGCTCATTTAAAATGTTGGTTCTCTTGATGTCCTGGTGTGATGGTGATGGCTGGCTTATGGCTTGGAAAACCAAGGTGTTCTTAACTTCCATTTTCAAAGGTGTCTTCCGAGGTATTCAAGAGTTTCAAAGCCACTTTTGAAAATGAAATTTAGGATCCAAATCACGTAGTTATTTTTGAAAAATGCAACCTGTTTCCACAGAAAACTGTTCCTCTCAAAGGCCACAGACATCCTGAGTACTAAATGGGTCAAATACCTAAACTTCCACTTAACTGGAAGTTTAATAACTGGAAGTAAGGCAGCAGCCCCCAGTGCAGGCCCAGGAATGAACTGGAAAAGTGCGCTTGAGGAGCGAAGCAGATCAGGTTTTGCTATTAGGCCAACAAGGCATGTGAGCTGTAATAGCAGAAATGACGATTAGTGGTTTTTAAAAGAGGGTATCTCTTGAAATTAGAACTCGAGGTGGGGGTGACAACAGACAGCACCATCAGAAGGCCATGTGGCTGGGGACACGAAGCTTGCCCGTGCGGCAGCAGCACTGGGGCGCTCAACACCAATTTCTTCCGAACATGCAATTTTTGTAGGGCCTCCCTTTGCCCGGCGTTTGCAGGAGTATGAGATCAGGGCACCCAGGCCGGGGGATGCCAGGAAGGGGATGGGGGGGGCGGGGGGCGGCCGATTTGGGGGGGGGCCCTCGCCCAGCGTGACAAACTTCCATCCCGGGGCCGGAGCCGGCTCCGCTGCCTTCCCCGCACCGGGCCCGCTGCTGTGGGGGGGTGTTGCGGTTCCCGCCCTCTCCCGCGCCGACGGGAGCCGGCCGCGCTCCCCGCGCGTATCCCGGGACGGGGCCGCCCCCCGCTCCCCGCGGAGCCTCCGCCGGCGCCAGCCCCGCGCTTTCCCCCGCCCCTCGCCGGCGGGGGCGCGGATCCGGCCTGCGCGGGGCCGGCGAAGAGAGGGAGCGCGGCAGGGCGAGGGGAGGAGAGACGGCAGCAGGAGGAGGAGGAGACGGTGGCGGCGAGCTGGCCATGGCAGCAGCCCGCGGGCGGAGAGGCAGCCGCCGCGGGCTGTCGCTGTGATTGGCACCCCCAGGAGGAGGAGGAAGGCGCGGAGCAGCCGCGGGGCCCGCCATCCCGCGGCGGCGGAGGTGCCCGGGAGGATGCCGGGGAAGCGGGGCTCGGCGGGCGGCGGCGGCGGCGGAGGCGGCGGGGAGCTGCCGGGGGCCGGCGCGCCGCGGCAGCGGAGGCGGCGGAGGAAGGTCTCCTGCTTCTCCAGCATCCAGCTCTTCCTGGTGTCCGAGTGCGCCCTGATGCTGGCCCAGGGCACGGTGGGAGCCTACCTGGTGAGTGGGGGCCGGCCGGCCGAGCACCCCCCTCGGTACCTGCCGGGGCGGGGGGCGCGGAGCGGGGCGGGGGATGCGCCGGCAGAAGTGGAGGGGAAGTTTTCCTCGCCGCCGGGGCAGACCCCCCCACGCCCCCCCCCCCCCAGCCTCCCCGGGTGGGTTTGACACCAGCCCGGCGTTTCACGGCTTAAATGACTCAGCAGCGCCGAGGGTTTTTTTTTTTTTACCCTTCTGCCTTCCCTCGCCCCTCTGCGGCGACAGCTCCCGCGGCCGGTGCCCTGCGCGCCCGGTGCGCGGCCGCGCCGGCGGGATGGCTGCTAGTTTCCGAGCTGGCCGCTGACGCGGGTCAAATGCCAGCCTTTTCCAGTTTACGCTGAATAAACAGCAAGGAAATCTCGTGGGGCATTTACTTCGTGCCTCCCGCCTTACTAATTTTCCTCGTCCTCTCCAAGCGCTGCAGCGGTGCCGGGCGCAGCAGCCCCCCGAGCCTCGGCGTTAGGTAGAGAACAGGCAAAATTTAGACTTTGCGCTGAATCTGCGTAGTGAGATGTGGTGTGAGAGGCAGGACTGTAGTAGAAGAGTTGGAAGGGTTGCCCATATGGCTCTGCTTCTGCCTTTGAGCGTGCACGGAGACAGGCAGCCGGTGGAAATGAAGTGTGCTTCTTCCAGCAGCTGTAAGCGTAGAGTTGATTTTAAATTTCTCAAAATAGCTTGCTGGATTCGAGAATTATAGTTTCCATGGAAAAGAAGTGTATTCATAATCTCTGAGGCTTTTTGAGGCCGTACACGTAATATGTTATACAGTAAGTGTAAGATCTCCGCGTTCTGTACTTGTATTCGGTATTTAGCTGCTCCTCTCTCACATGCTCAAACTACTTATGCAAATTTGTACTGAACGCAATCTATAATTTTTCAAGGTATGTGGCTAAACTAACCATTGTTAATATTCCTGATTAACACGAAATGGAAATTAGCAGTCATCTCCATATAATAAAACGCCTAAGTTTAGTTTGGAACGTATTTGTAATTCCAAAGGAAACTACATCACATCTGTTGAGATAAATTCAGTAATTCTATATGCTGTGTGAGTACAGGTGGATATATTTTAATTTGTAGGAGCCAGACACCGAGAGGCCTCTTTTATGTGAGTAACACCTTAGCGAGTAAATATATCGTTTCCAATGAGCTAGTTGTAAAATGAGCTGTCAGCATGGGTGAGTGTGGAATAATCCTTCATCAAGGAAGAGCCCGCTAAGGTGATGTCACCCAGTGGGCACCAGTGTGCTGGAAACGTACAGATCTGCTCGAGGATATACATATATATATATATACTGTATATTGTCACACTGCTGCAGTGCCTGAGCATCCAGGATCAGCAGGAGTAGCCCCTAGCACGGCGTTTTCCTCAAACTCCTTTGCATTGCTCTCCCCTCACCACTTCAGCGTTTCTTTTCCTGTTTTCTCCAACTCGTGGCTGAGCACTGCGCTCGCTCCGTCTCCCGCACCCCAGCCCCACCGGCTGGAAAACGCTGCAGTTCTCGCAGTCCCTCCTCCGAGGGGGTTAACTCGGTGAGGTCCTGCTGTCCCTTCCCTCTGCCATTCTCCAGGACTGTCCCCTGACCAGTGTGACAGCATGCCCCCATGGCCAGCCTGATCCACAAACGGTAACCAGACAAGTGGTCAGTGCGGGGGGAGGTGGTAAAAAACTAAACTCAAAACAATCCCCAGCATGCATAAGCAGTGGCCCAGCTGCACTGGGCAAGTGTTCCTCCGTTCCCTGTGTAATTTATCTTCCGTCATTGCAAATACCAGGCAGCTCTTCATACAGTGAACAGATGCAAATCTTTGGAGGGGTAAATGTGTGTTTAAAGCGAGTCTGGACGATCTCCACGCTTACAGGTGTGGTGGGGGAGCGAGAGCAGGCGCAGGAGAGATGCTGGGTGGAAGGTGTGCAGGACCTAAGTCATTTTTGCAGACTGAGTGTCCCGCGGGGCCAAGAGCTGTTCTCAGGTGCCGTCTTGGGGGTGAAATCAGCGGAGGCGCCGTGGAGTTGCCCAGGTGGAACTGCGAGTGGATATTCATTTACTGGGGCTCCTGGGACGAGCTGGGCTCGGCGGTGGCGTGCCGGGCTGCTCCCCGAGGGACAAATTAGCAGGCGAGACAAAGCGGGGAGCAAGCAGAAAGACAGACAAATAGGGAGATGCTGTGGAGGACAGACACGGCGTGTAGTTCTAGGCAGTTGAATAAACTGCTAATTTTAGCCTGCCAGCAGCGAGCGAGTACTGTATTCATACTTCTGCTTTGCTTGGCCACATGTGTGACTTTCCCTAGTTATTTGTAACTCAGGAAGAGAAACCTTTTTTCGCCTTATACGGTGACAAGTTGGTTTCCTCGGTTTTTGCCTGCCTCGCTCTGCACGGGGAGACCACGAGGGCAAAAACTCAGCTTCTTAAGAAAACAAGGCAGGGGCTTGGCTTCTCAGGGGTGATTGAAGAGCTCAGTTTTGATTGGGCTTGGCTTCCACGTCGGTACATTTCGAAGTGGATATTATTATTTCTATTTAGAGATGTAAAAACTTCTTTTTTTTCCCATGTTTTCTGCACAATAAACTAGCAGCGCCCGCTTGAATGTATGTACAAAGTAGACATTCATTCATTACGTGGTTTTGAAGCAAAGATCATTCACTTTTATTTGTTCATAAAACATTGTGCTTGCCAACAGGGCTTTATAAATAATAAATGTTGATAAAAATCTATAAAGTCCGATTCTCTTCCCACAGAACTCAGCAGTGAAAATACCCCAGGATGCCAACAGTGGATGTCTGTGGTTAATTAGTACAGTGTCGCTGGGGTTCTTCATGGGAAGTTTTAGGGAGTATTTCATCAACGTCACGTTCCAAAATATTTGTCAATTATTGTGCTTGCTGTTTGCAGAATGCACATGTTCCAAAATGACTCGGTGCCATATCCTGCATAGTTTATGCAAATGCAAGCCTGCGCTGCTGCCTTAATTTCTGGGACTGCTGAATACACCCTGTTATTTGCATATTCTTGTAAGGTTTTGTGTATGCATTTATTTGGCTTCATCTAATTACTCCTGCGTGCTTTTGGAAACTTGAATTTCCCAGCAACTGCAGTGGCAAGCGGGGAAAATGCCGCTCGCCGTCTGCAGGCGTTCCTGCTGCAGAAGTTACTCGGGGTTTTCGCAGCAACTTTTAAAAGCCCAGCTGATTTCCATCCCCGGTTGCTCTCCTGCGGCGTAGGTCTGTGGATTAAAGAGCCGAACGTTACTGGTGCGGATGGCAGCGGGAGGGAAAGGCTGGAACCTCCCTTTTCCAGCCCTTTTCCGTGTGCCTTTCGGGCGAATGCAGCAGTGTGATCCGTCATGCCAGCCGTGCAGCGATGAGGATTTTGATAAGGCTGATTCACTCACATACCTTGGCAACACCTCCCTCCCTTGTCCCCCCTCACCGCTGAATTCCCACGTGCTTTATATTTTGGAATATTTTAGCGGGTAATAACCTTCCAAGTGCTCCTGACGGTTTAGTGCCGAGGCATTTCATCACCCTGCCAGTCAAATCTTTTGCCTGGCCAGTGGCGAAATCATTGCTTTAGCAGGAGAGCTCTCGGTTTGACAGCCACAGTTTGTGGAGCAGGAGCGCAATTTAATTTTCTCTCCCCAGCCTTTAGCCTCGGCTCGCTCCGGTTCAAACTGACCTAGTTGCGAGCATCCGACATCTGCCAAAGTCACGGGCTTCTTTAGATAAAGGGCATGCATATGGGAAGCACGTTGGGAAGCAGTTATGATGTGGTGTGCTCCAGATAGCTGTTTTTAAACAGCTTTACTGAGATGTCTCTGTTTGCTGCAGCTTTGAATGCAGCCATTCATGTGTTTTATCAAGTGATGGAGGATGACCGGCCCCCAACATGAGATGGAAAGGAAAATAATTGGTCCCTCCCATTGGTGTTTGCGTGGGAATGAATGCCAAATTGTTTCTGGTTTTGCTGAATGAAAACTTCTGAGCCGCGCTTAACTTCCCGGCTAGAGCTTTGCCCGTGCGGCAGCGTTTGACTGCAGCTGGTAAAAGCCCCCTTCATACACCTGCAGTAAAAACAGTACCATGCGAGTCCAGGTGAGATACTGTGTGTGTATGTGGTCTCCGAGACAGGCTCCTTATGTGCCCTTTTATTGCTACGGGGGTTCAGGATATTAAAGAAAATTTTAAAATACCGTATTCAGGAAAAAAAAATAAGTGTCAAAGATAAATACAGAAATCAATCATCAAAGGCTTCCTGCTGGAACAAAGAGAAATAGGGGTCCTATGAGATGGACAGCAGGGAATTGAGGGATTAAGAGCGGAATTTGGCTCTTGGATTTTTAAGTTGCTTTGGTGCGCAACCTCTCTTCCTCCCATGTTAAATGAAGCAAACAGAATACTTTTTTCCTCTTACCCTACAGAAAGCAGTTGTCTCTCCTGTTGCAGAAACCTGGTCAAACTCTCCTTGAAGTCAGTGGAGAGTTCTGCATGGCGGGTGTTATTAAAGACAATTTTAATACAGCAGAGCAATGCTTCAAAGCTTTCTGTTGTGCTTGGTGCTGTACAGCAGGGTTTGTCCCTGAGTAATTGCAGTCTGAATAGACTGGGTGGGAGAAACGTTGCAGTTGGGGAAACTGAGGCAGAGATTAAGAGCTTGGTTCTGTTGCTGAAGCTATTGCTAAAGCTTTTGCTTGGTTAACAGCAGCAGAGCCTGAGTAGTTTAGGCATGGGCAGAGGAAAAGTCTGGCAGAGTAAGGAATTCCAGTTTCAGGTGCTTCAGTCCAATGACTTAACTGCAAGAACAGTTTTTCCCATTGAATTTATTATTGTTTTTATTAAAGTATTTATTTTCCTAGAATAAGAATCAGCTTTAAAATATTGCTGTGCTTTTTTTTTTTCCTTTCCATCCTCAGCAGTGCTGAGTAATAAATTAACTGTAATGCTCATAATTTATTTGTCACTGGGGTATTTAAGGGGAAAAAAAAAACAACCATGGAGTGAAAATAAATGTTTTAGTGGGGATGAAGATTGCCAAGCATTGGCTGGTTATTGCTTACAGTTCATTTTCCCTTAATATATCTTTGCTGGCAATGTTATTTCTGGAAAGTTGTTTCTAGTATGCCTTTCCCATTAGAGAATATTGTCTGTTCTGCAGCTGAGTTGCGCAGAAAGTTATTCTAAACTAGCTCTTTTGACTGCATTCATATTTCTTCTCTAAGAAGCCTTTTGATGTTTTTCGGGTCTCTGATTGCAGGGTGGAGGAGAAACCAGACCCAGCTCTGGGTTCTGACACCTTCAGGCTCCTGCGGGGCTTGGGTCGGGAGTTTGACATTAGGTCATTACCACAAAAACTTTATATCAATTAGTAGAAACAAATTCTGAGCCAGGTGTAGGTTGGATTTTTGAGTACCAGGAAGGCTTGTGAGTAACTGGCATTTATACTTTGGTTTAAAGTTTTCTTTTATTTATTACTGATAGATGAAACGGTGTGGAGATAATGACACGTTTATCTCTTACGTTATATACTGTGTGCCATTTGCAGAGTAAATCCAAACTTTCAGTCTGATGCTGCCTTGGTTAAATGCATTTAAAGGCAAAAAGTACTTGATGTATAAGCATGTGGACTAATTGATTTTAGCGTTTAATTTTTTTTATTATTTTTAGCAGAAAGTTTGGCAGTTCTTCTTTTTCTCCGCAAGGGCTGAGTGATATTTGTAAGCCCTGAAAGAAAGAGCAGCCTGTTAGAAATGTTACGATCCATCGTAAAACCAATGTCTCATTTCTTTTGGCCAGCCTTCACTTCCTAAATCTCTCTAGCGTTTGCTGTGTGCCTGTGTGACAACTAGCGCCTGGGCTTTAATGGCCCGCGGTATTAATGCAGCTGAGGTTTAGAGGGGTCTTGAATTAGACCAGAGAATACTGAAGGTCTGTGTTGTTCTTGCTTAGTAACTTTATGGCTCTTTATGTTGTAATGTAGCACCTGTCCCAGAGAAGGCTCAGTTGAACTGCGATCCCTCTCCTGCTCTGTAAGGGAGAGCAGATATTCCCTGGTTCCCAGAAGAGGCTTTCTCTCAGGTTGCATGGGCTTTCTTTTCCCTTACTTTCAGGATATTGTGAAGGACCAAAAGCCAGCTTCTGTTCTGCTGCAGCAGTGTAAATTTATTGCTGCAAAAGAGTTACTCTGCAATTCATCACGAAGAATTTGTCCTCTGTGTATAATAATCTAAAATGTTTCCTTACTTGTACGCTCCTTGGTCTCTAGTTATTCCTTCACGGTAGCAAGATTAAACAATGGCATACTATTTAGTGGGTGAGGTTGCAGCTTGGATGAATTAGTGTAGCTTTGTCTTCTGATCAACACCAGATGAAGCTGCAAAGTGATATATTTTAAGCATCATCCAAGGAAGTTTCAATAAACACATGATAATACTTGGCGTAGTAACTCCTTTAAGTGCTCCAGTGAAGTTCGGAAGGATTAATTTTTCCTATTGCATAGAAAAATGGGCCACTGATTTTGATTTACAAGGTTTCATTATAACTCTGCGGCGAAACCAGGACTGGAACCCCAAGAGTCCCGTCTCCAGGTCACCTTGGAGCAACCACTAGACTCTCTGTCTCTTTGGAGATACATATTGTAATGCAAATCGAGCTTTCGCACTTCCACGTTTCATATGCTATCGGTACAATCGATAGTGATAGCAAGCTGTTCAGGGAGTTCCTGGAGTCTCTGGCATTTCTTCCCATCGGCACTGGGATGACTCTGCTCTGTTATGGGAAGCATTCTGTAATGTTTAGGAGAGATGCTCCCTGCATCCAAGATATTTCAATTTGAGTGGATGGATCGAAGAATGGAGTAAAGGAACCGTTCCTTTTTCCCAGATTTTAAGTGGGGATGCAGTTGTAATCATGTAGGGATGAAGACCGACAGCACAGGTATGGCTGGATCTGCCCCTCCTCGCTTAGCAAATCTAGGAAAGACCTCAGAACTAAAATCAGATTTCTTAAGCTCTCCAGTTAGCAACTTTCTCTTTTCGAGCCTTATTCTGAATGTTATGTGCTGCTGCGTTTTGATACCTAAATATTTCCTCCTGGAGGGAGGGAGGCTGCAGCCTCCTGCTGTTGCACGGCCTCCCTCGTATTGAAGTTGCCGATCTTTTATTGGGGCTCGTATTGCAGCAGCGCCTGAACACACGCCATAATTTTAGGTGACTGCTCGCAGCATAAAAGCAAAAATCTTTATTTGAAGTTTGTTGGAATATTTATCATCATTGTTATTTATTTTCTATGGTTCAAGAAGAAGAGAAGCAATTTGCTGTGGTTTGGTTTTTGATTTTCCTGTCTGTTGCCTCTCCCTTCATAGTATCCTTTCTCCTCACCAAAGCAGCCACTGGATTTCACTGTATTTTTTGAACATCTTTATCTTTTTGGTGTCTGCAGCTATCGCATGGATGATTTCTGCATGTCTGCAGGCCCAGTGACTTTTAGATAAGTGGCTGAGGGCAGGTGTGGGAGCACAGAAGTTGTTACATGCTACATAACGGTCTGTTTTCTGGGAAAGAATTGCTGGAATTGTCTTATTTTTAATATTTAAATGTCCTTTTAAAACACTTACCATGCTGTTCACCTGTATAATTCATAGTGCCATAGTTTACTGCAAGTGGAAAAAGGCTTAATACTCAGTTTTATGGCGATCCATAAAATGACAGTGAAGTTTTTGAAGGAACCTGGGTAATTCAGTTGTATTGAGGTCTTCGTGACTCACCCAGCATTATGGTTTCTGAAACAACTATGTCAGATTTGCTTTCAAGTTTTTTTTGGTGCTTTGATGTTTGCATTTGAATCCAACATTTTCTCTAGTTGGTTTTTTTTTTTTTCCCTAATAAAAAGGCAACTATAAACTCTACCGCAAACTGAAAGAAAGCTTGGCTGTTTGGGAAGAGTTGTGGGTGTGGAAAAAATGTGGAAACACTTCACTTTTTATTTTTAAAAACATATAGTGGTGTGTTTATTTTTTTTTTCCCCCACTAAAAGCCAGATTTTTGTCTGAATTGAAATCAGCATTGGTTTGGGGTCAATATATAAGAAACAACCTTGAAGTTTATGTTGTAGATGTGTATTTTAAGGTGATACTTAGTTTAATGCCTGAAGAATCGAATGAAATGACGTGGAATTGCTTTACAGTCAAGGTGCCAGGTAGTGGTGCCCTCTATGTTCCTTGAACAGGTGAATCATTTCATACATTTATGTAAGGTGAAAAGTAGGCATTTTTCCTGGAGTCTGCTTGGAAGCTGTACCAGACAGAGCTTTGGGCGCTCTCAGCTGTCGGGAAGCACCACGTTCAAACACAGGATGGCCAGAGGATAGCAGCGATGGCTATGTATGTCTGCCATACCAGGACAGAGTTCTGAGTATTCTGCGGTTTCAGATGTGTTTCGTCCCTTTAATTCTCCAAAGGGGTAACAGGGAGTGAGAAAACACCATAACTCCACAGGATCGCAACCCGGGCTGTTAAACAATGAGTGGTCTTTGTTTTCTCCGGTAGAACTTCAACAGGAAGAGTTGCAGAAAGGTTGTTTTGGGGTTCTTGTTTTTTTATTTCTGAAAAGGAGGATGTGAAATAGCTGCTACCCCTTTCCACTTCTCTCCTCAGCTTCGTGCAGACCTAGTTTGGCACATCATTAGCAGTAGACCAGAGGGTTGCTTGGGAGTGTTAGGATGCTGGAGTGCGGGCCAAACCTCACGCTTTGGCTTGAAGGGAATCTCTGAAAGGCTACAGGAGGAACAGCATGCGCCTTGCTTGGTGCAGTAGCGGGACAAGTCTCCTGCACCTCTGAATAATACCAGACCTGTATGTGCACATACACGTCTATACTGAGAAACGTCAAGGGAAGCATTTGGAGCTTCCAAAAGAGAAGCTAAAAATACTGACTAAAAGAAAATTATTTTGAAAAATATGAAGAAGAAATGCCCCCAGTGGTGTCCTGCTGCTTGCTGTGCCATGCTAATGACTTTCATCTGCTGGAAACGCGCTTGCTTCTCATCCTGACGCGGTTTGAGTGTTGTGTGATGTATTGAGATGCCAAATCGGGGGTTGATCCTTTCTTTCCCTGTAACCAGGAAACAACAGAAAAATAACAATATGTAACTAGGTCTTCATTTTTAAAGAGGAAAAACTTGAGTTTAGATTTCCAGTTTTTCAGTCCTCTGGCTTGCTTCTCATGGTTCCTCTGAGCTGCAGGAAGAGCTGTAATTGTAATGCTTTAGTAAAGCTATTTCCGCAAGGTTGTTCTTAGAGCTTGTAACTTTTCTACAGAATATCCACCGTGCTTGGTGAGGTATTGTGGTGGGTTAACCTTGGACTGCAGCCAGCCGCCCACCCAGCCGCTCTCTCACTCGCCTCCTCAACAGGGCAGGGTAAGAAAATGAGATGAAAAAGCTCGTGGGTTGAGATAAAGACTAGCAATTACTGTCAGGGGCAAAACAGACTTGTCCTGAGGAAAATTAATTTTTATTGCCAATTAAAATAGATTTGAATGTTTAAAACAAAGGCAAAAATTAAAACACCACCTTCCCAGTGGTGTCCCTCAGGGCCCAGTTTTGGGGCCAGTTTTGTTTAATATCTTTATCAGTGATCTGGATGAGGGGATTGAGTGCACCCTCAGTAAGTTCACAGATGACACCAAACTAGGTGGGAGTGTTGATCTGCTTGAGGGTAGGAAGGCTCTACGGAGGGACCTGGACAAGCTGGATCGATGGGCCAAGGCCAATTGTCTGAGGTTTAATAAGGCCAAGCGCCGGGTCCTGCATTTTGGTCGCAACAACCCCAAGCAACCCTACAGGCTCGGGGAAGAGTGGCTAGAAAGCTGCCCGGCAGAAAAGGACCTGGGGGTGCTGGTGGACGGCCAGCTTAACATGAGCCAGCAGTGTGCCCAGGTGGCCAAGGCAGCCAACAGCATCCTGGCTTGTATCAGGAATAGCGTGGCCAGCAGGAGTAGGGAAGTGATGGTGCCTCTGTACTCGGCACTGGTGAGGCCTCACCTCGAGCGCTGTGTTCAGTTCTGGGCCCCTCTGTCCAAGAGGGACATTGAGGTGCTGGAGCGTGTCCAGAGGAGAGCTACCAAGCTGGTGAGGGGTCTGGAGACCAAGTCGTATGAGGAGAGGCTGAGGGAGCTGGGCATGTTTAGTTTGGAGAAGAGGAGGCTGAGGGGAGACCTCATTGCCCTCTACAACTACCTGAAAGGAGGGTGTAGAGAGGTGGGTGTTGGCCTCTTCTCCCAGGGGAATAATGACAGGACCAGAGGAAATGGTCTGAAGCTGCGGCAGGGGAGGTTTAGATTGGATATTAGGAAGAATTACTTTACTGCAAGAGTGGTCAGGCACTGGAACAGCCTGCCCAGGGAGGTGGTTGAGTCACCATCCCTAGAGGTATTTAAGAAACGTGTAGATTTGGCACTTCAGGGCATGCCCTAGTGACAGAGACTGTAAGGGTACATGTGGGGTTTTTTTTTGTTTTGTTTTTTTTTTTTTTTTTTTTTCTTTGTGTGGGTATGGTTGGACTCGATGATCTCAAAGGTCCTTTCCAACCATGAAGATTCTACGGTTCCCCCCATCCCACCTCTTCTTCTCAGGCTCACTGGGAGCTTGTCTCCATTGGATGCTTGCTGCGCTCTGCTGGGAGAGCATCCACCCTCACCCATGAGCTGAAGTAAACCGTTAGTCGTGTTTGAGCACTGACATGCTCTTTGC
Organism: Alca torda; assembly: GCA_008658365.1. NCBI lineage: Eukaryota > Metazoa > Chordata > Aves > Charadriiformes > Alcidae > Alca > Alca torda. The sequence continues at coordinate 36,282,964 of CM018083.1, forward strand.
AGAAATGTTGGCTGGCATTGGGTAAATGGTTTTCCCTGTTCTTGGATCCCATGTGCACTTGGTGGCCAGTCACCGTTTTTTGTGGTGTGCCACTGGGCAGCAAGCAGGTTCAGCCCACGGGGAAACACGTGTCTGTGTGACTAAAACACAGTGGTGTTCTTTCTGCCCTGCAGGCATTGTCTGTAAAATTTGATTATTGTGGGAATTAACCTTCCCCATAGCCTATGCTAAGTGCTTCTGTGTGATGGGCAGAGAAAAAGCGTTGGGCGTATAGGCCCTTTATGAGAAATAGTGGGCAGCGTGTTTAGGGCTTACCAGCAAAAGAAAACTGGTTTTTGTTTTTGTCTTGTTCAACGTACGGAGCCGAGAGCCGTTAATTACAATGGGCCTTTCAGCCTCTGGATGAGATGCACACTTTGTTTCCTGCTGCCTATGGCTAGTTATAATGCAGGTCCTTATGTCTGAAGTCAGCACAGCTGCTGGCTGTGGGACAGGAGCTTTAGCTGAAGGGATGCCTTGTCTAGGGGTGCTTGTTTGTGAAGGACGGTGATGTTAGTTTTGTAATATCAGCCGGTTTGGGTGATCCTGTAGTTGGTCTCATCCGAGGTGCTTAGCACAATGAGCGCCCACTGAGCTCAATTGTGTTCCTGCAGGAACCTGCTGCGTCTTGTGTTCCCTAGCTTTGGTCCAAAGAGGGGTGCTTTGGCCCCAGCTTTGTGTTTCTGTCATCAAAAGTTGGTGTCAAAACCCACACGGGTACCTTGAGCCCTTGGGTCGCAGTGCTGCGATGCTAGTCTCGGTTGCGTTTTGTTTTCTGTTTCTTCTTGTGCTATGATCTGTGGTATTTAATACTATTTAAAAAATTGTGGATCAAGGGAGCTGGCTTGGGGTTACTGAAGAGCTTTCCCATAGGCTTAAGGATTCAAACCTACCAACTTTAAAGAACTTGAGAGCAAAGGCTGAAAAGGGAAGATTTCAAGTATTCCATGGAGCTAGATAAAGTGTTCGCTTCCAAGACTTTATTTGCTCAATTGAGGCCACTTCTGCATTGACAAATCTCTCTGTGAATAAACAGATTCCAAAACCAGCTTGGGAGTTGTTCGATGGCTATTGAAGTTAAGCCGCACTAGCAAACCATGTGCTGGAGGCACAGCTTTGTGGGTTTGCTGTGTCATTTGGCGCGACTGTACAAGCTTTTTCAAACGCTGGCCCTATACAGAAGTCCAGTGTTTTCTGTGGATTAGGATGCATCAAGGCTGCTGTGTTGCTCTTAATCTCAGTGCTGACTCTTACCCGGAAGGCAGAAGTTTTGAATTTCTTCTCTCCGTGTCTTGTGGAAGCATTTGGGGCTTATGGTGTGGCCTCTCCTAGCTGAGATGGCATTTATTGATTTCAATCATTCAGCTTAATTCAATGCTGGACAAGCTTTTTTTCCAGAATTTTTATTTTGCCTTTTAATTTAAATAGATCCCTAATGAATTCTTGTAGTTGTGTGTAATGACTCTTGGGAAATACTGGGTGCAGACTCTAGAATCAGTTCGGTGCCGTTTTCAAATTGCAAACTCTTGAAGTAAATCTCTGAACAGTTCCCAGGGTCCCTTGTTGTTATCTGAGTTTTCAAGATGCTCCTGCATTAATAAACTGCATCTTTGGTATTCCGTGGGCAGGTATCCGGTGAGCAATTGGTTAGCAGGGTAACAACTTGGAGGTAAATCTGGATGCAAAGTTTTCTTTGCTTTCACTGCATTGCTGGGACCAGAGCGTTGCTGGCAGAAGAAACGGGCTTGTTTTCATCCAGAACACAAGATTTTTAATTCTTCAGGGTCAGGGCTTGAAACCAGTTGAGGACTCTGCATAGTTGGGATTTTGAGTCAAGGGAGAGAGAGTGGGAGGGTCAGGGATGGAGGTAGGAAGGCACAATTTGACTTCTTGAAGCATTTTTTCCCAGGCCGTTCTGTAATGTCCCAGCTCAATACTTCTGTGTCCTCATCTTCCAAATTGCTTGCTCTGAGATGGGGTTACTGTTTGGGGGGGTGGCTGGCCAAAATGAACAAAAATGTTCTGCAAATGGCCCGTGGCAAAGTAGGGTCTTCTGGTTGAGTTAATGGTGCCTTTTGGCACGAATGCAGTGTGTCTGGTTATTCCAATGTTGAATTTGGTTACTCCAATGTCAAATTTGACCAAAACATTATGGATTTCTGTTAGGCATGGCACTGAGGCTTCAAGGTATGGGGTCTTTAAGAGATGCACAGAACTTTGCTACGCTGGAAATGCAAGTTGAAATTAAAATGACCTTTGCTTTCTCCTTTATTTGCCCCCTATGGTGCCTAGTGTATAGGTTCAGACACTTTCAATTTGATTCTCAGCATCCTGATTACGCTCAGAGAACTCTTGGTATCCGGACAGTGTCACAAAAAATTAAGTTCATGGAGTGTTTGCAGGAGTCCGTGCCACAGTGTTTTTCCCTGCCCTCTCCGTCGCCCCCGCTGCTCACGCAAGCGAGAGATTAAATGATGGAGCAACAGCAACTTGTTTCCTCTGAGCCAGTACTGGCTAGGCAGATTCTCTTGATGGTGGCATCTTGGCAGGCACAGAGGAACATTCCTGCCACGTGTGGGTAATGTTTCCAAGCCAGGCTTTTACTTTGCAGCTGGCTGTCCAGAGCTGTCATGTCCAAGCTGACTCCCTTCATCAGTCAAGACTAACGTTTGTGCCCAGAGAAATCTGTTTTCATTCATATTTGGACAACGTGACACATGGCAGACTTGGGAGAGGACAGCTTTGCCCATGGGGTAATGCTTGTTGGCTGAGGAGCGACCACTATTTGTATTTTCTGGTGAAGATGCAGACCACGGATGTTTGGGCTTGTTTCCTGGGTTTGTCATGGACTTCCCCGGGCCTTCTTTGGTCTTTTTCTCTTCATCAGCAAATGTGCCAGCTATGGTATTGTGTGGCTTCACAGGTGTCTTGTGGGCTGGGGTGACGGGTGCTCAGCTGCTACAGTGACGGTAACTGGAATGAAAGAGGCACCTTGGGTAGGACCCTGAAGCAGGTTTCTATCAGCTACCATAATAAGTTGAATTAAATGAATTGATGGGCTGCTAATTTGTGTTATCCTACCTGTGGTTGGTCCGTGAGGCTTCTCCCTTCACCCTAGGCTATGATGCAGCCTTGTTGCCAGCTGAATGGTATCCCTTCTTCCTTCTTACCTGCCTGAAACCACAGGGTTGAAGCAGCTAGCCCTTTGCTTTTTGAGCCTTCACAGGAAAAAGACTAATCGGGGCTGCTTTACTTGCTCTTTGGTAGTGATGGATTTTAAAAGAGCCTGAGGGTGTTATTTTTCAAAGATGCTTTCTGAGCCATACTCTCATTGACAAGTGACTTGTCTCTTTGAAAATGGGACTCTTGTTCCAAAGCCACTTAAGTGCTTTTGAAAAATCTCCTTCCCTGTTATTGACTGTAGTGGACTGCTTCGGTGGTGTCTCGCTTCATTTAAAGCAGGCCAAACTTAGAGTCTAAATGTTACGTGCCTGGCTAATAAACTGTATTGTAATTAGTACCTTGGGGAGCCAGGAACCAGGGAGAAGCTGAATATAGAGTGAACTTCATGTAGAATCTGTCTGCAAGGGATGAGTGAAGAACGGTGGAAGGAGATGAAAACACGGGATTTGAAATTACTGTGGAGGATATAAGCGATGGGAAGGAAATGGGCATGGAGCTGCAAGGAGGACTTTAATAGGCTCAGGTTAAAGAAAACAAAAGATCTAGCATAGCAGGTAGCGAGACTGGGTGAAGAATGAGCCTTCTACCAGCAGATCCTCTCAGTTCACATAACCTGCAGACAGGGTAATGCAGTGCCCGTTTTCCAGCTTCCCCCATGCAAGCTGGACTGGGCTCATCCCTGTTTCTCCATCACAGGTCCACTAGTGTCATCTCCCAGTTTGAGAAACCCGTGCTCAGGGGCTGTGTGGGACACTTTGCTGAGATATCTGGGACTTTGTCTTCCTTGGTTTCATGCATATGGCTTTCATTTCCCTTTGCTTGCTGCGTATCTCCCAGTGGAGCTTAGCATGGCTTTGAGCAATGCACCTGGAGGTGACATGTGACAGATTCCCGTTGGCGGTGGGAATACTGCAGCCACGTGTGCAGCTCTTGTCCTAGCTGGTCTGTCATGCACCTGTGAAATCAGGGTTAAGAGAAACCAGAAGTTGGGGAAGTACAAAGAGAAAAGAGATAGCTCTCACGTTGGCTGCACTAACCAATTGGTTAATGAATATCTCTGGCTTGGTGTTGAACATTGAATGCAAAACCATTCCTGCTCTGCAGTGCCTGAATTCTGGATTCCACCCAGAATTTGGTGTGCCCCTGCTGTAGGAGCAGTGGTCCTCCATGGGAACCTCTCTCATATTGTGCTTTTGCTCATGTCAGACTCCAGTAGATAGTAGAAGAGATGGTGACTTATTTTTCTTGCATGTGCTCATTGAATTTTTGCAGGGTCTGGTGATTCTACAGTGAGGGGACCCCATCAGCTGCTCTTTGGTGTCTGTCTCTGACACTGGTTATTGTTAATCCTGCGGACACAGGGGTGAAATTCAGCCATCTGTGTGTACGGCCTCAGCAGATGCATTTGTTCATTGGCTTTTTGATAGCTTGCTTCATAGTGAATCCTAAGGAACTGAGCTCCCATCATCTGGTGAGGCATCTCATTGCCTGTATCTCCATTTTGCAGGGAACACGTTGAGACAAGTGAGATTATGACAAGTCTGCAAGTTCTAGCTAGATCTCCCATTTAATTTTTCTTTAACCATAAGAATTTTTTTATTCCCTGTAGGTTATTTTGTATGTGTTATTTTAAAAGACAGTTGTAAATCGCCTTCTGTTCAGGAGGAAAGGGGCTTGCTGCCTTTGAGAAGTGGCAAAATGGGGAGATGATGTGATGGTACGGGATATAAAATAATATTCTTTGTGTTGCCCTCAGGACTACCAAACTTAAGCATGCAAATGTCACTAGTATACCCTCTATGACTTCCATCCCCCATTCTTCACGCAGCAAATGTTCAGATAATAACCAAGTTCTCAGGTGGGAATAGACTGAAGATCACCTTCAAGCCCTGACTTCTCTAAACCACGCACCCCCTGCGCTGGCCTCCCGACCTGCCCCGTTCTTCAGCGGGAAGTTTGGCAGCAGCTCCCGTTCGTACCCTTGGCTCTGCACGGAGACAACGTGGAAGGAGAAATGAGTCGTTTGTGAACAGCTTTGTAGGAGGGTGTTACTTAGCGAATAAGCAGGATGACACGGACAGCTCTTGTGTGGGCTGCAGGCTGTGAGATGGGAATAAGCAAGCAGCTCATGTGGCTTTGGGACAAGCTCGGGGGGTTGCTAGTTAGGTGGTAGAGAGACCCTAATTCCGCCCTTAGATGCTTACGGTAATTTGGTATTTCTTTTCTGAGTTGTTACGAAGTGCTGTGCATTGACAATACAATGTGGCCATTTTGTTGGTTCCCTTTTTAGTGGCTTCCTTCCTCCCAAGGCTGACTAAATTAAAGCATTTCATGGACTGGTTGATGAGAAATGCCTTCTAACTTCTCCCTAAGCTGAGTTCCCATTTGCTGTAGCCAGGCATCCTTGCTGCTGGGTAGGGAGTGGAGCACAAGAGATATCAGCAGAGCCAGAGCAGATGAGGAGAAAAGTAGTAGGACTTGTCAGAAAACCTCCTCTCTCAGTATATAGCCTTTATATAATCACCGTTGTCCTCCAACCGTGAAAACTGAATTCGGCTTCCATCAAAGCTTTTATTAGTGCTGCTTCAGTGTCGTGCCTGTGTCACTTCTGCCCTGGTTCGTGCCTGGCAGCTGGGAACGCTTCTGCAACCAGCTCTGCGGGCCCCTCGCTCTGCACCGTGGCATAACTCGGATGTAACCCTTAGCCCTGAATTCAGCTCTTGATCGTACACTGAGATAACATGAAGTCCTTTGTGTGATAGGTTTTCTTGTCAGGCTTGCATTATGGTTTCTGCTGTGGTGAGTAGCCCCGTTTATAGCAGAAAGCCTTCTCTGCAGGCATAGAGGTGTTGTGTTAGGAAGTGTTTTATTAGCTAAACAAGCAAACTTGCAGTGATTTGGGGAGGTGGAGAAGTGAGGGTGTTGCAGTGTGACAGGTTAGGATTCTGCTCCTCCAGTGCTTTGATAGTACACAGGAACTGGCATTTTTCTTGTTAAAGAGTCTTCCAGAGACATGAGTTTCATCTCTTCTTCTCCGCTGGAAGTGAACCCAGGGCAACGATGCCTTGTTTGCAGAGTCCTGGGCCCATGAATCCTGTGGCCAGTCCTGTATATGGCCAAGAGTGGTTTTGATGCTGTAACTGCCTAAATTCAAGTGGTATACAGTTTATATTCCTCTTTATCTGGCTTCATACACCTACTTGCCGTCCACAGGAAAAAAGGGAGATCCATCTCGGAACGTGTCAAAGATGCTCCGGCTGCTTTCCCTGGGCTGTTTGCTCTGACAGAGCTGAGTGGCTGCTCTTGCTTGCCAGCTCCTGCTGCTGCACACTTATTCCACGTGGAATTCTTCATCCTCTGGGTTTGAAATGTGCCGGCAGCGCTGTTCTGTGCTACGGTTTTTAAAGCACTCAAAAATGCAGTTACAGGGTTGAGGTTTGTGCTCTTTTTTTGCGTGCTTATGATGCATTATTTTGCTGCCAGGGAAAATGCCGTAACATTTAAAAATAAATAAGGATTCAAATATCTACTACCTTTGTTGTACGTGTGCTACTAAAGAGCAGTGTAGGCTACAAATGGATTCTGGCACTGGATGTATTTATGTAGGTGCCTCGTCAGAGACTAAAATATCACCTGCCTTCACACAGCCAGGTGAATCTTGAACAGCAGGCTTGGAGGTACAAAACTTGTGTGGATGCTCAGCCTGCGGTTCTGATAGTATCACCATAGATTGAGACTTCAAAGGGTTAAAAAAAAAATAAATGCAGGTCTCGGCCGTGATGCACACCTGTTTCAGAGCAACAGAAAAAGCCTTTCAAGTTTCGGTAGGAGGTTCGGGGTGGCCTGGTGCTCTCTACCTGGGTCTATTTCAAGCGGTCGATGACTCACGCTAACTTTCCGTGATGGGTGAGAGGGGGTTGGCTGCAAATAGCACCCCTGGTGGTCTTCTTGTTCACACCTCTCTAAATGGGGCAGAGCTCCTTCTCCGGGGAGGCTGGGAAAGGGGGTCAGTGCCTTGTGTCCCATCGCGGGATCTTTAGGAAGCAAATGCTGAAGATAACGATGGCCCAGCTGCATCGCTGTTTGCTGCAATGATCGCCTGGATCGGAGGTTAGGTTTTTATCTTGTATATTTGATCAGCGTGGATCCCAGTTTCGCTAGAGTAGTGGAAAATACACTTGTTTAACTTCAAGAGGCACGTGACCTTTTTTTTTTTTGTTTTAAGCTCTTTTGAAACAAACTGTGGCTTTGCGCTGGTGTATCAACTCCTGACCAAACAGGATATCTTCTGTGGGTGCTGACTCTTCTTCGCTCTGTTTGTGATACACAGCAGCACGTAGCATCGCTGGGACTGTTCGTGGCACGGCTGCGTAACCCCGCAAAGGGTGCCACACGGGCACGCTTGCTTTGTGCCCTGCCTCGGCAAGCGGCACAGGATGCTGTGACTACTGAAATGTGGCGAGGAGATGCATGGTGGGGTATAAGAGATGGCAGAAAAGTTTTCTGCATGGTGCCAGAGAAAAGGTGGTTTCCAAAAATGTCTGTCTTGCCTTGACGAGGAGCGGGGTGTGCTGTTTCTCTTGCTGCATGGTAGAATACCCTTTCTATTCAGGCCGCTGAAAATCCTGACCTTGAATGTGTGCTTAATTTGGACCGTGTCAGTAATCTCAGAGCTGGTCACCAAAATATAAAATGAATTTTTCACACCAGTGAGGCATAGATCTGAGCTGCAAACTCCTCGTGGCACCCGTACTGTAACTTGCAGATTTTCCAGTGCTGGCCTAGAAACAGCATAGGCACATGCAGCAACAGCCAAGCTAATAACACCCTACTTCTCAGCAGTGGTTCAGCTGCGGCGTCTATTATCCCTGTCATGTGAATGCAAATTTCTATGCAGAGATGATTTCCAGACCTTGAGCAGAGCCAGCTTGGGTGTGTTTGTGTTGCCACCCTTTTTTTGGCTTTCCCTTATGTTCGCACGGGTGTCGGCATCTGCGGTGAGAACATCTTTTAAGTTTCCACTGACTTTATGGGACCAGGAATGGTGTTGACACAAGTGATCAGCAGCCCGAGATGGGAGGTCCCAATGCCCTCACTATTTCAGTGGGGTGGAGAGCAAAAAGGAATGCTGATGGCCTGGGGCTGGGCACAGGGTATTAAGCTTGTTGCTCAGCCATCTGATAGGGAAGGAGTGGGCAAGATGCCAAGGGAATTGCCTGTATTTCAAAAAAAAAATTGGGCACAACTGCAACCGATCATGTCAATGCTGGAATTGCGGAGCAGAAAAACCTCAAAGCAGATGATCAGCATCGTTCCCCTGGGCCTGAAGCCTGAGCCTGGTGGCTGTGGTGTCACTGGGAGGGTGGGCGATGACGGGGGCTGAGCCCATGAGTACTGGTTCTATGGGGAGCAGAGCTTGCTTCCGTCTCTGGGATGCCCTTTGCTCCATCCCACGTGGCTGCCGGAAGAAAGGACGAGGTGGCATCTGAAGAAGCGGGTGGAGGCGCATGGAAGCAGTGGCTTTGTTTCTGGGATGGTCGCTTTGGCGCATCGGGGAATCTTGTCTTTCCTGGCTCTGTAATGGAGACTGTGGGAGACGGTTTGCGTTTGTTTTCCTTTGGGAACATAGTTGCCAGGCAATTATTTTACACCCTGTAGCACTGCAGACATGTCTCTTCAAGTCCGATCTCTTACCACATAACTGAGAAAATGTATTTTACATTAAAAAGAACCCTTTTAAAAAAGCCCTTCAGGCATAAAGTCAATGTTTTCTATATATAACCCTGTATTATTAATACAATGAACTTATCTGTAAACTCTGTGGGTGAATATGACTTGATCATTGGAGATACAAACAATATGATATTCATTTTCAGTGCACTGTGTCTCTGACTCCATAATGGTGCCCCCAGCCTTCAGTTCATTGCTTAGTGATAAAGTGGGTCAATAGTGTGAAGCAGGTTTGTGGATTGCATTTTTGCTGAGCATTAATATAAAATCAACGGTTTATAGAGAGAACAAATTTACCTCGGTTCAGAAATGCCCAGATCTGTAGATTTGGGGCAGACAGGAATGATGCATGTGAGTATGTATTATTGAAATAAGTCCAGAATGGCATGGCAAAAGCTTCCCTGGGTGTAGTTACAGGGGTGGCAATATAAGTTGCTTTGGCTGGAAAACTTTAAGGTGGTGATTGATTTCTTTTCTTTTTATTTGATGTGGGTCATTTATCACTGTGTGCGTTATGTGAGATCATTTTCCTTTTTCAATCATTGAAGAGTGTTTTAGGGTGGACTTAAGAGGCCCCTTTAGCCCTGGTCTTTGTGAGTTGTAGTCTTTGAAATCACCAAACGCATGTGTGCAGACTTCTGTGGCTCTGTAAGAAGAGGAGGTAGTGCAAGCATAGTTTTAATTACATTTTGTTGTTGTATGTTAGGCGGTGCGTTCACAAAAAGGCAGGAGCCTGGGTTACGTGGTCTTTCTAGATCCCCAGGCCTGCTTTCTGCATGAACAAGATGCCCAACCTGATTTAGTTTTCAGTGTTCCAGTTGAGTGAACTGCTGTAGACTTAGTCTGAAGGATCATGAACTCGTGGAGAAACACCAGCCACATGGTCCTGTTGATCTCTGTGATGCCATAGCTAAATCGTAGTGAAGTTGCTCTTAAAAACTGTGTGGGAGACGTCTGGAGTGGGTGAAATGGGAATCCCTCTAGAAACAGAGGATGCAGTTAGAGACAGAAAGGCAGTTCCTAGCAAAGGGGACAGTGGAGGCCTTGCGATATGGAAAAAGGCAACGAGCCTGGCATGCTTGAGGGCTGTGTACAGCGCTGCACCTAAAGTACTTTGCTGGTGAGAACCTCAATGACCTGTGGAGAACTGATCTGCAGGACAGACACGAGGACATAAGAATAGCCGGCAAGGTCGAGCTGTCATTAGAACAGGCACGTACCCCTACAAAACTCTAGCTTCAGTGCTGTTCCCAACATCGTGGCCACAAATACAACACTGTCTCTGCCCCTGTCCTCTCATGCCTTCTCCAGACTTGTCAGGTCCAGTGCGTGGTTACACACCACTAACTTTCTGGGGTCAAACCACATGTGTGTCTCATTCCTAGCCACCGTGAATCTTGTTTGCATGAATTTTACTGATTTGTTGTAATAGCTTCCTGGTAACTGTTTTCATCTTAGGCTAGAAGCCTTTTTAACTGAATATCCTCTTAATCTATTCTTCCCAGCCCTAGCGAAACAGCCGTGCAAATTGACAGGAGCCAGGAAATAGCAGCTTCACAGCTAATAACGTGGGCTCCTGGTGTTTCCCTGCTGTGTTTTAGCAGGAGGTTGTCCATCTGACGCCGACGCCGTGCTGTCGCACCACTCCATTCCCCGCGTCCCTGCTATTAAACCAGCATCCACGTGGGCTGCACTCCTGAATGCTCAACCTGGCCTCAGCACACAGGGACTCTTCATAATCCTTGCAGCCTTTTGGCATGACGTCAGTATTTTACAGGGAGCTGTCGTGTCTTTTGCAACACTTTATGTAACTCTCGATAAATAGAGTTAGTGTCTAGGAGCGTTGATGGCTTATCTGCTGGGGAATATGGGCAGTACAGTGCTCTTTTATCTAAGTTGTAAGGGCACCGGGAGCATCCCACGTGCAAACTGCAAGTATTTAGTCAGATTATGCCTTATAATGCAGGAAGCCCCGTAAAGCTGAGGTATGGAGGAGGGTGGGAGAATGATTCTGGCTGTGGGCAGAGGTTTGTTTTGAGTAAGTGCAGGTGACATCTCTGCTGTGCTAATGCCGATTTTGTAGTCGGCCTGTGTATTTAAGGTCACAGCCAATGTCAAAGCAAGAACTTGGGCTGTGCTGTCCGGGCTGCAGCCACCCTGGATGTAATGCAGTTGTGTTCCTGGTGCTCTCTGGCTAAAAATCTGCATGTTGACAGTTTATTTTTCAGCCTTATTTTTATTTTGGGGTATTTTTCCTCCACACCCCCCCCCGCCTCCATGACTGTCAGTGTTTCGGAGGCTACTCTGCTGATGCCGGCATCAGCGCTTTGTACTCAGATGCTGTTTTCCTCTGGATGCTCAAGGGTGATGTGACAGTTTTGTTCTTTCACTGTGCCTCCCCCTGCATGCCGTACCCCACTTAATAAAGACAGGGCTGGTAACCCTGGGTGGCAGTGCTACAGCCAGAAGGAGCAGGCTGGGAAACGCAGGGCGGTCTGGCCAGAGGAATAAGAACTCCTGCCTGCTTTTATCAGGAGGATTGGAGTTTGCTTTCTGTCCTCCTCCTCCTTTTGTTCCAGTCTCTTTGCCAAAGCAAAGCAAGAAACTGTTAGGGGATGGTGAGACTCTATTTCCCTATTGTGAGCGATTTAGCTTTTTACAAAAAGAAAAGAACAACTGAAGTCCCACTGAAATAAGAGCAGAATGAGAATTGGGACTTCTGGGTTTAATTCCTGCGGTTGTTGTTAATTTACTGTCCCTGTCACTGTGAATTGCACTTAGAAATGGTGCAGTTTTTTATTTGAAGTTCAGCTGTCCAAAATCTAACCTGTGTAAGGTGAGGCATGCAAGCATTTCCAAATGACATCCTGCTTTCTAGCCACTTGTCTATATGTATGGTAAAAGACTAAAATTTGGCAACCAGGTCGAAATGTGCTGTGCTGGGAGAGACTTCCAAAGCTAGTTAGTACCAGTTGGCCTTGGGAAATCACTTCGGTTGGCTTTCCATCTTCCAGCCTAAATTATTCCATCAGAAATTAATTTTGTTGACGGTACTTTTCTCATTAATTCTTGGCTCTCTATGCCTCAGTTTACACAGCTGTAATGAGTCATGATGAGTTTCCTATCTAGGTACAGCTCAGAAGTGAGCACCATGGACGTGATTTTGTAGGCTCAGAGTTATATGCTCATCTTGGAGAGATTCCCCATTCTGCCAAAATTGGTGTTCATGGGACCTCAACTATAGCCATGTTCCTTGGGGACGTGCTGGAGGTGGTAGTGTGAAGGAGGACTCCTGTAGCAAGGGATTTGCATCACTTAAGAGTTTGTTGGTGTTTGCTGTGTGGTCCGTGTCCTTGGTGTACCTTGCTCTGAAAACACCAACGTAGCGTTTTCTAGTACCAACAGTGTCTGTCCCCTTCTGCTCAGCTCTGTTGCCCCTGGGAGCTGGGAACAATGACATTGCTCTTAGATATGTGCTTGAGCACTGCTCACCGAGCAGCGTGGCCGAGGTTGCTGGAGCAGGGACAGGCTGTGCTGAGCCCTCACACAAGAGGACACCATTTCCCCTGGTGAATCGCAGAGCCCTTTCATCCCAACAGGTACCCGCACCTAGTGTTTCAGATGAAGTAGTTGTCTCCTCTCCCTCTGACATGGACATCTTCACTTGGCTTTGGCTTGGGCAAGAATTATTGCTCTTACATTGTCTTCAGCCACAGGGTTTGATTTTTAGGGTTGTTTGGGTTTTTCTGCCTTGCTCAGTTCTTAGCCCTTTAGTGGTGGAGAATTACAGCAGTGGTATAAAATGATAACTGCCTGTATGGGATGAAGGCTGACTTTTCAAAAATTGTGAAAACAGTCCAGTTTTGGAGATCTGACGTGAACACTTAGCAGGGTCAGGTTTCGGAGCTTTTGCTTATGCAAAGCAGCAGAAGTGGGCTGTCTCGGTGTTTCCATTTCGTTGCCTACGGAGCTGTCTTTGTCCAACTGTGCCCTGGTGTACCCTAACAGAGGCTAACTGCCCCCGGAGAAGAACTGCTGTCAGAATACTTTAGTCGGTCAGACTGGGTCCTGCTTCATGAGGTTTATCAGCAAAGATTTTCAGTGCCTCCAGTGGGAGGCTATTTTTATTCTGTCCAGGGGCTACCTTCTGCTCTGAGGTCTTTATCGCATTTTTTTGAATACAGAAACCTGCCTTTTTTAGGACAACCTTAAATATCTTCATCTTTTGCAATCTGAAAAAGAAGATAGTCTTTTATCCAAGGTAAAAGTTTTCGGCATTTCTGCGACATGTTCAGAATTTCTTTTTTTTTTTTTTTTCCCTGTATAAGGAGGACACTGCTGTAGACATGAGAACGCGCTGAGTTTTCTCCCTTGAGCAGGGATGACAGCGAGTGAGGTACCTAATGATTCATCTTTGTGTTCTGATTGGTGCTGTGACTGTTGAAGAAAATCCACGTTGTGTTTCATTGCACTACGTAATCAGGACTGGAAGAGCTCTCAAGAGATCACCTGGTTCATTTTCCTGCCCTATGGCAAGATCAGTCATAGCTACGTCTTTCCTGACAGATGCTGGTCTGTGCTTTTTTAAAGACCTCTGCAGCCTCTCCAGACAGCATATTTCAGTGCTTCACAATCTTTACCAGTAAAAGTCTGGTTTCTCCCCACCTTGTATTTAACCTGAATGGTCTCTGCTGCAGTTTAAACCTGTCACTTTTTGTCCTGCCCATTTTGAATACAAAGAACAGGGTTTTTTACAGCAACGTTAAATATTGGAAGGCTATTCATGTGCTTCTCTCTTTGTGTTAAATAACCACTGATTGTTAAATCTTCCCTTCTTCATGGTGGATTTCAATCTTCTATGTAAACTTTAATTGGCCCATCTTCTCAAAACTATTCTGTAAGTGATGATCCCAGTCATTAACTAATCCACAAACAGTTTAAACCCCTTGATCAGCATTTTATTTATGTACTTTAATAGAAGTCTTCTATGCTCGCCAAATTGCCTATTTGTGCATCACTGTCTCGACTAACTTGATGGCTTTGTGCTGATGTACAAGCCAAATATCCGCAAGGTTTTTTGCTGCTCGCTAACTGCGATTCATTCCAAGAGAAGGACTGGGTCCCCGGCATGATGCGAGGTTTGGTGTGTTTTGTGCCTTGATGCTGTGGGACCGTGTTTGCAGCGTGAAGGCTGTGCATTCAAATAGAAAGGGAGCCTGAAGAGAGCATAACCAATTGTGGAGTCATGGGTCTCTGCAGGCACCCAAACTATGCATTGATGTACGCAGGAATTTGGAAATGAACATGTGCTGAGGCAGGTGGTAGGCTGTGAAATGACACTTGGTATTAGGACCTTCTGATGTGGCTGTAGTTGAATAGTCAAATCATGCTTGGAGGCCAACTACTACAATACTGCGATTTGGATGTCCTTGATGTGTAGGTGTTTGGGTCCAAGGAAAAGTCAAGGAAACTTATGCTTTAGCAGGACATATGGGGAGGACAGAAGGCAAGCTGTATCCCCTTTCAGTAATTTTCTCTGGATTTCTTTGTTGTAGGTGAGTGTTTTAACCACCTTGGAGCGGCGATTCAACCTCCAGAGTGCTGATGTGGGTGTCATTGCCAGCAGCTTCGAGATTGGCAACCTGGCCCTCATCCTCTTCGTGAGCTACTTCGGAGCCCGAGGACATCGGCCACGCTTGATAGGATGTGGAGGGATAGTCATGGCCTTGGGTGCCCTCCTTTCCGCTTTGCCTGAATTTTTGACCCACCAGTATGAATATGAATCAGGAGAAATACGCTGGGGGGCTGAAGGGAGGGATGTGTGTGCTGCCAACGGGTCCACCAGCGATGAGGGACCAGACCCGGACCTTATCTGCAGGAATAGGACTGCTACCAACATGATGTACTTGCTGCTCATTGGAGCACAGGTTCTCCTGGGCATTGGTGCTACCCCTGTCCAGCCCCTGGGAGTTTCCTACATTGACGACCACGTGAGGCGGAAAGATTCCTCCCTGTACATAGGTAAGGCTCTCTGAACTTCTTCTGACTGAAGGCTTTCCTTGTGAGTCGGCGCTCTTGTTTTATCTGTTTGATGCCAGTGGGAGAGATGCCTTGAGGCCTCTTCGCCATGTGCTGCTGTGCTTGTGAAGGTAACTTGGCATGGGTCTCTACACCAACCGGTTGTAAGCAGCAGGGAAACACAGTGATGCTTGCTTTTATTGTAGCAATGGTAAAGGTTGACAGCCATGGTGATTGTTACTGCATGATTAAGAAGATGCTCATTCCTTCTGTTGTGTTTGTGGAGATTGTTTTAAATTCTGATATTGGTTGCTTGTGGTTGAGCTTTAGCTGAAGAATTTCCAGGTGGTATGTGTGATGATGATTTTTTTTTTTTTTTTTTTTTTTGTCCCCAAGATGCCCTAGTTCCCTTCCTGTTCTGGAGCATTTGTGTGTGTCTGAGTGATCATGGGAGTATAACCAGACTGAGAGGAGACGCATGTCTTGTCACTACCACCATCACATTTTAGCAAGGAAGTGCCTGTTACGGAGTAGGTGCTGTGACCCAGCATCTGTGGCAGGACCCCAGCTAATGCGATCCCTGTAACGGAATGGGATGCGGAAGCTGGTGAGGTCTATTTTGAGATAGGGGGAGCCTGAAGTAGAACTCATAATGCTGGTGATCATGTTGCAGAATTCTTCCAGATAGTTAAGATATGAAATTTGACTTCAATTACCCAATGAAACATCTCTGTTATTGGGGTAAAGCACTCATGGGTTTCAGCAGTAGTTTCCTCTCCAGCAGGTTTAAAGAGGATGTTGTGGGTGAAGTTGTCTTTGGAAAAAAACTGACCAGCTTGGCTCATTCTTCTTTCCACAGGACTTGTCACTAGATGAATAGCTCCAATGCAATATATCATTGAAGTGTGTGCTGCCATTAATGTGATCCATTGATGTGATAGTGTAGTTTCTAGTAACCAAAACTCTCTGCACTTGTCCTATCATCCCTGTTTTGTCTTGACTGTCAACTGAATGGATGATCCCATTAGTAGTTACTCTTCTTGCGAAGACATTTTTATCAAGTTCCCAAGCAAAACTGAATGCAGCTGGGGTATAACCATAGGCAGCAAAGCTCAACAGTCCCTGCTGACTTTCTGAATGGTGTTCAGTGTCTTGGGATAGCGCAGAGGCCTGTGGGAAAGACTAACTATATAGCATGCTATGGCATTCCGGGATGTATTGCTACTTTACGTAAAGAGCTTCTTCTGCATGTTCATAGTGTGTCCATGTTTTCCTGTAACTGGATGTAAAATCATAGTATTTCAGCATTTAGCTTTCTCCTTGGGTCGTTATTCATCTTCACTTGGTTCTGTAAGCGCTTGTGAGGGATCCACTGGATAAAACAGGATGATATATAAAATACAAGATACTGTACAACCCGAAGGTGGATAATGAGACTAAATTCACTGGAGCAACTTTGCCAATCCCATAACGCTGAGCTGGAATTAAGAGTGATTCTAAAATTATCTATTATAAATAACTATATAGAGAAGAAGCAACTTCTTTCAGTCTGTTCCATGGGCATTTTTTAAGCAATGCTTCATGTCTGAGAACAGGATTGAGGAGGGTGCATGAGAGGAGGACTAGGAAGAGTGAATCTTTTTGTTCCTCACATACATTCATCTTGTATGCTAAAATAACTTCTTTAAAGTTGGCAGTTCAACTGTAGCTGGAAATATACTGCCAGAAAATGATTTCTGCTTACTATATGTAGCTTCATTATTTTTCCTTCAGACATATGCTTCTAAGGATGTTCCTTTCTACATGTAGGGTTTCAAAAAAAACACAAGCGTTTTGGGGTTTTTTGCTTTACTGGCTTTAGCTATGAAAATCATAATCTGAATTTCTACATATGAATTATGGGCTGCAGAAGAGTGCATGTGTAGCACACTCAACCAATCAGCCATACCAACAATGAAGTTTAATATCTGCCCTGTCCTGGCCTATCCATCACAAGTAGGTTTTCAGATATGGAATGATTAATTCTTACATCAACTTGCAGTCAATTTGGCTAGTAAAAATGAAAGCTAACAGGAAAAAATTACAGGGAAAAATGTATTCTGTGAATGAATATAAATGGAGAAGAAGCTAGTGGAAATGTACGTGGCTTCTCAGGTTTGTGAGTACTTGAGAGGAGGTCAGGCTCCTCGCTTTGAAATGTTGCTTGAGAATTACTTGCTCAGATTTGTCTTTAACTGATTATTTTTTGTTGATGTCATCAATGCAATTTCCAGTGGCCTTAGCAGAAAGCTGGCCGGGCAGCTTACCGATTCATTCTCCTCTGTTTCGCAGAGGAAATAGCTGCAGAGTGTGTACTGTCACTGTGCTATATTTATATCAGTTTGCTTTCTCATAATAGCATGCTCACTCAGTGGGGGCTACGCTGTGTGTGACCGGATAAAGCGTTTTTGGGTAAGTTCCCTCAGTTAAAATTAGGAGCAAATCTGGCATAGGTTGCTCCCTCAGGATAGAAGCTAATTAATAACAGCGGTAATAGTCCGGCCGAACTTTCCATCATGGCTGGCTGTGGCTGAGAAATGATCAGGTTGACCAGTCCATGCTGTCTTCTGTATATTCCTGACATATATGCTGTATTTGCGCTGTTCTGTAGCTGGGGGGAAGAAGGAGTCTCTCACCTGACAGCTAAGTACTAGTAATTGTTCACCTGCTGCGATAAAAACACTCTTGTGTCCCAAGGCAGTGAATTAGAAATAACACAGTGCACTGAGAGATTTTCTGTCTTCTGAGTTGTACAAGAATTCAGTGGAGTAACTTCATACAGTATCTAAATACAGCCTCTTTGCAGTGAAATGACAATACAGGAAGATTCCTCCAACCACAACCCACCTCCAAACCTTCTTTTGAAAAAAAACATTATTAGTAATATATGTGTGCAGAAGAATGCCGATGTGATACCATATGGAGTTTAAAGTGAAACTTTGGCTTTAACTTTTAGTGAAAGTAATAGCGTCTGTGGAGTCTAATACACTTCTGGCCATAAAGTCCATCAAACCTGGCTCGTTGTGGTGTCTCTGCCATGCCAGGCCCACAGGAGATGGTGGGCAGAGCACCTCTTGTGCATCCTTTGAAGGCAGAGCTTGCTCCGGCTTGTGCTCTGCCAAGAATGTGGGGATTCATAGACTTTCATAATTAGAGAGACAGGGGTGAGATATTACAGGAAGATATCTCTGCGGCATGGGCTGCTAACATGTAGTTTCATGTTTCTTGAGCTAATAGCGTTGTTTTTTTTTTTTTTTTGATGCCCGCGATGTGTTGCTACCAAACTCAAACAGATTCTGTTGCTGTAGTAACCAGCCCTAAGAAAAGAGCTGTGTTGTGGTAACCCAGGGCAAATCAAACAAAAAAGATGCACACATGGAAGTACGCACCAAAGGATGTTCAAAAGCAAACACGTCTGTGCTGTAACAGCATTGGAAAGAAAGGGGGACCATGTGCTTGCTTCTGCTAATGATGGGAAATACATTCTTCTCCCATTTCAGCATCTGAGCACTTGCTCAACACAGAGGTCGTAACATTGGCAATAGCAGCCAAAAGTTAAAAAACTAAAGGAATTTCCTTACCTGTTAGAAGTTGGGAAAAATCTTTTGTTTTGGTGCTGGTTTTCTTGTTCCTCTCTGTTTGGGTCTGTTCTTGTATTAAAGATCTGAACTCCTATCGAGACATTTCCAAACAAGCAGGTTAATTTTACCTGTGTATTTATTGGCATTTGGCCTAAGTAACCCCTTTGAGTTGAGGAATCCTTGGTCCTGCAGATTGTCTAGCAGTAGCAAGCATTGCTGCAGCTTCAGTAATGTCAAAAAATTCCCTCAATTTCTGGCATCGTTTATTTTAAAGGAGGAAAAGTATGTTGAAGACTACTTACTACACAGTTCCTTTCTCTACCCGCTAATGACTCACTTGACATTTCCATCGTTTCTTTAGTTCATTTTCTGCTAGGTCTTGCTGGGTCCTGTTGAAATCAATGAGGGCTTTGTCATTAGGAGGGGGATCAGAGGTATCGTGGAGCTGATACAGCGGGAAAAATCCTGATCTGACAGTGGTTGTATGGATTTGCTGCCTCTCAGATGAGCAAGAGCTTGCAAGTGGTTTCTGGTCACTGAAGTACCCACGTTGCTCTCAGCAGCAGTTTGCGCGTTCAGTTAGAGCCAGTGCAGTGATGTGGTAGATTAATGTTATTAGCGGTCTCTATATGTGTCTTCTGGGCTTCCTGCAGCGTTTAACATTTGTTGATAAAAGTTGTTGCATCTTGTCTAGAACATGGTTACCTATAGAGCAGAATTAATAGCCACCGGGAGACAGTATTTGATCTGGGACCATTAAGGGCTGCATTATATAGAGGAAGTTGCTATTATTCTGTCTCCTGTTGATGGAGGAAATTGATACTGATGTTGGAGGTAGTGCTGCCAGATTGTGTGGCTCATTCAGAAGAATGCTGTGTTGATCTTTAATACGTCGGAGATTCTCGTTAAGTTTGCTGAAGCTGTCTCAGGGTTTAACTTCGTGGACACACACCCTACATGTTCAGGACCTGCCACTTCAGACTCCTCGCTGCCATGCAGAAACTGCAGAAAATGCAAAGAAGGACTTAAAGGAAGTCCTAGAAGAGGTAAATCTTGAGTCAAGGAGTAAAGCGATGAGGAGTGATGAGCGCTCCTGACTTATTGGTGGTGCAAGAGTGTGCCTGAGTATAGTGTGCTCAGGGGAACGAAGTTGTTCTTGGGCTGCTTTGTGGCAGAGTGGAGGAACAGAAAGATAGAAAACTCAGCACTGCTGGATGTGTCTGTTGAGCTGCTTTCTTCTGTTTCTGTGTCTGCCTGGCCTTCTCTGTCTGTATTTTGGTTTATCATATGGTTGTTCCGGCTGTTACCCTTGGTGTATGAGGAGAACTCAACAGGATGACGTTTTCTGTCCACATCTGCCCAGATGGGACTGGAGGACTGGGACTTGCCCCAGTAAGGGGGAAGGGACCCCACATTGTCACTGCTGACTCCAACCTTTGCAGCAGTGTGGGGTTATTCTGCATGGTGTGTGGAGGCACTTTTTGTTTTGCGATGGCAGTCACAGAGAAATGCTCACTCTCGCTTCTGGTGCTTTTTTGCTTGCTTTAAGCACCAACTCAAGATTTGCTGCAGAGGAAGACAAACACTGCCCTAGTTGGAATCTTGCTGTCTCCAGGGATAAATTTGTCCATTTGAAAAATCACTTATGGTAGCTTACGTCAGTCAAAATGACAGCAGCCATTGTGTTTTGGACAAGCAGAAGCATTTTCTCGACTGACAAGAATTAAATCTGAGAGTTAGTATCTATGGCGGTGAGTTGATAGCAAACTATCAGCATAAAATGCTGAAATCATCATGGTTTGAGTCAACATTTTGTATGTGGTAATACAAAGAAATAGTACTTGGATTTCTATTAGGAAGCTCATGTTTGTAGGCTATACAGTTGCTGTGAATTTCGAAACCATTCACCTGCTATGTATCTGATATTACATATGTTAAGGTTCATCAATAAATACTAAAAAAAAAATAACTAAAAAGGAAATGGACTTTCTGACTTCATAAACAAAAGTAAAAATGTGTTCAATGCCATTAAAGAAAAAGCTATAGAAATCACAGAGTTGGAAACCCCAACCCTCTGCGGGATGAACCCCCATTGTCTAACCAGTATTCTTATAGGTAACTTACTATATTTGAAGGACTGTAGAATGGGCAGTCAGTGACAGCACCTTTCATAATAGCAAATGTCTCCCTGTTTTTGAAGCTTTCAGACTTCCTTTTCCTGGGGGACGCCACATAATTCTGAGAAATGTGAATATTTTGGAGCTGAAAGAACAGATTTTGCAGATGTTTGGCTTTCGGGCTGGAAATCTATTCTCTTCTTTACATAGCTCGGTATCTACAGCATGATAGGTTCTATGTAAAGATCGTGAGGACCCTGGGTACCCACAGAAATGTGTTGAGATGGGCATTGTTTCTGTCCCTTTCAAATTCTGTAGAATATTTTTTCATTCTGTGGTTTGTTTTTTTTCTTTTTTGTTTTTTCCATTAAGAAATTCCCTCAGCTTTCCAGTGGCTGCTGGCTAGTTTGTCTCTGATTGCTGAAAAGTCTCTTGTGTGGAGGATGAATGCATTTTGCTCAGTCTTGTGCTTTCCCAATTTCTGCCAAATTTCTTGACGTGTATGTTTGAACCTACAGTTCTAAACCATAGCAAGTAGAATAATTTTTGTTTATAGCATACAGGTCATATCACCAGCCTCCTGAGGCCCTCCATTGATGCATATTGATTGGAATGTCTTTAGGACCCGCTTGAGAGGTCTATACAGCTCTGCCCATCCTGGCTGCTTGGCCCTTTCACTCCTCACTTTCCCACTTGGCCGTAACTCCTTCCTTGTGTGCTCACTTGTGGTCTGCAGACAACATGGGTACTTTAAACATTAGCCCTTCCTGCTGGAACATGCTTCTGAGCTCACCCACCTAAGGCTCTGCCAGCCTTTTCCTTTTAAAGCCTGCTTCTAGTAGGACTTTTATAGTGGATCTTGGCTCATTTCCTATCTGTTGTATCTCTGCTGTGTGCCCGCTTATTACCCACGAGTTGCTTGGTGAGTTTGTCCACCTCCATGTGGGCACATGCACTTGTGGAGCATGAGCACTTGGTCCACAGAATTGCTTTTCTCCTTGCTGGTATATGCAATTTCATAGGTATGTAATATTTTTAGCCTAAAGACTTGACGGAATTTTGTAATCGTTTTGTTCGGTAAATGCATCCTCCTACGGGTGATTTGGAGAGCCTTTCCTTTCTGCCACGGTCTCCAAGGGGTTGAGAAAGACACGGTATTAGCACTAAACTAAAAGGAGTGCTGTTGCCAGCGTGAGTGCTGGGATGCCTGTTCATTAGTGAAAGGTGTCTTTGCATCACATTCACTAGGTTGTCTTCCCCATGGACTAACTGATCAGATTAAATTGCATGGCTTCGTGCGGATATACCAGTATTAACTGCGTTGGCCTAACCCACTGATCCATTGGTAACCTGCAGCTTTTTATAATTATTCCCCTTTGGGGAGAGGTCTGTGTTCTCATTTGCTGTGTGTCAGCAGGGCTGGCTCAGTTACACATGTCCCCTTTTACACTGCCAGTGGTAATATCCTGGAAAATTAAATGGAAACATAAACAAGTGCGTAGGGCACATTAAAGCAGTAACAATAATCAATTAATGGGAATAACCTTCCCCACTGCTGGCAGGAAGGCTGAGTTGTGAAAGGCGGTAGCTAAATGGATGTATTTATTCAATTAAACGTATATATGCACAAAGTCGTAACTGCTAAGGGCTCCGTTATTTTACAGCAATTGCTCCAGTTACCTTAACCTTTTGCTAATAGCTTTTTTTTGTTATGAGCTGGGTAAATAAAGCTTGAGTCCGACACAAATGACTTTGTGTGAGAACATATTGAGGGTGGGAGCTGTTTCCGTGTTAATCTGTGCTCTCTGTGTACTCTGCAGCTGATTTTTGGCTTAATTGGGATTTGCTGACTGTGGAGTCTTGTAAAAACCATTTCACTTTTTGAGATGTTGATTTCTTTCTGTGGTGCATTTAAAACAGTCATCAGCTGGGAGAGGCTAGTGAGGTACATCATTCCTGGGGCAGCCTCTTTAAAGCTGTGTCCTTGTCATTTAAAGGGCAGACATACAGAGGACGGTACGTATTAGCACTAAGGTTCATAAAATTAATTACATAGATTGGAAGGTGCTGAGTTGACCATGTCAAGAGCTGAAGGCTGTATTGTACCTCCTTGATGGCACAAGCGGGAGTGAGCCGGCTTGTGCCGTCAGTCTTGGCCCTTCCCCTCAGAATTCAACTGAGACTCCCCAACTCATTGCATGTAAGGAGCCTCCAGATGTTTTGGTCCCAGTTTTTGGGCTGGCACTGAGGACTCTTGGACATGTGTTTGGCATGTTCCTTCCTGTGGCGGGACAAGGCACAGGATCTGCCCCTTAGCCAGCACGAGTCAGGGCACTGGTTTCAAAGCAGTGGTTAAAATCTTATTGCCCAGTACAGAGGTTTGTGTTGTCTTCTCCTACCAAAACAAATTTGGTATGGAGGATATTTTGGGGCTTGCCAGAAATTATTATCCTGCTCATCCTCAGCCAAGTGAGCATCTCATGAGTTCTGCTGTACCACTGTAACCTTGCAACAAAGGGCAGTGACCTGAAGTAGTGTTAAAAGATAATCACTGCCTTAAAGTTGCAAATTAGTTACTGCTTTATTGTATATCCTGACACACACTTACTGCCCAATGCCAGCAGGGCTTCAGGCCCCTGTTGCTGCTGCTCTCGGTGATGTTTGCCATGTTGTGAGCCTCCAGGAAAGCTATCCGGCGCGGCTCTGTGCCTCCCGCCTGCGCCTGGCTGTCACTCAGTTATCTGCAGGACAAGCTGCTTATATGAGCGCATAGGGGAATGCAAAACTCTTTCACAAAAGCTCCTGCTTTCACTCCTTCACAGCTGCCTCTCCTGTTGCTGGGTGAGGTGCTCAACCAACTTTTTTTGCCCTTTGGAGAGGCTGCTGCAGGTCTGAGCTGGGTGCCGGGCCTGCTGACGTTCACGCCCTTTGGGTGCCAGGTAGGTGCTATCTCAGGAACCTCCTAAAAGTGTTTGTTTTTGCCAAGTCCCAGGCAGTGCCGTGGCACAGACGTACGGGTCAGGCCATGGCCTGTTGACACCCGGGGCCTGGCAGCGCTCAGCTGCCAGAGCAGCCATGGAGTTGTGTTTTTATCATGACCGCTTTGCCGTGTGTTGTTGGCTCTGCGCAGGTCACTCCCCGACATGGCAGCCGAAAGGGCAGAGCTCCTTCGGGGCTGTGGGGAACGGAGCAGGACAAGCTTTTCCCAGCGTCTGTGAGGGACATCAAGGAGTCATGGCGCATCAGGCCCTGGGTGAGACTTTCCTTCAGGCTGGCTGTGTAACTGGCATGAGACATCCCACAAGTGCCCAACCAATGTGACAGGTTCAGTCTGTGAACATCAGTAATTAAAAATTAATGGCGTTAACACCGGAGGAACAGCTGTGATGTGAATCAAAGGTGTGAGATGGCCCAGTAGTACCTGCTTTGTGAGGCCTGGGGCAGAGCTGCTCTGGAGGCATCAGTGCAGTCTCAATAGCTACAAGTGTCTGATTACCCCTGATGGACTGGTGTGGAGGAATAAGTGTGGCCACAAGTGGTTGGGCACCTTGCAAAACAAACATAATATTCCTTGACGTGCTGCTTGGTCACCTTACAAGCCATTGGAAGAGCCTGTGGAGTGGGAGCCCTTCCCTGGTGCGGTGCGTGGACCTGAGGGGAAGGCAGTCTGTGCATGGGATCAGCAGAAAACTAAAACCTCTCATCTGGCAGCCTTGTCACCAGGGGCCTGGTGCTGGGATTTAACCCACCTACGATCTGCGTTTACTCTGGAGCCCTGTCTGCCCTGCCGGTGGTAAAGCCCCCACTGTGCTGGTGCCAAGGTGTTTCCCCACTGACGAACCCATCCCTTCACAGCTGCCACTCCGCTGAGCCTTCCAAACCAGCTCTGCTGCCACAAAGAAAATGCTGAGTAAAGCACCTGAACTGAGCTTGAGGAAGGTGAAATTGGCCATCATCTGCATCTTGGAAGCTCCGGCTGAAAACGGTACAGGGCAAAAAAAAATGATGGTCTTCTTTCATGCACAGGGTTTGGTTCACCCTGGGAGTAAACTTTTGAGGCTTTTTGACCTCTTGTTTTCTCAGGTTGGCAGTGTGGAGTCAATCTGCAGGGCTGTGGACTCTGGGAAGGGATGCTCTTTTGCACTGTGGGTAGATCCCCTCCAACTGCTGCTGGAGCAGCTCTGGCAGCCGGATGCATCCAGAGCGTGGCCGGGAGCAGCGCAGGCTGTGGACACGGTGGTCCGGAGTGAGGAAGGGGAGGCTGGGAGCATCCACACTGATGGCGAAGCGCTGCAGAAGGACCTTTGCTTGGCTGGCCTGGGCTTCTTCAGGTGGGAGTTTTCCCTGTGGTTTTGGACAAATCATTTTGGCTTTGCCTTCTCAAAGTTTGAGGTTTGGTCCCTAAATTGTTGCTTTGAACTTTGCTCTTTTGAAAGCACTTGGAAACTTTTTGCGGATTTCTTTTTGCCAAGGTAGAGCCATTTCATTAACTGTGCTGCTAATGAGGTATTTGGCTTTTCCTCAGAGGGAGGCCCACTCTCACTAAGTCCCCTTTTGATTTCGATAATAGGGATTTTTGTCTGGAGGAGGTTATCCAAATTTGGCCCTTTATTAACCAATTAAAATGTGAGGATTTAAATACTTTCTCGGATGGATGTTAACAACAGGTCACATTGCCCTTTGACTTAATACCTCAGAGCGCTCACCGCAGCTAAAGAAGCCTGCCACTATTACAAGGTGCAGGATCTGGCCAAAGGCAGCAGATCAAAGCAATAGCAGAAATTCAAGAATTCAAACAGGTGGAAGAGCAAGATGCACTGTGCACCAGTTCTTTCCTCCCCGTCTTCCTCTGCTTACCTTGCTTTTCCCCTTTGTAGGTTCCTATCCTCAGTACTGGACAAGCCATTCCTGCTGTTTGTACAAGACAATATTGCTTATTACAGTTGGAAAGAAATAATAGTGGGGGGGGGAGGAGGGAAGACAACTGGGACAACTTTGCTGTATTAGTCGTTGCTGCAGAGACCAATTACGCTTGTGATGAAAGACCACCTGTATTTTGTTAGCCATCAGCTAACAACATGTGGATGTCCTAATTCAGTCAGACTGATCATCAAAAGAAAAATACTTGTTAGAGAAAGCTTTTCCCTCTGCAGAGTTATAAACTGTGCTGAGCAGAATGAAAGGGGTGGTGATGTGTGAGAAGTTAGCTACAATGCCAATGTGTCTTGAGCATTGATTAATGCTTTACTGTCCTTGTCTGTGGGTTACCGCTTAGCTTCCTTTTCATTTTGAGCACTCGATGGTTTTGGGGGGGTTTGTGGGGGGGGTTGTTCGATATTCCCCTTCCATGTTTTACATAAAAACTCACTGCAGTGCACGCGTAAGGATGTTTTACTGCGCTGTTGTTTTATGACAGTGCTTGCCTTCATTTATGTCCTCTGGAAAAGCATGCTGTCTTGTACTGGTGGTAGACAACTACACGGTGTTGTAGACTGTCCAAGAGGCAGCACTGCAGGAAACTAAGCTATTTGCCGTAGCGCTGCATAAATTGTGAACGGTTTCCCACAGGTGCCAGAAGGTAAGAGGTTTGTAGGGAGAGGCAACACCTATTTGATCAGCGGAGGCAGCTGGAAAACACACATGTTCGTGCTTGGTGGATCTTGTTCTGACCCATGTGACTACTCATACTTAAGGATTTACTTTTTGTTTCGCAGCTGTCACCTGATCTTGTAAAATACACTTCTTGTCACTCCAAACTTTGCTTCTCTTCCTGTGTTAGTGAGAATTATGTATCAAATGGAAACCCAGTCTTTTCTGTAACTGGATACCACACCTCATTAGGCGCTTAGCATCCCAGAGGTACTTCATTTACAAGTAGAACCAAAACTCAAGCTAAGCAGGGGTTAAACAAATACTCTTACTCTGACAATGTCTCCAGGATTATAAAACAAGTTAGTGGGAGGGTGAATAGGCCCCAGGAATTCTGAGTCCAGTGCCCTGCAATTACTCTGAGACCTAAAACATTTCACTGCATTCCTGCAAAGCAGTGTGGCTTCCATGGGTGCAGCCAGCCCTTCCCTCTCACTCTCAGAGGGGTTAATGGCTCTGGCTTCTAGTCTGCTAGCAATACCCTGCTCCAACTCTGCAAACTATTTTTAATATGTCTCCAAGAGTTGGGTTATTAAACTAAGACCAACACTGTCTTTGCCTAGTGGTCAGTGAGGTGCCAAGAAGCAGGTTGAGGACAGTCAGACTCCATGCTGCTCCGTAACCCACTTCCAGGAGCCCCCAGAACAGGGGACGTGTGCCCTGGGCTTGACCTGTCACTTTTGAAGCTCACTTGTGCTTATAGCCTGCACAACAGAAATGGCAGTGAATTCCACAGTTCCTCGTGGCTTTTCTCATCTCCTAGTTAGGTTGTGCATTTTTCTTCCCGAGTCGGTTACTTTCTTGCCTGGATGTTTAGGATTTTGGCTTTGAGGCTATGAAGGTGGTGAAGTGGGCAATTAAACTATTCTTCTGGAGTGAAGGTATTTTAGAAGTGGCATCTGCCTGTCAAAAATCTCGTTGCCATCAGAGGTGGCAGTCGTGCCATCACCCTGGCCTTGGCACATCCCACCACTGATAGGAGTGCTCTGGTAATTCCTTGAACTGGTGAGAAAGTGCTCCGGAGTGGGGGGATAAGGCACAGGTTGGTACAGCTGGCAAAGATCAGGGCAGGCTATCCCATCAGGTGAAAAATGAAGTCTTAAATGGGTTTTACTGATGCATAAAAGAGCTGTTGAAGTGAAAAATTCAGATAAACAAGAGGAGTGAGAAGGAAGCTGTGCTGCTCTCCAGTGTTACTGGATAAAATACTCCCATGTGTAGCTCCTTGAGTTCATCTCACATTCTGCACCCCCTCCCAAACCGTAGTAATGTGGAGACTAGAGCAGCTCGAGCGAATCTTTCTGAATAAATTAGTCTCGCCGTCCTGGGGTATTCCACATCTAAGTAAACAGATGAGACTCACTCTGTGCCTTAAAATCAGCAAGTCTGGGCTTTATTAGCCCCAGAGGAGCAGTAAATTCTAGAGCTGAGCCGGAGGAGCAGAGGGAGGAGGAGGCAAGAAGGGAAGGAGGGGTAGCACTGGGTAAGGATATGCTCGGGAAAGTCTGTGGTGCTTACTGCAACCCGGGAAGGCAACTTGAAATTGAATCTACAGTGCGCGAGGGAGCTGTTGGAAGTGGCTTAGGATGAGGTAGATGTTTGGGAAATCTGCATGAGCGAAGGCTGCATTCAGCACAGGCAAGAATAAGGATGTTAGCAAAAGTAAGGTGAAGTGGGGAGGCGGAGTGTAGAGATGAGCAGCAGCATATTAAGGCTTGGGGAGGGGACACGAGTATTGAAGCAACTGGAGTTAAGAAAGAAGCTAAGACAGTACAGGAGAAACATGCTACGGGCCACCTGCATTAAGTCTACAGGAGCCTGAATCCTCACATCAAAAGGCTCTTTAATTTCTGTTAAAATTCAGGCTCTTTATTTTAATCGATAACCATGGGAATAAGGTGTCTAAATAGAATCTGTGCTAAATATTGCCTTTCTGGATCACAACTGTTGGGCGATTCTCAAGGGCATTGCTGTGTCCCTCCTCCTAGACCACGGGACGCACGTGGTCTCCGTCTTCTTGCAAAACAAGCTTGTTTTTTGAATAAACAGTGTGTTTTGGTGGTGGGTGTGGGTGGTGTCAGGAGGGGAAGCGATTGTGCTAGGAGCCTTGTTCCCAAAGAGATCCTAGCGTTTACTGAAGATGCTAATTTTTGCCTTCAACCCATCGTTATTTGTCTTCTGCCCATAGCACACTGATCAAAGGTTCTGATGACACTTGCACTGAGTAAAAAGCTTGTAAGAAAAAAGGATGGTCCTGAATTTCAGGAGCACCACCGACTGCTGTTTTACTTTTTGACTGGCATTTTTTGGAGGGATTTTTGAGACTGGAGGTGGCAAAGGAAGGAAATGCTTTTGGTTTTTGGTTTTGTTTTTTAATGCCCCATATGGCCGTTTTATTAACTGGAAAACCTCCAGCTGTGAACTGGATGATGTTATACAGCTACAGAGCAAAACTCACGCCCAACCGTGTGGCTGAGAGTACTTGTGCCTCTGAGCGTGAGCCGTACCTCCCCCATCTAAGGTTAGGGCCTAAAATAAAAGCTGCATTTCCCTTGTTTTGCTGACCCAAGGAAAGCATTGTTGCTTTTCATGCTGGGGATGTTGAGCTTTTCAAACAAAATGCAATCCTTCAACGAATTAGCTGTCAGCAGCTCATCAAAAAGCACCTCTGTTTGAGTTGAGGTTCTGGGAGTGACAGGTACAGCAAACCCGTAAGTTTGGGTTTTTTAACACTTTGCAGTGAGTTTATCCACCACAGAGTTGGTAGTAGGGTGGCTACGCTTTCACATTCCTCCCTGCTTGTACGAGTGAGGTTTTCTACCATAGGATGAAAGACCACATGGCAAACCAGGCTTTCGTAGTAGTGATGTGCGCTTTGTGTTATCCAGGCACTTCCCAAGCATTGGGTCTTTGATTCCTGTCCAAGGAGCATTTCTTTGCATTGTCTACCAGATTTCTGTCCCATCTCCCATGCTGAGACACAGAAATGACTTGCTGTGTGTAGCATCTCAGTTGGCAAGTGAGACTGAGAATTTAGAAATAGCTTTTAGTCATGTTCCTACAGTCTTCTGCAAGTGTGTATGTTTAAGTTACTACCTTGGTTTTCTGTCCAGGAGACTTAGCAACAGAGAATTTCTCAGACCTGCCTTTTCACTTGTTATTTTCTGTTGTGCAAAGCAGTGGAAAGGAGGGTTGGGACCTCAGCCTTTGTTATGAGGGTGTCTTGGTTCTTCCAAAATACCCTGGAGACTGACTTTCTCTAAGCAGGATGTGATAGAGAGGAATGGGATTTGTTTAAACTGATTCCTTTAGACTTAAGGTCTTGCTTCATTGTCAGCTGTGAGCATAGAAATGAGATTTGATGTTTAGGAAGTTTGATGTTTCCCATTTCACACCCCAGAAGCTGCGCATCTAGTCCTACTCCTCAGCCTTCAGTGCTGGATCCAGCTGCTGCACGGTGGAGTCCACGCTAGTGCTGTCATGAGTTAAGATTTGGCGGATGATTCATTGTTTTTCCTGCCAACTTCTCTCTGGAGCTGTACTAGGTAGCACAGAACTGCTGTCTGCTTGCCAAAGGTGACGTTTAGGATGGAACGGGCTGGTAAAAGTTGCTCAGTGGGTAGGCAGAGCTCCCCATACTTGCTAGCAGTGACTCAGGGCTGTTGCTCCCATTCTCTGGGAGATGCCTCTGGATGGGAGACAACCTGCCAGAGATGGAGCAAATAAATGAGCTGGGCCCTGGTTGCAGCAGGTGGTTAGTGTATCAGCAGGGTCCTCACAGCAGCAGGGAGGGTCTGCTGCCAGCTGGGCCAGAAGCTGAGATAACCTTTTGCTGTGCTGAAACTGCAGGAGCACAGTCACAGCTGCAGCCTGCTGTGTCACTCCGTGTGCCACCCCCTGTGCCTCTGGGGACAGTGAGTGTGCTTGGCAGGCATCGCTGGGATGAGCTGGCTTACTGCTGCGAGGTAGGGAAGTGGCACAAAGCTGTCACAGGCCCAATTTTGCAGGGTCTGCACCTTCATAACCACTGGCCCTCCATGGGAAGGTGGTGGAAGAGGAGCAGAAGGGCCAGTGTTGACCATCGAGACTTACTGCCTCCAACCCAAGTTAAAGACTTACCAGTTGCAACCTGCTTATGTAGCACAAAACGGTCTCTGTTGCCTGAAGGGTCTTTTCCTTTTCTGCTGTTCACAGATGTATGTTGTGGTAGAGACCATGGCTTGTGACCCCATTGATGCCCTAGGCTATGTTGCTCCATGTGGATCTGTATACTGTGTCAGCCAGTTGTGTTCACAACTGTCCTTATGGATGAAGGAAAGGGAGATTTGAAGGTGGCACTTAAATTATTGTCATGCAGTAGGCTCCTTTGTGCAGCAAAATGATGAGCCTCTTTCTGTACAGAGTTTCCTCTCTCCTGGAGAGGGAGTATAAATCTAACTGGAGGTGTCTGCGGCCAGGGTCAGCGTGGCTGAGTCTTCCTCCTCTCTGTGAGAGGCTTTGTCCTGTACCAGGTGCATATAAACACCTTAGTGTTATGGTTTAATACCAGGTTTGTGTTCTTGTGTCTAGTTCTACCCTTCCTTAAAGAGGCTTTTGGGGTTTAATTAAAGTCACTGCCTAACTTCAAGTCCCTGGTGTCCTTGGGTTCACAGTAGTCAAGGGAGAGACAGACTCCTCTGCAGGAGCTGAGCTGAGGGACTCGGGGCTCATCTCAGGAGATGCTGCTCTCCAGGAACTGCTCCTGCATCTAAGGATGCTGTCATCTACCCGAGTCTCTAGCTTTGATGTTAAGGGTAGGTGGTTAGAGTATCCCCCTTACACACAGACTTCAAACACAGATTGTGCAGGATTACGGCTGGATAACAGCCAAATCCCAGGCAGTAGAGACTGTTTAATCACACTCCTCTGTCTCTACTGGATTAACGTAATTAATGTAAGCCCTTTTGGACGGGTGACCTGTTATTTGCCTGGCACAGCTCTTCATTTGTGCAGTGTTGTGCATACACCCGTGATGCTCTAAAAATGACGGTGAAGATCTAATCCCACTTGCATACAACTGGTGACCAAGTAAATCTCCATTTATGGACAACTAGTTTACTGCTCCCTTCAGGGGAAGTTGTAGACTATTTAAAAAAAAATTTAAAAAATTAAGAATGCCCAAGGTTAAGTCAGAATGATCATTTCCCAAGTTACTTCAAGGGAAATTAAAATGGGATTTTTTTATTTTAATGTTGTCTCTCTAGGGAGCAAAGGAAGTTATTAATAAACTCAAGGTTCATCAGTGCCTTATGGTCCTAGCCCATTTCAAGGGTGATGTAGAGCTTAACATGCAGTGAAGCTGTGCCTTTATTTTCTGCCCTTTGTGGCATCTGGATTCGTGGCAAGGAGGCAAAAAGTGTTTCCCGGACCTGTAGCATCCCATGGGCCTGAAATCATGTTGGCTGAGTTCCTCCCTCTGCATTTCTTATGCAGCTGGACGTGATCTAACCCTCAGCGGGATACGCTGCCTTCCTTTTCTTTCCACTGTTTCATGGTTTTCTAGCAGCAAACTGGAGAGAGTTTAGTTAAGAAAAGAAAAAAAACAAAAAACAGTGAAACAACCCTTGCAAAAAAATAATGTAACAAGTCAAATGCTTAACTTGAATATTAATTTCTGAATAGTCGTGCCTTTAATACGCTTTTTGTGCAGCAAAAGTACTGGCGATATTTTCATTTTTTTTATGAAAGCCATCTTCTGCTTTAATTTTTCCAAGTTTTAACTGTAGCCTTTACTATTCAGCAAAATCACAGGTAGAATCATTTCATAAGGAGTAAAATCAACTTTCATCAGTTCTGGTGGATTGTTTCCTAGATCTTGGCTGTACCCGTCTGTGCAGAAGACAGAGATTTTCTGGAGCATTCTCTGAAAAACAAATGCTTGTGTCCAAGCTTGAAAATTAGCATGAAAGTGACATTTTATATTTGGCCAGCAGCTCAAAAGCCTGTTATTTTCGGTGAGGTTACAAGCATCCTCAGTTGGGCAGCTCCGGCCTCCAGGGCCGCAGTTTGCCCAGGTCTTTAAAGCAAAGCTGCTGCAGGCAGCGGTCTCACTGGCCGTGGGAACTGGCAGTGCTCCTGCTGGGAGCTCTGCAATGGGCGGCATGTCCTGGGCTGCCCTTCTCCTGTCCTGCTTCCTCCACGTGCCCTTTGGAGAAGCAAGAAGCCCTTTCCAGGGGGTGCGTAGGGTGAAAAGACTTGCTGAAAACATGAGCTGATCATTTAACAGGCAATATGTGGTTGTATGTCGCCTCTGATTTGTATTCAGCGCTAGTAAAATGCACTCATCACCCAGTCTGTGCTCACAAGCCTTATTATGGCTAATGAAAAGACATTTTCCTATCGTTTTTCTCCCTGGAGCCACATGGTGTTAAGACTTTTGGTTGCTGTGCAAGTCCCAAATGCCCTGTGAGGGAACATAGGCTGGGGTGAGTGGAAGAAGCCATGAGCATCAGTATGCTGGACCAAAAACTCAGTGTGTGTATAGGATGGGGTGTCTTATTTTTCAGCTCCAAGAAGCTCAGTATTTAAGGTTCACGTGGAGCATCATTTGCAACAGAATAAATATCTTGGCATGTCACGTTTTACACAGCAGAAATGCTTCTGACTTTCCAGCTCTTGGTGTCTGTAACTCGCTTGAAAGAATTGCTGACATCTGCCCAAATGCCAATATCTTCTCAGCCGTATGAACCTTAATATCATGGCTTAAGCTTTAGTCTTGGAGCTGTGCAGCACAGCTAAAAGCAAGCTGTGTTTCCAGCACTGAGGGAGATCCTGACTTTTAACCCACTGGCTTTTTATTTATTTTCCTTTTGTGCTTGTTGTTGAATTGCAAAGTCAACTTAATTCCAGGGCTTCTAAATGGCATATGATTTCTACACTATGATGGCAAATCTCCTTTGGGCTGTTTATACCATCTGATACTGGTGACCTAAACAGGGGTAGGTCAGGACAGCAGAAAGCAGGGCACTGGTGTTATCTGTCCTTGCTACCCTTTCTTTACCCGTAGTAAAAAGGCAGTCATAACACTGCTTTATCCCTCCCTTCCTCTTAATTTTTACACTCCCTTGGCTCAGTCTTCTTTCCTTTGCAACTCCCTGCTGCTAGATTCTCTCCTTTTCCACACCAAGTAGGTTTGCATTCAGTCTCGGAGCCGTTTGGTGGCTTTATCATTGCCTTTCTGGATGGGTGCTCCTGTCCGAGTGTGTCTGGCTCTGTTTCTCTTCTGGCTGTGGGTAACTAAGGGGAGATGTCCCATCCCACTGGAATTCCCATCAGAGCTGCTTGTGTCTTCACATCCTGTTCAGTCAAAAAGATCAAGGTTCAGAAAATCAATTGTTTTGAAGGATTAAAGCTGGTATGGATTGTTTTGACAGAATTGGGTGGGGGGTGGTTGTACTATGTGGCTTTGCTAGGTGACCTCTGGTGATGTGAGGAGCAGCTGGGACTCCTTCATAGAGCAGAAGAACCGCTTTGTAGCACTCGGCTGCAGTGAGAACGGTGCCTGTTAACTTCGGGGTCTGCCCAAATGTCTGTCACCGCAGCACCAACGCATCCTCTGTGCTGCACCCCTTAGCTGGGGCTGTACGTGGGGGAATTTGGACTCCTGACCTCGGAGCTCTTCTTTTAGGGCTAAGCTTCAGGTAAAGTGGATGTTCTGCGTCAGCCCAGGTCATGACTTTGGCTGCTGTTCTGAGGGAGTTGATCCTGGACCAGTTGCATGGCCTGGATCTGTCATAATGAGCATTGGTTGTGTCTTCAGAAGTTTATTAAATTTTGAGTTTGGGGGTTCATGCAGGCCTCTGAATGCTGTTACTGTTGCAATGAGAACTGTATGAGGGGGGTATGATAATCAACTTTTTTTTTTTTCTTTTTACCCCTGCATATCTCCAGCGGCGATACAGCTGATGGGACCCAGCCCTGGACACTGGGAATATAATGGAAATGGTGACTTTTCCTAGTGAGAGGAGAGGGAGCTGACACCATTCGCTGCAATTTATACTGGTTTCTTCCATTCTTCCCTCCTTTACTGGCATACTTTGAATCTTGAGGGTTTTTTTTCTGATTACTGAAGTACTTTTTTAGTCAGTAATTCACATTATTAAGCTCCTAAGGGTTTGTAAGACTTTCTGGAAGTCTTCTGTGAACATGCTCATGTGTTGTGAATGTCACTCATGGAAGGGCACTGGCTGTGATTTATAAGTATTAAAGATCATGTGCTAGGGCAGGAGTTTGGGATTTGCTGCTAACCAGTATGGACCAGCTCACCCCAGAGCCCTTTGCATGCCCTGAAGGAGAGGGCAGAAATGGTCTGTGGGGTTTGGTCCTAGTGCCTGAGGTGTAATTCCCCTAGGGAAGGGGAATTGCTGCTGCAAGGAATCGCTGCTGCTGTTCCCTCCCTTCCCACCCACTTTGTTCAGTGTCAAAAGTAAGATCTTAGAAAATGAAATTAATTTCATCTTGGTACAGCTATTAACGTGACACACTGCGGGAGAGCTCTTTAAGGAGGCCAATGACCTTCATCCATGTGGAATAAGTGCTGAATAATGGAGAGCTTTCATGTTTCCACAAAAAGAAAGTGGCTTTTTAAATCAACTGGAGATGTTTCAGACGTGGAGGAGAAAAAAAAAACAAACTGCATTAGGAAACGGTGGGCAGAGTGTGCATGGAAACAGAGCAGTGGCTTCTGCCTTCTGGCAGGTGCTGCTGTTTGCAGAGGCCTTTCGTGAGCGTGTGAAACTGCACCGACCTGTCTCACCTGCTGTTACTGGTGGTACCTGGAGACCTTTATAAGTGTGGTCCCTTCCCAGGGCTTTCAGCCTTTCTTCTCTCCAGACCAGAAACCTGCTTGGTTTCTGCATCGCCAACCCCTGCCCCAGGTTTCTCTCTGTCTTTCCTTGAACTGATCCACATTACATGCTTCTCTGATGGCCTCTGGCAGTGTGATACACTTCAGCCATTCATTTATGCAAAGAAACGCGTCTTGAACAGTTTATATATAGCCTGCCCTCTGTCTCCCCACCTTCAAGTTCTTGCTTTGAGGAAGCATTGTGTCCTGGGAGCCAAGTTCTCGTTCTGCAGTGGTCTCTTTCCTCACCCTCCCACCCCATTCACGGTCCAGAGCTCACTTTTAATGAGGCTGTTTGGAGTGTTCCACTCATCAAAAGGACCCTTCTTCCTCCCTCCCTCCCTCTGTTTTGCAGAGGTGTGTGTGAGCTCTGCCACCCTCTTGATGAATGAGTGCTCAAAGCCTGAGCTGCTCAGGAAGAGTGTGCCAGATTCATTTCCTGCCTGGTGCCTCATCAGCTAAATAACCGGAAAGGTCCATTTGTGTCTCTGTACCTCCCAGTGAGGTATGAGCCGGCAGAAACCTGTCGCTTGAGATATCAGGTGGAACTGGTAATCTTAAAGTGACTACACAAAGCAACCAACAGCCCCTGAGAAAGGATGGAAATGAAAACTCCCACCCATCTCTTTTGACACCAGGTTACTGACGATGAGATGAGTTTGATTTGGGATCCTTGGATTCAAACTTGGTGGCACTAGTTGGTCCTAAGCCTCTTCCCTATATATATATATATATATTGCAGTTGCTTTTTTTCTTTAAGCTGTATTTTGTGTGGTGGGTCTTGCCTTTAATGTAGGAAAAAAAATAAAACCAAACAGACAAAATGCAGTTGCATTGCTTCTGTGTGGCTTTTTTGTAGTATTTGTATGCTTCTGGCAGCGTGACAAGAGAACAAACAGTTTCATTAGCGCGTGGTTATGTTGAAAGAGGTCTGAGAATATAACAGGCTTCCTTGAAAAGAGTTGAGTGAAGGTACAAAAACGGGTTCTTACCACATGAGAAGAGAAAGACCTGATGTTTGGGCCTTGGACAACAGAAGCTATTAAAATTTTGGCTTCCTGACACAGTAGCAACAGCTACTCTGTCTTTGCAGTACTTGACAAATAAGTATTATCCATTTCAGTGTTTCAGAGGGATGCTTGTCTTGCCTGGCTCTGTGGGATCTGCTGTTCCCAGCATGGGGGTTCGAGGATGTGGGACCGGGGGGACTGGTACATACGGAGTGGAGCAGGTGGGCCCTTTTGTGGGCAAGGATGTCGGAGGTTAGGAGAAGAGGATAGTGTCATAGACCTGTCCTGGATGGACAGAGACATATTTTGCACCACTGAGAAGGTAAATAGGAGCTCTTCCTTTCACTCTGGTAATTTGCAGCAGCAGAAAAGCTGATTTTGGCTCACATCCCACATCACTGAACTTCTTTTTGCATCTGTTTCTACAATGCGCAAAAAGGAAAGGCAATAAATATTTATTATTCCATGGCCTGGGTGCAGGTTTCAGTCCTTTTGCTATTCTTTCACTCCTCCTTTTGCAGCTTATGATGTGGCTTTGGCGTGTCCCCAGCACAGGGAAAACTTAAGGAAGGGTTTGCAGGAGGTTTCGAAGGGACCCGCTGCCCCCCCAGGAAATGTTGTTCATCAAACCTTTCTAATGCTTGTCTCCTGGAAGCCTTGCCCCTGCCTTTTCCCCTTTGCTTGTGATTACAGCAGGCAACAGCAAGCTCTCCTCTAGCATGTCAGATGCTGATCTGCCGTTTATCATCGCACGGCTGCGCAAAGTGCCTGCAAAAGGTTTCCAAGATGTGAACACTGCACCCAGTGCTGCCTGTCCAACTGTGGTCCCTGCGCCCTCCACGGCGAGTTACCCTGATCATGCTCCTAAAAATCCCTGCTCTTGGAGAGCTTAAAGGGGAGGGGGGGGAGAGGAAAGCATAATGTTTTATTACTTAGATAACGAGTCATTCCTATGAAATTCATGGCACATTAGTAGCATCAGCATTCTCAGTAGGGAAAACCAAGAGAAGTGAGACTTGTTATGCAGTATTGACCTTCTGCCTTTGCTTTTTCCTGGAGTTAAAACACAGTTTCTTTACAGCATGTAGAAAATTAGAAACTGAAAGTCAAAAGCTTGCAATTAAAATACAGAAATACAGAAAGCCATATAGCTACCCTTCATCTGATTTATTTGGATCCAGACCTCTGCTCTTGGGTCAAAGGCTTACACTTTCCTTTCTCGTTTTTAAAAAAGAAAGATCAGTTTCTTTTTTTGAGAGTCCGTAGGAGCTGCTGTACACCGCTATTTTGTGGAAAAGCAATCTCGGATTCATGGTCCATCTTGCTTTTTCCCTCTGGACAGCATCAACAGGAGGGAAGTAATTGGATGGTGATTTTTTTATTTTTTCTTCTTCCTTCAAATTG
Organism: Alca torda; assembly: GCA_008658365.1. NCBI lineage: Eukaryota > Metazoa > Chordata > Aves > Charadriiformes > Alcidae > Alca > Alca torda. The sequence goes on from CM018083.1 coordinate 36,320,618, forward strand.
GGGGGAGTTTGTGTCCATCTTTTTGTGGTGCTGCTGAATTTCCCTCCACTTTGCATTACACATTCGTGCCATTTGTACTGGCAGCAGTTCAGGGATTTCTATGCCAGATTAAACTTGGGAACAGCTGTAGCCCGAGTCCCTCTTGGCCTGCACCCAGTCTCACATAGTAACTGGTAACAAATGTTCAAGTGTGGAAGAAGCAACACAAGGTAAGGATGATCCTCTCCTGGGTATTTGCAACCAGCTTCTGACTGATTATTTAGTGGTTTGGAGGCTGCATCTGGACGACTGCTGTGTTTGGTGAGCCTGTACTTTCCAAATTTATCTAACCTGACTTTAAACTGATTTATATTTTAGGCCTTGCAACGTCTTGCAGCAGCGAGTTCCACAAATTAAATTCTTCTTTTCAGGTTGCTTTTACATCTTCTGCCTGGGTACCTGCAAGCCCAGAGAGAGTTAGGGTTTTTTTCCACATTTTCCGTGCAATTCAGTCATCTCTTGTCTTCATCTTAAATTCCCAATCCAGTGTTTCTCTCCTTCCATTCCGTATTTCTAATTTCCTTGTCTCATCTTGTCTCTCTTTCCTAGTCGTGTCCTTTTCCCGTTTCCAAGGCTGGATGGCCAGACATTCACATTTGATATAAGATACAGGTTTGCTTTGGAGTTAGACAATGACATCGTGGTGTTTTCTTCCCTTGTCAGTTCCCTTCCCAGTTTTGCAGAACACACTCCGAGAGGTTTTTTGATATCAGGATGGAGTTGGGTTGTTGGGTTTTTTTTTTCCCATGACAGTATAATTTACAGCCTGGGCATTATTTAGCTTTATAATAACTTGGCACTGAGCTATTAAAGCAGTATCACTTGTCCAGTGATCTTGACAGCGCCCCGCAATTGTGTCACGGGGTGGAGCTGGTTGACTTAATTCCAGGGATGCTTCTCCTTTCTTGTTGGACTCAAGACCTTCTATAACATGACTCACTTCTTACTGAGGCAGCGATAAATACGTAAGAGTTACTAAACTGGAATGCAATTTGTTTGGAAAGTCTGCGGCAAGTAGCCGAGAGCAGGATTTGGGAGCAATTGGACTGGGAATCCTTTTATTTTTTTGAACAAAGGAAGAGAAATGGAGAGGGGGAAAGAACACTGTAGGCAGAGGTGCCTGTCTGTGGAGGTGTGCCTCTGAATGAAGAAATTAAAGCATTGTACAGTATGAAATCTGTTGTTATTTTGAAATCAATGTACTGAAAAGGCAGTCTCCAAACTTAGCCTTACACCTGTGTTCCCACTGCGGTAAATATTTTTGTAAAAATCAACGGAGGCAGCCTACTCAGCAGTGTAAATTCTGTGTAATTATTGAGCAGAGAATTATAGTTGTCATGTATCGATTCCCCCCTGCTTTGTTAGAGCTTCCTCCTTTCCACAGAGCTGAACTGCAGTCACAGCGTCGGCATTAAAGGACTGAAGAAGGGACAGAGCGTGCTGCTGTTAGTCAATACGTGGGTAAGGGGATGCATGTAAAAATGCATGTGTGTACAAAAATTACTCCAAGAGCATCTGACTTACATAGGAAAAACTGCCTAAGGACTGAAATTTCCTCTGTTGACCCCAGAAAGCTCAGCTGCTCCAGCAGTTCGTGTGAGCTAATCTTGAACTATTGCCTTGGGGACGGCCCTGGAGATTGAGTGCTTGTGCAGTTCTCTCCTGCCTCCCCCACTGAAAACATTATACCAGTGTTTTGTCCTCAAAGTCATACTGGGATGCTTCTATGGGATGTTAATCTGCTGCTTCATTTCACTGTAGAGATGGTTACAGTGCAGAAGTGAGTAAAACAGGATGACAAGACCTGAAGGAGAATGTCCCCTATCTGGTTCAGTTTGCTTTTGTTTTAAAGCCAAAGGATTACTAGTATGTCATCTTGGGATGGGTTGTTAACATCACAGAATCCCAGCGTTTCCAGTGATCCATCCTGAGGAGCTACACAGGATTATTCTGCTTTAAAACAAGCAACTGCAGCTGCTCAGGGGAGCATTTTTCCTTCAGCTGCATTATATGCCAGAGCAATTAAAGTCCACTAACCTGAAATACTGAATAGGGATTTGTGACAGAGTAGCAAAATCATCCTTATTTTTAAATTCTCAGGAAAGGCAGGTATTAGTTTCTCAGAGAACGCACCATCCGGAGATTCAGTTCACATCTTGGTTTAACACTCCTCCTTCCAAATACCCTAGTTACACTGGTGGAGTTTCAAACTGGTGGGAGCAGGGTGGTCCGGGATAAGGAAGACCTGTGGCTGGGAATGTGTGTGGGACAGGCCACTCTTTCTGAGTAGAAAGTAAATATTTCAAGGGTTAAAAAAAGAAGGGAGAGGGGAAATCTTCAAAAGAAACTATGTCAAAGTTTCTGTTGCTTTGGATGTTCCAAGGTAGTTGCAGCAAGGGCTTTTCTGGGGGTTGTTTTGAAATGAAGTATAGTAAGAAAAGGTACAACCTCAGTTCATCGCACAGCAAGAAATGGTGGGGTGTCTTGTTAGAGGGATGGAGGGGCTGCCTTGCTGCTGCCGTTCCTCACACTTGCCTCAGCCTTCACATTGATAGAAACATAACCACCTCCCAACCCTACGGCTCTCGGGCTGGGGCCTGGGGAAGCTTTGCCCCTCAAAGCCGCCCTGCTGGCCTTGTGCCACCTCTCGTTCTGTTCGCATGGGCTGGCGAGACGGGGACCTCAAAGTCCTCCTGGTCCCTGGGGTCCTGAGGTGGTTGCCACAGGATGCAGCAGCCCTGGGGCTGCTCCAGCCTTGTCCTGCTGGGATGCAGAGCCAGCGTGGGATCAGGATGGGGAAGGGGATGGTGCAGGGGCTTCCTTGTATGACACAGGTTAAAAAAAAAAGTTATCACCTGGCATTAGTTTTACCTACTTTGAAGTCTTTAAGTAGCTGCTGTCTCTATGGCACTTGAAGGAGGTTTGTGGTTAATGGGATACACAACTATTTTAGGGAAACATTCCTCATGCAGCCTGCCAGTGGCGGGGTGGGCTGCAGGCTCTACTGCTAGGCTAGATGCAGAAAATGCTCCGGACTGTGTTTTAACTGGAAGCCAGCTCCTGCCTACAGCGTCTCATCCTGGGGTGTAGGATGAAGTGGTTATTGAGGCAGCTTCTGTCTGTGAAAAGCGGCTGGGGAAGGGAAAGCCTCATGTTGGGAATAGGCGGATGGCAGCAAACTTCTGGGGTTCATTTCTGATTCACGTGCGTTTTTCTGAACTGGCTAAGAAGAGGGGAATCCTGCTTTGTAGCACTGCCTGCAGCACTTAACTTTTCCATTTATTTTCAAATGTAAATCTTGGATGTGTGGAGGATGTGATTTTTTAAAAAAAAAAAAAAAAAAAAGAAATTATTTAGTTTCTTCTTTATTCCTGAGGGAGTGGAAGCAACCTTGTACAGGGCTCAATGTTGCTGTGTTGAATACTGTAAGGTGGTTTGGGAAAGGAGGAAGGAGAAGCTTTCCTGTGACTGCAGGGAACAAATTTTACCTTGCATACAGAAAAGCACAGATAACTTCCTCCCTTCCTTCCTCTGATTATGCCAAGGCAAAAATTGTATCGCTTGTCTCCTGGTTTCTCTTTTGCCAATGTGTTTGGGTGTAAGCCGTCTGCAATAGAGAAAGCCAGGTCAAGGATAAAAATCCCATACTAATCCACTGTCTGTTTAATTTCAGCTAAACCCTCCTGCCTTTCTGCCTTTTTTACCTCTGCGGGGTCAGCAGAGAGGCTGCTGCTTTACTGTCATGCACGGAGGGAACTGTCTTGTTCTTTTTTTAACCTGATAAAATACCCTGCATTTCTATGACAATCTGGCCGCAGCGTCTCCCTATAACCCTTGTTGCTGCTGGGCTCCTTCCGTCGGGTCACTCCAGGTAACTGGAGCGGTGTTGCACAGACAAATCAAAGCAACATTTCCTGGGTGTTTTGGCTTTGGCTCCACATTGGAGTCCCTTTCTCTTTCCGCCACCTCTCCTCAGCTGCGAGGCTGCTTTGCATGCCTACTGTGGGTGGTTTCACCTGTGGCAAGATGGTCACTAATTCCTTACATTTGTTTATCTGTGATTCCTCTTTCTTCTTCCTTAAACGTTTTTTAGAGCTCTTGTTCCAGTTTTTGAAAATACAGCCCTTGCAGAAGATCCCACAGTTTTCAGTCTTGTCCTCTGCATTTGATACGGACCAGTGGGTCTTGGCACCTAAAAATCATTTATACCATATTGCCCCATTCAGTTGTTCATGCACCTTTTACTGACTACTGCAAAATACAGATTTTAATGGTGTGATTGGAGGAGAGAAATAAAATGAGAGGGGTTTTTTTGTCACAGTATGCAAAGCAAAGCAGGCTATTTATATTTCATTGAACATTAAGGGTTATTGCAAGAAGTATCTTTTTTCCGGTGTGATTCTTAAACGTGAAGTAATTTACTCTCTGCTCTGAGAGCAGAACAAATGGAAAGAGAGCTTTGCTACCAGGTTTCCATCCCAAACAACTCTGAAGCTATATGCAAACTGCTCAGCAAGAAAAGCTGAAACATGCCGATATGCGTGTACCACCTTGCTTGAAAACGTAAAGAAAAATCTGATAATAATACATTTTGTGCTCACTTACTAAGCACTCCTTCCCACGCAGACAGTCAGAGTGAGCTGAAACAATAGGATCAGGTGAGTAGGAACAGGCTGGCAGGGAACAAGTTGCTTCTCTATACTCAGCGAGAAACAGGGAGGAAAAATGAAATAGCCAGGCTAATGCGTTGGGGGGACAGAAATGTCACACTCCAATAGAGGGAGAGGCAGGGAATCAGGGAATGCAGGCTCTCCCCCTGCCTTGTAGCTGCTTTCTAGGTCTCAGGCTTCTGTAGCCACAGGGAATGAAGAGAAACTTTGCTTCAGGTCTGTTAATTCTTGTATTTAGCAGGGCTGGTCTGTGGGGCTTTCGCGACTGTATAAGGGTACGGTACAACCACAGGGCAGGTCTTCCTCCCTGCAGCCCTGCCACATCAGGCCTCTACCTGGGGAGGGTAACAGAGGAGATCCAAGTCTTTCTTGCTTACACAGTGAACGGGCAAAGCTTTCTCTCTGGGATGCATCAGCTTTTATAGTAACCCCAGGGAGGCTTTCCTCATGCAGAGACGGTGAAGCACGTGCTGCTTTTTCTCACCCTGAGGTTCTCATCCCTTCTTGCAGCAAGTAAACTGAGTCACAGAGATGCTACGGGCTAGATTTGTGAAAACGCTCTCTGCATGTTAGCTGTTTAAAAGTGGCTGTTGCCTGAGCAACAGCTGAGATTTATGAAAATCTAGGTCTTACTCCATGTGCTTCTGACAGCAGATCCATGTTTGTTACTTTGCATCTCGACTCTCAAGATAAGTGTCGTTGTCATCCATTTAATAATATATCTAATCTGTTTATATTTCAGCAGTAAAAGCACATAAGGGACTAGATTCTTGCTTAATATAAATCAAGCAAGAATTAATTTGCTCTCCTCATCCCTGTCCCCGCAATTAAAAACTCTGACCTAACTAGAAGCCCTCTTGTACGTGAAATGAAAATGTGGATTTTTTCCTGTGTTGAAAATGCTCAGGTTTTGGCTCTTCACCCGTGATTTCTCTGCAGCTCCCTACTGTAGATCCCACCAGTGCCCTTGTGCTATAATGCAAAGTCATGCTGGATAATCACGCATCAGCCCAGGAAACGCGACTTGGCCCATGATCAAACCTGTTTCACAGTTCAGTATACTCTGTACAAAAGGTTTTTGGCTCATATAAATTAGCCTGAGAAGCTCCTGATGCACTGTTCATTTTGGGTTTTTATCTTTCCAGCCATTCATGACTTTTGGACATGTCCCCCCTCCCCTGCCTTTTTTTTTTTTTAGGTCTTAAAAAAAAAAGTATTCTTGCTTGCTCGTGTTTGTGCTTTTTAATAACTAACCTATTTTTCTAGCAGATGTGATGTTTATTTGGATTTATAAGAGCGAGATGATACAATGCCCAGCCCAAATACTTAAGTGCCCTTGACAAACGTATTCAAAACAAATCAGACATGAAAAAAAAAACCTAGTGACAACCTCTCCTGCAAACAGCAACGGCTGAGTGAGCTCCCTGGCACTGGGGAAGAAGCAACTGCTGTCATCTCTTCTGAAGAGCACTGCTGGGTGAGAATCAACCTCCCATCCCAGCCATAACTGGTGTATCAATAGATTGGACCTTTTGGATTTAAAGGATGAATTAAGGTGGTGGTTGTTCGACTAACAGATTCAGTATCTCCTAGAAGAAAGATCCTGGGACCCATCTCTTGCTGTACTCACCAAGCAGCTTCTTACCTATTGTACCACCATCAGATCCAAGCAGAATGTACCTCTGTCACATGAAGATGGTATGGTTGGGAGCATTAATATTGAGCAGAAAACCTTGTCACCCTCTGCATGAAGGTGTGCATACCCTGGTCCTTCAGAAACCCAAATATGTAACCAGACTTGCAAGTAATATAATAGTTTGGAGTAAGGGATCTCTATTACACTTTTGGATGCTCCCTTCAACCTGACACTGCCCTCCCTAGGTAGTCACTGATAAAGCATTAAAAATCCTTTAAGAGTTTCTGTGACCATTGAAACTAATGAAGACCATTTTCCCATGGATTTGGGACTAAAATCCATTGACTTTGTCTACGGAGTTAACACGTCCAGTTGAATCCTTTCCTGTTGGGATGCATTTATAAGGTTCTCTTTAATGTGGAGTCCCTGGTGTTTGGTAAAATAGAGTTCCCACTGCAATTTTTCTCTGTAGGAGAGAGAAGTTGAGCCTTTTCTGGGAAAATTGTAGGAACTTACTTGTATTTAGACCTCCACCTCTGCGTTGCGTTTGGTTAAAAAAATATGAGTTGAGTTCCATATGGGTTTGAGCACCAGACAGAATTTAGGGTATGATTCCTCTGCCTTTGCAGCTTGCTCGTTGTGTGTCCTTGAGCAAGGTAGCTGAGCTTGCTGAAGCATCCGTGAGCTCTGCCTCCAATTTGACCAGATTTGCATGTGCACGAAAACGTGTTTGTGCGTCTGTGTATGTCTCCAACTTGGCTTTTCACTCAAGCAGAAATGCGGGTTCATCCCGTTCACCTGCTCATTTGGAAATATTTGCTTTAACTTCTTCTATGTATCTTAGCTTTCTCATCCATGAGATGGAAATTACAATACCCATTTGCTTACCTCGCAAATTTATTGAGAGGATTAATTGATGTTTGTACAGTGTTTTGAAACCTTATGCAAATATTAAGGTTATTGTTAATAGGCCCCTTGGAATAACAGAACTGTCAAATTGAAGGAGCAACAGTTAAACTATCTTCATGTTTTACAGCAATCTGGGCTTCCAAGCTTGTGCCAGGTAGGTGCAAGGAGGTGGGATTTGAAGGGCTTCCCATGTCCCTGCTCAAAGGTACGCACCATGCAAGACTCCCCTGCTTTCAACTACCCTTCACAACCTGGTTCTCGTGTCTGTTGCCCAGCTCGTCAGCTTGCGAACAGCTGAGCTTTAGGCATTTTAAGGAGCTTCGGAAGTGTTTTGAAAATCCTGTTACAAGATTGTTTTTGGTTTTCCTGAATGAAATCTCAGACTGTACTTTTTAGGGATTTTCTTTCTAAGTATAGGTTCGTGGGGGTGAGTTTCCATTTCAGAATGTAAGTTTGCTTGAAACGTCATGGCTCTTTAGAGAAGACTTTTTTTTTTTCTCTCCTAGCTCTGGTAATCTAGATATGTCAGCCTTGAACTACTGGCAACGTATATAATTTTCTGTGTGATCTTTCTCAAAGCCAAGTTGTGTTTATCAGCTTCCATGCCTGTATCTTGGTGGTGTCTTTTCCACACGGAGGTTGTTCATCCTATAGGAAGGAACAAGTCAAGTAAACGACATCTCTTCTGAAAGTTAGTTTATTGTCTTGCTGCAGAGTTTTAAGAGCTACTCTGAAGATGCGTTTGAAGTCCCTGAAATCAGGCAGAGAACACATATGTTGTATCTCTTCCACTTCCAAGCATGCAAGGGGATTAATTTTTTCTAGTTTTCTGTCTTTCTCACTACTCTTGGCCTATTAAAATAGAAATTACTTCCACCCACCATGTTCTGGAAAAAGCTGTTTGCTGTTCTAGCCATAAGGCTCTCATTAGAGTCAATGGGAGGTATATGACTAACCCTTGGTGTGCACCACTTTAGGGAAAAAGAGTGTAATTACTAACATGGCTTTTGTGTGGAAAATATTTTTGGTGTAAAAAGAGGACTTGGTTTTCTCCTTGATCTGTAACATATTTCTGGGGGAGTTTGCGTGTTTCAGTATGCTTTGTATATCCTGGAAGGGATATACCCAGATCACCTCTCAAAATAGTGATGGAGTTCAGCCAAAGTATGATGGCTTTGGAGCCTCCTACTCAGTATGTTCAAAACAGAGCTCCTCTGGGCAATACCTGGTGCCTAAGGTGATTGGGTTTTGGTTGTTTCTATGTCCTGCTTGAGACTCCTCTGCTCTTCATTTGCTCTTCCCCTTGGGGTTGTGTTTAATATCTCCGTGAGGTATTTGTTCTCCAACTGCTGGGACGGAGGTGTCATCTTCTTTCTCTGCTGCTGAGTGAATTGGACTGTTGTAGCTTCTCTCGCCTCATTTTGTGTGCCTGCTAATTTCACATTTTTAGCCCTTAAGTCCCCATGGGGCAGCTTCCTTTCCTACCTACTCAAGACAGAGTACAAGCTTCCAAGCCAAAGCTGTTGCCTTGCACGTAATCAACATCGTCATGTGGCTGAATTGGAATAGCCTCCAGTAGGCGATGGCTCTGCTGTGCACACTCAGCAACCCTGGCACTGATGCACGGGGAGAAAGCGTGTGATACTGATACTGAAAATTGATATTGCAGATGTTTCTGGGTGACTGTGTTGCAATGATGCACCTTAAGATATTTTGGGCTGGTCTGCCTACAGTTTGCGTGGATGTTCGGGGCTTCTTATAGAAAGATTCAGTGGAGAGGATGATGTGGACTAAGGCCTAAAAAAGGAATCAAGGGGAAATATGGTAATCTTTGAGCTTGTGCCATGAGAGGGTTTGGTACTCCAGTAGGGAGTTAACCTGATAAAGGACGTACAGCGGCTATGGCATGCACACTTGGAAAGTCATCCTTGAGGCGCTGGTTAACTCATTCCCCATTCAGAGTTGGCAACACTTGTGGGAAGAAACCCTTCCCTCATCTGCAAAGTGTGAACTCTGGTTGTGATTTTATGTGGTTTTGCACATTTTTGTCTCTTCATTGCCCAGGCAGACCGGTATGTGAGCAGCCTCTGCAGATGTTGGGATTTTAGCATTGCTGGCTTTTGCTGTTCTCTCATGGAAGCTGGTGGCTGACTGGCTTTTTAAATATCTCAGTCGTGCATCAATATCTGGCACTGTGGAGGGAAGAAATAAGCCTTTCTGTGAATGTGAAGTGTGCTGAACTAAAGCCAACAATCCTCAGAGTTTTTAATTACTAAACCATTCAAAACCTGCCACTTCTGAGAGAGATATTTTGACACCACTCAAAGGTTTTAACATCTGCTCTTTGTACAGAGCTGAGGCACTTGGTGGAATCTGTTTAATTTTTCATTGTCAGATATTTTCCTTTGTGTTCCTATAATAACAATAATATAGTTTGCAGAATGGCAACTCTGTCAGCAAAGACGGCTAGGTTTTTGTGGTGCAAAAATGAGTTGTTACTGAACTCGCAGGAACCGATTATGAGCTCATGTTTGGGGAGTAGGGTTGGAGAAGAATTGCTTGGATTATAGTCCAGTTGAGACACTACTGCCTCCAGGACTTTGGATGAATTATTTCAATTATGCTTTCCCTGTTTATAAAACTTTACAGGGTGTTGTGGGCTTTGAGCAATATTTTCAAAGCGATAAAAGCAACGGTTGCTACTAGGATGGAAATGTCTGTCAAACCACATAGATCCATCAATTGCTCATCATGGGCTGTGGCTGGACATTTACTGGTTTTAGTGAAGGTTTTATTTGTGGTGGTGAAATGCTCTCACGTGGGATACTGTCAAATGCTTTAATGGTCATAGTAATCACTGGTACTCAGTTTATCCATGTGTTTTCTACTTGCAGTCAAGGCAAAAAACCCTAAAAAACTAAAGTGCTGTGACACGTGGCACTTCCTTGAAATGAGAAATGTGCTGCTTGATGTGGTTTGGAAGACTTGTAGAAGTGGGGGAGCCTCGTTTGAGGTATGTGTTTCATACCTGATCGTTCCACTTATTTCATACGGGAACCAGAACAAAGAGGTTCTGCTTTTCACTGGGCTCTCTGGGTCCTAAGTTACAGCCCTGCCCTGGCCTGAGGAGAAGGGAGCAGCAGGTGCCTTTCCTATTGTCATCTGCCCAAAAGGCAGATTTCCTAATGCCAAGTGAGCTCGTGGCACAGCCCACCAACTGCAGCAGGCACCCAAAGAGGTATATCAGTCATACTTACTGTTTTTAATTCTGTCTTTATAGCGCTGGCACAGAGAACAAGATTGGAGCAGAATTCCTGCATCCTGCCTGGGCTTAATTAGCTACTCTGCAAAGCTGTGGCCCTGTAAGCTGCTGTAGCTCTCCCAAAACAGTATGTTTTATAAATGTGTTTTTTCCTCTTTGGCTTTCTACAACTCTGCCTCCACCCAGAGCTGCTAGCCAGATTGGTTTCATGCGTAGGAGGGTGGCTGGGCTGTGGGGTTGATTCGGGTCCTCGATACCAGGTGGGAGTCTGCCATCCGGGCTGGAGCCTCCCTGCAGCGTCACAGCGATCCTCTGATAGCTGCCCTTTAAGTTTGCTGGGCAAAGTGTGTGGGAAAGGATGCTGAACAAGTGGGAGACGATATTCTCCAAAGTTTTGTGGAGACAGGCTATGTCTAACTCCCCAGCCTACTTTCCAGGAGGAAACTGCATCAGTGGACAAGGGAAGAGATACGGATATCATCTATCTGGACTTCTGCAAGGGCTTTGACACGGTCCCCCACAGCATCCTTCTCTCCAAGTTGGAGAGATATGGATTTGATGGGTGGACTGTTCGGTGGATAAGGAACTGGCTGGATGGTTGCATCCAGAGGGTGGTGGTGAATGGCTCAATGTCCAGATGGAGAGGGGTGACAAGTGGTGTCCCTCAGGGATCTGTAGTGGGACCGGTGCAGTTCAACATCTTCATCAATGACATAGACAGTGGGATCAAGTGCACCCTCAGAAAGTTTGCTGGTGACACTAAGCTGAGTGGTGCAGTCGATGTGCCAGAGGGACTGGATGTCATCCAGAGGCACCTGGACGAGCTAGAGAGGTGGGCCCGAGCATACCTTATGAAGTTCAACAAGGCCAAGTGCAAGGTCCTACACTTGGGTTGGGACAACCCTCGTTATCAATACAGGCTGGGGGATGATGTGATAGAGAGCAGCCCTGTGGAAAAGGACTTGGGGGTACTCGTGGATTAAAAGCTGAACATGAGCCAACAATGTGCGCTTGCAGCCCAGAAGGCCAATCGCATCCTGGGCTACACCAAAAGAACCGTGGCCAGCAGATCCAGAGAGGTGATTCTCCCCCTCTACTCTGCTCTGGTGAGACCCCACCTGCAGTACTGTGTCCAGCTCTGGAGCCCTCAGCACAAGAAGGACATGGACCTGTTGGAATGGGTCCAGAGGAGGGCCACGAAGATTATCAGAAGGCTGGAACACCTCTCCTATGAAGACAGGCTGAGAGAGTTGGGGTTGTTCAGCCTGGAGAAGAGGAGGCTCTGGGGAGATCTTATAGCAGCCTTCCAGTACCTGGCTACAGGAAGAGATGGGGAGTGACTGTGCAAGGGCATGTAGTGATAGGACGAGGGGCAGTGGTTTTAAACTAGACCAGGGTAGGTTTAGATTAGACATTAAGAAGAAGTTCTTTACAATGAGGGTGGTGAAACAGTGGAACAGGTTGCCCAGAGAGGTGGTGGAGGCCCCATCCCTGGAGACATTCAAGGCTGGGCTTGATGAGGCTCTGAACAACCTGATCTAGTTGAAGATGTCCCTGCTCACTGCAGGGGGTTTGGACTAGATGGCCTTTAAAGGTCCCTTCCAACCCAACACATTCTACGATGCTATGAAACTAAAGCCATTGCTTTAGCCTGATTTTTGCATGCAGGCTGCTTGCTTGCATGTGTCGTCCTCCTGCTATGTCGCTTTGAGTGGCTCATTGTTTGATTTTTGGTCTAATCTTTTCAGTTAAACGAGGGCTAGGCTTGAACAGAGGCTTGTAGCCTTCTTTCCCAGCTGTTGCACAGAAAACACGGCCCCTTCTTGCTTCATTTCCAGGCATTGCTCCTCTGCTCCAGCTTTCGGAGAGGCTGCCAGTTTAACTCTGGCAGCAGTTTTAGTGAGTATCATGACAAGACTTCAGCACTACCATGCGTCTCGTTTCCTGCTGTAACATGCCTGGAACAAAGCAAGCTTGCTTTTCCCGGGAATCTAGTGATAAATTAGACAGGGGGAGTGGGACAATTGTCTGCACTTGTGGAAGAAGCAGCTGATAACCAGTATTTTATACCCCAAACTAACAACCCTCCCTGAAAATACTGGGTCAATCAGAATATAAAAGTAAATTCTCTAATTATTAAAATTGAACTTGAGGAAGCTCTAAACTGGATTTTGTATATATGGCCAAAAACATTTTAGCTCTGGAGACAACCATGTTCTGAAATAGCAAAGCTAATGATGTGTTTCTTGCTTTTTCCAACCGCATTGCCATAGGGACACCTCCCTTCATTCAGCTCTGGAGGCGATGCGGGTACCACGCAAAGGGCCGAGTGCCTTCTGTGTAGATTCAAGTGTCATGACTTCCCATTCTGTGACCGCAACTTCAAAATGTTGTCCCTGTTGTTATGGTCAGAGTATGCAGCTCCTCAGGGTATTCATTGCTATCAGGTATTCACTGGGCTTCCCTGGATGCTGCAGTGGCATTGGCACAGGTTTGCAATCCAGCGCTGCTCTTCAAAAACGCTGTGCATGGCAGAGAGGGGATCCTTTGTCTTTAAAACATAGCTGGGCTTCTTTGTTGACGTTGGCTGTTCTGTTACTTTTCCCATTGTCTTCCTGTCTTTGTCGCCTGGATTGGTTTTATCATCAATTTAAAGATTTTTTGATAAAAGGTAGCCATCTTACCCTTAGGGCATATATAGAGCTTTGTACAGGCTAGCCAGGATACAGGACAGAGGCTTTATGGCTCCGGACAGGCTATTTTACCCTGTTACAGAGCCTCTGTTTTCAGACACCATCAGTACGCTTATTTCCAGAGATAATTTCTATCAAGTTTTATCAAGCCTGGCCCTGATCTCAATTTTATAGAATGTTCCCTCTTTCCTGCCACTCATAGACACTAATCAAGTTTAGGCAGTAAGCTGGTGATTAGATTTAATTCAGACTTGGTCAGGAAGGCTCCAGTTAGGATGGGCACGTGGGCACCTTGATGAATTTCTGTGGCAACCAAAGACAGGCTGTGCAAAGTCAGGCAGGTATCGAAGCCTGCAGCAGAATAAGGTGGGCTTGTGGTATCTAGTGCCCTACACTGAACTGTGCTCAAATATTGGCAGCCCTTTGGGATCCGATGCTTGTGGAGTGAAATGACGTCCATGAAAGCCAGGCTACATGTGTTTGCACCTTTAGATGTCAACGGAAGAGTGTGCAAACGTGTCAGTGAATGCGATAACTTCTCAAATATCATTCAGAAACATCCACTTGCAGGAAGCAAATGTGATTACTGGAGAAGTGCCACACAGCTCTGCACTTCTCTTCCCCCTCATCTAGGGAAATACCTCTTGAAGTGCTTATTTGGGGGCTGGAAGGCATGGTTTGTGGACGGATATGTGAAGACATGAGGCATCCACCATTACTGTAAGCTGTCAGCTCTTAAAGTTGGTGCTTCTTAATTGTAGAGAGGTTGAAGAGGAGAAGCAGATCCTCGAGGCTGGAGAAGTGCCTTGTTGACATAGCAGCTATGGGAGAGAACTGCTAGGGTGGGATGAGATAACTCTTCAGAGAGGGGCAGAACACGGAGAGAGAACGGAGCTCTTTGCACGGCTTCCTGCCACGACGTGCAGCCATATACAGTCGTAGGCTTTCAGTTACGACAGTAAAAGAAAATCTTGTTCCTCTGGGTCTGGAGGTAGTCGTGCTGTTTAACTAACCTTTCCTTTGAAGTCTTGGCAGAATGCGTCTTTCTAAGAGGCTTTTCCTTTTGATCAGGCGCAGAGCTGAACTAAGTCAGCACAGCTCCCAAGTGTGTCGCAGGCAGAGACGTGACCGCAGGAGCAGAGCTGGCGCAGGAGTTGGAACAAGGCAGGATTGCATAGCAGTCCCTATAAGGACCCTATTGCAACAATATAGCCCGTGTTTGCATTGCCTAGTAGACCTGAAGCCTGAGTTCGTAGTTCTGTTGCAAACTTGATTCATTTGTTTAAATCCCAGACCTGGTGTAGAGCAAATCCATCATGGTTTTCAGCAATCCACACCTTCCCCTAGGTCAGGGGTAGATTAGTGTGGAGGGATGAGCTGTGCTCATTGTGAGTGAGTTATTGCTTATAGTTACTTTTGTCCGAGCTTTTTATCTTATATGATAAGCTAGATCCTGTGTTGGGTTCAACCAAAAGGTGAGCTGATACGGGCTAGGGCTGAGATTCTTCAAGTGAGTATGTCCCAAGCTTATGAAGAATCCTCAAATCCAAGCTGGTCATGCCAGCAGGACCGATGGATGTCCTGTGTCCTGACTGTATGTTTGATCTGCAATTAATGTAACCATTAGAAACGGTCATTCTGCACCAAAATCTGGGGTGATGAAGAGGCTTCAGGTTCTCAGTGGTCAGGCACCAAGGGTAGGATGTTACCGAGTGGCTCCTGGGCTGCTGTGCAGCTGCTGTGCTCCCCACTGCAAGTTGCAGTTTGGTGACCCGTAAATGATGTGTGTGCAGTCATCATAGTCAGAAATGAGTCACGTTAAGCCAAGTATTTAGGCCAACTTAAAATGTTACTTATTCTGGTTCTGAGGTTAAAAAACAAACCGAAACAAAACAAAACAAAACAAAAACCCCACATGCAATTGTTTGAGATAACTGTTTCTACTCCCAGTGGGACACGCTGCAGAGCACAATAGATTCTCTGGGGTGAGATCAGCCATAACACATAAGCACTTAAATATAACTTTGGATTTAGAAACATGCTTAGAAATATGCTCAACCAGTGTTACCTTTCTGGGCCATAAACCAGCTATCATCTGGCTTTAGAGGCCATCATATTTTCCAGCTGAGTCAGTGTATATAGAGTTTATTAATAAATCAGAAGGAGCAGAGTCACTGTGAGTGCCCCTTGGCAAACCGCTTCACCTCTGGGGTGTCTCAGGTTTCCAAGCCCCCAAACTGGGAAATGATACAGACTTCCCCTTGTGAAGATCCACTACCGAGAGCCATCTGTCGTTAATAATGAGCTGCCTCTTCTCCCTTTTGCTTTTCAGACTCCGATTGGTGAAAATGTTTTCCTCAAAGCATTGCTTAGCCTTGGCTTTGAACGTCTAGTGACGATGGGTCCTTGTGCCTTCTGTAGCAAAAGTTCTTCTCCCACCTTGTGCAAGCTTAAACAGTGGTATACTGGAGCTCTGCCAGGGGACGGGTAATTGAGTGCCGGCCCTATTTTAAGGAAAGAGGACAGAGGTGAAGGAATCACTAATTGAGACGTAATAGTGTGAGGCTTTGCGTAGGTCATTCTGGTGATCAGACTGTTATATGTGGTTTCTCTACATGCCTGTCTTTTCTTTGCAGGGGTACGAAACCTTTATATTTTTTTAAGTGATTTTCAGGTTCAGGTATAAAAATGCCAATTGATCAATTTTTGCCAAAAACCAATATTCTATAAGAAATAGAAGATAAATAATTCATAAAGATATGCCATGTCTCTGGTTCTTGAGAAATCCCAAGAAATAAAGTGACTTCAGTTACTTTGCAGGCAAGTATGTAGGGCTATCACTCTTCAGAACAGCTTATTTCAAAAGCATCTTGTTACTGAAATCAACTTTGGGGATGCATTTTTAAGATTTAGATGGCATCTCCAGATGTATGCAGAGAGCTTCTGTGTTTCTGAAGGGAAACATAAAAGCATCCTCTGTAAACCAAGAATGACATTTTTGTTCATTGATACTGCAGAAGGGCAGAGAACAGAAGAAAATTCATGCACTGGACTTGAAACAGAAAGGCGAGTTATTTTCTTCATCTGAGGATAAATATTTACTTCTGTGTCCTGACAGAGATAGAGTTGCCCAACAAATGATAAAATGCTTTTTTAATCGGTTAGGTGTGTCGTACACATTTAAAACCCTATTATATATCTCTCCCGATGTTCTGCATTTGAAATTCCTATTCACTTGCATTTGCCTAGGGTCGATTTTGGCTTACGTGTCTCTCCAAGATCCCTATTTTCTCTTTCTCTCGTCTCCAAGCTGGTAATAAGATTTCTTATTATCTGCTTGCTTATGACTCCTTCAAGCCTTCTGACAAAGGGGCCTCGGCTGCTCTCTTGATATTATCTGGGCAGATATCAGTTGAATTTGAAAGGGTGGATTAAATAAGCGCTTCGCTAATGTTGCCAGGCCTAACTTCATTATTGTGATCCTTCAAAGGAGGAGAGGGGAGGGGAGTGAAATGAGCTGTCTGAAGAAAATCAAGTGCCAGAACGGTGAAGTGTGCGTGCATGTATTTCTATACATAAACAAATATGTGTATGTAGGCATATGGTGCCTAAATTTGTAAGACTTTGCCTTCTTTCTTTCAGATAGATAAATTATTTATAGATCCAAGCAACATACAACACCTCCTGCTTTGAAAGAAAATACTGAAATTGAAAAGAGGAATGACTGTTCACATACACTTTTTTCCACAAATTTTTTCCTGGGCTTTATAGTGGATCTGTCTCTGTGCAGGTATTTGAGCCTTAGCTTACCAGGGAGAGATCTGGGAGCCTTTTTTAGGGACCAGAAAAATAAGTCTCTTTTCTTTGATGTTTGCTTCCCATGAGTCAAAGTTCCTTTGGCCTCTTTGGGGCTTTTTCTCCTGTCTGTAGCATGGGAATATTGTGCCTCTGGTGTGGGAAAACTTGGCTGCAACGTTCACAGTCTGATGTAGTGAGTAAGACTGAGACACAGAATTGTCTTTGTAATCATCTCAGTGAATAATTATATACAAGTTCCTTTGCCTTGGTTTCCTCTGATGTACCTTATCTGTCCGATCTGGTCAGGCCATAGTCTTCAGCATAGGGATGATGCTGTTTTCACGGTATCAATTATTGAACGCAGTGAGGTGCTCCACTCTCTTGGGTCCTCTAAACATTAACAAAACAAACACTCAGCGGTGAGCACTTTGTAAATCTCAGATGAAAGGCAAAGTATTACTAGGAAGAATTAGCATCTCCTTCCCCTATGCATTGATCGATGGGGGAAGTGGTCCCCTTAGAGGCTGGAGAATGGAGACAGCCTTATGGATGTACTGATGTGTTCTGCATGATGATTTCTCTTGCAGTAATTGCACTGTCAGAGTGTTTATCAGTTAATGAAACCCTACTTCAATAACATCAAAAAACAAGGACAAATGAGCGTTGGTTTTCTTTTTCTTATTTTTTTTTTTCTCTGAGCATCCGTTATTCATGAGCTGGTCCTGTTCACCACTCTGGCAGGTTGCAGAGGATAAGAAAACCCCATCCACCAGCCGAACAAAACCACATGTAGAAATGGGTATACCTAGATAAGAAGAATCTCGCTTATCCAAGAGCAGATGGGGTGGAAGGAGAAACCACAGAGGAAGTCTGAACTAATTTGAAGCAAGCTCAAGTTGCACAAACTTTGAATTAGCCCTTTCTCGGTGCCATGCTAGGGTCTGCTGTGCGGGCCAGGCCTCTCCTGCTCTCCCAGCCCAGTTTTGTGCACATGTGGAGTCCACCTGGCAAAGCAGAGCTCCGGGATTGCTGCTGCGAGGGGAGTATTGGAAAGGTCCTGCTATAATACCAACGTTCCCTGCTGTTGTGGCGAGGTGTGTGCTCAGAAGAGTCTTCAAAAACCAACCATCTGGCCCTCTGTAAATTGTAGATATTGCAGCTTGTGGCTGGAGGAAGAGAAGACACAGGAAGGGCAGAAACTTTGTGGAAGTCCAGCCCTGTGGGACAAGAGGGACTTGGATGTTCAGGAAATTTGGATGGTTTTTGCAGTACTTGAGCGTGCCCTGTCACTGAGCCATGATCCGAATCCCCACGCTGCTTTGTGTCTAAACTGCACGTTTCCTAACCTATGTTGTTAAGCTGCAGGCTAATGATAGTGCTCCAGATCCAAGTGACTAATGACATTATTTAATAAAGAGGGTGTTCTGGGTCCCAGAAAGGTACAGAGCAGTTTAAACAACAGAAAGCAGGACGATGCTCTGTAGGTTTTGTGTTGTCCGCTGGCTGGGTTTCCCTGGGGAAAGGCGGAAGTGACAAGGCAAGGACAGCTGTTTGCATGAATCAGTGAGGCCACACCAGGCAAAGAAATACTCTAGGTCTGTTTGGAAAGAGGCAGGCTCCGTAAGATTAACAAGCTAAATAGCTCCTGTGCAGAAACAATGTTGGCTAATAAAATACTTTTTAGTTGTTCATTTGAGTGGGTTAGGCAGTGCCACCCAGCAGCTTCAGTCCGTGCTTTGAACATTGGCATCCTCGTGCTGCAGTGAGCGCCTACGCTTGTCATAGCGGGTGGAGGAGGCAGGATGGTGTCCAGGCACACACACACCAACCCCACAAAAGCTCCGGTTGGAGGAGACGTTGAACCAAATGGATAAAGCAGAGAGTCAGCAAGAGGGTCTGGATGGTGTTTCTGTTTGCCTTGCTTTCATCCTCCAAAATGATGGTGTCACTTGATGGGGGATGAGATGAATCCCACCGCCCTGCCCAGCTTACAGCATTGCCACCAGCCTTTCTTCTGCCCCAGCTGGGGTACCTTGACGGGAGCAGCACCGTCATCTTCACTCCCTTTCTGAGACAGAACGAGCTACTAAAATCTTAGTGCTGTGGTCAAAAAGCAAGTTTCAGATACTAATCCAGGGATTATCTTTTTGAATATTTATTTACTTTATAATTTTTCTTTTAATTTGAAATTTCTAAGCAGAGCGTTGTGTCAGACAGGAAAAGATGATATTGTTCACTTTGAAGGCATCTTGGGGAAACTACAGGGGTGATTAAAAAATGGCAGTGGTTGGAAGAGAAAGGACTTGAAACTGTCCCTTTCAGTTTGCACTGTGAAAAAACAAGTTTTCTGGTGTGAAAATGGTTCCAATAAATTGTTAACTGCGGCTCTACTAATTTCGCATCCTGACCAAGGTTCAGAGCTGCATTAAGAGTAGGTGTTTTGTGCCTGTGTATCACGCCATTAGCGTTAAGAAATTGGTATAAGGGGAGCAAGTTTGTGTCTAAAATGGTAGTCTTGAGTTAGAAGAAAAACTTATTGTGCTATGAGGAAAAGTTTTATTTGCTTTAGGAGAGAGTTTATTTCCATGTAGAGCTAATTTGGAGGTGGTACTGCAGGGTGGAAAAGATAATGGGATGTCAGCCCACTTCCTCCTTTCCTGGGGGAAGATACGCCAAGAAACATCACTGCTAAGGCACTAGTAAATCCATGCAAATTGGCAAGTGAGCTATTTCATCTTCTCTCTCAGTTCTTTGCTTGTCTCTTGTCTCCATGAGTGTTCAAATATTTACCTACACTGGAAAACTTAGATCAATAAAAAAACCTGGTTTTGGTTTTGTACTTGTGGTTTTCCCAGTGCAGGGCTAAGGGCAACACGGTCTTATTTGGTATGGTTTATACTGCTTACAAATGCGAATAAGCTATTCAAGTGCAATTACTACTGCAAGTACAGCTGCACCCATATTGAGGTGCATGTGGCTGGGTGAGCAGGATGCCGTTTTAACCACGGCAGGCAAACTTCCTAGCACAGGCAAACCCTTAAATTGGATTGTCTGATCCATGAAATGCTAGTGCTCTGTCTAAAATTCCCCTTGAAAGCCTTAAAACCCTGTACACGTTTCATCGGGGTCTTACAGTGTGATGGTGGTGGATTAGTTTTTAAACCATAGTTAAGGCTCCCTGACTTTTCTGGGAATCTAAGTACTTTTCCTGTGTTGATGCTGTCCTGTCAGTAATTGAACCCTCAGAGCATGGATATTTCTGTTCTCATGAAAATGTAATGGAAATGTGATGTTTAAACCAAACTTCACATTTCTGAATTTCTTCTCCTTCGTTGGGCAGCTTATGGCTGAGAGTCCTCTTCCTTCTTCCCGTGAGCTTCTTCCTCCCCTTCTCTATGCTCCCGACTTGCATTTTCCTGTCCTGTGATATTTGTGCGACTAAATAGAGAGAGACGAAGTGCCTAATTAAGATATTTAAAGAAATGTCATTAGGCCGAGGACCGTTCGGTCATTGCGTGGTGTCAGGCAGGGCTGCTTACAACACATGGTGCAGCTGTGAAATGCCATCGGAGCCCCTTCATCGGGCTTTGTCCCTTGGGGATGCCTGGGGACAGGTTGTGACAACAGGGGAGCAATGGCAAGTACCAGCTGACACACGACTGCTGCCTTACCTGTGCTGACAGAGCTGCGTTGCTGCTTATGGTGCTCCTCTAATCTGATGAGGATTTCCAATACAGTTAAAGTAATTTTTACAGGATAGCTTCATCTTCTTTATAGACCCCTTGTATTCCTGGAACAGCTCTGAGGAGCAATAAATGCATCCAGTTTTACATGTTTTGAGCAATCGACATTTCACCAGCATCGTTGGGATGCAGCTCTAGATCGTGATTTTCCTCATTAAAATGTTTCTCCGTGTACCTAGTCAAGAAGATGCTGTGAAAAAGCAACGCTTTTTTTTTTCTTACTCAGCAGTTGGATTTTTTTGTTATTTTGGCTTTTGGCATGAAGGAGCACTATTGTCAGAGCGATGGGGAAACGGAGGATTTGTGTGTTCAGGTCGGTCTCTGTCTCAAAATTAATGCTAAATCCAAAGGGCCAAATCAGGGGGTCCCACTCATATAACGCGGAGTCTTCCAAGCTCTGGTGATGAAATTTATGGGGAGGAAAGGGGCTGAGACGGCAAACACTGCAAGGTTGCGAACAAATAACACGTAAGAAAACTTGCAGTACGTGGTGTTGCAGAGATCTCATTTTAGCACACAAAATCGGGCAAATACTTAGGATTAGGACTTGACTCAGCCTCATCTCCCTTGTAATCCTCCAAATCTTCCAAGTTTTTAGGCCTTTCATTTAGCTGTAAGCAGCCTGCCTATGTGGTCACGCTGGTTGATGTAGGTCACCACGCGGTGCTGGACTTTAAAGCACGGCACAGTGGTTGGGACACATCCCTGGCAGGCAGGGAGGCGATGGGGTCCGGTGGCGTGTTAGCCCTGGTGCAGCAGAGGTCAGGCAGCAGCTTCGTCTATGGATAGCGAGGACTGGAAATACCACCGTGCCAATGCTGGGGAGCTGCTCAGGAAGTGGAAACTCTTACAGCGGATTTGGAGCTGGAGATATGAATGGGGCGAAGCCATCCAGGGCGGCTGCGGGCTTCTTTGCTGCTGTTGGTCATCATCTGCTAATGCATCACCTGATGGGCGATAAATCCCTGACCGTTCATCTTTGTCATTATCTGTGCCCATCATCATCTATTTTTATCATTACCGGTGCTGTAATCTTATAGCTGTAATTTATAGATCGCAAGCGGCTGTGGTGTCATTAGTGCATGAATATGGAGGTAGAAGCTTGAAGTTTTTCCTGGGATTTTTGTGTACAGGAGCCCATTTTAATATGCTGCTCGCCGCTTTTCCTGGGAAAGGGGATGAAACTTTGGGAATACTTGTGCTGGAGAATTGTAAGGTGGGAATAACATTTACTATGTGCATGAGGAATGGTGGTGTATTCCCCACCGACTCTCTGCAAGTCCCTTCAAATACTGAACTTACTTCTTGGAACAGTAATATTCTTTAATGATCCGCTTATTGTGCAGTGGGTTATTGTGGACTGTTGAGGGTTGATTCTGTGGCTTTCACCTATGTGGCAGCCAAAATCTGCCTGCATGAAGGCAAGATGGCAATCCGTGTTCTGTTCTTTTCAGTGCCAAACCTCCTGTAAGTGCCAGAGATGGAGAGCCTGGCCTTGGGGGTGAGACAGGGCAGGACAAAGTGATGGTATTTGCAGTCTCCCAAATCCTGTAGTGTGGAGGGACTTGTTTTTGCGATCCTCTATGTACAGCTGTGTAAGTTAGGTCTGGTAGTGGAATATTCACCCAATTATTGCTCAGGGTCACAATTATTAAAGACTCAAACAGGGGTTTTCCCATGACCTCCAAAAATTCGGTATCAAGGTCATCAGAGACATCTGCTTCTGACTGCCAGTGCTTGGGCAGTTATTTTAGGCAGCCTGGATCATGCCATCCATGTGTGCACAGACATATGCAGGCAAACCTTTCCCATCCACAGGAACCAGCTTCTCAGTGAGGCATTTGACAGAGCCTATAGAATACCAAAATCACCGGGGCAAGTTTCCAAATGGTTTATTTGGGTCTAAACTGCAAGACAAACACTTTGATTGTAGATGAATGAGAACCTTCCTTCCCGCCCCCCCCCCCCCCCCCCCCCCCCCTCTCTCGCTCGCTCGTGGCCACTGCAGCAGCTGGGACCTGTGCATTGTTACATTGCACCCGCGCAGGGGGACCAGAGAACAAATATTAATAAACGAGACCCTGAATGAGAACAGATTTTACACTGACAGCGAAGCTGCTCAAAGGGCAATGCTGTTAACCACGAAGGAAGGCAAAACTTTGCTGTGTAACCATCTGGCACTCCATCAGTCCCTGCTACCGCTCTCCACAGCCTTGTCTGCAGCCTTTCTGTCTGTCTGTCTCACTTCACATCAGCGCTCGTCGTGGTGGCTGTTCTCCATTCTGCTCCTGGCGCTGGCTGCTGAGCACCACGCTCCCAATCTCACAGACAGACGCCAAACTACGTTTGAGAGCATAATTTAGGCACTGCCTCCAAAAGCCAGGTTTAATTCGGTCGTTAAAACTGAGAGTGGAAGTCATCACAATGTCCTCAGACTGTTTCTCTGCGTGGTTGAAGGAAGGTTGCATCTGCAGAGGGCAGTGACGGTGGGACCTCTCAGTCTCACATGAAAGGAGCTGCCTCTTCTGTGAAGAGTTTCACTGAGCGCAGGCATCTTGTTAGCAGAACCAGAGCTGTGACATTGGCCATGTCAAGCTGTGAGCTGAGTGGTTGGCATCCGAGAGAGACGTTTCTGCTGTGGGGAAGGCTGAACTTGAGTTTTTCAGTCAGTGCTCTGCAAACAGTTGTTGGGTGACTTTCCATCATGACTGTTCATGGTGTGCGCTGTTTCCAGGAGGTGAGAGCCTTCTAGTTTATGATCCCTGTAGATAAGCTCCTGTTTTCCATTTTCACAGAATCTCAGAATGGTAGGCATTGGAAGGGACCTTTGGGGATCATCTAGTCCAACCCCCTGCCATAGTAGGTTCACCTAGAGCAGGTAGAAAAAGAACGCATCCAGGTGGGTTTTGAATATCTCCAGAGAAGGAGACTCCACCACCTCTCTGGGCAGCCTGTTCCAGTGCTCTGGCACCCTCAAAGTAAAGAAGTTTTTCCTCATGTTGAGGTGGAATTTCCTGTGTTCCAGTTTGTGCCCCTCGTCCTGCTGCTGGGCACCACTGAAAAGAGTCTGGCCCCATCCTCTTGACACCCGCCCTTTAAATATTGATAAGCATTGATGAGATCCCCTCTCGGTCTTCTCTTCTCCAGGCTAAACCCAGGTTTTGCCAAAGAACAGAGGATTAGCAGGAGCAGCCAGCTGTTACCATAACGTGATATTATAAAAAGGCAGGGACTGGAGCTTGTGCATAGGCTGTGGTTATTTTTGCTTTTATTATTTTTACCTATAAAAGGGATGCCATGTAGGTTATACCCGTAGGTTGCATCCTCCCATCTGTATTTGCAAAGCAATCCAGCTGATGTCTCTTGGCAAGCTTGAAAAGGGAGCCAGAGCAACAGATGTCTGTGAGGTGCTGCTCCAACATGCCCTTGGGCAAACCTGTCAAAAGGAACTTGAAGAGGAAACTAAGGAGTCATCTTAGAACAAAGCCGTGCCAGGGGGTTGTAAATGCTTTTTTAGCAAGGATCTCAGGAGAGAGGAGAAGGAAGGAGGAAACTATGGGGTTTATAAACCCTGGTGACCTTTAGCCAAGCATAAATTTGTAGGTTTTTCCTTCCTCATGTTTTTCTGGGTTATGAAACCGTTAACACTTTTTCCCTTTCCGTCTCTAAGTGATGCTTATTCCCCTGCCCTGCCATGTCTTCTCAGACAATTCAGTGCATGTAAGGAGTTGGTCTGCTTGGCCTGGTGATCACTGCTTGGCTGATCTTGCTTAGCCATTCTGTTAACAGGGCATCTGGGAAGATGCTTGCTTGAGCAAATTATTCCAGTTGTGAAATACTATTTTACTCGTTCCTAATTTTCTTGCCTTTTCTTGCCCCATAAAGAAAACATGGCGGGGGGGGGGGGTGGTGGGGTGGAGGAAATTACTAATTTATCAGTAAATCAAGCTTTTGATAGCCCTACTGCTTTCCTTGCTCTCCCTTGAATTGATTCTTGGAATATGGTACCGAGTTATTTTCTCCAAAGGACCAAGAGGGTTCCTGCACTATCTGTTTGTTCTGATGCTCTGCTAGCTACGAAATCACACCAGACCAGCGACTTTGGGGAGCCTGGGGCTCACGTGTGGGAGCAAAATGCCTCTGTAATTTACTGTAAAACACTCAGTGTTAGAGTGCAAACTGGTCTGGCCAAAGGTGTACCCATCAAAACGAAAACAAAGGTATTTTTGTTGATGTTCTTGGAAATCTAGGTTATTCCCCCATATTTAAAGTATAGCTATGTCACTAGGGCTTTATTCATAAGCATCAAGTTGATTTGCGGGGTGTGTGTTTAGTGGCCTGCAGTTTTGAAAGTTTGTGGTCATAATTTACCACTTGGTATTGCCCTGGACCTGTCTGTTTGTAAAGAAGCTGTAATAAGTTTATCGGTACAGTTGTCGCAGTTTTAAATTAAAATAAACTTATACGCTGTATTCAAATTAATATTTTTTTTTAGCTTTTAAAAAAATAATAATGTATTTTTGTTATTCTTTTTTTCTATGGCTTTCGGTGCATGTTTGTACTCCAGCTGGGGCTGCAGCAGCCAAAATGCCATGAGAAGAGTCTATTATTTCTCGTAGACTGAAGTGTATGGCGGCAGTGCCTAGAAACGCAGGGACGAGCGCTTCGTTTTACTGCCTTACCTCTTTTTCATGTGGTTTGCTCCTGCTTTTGGCTTTACAAAGGAAAAAAGAAATATGCTCTTGGGTTTACGGAAAAGTGAAATTCTGCCTCATTTTTGAAGCCGTAGCTGTTGAGTCTGTTACAGCAGTTGGGACTCCAGAGGTATTTTTCCTTACAGTGGGAGTTCCTGAAGTGCTCTTTGTCTGCTAGTTTGAAAAGACTTTGTGACCTGCAAAGGGACCCTTTAAGTGTGATCCATGTTACTGCTGTTGTGAAGGCTTGGCAGATGAATTTAGCCAGTTCTCTTGCCTGCAAAAAGCACTCCTTCCGTGAACAAAACATGGGACCCAAGGTTGCCTATAATAATGCTGAGAGGCAGAAGAAGGTATTGTCTGTGTGTGAATGGGAGAAGGAAAAGAAGTCCTTTTTGGCAAGATGTTGAAGTGCGATGTAAGGCATGGGATTTACTGGGCAAAGAGAGCAACTGGGTAATGAAAAGGTGTGTTAGCAGCTTGCAGCCAAGGTTGCAGACATCAGGGGCTGAGTGGAGTTTCCTACCTAAGCAGAGGTCTCGTGGCAGTCACCCGAGGTTTCCTCAAATCCCAGCTGTGCACTTGACCAGCCGGCCAGCGTTAGGGATGCACATTTTCCCTGTATCTTCGTGGTGTTGCCAGGCTGGTGTCACCTGCTCTGCGAACTGTGAGATGCTGATACAAGCTGGATAACACTAATGTTTTGCATTAATTTGGCCTCTTGGAGAAATCAATCCATCACAGTAATTGGGTGCAGTGCTTTGGTGCCAGGTGGCTGTCTTGCATCCAGAAAGTTGGAGCACATATGGTCTTCACTGACTTCTAATAAGGAAAAGAATTAGTGCTGGACTCTCTCTTTAATATATGTTTTTCCATTTGCAGAAGTTTAAGAGGTTACACTGAGCCATTACCTCTGACTTGCATCCTTTGGAAATCATACCTCAGCCCTTACAGTTGTGTCTGATTTAAGGATGGAGATTTAGGCTGGTTTTTATGGTCCGTATCTCCAAAGAAAAGTTAAATTTGTGCCAGCTGCGAGCACTAATTAACTGCCCTGATTTCTTTGTCCATTGAACAGCTGGAATGAAGACATCTATCCGTGTCTTTGTGTATCAGTTTTGTCCTCTTGTGGAGAGAGCACTTGGGACGGAAAGAGGGAGTTGGGGTTTGGGGGAGCGTAATAGTGTTATGGAATCCAGTCTGTTGGGCTCAGGCCTCCCAGTGAATGCCGTCGTGCTCCCACCGTGGCGGTAGGAAGGTGATGGACTGAGTTTTCTTTCTGACACTTAAGCAGTTTTTTGACAATTACCCTTTCCCTCTCAAATTTCCTGCTAATTAATTTTTCTCTCTCCTAAATAAGTTTGTACTGGGGGGAAAAAAAAAAAAAATTCCTGGAATTATTTTTTTACCTCTTTATAGAAAAACTGCTTCTTAATAAAATTTTGGCTAGCTTGTAGCCTGTGTGTTTTCAACCCACTGTGCTGTCCATCGTGGTGTCAGACTACAGTTTGACCATGGCTGGGAGCAAAAAGAGGTTGCTCCACTGTCTTGAGCATGCGGTGGCAGGAGAGGTGGCTGTTTTGTAGAGATGCTGCCTATTGATGAACGACTTCCATACCTTCCCCAGTGCAATGAAACTCAAGGAGAAAAGAGCCTACATATACTGGTGTGGGACACCTGTGAATGTATTGTAAATGTCACTTGCAGGAATCCTATTTCTTCTGAATATCAGATCCCTAAGCCAGCCATTCCTTGGTGTGCAAAAAACAGTCAGGCAATTGGAAGCAGGTTGATGTATTTGAAAGATGAATCACCTCTCGTGCTATTTGGCCATCAGCATTTTAAACCTGATGGAAGAGTGTTGGAGCTGGTTGCTGGGTCACAGCAGTCCCCTAGTAAATAAAAGCTAGGAATGTAATTTGTCTCCGCAAAGTAAAACATTTGATTAGAGGGAAATGACAAAGAAAAGAGCTTCTAACCACAGTGGCTGCAGCCAGAATCCACTTCAAGGTTTCATGCTGATACGCCTAAATTACTGGATTTTGAGGATCTTTGGACTGGGATCCAGGTTGTTGTTCTGCTGCTGCCTCTTGTTTCTGACCCTATAGTTCAGTATCTTTGCACCTCCTTGTGTATACATTTACGCAAAATTAGTAATGCTTCTTTATTCCCAAAAGGTGTTGGGAGGTTTCCTGGGGTTCTGTAAAGCCAGTCAGGATCAGTATGAACAAACCTGTGAGTCAACACCATCAATACAAGCTTGGGCACCAAGAGGAGCCTAGGAGCTCTTGCCTGTGCTGTCGTGTTTCTTGGCTGTACGTGGACCTCTCAGTGATGGAAAATTCACAGGCCAAATGTTGAACAAGTATCAAACAGCATAATACACTTGGGTCGTGTAAGCTGAGTGTCTGTCTCTTCAAATTCACATACTGACCAGCGCTGGGATTTTGAATGCTGGTGTGGTTCAGTGTGATGTTAACTCCTCATTGCATTGCCCACTGTCCCATCTCACAGCAGGTTAAGTGAAACCTCTTCTGTCTGCACATACATTCGATGTTACTTGGCAATAAGAGAGATTTCTTATTTTGTCCAATTGCTTTCTGAATCCACCTAAGCTTTTGGTTCTCATCATGTGGCAGTGAGTTCCCCAACTTAAAAATTAATTGGGGGGGGAAAAGGATATTTTCTTCCATTTTTTTAAGCTCTTTGGGAATACAGTAATAGAATAAATATTAGAATAAGGCAGGTATTGTTCCCTGTGAGCTATCTGCAAGAAGCAGCTGACTCATCCCTGGTTGATTATTTAGTGCTTGGTCTTCCTCTTCTTAGTTGTCCAAGTGCCCTAAAATACATTTCCATATATATACCTACCCTTACTTTTCTTGGGAAGGAATTACTTTGGTTGGCACAGTGATCTCGGTGAGGGGGGATGACAGGCTGTGTGATCATAGGTGGGGTGCAGATCATCTGCAAGGCATCTGAGATACATTTCAGCTGATGAAAACACTTTGACAATTGTCTTTGCTGTTCTCTCCTTCTGAATAACTATCTGATTAGGGAATAAGCACGAGAAAAGAATAGACTTCTAAATCCTAGATTCAATTCAACAGATTCACTCAAAGACTACTTCTGCTAATTGAGGGCGCTATATTTCCGAAGGCACTGTGGCTTATATAAATGCAGTACTCCTGGAGAGAGAAAGACCCTCTTGAAAACAATCAAGTCGATTATTTTATAGCTTTCTATTGCATTGTATTTACATTCCAGGATCCTTGACCTGGATGGATCAAGCTGAGCGTTTTTTGCAGGTGGCTATTTTAACTCTGCTTTTCCTCTTATCTTTTTTTAGCAAACAGACATAGCGTAGAGCCAGATCAATGATAGTTTGGAAATATTTTACAACCCTGTCCTCTCAGGGTTGAATGCGAAATGATTTCCAACAGTATGTATTCTGGTGGCCCATCCAGTCCAGTTTTAAATGGCAGGTGTGCTAAGGTACCCCTTGGGTCTGATAGTGATTCACAAAGTGTATTCGTGCTAGCTTTCCCTTGGGAGCTGAGGAAGGGGATTACTCAATTCAGTAGTTAATGTACAGAAGAAAATGTATGTTAATTTAAAACTATAATTTTAAAATATTCGATACTAGTTTAATGCTCATGAGTGCCAGATTGTCTGTCCTGAAGAGCATCCTTCTCCACCTAGAGAGCTGGGGCGGGGAGGAGAACTTCCCATATGTCTACATGGTCCTTCGGTGACCATCCCAGGGTGAACTCAAACTTTGCATCTCTTCAGTTTTTTTTGGCATTGAACACAGAGCTTTCAGCAAAGACCCCAGCTAAAGCCACTGTGGAAGTGGCACGTGGCATGTGGAGAGCTGTTCATTGGGCTGTGGCAGGAGACCTTCATAAGCATTTTTACATGAACCTGCTAACAGTCTCAGGATGGTAATGATCACTTGTGGTTACTGATGATCTAGTTCCTAGGTAAAATCTGAAACCTTCCATCTTTTGTCATTTTCTGAGGCACTTAGAGCCTTCAAGCTGCCTCTTCCCTCCTGCATTACATACACTCAGAAACGTTTGTTGAAGGACACATTCTTGCTCCAGTTACAAATTATTTATTCTTTTACAGGGAGGTCACACTAGATAATTCACACAATGGCTAAAGTTAAGCGTTGAATCCTAGCGCTGTCTCATTGGGAAAACTTCAGCCAGGTTATTTCAGGGTGCAACTGAGTTAAGAATTACAGCATCGCTCATGCATCGCTTTGGATTTTTCTCTCTCTTGTTGTTGATTTTAATACGTGTGTGTGTGTAAAATTATCCTAAGTGGATTTAGCAAGTATCTTTGCTACCGTTTCATAAGGATATTTCTAGTGATTACATTATAGGCTATATGCTGCGGTTTGCTTAAAAAAAACCCCAAGGCAGTGTTGAAATGTTGACTGTCAGGCTTTCAGAACGATCAGTAAATTAATTGAACTCCTGTGTTTCCTGGCTAAGGAAACAGTATAACTTTCAACTTACCCATGTAGAAGGTCTGTGATTTGAAGTTTACATCTTTCTCTAAATTCTTAGTTTTGTCTCTGGGGAGATAAAACGATCAAAACAAATGCGTCTCCTTTTCTCAGCGCTACAAACCCGTCAGCTTAGCTATATTGAAAAATTTTTGTGTTACCAGTAAAATTTCATGGTCAAAGTCAGCTCTGGAAACATGAGATCAAGAGTGATGAAGCTCACTGTACTTGCTCCAGAGACCGAGATACCAGTTGCTGCAATTCCATCTGAAAGGGCTTTATGGATCTCTGGTGTATAAAATGATTTTTGTATTGTATCACGAACATAGTCATCTTCAGGGAGGAATGAAAGTATATTGTTTCTGACATCTTTTTTTTTTTCTGACAGTTTTACACTTTGACATTTCTCTATCCCAACTTGTTTTCCTACTCACTGACCCAAAATATCATAATAGTCTGGTTCAGAGGCTGCAACTAGCCTCAAATTTTGTGCTCTGTTGAGCCTTCATTTCAGTTTAGTTTACTGAATTGTCAAGTATCTACCTTTGAGAGTCGGAGAGAGATAGAAAGACACCACTAGAATTCTGATGACTGAGAAACCGTGATTGGGGCAGAAGGCAAGATTTCATACTGCTGCTATTACATTATTCATGAGAAAATTAAACACAGTGTTTTGACCTTGAAATCCTTTTATTTTTTTTCTTTTTCTTTCTTTCTTTCTTTCTGCATTTAGGGTTAGATACATAGGCTGTAGCCAAGGTGCGGTTGCTAGGATGCCAGGAACTTGATAAATCTGTCTTTCCCATGCAAAAACTTTGCATAATTTCTAAGCCGTCAGTTTTGCTGAGTTCTAGGGTCACCCACTGAACTTGGAGGTGTTGGTACAACTCTGTCCTGCCTGTGTTGCCCTTGAAGAAGTGTGAAGGTCAGAGTATTAACTCCTTCAGGGGGTAACTGGCACTGCAGACAGTGCTCTGAACATATGACTGAATTATCTTTTTGTTATGGTCTTCTAGTTGTTTTAATAGGCTTCCTCTAAAAATGAGTTCTAGGTCCTATGAGAGACCTGTGGTGGTAGAGACATTGAAATGTGATGCCTGTCTATTGCAATTTTTCCCCCTGGAATCTGGCAGTATGAGATGCTGTTGTATTAAAAATCCCTTCACAAAACAATAAATATGTTTTAAACCACGTCCTAGGAGGCCACAGTCACAGAACCCTACGGGGCTCTTTACTGTGAGGGTGGTGAGACACTGGCACAGGTTGCCCAGAGAAGCTGTGGATGCCCCATCCCTGGAGGTGTTCAAGGCCAGGCTGGATGGGGCTTTGAGCAGCCTGGTCTAGTGGAAGGTGTCCCTGCCCATGGCGGAGGGGTGAAACTAGGTGATCTTTAAGGTCCCTTCCAACCCAAACCATTCTATGATTCTATGTGTTTTTTCTTTCTGATGAAGCGCATTTTTTTTCCAAGTGTTGGGGTGCAACATCGGGAATGGAGGTCTCTCCAGAGCCCTTGCAGGCAGGTAATGGGTGAGCTCTGAGAGGGAGTGGCCCCATTCCCATGGGTGGGTAGGGTCAGCCCAGCGTTAGAAGACATGTCGGCAGGGAGCGAGGAATCCTTGCAATGGTGGGAGGGAGGGTTCTCACCTCCCAGGCTCTGCTTTGCTGCTGGCAGGGAAATGTGCTTTCAAAGCAGAAGTTATGAAAGAAGAGCAAGAAAACAAGATGCAAATTAGAGAAGAAGTAAACTTCAGAAGAGTTTCCTTTGTGATTTATGCCTCAGTTGTTCACAGAGCAGACAACGTAGCTTTTGATGCATCAAAGGCGTGTCACTATATCCTTTAATAAATTCCTCTCTTTCAGTGCCTTTGCATATATAGAGAGGCCGCGGATTTACATGGCACCAGAGCTGCTTGCCCAAACACTAGCCTGTTGCTATAAGTAAAGAAAACAAAATACAGAAACCTTCTTGTTGCTTTTTACACTCTACCAGAGATCAACGCCTCGTGGTCAGTTCTGCATCAGTGGTGGATGGATCTGATGAGATGCAATAGGTGTTTCTGCCTACAGGTACAGTACAACATGCTCGCTGTTTTTTCCACCTGGAAATAGAAACATGGAGCCTCAATTACACCCGTATCTCAGGAACAAGCAATTCTTTCCTTCAGCCACCTCAAATTCCCTCTGGTTCTTTCAGTTTATTACATAGGCTAGAGGAATTACTAAGTTTCCCCACCCACAGGAGCGTCAAGTTGATGGCTCTGCTTCTTTCCTGCGTAATGCCATGAGCAGGCTCGGCTGCAGATGTCTTCCTCAGGCCTCCACCTCTTGTTGTTGCTGAATAACTTTTCAGATTCCGAACAAAGTTGTCAAAAGCTAAAAACTGGTCTGCCAGGTGAGCAGTTTTCCTGCTATGTAATGTCAGCTTTGGCAACGCTTTTCCTTCCAGTGCTCTGTGATTAACCTGTGGACAAACTTCTCCATCTCTTGAAATCTTCAAGTCAAGATTAAGCATCTTTCTGAGAGATGGTATTTAAGCACAAGTGATTGGGGTCTTGGTACACGGGGTGATTGGATGAAGGCATGGATGAAGCTATTGACTGCACAAAGCAAGCAAAGATTAGCTGATATAAGGATCTGTTCTGGCATAAATGCTGGGAAGTGCAATTCTGCAATATAAGGAGAGTCCATTTACCTGCAGTCAGTTGTGACTGGATGTGTCCCAAGTTGCTCCCAGGCCATTCTGCCCTGTAAAATGTTAAAGCTGAAAAGAAAAGCCTTGAGGCAAGATGTACCAAATGAACTTTTCCTGAGCTGCCTCCTATAGCCCATGTGGGAGGTAGAAATGGTGCGAATGCATCTCTTGTCTACCTGGAGTGCAAACCTCGGGTGCTGGTTACACAGCAACTCTGTTGTGCTGTACACAGTTTGTCATTGCACATCGCTTGAAGGAGTCTGTTGTGAAAATTGAGGCTTTTTCAGGTATTGCTACTGTGACATTTGAACCAACCTGTCAACAATTTGTGTGGCATTATAAATATAGCCAGCCCAGGATGTAGAAGAGAAAGAAATCCTTATATTTCTCTTTCCTTCCTATTCTGCCAAAGGCTAAGTCCTTTGACTTAAAAAGTCCTTTGACACCTATGAAATAAGTCTTTAGACACATGATTTGAAAGACGCCCAATTCTGGTTACCTTGGCTTTGGCCTTTCCACCTCGTGTTTTGTGGAATCGCACCAGTCTTCCAGTCAGGGCTGTGGAGCCCACTGAGAGAAAGGCGTTATCCTTTGGACAGTCCAAACTGAGGCATCTTTTCCTTTTGAAAATCTGTAACGCCCAGCGCTTTTGTCAGATGGTGCTGCTTACTGCGTTGGCTTAAAAATAGATCGATACATTCAGTGCTCTCCCCTCATTATGCCCAAATCAAGGGAAAAACTGAACCTGTAATTTTTACCAGCTGCTGTCAGGGTCCTGTGGCAACCTGCCAGCGTTGTGGGTTGTTGGTTATTATGGACAAAAGGAAAACTAGAGGAATTCCACTAACTTAGGCATTTTGATCTGTGGTCCCTGGGTCTTTATTGGCCCTGAGGCTTTGTTACCCGTATTTTAACAGAAACCAGTCTAGCTGTTGAACATGCGTGGATCTTAAAGATCTTGGCAGAGAATTCTGACTTTGGAAATCAGGAAATTAGAGCATAAAAAGGCACAGGGATGCACCGTGGCCAGTGGCAGGGCCGGGATCAGCATCTCCATTGCTAGCCCTGGGCTGCATCCCCTGCATCACATCGCCTCCCCCTTCTCCCTGCCCAGCACTGTAATTTGGGCTTTCCTTGTCCCTGTGGAATAACCACTTTGATGCTATGTGTTAACAACGAGTACAGCAGAGATGCTGTCAGAGCAATAGAAGGTGGCAGGAATTTGGAGAATCATTCCATTTAATCCTCCTCGTCCCAATATGATTTCGTTGAGGTACAAACAGCAGGAACAGACCTGTGTAAACAGTGTCACCAAGTGATCGCTCTCTGTGCTTTCTATAAATACCCAGTCTTGCGTTAGTGACTCTGCCCTGTAGACCTCCTGTCAGACCGAGCCAGCTTTGTACATGCTTTTAAGCACTATATGCATGTATTGTAAATGTTAGCTGTGTATTTTGGTGGCGTAACAGCTGGAGACCATTATGGTGTGACAACACTGCTCTCCTACACTTCATACGAAATTCAGCTTGGTCGACCTACATTTCTCTCAGCCTCCACGCGAACCTGCTCTGTAATCTCTCACTTCTGTTGCTGCAGATCTGTAACACTGAATCAGGAAACAGAGGCTTGCCAAAATTGTTAAATAAGCAGAACCAGTGTTATTTGGAGACCATCACGGTGTTTTCTTGCTCACACGGTCCTGCAATGTGTCTCCTGGTTGGGGGAAAGGAGCATTTGTGAATGTAATTCTCAGAATGAGTCATTACGGTAAACAGTAATTTATTTTTTTTTAATTTGTGAGTTAGGACCAGGCAAAAATCCTGATATGGCTGGTGGTACTAGCCAAGAGGCCGGATGCACACGTGACGTGTGAGCAAGGTAAAAAGCATCCATTTAGGGAAGGCTATTTTTAGAAGTTACAAATTCTACCTCTTCCATGTACTGTCCTATTTTTAACCAGGAGTGCTTCCTAGCTCTCAGCCGTGCTCCCAACTGTGATCTACAGGAGCTTCTGTACAACATCACTTTGTTAAGAGCTTGTTGCCTATTCTGGAACACGAACTTTGTGATAATTGCACTGGCTTAACCAGGGACAAAATGGGTCTGTATTAGTTTCATCTTTCTTTCAGCATTCCTTAGTACCACTCTTAGAGGAAGTAGCTAACCTGTGAGCAGTGAGCGAATTTGGATTAGCAGGTAGTTAAATAGGCAGACCAGCTTGGCTGGAGCTGGGAGATGTTTGGAGAGTAATAGTAAAGATGGGATGCTACACAACCCTCCCCTGCTTCTTCCTCCTCTCAAGAGCTTTCAGCCCCAGCAGCACCCCTGACACTTGTGCTTCTTAGGCCCAGGAGAGAGCATCCCACAGACTATAAGGTCAAGTTTTCAGTAAGCGGTGAAGCACGGAACAGCCCATGGCCACAAAGAGGTGCAGTGGCAAGTGATGTAAGTTCCTTGGCTGTTGGCAAGGGAAGGAAGGCAGTGCGAGAAAGTGGCAAAACCATCCAATCTGTAGAAAGATTTCTGAGGAAAAGGGGGGCTTTTTGTACATCATAGCTCCTTTTTATACATATACAAGAGTCGTAGCACAATGATGCACGTTTTTGCAGGCAGACAGATGTTGCCTATTGAGAATTGGGTCAGAAAAGGTTGCATCTGCAATGAATGTGATAAGTAATTACCCTGAATGGCCCTGTGTGAAAAACTTGCTGATTCCTGCAACTCACTATCTACTAGATGCTATTTAATCCCACTTGTAAGCTTTTGAAAGTCTGGCTAACAAAGTCTTTGCAGGTGTGACGTAATGAGCATCTTCGTACAGAGTTGGGATGTGAATAGACTTGATAACCACAGAGCGGAGAGGGGTGTGATGTACAGGCAGGTTAACAGTGAGTGTAAGAGTTGTGTGAGAGAAGGAGGTGGAGAAGAATGAAAGGAGTTTGGCTAAAAGCGGGAAAGGAGATCGTTATCCTCTAAAAGAGGAATAGGATGGTTCAAACCGAACCTAAACAACAAGCTGAAAAAGCTGCTGTCACAAATTGTATGATCTGTCTGGACTTTTCTGCTTGAGGGGTTTCTGCAACTGGTTCTTCTCACTTTAAGTCTCTACCTGATTCATCCTTGCCATGTTTCGTGAGAGCGCATCTCAGTATGCTCACACTCCGACCCCGGGGCTTGGTCATCTTGAGCAGCTTGACGGACTATGAGTGTCTGTTCCCCATCAAGTCTGCTCGTCGCCTGGGTTTTTCATCCAAATGCTTTTAAACACCCAGGTAACAGCCTGGCCCTGAGAAGTGAAGAGGGAAAGAAGTGGGTGAAGAGGGAGACCAGGATGGTGCATTCAAGGGAACTTTGACCATTCTTCTGTGGTGCAAATGTTGGGCTCAAGTACACTGCCTTTTCCTCGCTTTACTGGTGGTAATCTCCATGTATTATGTAGTTCATCACTAGATCTTCACCTTGGTTTAACAGTGAGGGAAACTGAGGCACAGAGCTGAAGCAACTTGTCTCATGTCACCAGTAAGCAATGGGCAGAGCACAGTAGAAAGCTCTCCTGAACTGATGCTGTGAGCTGGCTTGCCCTGCCTCAGTCTGTCACTACCCAAGAGAGGGCAATGCCTACACGGAAAGCGGATGTTTCTTTTAGCCCTGTAACCAATGGCATAACACTGGTTAAATAAATGGCGTAACGGCTTAGCCAGGCTTCAGAGCATTCACGTCTCCCAGCCCCAGAGGTGAGGATCCCCAGCTCCCTCTGGAGAAGGAGCTTGAAAGCAGCAGCACAAAGGCTCCCAGAGTTCCTTAATAGATATTGTGAAGTGCTATTAAGGCTCATGAAGGAACTTGCGTTGAGCTGGAGCATTGTTTATGTTGAAGCCGATTGCTGGCATTGCTCCCCTGGTGCTGCATGCCAGGCCAGCGGCTTGGGACAAGGGCAAGGAGGGCTGACAAATGCCGGCTTTTCCATCTGAGTATTCCAGCTCGGTAGGTGTGCACGTGTCTGCGCTGTCCCATCTCCTGCCTTTTTTAATCTCATATTCTACATCATCTATTACTGTGGTATACAAGCACCCAACAGATGATTTTAACAAGACAACTATCCACTAGCAGTAGGTGTTTTGGCTGAGCAGGAGATAGCCAAACAAGGTCTAGTGGTTGTAAGCTGAAGTTGGGCAGGTTCAGATAGGAAATAAGGGATGCATTTTTTTATACTGAGGTTAATTAACCATTGAAACAATTTGCTGAACAATTCTCCATCACCGGAAATCTCTCAGTCCAGGTCTAGATGTTCATCTGAAAGAAATGCCGTAGCTCAAACAGATGCTCTGGGCTGATGTAGAAATCACTAGATGAGGTTCTCGGTGTTTGTGCAGGCTGTTTGGTGTACGTTCGTAATGATCCCTTTTGGCCTTACATGAATCCCCCAAAGGTGCTATCAACTCTGTCTTTTTTTAATAGCTATACTCTTTTTTTAATGAACTAGAAGATACTAGTCTAGGATAGCTTTTTTGGGGGAAGGAGCAGGGAAGAAGGCAGTAGACACAGCTTTTAACTTTGCACACCCTCAGGTTTGGGCAAAAACTGCCCCATCAGTGGCTGGGTGCTGGTTGGCTCTTGATGTGTTTGATGCCCCTCCTTCATTGTAGCGGGGCTGGATCTTTCCCTCCTGTCCTCCCTGCCCTTTCTCGTGGATTTGCACAGATAAATTGCATCCACGCTCTGTGGAGAAGAGGAGGAGAGGGAGGGTGTTCACTCCAATGTGGATGAGTTTCTCTAATCTGATTTAGCTTTTAGGTCCTCTCTGTGAAACTGTCTTCGAGAGAAGTGCTCTGATGATGAAATGGGGGTGAAAAAATTTCAAATGGCATATTAGGCAATTTGGACCCTTTTTTTTTTTTTTCAAGCATAGAG
Source organism: Alca torda (assembly GCA_008658365.1). NCBI lineage: Eukaryota > Metazoa > Chordata > Aves > Charadriiformes > Alcidae > Alca > Alca torda. The sequence continues at coordinate 36,358,181 of CM018083.1, forward strand.
TCTTTTTGCGGGTGATAATGCCAACGTGATATGCTTTTTTTGCTCCATTCACTTTTGCTATTCTGTTGCTGCATGGCCTGGGAATACAATATGCTGCTCTGCGATGGCAGAGGCTGTTCTTGCAGTGTTCCCATCACATTCAGAAATAGGAAGAACAAGATGTACCATGAACAAGATTATTTTTGTGAGACTCCACTCCAGCTTTGCAATTCCAAGTACTTCAAAGATATGTCTGATCTTTGGCATGTTTATGTACATCAAACAAGCTTTGACGCTCTGCCCATCGCTGGCTGTGCAATCCTGCACCCTGTTTCCCACTTTGTTCCAAAGGTGTTTTGCTCCCAACTCCCACCAGGAAGCTTGGCTTGGCAGTCCCCACTAAAGTTGGGATGAAGGGTGGCCTTGAGACATCCTCATCTGGAGGGATGGTCTCAATGTCTAGCACTTTTTTCAGGGATGGAAGGCTGACTCTGGAGCTTGTGGAAAGAAGTGGGCATTGCCAGAGGATGGTGTGTGTCTCAGGCGGCCTTTGAGCATGTTTCTCAGTCCTTGGAGGATGGACTATGTATAGATTAGATGCATCACTTGTGTGTCTAAATAGGAGGGATGCATCTGAGCTGGAGAGAGATAACAGATATTTGGCCAATTTGTGGGTCAGTTGTATCTGCAAATTCAATGCAGACAAGTTGCCTTCGACAGCAAAAGATACAGAAGTGCTGTGATCATAGAATCACAGAATGTGTTGGGTTGGAAGGGACCTTTAAAGGCCATCTAGTCCAACCCCCCTGCAGTGAGCAGGGACATCTTCAACTAGATCAGGTTGCTCAGAGCCTCATCGAGCCTGGCCTTGAATGTCTCCAGGGATGGGGCCTCCACCACCTCTCTGGGCAACCTGTTCCAGTGTCTCACCACCCTCATTGTAGAGAACTTCATCCTAATGTTCTTTGTTTTCAAAAGCTCCAAGAAAGAGGTTACTGTATATTGGTATCATCAGTCAGGAGCTGTGGCTGTTGTCTTCTGCATGGGGCAGCCGTGTTAGCGATACACTTGAATGATAGGTCTCAGTGGGAGGCCTGGACTCAATGTGATGGGGGAGATGGCCTCTTCGATTTGATTGTTAATTATCTGCCTTTAATATAGTTCGGGCACTTGAAGCTTTATTTTTAGAGACTGATTCCTTTTTGTAATTAGATATAATGGCTGAAATAGCTGTTCTTTAATGACCCAGTTCTCATCAGGACTGACACTGCAGCCAAAAGAAATGTTCTTATCCTCCTTTGTGTTGCTGTATTCCTTTTTCTTAAAGTCTGGCCTGAACAGATGAGCTTGATCTGAAAGTTGGGGAGCTTTAAGGGGCTGGAGCTCCTACTGCTGTGCAGGGCTAAGGTGAGAGCAGAGCCTTGACCTGGTCTCGGCAGCCCGGCCGCGTGATCGGCATCTTCAGAGGCGGCGATTTCCCTTTGGTGTTCCCCTCCAAGCAAAGCACGAGTTATTGCTGCGCAGTTGACTTCTGCTAATATTCCCCTTAATGAAAGCATTGCAGAACTCAAAAGATGAAGGCTAAGAAGGGGTTTGCCAGCCCAAATGTTTTCTGACTCAGTTGACCTAGTCCGTAAGTAGGAACCTGGCCGCCTTGGTTACAAAACATTGCAAATAATGATGCCAGGAGCTAAGCTTTATCAGCCGCCTCTTCTTATAAAAGATTTGTTGTATAATGGTGTGTCAGGAGTTATTTTGCTGTGATTTAAGGGTCTGGGTCTGCTCATTGATTTAAATATTTTCCAAGAGCATTATGAACCTGGATATTAGGTCAAATTTCTGGCTTGCAAACCTTACAGTTCAGTAACTCACGGGCTCTTTTTAATAAAAGCCCTCAGGAGAAGAGGTGTGCCAGGGTGCAGTGAAATATATGCTCTGTTCACAAAGGCGGCAGCAGCTGCATCAGATGATTAATATTTTGCACATCCTGACACTGAAATGCAGGGTTTGGCTGGAGGATCCAGGTATTGTTGTGTCACAACCATATTTTATTACATTTTAAGATACAGCAACTGAAACAGCACAGTTACTTCCACATGATAAATAATGGAAATAAAAGCTGATTAAATAACAGCCTTCCAAAAGGGGAGAAGCTGCTAGGAGCTTTCAGCCTTCTGATCTTCTGATTTGCTTTTTGTCTTTGCTTTTTTTTTTTTTTTTTTTTTGTTGAGGTAGTTTATGGTGTACGGTAAAATGTTGCCTGGGAACGGAATGATATAACTTTCAGCAGTGTTAATGTGCGATGAAATGAACACTGAGCCATTCAATTAACACTGCACTATTACTTACACTGATACACAAAGGCATATTAACGACATCTGCATTGATATTGGTTGATCATAAAAATACTGCTGTTGTCAGCGGTAGAAATTGCTGTCTGGAGGTGCAGAAGGGTCGACATAAGACACAATAAAATCCTGGGGATGCTGGTGCCTGGCTAGCAGCATTCCCTTGCCATCAGGGGACCTGCTCGGCGTTTGCAGTTCTGCCAGCGGAAGAAACCTCAGATGGGTACTTTCTATGTTGCTGAGTAGATATTTAAGCAACTACCAAGATATTTAAGGAACTACCAAGTTATTCTGATTTTTTTTCCCTTTTTTTTTTTTTTTTTTTTTTTAAAGAGAGGTCAAAGCCATGATCTCTCTGGTGCTGTGCTCCATCTGTGAAGGCTGCACTACTGAGGCTTCAGAGGAAGCCCAGGGAGAGCTTGACAGTTGTACTGGGGAAAGCAGGAGCTGTATGGGTAAAGAGAAATCTTTGATTCAGAGCGATAAATGGAAGGGAACCTCAAACTGCCTTTTTCCTCTCCAAATTTCAATGTGTGTGAGGAAAGAGATGAGATCTGTGATAAACATACATGGAATAACTTGGTTCCCTACAACACACAAGGGCTTAAGGACAGCTTGAGTTAAGTAACCCTTTCAGATTTTTTTTTATTTAACGTGAAATTCTAATAGAAATTTTGTCACATCCTCAAGTTCCTTCTTTCTGAGAACAAGGAACAAATTGTCCTTCTGCATTTAAGTTCAAAATCCTGACACCAGGGACGCCTGAAACCCCATCACAAAGGTCTTGTATGGCCATAAAATATAACCCACAAAATAATATGCTCCCAAAGGCTGTTGGTTGTGCGGGCTGAAATGCACGCTTGGCAGATCTAGCAGCTCTTAAACAGCTTTTTAAAAAAATAATGATGCCAGCAGCGCTAGGAGATGAACAAAAAGGTAGGCTCTCTCCAAAGCTCCAGCTGCACGTGTCGTGTTTGCATAACTCCCACCAGCAGTTTATGTTAGCAGATTTATGGGCTTGGCTTAGATTTATGGCAGAGAAACGGAACATGAAAGCCCTGGGGGATGGAGCTGGTTCCTGCCCCGGAGCAAAGTCCTGCTCTTATCAGCCAGGTGCCTGGCTGCAGGAGAGCGGTTTGAGATCATTTGCTGTCGGCTGCGTCTGGTGACTCCTTTAACCGAGAGTATGGTCTGCTCCCAGCCGAGCCCCACTGCGTTACTGGGTGTGCCGTCCCAGCAGGAGGACCAGTTCCTACCAGGGATTGCTCTGCTCCTTGTGCAACCTCACCTGCCCGTGGTCTTGTAGGAAAAGCATGTTTGGGTTTTTTTCTTTTGAAAATGTTGTAAAAAAAAAAAAAAGAAAAAAGAAAAAGGGAGAGGTTTGTGAAAGAGAGAGGTGAGTTAACATGGTGTCCAAAGTGCTGGCTTTCATCCTGTTTGATCTATGGTAGGGATGATGTTTACTTATCTCTGGTAATCAGTGGTATAACACCTGTGAGCGATTAATATTGATATTCATCATCTCAGTTTCACAGGTAATGTGTTTTAACCCACGCGGTACGTGGATGCTCGGCACAGTGCTTTCTCATCAGTGCGGCACAAGCTTGCCCACCATGTAAACCAGAGACCCCACACTGGGCAACCAGTCACCAGCAGTTCAGAAACTTTCCCAGTTTGCATTGGCTTTACCTCTGTGTTTGATGTCTGGGTTTAAAAGACACTGTTCAAGTACTTCAAGCTTTACAGGGGTTGGATGGTCTACCTGACGTCTTGTTAGATCTGGGCCCTACAGCACTGGAGATGGAGCAAGCAGCGCTACCAGTGGATCACATCCCTTTTTGCTGCGTCGGTTTTAGTGCCTACAACTTTGCCACCTTTCAAAACCTGACCCCAAATTTTCCATGCAAAGTGTCTACCTCAGGATTAGATTTTAGGAAGAAATATAATTTTCAGCACAAACAGCTCAGTGGTTTTGGTTGAACACATGTTATTTTATCATGTTCAAATAGTAACATAATTCTTACAGTTATCATAACTCCCATTCCTTGCAATCTGGGGAGAGATAACTCTGTAGGCTTAGAGGAGCTTTTTGTCATCACTAAGTGTGCCTAACTTTGAGATCTGAAAGATTTTATTTTGTGCTGAATCTCTGAAGGATTTTATTTGGTATATGCTTGGTGAAGGTCTGGGTTATGCACATTCTCCAGCCTCTTCATCTGCAGGGGACATGCACTTGCTGTGCCTGCAGGAGGTCACCAAGAGGTGTCTTAGTCTTAGTCTTCCCTCTCCTTTCTCAATGGCTGAGGGACCAGGAGCCTAGTCAAAACCCCGTTCAGCTCCTTGTGCAATTTCTTTAGTTTGTAGTTTGCATTTCAACCCAAAAAGCACTTGTTTTCCAGATTTTCCTGCATGTTGGGATCAACTCTTCGAGTTCTGTTTTTTGAACCCAAACCTGTCTTCTTTAGTATCAGATTTGCGTGACAAAATCTAGTTCTGACTAAGCCAGAATTTTTTTGTCATGTAAGAACAGAGAAGGATGGATTTATTTTTTTTTTGCTGGTAATATAATGAACTGTACACTGATGTGTGCATCTGGACATTGTCTCTGCAATACTGTATTTTTCTTTTCCTCCAGAACCACCTTGGCGTCATGCCCATGTAATTAAGTCAAAACGAGTAAGCAACACGTGCTTTGACTGTGCCATGTGGCTCCCTATTGTATGTGTTACAATGGAGCTTCTCAGAACACGCGGGTTAATTAACATCTTTTAGGGACCTGAATAATAGATAATGGTGCACAGGGCTTTAACGTGTTGGGCTCTAATCAGTTTATTAGAAGACAGATGAAGACAACACAGCAGGGCTGTATTATTCTTGCCTCTAGCCCTGGAAATTAAATTGCATAGCGTTTATTTGAAATTAACCAAATGCGATCTGTTTAAAAATGTACTCGGACCCGTTTTGTTCAGGTCTATACTTTACTTGTTTGTTTGTTTTCGCTGTTTCTGGAGGAGAAAGACAGCCACGTTCAGCCCCTTCCAGCGCCTTGTAGCACTCATCAGTATTACTTTCTAAAATTCCCCCTTAGCTTAATTAGCATTACAGTCTGTACCCAAGCAGCATTAATTAATCAGTTGCAAATGGCAATTTTGAAGATGGCAGCGGTGACTACTGTTCGCAATCTGCCATCAGCTTGTGCTGCCCACACGCCAGGGACGGCACAAAGGAGCTGTGAGTAAGCAGCAGGCTTTTTGCTCACTTTTTTTTTTTTTAATATCAGAGGTAGAAATCCTGCTGGATTCTGTGGTTGCACATCTGTGTCTCCACAGGGCAGAATGCAGTGGTGGGAAGGACGGGCTCTGGCAGGCTGACACTCGTGCGTGTTGATGAGTGAATCTCCTTCGCTTCTTGCTCCGCTGCCTTGCAGCATGCTCTGCGCAAACTAGAGGGCCGTCGCCTCGCCCGCTCTCCCGCTCCTGTAAAGCATTTCACAACCAGATGGAGACACCTGAGCGCTGACCTACACCACTTGTCATTTTAGGGCAGATACCACTCTGCAATGTGGCAGGTAGCTGCACTGCTTTTACACTTGCCTGGTGCATGCAAGAACCTTACAAGTTGAGAGGTTTTACCATTTATCTTGCTTTGGAGATCAGTTTTGTGACCCTTTGCAGGCTGCAAGTGCAGGGATACAAGTGCTGGCAGGCTGGACGCCAGCCGGAGTGACTGTTCTGTAGTCACAGCTTTGTCACAGCCCTGTCTGCGGTGCCGATATCCCAAACTCATGCCCTTGTCACCCCATCATTGAGACAACTTGCAGAACCTGTGAAGTACCTGGTGATACCCAACGTGTCCTCATCCAGTGACACCACTCAAACACCAATCTTTATACTGCTAAGAGTAAGAAGGAAAAATGCTTTCCCTGCAGCGCTTCGAAGTGCTTAATTAGTTGGCAGTCCATTTTCTAGGCCTTTTTTTTATTGGTGCAGAGTCTCTGTGGATGCCCCCTCTCTCCATCACCGCTCGGCCAGCTGACAGCCTGGCTGGCTGACACCTTAGATGGCAAACTCAAAGCTTCTACTCAAAATCCTGGTGCTTGCTGGCTTTATCAGAATGCAGCAGCCTGCATTCTTGAAGGGCTTTAGTGTGTTGAGTGGAAGTGAGATGCCTTGGTCGTGACAGTGGGATGACACAGGAGCTTTCATCCAGGAGAGAGAGAAGCGAGCACGGCTGCAGGGTCAGGAAGTCTGTGGGACGGGGGCAGATGGTTTCTCAGCTTGGCTGCTGCTTTCCTGTCCTTGTAGCAGAAGCAAAGGGGAGATGCAGCAGAGCTGAAAAGGACACTAACGTGGTACCCGGCCCAAAGTGTGTGGGGTAAGATATTTGGTGATGGAGTGCTGGGGAGAGACCAGGAAGCTTGATGTGTATCGTCTCCTCTGCCCCTTGCTAGCAGTGTGAAGTGAGGCAGGTGTATTGGGCTCAGTTTCTTCTGTCTTCAGAGGGAAGAAAGGCAATATTTTGCCTTTTTTTTTTTTTTTTGCAAAATACTTTGAGATGAAGGGCTGTGGAATGTGCAGTCCCTGAAATGAGTGTTATTACTAAACTGAGGCCACGGAGATGTGACCTTTTCTAGCCTCTGCTGTGTCAGCTGCGGTTTATTCCTCTAAATGATGTTCAGGAGATGCTGACTCTTGATCCCAGCAGGCAGAGTTGCTCATCTCATCCCTCCCTAAACCAAAATGAGCCAGGTGACCATGAGCAGTATAAACAGGTCTTTGCTAATGTGGTTCCTCTTGACTTGAATGAGGTGGAACACCTTTGCATCAACAGCTCAGCCAGCTCGCCTGCCCTTTCTGCTTGCAAAAGAAATAATGAAAAGCAAAAAGGGGGCACGGCTGCACTTGGAAGGGAATATTTGTCTGTGACTCAAGTCTTCCAGCAGCGTTTTTTACTGCTGTTGGGTGGACATGGTGGTGTGGTCATGGAGAACCCCCCACCAAACTCTCCTTAAGTAAACAGGGAAGTTTCAGTGCAACTCGTACACTGTAAATACAGCTCCAGGTAGCTGGAAGCAGAATATGAACTGTCTGCACTCTTCTTTATTCATGCCAGCTCTACATTTTCTTACAAAGACAGGTAAAGGGAGAGGAATTTGCATCCCCTCTGCCCACAAAGATTACACAGCGCCAATAGGCAGCACAGAGTCACTTTTCTGAAATGACAGTACCTTGTTCACATATATTAACTTATTTTGCCTTCTGCCTCTGGATTATTCACGAGCCAGACAGTATGCTGCCTAAATACCAATAGTGAGTAATGAGGATTAAGTGTTACCTCTAATTCCGCCCTTATGAATATTTCAGAACTTCCTGTTCAGGCTTAACTGCTATTTTGGTGCAAAAAAGGCAAGTCTTGGGAGTTGAGCTGCTGTTGGCCGTGACATCATGGCGCTGTGATTTGGGTCTGGCGTGACACATATTTCGGAGAGCTAAGCTCGCTCAAGCCTCTTATGTAGATGTGTCTGAGAACCTCTGTGTTGAGAGAGAAGCACTCGTTAGTGAAAGGGGTAGATTTTTAGTATGCAACAAATGTGATTTTTCTGACTGCTGCTGCTTTTTTTTTTTTTTTTTTTTTCCCCAATTTGCTTCCTGAGCTTTAAAATTCAGATCCTGAGCGAGAGTATGAGTTGGGGAGAAATTTGAGAATCTGTGGCTTGGTTTCCAATTTGGGAATATTCACATGTGAAGTTTGAGATGCAGGTACACTCCTCTGGCGAGGGAAGGAATTGAAATGGCGTCTCCTGGAGGAATACTCAATGCCGGGGCTAGAAATGGTAATGCTGCCTCTTTTTCCTTTGGCAGGTTATGAAGCACAGGTTTGGCGTGGAGGGAGGTTAGGTATTTTTGATCGCAGTATTGAAACAAATAATTTTTTAAAAAGTCCTCACTGGGAATTTTTTTTCTGGAAGTGCTGGGTCAAGAACATCCAGGAGGTTTGGAAGTGGATTTGCTTGGTCTGAAGGGTTTTTCAGATCTCATAATCACCCGCGGCAAAAGTTGTGAGAACAGTGAAATGAAAGCAAGCTCCCCCATGCAAGGGGGTGGACTTTCAGTGCCCGTCTCCAGGGGCAGGTGGAGAGATCCGTAGATGTTGTATCCGTGGTACGCAGGAGTTCTCTCATCATGTTCCTTTTCCCCCTTTCAAACACGTTAAAACCTTTCTCTATCTCCGACACTTCTGTGCAAGCCCAGAATCATTTCAAATACCCGTATTAAAGGGCTATAAAGGTTTGTGGAAAGGCTTGTCTCCTCTGTGCACCAAGAGATGACCTGTTTTCCTCCACATTATCTTTTCTTGCGGTGACAGGACCACAGGCCCTTTCCTCTGCAGACTGTGGCGGAGGAGAAAGGGCACAAAGCGGTGGTCTGGGGGCCGGGGCTTTGCTCGCTGCCTGCCATGGCTAAACGGGGCGGTTGCAGCCCAGTTCTTATCAAGCAGCGTGCAGAAAGCAGGATCAGTGCTAGCGAGCACTCAAAAGGCAGGATTAAACACACCTTTTGCAGCAGCGCCTGCGTAGCGTTGTCTTTTCGGGATAGATGAAGGATCCTTTATAAACAGCATCATAGATCTGTGTGTCACCAGAAGGGTTTTATAATTTCAGACTGTCAGTCAGCACCTTTTTTTTTGTATTACAGCACCTGCTGTTGAAAGGAATAGCAGTTTTCACATACAACATCAAGTACACTTTTTTCCCTGTCTTCCATTTCTCCACTCGTTCACTAGCTCAGTGTTAACAATGAGCACAAATGCTCAGTTTTGCATAGTAAAATTGTACACGTGGACATCTGAAAATTATCCCCTTTAAAAAAGCCAGGAAGAGCGGTCCTCCATCAACCATGGTGATAAAGTAAGTGTGGCCTGACACGGCTTTGCCATGATACCGCTGAGCAGTGATAGGCTTTCCTGTAGTCATGAACTAGTTGGGCTCTAACCTATTTGGATTCTGAAAATTGCATATTGCCAGGCTGTCCTTCGTGACACACGCTTCAATTATCATTCCGAATGGCTACTATCCCCTATTAGTATTATGTGGTTAATGGCCATTCAGTGGGAAAGAAAACTTTTCTCTTTCCTAAGTGGAAAGGTATAATAATTTGCCTGAAGGCTTCAATTAGTGCACTGGAGACGCATCAGTCTATGCTTTCAGTGCCCAGGTAATTTCCTTTAGATATATGCCCTCCTACAGTCTTATGCATAATCTTGCCAAAACGCAATGGTGAAATGATGAAAACTTTCTGCTACGGGCTCCGTTTTTGAGGACGTTCATAAAGGTCGCTTGCAGATCAGGAACGCCCTTGGTCATCCCTGTACCCTCCTGCTGGGAAAACACGACACGTCAGGTTTGCACCCTAAAACTTGCAGGGTGATTGCTGGGTTGCATCTGCTGGATGGTTCTCTGGCAATTTTCTGTTGAGGTGTTTTGCAGGACAAATTTGCATCAAATTTGATGCAAATATTCACCAGGAGATTGTTAACATTCATTTGGATGGGGGCAAAATACTTTTTTACTGTAATCTAATAATGAGCTGAAACAAACTCTAGATAGCTATTTTTCACTCTGTCAACGCATAACTTCAGTGAAGCATTTTGGGAATGTTTCTTTTGGCAGAAAAAATCGCAAGGTCCAATGATTTGTCTCGACATTGGACTAAAGGAAGTATTTCCACAGGGATGGAAAAATCTTTTCTTTCTACTGAACTGCTTTGCCAGACTTCCCAGAGAGAAACCTAAGCCTCTAAAGCAGGGAGCTGTGTGCTTTACTTTTCCTGGCGGCACGGTGGGCACTGAGGAACCGCCGTGTTGTCTGTAGATGTTTATCTCCATGGAGCGCTAACTTGATCAAATTGTGGATTTGATGATGTAAAGGAAAAAAAGCGATGAGAGGAATTAACTTTAAATGCTTCATGGAGAAAATGAGCGCAAACAGGACAATGTAAAAAACCAAGTCCCCTTCTCCCCACTGTTCAGCAGACATGGTCACAGTAAATACCAAGCACTTTCTATGTGTCCACTATGGATCTTTTTAAACATACTGCTAGATTTAATAAGAAAAACTTTCTGGGAGATGATAAAAAAACAGAGTGAGAAGGCGGAATGCTCCCCTGAGATGGCCATTTCATTGGTGATCCTTTACCAGAAAACTAAGTTTGTAATTTTTATACGTCATATCCCCCGCAGGATGTGGATTTGGTGACATATGGCAGAGTATCACGTTAATTTTTATCAAGATCCTGTGGGTAACTTTATTTATTTTCCCTCTGCTCAGAGGGAAGCTACAAGCCAGCCCTAGCAGCCTGCAGCTGGAGGCTGGGAGGATGCTGTGGAAAGCCTGGCTGGAGAAATCCTCATGGCTTTGGAGGAATGCAAGAGGCGTCAGGGAGCTTGATAAAGCCTGGACAAAATTTACCCGTGACCAAGTCTGCAAAGAAATCTGCCATTTGAGTGGTCCTAAATCAGGATATGTGATTTTTTTTTGCTGCATTTTAGCTTCTGTACAGGATGTCAGTAATGCTGTCCGTCATATTTCCTTTGCAATTGGGTACCTGTAGAGAATGGAAATTCATGTTGAGTGTAATTGTGATTACTCGCCTGGGGACTGCTGCCTTGTGAGGGTGCCAGGCATCCATGTCCTTTTGTGCCTGTGGTGTGTGCCAAGCCCTTGGCTCTTTTCTGTGCTCGATGACTGAAGATAAAATTAAGACTTGATGATTATTAAAAGGAGAAGGACATGCAATTCAATGGGTGTCTGCACAAACTATGAGAAGGGATCCATCAGAGCAAACTGTAAAGATCTACGGTGGAGCCTGGGAATTTCTTGATAGCAGTGCTGGAGAAGGGAGGTGTAGGATTAGGATCCTGGTTCCCTGAAACCCTGGGAATATCCTTGGTCACATCCCTTAGCCTCTTGGTGCCTCAGTCCTCTGTCTTCTTTGATTTAGTGAAGAAAATACCTGAAGTGTGTGATACGCAGTGGTAGGAGCCTCTTACTTCCCTCCAGTAAGAGAGAGCGTGAGTCTTCTTTCTGCAAGGCTTGGTCCCCTCGTGTCAGGAACCATAATTTCTTTTTTGGGAACTAAGAGGTGGTAAAAATTAGTGGGTGGAAATTAGAGGATGGAGGAAATGAGAGGTTTTCTTTGGACTAAAAGACCAGTTCTCCTGCCAAGGCGAGCTTGCTACATCCTACCAACCCACCGATGAACTTCTGAGTGTGCTTTGAGATGTCTCTGTGATACCACATAATAAGCATCTACAATACCTATAAATACAGACAACATTTGTGGCCAGGGTGTTGCTACTTGACCTTTGGAGCTAGCACAGAGCTACTGTTGCTCCCCATGACCACATATTCATGCCAGTCATAAGAATCTAGTATATTTAGGACCCCTACTCTCATACACCTGCAGAAACCCAGTGCTTTCAAGCCAGTCTCATTCCTCGGAGCCAACTAGGGCACAAGAAGAAAATGGGAGGCTGATATTTGACAGGTGAAAAAGACCCCAGATTTTTGCAAGGAGTTTTATTTCTGGTTTTGGCTATCGTTAGCATCGGGTTTGCTCACATCGTATCAAAACTGCTTGGTCCCAGCTGATGTGGGAACAGTGGGGACAAGGCTGGTGCAGTCTGAATATTCACCAAGGCAAGTACCGTTGTACAAAATCTCTAAGGTTTCAGACCTTTCAAATTTCTGTCTTTGTTACTTACGGTATTTCCCTGTTCTCCTTTCAAGCCTACCTCTCCCTGAAGCCAGACTGGTATCATAACCAGAAAGGGTGGTTCTTGCAATGGATTTCAACAGCACATTAATAACTAATCAAGGCTGGAATCCTAGCAGGTGGTTAAAAAGGGCCTGTTGGTCATCGTTTTGAGCTCTGGCAGAAAGCCTGCCCTGGAAAATGTAATTACTGTCCAAAAGAATACGACAAACTCTGCCAAAAATAATAAAAGTAGATCATCATCCAAAGCCACACCAGCTGAAACATGTGGCAGTTTGCGCGGGGCAGCCAAGCGAGATCCTGCAGGGCTTGGAGCTCACCGGAGCGGGGCCGGAGACGGCGGATCTGCTTCCTGCCAGGCGTGGAGTTTTTGCGGAATGGGACCTCATTCCTCTGCGTGGACGAAAATGTGGTGAACTTTGAAATTTTCCCCAACAGAATATTTTGAGAACACAAAAATGTCTGAGAGATCAGTGGGTTTATTACCTCTTCATTTTTTTTATATGGCTACATAGCATGCAATATGAAAATTTATCACACAAAAGTGACAATGTTTTTTCAAACCCCAAAATAATAGTGTTTTCCATTTTGATATCCTGAGAAGCATTTTCAATATTGTGTTCTTTTTCCCCCCTCCCAAAAATGAAAATAAGGATAAGCAGCCATAGTCTTATAAAGTCTCCCGACTTCATCCACTGCAGTTTTCCAGAGGCACACTGGTCCACCAAAGGCTTTCTGACCAATTTCACTTACCAGGACTTAGCAATAAAAATAAACCATATGAAATGGCAGTATAAGAAGCAGGTGGCTATATTTGCTGGTTTGGAAATTGCTGTTTCCAGCCTCCCATCACGTGCTCTGTAGGATTCCTCACTGTAGCAGTTCTTTCAGCTGGATTATTTTAAAAGTGTGAGTATCTTAGCTTAGGTTGCTTTGCAGGACTGGGCTCAGAAATGCCAGCACTGGCAGTTTGGCTGGCAGGACTTGCAGCATATGGGTGGTAACATGCGCTATAAACCTCTTAATCCTGCTCAGGTCCAGCCGGAATAGTTCGGTTGTCTGAAACGGGTTTCATTTTCTGAGCGGTTACCTGTGCGGTCTTAAGGGGTTAACTTCTTGCAGGAGGTGATTGCTGGAAGCGGTCAGAGAAATTAGAGAGTCCCCATAAAATCGGTAATAGAGGCACGTTGGAGATGAGCAGGAGCCAGTGAGTACCAGGGTGACTTTTAGGGATACTACTCTGAGACATTTGCAATTACTTGGTTGGGTGCAGCCCCTTTTTTTGTCTAACCAGGATGAAGGGATGCTTACAAAGAAAAGCAGCTTGAAGCCAAAGGTTTGGGAATTAAGGGACTTGTATTAATTTAAAAATATTTTTTTAAACCAACCAACAAAAAAAACTGAACCAACCTGCACCCTCTTGAAAATGTGAACCCCATCAAGAAGTAGCAGATCCAGAGGCAGACATCTGAACAAAGTGGAAATTGGGCATTTATGACTAAGCCATGTCTCCCAGGAGAGTGACCTTGCAGAGCCACACCAGCTCCTGAAAGGTCACTGAGCACCCGGGAAGAGGTGCAGGAGCAATTCTGGAGGTCCTGTTTCGGTAACAAGCCCTCATCCACCTTCCTATGCTCATCCTACTTGGCCCACTGGGCTTGCTTTCTCAGGCAAGGGCTACCTCCCACTAAACCCCTTCTACTGAGCCATTTTGATGCATTTGATTTTAAATGTGATATTCAGGTGCTTTTAATTCATTTCCCAGCTTAAAAGGCAATCCAAGGTCTACTGTGGGAGGGAATTGCCATCTTCTTCCAGAGCCTCTGTCCTGTCCCTCTCCTGGAGGGTGGGAAAAGGGCTTTGTTTTCATCTTTCATCTGCAGCTGTGGATGCTTAATTAAGGGAGACAAGCCCATAATGATAGAAGCAGCTGTTGTCTCCCCTGGGGAGAAAGAGACTCTTCAGGGACAGGGTCCTCCTTGGCACAAAGGAAAATATTTTTATGAAAGCAGCACTGGAGAGGCTGGCAGCTCCCCGTGGCTTCTGACTTTTTAAGAAACCTCAGCAACACATCCAGGTGGCCTCTAGTTTTGGGCAGCAGAAGGGAAGGCTGGGCACTAGGGGTGCTGAATAACACACACCCTGTCAGGAACATAGTCCTCTGGATCCAGCCTCTGTGTTTTGTGCTTATAACACAACCGACTGCTAGAAATTATATTGGAAGTAATCTTAGATTGGGGGATTATCCAGTTTCCAGCCAGCCTCCCAATCCCCCAGAACAGACTAGCATCTGGCATCCCTCAGACTTCACTGCGTGGGGTGAGTGGAGGGGCTATTTGGAGGGGGTTGTCAGACGGGGTCACCCCCACCACCTGCTCTGAAATGTTTTCTGGGAGCATAATGCTGGGCCACCCATAGTGTGTGTTAAGACTTCCCAGATTTCTCTTGATGACAAGTTTGCATAGAGCCTGTTGAGACGTAAGATTGCCATGAAGCAAAGCCCGTCTGGAGCCACCACCGCGATCCCCGCAGATGGTATGGGGAGACCTCAGCATGCTCTTGCCACCATCCTAATGAAGCAGGTGGAGCTGCAGCCTGGGCACGGCCACGAGCTGAGCAGTGAGGGACCTCAGAGGCAGGAGATGGGTGGAAAGAGGCACAAGGATCCCAGCATCAAGCCATGGCTGCTCACAGGTAAAAGTCTGGCAGGCCCCTGGCTAGCACCCTGAATGTCTGGCCATCCTCCACAAGAATCAAAGAGTAGATTTGATCCAAAGCCAGTTAAGGTCAATGGAAGAGTTCCCATAAACTTCAGGGAGATTTGGGTCAGTGCAAAGAATGACTATTGTCAAGAGCAAATACTTTTTTCTCATGGCATTTGCAATACGAGGAAGCGGAACAACAGAAGTTTTGTTTTTCATTTTCTTTCCTTCCTGACAACTCAGCCATTACTAGACTAGATTAAATCTATTCAGCAGAGGAAAGCGCAGCATTTTCCTAAATGGCTGTTACAGATAACTGTTATCAGCACTAAAGTACTACGTTCCCAGCAGCTCTCCTGACATCATTGGTGATTCCCAGGCCTCTCCTTGCTTCAGGAATTTAAGATGGCCTTACTCAGTACCGGCTTCCCATGAGTCATCCTCCACCCTGCAGCGCAGTCTCTACCTGAGCAGCAGCCAGGCAAAGGGAGATTTGAAGAGACATCAAAAAAGATGTGAGAACTGCTTTTGCTAAAAGTCAGAGTTTTGCTGATGGCTTTTGGGAGGGCAAGGGGTTGCCCAGACAGTTCCTGGGGAAACTCGCTTTTTGGCCGCTGTCTTCCTGCTTTCCTTTGCAGGGGAGCAAACCATATGTTACTTTGCTCTTTATTGTCCTGAGATTTTCCTCCCAGACTTTTTTGAAAAAACATGAAACAAAGCAAGAAAAACTGTACAACTAGCTGATGTTCCCAGGGAGCCGTCGGCTGAGCTGGCAGCCCTGGAGCGGGGAGTGATGGGGACTGTGGGGCAATGGGAGATTTTCCTTGGCACCAGAATGCCTGAGCAGCAGAAATATGAAGTTTCCACTTACGTTTTGGAGAGCTGGACTCTGTGGCAGATACCGCATTTGGGATGGATGATTATACGTGTATGTGTGTGCAACAGCTTGATCAGCTGGGGGGAGAGGGGGATTTGGGGAGCTGCAGGCTGTCGGGGTATGCAGCACCGTACCAGACTGAATGAATCGGTGTCCTCTGATCTTGGAAAATAGCTTCTCTGGATGATGCTTGGAGGAGAGGCCTTGAAATCCCAGGTGGTGGTGTCACAAAGAAGAAATGGCAAACATTGAGTTCAAGGCATTAAAAGGACTGGAAGTGCAGCAGCGGTCCTCTGCTGCTGTCAGGCGAGAGATGGGAAGGAGGAGTGGGGAGTTTTGCAGGGAAGAGACTTTTCAAATGGTGAGGCTAGCGTGGAGGAGTCCAATGGGGAGGGAACAGCTGAACTTTTCCTCCTGACTGCGTCGTCGCTTAGAAAAGCAGCTAGCTGTCTGTATTGACATAAAACATCAGTTAGAAACTGTTTTCTCATTTAAGGTATGTGGGATGGGAGGGGATACCCCCAAACCCGAGGTTAAAGGGAGAGGGAGGCAGTCTTGGCAGCCTTATCCTCAAATGAATGTGTTACGTCTTGTGCTGAACTTCGTGCACAGCTTAAAAAATAAATAAATAAAACATGAAGGCTGCGTTGCAGCAACCTCCACGCTGACAAATGCCGAAATTCAGATTTTTCAGGCTCTGAGATTTGGCCTGTATGCGTGAATACCTCATTGTACTCTCAGTCATATGATCCGTTGGTTGTTTTCCTAATGCGTTCTAGCGTACAAGGAGGATGAGAGGGGCTGGCAGTTACGGAAATCAAGTGATGGAGGTAAAAATGCACAAGACCTTCAGATGGGACTTGTGTTCCCATTTAATAAACACAGGATGGGCTCGCAGGTGGGTTAGACAGCTTGCCCATGCAGGGGAGAGAGAGGGATGGAAAGGGTGTTGTGGAATTGCATAATGTGTCCTGATACTCCTACATGCAGCGTAAACCACCCAGTGTTAAACAAGAAATCGGTCAGCAAACTCCGAGGAGAATTACCATCCTGTAAAGAGGGAAAAGTGCCCTGGAAGTGCATTTCCATACTAACCTACTGTTGGCACAATTCCTGGGAAATAACGCAAGGAAATCTGGCCGCCTTTCGTTAAAGCGGCACTGCAGATTTGCTAAAACAGGTGCTTGCATTTAACGGCTGGGAGGAGATGAACGCAGCTCGAAGGCATGCGACTTAAACCCTCTAAAAAAGTGTACTTAGCATTTTGAACGTACTTTTTTTCCTTCCAAGGTTTCTTTGGTGGCTGCTTCCTAAGGTAATTAGCAGGGAGAAAATTTGCTTGAAAGGTGGAAATCGCTAGTTCCAGCTCACAGCAACGGCTGGCGTATTTGCGCCGTACGTCGAAGGTATGGAATCCGTGTCCCGTGGGCTCGTGCGTCAGGGTGTATATAGCCTGCCCTGGATTTGCATGCTATAGTTAGGTACGTTCTTGCACCCCCTTCTTGAACTGAGTTGGCTTCTTCTGATGTGATAACAAGGAAATTTCAGGGACAAGAACATGAGCCAGCAGAGTAGGTGGAGCTAGTGACTTGTCCTTATGTTTCAGGGTTGCTAAAGAGGGGCTCAGCATCGGCTTCTTATGATACACTTGACTGGGCGGGGCATGGATTTGCGGGTTGGTTGGTTTGTTTGCTTTTTGCAGAAGGTGACAGAAAACTGGGTTATAGAATCATAGAATCATAGAATGTTTCGGGTCGGAAGGGACCTTAAAGATCACCTAGTTCCAACCCCCCTGCCATAGGCAGGGACACCTCCCACTAGATCAGGTTGCTCAGAGCCCCATCCAGCCTGGCCTTAAAAACTTCCAGGGATGGGGCTTCCACCACCTCTCTGGGCAACCTGTTCAGTGTCTCACCACCCTCATTGTAAACTGGCCGCTTTTTCAAATAGTTTGCTCAACCCAGTCCCCTGTCTCTAATCTTTTCCAGTGTGTGTCCAAACTACCTGTAAATTCTTTGGAGGAAGAGAATTGTCTTTTTTTGAGCATTAAGCAATATATATACCTTCAAGGATGCTGCTTTATATAAATAACCACCATGAACGTAAGCATTTTGGCAGAGGATAGTGGAGACAGCATTGTGCAGGGAAATCTATTAAATCACCACATGGTGCATGTGTTTTTGTAGACCGAATGTCTGACCTGGATGCTTGCGTGGACTGATGTGATTCTGCAGGTTGTTTATATGTAGAGTGTATGTAAATATTAGGAGACAGGGCGTCAGAGCGATTGCAGCTTAAGTAGGAAAACACTGCTACAACAATACCACTGCGTTCATAATCCTCCACGAGTGTTCGCCGCTTTAGTTAAACATGCAGCGACTGATGGAGATTGCTAGTGGATTAGTGTCTCGTATGACCGGTGCCAGGGACTGATTAGCATAAGCAAATTTCTTCTCCAGCTTCCCATCACTAAGGAGAGGAATGCAGGAAGCAGTCCCTCCGCTGCCTGGGCGGGTACTGGGGTGCTAAGGAAGAAAACCGTTCAGGAGTGGGGAACAGTTTGCTCCCAGGGACAGCTGGTGGGACCAAAGTCATCCCAAGACTTTTGTAGTCGGAGCATCCCCATAGTTTACCTTGCAGAGCTCACAGATTGGCTACTTTAATTTTTGGTTTGTTTGCAAATGCAATTTTGAGGGGTTTGGAGCTTTCATCATTGCGTGATTTGTTTCTCTGCAATCTTCTTGGTGATCCTGTTTCGGCAGCTGCGTAAAGCAGTGATCCAAAGGCCAACACAAATAAGGTTCTGGGCTGGGATTTTTGTTGGTTTTGGGGTTTGTTGGTTTTTTGGTTTGGCTTTTATTTTTTTTTTTTTGCCTTGGGTTTTCTTTATTTCTGTGCTTGTCAGAATGAGGGCACAAGCCAGCTACTGGGTGTGTTTTTGAGTTGTCGGAAATGCACTTAGGCATTATGGAAAATTCAGAGCTGGATGCTGAGCTTGTGCTCCTAATGCAGAAGTCCAATCCCTTTTTGTGCCACTCTGCAAGCATTATGTGTGTGCATCAGGATCCCCTGGGACCATCACTTGTTGGTATAGCGTTGATCCTTTCAAATGCAGCCTTGATAGTGCTGGGGACAGGGATTTGCTGACAAAACAAACTTAAGGCTTGGTGATAATTGAAAATGCAGGGTAGTTCAGGAGGCAAAATACCTGCTTATAGGAATCAGGTTTCATCTCAAAGTCAGCAAACATCTCCTTGGAGAAATCCCGAATTCTGATGGAAATCAGTATTTAAAAGGGACACTGGTGGTCTGGGGAGGAACCTCCACGTAACGTACCTTCAAGTCCTAGCAACCTCTTCAGGGTTTTAACATCTGAATGCTAATATGGGCCAGAACAAAGAACTGAGCTGCGAAGAAGTTCAGGAGTCTTTTCCAGCAGGCAGGAGGAGGGCCACCACCATGAGCTCTCTCTGCAGCCCTGGAAAAATCATGTTAGAAGTTTGTTATATCTATAGCATGGGTGCGCTTTTTTTTTTTTCCTGCCTTTTGCTAGGTAAATGAAACCCCCCTCAAACCAGCTTTAGAGCCATTAAGTCTTACTAAACACAGGGGTAAATAAGTCATTCTGCAGCATTTCCATACAGTGGTGAGTAGCTTGCATTAAAAAAATAAATCTTCATGAAGCGGGAGCTGATTTTACAGGCTGCAGAAAGTGACTTGGTAAAATGATGGAAAGGTTTGATAGGAGAAGAGGGGAAGAAGCTGACGGGGGATGTCCAAGGCTGCCTGATTTCAAACTGGGTAATAATTTCTTTCACTGGCTAAAGGCAGGGCAATCAAATACTGAACCCCTCTATGGGGTTCCTATCACAGGTTGTCCCATGGAAATGTGAGAAGTCAGATTCAATCCAACACTTCTGCTTTGCAGGCTTGCTGGAGCTGTCTGCCTGGCCAAAAGCAGCTGCAGGTCCGACAGCGAGAAACAGGATGTCTCAGAACAGAGCTATCGGTTGTTCAGAACAGAGCTATCGGTTGTTTTTCCAGCAGTCGTATTCCACAGACAAATGCAGGCAACGCGCTGTTAACGGTGGAATCAACGAAAAGAGCTCAGAACCAAACTTCAGATGTTTGTTTTAATGCATTTTGTGACCCTGACTGCTAAAGCATTGCATAATATTCGTGCATCTTGCAACACTTCCCAAGGAGGGACTAGCCTTTGTTAAAAAGTGGAAAGTTGAGATGCAGTGAACGGTCCTTGGGAAGGTCATGGCTGAGCAGGGACTTGGTCTCTCACTACCCTGGGGAGTGCTAGGACACCCTTCCCAGTCTCTGGCATCACTTGAGCAACCCTAAATAGATGTCCCCATCTGAGGGGTCTACTGGTTTTGAGCTCCTGAAGGCTGGGGGCAAAACTAACAAATAATGTGTGTGCTACCGTACAGATGGCAGAGCGCCCCCCCCAACCTCTTCCCCCCTCCCCACCTTATCTCATACTGGTTCAGGGCTAGAACCGCTTTGATCCCCATCAGAACAAAGACTAAGCATTAAAGTGAATTATCCCAAAGTTGCTCCTCATTAATCGACAGCTGCAGGCACTTGGAAACATCTGTCAGGATTGTTTGAACATTCCCTTCGCTTCAGCGGTTGCACTGAGGAAGCAGAACAAATCAAAACATGCCGTTGGACCAACACCACCTATTTGAGTTTCCTACAGTCGATGGCGGTGGTGCAAATCAGCATGAGTGATAAGGGAGCAGGAGGTGGTAATGGGCGGCTGGTTATGTAGACAAGGAGTCGAGCGGCAGGAAAAATTATGTCTTTCCATGGTAAATGAGGATAGCCGTCTCCAGGAAAGCTGGGAACGAAAGACTCGGGGCTCAGCGTTGTTGCTGGGCTCTGCGGGAATGCAGACATCCCTGCGCCCGTGGGGGAATGGGGCAGCTCGTGGGCACGCTGTCTGCCGGGGAGGATGGGCAGCGCCAGATGACTCTGGTGGGTTTTGCCACGGGAAGAAGCCATCTGGCTAGGAAACAGCCTCCCCCTACCCTTACTGTGTGTTTTTGAGGTTACGTCAACTCATAGAAATCAGAGAAAACCCACTGAAGCGACAGGCTCTGCCCACTGGGTGCGAGTGCAGAAGCCTTTATCCCAAGCCCCTGGGGGCCAGTACCTTGCGTGCAGGGGAATGCAGCACCTTCAGCCCGTACTGCTGCGCCTCTGACTCCCGTGTCTGTGCTGGGGTTGTGTCTCTTTAAGGGCAGGTCGCAGAGCACATGAATTACGATATTCCAGTAATCCCTTCACATCGCCCGCCCAGCCCTCCACGGAGCGGGAAATGTGGGACAAGCAGGGTTTTGAGATTATCTCACGCTCTGCAAAGCCAGTTCCCTTTGTGCTTTTAGAAGGACCTCGCTCCAGCAGCAGGCAGGGGGGCTGGGGATGATATCCCGGCGGGATGCTGTCCCGTGTCTGCAGCAGCATCCCCAGGGCTACAGCAGTGTGTGTGTGTGCTCTGCCCTCCTCTGTGTACCCATGCAGGCATTTTTTTGACAGTTGCTGAACCACCTGGTTGCTGTTATCCTTGGCAGAGATCACATGTCACTCCCTGATCCATTCCTCCATGGGGATATAGTTCCTTGATGGGACGACAATACTAGCTTTGCAACACAGGCAGTTTCCCACATCTTCCAAACTGATCAGCTTTTTACCCACCAGAGCTGTCCCTTGGGGTGGTGCAAAGGGGAAGAGGCATTGCTTTGGCCATGTGCTTTGCTCCTTAGGAGCTCAGTGCACAACCTCCTACATCCTTAATTTCGTGAAAATGCTAAGGCAGGAGCAGCCTGGTTCATGGGGACCGGAGCCCAGCAGATATCAGCCATGTCTCCATGCTAAATCAAACAGGATCCTCTGCTACACCAGGTGTTTGCTCAGGGTTGGTCCTAGAAGGGTTACCCGAGTTGATGTGGAAAATAGTAAGCAGTATTTTTGAGAAGTGTCTGGATGACTTAAGCAAACTTGGAATGTGATTCCAAGTTCATGGAGACAATTCTCAAAGTGCTTTCCAAGGCTTTATTGGCAGAGGGGTTGCTTTGCACGGGAGCTTTGTGTCTGAATTTTCCAAAGTGCATCACGAACAACTCTCCTCCCTCTTAGCATCAAATAAATCCTCACTTTGGGAACAGTTGGAGCATGACTTCTCTTGCTGATGCTGGCTCTTGGGACAGGCAGCAGGGCTCTTTTGATAGGGGGACTTTGGGAAGTAAGTGGGCAGGAGTCACGGGTACTGTGATTCAGCTCCATACCCAGCTCCATCCTGCAGCTGGGAACACTGGGGAAACGTTGACGTTTCTCGGTGTAACCTCCCATCCTTTTTTCTCTCCCTCAGCTCTCCAAAGTAAGTGTTTCTCAATCACATCTCAGTCTGCCACTTGGTAAGGTCAGGAAGGTTGGCTCGGGGTGTGTTCGCAGCGGTGACTGGAGCTCAGGAAGGTGTGCTCAAGGCAGGCGATAAACCGGTTAGCGCAAATAAAAATAACAATTCGGTGCTGGCAGCAGGATGCCTGTGTGGAGCTGCGAGATGGGTCCGCAGTGCTAGGTGGATTCTTGGGTACCAAGCTGAGATGCTCACCGAATCACTTATCTCCAAAAATTGGGCTTTAAGTTGAACGCTAGACACGTGGCTCCCAACACACAAAAGCGTGAAGAAGGTCACTGTGCTGGTAACCTGGAGGTGGCACTGACTCTTGGCTGGGATATTTGATGTTTGGACTGGTTTGATATCGAGGCAGAGAAGGACAGAAGCCTTCAACGCCTTTGGGGATAAACTCCTGGTTTAGCACCTTCTCCTGTGTTCCTAAGCCAGTTTCTTTGAAGCCAAAGAGCTTGGTTCAGGTATGTTCCTGAAGCAGGCCTTAACTTGTATCTGAACATTGTGAGGAGTCAGTCAGAAATACGTATCCTGCTGGTACACATTCTTGCGTAGTCTATTATTGGGCAAAATAAATGGCAGATGCTGGTAATGCTTCATATCAGGACTTAGGAGGAATGTGCGATAGGACAAGATAACAGCTTAACATGACTTTTTCATTTTCGCATTTCTCCACGTTATGGGGTACTTCCGGCATTCCTACCACTATTCACTAAAATCGCCTTACAAAGTGCATCAGTTCCTTTATAAAGCAAAAGAAAATCCAGACTCTTGACCATTTTGCTTCAGGGTTTCGTGTGAAGAAAGGAGGGCTGTAGGTAGAAGAGGACCAGACATAGAACTGTAGTAGAAGGGGATTGGGAAGTAGAAATGGGGGTGTGATGGGAACGTGTGACTTCAGTAAGAGGAATGGCTCCTGCTCTGACAGCCCTGTGTGCTGTCCTGCCGTGGGAGATGCTCTTTTCCTCCTCCTGTCTCACCTACCCAGCTCACCTTCACCTGGGGCTTGTTAGCAGCTCTCCAAAAAAAATTTCCTTGTGTCCTCAGCTCCTGGTGGGGCTCAGACTTTGAAACAAAGTGACTTGGTGTTCTTCAGCTGCCCGCATTTTTTTTTTTCCTCAGCCCGCAACCCTGTGCTGAACCTGTTCTTATTCCCCGGCGAGCTGTACCTGCGATGCCTCCTTGCTGCACCCCAGCCAGGCTGGCAAGCCTTGCTGCATCTCCCTCGATGTCTTATTTCCAGCCAGGAGGGCTTCTGCTGGGAGTTACTGTCCCCACTTAATTCGTTACAGAGATCGAGTTGATGCTTTGCCCATTTCACGCTGCGAACAACACGAGTTTGCTCGTGCTTCAGGATCCTGTTGCTGCCGGAAAGCAACTTGGATCGCCAAGGGGACAGCTCTTTATTACTGAAATATTGACATCCTTTATCCCTGTCTTTGCAGCTTATTTCTTGTGCACTTTGTATGACTGACTGAGCATCCCTGTGCTGCCACTGATGTAGTGGTACCTGCTGCTGTCCTTCCCTTGCTCTAATGAAACTGCATTATCAGTCCTGGCCCTTACTAGTGATAAATCCCATCACGAATGTCAATCTACTGTCTCCTCTCTGTCCCGTCCTTTCATCAGCCTCGGAAAATGTCTGTTAGTTGACAGGACGAAGTAGGATTTGGCAAATGGTTCCATTGAAAAGATGGGGAGGAAAAAATTTCTTGAGTTCTCAGTCCAGCCTGGCTTGCTTCTTTTGGTTTTTTCCTCGGCCTTTTTGGGGCCAAGGAGGGTTGTGAAGGGGATAGAGCAGGAAAGCTGAAAATTATTAGCCTTTTTCAAAATAAAATGTAATTGTGCTTTAAAAAGGGCCCAAACTGAAATGAAGCGAGTTATCAAACAAAATGTTTGAATTGTCCCAAAGCAAGGTCTTTTTTTCTTTTTTTTTTTTTAATTCACAGCTCTGACTTATTTCTAAAAATTGCCATAATTTGGAAAGAATAAAAAAAATTCTAAGATTAAAAGTAAAATAAAAAACAAACCACCAAATGGCATAAAGGAGAAAATTTCTACTATTTTCATTGGTCTGTGTAGGGCTAACTACGCTGGGGAAAAGAAAAGCCCTACTCCTCCTTGAAACATCGGATGGAGGATGAAGCACAGACCCTTTGAGGAGGCTCAGCCAGCCTTACAGAGCAAGCATTTGATTGCAGGGCAGTAGTGGACGTTTCCCTTCCTCCTCACAAGGAGGATGTCTGTTACTGGTGTGCTGCTCTGAGCAACAGATATCACTTTTAAGCTGAAAATGAAAGGGAAGAGGCTGCAATATCCTATACTGATCACCAGTTACGCTGCTATCAATGGGAGTTTCAGAAGAGACTGATGAAGCCAGGATTAGACCTTTGATCTGTTTGCTGTTGGTATTATGCCCTCTGATCTAAAAGTTGGAGGAGAACATGGGAAAACACCCAACAAGTAGTGTTAAAGCCATCCACAAGTTTAGTGCATCTTTATCCTTAGCAGCAACCCCAGGACTGAGAAAAGGGTTTTTGCTAGACCACCTCCTCTACTAAGCAGCAGCTCCGTGTTGCATGACTAGGTGGATGATGTGGAAAGTGTTTTCCTAATAACGAGGGCGATTAGCAATCGTGCAGAATTTCTTGGAAGAGGAAGGATGTCTTAAGCTAATTCTAACCTGCGTAATTTCCTCTTGAGCGCTCGATTCCACATAAATGTTCAACCACAGGCATATCACAATTACCTCATAGCCTAATTCTTGTGACCGGTGGTGTGCTTCATTGATCCTTGAGCATGGTCCGGCTCTGACATGCCATAGATTATCCATTGTGACAGTCCATGCCTTGGGTTTTTCCAAAACCTGCTTGATTTGTGAGATAAGACTGTAAAATACTATTACTGCAACAGTAGCATTTTGTTGGAGTATTGAAAAAAGATATCAAAAAGGGCAGGGGTGAGCCAGTTGTTTTCTTGATTTAGGACAAACTACAGAAATAGTAAAAACCAGTTAACACGAGGGTTTCTAAGCTAGCCTAGAGGTGAATAATAATATAATATCTTATCCTAAGATCTTAGATACCTGTTCCCTGTTCAGTGGATGCTCTATCCCACATTGCCCCTAGCGAGGACATTCAGAGTGAACGATGCCTTCCAGTTTGCAGCCACCAGGATACGAAATGTGGTATTTTAACAACTGAGGCCATGGCTTGTGTCTGAAGTGGTGGTTTGCCATGCGATATGAACAGTGTGAGGAGGGGCAGCATCTACCTGCTGCAGGTGCCTGTGCATGTACCTGCACTGGCCACAGCTTTTGTGACATTTGCTTTTTGTTTGAGCTAACTGCCTCTGCAAGCATCTCCCTGCTCTAATGGATCACTAGCCAAAAGGTCCCTGCTCTCTTCTGCTTTGGAAAAAGGGGAAAATAGTCCCTGGGTTTTTTTGATGAAGCATGATGTTTTTCCACGTTCTTTGTCCATGAAACGCACTTCATTTCTGTAGTTTTGCCTGTATACACACGGTCTGACAACCCCGCCTGTGGTTTGGAGGTCATCATGGGACAAACTTCTGTCCCTCTTCAACCTAATACTGCTACATCCAAAGATGTTGCCTGGAAGGCTAGAACTGGTCCTTGTCCTTCTGCCTGCTTAGCCACACCGTGTGCCAAATGACGGTTTTGGTGTTTTTTCCAGTTTTCCAGAGCTGTTAAACACTTACAGAAAATCCTCAACCAGCAATAGGTTAAAAAAAAAGAAAAAAGGAGAACACCTATCTACTGCCTATGGAGAGCAGGTCATGCCTGATTCATCCTGTCCTCAAGGTCTTAAACCAGCCCTGCGGTGCCCAGAGCTTCAGAGCTTCCATCTCCTGGGTTGTGGGTACCCTGAATCAGTTGTCTGTGGCTACAAAGTCCTTTTACTTGCACACACAGGTCCACGTGGGCAATAGCACAGCAGTTCAGCAGCCCCATGGCTCCTTGGTGCCTGTAGGAACCTATGGCAGCCCGGGGTGCTTCGGGTGCCCACGCAACCTTTCCTCGGAGAGGGTCATCCTGTGGATGTGAACCCTCAGGCAGCTCTGGGGGAGCGCGGTTTCTCTGCCGGTGCCCCCTGCAGTGCTGGGTCCGGGTCAGGCTGAGGATCCAGGACTGGGAAAGATGGTGTTCAGGTCTGCTGGGTTTTTCCTTCTTATTCTTTCCGGGGTGGGGAAGTAAGAGCAGAGCAATGTCCAGAGTCCTGCTGAAATCCAAGGTCTCCTCATCCAAACATGGGCTCCCTTTGTCACTGCCTCAGGCACTGCTCCAAGCAATGTGAGGCCCAGTGTGTCCTTATGTGCTTGACCATAATTAGATAGAAATTCCTAATTAGCATCCAGTCATCAAAGATTAACCTGGTCTTTGATGGTCGGCTTGTTCATCAGAGTAATAGCCATGGCCATTCCTCTGCTAGATGCTGTCTGTTTAAACTCTTTGACTAAAAACTGAACAGTTTTAGAACGATTTGTTCTAAAAGCTGTGATTTCCTGCATGGAAACAGCCAAAGGGCGCAGCCTGATTGCCTGGGTGGGTGGTAGGTGGGTGAAGACGAGCACCCTGCCATCATTGCCATCCTTTCAGGGGCTGCGGGACCTGGTCATATTTGGGGAGCCAGGGGTGGCTGCACTGTCACCCAGCCCGCTCCACATGGCACTCATGGATTGAATGACAGACACTAATGCCATCTAGTGACCAAAAGAAATACGCTGTGGCTGTTTTATAAGATGCCACTGGAAGTTTTATAGGCCCAAGTGAGGCAGGCCTTGGGGCTGGGAAGGAGGGAGATGGTGCGGGGTGTGCTGGGAAAAGAATCCTTTTTCCCTGTTCTCCCCGATCTACCTCTTCCCTCATTTCACATCCCACAAAGTGCTTCTGCAGATGACCAGGGACTGGGATCTCCCGTGTGAGGCTTTATAAGTCCCTGGGGGAGCAAGGCATGGGCTTCCTAAGCAGCTCAGTTGATCGGGGAGCACAAATTCCCCAACTTTCTGCAGGATCACGGAGCACAAACCCAGTGCCTGGGGACAAGGTGACTGCGGGAGGGGAGATGACTTGCTCCACCACTGGTGGGACATCACAGGCAGAGTCCCTGGGGACCAGTGTAGCTGGCAGCACGGACTGCCGTTGCTGCAGCTTTGAGCTGAGCTAAGACAGGGTGAGGGATGGCAGCTTCTGCCACTGTCCTGACAGCGGTGACTCGTTACCTTGGCTCATACGACCTGACACTTTTTTCCTCCCACCACCTTTGTTTCTCCCTCTTGCTTCTGTAGGTGATAGCCGTGAAGGTATTAACACCCTGAGTTTCTGCGCAAGTGGCTGGCTGGAGACGCCGTTGCTTTGTACCTAGTTATTAATCCAGCCAAGTCACTGTGCCACAAACTGGAGGAATTAGTTTGCACTCTGCATTGTAAAAATAAAGGTGAAGTTGTTTCTGACCATACCCACTTGTTCTGCTCAGCTAAGCTGTCGTCGGCAGGTGCGGTTTGCCTCGCGTAGGGCTGGGGGGGTCTCCTGGGAATATTTTTGCTGCTTTGTTCATTTCTCCAACTCCTGAGAAATGCGCAGAGAGAGAACTTGGGAATTAAAAGTTTCTAGTTAAGGAACTTGAGGGCTGAGATAGCTGTGATGAAGTGCATTATGAATGTACCGAGATGCCGGGCAGCACCCCCAGAGAGATTTGGAGAGAGATGTGGGATGTACCCCACTGTTGAAGGAGAGTGAGCAAAGCACCCAGATGCGAATAAGCTCCTTCATGGGACATTTCTGAAGGGCAGCTACACCGAGACTGGTACTGGCACAGGCGGGCGCATCCCTGGCCGAGGATCCCAAAGAGCCACCCCTTCACAGCACACACAAATCCATCACCAATGCTTGGACCCAGAGCCAAGGAGCAGCCGCTGTTCCGCTCTGTGCTGCTCAGAACTGCTCATGCTTTTTTCAGGAAGCCAGTTACAAGGGTCCTTGGGGCATTCCTGTTGTTTTCCTATCCCAAATGTGAAAGTACCAAATATGTTCCCATTGTCTAATTTACAAACGTTTTGTGTTATCTTTGCTGCTTCTTTTTCTGGATTAGCCTTGTGTCCCCCTGCCTTTCTGCCCTGGATAATCGAGAGTTGGCAGGGTGCCTGTAGCATTCCTGTTTCAGGGCCAAAATGGGAGTGAGAATAAATGCTTCTAAATACTGTGTTGAAGCAAATAAGTAATTTACTTATAATAGCTCTTCGCCTGGCATTACATTGGCAATTTCATGCAGGTTTTGCAGGAGGAGTGAGCAGTTGTGAGAGGTTGGAAGGGTTGTGCGCCTTGGGGAATGTTTGCCGTGTGGGTATGATGGGGAGTGCTCCTACTTGTGTAAAGGGACTTTATCCAGCAATCTGTGACAACTCTGCATTTTATAGATTTGCTGGTCCTAAATTCTGCAAATATCCGTGTCTATCAGGAATTTAGCTGGAGGTGGCAAAGGTAAAGACTTCCCCATGGGGAAAAGGCAGGTCCATTTTACCTTGTGCTTTTGAGTAAGACATCCTTTAGAGCAGCCAGCCAACCACAACACAATATACGTCCACACTGTCTTCTCAGCTCAATAGAAATCCTTCAGCATTATCACAGCTCCGTCTATTCTTTTTCCTGAAGAGAGATGGAAAAGCAAAAAGCATTTAGGGTGCTCTTTTGCCTGAAGCACTCAACATGGGGACATATTCCTATCTATTTGGCATCTTGCAGGAGACGAGCAGAACAACTTGCAATGGATAACCAGAGCTTAGTACTAATTTTCTGTTTTCTCTCTCCTTGCAGGGATCCTGTTTACGATGCTGGTATTTGGACCAGCCTGTGGATTTATCTTGGGCTCCTTCTGTACCAAAATCTATGTGGATGCTGTCTTCATTGACACAAGTAAGGAGAACTGGGTTTGGTTTCCAATCATGTTAATGTTGTATCAGCGGGACAAAAATGTTGATGCTCACAAGCTGGAAACTGCTTCTCATTTCATCTTGAGCGCTTCCTGCATGTATGGGTGTCACTTTTAGAGGAGTTTTATGACTCACATTCAAAAGTTTTCAATTCTGTCCCAATAGATTATAACAGGTTCATAGTGGCTAAAATTTGTTTCCTTCTCTGGGCTTTTCTACTGGGAGATGAGTTTCAGCCCAGCTCTTAGAGGACAACTGAAAATATCACTGTGGCAGGGCACACCGGCCATCGGCAGAGCCATGGACATAGGGGCTCCTATGCCAGGGGAGCTGTGTCCAGAGCGTGGGATGAAATCTGGAGAGCTGCCATCCCCAGAACCTGGGAGGACTATCCAGGCTCTCTGATGGAGGCACACCAGTCAGACCCCTGCCCAGCAGCCTTCTGTCAGTGACACTGTTTGGATGGGCAGGTTCAGTCCCACAGCATTCTTGCTTTTCCCAGAGCGGTGCTAATTATTGCTCACCTTGACTCTGCCCTTGGGTTAAAGCAAATTGTTTGCAGATTGTCTTTTTGTTTATTCAGAAAAAAAAATCTGCAAATTCTTTTATTGCTACCTGCACTATGTGCTCTTTGCCATTAGAGGGCAATGTGTAACAGGCCATTCTGCACTGCTCCCCAAGCCCTTCGGCTATGCAAACTGATGTTTCATTCTTTTCCCTCAGTTGTTCAGATGCATTTTCTACAGTTTTCAGCTCCATCTGATCCCACAGGCTCTCATCCTGCTGCAGGGGTGTTTTCCCCTTTGAGGGCGCATTCCAGTTCTGTGATGTTGCAAATACACCTTCACGGGATGCGTTTGGGTGGAGCTGAACCTTGCAGGACTCAGAACAGAGTTGTGTGAATCTGGAGAAGTGCAACTGCCCTTTCTTGGTTTTACATGTACGTGGCAGCTGAAGAAATCTGAATAATATCAAACAAGCGGAAAAGAAGTATCTTTTTTGATGGCTGAGACTTAACTGCGCCTTGGTCAAACACCACATGGCAACCTTTTCATTCCTTGGCTTTAGCAAAGATATGCCAAAGACTCGCTTGGTCCTGTAGGCAGAGGAGCTTGCTTGAACCCTGTTCCATATTTGACCATTAAGTATAAATCACTCTGAAATATGAATGTGCAGAAGAAGATACTCCTCACCACAGGTTATTAAAAGCTTGAAAATGGGTTCAAAAACAATTGGACAGTTTATAGAAGAAAACACGAACAAGACACCAAATCTAGCTTAGAAAGCCCCTGAGCCACAAACAGCCAGAAATTAAAAGGAATAATGTCAGGAACGTGGTGACTTTATTCTTGCGTACTTTCTGGACATCTGCAACTGGTTACCATCAGAGGCAAGATGCTGGCCTAGCTAAAAAAAGTTAATTTGGTTGTGATCTGGCCATTTTTAATATAAGACATGACTCCGTATTTACATCTCAAAAAGCCCCAGACAAATACGGAGCCACGGAGGAGAACGGTGGACCATTATGGCTGAAAAGCCTGGAGGGGCTGTGGCACAGCAGGTCATAGGGAGGATATAGTGCTTTCCAGCTGCAGGTTCAGCTGGCTTTGGCCGTGGTCCATCACTGTCTTGCGAAGGCCGGGCATGCGTGGCCTCTGCCTATTTTTGTATGGGAAAGAGTTTCCCCGTTGCTGGCAGCTGGCACTGCCTCGCAGCTCGAGGTGGCACGAGGAGACCGAGCTCCAGAGGGTGAGCCCCATCCTGCTCCCTGTTTCGGGCAGGAGGTGCAGGGTTGCCAGGGCATGGGTGCTGCACCACCCTCCATACAGGACCTATTTTAGGAAGGGGATATGAGGAAGCTCTTGGTTTACATGGCTCTTCACGTGGCTGTGTTCACAAGAGCCTGAAAAAAAATGCACTTGAGGCAGGAGGAAATAACAGCAGAAGAATCCAATACCTCCAAACCACTGTTTTTCAAACTTTATATATATTTGAGAACTACGTGTTATTTTCCCTAAGGAGAAAAGAGTTTCCTTCCATCTCTGCTTAAGGAGACAACTTGATTACCTCACTTGAGACAGATTTTTCAGAGTGGCAGTAACCAGACAGGCGTCATGAATGGAGGAGCTTGTTATTCCAGCCACACGGACCCAGGTCTCACCCCAGGGAGTCAGCTCCAGCCCTGGGCACCCTCCGCCGGCTGTGTGAGGCAGCTGTTTGGAACACAGTTTCTTCTCCCCTGCTGCTTATTTTTATTCCCCTCAACTGACTCCAGAGCCTTCTTTTTCCTTATCTCTGCTGAGTGATGGCCTACAGGATGCTCTTGCCTGTTACTTTGCTTTTCTTTATTTTCTGATGATTTCTTCACCTTTCTGAGCCCATTTGATGCAGCAGGTGGGTTTCTTTTCCAACATTTAGGACTGTTTCACCCCTCCACACAGTCACAGTTGCCTGTAAAGCCCAAATGCCCATCTCTCCTTTGCTGAAAAGGGTTGTGAATTCATAGCAGGGAGAGCACTGACCTCCTGAAAAAAAAAAAAAGGGTAAACCAGGATGGAGATGCAATGTCCTTGTCTGTGCTGTTTCTTCTCCATGCGTGTCTTTGTGCTAGTAGGTATGTCAGCTGTGTGTGCACATTTGGCACACTGGGACAGTGATGTCCAAAACCCTCATATCATCACGTGGGACACGGGCTGGTATATGGAAGCTTCCTAGAGCTGGGAAAGCCAAAGACACTGGAGAGAAGGATTACAGGGTGTTGCAGAAGCCACATGTACCATCTACATAGACAAGGTGATGGCTTGCCTGTCCTAAGGACCTCTTGGATGTGGAGGTCGTTATGCACTGGTGGCTCACACGATACGGGTGTGGGGTGCACTGTGGTCTCCACCTTGTATCTGGGAGCTCCTCACCAGCCGACACAGCCCCCAACAACCATCTTACAGCCTACAGGGTCATTAACTCTGTTGTCTTCCGCTCCCTGTGGCTGAACCACTGACGTGTGTGTCTGCCCTTGCAGGTAAGCTGGACATCACCCCGGATGACCCTCGGTGGATCGGCGCATGGTGGGGAGGCTTCCTGCTGTGTGGTGCCTTACTCTTCTTCTCATCCCTGCCAATGTTCGGGTTCCCGCAGTCCTTGCCCCCACGGCCAGAGCACACAGGGGAGAGCGAGCAGGCCATGCTTCCCGAGAGGGACTACGAGAGACCCAAGCCAAGCAACGGGGTCCTGCGCACGCGCTGGACGGGGAGAGCAGCACGACCTGCTTCCAGCAGCTGCGAGGTGACACACTGTCTCTTGTCACGTTTTCTGTGCGACTCAGCAACAGGTTGTCAGCTGGTTGGACTTATAATTGGTCTCTGATTTGGGCTATCTACCTCTACCCCCAAAAAAAAATCCCCCAAACCCTCAGTATCCTGAATCTCAGTCCCTAGCTTCTAATTGGCATTGTCCTCATTTCAAGAGAGACTTTGTTCCACTTGAAAGGTTTGGGTTTTTTTAAACTACAAAGCTTCAGAAATGCACGATAGTCCTGTAGAGTTGATAAAAAAAAGGAAGGGGAACACAGTTGCCAAAGCAATTTGTGAACTTCTCTCCAGTCTACTGTCCTCCTCCTCTTTGCCTTCCGAAACGGAGAGCGAGCCAGCAAGGGCGGTTAAAAGAAATCGGAAGCTCCCGGCATCTGAGCTGCAGCTTAGTGCAATCGTCCCAGTGATGCTGGGGGACACTGCCACTTTTAAACTGGGATGGGGAAGAGGTAGATACCAGCCCAGAACAGCAGCAAAGTGGCAGGGCAGAATGTGGCTTGTAGCAAATTAGACTAGAAAAACCCCATGTTGTGTGATGGAAATGGACCTGGCTCTAATTAAGGTCAGTTAAGGATCCGGCATTTTGTGGGAGAGTGTGGGCAGAAATCCTTTCCGTAGGCTGCACTAGAAAATCCTTCATCTAAGATGGTGGTTCCATAGCTCTGGTGGTTGCTTCCCACTCTGTGTCACTGTGGCAGAGCGGGTTTCATTACTGCCTAATCCATTTTGATAAATGAGGACAAAATCACTTACTCCCTGTTCAGTCACCTTAATTGGGAATTGAATGAGGTGCGGGTGGGAAGAAAAAAGAGCCTTCGAGGAAAAAAAGTGTTTTCTTAAATATAAAAATGCCTCGAGTAGTTGATGTGGATGTTCATTAGGGAAGGTCAAGATGTGTAATTTTGACTTGATGAGAAAATTCAAAAGAAAGGTAAAGGGATGAATTGTTTGAAAACCTGTCAGTAAAATTAATTTCTTCATCCTCGTCGCAAGGATTTTCTCAGGTTTGAGGAATAGGCTTTTCCCATGGTATAATTCTGTGGCTTTTCCCATGGTATAATTCTGTGGCTTTTGTCATGAACTCATCAGAGCGTCTGCTTCTGGCCACTGAGTTTTCAGAATAGGCACTGGAAATGTTTGCAGGTTTTCATATAGAAAAATGAAAGAATATGGCATGTCCCTGCTGCGTGGAGAGGCAGCAGTTCTGCCCAAGGGCGGTGCGGAGCAAGCTGAGTTTCTAGCACTCAAGGAGGCCAGGGGGGGTTGTTCCTAGAGCATCTATTGCTCATTGAAGTAGAGACATTAAACTGCTGCATCCATATGCTTCAAAGTATTGATTACATCAGGAGGCACCAGAGCCTTCCACCTTAGCCTTCGCATTGCAGGTAACCCCATTTCAGGTCAGTATTCCAGAGGTTGTAGATGGACTTTGAAATACAATTTACATCACATCAAATAAGTCAGGGAATGACCTTTTTAGTTATGCCTTTGAGGCTGTCACAGACGACACGGTGTTGGTAGCTGACATCTCCTTTGAAGTCCCCTGCTGCTACTGTCACAGTCGGAACATGGTCAAGAGACGTGTTTGCTCAGGTGCCTGCCTGGAGGAGATTTTTGGACGTGTACCACAAGGGAAGGCAAATGTGCCTCACGAGCCGTGTTCAAGGCGGTGGGTTGATCTTGCCATATATATACATTATTTGCCAGCAGCTGAAAAATATATTTGTGTTCCTATGTGGCAGGACCTTGTATCCCTAATCTATTCGTTGATTGTAGAAAGTTTCCTTTGGAGAAAGTTCGACTGTTCAGCCTTTTGCCTAGGATAAAAAGGACTGGTTGAAAATATTTTTGTGCTTACATTCTGGGCTTTAGGGTTTGCGTATTTGTGAAGCTGACATGAAGGATGTACCTGTATGTGGTATTGGGGGTAGAAATGATCATCAGGGTTTGTGTGGCCATAACTCTGACTCCTCTTTAGCAAGTGTTGTCTCTTCAGCCAACAGCATCCTGGCTTGTATCAGGAATAGCGTGGCCAGCAGGAGCAGGGAAGTGATGGTGCCTCTGTACTCGGCACTGGTGAGGCCTCACCTCGAGTGCTGTGTTCAGTTCTGGGCCCCTCTGTACAAGAGGGACATTGAGGTGCTGGAGCGTGTCCAGAGGAGAGCTACCGAGCTGGTGAGGGGTCTGGAGACCAAGTCGTATGAGGAGAGGCTGAGGGAGCTGGGCATGTTTAGTTTGGAGAAGAGGAGGCTGAGGGGCGACCTCATTGCCCTCTACAACTACCTGAAAGGAGGGTGTAGAGAGGAGGGGGTTGGCCTCTTCTCCCAGGGGAATAATGACAGGACCAGAGGAGATGGTCTAAAGTTACAGCAGGGGAAGTTTAGATTAGATATTAGGAAGAATTACTTTACTGCAAGAGTGGTCAGGCACTGGAACAGCCTGCCCAGGGAGGTGGTTGAGTCACCATCCCTAGAGGGATTTAAGAGGCATCTGGATTTGGCACTTTGGGGCATGCTCTAGGGGCAGAGATTCTAGGGTGTGGTTTGTTTCGGTGGTTTTTTTTTTGGGGGGGGGGAGGGGGGGGGGTTGGGGTTTTTTTTTGTGTGTGTGTATCGTTGAACTCGATGATCCCTTCCAACCATGAAGATTCTGTGGTTCAGTTTGCTCCTGGGCAGGTGTGTGCCCAGGAGCACATGGACATAAGTCCGTGTCTGTGTGGAGGTATGGGATTGTCCATCTCTTGTGCACAGTGTGGGGAGGAAGGGTTGTCTCTCTGGACCGATCGTGCAAACACGCTGTGTATCAACAGTGCATCCTCAGAGGCTGAACTGAGTCTCCTCGGCTATTGAAGGGGTTTGATTATTTTTTATTTATTTTATTTTTTTTAAGCCTGTTGCAAGCGAGCAGACGTGCGGGGGAGGAAGCGGGGTGGTGTCAGTTAGAGACATGCTCCCAGCTGGGTCGTGGCTGTCAGCTGGTGGCATGGCATGGCTGGCATGGGGAGGATGCTCGAGACGCTACAAGATCTGCTGAAAGACAGCGAGATGCAGGGCTGGGTGGGATCTCTTGGCTTTCTCTAGCCTTAGCACACAGAAAAGCTAGGACTAATATAAAAGCAACCTGCTCAAAGTTGTCAAAAGGTCTTTACATCTCTGTCGAGGTCTAAAGAGGAGGGAGGGCACAGCTTTTGGGAAGCCATGGCATCTCTTCCAGTGGGAAATTTCATGCCAGGAAAAGAAGCATTTTTAGGAGGCGCTTTGAACTTGAAACGAAAACCGTGCCTTTGAAGGGCATGAGGTGAAGAGGGAATCAAAGCAGCAGAGATGGCAGGTGGCTTCCACAGCAGCTCTGCACAGGGGCATGATGGCTCAGGCCAGAAAGCTTTGGGACAGTCCTGGGAGGTGCTTATTGTTGCTAAACTGGCATATGAATGCTGCACCGCTTTACCTGATTAGTATTTCAGTTACGCAGCGCAAATCCATTTGGGAGCGCAGGGAAGCGAAGGATTAATAGCAGGGAGAGGATGGATAAATGCTGCCATTGCTCTCTGCTCTCGGCTGGCAGCCTGGCAGGGTTGTTCCAGCCATGCGCAATCTGTATGGTCTGTGAAAGCCCCTCGGGCGTGGGCTGCGGCAGTCCTCGCTGCCCTGGGGGCACGGCTTTGCTTTCCTACCTCTGGTCTGCCTTGGGGACCTCTCTGCTATTTGGGGCCAGGGACGATGCTCGGCTGTGTCGGGGCACTGCGCCCTCTGCTCCTGTCTGTCTGGCATCTGCCCTCTCACTCGCTCGGTGTTAACACGCTGCCTCTAACCCACCACCTGCTCCAGGACGTGCTTGGAAATATTTTGTTAAAATATTTCTTTTTTTTTTTTTTCATACAGAAATGTCATTTCTACTGAATTGAGCGGTCAGTTCTGATGAAATTTGGTTTCAAAATGCTTCCTTGGCTTTATCTTTAACACCCCTGAAACATTCTGCTCTAAATGCATTTTGTTTTGCAATGATTTAAACCAGAAATTCATTACATTCTGCCTGTCTAGTGAGAGAGATTAAAAACCTAAAAGGATTGAAATTGATATGGAATCCTTCAGGTTTGGAGAGAGAAGCTCATTCACAAGGAATTAAAAGAAAACTCACTGTGGAATTAAATGAATTTCAAAACTGCAAATTCCCTAGATTTGGAAACATTTTGGTTTCTGTCCAGCTTCATTTCCAAGAGCGTAGGAGAGCTGGGATGTACAGCTGACAGCTGTCTTGTCTTCTGTTCCGTTCCTTCCTGCTCTGTGTACCAATCTGCTGAATACCTAGAGAGGGAGCTGCTCTGAATCCTGGATTTTTCTCCCCAAAAGTGCTCTCTGGGAGCAGACATGTAGTGCTGGGCCAGAAGCTCCCAGCTCTGCAGGGCACTCCGAGGCCATGGAGAGCCTGTAGTCCTCGGTGGAAGCTCATAGGATTGAGCAGGATTAATGGCTAATATGAGTAGTTTTAAACTCATGACTCTAACGAGTGATAGTCACAACCTCTTGGAGAGGGCTCCATCTGTACCTTCGTTCATGGCCAGAGCGGTAAGTCTTTGGCCCAGATCTAAGATGGGTACCAAGGCCTTAATGCCTTTTTGGGTTTGGGTCTCGGCTCCCTACCAACATCTAAAAGGCTTGCTGAGAAATCCTTATCTTAGGTAAGGGGATGGCGGGTGGTCATAAAAGGCCCCATGTCAGGTCCTGTCAGTCTCCGAGTTTCCTTTGGCTTGGATTTCTTGAGGGTGAAGGCTTTGTTGGCAGGTTCTTCTTGGCTGTTTCAAAGCCAGCATCTGTGTTATCAGAAGCTTTGATTAATTCAGAAAGGCCTTCAGCCTGCACACTTCAGGGCAGAAGCGGAGCAGCATCTGAAGTCAGGCAGAGCATGTGTGTCTCCAAAAAGATACTGTGCCTTGCCATCACCTCCATGACATGGGTGAGGGACGTTTATGTCCGCCTCAGAAGTCGAGCAAAGGTGGTTGCTGGAGGCAAGATGATAAACTAGAAGGACCTGCTTTCCACACGTGAGAACATTACTGTTGCTTCAAGCTTGTATCTGTCAAGAAGCCTTTTTCACATAGGTGTCATCCTTTTCCTTCATATCCTTTGTGATATTAATTTTGCCAAAGCCACGTGGACTTTGGCATATTAAACTCACCTGAGATATCTTCAGCGCCTCTTGCCTTACTCCGTCTTATCTTTTATAGGAGCTGCTTCTTTCCAGGACGTATTTTCTTTTTGCTGCCTGCACTATTTTCTTCATCCCCTATTCCTCAAGCCAGGTAGAGATTTTGCCTTTTGTTTTCTGTTCAGATCTGAGGCTTGCTGCCTATGTTGCTATTAGAAAGCAGTATTTTGGCTCGACGCTACGTTTCACCTTTCCCTCACCACACCATCCTAGGTGGACTGGACTGTAAACCTCCCTCAAATTTATTACTTTGCTTTCTGTGTTCCTCATCTTTACTGCAAATTGAAAACATGTCTCTGTAGGGTGCTCCAGCTGGAAAAAGGGGCCTTGGTGATTGTAATGTTCCAAACAATTCATTTCAAGCACCAACGTGATGATTATAGTTTGTCGTTTCTGGAGAGTAGTTAAACCTCATGTAATGAGGTTGCCAATTATCCCTGGTACTCCCTGATGTTTAGTGACAAATCAAAGCTACTTGGTGTACATAAGTGTGTTTGCTTGTCAAGCCCCTGCTCTGTCACCCACAGCTGGCCCCACAGCAGGAGATAGGTGGGATGTTTGATGCTTTGGCGCAGGTGTTGCTTGGGGTGTTAAAAGGTGGTAAGCCGAGGGATTGGCAGGGGTTTTGGAGAGCTTTGGGACATCCTCCTGGGCCCCTTCCAACCTATGGATGATCCTATGACCAACG
Source organism: Alca torda (assembly GCA_008658365.1). NCBI lineage: Eukaryota > Metazoa > Chordata > Aves > Charadriiformes > Alcidae > Alca > Alca torda. The sequence goes on from CM018083.1 coordinate 36,396,436, forward strand.
CTGCATGTGGATGGTCTGAAGAGTTGAGTTTTAAGTACTTCAGCAGTGAAGAGGCTGAGATTTCTTGTTCTTCTCAGTGTATCTTGCCATGGCAATGAGAATCGCTTTTCTGCCATCGTTTCTGTGGTGTATTGGGTGCTTTGGTATAAGGATGTTAAATGAGCTGGTCCTCTTGAGTGTGGTGGGAGGGTGAGTCTTTCTGTGCCGTGTCTGATACAGCTTGTGCGTTCTCCAAGTAGATTTTTGAGACACTTTTGAATGTGAAAGACCTTTGCCTTTTCCTATTTGGCAAATGGGCTTCAACCTCAGATTCATAGCTCCAAAGTGCTGCTACAAAGCATTCAGCTAACCTCTGGGCCAAAAAGGTGCAGGGCAGCATTTATGTGACTCTTGCTGGGATCGGCTCCAGTGAAGAAGCACCGTTCTTAGCTGTTATGTTCTCTAGGGCTTTACTGTCCCCCATCAGACATTCTCCATTCCCCCTTCATACCCAGCACCATATGCCAGGCAGCTGAAAGCATGTCACTCTAGTCTATTGAGAGATTTTTAAACTTCACTGCTGACTTTTAATCTTGTTCCCAGAGGTATTTCACCCCAAGAAGTGAGACAGATAAGGCAGCAGCAGGTGTCAAATGATTCATCTTAACGGGTACCAGTAGCAACATGAAAGGATATTCGTTTCTATGGGGAGCCTCCTGTCATTTCCCTTAGAAAATGAAAGGGAACGAGCTGAGAAGATGGTGGAGGCTCCCAGGCATTGCCTGTGTTGCCTCTGCACTCTTTGCACTGGGTTTTGTGTTATACCCTCCAGCTGGTACAGGGTCCTGTTGCAGTAGAGAGTGGTCAAACATGCAGTGGAGGACAGGATCCGCCCCAGAAATCTCACACCCGGATGCACAGGGAGGAGAAGCTGTGATGAAGTGACGGGACTCGGAGCCCAACGCTGCCAGGGAAGGCAGTCACGAGGGCCTCCTCTCTTGGGTGAGGTGGTGCAATTACTCTTCAAAATTTTTGCTGTCCACCCCCAAATACGAAGGATGGATTTTGACGTTGATAATGCATGATGGTTGGATACCAGCCTTGCCAACTTCAGAAATAAATGTCCATGATCTTTAAGTCCCTCCTGCAGAAGACAGGCTGTCATTATTTGGTGGATGAAGTTAGAGGTAGACCTTTGTGTCTTTGCATTTGAATTGGCACAAAGCTACATCTCGAGGAATCCATTAATCTCGAACGAACTGAACTCCAGAGGCACAACAGGCATTAATACCTTAAATATGGCTTTTCAAGCTCAGCGCTGCCAAATCCACCTTTGCATTTTCCCTTCTTTTCCTGGCAAGAAGGCGAAATTCTGTAGGTGGCCACCAAAGAACTGAAGGAGGCAGCAGGTGGCTTCTGAGATCTATCCACGTCTGAATCCCCCCACCGCCGTTCCTCCCTCGCAGTATTTTTTTTCACTTCATTTTTTTTTCCCTGTTCTACTAAAAAATACTGTGCCTCCTGCACCTTCATTATCCAGCAAATCCTCAGGAAGCAAGAATTTTATTCAGCATGAAGAAACATTTGTAATATAAAGAGACCAGAAACTGTGGAGTCTCCCCTTCCGAAAAGGTTAGATCAAACCTAATTATAACACACACACCCCTCCCCAAAGAAAGAACCAAAGGGACCCAAGCAGAATCTGACAAAGAGCTGTGCATTCTACTTGCTGAGGCCATTGCAATTAGATTTTGCACCAAAAAAAGCCCTAAGGGAAAACAGAAGCCAACACCAGAGAAATCTGTCATCTGCCAGGCCCTGGTACACCATAGGGGATGTGGGGGATGGATTTTCAAAATGCAAATAGGGGTCCATTGAGGCTTCACTACTCTTCAGCGAGGTAATTTTCAAACTTAATGATTTTCACATTTAATTCAGGGACAAATTAGTCATCAGGTATTGAGACAAAGCAAGGCTCTCTTCTGTACTGGGATGCTCTCCTCTTCAAGCTGTGTTATCTCGGCAATAATTAAAATGTTCGCTGAAGTAGAAAATGTGCTATCTGATTCATTAGCCAGATTTCCCTTTGTAGGGTAACTCTTGTTTGCTTATCAGAAATAGAGATGGGCTTGAAGAAGAGGCCTCTGGACACTAATAATTCAGGAGGGAGGAGCCAAGGGATCATGAAACTAAAGCAAGTGTGTGCTCAGCATGTCCTCTCCCACCCTTGCAGCCACCAAAGCTGGTAGGGTCTGAATGGAAGGCGTTGCTTGGCTGGTGAAGCTCTGGGTTACAGGAACGCATAGGTTAACATGCCCGTCCCAGGCATGAGGTCCCTTATGCCCATGGGTGGCCGTGGCCCCAGGCTAAGCAGCAGAATTTCAGCTTGTACCCAGATGTACTGCAAGAAGGTGTCCCTCAGCAAGTGAGGCAGTGTTACGTGGGAATAAGAAAATGAAGGAAATCTGGATGGCAGGAGAAGGAAAGGCGAAGTGTAAGCTGGGTTAGCTTGTGTCTGAAAGCTTGCAAGAATTTGTGCAGAGCTGAGTACAGTACTCATGACACCCATTGGCTGGCTCAGCGTTGTTCATGGGGAGCAGGTAGGGAAAGGAGAAGGAAAAGGAAAATACCAGGCTTTGATTGTCTTCCCTGTGGGGCAAACAAAAGCGATACTGGAAAATGCACATCCTTTAAAATTTCAAAATCATCTGTAAGATGTAACATACTTTTTGTGCCCTCCTGGTAACTGAATCTTCAGATGACACTGTTCTGGTATTTCACACTTTGTTGTGGTGTTGCCACATTTCAACCAGCTTGTCTGTGCAGAACAGAAGATTACTCCTGATTTGAAGTGGGTTTGTCCTGCAGGAGAGCAGCAAGGTACCTCCAGCACCTCGAGCAGAGCCAACACAAAAACACCTCTCCCTTTTTCCTCTCTTCTAGTGATCCCCAAAGTAACTAAGCACTTGCTCTCCAATCCCGTCTTCACCTGTATCGTCCTGGCAGCCTGCATGGAGATCGCGGTGGTGGCTGGCTTCGCCGCCTTCCTGGGAAAGTACCTGGAGCAGCAGTTCAACCTCACCACCTCATCTGCCAACCAGCTCCTGGGTGAGTAACCACAGGGGCCACCAAATCTCCTGCGTCCAAGGGCATTTAAAAGTGTTCAGCATGGCTGGTAAGCACAACCAGTCACACAGGTTAGGCTGCCCAAAAAGTGACTTGCCCAACACCTAGAAATATGTCCATGAGGGGGTGGGCTGGGCTCCGGCTGTGCCTTGGCTGCAGAGCCCGGAGCAGACCTCCAGCATGCTTCCTCCTTGAGTGCACTCTCCGCTGCAGCCCGCTGCAATCAGCCGAGCCTGTTGTGTGACGAGTGGTGCGATACAACCAGGGTATGAAAGTCTGTGATGGCCCTGAAGTACAGCAGAAATCCCAACCAAACTGGGCCATTTGGTTGCCCAAGACTGCAGTTGCTCACCAAGAGATGGGGATGCCCATCAAACTGCTTGTCTCCTGGTTCAGGTATCCCAGAGTTATCCAGCCCATCTCCCTTTGGGTTAGGAAGCCCAGTTTCTCCTGCTAGTCCCTCCTTTCTCCTTGGACTGGAAATGACAGGATTGCAATCAGCAGTTCAAATACCCAAGCTAGTGCAGCTTGGTTGTCTTTCAAATGCCTCTTCTCTCTGACCGTGCTATGCTGCTGCGCTTTCCCGTATATATATTTCGCGACGTTCATTCATTCCCTGTCAGGACACTGATGCACAGGCAGGATCGTCATTTATTTTTCTCACCCATTCCCAAGCAGGCTCAGCAATTTGTTTGACAGCCGTTCTCTCGGCAGCACCCAATTAAGGTATCTGAAGTTGATCTTGTATGATCTGCAACCACAGGTCACCAGATGGGCAGCTGGCAGTGATCTGTCATAAACTGGGACATCATGAAATGAGTGGATCTTAATATCAAAATAAGGAGCTTGCAAGCTGCTCTCGTGACAGTTATTTATTTTCCCATTGAATTCATTGACATGATCTGGTTTTGGCCTGGTTTTCCAAAAGAAACAATCCCCTGCAGGCAGTCTTGCCTCCCCCAGTGACACAGGAACTCACTGGTGAATGTCAATAAGATTTAACAGAAGGACAGAGGTCTTAGAGATCATAGAATGGTTTGGATTGGAAGGGACCTTAAAGATCATCCAGTTCCAACCCCCTGCCATGGGCACAGACACCTCCCACTAGACCAGGCTGCCCAAAGCCTCATCCAACCTGGCCTTGAACACCTCCAGGGATGGGGCAGCCACAGCTTCTCTGGGCAACCTGTTCCAGTGCCTCACCACCCTCACAGTAAAGAATTTCTTCCTCATATCTAATCTAAATCTCCCCTTTTTCAGTTTAAAACCATTACCCCTCGTCCTATTGCTACACTCCCCGATAAAGAGTCCCTCTCCATCTCTCCTGTAGCCCCCTTTAGGTACTGGAAGGCTGCTATAAGGTCTCCGTGGAGTCTTTTCTTCAGATAAAACTGAACCCAGACAAGCTTAGTGTGATAATGCTGTTCTGTGCCTGGAAAGTGAATCACTTCTGGCAGTGATTTTGCATCTTAGTTTTGGAATGTTCTTTAAGGGAGACTTCATGTTTTCAAATGCGACTATTGCCTAATCTCTGAAAATCAGTCTGCTGTGAAGTATACCAAGGAGGGTTCATCTGAAGCCTCTAGACACCTCAGAAAATTCTTGACTTAATTTGTCTGCCAACTGTTGCAGGAAGCATTAGAGGTACTGCTGCTTGGGTTAGAGTGGGCCAGTCTCAGCAATTTTGCCATCTCGTTCCAATATTGATGAGAACTGGAAGAAGATCCCGGTTCCTCTGTGCAAGGCAACATACCCATTTGCATCCGTTGCTCACTTGGGCAACCTCAGCTTGGTGTTACTCCAACGGTTGGTCATTAGAAGGTTTCCCCATGCTAGCACACAGATCTCTCAGCTGGAAAGTAAAAAGCTGTAATAGTGTGGTTCACTGAGCCTCGCTCACTCTTCTTGCTAACTGATTTTTCCTCTTGCAGGGATGACAGCAATCCCATGTGCGTGTCTGGGCATATTCCTGGGCGGCCTCTTGGTGAAGAAGCTCAGCCTGTCTGCTCTGGGAGCCATCAGGATGGCCATGCTGGTGAACCTGGTGTCCACAGCTTGCTACGTGTCTTTCCTGTTCCTGGGATGCGACACAGGACCTGTGGCAGGGGTTACTGTTCCCTATGGAAACAAGTGAGTCCCCAGAGAGTTTCAGGGTCTCATGCAGCCTTATCAACAATGGAGTTTTACTAAAATCGGTCAAACTGAATTGAAAGGTGCCAGACCCGATTCCGCACCCATGGCCTCCTACGTAGCATTGGGTCCTCTGCACCGTCTGGTTTCTCCTGGCAGCAAGGAACGAGCGCTGCCCTGTACATTTATTTAAGTGCCTGAGGGGAATTTGTAGAACCAGTTTTTAAATGCCAGGAAATTCAGATACAGTGAGGGGAGAGTATGTGTGGCTCCGGGCCCATTTTGATGGGACAAATGAGGCATGCGATGCCAGTAGCATTCTCGGGACTTGAAGAGAGTTACTCTGTATTTTCTTTTCTGGTGCTCCTCAGTATGCAGTGGAGACTCTTTTGAAGATGATGCCTCTCAGCTCCTCACTGCTGCTGTTCTAGGAAAAAATAGCTCGATCTCCCCTGGCATGTCTTTGGATTTCCTTGGGGAAACAAGGCAGCCCAAGCCTCGCAGAGGGATGGTGTCCCATGGCATTTCTGTCCCCAGGGAGAGGCTCTAGCCTGGATTTCTTCAAGCTGGGACTCAGATAGCCTGCCCACTGCTTTTTGTGATTTGTTTGCCTTATCTAACACCCGCCAAAGCCATCTTTATGTGGCACCGATTGGAAAAGCTGGCTGCTATCATTACACTGATGGCTGATATCATTTCTCTTTCTCTTACAGCTCAACTCCAACCTCATCTCTGGACCCATATTCCCCCTGCAATAACAACTGTGAATGCCAAACTGATTCCTTCACTCCAGTCTGTGGGGCAGACGGGGTCACATACTTATCTGCCTGCTTTGCTGGCTGCAGCAGCACGGTGAGTGGGCTTTCCCCGGGACCTCTCGCCTGTAGGAACGATTCTGTGAGCGCGAGTGAGTGAGGTTAGTGTGTAGCTGGTAGAGTAGCTCCTTTACAGCCAGCAGTGGTTACACCCCCAAAAGCTAACCTCATACCTTAGATGGGGCTGAGCTGCTGTCGTTTTTTATTCTGTTGCATAAATGCCCACTGACTCCGGCAGCAGTCTGACAGGGTCACCCACAGAGCAGAATGGGATTTCCCATCCTTGTCTTTCTCCCCAGCAGGGAAGCAAGGAACACAAGAGGAGATCTGTCTGATTGTCCACTGGCAGAGCCCAGATCCTCCACAAGCGCTCGCTAGCCCAGGCTGTGGGACCAACTTCTCTTTTCTCCTGCAGCTCCTCATCTCCACACTTCTTCACCTGCCCATGTTTACCCTGCCCAATCCTTTTACTCTTTTTTCCTCTTGCATTTTTCCTGAATATCATTCCTAGACACATACGACCAGATCCTGGTTTTATTCACCCTTGTTTAAGCTTTCCTTCCACTCGTCTTGCTTGTCTCTCTTTCCCTGCTTTGCTCCAAGGCAGCAGCAAGAGCAGTTGTAAAGGGAGCAGAGACTCCATCCAAAGACATTCTGTATTTTTCTGTTCTCCACATCTAAGGGTTTATTTCCTTTAGAAAACTCCCTAAGACCAAACCATGTCTGTGTAAACAAGATGTGGGGGATTTCTAACAATATCTTTAAAGCCTGCTTTTCCATTTTTGCTGCTGAAATGCTAATGTCTTCTGGGTTACACTGAAAACAGGTGCCTGCCGCTCCCGTGGGTGGGAACTGGTGGGGTTCCTGCGGTCCTTGCTCCCTACCCGAGGCCGTGCCAGGCATGGTGACCGCTGCCACACTGCCTTTGTGGAGCCCGTGGGACATCTGCCTGGTGGCAGTGACCGTTCATGGCTGCAGGGACATCAGTGCTCACCATATGCAATTATCCCTCCTCGGCTTCATCCATCCTTTTGAGGAGACATCAAACCTCCCTTCCTGCCCTAAAGAGACAAACCGCCTGCAAGTGCCAGTGAGCTGAGGTGCAAGCTCGCTGCTAGCAAGTGCAGCCTCACAGCCCAGGTGACCTGGGAGCTCGTCCTGGTTAAACCTCTTCTCTCCTCAATTCCCACGCCAGCCTCGGAGACGTAGGCATCCCTTTGAAATACCACAGTTTCAAGGTGCTCTCAGGAGCTCCACAAGGGACTCCGCAAGTGTGTGGCACCTGCAAAGGTGTTACCTCCTACCCTCTTCTTCCTCCTCCTCCTCCCAACAAGAGCCAAGTCAACAGCTGGGGAAGCACACGATCATTTTAACAAGAAGCCAGCTTCAGCCAGAACAGTGTCTCGCCAGTTCATGGAGCCCTTAGCAAGAATACAGCTGGTGTGGTCCGTGGCTGGAGTACGGGAGCAACCTCCTCCTTGTGCGGTTCAGGGCAAAACTCTCTGGAAGGAGCGCAGTAATGAAAATTCAGCTCTTCCCCTTCAGTCTGCAGCTGCCTGACCTCGTGCTCTGCAAGAGCAAACTGCTGAGCATAAACCTCGCTCTCTCTCGCCCTCTCTCTTAGTCATTCTTCCTTAGTCTTCCTTTTCGCCATGGGCTTCTTTTCATCGTCTTGTTTTGTGGGTTTTTTGCAGTAGCGTTTTGAACACAAATTAATGAAGCAATAGCATCCTCTGGAAAGGGCATTATCAAGAATTATGGACCAGTTTGGCTATGCAATGGCCCTGAGGCAAAGCCAAATTGCCAAACCAGGTTTTAAACCCGTAATCCAAGTAATGACCTATCTAGAGGGTCTTGTGAATGTTATATGCTTGTGATGAGCCAAGGGTTGCTTTTTACTGGGACATAAAATTCTCTGAATGCTTTATTTAACTTTACTGCATTGGATGTTTCTGACTGCCTCTCTTGGCTTTTCCTCTGTGAACAATTTCTAAAAGCAATGTGTAGCTCAGTTCTTTCTTTTTCATTTCTTCTCTCACTGGTTTGGTTGCAAAGCTGCACCTCTCAAAAAAAAGCCGTCAGAGTATCGGTGCTGATAGGCAGAGCTCTGGCGTCCTCAGGAATTTCCCTTTCAAGCCATTCCTGAGAGTGACCCTTGCGTACAAAGCCTTTGACTGCGCATCTTGTTTGTTTGATGCCAGTGCTTCTCTCACCCTTTTGGCTGGAGACACACGAATTCCAGGCTGGCATTTCCATGCTGGCATCTCACAGCTTTGCACTGAAGTACCAGCCTGTCCCTTCCCTGTCAGAGCCAGTGTTTAAAAAAAACGAGTAATTAAAAACATGGGTAATTTACATAGATAATTACCCCAAACTCAGGGTGCTGTTAAAGGTGCAAACTCTGCATCTGTGCAGCTTCACATGCATACGGAAAGTCTGGGTGTGCGAGCTGCTGGGCAGTGGAAGGCTGTGTTAATGTGTGGTTGCATGCGGTGGGGTTGCAGACAGGGGAATCTATAGCAATTTAGCATGGGTAGCAAAATTTGCCTCTCCACAGGACAAAGGTAAAAATCCATCTTTGATGTCTCCTGGTTTGATGTCAGTGAGTTGTATCGTGTGTCAGTAATAAAAGATCAAAGATCTCCCAGGTAAGGATGAGGTGCGGCGCTAAGCAAGCAGATGTAGTTGGTACAAACTGCTCACGCTGCTTTGGGCTAGCACCTTGGTAAAAAATGGTCGAAAAAGCAGATTGAGGGGCAAATTTTCCACCAATGGAGGTGGGGGCCTGCCTCGTGGTTTGTAAAAAATCATACCGATGGGAGGAGAAGCTGCCCCACCATTGCCAGAAACAGGTTCTTTCTCTCCATTGATGAGAGCCCGTGGGAAATAAGCAGCCAGTTCTGCGTGCTTGCCGTGGTGGGAATTTTGTCCGAGGATATTTCAGTGCAGGTATGTACTTTCTTGGACTTAGATGGGTTTTAATCCTTAGATGGGCTGTGTCCAGGCTGGTTGCTAGCAATGCACTGCAGTAAGAGCCAGGAACTACAAATTCCCGCTGTCTGTGCAAACACCACTGCAGTGGTGCTAATTGTCACCATCTCGAAGCCTTCAGGTGGCAGCTTCTAACTCACAGCACAGGAATTTGTTATGTTAATTATTGCTTGCCAGCCAGAAAGGCACCTGCACGTCTACTCCAGCTCTCCTGGAGTTCTGCACTGCGGTCTCTCTCGCCCTCTGTGCACTTATTTGGAATAAAATCATTTGACTCCTATGCAGAAGAAAGAGATTGGTGTCAGAAAGGTTGGAGTAGTATCCCCGTGGATCCTTATCTTTGGAGGCAGTGAACCATAAATTGTGCTTTTGTATGGTCCTAAGGGGACCCCAGCAGAAAGGGAAAGGAATTTCTGCTTGAACATGGTAGAGGGGAAGGGGAGGAGATTTAGCTGTTTTTCAATATGTGTTATTTTATGGCGTTACTCCTCTTACAAACATGTGACCTGCAAACCCAGCGGGCTGATGAAGACAAGCCATGAATCATTTATGATCGTTTCGTTCTGTATTCGTTAAGGGATTTCTTGGTAGTATTGTGTGCCTTAATTGCACTTACATCCCCCACTCAGAAATTCAGGAGGGCGAGTTGGAAAATAAGAAAAAAAAAAATATTCCAAAATCTGTGACTGGCAAACAAAGCTTCTTTTCACATCCTGCAGTTGCTGGAGAGATCAAAGAAAAATGTAGTCATTTCGCCCTCCTTCTGATCACATATTGATAAAGTTTATCTCGCCTGACTTCAGCTTTTAGCTCAACACAAATCCCTCTGAACCAGATGTCATTTATTAGCCCCGTAGTGCACTTGAGTCCAGCGGTGTCTGTGCCGGCAGTTCAGCTGTGATAGTTCAGCTCTTGGTGAGCCACAGCGCCCATGGTGGGTGGCTCCTTCCCGGGATTCCGGGTGCTGGAAGCAGGCACCAAACCCACAGCCAACAACAGGGCTGCAGATTTGCCTGCTTTTAATGTACTTCAGTTTAATTGCAACAGCCAAGAGGACGGAGGTAAATAACAAAGTAATTAGAACCATAATTTCGTGATCTTCCTTGTCACAGGGACACAGATCGTTTCTTTATTCTCCTCTAAACGGGTATAACTTGGTAATAATTTTGTCGCAGTGACATTTATGGGAGAGACTTGAAAGGAGCAGAAGAAAAGAAACAAGCCAAGGGATGGCTTTCCCTTGCTGGTAGCGTGCATCAGAGCTGACGTGCTTCTGAAATCCTTTCCAAACCTCCCTCAAATAAGCACTTAGGAGATATTTAATTGACCATTAGAGGATTCAGAGTTGCTGTTGGCAAACCCTCATCACAGAGGGCAGGTGATGGGGACCACGGCCCTCACTTCCCCTGAACCCCTGTGCTCCTCTGCAGAACCTCAGTGGCTGTTCGTGCCTCACCTCGGTCCCTGTCGAAAATGCCACCGTTGTTCCCGGCAAATGCCCCAGTCCCGGCTGCGAAGAGGCCTTCTTGACATTCCTCTGCGTGATGTGCGTTTGCAGCATGATCGGGGCCATGGCGCAGACGCCGTCAGTCATCATACTCATCAGGTAGGACCCCTGCCGGGAGGATGCGATGAGCTCGCTGGGGGCTGCTCTTGGGGTGGGAACAGGGCTGGGGGACCATGGGGTACCGCTGGGGTCCCGCACAGCTCCTGGCTTCTGCCTTTTTGGCTGCGTGTCCCCATATCAGTGACTTTGGCTTAAGCGGAGGTTCAGTGCATCAGAAAACCCTCCTTTGAACTAAGCACTCCCTGGTGGAGACACCTTGAAAGAGCTGCCCATATTTTCAAAAGATTTTGAACCTCCTCAGCAAATGCGGAGCTCCAGGCACAGGCTTTCTTGCACGGTACTGCCTTTACATGCAGGCAGGAGTGAAAGCCTGAGCAGTCCTGCCTGAATTTCAGCCCCGTTGTTTCAAGTGTTAATTAAATCATTTTCTCTCTAAGCCACTATTTTGCTTGGTAGCACCCGGTTTGTCCGTGGCACGGCCCAACCTAGTTCAGTGCCTACAGTACTGACCTGCTCAAGAGAATTAGGGAATGCTCAAGTACAGCTTTGGTAAAATGGGAGTGAGGAGGGACTGCTCTTGCAAACAGAGAAGATCCCTGCTGGAATTAGCATGGGAAGGGAAATACAGATGTGCAATTTCCAGTCCAGGTAGTAAGGACATTACAATTGCATTAGTAAGGACATTACAATTGCATCAGGAAAGGGGAAGGGTTGCAGCCCCGTGTTCTCGGCACATAATGGCTTAGTAAGATACCTTTAGAGATGGTCTGGAGATCATAGAAACCATGGAAAAATAAAAGGCTGCGGCAAACGGTAACTTTGGTCAATAACCCCCTGGCTAGAGTTTAACTTCTCTCACCCTGGACCAAGTCCAAGAACAGAAAGAGCTTGAAAGTCTGAAGGACATCTCTGAGTTGAACCAATATGAATAGGTGGGCAAAAGTAGCTTATTCAAATAACTGACCTTGTGTTATTTCCAGACACATGGACCACTTCACTTTATGATATACGTATATATCTAAGCCCACGTTTATCCAGAATTACTTATCTGTCCGGGCCGTCACTTACTGAGAATAATAACCAGAGGCATAAATAGCAGATCCATTCTGCTGCCTGGAAAATTCCAATAAAATTCAATCAATAAGGTCTGTTTTAGAAACACACTCTTGAGTGGATCTTGGACAGAACAGCTCTGTGAGGGCATGTCTCCCTGCAGGATACAAAATGAGATATTCCACCTACTAGTTCGTTTCTCTCTTTGCATCTACAGTAGCTAAAGGGAAATCAAATTTCTCGTGATAAATATTGTGGCAAAAGTAATTTGAAGTTTGAAGTGTTCTTTGTTCAAGGGAGCTGCCAGCACCTGTAGGATCCTGAATGGAGACGTCTTGGTGTCGACATCAAATGAGATAAGCCAGTCGCCATCCAGGAAGAAGAATACAAGGGAATAAGAAAAGTGAAAGGAATATTAAAAATATTCAGCTCACAGCTGTAGGGAATAAACAATTCACACATCCAAATTAGTAACTGCACTCCCCTCAGAATCACTGATAGCTACTAAAATGTACAGGGAAGAGCGCTTCGCCATAGACTACCTCATGCTCTCTTGCAACTGCCATGTTGGCTTGCTAAAAGAAAGTTTTGGCATATGAGTGTTTCTCTGGTGTCCGTGGCAGCGACAAGTGGCATCAGCAGCTCCTGTGGTTAATTTAAAAATGAACTTCAATGTCTACAAATTAGATGTCTTGTCTAGGCAAGCCGTTTGTTCACTGCTGGAGTCAGTGAGAAAAGGACATGTCTCCAGGTGGCAAATTTTACTCTGCCCTAAGGTGTGGGGATTGACTTTGGTGTTAAATACAAAAAAGTAGACAGAAGGACACTACCACCCATTAAAAAGCCACTGTGAATATTTCGCATGATAATCTATTTTGCCATAAAATAAACTTTAGTACTCCTTCTGTTTCCTTCATTTCCCACACAACTGTAGAATCCTATTTGAGCCAAGCCATTAACCACTGGAACATTTTTCCAAGGGTAGATACTTGCTGGCATTAAAGGCTTTATATTGAGTGTGGGGGTCTGCCTGAAAACTGCTGGAATTCATCCAGGGGGCGCAGGCTTCATGCGGGAGTCATGGTATGGTGTTCCGTGGCCTGTGTAATGCGTGAGATGGGGCAGGTGAACAGAGTGGCCTTCTCTTAACTTAAAACCTCTTGCTGTTTCTGGCTGTTTTAACAGTATTGTCTGATATGTATTTATACAGAGGACCGCCGCTGCCACCAGGGATGCCACTAGCAGTGCTGCCCGCAGACCTCTGTAAGGAGCTCACAGAAGAGGCAGCTTAGGCCTTTAAAGTTCCCCTGTGTGATGGATCTATTCATGTGGGCAGCACTGTCCTGCTTTCCCAGCCTTTATGCACTGCGGGAAATAAAATGCTATTATAAGACTTAGGACCAAATTAATGCTTTCTGAAATTCCAAAGGCTTTGCTGAGCCTACCCCAAGAGGGTGACTTTAGCCAGTAGCATCCTTGAGCTCAGCGAATTAGGAAGCCATGAATTATGTTTTAAAGCACCTTTGAAGGCTAACACTAAGTGGGCTGTGTTTGTAGCAGTAGGCAGTGCAACCGGTGTCTTCCCAGCATACAAAAATTTGCATGCTAAAATCACGCCCATGAAAACTGGGCTTCTTAGGCATTTCCTCACTGGGATGCCCGATTTAACGGGCTGACTGAACCTTTTGGTCTGTTGTCCTCCCTCCCCTCTCTTGTTGCCGGTAGTCTGGGAAGTTTCAGAACAAAAAGTTTTCTCTCCCTCCAATTTGCACCATCTGGAGCCTTGAAAGCATGATGGGGAGCTTGTAAATGATGATGTACTGGGATGGGAATTTCATTTTTCCCCACCCGACGACAAGATTAGCTGTTGTTATTAATGACTTAGCTAAATTCCTGAACCTATCACCGATGCAATTACTTTTGGGGCTGTAGGCAGTTCAGGCGAAGGGAGAAGAAAAACCCCATTAATGACTTTTTGAAGAGGTGGTGGTGGCATCATGGCTGACAGCACAGAATGGCCACGGGGTGTGTTAATCAAAGCAGAACAACAAGAATCGATTTCACTCTCTCCCTCCCTCCTCCCTGCAGAACCGTGAGCCCCGAACTCAAGTCTTACGCTCTGGGGGTGCTTTTCCTGCTTCTCCGTTTGCTAGGTAGGTACAAAAATTGCATGTCCTGCTATCCCATCCTTTCCTCCCTCACGGAAAACTGTATTTTTAACATGCAAAAGTTGATTTCTACTCCATGCAGTGCTGTGTTTGCCGTAAGTGGGGTCTGAGTCCTCTCTGTGAAGGATATCATGTCAAGGCTCCTGAAGGCACTTTTCCTGCTATTTGAATTGTGCTAATGGAAGAAAATGCGGTGTTGCATGAGAAATGACTATTTCTGCCATGGTCCCGCACAACCAGTTACTCTTCTATAGCTGTTATTAATATGTCAGCAGTTTGCAAAATTACTGCTCTATCGCATATTGCTGAAGTAGAGGGATACGTATTTTCACCCTCCTTTGAGGGACAGGAGCTGCGTTCTGTGGTGTGTTTGTCCCTTCCTTTAGGTCTCTTGGAAAGAAAAACAGTAAAATGAGACAGGCTGAGTCCTTGTATCCTCCTGTGGGTTAATATCCCATTAAAATGCATACGGCTGTTCCTCTGGACCAGTATGTGCTTCTCACGTGTGAATTAAAAGGAAAACAGTAGGCTGTTGTTCACCTGCTTCTTGTTTCTGGGTGGAGTTTTTTTCTGCTTTTGAAGAGATGGCTCCTATTTTAAAACTCCTATATTTCAGCTCATTAATCTCAATGATCCAGGGAAAAATCCTCTGATGCATCATTGTGTGGGTCCATCTCGTCCATGGGGTTTCTGTGTGTTGTGGGGGCGGAATTTACTTTTTTTTAGCAGGGCACGGGCAGTACCTTCCCTGCATCGCTCCCCCCCCGCCCCAGTCTGAGAGGAATGACCTGGAGAACAAAGTGCCATCTCTTAGGCTACAGCCAGACGCTAGGAAGGATGAGGCCAAAAATCCAACGGTACCATACATTGCTTTGAATAAATGATCTCATTTATTTACTCATTTTTTGTAAGAACTTGTTCCCCATTAGCTGAAAGGGAAATAGTGGTCCCAGATCGGTTTGCGATAAAGCTAATTAGATTTTCATTGCTTTTGGTGAAGTAGCGGCAGTCATACAGAAAGCTCCATCGAGTAATCTTATCCAGAGCGCAGATATCTCAAAGGGAAGCTTCTGGGTTGACTTGGGTCAGCTCTGGTTGAAGCCTTGCAAAGACAGCGTTTTCTTTAGCTGTCAGTGCTGCTCCCAGGTTTTGGCCCGTCGTCAGCTTTCGCTGGCTGAATGCGGAGTGTCAGCAGGCAAGGGTACGAGGAGGATGGCTGTGGGCTGTTGTTTCCAAAGGAAAAAGTACTTAAGGGGGATATTTTCTCTCTTTTCTCTTTTCCTTTCAAGAGAGTGAAGCCTGAGATAGTAGCATCCTGCATCCCTCTCAAACCAGGCTCAGACATGTATGCTTAAGTTGAATAGATCTTTTTTTTTTTTCTTCCAATAAAGAAACCATAGCCATAGTAAGAATTTAAACTCAGATCTTTATACTTTGCTCTATTGCTAAGGAATTCCCATGAAATAAGACAATACATCCTGAAGCGTACCAGCAAGGTAGCCAGAACCCACAGAAAATGAAGAGAAAGATACTTTTCAATATGAGCAAGGGTATCCAAATCTTGCCCTTAACAACCTGAGGTTTGAGAATAGCTTTACTGATTTATTTTAAAAGCTTTTCAGTTCACCTTTAAGCTTTGACTTAAGAAGAGAGTGATAATAGCTGTTTCTTGAACCAAAGGAGAGTGTTAAATATAGGAGCTACGAGACCCGGAGGTGCAGTCGTAGCTAATACATTTCAGTAAGACAGAAGCAGCTTTTTTATACAGCTCTACAGTTTCTGCAATGCAATATATATATATATAAAGCGGAAATTTTTGCATCGCTTTGCAGTGAGAGGTAAAACATGATTGAATCTCTTTAATATTCACTGTAATAACATGAAACACAACTGAATTCACCCAGTGTCCTCCTGGGTGTATTATCTTATTCCATAGGAATTCTGCTGTGAGAGGGCAGCGTAACAGTGTCTTCGTAAAAAAAAAAAAAGCGTTACTGCAGTTTCTCAGAGAAGAGAGGAAAGCAATGGCATTGGAGCCAAAGGTTTGGAATAGAAGTTTCTGGAATGGCAAAGAGTTTTAGACTTAGACAATCCCGGACACATCCTTTCTGGACATTGTTCACCATGCATCCTAGCAAAGCTGCCACTTACCAGGGCACTTCCTTTTGTTTTTCCTACGAGTCCATGTTGTTTGCCTCTCTTCTTCCAATATGACAAAAGCACAGCATTTCTCTCTCAGACTGACTTTCCAATCTGCAGTGCGGCTCCTCAGCTCCCTTGTCCCACAGGGTTTAGGCACCAAGTCGCTCCTGTGAGTTTCTCCTCTGGTAAAAATGGCCTGAAACACTCACTGGTCGCTAAAAGTTTTCCATATAATTTTCTTTAAGGTTTCCACATCCATGCCTGCATTCACATAGGTGTGGCTTTGGAGTTCAGTGAAAACAGATCCTTCCTTAACTCTTATGAGGAGCAATTTCCAGGCCTAATTATCTTGAAAACCAGCTGAAGCCGGCAGATGGGGATGACCGCTCTTTCTGAAGTTCAGCCTGTGCATCTCCAAAGCTTCGTACCGTCTCTCAGCATGGTAACAAGTAGGGGCTCACACATCAAAATCATGATCCAAATCAGTTTTCTCCTAGTCCAGAGAGTGTGTGGCTCCTGCCGTCCTCGGTCACTGCCACGTCTGGATGTCACCCCCTCAGGGGGGCACACAAACTGCATTCAGCAGCACCATCTCTTTGCTTGTTTCTGGCAGGAGCCCAGCTGAGATTTTAAATTCCAGGTTGAGCCCACACTTGTCCACAGGTTTCAAAGAATAAAAAAGCATCTTTTAACTTAGAAGCCGAACCAACCCAGTCTGGAGTTTGCCGTCATTGAAATGACAAACAGGGAGCTGGCGCTGACATATTTTTCCAGAACATAACCAGGTTTTTAGATGTGATGACGGGGACTAGTGTTTTTAACAAAAAGATTGTCTTGCTTTTGTATCATGTGTTTTTATTTACTACATTTGTGCTATTAATGACTGGTTAAAATGAGTACCAAAAGCCCATATAGCCTTGCTTAACTCCTGCATTTATTAACCTATAAGGAAGATCAAAGAAAATCTGCAGAGCTCTAGACATCGACAAAATAAAATAAAGAGATCTCAGATAACACAGGGAACGGCGAAGACAACCAATTTATTTGTAGTCTTAGGATATATGTCATGAATGTCACTATTTTGTTCATGACAAGCTGAAGGAAGATACTTTTTTTAAGTGTGGAAATCCAGGTTAATGATGAAACTGGATCCAAGATTAAACACTTTCCTGTCTAGAAGCTGCGGTCCTTGTGTCTGTTTGTCTACACGTGTTTTTATAGAGTCTCAGGCATCACAGCGCCTGTGGATGGGGTGATGCTGTTGAGCCTGTGTTGTGCCCACCCCCTATTCGGTTTCAGTAGATATGATGCTCTCCTTTGCTTGCTGTCTTAACCTACAGCAATGATTTTATTGATCAGCTCCAGCCTCCCCCCATAAATACAGCAGAAGGAAGAGAAATGGTTTACGTATGTAGGACATCGGCATTTTCTTCTGAGTGCTGCACACTCGGTGCACGTGTGCTGGCTGGGGAGCACAGAGCCGGGACGCGGATGTCCTAACCACCATCGGGGTCATGTGAAAAGGGGGGGCCTCTACAATATCCCTGTAGGATGGGGGAAAGTAGAGAAGAAAAACATCGTCTTTATTAGTTAAATGAGATTGGAGTGATTACTTTGCTTTAAGATTGCAGCTCTGCTGCAAGCTATGATTGAGGAACGCTCATCAGTAGTTAGCTGGAGTGGCTGTGGGAGAATCCTGCTGTGAGATTTCATTTAATGGTGCACTGAAAATTTCCCTTCTTTTCAGATTTAATCTTTGGCATCTATTAGAGACCACTGTTTATTTTCCTTAGACCCAGAGAAAACCTTCTTCTGTGTCAGGGAAAGGTCCAGAACTAGACCTCAGTGCCGTAGCTGATTTCAGGCTCTGAACTGTGGTCCTGTCACCTCCTTCAGATGAACTCCCCGGAGTGCAGAATTACCAGGACCGAAACAGAGAGCAAGCTGCATGCCTGGCCACCGCCTTTTTCATTTACCCCTCCACTCAGTCTCATTAGGCAAACGAGAAGCTTAATAAAAGCCACTTAAACTTGAGTAAAATCCTTCCTGCATGTTGATATCAGCAGGAATCTCTTCCATAGATGTTAAGTCCAAGTTAAAAACTCATTCACAGGCTTTGTTTAGGTTGATTTAGAACTTAAAAAGTTAGAATCACAGGTTGCAGCTGGGACTATTAACCTTGATAAAGTGTCCTCTCTTCCCATGCACTGCAATCGCATCTTCTCTCTTTATCATAAGGGTCATAAAAACATGATTTGTCTCTCTTATTTTGACAGGTTTTATCCCACCTCCGCTGATCTTTGGGGCTGGAATTGACTCCACGTGTCTGTTCTGGAGCACGTTCTGTGGCGAGCAAGGAGCCTGCGCGCTGTACGACAACGTGGTCTATAGATACCTGTATGTTAGTATTGCTATAGCCCTGAAGTCTTTTGCATTCATCTTATATACAACCACCTGGCAGTGCTTGAGGAAAAACTATAAAAGATACATCAAGAACCACGAAGGTGGTCTCAGCACTAGTGAGTTTTTTGCCTCTACTCTCACCCTAGACAATCTGGGGCGGGACTCGGTGCCCCAAAATCAACCACATAGGACAAAATTTATCTATAACCTTGAAGATCATGAGTGGTGTGAAAATATGGAGTCTGTTTTATAGTGACTGTGGAGGGGTGAACTATATTAATAATACAAGGGTCCTTTTTAATAAAAACAAGAAGAGAGCGAGAATGAAGAAACACAACAGCAAAACAACAACGGCAACACAGGAAACTTTTGTCTTTTTCACAAAGTCAGACCCAGCCAGGATTCTTGAGAACAGCATCTTTTAATGGGATCACTTCTGAAATCCTGCGGGGTGATGGAGGAAGCAGGGAGCCGCCGTGGCTGGGTACCAGCCCCTTTGATGACAGTACGACCTTCCAAGAAGGGCATCTGCAGAGGTTCATCAGAGACCTTGGCAAACAGACAGGCTTGGTCATGAGGCATAGAGAAAGCAAGGTGATACCAGCCATGCCGGAACAGGCGTTTGCGGTTGCAAACGGGGTGCCAGGGATCCGTGGAGCCCCCGCAGCGTGGGCTGGAGGGTTGGCCGGTCTGGGTGCTGTGCTCTGTGACAGCAAAGAGGGAGCGGTGCTGGAGTTGTTCACCAGTCACACTCCGTCACCAGCCACCAGTCCCCGATAAATACCTTGAAAGCTGCTGGAAGCCTTCCAGGTGGCGAGCAGTGCTGTCAGGGGTATCCGAGTCCTTCCAGCCGAGGCTTATTCGCGGATCGCAGCTTTGGGCTTGTCTGCGAATAGCCGTGCTCAGATCTCTCAAACCCAGTAAAGTTCAAGACATTTGCTCACACTTGCCAAACGTGCTGTCATTTTTAAAGGGGGATGAGTTCCAAATACTTGTCTGTGTAGTCCTCTAATGAGATTTTTTTAAAACTTATTTTCAAATCTATGTTAACCCTTAAATCGCTGACACTTTTCCATAGGGAGGATATATTTATGCTCGTTTGGGGAAGGATCCTGTTTAATTCACCCAAACGTAACGTGACTCAAGGGGTTTGTTTAATCCTCTGCGTTTTTTATCCATGCGCCTTCATTCTAATATGCTACCAAGCCAATGAAGACACATAATATGTTTTTAAAAAACAGAACGAATGCACTGTGTCTCTATAAAAGCAATTGTCAGTTGGAGAATTATAGATAATATGATGATTTACATAATATAGTTTTTTTTCATATTCTATGTGACTCGGTGAATACATATATATATATGGAGAGGCGGTTTATGTTCTCTCCAGTTTTTAAAGATAGATATATATATATAATTTGCAATCTAGAAATTGTGTGGTGGATGTTTTCTTTAAAGTAAGTGTGTGTGTATGTGTGTGTGTGTATGTGTGTACAAGATGAAAGGAATACTGACCTTAATCCCGCAACCCTCACAATTGAGATTTTTTTTCTTTCACCTGAGAAATTCCATTGACTTCGGTGGAAGCCGTGTGAGGAAGGTGGAATAATCTCGCCCTCCTGGAGGCCACGTTTTGCCCTTAGATGTGCAAATAGTGTTCCGGTGGAAGGCTGGGTTATGGGAGCAGAGGCTGGCCAGCATGGAGCACCTCTGAAATGTTCTTTCAGCTCCCAGAGAGGCACCCGTGCCGGAGCAGATTTGGCTTTGCTTTTGCAATGCAGTCTTATCTAAGGCTGCAAAAGTCACGGGGGAGCTTTCATCTGACTTCAAGAAGCATTGGGTCAGGCTTATTTTGCATGCATTTTATTATTAATTTTTTTTTCCAAAACATTCCTGCTGGGAAGCAATACAAATTGGTTGTATTTGATGAGTTTTCCCCGGGGAACCAGACCCATTTCCAATGGACTAAATGTCAGAAGGGTTTTAAGGGTTAGCATCATAATCCAAAAGCTCCTTTTTTTTTGTTTGTATTTGGAAGCTGTTGTGAACTTGCAGATGTTTAGAGAAGTAACCTGGCATGTGGAACCGAATGCTGGACATCAGTTCCATGCAGCTGGCGGAGGGGCTGATCTTCCCCAGGTCCTTGTCCATTGCTGGCAGTGGACACCCCAGAGTTGGCACAATTTCAGAGGGTTGATAACTTGCCACTCACGTTCAACATCTTTTTAGCAGACTTTGCTCTTATCTAGGCATTGAAACATGGGTGTGGGGTATCAGACTGCTTCCACTCGACTGACTTTACATGCGTGTTTGTAATTTACGCACAGCATTATATGTTCAGCAACAATAAGGGCAAAAAAAAGAAAAGGGTGTATCAAATAAACTCCACTGTGCCAAATACTCAACAAATATTGTAACCGCAGATATTTGATTCTTGGTTTTCAGCCATGTTAAGAATCACTTGATTAATGAAGGGAGTTGAAGGAGAAAAAAAAAAAGTTATTAAGCTATGCAGTGCCATTGTTATGTTGGGTGGTAAATGATGCTTTTTAGACCATTAGATTGGTTTAGTTTATCCTGTCTGCTAAAATAGAGATACTGCATCCATAAAACAGTGAATTTAAAAAAGGCACAGGGTGCATAACTGTCTCATAAAATATGTATAATTGTCAAGTATAAGCCTTTGAAATCATTCTGTACGGTTCTCTTCGTTCTGAAAATTTATTAGTTAGACTGCTGTCTTTTCAAATGTTAGCTCATAATGTTATACTATACACACACATTGAGACTCGAACACAAGTGTCACAGAATAGGAACATTCTAAAAGCCTGATTGCTTGAAATTCTGTAACCCCTTTCACAATTTCATTTTTTTTCCTCCCTGAAAGTCCAAGGTGAAGGAGAATGGCGTGCTGACGTGATGCAAACCAAACTCCCGGTGTTCAAGAGCCGTGGTTTGTCAGTACAGTCAAAAGTCCCGCTTGACCGGAGTTATAGAAAGAGGATTGAGGATTCCAGAGCACTTAACATTTTCATTTTTATTTTTGCTTTTTTTTTTTCCATTTAATGTTTTCTCTTGGTATGTATGGGAGACACAGTTGAATGGGGTTACTTACATCATCTTTAATCTGTCACTTCAAATTCCTGCATGATTGTTGCTTTATTTCTTTCGGTAATGCGACTTTTGAAAATCTCTCTCCCCATCCCACTCTTTGGTTTTTTTAAGGATGTATCGGATGCCTGCATCATGAAGGGCTTTTCTGTCAGTGCTTTGGTACCAATTCAAGAACAGAGCTTTAGTTTGAAGAAGACACAGGAACCACAACTTTCATCCATCCCGGCAGGCCCTTTGTTTTTTTCTGATTTCAAACCCACAAGCCAGTTTTGCCTGCAACCCCCTTTTTGTTCTAGAATAACGAATGAAGAGTCTCAGACACCCTCCCACTTCCCAAACTGCAGTATGGGCCTTCGCCTGTCAGCACTTCGCTTCCATCCCGCAACTGCCTTAACCGTGCAGGAAACTTAAGGAGGAGGATGGTGTTAGAAAAATGCCCATTCCTGGGAACGGAAACAGGGGCATGGTCTGAGCTGCGCAGTCCAGATCCAATGTTGGATATTTTTTTCTCCATATTCAGGGGCATTGAAATTCAGGGTTTTGTTGAGACCTCAGTCTCGGCAAAAATGTTACTTTGACATTTCCAAGCGCTGTGTTCCCTGCGTGGCTGGCTGCTAAGGAATGGGATGTTTGAAAAAAAAAAAAAAATAAATAAACGACTTGAGATTTTGCAGTCTCTATGGGATTGTCCAGTTGCCTTGCGTGACTTCAGGTTGGGGTTTCCTTTCCCTTGCACAGATACCACCATGGCGTAGCCCCAGTGGAATCAAAAGGGGACCGCAATCTAAAATTGGTGCAGATGACACTAACATCGGTCCCATCAGTTTCTTTGCATCCTTGTCAACAAGGGGATGCATTTTCAGAACCTTCTTTTTGTACCTATTGAAATCATACATTTTTCTGACTCTGCCCAGCACATCTTGGATGTATAGTGGGACCAAAAAGGGCCATGACTTGAATTATCTAGAGAAACCTTCCATTCCTTAGGAATTCAACTAATAGGGGCCTCACACTGCCATACTGCTTAGGGAAGTAGTATCTTGGCTGCCTTGTGGGACAGGAGAGTGTCATGTTGGAAGAAAGGGATATCCAGAGTCTCCTGGAATTGCTGCCAACAGAAAAGATGAGGGGCAGCAATAGCGTGGGATGTTGGGAGAGGTGAACTCAGATTTAGGTGAGAAAAGCAAAAACTCCTAATGCACTGCTGCCTGCAAGATGCACTGAACTACTTAGTGCTGCTATTAATCTCAGTTGGGTCTCACCTTGCTGGGAAGGTGAAAAGGGAAAGGTGCAGAGAGGAATTCGCTTCAATTAGCTGAGTTAGTTACGCTTCAAAACGCTTCAGAGTTGAACTGTGGGTCTGCAGACATTTGGAAAGTGATTGGAGTATTTCCAAATGGCTGAGATGCATTGGCTTTTTTTCTTGGGAAAAAAAAAATTAAAAATTAAGGTAATGATTGAGATTTGGAGTCCCTCCTATCCCCATCAAGAGTTTTATGTTCATCAGATTGCTGTTGGAGGGAACGTACTTCAGGTTTACCTTTGTGTCTCAGTCAGACGTATATTTTTTCTCAGTAGACAAGGTCCTGGGGGACAGAAAGGTGACTCCATCTCGTAACCAGCAGTTTCACTCCACAGCAAACCCAAGACAACCTGAAGGCTGCCACAGGGTGAAGCTTTAGCCCCCGAGTCAGCCGCGGCTGTTGCTGCCGTGTGAGAGTTTGTCACAGCTGGGTGTGTTGGGCTCAGTATTTTCTTAAGACTTGGACAATCTTGGTGTGATGTTTGTTTTATTCTTGGCAGGTGACACGGGGAGTTGTCGGTATTGAAGACTTATGCAAATGCTTCACTGGTCTGATGCGATAACAGCTTTGTTCCTTTATTCACAAGGGTTTCTAGCCTTATTCCCACTCTGCCTTTAGATACAGTTATGCTCATCTGTCCCCCTAATTTCACGTGAGCTATCTTTGCAGACAGAAGCAGGTTTGTTGTTTTTCTCTCTCTGGATCTGATTAATGCCTGCAAAGTTCATGGGCTTTCTGCAACTTGGGTAGAGCACCCCTGAATATGGCAATAATAACCTCTTCCCATTTGCATTAGGAGTTTTTGCTTTTCTCACCTAAATCTGAGTTCACCTCTCCCAACATCCCATGCTATTGCTGCCCCTCGTCTTTTCTGTTGGCAGCAACTCCAGGAGACTCTGGATATTCTCCCTTTCTTCCAACATGACACTCTCCTGTCCCACAAGGCAGCCAAGATACAGTTGGTGTGAACGTAGGCAGCAGTTTATTAGGATGGGCAATCGTGGGATGGGAGCCTTTGGCATGAGCCAGGCTCAGCTTGGGTTCTCTGATGGTTGAGATTGATCCAAGGAGGAAAGGAACAACCAGGGCATTGTGGCTATTGAGCTCATGGAGTCCCTGAAAGGATTATCCACCCTTCCATTCTCCTGGATAGACCTACCTGCCCTAACTTCCTGAGACCCATGGTTTGTGGGCATTTCTTCCAAACTGACCTTTCTCCAGCCACAGTTCTTCCTTCCCCCTGACAGCAAAGCACAGCTGGGCTCTACCAGGGCAATACGAGGTGTTCAGAGTTATTGAGTGGCATTTAAATGTACCTGGCATGCCAGCAGGTCTCACTTAGTATTACATATGCTCAAAATATTGTGGTTTGTTCTGCTTTTATACACTAAAGCTACTACTTCTAGGCTGCAAAAGATGTTTTC
The DNA here is from genome assembly GCA_008658365.1 of Alca torda. Taxonomy (NCBI): domain Eukaryota; kingdom Metazoa; phylum Chordata; class Aves; order Charadriiformes; family Alcidae; genus Alca; species Alca torda. Next base: position 36,420,652 of record CM018083.1, read on the forward strand.
TATCATTCCATTGACATTTTTAGACAATCTGAGTCTTAATACAATTGTTTCGCTGAAAAATGGCCTTTCAGCAGTTCTTAGACATTAGGTACTTCTTTATTAACTAGTGATGCCAAGTAAAATCTTTGGCCATTGTCTGTTCCCTGAATGCAGTGGAGCAGGAGGCTCTGTCTACTCAGAAGCAATACTGGTGTTTTCTTTGATAGAATGGGAACGTGGACCACTTTTTTTTCAGCTTCAGCCTTGCCACAGCTGCTCGGCTGTGAGCATCCCTCAGTCCTGAGAGGACACGGGGAATTCAGAAGAAGCCACATGGACAGAGGAATCCATTTAGGTGGCTGCAGGAGTGGAACTGTCGGATGTACATAGTGTATGTGCTCTTTCGCCTGTCAAAACCTTGCTTCAGGCTCTATTTGTTTGATGAACGGAGTGACTCCAGGGACGGGGTCTTTGGGATACTATGAGTTTGCGATGTTTCCCCCCGCTTTCTTCATCTGAAGTGCGGCAGAGCAGAGTGTCGCACCCGTGGAAGGGAAAAGATTAGCCATAGCCTGGGACTTTGTAGTGCCGGGCTTGTTCTACACAAATTTGGTGTCTGCAAATGGCAGAAAGCAATAAGAAACTTGTCAAGTCCAACTCGGCAAATAATTTATAGCAACTTCATAAATGATTTTTCCCTTTTATTACTTCCTTGTGAATTGCCGAGAAAACCAAGGAAATGGCTCCAGCGTATGTGCAAGGTCATTTCTGCGTATCATGTGTGGTCTGGAGGGGTTTGGAAAAGCTTGCTTACAATTCACGCATGTTGGTTTGTTTGGACTGGACATAGAGATCACAGGGGATGTTTCTGCTCCCTCAGTTCCCTAGGCTGGAATTTTCTCACCAGCGCAAATAGTTCAAAAGTATGTGATTAGGAATTGAGTAAGACGATCCTTGCTCAATGCCAGTGGGCAGAGCGCCACTGGACATCCACTGCTCCGGGACAGCCAGAGTGCTGGCTTCCAACTCGCGATCCACTTTCCAGGAATATTCTCTCACAGATGCTTGAAATTCTCTGCCTCTTCCTATGTTCCTACCAGTTAATGCATTCGTTTGAGTAATTACTGAGAGCAAACACAAGAAGGGTATGAACCCAGACGAAAACAAATTGGTGTTAAGGTGAAGCAGGTGGTGCAAATTCTATTTGCAGTGTTTGCACAGCTCTTAGATGGGAAGCAAAAATCTCTCGGGAATCGGAGAGCCGCATACGGCCTAACATATCTTAGTTCTTCCCAACTGAATTGCCAGGCGGTAAGACAGCAAAAGGCATCTTTCCCTGCCATGTGTATTTTAGCCCTTCAAAACCCCTTTTTTTTTGCAGTATGGCGTCGCACAAATACCGGTGCGTTCACCCCTCAACGTAAACTACATCTCAGTGCTGTGTTTTCGGTGCCTCACAACTCTTTAACTGCACTTGAAAGGAAGAAATGCCCCCTGTTCTTCTGCCTGGTCGGAGGATGATGGTCCCTCTTGAAGACTCACGGACGTGTTTCCTAAAGTCTTACGCACAGCGGGACCAAAACCGTGCTCTGTGATTGCGGGTGGCCTGCAAGCTGCGCTCAGAGGCCTGTAGCTTGGCTACAGCCCCACGTTGCCTTCCCAGTGTTCCCAGTGCAAAGCATGCTGGTGAGGCTGTGCGTAACCGTCCCTGACAAACGGGAACGGTTGCCAGCAGTCCGTGGCCACCAAAGTTTGGGAGTCTCCGTGTTAGCACACGAAAGCAGCTCCCATCGTCTGCTTTTGGGAAGGAGCCATCCCGGAGCAGGGTTCAGCAGCGCTGGGACCGCGCGGAAGGAGGCTCTTGGTTGGCTCGGGTACCACGTCCGTAGGGAGCAGGGGTGGGGATGGGAGCAGGGGAAGAGCTGTGACCTTTTAAAACCCATAGTGCCTACCACTGCAAATGGAACGCTGTATTGTATTATATTATACCTGACTACCGTGTAAATAAAGTACAATAAATGTGGTGTTTGTTAGGATTTTGATACAAGTCAAATGCAGTCTGCGGAAATGTTGGGGTTTTTTTCCCCGCTGTATGTACTTATATCACATCCCAGGCGTGGGGACATTTGGGGTCGTGTGAGCTGGAAATGCATAAATGGCATTAGATGGGAAATGTTTGCAATAAGACAATGCTGAAATTCCTTTTTGCCCTGTATAGTTGAGAGACAAGCGCCATATGAAAAGCAGCCAGAGTGGAGGAGGCGGGGGGAGCAGCTTAAATACGCAGGAGGAGAGCAGCTCCTGACATGGTTTGTGAGCAGAAGCCACAGTGCTGCCCAGCCAGCCCTCGGCCGTGCTTCGTTCATGATGGAGGAAAAGCGAAGTTTTAGTTTGGCTGATTTCTCGTTGGTTGTTTACCTGACGCAGAGGTTGGTCAGGAGCGTACGCCTTGCCTCTGTAACCTGGTTCTTCTCCGCCCATGAGATCCCTGAGCAGCAGCTACAGCTGAGCCGACTTGAGAGCTTAAAATTCAAAGCAGATGGGGAAAGAAGTTCTCCTGTCCTTAACTCAGCCAGCTGGCCCCTCTGTGGCTCTGGCAAACATTGAGGGGCTATTTTTTTACCTAATAAGAATATTAGGAACTTTCTTTGTTCCTTAACCCACTCCCTCCTCCATTCTGTTTCTCCATGGAGTAATAACACAATTGACGCATTTCAGTGAGGCAGGTCTGCTACGTGCCCTCCGAATCCTAATGCACCTCTTAACCAGGATCTTGGTGAGTTTTATCCAGTCTTCAGAAGCTCAGGAATTCTCTGGCAAGTGTTTGCAGCTGGTGTGTGGGTGCAGTCTTCAGTCGGTGTGTGGAGGGTGCTTCCACGTTGATTGTCTTGTTGGAGGAACAAGACCACCCCATGCAGTTTGTCACATCTATGGCTCAAAACTCCCCCATGGAGCTCTCTGCAGGGTCCACAATACTGGAGGAGTATCTGCCTGCCTCCGTACCAGACCAGGCAGTGATGTTTGTCCCTCGTCCCACTGCTGTTCTTCACAGTCACCTAGACAGAGCAGCATTTGTGGGTGGTTGTGCGTGAAGAGGGTTCTTCCTGCGTAGGGCATCTCCACAGGTGGTCTGTAAACCTGGACGAGCTCCTGCCTCGGGCTGTGGGTTGGTCTTTTCCTACAGCACCCAATGGAAAGTGGTCCTCGGAAAGGTCTTGGAAGTGTGTAGCAGCACTTCCAAAACAAACCAAAACCTGGCTTGGAAAAGTAAATGTTTCACTGTACAATTGATTTTAAAAAAACAAAGAAAAAAAAAGAAAGAAAGAAAGAAAGAGAAACCACATGCTCGATATATTTTGAGTAGCGTGTTCTGTATTTTTGCAGCGTATATTTTCCAGATGAGCAGTTTAGAAATATGTGATGTGAAATACATACTGTAAGTTTGCTGTAAATGATATTAAAAACACTATTTTCATTCTTCTCCTGTCTCATTGGATGATCTCTTTGGTTCTGCCAGCCTGGCTGGCTGGGCTGGTGCTCTGTCTCTCCCAGCCAGTTTTCGGTTCCAGTAAAAGCAGAGTTGAGACTTTGGGTTGGAGATTGGATGTTGAGGTTGAACGTTTGCTAGGAATGGCAATGTGTTCCCCTGCATGTGCAGTGCCTTCAGAGGAGAGGTCCCGGTGAAGACGTGGTGGTGACAGAGAAGGTAAGGCAGGTGTTTGGAAAGGGAAAGATGAAATTTAATTAAAGGTTGTAGAAAAGGAGAGGGAGAATGAGGACATCCTAGATGGTTGCAGAATGGGGGAACTTGAACACCTGGAAGATGAGGAGGAGCTCGGAGGGAACGTGAGTTGAGCAGTTAGGAAAAATGCTGGATGTCTTCTTGATGACAAACGTGTCTGATGCTCTTTGTCTCGGTTCAGCTGTGGAGGGAAAATAAAAAAAAAAAAAGAGCTTTTTAGCTAAAATAGCAACAGCTCAGTGAAGTGGCTGAGCCCTGCAAAGCACCCTGAGCCCCTGCAGCTGTTCTTGCTCCCAGAGCCTTCTCCCGTCATCTCCATCAAAGCGCCCGGTGCCACGGGGTCGGGCCAGCAGCGTGGCACATTCCTGAGAATGTGATGACATCCATTTCCACTTGTTCTAGCTGGCGCATTGGTCAGAATAAAAGTAAGCACTTCTTTGACCCATTATTTTTAAATGTTTCAAATCTGTTGTGTGAAAAGAATCGTTTTCTCCTGAGCTTCTGCGAAATGATGCTAAATGAGGCAATTACATTTTAACCGAGTTGAATATGCAGTTATTCCGTGTTTGTTTCATTTTTTATCCTCCCCTTTTCCAGTTCCCTCTTCTGGAAGGCAGAGGGCAAAACTAAGGTTAAAAGTTAGGGAAAAAAAAAACCCTCCCATTTTACTGCATACAGCTTGAATCCAACCACTGTTGCTTTGAATTCACTTTCAAACAGCAGAAGGCTTTGGAGAATGGTCCAGAAGGAGGGAGTGAGGGAGGAAGGCTGGGAAAAAAAAAAAAATTGTTTTGCTAAATTTTGACAGCAAAGAATCTTTTATTTATTTCACTTTACTGCTTTCCCTCAGCCTAGCTACTGCTGCTGTTGGAGCCTACACCGGTGCCCTCTGAAGGCATCACTCCTACACGCTCCGCTGGTTCTTCCTTACAGGTCCCCTGCTGTCCCCCACAGTGGGTGCCCACACCGGCACGCATCACACCCAGCTTCTCGTGGACTCCCTTCAGCCCTCCTAGACCTCGCATTTTGCCGCTGCCTCTGGCAGAACCTGGTTAATTGGGTATTTACCGAGCTGGATTCTGTTTTGGATGCAGATTATTAACCTTTATGTCAGCTAGAAAGCATTACACCTGGTAAAGTTAATGTTTCGAGACCAGGGGGTTAATGTGTCAGTGCTCAGCCCTCCCTAATTAGCAGCAGGGCTGCACGTGTGGCTGTGCTGTGAGCCCTGCTTTAATTAGAAAGGACTCACAGATGGGTCCCATCAACAGCAGAAGTTTATCTGCCTCCTTCAGCATCTCCTCCTTGCTGTCCCCAGACCTTGGGTAAGTCTCGATGTTGTGATGCTAGCCCTTGGGATGGTGTCATCCTGGTAGCCTTCCCAAGGCCTGTGATCTCCCAAGCCTGGGCTTGGCCAAAGGCAGCGATTGGTGATGGAGTCTGGGGAGCTCCAAGCTGAGAAGGTCCTTGTGTATCCAGGAACGTGCTTAGCAGAAGGCCTTAGCTCTGCACTGAGTCTGCTCAGCTCCCGAAGCCTCAGGTGATCTTTATGGTGCCTTTGAGCTGGCTGAATGACATGAAGTAGTGGTTTGGGCTTAAAAGGCTTTGGTTTGGTTTTGTATTCTGGTGTTCCTGTGCTTGCTACCAGAGCGTGCCCTAGGATGTGTGTTTACTGGAGTAAGGATTGTGCAAAGAGCAATCTGGAGGTCAGGAGTGGGGAATATTGGAAGAATAAAACATGTCGCTGGAGTCGTGAACTTTTGTACCAGAAACCTTGTTTGAAGAGCCCTGCTCAGCCAGTCAGGGAAGACAGACAGATCCCATTTTGTTCACGGCAGGGCAAGATTAAGTATGAATCCCTTGTCTTTGGCTTCCCCTCCCTCCCATGACAAACGTGGGCCAGGCAGGGGCATGGGTTTGTGCCTCGCAAGAGTGGGAATCGGAGAGCTGTTTGCAGCTTGTGCCCTGGCTGACCCTGAGCAGCCCTGGACCATCCGTTCTCCTCACTGCAAACCCACGGAGGTCCCATTACCAGGAGAAAGGGCCTCTTCCCCAAGAGGCAGCTGCCTGCTAATCCCTGGCTCTTTCCTTCGAACCTCCCGCTCTCTCTCTCTGGGCTCTGCAGGGATGGACCGCGGCTCTCGCGCCTGGTGCGGGGTAATGAGATAAGACGGGTGCTTTCAGCAGGCTCGGAGCCTGGAGGTTTCTCTTTCAACTCTTGCTTTTAAACAGCAGGTGTGTTCCCAACAGCCACGTGCTGAGCCACGGTCCTGTGCCTTGGATGCTGAGGCAAAGGGCTGGGGCGCCTCTGGGTTTTGCAGACACCGAGAGGCCTTTAAAATGCTGCCGTGATAGCCACCATGTCGTTACCACGGTACTATTGGCCATCGCCGCTTCCGTAAGTGAGTTTAATTCCTCCCCGTTCCCTGCTTCCAAGCGGGCTCCCTGCTTTCTGGGTGGCAAAGGACTGCGTGTGTTGTGCGAGTAGCAGAGAGCGGAGCACACAGAGCTCAGCATATCCAGGCACCGGGAAAAGGGCTGCTTTTGTGCACGGCAGCAGGAAAGTGCTCATCGCATTCCCAAATGATGCTGTTGCCCGTGAGCCCTGCTGCAGTAACACCTCCGGTCCCCGACGCCGAGCGAGCTGTAACTGAGACAAGCGCTCTACACGCTTCGACAACACAAGTGCCTGTGATCTGCACAAAAGGTAACCAGGTGGAGACCCATAAATGAGGGATAGAGGGGGAAAAATGAGTAATCGTCACAGCCTGCTGGGCAGAGGTGTGGCACACCAAGACCTGCCTTGCTTTCATGAGTCAACCTTCAGCAGCACAAGGAGGAACCCCGGTCCCCAGCAGGTCCCTCCTCTGTAGCATGGTGGATTTCAGCTCCTTCATGATGTGGCACTTGTCCTTCCACGCAAATGCCTTTGAGTTGTGCAGGCGAAGAGCAAAGACAAACTGCTGAATACAGCCGGTCAGAACATTCCCTGTGAGGGGGGGGGGAAAATGTCATTTCCTCAAAACTTTTACTTCTCAGGAATATCTGCGTTTCAGTGGCATTCCGTTCAAATGGTATCTTATGAGCTCATAGTGTCTTGTTGGAATCAGATCATTTTGATTTTTCTTTGGGAAACCGTAGCTTGAATTCTATCAGCATATACAATAAATTAGAGTATTTGGACTTTTATCAAAATGAAATGTTTTGATTGCCTTCAAGCAGTCTTTTTCCACTTAACATTACGCTTCTATGGAGACTTTGAAATTCCACATTTTGTTCTATTTGGAAATACAAATGCGTATAAACCTTCTGGGATTTTTCACAGGTGCTTGTCTCTGGGGAGACCTTATTGTGACTTTTCAATACTTAAAGTGGACTTATAATAAAGATGGGGACAGACAGGTAGGGCCTGTTACGCTAGGACAAGGGGTAATGGTTTTAAACTAACAGAGGATAGATTCAGACTAGACATAAGGAAGACATTTTTTACAACCGAGGGTGGTAAAACACTGGCCCAGGTTGCCCAGGGAGGCGGTAGATCCCCCATCCCTGGAAACATTCAAGGTCAGGTTGGATGGAGCTCTGAGCTTTGTTTAGTGGAAGATGTCCCTGCTCTTTGCAGGGGGATTGGACTAAATGACCTTTAAATGTCCCTTACAACCCAAACCGTTCTATGATTCTACAATTTTTCGCCAGTCCAGACCATGCCGGACTTCTAGTACATGACCAGCCTGGTGGTTACGTGGGACATGGGAGCAGGCACAGCTGCTGTGAGGGAAACGCAACAGCCTGCGGTCACCCAACAAAAAGCCATACATTTGCCAGACAGGGTGAGGATAAATCCCGTCCCTAAGAAAGTAAAGGGTTATCCATCACTCAGTTTCCTTTTTCCATTGATTCAGTCTTTGAGAGAACTAATGTATTTAAAAATCAAAGCCAATAGTGCATTTTCCCTGTTAGTCTGAGGCCAACGTTCATTTTAAAATTGTGTTTCTGTCTGCTTTATCGCAAATTTGCATCTCCCCCCGTGGTGTTCCCAGCGGGGGCTGGGAAGGTGCCGCCTTGACAGCGTGATGCTGGAACTGGGCTCACCCTCAGACTGGAAACGCCGAATCGGGGGGGCAGAGCTTGCTCGTGTCCCACGGCCTTTGTGCACGGGTGGGAGGAACACAGCACCGGCTGCAAAAGACTGCATAGCTGTAGCTAATATTTTGCAGAATACAGAGGTCCCAGTAGGAGGAACCCTCTTTTAGAGGTGGAAATCCATGAAGGTGAAGGGCAGCTGCAGAAATCTGGTGTTTTCACTGGCCTTGTAGGTAGGGAAAAGCTGAATCTGAGCGTGAGGAGGACGAAGTGCAAATCAGGGGAGTCTGTTCCCTCTCTGAGGTCCGCAGGGCTCGCTGGCTGTCGTGAGCATTAGCTCAGCACGTGGACCTTGCTGGCCACCACGGTGCTTTTCAGCAGAGCCATTCCTCCACCTCACAGGCGGTTTAGTCCATTAGGCACCTCCCTGGCCTTAAAGAGAAGGAATTTCAGGTTTTCATTAAAAGCCTTGAGCCTGGGATGATGATGCTCAGCAGAGGTCCCATTTTCACCTCTAGGAGGTGGCCAGAAAGAATAAAAATGGTCTCGTTATACAGCAAGTTAGGAAAATTTCTACTGGGAGGTGGGAGAGAAAAAGGGACGCTTTTATCTTATTCTCAGATGGACTCAAGGCGGTAGCGAGGAGTGAATGTGCCCCTAAAGGCTGCAGGGTGGCCTGTGTGAAATGACAAGGGTCCTCAGGCTGCTTCCAGCAGGCAAGTGCAGAAATTCGGCAAATTCAGCGACCAGAAATTCAGAAGGCTAAGGAAGACTCAGGCTGGAGTGGAGCCTCATCCTGCTTTTCTCTCTTAGCGATGGTTTCTAGGATTAAACTTGTTATCCCTGCAGCCATCTCTTCATGTGCAAGAGGAAAGGGACTGCTGAACCGGTGAGATGAAGGGTGGATATGACGATGTTGTTGTGGCAGCCCGCAGAGGGCACTGAACACTATCTTAGATTAATTAGGAATGCATTTACCTGAAATCCCGGAGACCTCTCTCCTGCGAGCCTTGGGTGCGTACAAAGCATGCCTTCTCCATTCAGAACATGTACTAATTCCCCACTGCAATCAGCGCTCATCCAGTACTAACACCCACACAACTTCCAAATACCTCCGGAAAGGAGGCGAGCAGTTTGAAAGACATCTAGATTTCTGGATGAAGCCAGAAGTCAGAACACAGCCCAGCCTTTGTTGAAATGGCGTTTAAACAAAAAGGTGTTTGAATTTTTTTTTTTTTTTTTTTTTTTTTTCAATATTATAAACTTGCCGCTGAGCTGCAAGCGCACGTGGAGACGCAGAAGAGGGTACGGGGCTGCAGAGCAAAGCCTGCTCGTCGCAGGAATGCGCTGTGCAGCTGCAGACGGGGTTCGAGGGGACTCCCTTTGCCCTCGCATCACGTCTGATCTGTTTTCACTGCGGGTCATAAAGCCTGGTGTGCTGAGTTTTTCAAGTGCCATTAGTTTATGGGCTTGTTAACAGAAAGGATTTTTTTTTTTTTTTTTACCTTACAGACCCTGATTCTCACAGAACCAGAGATACCTCAGTGTAATTTTGGTGGCAGAGGAGCATCAGGCTAATAATGTTTAGGATCGTCTTTTCAGCAAATATTATTTAAGCTGGTTGCTTTTTACCTCCCCACCCTTTCCCAGCTCTGTTGTTGCCACCACTGGAATTAGCTACCTGGGATTATTGTAGCTGTATTTAAATGTTGTCGTCACTTGGGTTAAGGCTTGAGAAACCCAGCTTTTGAGGGCTGCATTCAGAAGGCGGCGCAGGTGTCTGCAAAACGCAAATGTTTACTTGTTTTTGCATTTATACAAAGCCACAAATGGGAACGCAAGGGTATTTAAAAGCCAGGAGAGACAAAACAAGTCAGAATTTTAAAGTATTGTTAGAGCACGCAGCAGGCCATATGATAGTGGAAATGTGAGACAATAAAAGGGTGCATCAGTTAATTACTATGTTTAGTTAATATACTGCTACAATCAAATCTATTCTATGGCGACGCTGCCTTCCAGCGTGAATGGAGCAATTGTTAGAGATCTCTGAAAAGGGCAGATGTGTTGTGTGGGTCAGGAATAAAGCTGCGTGTTTCAGTGAGGGCAGGGAAAAAATATCCAGAGGAAAGTCGTCAAGAGTGTTTGTGGCTTCCAGAAGGGCTGGAGTTTGTCGGTAGCTCTTGATCCACGTTATGTGTGTTGACTTGGACTTTTTGTAACGCTACTTCTGCTGAAGAAGCCTTTTGATGGCTAAAAAGTTGGAGACAGAGTGGCTTGGCATCAGTCACCTTTTATCTCCTCTTCTCCAGTTTTCTAGCTAAGTGCAAAGAAAGCCGGAATGCACCAGGAAGAAAAGGTTTGGGTTATTTCTGGGGAAAAGAGTCTAAGAACCTACTGCCTGCCTTCATTCATCGCTTTTCTCATATGAGGGAGAGAGCAAAGAGCTTGCTGATTTCAGTGAGGCATTTCTCTTAAAAGGTAGCAACCTTTACAGCAGCCTGTGTTTTGATGGGACATTCTTAAGATCTAATGCACCGATATCCAAGCCCTTTCCTTTCTTTAGAGAGGTGAAAATGAGTTTTCGCCGTCTAGAAGCTCAGTATAACTAAACAACCTATTGACTTCCCTGCTACAAGGTGTCCGCTTTCTCAAGATGCATTGAACGTGACAGATACTGCTCTAGTCCCAGGCGGGACGGCATTAACCATGTCTGTGCACCGCCTCTGCTGCAGGATGCTCTTCCCAGTGTCCAAATTGACGCGACAGAATAGAGAGATGCTGTAGCTACACACACACTGAAGAAACGGGTCAAAAATAAATGCTTTCAAGAACAGGGTAAATTACTTCACTCTCATCTGTACTCCCTGACACACGACTAACTCGTCCGTATCTTCCTCTTTGTGACAGCCCTGAGAAAAACAAGACAATTGGAGAGTAAGAGAGGTCATTTAAACAAGCATGCTGAGCGGCTTTCAAAAGTAGCTTTTGTTTATTATAGATCTGCTGAGGTTTTTTGGAAGCGCTCTGTAGAGCAACAGCTTTTTTTTTTTTAAAAAAAAACCAACCAAACAAACAAACAAAAAAAAACAAAACAAAAAAAAAAAACCACACGAAACAACACACTGAAATCCTGAGCAGCTCTGCTCTTTTCCAGCTTGGGTCAATGAGAGCCGCAAGTCTCCCATTGCAGGAGATGCCCGAGTTGAGGTGGTGGGAACAGTCTGGTGTAGGTGTGTAAGGACCTATCCAGAATCTTTAGAAATGTGTTTTAGGCTTCTTCCAGTGTGGATTTTATTCCATCTTTAACCATTGCTTTTGGCTGGGTGTGAAGGCGTTGTGTTTCTGAGAGCTGTTCTCTCCGTGGCGTTAGGTCAGAGGGGCTTTGGCGGATGGGTCCTGTGGAGCTGCTGCCCATCCTGCACCGATAGTGCCTCTGCAGATCACGACGTCTCTGCCCTGAGCTCATAACTCCTCTGTATTAAATGCTATAATCTCACTGAGCCTAAACCCCGCTTCTGGAGAAGGCGATGCTCTCTGAAGGTGGGCCGTGCCGCTGTCTTCTGGCGCTTTGACCATCCTGCTGGTAGGTTCAGCTGTCTGGGATACCTTGGGGTCCCTTTGGTGTTCTGGCCCCAAGCTTGGGCCCCATGGAAGAAATCGCTGAGGATGCACCTCGCCAGCAGAACAAGGTGAAAAGGTCCCCCCGGGGATGCTCCTCAGGTCAGTAAGGTGGAGGGCTCAGCCCAGCCATGTTCACATCCCCGGTTCACGCCTCTGTGCACGAGGGCAGGAGCCTGCTGCTCGGCAGTACCAAACAAATAGCTCTTTAGCTTGAGCAACTTTGTTTTCTTTTTTTTTTTATTTTTTTTATTTAAAAGCCTTCAGTTCAAACATTGCCGCAAGCCCAGACAGGTGGCCGTTTCATAGTTACAGTAAATAATTTACATGACAAATTCGGACCTGTCTCTTGGTCCTGTATTATTCATGAACGAACGGGCTTGGGTTTTATGACAACGTTCCTTATTCAAACACGGTCTCTTGATGTATCTTAGGCCTCGAGTTCATATCAGTTGCGCCTGGCTCCTTGCCAGCCTTTTGTTGCTATTTTCTGTTTTGCGAAACGTGTTACCCAGATCGTGTTACTTCTATTTGCTTCCTGAGGGACCGAAACTTTTATACGCAGCAAAGAGATTCCTGCACGGCTGTGTAAGCCCCTTTGTCGTGAAGCTTCACTCAAATGCATTTTTCTGAGCGTTTCCCGTTGCGCAATCTGTCTTGCAAACAAAAATATCATTTGTATGAACATTCATGGCAAAGGTCAGAGATCTCTGCAAGGAAAACACTCAAGCGTCATTTATATAAATCTTCACAAACACTTCACCGTTGTTTGCTCTTTCTGGCTTGTGTGGGTCTCACTCACGGGGCTTAAGGATGTGAGGGTTCGGTCCCTGGTGACCTCTGGGCCACCTGTTGTCTCTGAGCATCTCTAAATCCCATTCGTTTTGTTGGAGGTGGCGAGGGCCGAGCTGCAGTTTCCCATCTGCTTGCTGAATTTCCAAGGTGTAGAGCTTCTTGAGAAGATGTACGCCTTGTGACTCAAGCATCGTGCGCTGAAAAAACCCAGGATTCACTTCTCTGTCCTTTGTACACTTCCACTTGCCCTTGTTTCCTTAGGCCTTCACTCTTCACCTGTAAAATGGGCACAATAATAATGCCGTACTTCCCAGGGACCATTTCCTTGTCCTACCAGCTCACCCTGCCAGTGCCGTGAGCCACAGATCCAGCATCATCTTTATGCCCCCTCATACAAATGAACCCTCATCCCAACAATGATAAATAAACATGCAATATCTACGTGATATCGGGCAACTGCGAGAACACTTAAACATGAATCCACCCTTTTTTATTCATTTATATACTGCTGAAATCTCTTATGTAGGGGGATAACCAACCCTGGTGCTCATGTAAGCAATTTGCTCCTGCGCAGCTGATCTGCTGCTGCTTGATTGAATAATTGACGGTGCTTACTCTTTTCATTCATCCCCCGAAATAGAAATGTGTATAAAAATAATTCATATCTGCTTCATCCCCTGAAAATAAGCCCATATAAATTAGTGAGAAATTAAAGATACTATTATCTATTTCTTCTTCTATAAATTTGCGGTCACGGCCTTGAAAAAGTTGAAATCCAAGTGAGAAAACTGACTGAGCATGTTGTTAATGCCTTTTATGTCTTAAAAAAAAAATAGATTCATTTCCTACCGAGATCCCTTCGGATGAAAAGGGTCATGGGTTCTTTACAAACAAATGTTATTTCTCTAGCTATCATTACTCAAAACTGCAAGGAGGGAAAACAAAAAGACCTTACATTTCTTTCTGCATTCAGGGAGGCTCCAACATATCAGATCTCTGTTTTTAATACAGAATTCCTTTAAAAGCCAGAGGGTATACCAAGCCCCCTCAGGAGATGACGAGACTGCTGAGCTAATTAGGAAAGGATTCGGAGCATCGCAGCCTCCTCGGATGACTTCGCTACAAGTTGTGATAGCAGAGAGGCTTTTGAAATTCAGTCTGCGCATCCTTCATGTGTGGCTGGTTCAGGGACCTCCAAGGAAGCCCCAGGACTCTGTAGAAAGTGGTGGCGTCAGCACGGAACAGGGGGAATTTATTGTTTCTGAAGATAGTTTCAGCTTTCATGTGAGACCAAAGGAGATGCCCTGATCGTTTACGATCACGAGCCATCCTCTGCCATTTCTGACAAGGGACAGGCGCTAATTCTGGAGTCCTGGCTTAAAATGCCCTGCAGTGGTATCTGAATAATTTAGCTGTTTGTACGTGTTCTTCTTTGTGCTTTTGGGCAGAGAAGTTACTTTGGTTACAATGGTGCCAATTTTTTGTTGGCCTGTGGAGCTACTTCCCAGCAACGGGCCGAGGAATTTGGGTTTGTAAGGTTTGTGGAGTACTTGGGGTCCTTGGATAAAACAGTTTATGTAAATCCCAGCTGCAAAAGTCAGATAAGGCATCCTATCGATGCATTTAGATATTTTGCAGATCTGTGTTGCCGTGCAGCTTAGCTGAGCTCAGCAGCATCCTTCTTTTGGGCTGTGAAGGGTGGAAAGGACCAAAGGGGGCATCAGTAGGGACACGGAGAATCAGGTCTGGAGCAAGGCTGAGGTGCATTAACAGCGTTGTTTTGGGATCCTGGGTTTGAATAAATGCAACAAATGATGTTGCTTCAAACTCGGAAGCGTGAACAGAGCTCAAGTGCTCCGGGACTGGAGGAGAAAGGCGACCCGGTACTGTCGGACCAGAGAGGACGGATGATGGCAGGAACAGCCAGAGGGTACGTGTTAGGAGCGAAGTACCTCTGCAGGCTGTGGCAAGTGGATGATTTCGCGCAGAACTTTATATATTCCAGCCTGTGCAATTTCTCCCTTCACCGACAGCATCCAAGCAGCAAAGTCGGCAGGCAGGTGTGTTTGCTCAAGGCCAAATACAGCTCTGCTGTCATCGCTGGAAGTAAGGACTGCCTGCCGAATTCCTACCGAACTGCGTATCCGCGAAACAACTGAAGTTTCAGGAGGCTTGAGTCCTTCCAGTGCTCCCATGGATCCAGCACAGGATATCAAAACCAAATGCTGTACGCAAACATCTTGTGCTTTCTGCTGCTGCTCTGCTAACCAGATTAGGTTCCCCTGCTACCTTATTCATTTTGCACTCATTAAAGCTAAATTTAGAAACGAAGGCAACTCTTCTCCCCTCTGGGGAAGGTAGTAGGGGGAGTCCCTGTTGCAACAAGCCGTGAGGAGGCAGAAATAGCATCTGGATTTTCTCTCCTTTGAGATGGAAATGTGCACGGCTCGACCGAGACGGAGAAGGAAACTTGCGCCCGGTTCCCTTCTGCGTAGGACACCCGTTGGACGCTGGGTCTAAAGAAATTTGTGCCAATCGTTGTTGAAAGCGTGCAGAAAAAGTTTTCTCTGACCCCAATCGCAGGCAAGAGATGTCATTTGTTCCGGGCAGGTGTGGTGCAGTGGCAGCTGGCTGCTGAGTTTGGACCTTGGGCTCGTCTCCAGCGTTACCCTGGCAGACGGGTGGTAACTCCCAGATTTTGGCTGAAGAGACTGATGCAACGCAGTTTCTTCCTCTCGTTGACCTTTATAGACAATGATATCAGCTTTTTACGGAAAAATACCAGCGGTGTAAAGTCTGCCTTCATTCCCGTGAGCAGGAATTGGCGGGCAAGAGGCGCAAAGAGAGCTGAGCTCGGTGTGCAGCGCTGCTCCTCTGATCCCCAACCACCCCGGGCGTCCCCGCGGCTCTGCCTTTGCTACCGACACCGCTGGAGCAAGGGGGAAGAGCTCCGGTCCTGGGGGCAAGTCGAATGCCGTCACGATGGTGGGGGACCCCAGAAAGATCTCAGAAATCTGCGTGAATAGGTAAATCTGAGCTTCGGTGTAACTTACCGTGGAGAATCAAGGGGAAATAATCTGAGCCATCTCTACGTGTGCTGAGCTTGCACCTGGCACAGCTGGGTTCGCTCTTGACAGTTCTCCAATATCATTAGTTCAATGTGCAGCGGCAGCCAAAAATAGCTTGCAAAATATTGGACATCATCAGGAAGGTCATTGAGAAGAAGAGAAAGAGCGTCATTTTGCCTCTGTATGAGACCTTGGCATACCCTCACCCTGGAGGTGGGATACCCCTGGATGGGGTATGGACTGGAGGGATGGACTCCCCATATTTAGCTTTGCCTTGTGGCTCTGGACAGCTGCTGGTTGCTGCTTTCACACAGCAAATTGGGGAAAGGATGGGTTAATCTTGGCTTTGAGAGAGAGAGCAGCCAAGCCTGGAGATGACACCATAGCTTACGGCATTCACAGAGGCTCTGACCAGGAGAAAAGGACTGTCACTAGCTGTTAAACCTCAGAAGGTGGAAGAAGCTTGTCAAAAGACCACCTCTGTGTCTGTATCATTACGAGATCCTGGAGGCCTGGTGGGAAGCGCTGCTCCTTTCCCAGAAGATACAGGCTGAGAGCCAGCCCCTCTGCCACCGCGGAGGCTTGTGCGATGCACCTGTGCCGTGCGGAATTGCAGGCAACATCCTTTAGGAGCAGAAATGATATGTTTGACCACCACGGGGGGAAAAAAATAACAAGGAGGTCTGTCAGCACTTGATTAATGAAGTATTTCCCTGCGGAGAGATCTGTGCATAGCTTTATGCCAGGGACCCTGGCGATGCCAAGAATGAGATGTGGGTTCAGCACCTCTTCCAGAGCCGAGAAATACAAATCCAGCAAACAAACAGAGACAGCTTCGCTGATAACTTCCAAGGGAAATTGCACTTAGCACGATTTGTTAGGCAGTAAAAGTCAGAGCAAAGGATATTGTTGGGTGAGCAGTACCTGAAGCCTGAGTTTTAATAATAATTTCCAGTTTCAGTTCACCTTCACCACGAGGCTGAATATTTCCCTGGCTCAGGAGCTGGGTCCCAACGGGAAGGGCATCCCTGGCTTAGAGCTTGACGGCTGGAGAAGTAGTGGCTCCCGACCATCTGGTTTCGATCTGCCGCTGGAAGTTGCCTGGAGCCTTTCGGCAGCCTGAAGTTTTCTCTCGTTGTGATGAACTTCCTCCTGCTTCGTTTACACTTGGTTGGCGCTGGCCGCCGGGATGGGCTGCGAGTGCTAAAGCAATTCCTTGCCGGGGGGGCGGGGAGGGAATCTGCTTTGAATTCCAGGCAGAGATAGTGGTTTTATTTCTAGAAAATAGAGCTATAAACCCAGTTTATGCCAAACAAAACCTATGCAATGTCTGTATTAAGCTGGGGTGGGAGGAGTTACGTTGAAAAAGGATTATATTTGTTACTCGCCTGTCTGAGCGCTGGGAAATGCTCTTTTCTTTACGTATTGAGTGCTTGATTTTCATCCTGCCCGCATCCTGGCCTCACTTTTCGCTCAGATGGATTCCGATCTCAAGCCTGCGGAGCTCAGGAGAAAAATATCTCCTTTTCAGCTCAGCACAGAGGTCTGCAGCAAGGAAGAACCCATGGCAAAGTCGCCTAACAGGCAAACACAGGAACGTGCTTGTGGCGGTCTGTGCCCTCAACAGCGCGTGTGTTGCAAGAGTAAGCTAAAAAAATCATGTCTTTAACTGCCCATCTGCCGGACGGGCATCTAGATAGGCACATTAGAAACCTGATGGATAAAATACATGAGGCAGAAGTAGCGGGCTGCTAAATTACACAAAGCGCAGCCACAAATTGCAGGCACACAAAAAAAAAAAAAAAACAAAAGGAAGGGCAGCTTAAAAAAAAAAAAAAATTATAGCTTAAGTATCCCTTTCTAGACCAGTACTTGTGGTGCTTGCAAACAGATATATCATTCGAGTCCAAAAGAGATGAACTATTTATTTAGCATGAAGATTGCCCCCGGCAATTGTGAATCGAAGGTTATCTAATGTCTTTGCCATAGGCTGGAAGCATCTGGACAGTTAGCATATGCAAGGGAGTTACTCACAGATAAGCATCCAGTAATTTATACAGAGCATTCCAGATAGAAACCTATTCCGTATCAATTTCTGCCTGCTCTATAAACTGCTCCCATTTATCAAGCCGGAAAAAATTCACAGGCGGGCAATGAGGGTGTGCTGAGATCTGTGTATGTTTTATCAGTTAATATTCACTGAGGTCCCTTTGACATGATTGGAGTAAATCTTTCTCTCCTTTTCTTTGGTTATGACCAGTCTACAATCTTCCAGGCTAAACACCCTTCCCACGAATGAAGAGTAATACTGAGACATAGGGGAAAAAAAATAATACGTAGAGAAAATGCATTTCATCTCACTTCGGATGTAATGAGACAGTTTAGTGTGACATGTCATTTAAAACCAGGTTTTTCTTTTTAATAGATTCAGTGTCCCTGAAGAAGTGACTGACAGATCAGTGCACGACATATTTTATCCCAGAAAAAAAAAAAATAAAAAATAAAAAAATTGAGGTTGACACAACCGGGGAGGCAGCAGAGTCGTGGTGATCTTCAGGAAGACAAAGGGGCGAGTCTTTCTTCATCAGGTAACTAACGCAGACGTGAAGTCGTGCAAATTAAGCTAAAAGTCTCAAAACCAGTGTCTGTTAGGTCAGGAGGTGCCTGTGGCGCCTCTGTCCTTTACCTACAACCTGGAGGAGGTTCCCTGCCCAGCTCTGCAGCCCCAGCAATGCCCCCTGAGCAGTAAAATACCCCAAGATCTGTTCGCTTTTTGCTTTGTCTGAGACCTCCTGCCGGAAGATTCCTACTCCGTGCCCCGTTTTCCCTGTGCTGTGGCTGCCATGGGAATCTCGGCTGAGGGAGCGTTTGAGGTTGGCTTTGGCTGGGAAAATCTACGGAGGCTGGGAGTCTGTTGAGGACTGCGTGGATCCCGGCAGCTCGGTGCTGTGCGCGCTGCCGGCAGCCCCCTCCGAGCTGTCCCGAAGGAGAGCAGAGCTGTTTGCTCAGCCTCGACGGATGCTTCGCTCCTTTTGAGGGTGAGCGAGGACTTCAGAGGGCGTTGCAAAGGGAGACAGCGCCTTTCTTGTACAACAAAGGTGTATCGCCACGATCCCAGACGTGAGAGATGTTGCCGCATGCTTGGATGGAGTCCACACACAGCTCTTAAAATAAAAATAAAAAACAAAAAATTAAAAAAAAAAAAAGAGACACATAATGAGTCCTGGCAGGCGTGTGCTCAAGGCCATCTGTTAATGTGATCTGTTGCCAACTTGTAGAGCTAGGAACCAGTCTCTGCAGGTCACGGATGCCGAGATGAGATGGGCTTAGAAAAGGCACTTGCAGAATGTGCTAATGGCCACTGTTTATCAGAAATACCTCCCCAGGAACGAACGCCATCAAAGGAGGACCACGCTGCTATTTGGTATCTGGGACCACATCAGCCCATACCAGCAGAGTTTTCCTGCCATTTCCTGATGTCTCTGTCCCTGCAGTGAAAACCCGAAAGTTATAACCCTTTGTAAACACAGCAAGTGAACTCCTAACCAACCTACTCTGTAAGTTATTTCATGATTTTTCCTCCTACTGCATGACTAGTTTCTGCTTTATGAGGCGAGGCTGGAGAGGAATCGACACATACCTGAGCATCCTTGGGAGCAAGAACAACGCAGCTTACAGGATGGATAAAGAGCCGGTTTCACCTGCGGCAGGCGCAAAGGCCACCCTGACCCGTTCATCAGCCAGGTCTGGAGTCTCCCTTTGTGGAATAATTACTAAATTGGCCAAGAATACAAAAGTACAGCATTGTTCACACATTAAGGAAAAGCATAAAATCAAGAGGCTTCTGAGGTAGAAAACAGCCGCAGCTGGCATGCAGAGAATGCAACCTCTGTGGTTCCCTGTACAAGGATGCTTGCGAAGCTACATGAGGTACGGGATGGAATGAAACCATTCCGTGGCCTTGCCTTATGATGTATAGCAGATACAGGAACGAGATGGTACTACGGAACCGATAAGCTGCCTACTCACTACCCTGAGCCAACATTTCGTCAAATTTTGATGAAATGCTGTCCTTTGTGCCAACTTTGCTCATCATAATGTACCAAAGCACACCTCCATCCCCAAGGCTACCTGCCTCGAAGGTGCGACCACTCCTCCTTGAGTACACCAGTCGTAATAAAAGCATGTATGACTAAAGTCACTCGAACTCCACCTTGACGATAATAAATAGTCTAAAAATAATGTGAGAGAGGGGGGATATCAGGGAAGACACCATTGTGAACAAGTTGAGGAGAACTCCATCACTGACTTCTGGGATCAGTCGACGGGCTGAGCTTTTCTTCCCTGCCATAGAGACGCCTTTGGGTAAGACTTAGAATATACCGAGTGCTTCCTCGGGAAACTTAGAAATTTCTCTAGAGAATCTCGCTCCTACATTTATAGCCAGGCTGTATTGTTTATAACTTTGTCGCGCATTTTGTATATTGAACAATACCTTTATTTGCACGTGCTTTGCAGACAGTGCATTTATCACCGGCAATCCTATATATCTGTTGTTTAAATAAACTGCACTGTTTAAGTAGCTGGTCATTTCGTTTTCTCACTGAACGCGACCAAAGACTCGAAGGTGGCCGTGCCAGTTCATGAGCACGACTAGACTGAAGACGCAGTCCACTATTAGTGTATCCAAATGGTAATAGTTTAATACATATTGAATGCGACTGGACTGATAGTGCTGAATTGGGCATCCCTCAGAATTTAAACCTACCCGCACCGAGCCTCCCACCTCGGTGAGGAGTGTTAGAGTGCAAGGGGGTTTACTTTCTGCCAAAACCGCTTTGTCCCTTTCACGTAACACCCTTGCAAGACATCCTCAGAGCAGGAGCCTTCCCTCCCCTGCTAATCTCCAGAGTCCTGGACCTAATCTCAGGGGACAGCCAAATAAGGAGGAATGAGCCAAGGTTACAGCTTCCAGATACCTTAAAAACCCAGTATATTGTTGATAAAAAGGGCCCTAAGGAAATCAGATGTATTTCCTAATCAGTGCCTGGTAATGTCATCATCATACATTTGCATAAGCAGGATGTTTTATGCATTGTTTTTCTTTGAGCAGGTACCTCCTCATTTGTGTGCACTTGCTGATGTGCTCTCTTAACCTGCCCCAGGCTTCCCCAAAGCTGGTGTCTGTGAATGCTTCTCAGATAATAATTAGGAGTATTCACCCTCTCTACATCCTTTTTCCAACAAAGACTTGAAAAACGCAACCTGATTTTTTTTTTTTTTTTTTTTTTTTTTTTTCAGTTTTATCTCTTTTCTTCCCTGTTCAGGTACTGGGTGCATGGAGGGCAGGTGCCTTTTATCAAAAGACAAGGAGTCGTCTTCTCCTTAGGAAATGTTTGTGTGCTTTCCACAACACCAAATTGAGAAAATAGATTATCTCCCAGGAAGCCATCTGTTCCAGCATCCTGTGAGCTCTCAGGTTGGTTCTTGCCTTTTATAAGACATTTGAATCCTCCTGTGATTTCTCCCTTTCACCTGTCTGCCTGTCATAAAAATTATTCCGCAGGCTCCGTACACCCGTTCAGACGTCTCAGTGCCTGAATTTCAAATGTTGTTTTAGGGTTGCATTATCCCCCCCAAAAAAGCCCTTCCTATTATGCTTTAAGATGTATGAGCACAGAGTAATGGAAACTAGACGAGAAAATGAGGAGAGGTGCAAATTTGGGAATTATTTTTTTTTTAATTTCTTGATAGTAAACCAAAATTTTCAATCCCTAAACCATGAATTACGAGAAGAAATGGGTTTCCATAGACAAATCCATACCTTTCCAATAAAAAAAAATAAATTTTTGGGAAGGATATTATATGTTGCTGAGAACACAAAGGATTCTTCAGAGAAGGGCTCCAGCCCGCCCCAGCGTCTTGCACAGCTACAGGCTTTTTCTTGGAATAAGCTGCTGTTGGGGACCGTGGAGATTGTCCAAACTCCGGAGTGGTTCTTCTCACAGCCCACTTGGAGTCTTGGAAAGTTCATTTACTCCAATTACGTTTTCTTCAATTTCCTCACCCTCCTCTACTCACGTCAGAGCCACTTAGTATCTCCTTAAAATCCAAGCGGACATAAGATGGACTAATGCCAGAAAAGCACTCATCCTATACCAAAAATACCCAGTAAATAGTTTTCCCAGCTTTAACATAATACATTTTTTTTGCAGTAAAATGCTAAGTGTTTTAAAGAGCAGATGCTGAAAATAGAGTCGTCACAAAGCACACAGAAATTACTGTTAATTTAAACATGTTGCTTATTTTTGGAGTCATTAGTTGATGCAAGGGACATGATAATGGGATACAAAACTTCTCCCCTCTGGATCAGGGGTTACACCGTGATCCAGAGAATTAGTGACTCAAGTAATTAACATCCGTTATCTGTTCAGTAGCGTAACTGAAATAGGATTAAGCTTGTCCGTCCGACTCCAAACAGACCAGTGTCTCCGTTACCAAAGCCACCAGCACAATTAGCACTAATGGACATCGCCTCCTGAAGAGATATGGCGTGTGCGCAGCAATTTTCTCTGTAGAAAAGTTACTTAATTGGTAAATTTTCATCCTGAAACCTAATTAGGTCACTTTTTACTGCAAGAAAGGCTCAGAGTAATGCTCTGTAGTGCTGTAAGGAATAACACAGGGTGGATGAGGGAGGTGTGGGGAGGTTTTGTGATCTGGGCTGTCCTCCTAGGAGAGCTGGACACTGTTCCTACCCCCGGTGCACAACCCTGGGCCAGCTCCATCATCCCTCTGGGGCTGTTTGCCTTCGTAGCCTTTGCTCCCCTCACGTCACACCAGCAGCTGTTTGTTGTTATACCCAGCACCCCCTTCCTCCCAACATGAGATACGCTTGCGGTTCACCTTCCTCCCGACCAATTCGGCAGCGGCCGCCTAACAGGGCCATTATTTTCATCTCTAACCGAATGATTGAATGATTTCTCTCCCTTCCTTCCTCTTTTTTAAAGAAGTGTCAGTGAAATCAGCAACTTTAAGAAAAGAAAAATAGCTGAACCGAAGCATCCTGAGCAGAAGTGCCACCACTGTTATTTTTAGCGGGGTCCCCGGTGGCTCGGAGCCGCAGCAGGTCCTGGCAGGTGACCCACCGAATCCCGGGGGTGGGCACAGGCTGCCGGCGGTTCAGCAGGTATAATGACCGCCGGTCAGACGGCAGCGTTTCACTTCGCCTGAGATAAAAAAAAAAAACCCCAAACCATCATAGCTCTGCAGCCCTCTCAGCCGGGGAGATGCCAGCACTTCGATTAAGCCACGCTGGGTGGTGCCCGCATTATTATCTGTTTTACAGGCAGAGAAACCGAGATGCAGGGAGATTAATTGACTTGCTCAGATGAGGTGAGACCAGAGAGAAACCCCACAAGCGTAATTGCCTGCGCTAGCTCTAATTGCTGGCGCATACATTCACGGCCGGGAGAGGCATCTGGAGGAGCCGGGGATGTAGAGGCATCCCCAGAACAAAGCAAGAAGCCATGACTGAGGCTACCAGCGAGGTAGGAGACAAGGCTCCTCTTTCTGTACTGTGCTATAAGCATCAGCAGCCTTGTTCTGGGACGGCCTGCTCTCCTGAGCATTGTTTGAAGCAGAAGAATAGCAAAACCCAGATATTTTTTTAACCAAAAAAAAACCCAAAAAGCCCTGAGGTGAGCAGCCAGCCCTCAGCCCCATCCCGAGCCCTCGGTCTCCAGGCTGGAGGCACCGCTGCATCGCTTCTGCACAGCTTCACAGCCGCGCCAGAGTTAATCTTTCAACTTAAAGTGTTTTGCCTCCTCCCAGGTAAAAGAGAGGAGGTTTTGTTATACTGGCAGGATCCCGCCGAGCCAGAAGTAGCATAAAACCCTCTTGCCTTGTAAACATGGCAGAGCAGAAGCCAGGCGTCTTCGGCAGAGAGCCGTCAGCCCCCCAGCACCGCCGCTGCCCGCCCAGCCCCCTTGTGCAGGGGAGGTTTTAATGCTGCTTTGACAGGATAAGGAGCTTTTGTCACCGTTATTAAGCAAAGCCAATCACCGTGCCGCTGAGCGTCTCCGCAGGCTGCAAACACGCCTCGTAACCAATGGGATATCCAAGCTTACATATTCACTTAAGGGAAGCTTTGCTGTCCGCTGATGAATTGAGGGAGAAAGAACGGAGAGAGCGGTTTCCCCTTCCCATTCAGCAGCACCTGATGGAAGAGGCGAAAGCGAACATCAGCCCCTTGCCCACAGCGATGCGAAGTGATGGACGGTGGCCCCTTCGTATCCCAGGGGAGAGCTGAAGTCGCTGGGGGTTTCACAGAGATTTGTCCCCATCTGAAATCCGGAGTTTTGCTGTGCAAAAGGGATTTTTTTTGCGAGAGCTCCGCCGCTGTTGCTGCAGGGGCTGTGAACAACGCAGGGGTGTTGGTTTTCATTGTATAGTATTATAATGAATGAATAAATCGATAGCAATTAGGGCAGATATTTTATTGATTGACATCCCAAGGCAAACGCTACATTCATTGCCAGAAGTAAAACACGCTCTACCATATAGCCCAACAACCGCAGGGCCATAATTTAATAGCATTAGTATGTGACACGGTTGATCATGGCACCGCCTGCTCCTGTGGCCCAGCTCCACACGCATCAATACAAAACCTGCGAGAAGGTGACATTTGTCTACCTGAATGTGGCAGCTGGAAGCTGGAAGTGTGAAGCTCCTTGGGGACTTTCCCAGAAGCCAAAATATTTCATTATGTGACTGATCACCGTTATTCAGCACAAAATTTTGCAGAGAAACTTGCTCTTCCCGTTCACCCTTCCAAACCATTCCCCCTTCCCCTCTGCCAGCAGTCCCCCTTCCTTTCACTATTGCTGTACAGGAGTTTTTTCCCCATTCCCTTCAACTTCCCTTTCCATTGGTTTCACGGTTCCTGATTTTCAGACATCACTCGATTTGGACAATTCTCCATTCCCCAAATCCGTCTTTACTCCCCTCAAAAGCAAGCGCTCAAATCTGTTGGTTTTTTGGTATAGGTTCTAATATGTCACTGTGACACCTCTCGCTCAGTGTATACTAGCTTTTTTTCCTTCTTTCCATGTCTTTCTTCACTGTAAGTTCTCCTTAAAAGCATATACCCACTTGGCAAGAAAACTGAGTTCTTAACATGGGTTTATTAATTGGAATTAGCCAACCTTGGGTTTAGGTCAGGTAAGCAAGCAGTTTGCAACTCCAGGCTTCTCTGCGGGTATCTCTACCACTCTCTTACATCTTTCTCCTTCATTTTTTGTTAAAGCACGTCCTGGGGATTTTTTTTTTGCTTCTTACAATTTCCCTCCTATTTAGTGAAATACCCTTTTCCCGCCTGACAATACCCTTCGCTTCCCGCAGAGCTTTTTCCCCAGAGACCATTCCTCAATCTGTTCTTCCACTGTCCTGCATCTTCCTTGAGTTCCTCATCCTGATTTCCCTCTTCCTCCGTGGATGACAGCTTTTTAGGGGGACGGACCTTGGAGGTTTGCACCACCCTATGTCTGTGCGAGACGCTCTAGAAGCTGTCGGTGTCCAGCTGGAGCAACCACCAGCTCTTCTTGGCAGTGACAAGGGGAAGGCTTTTGGACGCCGCAGCCCACGGGGTTATCTTTGCTAGGAGCATTTGCAATGCTTGTCAGGGAATTAATTTGTTTTAAGTCAGGTTTCAGCAGGGCCGTGGTGGAAGCGGCTGAACATGAGCCAGCAGTGTGCCCAGGTGGCCAAGAAAGCCAATGGCATCCTGGCTTGTATTAGAAATAGTGTGACCAGCAGAAGGAGGGAGGTGATTGTCCCCCTGTGCTCAGCACTGGTGAGGCCACACCTTGAGTATTGTGTCCAGTTTTGGGCACCTCAATACGAGAGAGATATCGAGGTGCTGGAGCGAGGGCAGAGGAGGGCAACGAAGCTGGTGAAGGGCCTGGAGAATAAATCTTATGAGGAGAGATTGAAGGAGCTGGGACTGTTTAGTTTGAGGAAGAGGAGGCTGAGGGGAGACTTCATCACTCTCTACAACTACTTGAAAGGACATTGTAGAGAGGTTGGTGCTGGTCTCTTCTCACAGGTAATTAGCGATAGAACAAGAGGGAATGGGTTAAAGCTGCAGCAGGGTAGGCTTAGGCTGGATATTAGGAAAAAATTCTTCACAGAAAGAGTGGTCAGACACTGGAATAGGCTGCCCAGGGAGGTGGTGGAGTCACCATCCCTGAATGTGTTTAAGACTCGTTTAGATGTGGTGTTGGGGGATATGGTGTAAGAGAGAACTTTGTAGAGTGGAGTTGATGGTTGGACTCGATGATCCCAAGGGTCTCTTCCAACCTAAGTGATTCTATGATTCTATGATTCTATGATGTGTGCCAGCTGCTCAGCACAGCTCGGCAGAGGAAGGCCCTTCTTGCCAAGCCCTAGAGCCACCCACCCAGGTCAGGCTCCAGCTAATTGCTCTGTGACCTACAGAAGAGACGCGAGAGCATCAGCATTTTACACTGCTGTATCCCAGGGCTTCGCGCTGCTGTTTTAACTCTTAGGCTGCTCCTCACAAGCCGTGGGGTGGAGGACATAAAGCAACACAGAGGGAAGAAGTTGGGAACCTGACCAGAAGAGGAGCAGCAGAAGAAGGTGCCGGTGGCCTCTGAGAGACAACTCCAACAGCTCCTTGTAAAATCACACCCTCCTCCCCTGCATGAAGGCACATCTGAGAGCCTTGCTGAAGCAGCAGGGATTATTTTTAATTACGTTTTAATGGACGTGTAGTTTTTTTTCTAATTTACTTCTATAGCCCGGTGACTCAAAGATTTTTTGGTAGTTTCTTGTGTCCTAGCCCCACAGCTGTGCACTTGAGATGGGTCCTTATTGGATGTACATGAGGATTGCCATCTGTGGTCCCACGGCGACCCACAGACCTATCGGAAAGACTTTGTATTTGGATAAGGTACCAGCAAAGAACAGATGTAACAGGCACACCAGTGAAACTCTGATCTCCCTGTCCACCTTCTCTCCTATATGGGTAGCCCAAGCTCACCTGCTCCTGGCTGTATTTGGTTCTACTGTCCCAGCTCAGGTCAGGGGTGCTCCTTACTTTCCCATTTCATCAATAAAAAAGGTTAAAATAAATGTCCGCAGCAACTAGTCCGGTGTAATTCCCTTAACTGGTTCTTTCTCAAAGCCATTGTGAGGAGAAAAAAAAAAAAAACAAAACCAAAAGAAAAGTGCATTTCATAAGTTTAATGCCAGGCTTGATGTGTTCCAGCAGCAAACCCCACCTTGAAAATTAATTCCAGTCTCCGTCCAGGGTATCCTTTCAAGTCTTGGTTGAACAACCCAGCTGTGAATTTGACTCCATCCCTCCAACTCAGACTGACTTCTGGGCACTTGTTATTTTAGATCAAAAATATCAAGTTACTCATCCTACCCTTTCGTCTAAGCATTGATCAGGTTGTAAACAGATATTCTGAGAGTCTGCAAAAACTCTGTTGGAATAGAAATAGGGCATCACAGTAGAAAACCGATCAAACACGAACTACCAGACAAAGCTGTAGCTAAGAGCACAAATATGAGCCATGAATGAATAAGGAAAGAGATTATACATAGTGCAGAGATGTTATATCTAAATGCACTGTCAGTGAGATCAGTTTTGGCACTTTCTTCAGTTTGGGCATCTAAAACTCGAAGACAGACGCTGGAAAAATTGGAGAGAGTTCCAGGAATGATTTAAGATCTCAAAAACCCGCTTTATTCTGAGAGTCTTAAACCCTAATCTATTCAGCTTATACACCAGAATGCAAAGAGCTCACTCAGTCACCGTCCGCAGCTTCCCACTTGGGTTAGAGATTGCGCACATTTACGGCTCTTTAATCTTCTCGCAGTGAGAACTGATCTTGGATACACCCAGACTAGCAATATGGTATACTTTAGCGATGCAGGTAAATAAGCCTTTCGACAGCTCACCTACAGATGTGATGAAGTCTCTGTCACTTGAGATCTTTAAATCAGGACTTAACACCTCTTTAGAGGGTGTGCTGGAGCACAGAGAGGACGTAGAGGCATGCCTGCAGTGTAGATGCTGCCGGAAGAGGTTCTGCGGTCTGGTTAACAAATGCCGTATAAATAAATAAGCACAGTCATCGCTTCAGGCCTTAACAACCTATTAATACTTTCAATACCTGATTTTTGAAATAATCATGCCTTCCTCTTAGAAACCACACGCCTGAAACTGGGGTCAGCTTATGAGTTAATTACCCTTGCGAACAGCTCTGGATCGTACAACTGAGAAATCCGAGGCGACAAAATCTTAATTGGCTTTTCCAAGGGCATCCAGCAAACTGCTGGCAAAAGCCAGGCACTGAACGCAGGGGACCTGGTGCTTCCTCACTGCATCTCACACTTCCAGCTGCTAATAAAAGCGATAGCATCGGGTGGGAAGGGGGGGCCTCTGAAATCTCCTGAAGGGCATGGTTTTGACTCAGCATTATCTGATTCTGTGCCAAGGGGAATATCTCCCCGGTGACAGTCCATGAATGGTAACTGATGAGCCTGGCTCCTGACACAGACGTGCCACATCTGATCACCCCACCCCTGAATTCCTGCCCTGATGGACAGGCTTTTATTTGGACGGAGGAGAGAGGATCATGTTCTGGCCCCTTGTGTCTCTATTTTAGCAGCTGAATGGACCTACCATCTCATTCTGCTGCTTTTTGACCACACAGTGTGTTGTGTTTAAGATCGTTTGCTTTATTTCCCAAATCCACTTAGTCACTAGAGGTTAAACAGCCTTTGGTTTATCTGTTTGGGAAAGCAGCAATTAGTTCCCGCACCCTGACTCTGAGAGAGAGTCGGGAGGGGACGAGGTAGCCTTGTCCCCAAAATTGCCACGAGATGATGGCACAAACACCCCGATGCCTTCAAACACCTGCACAATCATCGCCCACCTTGGAGAATGGGATTTCTTTCCGCCATGCAAGCAGTTGAGTGACCATCCCCAAGGGATGAATAAAACCTGGAGGGGGGGAAGCTGCAAGGTTGGCAAGCATCGCTGCAGCCCGGGTTGCTTTGTGGAAGGACAGGGCTGGGAGCTCGACTGGCGCGTGTCTCCTCTGCCTGGCAAACCCAGCGGAGGAGAAAATGTCATAGAGTTGGCCTGGCATAACGACGAAGCTGAAAAAGCTTCCACGAAGCCAGCGTGGTGCAGAACTGCAAGCTGTCGACAAAATGCTTGAAGGATCCTGCTGGGACCAGAGCCCGTGAGCGGGTTGAAGCCTGGGGAGTGAAAACACCAGCCCCATCCCACAGCACTTCTGGGCTGCCCAGGAAAGTCCTTCCCATACATCCGGGTTTTTGTTTGTTGGTGTGTTTCCAGACTGATTATTAAAGTGAGAGTCACACGTTAGCTCTTCTGACCCCTACGGAGCCCGTTCCTCAGCTTTCCACGACCTCCCTGCTGAGAAGGTAATTTTGCCAGTGGGCCCACACTTTTCCCTGGCGCACCGCCACGCACCCACCTGAAATGGTCCACCTTTGCCTTTGATATTTTATACTTTTTCAAATAGATTTGCCATTAGTACCTTCTTGCTTAGTCATCATTTAGCCAACACAGGTAGCTCTGCCTCGTCTGTCACCATAAATCACCTGCTCCAGTCCTAAATATTTTTCACTCTCCTCAGTTTATCAATAACTTCTGAGACTGGACTTTAGCCATGTTCTAGTCTTCACTACAGCCTCTGGGGACTACTTTGAAGTGGTTTGGAAAAAAAATAAAAAACCACCACACCAAACAAACCAAACTTGTGGCTGTTGCAAACAGCTCCTACATTGAATCCCTCAGGATTGTGAAAACCTTTGAAACTAACCCTCGAAGAACTCCTCTCAAGAATAGGAAAGGGGAGCTCGGTGTGGCAATTCTGACCCAGAAGGTCTGGTTTGATTTTTTAGGATCCCTGAGGAACACAAAGATTCAGGTCCTAAAAAGTTTTAGGAGCTTAAAACCCACTGAGTCCTAAGGTAAAAGGAAGAGCCTACTTGCTTCTGAGGATCGTGGCTTCAGGCTCTCTTGTGTTTCAGCCACCCAGCTGGGAGCTGAAATCGGCCCCTCATTGATTTGGGATTAAACACTGTTTCCCAAGAGGTTAACCGAAGCGGCAAGCTCTTCAGGGAGTCTCCATCTCCTGGTGGCAGGATGGGGTACCATGGGGAAGGAGAACATCAGTCATGCACAAAGAATTGGGATACGCGATGAAATGTCCCGATCTGTGTCAGGTTGGAGGATGCAAAGTTCCCTTCTGGTTTGAAGCGCAACTTCTCTGTGAATTTGCAAAATGGAGCTAGAAACAATCCCTTCCCCACGGGGCTATTCAAGGAATGAAGAGTGCCAGGCAATGGACGGTAAAGTAATCAGGGCTTCTCTAGATACGTGAGATAGTTAGATTGACTGTGCCCCCGCGAAAGCAGCAGCATCGTTTTGCGTGCAAGACTGGTGATAAATTGAATGAGAAAACTCATGCAGCCCATCTATTAACAGCTGGCCCCTGCCAAGGCTCCGGCAAACAAATACTGCCAATGAAGTCGCGAGATGATCTCTTTTCACAGAAAAAGAACTTCGCTCTTTCCCTTTTTCCCCTTTTTTTTTGTGCCGAGGTCCATCAAAAAGCAAATGTACCAGCAGATTTTTTTAAAGCGGTTGTTTTTCCGAAACGCTAGCTCGCTCACCTGTTGGCTCTTCAGCTTGTTGGAAATGGGGTTAAATCAGGGAGGTGAAAAACAAAAAAAACAACCTGAAAGTGCTCTGAATATACACCAGGATGAAAGAGGAGCATCAGATGGCAAAACAGACGACATCCGATGTCAGCTCTCCCCTCCATCCTCTTTCTGAGCCAACCAATTCCCTCCAAATGACAAAAATACATGCTATTTTTGCCTTCCTGATTAGTTTGTTTCAGTAAATCCCACTTCACAGATAGACCCAGCTCGTTTTAATTAGCTTTGGCACATTGACAACGAGAGGGAAGAAAACACCACAGGACAGTGCTGTCCAGACACACATCGCCAAGCAGTGACAAAAATAAACCATTTTGCTACATAAGAGCTAAGTGCTTCCTGACTGCCTGCTTTTATCCCTGTAAGCCTTCCACCTAGCTGGTGAAATTAGTCTGACCAATCCAACGCTTTACTGGACAAAATCTATTTTTCATCTTTTACTAGTAAAGTGTTCTAAGCCCAGCAAAATCAGTGGCCGTTTGGAGGTGGGTTTTCTTTGATATTATTTTTTTTACCCTTCACAGTCTCTCCTCGGTTCCCACATCCCTTAGTGTATTTTATCTCCTGCCTGTTCAGGGCAATCTGGTCATTGCTAGGCAACATGTCATCATAAATATTTCATCGGCAGAGGAGCATTCAGAGATGCAGCCAAAAATTTTGGTCTGGAGCCGCCTCCCCCGGTCCCTTTTGCTCATGTATCCTCAGGGGCGCGTGTGTGCAGCATCGCGCACCGCCTCCGGACACCACATAGCGAAGGGATGACCAGGGCTAAGGCAAGCCAGGGGCATCGCTGGGAAGAGGCGTGGGCTTCTCTCCCACCATCGTGCCCGACCGGGTGCACAGGAGTTGTTGCCGGCTGCACTTTATTTGCAGCAGGTGGAGAAAGATGGTGCACCCTGCCTTCTGCAACATCTGGGGGTTTGGACTGTGATATTGTCCCTCAGAAGCTGGGTTTTGGCAATTTGATGACAATTTTGTGCCTGTGTATGCATAGCGGGGAGAACCGGGGTGGGAAGACAGAGGTTGGGTGCTTGTAGGTGAACACGGGGTTCCTGACCTCCCTGAGAGAGCACTCAGCAACTTTCAACAAAGCAAAATACAAACCTAGCCCAACTATGCAGTGCCATGCGCATGTTCATCCTGACTTCCAGGACTTCCAGAGCTCTCTGTCCCAAAATGGCCACGTCTCTCATAACTTTCACTCGCTCTCTCCTTTTCCTCAGAGAAGAATCCCACCTGGAAGGTATCATCTGAGAAACAGCAGCAGCTGAAGCTCCGGAGCTGACTGAGCAGCACTCGCTGGGAAGTTCCATCATTTTGTCAGAAGAGCCTTAACGGTGGAGAGAGCTCTCCCTCATGTTGTTGTCTGTCATGCTGTCATTTTTTCACGGTTACCTTATCTAAAATGAACCCGGCCTGCCTATCTTTCTGTGGCTTTGTGGCTGATTGTTGCTGCTGTGAGAACTACTGTATCAGTATTAGGAGCCTGGCATTAGAAGAAGTGGGGCCATTCTACCTGGTGGGCTGCCTGGACCCCCGTTTCTCAACCGTGCGTGGAGAATGTGGGTCCAGAATCCCTGGTGACGCCCAAAAGGGTTTGTGTTGGCTGGTCTCCGCTCAGAGGCTGTCAAGGATTATGGCAATGGATGGCACTACAAGAAAGCAGCCACATGGTGACCTCTTTATGGCAGAGGTTACCTACATGTGCCAAAAAAGATGCAGTAAGAGGGTGCCGTTGGGTGGGGTGAGAATTACAGCATCTTGGAAGACACGTCAACAAGATGCAGCTGTTTCCAGTTACTGCTGATTTTTGCAAGCAGCAACGGGATCCAGCTTGGGTCCCACCAGGGTCCGAACTCAGGCTGAGGTAGGACCCATTGCCATATGGAGATGTCCTTCATACCGTACGTAAAGCAAAGTCCTGCTGCCCTAAAATGCAACCCATCTATTCACGCACACCAGCATTAGCAGCTTATCCACCGCTCCTTTAACTGATGATTTGGAAAAGGTTTTTGTGGTAATGGCACCCTGAAAGGTCTCAGCCCTGCTCCAGAGGAAGATGACCACCTTCCTCCCCTGCTTCCAGAGGAGACCTGGCACTGTCACCCAGGACCTTTCCTCCAGGCTGCTCTGCAGTGAAGCCCCTACCTCAGCCTCCCTGCAGGACCAACCCACGCTTTTGAGGTACCAGCTCATCCACGATTTGCTCGATGCACGGAAGAGCAACGGGAACCTGTCAGATTAAGGTAGTACTCTTCTGTCTAGACTCCCCGCCCAGCCAAATACAATCTTAAAACAAACGACCTGCTGCGACAAACGAATGCTCACGCCGGGATCTTAACAGGAGTAAAGACAAGGGCAGGGTGCTATTTTGAATTTATCTATTTGCTTTCTTCTTGCCCTGTGAAGTCAACTTGTGGCGGTTTATGTAGATCTGATGGTGCAGAATTTTGCCCGCTAGAAAAGCCAGCTCAGCACTTGATGCTTGCTGCCTCCCGTGGGAGGTGGGAAAACCATTACTCAGGCAGCAGTGTTGTAGCTCTGATTGGGATGCTTTCATCACATCTGCCTGCCATCATCAATCAAGATTTTTATTTCTTTGCAAGCCGAGAAATAGGTGAAGCTGGAAGAACTCCTCTGATACTGTTAGCTGAAAGAGGCAAACAAGGAGGAGATGAATATATTTCCAAGCGTGTGGGAAGCACAATGATTTCTGATCAAAACCTCAGTGTTTTGTAGCTCTGTGATTTTTTTTTTTTTTTTTAAATGTTTTAAGGGAATTTTATTGCCAGACGAAAGCGCCCAATACTTAGGCATATGGAAGGAGTCTGGTGCAAAGCCACGTTTTCATTAAGTGAAAGATACGGAGACAGGGAATTCATCCGTTCCCAGTGTTTCTCCTAAACTCTGGAGGACAGTGCTGGTGCTGTGGTACCTACTGGCTGTCCCTGGCTAAATGGCACCAGCTGATCTCAGTCGAGCCAAGAAGAGCCAGCTCGTTAGTGAGAGTATTTCACCCTTGCCCACAGGAGGTCACCCTCTTGAAATGGCAACTCCACAGTGAATATAAGGAGAGACCCGAGCCTATCCCAAGACATGACTCACTTATGCTGCAGACAAAATGTCTCTAAGTGTGGGCTTCTGATGTAGCCAGAAGGTGCCTGCTGGGCCACCTGGGACCTCTGTGGCACCAGGGAGGCTGGCGGAGCTCTCGCAGACTGCTGTGCATGCAGAAACCATGAGGGACGTGCTGCTTGTCCTGCTGGGCCTCACCCCTGGATTTGGTGGTGCTGTGCTAACAACTGAAGCTGTAAGTCTGTACTTCTGGTGCATTGTTAATCCTGTCCGTCTTCTTCCTCACCTCCCCAAGGCTGGCGGGGAGTGGAGCAAGATGTGTCAAGATGGCATGGACTGTTCTTGGCAGTCTCATCTCTTCTCTGTTTCAGCCATGAGCAAAGGGGGTGTTAGACCTCATCACTGTGTGCCTGAAATCAAGCAAAGGTGTGCCTCCATGGTGCCAAAGGGCCAGGGACACCGAAGTAGCCCTGTGGGTGAGAAATAATATATGCTAACTTCCAGGGAGCTCCAGGTGCGTGCAGCCCAGGTGCCAATAGTGCAGATGCTGCCTGACTTGGAGCTGGCTGACACAGCGCTGCGGAGCGCTGAATTGTGCTGTACAGACACGGCCACGGTGACGGTAGTAAAATGTTGGAGACCCGAGCAGCTGGGAAGCTGAGACAGGCTCCTCTCAGTCTGCTGGCTCGCGCTGAGGGACAGGAACCGAGACCCCGAGTGCGAGGAGAAGCACGCAATGCTATCCTGACTGCGTAAGGACACGGATGGCATTGCTAACACGGGGATCATCTATCCTGGGAGTGCTCTGGAGGTAGGAGTTGACCTTTAGGACTCATGGTAATCCATTAGGCTCTTGGGATTAATTGCAACCAGCCAACAAGACGGTCCTTGTCCAGCATCAGTCAAAGGCATATTTGATTATTTTCTGAAACTTGTCAAAATTATAGCTGGAGATCCTGAACTTCCCCAGAAAGGATGAGTCCATGAACAGAACGTTACTTAATTTTTTTTTATAAGGATGTAAGAATGGTTATACTCAGCTGAACCAAGCATCTGCTTCACTCTGGCTTCTGTCTGTAACAGTCAGCAGCAGCAGAGGCTTTTTGTAGGGGAAGAGAGGAAGCATCTCTCTGTGCCCTTTCACCTTTGGGAAACGTTTAAGTCCTGCTTTTTAATGGCTATTGACAGGGTTTTTTTTCTGGCCATGAATATTTTTGGCCTCCATGTAATCCTGTGGCAATATATTCCACAGTTTAAACACGTGTGCAAAAGTACTTGTTTTTTCTTTGCTTAACTCTGCAATTTGAGAATTTTGCTCGACGAGCCCTTGCTCTTCTGCTGCGAGAGCAGGGAGTAATTGTTTCTTACTCACCTTCCCTCTGGCACGCTTTGATACAATGCCAGTTCTCCCCTGATTTCTGCCGTGTAGTTACACTGTCACGTGGACAGGTTGATCTTGCCGCACTGAATCTACCCCTTGCAGGTACCAGCAAGCGGTGACAGCGGAGGGATGTGGGTGTTGCCATGGGTCAGTAGACTATGAGCTTGTATAGTTTACACAACTGTCTATTCCATGAGACCCCCACTATCACGCTGTCCATACGTCAAATCTGGCATAGATATGCCTCCTGAGATTACAGTCTATCTCCATTTGATAGGACAGGACTCCAGTTCAAAGAGTCACTCTTTCAGTGGTGGTGGCTGAGATGTGACTGTCTATTAGTGTGACATAAAGGTACGCTGAAGGCGTCGCTGATATTTGAAGATTCAGACTGGATATTGACTGCTAACAGAATCTCAACATGGGAATTGTATGCTTTGAAAACCCCTAATTTTCAGAAGTCCCTGACGACTCTGTGCTAACCTTTAGCTGACTTTAAAAATGAATCCAGCCTGGAAGTACTCTGCAAGCACACAGTCTATTATTGCCACCACTCTTTTTTTCCCTGTACAATACCAAGAAGAATTAAAGACGCTGGTAGTTTTTGCCCCAAGCAATCATATATAATATATAGTGCAGGACTGAATCTCCTCTTGCCTACTTCTTGTATTGTCAGAAACTCAGCTGAAGTCAACACTTAGCTTTGCAGAGCGGAGTCAGCCTCAATACACCCACAGCAATCTGTATGTTGTCACCCCTGGAGTTAAATGCCTCCAGATAGTGAGGGCAATTCAGGGCTGAACCCACCCTGTGTCTCAGCTGGAGAAGCCAGTCGTGAATCACCAAGGCTTAACGAATGAGGATTATGCACTGATGCGGGAGGTAGCATCCAAATTCCCCACCAGAAATGAACTGATTGCTTTGATTTTTTTTCTTGTTCTTTTCTTTTTTCGAAAGATGCAAATGGAGGGAATTCTCCCTGGCCCCAGAGCCCAGAGGAATATTTTTGTGTCAGGATCTCGGTTATGTTACAACACTTGATTTGGGAGGGCAGTCTCGCTTGCTGCTAACTTTTTGTAATAGCGAAATACAGACTTACAATGGGGCCACCATCCACTAAAATTTCAGTTTAAATTGTCACCTTTAATTAAATCATTTCATGTAGTTGGAGGACTTGCCAGTTCCAGTGCAGTCTCTTTGAAGGGATTTTTTCCAAATATTAGACCATTAGACAAATGGTTTCGTTTCATGCCAGCTGAGCTCATCTCTCAGAAGAAACACAAGAGAGCTTTTTGTTTCCCCTAATTATGGGGCACAGGAAGGGACTGGGAATGACGTGATATCGCTGGGCAAGACCTGGCATGTGATGCAGGCACCTCGGGAGAGGGTGTTGGGGAAGGACATAGTCTCTACTCATGTAGCACCTTTTCCCTTTGAACGTGGGATGGTAGAGCCATTCTGAATGGACAAGTGCCCACTGATTCTGTGGTCCTTCTTCATTCTGTCTGGTCTGGAGTCATCCTGATAAGATCTCCAGTGTTTTTTTTTCCTTTCCAGTTGCAGGGTTATGTCCATTTCCATCAGTTATAATTTCCTTCATTGGCTTCTCCCATTCAGCTCAGATGCATTTGATTTCATCTCACCCCACTGGTGACTTTCTTCCTTTCTCTAAACAAAAATCCAAGCAGGGCTGTTTAGGAGCCTATATTGGCAGAGAAGTGGTGGGATAAGAAGGGCATTAAAGCACTGGAATAACTGAGCTCAATCTAATATCAAGGGAGCAGAAAGCTTATTCCTGTGACTTTCTCTTAAGTCATCTTTCTCTTCAGTATCTCCCAAGTTCCTCTTGGTTTGTGGTGGCCAAGTCCCTCATCGCTGCCTCAGCAGACCAACAATGGTCACCAAGGACCAGTGGCTCAGATGTCAGACAAAAAGCAAAGCTCTCGGAGGTAAAACAGCTGCCCTCTATCTCTGCAGCATCTTGGAGGAGGGGTGGCATCCTCGCTGCTAAGGTGAAGTCAAAAAAGACTTGGGAAACAAACTGACTTCCCCCAGGAGAACATCCTTATTTGTTACAAGAAAGGAAAAGCCTCTTTTGCCACATTAGTGAAGTGATGTCCAAGTGTTCTCTTTAATCCTCCTTAATCATGGTGTTGCTGATTAACATTTGAATAGAGCTTCTAATTAGAAAGAAGAGACACAGACGACCTCACCCTGCTGAGGAGGTGAATTCTCAGCTCCTACCACTTGTTCCTGCATACGCTGCGCTGATTAGGGCTTGAATGGGACAATGATTAAAGAGGCCACTGCCACTTTGCAACCTCTGAATAGCATAGCTACATTCAAGGATTTATTTTCAACTAAGACTTGAATAAATGTTTTGCAAGTGTGAGCCACTCCTGCCGAATGGGAAGAGCTTTTAAACACTTCTGAAGCACTATTCCATCTTGTTCGTTACTTTATCGCACTGATCTTTGCCTGTGTAGAACATGCCCTGTCTGACCATGATGTATTTCAGTTAGGATCGTGGTTTAGGCACATGTATTTCACTTGTTCATCTACTTCGTTATTCAAAAAGCAGCCGAAGCCTGGTAAAAAACCTGAAAAGTGTGCTATTGAAAAATCACTTCTACTTCTTTGGGCAGAAGTGTTTTGTTTAAGTTCTTCCATCCATTATATAATTTATTACACTTATTAATTTGCAGTAGGCCTAACCAAAGTCAGGGCTCTGTTGTGCTAGGAACTATCCACGTTCAAACAAGACCATAGCCCTGATCTCCTAGGAGTTTTTGATCTCTGCTTGAGTCAATTATATCAATCCACTTAGAAAGACAGTTTTTCTACTCCTATCCCCATTAGAGAGCTGGGGAACTAAATGATTACGATTGACCTAAGCCTTATCGTAAATGGGTGTAGAGCTATGTACTCACTAGGACCTCCTGGCTACAGATGAATCCATGCTGCAACAGTTTAAGAAATTACAGCCTCCAGCTGTTTCACCGCCTATCTGCCAAAGCTTCTCTCCCCTCAGCCTCTTCTGTCCTCAGGCCTGTATCTTGGACCACGTGGTGATGGTGGCTTTGGAGAAGGATGCCAGAACCTGCTTGGGTGCAGCTGAGGTCCACGTCTGTGTTCTCGTCCAAGGAGAAGGCAACATCTTAAACCACTGCAGCAACATTCACATAAACCCATCTTTCGGGTATCTTCCTCTCCCAAAGATGCTGATTTAGAGCCTTGGGAGACCTCCTGCAGCACAATGCATTGTGGGCCCGTTTTTTCCTCAACAGTAAAGAATGGTGGGTTACCTCTTTGATGTTTATTTCGTCTTGCCTCCAGAGTGGTTTACTGAGTATCACTCTATTTCTGAAAGCAGGAGAGTGAATGTTGTCTGGGTCTGAGAGCCTGTATCACCCAGATCAAGTCAAATTCGGAGCCACAGCCCTCAGCTACAAATCCCTCCAAGGAAATGTCTTAAGCTGACTAGGAGGTGACCCCTCTGGCAGAGAGAGTCCTCTGCTGCAGTGCTCGTCAGGACCTGCCAGCTGCTCTGCTGAAGCTCATTAGCTCATTAGCCTGGTCCATCGCTTGGTGTTACAGGAGCTCCAGGTAGCCTCAAATGTCTGCAACTGTCAAAGCAAAGTGGAAAATCGCTCAATTGACTTGATGTTTAACTTCCCTCAGCAGCACGGGAGGAGAAAGAAGAAAGGAAGAGAAAGGCAGGGGAGGAAGGGCACAATTTGCTGAAAGACCCTTTTTGAAGGCAGAAGCAAAATGAGGTGAAACCCACCCACATTTAGAGCTTATCTGCAGAAGCCTGGGTTCACACGCTCCGGTGATGTTCATCGTATGAATGCAAAGACATCGCTGCCATTTAGCAGCTGTTTCCTGGATTTCAAGATAGCTTGTTCCTGTGGGCTAGAGAGTGACAAGCTCCTGCACAAGTGCAACAGACGGACATGCAAAAAGGCCTGTCCTCAGTCTCTCTTTGTCCCCTGAGAGCTTCCCAGCCCAGCTAACTGGATTTGCATCCAGCCTTCCAGCTCTGGGACTGCTCATGCTCAATGGCCAAGTCAGAAAAGGAGTTTAGAGAGACCACAATAGGTTGGAAGCACACTAACCTCTTCCAGCTCTGCTCTTGGGAAGCTGGCACTCGTCAGCACCCTGCCTGCCCAGAGAGGTCCTGATAACCTGCTATGGGCAGGTGGATCCCCACCGTGATGTCTCGTGCAAAGGCAAGAGCCTGCCGAGTCCTGTGCTCCGTACATTACCTCTCTCAATACACGTGGCTTTGGGGGTCCTGGTGTCCCTGATTGAAATTCAAAACTCCTACTGACTTATTTCCCCTTTCATTAACTCCCCCATGGCCCAGCTCTTCTGGGATTATGCTCTGTCAGGACTAAGGGCTATTCTTGGACTGCTCTGCTTATCACACCCAGCAACAGCAGCCTTCCCTGACAGCTCCGGCTGTTGCCAAGCCAGGAGGGGCAGGAATAGCTTCCTGATCCAAGGCAATGTGAGGAGAGCTGTGGCTCCATTCAGACGATCTAGCTCCAGAGAGCAGCAGCTAAGATAGAGCAGCAAAGCAGGGAAAGGGAGTTTGGAGTCTAACACCTCTGAAGGCGGAATCACCAGCAGCTGAAAAAAATTGATGGAGCAGTGAAAAGTTTAGAATCATAGAATCGTCTAGGTTGGAAGGGACCTTTGAGATCATTGAGTACAACCATAATGTTGCTTGCTTCCAACTAGAAATAATGATAGCTTCAAGCGTGTGATGAGGTGGAAGGTCTCTGCCTTAACCACTGTGCGTGCAAGGATGCTTTTAGTAACAAACTTGTTCCCTTTAGGAAGGAACACGTTTCCAGCCCATGCTAACAGGGAACCAAATTACTGCCCACTGGCACCGGGAAGAGGTACGAAATGAATTGGACGGGGGAACCCTTACTTTTAAAAGTCAAAAATAATGTGGGGTATAACGTAAAGGACAAAGTTGAGCACTGAAGGCTGGTGACTTATATGCAATATAAATTCAAGTGTCATAACAGGGCAATTGCGGAGCAAATTGCTGCGAAATGCAGGACGCCGTAGGTAGCAGCAAGCTATGGAAGACGGAGCTCGCATAGTGGTTTTAACAGGTTTTGAAACCTGCTGCCATGGCTTGTTTTGGATTGCTGTGATTTTATTTGGGTTCAGAGTGTCAGGTGCTCAGGCTCTCTGTGGAGGTGAGGGCCGTATTCAGCTTACGTTCATTGTACAACCAAACCAACAATAACATAATAAATAATAACTAATAAAACCAGGGTTTAATTATGCGAAACCCTGAGCATGTTATGAACCGAGGAATCCTCACAGGAGCAGAGGCTCCCAGAGGAAGGATGAAAGAAGAGGAGCTGCAAGAAACTAGAGTTAAAATAGCTGCTCTCCTGCCATTTCATTGAGCTCCTTCGGTATGTGTGCACCATGGTCAATTTGGCAAATGACTCAACACAAGACATTAAAAATACAAGAAAATACGTTAAAATGTCTGCAACGGGATTATAGGTACCTCAGAGAGAAAGCAAATGAATTCACCTAAATACTGGGTAGCATTTTTGGTTAAATCCAAGCGCAGTTGGTCAGAAATCCCTGTGTAAGGGCTTTTTTCCTGTATCCTAGCGCTAGATAGGCTTGGATGCATAGGGGGAGGATCTGTTTATCTTGCTGGAGGCACGCTCCAGGACAGAGAAGGGGATGAGAGCCGCTGCCTCCAAGTCCTGCCCTTGGAAATTTGCAATTCCCAGGCTTTTGGTATTTCAATATAGCCTGTTTCGAAGAGAAAAGTGATTAGAGAAACCCCAGGAGGTTTTGCCTGTCATTAAAGCTGGATTTAATGGCAGGAGGAGATGGAGATAAAGTTGCTGTGGGTGACCCTATTGCAGGTTTTTCTCTCCCACCCGGCTCATGCCATCGGTTGAGCTTTTCATGAGCCAGAAGTAGCGGCTGCGGTTCTTGCTCCATCGCAGCCAGGGCGGTCAAGTGGTGGAGGCTCTGCCCGGCCCCGTGGCTCGGCTTCCATGCAGGAAGGCAACGTTTTTATTCCACCCCACTTTACAAGGCAGGCTTTCAAACCTAATTAAGCTTAGTGTTATCATTGTTTTTTATCACATTAAGATGCCACTTGGCTCTCGGCAGCACAGACCACAAAGTCAACACTGCATCTTTAAACAGAAACAACAGATTTTGGTTCAATTAAAAATTCATTAAAATGTAAATTAGTTTGTAGGGTTTTTTCCTTCTAATGCCTATTCATTGTGGCACTCTAATGGGGAGAGCGTTAAGGGGAGGTTAACTCCAAGCACAGAGACAAATTGCTCTCCATATACTCACCTACTTAAGTGATCTTGGAAAAGAATTTAACCCTTTTCCCTCATCCACCGACATTTCCACCTCAGGATCTCCACCATATTCCAGCTGTTCGTCATGATCTTCCTTTGTCGTGCTTTCTTAAGTCTAAAATGAATAATTGACCTTATCCTGCAGCTTTGCTTCCCCTTCTCCTTTGCAATTTTCCTACAGCTCTCGGGGAACTCTTTTTTTCCCAACAAGACCTATCCTGAAAACCAATTGTTTCCTCTCAAAGCCTGTTAGATGTGCCAGAATAAATTTCCTGGATGTTTCCCTTCCAGTGGCTGCATGAGATACGGGGATTTAACCACGTACTTATTAAATCATTTGTCACTTCTAATGCGCTATGAAGCCACGTGTGAGCATTATTATTATTATTTTCCTTATCGTTGTAAACTCAGTCTCTATTGCAAGTTCATTAGGTGTCGTTAATTGTTAGCAACACATTCAGAACGTATGGTAAACGCAACTTAATTGAGAACTAATTAACTTGTTATAGTTATCTCATTACATGCCAATTAAACTTTTTAACATTCCTTTTCAGTAGATAAAGGAACAGTTAAAATCCCAGGGACCAAATTTGGAGCTGGTGTAAGGGGGGTAGCTGTGCTGCCTTTGTCTGTAATATGTTTGCGGACAAGGGGTTTGCTTTGCATCTTGTATTTTTGTAAGATTAAGGGAAACCAAGGGAGTCCAGGTTAATTTAGTGTGTCTCTGAAGAAGCTGAGAACTTGGGAAAATAAAAATGCCTCTGATGGTTTTATCTTTCAGGAGAGGGACTGAAGGACCGGGGCCAGGAATTTGTGCTCTGTGGCTGGATCAATCTATGGGTTTTGGTAAACCAATCTCCAGCTCTTCCCACATCTGCAAATTATATGGGGGAATATTTACATACTACGCCCAATCCAGAGTCCGTGCAAAAGCATCCCTTGATCGTGGGCTTTGGATCGGCATCTTTGTGCTACATAATTTCAGGGGACTTTCTCCAAACAAACTCCAGCTGATTGCACACAAGAGAGTTCAAGGCAGCATGATTGACTGTACCTGCCCCCTACCAGCTCTGTGATCAAATCACATTTGCCTACTTTATGTTTCTCCCCTTTCTCCGCATGAAAGTGTCAAGCAAACAAAAGAGAGAGAAGTAATGGAGAAAAAAAGCAAAGCCATGTGAGTACAAAGTGTTTCCCAAAGACACAAAATAAGCAGCTGGAAAAAAATTGGGAACAATACCGCCTTTAATCTCTAAGATAACCAGGTTCAGACGTCTTAGATGTTAGTAGTAACATCTGTGGCTTTAAAAAAAAATAGAAAAATCAACCTGTAGCTGAGCCATTAAGTTCACAGTGTCACTGTAATGTCGGCTTCAAACCCAAAACAGAATCTTTCAAAGTGAGAAGAATTCAAGAGGCTCTTATCAAAGTGAGAGGTAACTATTCCGGCACTACTGAAGGGAAGGATGAAGTCGCTGAAGGGATTGATGATTAATTTCCTTTCTATTTGCTCACTGAAACAACTGTGTGAGAAACTTGGAAAATATGTGAAGGGGCAAGTGGGCAGGTTCAGTGGCCAGCTACACAAGGCTTTGACCTAAGCAACTTTCCCCAGATAAAGGAGTTGCTGCTACACGGGGTGGGAAAAGAAGCCCGAGAGTGCAACTGCTCTGCCATGGTTATCTCAATGCACAGCGGCGGGAGTCATCCGACATGAATCAAAACAGTTTGGGTATAAAGCAGAGTTAGCACGGAGCAGTGTCTCTTGTCACGGTGCAGAATCATCCCCCAGTCCAGGTGGGATGTCCAGGTTGGAGGTTCAGACTGTTGATTCATTTACAGTGAGGGCAAACCACGTTCTGCTAGAGTAAGGATATATGAAAAACTGTCAGGAAAAGGAAAATGAAGCTAGAGCAGGGAGGCAGAGCAAGCTGTTTTTATCCTTCAAAGTAAAGCCAAGGAATGTCTGCAAAGATGAACCTGAATTTAAACCACAGGGAAGAAGAATGTTAATCCAATATCCATCTCATGTGGCTTTTCCAATCAGAGCTATAATGCAACAAAAGCAGCTGAAGAGGCTTTTCTCACAGAATTTTCGAGCCAACTTTGTAAAGCCAAGAAGGCAAAACTCTTCTGGAGACCTTTCATGTTCTTAGTTTGCTGAATCCATACGTTGACGTGCACCTTCCATAACCATTGTTGCTTAAATAGATAGCATTCCTCGAGTGGAAAGGGTGGGTGTGATGTAGTGTTACGGAGGTTACTAGTACGTACCAGAAGCCTCAAGAACTCTTCAGCATTTCTATCCAGGATGCGCTAAGATGGCAATACTTGCATGGTGAATGTGTTTTTACTGTGTGTTTTTTATGATGTTTTCATTATGTGCTTTTATTATGTGGTTATAAGCTGCTAGAATGGAAGCAGGAGAAATAAAGCTTGATTGATTATTATATTCCCATATATAAATGGAGATTTTTTTTTTTTCCACTAGGAACCTATGAACGACAGACACATTTGGTTGGGATGCAAGTCCAAGCATTAAGTCCACTCCTGGAGTAATTAAATCCAGCTCCTCAAGTCAAGTCACCGCTGATGCTTTTGAGCCTTCTTCAAGTCACCAGACCCTCTCTTTGCACAGCTGGAGAGGCAGCTGGGACACTTGGTGCCTTATGTCCCCACAGATCTCCAGGGGACCACCAGGACTTCCTCCTTCTGAAATCCCCCAAGCTGAAGCAGAAGCTAAATTCAGAAACAAAACGGGGTGGCCCAGCCTTTCCTTGAAGATCTTGTTTCTGATGGGGTCCAGTTTAGACATCAGAGTCAAGAACTTTGAAGTGAGACTGCGTCCTCGTTTAGGGCTTAATGCTCTGTGACGTGAAAGGTCTGGTGAGTGCTATCAAACACCCCATGCTCCTCCTCGCTCTCCCCACGGCATGGCCCGGCCTCCTGCTCTGCTGCTGCTCCCGCTGCTGACTGCACCATCCTGGTGAAACCCGGGGTTTGCTCCAGTCCTAAGCCAAGGTTGAACCACTTGTCCTGGTTTGAGGTAAAACAGAACCAATTTTCTGCTTTGTAACTTTACTTTTTAGCCGGGCCTCTTCTAACTGACTAAACTCTGAAATTAGCAGCATATTGTTCAGAAACTGTTCAACCTCACAGTGATAAGAACTGATTATACCAAGGAATGGTAGGCAGAGAGGCTCTTGCTTATGCTTATTGCTATAACAACCGAGGTCAGCTAATTTCATTATTTGCCCCGTTAGAGGGTCGGAAGCAGAAAAGCGTAGAGGGGTCCCACCTGCAGGGAGGAGCGGACGGGACAGGGAACCCAAAACTGACCAACAGGGTATTCCATCCCACCTGCATCACGCTCTGTATAAAAGCTGAGGGATCAAAAGGTCAACTCTCTTTCTTCAATGGCCAGCGTCCGAGGAGGACCCTGTCTGTTCATCTGCTTTTGATCCCAATCTGAGCATTCCTCACTCCAGATCCGGAATCCTGCTCCTCTCCGTCGTTCACTCCAGTCTGGGACTTTCCCTGTGCCTGCTGGTGACGCGATCGTCAACCTGGGAGCTGGATATGGTT
Source organism: Alca torda (assembly GCA_008658365.1). Classification (NCBI taxonomy): domain Eukaryota; kingdom Metazoa; phylum Chordata; class Aves; order Charadriiformes; family Alcidae; genus Alca; species Alca torda. The sequence goes on from CM018083.1 coordinate 36,465,139, forward strand.
TTGTATGTATTGTATACTTCTAAAAAGAAATTTATTATTATTTATTATTTCATTATTTATTAATATTTTCATTAAAGTAGTTTAGTTCTTTTTCTAAAGTCATAAATCTCCTTATCTTTTCCTCTCCTCTCTTTGGAGGGGCGGGGGGGAGGCATCTGTCATTCTGGTTGGCCAATCCGGCCAAAACCGCGAGACCACTTCAGTAGCATCTATTTATGGTGAGGAAAGCAATGGGCTCTTCATTCGGAGCTGCAGGGACTCGGCACCTCACGGAATCAGGCTTTTCAGTGAGTTCAGAGTTAATCTTTGTGCGGTTCCTTTATGCAATGCTGTACTTTATAAACGTTTTCATCTGCCAATTCTAGTATTCATCAGGCCGAGGAAGGTTGTGACTGGTTTCAGCTGACACAGATTCTGCCTTTTTTTGTGTGCTGTATTGGAGGCCTATTCTCTGCAACGCTCCTCTCCTTGCTCCCCTGCCCTGGAGACAGCAGCTGGCTGTGACATCCGTCTCCCAGGCATCTCGGTGGGAACAGAGCCTTTTCCCTTACACACCTGAGATAGTTACCAGCATCCAAAATTCCCTGCAGAAGCCCTTGAAAGAGCTGGCCAGAGCAGGAGGAAAGCATGGTGAGGTGTGCGCTGGGAGAGGAAACACCCTGCCTTTCAAGGAAGGAAAACCAAGAATCTTCCTGTGATTTATTTATAGGAAGAAGCAAGGGAAATCTTTCCTCTTCCTCCAAATAAAACTCTCTCATTCCCTGACTCTAATCGTTCGATAACCTCACACGGAGCGGAAGCATCCCCCCATCCTCTGCAGGTTTTGTGCCTTGTGTTGTTGCTCGCTACATGCGTGCGGGCACTTATTTGCTGCAGCATGCAGGCTTACGATCTTTGCACGGCTTCTTCCCCTCCAGGAATGCTATAAATAAATCACCAGGTCAGGAAGTCTGTTACATGCCTGTGGTCTCTCTCCCCCACGCCGGCTCTTTTTCTCCCTCCTTACTCCTCCTACATTTGTAGAGAGCACTTAAACCTGCCAGGAGTGTTACGTACGGTCTCCCCCTTATGCTGGTATCTCGCTGTGCTCGGTGCAATCCGGCAGCAGATCAATCATTCGTATTCCTCGCCACAGAGGACACTAATAATCTAAGATCAGAGCAAAAAAAAAAAAAAAAAAATCACATTTAGGCACAAGCTGCACTAAAGTTTTCCTTCCCGAGGAACGTGTTCGCTGAACTGACAAATCAGGTCTCCAAAGAGATGGGTTTTCAAGCGCACGGTGCTGCACAACCAGGGTCGCGTATTCAAAAACTTTAGTTTAGAATCATAGAATCAGTATAAGATTCAGTTGGACAGGGTGCTGGGCCATCTTGTCTTGACCTTGCTTTTGCCAAGAAAGGCTGGACCAGATGGACCCTTGAGGTCCTGTCCAACCTGGCATTCCATGATTCCTTAATTTAGGATCCAGAAGGGCAGCATGATACTGAAAACATCCTTGCTTCTACAGTGGTGGGGGCATTTGGAATGCCCTAAGAGCTTTTGGGATCAAATGTGGGTGATTTCTCCTTGGTCTTGGCCACCAAGAGGCAAGTTCTTAGGCGAGCTCTAGGCAAAGAAGTTCTGTTCTTGCCTGCAGGAGAAGCTAACCTGGGGGCCGTGCCCTCCCTGCACCTTCTGGTTAGAGCTCTTCTGGGGAAATCCCTCTGCCCTACCTTACTCTTCCAAAATTCCCATTATTCTGAAGCCTAAGAAATTCACTCAGCAGCTCTGCCCACCACAAAGGCCAAGAAGGATGAGAAATATTAGTATAAAAGAGGAGAAAAAACCATTTATTATTGATGGGGGGCAAAATGACAGTCTCTGTAGACAGAAATCAAGTGCCTTTCTAGAGCTGAGATGAGGTATGGCATTAAAGGCCTTTTGTACCGCAGTTTTTTAGCTGTTAGCAAGAAGTGGAGAGCAGAAAAAGTTACATTCTTTACATTGCCCCTTCAGATTTTGTAACTTTTGCTAAATGGAACATATTGTTAAATCTCATGTTTTCCTTGCAGAAAAGTTCTCATTTGCAAAGGACCATGTGTGCATGTGAAATTTCTTTCTTGTTTTTTTTTCTTTTTACTTTTTTTTTAGCTGTTTTAATTGCTGTTGTAATCTGCACATTTTGCAAAGATTTAGATCAAAATTTTCCGAAGGACCATAAGAAGACCAGGAAAAAGCACGACAGCCTTTTCTTGCAGGTTTTCTCAGGTGTGCTCATCACTAAGGAGACAGATTTTCGAGTGGTTAGCAGCACTGTTGTCTTTATTTGGGTGGCCCTCCTCCTTCTTTATCTATTCTTGTGTCGTCTTCTCCAGCCCTCTTTTTCACTCTGACTTCTCACAAGCAGCAACAGTCCGATATCTGAAGTTCCTCTTGCAAGAAACCCCCTTCCCATACTTCACAGTGCCCATACACGGCTTATTTCTTCATCCTGCGTGTAGGATTGTTTACCCAAAGTAGGTAGATTTACCTCCTCGACACAGTGGTGGAGAGTAATTGGGTATCTGTCAAGCACAGGACAAGATTAATCAAACCTGCCAACTTGAAACGGGCCAAAACTAGAGTCAAATATGACCTGTGCTTTAAGGGCCACGAAATGCAGACAGAAGTACCGTGATGAAGGCGTACTGCAGAAACACAGCTAAAAGAAATGCCATGTCTTAGCAGCTTTGAACTGAGATAAAAGGCAAAATTCAAAACCGATGAGGTCTCAATTTGGCATCTGAAACCTATATCTGTTTATCAGACACTTAAAGTCTACCATTATAATTGAGAAATGTATATCTATTTGGAATTATCTCAGGGGGATGTGTTGTTAAATTCAAATCATTGCTGGTCGTACGCAAGAGATGTGCGTGCTTCAGATACAACCGAGCACATGCACATATTCCGAGTCACTGAAAATGTGGCCTTAGTTATTCCTACTCTGCTCTGGTGAGACCCCACCTGGAGTACTGCGTGCAGCTCTGGAGTCCTCAGCACAAGAAGGACATGGACCTGTTGGGATGGGTCCAGAGGAGGGCCACGAAGATGATCAGAGGGCTGGAGCACCTCTGCTATGAGGACAGGCTGAAAGAGTTGGGGTTGTTCAGCCTGGAGAAGAGGAGGCTCCAGGGAGACCTTATAGCAGCCTTCCAGTACCTAAAGGGGGCTACAGGAAGGATGGGGAGGGACTCTTTATCAGGGAATGGAGCAATAGGACAAGGGGTAACGTTTTCAAACTTGAAAGAGGGGAGATTTAAATCAGATGTTAGGAAGAAATTCTTTACTGTGAACGTAGTGAGACATTGGCACAGGTTGCCCAGAGAAGCTGTGGCTGCCCCATCCCTGGAGGTGTTCAAGGCCAGGCTGGATGGGGCTTTGAGCAGCCTGGTCTGGTGGGAGGTGTCCCTGCCCAGGGCAGGGGGTTGGAACTAGATGATCTTTAAGGTCCTTTCCAACCCAAACCATTCTGTGATTCTCTGTGGGGTGGGAAGAACAAGGCCAAAGCGTGGGGGTTAGGGGTAGAGGCAGGGAACGAGGCAGGTACCTTGTGCCGTTACTGTTTTGGGACGATCAGCAAAGGCCTTCTTTGTTCCTCTGATGACAAATGCTGCAAGGGCAGGTTTGGAGGCAAGGCTGGGACAGCTCGGATGGGCCCAGTGCCGAGATGGGGATTGACCTTTGGGCACTCATTCCTTCTGGATGTGGAGTTTAACACAGGTCAATGGAAGTGCAGCAATTGTCTACGCTCTGCAAAGTTGAAGCATCTTTCAGCCCTGTCTTCTCCTGCCTCGTGCATGACGGTGGCCTTCAGGGTGTCAAGGATAAGCAAACAAGCCCAGGTTTGAAACAACCACCCCAAAAGAGGGTCCCCCCCATTATATATATGTGTGTGTGTATATATATATGTATGTATACACACACACGTGCACACACAGCACTGCCACCCAGTGGCCTGCTAACCACAAAAGGGGTTAGCAAACAAACTTCGTTTAGGGTGGTTTGGTTTTCCCCCTCCCCCCAAATGCCATTAATATGGTATAAAAACTTCTTCCAAGCACATACTCAGCTCTGCCTTCCCAACCTGGAGGTGCCCGGCTTAGCGCGTGCACACACGGCCAGGCTGTAAAAGCGTGCCAGCTGTGCAGCCGCAATTGGGAATATCAATAGCTTAGCATCAGGTTCGGATAACAGGCAATTTGCGATTGTCACACATATTCTACCTTTTCCCTTTTTTTTCTACCACTTCCCTTTTTTTTTCTACCATTTCCCTTTTTTGTGTGTGCGCGGTTAATTGTGAAAGGGAGGACAGCAGACCTTATCTCACGCGACTAGTGGTGGCAAAACTGAAAAATTGTTTTCATTACCAGGTGGAAGGCTTTTCACATGCAAATTATCAATATCATTGTGAATGTGGCATTTTTATTAATTCAACCCAGCTTATCTGACCAAAAAGAAAGAAAGATCATTCTTGTTTTATATCAAACATTTTGCTCTGACAATGGTGAGTCGTATTTGATGAAATGTTGCAGGGATCACACCATTTTTCGCGATTTACTGCAGGAGAGAAAGAAATAGAAAGGACTAATGGATGGGGTAGGGGTCGGGGATTTTTGGGTGGGTTTGGGGGTGTTTTGTGGGTTTTTTTTCGCTTTTGCTCTTTTTCTCTTTAGGACACTCCTCCTAAACACCAGTCAAATGATGCTAGTTTACGTAAGTATTTTAACTTCTCATCTTCAACATCAAAGAAAGAAACTGATCTGGTTTTACAGATGTATTTTTGTCTCTCTATTGCGTGCGCTTCCCCTTCAGACACTGGGAAAAATAAGGTCATGTTCCCTTCTGAGTCCATCCTTTTCTATTGATTTTACTTTCTTAAAATCCTAATAGAGCTTGAAATTAATACCGTTTAATTTTCTTTCTGGCTTTCTTGTGAACCACCAAAGCTTTCTTGTTGCTGCTGCACCGCTCTGGGTATAAAGAAGGTGACAGACTTGGAGTCCTCCTTCCAATGGCAAAAATCCCCGAGAAGAGGAAATCATGAGGGCTGTGGCTCTTCCTCCAAGGAAAGCAAGGGGTCTCCCTTCCAGCCTAAGAGATGGGAAGCAGGGATGCTTCTGCACTCAATTCAACAGGGAATGGACCACAGAAAGTTACGGACCCTTCTGATGTGACTAAATTCAGGTTCAACAACATTAGGACACACCTAAAGACTTCTGCTAGGGCTGTATCTCACTGCTGTCTGCTTCTTAAAAGCAAACCGCATTCATATTACCCTGCCTGCAACAAACATGAATTTGTCCAGCATTTGGAAGTCCTTCAGTAAGACTCACAGCTCCTCCAGGAGGCAGGTGAATGCGCTTTAGTAACAGACCTAGCGGCTTTGGGATCCAGCTGGAAAACATTTACCCAAGAGCAAATAAAGCCAAGTGAGGAGCCTGACAGCTCTGGAAGCTGCTTGGTTATTACCGGAGTTTTTCCATCCATGAGCAAAGAGGTTGTGGACTCGTGATGCTGGAGTGGTCTTCTGATCCCTTGCTCCGGGCCAAGACCAACAAGAGCGTTCAGGAGAAGATGGAGAGCACCAAACCTACTGAATCAGCATCCTGCGTTCCTGCTGATGGACTTACCGGGGAGGAAAAGACACTTCACGTCCCTTGGGATTCTCCTGACTTTTGCAGGAAGGCCTGAGGGCTTCACTGGAGAAAGCACCTAGAGGCAGGTTTGTTGCCAATAACGAGGCACTGAAACGCCGCGACCCTGGTTAATACAGGCTGCCATTTGTCACGCCCGCTCATCATGTCAGAGTAGTGTTTAGCTGTGTAAAATGGGCTGTAAACTTTGCTCATTTTGGCTGACAGATATGATAAAGGTTATCCGCGTTTCCCAGCGTTACGGATTTGATGGAGAAAGGTCTCCTGAGACCTCTTGCTGCACCAGGTTTTATCCTTCGTCATCGCACAGCAAAGACCTCGTGGGTTGTCTTCTTTGTCCCTCCTTTGCTTGTTCAGGAGCCACTACCTTTCTCAATGATGCTTCTCGCAGATTAAAAGCACTTTAAATATGTATTATTTCTGCACTCTCTGTGTGTCTGTGCCTTTCATACCCACATCTTAAATTCATCGCCTCTCTGCCAGTTGTTTGTAAATGTCCCTGGGTGTTTAACTCTTATTCTCGGAATCCTCCGAGCTATTGTTGGCGAATATGGCTGTTACATATTCCTGATATTTCTCAAAGGTCAAAAGAAAATGTAAAAATGCCACTTCTTTTCTCTCCTCCCTTCAAAGCAGCAAAATGCAATATTGTTCTGGTGCAGTTACTTTTGCCGTTATGCTAAGATTTTTATTTTTTTTTTTCACTGCACCTTATTGTATTTACTCCCAGTGTTCTGGATACAGAATTATTTCCTCAAATTATTAGGAACTAGAAGATATAATAGCCTTTTATTATGTTTCAGAACATATTACTCTACCACAACAGTCTATTTGCGACAGTTTGCTCTCATCTCCCTGCAACCCATCTTATAAATGAGACATAAAATTGAGGCTCTGGACGCTTACGGACCCAATCCTGCAACATTTATGCACCTGGTTAAGCTGAATCATGCGAGGGTTCATAGGGAATTGGATGTAGAGAACGACTAACACTTGAGGAACTACGGCAATTGCCCCAAAGCAGTTTGCGGTTCTTCAGGATAAAGAGGAATGCATCAAACTAGGGTGCGTTATCTCCTCCTCCCTCAAATCTGGCCAGGATGCTGTAAAGGATGGACTCGGAGCCAATGCAGAGTAAAACGCCCTCTCCTGCAGTCAGCACCTATTATATTCATTTATTTCTATCGCTGTGGTAAGACTCCTGATCAGGCAGAATTTATCCCTCAGCAACGCAACACGACCTCCAGGTTTTCACGGCAGAGTCACACTTGGTGATGTTATACAGCCTCGTTAATTGATCACAAAACAAGTCAGAAAGCTGCACTGCTCCTGCGCCTTCCATATAGCTCATGCTGCCTCCTCATTCAAAACCGGCTGTACTTCAAGGTCCAGCTCCCCGTGTTTGAAGCCTCATCAGCTGAAGAATGACCTTTCAATCCGACCTACATCCTTCATAGGAATAAAGCAACAGATGACACCAAGCACAGGATTCCCAGAGCTCTTTGTGCAAGCCCGGAGCAGCGCAGCTCTCCAGTGAAGGGCATCAAGCTTAACTCTCAGCTCACCCTGCAAGGAGGTGTGGTTGTCTTGTTTTTTTTTTTTTTTTCATTTCAGTTAATAGCAGTCTTTCCATTGATTTACGCAGGAGTAGAGTCAAATCCCAGCATGTCTTTTAACACAAGCTACTCCTCAGCGGAAGGAACATCTCAGCAAACGGGATGTCCCTGGCCCTGTGAGGGTCCTCATCCAGGCAAACCATCTCCCACCCTGCACCGAATGATCCCCTCGCTTATTGCTCCGCCGCCGTCGTGATTTCTGTTCCTGCACGTCGTCACCGTGATTGGCAACTGAAACAGAAAGATCGGACAAAAGAAGCCAAAACACCACCTGGGATGGAGCTGAAAACGATGCAGGAGCAGATCGTCTCCATCTGTATTCTCAAGGATGCGTTAAGACGGGCAGCCAGCTGTGGTGTGGTGCTCCCGAACCACAGGGGACCGGTGCTCTGCCCCGCTGCATCTCGGGAAACCCCGATGGCAGTCCCTGCACCAGCAAGGTCACCTCGAAGCCTGTTTCCTCATCCTCAGGCCAGTCACACTGCTGTGAAACTCCAGGAAATGGTGAGCAAAAGGAGTCCAAGAAGAATAAAACAGAAGGAAAATGAGGCTTTTCTCAGATTTATGCAGAAGGTAAATTATGGGGCTACTTACACCACCTAAAATCACTTTCTCCCCAGGGGCCTGAATACGCTCTATTATAAAAGCTGTATACTGGACTGTAAATTTGCTGTATATACTACGGTGTAATTGTACCAGACTCACCTATGTTGTATTTTTTCCCCTATAAACGTAACAATGATTTGTTTGTCTCCTCTGTCCACAAGAGCTTCAGCGTCCCCAGGAAATCACAGGCTCCTTCCACCATTTAATCCAGATAAAGAGAAAAGTCTTCTGCTGAGTACGCTTTCCCGTACGCAATACCGGTGTCACCCATCCCCGTACGTACGGACACACTTATCCCAGTGCAAATCACCTCCGCACCCTGGGTAGGAATCACGCAACATGGACACACGTCACACACGCACCCCCCGAGCAACACACTGTTGTATCCATGCGAAAAGCCGTGCGCAGAAGGGAAAATGGCAGCCTTCCAAGTGGCCCCAGTTAATAGCTCTGTTTTGCTTAATGGTGCCTCCCATTCAGACTAAAGATGCTGTTTTAAATATGTAAGCAATTAGTATCTCTCTCTCTCAACACATCTGTGCTTCTTCTATCTGCTGCATTATAAATCCACCGCGGCCCTCTCCAGCTCGGTGGTGCATATATCACCAGATATTCTGATTTTCAGCAACTTTGCGGTCCGAAAGAATTATGCTTGGCTTTGGAGACGCTCTGCCTTACCTAACCCCAGCACGGCCTCTCCTCTCCCGGGCTGGCGCTGGACTAACAGGTAACAAGGGTGTAGGGAAAGGACCTCTTGGTCTTATTTTGACCTTTCTTCGCTCCAGATGGTGCCTTTTTCCTTCCTCCCAACTTTCATCTCTTTTTCTGGGTAGAAACTGCAGCCTTTTCTCGCTCCATAACAAAATCTACAGAGCCTGCAAGAGGTTGCTCACAGGGGCTGTGAATGTGGCAGCGATGCATCCAAACACCTCCAGAAGCGGAGCCCCTTGCGTGGTTTGTGTTTAATAAATTCTGCCTGTTCCAACTCCACTGAGATCCCAAGAATCGTGGCGGCACCGGTGTGGTTGCGACAGCCAGTATTTATAGTAATGCAAAGAATTATTGTTACCAAAATGGGTATTAATAGTAATAGGGGTAGGTGTGATGAGTTATTTATCATCTTTGTAAATAAAGCGTTTGCCACCCCAAAAGCTCAGCTTTGCTGCACGCGCCTTGCAGGAGGGGACAAGGCACAATCACCGCCATCGCAAACAGTAGCTGTGTCTTATTTGATGACAGTTTTCGCCCTTTCGGGCACAAACCACCTGCCTGCCGGTACCCACCCACCCCCACCCCCCCACCTCCAAGGCCGGGACTGACCCCGCCGCACCGCGCCGGTGGGCGCAGGGGAGGGGACGCTCCGCGGCCGCGCAGGGGGACCCCCAACAAAAAGCTCGGCGGGGGGGGGGGCACCGGAGGGCGGGGAGGTGGCGGGGGGTGCGTGTGTCCCCCACATCCCCGGGACGAGGGGCAGCCGCTGCCGGGACGCCCCACAAACTTTCCCGTCGGGGGGCGGCGGGGGCAGAGCCCGCCCCGTCCGCCCCCTCCCCGCGCCGGGCGGGGCGGGACGGGCGATCCGCGGGCGCCGAGGGGCGGAGCGGCCCCGCCGGGCGGCGGCGGCGGCGGCGTCGCCGAGCCGGGACGCGGAGCAGCTGCTCCGCACCCCGCGGAGCGGCGCGGAGCGGCCCTGCCCTGCCCTGCCCTGCCCAGCCCGGGAGCCATGCCGCTGCCGTGCCGGGGCTGGACGCTGGCGTTGCTCACGCTGCTTGTCGGTTTCCTCATCTTCGCCGATATCTCCGAGATCGAGGAGGAGAGCGGGTAAATATCCCCTTCCGCGGCGCGGAGGGGCGCGGAGGATAGGGGTGCTGGAGGCGGCGGCGGCGGAGGGTTGGGGGGGGGGGGAGCCCGACAGTTTCTTTGTCTCCGGCTCTCCCGGTTTCTTGCCGCGCCGAAGTGGGAAGGGAGCTCGCTCCGCTCCCGCGCAGCGCCGCGGAACCGGCGGCAGCCCCGGGCGGGACCGCCCCCCCGGCCGGGCAGGACGGGGCACGCCGCGGCAGGGGACCGGGGGGCAGCCACGGCGGTCCGGGCAAGGGTGCGGGAGCTGGTACCGGTCCCGTTAGAGATGCTGGGGTACCGTTCCGGGTGGGGATGCTGGAGCCGGTCCCGGTCCCGTTAGAGATGCTGGGGTACCGTTCCGGGTGGGGATGCTGGAGCCGGTCTCGGTCCTGTTAGAGATGCTGGGGTACCGTTCCGGGTGGGGATGCTGGAGCCGGTACCGGTCCCGTTAGAGACACTGAGGTGCCGGTCCGGGTGGGGATGCTGGACCAGGTACTGGTCCCATTAGAGACACTGAGGTGCCGATCCGGGTAGGGATGCTGGAATAGGTGCCAATCCAGGTGGGGATGCTGGAGCAGGTACCAGTCCCACTAGAGATATTGACGTCCTGGTCTGAGCAGGGATGCACAATCAGGTACAGGTCTGGGTAGGGATGCTGGAGTGGGTACCAGTCTGGTTAGAGATGCTGGAGCAGATACTGGTCTGGAGAGAGGGGTTTCGGTGTGGGCAGTGCTCAGGTGTGGGTGGACTGATGGAGCAGGTCCCTAAGCGAGATGGTGGTGCAGGCAGTTTGCTGGCCGGGTATGGTGGGGCAAGTTGCAGCCCAGGGGGTTTGGGTGCCGGTGGTGGTCCGGATGGGCATGGTGGAGAGGGCACCAGCTTGCGGAGATGATGGATAAGAGACCAGTCTGCAGGGTGCTGGAGCATGGACCAGTCCATGGGGTGGGAGAGACTGAGCAGGGACCAGTTGGGTGGGAGTGATGGAGCAGGGTGGGACAGCTGAGCCCACTTTTCTGTCCCCACAGGCTTTGGGATCACCCCTCCCCGGTCGCCTCCAGGACAGGTGCTTACCTGCAGGTGCCCTGCCTGGCAGGGACTAAAGCAGCCCCTAAGGCTGAGGAGAGGAGCAACACCCTACCCACCCCATAAACCCTGTCTCTGGGGGCTGCTTGGAAACTTAGGGGATGAGAGGAACAAATGCTGAGAGGAGGGTTTGCATTAACTTGAGGAACTCACTACAGTAGCACGGGAAAACAAATCAAATAATTCTAGCAGTGTGGGGTGCGCTCAGAGTGCCCAAATAGCAGAAGATCTTTCTGTTTGGGACCAGGTGGCGTTGCCCACAGCGTCACATCAAAACAAATACCTGGCACTCGGGGCTGAAATTATAAATGAAATGCAGTGATGTTTGTCATTGTTTCATTGTTATATTATATTGGGTGCCACAGGCAAAAAGTGCTTAAAAGTCAGTAACCTTGTCCAGAAACATCCAGCACTGGACCGTGGGTTACCAGGCTGGATTAATTGCTGCTCTGCAATGAGCTGGCACTATCTGTATAATAATAAAGGAAATGAAAAGCTTCTGAAGCGTCCTCCCCACCGGACAGACTGCTCCGATCCCTTTGCTTTCCTCCCATCTTCTTTTCCGGCTTCTGTTCTTTCTTCTCTCTCCTTGTCTATCTGCTAGATCTGTCCGCCAGAACTTGCTGTGCCCTTATTGAAAATCTATTCTGTTTTGTTACTCACTTGTCCTGGTTTTCACCCTGGTTCCTTAGGGATTCCTAGTGTTGGGGTTGGGTGTTTTTTTTTTCCTCTTCTCTTTTCTGTACATTGTATGGAAATTAGACGTTTGCTGGCTGCTTATCTCCAAGCCCTGGCATCTGAGTTTGTTGCTGTAGTTCCTCCAAGGAAGTACTGCCAAGCGGTGCAGCGGCGGAGACGGCAACAGGGTCAGATGAGTTCTGTAGAAACGGCAAGCAGCTCATTTCATACAGCTTTTCAGAAATAATAGTGCAAAAGACAACTAGCAAAGGAGAGGAGCACCTTACGCCGCGGGGAGTGAAGGAGGGGTCCTGCAATCTGGTGCCCTCTGATACGTGTTAGCCCCAGACCGTTTTTCCATAGATAAGCTCCCACATCAGCTGTGCTTCCAATACAGGGATGCACAAAGCAAAGGTGGGACCCTGCTGTATTAAGAAGTAATCGTGAAGTAGGGCAAACTGACCCTTTCTCTTGCTTTGCCCTCTCCCACACGCTTCTGTTCCCTATTGCATCTCCGAAGTGGTTTGGGTTTGATGAACTCCCTCATCCCAAATGCAGCAAGGGGCCAAACACTGTTCATTTTACACCCTAAACTCTTAGCACAGGAGCCTGGCACAAAGAGCGCTTCATCCCTGTGTGCTGCCATGGTACCAGGGATGGTCCACACGATGCTCTGACCTGGCTGAAGTGTTTTGCTGGGGAGATGTGGGAAAGCTGAGTGCCCGATCTACAGCAGTTCAGGGCACAATAAAGGGTTTTCAACTTTGAGGGCCACATGATTGCAGTATCTTTTGCAAACAGGACCTGTAGGTGAAGGGGACTGTGTGACAGCAGAAGTGCACAACAGGGTAGCGAAAGATACCCTTCCAAAGTTTTCCAGGAGCTCTTTGTGTGCCCAGGGGGGAATAGCTCCTCTCCGTAAGCAGTTTGGGAGGTGCCAGGTATTTGTACAGCTCTCCCCCAGGTCAGGAATATTTGTCTGGTGGATCGTGGGGCTCAGCATCCTCCTCCACACCCCCGCCGACCACCTTCGCTTTGGTCAGTGCAGCCCAAGCATTGAGGAAAGGGAAGAGCTGGCCAGGTGTCCCCTGGCAGGCTCCCAGCCACCAACGGGGGCTGGGAAATGCAGGCAGGTGCAACTCTTTTCTTCTTTTTCCTTGGCACCGAAACACTCTCTAATTATTGCGAGGCGTGAACAGCTTGCCCACTTTTACACATACCCTGCCCCCTGCCTGCGATTTGGATTGTCTTTGGAAGAATACGCCTCATACGGGTGGGAGCGGGCGGGGGGGGGGAACATATTTCTCTCACCTACAAATACTGAGAAATCACAGAAAGAAAGAACAAAGTGTTCATTAGGTACAGAGTAAAAGCATAATCTTACTGACAAAGGGACCAAAAAAAAATCATGCTGTTTCCACGGGCAGTAAGTTCGCAGCATCGCAGGTGAAAGGAAGTAGGAGCCGAGGGCAGCTGGAGATGCTCTGCCTGGCAGAGGATGCTGAGAAAGATGTTTGCTCCTTAAGCAGTCCCGTCTTGCTCCTCCAGATATTATTATACCACCTCCTGCAGACAGAAGATGCTGAAACAGAGGTGTCAAGGCAAGGATGAAAATTCAGCAGTTTCTGGCTCCTGACGCCGCGTTGCTCTTGTTAGCCCCGTCCCCTCACCCTGCAGCCACCCCTGCACGCGGGTTTTCATCCCACTACGTCCCTGTCATTGTGTGTATGTGTCACCTACACACGCGCGGCTGGAGTTGCGGTGCTGGGGGATGTCGGTGGGAGGGAAGGCAGGCGTGCTCATCCCGCTCGCCTCGGCTCGCTCCTCACGCTCGCCGGCGTGTGCTTCTGCCGGTGAAGTATTGCCGTTGCGAACGGTCTTGGCACTTTGTTTCTGAACAACCACCTGGTTCCGGGTGGCTGAACTTTTCCTGCAGCCCGGTGGCACCTACGTTTTTCCTCCATCGCTCCGTCTCCCGGCTCTTTGTTTCCCTGGAAAGAAACAAAAGACACATCGGCGTCTGCCTTGGGGAGGACTAATGCAATCGCAGCCATTTCTTCACCCACCCCAGGGTAGGGGAGCGGGCCAGACCGCTCGCCGTGGAGGAAGACAAAGGACTCGGTGTCGAGTGGAATAATTATTGCCGGTGACGAGGAGGAAAATTCTGGTCCTTGGTGGCAGTTTAAAGGGACTCTTTGTTATTATGCATCTGCTGTAGCAGTTCTGCAGGGGTCCGGCTGTGTCCTGATTGTCTGTAGAGGGAGCTGGTGACCCGCTGCCACCAGGTGACTTCTCAAATTAGCGTGTGAGCCATCTTAGGGAGCACTTGACACTTGGTAATGGGTTGGACTTAATATGAGTCAGTCTTTTCTCTGCTGGTCCAGGCCACATGCCTTTCCATCCTGATTACAAGAGGAATTATATTCTGCTCTTTTTAAGTGATGAATTGGAGGATCTAATATTGCTGGCCTACCTGGAAGCTTGTCAGTAAATTGCCACCTTTTCCTCATGTGCCCTTTTCTAATGCCTGCCTTTCAAAGGCTCAGGAATGCCAGAAAGAGATTTTGTGTCCTTTATGGGGCTGATGTGCTTGCTCTGAGTGGTCTGTGGTGTGCTGTAGTCTTAACACTTCTCGCCAAGGTTGGTCCATGGAGTATAAATGTCCTGCTTAGGTCTTTTAGGCTGTGATTTACTGTGCCTGACCCAGAGTCAGTCCAAGACTTGCTCTCCACCAGAAAGTTGTGTTGAAAGAAGTGCTGTGTTCTACCAACATACACTTTTGTGCACTCGCACAGCGGGTGCAGGCGAGCCAACAATTATCCGGGTTGGTCTGGAGGAGTAAAACCTCTCTGCAGGACAGAACCCACGGGCACCCTGTAACTGTTCATGTAAATGGAGCCAGTGGAGAGACCTTTGTACTCGCTGGGTACGGCAGGGCTCTGACAAAAGCCCCGTGACGCATCGGGCTGGAAAATAAAAGAAATGTTGGAGCACTGATTTGAGTAACAAAATACTCAGTGTAGGCTTTGATTGCAACTCTTCTGACGATAACTTGGGCTCAAGCAGCCAATTTCAGTCGGCTGCAGAGCTTCCCTTCTTCTCTGTAAAGCCCTCCTTCATCTCCCACTGCCCTGCAGGGGCAGGGGTGGCTGCCACAAAGATGTGTCCAGAACCTCCGTGCTCCTGCCTGGGGCAAGCTGAAGGAGATACATCTCCATAGCTGAGCTCCGAGGGAATAGCAGGAGCAGTGGTACCCACAGGGAAGCGATGTCCGGCGGGAGGGCTGGGAGCAGCAGGATGGAACGCACTAGCAGACCCCTGAGCAATCCAGTGGAACAAGAAGAAAACCCAGCACTGTGAATGTAACCAGTCCCTCTAAAGGCTTTCCAGTACAGTTTGTGAAAAGTTACTCTTCGGTCCAGTCCTGAGAGTCAGCAGCTTGCAAGACCCCCAAGGAAGGAATTTCTGGGGTTGCAGTGAGGAGGGTGGTGGCTGTGGTAGGAGGATGCGTGTCCCCAGCCAGAGCTTCTTGGGTGCAGGGTTGCTGAAGCCATGGCCAGTCCAGAGCAATGAAGAGAGCACAGCAGCGCCCACAAGGGCTTCAAGTTTCCCTTTTGCCCAGGTGGGCTTTTTGTTTCCCATCTCTGACCCCCTCAAAGGCACGATTCTAGTCCGGAAAGCAAAGGAAACCTTTTTCTCCCTGCAGAGAACAAGGAGTTGCAAATGTTGGTTCGTTTAGCGAAGGCTTGTTGAGCAGCTAACGGTGAGGTTAAGTGCTTCAGCCGTCAGCAGTACGGTGCCCGCTCCTCCCTGCCCCTGCCGCGCTCCTGGGCAGCGAGTGAAGCCCTGGGACCGCGGCCAGCAGTGACACAGCAGGTCCCGCGGCCACCGAGAGCCCTCCTGGCCTGTCCGGGACAAAGGGTTCCGTTTTCTCTTGTATTCTCTGCAGCAACTGTGGTTATTCTGCTCAAACATCTGTTCGTCGGTGCCTACCTGCGTGCCAGATGTGCTTTAGATCTTCCAGGAAAGTGTTTCACAGGAGCTCCTTTCTCTTTCCTTGGGCTTTCAGGCTACGGGTATTTTGTTTATTCATCCCTGAGACCAGCGCTACTTGAATACATCTCCAGGCATGGTTGATATATAAAACAGTTGTTCCAAAGACAGACTTCTAATTGCCTCCATCACATGTTTTTCCCTGGGCCTGGGTCATCCTCAGCCGCAAGAAATAAGCCCAAACTACAACACCGGACAATAATTATTTTGCCATTTCTCTGGTTTCCATCCCCAGTTGCCTCTGGAAACAGGGGAGTTCCCTGGCACGGTAGATTCACTGCGGGAGCAGAGTGTCCTTCAGCAAACACCGCGACAGAGCAGGTGGGTGTCAACAGCTCTGCCCCTTGCAATGCAATAGAAAAAAGGAACAGGAAAAAAAAAGAAGAAAAAGAAAAGAGAGCACTTTTACAGCTGCTTTTTCTTTCTGTTCCCACTCTAAACCTAAACAATGCCTTGTCTTGGCTGAGCAGAAGCCTTAATGGTGGGGTGGCCTTGGGAGGTGCATCCTCATCAAGAGCAGTGGCACTGGCTCCGATCAGGAAGCGAAAGGGCTGATGCAGGGAGACGGGCACGGTGCTGCCCAAACCCACCGGGGCAGCGGTGATGGTGCGGGGTGAGAGGGCCAGGAGCCAGGAGCAGGACAGAAGATGAGCCGGGAGGGCGGCGCTTGGCAAAGGTGCTCAGCGTGTGGGCGGTGGGACCGAAATGGTCCTCTTGAAGCAGCGAGTGATGCCACAGCACAAATGCCGTGTCCTGCCATGGGGTCGCCCCGTTAGGAGGAGTCCCTGCACCAGACCAGGGGTGATCGTCGCTCTTGGGGGTGACACTACAAAGCAGAAATGCCATCAGATTTAGGGATGCTTCCCTTTGCCAGGCAGTCATCAGCTTCATCGCCCTGATCTTGCTGTGGACCCTTCTGAGGTTCCTTAGAATCATCGAATCATAGAATTTTCATGGTTGGAAAGGACCTTTTAGATCATCAAGTCCAACCATACACACACAAAAAAACCCCTACAATCTCTGTCACTAGGGCATGCCCTGAAGTGCCAAATCTACACGTTTCTTAAATACCTCTAGGGATGGTGACTCAACCACCTCCCTGGGCAGGCTGTTCCAGTGCCTGACCACTCTTGCAGTAAAGTAATTCTTCCTAATATCCAATCTAAACCTCCCCTGCCGCAGCTTCAGACCATTTCCTCTGGTCCTGTCATTATTCCCCTGGGAGAAGAGGCCAACCCCCACCTCTCTACACCCTCCTTTCAGGTAGTTGTAGAGGGCAGTGAGGTCTCCCCTCAGCCTCCTCTTCTCCAAACTAAACATGCCCAGCTCCCTCAGCCTCTCCTCATATGACTTGGTCTCCAGACCCCTCACCAGCTTGGTAGCTTTCCTCTGGACACGCTCCAGCACCTCAATGTCCCTCTTGAACAGCGGGGCCCAGAACTGAACACAGCACTCGAGGTGAGGCCTCACCAGTGCCGAGTACAGAGGCACCATCACTTCCCTCCTCCTGCTGGCCACGCTATTCCTGATACAAGCCAGGATGCTGTTGGCCTTCTTGGCCACCTGGGCACACTGCTGGCTCATGTTAAGCTGGCCGTCCACCAGCACCCCCAGGTCCTTTTCTGCCGGGCAGCTTTCTAGCCACTCTTCCCCGAGCCTGTAGGGTTGCTTGGGGTTGTTGTGGCCAAAATGCAGGACCCGGCGCTTGGCCTTATTAAACCTCAGACAATTGGCCTTGGCCCATCGATCCAGCTTGTCCAGGTCCCTCCGTAGAGCCTTCCTACCCTCAAGCAGATCAACACTCCCACCTAGTTTGGTGTCATCTGCGAACTTACTGAGGGTGCACTCAATCCCCTCATCCAGATCATTGATAAAGATATTAAACAAAACTGGCCCCAAAACTGAGCCCTGAGGGACACCACTGGTGACCGGCTGCCAAGGGGATTTCACCCCATTAATCACAACTCTCTGGGCACGGCCATCCAGCCAGTTTTTTACCCAGTGAAGAGTACACTTGTCTATGCCATGATTCGCCAGC
This sequence comes from Alca torda, assembly GCA_008658365.1. NCBI lineage: Eukaryota > Metazoa > Chordata > Aves > Charadriiformes > Alcidae > Alca > Alca torda. The sequence goes on from CM018083.1 coordinate 36,482,727, forward strand.
TTCTCCAGGAGAATGCTGTGGGGGACGGTGTCAAGGCCTTACCAAAGTCCAGATAGACAACGTCCTCAGCCTTCCCCGCATCCAGAAGGTGGGTCACATGGTCATAGAAAGAGATCAGGTTGGTTAAGCAGGACCTCCCTTTCCTAAACCCATGCTGGCTGGCCCTGATCCCTTGGCTGCCCTGCACTTGCTGTGAGAGCTCACTCAAGGTGATCCTCTCCATGATCTTTCCTCGTACCGAGGTCAGGCTGACAGGTCTGTAGTTCCCCAGATCCTCCTTCCGACCCTTCTTGTAGATGGGCGTCACATTAGCCACCCTCCAGTCATCTGGTACCTTCCCTGTTGACCAGGATTGTTGATAAATGATGGAGAGAGGCTTGGTGAGCTCTCCCGCCAGCTCCCTGAGTACTCTTGGGTGAATCCCATCCGGCCCCATAGAGTTATGTGCATCTAGGTGCAGAAGCAGATCATTGACTACTTTCTCCTGGCTTATGGGTGGGTTGTTCTGCTCTCCATCCTTTTCTTCCATCCCAGTAGGCTGAACACCCTGGGGATAGCTGGTCTGACTATTGAAGATGGAGGCAAAGAAGGCATTAAGTATCTCAGCCTTCTCCTCATCCTTGGTTACAACTTTCCCCCTCGCATCCGGTAAGGGATGGAGAGTCTCCCTGACTCTCCTTTTGTTGATATATTTATAAAAACTTTTTTGTTGTCTTTTATGTTAGTGGCCAAGTTGAGCTCCAGCTGGGCTTTTGCCTTCCTAATTTTGTCTCTGTATAACCTAACGAGATCTCTGTACTCCTCCTGAGTTGCCTGTCCCTTCTTCCAAAGGTGGTAAACCCTCCTTTTATTCCTAAGTCCCATCAAAAGTTCCTTCTTCATCCAGGCTGGCCATTTTCCCCACCCTTTAATCTTGCGACGCTTGGGGACAGCCTGCTCCTGGGCCTTTAAGATTTCCTTCTTGAAGAGCGTCCAGCCTTCCTGGACCCCTTTGCCCTTGTTTGCACAGCCTTTGATTCTTGAGCTGGCTGCTCGTGCACCGGGTCAGCTCTTTCCAAATTTAAGCGCTGGACTCTCTTATTGCTGTTGCAGATGAAATCCTTGTTATTGCATACAGAAATCTACTGGGAATATCTCAAACACATACACACAAAAAAACCCGCCCAGGCTGGCCATCTGCATGCCGAGCACGCTGTCCCTCCCTGTCCAGTGCTCTCCATGGGTAGGACTGTTTTTAAAAGTACATATTGTTACAGCCACGACGCAGTTTTGAAGTGCTCTCTCAAGGCCTCCTTCAATCAAACATCATCGCAGTGGGCTCGGGGTGTCGCCCGCGCGTCTGGCAGCTCCGCATCGAAGGATGGGTTTTCCACCACGACCCGTCACCCCCAGCCCAGGCTTTACTGGCATCCTCAGGGGTATAAGTCAGCTTTCAGCCAGCAGCTACAAAAGGGGACATGTTTTCCCTGTGAAGGTTAAGCATCATCATAAGGCATCTCCAGCGCTTTCTCAGACACCCAGAAGCACACTCGACTGTCAACCAGCAGCTGCTCAGTTGGTAATTAAACTACGTCTTAACTGCCACCTGGATTTCCACGGGGTAGCTCTATGGGACAGGGGAGGAAGGAGGAGGCCGAGCTCTGAAACCACTGCTGGCTCTTCAATATTTGGCATCTGGACATTGTCATCTGGGGACTGAGTCCCTGCAAAGCTCCTGGGACAACTCCATTGCTGGTGAGTGCCTCTGGTGGTGGGCAAACAGCTCAGGCAGTTGCGGGGTGCAGCTCTCATCCAGCTGTGTACCCTCTGTGTAGGCACACGATGGTATTTTGAGGATGCTCGTACCCATCCCAGGAGGATGTCACTGCCCAGGAGAGGTCCTCAGCATCCACGTCAACAGCAAAAGAAGAAACCACATGAGACCTTGAGTATTGCAAGGGGCTGCACAGAGCAGTGGGAAAAGCAGGCAAGAGGCGGGTGTGGGAGGATGAGCCTGAGGACCCACGGCCCTTCAGACATGGTATCGTTTCGTGCTGAACTATTCCCATTTCCCAAGGTACCTGGCATCCGAGATGCTGCAGGAGCCGCTGGGATTTCTGTCTTTTGGGACGCGAACGCTCAGGGTGACAGGATCTGCTGCAAGACTGATGTGCTGCTGTTTGCGCTCCCTGATAGCTCTGCTCTGTTGGCTGAAAAAAATCATCTCAGGAAAAATGTACACTGTAGACATGGTTTTTAAGCAGTGAGGCTTTTGTCTCAGTTTCTTTCTAGATCTTGGCTGGGCTCTTGGGTTTTTTTTTCCTTCTCCCTTCCAGAAGGGGAAAGCTAAATACTCACTCACCCACCCCAGTCCCAATCCCCTCAACTGGGTCCTTTTTGCCTCCTTCAGGGTCTTCATTGACATTGCCATTTCTTTGGCATTTCTTCAATGCCGAAGAAACTGAACCAATGCCAGGATTAAACTTCTAATGGAAGACCTGAGATGGAGGAAGGAATAAGGTCCTACAGGATGGGGAGAGGTGAAATCTGTGACATTTGAGCCCGGCGAGCGCATGAGTGCTTTGTCTTTAGAGCAGCGATAAAACAAGGGCGTTACAGGGTGATGGAGTCGGGCCATGCTGACGTTACGGTGAACGCATGTGGATGTGAGACCTGACACTCCACAGGTGCGGGCGACACTTTTCTGGCTCAGGAAAGAGCGTGCTGGCTTGGGGGCAGAGCCTTAAAGTCCTGGTCCGTGGCTCCCTCGTGGGCATCAGGCTGTTCAAGCATCCTCCTGCCTCTCACAGGGCCTTCAGGGCAGGTGGCTCAAGGCAGGGACAGGGACTCGGTTGTGGTGCTCTGGTTACCCCAGCGCAGAGTGATGCCCCTGGTGTCCCTCCCGTTGCCTCGTGTCCTTCAGTCGTCAGAGCTGTGCCGTTCCTGCTGATTCTTCACCAGTTTTGTCACGTAAGCGTTTCAGGCTAATTGGCTTATTCCCTATTAAGCAATAGGTGTCTCTGTTTTGCAAACTCGTGTCTTGATTCCCGCGTCCTCGGCGTAGGTTTGCAATCATTACACACGGTGATTTGCAGCCAGGCAGAAACCTCCGGGCCAAACCCTGCTCTCGTTTACGCGGGAGCCGATGCGGAGCGGCGGTTACCACCCGACAGGTAGGGATGCCGAGCGCCTCCGACCTTCCCATCTTCTTGTGGTCCCGGGGAAGGAGCCTGCAGGACGGGTGACGTGATGGAGGTGGGACTGGGGCGTGGGAGGAGGTGAGCAAATTAGCAAGGCTGGTTTGCATGGGACTGACGGATCGGCATTTCCCGTGGCGGGTGACAGCAAGTGCCGTGAGCTGCAGCGAGGCCGTCCGATGGTGCTTTTACACCGAATCTCCTTGGTTTGCTGGAAGATGCTACCCCGCCCAAGCACTGCCCCTGCGGCTCGTATGCCGCTGCTCCATCGGGACCCTAGCGGGGCAGGGGGATTTTCCTGAAAGCCACGATATGGGCACGCTCTCCCAAACACGGTCGTACGGCTCGATGGGAAGAATGAAAACTCGGGAGCAGTAAAAAATAGCACCTGATATTTAGGAAGTTTTTGACACTCGGGCTGGCAAGCTGTGACAATATGAACAAGTGAGATTTTAAACACATCGAAGTGCGATTTCAAACGTCTCATCAAGATGTATTGCAGGATCTTTCATCCTAGCAGACAAATGATTTAGAAATGTCTTCCAAATTAATTCCTACAGAGAGAACCTTGCTCACCAGGGAAGTGCGGGTACATAGGGCTACCCAATGGCCACCGCTTCTCTTAATCGCAATCTCCTCCGCACCCCGGGATGAAAGCCTCAAAAGCAACTGGTGGAATGTCTCAGGGATTGATCGGCAAGTGTCGGATCTCCTGGCTTCTCCCGGTGTGTTATGAAATGTGATACAGGGAGGCGAGATGAGAAACCAGCCTGCCAGAGCTGTGTTTCTGGATGGGAGAGGACCGGTGTTAGGGAGAGTGCGCGACGTTGTGTTTTCAGTCCATGATCTCAAGGTTCAAAAATGCATCTCCGATCCCGTCGCTTCTGACCTGGCTTTGGCTTTTGTTCTTAATTTGCAGCTGGTTTACGTGTGGGGCTAACCATCAGTGAAGCCTTTCCTCCCCGAATTTGTCTCTCCTGTGATAGCAGAACATTTTATGGATATGGGTGGGCTTTGACCTAAACCCTACAGAAACCACTTGTCTAGTGAGAAGCCCACAAGGGGACTTGTTGATCAATGTGGCCTTTTTCCACCTTTTCAGCAAGACCCCAATGTGGAGATGGAAAGCCAGGATACATCTCCCAAGGAATCCCAGTTTCCAGCCTCTGGGCTCGGTTCTTTCTCAGTTTGGGCTCCTGGGACACCTTTGCTTCTCCACCTCGTGGGACAGGCTGGACAGGTTGGCACTCCGAAGCCAATTTTCCTCTTTCATAGACAACTTGGAAATGTGGCGATTTTCCCCCAAAAGCCCCGGAGTGGCGTTTGCTGCTCTGCTGGTCTCAACACAAGCCCTGAGTTTCGGGGAAGGGGAGGGAGGGCTGACGCCTGTGTCCTGAGCCACACGTCACAGCACTGGCCCTGGCAAATCCTGCCCCGGCTCTGGGGGCTCGGGGAGCACACGGCTCAGCTTAATGACTGCGCTGCTCTCAGTCAGCAAAATGAATTCACTTACTAAATAGGGTAGTGGGAGCATCCGAGCCCGTCTCTAACGAGGTGACCTGCAGGTGCCAGCTAATCCCTGACGTTGCAAGGTCTGGCTCGCGCCCGTGAATACACACGGGATTATATATCACCGTGAGCGTCAGCAGGAGCAAGTCTATCAAGCCCGGGAGGAGGGGGGCAATCTGTGTGTTTGTATTTCATTTCCAGAGGCTGGGCAGGGTATTCCTTTCCCCAAAACTGTTAGTTACAGTGGCTGGGTCCGTCTGGCCACGAAGCAGCATCCTGCAGAGTGTCTGTGAGCACCCCGCTCCGCGTCCCCTGCCCACCCCGCTGCCTCGGGGACAGCCCGTGGGCTGGGAGGACAATGATTTTGAGAGGGTGGTCCCTGACCAGGCCTGGCATCACGCTCATGTGCTCTTCAGATAGAAAATAGCAATGCAGGTCCTGAGGACAACATCAGAGCAATCCTTAAAAAGCAAAGTAAATATAGGTGGTGATTTTTATTTGGTTTTTTTTAATAGATGCAGACTGCTTTACGGCCATTTCAGGAGACCTGCATGTGCTTTTCAGGACAGTGAGACCTTTTCACATCGATTCCCGTGGTCCTCTGGGTGATGTCTCCTACCCTCTCGCCCAGCAAGAGCCGTACTCGCTCTCGGCACCCAAAGAGCCGCATTTTCAAGAGGACAGGTCTGCTCTAAGCCCATAGTGCCCGCTCCTGTCCTGGCTTGTGGGACTGTCATTTTTTGGTGTTACGGGCCAAGCCACTTCACCCCCAGTGTCCCAGCTGTAAAACAAGGATCATAAAATGCCCCTAACACAAAACCAAGTTGTGAAAACTTAATTAGTCGGTGTTAATCATTTGAACCCCTCAAATAAAAATTGTGGCACTCTGAACTCTCGTTCTGAGGAATTCAGATGGATAAATTCTGCTTAACCATCTCCCAAGGGATTATTATTATCTTTCTTCCGTGTTGAAGAGGGGGACTTAGGTTGCCCAAGGTCAGGAAGAGGCAGGAAGAGGCAGGAATTCCTCCTGTTCCAGCAGGAATGGGCTCCACAAACGTGGCTAAATGGGTGGTGGGGTAGGGCTGAAATTTCTAGCTAGTTCATGCTTCTTGTGCCCGCTTCCTACGTGTTTTGTCTGCCACAGACGCTGCGGGGAAGCGGGACTTGGAATCGGGCATCGTAAAATATCCATGGAAAACACGTTTTTGAATTTGTGAGCCTGAGAATATGGATGCGTAAAGCCTGCTCTTAGAGACCCGCTCGCCCAAAGAGGCTGTGTGACCTACTTGTTCAGTCAAAGCGGCTTTGATTTCACGTATCGAAATTGCTCGAAGCAAGACCAAACCGTACCTAGCAACAATTAAGAGAATCATTTAAGAAGTGGGAAACGATGAAAGGGGAAGTAAAAACCCTAAACAGCCCATTCATAGTGGGTGAATAGAAAACTCTTCGCCTACCTGATTTGTCACAAATTATTCATCTGAGAAAATTTGGACCTGAACCATAAGACAATTTTTCTTTTTTATCCTCTGATATATGAATCAGTGTCACTTTACATCTGAGCGCAGAACGTTTTGACCTATATAATATCTCAGATAGTGGAAATTCAGCTTGAAGAATCTCAAAGCAAAAAAACGAGAAAGGATTGCATAAGCCAGTAATATGGCATTAGCACATATAGATGCGACTTATCACTGGAAAACATCCCAACAGAAGTCAAAAGAAGAGCGTTTTGTAAATAATAGGATTAGGAAGCAGGTTGGTACTTTGTGGAGCTGGCTATACAATCAAACTGATAACAACTAGATTAATAAGGCAATTCAATCTAAACACGGTGTAGCACTAGAAAGCTTTTCAAAATCAATGCCTATCTGTGCAATTTTAATCGAGGTTGGTCTTTGCCTTTTGAAGCCAAGAGATTTGAAGCTCCAGGTCAGCAACGTATAATAAAATGGGTTGACTTTTTTTTTTTTTTTTTTGTTCTTAACGTGTGCCTCTTAATTAGTGCCTTCCATTTCTTAATGTTTTCCTCTTCCCAGGTGGGGGAAGTGAAGCAGCACAGCGATATTGGCTTGTCTGTGTTGGTAATGAAGCATGGCAGACCTTGGAAAATCCCACGCTTGACTAAAATAAGGATGTTTTGAGCAGCCGGTTTGCCTGGCTGGTACCCAGCAGTGGGCTGGGCCGAGCAGGGTGGCTGGATGGGGCAATGTCCCCCATAGTATCATATTCACAGCGTGCGTTGTCTTCAACTGTACAAAGGGAGACTGTAGGGAAGATGTCCAGAAGTCGCAGTGTAGGACACAAAGGGCCAAAAGGCTGATGGTTCTGAAGCCAGAGGAGCTCTTTAGGATTCGCTAAACCATCTGAGACCTTCAGCCAAGTGTTGTGTCCCAGCTTCGGGCAATCTCCGTGGCTTGGAGAGAGAAACCAATGCTGGTGTCTTTGCCAGCATCCCAGGTGTCCACCGAGAGCATCCCGGCTGCTGCTGGCCAGCAAAGCAGTGAGCCCAGTGCCATGGAGCAAAGCGTGGGAAGGTGGCTAGCAGAGCCCTGCTCTCTCCTCCGCTGATGAACCAGCCCCTCCATGGTTATATATGACAGCAGAACACTTCGTGCTCTGTTTGCATTTTGAAAACTTTCGCTTTTCACAGTGTGTGAGGGAGAAAGAGTGAGGGAGACACAGTGTGGGGGGAGAAAGAGGCCTGAAACTGCCCTTGAGGGGCTGCTCAGCAGGGGACCCGGGCAGCCGGTCTCCCTCCCCACCACCTCTGCACACAGTGAGGTGGGAGATGTGCTCTCAACCTGTCTTCCTCATGCCCAGCATTTCCAGCCCCGACGCCTGCCTTAATTTCAGGAGGAAACACGCACAGACCCGTCGCTGGGGGCATATATAGCTAGGTTGGATAAATGCATTTGAATAATACGTTGTGATGCTTCGGGTCAGTCCTGCCATCGCTGCAAAACATGGATGAGGTGGGAGCTAACAGGTCTTCTCCGCTTCCTAATTTCTGTGATTTTATTTATTTTTTTTTCCCTTCCACAGAGATTGTGAACCAGCACTTATTCAGGGAGCAGCGTTTCTTTTTCTAAGCCCTTAATCCAGTCCCTATCTGTTTTACAGCAAGTGTGAAGGAGTGTGAATCCCATTTGGAAAGCTCCTTCGGAGGAGACGTCTCTGAAAAGGACGCGTGGTTTGCACACTAATCCAGTCTGCTCCCACACCCCGCAGTGAACCCCATTAAAGCGGAGGCTTGTTAAATGCCAGTAGGCTCTAGGAATAAGCTAGACCTGCCGTTCCCTTGATGCACCAAAAAAATGAAACATCTCGCTGACTGTCAGGTTTGTCAAAGGAAAGAGGAGAGTGTCGGAGCAGGAATCGCTCTGACTTGGCCGTAGATGGTCACCGGCAGGAGGGAGGAAAGGGACAAGCGTCACGGCATTTCCAAGGGTTTGATGTTACGCGGTGCTGAGGGCTGTGCTCAGCCTAACAAAGGGGTCTGAAAATCTTTTTGGATGGCACCAAGCGGTCACGCACTCTGTTTCTTTTTCATTTATGTCTAATGCATTTGGGATATTTTTTTTCAGGACTGGTAGAAATACGTGCTCCTGAGATACATTTTCATTAAGGTATATATTTCCAGGTAACAATATTTCCGCTCGAAAAGAATTTGGTTCTCTTTATGAGCGTGTTCATTTGGATATCTGTGCGGTGGAAACAATAAAACAGAGCAATGGGCACGTGGCAGTTAACGTGTGTCTGACAAGGAGCCCATCTCTCTCTGAGCATCACAAAGTGAGCGACTGGTTCTTTGTGACCCCTTTGAAAATAGCAAGCTACAGCGAGAAGGGGCTGTGCAACCAACTAGGTGCAGACCAATACTTGTATGTATTTATTTTTAAGTGAGGATTCACAGGTTGTATGAGTGGCATTGGTTTCTGAAGGGGCTTGGTCCCACCTATTCTTCATTATAGCATCACACAGGTGCCGGAAAATTTGGCTGCCTGTTCCCACAAGTCTTGCTCAGGCAGGTCTGCACCCGTCCTTGTGCACTGGTGTCAGGCCATGGGGGTGACAAGGCTGTCGCTTCAGGTCTCAGCTCCAGCATGAGAGTGACTGTGGTGAGTTGGCCTCATAGCTTCAGCTGGGTTACACCAAAGGTGGGGACAAGGGACTTCAGGGCACTCATGGGATCAAAGGGGGCTGGAATGGGACCCTGGGTCCCAGCCTGGGTCACTGGGAGCTGGGAGAAGGTGCGCTGTGAGGATGACATCTCCACAAGTCACCCAGGAGGCTGGTGGCTCGGTCTGGATAAAATGGAGATGTTGGGTGGTCTCAACTGAAAGCCCAAGGTGAAGACAGCGGTGGGAATCCTGTCCAGATCATTCAGCTAAGTCCCTACCTGGAAGGGACAGGGAAAGTCCGTTGGTAACCTGGAGATGGAGGAGACCTTCTCTCTGCACTGCTGACACCCGACTCGTAAAAAAAAAAAAAATAATAGGAGAGATGTAGTTAATGCAACCTGTAGGCTGCATGCTGCTTTGATGGCGGAGACCAGATGTCTTTGATGGCTGGTTAGATCACGCAGGTATTATTAATTGGGTTGGTTAGGAGCTTTGTTGCCGGAATGATTTTACGGTCGCAGTAGGGCAGCAATGACGAGGGATGTGAAAAGCCCTTCACAGGCATCGGGACGTCTCCCTTCTGGATGGGGTGGGATGCGCACGGTGCAGCAGTGTCTCCCTTCGGAGCCCTTCAGAGCAGGATCTCTTGACTGTTGAACAATGCTTGGCAAAGAGGAGCTGGGTTTATAAATAATGCATTTCCTTTGTCTTGCAGGAGTTCTGGAGGCAGAGGTACAATCAGATCAGCTGTGAACAGCTTACATAGCAAATCTAATAGGTTTGTAAATTAGATTTTGTGTTCATTTGTTTTTGCTGTAAGGCAGCTATTAATCTGCTTCTCCTCTTCGCTGGATAGTGCTGTTCTTATTTAGCAAATGTATCTGTTTCTTTTCACTTCTGCTTTGCATTTTCTTAATCGTTTCTCCCCCTCCTTCCCCCAGCTCGGTGCAATAATCATTTGCAAATAACCAAGAATCTGCAAGTTGCGGTGATTGAGAGAATGAGAGAGAGTTACTTATTGTGAAAATAAGTCAGTGATAGAGTTGCCATTTTCGTAGTTTTACTATATGTGCTATTAGAAGAGAGATTGCTGTCTTTGACATCAGAACTTCATTCGGTTTTATCATCATGCGCTCCAGTAACGTCGTTCCATTGCAGAGTCATTCCGTGGCATCGCAGCCTCATTCAGTGTCTCTCTGTGTTATTTTTCCAATGATTTCATGTCAGCCCAGCGTTACCAAGAGGGGCGGCTGCAACGCTTAGTGACACCGCACGGGAAAGGAAGGGCGATGTCATTCTGAGGGGATATCACCACCACTGATTAAAACACGGAAAATGGCCAAACCCGAAAAAAATCACAGCTATTCCCAAGATTTCTGTACCCTGTTTCCTTTATGATTTTTGACACCTTATAAGTAAGCTTTGCAAGACACGAGGCGATGTGGAATAGTGCAAGAAGCCAGCAAATCCAACAGCCTCGACTGGCAGCCTCTGGAGAGGTGCTGTACGAACACACGCAGGGACACTCACTGGCAGCCAGCGTTTATAAATGCATTTCCTTGCCTTTCCAAAACATTACAGTAACGTGAGCCACGGTGTGTCCTCGGGAGCTCCTTTCCTGGGCTGGAGATGCGCTCCCGGGAGCCGGATGTTGTCTGTGAGCCTGGGCCGCCAGCTCTGCCCCATCTCTCACTCTTCTCCCTCCTTGGGCTTTACGCGCTTTTTCTAAACGTATTTATTTACAAACCATTTCCCAGCTGGAAAAAGCCCTTTGCGCCAGAGAGGGAGATTCCCTTTAGCTGACAGCGAGTGCTTTGGCTGTGTGTTTTTTCGGAGCACTCTGAAGTGTGAAGGTTTTTTCGGGGCTTGCAGACACATGCACGGCTTCTTGATGAGATGCTTGGGTATTCTCTTTGGAGGGCGGCTGGCTGGAATCAAATATTCAGAGGCTCCCTTAATTCCTGCCATTTGATGTAAATGGCACTGAAGTGCTGGGGGCTGATTTGCTGCTTAGAGCAGGGATTGAAAGCTGGGGGTCTCCCCGTGATCGTCTCCAAACCGCAGCATCTGGCTGTTGCCCGTCCCCCTGCTCATTTCTGGGTCTGGAGCAGGCGAGACGGATGCTGAAATCCTCGTGCTCACTTCTAACGAGGGGAAAAGTTACCAGCGAGCCAACCTTCCCCTGTTCGGTACGGGATGCTCGTCGCCCGAGCGCACAAGCAGCACCCAGCACCTCAGCTGAATTAATTAATTTCTCCTTGGGGTGGAGTGAAGGTCACACTTCCCTGACGAGGATTTTAACCCCCTGCAGGAGCTGAGCCGGCTCCACTTTGGGGTGCTCACGGGAGACCGCGAGGCAGCGGGTCGGCAACCTGGGCCGCCCTGGGAGGGGATGTCTCGGTGAATTTGGGGGGCTCCCAGGAGCTCTGGAGCGTCTTGTCTGCGAGTGTGTGTCCGCCAGCCCGTCTTTGCAGAGCCTGCTCGTGGTTTTGTGTGCATGCCTTTCTGCGGCTAAGGTGCGCGAGATGGTGTTTTCTGTGGAGCTGTGCCTGGCTGTAAGTCTGTGTGTGTGTGTAAGCGAGCAGGTATTTAAGGATTTGTGTCTGTCTGCTTGAGTGTAGCAGAATACAAACAGGCTTTCAGTTCTCGTTTAGCTAATAACTACAATTTTGCTTTTCTGATGAAGTTTGAATTCCAGCAGCCGGAGCCGAAGACAGTGATTAGAAGTGCCATTGGGATGCTAACGGATCCTGTCTCTCTCCCTCTCCCTGTCTTTCTTTTCTCTAGAGCTGAAGTAGTAATAAATGACTCTTCGTCTCCAGCTGTTGTTGACAGAAGTAATGAAAGCATTAAGCACAACATTAAACCAGCCTCATCCAAATGGAGACACAACCAGACACTGTCTTTGAAGATCAGGTACTGGTAATTACCTATAGGACAAGAGACAGACTTGGTCCTCTCCAGTGCAAGCTGGCAAATTGCCTCTGTATATCATCTAAAGAAGTCGAGGAAGAAATAAAAGGCTTATCTCCTGCTGAGCGAGGCTTCATATCTGTAAGCGATCGCTTGGAAATGAATTCCCGGCCGAACCAGCTGGCCTTGCAACGACGAAACGAGGAGCACTTGAGCCCCCATTTTCCAGGCCAAGTGGGGATTAGCGTGTCCTGGCGGTGGGTCGTGCCGGGGGGAAGGAGACCCTACTAATGGTGGGCTGCCCCGGGAAGGGATGGGTGAAGGAGCAGGCGTTAAGATGGAGATATCCATTTGTAAGCTGTTCCTGGACAGCATCAGTCAGCTGGGACCAGCCATGGAGCGAGGGCAGGCAGGAGGCAAGAGTTCATCTTATGTATGACCCAAATTCTCTCTGTACCTCACCTGATGGGGCTGCTTTCTTTCCTGTCCTCAGGAAACAGATCCTGAAGTTCCTGGATGCGGAGAAGGACATTTCGGTGCTGAAGGGGACGCTGAAGCCGGGGGACGTCATCCACTACGTCTTTGACAGGGACAGCACCATGAACGTCTCGCAGAACCTGTACGAGCTGCTGCCCCGCACCTCGCCCCTCAAAGGCAAGCAGTTCCCCACCTGCGCCATCGTCGGCAACTCGGGGGTCCTGCTCAGCAGCGGCTGCGGCCCCGAGATCGACGCGCACAGCTTCGTGATAAGGTAGGGGACTGCGCCCAGCTGCGGGATGGGGCTGGGGCGGGGGGCGGGGGGCTCAGCGGGGTTCGGAGCGGTGGAAAGGGGCTGGAGTCCTGGTTGCGTGGTGCAGCGCAGCCCCGTAGGGTTCAGCGATGCAAACGCCCTGCCGCAAACTCTCCACCCACAACCAAGCGCTCCTCCAGTGCTCTTGCAAATGCACCGTGTTCTTCTAAGGTGCACTGTTGGCCCCTCCAGGACACCATAACCAGCCCCCAGCACCCCCAGTTCCAAGCACTCCCTCCTCTTTTCCCACATGCTTGCCCTCTTGCGAACAAACCCTGTCCTGGGCTCTCCCGTGGGCGCAGGCTCGGTTCTTCCCCACACCGCCCCTGCCCTCGAGCACCGGCTGCGCCGCATGATGCCCTGGCACCACACTTGTGCGCGCCCAGGTCTGTCGCCTCCCCTGTGACCGCTCCGTCCCCAGCACCGATGTCCCCACACACGCATTGCCCCACGGACCGGCGGCAGCAGATCCTGACCCCCGCCAGGACACGCGGCGACTTGGCTACAGAAGCTGCGTGAAGTGGCGAGGAGGAGCGCGCCCGCCTCCCATCCCCACCACCCGAGTACATCCCTGAGCCCACGGGCCGTAGGTGTCCGCTGGTGATTTATGTACGTGCAGACATTTACTTTCTGGCGAGTCTATTATGCAGACAGCCCAATCCATCAGCGGCTCACAGAGGCGGTCCCCGGCGTGGATGTGGGAACCAGGATAATGTCACCTCTGCCCCCAGCTCAAGCCTGCCTGGCTGCCTGCAGCTCCATCCTGTCCGCGGGGGACAGGGCGTTAGCGTTTGCATCCTGAAGTCTAACCAGAGGGAGCAAAGGGAAAAATTGCCTATTGCAGCTCTGGCAAAGTTTAGGGAGGGGCTTTCGTGTCAGGCAGCAAAGCTGCAGGAGAAAAGCTTTTGTGGGTGTAAGGATTGGGATTTTGAGTGACACCTCCCCAGCCGTGTGTGCTAGTGCAGGTCTGACATGGACGCACTCTTCCCACCGTAGGTTCTCTGAGCCGCTAAGCCACCACTTGAACCTGCATGTTCCTGGGGAAGGTTTGCTCCATCCAGGCAGCCTTTTCCGTGGGGCTGGCAGTCACCAGCCATGGGCTCTGTGTCCAGGATACAGTTCCGCTCTTCAGATCCAATGTTTATTTGCAGCAATTTTATTCCTGTGGCGAGTGGATCACAAGGGCCCCATGCACCCGTAGCTGGATTTTCTTTCCAGCCGTTCCCTTAGTTTTCCCATCCGTAAAGTAAGGAAAACGGTAGTAATGGCTGATTATCGAGGCAGATGGTTAGGATGTAATTCCTGCTCGTTAAATACTGTAACTTCACTGTAAAGCACCACAGGAGAGCACAATGTGTGCTAACATGTGGGTACCCTCCAGTTTTCACCATGCGGGAGGAACATCTCTCTGCATCCCCCCATCAGCAGGTCCCCAGTGACATTTACTCAGTGCCATGTACATGACATGGCCACAGCTTAACGACTGTGGATCCCCCCTTAAGGATCTCTAGGAAACGACCGTGTAACGAGGGTGATTTGTTGGCAGTTTGTCCCTCAGCCCTGGCGTGACGCAGGAGCTCATGGCACAGGAGCTCCCGGGGGAGCACATGCGCCCATATCCATGTGCGCAGCCTGAGAGGAGGCACCATTTAATACTAGAGAAAGAGATGGTTTTTGAAGGTCGCAGCCTCCAGACAGCCAAACCCTGTGGAGACCATGTCCTAGCGTCCACCTCCTGCTGGTGTCATTATCACTGCTGGTGCCACCGGGTCTGCTGTTAGCTGAGACTCACGAGGAGGAGAAAAGGGAGTTGGGATAATATTACGCCGGCAAGGCTGGAATTGAGAGGCGAGCGCTTTCCTTGCGTGGGAAAGGCCGTTTCATTTAAAATCTGCCGTGGCAGCAAAGACGGGAGGTTTGTTGCTACATGTTATTTTTGAAGCGCACCAGAAGAGATACCGATCCGTACAAACCCACCCACCAGACACCAAAGATATGTCTGTTATTAGCATTGCCCCAGAGGAATACGCAGGCACATGCCAGCACGTTGAGGAATGATCGCCCAATATTAAGATGGCTCATGGTTACCAGGTCAGAGCCTCCCTAAGTTATTGCAGAGACTCATTCTTCCTCCTCCTCCTCCTCCCAAAAGTGAAGGCGAGTGGGCACACCTGTCACTGGCCCTGGCTTTTGGCATCAAACACCCCTTGTATTTGTCACGGCCCTCTCCCGCGTCCATTATAAAGGGCTGTTTGATGTTCTCTCTCACAGGTGCAATCTGGCCCCTGTCCAGGAGTACTCGCAGGACGTGGGCATGAAGACGGACCTGGTGACTATGAACCCCTCGGTCATCCAACGGGCCTTCGAGGACCTGGTGAATGAGACTTGGAGGGAGAAGCTGCTGCAACGCCTCCACAGCCTCAACGGCAGCATCCTCTGGATCCCGGCGTTCATGGCCAAGGGGGGCAAGGAGCGAGTGGAGTGGGTGAACGAGCTCATCCTGAAGCATCGCATCAACGTCAGGACTGCCTACCCCTCGCTGCGCCTGCTGCACGCTGTCCGAGGGTGAGAGTGTTTCTGGTGTGCTCGGAGATGGGATTTCATGAGCCTCCTGAGCTGGAGAGCCATCAGTGGGTTTGGGCCGGAGGCAAACGGCGCAAGCTGTTTCTTTCTGTAGACCGTGAGGAGGACTCCACGGGCGGTGGCTGGTCCCTAGAGGAGAACTGGAGACCACCTCGCAGGCAGGGTCTCCCCACTATTGAGCGTGAGGTCTTTTAGCCATGCGATAGAGCGAGCCTAAGTCTTCCAGCGCTTTGCTGGCTGTAAGTCTGGATGTCACCACGGTAACTCCCCGACCTACAATTAGGGCTCTCCTTGGAGGAATGCGTGTGTGTGTTGTGGCTTGCGGAGCTAGTGCCAAGGTTTGTGACTTGGTGCTGAAGTGACATGCAAGTCTCGCACAGCTCCTCAGGTCGGGTTGCTCATGGCAGCCTGGACGGGCTCAGCAGGGCTGCTGTTCATGCTCCTGTAATGGTGCTAATTGCACCGCTCATCTTAAATGACCAGCCCAGGGAAAGGACTGACACGGTCTGGTCCTGCTGGTCAGATAAGTAGGGCCAGGTGGAAGTGAACAGATATACTGGGAGGGAATCACAGAATCACAGAATGGCAGGGGTTGGAAGAGACCTCTGGAGATCATCTAGTCCCACCCCCTGCCAGAGCAGGGTCACCCAGAGCAGGTGGCACAGGAGCGCATCCAGGCGGCTTTGGAATGTCTCCAGAGACGGAGACTCCACCATCTCTCTGGGCAGCCTGTGCCAGGGCTCTGCCACCCTCAAAGTAAAGAAGTTCCTCCTCATGTTTAGGTGGAACTTCCTATGTTCGAGTTTGTGCCCGTTACCTCTTGTCCTGTCGCTGGGCACCACTGAAAAGAGCCTGGCCCCATCCTCCTGACACCCACCTGCCTTCTGACTGCAACCAGGTGTGTGGGAGACAGGTGTGTGGTGGGAATGGGAAGGCTGGGAAAGAAAGAGAGCTCCAGGGGTGAGACTACTGTGTAAATGGCTTGGTAATAGGGTAGGCTCTTGCTTTATTTCTCTGAGGAGGGTCATGATTCATTAGGCATTTCGGGAGTGTAGGCTGGCGGTGCCTTATGCTGGAGATGGCTTAGTGGCAGTAGTTGTCCTCTCCGATCCTGACTAGACCCTCTTGCTCTCCTGGGATGGGAATTCACTCATGCAGCTGGTGCTCCCACCTCTGAGCCTCAGCACTAGTGTTTCTTGATCGCTTTGAGCCCTTCTTCCCCAACCCACCTCTGACCCTGAGCTCCTCCGGTCAGTTGGCCCGCGCTGGGTGTTGCTCTGTCCCAGCCTGGGTTACGTGTCAGAGCAGGGGATGGGCACGGGACAGATTTTGGGGTCGTTTCCTGCAGGAGCCAAGCCTAAGGGCTGCTGCAGGGAGAGGGGTGTGAAGGACATCTCTGCAGGAGGCCCAGGCAGGCTGGGAGGAGTGGAGGCTCTGGTGCCGCGGTGCATCGCAGGCAGCAATAACAGGCAAAAAGAGCTACGTCTGCCCCAAATGCCTGCATTTGAGGCTTCCCTGGGCCAGAGAGGCATCTTACAGAAAATTTTGAGGTAAAGAAAGGGAACGAAACGATACCACAACTCACAGAAAGGGAGGAGAGGAAGAAAAAAAAAAAAAAATCAACACCACAACCCAAATTCCGAGCTATTTCTAGCTGTAATTGACTTACTTTCATCTGTCAAAATAGAATTAAGCTCCTGTAATAAGCCCTTTAAATCAACAGGCTGCTAATCCTGCGCTGGCAACCGTTCCTGGTGCCAGAAACTTCCCCCAGGAAGCTTTGTGGAGGGATTGGCAAAGGCTGGGCATCGCTTTCCCGTGGGAGAGGAGGAGGATGCCTTGATAAGCTCTGCTGCTAAGCTTATCTTCCGACTCGCGGCACCTTCCTGGCCCTCCTGCGCTGCAGCCCTGCGGTCCAGGCGGGCTGGCTGGCACGCTGGTTGTCCCTGTGCATCTACCACAGAGCAGCGCTGGAGCCTCCACCCGTGGCTGGCAGGTCCCGCCTGGCTGGAGGGGATGCAGGGGTTTGGGGACAAGCCCGGGGGTTCAGCACTGTCTCTCACCCTTTCTCCCATGGCTTGGAGTAGTGTCTTCCTTTTGCACGTGTTAGTGTTCTCGTGGGTTTTAACAGGTTCCTGCGCAAGGATTGTGGGTTCGGGCTTCTGAAAACCTGCTGAGGCTCAGAGGGATGTGACCAGTCACACCAGCAAGCGGCTGAAGTAGCCAGTGTTGGTGGCTACTGGATGGGATGGGTTGGTTGGGATGGATATGGTACCAGCACGTGGTCGGATGCTGGCTGATGCTGATGACAAGCTCTAAGTGCCCGCTCTGAGCTACAGCCGAGTCCCCAGTCCTGTCCTTTGGGCTGGTCACCGCGCCATGGGGTGATGGAGAAAGGTGGGTCATGGCTGCGCTGAGGCAGCACTAATTCAATTATCACCGCAGAAGCCGGCGCTAATCCTCGTCAGGGGTTGCCCTCTAAGCCAGGGAGCTGTTGCCTGACCTGCCCTCCTGCTCTCACACTTCTCAGCAGGAAAACAAGGATGCCTGCTAATTAACGATTAATATAATTAAAACTGCAGGCCCCTCAGCTGGCTAGAACTGATGGGAGCACGTCAACACCTACCCAGTGGCCTGGGCAAGGAGCTGTGCAGAGGGACCACCCAGGGCTGGGGGGCAAAGGGCTGTGCTGCTCTGGGGGAAGGCTGGAGTCAATGTTAACCCTCTCCTTGTTGCGGCCTCCTCAGGTTTGGACTTGGATGGATTCAAGAGTGATTCAGGTAGTATTGAATGAACCAGCTATGGCTGAGCAGGGAGGTGTGCTGATGCTCTTGGTGCTATATATGAAGTCTCTCAGCTACCTATAGGGTTGTCTTGGCCACCTGCTCAGGGTAAATGATATGATGCAGTTTGGGATGAAGAAGGAATCTTTCCTCAGGTCAAACTGACCAGAATCACTAGGAATTTACTTATTCATCCCCTGTGATGCTCTCTAATTCCTCAGATCATGATATATTTTTGCTTAGGAGCTCCTTGCTGTTACAGGGATGTGGTCACCAACGACTTCCTGTGTCTCTCCAGCTCTCTCTGAGGAACATGCGTGTTTGGAGCATTACAGTTTTCTTTGACAGATCTGAGATTTGTGAAACAAATAAATTTTGTGGTATGCAGCAGAGAATCGATAATCCACAAAGCCCCACAGAACATCCCTCTGTGCTACAGCAGGCTGCAGTTGCAGAGATGTCCTGTCTTCTTTTCTGGATAAAGCTCCCCTTTATAATCTATCCTAAGTTGATTTGGAAATCACAAAGAAATGGGGGGAGTCTTTCAGCCAAGATGTTCTTTTATATATTTTAGTTTTTCAAGGGATAGCACTTCCTACAAAGGCTAACGTTATCTCGGCCAACTTCAATTTGGCTACAAAAGCTTTGCCTTTTCTCTTCTTCCTTCACTTCCAGTGAAAATACATCTGTGAGTTCTTGACTCCTCCTTGAACCACAGTATTTATTGTCCTGCTCTGCTTTCCCCCAGACCAGAACGCATTTCAGTGGCAATTGAGCATTTTTTCCTATAATTTTCAGTGCATTTGGGGCATTTGTAGAGTGTGCGTTGCTAAGATAAGTAAAAAGCATTTGGTTTTGTTGTCCTTAACAGCATCATTTGAGACATCACCTTCCTAGCCGTGAGGGTGCCTTAAATGTTTGCTGATAGCTTTTTGTGTTGATGATGCTGGATAATCTGTGCAATAGGACAGAGGCTGTTCTCACACAGTTAAACTCCTCATCTTCACGCCAGGAGGGGAGAGAGCCATCAGCGTTTCGATGGAGGAGCTCAGAAGGAAGCCGAGTCGCTACCGAAGGCTGAGGAGGGAAGCTGTGCCGTGGCAGGGAGCCAGCTCGTGGGCATGGGGACGGTGCCGTGCATTTCGGGGTTGCGTGACTCGCTTTGGGGCGATTCTGTAAAATGCCTCCTGAGCAATTCATCTGGCGAGCGCCGTGCTCATCTCCTGGCTGGGAAGCAAGCAAACCCCTTATAAGTCATCTGTTAGTGTCTCCAGAAAGCCTTGTAATCCCTATTGCCAAGCAGCTTTTGTCAGAGAAATAACATGAAATGTGGGAAGCAAGGGAAAATAATTGTGTCTGGAGGTTTGACTATCGCTCCTTGCGGAGAATTCATGGACACGTTTCAGTTTGCCTTGTGTAATCTAGTCTAGCGTTTCTACTGTGTCCATCACAAGGGTCTCTTGGCAGCAACCAATTCTAATCCCTTAAGATTTTGTTAAGAGCTTCTTGAAAGAAGAAAAAAAAAAATCAATGTATCTTCCAGCTCCTTTGCCAGGTCTCCTGTTAGGTTTAACATCCAGATAGCCAAGATGGTTCGTGTGCGCTCTTCATGGCAGCAATCGCCTTGCTCAGGGTCCGTAGCTTGTGTAGAGCAGCTCTGCCACATGCCCTCAGAAGTGCAGCCTGGTGGGGGATAAGGTGGGTTCGTCTTTGCCCCAGAGGTCTCCCTGGCTCCTCACACCCAAACAACGTCTAAGCCTTTGCTGATTTTTCAGAGCAATGCTGCTCAGCTGCTGCCTTTGCCATCCATCAGCCGTGGTGGAAGCCCTCCCCTGGTCCCTCCTCGCCTCGTGTCCCAATCCTTTCCAGCAATTTTGCCTTGCTTGTAGCCACGCAGGACACAGGTGTGCGGGTTATTCTCCTAACCTGTTGCTTTGATTGCGTCACCCTGCTCTTTCGCAGCCCTCCATGGGCTCCCCTTTTCTCTAACACATCAAACCCAAGATGCTGCTTTTCCATTTCACAGCCCTCTCAGCCCATCTTTTCTCACTCTCTGTCTCGAGATCGGTTCTGCTGTGGAGTAGCCAGTGTCACCCAATTGTGGGGTTTCTAAGCAGGCTCTTTCCTGCTTCTTCCCACATGATCCTTAAGCTCACAGGGGCTCCTCTGAAATATCTGCCCCCAAGGACTCGTGCCTTAAAGCCCTTCCTCTGGTCCCACAGATGGTTTAAGAACAGTGGTCCTGTGCTCGGGTGAGGGGTGAATATGACCAAAGTCTGTAGCGGGTGGGGAAAAAATAGCCATTCCCAATTGTGTGACCGGGGTAGGATGTGGGGGACTACGGGTGGGTGAGATCAGTGGATATCCCACACATAAATCCTCGTGCGAGCAATTATTCTCGTCCCTCTGCACTTGAGCAAATGAGGCACGGTGTATCTGAGCTGTGGTGTGTCTGCACTGGGACCCTGAGACAGTTAATTTGTTCCGGTTAATCGGGAAGAAGATTTAGTCTTTTCTTTGTCAAAAGAAGGGGAAAGGCATAGGAAGGAAAGGGGAAAGAAATAGACTAATCTGCTTCCCAGTTACTTTCCTGCTCTTCTGTCCGTTTGGAAATGGTTTCACTTGTGGGTGTTGAGTACCACGTGTGTTTGAAAGGGCACTGCAGAGCTCAAGATCTGGAGGAGAAAGAGAGGTATTTATCCATGACTCAGTGTTGGTTTGCTTGCGCCAAGTCACTAAAACCAGACCCAAGCCACAGGATACTGATCCAGTCTGGTTATAGAGGCTTGATTTGGTGTTTGGGCTTTGCCCATCAATGGGATAAAGCCCAACTCTGCCTCCAGACCCATCTTTTGGAGTCTGCAACAGCATGAATCTGCATGGGGACCTGCCTGTTCCAACCCTTCCAGCACAGATCTCATCACCGTACCTGGCTCTCAGGTGTTTTGGTGGAGGTGACAGAGGAGACCGGATACATGGACAGAAAAGGGCTGGGAGAGGCTGGATGGGGGATAGCGATGGCTCCAGCACTTCATCTCCATCCTCCCAGCAGCCGGGATACGATCTGTGCCCTGCCAGCGCCGGCGGGTCCTGTCCTTGCCTGCGCCGACGTGAGCGTGAGCACTGTCAGGGCACTCGCTCTCATTATCCGTAGCTGGTTTTTCATGAGTGTTAATGGGAGCAGGATGCGTGTGGCAGACTGATAATACGCTTCTGACAGTCAAGGACTAGCACCTCCACAACAGCTTGTGTTTGTATCACGCTTTTATGAATAAGCTGTTTTAAAAGGCTCTGAAATTGCATTATTTCAGCTATTCTGATTTGTATCACCAGATAATGCGGCTGATGCTGCTGAAACTTGATTTCTTCATTGACCTGGGTTTCTTTTATTCATTTCATCAGGGCGGTGGATTTTCTGTTCAGTTTTTCCTGCGGGTTAACCCTTGCCTGGAGGGTACAAGTTACCTTAGGGTTTTCTTGGACGTACCAGGAGGTGATGGGGAAGCAAAGAGCAGGACCCTGCCCTCGCTAGCCCTCCTCAAACACTGCCTGCAGGGCACTGCCAGGGCATCCCAAATCAAGGCCAGGCTCTGCTCCCTGAATTGGGTGATGCTGGGGGAGGATGAGCCCTGGCAGCGGGGTGGGTGCCCGCTCCAGATGTGCAATGGGGAGGCTGCCACCTTCCCCGGCTCGGGCAGGAGCTGCGGCTTCCTACGGACAGTTTCAGAGCATTTGGTGTCCTGAAGGATTCCCGCCGGGCTTGAAGGTCCAAATATAGTGGTTGCTTCCCCTGTGGCTGCAGTGCAGGAGGCATAAGACGAAGGGTAATGGTTTTAAACTAGAGTAGGGTAGGTTTAGATTAGACATTAGGAAGAAGTTCTTTACACTGAGGGTGGTGAGACACTGGAACAGGTTGCCCAGAGAGGTGGTGGAGGCCCCATCCCCAGAGACGTTCAAGGCCGGGCTTGATGAGGCTCTGAGCAACCTGATCTAGTTGAAGATGTCCCTGCTCACTGCAGAGGGGTTGGACTAGATGACCTTTAAAGGTCCCTTCCAACCCAACACATTCTATGATTCTAGGATATGCTGATGGTCAGGCAGCTGGCAGCAGTGCTATGCGATGCTGCTCAGGTGGTTGCTTAAATTTCTTGGAAACCTTTCGGAAAGTTGGTGTTGCTGAGGAGCAAGCAGAACCACCCACCAGCTAGGGTGAGACTCTCTGAGCCTCTCTTCTTGAAGCCTCTGCCCTTGGCTACCATCAAGTGTTAGTTCAAACGGGACTTGTGTCTGGGCTGCGTCCTTACGAAAGGTGGCCTTGAAGATCCGATGGCATTTCCCATCTGTCACCATCATGATCCGAAATAAGAGCTGTCTCAGGCAATTTTTGCCTGACGGAATCACAGTTCCTGTTCATAGTTGCATCCCACTCAGTCACCAGCCTGTCTCTGTAGCTCCTTGCACCCCTGAGGGTTTATTTACAGAAACGATGCAGCACCAGCTTTTGAAGGAGGTCCACGCCGTGAGAACGGCTCTGAGAAAGGAGGTATTGGGTTTCGGGACTGCTGTTTGCTCTTCTCTTTTAATTGCTGTCTCTTTCCATAAAATGTTGCAGTTAATAGTTACGGTGATTGGTGTAGCCAATTTGAAAAATAATTACTGCCTGCTTCAAGATTATCTTTCCTCCTAATTAAAATCCCGGACCTCACATATTAAAGGTGCGCTGTTGACACAGCATCCCATGTGCGCCCAGACAACCTCATTTGGATTTACAGAATTAATTAGGTTTTATTTCCATCCCCAGCTGTTCTCTCCTGCACCAGGAATGTGGCTGCTGTCTCAGTTGGCCGGTGGTGGGAGAGATAAGAGGGAGATCTTCCTGCAGAGCTCCCACACTCCTAGCACAAACCAGTCATTAAACAGTATTCCCCAGCCCTCACTGGAGGATATCCCACTTTCAGTCTCCCGGAAACAAATTCTAAGTGCTGGGACATGGCCTATGGTGTGGTTTGGGCATTCTATATTACGTGTGTCACCTGTGTGGGTGGGCTGGGACAGCCTGGAGTCCATCACCCCCTCCCAAAGCTGCATCCAGGAGCAAGAATTCATGATGCTGCAGGAGTGAGGTTAATCATCCTTCTTGTTTTCCCAATGCCGTGCCTGCAATAAAAGGGAATGGGGGTAAAACCCATCCCTGGAGGTGTTCAAGGCCAGGCTGGATGAGGCTTTGAGCAGCCTGGTCTAGTGGGAGGTGTCCCTGGCCAGGGCAGGGGGTTGGAACTAGATGATCTTTAAGGTCCCTTCCAACCCAAACCATTCTATGATTCTGTAAAAGGGCCAGTTTTGAGGTTTTTTTCATTATACCAATATGAATTGTGATTGTTCCCTACCCCAATATTATTGGGTGAGTGCTCACTAGCTGCATGTCCTGAGGTGGACATGACAGGTTGGTTTTGGTAGGGCTGCTTTCGGGTACTGGTTGTGCACGCTTGTTGGTCTTGGTAGGGCTTTTTGTTCAGGCTGGGTTGCAGAAGACAGCCTGCTTCTGTAGAACGTGTCTGTGTTTGACCCAGGTCATTTTTGCCATCGTTAATACGCTTAAAACGCTGGTGATCACATGAACGTCCTGCGCCCTCCTGCAAGGGTCACTCCATCACGCTGTCAAGGTCATTGACAAGGGTCACTCCATCATGCTGTACATTCCTACAGTTTTTACAGACTCTCAGCAAAACCCAAAAGTTAATATTTTGGGCAGGCCAGGAGGTCAGCACCATCTTTCTGTGCTCCGGCTGGCAAATTGATAAAAGGAGAGTTTTAAGGCTAAAGCAACTGCGGGACAAACGCAGTTGATTGTGTCTTCCCCCAAAACCAGCCGGTTATGTGGCTTGACAGTTCTTCCCAGGTAGTTTCCCTGCTGGATGAGGATACCCTAATTCACGGAGTTAAATGGTTGTGATAATCTCCCATTTGTCTCCGCACGCCAGGGGTCTAATGTGCTTACCCATAAACTCATCAAGGAGGCTGTTTTATGGCTACCTGTGGGAGAAGATTGCCTTGGCACCGCAGTGGGCTTTGCTGTGTCCCCATAGCGCAACCCGTATGGCCAGGCGAGCCCAGGAAATGCTCGTGCTGTGTCTCCGAGGTACTGGTTTTGCCCCAGTTACTTGCTCCTTTTTTGTGCTGGATGCCAAGATGCGTCGGGCAAGGAGGACCCACTTCCCAAAGTGTCGTACTCATGCTTTGCTAAAGCTGCAGGCGCTGGGACACCCCCGGGGTGTGGGACCCCAATAAACCCTGCCGTGCCCTTCCTGCACGCGCCAAGGTGGGCACTCTGCTTCCAGAATTTGATTCACCAGAAAAGTCAATTTTTCTCTTATCTGGCTGAGAACAAGCGAGTACGTCGTGTGCCTTGGCTGCTAAAATTTAATGGCTTTCGTGAAAAGCTAATTTGCAGGATTAAGGCTCAGCTCTCCCACGGGTTCCTGCAGTCTGAGCACCAGACCCTCGGAGTCCAGGCGGAAAGTGCAAATGAGGAGTGAGACAATTCCCGTGGCTGCGTGTGTGACCCAGGATCCCGAACCTCGGGGGGAGAGCACAGAAATGCCACGTGCCGTGCTCCCCTTCCTCGTGCTTTTTATCCAAAGCCCTGCCGGTCGCCCACCTGAACCCAAGCCCTTTGAAATATCTATTAAAAATAATCCGAGGGCTTCAAGGGGCTGCGACACGGCGGGATGCGCTGCCCGCACCGTCCCTGCCTGCTGTGGGGCAGCATCAGACGTGCTGGGGGAGGAGGGAGTGTACCCAGGGGGGGACACCTTTTGCCTCCCCCGAACCTTTTGCCTCCCCCAAACCTTTTGCTTTCTGCTTTGCTCCTCTGACGGTGTTTTTTCTGCTGAGAAAACCAGTTAAGTTGCCTGTGCGATAAACACTGGGTGCTGGAAAGGTCTTCTCATAGGATGTTGATGCTGCAATAACTTATCGGCAGCCCAAAACACGACGGCTGATACCGTTTCTGCTCATGCATCCCTACAGGGTGCCTCCTTCCCCTCTTCTTTTTGCCATCCCTCATGAAAACTAATGCACTTTTCAGCAGCAAGCACAGCTGACCTGCGTATCACATAGTATATATTGCAATATGCCATATTGTCTACCTCATGGCCTGATGATGTGGAGTGTGGTGATGTATTTTGGTCCAGGATCACAGTAGCAATTGCCGGGTGTAACAGGAGCGCAGCAGTGTGGTTTAGCTCTTGCAGCCTGGTGACCCTTTATTCCAAGGCAAACGTTTTTACAGCCCTGTTGTGTTTACCGTCAGCATAAAAATCTTCATTCATCAATGAAAATCATCAGCTTATGTGTGAGAGTGTGTCTGCTTCGAGGGGTTGCTGGAGTCTACTTGACATGTGGATGGTTTGGACTATGGTATTGATCTTCTAGGTTGATTGGAAGATAATTGTAGGCTGAAGTACTGAAGGCCACCGTTGCGAGCAATTTGTTTTCCATAAAGGATTGCCGAGGCCTGAGATGCTTCAATGCCATAGCAACAAGTGTGCTATAACCGCCAGACAGAGAGCAGGAGGATGCTTATTCATGAAGCAATCCCTGGAGAGGCTTTTTCTTGGCATGGAGAACTCTTCTGCTAGTCAGAAACCTCTCACTTTGAATCACCAATATATCTCAGTCAGGGGCTAGAGAGAGAAAAAATGGGCAAGACACGAGCTTCGTGTGCGGGGGGAATAACGCGCTTTCCTCTACTCTCCCGTTGCAGGTACTGGCTAACGAACAAGGTGCACATCAAGCGACCCACCACCGGCCTCCTCATGTACACCTTAGCCACTCGATTCTGCAACCAGATCTATCTCTACGGCTTCTGGCCCTTTCCCCTGGACCAGAACCAGAACCCGGTCAAGTACCACTACTATGACAGCCTGAAGTATGGCTACACCTCGCAGGCCAGCCCGCACACCATGCCCTTGGAGTTCAAAGCCTTAAAGACGCTGCACCAGCAGGGAGCCTTGAAGCTGACTGTGGGGGAGTGCGATGGGGCCACGTAGGGTGGTCCCTGGGCCGCGTTCCTGCACAGCCACGGGAGGAAGGGGAGGGGGTGGAAAGGACGAGTGGTGCCTGATGGGGTTGGTTGTCTTTGTTAATACGCAGAACAGCGACACAAATATATATACGTGGTACCTATATATATTGACCTGAGTATTATAACTGTTTGGTGTTCACCAAGGAAGGGGCAGGAGAGATGCGGGAGCATCTGGGGTGGCTGGCCTGGACAAGACCCCTTGCCGTGGGCTTGCTGGGCTCAGAAGGGCGTTCGACCTACACCTGAACGGTGGTGAAGGTGGCCTTGGTTTTTGAGGGTATGTTAGGTGATGGGTAAACGTTAAGCCATTTGTCGTGACTGGTCCGAGGTTGGTAGTTAGTTTGTTTGGCCAAGGACGGCGGCGCTGGCACGTTCTTGGCCCCGTGCTCGTGGCGGGGAGGGGAAGGGGCAGGGAGGGGGTGGGCAGGGAAGGTTTGTTGGCGGCTGTCACAGCCAAGGCACTGCCCATGGCACTGAGCAGCACCCGTCTCCTGCCCAGCAGGGACCAGTGCCCGACAGAGTCATGCACAGATCCATCCGAAACATGGGCCGCCGGGCTGAGGGCGGCCTTCGGAGAGGCGAGGGAGAAGCCTCCTGGGCTGCAGCTTGATCTCCAGGAGGTGGCGGGGAGCTGTGCTGAGCTGATCCCGGTGGCATTTGCTGGGAGAGGAGATGTGAGGGCCTCCAGAGATCAGGCACGCCGGCCTTGGGCCGGGCAGATGGTGAGGAGGATGCTGAACGTGTATTTTTCTCTTCCTTTCCTAAGGAGCAATTTAGAAAGGAGCAAAGATGCTGGAACGTGGTAGGAAGGAGGTTTGCTGCCGCAAACCGGCACCATTAGTATGAAGTGTCTTACTGGGCCACAGTTGAAGACACTCAACATCTGGCAGGGCTCGTGAAAACCATAAGTACATCTAGCTCTTAATTCCCAAACGGCACCTGCTAAGCAGCCTGCCTTCTCTCCCCCTCCAAAAATAACCGCTGAAATATTGGTGATAGGCTCAAGACCCAGCCAAGCAGAAAGACTGCAGGACTTCAAGGGACTGTGTCAAGTCTAAATAATTTATTTTTTACTTTCTCCGCAAAGAACCAGCGTACAATACAGTGCTCTGTTCCCGAAGTCCCGCACTCTCCTTTCTTTCAAGCTCCGATTAGCTCTTACTCTGAGCAGTTAAACAGGATGTCAGATGGATCTTGATGGCATGCTTGGTTAGTGATGAACGTCAAAGAAATAATCCTTTTCCCTGTTTTTTTTTTTTTTTTCAGAGGGAGCCCAAAATATAAAGACATTTTTATAACCACATTTGCTTTTCTCCTAAGTTTTGGGTTTTTTGAGGGAAGAAACTAGATTGGTCTGATTAGCCTGTTTAATTTCCTGCTTCTGTAGCCTACTCTATTTGTCTCCTAATTAGCACTCGGTGCCAGAACGCAGGTGAGCCTGGGGTTCAGTGAGTGCAGTTTGGGTTTAATTTGTGAGAGAGCAAATAACACGATGCCGGTGAGCCTCGGACGTGCGCTGCCGTGTTTTTGAAACCCGTCCTGGCTGGGTTTCACCACCTTTGTGCCTCCTCCTACTGCGGGGCTTAAGTTAAAAAGCGTGTCGTTTGGGGCTGAAATACTTGACATTGTCTCTTTAAAAACTGAGCTCTCCAAGTGGTAAAAGGAAAAACTCGCTTTCATGTTTTGGGAAGTGGAAGCTACTGTACCCTTAGGAGCCTCCAGCCTCCTAATTAGTGTCAGATGAAGAAGCCGAAGATTAAGGTATAAGCAACATTATAGTGGATAAACGTGGGCTAATCTGCCACCGAGGGGATATTTCTTTCCATCTCCAGAAAATGATTTCTTTTACGTATTTTTTTTTTAAAACCTGGCGCTTTTTTTTTTATTGTTGTTATTATTTTTACTTGAGGTTTAGTGGCGCAGTAAAGCTAAAACCTGGCTGTGAACCTCAGCTGAAGCTGCTGGGGTTTCCTCAGACAGGGGAGACGGGGAGTAAAACTGCAAGATGGAAGTAGTCTGCGATCCCGAGGAGCTTCCCGCGATCCAGGAGCGGTTGTTAAAGCCGGATAATTCCCTGATCTGTCCCCAGCGTGGAGGAGGGACGGAGCAGGGATGAAGCCGCAGGGACTGCTAAAGCCAACTGTTGTACTGAGGGGCCTGGGCCACGGCACCGATTGCTGTTAGCAAACCTTCTTTTTAAATAAAAATACAAGGAATGAAAGAAATGTGCGGGCTCTTTATTATTTTTTTTATTTATTTTCGTTGATGAAAAGCGGGGGGGCAAGACCATAAAATGCCGTGCCAATTAAACGGGGAGACTTCGTAACCTTCTTTGCCAGTGAAGGAAAGGGGAAGGCTGGGCTTATTTGCCCGTCTCGGGGTGGGGGGATGTCAGCGCTCTGCCAGGGGGACATCCAGAGCCACCAGGATGTCCTCACCGTGCCTACGGAGATTATTGAGCTGGATCTAACAACAGCTCGGGGGGTGAAAAGGGGATGGGAGAGGGGATTTCTGGTGTCCTTGAAGCAGCTTCTGGATCAAAGCACAGGCAAGTTCTAGGCGAATTATCCAGGGGGATGAAATTGCTGGTGATGTTTCTGTTCCCAGATTGGATCCCAGTTTTAAAAATACATTAAACCGAGAGTAAGGCCCTGCAGCTATTGAAATTGATGGCTGAGCTCCCGTTTTACCTCACTGCCATGCGGCTTGGTCCCTGCTGAGTTTATGTGCACAAAACCATCCAGAAATCTCCCCTTGCTTTAGTGGGTCCTCTGGTCTGGCTCTCAGAGTGGTCCCATTTTGAGGTGGCTCCCAGGACACGTTCAAGACCGTTCATCACCCGTTGCACTTGTTGGCAAGCTGAAGACCCAGCTGGGAACGCGATCATCTCTGTTTCCAGAAAATAGCTCCACCAAGCCCCAGCGCCTGCAACTGGGCGAGCTGAAAAGCCCATGTGCTATTTCTGAGCCGGGAGAGCGGAGTTTTGGGCTCACCTTCTGCTCCCAGCAGCGCTTGCAGTAGGTGGGTGCTATTTGGGCTATTTTTGGGGCAGCCGCCAGCCACCGAGCAGCTGCGGGGCTGTGGCAAGGCAGCTGCCAGATGCTATGGGGACCCAGCGGCAGCACCAGGCTGCTGCTTGATGAATTGCTTCATGCCCAATTAAGGCTCTCCTGTCATCAGGAGCGAAACAAAAAAGAGCATTGATGCTCTTCAGGCAGGGATGCAGATGCACGCGTTGCTCCCTGAACGTACTTACCACCCTGAACGACAGCAGCGGCTCCCCTCGGTCTTCAGTCCTCCATCCCACTGCTCCCTCCAGCAGCGAGGCCAGCCCAAACTGGTGATGCTGGTGGCTTTGGGATGGGGACCCCCCTCCCATGGGCTAGGCATGCTTGTCCCAAAAGGCCTTTGGATGATAAAAAGTGACCTGAACTTGTAAAATAGAGGTAAACTTGAGTCTCCACCTGGCTAAGCCCACGGTTTGGGTCTGTGTTTCCTAGCATGTTTATTTGGGGCAATCGTCTAATGGGTGCTTCTGGCCAAATTCAACATCCTTTTGCTCACCGTGGGCCTCTGGGGCATTATTCCCTTTACAACAGCTTGGGAATAAGGGTCTTGTCTCGCCTGCTCAGCCGCACGGCGGCCAGAAGCACAGCTGCCTGAATTGCTTTTCTTTTTAACCGCGGTTCGCTTGGTTACGTCCCAGCCTTCAGATCTGCCACATGCTTCCTTGTGCCTCCGGGCTAACAGCCAGCCCGGCCATAAAACCTCCCCACGGCCTCCGAGGCTGCCGAGCATCGCCACCAGCGCACGCTCCCTCCCCTTCTCCTCTCCCCTTGAGCACGCCGGTGAATTTTGGTCCCCGTTGACAGATGCTCGAGGAGCCACCCTGTCACTACAGACCTGCCCAGACTGAGCAAGGATCCTTCACAGGCGGAGTTTAATTCGGCTCTCGCCACGCTCGTTGCTCTGTGTGTGCGCTGCAGAGCCATGCAGAGAAGGAATGCATTAGCACAGCACTTTTGTTCTTCCTATAAATATATACATATATATATATATAGTGATGTGACTGTTGCTCTCCTGGGGGAGATCTTGCCCATGTCTTGGCACGGAGTACGGCTCCTCTGGTCAAGCCGCAGAGTCCACAGTCTCGGCGCTGCCAAGCTCCTTTACAATTAATTCCTGCTCTGCCTGATTTAAAGCTGACTTGGGTGAGTTGCAGAGGTTCCTCCGGATTGCGGCGCAGAACCCTGGCTGCCTCCATCCCCCCGCAGCCCCTCACCCGGGCAGGGCTGGAAGGCACAGCATCCCTCCCAGCCGCCGAGCGAGAGGGATGGAGAGGGACCATCACCGTCCCCCGAACGCTTCATCAGCCGAGGCTCAGGGCAGGGTCGATAACCACCCCTCTGCTTCCACCGCGGCCCAGGTAATTAGTGAACAAAGTGCAAATAATCCTTGTGAACCAAAGTAAAATTTTCTAAAATATTTTTTTCAAGCTGCCTTAGGGGTTTTTTTCAGTGCTAAGAAACAACTGAATCATCTTTTTTTTTTTTTCTTTTTTTTTTTAAGATACCAATCTCACAGACAAGACGGACAATATTTTGTTTTGAAGGTGCGAAGAAAATTGTCAGTTTTACATGGCATTTTGGATACTGCTTGGGAATAACACCGAAGGCTGCGGCCTTCAGTCAGTCTCACTTAAATGACACAAATGGTTTCTGTCGATCCTAGTATGAATTCATTTTCAATTTTGTGCAAAATCGTCTGAAAAAGGTTGCACCATCTACAGATCCTAGTATATAGATGTTATTTTTTTGACCACCACGCCTTTTAAAAATTTAAACGCTCTGATTTCATGCTAGAGAGGCCTGAAACTATGGAAATTAAAGCTCAAAGCTTTCAGAGCCCCACAGGGGACAGCAGGGAAGTGGTTTGCTCCAGAGCGTCCCTCAACATCAGGAGATGAAACCAGGCACATAACCATGGTCTCCAGTATAATGCTCAGTTAAACCACACATTTTTTTTAACTCTTTCAGTGTTTTCATTGCTTTCCCTTTTAGGTTTCTCACATTTGAGAGTGGTTTATCAACACATGTTTTCACCTCTAAATATTACGCTCTTGCCTTTGCCAGCAGACAGCAGAATTTCACTTTGGGGTCCCCCTCTTGACCACATCAAACTCTTTGCAGTTTTCTCTTTTCCCACCTCTACTGAATCTGTTTTTCCCTACGAAAACAACTGAGCACCCACAAGCTGGCAAGTCTCCTCTGCAACTCCAGTACCGTCACGTGTCCAAGCTCCACGTTGGGTCACCTCCTCACTGTGGATACCACAGGGCTCCCAGCT
The DNA here is from genome assembly GCA_008658365.1 of Alca torda. Taxonomy (NCBI): domain Eukaryota; kingdom Metazoa; phylum Chordata; class Aves; order Charadriiformes; family Alcidae; genus Alca; species Alca torda. The sequence goes on from CM018083.1 coordinate 36,514,040, forward strand.
TAAACTCCCGGCTGGAGAGGCCACCACCTGTGGGAAATGGACTACATGTCTTATTTCTCCCCCCTGGACAGTTGCGTGTCTTCCATATATGCGAAGAAGACAGAGGCCTGAATGATAACCGAAAAAATCATCGTCCTCTCCAGAGGACGGCCTTCTCTGCCAGCATTAGCAACATCAAGGCGTTCAGCAATAAGCTCCTTTTCCAGCTGGGAATAACTCCCGTTCGGCTCCATCAAACCTAGCCCGATGCAGAGCAAAGCCGTCACATGCCAATTAGATTCACAATCCAGCTGAAGGCAGATGCATTTAGCTGCTTAACGTCATCTCCGAGCAAATCTACAAGCGCTTCTACGAGAATCACAATCATCACCCACCAACCCTTCCCACCGCGATGCTCTCACGGCCTCCTGCATGAGCTGAGAATGAACACGAAGGTAACAGCACGGATGGAAATATCTCCCTCTTGGTTAGCAGGGGAATCCTCGGCGCCCAGCCGGCAGCAGCTATCTCCAACCCCCTAAAAAAGGCAGATGGCAGGAGGAGGGCATTCCCCACAGCCCTGCGTTCTCCAGGGATGGGAGGGGAGATGCCATCTTCAAGGAGGTACCAACCTCCTTTACCATTGGGCAGTGCAGGCACCGGGTTTACCGCTCACGTGCTCAAAACAGGACCGAGCTGTATCTGTTGCGTTGTATCGACGGGAAAAACACAGAGTATAAGCACGGATGAGGGCACCAGGACAAACTCGAATGCTGAAAAGCAGCTGGGGGTGTTGTCCTCCCGCAAAGCCCCTGGCCAGAACAAACCTGCCGGCGCTGCCGGAGGAGCGCAGCCAGCAATAAAAGTTAAGGCCCTCTGTGTTGAAATGGTGGCAGCCCATCTGATACTAATCCTGTGTGCCTCCAACAGGCAAACCCTCCCAGGCGTTGTGAAATACCCACAGCTATTTGCTGGTTGGGTTGCCTGGAGAAATTCCTCCAGCGAGGGCCGGTGAAGCACTCCATGTTCTTGCACGACCCAGGCAGCAAAGGTCAAAGCACATCATAGGAATATAATGGGTTTTTTAACTAGCACTCTGGAAAGCCTGACACGCTGCTTTCTAGAAAACATTGCGATTTAGGCTTCAGCGGGAACCACAGAGCAAGGAAAATATTACGCTTGGACCCTCAGCCTTGTAGTGTCTTGCTGCACCGGTTCCAGACGAACTTGGTTATCTCAGCTTGTGTCTGAAAATGACTTTGGATTTGAGATGGCTAGAAAAGAGGAGAAGAGGCATGCTCTATTCCTGGACTGCATATTAGTCTTCCATATGGGTGCAGAGCCAAAGCATATGGACCTCCATCTGTTCGGCAGGCCTGGCCTGGCCCCATGGATGGTTTATAATGTGCGTAGATTCATCCAGATTTGGGATTCCTCCAAAGCAAGAGGCGAGCCAATGACTCAAATATTGTGTAAAGCCATTGAAACTAATGGCACTAAACAACAGTCATTTGTCTCCTGTTTGATTCTACTTGCTGTAAAATAATGAATTTGTTACGGGGGTGGGTGAATGTTGTGTTATGGATGGAAGCTTTGAAAGAAACATGGTTAAAAGAAAACAAAACAGAAATCATCCTAGTTATTCTGTATCAGTTTACCGCAATCTATTATTCCCCAGAAAGTAAGCTGTGTCCTTCAATTTCAATAACATGGCATTTATGCTCCATCTGTGACCAGATTTAAAGAGGTTTGAGAGCATAATTCAGGAAATCTTCAATGACAAATTCAAGGAAGCTGGAGAAAGCACCCTTGAAGTTCTTCCGTAACTAAGACATCTCTAGAAAAAATGAACTTTGCTCCTACAAGCTCTACATTAACCACAAGCCCTGGACTTGGATGTTTTCTTTTCTTTAAAAACAAATAATGAGCCCCAGAAGACTCCTGGCCTTAGCATGCGATGCTGTTCCTTGCATCAAGAAGCCAGCGTCCTGACCTCGCCGAAGTCAAGAGGCAGCTTCCACCGAGCCCAGCAGCACCACGATCTCATCTACCGCTTCCAAAGGTCACATCTCTCTTTCGAAGGATGGACCTCGGCAGCTCAATTTCAGGCACCCCGCTGGAAAAATTTCTGCTGAATTTTTCTGCAGAATTGTGTGCCACACATGATTAAAGCCATGGGATGACCGTCAAGGAGATGGGCTGTTGTGTCAGCCCCTGGGAGAGTTCATAGCAGAGAAAACAAAAAAAAAAAACCCTCTCTCCACGAAAAGAATTAATTACCATGCATGTTAGCTCTGTGGTTTGGAGAAATTACTGTGGCTGGATTTCCTTCAGCGCCTTTATTCCTGGCTGGAGACCAGGGGAGTTGTTGAGGTTGCTGACTTAAGACACCGTAACAAATGCCTAGAAATGACTGGGCAGGAGTTATGATTTGTAACCTGCGTGTCTCACCTGCCTCCCGTACGGGCTTCCCGGCCTCTCTTCTCGGGATTTTATGGAAGGGGCAGATTTACAAGCACGCCAGCCTGCTCCTGGGCTTTCCAGGAGAGACCAGGAGGGCGCAAGATTTCTTGGCTGAAAACCGGCTGAGAAGCCAGGCGGCTCTGAACATCCTGCGCTTTGTTTTTGGAAGAAGTCATTTTTGGTAATTGCGTGTGTTAAGTGAAATGCAATTAGGGATGGAGAGAAGGTGTTACGCGGGTGTTGGAATAGGAGCCAGTTCCTAGCCAAAGGATCTGCTAAAATCGTGGACCCCTGAGTGGGCTGCGGGGCAAAGGGGGCAGAAGGAGAAGGAGGTGCTGGGGGGGAGCGCGGTTATTTATGGGTGTTTAATGGGAAATGGGGCATGGAAACACTTGCATCTGTGATGTGTCTTTTATGGTCTTCCCGAGGTTTTAATTAAAAACACAATAAAAGCACAACTATAGGAAACCAGGATGTTTTAAAAATCATCTGCTATAAATTGTTTTGTAGGGGGAAGGGGAGAAAAATCAAAAGAACAATTGTTCGTATAAAAGCGTGCGGGACACTGAGTTCACATGGAGAAATAAACCCTTTGGGACAGGTTTTCCGGGTAGGAAGCACGTGCTGCACAAGACAGTAAAGCGCAGGGGGCTCCTCTGCCGCCCGGGGATCTGCTGAGCAGCTGTTTCCCCATCGGATGCATCTGGCCGCCAGAAACCCGGTGCGTGCCAGAGGATGGGGACCGGGGCCACGCGCCAGGAGGTGGGATGCGGAGGACGTTGGGATTTGGGCTGGGATGATCTTTGGATGACTCAGAGGGGTTTCAGCTGTAATTTCCGAGAGGATACAGCACGATGCATTTGGTGCTTGGTGACAGACGCCCCAAAATCATTTTGTGCAGCACTTCTGATGGAGGCCGCAGCAGGAAAACACTGGCATGTGGTGGCAGGGAGGTCATGAGGCCCGGAGAGGCTGCTGTAGGGCGTGCGGGCATCGTCTCTGGCTGTTTTAAAGGGTTATATGAGTTTGGGGTGGTTCATGGCTTTGGAAGGGATCAGGGATTTGTTGCCTCCCTCTGTGGGTACCCAGTCTGTCTGGAGATAAATGCAGTGGACACCTCTGTGAGCCGGACCCCTTCCTCGTGCCTGCGTGTGTTCACGTTCCTCAGCAGAGACGGGAACCTGGGCCAACCTCCCCAGCACTCCCTGGCTCCTTCGCCATCGCCCCCATGACCTTGGCGCCTGTAGACCTTAGTTTTCACCGTGAGTGCTACCGAGCTTTTTGCAAGAAAAGAACTGCCTGTGCCCAAAAATGGTCCTTGTTGCTCCAGCAGAAGCATCCTGGATGGGTTTTCTCTCTGCCTTCCAGGTAAATTCAATGAAAGCCCACAACAGCCGCGGCTCCAAGCAGCCCCCGAGGACCACGATTCCCTGAGCTTGTAGTTTAAATGGAGATTAGCTTCTAAAATTTAACGAGGATTTCTGTGAAAACAGAGTCCCAAGGATAAAACAACGACTGAAAAAAAAAAAGACGACCATTGAATACTCATCCAATTACGGCTTCCAACTGATCCTCATTAAACACCCGCTCCTGACATTTGACAGCGCAGTTTAGATTAGCGCGGCGAAAAATCCCCTTGAAAAGGCAGATTGACATTTTGCAGAGGAGTGTTTTCATAGTAATACTGATGGCTTTACACCCCCAGCTTTTACCCTAAGGTGTTACAAAAAAACCCCTTGGGCTTGGCAAAGGGGTGAGGAACATCCACGCTGGCTGGCGGGGAAGCTCCCGGTGTCCAAACTCCTCGCCGCAGTGAACGCAGGCAACCCCCGGCCTTGGCTCTCCACATGTAGGGTCCTCAAAAGGGAGCATTTAATAAGATACTGAAGCTGGATTTTTTTTTTTTTTGGCTGAGCTGAATATGAAATCGCCATGGCAACCTTTCTTCTGAGGTGATCTGAGTCAGGTAGCAACAGCAGAGATGAGTTAAAGGTCATCCCCGCAGAGGACGATGGGCACTGATGAAGCACTTTAACAAGTCCCAGGGGAGGTGGCATTTAAAAGCCACCCGGAGGGCTCAGCCAGATCCGTGAAGGGAGAGAAATCCGAGGGCAGCAGTGATTTGGGATGCTCCTGGCTGAGAAGCCAGCAGTGTCTATCGGCCAGTCAGCGGTGCCCAGAGGTCGCTCCTGTGGGGCATGAGGAGCCCTGAGATCCAGCCCCAGGTCCCCAGGACCTGGAGAAGGGCTTGCTTAGCAGTAGCTGTGTGCAAGAAATGAGACCTCGCGCTCCACTCGGGAGATACAAGGGGAAAATAATTTCAAAAACCATCTAAAACTAATTGCAAACTGGTTTTTCACTGGGACTTACACTTCCAAATGCCTGAGGTTCTTTGAGAAACATCCATTCCCGCCTCCAATGAAGGGCTCAACACGATTTATAATGATGAGCCATGCTATTATCCTCACTCCACAGATAAGGAAAACCGAGGCATGAAGGGTTTTACTATCATCTCCATAGCAAAAGCTGGGCACTTTAAAATACAGCTTGCTGTTCGGCGAAGGCCAGTGCCCTATATTTCTGCAAACCATTTCACCAAGTGCTCGCACACGGCATTTTGGGCATTACAGGGTCAAGGCAGCTTCTCCTAAGTGACCCACTGCAGATCAGACAGCAAGTTAGTGGAAGAGCCAGAGACAAACCCCCAGGTTTCCTGGCTCCTGGACCTATGATCTGCTCCTTTTATTACACCAAAATACCTTTTCCAGGTGGCAGCCACCGGACAAAGGCATGTGGCAGAGACAGGCCAGCCTCTGCCAGCCCTGGGCGTGCGGCAGATTTGGGGACACTCGCCTCCAGCCCGGCTGGGTCACCGCAACCCAGAGTAGGAGTGGGAGGAGAGGGCAAGCACCCATGAAAGGCTCCTGCCATTTCGGGATGCTTCTCTCTCTCCTGGGAAGGAAGCACCAGTTCTGGAGCTGGTAACCCCTGACTTCAATCTTCCTCCCAAATCACGGAATTATTTCAGAATAATACCCACGGGAATCATTCCGTATGCCATCTATTTTTAATTTTGTTATGTTTCTCAGAGTTTTTTTTTAAGCTTTTTCCCTGTAACCACGAGGGCCAGAAACTCACAGCTTTTGTCGTATTAATGAAAGCTGAGCACCTCAAGTAATCTCAAGTTCAAGAGCCGTGACTTCAAAAACCTCACCTATGATTTGACCGGTGGAAAGAAGTTGTGCAAGCTCACAGTACTCCTCTTCCCCATCCCTGCAGAGCTCAGCTTTCACCCGGAGCTCACACCACGCTCTCAGCCATAACTTCCTTTCACCTCTTCCACGGCTGCAGCTCTCGGCTCAGCACCTTCACTGCTCGAAATCAGGTAGGAAAATCGCCTCGGGGTGAGCCTGACGACTGGGAGAGAAACCAGAGGTTCAGGAGATCTTAAGAGCTTGGTCTTGCTGCTGTACTGCTGGGAGCAGAGACTTTGGGAGCCGGAGCCCCCCTCCAGCAGTTTTAAGGAAGCCCCACATGGAAACTCCGACGGCCCCCAGCCCTGCTGTCTCTAAGCCCTTTGCCTGCTGCACACATTTCAAAGCCTGCCGTGCAGACATTACAGCGGTGGATTTGTCCAACCCAATGTGCATTTGCTGCCAACAAAAACCTCTCCCTAGCTCTGTTTTGGAGGGGGGAAGATCAAGAAAAGGTGGGTCTGAAGCGAAGCCAAAAGAAAGGGCATTGGGGAGACCCTGGTCCCCAAAACACGTGGAGGTCGCAACCCCCCCCCAGACTCCAGGAATTTGCTGGTTCTTGCTGCGATTTTTGCGTCTTTAACCAAAGCCACGTGCTCGCTGCTGACCCCGGATCTCCCGGCGGCAAACCCATCTGAACACAGCGTTATACAACCGCTTTGTGCTTTGTTCCTCTTTTCAGAAATCGGGACAAAATAAACCATTCCGCTCTGCTTGTGGGAAGGGTCAGCCTGCACCTTCCCCAGCCATTAGAAGCTGGAGTTGCCGTTCGACTTGTCATCAGAGCTGCTCTAATTTGAACTAATGACTGGGAAACTCATTGCTGATTACAGGGCACTGCCAGGCTCCTGGCTTGCCAGCGGGCAACCGCGACAAAAAAACAACCTCCCCCCCTAACCTGGTAGGATAATATTTCATAGCATTGCCAAAATGGACCTCAGGCATTTATTTTGACAGCTGTTGTTTTAATTATTTATGGTAAGATTTTACAGTGTGCTGGTAAATGGACTGCAAGAACAGGGGAAGGGGAAGGGGAAGGGGAAAGGGAAGGGGAAGGGGAAGGGGAAGGGGAAGGGGAAGGGGAAAGGGGAAGGGGAAGGGGAAAGGGGAAGGGGAAAGGGGAAGGGGAAAGGGAAAGGGAAAGGGAAAGGGAAAGGGAAAGGGAAAGGGAAAGGGAAAGGGAAGGGAAGGGAAGGGAAGGGAAGGGAAGGGAAGGGAAGGGAAGGGAAGGGAAGGGAAGGGAAGGGAAGGGAAGGGAAGGGAAGGGAAGGGCAAGGGAAAGGGAAGGGAAAGGGGAAGGGAAGAGGGGAAGGGACGGGAAGGTACTGGACAAGGGAAGGGAAGGGAAGGGAAGGAAGGGGAAGTGTAAGGGAAGGGAAGGGAAGGAAGGAAGGGAAGGGAAGGGAAAGGTGAAGGAAAGGGGAAGGGAAGGGAAGGGGAAGGGAAGGGAAGGGAAGGGAAGGGAAAGGGGGAAGGAAGAAGAGAAGGGAAGGGAAGGAAGGGAAGAGAAGGGAAGGAAGAGAAGGAAGGGAAGAGAAGAGAAGGGAAGAGAGGAAGAGAAGAAAAGAAGAGAAGAGAAAAGAAGAGAAGAGAAGAGAAGAGAAGAGAAGAGAAGGAGAGAAGAAGAGAAGAAAGAAAAGAGAAGAGAAAAAAAGAAAGAGAAGAGAAAGAAAAAAAAAGAAAAAGAAAAAAAAAAAAAGAAAAAAAAAAAAAAAGAAAAAGAAAAAGAAAAAGAAAAAGAAAAAGAAAAAGAAAAAGAAAAAGAAAAAGAAAAAGAAAAAGAAAAAGAAAAAGAAAAAGAAAATAATGAAGTCTTGCAGTGGGCTTGTCTAATAAACCAGTAATAAACCAGGAGGGAGAAACGGGGAAAGGCTGTGCCGAAGGACCCGGACTCGCAGTCTTCTACAGACCCCAAGGAAAAGCTTTTGGACACCTCAATAGTTAGCATGTGGACAGGTCAAAACTTTGAGGCAGGACACAACTTCACTGCTTTTTTATGAGCACAGCCTTGTTGTGGGAGGGAGGGGACCTTTCAAGCAGGAAAATCAGCGTGCTCCATCCTTCTCCAGCTTCAATCCCACCCTACCCACCGGGCAGAAGAGCATTCCCAATGCAGGGTGTCAGCATTAGTGTTATCGGGAAATGAAGACAAAAGCCACGATTTTCACAGAAGAGAAAGCTACACAAAGGCGGACACGAGGATTTAGAAAGACTAAAAAAGCTTTCGGCCCGTCTGAAATCCACCCGTGATGCTGACCTGCCCCATTGCCGCCACAGTTTGGATGTAACGTGCCCCGGTGCCTCTCTGCCACCGCAGCACTTTGCTGTGGGGCCGCGGGGTCCACGGGACACCTGGTGGGTTTGACAAACAGGCCTGAAGTTTGCAGCGTGGATCATCTTGGCATGACTTGCGTTTGTCTCGGTCAAGAACAGCCGTAAAAACCATTGTGGTTCCCACGGAAAACTTCAAGCACACCGAATTGAGAATTTCATCAGAAGTATATTTAATGGGAATTTTTTTTTCCCCAGTCGTACTAGGCAGGCCGTAAAACATGTGAACTTGAGGAGATAATTTAGTATCTCTGCTGCAGCTCTTCATTTTCTAAAGGAGGAGAGAAACAGTAGCCCACCTCGTTAAAGCTCTTGGAGATAGACTGCCTGAGAACATTAAATAAAAGCTTACTGTTATACAAGGGAGCATCCAAGGTCTTGCCATTCTCTTGTGAGGCTGAATTTGCACCATAACCCGTGCTTGATGAATCTGAGCCCATCGCAGAGGTTGTCCCAGAGACGCCGCCATCACGACTTTAGGATTAGTCTGAGGGGACCCATCACTTCAGAGATGATTTGAAAGAGGAACATGAAATGAGCTGAGACTTAACACCTGCACATCAAGAGAACATAGATGTAAAAAATACATCGGTATCTCAGGCAGGGGGTCAGGCTAATCACCTGTTTGCTCGGGTGTGTTTTTAACACCGCAACTGGGCTAGATTTTGCCCATGTTAAAAATAAAACCAAGTTGGTATGCCTGAATCTTTGAGACAGGATTAAGGAGAGATCCTTGCTCCGGCAAGTGCCTTCTGCCATGATTTTTCTCGCATGAGATCCCCCTTGGAGCGGGACACAGCCATACCCACGCTGAAGGACAGCAGCTGCGCCCCGGCTCCGAGCTGACCAGACTTCAATAGCTGGACAAGCCATCCATCCCCGAGCAGCGTGTGCCCATCTCCGCTGGCCTCCATCTTCCGTGGTCATTTACAGCAGTTAAAAGTCCCACCAGGTCGTTTCCATGGTCGTATCGAATTGATATAAATGACTGCGGAATGTGCAGGGTAGAGGAGCCTCAGACCGGCACTCGGCAAAGCGTTTTGCAAAGAGGATTAGCAGCTGTGGGGGGATGATTATTATCATTAATGATGTCAGAAGGGAGGCAAGCGGAGAGTTCAGTATTCAGTATTTTGACAAAAGCCGCAGGGTCCAGATTTGCAGTCAAATCCCACAGAATGTTCTACCCCGAGGCTTAAAAAAGCAAGGCAAAATGTTTATTATACTCATAATTCTTCAGTTAATGTCAAGACAGGTGAACAGGGTATCTAACACTTGATCCCCCACTAAGGCTTTGGCACCTGCAAATGCTAAAAAGGCCGATGAGATTACACAGGTTGCACAGAAGCAGCACCACGCAGGTTGCTGGTGACTCAAAAAAGGGCTGCTAATTGCCCAAACCTGCCAAGAAACTCTCTGTGCCCTGGCTCTTGACCTCCATGCGGCCCGAAATCCAGCATGCTCCGTCTCTCCGACATCAAACGCACCCAGGAGGATGCGTTCGGAGCGGGCACGGCAGCTCCGGCTCTTGTGCGACGCGTGAGTGTGCCACGCCGACGGCCTGAGCGTGCCTCTGCAGGAGACCGTCATCCTCCTCTGAGCCTCACAGAGCTTCAAAGGGTGTTTTTTTCCTGCGGCTCCAGCTCCTGAATCTAAGCCCACACTCAGTTTTCATTTTCAAAACCCTAACTAGAAGACCTTGCAGACGGCAGGGTGTGTAGATAAGCTGCAAACGGGTGTCTACTGAGACACTCAAACGAATTAGGAGGCAACCCTACATAAAACGCAATGACGTGCCAATGAATGAGCAAATAAGCTTAATTTTGGATCTTTTCAAATCCTTTGAAGCCTTTGGCTTTTGGGTGCTTGAGAGTCAGAGGAGGGGCTGGAGCAGCAGAATTGCAGAACATGGGTCTGGAGGCAACAGGTGGAAGGAAAACGGAGCCATGAGTCAAAGAGGGGAGCAGGACTCATCGTTCATGCTCCCTAGAGAGGGATCCTGGTTCACTTCTTTGCTAAAAAACAGTCTGCTTGACCTAAGGCAAGCCATTTAACTTTTTCCATAGAAATAAGACTTGATTGTTGCTGGAAGGGTGAGATGTACATCTCCCGCTGGCACCCCAGGCATCCTTGGTTCCTCACACGACAGCACTCCAGGGTGCCCACAGCCCTTTCAGTGCCAGCACAACATTGGCTTACAAACTGTATTTCCAAGCCAGTCTTGCACATCTCAGTTTTCCCTAACATAGGCCATCTTCCCCTGCTATTCCGGACCTTCAAGGCTAGCTCCCCCCGTCTAAGGGAAAGCAGCAGGATGGTCCCAGGGCTCCGCCGACTGTTACTTTATTCTGCAATTTCAAACCTGGGAAATGTAGGTCACTGATCTTCAGCATGACCTACATTCACAGCTCCAAATAAGTCCCTTTTGCCAGTGTTGGTGTTTTCTAGCTTCAGGTTGAATCTGGAACATACACATGAATGCCCTGTTTGGCCTGGGTGTCCAAGGAGGGAAGTTGTGACCACACACAAGCAGATGCTGCCTAGACCAGCCGTGTCCTGCACACACGGCTGCAATGATGTCCTGCCCAAGCCAACCGCAAACCCAGGTCTCTCTGTACAAGTATCTACTCGCACAGGACTATGCATATTTTTGCCTTACAGGAGAAGGATGGATAACAAAAGGAATTTTACCATTCCCGTTGTTTTTCTAATATGTTGAATGGGGCTGGTAAAAGCAAATGAAGGTGCATCCACCACATGGTAGCCCCTGGCAGAGGCACGGGGACGTTGCAGCTGTGGCAGCTCCAGCAGCGACGTCCTGGTTTGGCTGCCATCAGTGGCACTCCTGCTGTTGGCTTCTCCGGAGGCAAGTTTTCTCTCCAGGTTTCTTCTTCCCTCACGTGGGAGAGGAAAAAAATATAAAGGCAGATGTTTTTTGTGAATAAGGGAATTCTTAGTATGCTTCATCCATCTTTTACCAAAGTGCCATCTTCACTGATCCTTTCAGACCTCATCTTCACTCCATCCATCATGTCACCTCAATATCTAGAATATCTTTAGTCTTGAGAAAATATGAGTAATACCGACTGGATTTTGTGCAGAGGGAAAAAGGCAAAGCCCTCAGGCTTGCTACATTCCCCAGGTTTGGCAGGATGTTGAAAATGGCGCCAGACTATTGATAAGTAACCCCTTCCACAAGGGAAACAAGAAGGAAGAGATAAAATAGTCTGAAGGAAGAGGAACTGGGTGAGAAGAGGAGGAAAACAGAAAAGGGGGCATCCTTGTATGCTCTGGGGACAAGATGTAGAAATGCCATCATTCCATATAGAATGCCATCATTCCTGGTGCCCACGTACCCTGGAGAAGGCACGTAATAGATAACAGCAGTCACCCAGGTCACCTAATTGTGCTTGGCAGCTTTTGAGTGACATAGTGACATCTGAAAGGAGAATGATGTTCATCCGAGGCATGTATCCAAACCTAGGATAGCCTGGCATCAGGGACACAGCATGGCTTGAAGCGTCGGGGGAAGGCAAATAGCCCCAACTCTCTCCTGAACTATTTATTTCAAGCCTCAGGTGTGTTGGACAAATCGCCATTGATGCTCCTCTTCTGTTCTTCTCATCAATGGCTTTCTGCGGCTGCCCAGAGCGCGCTGTATTTGTCACCGATTTCGTCTTGTTATCGGCTGACAGGGAACAGGTCAGGCACCTCAGTGTGATTGAGGACCAGCGCACTCGGTGCATCGCTGATCCCAGCACCAAGGGTCCGGCTCCGACCAGCGGAGCCTCCGGAGCCTCCCCGGGAGCCACGCACCACTTCTGCCCTTCCCCAGCTCTTCCATCATGTCTTGTTTACGTTCAGTCCCATACATCATGTACAAATGTAGGTCATAGCAAAGACCGTGTCTCAGCAAACTGTGAAATCTCAGCTTAGCCTCTTCTCTCGTGTGCAAGAGGATTTTCTCACCTCCTAGCGCTCCGGGCTGCTGCTGCCTTGAGTTCTTCCTTCCCAGTGAGTCCGTGCTTCCCAGCAAGTGTCTGGAAAACTCATTGCAGCAGTGACGGTAAACACCCTCTGACAGTGTAAACGCTGCAGGCTGCAGACCTCCTCGGGCAGAAAAGGAGGCTGAGCTGCGACAAACCCCAGCATCTCACATGAATATCCTTCATGCAACCGCCATTCCGCCATCCCCAGTGCCACGAAAACCTCTCTTTACCGCCTGCCTCCCTTCTGTGCGCTGGGGTGAAATAAAAATCAATGTCTCGTATACACGAGGCACTGATATTCTTGCAAGCAGTGGAATAACTCCACATTTGTGGCGGTGGCGGCGGGAGCGGGGTCCATCCTTCTGCCTTTTTATTGCCGGGAGAGCAAAAGTCAAAAAAGCAAAACAACAGTGTCCATGCACTGAGAACGAATTAAGGGCTTGTCGGCTGGGAACTGGCAGCGCACGGAATCCGCCTCTCCCTCCCCGTTCTCGCGGCAGCACCGCGGCTGGATGGGCTGTATTTTTGGCAGGAACCCTTCCTCCCCCTTTCACTCCTGGTCAGTACGCGCTTCACCGAAGCCCAACGCAGGCTGAAGGACACCAAGCTGTGAAACCCCCCGGGGCGCTCGGAGGTGCCACACCACATTTCCAAACACCCCACTGACGAGAGCCGGCCAGTGGGATGTGTTGAAGAGATAGATGGATCCATTGAGTAAGACGATTTAATGTGTTGGCCACGTTAAACGTGTAGTGGCAGGCGCTGAGCTGACCTCCACAACAGCCAAGGCAGCAGGAAGAGATTCTTCCTTCTTCTCCCAGCTCTTCAAGCCACACAGTGTCCCCTGCATCTTCCCGCCTCCATCCCAACGAGGCTTCTAAGCCAACAGCACGTGTTTTGCTCTGTGTTGAATAAAAGTAGCTCCTAACAAGGGTTTTTGGTCTCTGACCCAGCAGCTCATGCACTTTTGGGAGGGTGAAAGACGTGGGGTGCAAAAGCCCAGCGCTGCAGCACCGCAGTGGCTGCCTGACACCCCACCTGCTGAAAACTCGTTATTTGTATTCTGCATGCAGGTTTCCTTTGTTTGCACACATTTCTATTAGGCCTTAATAGGCTTCATTGAAGTATTTTCAGGTTCTGCCGAAAAACAAAATGCCAAAGGACACCTGAAATGCTGGGTTCCTAATGTCCTTCCTCAGATTTCAGCTTTTAAGGCAGCACATCAAAACAGGAACATAATGAAGCTGCTATTATTACTAATGCCTTCCACATTATTCGAGTTGCAGGGAACAATTAAACGTGCAGCTACACTTGGGGACGCTGCCAAACGGCGGCTCCATTCACCTTCTCTCCTCTACTCCTGTTCTTCCCCACCTGCTCCCTGGCGGGAGGCGAGGCGCAGCCGGTTGGCGCCGCTTCCCTCTGAAACTCAAATCAAAGAAAACTCCAAACGCTCCCGTTCCCTTTCAGAAAAAAAAATGAAATGAAATGCGTGCGGAAAATGTCACCTTCCGGAGGCTTTTGCCCCGTAACAGCGGCAGCCCCTTGATGCCTCCGGTGCGGGGCAAATCGCACAGCAGCATTCCATGATGGGAGGAGACCCACCTTGCACCCGGCTGCCTCTTCTGCTGCTGAAGAGCCCGGCTGGTCTCCTCACTTCTCTGTCCAAGCTTTTATGAGCCAGACTCATTAATCACCTCGCCCTTACCGAGAGAGACCTCGCTGCACGCTCCCAGCTTGCCAGCTCTGCATCGAAAAGAGATGGATGCGATTCCTGGGCTTTTGACCTGAGGTTTCTTGGAGCTTTAGGTTTTGCAGCCCTCTGTGCAGGATGGTGGTGTCCTGTCCGACCTGCGGAACACCTGGTTATGAGATGGAGCTCTGTGAGCTCTTTCCCGTGGTTTGGGCTGCACAGGTAGGCACGAGCTGTGAGCTTCAGCCTCGCAGAAAGCCATCCGGCCGTGCAGCAGGTAGCGATGCCGAGCCCAGCCACACAGTTAAACAGCCGAATAACGCTGCCCTGGCACCGGGTACCAAGTGTCATTCATTTTATGGCTGGAAGCAGCCAGGAGAAAGCATCTTTTCAGGCTAGGAAATGCACGCAACACCACTGAAGCTGTTGGAGGGTTTTGCCTCGTATTGTGAAGTTCTGGACACACGGCTTCCAAAAACGGCATGTTCTACCAGTGCCCCAGGAGAATGGACACGGTGAAAGCACAGGAACAGCCTCAGCATCCTTGGGCTGTGATCTGGAGAATCTGCATAACTCAGAAACCTTCAGCCCACAACTGTGTCTTTATGCAAAGTGCCAACTCTGTTTTGGATCCGTAGCCTTCTGCCTTCTTCACTGGGCTTCCTCCTCCAGATGGGTCTGACAGATGAGGACTGGGGTGGGAGGAGTATCTTTAGCAAGGAAGGCACCTGGCAGGCGTTGGGTCACTTGATGAGATGTGGGGGCGGTCAAGACCAGAAAATTATAAAGGGCACAAGTTGAGTAATCACTGCAAGTGGTACAAGGTGGTTAGAAGATGGTTGGTTAGCAAAGAGCTTGTGGACACCAGAGGAGCTTGGCACTCTCAACAAGGACGGATCTCCAGGGGCTTGTTATAGACAGGTAAGGTAGAAAAAGCAGCTCAGAGATTTTTCTCTGAGTACCTACAAGGCGTTTTGGTTTTATCTTTAAGTGAAATAATGGTGGCATCAGAAACCATCTATGAACATATGCTTGTTTGCTCCTGTCTCCGAGTGGTTTGGTAATGCTCTGGGTGGAAAAACCCAACCTTGATAGTGGCAACGGGTGAGCGGTCTCTGACTTCCACCATTAGTGGGGTGGGATGTGGAGCGGTGATGGGAGGCTTGTATCTGGTCTTTAGGCTTGAATCTACCAAGGAGGGCATCAGCACTTTCTTCTGAGCTCCTGAAGCTTCAAAAAAGCTGGAGATGGAGCGGCTGAGGGCAGTAATGGCAGCTGGGAGGGTCAGCACAGCGTATGTTGGACCAGTGCTCTTAAATGCTGTAGGGCTGCAGGATGTTCTTGTGGGTTTATACCAAGCAGAGCAGGGAATTGATACATCTTGAGTGCCACGTTCTGTTTGACATCTAATGAGGTTTTTTTGAGCCATCTTGCCTGTGTGTTCATTCTCGCAAAAGGCTCTTGCCTGTTTGCTTTAACACTAATGAGATATTCTCCCTCATTTCTTTGTTACGCCAGCTCTAATTTCCAACTCTTTGACATGAGCAACCATTTTTCTCTGAAAGGCTGAGATCACGTGGCGGGATTATAAATTTACTCCTGAAATGCTCTATTAATAAATAATAAAGTGTTTATAAATATGCAAAATAGATTATTAGTCAATTCTACAAAATCTTGGCTACAGGAGCATAAAAGCGTGCCCTGCAGCTTGTGTATCTATTATAAAAAAGAGGAAGAGACTAAAAAGAAATTTAAATTCCCTTTTTAACTTCCAAGCAGCAAATGCTGAATAACTTACTTCTGATCGTGATTATGTTAAAAGCAAATCATTTGTTTCCTTGAACAGTAGCAAACAACGTGCTGCAAATATGTGATTTTTAAAAATCCTACACATACGCAGAGGGACAAGAGCAAGTTGTTCATTTGAACAGCTCATTAAATAGCAGCTCTTCAGCAGAAACCTCACCCCACCTGCACGTACCCTGAGTGGTACTACTGTTTTATTTAAGCTCAGTGAGCTTCAGGAATGCTAACACCATTTAAATAGACCCGAGTCTCAACTACAGGAGCTCAGACTGGAACTTTGAATTAAGTCACGTTGAAGTTTGCGTGTTCCCAAGTGGTACCGGCCAAAGGGTGGTCCAGGGCCATGCGAGAGGAGAAGCGTGTGGTGACTTGGCGCCACGCTCACTGGGGTGCACAGATCGCAGCGAATGTCACCTCTGAGTGTTCTCATTTACGGTGTAGCACAGCCTCTGCGTGCCCCCCCCCCGTCCGTAGCCACGCCTGTGGTGGGTTTAGGGACTGGGTTAGAGCTGGAGCATCAAATGGCTGACCCCTGCCAGGGGATGGATGTTCATTGCTGCTGTACAGGATGGGCATGTGGCTTTTATGAGCTGGTGGGTTTGTGTCATTGAGTTAGCCTTGGGAAGTAGTGGGTCCTAAGGGTCCTCTGGCCAACCTCTGCTTTTCTAGCAAGACCCATCCTTGTCAGCAGGTCGTTGCAGCAATGTTTCGCCTCGTTTCTCCAAAAGAAACAGCTTTATTCCTCCTCCGCCACAGCTTTACCTACAAGGGCGCGTTGCTAACCTGTGGTAAACCACAATGACTGGGGACAGGAGTGAGGTAACTGGGAAGGTGGTGGCAGAAACATCGGAGGAAGCTGGGTGGTGTTCACTTCTGAGCTCCGATAGCATTGCTTCACCATCAACGGGAGGAATTGGTCCGCTTCAACAGAAAAAATTTGTCAGATCAAGGAAAGGAAACAGGAGAAATTGCCTAAATAGACTGGTTTTTCTGTTTACCTGAGGAACATCTTGATGCCACCAGGATCTGTGCCGCAGGGATCCTTACGTGAGGAGAGGGAGAGGTGTGGGTGATTTCAGACACTGTCCAAAAGGCGCCGCTGAGACAGCTCTGCTGACAGCCAGGCAGAAATGAAGTGGGGAAGTGTCAAATGTTCTTGACCTGAGCTTAAACCTTTATGAATTGAGGGCAGGAGAGGAGAAAAGTGTCTGTAAAGAAGAGCTTCTCTTCAGGTAAATATGTTCATGTGAGGGCAGAGGCAGTCTGGAAACTCATGGCGGGGGGACACGACACCTGATGGGGGGAGGCAAAGGTTTTAGAAGAGATGCCTTAAGGAACTGATGATGATTTGAAGCGTTTTATTCATTCTTGCTCAGCAGCAGCGCCATGATTATTCTGGGCTGGCATCAGAGCTGATGAGGACAAGCCACATGAAGCCAGGCCTCCTCGTTATCTCCTCTAACAGACTCAGGGCAGCAAAAAATACTTGTTACCTGGCAAGAAACCCACCCCTGAAACTCCCAGCTGAGATTTACTGTGAATAGGGCCAGCAAGTCTGGAGGAGAGAGTTTGGCTTCTGTGATCCCATAGCCTGGAGTGAGTTGCTCTCCTGCCTGTGTGTAAGCGTGAGTGTTGCCACAGTTATTTCACTGGCTTTTAGACTTGGCAGAGGAGTCCCCAAGGATGCTCCGTGTTGCCTAACGCAGAGGAGATGGCCAAACTGGCTCATTTGGCTTTTGGAATTCGTTGAAGTCCTGAGCAGGTATCTGTTGCTAAACTGTCACTAGGCCAGAATTACAACATGGACATTAGATTAAATTATCTATAAAAGGCCAGTGGAAGAAGCCCAGAGGAGTCAGGAAGAGCTTTAAGTAGATGATATGTGTTACCATTCATAGAAAAGCCTTAAAATAAATCGAGCTGGCTGAAATGGTGCAGGTCATCTAATCTTTATCCCCTCTCATCTTCCAAACCAATAGTCCCCCATCTGCACACCACAAAGCTGAAACCCTGCCCAGGAAGCCCTAGTCCTCGCTTCACAGGCGAATGAGAGGGTTCTGTCCATCATTGGGAGGGATGGAGTAGGCAGCGACAGGCAACAACTAGGAGTGTATCCTCAAGCCAGGGCTGGCAGCCTCTGAAGGCTGGCACTTAAGATTGTAATCTCTTCCAAAATAGAGATTGAACACATTGGTTGAAGCTGTTCAAGCCCCTCAGGACCCGCCTTGTCTGCCTGCAGTCTAAGCAGGTTCTCCCCTTGCCAGGAGGAGTCCCCCACCATGGAGGGAAGCAATTGACCAAGATGGTTTATGAGAAGCCAGCAGGAAAGGACTGAAAATCCTAGAAATCAGCTTTATGCTTCATAAGCCATCAAGAACTGCATCTGGATTTTTAAGACCCTCTTCTCAGCTTTACAAGCAATGGCCACCCCTTCTGTACGGCTTTCTTGAACTGAAGAGCTGCTTTTCATGAGATAGAAGTGCTGTTTTGAATTATATTCAGCTCATTTAACATGCCATGAAGAAGCGGTCACTAGGGAAGCAAGCCAGCCAGGAGCTTAGTTGGTTGAGCTCTGAGGAGTAGATGTCTGTTAGAAACCAGAAGCTAGAAGAGTTTCTGGTCTTTTACAAATTGGTAATTGCCAGCTGATAAGGAGATGAACTATCTTCAATGATGTTTTTGTGCAGCCCTAACTACAGACTACTTAGTCTTAAGCAATTAGAGCTATTCCTGTTTCATACTCTTAACAGAGCTCATTGTCAGGCATAATTCAAATCATCTAGGTTAAGCTAACATCTCTCTGATAGCACTTGCCAAACATTGCTGACAATTTTGCAGTTATCAGTATCAAGGCATCCAAAGATCACTGACACTAAGAGACACAAGAAAGACATGCCCTCCCTTTTCCAGGGTTATAAATGTCTTAGCTCTGTTCATTTAACCTCACACTTGCGCACAGACTCACTAATAAGAGCAGCAGCTTGTATGAAGCTGGCAAGAGTCACATAGTGAAAAGAGGGGAAGTCGTGTTATACACTGGCGCATGCAGAACTCTTCTACTGGAGAAATAACCTTTTAATAGGATCTATTTAAAATATATATATATATATCTGAAGGCTTGTCTGAGAAAATCTTTGTTGTGCAAGAACTTAGCTGCAGCTTCAGGCTTCCCCTATCAAAATTCACAAAGGGCTAAACTGAGCCTTGCCCTTTCTGCCCAGAGCCCCAGCTGCAATCATCTTCATCAAGCTCTAGCTTTTCAGCTCTTAATTAGCCAATAATTTACACCAGATTTTTGGTCATTTGCTCATCTTCCACTTGAGATCTCATCACAAAGAAAGTACACCCAGAGAGAGCAGCCATTACATGGCAATCTTCACTTCTGCAGCCCATGCTAAGGGGGGGGCAGGGGGGGGAATGTCCTGTTTAGCCACAGCTCAGTGTTAGGTTGGGGCTCACCTTGGTGGGTGTTGAACTTCCTACACAAACCAGCTTTGCTGCACAACAGCTGGCTCGTGGCTGAGGCCTGATACCATTTTGATAAGTATTTTGAATTAAATTGAGTTTTACTCTACTGACAGGACATAATTTAAAAGGCACTGGCTGGACAGCAGCTGCTTTTTGTCTGCAAGACTGAAATACTCTTAGACTTTTACTGAAGAGACGAAGACATCAAGGCAGGAGCAATCATGTGGGAGAGGAGAGAGGCAGAGCTGATTCACATCACTCTGTCCTGTAGCTGCTCCAGGGTCTAGGAGTGTCTGCAATCCATGTAAAAATAGTGCAGGAGGGAAACAATCTACTAAAATGTGCACAATATAAACAAGCGAGCCCCAGATTGCTCTGTTCCTTATCTCTAGCACTTCCATCTCACCATGCCCTGAAAGCCACAAAATTGCTTCAGAGACAGGGAACTTGGTCAAGCAAGACTGAAGTGGACGGAAGTCTGCTTAACGGTTGTGGTGTGGCCTGGCCACCCCAGGGAGGGGATGTGGCTTGGTTCACTCAACCGGGCTTGGAGCCTGGGCCAACAGGTCTGCAGCTTGAGGGCACCAAGGTACCAAACATGGTGGTTGTTGAAGCTACTGAAATAGCTTCTCTTTTGCAGTGTTTTACCTTTTGAATCCAGGCATAAGCCTACCTTCTTGATGGGCACCTTGTGTGACCGAACATAATTCCTCTTCCATGCTGCTAAAACCAGTTTCTCCCCTTGTCACGCTCTGGTTCAAGGTCACAGGACTAAAGGATTTGCACTGCAGGGATCACGCAAGGCTCCCATATTCACCAAACTTCAACATGAAACAGCCCCTGTCCCATTCACTCCCTAAACATAACGCACAAGACAAGAGGGATTTCAAGAACATGTTTAATGACGGCAGTTTCTGCTGAGATATCAGAAATCCATTCAAACTAGTCTTACCCATTTTTTCTTAAAAAGAAGCTTTGGTCACAATGACAAATTCTCTCAAACATTTTTAAACGAAGTTCAAGCAATTGCAGAAAACAAAACGCATGGTCCTGATAATTCCTCACACAAAAACTGCAGCAGCAGAAACTCACCTAACAGAAGAAAAAACCCTAATGAAAACCATAGCCCGTCACCCTGCGGAGATCATACCACGTACAGTGAATTAGAGGGAACAGCTGCGAACAAAATGTTCAAATGCGTTAGTGCTTGTGTGTTCCAGCTTCGTTAGTGCTTGTAGAGTTCTACAAGTCAGTTTAGGTTTAAGAGAAGCATTAAGATAGCACAAGTTAGTGTGCTAAACAAGCATTTGCAGTCATCTCCACATCTTCTGGGGCAAAAGGCAAGAAAACCCCACCCCGAAACCCAAATACAAAGCTATCTGTGTAGCTCTGACTTAATTCTGCAGGCAAGCACGGCACACCAACCTCTGGCTTCTCAAATGTAACCTTCAGTGACAGGGCTGTGGTTGGAGTAAAGAAGCTGCGGGTTTTTCCTCCGCAGCACAGCATACACAAATAGGAAAGCGTCTAAATTTGCTTGCTCTGTTCGCCTCTGCTACTTGTCGGTGGATTTTGTAAGCAGTGGGCGAGCTACAGGCAGACATCTGTAATAACATTTCTCTTTTCATTTTCTGTAACAAAAAAATACGGGTTTAAAGATGCTCTTGAACAAAGCAAGTTTGACTACGCAACACAAAATAGCAGCAGATACTAAGACATGTTACAGTCACAATGCGATTAAATCTGCAGTGTAAGATACACAGAACATTAAGGTAAAACATTCATGTAGTGGTTAATGGCTATTTCTTCTCCAATGAACTCCTAGAACTACCTGAACCAAACAGTCCAAATTATTAAAACTATGTTTTAAACTAATTCCTACCATTAAAAAAATATTCATATATATATACTATTAGATGAGTCACATCAAGTGCTCTTAAAATCTTAACTAAATATAGCTATAGAATATTTAACCAGACACTTTAAATCACATACAGCAACTTTTGTAGAGGTAAACATTGCCTCACATTTGCAACAGCAACTGAGTATCAAACAAAGCATTCAGATTATTTTCATGACCACGAGCAACTGGTGAGGTTGGCCTTTTATTTCCACCAAGCAGCTGCTGCTTCCCCATAAGCGCTTTTTAGCTTACGGCACACAGTTTGGGACCTTCCCCGAGCAGCCAGAGCATCCCAGCAGCAGCTGGGCACCTCCATCCTCCACATCTTTAAATACCTGGTCCCTGTCTACCATTGACATTTGGCCACATTATGGAAACAGCGGGAACTTTTAGCCACAAGCAAGGAAAGCGGCTGGCCTTTGCCAGCCTAACTCAGCAATTGACCTGAAGTTGGTGGAAGAACTCTTGATTTCAAGAGCTGACTCACCCTTGGATGGGAGAAGTCTCCTTTATGAACCTTTACCTCTCATCTCTCTCCTACGTAACTTGGTCTCTCCTTTCTTTTGTGCACAGAGAAGGCTTCATTCCCTCTCCGCCACTCTTCCAGCGCGCCCGATGCTCAGTTTAATGAGTTTGGCAGAAAAGTGAACATGAACATGTTGCCATGGTGTCTGCTCAGCCAGGGCAGCCACCTCACTCCATCACCTCCTTCCACAAATGCAAACAGAAGCTTTTAACCTCTCTCTCTCCTCTCAGCATCGCCACTTCTCTGACTTCAAAAAGACTTGGTCTGCCTAAGAAGTTCAATTCCCAGTCTTCAAAGTACTTTAGTCCTGAAAAGACACAGGATTTCCTTCAGAATCATCCAGCCTAAGTCTGAAACTTGTTTTACCTAGGCAGGGAAAGAGCCCCAGATCTTATCTCAACCTGCAGCACCGTTCAGCTTACTGGTCCCTGCGATTCCTACCAGGAACACAACTTGCTCGGCTCCATCCTCACCTCGCAGGCGACACGTTAAATATTGCTTAGTAACGGTAATACGGAATGACTCAAATTCATTCCGTGAATGAAAATAACATAGCATTTTCATATTGCCTCAATGACTAATATTAACACAACAGTCTGCTGTGGGATTTTTCCATCCGGGCTGAGCGGGCTGTTTGCAAAGCTTTGGCTGAGTCACGGCTAGGGAAAGCAAGCTGTGTTAGGGGAACTTCTTTGATGAAAGCGCAATGCTGCTGGAAAGGGGAAGGAAAAAAAGAAAAAAAAAGGCCACAACATTCCCCTTCACCTCCTTTTACTGACTGCAGGGCCCAAGGGAACCGCACAGAACTGCCGTGGGTTGCGGTATCATGACAAAGCAGCTCAGTGTTCTCAGCAAGCCTCAGATCCCAATCGGTCTTCAAAAAATAAAAAAAAAAAACCCAAAAAAACCCCAAAACTAGCAGCTTGCTGCAGGGATGGTGCTTTGCCAGATACAACCCCTCAAGGAGACTGCAGAGTAACTGCAGGAGGCTAGTAGATGGTCAAGCAAACAGTAGGACAATACTAAAAAATTGGAAAACATGCAATCCCCAAGAAAAGCAAGGTTCCAGCCAGCTTAAAAACCCAAAATAAAGAGGTGTTAAGGGGTGCAGTAAACAGAGAATAAACATGTCAAAGAGAAGTCTGAACTGCATCTGTGGTTGCTTTAAAGGAAAACCACAAAGTAAAGAAACTAAACCAGTTAGGTTTGCCCTTTCTAACGATGGCCTGGAAAGAGTACATGCTTGCGGTCTGCTAAACCCAATCCATCCAGATGCAGTAATCTAATTCTCACAGTGTCATCCCACAGCTCTGACCTCTGCAGCACAAAGCACAGCAGGGAGCGATGGTTAAAAACACATCCTTGAGTTAAATGGGATTTGTCAAGCAGGTGCTAGGGAAAAGCTTCCAGTTTGATACAGATTAAGATCACTTACATGAAGCTTCCATGAAAAGTAAGAGGTGTTCCTTCTGCAATCTAATCATTCCACATGAGGACTTATTTTGCTTAGAAAAAAGGTAATATAGATGAATTGTAGACAAGTTACAGTAAGCACAGGACAGTACAAAACACTGGTTTTACTCCCTGTGGAAGGGCAGAAAATTACAAAAATATATCTTCTTTAATCCAAGATTGTTGTAGTTTAGGGCATGCCTGATTCTTCCCGTTTCCCTGTGGTCTCATTCAAGTTGGTCTGATCAGAGCTCCTTGGGTCAATGAGAATGTCATCACGAAAGCTTAGTGCAATTGTTGTTTTTAAAAAAAGAAAAAAAATCAGTAGCAAGTCAAGAAAGTTTTCTACATGAGTCAACCTCTCACCCCCTGCCCCCACAAAATCCTACACTACACATACAGTGTGGCATTTCAGCACGGCTTTCATTTGTACCACCTAAAGCCATAAGTCATCTCTGTAAGTCCCAAACAATACACCTTCATTTTTTTCTTTAAACACATGATTTAACAATGACCAAAGTTTAACAGTGACTGAAGTACTGAATTAGGATTTTAGAAAATAAGTCCTTGGGGCAGGTTGGTTCAATCTTCCTTTTCTTCTTCCTTCTTCAAAACTTATTTAGACCATAATGAGCTGCAAGTCGGTACATAGGACTGCTTCTTTTCATGCTTTAGTGACACCGCAGCCCTCCTAAAGCAAGAGAGCGCTGAGTTTGCAAAGAGGAACTCTGGTCATTCCAATACAACAGTTTGGAAACCAGGGAACCGAATGGTGACGTTTTGGTCATAAGATCCGTAGCCTGCTGTACAAACAGCACCTCGAGGAGATGAGGCTTGGTTCGCTTGTAACATCGCAGAGATGAAAGCCTCCCCTTTCACAGTTATGGCTTCAGCAGGTCCCTCGACAGCAGAATGACATCTTGCAGGGCACCGACATTCCACGGAGCTGCTTTACCTGGAAAGCAGAAGAATTAGTACAGCTGTAGATTTGCAATTAAATAGCTCACAGGCAGAGACGAGAACCCAAGTGCAAAGTGGAAAAAAAAAAAAACCACAAAAAGCCACAAAGCAAAAGGCAGCATTATTCACAGTGACTGCCATCAGTTCCCTCCAGCAGTTGATTTCCATGGTGACACTGGACACTGATGTGATGTTAACGCTGTGGCAGAGAAGCCAGACCAAGCGAAGTAAAAAACAGAGTTACACCAGACAAAACCCAGATGCTGAAAGATCCTGTGACCAGCCACGGTGCAGACCAGAGAAGGGAGCGTGCACGGGGGGGCTGCTATTTCACTGCACCTGAAACAGCATCTTAGACCTCACAGCTTTTTTTTTTTTTCCACACCAGTGCAGCCCCTTCCTAACCAACACGCATGGACCGTCCTCCTTGCTGCCTTCTCCTCCTGACACCCTACTGCTTTAACTGCTTCAGGGTCTTAATAGGAACTTGTTATACTCCAGGAAGGAGGCGAGAGCCCTCCTGTAGGACTGCACCACCAGCATATAATTGACTGAAAAAGCCAGCAGACTGCAGCGTGCTCTGCAACAACTGTTACAGCCACATGAGGAAAGAACCTAGCCTTCAAAAGCCAAACAAAAATTGCTTTTTGATCATCTCTTTCCTCCCTTGCTGTGGACCCAGGGGAAATCCTTAACAGCAGCACCAAAGCTTTGGCAATTTGTTGTATTTATAGTAAGCAGCTGACTCTGTTAGTGATTTGCACCCCCTTCAGATGAGAATAAATGATACCCCTCCATTTACACACAACTTGTCACTGCTGCCTGCTCGGGGGAAAAAAAAAAAAAAAAAATTAAGCTGCTACAAACCCCAGTGCAATTCACCTAGCATCATCCAGAATGGCCTGTGGCTTTTGCTGGCAAAAAAAAAAGATCCATTAAAGCTGCTCCCTTGAGTGTCAACACCTTGCTGTAACAAGCAGACAATACCATGCTCCGTTCAGAGCTGCACACACAGCCAGGATCTGGAAAGGATGTATTCAAAGAGAAGACACCAATAGCGTAACTCTCATATTTTACAGAGACTCCCAAAAGACTTGAGCACATCAAAGGCTGAGCCCTGCAACTGTGATGAAGATGTTTCCACACAGTTCAATGCTATCGGCGCCTGAAAAAGGGATGAATCCAGAATCCAGCCTTTACATGTGGTGCGTCTTTCCTCTAAAACATCCTGCAAGCTCTCAAAAGCCCTTTAGTCCCACGATGGTTGAATAAATGTTCCTCTTCCCTCCGCCTGCCACCACTCCTTACACATAAATCTTTCTGCTTTCAAGAGCACTTTGGAAGATGCATTCCTAAAATGCTTCTGCGTGTTGCTGGTGCTGCTGCTGTTGGAGGGAGAAATAACAATCCATGAGGAAAACAAACTGAGGAATTTCACTTAGCCGACAGGAAGGATGAAGGCTTCGATCTGCGCCAAGAAAAACCTGAGGCTTTCTTTTAGTACTCGTTTAGAGTCCCGACATCGGCATCGGGACAATTCCAGCTCTGGCATTTAAATTCCAAGTTCTTCCCTAACTCCGGGCTCTCGCATGGCACGTATCACCCTGGACTCGTAACGCTCTGTGGGGACGGTTCTGAAATGCAGGCAGCTGGGCTCGGCAAGCACAGCAAGAGCAGAATGCGCTGCTTCCAGCAGCTGCGAGACAGCAGGGAGAGGAGACACTGCTGATACCCCAGATTACTGAAGTGCTTTCAAAGCCTTTCATGTGCAAGGCGCCACACAATTTATTCAGTACTTGTTTTCGGTTTTCTATTGAAGCTGACAAGAAATCCCCCAATGAGCTATGCTAGAGTTAATAAGCTTAATAAGCTAACAATTTTATTTACCTTTTCAGAAACGGGTTCTTTTTGCAGCTGTTTTAATCTCTTCTCTCTTATTACACAAAACAAGCAGAGTGCTCTGTGATGGGGGATGGACACTAATACCAGTTTGTCCAGGACATTTACCCATAACCTTCAGCCCTCTCTTCTCGAGTGTCACAGTGCCAACTCTCTGATGAACCAATGACCTGTCTCATCAAGTAGGGGATCATGAAACCTGCACAACTTTCCCTTGCCTTCTTGAAAGAAAGTGCTAAAGTAGCAAAGAGGAGAGGGAAACCTTAAAATCAAGATCTTTTGATGGGATGAGAAAGAGGACACTTGGAGGATGGGATTTAGCTTTCCACTAACTCATTTTCCAAGATGTGCAGCAAGTGTAATCCCATCATAAAACATGAAAAAATATCTGACACGTGGAAAATGATGATGTTCATATGGTCCAAAAAAAAAAAAAATCAATTGGACAGGGATACCTTTCGGCCTTCAGCAGCACAGACTGAACTGGCGATGAAGAAACAAACACCCTTTCCATGTTCAGCTTGCCTTTTTTGTGTAGCTCTATAATCATTTCAGAACAATTCTTGAACTTTTTATCCAAACGCCTCTTTCAATACCAGAGCAAATACACGGAGAAAACCATCCTCCATATTAAAAAATGGTTTCCATGAAGCTGATCAAGGAGGTGCCTAAGTGATCCGGCATCGTTGCTCTGTGACAATCTTTGATTTATTCTTTCAGCATCTTGTCACACAGAAATTGTGCTTGCAGGATTAGAGAAGCCATTGACAGACCTCCTTCCCCGCTACTGAAATGAGATCGCAAAGGGGGCATCTAATCCTGCGCACACACTCCTGCATTTGTCAGAGGCGGGCAGTGGGTGGCTTTCGCATCCACAGAAAGGACTGTGTTTGGTGAAGATTTTGAAGTAGTCTCATTAGCCTGCTTTATGGGGGGAAGGTGCTTATTTCTCATTGCTCCACGGCCCAAGGGAAGTCGGGGGTGGGATCTACCAGGAGTCCAAAACCTTAAAGCCTCCTAAAAAAAAAAAGTGTTTTTTTTTTTTTTTAAAATAAAAGTAACAACCTTCATCCAACAGCCCAATTTACAGAGTCTGCTGCTCTCTCATGCTGCACGTAAGACTGGAAACAAATACACACAAGGACAAAGCATTAAAGGAAAGAAAATTAACTGCATGAGAACAA
Organism: Alca torda; assembly: GCA_008658365.1. NCBI lineage: Eukaryota > Metazoa > Chordata > Aves > Charadriiformes > Alcidae > Alca > Alca torda. The sequence goes on from CM018083.1 coordinate 36,540,944, forward strand.
TTGGAGAGGTATATGTCGCTTCTCCCCTGTTGCTGCTACACACCAACTGCCTTTTAATTAGAGCGCTGTTTGCATTACGTGGGGGAGACAGCACAGAATCTCAATTACTCCCCCAAACGCAGATGCAAGTACCAGTATAGGTCTTTCAACAATGGAGGGGGGACCTCAAACAAACCAGCCCAGAGACTACCCACATCATCCTCAGCAAAGACTTATGCTGCACACCCTGAATAAGTCTCTATTTATGACCTGCATAGCAGAGTAGGTTAATACTGGGGTAACGTACTTAGTATTATGCACAGGAGATACCTAATGTCATGGCACTCCAGGCCAGCCCATCAGATTTCTCCCTACTGCCGTGCTGGTGGTAACCCCAGAGATCTAAAAGCATAGGATTGTCTTTCAGTACATATAAGTAACACTTGAATTGAATAATGCTTTAGTCCATCACAGCCAACACATCCCTACTGCATTGCTCTTTGGAAAACTGGTTCCTTTTTCACTCATTCCCATGTTTTCTCAGAAGCCCGTACTGTAAAAATACTTTTGGTGCCTTTTTAGTGGAAAGCACTGAGCAAACGCCATTGCAGATCATCACTTTATGAAGAACCGACCATTTTCCCCATAGTTTCACAGCCTTTAAATCAAAAATAAACAGGACAAAAGATTCCAGCTAATTTCAATGGGATATTCAGGAGCCAAGAAGACTTAAAAATTCTAGGTTTAAACGGCTGTGGAAAGTTGGTTTCTGATGTAGATATGGCAGTATGTGTGTTATAACACTGAACAATGGCCAGTCCAGCCCACAGGCGTATCTTTCAGTACCAGTGTGTCGCAAAGAAATAAAGAATCAAGGAAATCAAAATAATGGCTCTTGTCAGCCATGGCACTGCACTGGTGGATCGTGCTACAGTGTGGGGCTGCCTGAGGTTCAGCCTCTCTGAAAGCAACCCCAGTCCCTGGTACAGTCACCGAGGCAGCACCTGGTCAAAATCCCCTCGCCAAGACTTGGTAGCACAGACGGGCCAAAATTCTGTCGTGCCGTAAGCCAACTAAGCGCTGCTGCTAGGAGGCTGCTTGAATAAACCCAAACAGCCGCCACAACTGATACTGACTGCTGGCAAGGATGCACCTTCATTTGAATTAAAAAATAAATAAATAAAAGAGAGACTGTGGAATATTCTAGCCCATGGGTACTTGTCAGGAGACACCTGTCACTCCTCTGTCCCCATCACAACTCATGACATATTGCTTTAGTTGGCTAACAAGCTGAAACAGCAGTATCACCCCATTCCTTATGGATCAGCCCTAGCAATACCTCTGCAAGTTCACCTGATGCCTCTGCACTTTTTTTTTTCTTTGAGATAATGGAGAGGGGAAGTAGTTTTCCTGACTTAGCAATTAACAAAGGCTGTTTTAAAACTGTAGGCACTTGCTGAATATCCAAAACAAACCTGTCTCTCCAGTTGTGTGGCTACCTGCATGTATTTATAACTCCCACAGAGAAGGATAAAGTTACCTCTCCTTACCCTGTTTTCCTGGAATCTGCACCCAGTTGCAAAAACCAAAAAAGCCTTAGATGGCACAAGGCAACTATTCCCTGAATGCCAGTTTTGGGGGTGGGGGAACACTGGGGAAGGAAACCCAACAGAAGACCTGGTAGAAATTAGTTCACTGACTTACTGCGGGCATGTTTGAGGTGCCCTTTCTGAAGCTCTAGCCCTCTCTTCCCATCTGAACACAAGCACCTATGAAGAACCCTCCTGACTGGTTTAATGGGGATGGCAATGGTGAAACTTAGCAATTCACATTTGCAAAGAAATGTCTTTTCTGGTGACAGGAGATAGGAACTGTTTGGGGATGTAGTGTCCGAGCCATGCAAAGGAACCAGAGACTTTGACACCTTTTACAGCGAATGTATCCTCAAAGAAGCTTTCCCAAAATCAGTACTGTTAAGAGGCTGTCTGTAAGATGATCTCCCCCTCAAAACTGAGGTAGCTCTGTTTGAGCTAAACAAATGTATGTCTGAAACAGCACGGACTTCAGAAAATGTGGAATTTAATAGCTGTTGCACTGTGACAGAACAGAAGAATGAAGAGCTGAAGAGAGGACTGGTTGGCTAAGAACCAAAAACCCCTACAGTCTGCGAACAGAGCATCACAAAAGGTGAAGAGCCATTTGTACTGCAGAGGAAGGCATGAAGACCAAATATCTTTTGTGAAAGCATCAGCACAGTGTGTGTGCTCCAGCGAAGCAACATCAGATTGCACGACTACAGCTCTCAAGAGTCAGATGGTTTCCAGCAAGCTCTCTTTTTTTGTTCATCTAGTATTTTACTATTAGACATCTTATCCTGAAGCACTGCCACAATTGAGAATATTCTGTTCTCACTCTTTGGAAAAGCCCTCTGGTCTCACTACCAGAAGTTCACAGAGAAAGTACTCAGTTAAGAGGCAGAGGGGCAGGAGACAAGTACAGGGCAACTACAGAGAACGGCAACAGTCAGGCAAGGACTGATAGGAATCTTCTAATTCAAGAACTAATTACTTACACATAAAGGCATGATTCATACCCTTCATTGTTTCATGGCTTCCAACTACTGCTTGACTTTTAGAAAGAAATAACGCAGTTATTTTGAAAACAGCCAGCAGAGCATGCGGTTGTATGTGTTTTAGATGCTGGCACACACGTGCTTAGAGCAGATGTGTTGTTCCCCCTTTCCAAAGTTAGGACATGGGCAACATGAGTAAAGTCTGTAAAATCTCCAGTCAGCAGTTGTCAAGATCTGTGTTTTTATAATTAGGAGAGCTTATTTCAGCCAAAATGAGACAGATTTTAGAGTAGGCCTTATTTGGATGGGAATGCAACTCAAATGCTGTGGGTGGCTTGATGCAAATAAAAATAGGAGATGCAGATATCCTGTTGCCATAAATCAATGCACAGCATCTTCATGCGCTGAGTGGCTGCTATAAATCTCAGGCCCAGAATAGGCAACAAAAGGTTTGGATTGTCACACCGCCTCTTTTTCAAAAAAGTAAATACATTTAAGGAAAGTTTGTTGCTAAGGGATAACTGCTAACAACATCAGCGAGGGACCACAGTCCTCTCTTTGTCACAGAACAACATGAGAGCACTCTGGTACAAACCCAGAGATTGGCAGAGATTTGCCGTCACTTCGCTCCCAGGCTCACGGCAACGACAGTGCCTGGGAAAGCAGCCCTTGTTCCACAGCCCTCCATCCAGCGTGTGTTGAGGCACTTGAGAGCACACAGGAACGACTGCCAGCAGCTGCCCAAGAGGGGAAGTTCAGTCCGTTAAACCTTGTTAGCTATTTGGGGCACGTGTATCCCGTTGTGCTGCTCCGCAGAGCAAAGACAAGGGCAGACAGTCTAGGGGTAGCGATGTGGTTATTACAAGAGCAGGAGAGTACAGCGCAACGTGTGCTGAGAACAGGCAGAGGGACTGTAAAGGTGAGTGATCGTGCTTGGGCAAAGCGAAAGGGAGACCGACTGCCTCATCTCTGCCAAGCTGGCCCAGCAGAGAAAAAAAGAGCTGACTTCACTAATAAGAACTCCGTGAGCAAACCTAACCGGATGGGCTCGCAGCAGTACCTGTATTTCACATCAAACACTGTTGAGTCTTCGTCCTCATCATCTTCTTCGTTCAGAGGAGCCATTTCTACCCGCTCGGCTGGAGTGGTGATTATGTCATACTTCCTAGTCTTCTTAATCCTCTTGCCATACCTGAAACACAGAAGTGGGAAGGGAAGGATCATCTTTACACAGTATTCCTTGCAGAGGCTGAAGCTGTTCCCACCAACACAAACCGCCCTGTTTGATTCAGGCCTCCCCAGACACGAAGGCTGTGGAGCCAGCCTGCGTCCCCTCCCACTGCCTTTCCAAGGCCACTGTTTGTGCCCGTCAGTGTAGAGTACAGGTTCTCATCAACTGCAATCCAGATCAACGTCAGTCTTTCGGCCGCTGATGAACCAGAGATCCCCTGGCATCCCGGGCAGGCATACGAGTGCAGCAGCCCACTGAGTCCTCCTGCTGCCACGCTCGATAAGTGAGACGCGGGCTTAATCAGCTGAAGCAGGCACTGGTTTAGTGAACGTGTTTAGATTAGAAAGACCAGGTTAAGCCCTACTGAGACAGGGGAATGTTCTAGGCAGGATTATAAGGAGCAAAGGGGTGGTGCTGTTTAGGTACAAACAACCTGCCCTCTTTTCTTGCCATCGGGCCAAGTTCAGGACTCCCAGAGCAACAACCTTGAGCCTTATCTCAGAATTTTCACGCTCTATGGTGTGTAAGTGCTATGAAAAATTATCAACTGTCATTCGAAGCTAACTGTACCTACCACTTCTCCTCCTATAGACGCCAGCCTTACTTTCCTTTGGAGATGGAGATGCTCAGCCTGCATGTCCCACGGTTTTGAGATCTATTTTCTAACACTTACTTCCAATTAACAGACAATTGGTACGTGGCTTTTCAACTAATTTTCTGCCTCTAGCTTGAATTATGCAGGTTCTTTCTATTTCACCCACTCCTTTCATGCATATTAGGAGGGTCACACTGCTCATGCATGAATTCAGTTTTGAGATTACACATTAACAAAGGTGCTGACATGTATGGCTAAGCCTTCAGGGAAAAAAGTGGATGTTTTTGGTTAACAAACTGCAGAATTTTCCCCTTAACCTTTTATAAAAAGAAAACTGGCAATTGCCACGCATGGGAAGGGAGCTGGTGCAGGCACAAGCAAGCAGCCCCTAAATTTTGGTAATCACAACCACCACTCCAAGCAGACAGCACGTCATGAGTACACTTTCACCGTCAAGATATCTTGCCCTGGCATGTCATGCAAGGTGTGCCAGATTCAACACTGCCATTTTTGCGTCAAGAATGCAACCTTTTAAAGAGTAACACAGCAGCAAGAATCAAGGTGCGAGCGTTACAGAGACACTGGGACTCAAGCCCTGTGTTTGCACCTCCACCGCAATGGTCCCTCCTAGGCTTCAAGTAAAGGAAATTTAAATGGGTGAACAGCTCGGACGTGGAAGTCTCAGTGCCTCTGCCTAGCATTGCTTTTGGGCAGTTGTCCAAGGCTGAACAAACAGGTCCCAGCCCTTGGGATGGAGCAGTTTGCATTTCCTCCCTGTTCTGAAGGCTAAGGTCACATTAGCAGCGAGAAGAAAGACGTCTCCTGTTGTCTAATCTTTATAGCAATCTGTGCCGCTGTGTCACGTAGAGCACAGGCTGGTTTGTTCTATTACTGCTGCTGTTGAAACAAGCAATTTTATATCCAATACAGTAGGACTCAACCCAAACACTTGAAAATCCTTCTGAAAACACTTCTCTATATTATTCTGCTTCTCAGCCAAGACCTAGCAGCAAAGTGATGCAGGGAGGTCTCATCTTACAAGTAATGCATTGCTGTTACAAGAAACATTTACTCATGCTGTGAAGCCTAAACACAGACCAAACCTAACCTGTGTCTACCTGTCAGAACAAACCAAGCACAGCCTCACCACTTTGCCTTTCACGTACAGTCCGCAGGGGGTTTCCATAGCTCCACTCATTTAAGACCTTACCGCCGTATCAGGCCCACTTTATTGAGAGACATCCTCCCTTGTTCCCACCATTAGAAAACATAACTTCATTCTATGGAGTTCATCTTACAACAGTTCATTTTGGAGTGTTTGAAGCAATTACTGCAGCATAAGTATTTTTAGAAATGGAAAACTAGAACCCTTTAGCCTCCAGCCATTAATTAGTCTATTTGGGCTACACTTTAAAGAGGACCTGGAGCAGAACTCACTGCACAGCGATCTATTAATCCTCCACCACCCTCTCTTAACCACAGTGCTCATTTAGAAAAGGGAGGGAGCTCGTTTTGCTGCTGGGTTTTGGCTAAGCCACTATAATCACTTGTTTGCCATCGGCAGAGCAAAGGGTCTTTCCTTGCCTCTTCTTTCTCAATTAGTTCCACACCAGATTACCTAGCTAATTTGTCATTAGTCTGCACTTTTCAGTAGTCCATTTTCTCACACTTGCTCACTTGAACGATGACTCCCATAGGCTTCATAAATACTAGAAGAACCACTCGAGCTAAGTTTAAAGGAAAGCCTTGGAAGTGTCCCTACACGTACGCAAAATAAGCCGTCCCATCAGAAAACCATTGCACATTAAAACCCGCGAACCTCGGTAGTATCCCTGTAATCATCAGTGACGACAATGCGCAAGGAAAAACACTTTATCCAGCGGGTGGGACCAGCCAGCATCTTTTGTTTGCAGACACAGCAGAGTAGCACAGAGCAGGAACTACAGAATACAAGTGTTACATGAACTTTGGAGACCTCCTGGATAGGATCAGGACAGGTGGGCTCCCATGGGCAAAGAGAGGATCTCCTTTCCAGCCGTGTTCATTTTGTGTGGGTTTTTTTTTTTTTTTAAAGCAAACAAGAAGCGTGCTGGAAGCTGTGGTCAGAAGAGTACACCCCTTGCACAACGACAAGCTGAAATGCTCTCCGAGTGGTTTAACCAGGGTAGAAGTGGCACTGGGTGTTTCAGCACAGAAAACTGTCTTCCATTTAAAAAAAAAAAAAAAAAAAAAAGGAAAAATCACATTGCTACTGCTATCTGACTTCAGCCACCCCCCGTAATTAGAAGGGGATGCTACAGGTCTTGCACTGAATCATCATGAAGAAGAAAAAACCAATTTAACTACAGCCAGGGATATTAACCTTTCACTTTAGGCCCACTGCTGCTCCCACCAAAACAAACTCACTGGTGTTAACAGAAGGCGGGCCGAGTGAGCACAGCGCTTAATTGGGAGAAGATGAAGAATAACATATTGGACATGGGGGCCTGTTTCCAGTTCCTCCTGAGCTGTTCGGCCACCACAGTGTTTGTGCGCTGGTACCGCCCTTGGGCTCAAATGCCCGCGGCACCACGCCGGGGCTGGGTCCATTAGAACTCAGATGGACTCCTTCCACCGCGCCGCACAGCGCAAGGAAGGACAACACACGGAGATGAGCTGGAGCACAACACTGACTTTGTGTCTCTGTGTTTTGACCGGGGGCTATTTTGATCAAGCACCAGTCATATGCAGCACTGCATCCTCCTTTCCGAGGCATCATGTGGTGGAGTAAATGCTCAAGTCAACTCACTAGTTCACTGTATTATTTACGCCTCTAATCTATTTTAGTCAACAGGCCTGATGTTCAAAGATAATGCTTTTCTTGACCCAGAGAGAGAGCGGTCTCTGCATTTCTAATCTAGCATTAACACTTCCTGCCAAGAGATGCAGAGGGAGGGGATCTGGAAAAAAAAGAAAAAACAAAAAAACCCCATCCCTTCTTAGCAGAGTGCTTATTGGAAGTCTAATTAAGCCAGCAACGACCTTCCTCCTAGAATTGCAGCAATGTTATAACGGGAATGGAATCAGGACCAGTTTATTTACTGTCAATGGGATCCCTTAGCCATTAAAAAAAAAAATTATAGAAATATAAACCTGGGGAAACTCCAGGCTTATTACCAGCTGATGAATTAGATCTGTGATATTTCATTACTGCTGATCTGTCCGGGTATCTCTGCTCTCTGTATGGTGCTGTACACAACACCATTAAACAATGAAGGTAAGTCCTTACATGTTTTCCGGATATACATCTTGCTGTAGCACACTAAAGATGCTGTGCTGAAGGTCCTTACAACGGAATAAACTCAGCCACAAAGAGCAGAAGCGTCTTCTTGTTTAATTGTGCTGCTAATAGGAGGGATGTATCCGAGACTGCTACTGGGAATAACTTCAGGAACACCTAAATGGGATATTGTTGTGGTTCAATGAAGCAGTGATGTCTGTAAGTAATTAAAATACAGCCACTCGTATCTGGTGGTCAGTACAAGTACCAGCACATACTTCCAAACATTACAGCACAGTCAGACCAATACTGCCTGAGGTGTGCTCGAGAAGTATCCTTGGTTTATAGGGCAGAGCTACAGACACTTCCGTGATCTACCCAAATTCTACAAGGCAGTGAATCCTACAACAAGAAACAGCATTCATCCTCTGTTGTGACTGTTCACGTCAGAGCTGTAAAGAGCCCAAGACAGTATGAGACAGCGATCACCCCTCCCTTCCTTCCGCCAATTTGCTGTCACACTCACATCAAGACAACCAGTCTTCCCAAAGACAGGACCTCTGAGACGTAGGACTAGTGTCCCTTTTGTCATTCTCTGTGGCCCTAACTAAACTACTTGCAGCTTAAGTGAAGCTTTCAACGCGGGTCACAAATATACATTTTGGGGTTGGTTGTTTTGTTGGGTTTTTTTTTTTCTTCTCCATTTAACATTATTTGAATGGCAAGTTTTTCTTTCCTGTTCCTGGCAGAGGTCTTGTCTTTGCTGGAGTACTCTAACTGGTTATAATACAATTGATTTTAAATCAGCCAAGCTCTCCGGGGTTAAGCCTTGGATGGCCCCAAGCAACTGCCCAGCTCATAGAACAATGGGTCTTGTATCCTATGATCATATGCTTGAACCTCTCTCCTCAATTTCAGTAATTTATACCAGTTTTGCAATTACCGGAAAACGAAGCTTAGAGCGGTATTTGAGGAAGAAATCAAAATTGAACAACAAGCAACATAACAAAGCAACGCGCTACAAAATAAGCGGGTAGCTTCTCTCTAAAAATTGAGATAAATAGCAGCCTTTTCCAGCCTGGGTTCTGTTCATTCAAGGACAGGTCAATACATGTAGCAAACACTTACTGCACACAGTTTTCTGGAACTAAAGCTTTGGGTTGCTTTCAGCTGGCCCATTTGCACAGAAATAACTTATCCAGTTTCCCTGGAAGGCATATGGTCTACCAGCACAGATAGCCACATCTGAAAAATCATGTTTCCTGGGAGCTGATCCCAAAAATTGCATTGCAATGAAATGAACTGGGCTGCACCAGGAGAGAGAAATAGGGCAGAATACAGGGGTAGAAAGGCAAAAATCAAAGCCACAGGTGAAAGAGTGAATTCGGCCACATGAACTGTTCATAAGCTGTTGCAAGACGCTATATTTCTTGGTAATGCAACTTACCCAACTATTTGACTGAGAATAACATGAAATTTGCTCTGCCGTGGAAATGGTTTTGGTTTGGGAACACGCGGTGCCCAGGGGTATAGGAAAGAAAGCAAGCCCAGAACTGAGCTCACCAAAAAAAAAAAAAAAATACTATAGCAAATAAGGCCTTGACACACGTAGCCAAGTAGCAAAGTCTTGGCTGACCTTCACAGACCCTAGTAGCCACAGAGAGAGAAAGGAAATTCAGACCACTTTGGTTAATACCACATTCTGAATCACAGGACCATCAGATGGATTCAGAGCATAACACTCCCAAAAAAAATTAAGAGGAATCTCTGAGCGATGCCTTAAAATCAGACCTGGGAAGTTGGAGAAATATATCCATCCCTGCTCAAACAAAAAATGGAAAATAATATATACATAAAAATATATAAAAATTAGATGTATAAAAAAATAAACTGTACAAAAAAATAAATCCAATGCCTGTGACAAGAATATCTGGCCACTCACTACTTCGTTTCATCTCTACAACCCATATCTAAAGCGATAATTTACTTCCAGCAATCCAGAACAATTTCACAGTGAAGGTTTAATCAAAGACTGGATTCCAGCAAAATCTCTTTAACAGGAATCCACGATACTTCAGAAAGAAAAAAAATCGCAATGTTTTTGACTAAGTATGAACAAAGCTCTTATTCTGATGGAGAAAAGCTTTACATTTATTGAGGGTAAATCCCTTATCTCTTCTGCAACAGAATCGCCTCCAATCTATGTCGTCAGCTACAAGCATGACACTGTACAAACATACCTGTTGGTATTCTTGTCTCATTTGCAGCTGGGATAACTGTTTACAAACAAGTGCTCTGTCAGATAAAGAAACTAGGAAGCCAAAAGCTTCATTTTCCATTTTCCTTGCAGGTTCTCTTAAAGGTATATGAGAGATCTCAGAGGGATTTATTTATTTTTTTTACGTATCTTGAATGCTGCATTCACTCTGACCAGTTGCATAACGACAACTTTGGCATTGGAGAATTAATCCATCATTCCCAAGGTGACTTTAACCTGGACGCGGGTTTGCTGACTATGACTATAGGGAAAGGTCTTTAGAGGCTATCAGTTTGCTTTCTTTGGCTAGAAGTGTTCAGCCTTATGCCAGGTCTCCTTGACACAAGGTCTCGCTTTATACTCAGAAGAAACTGAGGCAGAGGAAGTAAGCTCTCTCTAGAGAGAGCCAGCAGTAGAAACTTAAGATTTTCATTCTGCACTTAGTTATACACTTCCTAACTCTAGCTCACACACCTACTATCAATTTTGCCGTGTTTGTTCATGACAACTTTATACAGTTGCAAAGTGGTTGTATCGATTAAAAAAAAAAATTCCCTTCAATATTTTACTGTGTTCTCCCAAACCACCTCACTTTAATGAGCAAGTTTATTTGCATTGTCTTTTGCCAGCTGCTGCGACAGCTAAGAAGAATTTGGTTAAACGTCTATTTCTTTAGAAAATATCAGTTCTTATCATTTCAGTCCTTAAGACCACACTTCATAATACTGCCGTTGTGAACGCTGCCCTTTCTACATGGCATTAATTCAGAAGCAGAGCATTCAGCTGCAGCCATCATGTAAACACAAAGGAGCTGCTTGAAGACAGAACAAGGAAGAATTCACCAACTCCACTTGTTCAACTACTTCTGTCACCTGAGACGTGGCGCACACCTCCTCCCTGCCGCTGAGAGCCAGCTGCTCTGCTCTCCAGGCTCTTTCCTGCTGCCCCAACCTAGAAGTCAGACAACTGGTAACTACTGGAAGTTTGCAACCTTTCCTGGCAAAGCTGGGCACAAACAGGCAACGACTTTTCATTTGTAGACTGTGTGAGACAGGGACAGCCTCTAGAGCACCAGGGGGGCTCTCGCCACTACCCTGAGAGAAATAATAATTAACACTAACAGCGCCAAACAGAGCTTTGATATTTGCTTTTCTTCTGCTCTGGCAACAAGCCAAGAGGAAGACTGGCCTTCCAATGGGACTGAGTTTAATTTGCTCGTGTACCTCACAGCAGGAGACGTGACATGAGTTTCAAGGGCTGCCTGGATAACTCCAGCACGCGCCAGCACCAACCCACTTCAGCAGCGTGAAGGGCAGTGAATGAACTGGCCCACGGCGGTTACATCACATTAAATGGACAAGATATGAGCCCCAGGGAGATGCAAACCTCTGCCCAGCTTCCTGCTGCTCACTAGCAGCTTCTGGCTTCTCCTTGCTCCGCGAGCAACTGGGAGCATCTTCCCTTCTGTGATGGGAGCAGGGGCTTGCATCCATCAGTGCTCTACCTGACCAAAACATCAGGGAGCGTGGCTACAGATCACAGTTCCAGTCAAATCAGGGCTGTGGTCTAAACCAACACCTACTTTTGGTTATGGACCTCCTCAAGCCTATCTGTGTAAGCTTCATTAAAAGGAAAAAGAAAGATTTGTCTTTTTTACGCAGCAGGAGCTACTACAGCAGTGGTATCTGCACTACCCCATGGTCCAGACCACGCACGTGGCAGAGACCTCTGGAGATCAAGCAGGGCCACCCAGAGCCAGCTGTCCCGTGGGGCTTTGAGGATGGAGACCTTGCAACCTCCCCGGGCCACCTACCCCAGCGACCCACCACCCTCACAGCAAAAAACCCACCTCACTTATTTTCACATGTTCAGGTGGAATTTCCCGAGCTGCGGTTTCTGCCCACCCCAGTCCTCAGCCACGGCCGAGCTGGCACCCGTGGTACCCCACACCCAAAAAAAGCCATTTGAAACCCAACTCCTGCCCTGTTTTTGTGCAGAAGCGGAGGAAGACGCAGGTTTGTGAGGCCGGAGCCACCCCTACGAGGTGCTTCCCAGCAGTTTCATGAGGCGCTTACACACGCCATGATGGAAATCACGCTCTAAAAACCACTATTAAAAGGCGAGGAGCTCCGTACTGCCCGGGCCTCCCGCCTGCCTCGGCCGGAGCCCGCCCGACCCCCGGCCTCCCCGCTCCTCCCCGGCCGGGCTCAGCGGAGCCCCGAGGCCTCGGCCCGGCACCTGCCGGGGGAGGGCGCGGCGCGGCCCGGCCAGGCCCTACCTGAAGACGCGGAGCAGGAGGCAGGCGATGAGGGCGGCCGTGAGAGCGCAGGCCCCGATGACGGCGGCCTTCAGCGCGGAGAGGTCGCGAAGCAGCGCGGGCACGGGGCTGAGCTGGGCCCCGCTGTGGTTGCCGGGGGCTCCGGGCGGCTCGGCGGGCAGCCGGCTGCCGTTCACCGCCGCCGCCGCCGGGCCCGCCGCCGGCTCCTGGCTGCCGTGAGCGCCGGGCACAGCCGGCAGCAACAGCGGCGGCAGCAGGCAGGCCCAGAGCACCAACAGCGCGGCAGCGGAGCGCATCCTGCCCGGCTCCAGCCGCCGCCGTGCCGAGCCCCGGAAGGCAGCGCCGGCCCGGCCCAGCCCGCCCCCTCCCCCGAGAGGCGCCGCCTCCCGCCGCCGGGCCCGCCGCCGAGGGGGGCGGCCGGTACCGCGGCCTTCGGCGCCTCCTCCTCCTCCTCCTCATCCTCCTCCTCCCCGCCGGGCTCCTCAGGGCCCCGCCGGGGCCAACGGCGTTTCCTCGCCGGTCAACGGCTGCTCTTAATGAGAACGGGCAGCGTCCGCCCCATGCAGGGCATCGAACGGCCACCCACCACGGCACAGGCCTCCCGTGCTGCGGGGCCGGCTCGGCGCGGCTGCTGAAACCAAGAGTTTCTAGATCGGATTTGCCATTTTTTTTTTTTTTTTTTGCCTTTCCACTGGTCACCTAGGCTTTGCTTTGGGGTTAGTTTATTTACCGATATTTCACATCTCCAAAAATCTTAAGGTTTGTGGAAATCGCGATGACGGCTCTGTGAACCATCCCGGCTTGTGCCATCCCGGAGCAGTGCCATCAGCCAGGCCGGACAGGGAGAATAAATCGGGGATCCCGCACCAGGATACTGTGGAGACACAACTTATTTTGGCTTTCCATGTTTTATTCACATAAGCTTCATCCCTGCAAAATAACTGTGTGCGGGGAGAGGGGCGTGTTGCCACCGACACGAAGTGAATCGGAGAAAAGAGGGAAAGAAATGAGCTGATTTCCTTCCTATTAAACCCAATATGTCGGGGTTGGCGTGGCAGGGTATAATCTATATGAACGTGTGACTAAACTGTGAAAAAAGATTGCAGAGGCGTATTCCTTCTGGCAACGTCCCATTGGAAAGGTGGCGGTGAAATAACGCGCGGTTCATCGGCTGCCCCCCCCAGCCAATTGGGATGCTGTATCAAACGCCACCCACTCGGGAATAAAAGCATCCTGTGTTTTTCTGCAGGAAGTTCTTTGGGATGAGGAAATTTTGACGTGGACGATGTGCAGAAGGCTCCCTAGACGTTCTGAATTGGTCATTGTTCCAGCTTTATTTCATTGCTTACTTTTGTGTGGTGTCCCAGTTTCCAACATGGGGCCCCAGTTTATTTCTGTTCGGGGGGGGCGGGAACATCCAGCTGGGCAGGAGGTCAAATTGGTGATGCGGATTCTTTCCCAAACATTGGTGTGAGCACTGCTCACATGATTTATTATTTGTAAACACTGACCCTGATGCCGGCCCTGCCTGTTCCGAGATGTTTGACAGCTGCTGCTCGGCCTCTATCAGGTTTCCCTTGGTCGCACCCTGACATTCCCCTTGCAGTGTGGTGCTTTTCCATAGGGTGAAGGAAGAGGTGGAAGGGGGCCTCCAAAGCGAGAACCACCTCCAGCTGGGCACAGAGCTCAGGGTCCAAATCCACATCAACCATTTGCCATTACTTGTGTATTGAAATCAGAGCTCCACAGTGCCGTGTATGGGGCACGTACCTGGTCAAAGACACTCTTCACCCTCCAAAACTAATATTCACATATTGCTGTATGGGAATCCCAAGTGTGAATCCACTCGGGATTTTGCCTTCAGTGCTCAGCCGTTAGACGGGAGTGATGGGTAAACGCTAGATGATGTCCCACATTGATCCTTACCTTTGGTGTTCCTTGGGCAAGAGGAGATGAACGGCAAAGACTCCGACTAACCTTGCTCAGAGCCGAGTACTGCCAACTTTGCCGTGGGGTGACGCGGGATCGGTGGGCAGCACAAAATCCTTCTTGAGCATGAAAAATGGACATTGCTGGGCCTCCAATTTTCCTGCGATCGTCTTTGATCTGATCTCGGCACTGCTGCTGTGGTGCTGGATTGGCAAAGGGGCACTGTAGGCTTTGTAAGCCAGGTCATTCTGTTTCACATCCATTTTTTAATAGAGCCAGACTTATCCCTGAAATAAATATTCTGCAAGTTTGCAACAGGATTTGCTATATTGCATGAGCATATCGGTGTAATTTCCTCTGAAATGCACAGCCTGAAACATCTGTTACTTGACTAGCATAAACTGGGCAGTGGGAGATGCTGGATCTGGCACTTTTGTTTGACTTTTATTACTACTTCGGCTTTTTTTGATGTTCCCATGGCAGATATTTCAGTCTACTAAGATTTAGGCTGAAAGCCAGCAGAGGGAATTAATATTTATTGTTGCTCCAGAGCTCTTCTGTTTGACAAGGTGCAATTGTACCTGTGGGTGTGATGTCAAACATATTCCAAACAGTCTAGAAATGATAAAGCTCAGGATTCTTCCGGCTTGTTTCTGATCCCCCTAAGAAGCAGGCTTATGCTGTTGGGATTTTTGGTGTTCAGATGAGAAGCTGCACAGCAGAAGGAAGAAAAGGAAGGTGTTATCCATGTGCAAAGTGCAGTTGATTCCGTGTGTACCCTTGCTCTGTCCCCTGCCTTCTAAGGATCTTATTTATGCCGCCTTCTGCCTGGGTCTGAACATAATTAGGTTTAACCAGCCTCTCTGTGACGGTGGTTAACGATTTGGATGCTTTTTATTGCATTACGTGCATTGGGTTAGGTTCTGATCAGCAATGTCTAGACACATGTCGGGGTAGAGGCGTGACTGGTTGGAAATTAAACCTGTAGAGTGGGAGGGTCCCATAATTCGTACCTCTCTCTACCTCTTGTGTGAACCCTGCATCACTAGAAGGTGTCAGAGAAATGCAGACGTGACCAACCGCAAAGCGTTTCAGGAAGGTGGTGCTGAGATTATACTTCAGTGGAGCCTGGAGCCACATCTCAAGCTCTCAGAAAGGAAGAGGAATCTTCCTCTTGGCTTAGAGGAGACTCCCATCAAACTCTGCGTTGCTTTGAGGAGTTGAGCATCTGCCTGGAGGTGTCTGTGACCTGGGAGGAGATGGAGCAGAGCTGCTGGCTGGCACTCTGCAGCATTAGTCCTGTGGCTCACCAAGTGTCCCCTGCACATGGACATTCTCCGTGGGGTGGGTGGGTGGATGGATGGATGTGTACCACCCAGCAATTCTGCTGCTCCTTTGGAGCATCTCCCTTATGAGGAAAGGCTGAGAGAGCTGGGACTCTTTGGCCTGGAGAAGAGAAGGCTGAGGGGAGACCTTATTAACGTTTATAAGTATCTAAAGGGTGGGTTTAAGGAGGATGGAGCCAGACTCTTTTCAGTGGTTCCCAGTAACAGGACGAGGGGTAACGGGCACAAGCTGGAACATGGGAAGTTCCGATCAAATATGAGAAAAAACTTCTTTACGGTGAGGGTGCCAGAGCACTGGAACAGGCTGCCCAGGGAGGTTGTGGAGTCCCCTTCTCTGGAGACTTTCAAGACCCGTCTGGATGCGGTCCTGAGTAACGTGCTCTAGGCAATCCTGCTTTAGCAGGGGAGTTGGACTAGATGACCTCTAGAGGTCCCTTCCAACTCCGAAAATTCCATGATTCCGTGATTCCTTTTGGCAAAGGATTGCCTCCTGTGGCTGCCCTTAAACGTTGTACTTGTGGCCTGGAGGACCTAGATTTATGCCATGGTCTCCATTCTGCAGTGCAATTATATTATACGCCACCATACAGGACATTATATTCCACCATATTGTGTGGGATGCTGAGGAACTGCTCGGTTACAATTTAATTTGGTTTTGTTCTTTAATTAGGCCAGAGTGGGCATTGTTCCCATCTGTTCAATAGAAATCTCAAGTGACTGATTCTTAAGCAAACAATATCTCAGCTGTGATAATTTTTTTTTTCTGAGCTGTACAAGGTGTTTAGCGTAGTCTCTTCCCCTTTATATGTTAAAATGGCTGAACCAGTGGAAAATGGCTGAACTTGCTTGAGAATGAGGCATAAAGCCCCGGGAGGTAGTGTGTCTCCCGAGGACTTCCCGGCATCTCAGCTAACTTTAGACAACATAAACTGATCCAGCTGTCCTTGCTGTCTTAACCTCCTTTGGAGCCAGAAGAGGGAAATTTTACCCCAGAAGGGCAAATACTAAGACAACCTCAAGAAATGCTATACTGGAAAGGAATCCCGAAACCATAACGGAGGGGAAAAAGGGCCCTCATGTCAATGATGGTCGTGGAGTAGGATCTTCCAGGTTTTCAACCCTGCAATAAACGCCAGCCATTCAAAGACTCGGCTTTCAGAATAACATTATACTTGCTAATTATACTTGCTCTTCATATTAACATTCAAACAAGTAAATAGGCTGTTGGAGCGGAGGGAGCTTGGAAGCTTTTTTGACAGTCCCACCCCTAAAAATGCCATTAAAGTGGGGAGCAAGACATCCAAAATCTCTGTCAAATGGCAGTATCCCAAGGAAATATTTGCAGATTGTTGCTATATAAATAATACGTGAATATTGCTTCTGAATTTTAAATCGACTTTGCAATCCTAGCTCCATATTCTCAAGATACCAAGGACTTTTTGAGTAAATGTATTTGAGGTGAAGAGTCATTAACATGACAGTTTTGGAGAACGTAATTTGTTTCATGTGGCTTCAGGGTTTTTTGGTTTGGTTTGGGGTTTTTTTGTGGGTTTATTTTTTTTTTTCCTCGTAGATGCTTTACTGATATTTCGCATGTCATTTGCCTAATTTGGGAATCATTCCTGGTTCCCGGTCTGGAATGTGGGATTTCGCAACTGTTCTTCAATGACATCATGTGGTTTGTTCTGTACAGAGCAGTAACAAATAAGAACAAGGGGAGTTTACCAGCCCTTCTATAATAAACATTTTATCTGAATAGTCATCTTCTGGGGATCTGAACTAATTTGTGGGGTTTAGATTTTACCTAGTAAGTCACGTTTTCCACGTATATGGGACAAAGAGTCCCACTTGGATAACAAGGAAGCTACATCCTGGTTTCATCTCCCCCTGAGCAGTGGTTGCTGTGAAAGCCTGTGCTCCCGAGAGCTTTGGTAGAAGAACAGGGCTTTGAGAAGTCGAGAGGAAATTCACAGTCGGTGAAAAATGCAGAAAATGTTTGGTTTCCTTTCTGAGGAGAGCCTGCTTTTCTTTCCTGGTAACACACATGAATCTCAAGGAGAAGGAAGGCTTTGCTGATTGCAGGGGTGGGAGTTGGTGTGGCTCTTCTCCCCCCGGAGCTGTTCTTCCAGTTTACACCTGTTCGGTATCGTTATAAGCTTGAGCTCTCGCTGGCAATTGAGCTTTCTGTAGAAGAGCCTGGTGCTGCCTAAACAGAACGAGCGAGAGCGTTTCTATATGCGATTGCTTCTGGGAATGGCAGATTTCGGTATTTATGGATGCCTATTACAAGAGCATCCCCATTTCTGGGGAAGGCTCTTCATGCACTGCTTAGCAATGCATATGAAGCTCAGGCTGCCCTTTCCTTTCTGCTCTCCGATGGCCTCCAGGCAGCACCCAGATGTATTTTTAGCTCTCAGAACAGGGAAGAATTTGCAAGAAATTGTGCAGAGAAGAAATAAGCAAAGGAGTTGAAACTGGCTCAGTCGTTGGATTTAGGCAAGTTGGATTTGCGGGAATGAATACGTGTTTCTGTATGAGAAATGAAATGTATACAAAATGAGGCAAACTACCTTCCCAAGGATTTTCTGCAGAAGTCATACACCTTCTGGACAAAGACTGGAGCTCCAGTAAGGAAGGAAATGCAGTTTAACACGTCAGGGAGCAGTGGTACATGAGCACACCTCACAAACTAAAAACGCGGGCTACTCGCAGAGATATAAATTCAAGGCGCGACCAGGTCTCGATCAGAGGGTCTGTGAGCTTGGATGTCAGGCGGGAGAGCACGTGGTAATTGCAAGGATTAATCATTCTTCCAGTGGCTATCGATAGATAATCTCAACCAGCAGTGCAGTAAAACTGCAGAGCCTCATCTATCACCAGCGGTCTGAGGGCTGCTGTGACGTCCTAGCGCTAATTAAAGCCCAGTGATCTAGAGCCAGCAGTACCTTCAGATAGGCTTGGACCAGTCTGACTCCTTTGCACCTTCCTAGTTAGCACATTATATTAGCCTGTTACTCCTATAACCCTGTAAAGCATTTATGGCTTTTTACAGACGCTTAAAAGCCGGTGTTATTGCTGCAAAAGCCTTGCAATTTAAGTCTATGATAAGCGGCAGATTTCTTTTGAACAAAGGTTGGTGCAGTCGTTAAGCTGGGGTGCAGAGATTGTCTCTTGAACAGGTTCCTACGATATCGCTAATATACACAATGTCACAGTGCAGCAGTTAATCTGAAAAAAAAAACAGGGGAGGGAGGGAAGGAAGGAAGGACACCAGTAAACCACAAATCTTTGTTTAGTTTGGATAACAATAATCAAAGAACGCAAAAGCCGATTATGACTTTGCCTCCCGCTGCTTCGCTGCCTATGCATGCAGTACGTCCTGGCTGGCCCGCTGAAGTGCAACCTCAAGGGAGCCGACAGATAGGTCAAGTAATTTTTTATTTTTTTTTTTTAAGATAATTTTCACATTGCGTCCTTAGACTGTTTTTCTTCATCTCAGCTGCATAAAATAAAGTCATGGGGGTGGTAGCTGCTAATCTTGCAGCCTCGGATGGCTTTGGATGTTTACTGATGATGTTAAAGTGACTGCCAAGTAGCAGGACTCCGTCCAGAATTACAAGTGACCTGGATGTGAAAAAAACAGAATTGGGTTTTAACCCCTACTTATATTATCTCCTGGTCCAGCTGAACTGTCGTTGACCCCCAGCCATGGCACTTACTTTGTCATCACAGGAGAGAGAAGTCTCCGGTCAAAGGAGATATATGTGTGCTGTAATACCATTTCTCATCCATCAGTACCTGCTCACCTAGGTCTTAAAAGTCCTGCACAGGTATAAGAAGCAGAGAAGCCCCCTGAGCCCTTCTAGGATGCCGCACTAACACATCACGGTCACTGCCACTTTGAAAGCAGCCCTGGGATGTCTGCGCACCGTTTGTCACGCAGACATCCCTTTGGAGCGTGTAGCTGGGTTTCAGAAAGCCTGAAGCTCAGAGAGTTGCTGTGGGACTCCCCTGTCCATCCCGTGGTGGAACACCTCACCCTGACGGGTGCCTTTGGAGAGGTCGTGCCCTCTCCCCGCGCCGCCCCGCGCCTGTGGGTCGGAGTGACCCCACTGATCCCGGGTGCTCTTCTGTAAAGCATGTACCATGCCAAAGTGCTAGGGAAGAGCTGGTTATTGAGAGCAACACACCTGGCCAAACATCTGCTTGTATTTCACAGGAATCCTAACGCCCGATGGAGCAGGGAAGAGGCAAACTGCCCCCCTGGCTTTACTGAAACATTCCCCTTTAAGCAGCAGCAGACTTTAATTCTGGTTTAGTGGAGCAATGCCTGTAACTGTCATCCCAGCACCGGCCTGTCCCCTGGAATGACACTGATCTTGAGTTGCCTCGAATAACTCTCCGGGTGGAACGTCGCCCCTGGAAGCTGTGAGATTGAACAGGTTCCTACAATATCGCTAATATACATCTTGTGGCATCTTGTTACAGGAATCAGCGGATAGAGGATTATAGATGTGCAAGTGGCACCCGCTCTCTGGGGAAGGTAGGGAAACATCTGTTAACATCTGCAGCCGGGCTTCCAAATCCCCCGTGTGAACCAGACCCAAGGCTGTTTCATGGCAAGATGGATACCAGGAGGAGGAGGAGGACACCCCGAAAGGTGCACTGACAGGCGAAGGTCCACGAGCTCTTGGTACTGTTTGTTGCATTCAAAAAGGGCTGAACGCTGTGGCTCGTTAGTGGTGGTTTTGTTTGCTTGGGTTTGCTGTGATTTCCAGAGAGGGATTTCTCTGTTTTTACTTTAGAAAGGTGAAGCCTTGTCTTTGTTTGGCTGGAGGGTCCCTAAGGATGAGTGGAGAAATAGTAGGATTATGACCTTACTAGATCAAAAGATAGAAGATAAGCAATCAGGAAAGGAAGGATTATTTCTTAAATTGCAGGAAACTCACTGTTGCTTGTTATCGTCTATTTAATTCAAATATCAGTAAGACACCTGGGGTAAGAATCTAGATGTTCAGAAGATTCAGGCATCTCATCACTTTAAAAAAAACCCCTCACAGCTACTTTCCACTCTGCTTAAAAAGCGAAGGAGAAAGGGAAAATGTCTTGCTAGTTCTCAAATGACAAACATGTTTTTTCAACTAAATTCTTAAGCCTCTGTTACACATGAAGAGTAGGTGTAAAATATATGTTTCCTTTACAGAGCACCTTTAAATCAGCTAAATAAATGTCGCTTCCCACTACACAAATTGTCACTTAAGCCAGCCTTTGTGAGCTGCTGTTTCTACCCATCTCTTGCTTTTGCTGCCTGAAACACCATTTAAAATATTTCCAGCACCGCCCCAAATACAGCTGATTTTTGGAAGCAAGCACTTCAAATACTGTTGGCTGTAAAGAATTTGCCTGGCGCTAAACACGCGCTGTCAGTGCTCTTATCAGCACAGTGCCACAAACCCTTCCTCACCTGTGGGATGCTGCTGGGTTTATTGCAGTTGAGATGAAAGGCGTCTGGTCCGTGAGCCTATCCTGTTTCTCCCCATTTTCTTTCCCCAATCCAAACACCTGTGAAAGAATGTAATGTTTGTGAAGGTAGGAGTCCAATAGCGCTGTTTGGAGCCAAGCATAACATACGATCCTCCCTAAGGAGACTGATTCACCGTGGTCCTAGCTGTGAGGGTTTGTTAATCTACCCTCTACTCCAGCTCCTGTCCCCTGCCAAATCTACTGCGCCTCTAAATCCTGAGCACCGAGACCCCTGCAAGCGCTTCTCCTGAGCCAGACGTACTCACTACCTTCCAGTGCTCCATAAACTTCACCTTAAGTCAAGCCCCTTCAAATTTCAGTCCTAAACTTCGAGCACGGCTCTACCCAGTGAATCCTCCCTGGTAGGGTGAAGCTTCTTAGAGCATTAAACCTCACACGGCCCAGGGAACAGCATACCCGTTCTCTAGAAGAAGAGCTGATAGAAAAATCCACTCATTTGAATTCAGCTTGGAAAAATTTCCACTTTATGTCATGCTTCCTGCCAGCAGAATGCAAAGCCTTTTTATCAGACTAAACCTTCTCCAAATCCCTGGGCAGTGGGTAATAATGTCTACTTCTATAGTCTACTTCAAAGCATTTCATCAAAGCCTTCACTACCTGCACAACACCGTAATGACCTTTATTTTACAGAGAGATAGAGCCGCGCTCAGGAGCCCTGTAGGCCGCTGGAGTAAGGTGCGATGGCGCGGTGTGCTCTGTATGCGGATCTGTACCTCTTGCTTTGGCTGAGCGATGCGAGGGGTAAATTGGGAAGTGCTTCCAGGTCACAGAAAAATGATACCATGCAGACAGTTGCTCCACAGGCTACTGGGCATCAGCTAATGCCAGACAGGGTGGGGCGGACCTACAGGCAAAGATCATTCCTCTGCTCTCCCCTAACACAAATCCTTCGGCATTGGGTGCTCTGGGGCCACCTAAAGCAATCTGGTGCTGGGTTCTCTTGCCTCAGTTCCCTGGCTGCGCTGCTCCATCCACCGTTGCTCCAGAACATCCTTTCCTGGCTGCTGCTGTAGATCCTCAAAGGGAGGGATGCTCCCTTTCCAGCATGGCAGGAAAACCTGTACATGAGAGTTGCTCTGCACTGGCTAAATTTGCCCAGTTTCCCTAGGGCTTACAGACCAGTGGTCCCGTCTGCAGTTGACAGTGTCCCTAGGAGTCCTCCACCTGCTCCTAGTCCGGTTCTCCTCCAGCCAAGAGGTGCTGGGTGATGGGTTAAGGGAGCTGCAGGCTGCCTGCACGCCACAGCAGATTCCAAGCCCTAAACCCTGTTTGGGTTCTCTAGAATCCCTCCTTAAGTAGCGGTTGTAGGTTCAAATCCAGCCCCAAACACCTAAACCAAAGGGAAGACGAGAGACATTTTCACTTGTGAATTTTCATCCGCCAGCAGAGGAGTGAGTGTGGAGTTGAGAGAAAAGAGAGAGAGGTAGTTACGCTCCTTGAATAATCCACTCTTGTCAACAGAGGTTGCTAATAGAGGTTCTGCCTGGGCATTTGGATGGAAATTAATGCATTGAGGAGACAAAGCCTTGCGCATTTTGCAGACATGACACTAGCTCAGTGAACGGAAATGATACATCGAGTTTTATTATAGAAGATTCTTGGTAGACCTGTTTATTAAATGGCTTGCCTGCCAGAAGCGCTAAAGGATTCTCTGCTGTTTTCCTCCCAGCTTGCTGTATCAGACATCTCTAGGGCTTCAGATGGAGCATCTCCCCATACGCTGCAATTTTTAGGGTTTTCCCCCCGTGGCACGATCTTAATGAGCATCGCCTTTAAAGCCTATAGGCATCAGCAGATACGAGATTTCCAATCTGCCCGGCTCTGAGATTCGCTGCACTGAGATATTTTCACTCTTGAGTTTCTAGTCTACCCAGATTCCTTTGCGTGATCTTTCTGGCTTCCCTGGTGTTTGTGATGGTTTTCAACTTCATGTCACATTTCTGAATGCCTGTCGTGCTTTTTTTCAATCCTTTTTCAGAGTCATCAATAAAAATGTCAAAAAAGACCAAAAACCTGACCTCTGTGATGCCCTAATAAACATAATTCTATACCACCATAACTCCCTGTTTAGTATTCCCCCTTGTTTGCAGCCGCTCAGCTGTGATTTGGTCCATGGACTATTGCATTCAGATCATCCAAAGAGCTAAATTTTATGATATGATATCAAATGCTTTACCAAATCCAAACATGCTCACAGATTTTTAAGATCAGAAAGAAGCACGAGAGCATCAAATCGGCTCCTTTCAATCCTTGGCTGAGCATACTAACGGGTATCACTAAAGCATCTCTTCCAGAATGTCTGGAGCTAAAGACCCCAGGAGATGGGAAATCAAATATTTTGCTTCATTAATCACACATATTGCTTTTTTTTGTTTGTTTTAAATAACTTACTGTTAAATTTAATCAGGCTTTACCTTCTGGACATTGTTTTGATGCCTTTTTTCTCTAGATTAAAGATTGTCTAGTACCCAGTTGTTTCCCGCTATGCTTATTGATGTTTCATGCAGTGATCTTGGGGGTGGTTTGTTGTTTTTTTTTTTTTTTCTTTTTCTTACTAACGCTGCTCTTGATTCTGCAAACTCTTCTTTTCATACATACCAGCCAGTCTCTGTGATGAGGAGGATCTGCTTTCACGGGGCAATTTGCAGACTTTGAAGTAGACTTTCTAATTCTACCCATAAGCAGATAGCTGGCAGCTCTGGGAAGGCTCCCCGTCCTGCACACCTTGCTATGGCTTGTGGGTTCCCTGATGTACTTTAATTTTCATCTTTCCATACATAGCTCATTTCCAACCATTTAAAAGCCCAGGTGAGGTTCAAGAGCATCTTTATGCAATGGTCCTGAGTCACTCACTCAAATGTGGGCAAAGGCAGAGTAACTGCTTTGAAGTCGGTGATGGGAAACAGATATAAATGTCAGGGGAGACAGACACAATCTCTTTTGATATCTCTGGAGCAGGTCATGCAGAAATAGCATCCCAAACAATATCTCTGACCAGCTGTTCATCCTGTGCCTCCAGTCATTCTCCGCATACCTCAGATCCCGTCTCCCAGCTGACAAGAAAACCAACTAATCAAAAAATGGAATTACCTAATTTTCTTCCCCATTATCTGAGGCTCATAATAGAAATGTGAAGCGACCTGCTGTATTTCAGCAGTGGAACCGAAGATGCTGGTTGACTCTCGGATCTCAATTCTCACTACATCGTATTTCCATTTGCAAAGGTCAGGGTCAAGCC
Organism: Alca torda; assembly: GCA_008658365.1. Lineage (NCBI taxonomy): Eukaryota > Metazoa > Chordata > Aves > Charadriiformes > Alcidae > Alca > Alca torda. The sequence goes on from CM018083.1 coordinate 36,565,172, forward strand.
TGGTGGTTTTTTTTTTTGTTCAGGAAAAGCTCCCTACAAGATAAAGTGGGATTCTTTCAGAGTTGAAGAGGGAAGGGGGGGAAAAAAAGGAAAGAAAGAGCTGCAGGATTTATTTAATGGAAAAAGCTTACTTCTCAGGTGGTGTAATTGGGGGTAGTTCTGCTGACTTCCACCAGTTGAAGACTGGGAGCACCCTGTGCTCCACCGCCTCATCCTATGACTTGTGGCCAGGGTGACCCAGGCTTCGCTCTGTCCTTTCATTGCAGCCAACAAGGGCCGAGTCGTGCCTTTCTCCGTGGGAAGGACCGTGACTCACCTGCTGTGATGTGGATTCGGGGATTCTCCAGAGCCACGGGTGGAGGAGAGACAGGCAGCGCTCTCCTCACCCTCCTACCTCCTAATCCCGCAGGCAGGGAATCGAGAGGAGAGAGATTTAAACATTTTCTTTACTTGCTCAACCTCTGAGTCCAAATATATGGGTGTCTAGGTCTGGGCTTCAGCTGGAGAGCTGTAAATAAGGACCTCTAAGCTGTCTTAAGCTTGTAAATCTCCCCGTCATCCTGAGAAATCAACTGACGTCATCAGTCAGACCCGCCAGAGCACAATTCATTATGCTCAATTACTCGGGGTCGAAAGCAAACCCCAGGGCAGCCCGCAGAGCTCGGACCTCGCGGAGCAAAGAGGAAGCAGGGCAAGCACGGCACCCGCAAGGAGCCCACGCACCCGGGGTCACCACCACGGCACTCAGCAGAGATGAGGTTCCGCTTCTCCTGGGCTGCGGCGCGAGATGGACGTGGCCGGCGGCCGGCAGCCGGCTGCGACGCCGTGCGGAGCCACGGTGCCGACGGTCCCCTGGCATCGAGGTTGCCAAGGAAGCAAAGTCGCAGGATCTCCTCCGCGACCATCTGCGCTGTCTTGTAAGGCATCAAACACGTCAAGGAGATTTCTCCCCTGGGCCATCATCTAGACGCTTGCCGGGGTGTTTGACTTGCACGGTAGTAAAATGCCTCCAAGTTAAATAAATTATTCCAAAATCGGAGAAGGTGAAAAAGCTCTGCTGCGAGCTCGGTGCCACAGCAGCAGGAAATTATTTTGCTCTTGGCTTGGGACTTCACAATGTCAGGAAGGCCCACATTTTATATCTGAGCACCAGAGCTAGACCTCTACATCCTTACCCGTGTACCGAAGTGAGTGTCAGCCCCAGGCTATGAATTCAGGCCACATTGTGTGTGCCGGGGCCCTGCGACAGCTTTTCATAACGTGCTGCTCTCGGATGTGGCTTCCCACGCACGGTCCCGCTTCATAGACATGACGGAGGGCACAGGACCTGCCTGCGGGCCAGTGAGGAGAGCGGTGAGGACATCCTCTCTTCCCTGGCCATCCTTTCTGTGGAAAGGACCGCGTAAGCGCAGGTTTCTCTGGAGACAGCGAAGCCGGAGAAATGAAAAGGAGCAGCTTCTGTGAAGCGAGGAAGGGGGAGAGCGGGTCAGGCAGGGGCACTGATCCACGTCCCGCACTGTGAAGCTGCTCTACAGCACATCGGGGGCTTTTCGGAGAGAGAGGCCAAGCCCTGGCTGGCAAAGTTACATGCAGACAGTTGCGGTGATGAATGGGATGTGATTCACGTAGCAAATGCGATGCCGTGGTGGAAGTCGCTTTGCTGGAGAATTGATGACACTCAGCATAGGTCAGTTCATCTCTCCCGGTTCCCTGCCCCCCTGCCCTAGATCCTGCAGGACGCAGAAACCACAGCTCGCCTCCACCAGCCCCAAGCGTCCCTCAGGGTGTAAGAGACACTGAAGGCATCTCCGGGGGTTGCCTCTATCGGAAGGATGAGTCGTCCAGATCCACTTGTGGGCACCTGAGAGTTGTAGCCTGGCTGAAAAGAGCTTTGCAGCCCCCACTGAGAAGCTGCCCGTGGCTGTAGGGAGGCTGCAGTGATATTATGCCACAGCCTGGGCTAGATAAGCACGTTGCGAGGGAGCAAAGGGGTCTAGAAGAGGGTGTTTCTCGGTTCGGACTGCAAATAAGAGTGGAAGTTGCACTAGGGCAAATCCTTGGTGGGAAACAGCAGGAGGAATGGAAGCTGGAGACTTCTGTGCTACCGTGTAAAACAGTGTTTGGGACTCCAGGGATGAGAGTGTCCTTTCGAGCTCGTATTTCATTCTGCATCAGGGTGCAGTCAAGAAACAAGGTGGAAGCAGTGATATGACCCGGGGACAGGTCCCCGGTTCTCAAAGAATAAGAGGTTAAATCCAAGCAATTTTGTAACTTTCTTTTCCCGAGTTCAGGACCGTCTCGTGGAACCTTCAGGGATAACAGAAGGAAATTTTCCCCCTCGTTGGAAGCATCATTGCCCTGCGATACAGGCAGGCTGGGAAGAACCGGGGAGCCGCATGTGGTGGAAGAACAATGCCAGCCTGCCTCGGAGGTTGGCGTTGCTGCAGCTTTCTCTCCTGCTATATTTCAAGAGGTTTTTAGTAACTCTTGGGTCCTCTTAAAACAGATTGTCTGATTCTTGGCAGTGTATTTTGAGCGCCCAATTTGTTTCATGGCACAGAAGCTTTTCTGGACCACGATGTTTCTATGTCAACACGTGCTTGAGGAGGTAATTTTTTCAGCAGAAGTGGCAGGTGTTAGAATCCAGATCAGAGCTCTCTCCACATCTCCACATATTTTTAGTAAAGGACTTTTTTAATAAGACGTGTTGATATGTTTTCTCTATGTGGGATTAAAAGCACTTTAGGCTCACGCGCGGAGTTTCGCTTTATAAATCTGTGGGAGTGCAGATTTTCTCCACTCTTGTCCACTCTTGTTATATTGCCTTTGTGAAATGGGAATAATAAACTTTGTCTGCCTCCTGAAGGGGCAGAGGATTAACTCTTTGAAGTTTGTGAGACCATATAAATGCCTCGCCGTTATTAATGTTACTACTACTCGGGGCTTTTAAACAGCTGCCACATTTCACTTCAGAGGAGGGTGCCTTGAACTGGTAGGTGAAGCGAACGCAGTGTATCAGGGTGCTACGCTGAAAAAAAAAGCTTTGGCATCTGTTAGGTTGAAAGGCACTATATAAATATGAGTTATTTGTAGAAATGAATTTTATAACCCTATCATTCTCCTCCGGTGTACCTCTTAATCTAAGGGTTTCAGTATCCTTTATGAACACTTAACAAGACCTATATTAAGCTTCAAGCCTCCTCAGTGCACATATTTTACATTTATATCGAGTCAATGCAACGGGGAGAGATCCATTTTTTTTTGCCCAGCTCACGCAGCAGGTCAGCGATGGACCTGAGTGGCCTGCTTTGCTAATTAACAATTCATGATGACCCGCTGCACAGCTAATGGCAAGGGAAATGCGGTAGCTTTAGGAAGTGGTGGCCTCTCGATGCTGTCATGGTTTTGGAAGATTTGCGGCCTCTTCCTTGCAGTTTTTCTAGGGATAGCTGAAGACCGATGGTCTCATTTAAGAAACGTGGGCTCCCGCTAAGTGGTTTTGGGTGACAGGCACCAGGGCCAGGCTCCCAGCCTGGTGTCTGTGTTTGATCTGCACACACCCCTTCCCATACCTTTCATAAATACCGGGACAAGAATAATAAATGAAAGCCTGTGAGTGTCCCATTTAATGCCGTTTCGGAGACACAATGGGTGAATTATACAGACTGGGAACCTAAGGCAATGAGCTGGTATTTCAGACAATTCTGTATTCAGGGTGCCAGACTTTTGATTGCTATAAGATGAAGGATTTAGGACCAGATAAGCATTTCTTGAAGGAAGATGCTGAGGACTTTGCTACTTTTAGTCCCTACATTTCTACACTGGGAACCTTTTCAATCTGCCTTGAATCTTTGACAATGGAGTGAAAACATTTTTCCTAAGCTTTGATTTACTATTTCTGCTTGAGGAGGAAAGAATCACAATTTGATCCGCGATACTTCAGCAGCGCAGAACGACACTGAGGGACAGTGGCTGTTTCAGCCGGTGGCTGGTAACTCTCCCTGAGCTTTCAAAGCCGCAGAGCAACAACAGGGCAGTGCAGCCCTCTGGCCTCTTCTCAGGCAAAGGCTCTTCTCCTGATGTCCTCAAGACGGTGTGTATGGGAAAGCAGCAGTGTGTTAATGTGGAGTGGAGGAAAGCCAAGAAATCATTTGCCTGATTTTTCTAGACCAAGTTCTTTAAGCCAGTAAAGGCCACAGGGATGCGTGGACAAGCCCACGGCGCTTCTCTGCTTTTCTCCATCACCCGGTGACCCATCCCCTCTCCATGGGAAGCTTCCAGCCCCTCGTGCTGGAACAAGGTCTGTGCGCACCGTCTGTCAGGGAACGGAAAGTGGCAGGGTCAGAGTCTGTCCAGTCATCTCCGCAATCGACTTCCCTCTTCAAAAAAAGAGCAAGCATTAGGTTTCCCCCGTGCTTGTTAATGATGCCCGTGTCCTTGGACGTACCAGATGGTAAAGCTGTCCAGTCTTAGCTCTGGTATCCCAAGAGTGTTATGGTTTGAGAAACCCACAACAATTTATTGTTTGAACAATTATTCTATCACTTGATGACCCCTCCTCACCTCCGAAGGGAAATCGGGGAAAAACAAGGAAACACGAGGCTTGAAATATAAATAGATTTAATAGGATAAGATTAAATATAATTAACATTAATAATACTAAAGACCCAGCATTGTTCCTGATACCAATATAAAATATACAAGGATTATACCCAGCCCATTCTATCAGCAGGGAGCTGTGCACTCCCAGCAGGGGACAGCCAATGTGGGACACTGTGAGTGCTATGGATTTGGGAGGAAGGGAAGGGCTCAGGGGTCCAGCACCGGGGCAAGGAGTTCTCTGGATCAACGCCATCAAGGAAGAGAGAGACTCCTCAGCAAACTTTCTAATTTATATTGAATGTGACGTTCATGGTATGAAATAATGCTGTTGGACAGCTTGGGTCAAGTGCCCAGGTCTCGCTCCTCAACCCTGCACCAGGCGAGGTCAAAAACACTGAGACCTTGAAACCCACATCCCACAGCTGGCTATAAAGTAAATATTTTCACAAATTCAGACACTGTGGTCTTCTGAAAGTGCAGTTTTCCCCAGCATTAGAAGATAAATTAGTCCTGTGTCGCTCAAACCAGGACAAAGAGGTACATGCAAGCCACAAATCGGTATGTGTGAAGGAGACTGTTATTGCAGGGACCGGACTCTAACGCTCCTCGCCGGGAGGCTCATGGCAGGCAGGTGGGAGAGCAGGGGCCCTCTGCGAGCTCACACGGACCTGCCATGGGAGGTACCACCCTGCCCACCTCCTCCTTCTCCTGAGCGAGAACAGCACAGGGAGCAGGATGCTGCTGACCGGCAGGGATGAGTTTGGATCCCTCAGCCTTGGCCTGGAGGGACCTTATCCGTGGCCAAGGGGAGAGTTCAGTTAACGACTCAGTTTAATCATGGACAGCTTTTTATTTTGCCTGTGAAGTCTCCGCTGGCTGCTAAGCTACACATCAGGCAGCCACAGACTGGCTCACTCTTGAATTGCAGCCGTAGCCACCAGTTCTGACATGATGCCCAGGTCTGGGACAGTGTTTTAGCACTGAATGGCTCTCCAGCTACTTCCCAGGAGCCTGAGACACTGGAACTGGTTGCCCAGAGAGGTGGTGGAGGCCCCATCCCTGGAGACATTCAAGGCCAGGCTGGATGAGGCTCTGAGCAACCTGATCTAGTTGAAGATGTCCCTGCTCACTGCAGGGGGGTTGGACTAGATGGCCTTTAAAGGTCCCTTCCAACCCAACACATCCTATGATTCTATGATTCACTTCTTCTCTCTCCTTCTCTTGTGCCTACTGAAACTTTTCCCGTGGCACGGGCTCACAACTGCTGCGTGCTGCATCCGCTGCCTGGAAAGGAGAAACTGCTGGAGGCAGGGAAAACCGTGAGCCAGCGTGGGCTCCCGGAGTGATCCACCCACCCCTCGCAAGCCCAGACAGCTTCAGGGCATGAACGGTCTGATGAGCCTTTTCCCTTGTCTGGGAGAACTGCTGTTGCTGCTGAATTTATTAGCCATGTTATCCTTTGTCCTGCTGCACGCAGCAGTGGGCACATTTCCAGGGGGGTGCAGGGGACATGTGTGTGCTCCCCTGTGAGTCGGGACCAGGACGTGGGTATCCGAGTCCCTGTGTGTTTCCACGCCGTCCGGGTCCCATCACTAGTGTCTTTGCCAAGAATCTATTGATTCCAGCACACTGAACGCAGCCCTTTAAATGCATTTATTGCTTTATGTCTTCAAAGTACTCAACAAGCATTAGCTAATTAATCTTTCTAGTGTGGCCTGTAAAACAGGTAAATATTATGCTTGCTCTGGAGCCAGAGGAATGAAAACAAGAAGATACAGTGGCTCCACCAAGCTATCCCAGAAAATTGTGTTAAGGCCAATAGCGAAGGCTCCTGACTGCTGATGGCAGCCATCATCTGTGCTGCCACGGGGATACGTATGTGGCATCCTTTTCCAGAGGAATTAACAGTACAGACCTCATTTGTCATCACGGTGATATGCCGAGATGCAGCATGAATTCTGATTTCTAGCCCTGTAACCCTCACGGGCTTCACCAAGTATGGAGTTACCAGAAGGGACAAAGTGGAACGTGGTCCCCGTTCTCAGCATCGCTGTGCATTAGATGCTCAGCTGCATTTACAGGTGCCATGTGAGTTAGAAAATGAAATACTGTGAGACAGCCTCTTCTTTTACAGCCACTTCATTTACAGCTGCCGAGGAAATCGGATTTTGAAGAGGCAGCTGAATTTAGGATGTTTCTTTCCACCAAACCACAGAAATTTCCAGACGGGTGGACTGTGGAGGCGTGAGGGTACCCTGGATGCGAAAAATAAAGCAGCTTCCTCTTGCTGTTCTCAGTTTGAGCCGAAATTTCCCTATGAAAAATATGTAGCTGCCAGCACTGCGGGTGGAAATTATTTGCCGTACTTTTGCATGCTCGCCTTTTGAATAACATCAGTCTTAATAAGAAAAAAAACGCAGCCTAAGAGCTTGACACCGTTTTGCCCGGTTTGATGATCAAAAGTGCTTTTGTTCTTTCTGCTGCTCCTGTTGTTTTAGAGGGAGAAGACTTCGGCAAACAGAGAGCGAGGCTGCCCAGGCAGCGGCAGAGACGAGGATTAAACTCCAGGAGTGAGGCACGGATGATACCTGGAGGTGACGCGTTTTGTACTGAACATTTCATTAGCTCCCACAAAGCTGTCTCGCTGACGCCTCTTCATTAGCCACATACTTCCCAGCCCAATTGCCCATGTAGCTCTGCAAGGGATCCCATCGCTTTATCCCAACGGTGCCGCATACAAAGCAGGAAAGCTCCGGATTTCAAGCTAGCCCCACAGTAGGAGATATAATTAGGGAGTCTGGTCCATCAGTATTTCACCGCATCTCTGCTCCATGAGGGAACGGGCTGTGGGATGTTTCTCTGTAGCTCATGTGCTTCTCAAACTTACCTCCTTGACAACTCTTTAGTTTAAACAAAGATTATTTTGGAAGCGGAGCTGTCAAAAAAAAAAAACAAAACCCCAAACCCATCAGCTCCAGGAAGTTTTCTTGTTAAAATATGTTGGCTCGGCAGCACCATCTTCTGTTCTGCCCTTTAAACAGCCTTAGATGTCACACTTTAAAAATGAGCGCCAGTGCCTCAGTTAGCTTGGGGCGAAAGAACAGTTTGAATAAGATTGAGTTAATGTTTTCCATGCTGGGAGTCGAAGCCATAAACCAGACACAGCCCAAGAGATGGGAAGCGTGAGCCCAGCTCTGCAGGGCAAGGGGGCGGCAGGGACCGGTAAACCCACGGTTTGGCCATGCAAAACCTCGCAACCAGGGGCAAATCTCTCCGCGTCAAGTGGTTTCCCAGGTGAGATGCTTTCCCTATGGTGGTCGTACCCCTGCTTGTAGGATTTTTTCAAGGGCTGTGACCCTCTCGTTACTGTGGGGGCTTCGGGGGAGCGGGAGGTCAGGTCCTGCTCTGCAGAGTCCATGGTGCACACCCGCTGAGCGGGGACATTTGCTGCGGGGTTTGCTGGGCTTTGAGGTGGGGACATTCCTCCTTGCCAGAAAAGCTGCTCGATGGGCACTCTTTGGTGGCACTGCGTAAATGCCAGGTCCCACCCGGCAGAGCCCAGGGAGATCCAGGACAGGAGGGGTGGCTGAGGGAGGAAGGACTTGGAGGAGCCAAGGCAGGCCGGAGAGCTCTCATACAACAGTGAAAAATCAGGAATTACAGGAGGAGCTGCTCCTTGTCCCATTGCTCCACAGCACATTGGGATTCAGGCAGAGATCTGTGGCATGAAGGTTAAATTAGGAGGGCAGCCACAGTAACGTCTCATATCTTCTTCTGGCTGGCTGCTGCCTCCTCTCAACGTCCTGCACGCATCTTCTGGGTCAGCAGCTCGTGTCCTTCATAGAATCATATAATTGCTAGGGTTGGAAGAGGACCTTAAGGATCATCTAGTTCCAACCCCCCTGCCATGGGCAGGGACACCTCCCACTAGATCAGGTTGCACAGAGCCCCTTCCAGCCTGGCCTTAAAAACTTCCAGGGATGGGGCTTCCACCACCGCTCTGGGCAACCTGTTCCAGTGTCTCACCACCCTCATGGTGAAGAACGTCTTCCTAACGTCCAGTCTGAATCGTCCCATCTCTAGTTTTAATGCATTCCCTCTAGTCCTACCATTACCCGACATCCTAAAAAGTCCCTCACCAGCTTTCTTGTAGGCCCCCTTAAGATACTGGTAGATACACCTTCACCTCCAAATACTCTGCTTCTTCATCCCACCATGCAGGCAACTACCCCTATGTATCTCTCTAGCGTGTGCATGAGAGAGAATATCCATATTTACCTTTTACTTCAGAGTATTGTTGCGGTCCCGAAGTAATTAATATCTGAGCAGCTCAGTTCCTTGCATGGCGATCATCACACGAGAGGAAAGTGTTCTTATGAAAAATACAACAAAGCCCTTAAATCTAAAACACAGCAGCTTTCTTGTAAGAGACACTCTGTGGCAGGATCCTGCAACACAGCAATCAGTCGCGCTTTAATATACAGACCAGGGTAATGTAAGAAATACTTGGAGAGCAGCCACAGCTTTCACAGCAGCTGCTGCTACATTTTTTTGTCAGGATTAAGTTCATTTCAATTATAGAAAGGCTTGTGATCACCTGCTAGGAGGTTTTCGGGAGGCCTAGGGTGTGTATACAGCTATATTTAAACACCAAATGCCTGGCATACTCCGGCACCATCCCATTTGCAGAGCGCTCTGCAGACATCCCCTAATTAAGTGTTTAAGTATAGTTTCCTTCAAACTTTATGGCTTGATAGGAGCGGATTTTTTTTTTAAAGATCCACATAAATCCTAATTTAATTTGGAGGCAGTTTAAAGGAGCTGAGGAGACTGAATAAAATGGACATCGTGCTGTGCATCCCTTTGTCACTGCTGCATTGCTCGGGCTATGCCAGAAGAGGGCTAAAAATCATAGAATCATAGAATTGCTGAGGTTGGAAGGAACCTTTGAGATCATCAAGTCCAACCATTAACCTACCCTGACAAAAACCACTTCTAAACCATGTCCCTAAGTACCACATCCACCCTTTTTTTAAACACCTCCAGGGATGGTGAATCCACCACCTCCCTGGGCAGCCTATTCCAATGTTTAATAACCCTTTCAGTGAAAAAATGTTTCCTAATATCCAATCTAAACCTCCCCTGACATAACTTGAACCCGTTTCCTCTTGTCCTATCACTTGTCACCAGGGAGAAGAGGTCAGCCCCCATCTCTCTACAACCTCCTTTCAGGCAGTTGTAGAGGGTGATAAGGTCTCCCCTCAGCCTCCTCTTCTCCAGCCTAAACGACTCCAGTTCCCTCAGTCGTTCCTCATAAGGTTTGTCCTCCAGACCCCTCACCAGCTTTGTAGCCCTTCTCTCGACACGCTCCAACACCTCAATGTCCTTCTTGTGGTGAGGGGCCCAAAACTGAACGCAGTACTCGAGGTGGGGCCTCACCAGTGCCAAGTACAGGGGGATGATCACTTCCCTAGTCCAGCTCACCACACTATTCCTGATACAGGCTAATCATACCTTTTGGTGCTGCTTCAACCCTTTACTTCACACAATGAAATGCTGTGTCTCTGTGTAAGCGCCCAGATGCCCAGGCAAACCTCAAAAAGGAGAATTTCATTTTGCACAGAGGTTGATGGACAACGCGGGCAGCAAAAAGGCTGAGAAACCCTGGTGGGAGCCTGGAGACCCCCCATGCAACCTCAGAAGGAGAAGAGGAGTGGGAGCTGGGACAGAAAATGAACGTCCGTGGTCTATGGTAGGAGGATGGGCAGCTTCACATGGCCCTTCTCCCAGCCACTGACACCAAAGGTCTCTTCCATGATGCAGCTGGGCCCAAGCAGCCAGAGCCTCATTGGCTGCAGTGTGGAAGGGAAGGGGCAAACGGGGATTGCTGAGGGGTTTAAGTGAGCGTTCTACATGTGGCCTGTGCCATTTCCCTCCCTGCTCCAACCCGGGTACAACCGCAAACACAGACCTCTGGGGCTCCCGAAGTTTAATTGTAGTCATATTTTGCCCTTCTGTGCGTTCAGTTTTGGGCCCCTCACTACAAGAAGGACATTGTGGTGTTGGAGCGTGTCCAGAGAAGGGCTACAAAGCTGGTGAGGGGTCTGGAGGACAAACCTTATGAGGAACGACTGAGGGAACTGGGGTCGTTTAGGCTGGAGAAGAGGAGGCTGAGGGGAGACATTATCACCCTCTACAACTACCTGAAAGGAGGTTGTAGAGAGATGGGGGCTGACCTCTTCTCCCTGGTGACAAGGGATAGGACAAGAGGAAACGGGTTCAAGTTATGTCAGGGGAGGTTTAGATTGGATATTAGGAAACATTTTTTCACTGAAAGGGTTATTAAACATTGGAATAGGCTGCCCAGGGAGGTGGTGGATTCACCATCCCTGGAGGTGTTTAAAAAAAGGGTGGATGTGGTACTTAGGGACATGGTTTAGAAGTGGTTTTTGTCAGGGTAGGTTAATGGTTGGACTTGATGATCTCAAAGGTCCCTTCCAACCTCAGCAATTCTATGATTCTATGATTCTCTTCTGTGGCAGATTTGCAGAATTAGCAGCAGATGGTCCCACAAGAGATACCAGTGTCCCCGTCTGACAGCAGGAGAAGGCAGGTATGAAAGGGGCAGCCATTTCCCTCCTGCTTCACCTCCCGCTCCCCAGCGGGCATCTATAGGGGATGTCACATTGCAGGGCTGGCCAGCAAGGGGACCACTGATGCTGCCCCTTCCTACCACACCTGTCTTGTCATCATCAGACCCTGCAATTGCTGTGAAGGTGGCAATAAAGGGACAGAAAACAAAGAGGCCAGAGGACTCTGGCAGCTCAGGCAGAAGGGAGACCTCTCAGGGCAACAACAGCAAGGGCTTGGCAGCAGTGACTTCTGGTGAGAAGGTCTGGCACCTCATCTTCTGACAGCCGTGATGGCAGGCAAGTCGCAGCTATCATTTGACCTAGGGAATGATGCAGTTTGATTGTCCTTTTAAAAATAAATTAGGAAATGGCTAATGCCAATTTTTTAAGAAGTGTCAGAACAACAGTAGCTTCCTAGCACTATCCAAAGCGCTGCCAGAAGGTTGTTCTCAAAGGAATTAATTTTGTCTAATTAAATATCTCCACAGAGCTCTCCAAGTATCAAACCAAAACATCAACAAGCAGCACTTTGCAGACTAATCGGAATCACGCTGGAGATCGGCATCATGTGCTGAAGTGTTAACAGATGGAGCGGATGGTCACGGTGGAGGAGTGGGAAGACAAAGCTCCCTTTCCACCTCTGCCCCAAAATGACGCGCTTCATCCCCCGTCTCGGCTTACCCATCTGTTAAATGCATGGAAAATACTTCCTATAGCATGGATTTACCCAGAGGGCAAGCTAGTTGTGGTCACGGAGCGGTGCGGCAGAGGCTTTGAGGGAGCTGAGAGCTTTGGATTTTTGGATGAGGTTTATGTGAGCGGGGGTAGAAGCCCTGGTGGGATCTGGAGGATTACATCCCACTCCACATTGCAGCAAAGGCACTCTCGTTGCTTGCAAAGCCTCAGCATTTCTCAATGTTAGGTTGATGGTTGGACTCGATGATCTGAAAGGTCCCTTCCAACCCAGACAATTCTATGATTCTGTGATTCAGGCCTGCCAGAGGCCGGCTCCCAAATCTCTCCAAGATGGACCGGAGGGTTGAGCTGCCTCCTGGAGGCAGAGGGCTGCCACCAAGCCCTGCCCTGGAGCATCCTCTTCTTGCATTGCTAATTCACACAAAAAATAAAGCGTTTTTGCATTCAGCCCGATTCAGTTACTGTCACTGGCTCCTTTTTAAGTCCCAAGGAAGCAGAAACCTTGCGTTACAGCCAGCTCTGTTGCTGTCCCAAAGTTGTTCTCAACTCCTTCTCTTTATCAAAGAACAGTGCGTTTACATCCACGGCCGTGTTTTGGCAAGCTGGAGAGATTTTTGACACTTGGAAAATAGAGCTTTTAAAAGTATTTCTTACCTCAATACCTTCCATTTTAGAAAACCTGGGTTGTTCATTACAAATCAGGTTAAACGAAAAGAAGTGGGAAGTAGCAAAGTCCTCAAAAAAAGTATAAATAGCCAGCTGAAATTGCCAGTGCAGGTTGGTACGGGGTATAATACAGCCATTCAGTGCAGGCTCAATTATTTCTCAAACCGTTCTGAAAAGCCCACTGGCTTTGCTACCTGTTACGAGCATTTACTCTATTTCTGGGAGACAGCGGGAACTCTGGATGAGATGCGATGTGGCGGCTGCCTGATGCTCCTGGAAAGTCCTCCCTGAGTCCGGTGCTGCATTCTGCGATGCAAACGTGGGGCCTTAGCACGGCACGGGATCATCTGCGGGACAGACAGGAGCATCTCACCCTCTAGAAAACTCTCAGATTATCCGTCCCTTCCAGCAGACAATCACATTATTCCAGGTGGGGGTTTTTGGCTTTTTTTAATGGAGTGACAGACACTCCGACGAATTGTTTGCGTTGCTGGATGATTCCCATTGACAGGGATAATCCTGCTGCAGTAGGGGGAAAAAAAAATAAATCAAAAAATCACCTTTTGTTTTGTAAAGCCACTGTAAATAACAAAGGCCATAAATTCCCAGTGCTGCGCATCTGTAACCGTTTAAAATTTCCTATTTATAGCACCTCACGTTCCTATCGGCCTGATCCTCAGAAATGCTGGGGAACAGCAACAAGTGGCCCGAGGGTGGAGAGGGGCTAAAGAGGATTTGCACCAGGAGGGGGAGCTCTCTCCGCACCCACTGCGGGGGAACCGCCGCCTGCTGCGGGCAGGGACAACGGCAGGGGAAAAGCCGGGCTCACCGTTTTGTTCCTGATGTGTTTTCCCGATCGGTTTGCAAGAATTTCACAGGCTATTTAACTGGAGTGATTTGGTTTTGTTTATCTAGCAACGCCCTATAAATCTAATAGTAAAACAAGCTTCCACGCAAAGTGTGTTTTTATTCCCGCTGCAATGCAACAACTTAGGTTTTTTGGAGAAATTTGGCACAGGGAGGGGAGAGTACGCTTGCGGCATCCCTTACAGCTCTGTAGGTGAGAACCTTTCCCTTATGATTTCAAGACGTTTACAGGATGCTGAAAGCTGTGCAAGACACCGCCACACTTGAGATCTGAATTTCCTATTAAAAAAAAAAAAAAAAGTTCAGGTAAGATAAAAGTATTGTGCCCCTTTGACCTAAATAAACTGAGAAATAAAATCAAGGACTGAGAAATAAAATCAAAGCCTTAGGATTGGGAAGGGAAGGGAAGGGAAGGGAAGGGAAGGGAAGGGAAGGGAAGGGAAGGGAAGGGAGCTGAACGATTCATATCTTTGACTCGGTTTTGTGCATTTACAAATATACAAAATCCTCATTTTCTGCACAGGAGGTCTCAAACAACCGGGACAGTTTCCTTGTTCAGAGCTGCTGGCCCAGATCTTGCTCAGTTTATTCAGCATCACACACCATTTCTTGTTCAGGGTGTTCTGGAACCCCCTTATTTCTCACTTTCAGTAATATTACTCCTTACTTTTCAGTTTGGCTTGCTCTCTTATGTGCCTGAGGCAAAACACCGACCATCCACACATCCACGCACATGATCCCAAAGCAGAAATCCACTGCCCAGGCGGTTTGAACCCCTGCACTGTCATTTTTGGGGACAGGGAGATGCCTTTATGCCCTTTGGTTGCCTGAAACCAAAGCTAGAGCTTACGGATGCGGGTTTCAAGCCGGCTCAACCCCACCAGCAGCGCGACACTGGGCTCAATTCTGCGTGCTCCAGGGAAGCAAAATTCTCTTTTTTTTGTTTCCTCTGGGAGTTTTTCCTGTATTTCCAGGTTGGGTTTTTTCACCAGTCTCACCGACCCCCGTCCCGGACCACGAGGTGGCAGCCGCCGGTTTCCAGCGGGGCGGCAGCCACCGGATTCCAGAATCCTCCTATATTGGAGGATATATGCATATATATATATATATATATATGTATGTGTGTATATATATATATATATGCTCTAATATCCTCCCTGAGGGTGCTCCGCTGTGCGTTATAGCAGGGTGGGAATGGGCACGGGGGGGGGGGATGTTTTTGCTCCAGCGTCACTGGTAAGGGAAATATTATCAACAACACGGGGGGGGGGGGGGGGGGGGGGAGGGAGGTGTTGGGGTGATTCGGGGGTTGATTTATCAGGCCCTGGGTTGAAGGACTCCTTGCTGCTCCCGCAGGGTGATAAAATAGGTCTCTCCTGCCTCTTGTCCTCCGGGATCCCTAAACGGATCTCTGGGAGTTTAGTTATATTTTCTCTCACGTTTTGCGCTTCATTTCATCCTGTCCATTTGAATATCAAACGTAGTTTAATTCTCCTGGCTGTTAACACGCTGAGCAAGTACAGCAAATTAGCAGCCCTCTCATTTGACTTCCTAATTACTACCTTTTTCTTCTTTTTTTTATTTGGTTTTTTTTTTTTTTTTTCCTTTGCAACAGGAATGTAACTTAACTCACAAGCGGGAATTACGTTCCAATTTACTGCCACGGACAAAGCAGTGCGTGGTGAAGACATGTTGCCTTTTTGCACGCTGTGTTGGTTTGGGCTGGATTTCAGGTCTGACCTCACCCTATATGTATATATCTGTAGGTATATACTGGATTTTTATGCACTGTTGTGGGTGGCGCTAGTCAGACAGCGCGGACAGACAAGCAGACATTCTTCTCTTTTGCAAGGGCTTTATCTTCGTCTCAGAACAGGAGTCATTTAAGTCTGCTGGTATCAATTTGATTAAGAACACGGAACATTTTTCATAATTTCTTTTTTTTGTTTCTTCTCTGTTGGGATATTCTTAAGCACGAGGAAATTGTGCAATCAAAATGACTGTGTAACTCAGAATTGCAACAACTCATAATTGCAACAGCCTTTGGAGTCAGCTTACGCCTGACTGCTGAAATAGTTTTATTCACTGATAGAATATTTCTGTGTTTAAAAAAGAAAGCCTGTGGCACATGCCCTTAAAGCCATGACTTAGGTTTCGGTCTTATAAACAGATGGGGATAACCACAGGGTTTGGTTTGTTTCGTAGCCCAGGAGAGCCACATTCACCTCAGCTTCGGTCACAAAATTCCTGGCAGAGTAACGGCATTTCAAGACTGATTTAATCTCTCTGTATTTCATAGTTACTTCCATGAGGCACAGAGGGGGCCTCAGCATTTCACCGTGACAACAGGACTGAGATGGGGACCTGCCTCTGCAAATCTCCCTCAGTCAGCAGCAGACAGGGGTCTTGGGGCTGGAGGAGTCCCAGAGCCACTTAGAAGGAGCAAATGGGGCCAGTGTACCATGTATTAACCAGTTCCTGGCAAACCCCTCTCCGGAGAGGTCCACCAGTTTCCAAAGGCGTATTTTGGAAATGCAAGACCTGCATTCACGCAGCCAGGTGAGATGGTGAGGAGACACCACACATCTCATGGTAGGCCAGGCTCCAAACGTGTGTCGGGCACCGCCGTGCCTTTCTCTTTAATGGTCGCTGGACCATTAAGCTGGACCAGCTCTCCCCGCAGGTCAGTGGTCTCATTAGGTACGTATTTAACAGGAATACATTCCAGCGCTGAGCCAAACCACAGCATTAGAGGTGAAGTCAGGGTCCCCGCGAAACCCAGTATCTGAGCACTGCTTTAATCTCTCACTTACCTTTGGTATTTACATTCATTTCTTCAATACAGGATTTTTGTTTACCCAGGGAAATGTGTCATTCTCCCCAGGGGAGCTCAAATTTTAACCCGGGGCAAGTCACGGCAGTGCTTTGCCAAATGACCCACCACCCTGCACTTGATGACACAGGGACAACTGCAGTTCTGTGGTGGAAGAGAAGCCCTGGTGCCACCACTGCTGGTATTTACCAGCACAGCCATGCTACCAGCAGGATGCAGGGATAAGGCTGGGATGCCGATGTTCAACCCAGCCTGCTGAGGGACCTCCCCATCTTCTAATGGTCTTGTAATGGAGGGCATCAGCCAAAATACCAGCTACTCTCTTCCAGGTGCTCTCAGGAGTGTTAGACTGGCATGATGTGTGTCCTGCAAAGGAATATGGATCCTCTAGCGTATTCCTGCAGATTTACACCATCAAGCAGACAACTGGGACATGATTCGCGATGAGCAGGAAGCAAAGCCTCATTTCCTGCGAATTTGTGTCCTGTATTACTGCAAAAATCCCGACTCCCTCCCTATGTCTCCCGTCACATCCACACCAAGCAAAGAGTATGTGTCGTGATGATATGCACACTAATTAGCAGCCTAAAACGCACGTGCAGGCTGGCCGGGCAGCTGCCACCGAGAAGGATGGCAGATGGCCACGCTCGCAGCCTTCCTACCCCAAGCTTGAGCGTCTGGAGGTCAAGTGGGGGAAGGGGTTTTTGGGAGACACTCAGAAACTTCTCTTTGGTTGTTCTACACGTCATCTTTCAAGTGTGGTTGGATTCAGCAGCAGAGCTCAAAGCATCATAGGAGGCACCGCCAGATCCTGCAGCACACCATTCCCATAGGAAAGTGGGATAACAAGGCTGGGTTGAGCTGAGCCGGCTGCCATCTCGCGTGACTCCACAAAATCTCTACCTTCTGTGCCTCCTAAACATCCCCAGCAAGTCTGGAATTGCATATGTTGTCACACTAGAACAAGCTCCTATTGGCTGGAGCTGGTAGCAGTTTCCAGACTTTTCGTTTTCTGGGGTAACACAGAAATACACGCTGGAGTTAGCAAATGTATAAATATTAAAACCAGAAGTGGGGTAA
Source organism: Alca torda (assembly GCA_008658365.1). Taxonomy (NCBI): domain Eukaryota; kingdom Metazoa; phylum Chordata; class Aves; order Charadriiformes; family Alcidae; genus Alca; species Alca torda. The sequence goes on from CM018083.1 coordinate 36,582,548, forward strand.
CTTCTTTGTAAGACTGAAAGTGTTGGTAGGATCCCTCCTATAGTTCCTCTTCCTATAGTTCCTCTACCTGCCCCCTTAGATGGTCATTTACTCAGGCATTAAGGCAACGCAGAGGAAGCTCTGGGTTCTCTTCCCCCACCGATTTCGCGGTGCACTCAGTGGGTGCTGGTTTAGGAGAGAGGAACCGGCCGAGCCCAGAGCTGTGGCACCGTGGGGCTGTTTTGGGGTCAACATGCACCAACCCAAGTCCACAGTGCTGCTGGCAGGAGGCACCTTGCACTTCTTTGCACCGGTCCCCTATTCCCACCCCCTCCATGTGCTGGCCCATGTGCTCCGGGTACTGACCCAGGTGAAAAATAGAGAAAAAGGAAAAAGGTTGAGTTTGAGTCCAGATTAATTCATCAGTCTGGCTGTAGGTGTGTTCACTCACTAGCAAGCATCTCCTCAAAAGAAGGGGCCACTTTCTATTTGAGCAGCAGCTGATATAGAAGCCAGTTATTAAAAAAACAGCCTGAAGTTGTAGCTAGATGAACATCTTCCATAGATACAAGCACTGCTGCCAAGAACAGTCCCACTTTCCTCCAGTCCCAGCCACAGCTTCCCAACACGGCAGTGTCCTCGCCTTGAGCTGATGGGTGGTTTCAGCCAGATCTGAGCTGGCTGGAAGCTCCTGCTTAGTTGTCAGCTAAATTAGTTCCCTCACCCAGCATCCTGGGTGGCCATGTGCGGCCGAGGGTGGCGAGAAGGACATCCGTCTCCCCCATTCAACATTCCCATGGTTTTGTGCCCAATTAAAATGACTATTAACTGTAGCCTTAGTTAGTAGGATTGTCAACGGCAACTTTTAATCAAGCGTTTGTCTTGCGGAAGAGGCGGAGGAGGGAAAGGATCCCTTCTCCATTTACCACGGATGCTTTTAAAAGAAAAAAAAGACAACCTCAAAAAAATTGCCCATGAGTAATTTGAGTGTGATACAGCTGGATTTTAAAATTCAGGATTTCGGTGTGGGAGGGGAAAAAATATATTTTAAATCTCCGCTTTGTCTCCCCAGCCAGATGAATTTTAGCAAGGATCATGTGAAGGTGGTGACTGTTTTCCATGTTGGCTCTTGAATGCTTCTGCCAGAACTGGATTTTTACGTCCCATTTATAACAGGGCTGGAGCAGGGGAAAAGTGCTGTAATGGAAGTGCTGACACCAGTTCATTGCACGGCAGCCCTGCTAACGATGCCCCTGGAGCTGGAAGAACCGACTTGGCAGCTTATACCGGGCCAAGCCTGGCAGAAAGGCTCTTTGAAAATAACTTACTGCTCTAAAAATAAACACAGAAAGGCTAAACTTCTTTGCACTGAATGGGTGGCAAAATCACCCTCGGCTTTATCCGAGTCCCAGGACATTGTCCAGGGCTTCCCCAGTCAGTGCTGCCATGGACAGGGTTAATTGCTTGAGGTGTGGTGGGAATTGTTTGGTGTGACTTATTAACGCTCTTTATCTGATAGAGGAGGCACCCGAAGGAGAGAGGAAAAACTGGCTGAGCCCGAATAGCCCTGGTCTCGCTGAGGGTGGAGGCAGAGTAGTGCACAAGACTGAAGGTGGCTTATCTACGCCGTGTCCTTCTGTCCCTGTGGGACTGCAGAAGGAATGCCGCTGGCCACCAAGTGTCCTCTCAGCCTTCCAGGGCTGCACTGGGCTGGCGCGGTCCCGCTCTGGGCTTCCTCGCACATTTGTCATGAGTGTGATCCCTTCTGCTTGTATGGAGTGGAAATCCATTCCCGGGGAGGAGGAACAAAGGCTGGGTGCTGTAAGCCACCATGCTGTGGTCTTCAGGGAGTTTCTGGTTGCGTTCTTGGAGGAGCTGCCTTTCTCTTTTCTCCCGTCAAAATGCACGTTGTGCCACAAACCGCAAGGCAAAGTCAGGGGAGCAAACTGACTGCAGGTGTGCTCAGGGCACATGGACCCAGGAGAGGTGGCACTGCTGAAAAGGAGTTGCTATTTAACACCATGTGAAAGCACTTCAGCTGGGGACACCACCATTTATCTTGATTTTTCAAGAAACCAAGCCCAAAGCTGAGGCTCGAGCGGAGCTGAGCTCAGTTGTTGTTTGCGGAGGGGAGAATGGTGCAAAGATCAGGAAGTTCTGAGGCTTGCTGAAGCAGAAACGCTTGTTCAAACCGCAAAATCTAAGGGGAAATGTAAGGGAGACTGGGGCTTTTAACAAGAAACTGTTCTTTTTTACACAATGAGAGTTTCTCTTAGCAAGGCACCAGTGTTTAAGCAGGGAGGTGACACCTAGCCTGCAGGACCCAGAGCACAGGAAACACAAGGGATGCTCAGGAGATGGGAGAGCGATGGGGGCACCACAAGAGCTGGGAAAATTAATTCAAAAATATGTGTTTCAAGTGGACTGCTCCAGTTTGGAAAAGTGTAGGGGTTACTTGAAAAGCAGGCTATGAGCAGATGTTTTAAACTCAAAACACATTAAGCTGTGTCCTTGAACCAAACCAGGGCCATCACGAGCCACAGCTGTGTCCTTGAACCAAACCAGGGCCATCACGAGCCACAGCTGTGTCCTTGAACTAAACCAGGGCCATCACGAGCCACAGCTGTGTCCTTGAACTAAACCAGGGCCATCACGAGCCACAGCTGTGTCCTTGAACCAAACCAGGGCCATCATGAGCCACAGTTGCATGCAGTGAGCACCAAGAGGTTCTAGAAGAGCAGTTTTGTCTCTTGTTTCCCTGCAGGTTAGACACAGCAGCCGTGCTCTGCGAGGCCCCAGCACGGTGTGGCACATCCCTTACTGCAAGGCACCGCCCTGCTCTGGGGAATGTATTAATTTAATGGCAGTCGGTGGCTGTGTTTACCCATTCCCCTGTGACAACAGTGCCCACTGTGTGGAAAGCCAGGTAAAGCTAAGAAGATAACAAAGGTGGGGCATCTTTGCCTTCCACTCACTTGTGTGTGTTTACCGAGCTCAAGCCCTTTTGCTTTCTTTGTCTCAGACCGCAGCCTTGGAAATTCAGCAGAAAATTCCAGCAATTCCCTCCAGCCGATGGGAGGCTGCCACATGGGCAGGTCCATGCACGGCCACCGGTCCTCTCCACCATCAGACTTCTTCGTGTAACTCCAGGCTCAGACTCAGATTAGCTTTCACCCGGAATGCAGGTTTGCAGTTCTTCCAGGGAGGTTCTGTAGGAAGCCGTGTGTGCTGGGGAATGGTTTCGTCTCATTTCTCTGTACAGCTTGTAAAAGGCTTCTTGGAAACCAGATCTTTGCACTTTACTTGCGTTTGCTTATCTGCCAAAAGCTGTTTCAAGTTACTCTTTCCATGCCATATTAAATGAATCCTTAGGTAAGAAAGAGGCAGCAACAAGTACTCTATACCTTTGTTGAAAAGTCACCGCTTCTAATTACATTCCCTCCTTATAAGCTTTAATATCGAGGACTACAAAATGAGGTCAACCTCTATTAAATGTAATGACTTTCCCTGTGGAGCTTGCAATGAAAGCAGCTGCACAACAAACGTTTCTATTTAAGGGGGGGAGTTTCTGTTACAAAGAAGTCCCCTAACTCAGAGCAGGGGCTTCATTTTCATTTGCCGGCTGCAACAAAATGAAAAGATTTGGGTTGAGACTTTAACCAGTACTTATCTGAGAAAAACAGATCAGAGAAGATGAATTAAAACATAAAGATGGGGAAGAACAAAAGCCATGTTGCTGCAGGAGCTGACCTAGAACTGCTCTGGCAAGAAACACCTTAAATTGCAGCTTCAGAGAGGGCAGAAAGCCCAGCTGCATCCTTGGACCAAAGCAGGGCCATCATGAGCCACAAACTACATCCTTGGACCAAACCAGAGCCATTGTGAACAACAAACTACATCCTTGGACCAAACCAGGGCCATTGTGAACCACAAGCTGTGTCCTTGAACCAAACCAGGGCCATCACGAGCCACAGCTGTGTCCTTGAACCAAACCAGGGCCATCACGAGCCACAGCTGTGTCCTTGAACCAAACCAGGGCCATTGTGAACCACAAGCTGTGTCCTTGGACCAAACCAGGGCCATTGTGAACCACAAGCTGTGTCCTTGAACCAAACCAGGGCCATTGTGAACCACAAGCTGTGTCCTTGAACCAAACCAGGGCCATCACGAGCCACAGCTGTGTCCTTGAACTAAACCAGGGCCATCATGAGCCACAGCTGTGTCCTTGAACCAAACCAGGGCCATCACGAGCCACAGCTGTATGCAGTGAGCACCAAGAGGTTCTAGAAGAGCAGTTTTGTCTCTTGTTTCCCTGCAGGTTAGACACAGTTGGTTCCTCATAGGTGCCCCGAGGAGCAGAAATGGATCCTGTAATGAATACAAGAGCTAATTTTGAACGTTGTGATGAGCACTGTTTGTGCAGCAGTGCTGTGATGCTCTTGCTGGGCAGCTTGTGTGGCCGAGTGCCTGTTGGGTAGATGTTGCCCTGCCCGACTGGTAAGTCTGCGAATCTCTGATTTTTGTATGTCAAGAGTGCAATAGCTTGAACGGGCTGTTTAGTGCTCCTGTAGCTATTTGTGTAGCTCTTTATCTTGGTATTTTAAGCTAGGTAGGCACAATGCCGTCTTAAGAAATTTTACGCTAGGAACTGGAGGTAAACATGGCCATAACTTTTAAAAATTGCTGTTGCCCCAAGGATAATCTAACAACTGGCAATGTAAGTTTACTCTTTCTTTAAAGGCATTTTTTTTTTTTCTTCCTGCAGCCTCGCAGGCAGAAATTTGCCAGGCAGTTGTTAAAACACTGTGCCTGCCAAGTGCAAGAGGATTATTTTGGCATCAGCTCTCTGTTAATATTACTGTGCCGCGTTCAGGTCGCCATGTTTGAGGCTGTGTCGAAAACGGCTTTAGAAAGGCGGCTGCCGGCTTGTTCACCTCCCGCCTCTGCCTGCTCAGCTCTTCCCCCTCTTCCTCACTGCTGCTTAGCTCTCTGCTTTATTTTTTTTTTTTTTTAATCGCCGCAGTCAGTTGAAATTTCATGCAAATGATATCTGCCTTCATTAATGCCCCAGCGTGTTAGTGACGCACTGCAGCCTTTCTCGCAGGAAACAAAAAAAAAAAAAAAAAAAATTACCCTGGGGCGCGCTAGGAAGCGAAGCTGCGGACCGACTTTCTCTGCCAACGGAGCTTCTCGCCCTTTAAGAAAAAAGCCTGCAGTAATTTTCCATTACCCCGCAACGGTTCTTGTCTACGTGGCGAGAATTGTTTGTGGAGGCTGGAGCATCACGGGTGAGGCGCAAGCCCTGCTCCGGCTGCCGTTGCTTGGCTACGCGCTCGGCATGCGGGCAGCGCGCCAGGCTCCCGGGAAGCACCTTTGTTCCCGAGAAGAGATTGGAGTTGTGTTTTCACGCCGAAGGCAGGGGACAAATGCTGCTTTTCTCAAAGCAGCCTGGCAGAACTGGGGTTTCCAAATAGCGCGAGCTAGCCAAATACTCAGTTATAATAACGTGCTTGAGGTCGATCTCCTGTGATGGTTTCCCTGTCTTTGCACAAGGAAACGTCTTATAACGAGCTTGTGTTGTTTGCTTGCTGTTGTGCCAGTCATAATAGTCACTTAATCAAGGCAGCATGCGGAATCGGGGAGAAATAGTCACCAAAATCTCCCCCTGCTTTTGCTGTTTCCACCTAATAAACTGGATGGATAGTTGTTGTTCTGCAACTTGATAAACAGATTTTTTTTTTTTTTTTTTTTTTAATGTAAGCGCTGGCCTCCCGATGGGTGAGTCTCTGCTCCAGTCAGGGGAGGGCTGTCTGAAGTGCTTGAAATATTTCAAATGCCACCAGCAAAATCTGCAGCGGCACGGAGGCTGGGGTTTGCGTGCTTTCCCTGCCCACCGGGGCTAGGCTTCGCATACGGCAGCAGCGTTAGTGCAACAGGCGTTTCCATGATGGGGTATGGCTTCAATTCTGGAACAGCTTATTTTATTTGTGTGAGGCTTGATGCTTCCATTACTAACGCAGCTTTGTGCACCTCCGCTAGCAGCCTGTCCTGTGAAGGTCTTTCCCTCCACCGGCAGCCAAACCTACTGATAACTGCTAAGCAAACAAGTCCTCCCCGTTAGGTAACGCTGCCCTTTGCTTTCTGCAGCGACTCCAGGTGCCCTCGGGAGCTGGCCCCCATGAGGAATGACTGAATATGTCGTTTTGGGGTGTCTGGCTACCACTGGAAACCCGAGAATTGAAAAACTTGGTAGAGGGTGGAACACATGGAGCGTCGGCCTTGATTTTACTTCATGGAGTATGAAGCCAGAGGGGAATTTTATGCTCGTAATCTGGCATCCTTCATTGCACAGGTGAAGGAACCTCACCCAGCCAAGACCTGGCACAGCTACAGAGGGGACCACCTACCCAGCCCCGCTCCTCAGGGGGGCTCCAGACAACTCGTGGCTTTGAGGCATCTCTCCCTGGGCACCGGCATAGCCCTACCTGCAGCCCTCCCTGCAACCCTGTCACCCCGCCATGTTTTTCTCCTAACCACAACCTCTCTGAAGCTTACAATTTAAAGATGTTGGCTTCCTGCAGTTTCTCTTGAAAATTAGCAATGTTCTCTGCTTTCTGGGCTCCTTCTTGGTCCCATTTCCTCACATCCAGCCTTTCTACCACCTCCTCCTCATCATCCCTGCTGCTGATGGCTCCGTTGCTGTGACCCAGCTCAGCTGGTGCCATGTGGGGACCTGCACAGCACTCCCCGCATCCCGGAGAGCCATGCAGGAAGGGTGGATGGAACTGGGCATGTTTAGCAGCTTGGCTGTGTGCTGTCTCTTACCTGGAACACGCTTGTCCTTCATCAGTGAAGTCTGCTTTGTATGTTGGGAATGACTGAGCAGATGTTTAGGATGGTGAGTCTCCATATCCCTAGGTCAACTTTTCCCATATGGTTAACTTGATGGTTAGAAACAGCACCTTATCCAGCCTACACATTGCTTGGCATTCTGGACAGTTAACTTTTTGACTTGTCTTATCTGTCCTTGGATTGTTTTTTTTTTTTTTTTTTTTTTAAAAAAAAGTCAACTACTGCCTCTTAGCAATTTCAGGAAACCTTGGTATCTGAAAAAAAGTTTGGCTCTTGAGAAGCAATTGTTAATAGTAGCCATTTTTCTTTTCAGGTGTGAAAAGCAGAACTTCTGAACTCTTAAATCTTTTCAGGAAGGCAAGCTAATAGAGCAGCCTGTGAAGGACGATCGCTTTCTGAAATACACTTGGCCCTGTGCTGTGTCTGCTATCATGTGCCACCACCACGGCTTGCCTTGGCTTGGGATTTGCTCCTCACAGAAAAACGCAGAGGATCCGGTCTGCCAGGAGGAGGGTTTGCCTCCCTGGTTTGAGCAGTCAGGAATGTGGGTGAGTCACTGCCTTGTTTGAAGAACGAAACCTTCCTTCCCAGTTTCTTATGCCTTTTTTTTGTTTGCTTTTAGAACTGGAGTGTGTTGTTGAAGGTAACTCGCGCTCCTGTGGCTTCTCTGTGGCTCAGTCTTAACATCTGGTTTCACATTTTGTATTTCTTTCTTAAAAGCACATAGATGAGACTACGTCTTTCTATGTGCACTCGGAAATCCATAGGATCCAGCAGATTTTATGAGATCAGAGCAGGCAAAACCACTTCTGTCCCCAGCGAACATGGCTCGTGTTCAGTACAACCGGTGCAGCAGGGTGTAGTTGTTCTTCCTAATTAAAATAGTGGTGATTTCTAAATACAAAATTAGAACAGTCTTAGAGGACAATTTGTTTTAAGAAGGCATGAAAAGCAGAGGAGGAGAGAATGTGTAGGAAAGACACAAAAAACACAGCACAATTTTCTAACTTTTCTAGCTTTCAACTCTTTGATTAATCTTAGGGGGGGACCTGTGGCCATTTTGTGAATGATTTATCTGATTTCAAAGGTTTTTAATGCCTCAAATGATATTACTACCTGTGAAAATAAGGTCCCTACTTTATGTGGATGCTTAAGTATGAGTTTAGGTTCTTTCTTTTATGTTTTGCAGATTGGAAAAAAGGAGCTATTAAAAGACTGTTCTTACATTACGCCATTTTTCCTCTACTGCAATTTGACATCTAAAACTGATCTGTTTTTTTTTTCCTTATATAATAGATAGCTTTCCTTCTTGGGTTTGGTGTGGTGGTTTTGGTTGGTTTTTTTTTTACATTTCAATGTAAGTCTGCCAGATATTCCCAAAAGCTCAGTATTTATATTTATTCCCCAGCAAGCATGTGACTTGTATGACTGCATAATTATATCAAAATGAATTTGGGTTCCTTTTGTTGCAAAATGTTCTCGGGCTACAGATATGATTTGAATGCGTGATAAGCTCTGAGTATTGAGATTACAAGAAAAACTATCTACAAAATCCTACGGATTAAGGTCATGCATGAGATATTTAATTCTCCCTCCTGTGAGGTTTGATTGCAAGATACAGTCTGCTCCCACTGACTTCTTAAAAATGAGAAAGCTTGAAAAATTGACCGGATTCTGTCAAATTTGTTTTGCTGCTAGAGGAGCTGGAAGTGTTGAAGAAATAGGGAACTGTGAGGAAAGGAAGAAGCAGGGACCAGGAGGGTCAAAATCCCTGCTGGCTCACAGCTTGAAAGTGAGGAAAGCCACCAAGATGACTCTTTTTTTTTTTTTTTTCCTGCCAGAATTTGATCCACTGTAGAATTAACTCTATCAGAAGGGGCAGCTCTTCCTCCTCTTTATTGCTGTGATTGCAGCAGTGCTTCAAGGCTGCGGTTAGGACCAAGGCTCCATTTTGCCTGGCCAAAGAATCCGTGTCCTTGCAAGTAAAATGTGCAAAGTGAGGGTAGGAGAAATGTGGAGAGCAGAATGGGGGTCACGGGGGAAGCACCTTGGTCCTATAGAAATTCAGTTATTGGTGGGGTTTTTTTTTCCCCCAGAGGCAGATATATGATGACACAATATGCCACAGAGCCTTGACTTGATGGAAGGTAAAACTGGGATTGCTCTCTGTGGGCCAGCCAGGCCCTGAAGACCACCACTCACCTCTAAACCAGGAGCTGAGTTTATTTCAGAGAGATGACCATTCTTCTGCTTGAATTTGCTCTGAGATCACCAGTTCTTTTTTTCCACAAGCTATTGAAAAATCATCCGATGGGAATAGCTTCCAGTATTACGGCATACAAATGGGGTGTATCCTTACAGAGAGCAAACCACGCTGTTTTTAACAGTTAAACATCGATCAGCCACAAGCGCTCCCTCTCAAAATGACCTGGGGTTGTAACAATTTCACCCTGTTGCAGACATTATTAGTCTCTTCTGTCCTTCATGCTGCCTGTAACTAGGGCATCACTGCTGCCTGACTGCGTGTCCCAGGGGAGCCCGGCAGTGGTTGTGCAAACCTGATTGGGCTGAGAAAGGGGTGGAGAAATGCAGTTCTCTGCCCAGGATATATTTAGTGAATGCAGCTGTGGGAGGCAACAGGAACAAGAGAGTTCTTGTATTGCCAGAGCTTTGACAGCTCACATGCCTAAGTAATCTGCTGTTTTCTTAGCAATATGGTTCCCCTTCTCCTGTACGGTGTTTTTAATTTGAATGTAAAGTTATACTTTAATGGAGCCAGAATTCTTCCTGGAGCTTAAAAGTGAGATGCATTACAGTGCCAGCCTTGCTATAGCCCTTCAAGAGGAGAAGCAGGCACCTTCCATGTGCACTGGACCTTCTCCATGGCATGAAGGGACATTTGACTTCGTTTTCATCCATTAGAGAGGCTAGTGGTGAAGGAACATGCCTTTCACGTACACTGCAGCGCTTGCTTGGACTAGAAACAGCCCATCAGCGCCAGTACGGCCCCTCCCGAGCAAATAAACTCAGCTTCTTGCTAGGGCTGATGAGCTGGGGTGGAGAGGCTGCTTTTGGTATTCCAGGGCAGTTCATCGTGCTGTGCAAACTCTGCTGGTCTTCCTGGCATCTCTGAGATTCTCTGTTAAGTCATGGAATAAAAAAAGAGCCCAAAAATTGTTTTACAGACACACCGGGTCAAGTGGGAGCATGTTGCTGTTGCTCTGCATTAGGACTAATTTGTCTGTGCTCCCTGGCCATGTTCAGGCTTGCCCCTGGAGAAAATAGACTAAGGCTGGGAATTCCCCAAGCATTTTCTTCCCTGGCTTCTTCAGCAGCGCTGCAACAAGCCATGAGCTAGTCTGCCTCAGGCATTAAAAGTTTATGACAAATTAACTGTAGAATATAAAAAGAACTTTTCTTTTTTTTTTGGGGGGGGTGGGGGTGGTCCTGTTCTAATGCACTTAAGGGGTTAGAAAAACAAGGCTGGTGCAGGGAGGTCCAAAGTATGTCTTTGTGTCTGGGCACAGCGCAGGGATGATGGAGACATATCCATTTAGAGGGAGACAGACTATGCCATGGCTTTCTTAGAGCTTGCCCCACCTTATGGTGTTTTTGCATCCCACAGCAGCATCGCTGGGAGATGCTGCAGTGTGACAGCAGTGACACAGGGTTCCTCTGTCAGGGCAGCACCCTGAGCCTTCCCACCCCACGCTGGGCTGCCCTGCTTTGCCCCTCCTGTGGCAGGAACTTGAACCCACCCGAAATTCCCATCAGAAACGCAGGTCCTGTGGGTGGCTTTCATGGTTCCTCCACAGGCTGGCACACATCCTGAAACAAATCCAGCTTTTATCCACATTTTTCCATGTAGGAGTTCTGGATATAGCTGTCCCACCTTTGCATGGTATGACCAGAGAGAATTTTGGCAGTTTATTGAAAATATACTACAGTGTGTAGTATACCAAAGTGTAAAAAAAGAACAAATCTGCACTGAGCTCGATGCCCTGGATACCCACGCATTCTCTCCCTAATTCTCACTAAGTCTGTGCCTGAGACTTGAGTTTTTTCAGCAGTTAAATGGTTAACTTCAGGACTAATTGGCTCTGAGGCTCCAGTCCTTTGCAACAGATTATTGGCATGCTGGTAAGAGCAGCTCCCTTCCTTCCCTTCCCCCATCATTATAAAAACATGTACTGTAGCGAGAAACCAAATACCACATGGCGCCCTACACGGAGCCCATCCGTGCTCCAGCTCGGTATTTAGCACAAAAGTCCCTTTATATTTGGGAAGCGGAGGGAGAAAATTCTGGAAACGCAAGATCGCGGTGATACTGGCTGAATCAGCAGATTCATTTGCACTGACCGGGGCGCTGGAGCCCGGGAGACCCATGTCCCAGCCCAGCCTGAACCCACTCACCCCACGCCAGTGGGGACGGGTCCTGGGTGGTTGCCCAAAGGTGGGAGATGCTGGTCCCTGCACAAGGAGAGCTCTGTGCACCCCCCGTCCTTCCCCGTTTGTCAGGTCACGGCTTTGCGGAGGGCTCCGAGGAGTCCCTGAGGGACTGAATGTAAAGCGAGAAAAATGAAAGCTTTTAGAAGAAAGGGGGGGAAAAAAAAAAAAAAGTTGCATTTCTGGTTTCCTGCAGCAACGTCTGCGTTTGTAGGCAGCTGTCTACAGAGGCAGTCGCCATTTCGTGAAGCGGCGTTAATGCAGCGGGAGGAGACATGTTGTGTTCGGGGGAGTTTGTATTTTAAGGTTTTTCTCTTTGGTTTTCATCACGAGGCTTATTCATGCCACCTTCACCCTCTTTCAGTCCGAAGGCTTTCATTTTTAAAGTTAAGCTAAAAAAATAATAACAAGAAGTAAGAAAAACAAGGAAAAAGGGGGAAAGTTCTCCTGAGGGGAATCACAACCAGAATCAGGTCTCCCTCCAGGAGACTTAAAAAAAAATTTAGAGGTGTAACATGGTTCCAAAAACGCCACCAAGCCCCTAGTGAGGATAACCAGGATGATAACGCGGCTGCTCCGGCATCACAGAGGCATGGCTGAGGTGTTCAGGGGAAATGTAGTAGATTAGGCGTGTTTTAAATAGAGTCTTTGGTTCTAGTATAAAAAGATGGCTGACTGGTCTGTGCACGCACGCTACCAGCCCTTTCTGACTTGCACAGGCTGACTTGACTTCCAGGTATTGAGATCTTATTTTTGATCTAAAAAAAAAATCTCAGGCTGCTGCCAGTGCTGCAGAACCGCTCGTTTGATCAAAAGAGAAAAAACTGATTGTGGCAGGAGCAAGGTCAGACTGAATCCTCTTAACTGCAAAACTCATGGAGAAAGCAACAGCGTTTTTGTTAAGGGGCTCTGGTTTTGGAATTTACTTTCTCCACTCCGGGATCTTTCACTTGCAAAATACATTATAAGGCTCATTTGTTTAACAAGTCTCTGGGAGCTGGGAAGAGGGAGCATTAATGCTGGCATTTGGGAATACGAGCGATATTGTTGCATTTGATTTTGGTGTCGTGTCATTATTTTCTGGTTTCAGAGTCAGGAAAAGCTGCTCATTTATTTTTCATGTAGCTGTATTTTTATCCTGGCTTCTTAAGGAGGCAGGGCTCACGAAATCGTGCTGTTAGAGGCCTTGAGCTTTTGATCCGACGTTCAGTTTCTACAAATTTCAGTTCTGGCGTTTCTGCGCTTCCGGGGGAGGCTGCAGGTTATAGAGACAAATTAGTGCTTCCGCGAAAGAAAGGACTACAAAATGAATGCAAAGGCTATTTTTTTCTGCTTTCCTTGTTGACAGAGCAATCGGCATCTCTGTGCCAGTTGACCGGTCAGTAACGTAGAGCCGAGAGCGACCGCGGGCTCCGGCTGGGCACGGCGCAGGCGCGGCGATGCTGGGGGGTATGTGGAAGCAGGCCTCCTTGTTTCAGCTGCTCACGAAAGACTTGATAACTTCTAACCGTGATATTCAAATCGAAACTAGGGTTCCAGAAAGGATTAGTCATATTTAAAACCAAGAGAAAGCCTGATTCCGCCATGTTAACTGCAGTTGAATTTTGCAAGGCCTTTATCTCCTCGCTCTGGGCCTATAAGAGCATTTCCTTTTAAAGCCTGTCACCTGCAAAGATTTCTCTGAGACGGCGATTCCTTCGTGACAGAAAAGCAATGTAAAGAAACCTTTTTTTGCCACCTCAAGATCGTTATTTTCTTGATTGCCCTTTTATACTCGCCAAGGGTTATGTTAAATGCGCAGGTCAAATGTAACCGGAATGCAGCGTGCACCGACGACCAGCAATACGTGTGGTACAGAGCTCTCGTATAAACTTCATGTGCATCTTTGGCTTGTTCATGTAGGACTGTGCGTTATAATGATAATACAAAGCATAAAATCATATATAAAAATTACTTTTCCAGCATATACTAATAATGCCTTTCTGAACCTCTTAATTAGGTTATATTTTCTCCTATGCTTAATTCCATTTATTAACATCACTTGAGTAGACTTTCTGAGTTTAAATAATTGTTTTTCAACTTCATTTTTTATTCCAGTTTCATTATCTTTAGTGTGTGTGTGTATCTATATATAAAGATAATCCTTTATTAATCTCCTGAAGAGAATAGTTTTCATTCATGCAGCAAAAGTACTGTCCCCGAGTATTCATTTATCAGCACCTGATATCCTAGCCAGGAGCACAATATATTAATAATTGGAGTTAAGGAAAAAAAAAAAGCCAGTTATTAAAGTCCCAGTGTTTCATTTTTGTGCATGTTATGATTCTACATTATTCAAGCATTTGACTTTATCTCCTACACATACCATTCATGTTCCCCATGCATTTTTTTCTTTAAAGCATTCTATGGTCTCCTTTATCTTATACACAAGGTCAGTGTTCAAATGTACTCTTTAATACCAGTAATGTGTGTGGCTTGTTACAAAAAAATTTTAGATGGTTCCCTGATTAAATGCATTTTATTTGACCTATTTGCTTCTACTTAAGTCTAACATTCAATCTCTTGATATTCTGTTTTATGGAAAGGTTTTTAAAGCTATACTGAAGCAGATGAATAAGAGGTGAAGTACCTAACACAATTTAATTCATATTATTCCTTTTGCCATTATTAATAAAAATAAGCAAGAGAAAGAAATGTTGGGGAAAATACAAAGACTATTGATGCAGTTATACCTGCATATACATGCTCGCTCTTACTCTTGGAACTCACAGACCTCTGCTTTATGTTCTCTTTCCCTTCTATGGACAGGGTTAGTTCATAGCAGTTACATTTTCCAAGTACTGACATACATGTTCATTCCTAAATTCACTTCATATGCTTCCAAATCCTTAGGACAACATTCCATTTAGACACACCAAGAAAAACCTGGAGTGATTCCACTGACCTAAATGTAATTACTCAGCTCTGAATTAAAGGCACAGGCACGTGCCTTTAATATACATGACCTGTATATTTGGAGTAACAAGAAGAGATCAAAATCCCAGCTTTTGTTATTAATCTAAATGTTTCTAGACCTTAAAACAAGACACATTTGTAGAGAGAGGTAGTAACTTCTTGTTAAATCCGCTATTAAATTTTGAAGCAAGTCAGTCGTCTTTTGGGCATATAGAATCTTGTTCAGGTCTTCCGCTGGGTGAAACTGCAATGACAGTTGCAGTCAGATTGTTCAGACAGTGATCAAGTGCTGTGGATGTCTCACCCAAGGTGTCTTGCATCCCCTTTGCTGCTTTAATTGTACAAAACCCCATTGACCTAATTTGCAACAAGACTCTACCAACAGTGTTTTCTTGGGCTGAGTACGTTTTCTCACCAGCTCACCTTCTAATACTAATCTTTGACCAAATATGAAAAAAACTCCAAAACGTTGTGAATGATTTCAAGCTGAGAGAAGATTATCACCATTAGTGGCTTGGTCAGAGACAAGGAGTATTTGTTTCAGCATGCAAATCTGTTGCCTGCAACAGTTAAAGCTGCTAAATCTGGAGTTTAGATGGAGGACATGCCTGATGTGCACAAACCACTCTAGTTCCTAGGCTGATGAGCGCTCCTAGATGGATAAAGCTCTGGCAGGAGCCAGTTTATAGCAAACTGACTGCAGGAAGAAAATATAAAAGCTCATGGGAAACATCAGTCTGACACAGAAGCTATTTCTGTTCAGGTGACATTCTAATCCAAGTGTGTCTCTGATATAGTATCACTACATCAAAAATTGATCGGACTCCACATCTAACAAGTGTTGACAAATACGAAGAAGTTTGTTTTGAGCTACGAAAATAAGGGGTCTTCTCTTTTATGTATATGGTACATTACAACGGGGTGATTCAGGGCTTCATCAGACTGTCTATAAAATAAAAAAAAAATATATGCTTGTAAGATTTCAGAAAAAAGGCACAGTTTCTTTTCACTGCATGTGGCAATTTGCTGCATAATGCATCATTTTGTCAACTATTATATAGCAATCAATAAAATGCCCTATGGTGCTACCTGCACACAGGAGACAAGAATGAAGATTGTTATGGAAACAGGCTTGAAACTTGCTTGAAATAAAAATCCCAGTTCTATACTTGCATTTTTGGAGGCCCGGGTTGTTTTTCTTTTCATTCTAGAGTAGCTGTAATTCATCTTGTTCGATTTGAGTGAAATTCATCATGTTTGCAAGGCTAGTATGAAGCCCCTGTGCCTCCAAGGAGATTTATCAAGAAAGTATATTTGTTGTTATGCTTGTCATCTAAACTTTCCAAAGTCTCCACTAGAACTCAGATGGAGAGTTAGTAGAAAATAAAAATTAGAGCTTATAGCTGGGGGGGAGGGGTGTCCTTGATTTTCATGTGTAAATACATATTTGTGCTAAGTCTGTTTTCCTTTTTCTGATTGTATTCCTCAAATACTTAAGCAATCAAACTTTACTGGCTCATGTTTGCAGCAAATAAATTTCAAGGATAGACAGATGAATGCCTTTGGAAAATGAACTTTAAATCTGCACAAGGAAGTAATCAGGCTAGAATTTCAAATTATCCGGGTTTAAAAAAACCTCCAGATTATTATTAACATCATTGCCAAATGTATTTTTTCCCAGCTACATTTAAAATCCAAATACACTGAAGATTTTGCTTAAAAGTTATACAGTGTTCTCTTCTGACTCTCTACGTACCAATTGTGTGATATATGGAAAGTGAGAGAACAGTATCTCTGTTTTGAAACATAAAATTGGGTATGGGTCTCTTAATCTTGCCAATGCTTTTTTTACAGACTCTTGATAAAACGATGACCGCCTCCCAGCTCAGCAGAACACTCCTATGACTCTGCAGACCATATTTTACAGCTAGAATGGTAAGACAAAGAACACTGTTTGCAGCTTCTACTCTTTAAACAGATTTAAAACCCCACTGATATGTCTAATCCTTGCATGTTTCCAGTCCTGCAAGTATCCAAGCAGCAAACTTCATCAGTAGGGAGAAATTAAAGTGTGTAAGTCAAGTCACAGAACCTGCCTTTGCTTGCTATATCTACGGGTATTAAAGTTCCTGGGGAGGTGCACATTACTTTCGTATTTGCTGTCAAAGGTGATTTCAGTAATAAGCGAAGTTGCATCATTCTTTTTCTCGTAAGGAGACATGTAATACCTTGTTAGCACTTACAGAAATTCTAGTGTCCAAGTAGGGACAGGCAAAATGGTCAATCAGTATTTTTTTTCTACCACGTCCCAGTCCTCGTATAAAAGTTTGTCAAGCCAAGCAGAATAGTTTGTTACCTAAAAGCTGACCTTAAAAGAAACAGATCACTTCATACAGTAGCAGGGGTTTAAAAAAAGGGGTTGTTCGTTGTTCCAAGCTCCAGTGGCTTACTTTAAGAAGCAATTAAACATATTATTAAACAATCACAAACTGTCATAAGATTTCATCAAAATAAGGGCTAGTGTATCTTTCCTGCTTTTCTTATACCTCTAAGACTGCGGTTTAAGGCAATCACTGTATGTTAAATGTTGACCAAATACAGTGTTAAGTACTCTTGACAGAGGTGGTTACTATTTCTTACAGTTAAGATGGCAACAAGGGATAATTTGAAGATGACCTGTAATAATAACAAAGAACTTCAAGTTTCAAACCTCCTTAAGAAAAGTGGACTTGATTTCTCATGAAAAATATATGTATATTCCTTAGTCAAGCTAATAGAAAGCAGAATAATTAATCCTCTCATTAGACACAGTTACTGGTCTTTTATTTGTCTTATTGTATACAGGAACTCATGCAAAACTGAAATAGCGAAGTGGTAAGTTGTTTGGGATCTCTTAGATCTAAAATTTGAGCTCAGGCCACAAGATCACGTGTACAGAACAATACTGATTCTTTGATGCCCTGTGACCAACAAGTTAAAAATTTGCTTAGGAAAGACAGCTAAATCCCACAAAAGATACTGGTTCCATTTCTCACTTCCATTACGTCCTTATAGTTTTTATTGATAACTTATTTTTCTTTGGAAACAGGAATAAAAAGAGCTGAATCTTGGTTAAAATTGCTTCATTTTGAATAAATCGAAAAAAGCACTGGAGTTTGGCTTTGCAGACTGAAAGATTTTTTTTTTTCTTTACCATATGTTTATGACACTGATAGGAATTTGTTTCTAATTATTCTTGGTAATAAATCTTTTTCTTGCTGCTCACAAGGTTCATCGTTCTAAACATGAGCACCGAAAAAGTGCTAGCAAAACCACCATATAACATAATCTTAGTTTTCAGCGTTAAATCCTAGAAACAAAAGGGCGCACGTAAAAGTTCCTCTGTGTGTGTGGATGTGTTTGCAATTATTCATTAAAGGCTGGAACAAAAGTCTGGATTGAATTCCAGATCCAGCCCGGAGCAGAATGAATAGCACGAGCTGATTGCTGGAATTGGGTTTTACCCTTGCTGCTGCTGTTGTTACTGCTTGTCTTGTGACAGCAGCATAAAACCTTTCGCCAGGATCGATATACCATAATCATTGTCACCCGTCACACAGGGAAGGTTGGTTCCATGCTTAGAAGAACTTTGTCTTTATTTGCATTTCTGTCTGTTGCTGTTACTCCGCGTCACAGCTGCAAGAAGCCCACAGATGAGAGCAGTGCAGGCATAGCCGGGCTCTTGAAGCATCTGGGCAGCGCTGCTCCAAAATCCCAGATTTTCAGAAGTGTGATAGAAGGTAATTTCTATCTGCCTGCACAATCACCTTGATTTTAATAGTGAATTACTGAGGAATGGAACAGAAGGGAAATTGTTTTAGTAACATGTTACAGGTTACTACAAAAATAGAAAACAGGACTATACTTTATTCAGGACAAAGCGACAATTTCTGTGAACACCCAGTTTGGAGGAAGTTAAATGCCTACCACAAAACAGCTTGCTGTGTTCAAAGGGCATTGATATCCTGTTGCGTATTCTCTATCAAAATAATCCAAACTATTATGTTTGGCTTCAGGCCTAGAAAATTGTTATTGATTTCTCCCGAACAGTGATAGAGTTTTGGTTGAAAAAAAGTTTGGTGACATCGCACATCTCTCAATCTTGTTTAGGCTCTGGTTTTTCACTTCAAAAGGCAGATACGATACTTAACCATTTTGTCAAATATGGGTGTTAGATCTCTCCCTTTCGTATATTTGTGTCGCCAAAGAGCTAAGTGCTACATTTGCACCTTGTGTATTGCAAAGAACAAGCTTCTTCACCAATCTTTTGGTATCCTCTGGTACGGAGGGCACGTTGGGGCAGGCAGGGAAGGGACGCCGCCGTGAAACTACAGCGTACTTTTGCGTGTCGTCCCTAAGGGATAATAACAATCTTCACGGGAGCTGGGGAGAAGGAAAAAAGGTTGTAGGAGAAAATAGTTGGAGTAAGTACCAGAAAGTGAGGTTTTGTGTATCTGGAATGCTAGCCGCAGATGCAGTCTTAGAAAATAGTTCCCAATTAGTAATGGAAACATTAAGTTGTCTCGTTATTATCAGACATGTGGTTCATAAAATATGGCTGAAGTATTGGTCTATGATACACAAAGCAAGAAAACGTGTTCTCTAAAACAGAACAAATAAACTGTATGGAGGAATCTGCAGTTGTGTAGAAATGCTGAACTTAGAAGGAGAAAAACAGAGGTAACCACAGAGGCAGTAGAAATGAGAATTTTCTGTTTACACAGAACTGACCATGGGAGATAAAGAAGTGAAAAAGGAGACCAGCACTGTTCTACTGTTTAATTAGGCAAAAAGAGTGCAAACAGATAGGACTGTTACTGGTACATGAACAGCAACGTTGTCTGACAAGTACCACGCGTCTGGAGAGAGTGATACTTACGTTCATGTACACGTAACTCGCTTGAAGCCAAGAAACAGGAGAGGTAATGGATACTCGTGTAAGCTTTTTTGGAGCTCCTCTAGGCCTTGGTGGCCAGGAAGCAAAAGAGCAGTACTGAATATATTTAATGAGGACATTAGACTTCCAGTAATTTTTCAGTTACACGTAACAGCAGTACAGAAAGTGATTTCCAAAGCCGCTTCTGTCTGTTAATGTATATGAATATTTTTTTAAAAGAGGAACAGTCTATTGTGTTAGATTCTGGTATAGTTAGAGAAAATCAGGTAACAGTTTGAGCACACAGGTTAGGTCTTGTTCAGTTACAATCTTAAACTCTTCTGGCTGGAACTATGGTACTCTTACAAAGTGCAATTATGATCTCTTTTCTCCCTTCATGTGGTTATTGCAAGTGATCACACTTTATATATTTTTCTAGAAATGTACTTCGATTCTGGGAAGACAACAATAGAAAGGCTGGAAATTGTACACTGAACTTCTCATCTTGATCCTTGCTGTGAAGTCATACCTTGCAGCGTCGGCTGAAAATGCCTGCATGAGTAGAAGTGCTTTTGCTGTGCCCTACTTTACCTAGTTCCTGCCTTGTCCTTGCCTGCCTTTTCCCCTTTCTTCACCGTTTGTTGTTTTCCAAGGAGGACAGTATCTGGGTTCTGTCCATGCAAACACCTTTACATCCAGTTACGCACGAGTAGCTCCAGTGAGAGCAAGAGGATTAGCCTTTGCAACAACCTGAATGGGAATGAAGTGCAGAACGGGCTTCCTGCTCTGCATAGTCTCCCTAGACCAGAAGTTCAATTCTTTTTCTTCTGGGGGTGGGGAAAAAAGGCCTTTTGCCCTCTTCCTGTGAGAAGCAGTATCTGCTCTTTGCTCCACCATTGATTCCTTGGCTGGAGAGTCCCATGCTGCAGTACCTTTATGTGGGCCACCGCCATTCCTTCTTTGAAGATGGTAACCACCTTATCACCACTCTGTACAAGCCAGTAGATTTGTGTGTTCCTCCCCTGCTATCCTATGCAGGGAGGTCAGGCTTTTATCTCTGTATTTTAAAGGAAATACATCTCCTGACTTAAAATCATTCTGCTCCTCAGGGACATTAGTGAGCAATTCTTTTCAGCTGAGCAGCTACTTCTGGCCTTTCCAGGGACCCAGCTCAGGAGATCGCTGCTGAAGTCCAACTGCATGATTTCAAGTGCCGGACTAGCTCCTGAGACCTTCCACAATCATTTTAAGCATTGTTGGTTTAATTGCTGCCATAACTACCCACACTATTAGTATAAAAAAGGAAGAATAGAACTCCTTTCTCTCTGCTTTTAATGGCGTAAGCCGTGCCAATAAAAGGAGCAGACAGGCATGCATATCATTCAAAGTGACTGCTGAAGTATGTAAATATTATTATGCTGTTCTGTCAGGCTTGCTGGGTGTGCCTCTGCAGAGGAACATCATAACCAACCGCTTGGGGGCAGGCGTTTATGACAGTGACCAAGAATGTGGGGATGCCCTCTATTGTGCTGAATCTGAAGTGGTTTCCATGGCAGTAGTCAAAATAGGAGGACAGTGTCCTGGTGAGGTTGGCATACGAGACAGTTTCTATGGTGTTGGCTAAAAAAGCACGATATCTAGTTTTATTTGGGTGTCTGTGGTGTTTTTGAGAGGTACTAATGAGGGCTGGGGATGCTGTTGCAGGTGGGCGATGTGGGTGCTCTGGCTCTTTCCGCTGGCGGGGCTTAGGAGCGGGTTGAGGGGGTGTACAGTGATGGAGGCCCAGGGCAGTTAGCTGTACTTTGGTCAAGAGAGCAAAGGTTTTTGTGGCACCTCTGTCTGTGGTGAGGTGGAGCCGGTGCCCAGCCCTGGTGGCGAGTGGCTGTGCCAGGGCCCAGGCCAGGCTGCGCATATAGAATCATAGAACGGTTTGGGTTGGAAGGGACCTCTAAAGGTCACCTAGTCCAACACCCTGCAATGAGCAGGGACATCTTCCACTAGACCAGATAGCTCAGAGCCCCGTCCAGCCTGACCTTGAATACTTCCAGGGATGGGGTATCTACCACCTCCCTGGGCAACCTGGGCCAGTGTTTCACCACCCTCAGTTGTAAAAAGTTTCTTCCTTATTATCTAGTCTAAATCTTACCTCTTTTAGTTTAAAACCATTACCCCTTGTCCTATCACAACAGGCCCTGCTAAAGGGCTAATGAATCATAGAAATTATCGAATGGTTTATGTTGGAAGGGACCTTAAAGATCACCTAGTTCCAACTCCCCTGCCACGGGCAGGGACACAGGTTGCTTAAAGCCCCATCCAGCCTGGCCTTGAGGACTGAGGTCTTTCTGCAGGAATGGCAGATGGGGAACTGGGTCGTTAGGCGAGGGGTGTTTAGAGGCCAAGTTAGGGGGATGAGCCCCTGTGTAGGTCGGTGCAGGTTGGCGAGGGGCGCCTTGGGCAGGTTGAAGTCTGAAGAGACTTCTGAAGCGTGGGTTAGGAGATAAGGCGGTGCTCAGACCAAGCAGGGTCAAGGCTGCGATGGATGCGGGGTGGAGCCGGGGATGCTCCGGCCAGGTGGGGCGGTGGAGGGGGGTGGCAGCAGGGCCCAGGGCCGCCGGCGGGGCGGAGCGGGCGCTCCGAGCCGGCTCCCTGCCGCCCTCCTCCTCCTGAGGGGAGGCTTGTGCGGACCGGGCGCGAGCTCGCGGTGGGCGGGGCGCGGGGCGCGAAGAGTCGGCCGGAAGCCAATAGGAGCGCCGAGGCGGGGGAGCGGCGGGGAGGACGACCAATGGAGGCAATGCGCGCGCTCGGACCGTGGCGGGGCGGGCGCGGCGCGGCCAATGGGGGAGCGGCGCGCGGCGCGCGCGCGCAGCCGAGGGCGGGGCGGAGGGGTGGCGGGGGGGCAGGGGCGCGGGCCCGCCCCTTCCTCGCCGCAGTGAGTAGTAAGCGGGCGGCCATGTTGTGTGGGGGGGAGGGGAGGAAGGAGTTGAGAGGAGGACGGGAGAGACTCTCTCACACACACGGCACAAGATGGCCGGGGAAGCAGCCGCAGCTGCTGACGGGCTCCCGGGCGCTATCCCCGCCGCTCGGAGCGGGGGGGTCCGGCGAGCCGCCCCCGGGTGCCGGTCTCGGGGGCCAAGTCGGGCCCAGCGCTCTGAGGGGGTTGCGGGACGACGGAGGAGGGCGGCGAGCCGGGCTGCCGTGCGGAGCTGCCGACGAGCGGAGGGCAATGGCGCCGGGCTGCGGAGCTCTGCCCGCGCCTCTCCCTCGCCGGGCGGGCGTGGGGCCGCCCTTCATCGCGGGCAAGGCGAGGAGGGGAGCAGCGCCCCGTTCTCAGGGCCCCGGTGCCTGCCGACGGGCTGCTCTTTCGCCGGGTAAGTGCTTGAGTCTCCTCGTTTCTCATTGTCCTTTGTCCTTGGGAGAAAAACAAAATGTCCTTGGAGCCGGGAGGGGGAGGGGGCGCCTGCCTCTCCCTGCCCCCCCCCCCCCCCCCCCCCCGCCTTTCCTTGAGGGGAGCCGTGGGCACCCCCTCTCGTTTTCCGTGACCCTTTTCTGGGGAGCCTCGCAGTTTCGGGGGGGAGCGGCGGGAGAAGGGGTGCTGCAGAGGGAGCCCGGCTCGGCGACCGCCCCGCTGACACTCGACGGCTGCTGGGCTGCAGAGCGCTTTCCCCCCCTCCCCGGCTCCTGCAGCACCGAGCACCCCGTCCCCCATTGCAGCAGGGAGGACGGGGGGGGCAGCTGCAGACGGGTCCCCCAATGCAGCAGTGGGGAGAGGGGGCTGCAGACCTGTTCCCCTCCAGTGCAGCATGGAAGGGGGGCATCTGCAAACCAGCTTGTAACTCCAATGCAGCAGTAAAGGGAGGGGGGGGAGAGGTGAAGGCTGGACTACATCATCAGTTAAATGTTTAGCCCCAAGCCCATGTCTGTTTAAAGAGCATTTGTTGCCCATTGCTGCTCAGAAGGGGATGTTTCGTAGTTTGTAAGAAACAAAGACGCCATGTCCTTTCTCTTAAAAATAAACTTGGTGGTTTTTTTGTGGGGTGTTGGCTTTTAACTCTTTCTAAACCAGTAGGAAAAAAACAGGCTGCGGATGAGACAGCTTAGTACTTTACTGAAACAATAGATAGAAATTTACTTCACTTGAAAAACAGCAGTTCAGGTGCAGAACTTTAAAGCAAACTCTTAAGAATTACGTGCAATATGATTTTGCAACTAAAACGGCAATACAAAAACTTACAAGCTTAAAAAAAACAACGCTCGGTCATGCCAAGTCTACAGTTTAAAGTTGGCAAAATACTACAGTTGTGATTTAGACGACACTACGAGAAGAAAGGTAGTTACTTAAGTATGAATTACATGATAAGGAAACGAATGGGTTTGTGTGTGACATTAAAAGCTTTAAAAATTTATTAGGTGTCAGTTTTGTTTTTAGGATTCAGTTTATGTGTTTTTCAGGGAGCTTGCAGTAATTTCTGTTTATGTAGCTTTTTATCGTTGTTTCGATGGTTAATAATTTAGAAGTTGTACAACACCTATTGCAAGACTTTCTGAAAATGCAAGTTTAAATGGAATGCTGATGTTTGTCATGCGTTGGCTTGCATTCAGCAATTGCCAATTTAAAGGTAAAATTGTAATTCCAAATGCATAAAAGGTCACTGTAGTAGAGAAAGACGTAAATATATAAGGAACTTTAGTTTTAATTGAGATTGTGTATAGCCATATTTGTTGGATTTATCTGGTGTACACTTGTACAGGATTATAAAACTCCGTGCAGGTTTTAAATATTGTAATTGGAGGTAAATCTATATTTTCTGGTACTTCCTCTGCAATACGAATCTGTCATTACAACAATGAAAGTTGGCTTTTTTATGAAATATAAATACAAGTTTCAGCGACTCTTGACTTCTGTCACCTTTATGCAAAGTGTTCGGTATTTTTATTTTTGATTTGGATTATGGTGGTTTTTATAACCCCAGCAACAGTTCTGCAGTGTAGAACAGGTTCTGACATACACACTTTGCTGAAAAGAAAGTTCTAGCTTTAGGTGGGTGTCTGCTGAATTTTTCTTTTTATATATATTGGGGGATAATTTTTAAATAGCTTTGACTTGTTTCTTTCAGCTATTGAAAATAAAATAGCAGCTAAATGTCTCTGAAAGTAAATTGCTCTTAATTCTTAATGTAATTTATTAAATGATTTTGTGGCTTTGTACGTATAGGGTATACGAATTTTAATTTGTATCTAGATATCTTTTAAGGTAACATTAAAATGTTATTTTAATTTACCCACGTATTTACAGGATGATTCCAAACTTCTACAGTATGAAATAGTGGTGATAAATATAACTGCTGCAAAATAAAATGGTAAGCCTTTTCACAAAAGGCGAGAAAAGTTGGTTAAAGGTAGTGCAGATATGGTGTTCCTTGTGTTAAAGAGCATAGTTTAGGATCTGATTAAAGGTTAAAGAAGTTGAAGGGCAAAAAAGATAATCTTTTTTGGGGAGATCAGTAACTTATGACTTAAAATTCAGAGAAGATGATGACAGAAGCATTTTAAAATTACTTTGCTATCACTAGAGGTTATATTTAATTTTGCAGAGGTTACTTTTAAAGACTTTCACGTGGAAAAAAAAAAGTAGAAGGACCGAGAGGTATTGTGTGGTAAATTACTCAAGAAAAAATTATATCTTAAATTGGCTAGACATCTGATCTTTAAGTCATTCAAAATTAAAGTAATGGGAGACAGAAGAGCAGATTGCAGTTATTCATGCAAAAATATAGACCAGGCACGTTGTATGTCAGTCACTCTTCATCTCCAGTGTTTTTCTTCAGCCAAAGTATGTACAGCCACCCGTACTTTTATTTTAGAGTTGAGTTCTAAAGATACAGTTACTGCTATCATAAGTTTTTCCTAACCTAATAATTACCTAAAGATCAATAAATTTCAAGTATCTGACTTGTTTTGCTTTCTAAAACAAAATGCTTAAAATTTCCATATTTTCTTTTTTTTTAGGAAGAATTCTGTGAACAAATACCTTATTTCCTGACTGGCTTCCAGAAGAATCGTTCATACCTATTTTCTTAGGTAAGAGTGGTTGTAACTTATGGTAGTATGTTAATTTTCTCATTATTTTTTTTGATCTTGGGATTTGTCTTTTTGCTACTGTGCAGACGGGAAGAAGAAAAATCTCATTTTTAAATTGAAGGGGAGACATTTTGTAAATTATCTGGACTTTTTAAAAGCCTTGTTTTGCAGATATGGGTAGACTCTTAAATATTGTGATGTTTATGCTGCTACTTCTGTATAAATTTTAGTTTAATAAGTTATTTAATAAGTGGATTGTTATTTTTTTTATATATGTATACACATACACGTGCATTGTATTTGTTGGGAAATGACAGTATTTTCAGATAAACCCAGAAGTTCCGTATGTCCCATTTTACCAGTGAAAACATGCATTGAACTTTAAATAATTGTTTGGTTTTTGTACTTAATGAGTTTGTAGCATTAACGCTTGGGAATATTGTAGAATTTGTGTATGACAGTAATAACCCTAGACTTCAGGTATTCGTACAGAAGGGAATTTTGGGGCCTGTTTCTCGTTTTTGGAGACCTGAATGCTAATGCTTGTCAAGGACAGAATATTACATTTTTGTCTGTAGGCAAAATTTTTATTAATTTAAGACACCTTATGTGTTTTGAAAAAGTTTACATCAGTCAAGAACATTAGAATTGTAGGTAAAATCTGTATGTACTTTTGTTTCATACAACCTGGTTTTGTGGTTTGTTTTTTTTTTTTCTTTTGCTTTAAAGGCTATTACTGGATATTGTTCTCACTTCCAAAGAGTCAGATGGCTGGTTGAGTGAAAGACCTTGAGCAAATTTCTGTACTGTGCATACCAGGTATGTTATACTGTGTTAGTTTTGTTGTTGTTGATTTTTTTAAATTATCCTGGAAGTAATTTTTTTTATCAAAATAAACATTGAACACTTAAGCTACATTGTGTATTACCTTGTTGAATTTTCTTTCAAGTTTTAGTGCATTTGAAAACTGTTAATATGTACTAAATACAGTAATGTTAATGTTTCCTTACGCATCTTGTAAGATTTTTATCGTCACTCAAAAATAAGACTTTTTAAAAAAATCTGAAATGAACATGTCAGCATGTTGTAAAATAAAGCTGTGCTTGTGAGGATTGCCATCTCTACTAAGGACATCAGTCTAATCAAACTTCAGAAATTCTTTCCTTCAGTTGAAGATACTGGTTCACTAGCAAGTGAAGTTCATAAGCTTTCCTTTCCAATAAATTGTTTTTATACAATAAACTTAAAATTCTTTTTTCAGTGTAAATTTTACTCTTAAAGCCTAAACCTGCAACCAGTCATTACGAGGTATCTTGCTGTCCTTCTTTGCGGTATAAACAAATTGGCTTTCTAATGTTTGGGTTGTTTTTTTTACACTTCAATGTTCTGCATTTAGAGACAGAGTAATGTGTTAAACTTGAATCTTGCTTTCACCACTGTTGTAATTAAAAGTTGGGAATCTTGTTGCCTGTCTTAACTGGTTCCTTTTCACCAGCTTACCATGCTAATGTACTTCAGTACATATTCAGGGCCTCCAAGTGTAAGCCATCTTCATGAAGACATGTGTATCAAGATTCTCAAAAATCTCTTGATAATTTGCCATTAAAATCATGATAACTTAAGAATATAGATTATGAACCCTACCTGAGTGCAGCTGTTCTCTTTGTCTTGGAGGAAGGTTTCAGCCTGTTCGTATAAGAGAAGTCATATACCGATTTTTGCATAAGCTTTTTAAAATGTCTCTTTAGATTGTAATAAACCTGTATCTGCAATAAGTCACTGCTAATATGCAAGACAATTCAAATTATGTTTATAGATAATAGACATGTACCATACACCATTGACAACATGCAACAAAATGGCTAACGAACAAGGTTGTTAGGTATGTTCTAGAACTTCATTGTGTAACTGTCTGATGTGGAGTTTGAGAATTAGAAGTTTGTGTTAGAAATGACCTGGTACCTTGAGAAGAACAGCAGAACATATTTGGAATACCACATGAATTTTCAATTTAGAGGGTCAAAATCTTCAAGTTTTGCGGTCTGTTACAATAAAGGCAAGACTAGCCTGATTGACATAAAAGTCTGATAGTAATGATGGGATTGAACTTGTCAAACTCAAGACTTGTATTCCTGATGTTAAATCCTTACATTTCTAAAGCTGCAGCTTTTAATTGACCTGCTCTTTAAAAAAAAAAAAAAGAAAAAAATAGTAAAAAATACAGTGCTCGAGCAGGGTCCTCTTGAATGACCCGAGCATTTTATGACGAATATGAAATTGAGCACTGTGATCTCAGATATTTCCTGTATCATGATGCTGTTTGTGCTGAATAGATATTATAATAAAACATTTAAATGTCACTTGTTACTTCTGTGAGCTCTTTGGAGCTGCCTTTTCTTGTAAGAACAGCGTGTTTTCATCTAGTAAATGGCAACTTGATCTTTAGGTTAGGTAGACCTCAGTAGGCTAGATGCACACTTGTGGGGACTTGAGGAAAATTTTAGTTCATGAGCACCCTACAGCATACTAATAAGGATTGACGAGGTCAGAAGAATGCTCTCTGGTTGAGTCTTTTGTCGCAGAAGCTGTTCCTCTGTGGTGATAAAAAACCATATTAAGTATTCTCATAGAATTAATTTGTAGCATTGACAGTTTATGTGGGAAAAACACTGGTGTGGTGATATATATCATCTTTGCAGAAATACTTCATTAATTTATCCTGAGAAAGAATCTGATGTCAGGTAAATAGCTTTAAAGCATCTGGCCTCACCTCATGCTGTGAAAGGAGATAGGCTTTCCTGATTCTTAGAGCTAGAATTGGCAATCTTTTGGTAAAGGAGTCATGGACCTATGATGCAAGGCATGTTTTATGTGGTATAGGCCGTACTGTACTTGTGAGACCTCATTCTACAATTTAAAAATAAATATAAGCCACAACTATAAGACTAACTAAAAGGAAAAAAAAGTAAATTATGTTTATTTTTAAGTTGGGGATGGATTTTTTTAATCACGCAGGTTACAACAACTACCGTGAGTAGTTTGATTAAAAGATTTTTAGTTTGACATTTATTAAATAAAATGAATGTTAAATAGGAAATACAAGTGTTAATCTGAAAGGCTAATTTTTTTTCAGCTGAAACTTGTATTTACTAGCTTTATAGTTCGTGGCTTTTGGCATAAGCCTTCAGCTTTTGTGATGCATTCTATATTTCAGGAATTAATGTGTTTTGGATATTAAAATTTGAAAACTTAAAATACAGTGGTATATTCTATAAAGGTGGAAAAATGATCGCTAATGTGATCATACGAATGAAATGTAATATGTTATTAAATCTTGGTTCTGTTTTTGCAAAACTCATTGTTTGGTTCATCCGTTCACTTGAGAGTAGAGAACTCTTACTACTAGTGAGTGGTACCACCCTGACAAATATTAGATTCCTTTTGCAAAATTTTGCTGAGGTAAGAACGCACTCTGGTTGAGTCTTAATAACTTTTCCAGTAGAGGAAGCTATTCCTCTGTGGTAATATAAAGCCATGTTAAGTATCCTCATTAAAGTTTCTGTGAAATTACCATAACTGGATGTTAACTATAAAATCAAAGAAAACAGGAACTACCTTGAATGCAGAGGATGTATGTTTAGCTGTGCCATAAATTATTAAAAATAGGTTGAGAGCTGAAAGTTGAAAATATCTCAATTGTTAACTTTACCTAGTCTTTTTATATTAAACTGTAGTTTCTCAGTGGCACAGTTTTGAGTGAAATGGCACCTAAATGACAAAAGAAGCTTTAAAGGGCATAAGTAAACCTCTTTGCCCAGTTCATGGCTTGTGCTTTGTATGACTGATAGATGCCTCTTGGATGATCAAAGTCCAGCAACCATGTTGTGTTTCTTCTACCAAGTGCCCATCCACCATTTTAGAAGTACATCAGTCTTGTGCTTCCATTTAATAGCAGCTGTCGGATCTCATTTTAAATGCTTGTTTTCAACATCTAAATTTCATGTTCATTTCGATATTCTACATGTTTATGCCAGTTTCCTATTTTTTTATCATTTCCCCCTTTCTAAAGGGATCTTTTTCCATATTAATAATCTCAAGTAAATTACATCAACAAAGAAATTACAATTCTGTTCATCACAGCTTGCTTTCTTTTCCACATCTGAGTAGCTATCAATTTGAAGAGGAGAATTGAGAAGAGTGTAGAAAATTATGCACAGTATATCACTGAGTAGATTCATTAATTTTTATGTATTGAGGCTATATTCTAATAAGTAGTTTCTGAGAGATCATGAGATCTCTTTGCTTGTACACGTTAGGTGGATAACTTGTATGCCTCTTGATAGTGGATGACTAAATGAAGATGAAATTTACAATAAAAAAAGGGGTGTTCATGAGCTGGTTTAGATCTTACCTTAATCTTACTACCTCTGTTTAAGGTGATTTTAATTAAGTGTTTATTGATGTGGATTGCCAATAAGTAGTTTTAATTAAAGTTGAGTTTTCAAATTTGGACCTTGTCCATATACAGGTAACTTTGGGATATTGAGAAGGTAACTTGTTCGATGTCAGTGTGTTAAATAATGTCACCGCATCTAGCTGATATCACCTCTTAGTAAAATGAGTATTTTAATTATTTTTATGTGAAGGGCAGATCAGTTAGTTTCAGCATACTTCCATGTGATGCTCAATTATCTTTTTCAAAAATTGCAAGAAAGATTTTTTGTTGTTGCTTTGTTTCTTAAGGGATTTGTGTACAGGACTGGGTCT
The DNA here is from genome assembly GCA_008658365.1 of Alca torda. Lineage (NCBI taxonomy): Eukaryota > Metazoa > Chordata > Aves > Charadriiformes > Alcidae > Alca > Alca torda. Next base: position 36,612,540 of record CM018083.1, read on the forward strand.
GAATTTCTTGGGTGGTTTGCACAGGTTCTTTGTTAAGAGGTTGCCTAGTGATACTTCAGATTTTTTATAAAAATGCCTTTTGTACTATATGCTGTGATCTGCTGGGAATGTTTGGTTATTTTATTTTATTGGGATAGGAATTTTGTAATAGTCTTAGGCTAGTGCTCTGGTCTTCTAGGCCCTTAAGTTGTTCTTTTTCCATTTTTTAATTTTCTTTTAATTCAAGTGTTTAATATATCATTTTCCCTACAGATATGTTGAGGAATTGATTTACTCACTGTAAGCAAAATAACTGCTCTTGGTTGAAGCACTGGTAAGTCGTTATTCTGAATAACGTTTACTTTTTAGCTTTAAAAAAAACCCAGCGAACACGTATGGCTATAATGTTTAACTTGCTGAAGTTTTTGACTGAATACATCCTGAAATTCCTTAAAGTCTGCCTCTGTGCACGTGTGTTTCTAGAAGGCTTAGTTAGAAGGACCACAGGAGCATTCTTGCTGGGCTCTTGGGAAGTGAAGCTATACTTGGATAGTACTCTCAACCTGTCTCGATGGAGAACAGCTGTCATATCTAATTGTAGGTCTTTGGTCTTCTGCTTCTGTGATTTAACTCCTTATTTCGTTGAGAAGTATTTGCTTGTTCAGAATGCTTTGGTACACGAATGTCTGTCTCTAAGTACTACACACAATTTGGATAACATGGTGTGGAAAGTATCATAGTAGGAAGAATTTGTCTTACAAGCATCTTGTGTTGTCCTTTTATGCTTCTGTCAGGATCAGTGAGGGTCATTGAGCAGATAGTTACTGTTTTCTGTTCTATGTTCTGGTTCTGTTCTTCATTCATAACCATTTTCTGTAAAGCTGAAACTTCATGTAATGCTGATACAGTTTTCTGTATTAAACTGCTAGCTGTTAGACTTCATCTAGAAAACCATTCACCATATAGTCAAAATAAAAAATTGGCGGGGGTTGAGTAGAAAAATACATTCAGTTTATACTGGATGAATATGGGATAGGATTTTCTCCAGTTTCCTTTACTAAAAGGAATTTGGTCTTGATGACCTTTTGCTGTCTCTAGCACGTTCTGTGCTCTCTTGGGAGTTGTCTCTGGAAAGACCAAGTCCTTTTGTCTTCTTGTCTGCTTAAAATTCAGACTCCTTGATTCTACAATTTTAATTAGGGCATCCATTGCATTTGTGTACATGAATGAGTTTTTTTAGTGGAAGCTCTGTTCCTGTAGAACTATGCTTCAGAATATATGCTTTTCTTTAGAAGAGACAGTTTCTTGGAGACAGTTCTTTCAGTATACATGCTACCTGATTGAGTAATGCTTTCCTTAGACTGCAGACAGCTTGAGAAAATCTTCCAGAAGGAAATATTCTCTTGTTTTGGTGAAGAGATAATAGTGATTTTTAACTGTCCAGTGGCTACGTATGGTAGCAGAGACCATCTATGCTGCCTCAGGCGCTAGAAAAGCGTCTACTCCCAAAGTCCCCTTCTTTCTTCTCATCTACTCACATGATGTGGAGACTAATGTAGAACTCTTTGGAAAGGAAAAAAGGAAGTGTATGTGGGGGGGTAAGGTGTAAGCCTCACTAGGCTATATTATCATGGCCTTGTGCTGCTTCTAGGTACATTTAATTCTGAACCAATTTATCACTGAGTTTTCAGTCCTGAAGCAAACAGTAGAATTCATGAACTTTGGAGGAATTACATTCTTATTGTGTGTACGTGTGCTCAGTTTTGATGATCTTTGATTACTATTTCATCTCTTCTGCTGCTGTGTTCTGTAAGTTTTACTACTTTGTTCTTTCAGAAGTCTTAAACTATTTTTCACGCTGTAGGTATGTGTAGAACAGTATATTTCTTGCTATGTTAGAAGTAAATGTTACTCCTTCCAGCTCTTCCTCAAAACTCTTCCTGTGCTGTCCAGTTGCCTTTTTTCCCCAGTCACTGGGTATAATCTCTAAACATGTGACTCATGTTCCATTTTTATACTAATCTTCGTCCGTTTCCTGCATCTTTCTGTGTGCATTTTTCTGTTTCCTCTCATTGGATTGTAAAGTAGTTGTCAGATCTGGTTTCTTGGGCAGGAATTTGGCTTTTCAGTTGCACACTGAGTAATTCTTCCATCCTCTTGTGTTGTATAATCCTTACCCAAAGGAAGGGGTGAATGTGAAACTCTTAATTGACTTAGAACAGTTGTCTTCAAAAGAAGTTGCTTCAAAATGCCTTTGTAAAAACATCCAAATGTATGGATCTTGAAAGATCCAGTATTACCGTCTGGTAAACATAAATAATGTTTAGTTGAAACGCTGGTTTTAATTATCTTTTTTTTAATAGAAGGGGATGAAATACTTAAAAACACCAGGAGCTTTGTTGAAGTTGGCATACTTTGCTTAATGCAATAAAATTTATTATTTAAAAAATAATATCCACAAAAAAAGTGCATCTGTGAATAAAGTCACATCTTACCTGAAATTAATCTCTAAATCTGAGAAACTTGGCAAACAGCCTTTGGTAGCTAAAAATACCTGATCCTACATGAGTTGTGCTTTTACTACTGTGCCTACTGAACATCTAGTAGTGGTAAAAGCGGACTTAGGACTGTCCAGAGTACTTAGTTACTTTTAATGATTGGACAGAACATCGTTATGGACTTTAGAAGTCAATAAAGGGCACGTCTGCTTTTCCCTGTAGTGTCAAAGTTACCGAGACGTGTCTTTGAAAATAAAACTCTTGCTTTAATGAACTTTGAAGTGTAGAACTTCCGGTTTGGTTTGCTCAGCACCTCATTCTGCCCATTCAGCTCCCTCTGTTGGAGTGGATTCCCCTCAATAGCAGTAAGTTTTAAGTTCAAACCTCAGTGTGAGAGATTTCACTCTGGAAAACTTTGTGTCTTGCTGTCTTGTGCCCTTGCGGTGATGCACGGACGTTCTGCATGTTACTGACATTCAGTCTCAGACTAAAGAAACGCAAGGTTTCCATAGACATGGAATTGCTGAAGCCATGGATTTTGCCCTAAGAGATACCTTTTATTGCTCTGGCCCTGTAATAGGTAGAGCAACAAATAATGAATTACAAAAAACTGAAGAGAAAAACTTTGTAAACATATCTTTCAAAACTGTTGCCGTAAACTTTAGGCATGGTTGGGAATGGCATCTGCCTGTTGATACAGAGTGTCAGTATGTTACCAGTGATTTGAAGGAAACTTTGAAAGTATTACATGACTATCCAGTTCCTTTATCACTACAAAAATCTTATGTTTGGAAAAAAATACAGTAAATAGAAGATAATGAAGCTTGAAAAATGGGATGATGACTAACTGATGTTACAGAAGGAATGAAATGTTCACGTCATCTAGCAAAAAAATGGGCTATTCAATGGATGCCTTAAATGTAGGATCAGTGCATATGTCTTAGTGGTGAAGGAGTATATTTTTGCAACATTATTGAAACTCCTTAGTAAAACGTGCCTTAATTCATAAATAATCAAATGTTGTGAAATCTTTTTAAAGCAAATGTAGATTTCACATGAAAAATGTACAGATTGCTATTAATATTTTGGCCATTACTGTGGCATCTTTTTTGATGTATGAATAACTTTCAGAATAAGGTCTGTTGTAGCATGGTCCTTAATTATAATCAGTTGTTATATCATCAGTTCCCTGTACTACTAATTATTTTACAAGGTCAAGAGAAGTGATTAAAATTAATATGGTGAGGTTACTTGCAAAGTTTTTGGTACAACCAAATGCAAGTGAACGTAATAGGGAAACTTGCCCTTGAATTTACTTTTGGCAGATCTCGTTAGTGTCTAAGGCAGAAGGCTAACCCAACTGAAAAGGGCCTTTCAAGGCTGACTAATGTGTAACTAAATGACGTTTTGAGAGGTGGGGAAGGTGATGCAGTTATTAAATTTCCTTATGTTAAGCTTCTTACAATCGCTATAAAAAATATTTTAATGGTCTTATTTATGGGGTTTCCACTGTGCTCATGTTAGTACTTCTGAATATTTGATTGTGACAATAATAGACAACTGTGGTGGTTTGTTTTCGTGTTTTGGTACGTTGGTCAAGGCATTGGCACTAAAAATTATTCAAGGTTTTAATTTATCTTTAAATGCCTAGATGGATTTGAAATGAGGCTAGTATACAAAAAAACCCAAACCAAAACAGCCCCAAAAAACTGTTTATTCAGTTAGTGTGGGGAAAAAAATATTCTAAAATATTTAATTCCTGTTTTAACTGAGGATGAGTTGAATGCTTGAAACAAAGAATTTCTGCAACCTTTGAATGTTCAGTTTTCTGGTTCTGAAAATATGAAGATCCTGTGGTTGGATACTATTACAACTATGCACCTTGCACAATGCAAAGCAAAGTGAATTAGCAGATCCTGTATTCCACTTCTATGTGCTGTCATTCTTTTCCATTGTATTTAAAACAAGGAATTCTATAGAGGAATATAAGACAGGACATATGGGCAGTTGTGAAAGTCAGACTGAGGCTTGTTGCACTCGTGCCATTGCTGTTTGATTTGCTATAACTGGTTATTTTGAAACGGGAATGGGGAAACTGGAATGATGAGGCAGAGACCACTAGATGGCTCCACTGATTTTTGATGTCCTGTGGGTAATTTCTGCATCACTTTTTGTGAGAATCTGCCCAGGATTATCAGGGGAACAACATAGTGGTGAAGTTGGCTTTCAGACTAAAATGAGATTAAAGCTGTACACATTCAAAAGAATAAATTGATGCTGGAGTGCAGATACTCAAAATCATGAAGACATTTAAAACCTTTTTTATATGTCAATCTCTTCTGCAGTAGCATTGGTTTTAAAATGATGTTTTTAACACTTAATAACTGCCTGTACTGATTTTTGCATGTTAGGAGGAGTAGTGTTTTAGGGGTTTTTTTAAGCACATGGGCTTATTTTTCTTGGAAGAAAATGTAAAGATGGGTTCATTTGGTTTGTATTTATACATGTGGAAGTCATTTGATCAGTTTGGTTTGTCACTCACCTGTGGTCTTGGTTGCTGCTATATGAAGAGGAAAGTTGGAATATGGATCAGGAGTAGTATGGTGGCCGTGCTAAAGGCAACTAGTGTAACTTGTTACCATTTTCATCTGATTTCTGACATGTCCTTTCCCACCAGTAACTGAACCAGTCATTCTGTTTGTATATAAGTGTGTGTTTGCTGGTGCACTGTATGTCTTTCATGAGCTAAAAGACTGGGTTAAGACGGTGGAATGTCATCTCTCTAGCCACCATCTGTATATAGGAAACCAGTTTTCATGCCTATTACATTGGTTTTGATGGATCTATGTCTTTGAAGAAAGGAGCATGGACAGTAGTTGAAAAAAAATGGCTTATTATAATAACCTTGGTTTTCCACTAAGCAGTGTTAGCTGTAGTAGTAGATGGGGTCAGTCCAATAAAGATGGTTGCCAGAGCAAATATCTTGGATTTCCCACTATTGATTTCTCTAGTGTTTTAACGCTATGGAGAAATTTCAAATGGAATTTATGGAACCTGAAAGGGTTCTTGAACTTCTGATCATTCCTCCCCTACTTTTCTATAGTTTTGGTTAAAGTTTATATTTTTGACTCTTGAACTGATGATTTGACATTGTTTGTTCATGATAAAATTAGATGTTCTGGAATATGTAATAAGGAATGAAGCATCAGTTACATGTTTAAACTATCTTCAAGGTACAGTAGTTGAATGTGTTAGTTTAAAGATATGATCTGTATTCCAACAGCATTTTTCTTTAATTTTCCATAAAGAATCCAATCAGATGAAGAGTGTCAAAAGGAATCTACGAATGAGACACCAAGATGGCAGTTCCACTGTTGATTGAGAGGTTGAGGAAATGGACTAATGCATGAGTGCTGTGATATGTCTGTCCAAGAGAAGGATGTTAAAACATGGACTCTCGTGTTATTAACCAGAGAAGATCTGGGTTGTGATCATCCTATCAAAATGGACTTTGCACTTGAATTAATGAGGGAGGACTCTATCAGTGACTGTCCAATGATGGATCTGTTTGAGAACTGGGTGGCAAAATTTTCCTCTTGGGTTGTGTATGCATCACAGGCAAATTCATTGGTAAGAGATCTGTTGCTCCCCCTTTGGAGAAAATGTAATGTTTTTTTTAAGTGACTTAATAAAGGTTTTGGTTTCTTTCGCACTTTGTGTTTGTCCTTTCTGGCTGAATATTTTTTTTTATTGTGTTGTTATTGAAGTGAGTTACATTTTTGGTTGCTATTAAAGTGAAAAATACTTTGGCTGCTAAGCACTAAAGGTATGGTAGAATTTTGTGCTATACTTGATTTAAAATGTGGTTTTCATTTGCAAATTGTCTTCACTTTGCCATGACTTCTGATGAATTTTATTTGCGGGTTTGTTCATTCAGGTGCTTAATGTTAGGGTTTTTTCAGGACCTGACCTATTGTCAGGGTACTACTTCTGCTGAATTTTCTGAAGTATTTTAAGATGAAATTGATATCAGTGGAAGGCTGGGAAATATGACAATAAAGGAGTACTTGAATGTTTTGTGTAACCTTTTTCGGTATGCTTCTTCGGTTGTGTATGGGTACAGAAACTTTTCAGCAGATTTCCTGGACAACATACTTCCTAAACAGTCTATTGTGTCTTCAAATTGTTCTGTACAAGTGTCCAATCTGCTTCACCGCTATTTGATGTAGACTTAGCTGCATGATACTGTACCATGTATTTGATGAGAAAAAATGGAGTTACTTTTGATATTGCTACAGATGACGTGTTAACCTTTACAAATGAATTTTAAAATGGTTCTGATGTTCAAAGCAATTTCCTTTCAAGTTTCTTGTGGATCAGATAGTTAAACTGTAGCCACTTTGCTATATACGTTTCACCTGAAATTCATAGTTGTCTTTGTTTTATGCTGGAGGGCCAAGATGACAAACCTGATGCTGAGATAGCCTAGGTGTTTTCTTTTAAAAACAAACAAAAATACAAACAAAACCAAAACCCCATTGTTTGTTTAACCATTTGACTTGCTCAGAGTTCTTTGTAAATATCCATTTTACCATGATGAATTGTTCGTACCTGTTTAATCTCGCTATCCTGATGATGCACGCTTGCTCAGGTTTGGGTTTGCCATGTGGTATATGGTGGAGTTGGATACTGGGACCAACCTATAGGGATGCCCATTCAGATGAGTGGATTTCTGTGGTGTTCCCAAAATTGCTTGGAAGGGTCTTGCATATAGTGTTTTTTAGTTCTTGTAGTTTAGGAGCAAGGGGTCTTCTGTAAATAACTGGTAAAATGAAATTCCTTAAAATGGACTGTGGCAACGGAGCGTACCTGCTCCAACCTTGACGTGGAAAGATGATAGGTTGTTGGAGGATGCGAATGGCAAGCGTGTGGAGGAGTTGATGGGGACTCAGTTGGTTCTGCTGGTAGAAGCTGATGTTTTCAGGCTGTTGGGATGCTGTGCCACGGATTGTCCCCATAGGAGCCCAAACTAACCCATTACCCCTTCCCCCCCAGTGTCTGATTTCCCTCTCTTGTTGTGATGCTTACGCATATGCAAGATGTCCTTGCACTTTAAGGAGTCTGTTGCTTGTGGGAAGACAACTGGTGGCCAGAATCCAGGAGTTTCGGGGATGCTTGGATTGCCTCCATTTCCCCTGGGATACATCCTCTCGATACTAGGATGTTGTATTTGAGGTGTTGCTTGATTTCCAGTTCTACAGCTCAGCTATTATACGGCTTTAAAATTAATATGTCGGGTTAAAATCTGCTAAAGAACATGAATGGGTTAAGAATGGGAATTAGAAATAACCCTTTTAATGGTGTCAGCCTTATTTTACAGTGGTGCCTTGGTGTAACCGATGAAAATTGTGTAGCTGTTGGATTTTTATTGTCAGGGAGAACCACTAGGGAGGCGCTGTCGAGCTGGAGGGGGCTTCCAGCAACGTGGGGTTCTTGTCCCAGCGCCTGAAGCCCTTGTCCCATGCTTTAAGTGCAAGCCTTGGGTGACAAGTGGTGGAGCTGTTGCGTGGGGCTACTGCCACTGAATGGAGAAAAAGCTACCCCTTGGGTGGGCTGAGCCCCAAGGTGGGTTGCTGCTGGCTGCATGGCTGTTAGCTCCACTTCCATTCTTTCAAAATGGCTTGTAAGAGCACCACTTCCTGTCCAGGGAGGAAGTAATTTTAGCCCAGGCACTGAAATATTTAGCAAATCTTTAAAACAAAAGGCACAAATTCCATTCCTTTCTGGTTTCAAAAGGGTGTCTGAGCCACATGGGGTTAAGGTGCCCCTTCAGCTGGGGTAGTTGGAAGAAGCCAGGGCTGTGGGGGTAGCAGGCACCCTTTAGGTGGAGGCTATCTCTTTTTTTGGTAGAAATGAAGGGGTGGGTCTATGGTACATCACCTGAGTTGTGGGGTAAATGTAGAGAGTGTCAATCAAAGGCAGAGCTCAGAGCTGGGAAGGAGCTCTAGATGGCGGCTGTGCCTTAGAGAGAGCGCGCTCAGCTCCGTGCCTTCCCCAACACTTTACGCAACTTTCCCTAACTTTCGGGCAGCCTCAGGGGGCCCCCACAGCCCCTTGCCTCTCCTAGGCACTAATCGGGGGCCGAGCGGACCTTTTTCGGGCAGAAAAGCAGCTTTTGAGGGCTCCTTTTTCGTGCCTTGCTGGAAAGAAGAAGCCGTGGAGAGAGCCCAGGTCGTTGTTTTTCCAGCTTAGAAGCCATGGCGTACCTCCATTTTTGTGCGCTCTCCTAATGAGCTTTTTCCCCCGGACATTTTTCTACTAATTATCGCTTCTTTTGGTTTATCGGCAGCATATTTTTGGGGATTAGAATATATATTTTTTTTCATTCTCTGAAATTCGTATTTTATCATTATAACTCTAATATTTGGATCTAATGTTTTTCCACTACCCGAAACTAATATCGACTTGGTCCTGGCGGCGGTGCATGGATCAGGTAGGTGAGCAATTATTAATAATAATTTTTAGATTTCTGCCGTTTTGAGTACTTTGAGTTTCGACCGATTTGAGCTGTATTGGGATGACGCAATAAGATACAGAGATTATTTGCATCCAGTGTTACTTTGGGAAAGTTTGCAGGATGCTCCTCTGCTGTGTTTATTCTCGGATTTTTCTTCTAAAAACGATTATTTGTTTTAAATCTCCGTTTTGCCGTGTTGATCAGTGTTGTGTATTGTTATAACAATATCATTGCAGCGTCAGGACTTTGTTCCTGATAATGAAAGCCAGTGAAACGAACTGGGACCTTACCTTTCTTTCAACTTTTGACAGTAAATACCTGGGCACAGGACTTCAAAGCAAACAGACACCCCTGACCCCCTCTTAATATTTAAGAATAAAAAGATGATGAGAAATAAGGACAAAAGCCAAGGAGAGGAGGGTTCAGTCCACAGCAATGCATCGAGGTATGATCTATCAACTTTCTTTTTTTTTTTTTTTGTAAAACCTGTGAATACCCTGTTTACTTTGACAGCCTTGGGTTACTGTCAGTGCTTAATACAAAACATTTTACTGATTTTGTTTCCTTTTTAAGGAATGACCTTGAGATTGTTAGCATGCCACACCCTAATTTTTTTTTGGTAGCAATTTCTGAAAGTTGTGTTGTGACTTAAGGGCCCATGTCATAGTCAAAAGGTACTGTACCTTTATTCAGGGGAGCCCTTTTCTCTGTATTATGTTTTTCCAGCTTTTGAATTTCGGTTTTTAGGTTTTTTGTGCTGTGAAAAATGACCTTGTCGGTTTAGCCATTGCTGCATTGCACCATTTTACATACAAGGCAAATTTTTCTTTGAAGAATCTCAGAAGTCTAAACTTTAACTGAGGGCCATACAGAAGCCTGGTGTAGTAGTAAATTATAGTAAATAGACACAAGAAAAAGTTACATGAATGAAAAAAAGCTCATTTTAAAATACAAACTGGCAAGTGCCTGTTTGTCCGATACCCCTTACTTCAAATTTTATTTGAGCTTGTAGAACTTTGATACTGTTTAGGTATTTTAGAATATTTTGATACATTTTAACCAAACTTTCTCCTGCTGGTGATAGCATTTCATGTTATAAAATATACACTGGGACTGGTAACAGGAGCCTCCAAATGCTTTGCTTGTTTGATACATTTTTGCTCAGAGTGTTTTTATTTACTTTTGTTGAGTAATGGGATTCTTCACAGATTTTTATAAACCTAATGTTGGTGTGGGAAAAGTATGAAATACTGGAAATGTTTCTGTGCTAGGAATGCAGAAGTATAATTACTGAATTGCTCATTTTGTATTTAAAGAGTCGGCTTTTTCAAAAATTGGAAATTAAACTATATGCATTTTTGTTTTCTAGTTTGTAAATACACTTGAGTTTTGCATTTTGTGAATTTTGATTGAATCGTGGCCTGTTTATTTTTCTCTGGTGTTGTCTTCAGTAATTTTTAACCAACATTAATAAAAAAGAATTTTGAACTGTCTGTTGTATCACAGTGCTCTATGTGATGTTTGCAGGTGTTTGAATAGTATTCTTGATGTCCAGTATTTAACCTTCCTTAAACACACAAACTTGAAATACTGTGGGAATACATATTTTATCAAATTACTGTAACCTTAGAAGCATAAACTTGGATGCTATTCTGGATTTATTAAAATTGCACTCAAATTTAAAATCCTAAAATGGATATAGGTAAGTTTAATTTGAAATTATTATTAAATAAATCAGCCTCAGGGTCTGTTCAAGCATTACATATAGCACCCTATACAGAGCTTTTTATAATAATGCAGTTTAAAAACACATCAGAGTTTTAAACCATGCTATCTTTATATTACTGTAAATACTGCACACAAATATTGCCTAAAAAAGTCGATTTTTTTTTTTTTTGTTACATACGGTTATTTAAGTCTTTGTTTGCTTTTTTTTTTAAGTGTGGATTACCAGCAAGAGCAATAATAAGTATAATTTTTCCAGGAAATCTGAATTAAGGTATTTTATCAGTGTTAGAAATATGCTAACTAGGAGATGAAATTGGAGACATCCAGCAGTGGTTCTACAGAAAAAAAAAACCTGTGGGTTTTTTTTTTTGTCCTTAGGGGTATAATATTTGCATAGTCTCTCATGTGTGCTTTTGGTGTTTTCATGTGTGCTTTTGGTGTTTTCATTGAAAGGTTATATATCGTAATTGATCAATTTGTATGTAACACCTGTTGTGTGAAGTTTCTCTTCTCCCTCTTTAAGATTTTTTTATCTCAAAATGAACTTACTGTGGGTAACATCCGCTCACCTGGAGTGTGGGAACAATTGAGCACAGGATATTTGTAAGTGAGCCCTGTCGACCTTATTTCTGAGCTGTGAGTCAGCTGAATGTCGTAAAATGGGCTTTACTTCCTGAGGTTGACTTGAAGTTGTAGGGGAAATGATTTCTAGGAAGTCAAGCCACCACTTTGCTTTACTGTAGCCCAGAAACGCACTGATGTCTGCACTTCACGTGCTGCTGGCTGGTTTTCTCCTCAGTTGTGGGACCAGCTTGGCATCCTGGGAATACATGAAGTCCTGTAACCCAGACCCTGGTGGGAGGCCTGGGTGATGGAGACGGGCGGAAAAGGTAGATGCGGCCGGTGCCACCCCTCTGGGCTGGAGAAGCAAAAATTAAGGACTAGAGAAAGGTGTTAAAGCAGAAGAAAACACAATTCCTGTACACCACCTTAGTGTCCTGACTGGGGAATATGTTTGGAATTGACTCCTACCTTTCCAGTCCTGAGGACACACAAAGGCCTGTGCTGAACGAACAAAAATACCTGAGAATTGTCCCAAAACAGATGATTCTTCTTGGGGAGGGAAATGGCGTTAACTCTTTACAGTTTGGAAGCTGAGGGGTCTGCCTTGTGCCTTTCTAGATGAACAGCAACACCTGTCCTTTGTATATTGACAGTAAACCTTTCTAACTTGAAGCTGATCGATTTCATGCAACTTTCTCCACCTGGGATAAAAGTTGGGATGCTGCAGTTACTGGTGACCACCACCTGCGTATCTGGGACTCGCATTAAATAATTGAACAAACCCCTGGGCGTGTTTTCTAGCATCTTCTGTGCTGCCTTTCTGGAAGGCAGGTGTTGTGAGAGGGTACATCCATGGTGGAACCCTAGTGTGAACTTCAGAGGTGAGAGTCAGGCTGAGGTCCCCCTGAAGTCCAGGGGTGAGTTTTGTGGGGGATAGCAAGGAACAGGCGGTGGATATGGTGGTCCTCTTCCTTTCCCCCCCCCACTTCCATCTCTTGCAGTTGCTCCTGCACCTCCTAAATACACCAGGGTGGGAATGGCTTCTGCTGCAGAAGCTGCAGGGCTGAACAAAACCCTTGCGTCTGTATCCAGCACTTGGCTTCTCTTGCGCTAAAACATTATTTATTTGGGGAAATAAAAAGGATTGTGGTGGGTTAGATCTCAGCCTGTTTTCTGTTCGGAGAGCTGGAAGTCTGAGGTCTGAAATGGCGTGGGGTTTTGTGGTGTGTTTTTTTTTTTTTTTTTTTTGGTGAGCAGCCACCTTAGAGAGGCAGAGCGCTCTGCAGCGTGTGCTGCAGCCCTCGCAGAGCAGAACACCCTGGCTTTACGTGGCAGCCATTTTATGAAGATGTGGTTACATATGAAAGAGGATTTGGTGCGGGGGGGGGAGGAGGGAAACGAAGACGTTAAACAAAAATTGCCCTCCCTGGCCGCCAATGAAAGCAGAGGGCATCCCTTTCGTGTTTCGGTAGCGCTCGGGAAGCCCCGATTTCCCCGTGAAAGGAGAAGGGAAGGCTGCACCGCCTGGCATTTTGGTGCGGGTCCAGTTCAGTCACAAAATGGCTGTTCCTTTGTGCCGCATAGCTGACAGACATACTGCATTGCACTGTGTGCGCTCCGCCAACAGCAGGAAGTTGCTGGTGGGGAGTTCAAAGGCCATGGCGTGCTGGCTGGGGACGGGGATTGGCTGCGCTCGCCTGCAGACGGGCGGGTGGCCATGGCGGCCGAGCCCTGCCTGCGCGCGATGCTTGCGCGCGCCGCACGCCCACTCCCGCACCACCCACAGCTCCGCTGGGCTCTACTGGGTGTACTGGGAGCCTGGCCCTGGGGCGAGCCGCTGCCGCCTTCCCTCGCCTCCCCTCATCTGGCAGTCGTGGGCTTTTATATATTTTTTTAATTTTTTTTTTTTTTTTAATAGGGCAGGCTATTTTGAGAAGGAAGCGGCTTGAAAAGGAGCAGGGTTATTTTTGGTGCGGATTTGCGGATTTTTTCTTTTATTTTTTTCCCTCCCTCCCTTTCTTTTTAAGCTTTGAAAGGAATCGCAGAATATCGTAGTATTCCTGGAACATCTGGCGCTTTTTTTTTTACAGCATTATGGCTTTCAGCATCCTTCAACCACTAACACTGACTTGCTTTCAAAATCAGTTTTGCAACTGATTTTCTTTGACCTGACTGGAAACGTTACACACATTTATTAAAATGCCTCTGACTATGTGTTTCAGCTTTTCATCCAGGCTGACGGGTTATTTTTTTTAACTGTTGCTGCCATCATTTATCTACCGAATCTTTCAGTTTCATTTGAGTCTTTCGGTTTCATTTGCACTGCTGGATTCATTAACAAGGATTTCCCCCCCTTTCCTCCCTTTTTTTAAGCTTTAACCCTGTATGAAGCTGTCCGGAGGCTTTTTTTGAAAAGGAAAAATGCTTGATCAGTGAAGGACACAAAAGGAATAATGTGCAAGGAATTCAGATGAATAATGATGTAATCCGTGTGCAGCACAAAGGAGATTGTTCTTGTTTTGCTTTGTTACTTCTGTTTCACATTACCCTCTCGAAGGAAATGTCTCATCTAATTACGAATGCACAATTCTGAGACTTTCAACTTCTCTGTTTCCTGTTTTGTGATTGCTGCCAGGAGTGGATACAATATACACAGGGCTATAAAAAAAGCCTCACCAACTGCAAGAAGCTACATTTAGCTGCAGTTTATAATCTCTTCTGGATTGTTCTTTTTTAGTTAAACATCTTAAGCTAATTAATGAAACTGCGTATTCTCTAAATGTGTGACCGTTTTGCTGAATAAAAGTGGGAAAAATAGGAATAAAGAGCTCACCTGGGTAATTCCGTAACCCTGCAAAAATGCTCGTGTGGCAGGCAGTGTGTGCTGCTGCCCGGGCATTGCTGTAGGTGTGTGCACGTGGGTGCACACGTGCTCCCACCGCTCTCCTGCCTGAGCCCACCCATGCCTTCACCCAGGAGGAGCTGACGTGGCTGAGATGGTAGATTAGAGCCTGTTCCGCTTTCTGTTGGGTTGATGTTTCACCTGCTGCACTTTGAGGGCAACAGTTGCCCTTATCTGCACCTTCCCCTATTTCCTATATGAGCCGAAGCCTAACTCTCCCACGGCCGCAGGAGAAGCAACGTTGTGGTGCGGTGCCACGCTGTCGTACCCCGACTGCTCGTAGGGGATGGCACTTCTGAGAAGACAGGATCTCACGGGTGCGCCTTGGGAGCAGCGTGGCTGTCTGCCTTTGGGCTGCAATAACCATGTTTTGCACTAAAACAAACACTTCCGCTATTAGCCTTGTGTTAGACCTTTAAGAGAGCTCAGAGGGAGGGCCAAGAAGGCAGTGACATTTAATTTTAATCTTTCCAACTCAGTATAGGAAGAAACCAGTTCCTACCTTTGTTTTCATATTTTACCTGTAGTGTCAGAAAGCTGTTCATACGATTAGCAGGTTACTGAGTTGATAAGCTTGTCTCTTAGGAATTTTTATACTGAGATATCTCTTTATTCAGGCTTAGCACTGCTGCTTTTAGGGAGCAGATGGGGTACCAGTGGCAGATGCAGTGAGACTAGCCACATGGCTAAGTACCTGGGGCTGAGCAATTGTGTAGGGACTGAACCGAAGCTTCTGATGGAGGCAGCTAAGGGAAACCTACTTTGGGTGGGTTTGGCAGCTTATGCTGAAATTGCATCTCCTGGAGGAGTGTGTATCCACTGTATCTTGTTTCGTCCCTTCCAGAAGGAATTGCAATGTTAAATTAGGCTGTTAAGTTCGGAAGGGGGAGAAGCGCTTCTAAATCTCCCGTTGTCCCAAGCTGAAATCCAGCTCAGGAAGATGATGATAATGGATGGGGGAAGATTCAGTTCTGCATTATCTCTCCTCTCCTTCAAGGAAAATAAATACAAACAGAAGAGCACTGGGGGAGGGGATGGCCTGGATTACCATAATTAGATATAAGCAGCCTTCTAGCAAAGGATGTACTGTTCTAGTGACATGGTGTCTTACATAAATTTTTCTGGTGTGTTTTTATTAAAAGACATGTGCTGAAAAGCCATTTGAAGATGCATTTTCAGCTGCTGGTGGTGTGCTTGTAAAGTCCCCCTTTATATCCTGCGAAGGATCCTTGTAATGAAAGCAAAAAAGGCTAGATCAAAAATGCACACCTAGTGACTTGCAGTGAAGCTTTTCTAAGTTTGTCACTCTGCTAATGCCTCCTTTTCTTGGAACAGGGATTGTCTTCTGGATATAATAAGAAGCAAAACGTTGAGTCTTCCCAAATGTTCAGTAGCTCTTATGTCACTCAGTTTTCAGTGTACAGCTTGCTTTATATTTACCTGTGGGTTGAGATAATCTGCGCTGTGGTATATGTGTTTTTCTGGCCTTGGCTTCTAAGGTTAAAAAAATAAAAAGGTTGAAACGGTGATCTCCGGTTCCCATCTGGTATTGTGCTGGTAAGGCTCGCATGGCTTTTGGTCTTGGCAGGGCTTGCGAGGAGTAGGTTTGCCAAGCGGTGGGTGCTTTATGGATGGGATGCTGAACACTTCACTGCTCCTGAACCTTTACCCCCACTATGAATAAGCGTGTTGCAATGTCAAGAATCCACTGACTCCAGAACACCTGGCTCCGTAGGAAAAAGTTGTGTTATAACTATTTATGTTTCTTGCAAGTTTTATTGCTAGGTGTAGATGAATTAATAGAATTGCTAATATATTAATTATGGGAGTCATTTGCATCCCTTTTATGGGGAGGAACCTCTGCTCTTAGCTACAGAGTTGTCACCAGTTGAGAGCTTTGAATGCCATGTGCTGTCTGTAAAATGGAGGCTTAATGATGAGCCTTAAATCTCTTGGTTAAAAACAGCTTTTAACAGTCACTTGGAATAAAACCCTCGGGCCAGGTCAGGCTCCCCTCTTCTGAACTGCAGCTCATCTGGAACCAGAAAGGAGTTTGTGCACCTTCATCTTCTTGTTAATGGTTTTGGGTCCTAAATTTCCATATTACTGCAGTTCTTTAATCCGCAGTACTTAAAGGAAGCTTGCAAATGTTATGGGAGAAAAAACAACCACCCTTTCTGTACTAATTTAAACCAAAATTGTGTGTGCGCGCTCCATCCCTGCCCCCCCATCTACATGTCCTTTACAAAAAGTCGTCTGCTGCTGCTGTGCAGAGTCCCCTTTGTGCTGCCATTGGGCCTCAGCCTGGCTGTCCCCTGCTGTGACAAAGCAGAAGCTGTGGCTGGAATGGCAGAGAGGCACAGCGAGTTAACCCCTGCCCGCCCTGGGGGGAAGGTGTGTGCCCCTGGGCTCCTTCCATGGCCTGGGCCTGAGGAGTGGACCAGGACCAGCCGGGGTGCCCCGGCAGGTGGTGGCTGGTGGATGTGGAGAGATGGTGGATGCGGAGACGCTCCACCGCCTTCCCGGGCAGGGAGAGACAGCCCTTTTCAAAACCCTGAGAACTGCAATTGTCCTTCCCTTTCTGTGCCGGGGAGGGGAAGGATGCTGCCTTTGGAGATTCTCAATGGTGCTCCTTAATCAATCAGACAGGTCTTGACTCCTTTTGTCCCTGTGCTGTTTTTCTTTTTTTCTTTTTCTTTTCCCACTAAACATCCCAAGCATTTTCAGCCTCTGGCTCAAAGATCAGAGAGCAAGAGAGCCAGCTCTCCCAATCGTGAATGAACTGCTCCTTTTGCTTGCTTATGCGAGCATAATGTGGTGTCTTTGTAGTGGAGAAAAAAAAAAAAACACTTTTGGAAAATACTTGTCATTCAGGATAGCCCGATGTGCTTTACAGGGAGCTGCAGCAGAGCAGCGAGGGATATATTTAGCTCACTGTGTGCTCAGGATTGCTTCGCCTTTGGCAGTTGGGAGTCCTGTGCTGGGGCAAGTAGCGGCGGCCAGAATTCGTGTGAAGCCTCCTCCCCTTCCTCCTCCTTTGAGCCAGGCTGGAAACCAGCACAACCCAATTCAGATGGTTATTTAGATAGGATACCTGCTGAGTGTGTAATCCCGCAGTTGTTACAGTAGCACCATGGCCCTATTGAGCGTAAATGTAATTAACACCCCAACCTCTGCAAGCAAGGTCTGCAGTCAGATCTGGAAAATGTGTGCATTCTCCATGGGAACTCTTCTCGCTTGCCTATTTAAGAAAAAAAAGTTGCCAGTCACAAAATGAGGTTGTGGAAGTATTTTTCTGTTTTTTTTGAAGGACGTGTTGGTTATTGTACAGGGGCAGGCCTGTAACCTTGGGAGTGTTTGTTGTGCCCCTTGAAAGCCTGCCCAGAGTTGGCCAAATTTTATTGTGAATATTAAAAGTTGTTTGAGACTTGCTTCTGAACAGAGTGAAGAGCCTGGCTGCTTTTAGTGTATTCTGGTTTAAGTTCCTGCTTTGAGACTGGTCGTTGTTAAAAATACGTACCATGCATGGGTACGGATAGTAGAGTAGCAGGAATATTTTTCTTCCCTCCCTTCCCCCCATTTCCACTTTTGCCTGCAGGAAATAAATTGGGAAGAGCTCTTGCGTTGATGGACCCCTCCCAACGCTTGTCACTCAGAAAATCTTTGCCTTGGGAAACAGGCAAGCACCAATCACTCTTTTTAACAGATTCTCAGAATAAAATAATGGGAGCTCAAAAAGCTAGAACTCAATTTATCTTCAGTATCATGGTCTCAGTGTCATTCACTTCTCTCTCCTGCAAGCTCCATGTACTCTGGGGCCTTGGTGATACTTACTATATAGTATTTCCTCATGTTTTTTTCCCAAGGCAAGGCCTCTGTGGTCCACATATTAGCCCCTCTTTACCAAACGTTATCCCCTCTTCATCAGGTGATCTATAGCCAGAATCAGTCTTGTGTTTCTCTCCCTGCCTTGTTTAGCCTAGAGGTGAAATTTAATGTGGTTTCGTGGGTTTTTTTTACAACTACTCTGTGACTTGGGTGCATGCATCAATATTAACTGATGGTGCTTGTTTTATTTGCAATATATATAGGTATTTCATATATGCTTATATATAATGATAGGGAACACCACATTTAAAGATCAAATATTCAAAGGAGACGTTTAACAGCATCATGGTATCCTGCTGAGTTGGTGCATTAGCATCTTCTGTGGTTTGTTACCGTCCTTTTGTGTGTACAGCAGTTTGTTTGTAGGTTGCTTTAGGAAGACACGTCAGTGTAAATAGTTTTAACTTGGTGGCCTACAGTGGCTTTGCTGATCTGTGCTTTGGAGTGATCCTAGGGCAGGTGCCACTGGTGGACAGGTGAGACTGGCAGCCCTCGCTGAAGAGCTGCGGGGGCTGAGAAGCCTCTTGTACTGGTAGAGCTGGACCCGACAGATATGCCTGCTCTGGAGAAGACATCCTGCTCGCTTTGGAGAGCCACAGCCTGGCTGCCCGCTGCTGTGCTGGGGGTCAGTAGTGCTGTATGGCAGCAGGTCCGGTGGGCTGACCTGCCGTTCTGACCCATGACCCCCTGGATGTTTGAAGGTTGCCGTGGAGGTGGAATGCTTGAGCTGTTGCAGACGCTTGGCTTGGCTCTGCCAGAGAGGGGCGTTGAGGAGCCAGGGGTGCCCCAAAATTGGGGTCTTTTCTCCTCTGCAACTCATCTGTGCTACCAAACGTGGTATACTTCCACTGGTCCTGGTTCCTGTAAAGGCTTGGTCCAGATTTTGCTAAGCCGGCAGAGACCTATTTTGCTGTTCCTCTGGGCTCGTCTTCTGAAGTGTTAACAAGTTCAAGCGGCTCATGGAGGAGTCCAGCAGCCCAGTCAGTGCTGGCATAAGCACCAGGTGAGTACTGGGAACGTGAGCTTTAGAGTGAGGAAGGGTGGGAGAGGTGAGGGGGGTCTCCCAGCTACCTGCCCTTGGCCTTTCGGTGGCAGTGAGTCAAGATGGGGATGGGCACCTGGGTGTCAGTTATGCACAGAACACGTGAAGCTGTGTCCAACAACTAAGCGTCATGTTTGCTGAGGGGATCAATAAATTTGGTTTCTGATATCATCCAGTCCCTGATGTTATCCAGCCCTGGGAATTCATGCCAAGGACCTTCTCGAGCCTGCTCGGGGTGGTTTTGCCGGTGCTGAGTACCTGCTGAGCTTGCAAAGCCCAGTGGAACGTTGCTGTTTGGATTCAAACTTGCTTAGATTCGAAATGTTCACAACTCCTAAAGCTAGGAGGAGCTTGTGGGAGGGCCTTGGGTCATTAATCCTCCTTTATCCCCCTGGCTGAATTCAAGTTCTGTCCATCAAAAGCCAAATTTTAAAGTCTGGGACAGAACGGTCCCTGTTAAAACCATTCTCTTGTCAGCTCTTGGTTCCAGATATGTGTATTTGGGTCATTTTTTCATTTTTTCCATGTATGGAAACATACATGATCTTTGTACTGGGTGAGAGCTTATAAAATGTTTTGTTGCTGTTAGCAAAGATGATCCCCTATAAAATGAAGTCATATGTGAAATATTAAATGCTAAGGCAGGAAGCTTCAGGCACACGGTAATTGCCTTGTAAACAGAGATGCCTGATTGTAAAGGGTCTTATCGCTGCCGTTCAGCTACTCATTTCTTGGAAGAAACGTGCCCTTCTCGGTAAGGGATGATTTAGTTTTCTTCCCCCACAAGTCAGGAGCAGACTCTTAATTAAAACAGAATTATAGCCTGAAGTATTTCTTAGAAACCAGGGGAGTGTATTTGGCTGAGCCGTAGCAGATCTTAATTTTTATAGGAGTTTCTCACTTCAAGGGAGTTACTAACGGTCCAGCTGTAGCTTTCTTGATGTTCAGGGGTATTTCTCTGCTGAATTTGGAGGGGGGTGGACTGGCTCAATGGTGATTTTTGTCACAATCGATTATAGCTTATCCCCCACTTACAGTTTAATTGAAAGTAGGTCCTGTTTGGATGTAACTTAGGGGCACTAAAGCAGGGCATATTCCAAAAACAGCTTCTGAAAAGAGGACTTAAATCTCCAGTTACGTACAGTGTAAGGCCTGACGTGACATCTAATGTTGCTAATCCTTTATACTCTGTTGGCAGGTAGAAATGCTTCCTGATTGTCTCGGCGAGACTTAGAAAGGATTGCTTTATGGAATTAGCCTTTTCAGGTCTTTCTTTTTATTGTATCAATGTAGAAATAAAGACAAGCACATATCCTTTTGCCTGGAGAACAGGTTGCTTATTAAAAAAGAATTATTTGTAACAACGTTCGAAAGGACATACCACTTCTCATCTGCGTTTCTTCCCTTAGTAGGGCAAGCGTGCGCATACCTGTACATGCAGACGTGTGTGCCATCTGTCTCTGTCGCTAGAGAATTCACCCTCTTTTCAGATGACATGGTTCACATCTTGGAAAAAAAAGAATTACAGTGTCCAGATAATGCTGTGGATAAAGCACATTAATTATGGCTATCGGTGTGCAGAAAGGCTGTGTCCTTGAAATAAAGCTTAGGGCCTTGAGAAACAAAAGAGCTCCAGAGTGGGAGGAGGCCACTAATTACTGTTCTGCCTTTAAACAAATACTGCCAAAGCCGTCTGGCCTCAGTCTAGCCCGGGTTGTTATAATTTCTTCCAGCTATTGCTAATAAATCTGATAGAAGAAAAGTGCCTTCCTCTTTCGTGTGTCCCCGTGGAACATGGGACGCCAGCATGACTCAACCAGAGCCTGATGTTGCCACTTTGCGTTGTGACAGTAGAGGTTTGGAGGCCTCCAGATCCCATTCTTTTGCGGGGGTCGAGTCCCCGTCCCCGCAGGAGGCTCTGTGGGATGGTGTCCTGCTGAGCCCTGCCCGTGGAAACCGGCTGTCCCCAGAGCTGCTGGAGTGTCGTCTCCTTAAGTGGTGTGGCAATGTTTCCTAATAAATTCCCTTGGTTTTCTTGAAAAAAACCAAAACAAAACCAACCATGAAACTCTGAAATTTCTCTAATGGAGAAGTTTCATCACTTTCTCTAAGTAGACTTGGTTGCAGAGCGATGTGGTTGAGCGGGATGCTGGGAGCAGACATCACCAGATCCATGGATGCGCTCAACCATGCAGAGGACGTCAGGGGAGGACGTGATGGAGGACGCTGGTGGTGGGATGTAGCAGGAGGGCACAGCGATGGAGAGCCGTGGTGGAGAAGAGGGGACTGGAAGGAAGGGACAGGCAGTGGCAGAGTGTAGCAAGACAGCTCTGTGTGGGGCTGTGCCTTTCGTTGTCACAGGTAGGAGTGGGACAGGCAGGAGTGACCGTGCAGCCTGGAAGGGTGGCAGTTCAACTCGATTTTCCAGCCCCGCTATGAGGGAGCGATGCCGTTACCCCCCCATCTCCTTCGAAACCGAGATGGGATGATGAATCCCGCAGCCATCGGTGATGGCTCGCCCTCTGCTCCTTCCTGAAAAGCCTCCATTTCTCTCACTTCAGCCGTAGAAATTCTCGCTGTTTGTGTTTCCCCTGCGTGTGCTGCGCCCTTCCACTGTAAGGACTTGCGACAGACCCACAGCTGGGCGGCAGCCGCCACCGCCAGGCGATCGCAAGATGGTGGAAGAGGGATGGCTGTAAGATGGCGGGCGGCAGCCTGCCTGCCTGCCGGAGGCGTCTCCGGAGCCGGCTCCTGTGGCGCTCGGCTGCCGCCCTCTGCCCGCTCCCACCCAGCCGCCAGCCCTGCTGGCCCTGAGCTGCTGCGGCCGGCCCCGCACGCTTCACGGACAGCTTAAGAATTGATTTAAGAGTAAAAAAAAAAAAAAAGCTTATTTCCATGGTGTAAATTAACCCTATTTGCCTGTGCATATACCTATGAATAGGAGCTGGCTCTGGTGATGCCGTCTCTGTAGCGCGCTGATTTCTGAAGAATTGTGTGTAATTGTACCTCTGCTTTTTGCCTTTTTTTGTCTCTGTATTATTTCTTTCTTGAGTTGTGAAATCTGAGCAGCACCTCCTATGTGTCTTGTTACTTTTTGTAGTTTTGTACTGAAAAGGAGAAAAATTAAAAATCTGGTTTCCCTCTGCAAAGTTTTCCTGACTCTTCTTTTCCTGGTGTTATACCTGCAGCGTGCCCTTAAATACTACAAAAGCATCCAGCTGCGGAGCAGGAGCTGGCTTGGAAAAAGATGCTCCTTGTTCAGCAAGTTTGCAGTTTTGTTATTGCCCCGCTGCATTTTGGTTTGTGACAGAGTGGGATTTGCAATGCTGCCTTAATATCATGTGTGTTGTATGTTGTAATGAGTTTTCAGTTTTTTTTAATTGGGTTTTTAAACGAAAAATAGATGTTGAGGTGATTGAGCAAAGGCGTTTTAAGTATTTTGGCCACCTAAAATAGTTTGACCTCTCTTTGTTTTGTGGGGGGGCCTGCATTTAAGTGAATAATCTGTATATTAACTCCTTTGAAGGTAAAGAGAAAAAAAAAAGATAAATACATGTATTTGCTGTTCTGCTCCCCCATTATTGGATGCTAGAGACGTGCAGTCTGCACAGCCTTGGTGTAATCCTTTAAACGGGAACTCCCCCAGGCACGTGCCTGTATGAGTGCCTTTCTGTTGCTGAATTGATTTCTTTTTGCAAGAAACGTGATATTTACTGTAATATATAATATCACGCATACAGGATTTGGTGCTGGCCCCTTTTCAGAAATTGGATGTCGGATTTTTGAACCACTGGCTGTACTAGGGCGCAGTGGAGAGCTGTGCCGGAGCAGCTGCTTCTCCTTAATGTAGCAGGATGGTCTCTGGACACTCCAGCTCCCGATATACCTTATCCTTGCTTGCTCTGAGCGAGCCAGATCCTCCCTGCAGGACCTGTGCTGGTGGTGTTCATGCTTCTCTTCATGTTATCACCACTCTCTTTGTTTTGGCTGATGAGCAGGAGATAGCGTACAGTGATTTGGAGCCTGCAGTCTTGCCCGTGTGTTCTTGTCTGTCCTGGGGAGGAATTGCATCTGCTTCAATCTGCCCTTTTGGGACCACGCGGTTCATGCTTGCATTTAGGCTATTCCAAGCCTATCGTTGTAGCTTTGGACATGGCTCAGGTTTGCTCACTGCGTATTTCAAAGCTGTGACGGTACAGTTAAAATGTAATCTCTTCTTTCTCTACCATCAGTCACTCGGCATCGGAAGAAGCTTCTGGCTCTGACTCTGCAAGCCAGTCTGAAAGCGAGCAGGGCAGCGAGCAGGGCAGCGAGTCAAACAGCAGCTCGGAGTCCTCTGAAAGTCAGTCTGAATCCGAAAGTGAATCAACGGGTTCAAAATCCCAGCAGACCCCTCCTGAAACCAAAGAAAAACCGGCCTCTAAGAAGGAAAGGATAGCAGATGTTAAAAAGGTATTGCCCCTGCTGCTCTGCAAAGCCGTGTTACCCCTGTTCCCACCACGAAAGAGCAGACAGCAGGACCTTAACGAAGCTGTCTTCAACTTCCCTGCCACCTGCACACTGACCGAACAGTCCCCGGCCTCTGGTGTCCCCAGGCCACTCGTCTGTTTGGTCTGGGTGCTTGTGCCCTGCTGGCGTCACCCTTGTGAGCAGGAGCTTGTGTGTTTGATGGGACAACCCTTTGGGGACCAGATAAGGCAGATAAGTAGCGATGGGGCTGACTGGTGCGAATGAAGGGCAGGTGCCGGTCATCAATACGTGACCCTGTCATTTCATCCTTTCCCTTCATCTTTTCACTCCTCTCTCCTGTTTTTCCCCCAGAAGTAGTAAAGCTTCCCTATGGGATATGTAATCAGGAGAAGGCTTGTCTAGCATTTGGGCCACTTTGGTTTGTTTCCGTCACTGTCTTCCTTTTTGAAAAAAAGTAAAGGAAAAGAGGAGGAAGGAAAAAAAGCTATTTAACTTTTATTATTTTTAGGTCCAGAACAGTGGTTTTTTGCTGTGTTTTTTTCTGCAGCTTTCCAGCTACCCCCTAGCAATTCCCCCTGGAATAGCCAGCTTTGCCCTCCGCCTGTCGCTGCACGGGAGGAAAAGGGATGGCAGGTGTCTAATGCACGTGGGTGGTGTCGCGCTGGTTGGCATTGCCCCTGCCCAGTGCCGAAGCTGTGCCTTGGTCACCTGCTCTGCCCGAGGGATGGAGGCACCTGAGTAACACAGGGGTGAGAAAGAGGAGCTCAGATACCCGTTTGGAAACAGGAACTCGGTGAACTGAGTTTGCTCGGAGGGAGGAAAATCAGGTTAGGTCAGGGATGTTTTTTGTTTGCTTGTGGTGTGTAACTATCCTGTTCGTCTTAGCTGTAGTTTGCACTTGGCACAGCTTGTTCACGAGTGAGTTTTACGGAGAAAGTTGCCTTCAGCCTGTGCTCCCCACCTACCTGCAAGGGAGGAGTGAAGGATTTTTTTACCAGCTTCTCTCTCTCAGAAATCTCCAGGCTGTTGGCTCCGGTCATGGCTAAATCTCCCGTGTTCAAGCTGGCAAGGAAGGGTGCGTTTATAAGGCAGTTGTGGTAACACAATATTAAAATTTCTGTTTTATTGTTGTTAAGTGGGGACTGAAGGAAGTTTTGTCTTTCTCTGTGGTCTTCTATGAGCGTGTCCCTAACAATAAACATTAAAATCATCCTGCGAGGGAGCACATCCATACACAGGGTGATAATTAGCATGGATGAAACATGAAAAGGTCAGGGCACCCTCTAATAAGAGAGCCTCTCCCTTCCTTAATTTTTCTCTGTTAATGGGTGTTTTCCTTAGCTAGGTCTAACCTAGGTGTGTTGATACCTGTTCCCCTTGAATAACCAATGCAATTAATTACTCTATTATTGTTTATTTTGTATTTCTGTCTAGATACACCCATGAAGGTGAGGTTGATTTGCATTAGGTGCTGTTCAGATTTGTGATGGGACCTGACCCCTCATCCAAAAACTGTGCCATTTAAAAGATAAAAAGACAAGTTCTTCAGACGGTTCGGGGAGTATTTTGAGTTTTCCTTTCATGTCAATTTATCTCTCTACTCGCGTGCCCAACAGAGATACACCTTCGCAGTCTGTCTGTTGCAGTGTTATCCCATTACTCCTTTAACAGTAGCAGAAAAATTGCTGGGCTGCAGCCTTGTATTCATGACGCTTTCGATCCCAAGTTGCTGCTGGCAGTGCGTTTTGATTTCTTTTTCCTGCCAGCAGCTTGCAGAGACATTTGAGGACTGGAGGGAGAGAGAAGCAGGAGAAGAATGAATAGGTTTAGAAAACTGTACGAGGATAAGCTCTGCTGAGGGAGGAAGGGGTTGTTGGTGTAGGTGTTTGAGAGGCATGTTGGTGGTTTGTATTTGCCCTGTAAAGCTTTGGGTGTCCTGTGGCACCAACACAGCCCTGCATTCATGTCCCTCAGGGCATCAGTTCTTGTCTCCCCCTTCTCCTGTCCATCCAGCAAGAACAAATGTGTGCTGTTGTACACAGTGTTACGTTACTTAGGGTCTGGTTACAGCAAATAGAGCACGACCGTTCCCAGCAGTCAGCTCTGCACATCCGCACGTCCCGCGCTGCCAAACCGCATTCGCATCAGTGCATTCAGGAGAAGAACCTGGCCGTCCTGCCACCTTGCATCCCCAAGGGACAGGGTGCCCCCAGTCCATTTGCCATCCAGGCTGGGCCACAGAATTCGCTTTTGAAGTTGCTGCTGGCGATGTCTCGCCACCGGGCTCGTCGGGCAGATGGTGGGGTTTTCCCTACAGAAGGGAATTGTGGTGGAAGCTCTTGGTGGCAGTGAATTGTCCCTTTGTGTTGGTGTGTCCATTCATTCATTCCACGTGCAAGGTGTTGCCTCCTTACCTTCAGCACCGTTGCTTGCAAAGGGCTGGCTGTCTCAGCCCCCTGTCCTTCAGCCTGAAGGAGCTGTAGAGTAATTTGTACCCTGGTAGAAAGATGGACCACTATAAAGACAATGCTGAGTTAAAACATGCCGCTTTAGAGTGTTGCCAAATACCCCAAAATAATCATAATCCTTTTCAGCCAGTTTTTTAAAGAGGCCATCTACTGGTTGCTGATTCCGTAATGGTTTTGTGTTGATTTTTAAAAAAAACCCACACATTTGCCATCAGACTTCTCTAAAATGTCAGAAATAACTGGGGTAAAGCAGGCCTTCTGATGGTCTGTTTATTTTGCAGATGTGGGAAGAATATCCTGATGTTTATGGGGTTAGGAGGTCAAACCGAAGCAGACAAGAACCGTCGCGATTTAATATAAAAGATGAGGTAAGAAAATAAAAAAAAAAAAAAAAAAAAAAAGATGAGGGATTGCTGAACATATAAAACCAACAAAACCCAAAAAGCAAAGGCAGGTCTCGTCTGCATTGCCTTGCAAACACTGAGTCCTGACCTGGAGCATGGATGTTGGAGCTCACAGTTAAAGTGCCAGTCCTGCAGCTGGATCCGCTTGTCCTGAGACCTCTGGAGTCCGCGGGCCACTGCGTGGGCTGAGATCCACATGCACTGATCTGATTGCTGGAATGGGGCGTAATGCAAGTCATGCTCTGCTGTAGAAACGTCCTGGAGAGAATGAGTCTATGTAAAAAAAAACAAAACCAAACCAAAATGTAACACACATTCAACCAGGAATAAAGGAAACTTCCCAGAAACAACTCACAACAACAAAACAGGCATTGTTGCCCATCCCGGAATGGATCATGCTGATAAATGCATGTGTGCGTGTGTGTGTGTTCAGCTTTATGAACCATCACTTTTCTTTGGTTGAATATTGGGGAGTCTTTTATGCTTTGGTTGGAGGTGACAGTGGTCAGAGCCTGGCAGAGAGACCTTCCAATTGTTCCTTTTTTCAGAACATTGTTGTTTTTTTTTTTTTCTGCAGATGTAGGAATTAGCTGCTGCCTTCATTTACATCTAATGGGCTTTCTGCATAGAGCTTTTCACCTACAGGTCTTCAGGAGGGTTGAGTGGTTACAGAGGAGAAGAAAGAAAACCAGGGGAGAGGCTTAGACCGAGAGGAAAGCTTGGGGCTTAGAGCGAGGTGCAAAAACACGCAGTTGGGAACCTAAAGATAAGTAGTCAGATTTTTGGCAGAGCAGGAGCCTAGTGATGCTCTCTGATAGTCTATTTGTGCTTCGCCGCCGAAATGTGCATTTGGATGCTGGAGAGATCCGAGTCGCGTGGCAAGCGCCGGTCTCCGGCTCTTTGCTCTGGTGCCTTGTTGGCACCCGCAGTGCCACCCCCCCCAGACTCCTGTGCTGGATGTCCCGCATAGCAGCAGGTTAGGAAGGGGCTCGGGGGCACATCATTGACTTAGCTTTTGTTTTCCTTTTCAAGTTCGGCAAAGCCCAGGCTCACTGGCCGCCTCTCTGTGCGATGCCCCGGCATGCACTGTGCTGGCGATGTCACACCCACCACAGACCTCCGCTGCAGACCCCAGTGCCCTCTTAGGGGCTCAGGTAAGTCCCGCCTTTTTTTGTTTTACAATATTACGTGGTTTTGCAAATGTTGTTTTCTTTTTCGATATCTTTATTTCCTACTACTTAAGGTACGATAAAGTTTTTTAAAAAAAAAAAAATTAAAAAAAAAAAAAATCCGGATGTAAAAACTTTGCTATACCACAAAATATTGTAAAAAACAAAAAAAAAAAAAGTCCTCCGAATGACCCCACTGCCACCTTTGTGAAGCGGAAAGCCAAAATTAACAAAATTGGACCGCCCCCTTCCCCCCTCCCTGCCCAAAACAACAGTGACTGGTCCCCGTAGGGCAACTCCCATCTGCAGCAGAGTCCGATGGAGGGTGTGACATGTCAGGAGCACAGTGCTGGGGCCTCGCAAAGAGCAGGAGGAGATGGAAAAGTCTTGCTTTTGGAAGACCTAAACGCCAAGGGGGAGGAAATAGCGTAGCTCGAGCCTGCATGGTGCTGAGCACTCCTTGCTGCTGCTGGAGCTGGCAGAAACCCGAGGCGCTTGACACCTCTTAAGATTGCTTTTTACCTTTACAGGGTTAATCCTGTCGCCAGTGACCTGCTCTTGTCGCTTGCTGCTTGGGACTTCCAGCACAGTGTCTAGGAGCTTTTTTTTTTTTATTATTACCTTCTTCCCTAACGCTTCTCTGCGGTATTAGCAAACAGCATCGCCCAGGCAGCGTGGCAGGCTCAGAGCGCGGAGCGAGAATCAGCCATCACACCTCCCCGTGTGCTCCCCCTGCGCGGGGGAGATGGCGTGTAGGTGGAGGTCGTTCAGTTTTTGGGGCACTGGTGAATCACCAGTCTGTCCTCTGAGACCAACAGTTTGGGCAGGGTTATTTCGGTGTTAGAAATGATTGCCTTCTGGGAATTACCCGGAGGCCACCAGGCTCAGGCTGTAGGTCTCGGAGCTGCGATCCGAGAGGGTGGTAACTTGTGATCAATACCGAGGCGTGGGCTGAAAGATCAGGAAGCGAAAGGGCAGTTTTGCATAGGAGCACAGAGCTGCTCAGAGAACTAGAGCTGTCTCCAGGAATAAGGGCGCACATGAATTTTTTAGTAAAAACGGTACTTGCCCATGCGCTTTCTTTGCAGTTAATAAATCAGCTTCAGGTTTCAGTCAGGGGAAGTGAGACGTGCAGAGCCAGGTGCCTATTAGACTATTCTGGGGCAGTCGAGAAATAAATGTGCCCAAACGAGACACAACCCTTATGCTATAAAAAGGATGGTTTGAGATTGGAGTTAGTACATCTCTGTTAGTACAATGGCACAGTGCATCTGTTCTGTGAGAGAGAGGCCACAAGGCATGCACCAGAGTTCCCAAAACACAGATGGTTTTATTATTGAAAAAAAATATTCTGCTCATTTGCATTTTCATTAATGCTTTGCCTCATGTCTTTGCTGAAAGTTCAAACGCTACCGGTATCGCTGGGAGAGAGAAGTTCAGCAGACAAAAGAAAACGAACCTGGTGAGCTGAGGTTCTCCAGCTTTTCTGGAGCAGTAGATCTTGGCCTCTGTTAAGCCTGAAGTGAGCAAATCCTTGCTTTGACTTTAGGCTGAAATATTTCTTGCCTCTAAGCGAGTCTTCATCTCTCCTAGTAGGCAGCATGAGCTCAAGAGGCTCTTCTGGACCATGCCAATGGCCTCGAGTCTCTGTTTCTCCTGCCCTGGGCTAGCAGCGAGGACGCTGGTGGACAACCTATAGGACCAGAACTTTAAAGCTGCTGCTGCGTTGCCCTACTTGGTGCTACTTACGCAGCATCATTATGTTTTGTACAGCACGGCCCCGTGGCAAGATACAGCATCATTGATCTAGTAAAAGCATGCACATTCGAAGTGCTGGGAGAGAGAAAGAATAGATTAGATGGGAGGCATGGAGAGGGAAGGCTGATCCCTTCAGCTGGAAGTGGGGAAAGCAAGTTGTTAAGAGGCCAGTTCCTAGTCCAGTTGGAAGTGGTGGAGCTGGAATGAGTTGGTCATGTTTATAGTGTTTAGTAGGGGGAAGGAGAACTAGGGAAGGGAAGTCATCTTTCTCCTTGGCAGCGGCACCCCAGAGGGGCAGCAGAATTTTGCCAGCGCTGATATGTAGCCTCTGAGAGCGAGGAATGTGCACCCGGCATCTCTTGCTGGGCTGACAAAGACTGGGGGGGACTGGAGACGGATTATGTCAGTTTAGCTTGTGTCATTCAGGGAGGTGACGTTGTTATTAAAATTCAAGTTGCATGCGATTTCCCAACCGGTCTGCTTCCTGATGGCGGTGGGTGGCAGGCTGGAGACCAGACGGGACCTCGGGTGCATGCTCCGCACCTGGCATGCTCCCGCCTGGCCTGCTCCCAACTCTCTGGTTATCATCTGCGCTTCCTTAACCGGGGAGTTTACCACCAGCTGGAGCCTGTGGGTTGATGTCGATAACGGGGTGATCCAAGCACAGGCTCTGTTTGTGCTGCAGAGTCCAGGGCAGAGCTGCAAATCTCACCCTTGGGCTGATTTGAGCAAGTCAGCGTGGAGTTTCGCAGCTGGGTCCTGAAATGTGGATTTAAACGGGATTAAGAGGTTGCTAAAATGTGCTTAAAAAAAAAATAAAATTATTCTTATTTATGTATGGAATGGTAGAAAGCAGCCTTCGGCCAGAGCTTGGAGCCTGGCACCCCAGGGTTAGGATGCCAGGAGGAGCTGGTGAGGAGGAGAACAGGGGTCGGTGGTGGGCGAGGGAGCAGGGAGGAGGGGCTGAGTCACCGCTGGCTGCTGGCACGGAGCTTCCCGGCACTCGGGCAGGGAGGATGTGGGAGCACAAGGCAGGCAGATGACTCAGGCTGGGGACTGGCTGTGTCAGAGGAGATAGAGCTGGGCTTGATACGCATCCAAAAAAGACAATGGCGTCTTTGAAAAATGTAACTGAAGGCGGCTGAGTTGCAGTCACAAGTTAAATTTTTCAAGGGAGGAAGAGGTGAGGAAAAGACGAGTCGGTAAGAGACGAGCGTTGACTTTGTAGAGACAGTGACAGAGCAGGGGAAGACTAGCGGTGTTAAGAAGATGGACACTAGGAACTTGAAAAATGGGATTTTGGCAAAGAAGTAGAGTTAGCTTCAAAGAGCCAAAGGTTGTATTTAGTTTTCTCCAAATGTGATCTCTGACGCAGAGCAGAAGAAAAATCCACCTCTCTTTACTTGTGGTTTGCCAAAAGACAGCAAAAAGTAAACGTGCGTTGAGGGACAGCTGTCGAAAAATGTGCCAAAAATGGGAATGGAAAAGCAGCACGCTTCAGAAAGTGGATAAGAGATGAAAAGAGAAAAAGAAAACTGAGGACTTTTAAACTCAGCTGTGTCGAAATTGAAATCTGTGGAATGCTTGGCTTATGTTGCAAGGGTAGGTAGGGCTCCGTGGTGTTTGCCAGTCACTTGCTTCCTGGATGCCTGGTCTATGAGACAGGGATTTCATGCAGGGCCGTGAAACAGGTGGATGAACACCCGTTCGTAGTAGGATCTGGTGCAAAAGGTGTTATTGTGGGACATATAAGTCTGACACCAAACCACAGTGAAATTCAGCAAAGCTCTCGATCCAACATGGCATCCAGTATTTCAATATATTTTAATGGAAATGCTGATGCAAGCGAGAAGGAAATTTCTGTTTGTGGAAGGGAAGCTGTAAAATGGAAATAAAGGATACAGAAGAAAGCAGAGGGGTGAACCCCGGCTCTCCAGAGCCTCGGCTTTTTCATGTTGCAGCTCACACCATTTCACAGAATTCCTGTGTGAACAGCTCTTGGTTGTAAGCTGTGGTGGCTGTACCAGGAGATGCAAACTGAGGAACCCGTGGTGATGGACAGACGTTACCTAGAGCTAAAGCTGAATACTACGGCAAAAATCAGTGTGAAGTGGAAGATTTCCAGCAAGTGTGTAGAGCAAGCAATCTTGAAGGCTGCTTCTATCATTTTAAGTGCTCCTGTTGAAATCTCACATTGGTTTCTTCAGTTTTCTCCCTGCCGATGCGTGTTTTCTGGGGCAAGCGTATAAGGTGAAGTCACATGTTGGTTGAGGGCTGTTATTTGTGCGGCAATCTGGTTTTATGATTGACTAGTTTTTACAAAAATGGAGTTGTGTATTAAGCCTAAGATATATATTTTTTTTTTAGCTATCTTGGCCTGTGGGAGTTAATGACGCCCACTTTTAAAATATTAACAGCAAGTAGTTAGAATATCTCCAGATATATTTAGCCAGAGAGACTTCACTGGTGGAGACTAGAGGATTAGGAGGAAGGAAAGCAGCAGGGCATGGCTCTGACCCAGTGAGGTCCTCAGCGACTTTTGCTGTGGGAGAAATACACAAACAGGAAAGCAAAGACACTCTTATGATGAGAATATTGTCGTTTTATAAGAATTTCCTTCCTTATGGGAAGTTTCTCTAAGGAAGGCAGAGATCATAATGCATATCTGGGGCTGCGAAAGTTTCTGCAATCCCAGAAACTAAGCCTGAACGCCCCCAAACATTGCAGGATTCTTGCTGAAAATGGCAAGTATGGGCGTACGTTCAGCCATTGCGCTTTCGGTTAGAAGCCGTGTGAAACAGCTGAGCCTTGGCACTGCGGCAGGACCTGAAAGTGCCGTCCAGGAAACACAAAGTCACGCTGCTGCCGGGTTCTTGAGCTCATCAGGCAGGAGCGACGCTCACCTTGCAGCAGAGGTAGCAGAAACTGAGCTCTCGCTTAATTTTGCCTCCAGCGCCTGGGCAGCGCGAGGTTTGGTGGGTTAAATTCAGCCCGTGGTTTTGTAATCCACTGGGGCATCGCACACACCGCAGGTCTGCCTGGCCACCGCCACCGCTGAGGCAGCAGCTGCCGGGTAGCGGAGGTTGATGCTGAGAGGTCGCAGCCTTGCGCATCCCGAGCTCGGGCACTCCAGGACAGATGCAGTAGATCTCTCCAGCCTTTCTGAAGAGAGTTACCTTCTTCAAGTGGCGTTAACCCTCCAGCCGAGGCGGCGCAGGGGGAACAGTGCTGGGGAGCTGCTCTTTTGCAGCCCCCGTCGCACCAGAGCATCCTTCCAGCGCTGCAGGGCGAGAGCAGCCGGGCTGTGCCTGGGCTCAGACCGTGTGCATGCGTTTCAGTTGCATCCTTGAGGAGACGGTCTGGAGTGAAGTCTACAACCTGATTTTCTTTCTTTTCAATTAAAGGCAAGTAGCGAATCTGAAAATGAGAGCCCAAAAAGAAGAGGCCAGAAGCAAATGAAAAAAACGTAAGTTTCTAGGGAAAAGGGTTTTGTATGGTGGTACTTTGACTTGTTCTGTGTTTCAGAATAGTAGAATTGGATTTTTTTGATAGGCGTTGTCAACATGGAGAGCTTCTAAAATAAATTATTTAATATTTCCAGTAATAGTACTTTGGCTGACTGAAATTGAATTATGAATAGGGTTCTACAGATGGAGGCAATTTCCCAGCTTTTCTTTTGTTTATATTTTCCAACTTTGCCCGTGACAGAATCTGAACAAGTCAGGTTCACTTTCTGTTGTCAGTATTTCACTTCACCATCAGGTCACTTATTCTCCTTCAGAGATACTTAAAATAGTTTAATCCCAGCTCCCCCCACCTTTTTGATTAATAGAGAATAAAATGCTAAATTACTATCCTCTTTTATCTTTCATAATCCTCTGCTAAAACAAAAGAACTTCCATCAAGAGGATATTTTGGATGTCTGATCACCATACCTGAGTTCACTTACAGTCACATTTTACTGCCTTTTTCCATCTAATGAGTACCTCTTAGTTTTTCCAAACACTAAAGTGAACTGAAGGGAACTGCAAGCTGCCTGCTGGAGAAAACTTACGCGCAGCCACGTGATCCTGCTCCCTTTCTCCTCTTTCTTGTCTTTTAGTTTTTCATTTAGTTGTACACATCAACGTAGGAGGGAATATAATAAAGTGCAGGGAGGACTGTGGTAGTACAGACCTCTCCTGGGCAAGGGGAATAACCCCTGTGGACTCTCTACCGTCCCCTTAGAGAGACGAGGGCGTCCTTCAAAGGGCATTTCGGAGCTGCAGCTTTGCTCTGAATTGCCCGCAGAGAACGTGCTTCCTTCCACTAATGGTATGGTGTGATTTGGCTTCATGCTTGGAAACTTTAATTGCCTGAATTTAGGTGGCAGGAGAAATCTTGCTCCATTTTCCAGGCTACAAGGAGATCGTGTAACGGTGCATGTTGTGGCTCATACTCCGCAAGTGAAAGCGAGCACTTCTCTTAAGACTTTTCCAGCTCATTTCAGAAATGCCGAAGTGGAAAGGAAAAATAAATAAATCGAAGCATTTACCCTACCCAGTTGTAAGAAGTACATCTCTGCCACGAGCACTGTTGTAGTATGTGTTAAGAGACACTCTCACTCCAGATCACTGCCCCTCCGTGAACTACAGCCTCGGTGACTGAGACCTTTTCCTAAAAGCAGGGAATCACACCATAAAATCCCCCATGCGTTGCACTGAACACAACCCAGAGTGCAATTTTGAACTTTTTCTCGTAATTATGGCCTGCTGGTATTAACCTAGATGGCTTGGATATCTGCTTAGCCAAGTATTTGTGTTGAAATATGATTACCCTTCATGACCTACGTTTCTGACCATAGAAATAAATGGAAAAGAGAGGTATCCGGTGAAGAAGAGGATGAAGATGGAGGGGAGCAAGGCACCAGTGGAGAGAGTGATCCTGAACCGAAGAAAGTTAAAGCAAGAAGACCTGGCCAAAGGAGGTAAGGAGTGGTTGGTTCAGTCTGTCTCTTTTTCTCCATATGTCTTTTCTGCCTGTGCTGGGTTGGAGAGGTAATCTCTATTTGTCACTAAAGAACGTTTGGGTTATTTTTC
Organism: Alca torda; assembly: GCA_008658365.1. Lineage (NCBI taxonomy): Eukaryota > Metazoa > Chordata > Aves > Charadriiformes > Alcidae > Alca > Alca torda. Next base: position 36,647,005 of record CM018083.1, read on the forward strand.
TGCAATATTAACCTCGTTTATGATCTAGTAAACCTAGGACCTAGTTGCTCTCTCGTTTACCCATTTCATGCTCCGGTGAGTGATGCAGTGGTTTCCATGGTAGTTAGACTAACTCCCTAGGAGTCTAATATTTGAGATTCATGCTTTCTTCAAGACATTTCTAAAATGGATGTTTACATAAAACACACTGCATTATGGCTTTCTATTAATTCTTATTCTAGAACAGTGGCCAAAACCAGTGTTAAAAAGCCTCACAAACCCCAGCGTGGGAAGAAGAGAAAGAAACCGGACTCATCTGAAGATGATGATGACGATGAAGATGATGAGACCCCCAAGAGACAAACTCGACGAAGAGCAGCCAAAAATGTCAGGTATCAAGAAGTGTGGGGTTGCTTGATGATGAGAGCTGGCTGGCTGGGAAAGAGGGAGTGCCAGAGGGCCCTGACTCCCTGTGCGATCCTGCGGAGACACTCTCCTCTGCACTGCAGAGATCCGTTGGCTGAGATGGGGTTCTTTTGACAGTTCATGCTGCAAACACCTGACTTCTCTTTACCTTGTTTTGCCATCTGTAAAGGAGGGAATATTTACCAGTCCCTCCTAGAGAAATGTGAGGAGGTTTGCATAATGTTTCTAAAGCACTCTAAGATGTGATTAAGAACTACAAATAATCGATTAAAATGAGTAAAATGAGCTGTGCTAGATTGGACCAATTGCCTGAGAGTGGCTGATAGGTAATGCCTTGGGACAGAGCCTTGAGACGTGGTGGAGGTAAAGCATTATCCATTCCACAATATACCTGCTCACCTTTTGGCAGCCCTAATAAGGAACTTGCAAAAAGCCACCCAAAGAATATTTTTTGGTGGTTGAATGCTCATCAGAGATGAGAAGTGTAGTTCCTAGGGCACTGTAGGCACCCACGCAGCCTTTCGATGCTCTGCAACCTCTGTCGTTAAACATAAAATAATCTTTCACCGGATAGAGGAGACTTTCTCTGTTGATGGCCTTGCTTCTGCTGCAGGGATTGTACCACCTCCTTATGAAGCATCCGGTGTTGACCATGGTCAGAAAAACTGTAGGGGTGAGATAGAGTATTAGTCTGATAAAGTGTAGCTATCTGAGTGTCTCGGGGGAAAAAATGCTGAATGTCTAACTTAAGAAATGCACGTGCTGAACATGCACTGAACCACAGGAGAGATGCTGGAGAAGGCTTGCTCCTGTCTATGCCATTCTGTGTGTTTCTGGACTGGGAAGAGTCAAGGGCTTTTTATCAGTTTGGTTTTGATCTTGTTCAGTTACAAAGAGGATGATGATTTTGAGACGGATTCTGATGACCTGATAGAGATGACTGGGGAAGGAGCTGATGAACAACAAGACAACAGTGAAACTATTGAGAAAGTCTTGGACATCAGGCTTGGAAAAAAAGGAGGTGCGTAGTTCTGGGAAAAGCCTTTATTTCTGATGTCAATCATGTGCACTCACAGTTTCTCTTGAGCTGGTGCAATGCCTTTGCAACTTCAAAGTGGGGCCAAGGGTTGTTTCGGTGCTCTTCACCCCTTCCTCTATGCCTCTTGTTTATGTCTTCTAGCAGCTTTTGTAAAATCTAGTATTGAAAAACCTAAAACGTCAAGTTTATGTGCTTGGCAGCTTTCGTTCAGCGTGCACGCGTTTTAAAGATGCAGTCATTGTTCTGTGATCCTTGCTTTTCTCTTCTTCGAAATATAAAATAGATCTTTCAGTAGAGTCAGTTTTCATAGCTCCATTGACAAAGCCGTAATGAAAATAAAGCTGGTGTTTTGTTCTCGTAGCCTTAGAAAAGTGGTTTTGTAAAACTGAATGGTCGCGAACATTTTCAAGAGACCTTTGAATTATACTTAAAGAAAAGGCGTTTATGACAGAGAGATTTAAAAAGATTCTGTTGTATAGACAACTTTTGTGTGCCTGTCTTACTGGGCTGCAAATCTGTAGGATAATCTTTGTGCTGTCACAAAAGATGTATTAGAAAAATAACTTTCTGCTCTAGTGCAGCTCATGTCCAGTGGTTGATAACAAAGGTGCCGACTGCAGCCTGATTTCTCTTGCAGCCACTGGTGCTTCCACCACCGTGTATGCAACTGAAGCCAATGGCAACCCAAGCGCTGACTTTGATCCTGAAAAGGATGAGGGAGAAGTTCAGTACCTGATCAAATGGAAAGGCTGGTCATACATCCATAGCACATGGGAGAGTGAAGAGTCCCTGCAGCAGCAGAAAGTGAAAGGCCTGAAAAAGCTAGAAAACTTCAAGAAAAAAGAGGAGGAGATCAAGCAATGGTATGCTTTACTTCAACCAGCGATTTGGCCTTGGGCAAATCCTTTTTAGCCAGAGGTTTGCAGAGTCATGACTGACAGCATTTGATTTCTTCTTGCAAAGCATGTTTCGTTCAAAGCAGCTGTTTTCAGTGCACAAAACTCATGTCTCTCTTTGCCTACTGATGAACCCCCTCCCCCATAAAGATGATGTCTGTGGCCACGGTGTTGAAAGAGAGAGGAAGAGGCATGAAATCCACAATATTGCCTTTCCCAGGCTTAAGAATTGGGGTAGCCGACAACAAATAAATGGTGCACGGATTGACTTGGCCTGAGAGGTGACGTGAGGGCTTGCAGCCTTATTAACCCTTGTTAATTATGGGCTTTTCTGTGTGCAAGTTTTTGTATCAGTTTATGTCTGACCTCCCCAGGAACTATAACGGGAGCTACAGTTTTTCCAAAGTGATAAAGCTGGAGTAGCAGCTTCCATTCTGGTTTTGAGACTGATTCTTGCAGCAGAATTAAGGTGTCATTTAACAGGGAGACAGTACGAACATCTACAACATTTGCTTCTCAGTAATGATCTATAATTATAGGAAGCTTTAAGAAACACGTCATATAAGCAGTAGTCTGCTTCAGTGACTTGTCTGAATGACAGAGCCATATAGGAAAGTAGAATTTCTGTACGTGGCCTCCATGAGCATTATGACAGAAACATTAGAGTGGGGTTTTGGTTTTTTTTGTTTTGGATTTTTGTGCATCTAGGCTGGGCAAGGTATCACCTGAAGATATAGAATATTTCAACTGCCAACAAGAGCTGGCTTCAGAGCTGAACAAACAATATCAAATAGTGGAGAGAGTAATTGGTAAGTGAACCCAACGCTTTCGTAAAGATGTGGGAACTTCAACATCTAGTGACAGCAGAATGGCGCTCTCTTCTTCCCTGTCCTCCAGTATGTCTGGAGAAAAAACGCTGGTATTCAGTGTGCAAAATTTGGGATTTGAGCAGTGGAAATCCAGGTTTACAGATTTGTATTTACAATCAATACAAGTCAGTCACTCTCCTTGCCTGGAGTATGGGATGATACACTAGTTTCCAAGGGAATTTGAAGTTGCTGCTGCTGAAGTTCTTTGACTTCATCCCTTTGGATGCAAGGTGTTTGCATCCAAAGCAGCAGTACAGGCCTGGCTTTTGTGAAGACCACTTGCTGTGACGTGGTTGAGGATGTGGTTAGGCTGCAAAGCGATTTAGGGGTTAGATTTTCATGATTACTTATTAAAAATAAAAACAGGACTTATCGAGCACTTCACTAGTATCACAGTCATGTCAGTCGGAGGTGCCGGCGTCCAGTTGCTTGGGGAATTGGCTTGGAGAGCTGTTTAACCGGTTATTTCCGTACAATTCCTATGAAAACGAGTGGGGTGTGGGTGTGTGTCAGTGACAGCCTGCCAGCCCTGCTCCCTCTGCTGGCTGCCTGCACTCCAAACCCTTCCTTCCCTTCTCTCTCCAAACGCAGCTGTGAAGACCAGTAAGTCTGCGACAGGACATTCAGATTTCCCAGGTAAAGGAGCATTTTTTTGGTCCCTCTCAACTTTTCCTACTAGCCGAGACCTGTCTTGTGGTTTATGGGTGGTTCTGACTGCCCCTGTGAACCACCTTTGTGGTTCAGCCACAGAACCACAGTTGCTGAGGTTTAGGCTTTTTTTTTTTGTTGTTGTTGTTGTTGCATATTTTGCAGCAAACAGTCGCAAAACATCCTCGAATGACCCCGAATACCTGTGTAAGTGGATGGGGCTGCCCTATGCCGAGTGCAGCTGGGAAGATGAGGCTCTGATAAGCAAGAAATTTCAGCACTGCATCGACAGCTTCAACAATCGTAACAACTCCAAAACGATCCCTACCCGGGACTGCAAGGTTTGCTTCCTTCTCTTCTCTCCTGCTGCTGGGTTTCTGCAGGCTGGGTGATGGCGCAAACAGTGGGAATGTGAAGTTTTGTCAGGGTAAATTTCAGAGAACACTCTCCCATCCTCCCACCAGGTGTTTGAATGGTTGTTTGCTGTTCTTGTATTGTACTTGAGGCAGAGATGCGAACCCCCTTTTTGGTTTCATTTACTCCGTGCACAGCGAGAACGTTATGTCCCCCTGGGGAGTGGGAGGCTTAATCCTGCAAAGTGCTTCCTCCTCAGAAGGAGCTGCTGCAGAAATGCAAGGTTTTAATATCAGCCGGATGAAAAAAACAGCACACCTGGGCAAAGAGAAAACTTGCAAGATGCTGGTAGAGAGGAGGAGAGGGACAGAGATAATGGGAGAAAAAACAAGAGGATAAAAAAGAAAGCGGAGCTTGTTCCATCTAGTGTACGTTATGTGCAGCACACTGCACTCCTGGGGGGACTCACAGCTCTGGTCATCAGAACCAGAGGACAGCAGGCAAAATGCAGCGCCATGGAGTGGTTATCTGAACTGCAGACACAAGCACTGGCTAGGAAAATGTGGACAGGCTTTAACCAACGAACAGATACGCATTTATTGCTGAATTTTCAACCCTACTTTGTCTTTTTCTTCAGTGGCCTTACAGCATCGTCTTTTCCAGGTATTGAAGCAGAGGCCGAGGTTCGTTGCCTTGAAGAAACAGCCTTCTTACATTGGGGGTGAGAACCTGGAGCTGCGGGATTACCAGCTGGAGGGCCTCAACTGGCTCGCTCACTCGTGGTGCAAGTACGTGTCGATGCTATGTGGTTCTCTGGTCACCACTGCAAGTGAGCCACGTTCGTTTCATGCTTCCTGATTTTGGCCCCAGTAGGATCTGGTCCTCTTGTTTTCGGGTGAGGCCTTTACCCGGCCTGCTTCTGGAGCTTGAAGGATTTCACATGTTACCATGCCCAGCTGCATTGCAGACACCGCAAGCAGGAACTATTTGGAGCATGAACTTAAGAAACCTTTTGCGAAAACAAAAGGCGTTTTCCCTGTCTGGGCCTGTTCACATGCTGGACTTGGCTGTTGTGTGAGCCTACTCCATATCAGCCCTAATTTTCCATTGCCCTAACTGAAAAAAAGGTTTCTGGCTCGGCATGCTTAAACACTCGTTGAAGTGTTTGAGAAACGTCCTTCTAAAATTAGGCCACTGACTGCCCTCTCCCTTTGCCTTTGTCCTTGCTTGCCAGTTTGGAGCGATCATAGTCTGTACCTTTTTTGCACGTTGTTGTGCCATGTGCAGCTGGATGTCCCGGGGATCCACTTGGAAGCGTTCAGATAAATGTTTTTGCACTGCCTCCTTTCTGTCCCTGTCGTGGATTGCTATTCGTGTTGGTGCACAATAATAATAAATTAGCCGTGGTGGAAACACGCGCTCAGACGGGATTTATGCTTATTCTCTTCTTTCTCAGGAACAACAGCGTGATCCTGGCTGATGAAATGGGCCTGGGCAAGACGATTCAGACGATATCGTTCCTGTCGTACCTCTTCCATCAGCACCAGCTGTACGGCCCTTTCCTGGTGGTGGTGCCCCTGTCCACTCTCACCTCCTGGCAGAGAGAGTTTGAAGTGTGGGCGCCCGAGATAAATGTGGTGGTTTACATCGGGGACCTCATGAGCAGGAACATGGTGTGTAATTGGAAAGCAAAGGGTGTGGGGCTGGGTAGAAACGCTGGGTGCAAAGCAGCAGCTTCTCTCTGCTGGAGAGGCTGGCGGACAGTAGTGGCAGCGCTGCAGGCAGCTAGAGCTGGTGTCGCTGAGCACAGGGGTATAATTCAGTGCTGCGGGGGCTTTTCTACCTTATTGCCCGTCTTAGAGTGAGCACAGGAGTACTGGCTTCCCTCGGAAGGTCTGGAAACCACTACCAGACTGGGCTGAAACATGCTGCAGTAAGGAGTACAGCAGCGTGAAAGTGCTTGCCTCCTATATTCTGAATTATTCAGAAGACGAAGCGCACAAATGTTGTGAGCCTAGTGGTGTCAGTAGTGAGATGATGCATTCATTTGGCAGATGAGGGTAAGGTCACAACAGCAAGTTGTTTGACCTTATTTTGTTACCTGTGCAAGGGCAGTTGAACCATCTGTGGACTAAAACAAGCTGCTCCTTGGGCATCCTGAACTCATCAAATAACACCTTGAACAACAGGGGTTTTGGCTTGGCTGGAGTCTCTGGCTGTATCTACACCAAAATAATGATTGTTGACTCCTTTCAATAACATTGGTTAAAGTTAACATCTGTCTCCTTTCACAGATACGTGAATATGAGTGGATCCACTCTCAGTCTAAAAGGTTGAAATTCAATGCGCTTATCACAACGTACGAGATCCTCCTCAAGGATAAGGTGAGTAATGGTCCAAGGATGTTTTTGTTTAGACTTTCTCTCGCTTGCAAAGGGGGAAGCCAGCCCCCAGCTAGTGGGTTTCACCTCTTTCCTCAGTGGTGATGAAGAACCTATAGCTGCTCTTTGCTTTTGCTTGCCAGTAATGCAGGGGGAATGTGGGACACCGGTTATATATAGTGTCTTCACTCTTGTACTGCACAGCTGTGTTACTCTTTTTACTTGTAAGACACCAGGCAGGGCAGTAGTTGGATCTTACCTGGTTTAATTAGGCTAGTTAAGAGGACAAAACATTACGCTGAACCGCTAGCCATAGTGTTAATAATATCTGGATTTTTATACTTAGAAGAAATCCATCTTCAGGGCTCATCAGCCCTGTCAGTGCATCACTGAGTCCTAGCAGAAAACAAAAAGCTTAACACTAATGCAAAAAAAAAAAAAAAATAAAAATTCAAAACTCTTGGATTACCTTGGCTTTTTAGGCTTATTCACCTGCTCTCCTGCTCCAGTGGGGCTGGTGCTACAGCAGGACCCCAGGGGCATGGAGAAAGGGAGGAGCAGGGGGCTGGGGGAGGACTGTGCTTTCTGGGTGAAGCAAAGGTGGATTTAAAACAGGCATACTTGCTGAAAGGCTGTTCACATATGGCAGAAGTGCTGTACGGCATGGCTAATTTTCACGTTTCCTTTCTGGGGGGGCAAAACTGGTCTAGGGATGGGGCAGGACGCCCTGGAAAGCACACGCTGCAGTGCTTTCTAGCCACAGAGCAAGGTGATGGGGCTTGTGTGACCCAGCGTCTCCTTGGGGCCTGTTTTTTTTTTTTCCCCCTCTTCTTTTCCTCCAGGCTGTTTTGGGAAGTATTAACTGGGCCTTTCTAGGCGTGGATGAAGCCCATCGGTTGAAAAATGACGACTCTTTGCTGTACAAAACTTTGATTGATTTCAAGTCCAACCACAGGCTGCTGATCACCGGCACCCCGCTTCAAAATTCGCTCAAGGAGCTCTGGTCCCTGCTGCATTTCATCATGCCAGAGAAGTAATTCTCCTTTTGGTCCTTCAAAAAATACCTCTGTGTCCATTCTGGTCCAGCGAATAGACTCGAGGGAGTGCAGAATAGCAGAAATCCCTGAGTTAAATCTCTGAATTAAACTCAGTGGAGTTAGAGCAATGAAAGGGGAACAAAGTTTGGTCAGGGAAAATCAGAGGTTAAATGACTAACACAAGGAGTATTTCTGGCAGCAAATTGAATGGGGAAACCTAATACACGTCTTTCAAATGTGTTTGCTGTCTTAGAGCCATCTCTAAAAAGCTAAACTTGTTTTAAGCAATCTTCTCAACCATTTCTGAGGTTCCCAGTACATTGCGGTTCAGCCACACTCGCCAACCATTTTATGGCAGTTTCTAGGAGTATTGCTCAAGGAGAGTGCTGTCTAGCCAATTGTTCGCCTGTCCACGTTACAACAAATGTTTTGTTTTCTTTAAAACAAAATGGGCTAAGACAAGCAAGCCCCTAAACTCACCAAAATTATGTTTGCAAAAAGAGCTGTCCCCCAAATTCTTTTTGCTGGGTCACAGAAAGAACAATGGAGAGATTTGAGGCCTCCCAAGTGGAGGAGAAGAGCAGATCTCCGCATTTCAAAGGAGCTGCTGGAGGAAGCAGCAATCCAAAAAAGCCTTCGGAGCAGTGTAAAACATAGTCCAGTTGTCAAAGCCCTGCCTAGGGGAGGGCACTGTGGAAAGTTCAGAAACTGCTGCCAGGTAAACACCAGCAGGAGACAGCAGAGCAGAATGCTGGAAAACTTGGGATTTTGGGTCCTGGGAGTCAGTGTGGAGCTCAAAGATAAGATGTTAGGAAGATACCTGAGCCCAGAGATCTTCTAGCTTTACCACAGTCTGTTTTGTTAGCCAGAACAGAGTGAACCTTCTATCCTCCACTGTATCTCCATCAAAGTGATGATCTCCTGTCTTGTGCAGCAGGAACATATCCGGTAGATGATGTTTGGTGCAATAAGACAAGAGGTATTCTGAACCCTCTCTGCTCCTCGTTTCTGTTGCTAGATTTGAGTTCTGGGAGGATTTTGAAGAGGATCATGGAAAAGGTAGAGAGAATGGCTACCAGAGCCTTCATAAAGTCCTGGAGCCATTTCTCCTGCGCAGAGTGAAGAAGGATGTGGAGAAATCATTACCAGCCAAAGTGGAGCAGATCCTCCGCGTGGAAATGTCTGCTTTGCAGAAACAGTATTACAAGTGAGTCGTTTATTAAGTTACTGGGAGTGCCAGTAGAAATGGGCACATCTTTTTATGTGCTTTGGGAGTATGTTTCAGTATACTCTGTCCTTCAGAATCCAGTGTGACAGCCATCCCCTGTAGTAGCAGGAGCTTCACGGTAGGAATCTGAGGTAGGGCTTGTAGTATCTTTTCCTCTGTAGTAGTCTGGAGATGCTTTTTTAGTGTGATACAGTTCAGCTGGCCAGTTTTGCAGGACTGGGTCTATGTGTTTTTTTGGATAACATGCACGTAAAGCACCCCACAAAATTGTGGTGCTGTTTAATGTTAAACTGTAATGATATCAAGAGGAAAGTAACATCGGGTTTTCTAGTGAGGAAACAGCAGTATCCTGTAGAACAAGTGAAGAGAGAGGGAGGGAGGGGAGCAGACCGAAGCCTAAACAAGATGTCCTTGAAGGTTTTATTCCTCCCACCCTCCAGCGTGCCCAGTCTGCACTGTGACATGATCTGGACTTCTCGTTTTCCTGCCTGCAGGTGGATTTTGACAAGAAACTACAAAGCTCTTTCAAAGGGAACGAGGGGGAGCACATCTGGTTTCCTGAACATTGTGATGGAGTTGAAAAAGTGCTGCAACCACTGCTATCTTATCAAGCCTCCTGAGGAAAACGAGAGAGAGAATGGCCTTGAGACCCTGCAGGTGGGCAGTGCCTTTGGTTACCGCCTTTTTTCCTTAACTTTCCTCTTTCTGTCCTCCCACCAAGGTAAGATGTGGTGAAGCTTTAGCTTCTGTGGCTTCTCCATTAGAAATAGTCCTCACAGCTAAGCCACTTGAATCTCCAGCTCTGTGCTTTCACTGTAGGCAACGTTTTGTGGCCATCTAGAGTGGGAGGTGCATGCGATATAAGATCTGTCTTGGATGATTCATTTTGTGTGTGGCCTCTGCTCTGTAAACCCAGATGATTGGATGAGAGATGTACGGGAGAAGCATGACCCCAAAAGAACCACATCTCTGCGTGTCTCTGTAGTGCACTTAAGGGTAAGGTTGGAAAGCATCAGCTGGAATGACGGTTACTTCTTCAGTCTCTGATCAGGAGCAGTGGAAAACTAATTCTCTTGGACAAGCTGCTGACCAGGCTGCGGGAGAGAGGCAACAGAGTGCTGATCTTCTCCCAGATGGTGAGGATGCTGGACATCTTGGCGGAGTACCTGACTATCAAACACTACCCTTTTCAGGTGAGGAACATCAGCATGGAAAACAGCGGGGTTCACTTGAAAATTCAAGAAAATGCAGAAGGAGCCTGGGCCATGGGAGTCACTGAGTTTCCCAGAGATTCATTGCTGGGATTATGGGTTGCGTTTACTGAAATACACTGGAGGAAACTGGGAAGTCTCTTCGTTTCAGTGTGGCCCCATCTCTGCAAAACGCCGCCTCTGACAGGCTTTGGGTTGTGTGTCCTGTGATAAACCCTGAGGAGAGGATAGCAAACACAGAGACCCTGGCCGGGAGCCTGTAACGGGAGCTGCGGTGTCACCCGCTGTGTGACTGTTGCCTGAGCGTACCCACCGTCCTGCCCTCGCGACACAGCAGGCTAAGGCAGTGCAGTTATTTTTAATTGGTGGCTATTTTTAATGATTAAATGCTCCGGGCAGGGAAGGAGGCTTGGATGCAGCAGTTCCTCAGGGCTCCTTTACCTTCTTTCTTTTATCATTATTGTTGATTTTTCCAGCGCTTGGACGGCTCGATCAAAGGGGAGATCCGAAAGCAGGCGCTGGACCACTTCAACGCTGACGGCTCTGAGGTACCGCAGCTGGGGATGTCCTGCCGCAGGAGGGGCCGGGTGGGCTGCCCGAGCAGGGGGCGTTTATGGCTGAGCTGCAGGCTCTGCCTGCCAAGACAGGATTAGTTGAGTTCATTTATTTTAACAGGACCCCGGATACTTTTAAAGACACAGATATAGCAGGTTTTGCAACTAGCCACGTTGCTTATTTTAAATCTCCCACACCCAAAGAACAGGGCTGCAAGTCACATCTCCAGAAAGACCCAAAGAGGCTGGGAAGAGCCAGAATTCAGCAGTTCTCTCCCCATGGTCATGGGGAATGAGACAGTTGCTAAATGATTCCTGTGGTCTGAAACTGGTTTTGGATATGAAATGGCGGAGGCAAAAGGGGGATTATAGTGTCGGCAAGCAGTGGAGTCTGGTGTTGGAGGTGAAAATCTCCAGTGTAATAGGAGAGGGCATCTCGAGCCTCTCGTCTGGGCTTGCTGACTCACAGTCACTGGTGCAAGGCACTTGTTTTGTGCCACTGTCAGCCCAGCCTTGAGAAATACCTTTCCTCACCCCACGAACCTGGACTGGAGGGGGATTCTTGGCTGACAGAGGAGATGCAGCTAGGTGCTTCATGGTTGTGGGAAAGTTAACAAATAAAAGTGAGCAGGAGACAGCAGTGCGGGTGGGAAAGGAGCAAGAATCCCCATAGAATCTGCCCTTTCCCCTCTCCTGGGGGCATCCATGAGGGCTCAGGCATCTTGGCTCTAACCTGGCACCCTGTGCCCTTGGGCAGTGACTCAAACAGTCTGTTAGTTGCTGATCTCACCCCCAGCTGGCTTCAGGCAACAAAAAGCACGTGTTTGCCTGCTGCCTTTGTAGGAGTCTGGTGGGCAGCGTTGTCTGACCTTCAGTAGCGACTCCAAGCCGCCCTTGCCCGGAGCTGTTTGCATTGCTCTCCCATAACAATCCATGCTGGGCCCTTCCTGCAAGAGCACATCTTTCACCCCTGCTGGCACCACCTCACCTTGTGCCTTGCCTTAAAGACCAGTGGTAGTTAGCCTGCATGAGCAGCGTGTGTGGGAAGGAAGTCCTTTTTCTGTTTTAAGAAGCACGATTGCAACAGAGCCCTCCCTCTGTTTCCTTGCATAGCTTTGGAAAATTATTGCTATTTTACATCCACAGTTACAGGCTGGCTAACTCATGGATGCCTTTTTTTTGTGTCCCCCCAGGACTTTTGTTTCTTGTTGTCAACGCGAGCTGGAGGGCTGGGAATTAATTTGGCCTCTGCTGATACTGTTGTTATCTTTGACTCGGACTGGAACCCCCAAAATGATCTTCAGGCTCAGGCTCGGGCTCACCGAATTGGACAAAAGAAGCAGGTCAGAAGAGTTACCTGGGTCATTTCCTCTGTGGCTTCAGTGTGTGCATCTAAATGGGCTCCCACCTCACCAGAGCTGCTGAAAACATGGTCTTTTTGCCCCCACCCCAATCCTGACTGCAGAGAGTACTGCCAACCCAAGGGAAGCTCATTTAAAAGCCAGGAAATGAAAAATCAGCCCAAATTTGCCAGATGCCAGGTCTTTCTGTTGGCTTTGGGTTCTGGGATGGTTCAAAACCAAGAACCCAACCAGTGGCATTACACTTCTCAGCCTAGCGGACTCTGTTCTTTCCTGTCCTGAAAAACTTAGAAAGTAGAACATCCACCTTTACTAGTGTTTTTTTAGGTATATGAAAATTTGATGCTAGTTTTGGATTTAAAGTGATTTCTTCCAGAAGATTTTTATTCTGTGCTTAGACACATGAGATCTGTGTTAAACAGCCTGATTTTAACTGGTCCCCCTGAGATATAAAAGAATGTGCATGTTTTCATTCTAAAAAGGCACATCTGTGCATGGAGAGGCCGTCCCAGCAGACTAGTCTCCTGCAAAACAACCGAGTGATGCATCGCTGTGTCAGCAGAGCACGTTCAAGTCCAGGAAACAGCTCTCTTCTTCTTTTTTTTTGCCCTTCAGGTGAATATTTACCGCTTGGTCACAAAGGGTACGGTAGAGGAGGAGATCATTGAGAGGGCCAAGAAGAAAATGGTGCTGGATCATTTGGTGATCCAGCGTATGGACACCACCGGCCGGACTGTTCTGGACAACAACTCTGGGCGATCCAAGTAAGTGATTGTGTCAGGAGACAGAAATGTCTGCTGCAACATGTGGCATAACCAGCTTCACCTGCTAGTATTTCCCGGTATTTATTTGGGTAGGATACAGGGCAGAAGGCTAATAAATAGTGGCAGCTTCCACTGCAACCATTAATTTAGACATAGAGGATAAAGATGATCAGAAATAAAAAAAAAAAATAGTTTTAATGCATTACTTGTTTTCCCTTCTGTCTTCCTCCCAGAGATCATCCTGGTCTGAGTGAACCTGGTAGTGATCGTGGAACAGCTTCAATTTGGCAGTGACCTCGGATTCCCCCCAGTTTCCCCCAGTAGATGGAGGTTTTTCCCTTTACAGTAGTTGTCTGTGCTAGAGCAGGAAAGAGATGAGGGACTGAATAAAAAGGCTTTTTATATTGCTGGGTAGAAAACTTACTTCTTGCTTTATTAGGAAAAACTTTGGTCTGGTTTTGTGCTGTAGCAGGGCTGACTTAACAGCTCAAAACACATTTTCCTTCTCATTTGTTCTTGCAGCTCAAATCCTTTCAACAAAGAGGAGCTGACAGCTATTCTGAAATTTGGAGCCGAAGATCTCTTCAAGGAGCTTGAAGGGGAAGAGTCAGAGCCTCAGGTAGTTTGAAATGGAAATCACGTAGCTGTTTGTAGTCCTCTGCAGGTCTGCATGGGGGATCGTGTGTGTTTGCTCCCGCTTTGTACTTGCCCTGTGCGTGAGAGCAGGTCAGTGACCAGGGCACGTGTGAGTCCCGAGAAGCTGAAGGAAGAGAGCTCTGGGGCTGGGGCATCAGGGGGTTGAGGAGAGCCTTGTTGTCGGGGGTTAAATAGTAATGGTCACCGAGACAGTCCCTTGGCTCCGGAGGATTCATTAGCTGGTTATAGCACAGCCTGCTGAAAGCTCCTCTCCCTGCCTCCTCTGAGCACTTCTTCAGCATCCTTTTTTGGTTGTTCTCATGGAGAGGCAGGAGTCAGCACAGTGAAGTCAAATAGGTCGCTCTCTCCTGCTTCAGCGCAACACTGCTTGACAGTTTAGTATTGAGTGCTTTGACCAATTCTCTTAATGGCCCAAGTAGCAGAGCTTCCCCTGAGGGAAAGAGTCCACAGCTCATACATGTCACTATCTGGAAATTTTCCCTGTTGTGCAGCCTTGATGTTCCTTTTCTTCTGTCCTATCACCCTTATTTATACTCTTTTGTACCGCTTGAGATAGTTCATCCCTGCCCTCGGTGATGACACCCTGCGGATATTTGCACTTTATTTAGCTCGTATCAGCACAGTGCGTGTTTAGCTATTGCACCCCACGAGTCTGTTCTCAAAGCCTCTTTTTTCCTGCTGTGCTCGGCACCCTCCGCTTTATCACTCTTTCTTTCTGACTGGTAGGAGATGGACATCGATGAGATTTTGCGTCTGGCTGAAACACGAGAAAATGAAGTGTCCACCAGTGCCACCGACGAGCTCCTCTCCCAGTTCAAGGTACGGACCCCCAGGCTCCGTCCTGGCGTGCGGGAATGTGGCTCCCCACGTCTTGCCACCGTGGTAAGGTCGGTAACGAACAGGACAAATCAGGCCCAGCGAGAGGTGACCTGTACAAAGCAGTTTGCTGAGGGGTTGTCTGGGTTCGGTAGCTGGGGAGACACGTAGGTATTAATTTCATTTCAAGTAAGTGGTTTTGAAGGCTGTGAATAAAATGCAGAATTTACCAAATTTGGAAACAAAACTGATAACTTACAGAGGCTCAGCAGTACTTCTTAAACTGCACGTACTTTCTCAAAAGCTGTTAGCCCAAAGATGTGGCAAGGAACCAGGAATGTAGTGACATAGGGATCAATTATAAAGTAGTTATGGAAATGTTGGCAAAATTCCTATGTGGAAGGAGTTGAGGCTTAGCAGACAGCTCTGGGGTATTCCTGCCTGGGGGGGGAATTTCTAAAAGTGTTCCTTTGCTTATGAAAGGTGGCCAACTTTGCAACCATGGAGGAGGAAGAGACAGAGCTGGATGAGCGGTCGCAGAAGGACTGGGATGATATCATTCCAGAGGAGCAGAGGAAAAAGGTGGAGGAGGAAGAAAGGCAGAAAGAATTGGAGGAAATCTACATGCTGCCTCGAATCCGGAGCTCGACTAAAAAGGTATGGCCCATCTCGAGGAGCTGGGAGGCCAGAGGCTAGAGTTGGCAAAGGCAACACTCAAGGGAAGTCTTCTTGCCATCTGAGTGCTTCTTTGCCTTCTCCAAAGTTGTTTAGGAGTAAAGCACAGAGGTAGCACATTGACCTCTTGTTGGCATCATGCATTGTGCCCATGGTTTCTAATGCAGTGTGAGGGCCCTTATTGGATTTGGCAAGACTCATCTTGTCTTAGCAGACAAAGTAAAGAGAACCTGTAGTGAGCACAGGGCAAAATATCCAGCTCTATAACGCAGGTTTTACTGCAGTTTGTGCCATTTTGTGGCTATTTCTTTCCCTTGGGTTCTCTAGCTCCCTGGGCTGCTCTTGCCAAAATGTGACTTTTGCAGGCAAAAGAGATGGCATCTTCTCAAATCCTTTTTTAGGTGTTATGTTCTACCCCAATCCAACAGAAAATAGACTGTACGAGGAAACTCTGCTAAGATATGGGACTTTGAGGGGTTATGAAGCCTTCTGTGGGATAAGCAGGGGAAAAATATTAAAGTGAAAACTAGAGAGAAGGATAATTTGTATTGGATGATGCCAGATTAATTTCTGAGGTGTCATGGTTTTCAAAACAGCCTAAGGGAGTGTGGCCCAAACCCACGATCGTCAACGTGTTTTAATGTATCTTATATCTTAGTAAATGGAAATGCAATCGTGAAACTGCTGGCTGCAAGGCTGTAAAGGGAGGATGACAACCAGAGCCTTAGCTAGCTGGAAACTCCAAGGGTGCGCAGCCTCTCTGGGTTGGTTACATGGGCTTCTGCATCTTCATGAAGAGATGTCAAGGTGTTTTACAGTCTGAATGTGAAATAGGGCCGGTGCATGAGAAGGGACAGTAAAAGTTGGCAGATTAGCAGTTGTTAACTGTCCTGCTGGGTTTTTTTGTCCATACAGGCTCAGACAAATGACAGTGAATCAGATGCAGAAACTAAGAGAAGGCTTCAGAGGTCATCTGGATCAGAAAGCGAAACTGATGATACTGATGACGAGAAGAGACCAAAGCGCAGGGGACGTCCTCGAAGTGTTAGAAAAGATACTGTGGAAGGATTTACTGATGCTGAAATCAGGAGGTTAGTGCTGAGCACAAGAGGCAGTTCTGAAAACAAATGCAGAAATCCTATGCAGGTGGAGAAAACCCCTGATTAATCCAGGAGGTGTCCACCTGTAAGCACAACGGTGGGTTAGGTGGAGCTGGTTCGTTTGGCCAGCTTCTGCACCTTTGTATAATTCAGTTTGCTCCCAGCTGATGACCTTAATATTCAGGTCTGTGCAAAATGGACTGGATTGTCTTTAATCAGGCAAGAGTGAAGCTGGTACCTTCCTAAAATTAATCTTTGTTGAAACTGCCCTTCCTGGGCCAAGTGGATTGAGCTAATTCCGTATTACATGTGAGATCTTAGGTGTCATGAGATACAGAGCTGGGCAAGCCAAGGACTCTGGCCTTCCTGACACTTTTCTGGCAGTAGTCCTGCTGATTTAAGCTTTAAGTGAAAGGCAAGCTCCGGCAAAATGACCCCATGAGAAGCACTGGTCTTGTTGGTCCCAGCGGTTGTGTAGCTTCTCATGCACTGTGTCCCTGAAGTCAGCTGGGGGCTGAACTCCAGAGCATTATTTTCTTCTTCTATCGTCTAACTCTTGAGCCTTTCCCAAAGACCTTTGTTTTATGGCTCTGACCAGATGTTCAGCCACGGTTGTATGTTTTCCTTGACTTTCTCCCTCTGTCTCCGAGTTGATGTATTTTTAAACAGGACATGGTCAGACGTTTCAGATTGTGGTAGCCCTGAAATCATAGAGGAGGAAGGAGGTGTTGCGATATGAACTACAGCAGCTGTTTACTTTATTGTCATGTAGCAGAAAGAGGCAGAAAGGGCACAAGATGAAAAAGGGGAAAAAATTAACTCATTTTAAAAATAATCTGTAGTTGAAGCCATTGGGTCTGATCCCAGCACTGTTCAATTGCAGCAACAGAGTCTGACTTTTGCCCTGAAGTTGTGTGTTAGCCATGGCAGTGATTTTCACAATAAAAATAAGACATAAAAATATATAGCAATCCTTGTCTGCAAACCTCTGTGATGGATTGCACCACATTTGGCTCTTCTGTGATGGGTTGTTAGACTTATAGGCTGAGCATTAAAATTACCAATGACATTGATTTAATGCCTCTTTTCTCCTTGGACAAATGAAGTTAATAATTACCAACATGGTGTGAGCCAATGCTTTCTTTCAATTTATTTTTTACACTATGCTTATGGCTTCCCCGTTTGTTTTTTTTTTTTTCATCTGTGAAACATCCAACATTCATAATAATGTTGTGTTCTTCTCCAGCCAAGGTCACAAAACTGTTCGTGGGGGCTAATGGATTAGGCTTCCCAGTCCTGAGTGATGCTTAGCTAATCAGCGTGGAATGCAAGGTTGATAACGTGGCAGGCTGTAATTAATATATTCAAGCATATTTGTGATATTGGACCCACTTGGTGTCGCAGTTGCTTTAATTTCTCTTTTTTTTTTTAATTGTCTTTTTGCTTAGGTTTATCAAGGCTTACAAGAAGTTTGGACTGCCTCTTGAACGGTAAGTCACAACCCGGCCCTGCTCTGGAGGATAATCGCAGCGGGGACGTTGTGTTTCTAAGCACGACCATCCGCACGTTGCTGTGGGTGGTTGATACAACCTCCACGGGCAGCACAAAGCCTTGCTGCCGTGTGGTCAGTAACCCAAGCACTGCCACGCAGTCCCTCACGTCTCAGTTGACGGGCAGGGATGAAGGCTGGCCAAAAAGCAGCTAGAGCAGTAGTGGCGCCGGGCTGCGCACAGCATCGTCCTGCTGGCAGAGTCTGGCCCTTGGGGCATTTCCACTCTGCCTCGGAAGGAGAGGGAGCAGCTGCCTGAATAGCAAATGTTACCCAAAACGCTTGCCAAGCTTCTCTATGCACGTTAGTTTCAAGCCTGAATTCAGAGCATCTTTCTTTTGCTGCCGTATCCCTCTTGAAGGGAAGCAGGGAGAGGCACACACCGTCCTCGAGCGTGGGTCTGCAGAGCCCTGCACGAGTGTGTGACCCAGTGTAAGTTTGAGGGAGGAAGGGACATGGGCACATGTGCTGGGTCTGGAAAGCTGTAGGCCTTGCTGAGGTCTCAGAGCTGAGGCAGGGATCCCTGCATATGTAGTCTGAGAAACGGCTGTGGTTTTTTAGCTGGTTGTGAAACTGTTGTGAAATACAAGGCTTACGTATGGGCCTTGATGTTACTAACTTCAGCCAGGCAAAAGGGACAGCAGATGGCAGCTTTTGACCATCAAATGGAGTCAATGTGAAACTGAGAAAGCATGAAGGAGAACCTGACAGTCACAGAAGGTACCTGTTGTACCCAAGATAGACAGGTCTCACCTTTGCTTTAATACTAAAAAAATCCAAGGGATTGGATCAGTTATGCTACATCTGCACTGTACTGCAGCTGTTTGACCTAAAAAAAGACTAAAACTGTGTTGTTTCCTGCATGAACTCGACTCGTGCAGGACAGCAGGTTTCCTACATTCATACATATACAGCATTCACTAGTAAAAGCTATGAAACAATTGCTCGGGAAGTCACTGGGAGGAGATATGCTGTATCAAATACAAAACTTTTAATTTTCTTTTCCCCTTTCCCAGGCTGGAGTGTATTGCCCGGGATGCTGAGCTGGTGGATAAGTCTGTGGCTGATCTGAAACGGTTAGGGGAACTCATCCACAATAGCTGTGTGTCAGCAATGCAAGAATACGAGGAGCAGCTGAAAGAAAATCCAGGTGAAGGTGAGCAAGAGGGTTGTGTGCTGCTGTTATGGTGGTTTTGGGGCAAGTTCCATGGAGCTGGTGAGAAAACCATTCCCTTGCTGGGCAGGGAGGCATGCCGCATTGCAACTTAAACGCAAAGAAGCAGCACACACTTAAACCATCCCATCTCTGCCAGGCAGCCCTCACCAACAGAGGGAAACCCCCGAGTCTTCTGCTCAGAATAGAAAGTGCTGTTTGGGTCTGTTGGCTTCTGCTGAACATGAGTTTTCGTGGGGAGAGGCTGAAGTCATCAGCTTATTTAATGCTGGGCCACAAGGCAAAGCAGATCATATTGAACTGCTCCTGGGACTGGTAATCTAACCGGTGCTGTGTACTCCGTGGTAAAGCTGGATCCACAATTAGCACTTGTCGGAGCTGGCATCATCAGCCGCTCTATGGCTGCTCTGTTGGTTTGGAGATAAGAGGGGTCTGGGCTGGATTTCACACTGGGTCTCTGCCTGTTGCAGCTGAACAAAACTACTGAAGCAACAGCTCCAGCGTACTTAGATGTATTTTTAAGAAAATGATACCGGGAGGTGTTTGGATTGCAGATCTAAGTGAGTTAGTGAAACAAAACTTAGATTTTCAGCCTGCCTTAGCAGATAGCCTTATGCTTAAATAAGTTATTGCAGGCAAGGTCTTGATCTCTGCGCGTCTAAACATTTTACAGAGGTATTTCTTTCTGTAAGAGTTCTCTTAGTTGCTGTGTTTTGTTGCTGAGCAGGGAAAGGACCTGGAAAAAGAAGAGGTCCTACTATCAAGATTTCTGGTGTCCAAGTCAACGTGAAATCCATCATCCAGCATGAAGAGGAGTTTGAAATGCTGCATAAATCCATTCCCACAGACCCAGAGGAAAGGAAGAAGTGAGTTTGGCTAAGTAGGCAATGCAGATAGAGGCTCAGGGAATTTGGATTTTGTAGTGGAAAGAGAATAGCCTAGATATGTGGATTTGCTTTATCCTCCCCAGCATTAAAAGTAGCTCATGTTTGAAATGCCTTCAGGTACCGCCTGACGTGCCGTGTCAAAGCTGCCCATTTTGATGTAGACTGGGGAGTGGAGGAGGATTCTCGCTTGTTAGTGGGAATTTACGAGCACGGTTATGGAAACTGGGAGCTAATTAAAACAGATCCAGAACTGAAGTTATCTGATAAGGTAGGTCGCTTTGCTTGTTGCTTGCATTGGGTCCATTGCAGTTTTCGTAGACAACATGTTTGATTTACTCCAGAAACAGATGTTTATGTTCGTAACCACTCCAAAAATAATGATAAATAATAATGAGGAAAACAGTGACCTCCATGGAATGTTACATGCTTGATGGAAAGCAGAGTTGGGTTATTTGATTGGCAGTAAATTTTCTCTGAACGGTACCATATGAACCACACCGAAATGATGCAGGAAGAAAGTGGTAACGCTGACATGTGTGGTTACATGCACAGTGTAGACGGTGCATTGCATAATCGTGACTTGATATTTCCTTGAGCATCTCACAAGAAGCTGAGTCTGAATTTCTGAGTGGAAATAATTTTTCACAGATTTGACACTGCTTATGTCAAGACTGGTCTGTGTTAGCTTTGAGGGTATGGTTACGTGACTGGCTATGGCAGCAAAGCCAGCTGGAAAGCCTCCATCTAGTTCCTCTGTTCCTCAGTCATTCCCATAAGAACTGTTTGTGGGGGCCATGTTGAAATGATCCAGGTTAAAAATAAGCCACCATCCGTTGTGTCAGCACAATGGAAGTGAGAGCAAACTGCAACACAGGGCTGAGGAACATCGGGACTCTCTACACCGGCCAATCTGCTGCATTCCCATGACATCCCCACTAGTGCTTTTAGCAAAGATCACACTGTGGCTTGAGAGCCCTCCTACATGAAGTTCAGAAAGGCATTTTACAAAGGAAACAATTGCCTGAGACATGCCACCCAATTTCTGATGACGGATCAAGGTAACCAGAGTTGGCAAACTGAGATACTTCTTCCACAATGTGGCACCTCGCAGCCTTGTTTTCTGCTAAAAATTCTGCATCTATATCATTGCTGTAGCGACGTCTCAGGTTACCAAAGAGGACCACCCTGCGATGATAAGGCTGTCACAAACAAAGCTGATGTGTCAAGGGGAGTGGACTCAGTTTTGCAGCTCAAAGTCCCACGTATAATTTGCAAAGTTTCTTTTCTTCTACAAGAAAGATCACAGAGAACCTAGAGAGCTGCCTTGGGGTCCTTTCACTTCTACAGAAGGCCAAGGGGAGGGATGCTTGCTATAGGAGCTTTGCTTTTGGCTAGACGGGGGGGAGTCTGTGTGGGGGCTGGAAGAAATACTTGAACCTTCTTGTTCCCCGAGAAGGTGCAGCATCTCCAACCCTTTGCTGGACCTGGAAGGACTGCTGCTAGTGTGTATCTCTTTTGTCAGTGTTTTATATAGGTACATGTGGGTGTATTTTTTTTTTCTTCTTTATCAAAGATCCTACCTGTTGAGACAGATAAGAAACCTCAGGGAAAACAGCTCCAGACCCGAGTTGATTATCTACTGAAACTGCTGAAGAAAGATCTGGACAAGAAAGAAAACATGAAAGATGGGGAAGAGGTGAGATGTGGCTGCTTCATTTTGGGGGTTTCAGAATAAGTGGTTTGCTGATGGTAGGAGAGAGCCTGTGTTCCCAGGTCACTGAACATCATCTACACGACAGAATATGGACTTGTCTGTTGTCTGATTACATTGTGATACTGAAATGATAATTAGTAAGGGACAGGTAATTAATTATTACATTTGCGGAAGAACTCAGGCTCATCAGGTTTCCTGCCACTCCGCAGGACCAGCAGCTGTTGGTGAGACATTCAGGAGATGGGGTATATCCTCAGGAAGCAGCTGTAGCTGTTTGCTTGCTCTGACTTGTTCTGTGTTTTCACCAGGGCAAGCTAAAGAAGAGGAAACCACGAGTAAAGAAAGAGAACAAGGCTCCCAAAGTCAAAGATGAGCATGGGAATGAACTCTCCTCTCCTCGGCACTCAGACAACCAGTCAGAAGAAGGTGAAGTCAAGGTGAGTCAGCTCAGTGGCTAGCGATGTTTCCGAGTTTCCTTGATCTCTGTTGTTACTGCAGAAACTCGCCTTGAGAAGCACCACTAGCAAATGCCCTGTGGAGTCAGGGGGCACTATGGAGTGCATTCCCACTGGCAAATTCACAAAAACACACACAGCTCTCGGTGTGAAAGAAGGACCTTTCCCACCCACTCTTTTACGTTGGTGCTTCTAAGTGTTTTGATGGATCCTAGAAAGGCCACACACATCCATGTATTGACTTGGGGGAAAGGTTGTCTCAGGACAAAGTCTGTTGCCCTTATAAAGGAGAGAAAGAAGAATTGTTTCCCTCTCCTTTTCAGTATGTCAGCCGGTGGTGAAGCTGGGGTTTACCAAGGTCATGCTGTTGCTTAGAAAACCTTCTGTCTTTGCGTGGTTTGGCTTGAAGTCTAAGGCTTTTTGTTCATGTGCTGATCAGTATCTACCTTAGGGGCTGAGCGTTCTTAAGCGCAGCTGGCGCTTAAGCGACGCTTATCTACAGTTTGCCAGCAAGTTACAGATTGGGGCTCGCCTGGTTTTCATACCCTTTTTTCAAGGGTTGGGTGGGTTGCAGCTGGTTAAGTAGGGCTTGCTGTCTGGTTAAAGAGGTGCGAGGGCAAATTTGGATGGACCTCAAGAATTGCCTGCGTTTCAAGGATGTAGGTTTTATGGAAGAAAGCGTACGTGAGGTGATGGACTCCAACTTTGTGCTGTGACTGATTTTTTTTAGGAGGATGGCTTGGAAAAGAGCCCCGTGAAAAAGAAACAGAAGAAGAAAGAGAACAAAGAGAACAAGGAAAAACAGACAACCACTAAGAAAGAAAAGGAAAGCGATAAAGAGAAAAAGAAGACAAAAGACAAGAAAGAAAAGGTATGCGGTACTCTCCGGAGCGGTTTAAGAGCTAGGAAACTCTTTGAGCAGAAGGACAAGTTATGAGACTTATGATTCACTAAAGGCCCTGTGTGAAGAGACATCAATGAAGCACTGTGGGGTGAGGTGGTAGCCCATGTTCAGTCCTCCTGAATTCCTTTTGTGAAGAATTGCAACAAAAAGTGGAGAAAGCAATGTATCCTAAAGCTTGATGGAATGTGAGCAAAAAAGAAAAGCTGTCCCTGTGACAGCGATACGGCCAAATAGCTGATGTTAAGAAAGAAAGGGGGAAGAGCCTGGAGCACTCAGATCAAAGTTCTGTTCAGCTCTGATTTATCACAAGATTGGCAGCTCCTTGTTTGTATTCCCCTCTAATTTAAATTCACCCCAAATAACCCAACTGTCCACACGGTCAAGACTGTGAGTTGTCCTTGTGGCTGTTCAGGACTCACCAGAATGAGTGTTTCAACATCAATGGTATGTTGTGGACTAAAATGTCCCTTGAATTTTGGGCACAACTGCCCTGAGGCTGGGTTCAAATTGGAAGGGGGGTAAAAGCTCCTATAATGATGACCTGAAGTACCTGTCCAAGGAACAGGTACGTACTGCATGCCCAGTGTGTTTTGACACTGAGGTCATAAGTGCAAGCCAAGAAGTTTTGTTGCATATGTAGGGGAAAGTTTGCTTTCCAGTGATTTTTGGTATGACTTTGACTCTAAAGGGCTTTGACTACAGATAAGTCATATAAGTCAAAATTTACCCTAAGAGGCCATGATTTGAGGTTACTTTCCAGAGGGTCTGAGGACTAGTGGCATCACTAAGTTGCAAATCCTTGTAGACACGAGAGTACTCTGAGCTCTGTCCTTTGCAAGGGATATATATTCTTTATCTTAACCTCCCTTCCAAGTCTTCAATGCTGTTTTTCTCTCCATGAGTATGAATATCGTATTCATGTCCAAAGTGTTGACTCTGACTTTTCTCTACTCCCTCAGGGATGACATAAAGCTAAATAGAAGCATTATAGCGAAACAATTTGAGATCTTGGGAGGAAAGTTGTAGGAGCAGTGCCCGGGGTTTAACAGCTGCCAGTAACAATAGTGTGGAGGTTGTTAGTTGGATCATTTGGGATCCTGCAGTCTGGCTCATCCTGTGATGTGTGTAATTTGTCCTTGTAAAGCCTAAAGGTGGTGAAGCCAAATCTGGAAGTAAAGGGAAGAGATCACAAGGTCCCGTCCACATTACTGCAGGGAGTGAACCGATCCCCATTGGAGAAGACGAGGATGACGATCTGGACCAAGAAACATTCAGCATAGTGAGTATTTTCCTCGGGCGTTGGGAGGACAGTGGCAGAGAGCCCAGCAAGGCAGCTAGGGTTTTTGCTTACATGTTATCCAAGGATGCGTTTTAGGTGTCAGGGTGTGAGCCCCCTTCTAGTGCCCCACTGTGATTTCCTCTGGCTGGTCTGAGAGCATGGCAGGACAACCCTGTACGAGAGTTGTCCACCAGCCGCCTCTGTGCCTACCACTGGCCGCT
The DNA here is from genome assembly GCA_008658365.1 of Alca torda. Lineage (NCBI taxonomy): Eukaryota > Metazoa > Chordata > Aves > Charadriiformes > Alcidae > Alca > Alca torda. Next base: position 36,671,183 of record CM018083.1, read on the forward strand.
GTAAATGACACTTCAACTGGAAGAAACTTCAAAGGTCTTTCAGCTCCCGATTCTCACCAAGCAGTTGCACTGTTCGAGGGTTCAGATAACTCTCTTCAAAATTCAGCTTTGCATGAGTGCACGTGTTCATCCCCTGCCTCTGCCAGGGACGTCATCCAGGGCAGAAAGAGGGCAACATGTCAACAGGGCATGCAGAAGGGCTCTCTTCTTCAGCTGAGAATTTCCCCCTGCTCTTTTGACAGTCCTGGGTTACAGAAGACCCTGCAGCCTTAGGTGGTAGCCTCTCTCCCGTAGAAGCCAAGGAGCTATTGTGGCTCTTCCAGGTGGGGAAATACAGGAGAGTTTTGAGGGTGACCTTGTTATGGCGGTGGGAGGTACGGAGTTGTCTGAGCTGTAAGCATTTCCTGAGCTGTGTTAATGCTCTTGCAGCAAACACGCCTGCAAGGCTCCTTGTGAAAATAGCCTTTTAGTAAAAGTTGTCATGACAGAATCTCCTTGGCCTGACTTAGACAGGGAAGTGCTGAAATACCACTTTTTAACAACAGTTCTCTAAATCAAAATCTGTGTATTCCCTGCAGGTCTTGTGTTATTTTTGTCTGTTTTTTTCCTTTTACTTTCCCTCTGTGATGCGTGAGAGGTCCAGTCAGGCAGTAGAAACCTGTCTGATTTACTGTCTGTGCACAGTGTTGATGAGCGCAGCCCAAAAAGATGGTGCTTTCATCTCATGTTTTCCAGTTTGGGTAAAAGCAATAGATTAAAGCGGCCACAGATGGGGATGGACAGGGAGGTTATTGAGTGAGCGCTCATTCAGCTGGGGCTGCTGGTTCAGCATGTCAGTGCTCAGTTATGCTTCTCTGCCTGCCGTGGGATCAGGGCAGAGAGCAAACCGTGTGCGATTACGGTTCACAAAGGCAATTGTTCCCCTCTAAAAGGGGCAGCAGCGGAGATGGGGAGACTCTCGTCTTTTCCTCATTATTTTCTTCAGCATGTCTAACAAATCGCTATTCTCATCGCTGATTCCTCATTGCCTAATGGTCAGATAAAGCTAATATCTCATGCTAATGAACTTCTTCCAGCTCTGTCTGATTAAGAGCCCTGTGCCAAATGAATCACTTTCTGCTCTCTGTTGCTTTTTCAAGTGCAAGGAAAGGATGAGACCAGTCAAAAAAGCACTGAAGCAACTCGATAAGCCTGATAAGGGACTGACGGTTCAAGAACAGCTGGAGCACACGCGCAACTGCCTCCTAAAAATTGGGGACCGCATCTCTGAGTGCCTTAAAGCCTACACTGACCAGGATCATATCAAACTATGGAGAAGGTGGGGGATCATTTTGTTTTCTTTGGCTGGTCTATGATATTTAAAAATGGTAGTCGGAGGCTGCTGGGTTTTATGTGGAGGAGTGTGCTATTTGCCTCTTATTTAACCTGTGAGATCTTATGTTCTCTAGCCCACTCAGTCCACGACCAGTGTCAGGTGAGGGTTTTGTCTGCAAGTTGTTTCAACACCTTGAAACAATGCAAGGTGTTTCATTTAAATTGATTTCAGAGCTGGTTTAGATAAACCAATGCAAACCTCTTTATTTTACTTCAAAGAACTCTTCTGATCATCCTGTACTGGGCTGGGTTGAGACTCTTTTCCAGAGAAGGTAGAACTGATTTGATGTTAGTTTGGAAGCAGTTGGCAGTCAAACTGCTGATGTAGCAATTAACAGTCAATGTTCATGTCCTTCCAGGAACCTATGGATATTTGTGTCAAAATTCACAGAATTTGATGCCAGAAAACTGCACAAACTCTACAAGATGGCTCATAAGAAAAGATCGCAGGAAGAGGAGGTGAGACCTGAAGTGCCTTCCCTCCGGTTGCTGTCTGTCCTAGTTTGAGGGCCCAAACCACGATACTGTTTTTAAAAGTTGTCCCACTTGAAGTGTCAATACTTTTTTTGCCTCGTCATGGGCTTGCTTTATTGTTGCTGGCAGTCTGTGATTTACTTAACATCTAAACAGTCTGGTTGCATTTGCCTTCTCTTTCATGTGGCATTTCTCCCTTCACCTAACAACACCGGTCACCTTGTTCTGGCTGTTCTGACCAAGAAAAAGCATGGCTTGGTGTGGAATATTGTGTTGAGTTCATCTTTAGAGTGAAAAGTCTGGGAGTGCTGCCCTGTAGAGATGGGATGGAGAAGCAGAGTCGCATGGGGCAAAATTGTGCCTGTCCACCACCACGTTTGTGCCATTGCCATTCACACTATGCTTGGCCACAGTTGGTTCACCAAGTCCTCAAGTGGCCCACAGTGTGGGGAGTCTGCAGAAGAATCTGGAGCCTGACAGACAAGCTCTTGCTCTCCTAGTCTGGATCTTTTGGTGGAAGAGCAGTTGAGCTGTAACCCTCTCTTCTGCCTTGCAGGAGCAGAAGAAGAAGGAGGACATGTCCAGCATGAAGAAGCCGTTCCGCCCAGAGCCTTCAGGCTCCAGCCGTGATTCTGTGATGTCCCAGTCTCATGTGCCTCACAATCCCCATTCCCAGAAGATCCACATGCCCCCATCCCATGCCCAACAGCAGATGCACGGGCATCCGCGTGACAACTACGGCCATCCAAACAAGAGACATTTCAGCAACACAGGTGAGTGCTGGCAAGCCAGGAGAAACCATCCCTTCTAACCTACTGGCTGTTTGCTCTTGGACACAAATCCCTCTGGGACTTGCGGCTGGTCAGGTTTAAAGGTGATGGGATGGAACATATTATTACCACTGTGCTTATTGCTGGTCTAGAAAACATGGTGATATAGTGATGAAAAGAGTATAAGAATAGGACAGAATAAGATTTGCTAAAGTAATGATAAAGAAATTCAAAGAATAAAATTGGGCCCACGTAGTTTAGGGAGGAGAAAGTTAAAGGCCCACAGCAATAGTTATAATTCCTTTGAGAATTCAGCAAAGTAATGGGCTTAAACTAAAGCATGAAAGACACTTACTGGTGCTTTCATCATTGCAGACCGAGGAGAATGGCAGAGGGATCGAAAGTTCAACTACGGTGGCAACAGCAACCAGATGTGGGGTGGGGAGCGGCATCACCAGTATGAGCAGCACTGGTACAAGGACCACCACTACGGCGATCGGCGATCTCGTGGAGAGCCCCACCGGAGCTCTGGGAACTACAGACCAAATAACCTCTCCCGCAAGAGGCCATATGAACAGTACAACAGTGACCGAGACCACAGAGGCCACCGAGATTATTATGACAGGTAATTCCCTTTCATCTCAGAAAGGCTGGGAAGAGTTTGCAATGATGTACCCGGCCATGGTGGTCAGGTGTTCCTTGGGGAACTGATCTCCATCCATTCGTGTTCTCTCTGCAGGCACCACCATGATTCCAAGCGTCGACGATCCGATGAGTTCAGGCCTCAGAACTACCACCAGCAGGATTTCCGACGGATGTCTGATCACAGGCCACCCATGGGATACCATGGCCAGGGACCTTCGGACCACTACCGGTCCTTCCACACAGACAAATCGGGAGATTACAAACAGCCTCTCCCACCACCTCACCCTGCAGTGTCGGACCCTCGCTCGCCCCCCTCTCAGAAATCCCCTCACGATTCCAAGTCACCTCTCGATCACAGGTCACCTCTGGATAGGTCGTTAGAACAGAAAAACAATCCAGATTATAACTGGAACATTCGGAAAACATAAAGTGACTGAGAGGGGGGGGGGAAAGCGCACGTCTGAAATACTTGGTTTGATGCAACAGCGGCTGGTTTCTCCAAGCCAGCAATCAGAAACTCTGAACATGCTGCTATCATCTTGCTGGGTCAAGGAGGATTTTAGGGGAGTAGGTGGAGGAAGATTTTTTTCCCTAGCTCTCGGTTTGGATTCCCATTTCCTTTCCCCTCTTTTACCATTGAACTCTGGAACCACCCTTGCTGCCTCGTTCTTTGTTTTGTTTTTGTTTTCCCCATTCCAATGGACCCAAGGGAATTTTCCCCAACCAGTATTTCCCTGAACCGAGAAGGTGGATCGATGCTGCTTAGGATTGTGCAGAAGGCTGTGTGCCTGCTCTGACTTGATGTTACGTGACAGATGCTGCTTTGGGATTGGGGATAAACTGGTTGGGCTGGGCTTTGTGTGTAACCAGCATAGGGCAATGGGAGGATATGTTCAAGGAGGGACAGGAGAGTCCCTCAGCAGCCAAGCTTGGTTGAAAGAGGGACTCAATGTCTCCCTGCAGAGTGACTCCAAAGGAGTTGGAGCCATGCTGGTGACAATCCATTGCTTTCCTGGCCCATATTATCATTTCCGTGTCTTTATCCATTTCAAGAAACTGGCTCTGCTTTGGTTGTGGTTGTGTCCCCTGCAACAGAAGAGGTGTGGAGGATCTTCCTCCCATCTCCAGGGCTGGAACTGGCAAATCCTGACTCCAGGGGGCTTTGGGATATGTGAAAAATAGACAAACTTCCTTAGCAAAGGCTTAGTTCTCTTCTAACCAGTAGGAAAACAATTGGGGTGAGAGCAGTATTTCCCAGTGGACAGGGCTCAGGAATTTGTAACAAAACTCCTCTTCTCTTCTGACATGGGCAGCTTGGATGGTCCAGGAACTAACAGATGCTGGCTGGGAGCTGCAAGGTGAAAAGATGGCTCTGGGCATGTAGGGCTCCTGAAGTTCGTAATCTCCCTGCCGCTGAGGTGCTCCAGTCTTTGGGCAAGTCACTTCTCTCTGCGCTTCGTGAAGACAGGGATCGCAAAACTTTACTGCAACAAAAGCATAAGGGATGGTAGAGCAGAGTTAAATAGGAATCCAGTGGGCTGATCACTGTTCAGCAGTCGCCTTCCTGCCACCGTTCCAGCAGTCAGCAGTAACTCTGAATTGCTGAAAGTACCTGCGCTGAAAGACCTTCTGTCTGTCGACATTGGAAACGTGCCTGAGGGCTTGGCACCTAAGTGAGCAGGGGGAGAATTAAAAATCCTTGGAGCAAATGTCTTAGGAGCCCAGCGTGGCAGAGGGAAGAGAGGAGTCTGCAGCCCAGCTCAGTGGACTTCAGAGCAAACACTCCTCCAAGTATTCGAGCCACAACGTGTGATGGAGACTGGTGTGGTGAGAGGGGTTGCGCTCAGATTGCTGGCCAGAAGTAGTTTGGGTGATTATTTTTCAGGTCCTAGGTCTTTGTCCATAGAATCACATCCCTGGAGACCACAAAGCTCTCCCAACAGCCAGGCTGCCCTTAGCCTGGTGTCCAGGGATGGGTCATCTCCTGGAGCTCAGTATTGAAGACCAGGCTGTTCCAGACTCCTCTTTTTGGTGGGGAACAGAAGCTGGGCTTCCTATTAAGATGCCAGTATCTGACCCTAATAAGCTGTGATGTTTTTTCCCTGAAAGGCTGAGGGGAGATGGGTGTTCAGGGCTGGCTTCCTGACTCCAGCCAGCGCCTTGGAAGGCGCACACAAACCGACACTAATACCCCCTCCCACCCCCCCTCCATGCAGTGCATCCCTTGGAATCTGCTGCCCTCGCTCCCTCCTTTCTGAGCCCGCTGCTTTAACGGGACACGCAGGAAGTGTTTTGCTCCCCTTTTGTTTTGATTTTGCAAGATTTCCACCAAATGCAGGGCAGTTTTTCTTCCTTGGGGGCTCTGTACTGCCCCGAGAAAGTGTTAACGCTTGTGTTTACCTGTGCAGGAGGAGGTGAAGGCAAAGTCTTCCACAGTCCCCCTTGGAGCTGCCGGGTGACGGGAGGTGTTGAGATAGCGTGTTTCCGTGGTGTTTCTCACTAAGCTGTGATTGCAGGCGCGCTTGCTGCGGTATTCAACAAAGAGGTCCTTTCTTTTCAGAGGTATTAGCTTTTAATGTGAAAATGGAAGAAACCTCGGAGGGGCAAAGAGAATTGCTCTTTTTGTTCGCCAAGCGGTGCTATCTTGATGGAAAGTTCGTGCCATACACTTGTAGCAAAAGGCAATACTGGCCAGACCAGTGTTACGGTTGGTGCAGGAGAACTTTTGAGCCCCAGCAAGAAGCGTTTTCTGTGGGCAGGCGTGGGGGTTTCTGCTCCTTCCAGGTGTGAGCTTGGTTGGGGTTTCCCTTTTTGTGCAACAGCAAAAGCTTTACCCATATCCACCGAAGAGCTGTCCCCGCTGTCACGTTAGCCTGACAATGAAGTCACATAGTTTTGTTCACTCATGGTGGGTGGGTCTTCACTGGCTTGGGCTTTAATGAAGCTGGAGAACTAGATCTGGGAGAAAATCCTCCCTGAGCCCTTCCCCCCCCCCCCCCCCGCATGCATTTTATGTCCCCTCAACATCAGGACCAGACACAGTCACTTGGATGTGAGTGGGATCGGAGGGGACAGGCCCACAGCCATACTTCGCTGCGGTGTTTGCGTCAACATCTGGTACAGCTCTTCCTTCCCAACCAGCTGCGGGATTCCCTCTAGCCTCGCTGCAGGACAAAGTAGCAACTTGCTGGGTTTTCTTCTTCTTCTTTTTTTTTTTTTTTTTTTTTTTTTTTTAAAAAAAAAAAAAAAAAAAAAAAAGAGAGAGTTTTTCAGCCTGACCCCTTTGGAAATGGTGTAAAGTGGTGAATTCACGCGACGGAAGCCCTGCAGACCGAAACCTGCTGCAGGGACAGGCGATGCGGTGCCCAACCCAAGTGGATACTTAAACAGCGCTCCGAAGTCATTACGTGAACAGTTTTAAGTGATCCACACAAAAATACTATTCTGCTTTCACCCATTTCCTCCTGACCTCCGTCTCCCCTCCGGGGAGAGAAGGACTCTTACTGTAAAAATGTGGACTTTTAAACCTGTTGACTAAAAACAGTAATTAATATTAATTTATATTTGTGAAAAAAAAAATGCCACTGTCCTAGTGATTTCTGATGTAAATATGTTGTTTATATAGTATGTATTAAATTTTCCTACATTGTAAAACTGCTGTACTTTTGATTCTTGTATATTAAAAAGTGTTACTGAGATTTTCAGAACCGTGCCAGCGTGGTGTGTCTGGGGGGGGGGTCCCGCAGCCCCTCCGTGCGGCGGCCGCTCGGGTGGAAGAAAGCACTGGGCGAGCGCTTAAAACCGGGGCTCTCACGGGATCACGGGGCCCTTTCCTGCGAGCCACGGGCATGCCGGGATGGGTATTTTCACTCTGCAGGAATAAGCATGTTCTTCTTGGCTGTTTTACATAGTTTCGCAGTCTGCGGTGATAGAGACTTGGAAACCCCTTCGGATGGGAATTTCCACCCGATCAGAAGCCCATTTCCACCAGGATTTTACTGGGATGGTACAGATGTTTATGTGTTTGTCCAACCTCCGTCTATTCTGGATCTCTGAGGGTATGTAAACTTCTTTTTGACCCTTTCTGGGGAGAATTCCCCTTTCTGTAGGAGACGTGCTGCTCCTGCGGCATCGGTGGAGTTCTCCGCTCTGTCCCCAGCCCCTCCTGGGCAGGACGTGCCTCTCCCCAGGTGGGATGCGATGGCATCCTGCGGGCTGCTGTGGGTTTGGTCTTTCCCCTCCACCCGTTCACACCGAAGCCCACACGGGCAGAGACACGGTGCTGGGATCGAAGCTATTTCTCCCAAGTTACAAGAGCTCATTGTAAAAATCCCTTTTCACACCTGGAGCCACCGGGTCCAGTCCTTCCCAGCCTCTCTGCTGCTGAGCCAAGTTTCAGCCAAGAGCGAAATTTCACAGTTGAGTTATACGCTCCTGAAAAATGGTTTTCCTAATGGAAAGAGTGAGTGGCTGTGAGCCGTGGGGCTGCGGCAGGGAGAGGTGTGGGGGCTATGGGGAGCTGGGCTGGTTGTCCCTGCCCAGAGCACAGGGGGGTGAATCTACCTTGAGGCAGGTGATATTTTTAATTCGGCACTGATTAATTTCTTACCCAGGGCTGACCGCAGGAAAGATGGAGAAGCAGGGGCCTGAGGAGAGCCAGGGCAGTGGGCAGGTAGGGATACGGGCACCCTGATGCCGTGGGACATCGGCAGGAGCTCAGCCAAGCATCCCCCTGCCAGCCCGTATCCGCAGCACCACGCTGCAAACACTGAAATCCTGAGGCCTCGTCAAAGCCCATGGGGAAATGACCCCTTGGCGCGATGCGACTTGCCCCATCTCCCTGCCAGGTGGGTCCAGGGGGTCCCACAGGAGTGTCTCCTCCGTAAGGCCATGGCTGATGCCCTGTGGTGGCCATCCCAGGGTGCTGGGCAGGCCAGAGGCCATGGCTGGGCCGGGTCCGCGTTGCCCAGGCTGGTGGCTGCCGCTGGCTTGTCGCTGTGGGGGGAACCGGGGGGGTGTCCCTCAGCAGGAGGGGGAGCAGGACCCCCACCCTGCCTCGCACCCACCGCAGGGAGGGGACGGGGAGGCCGAGAAGCCCCTGCTTTTTGCTTCACGCCATGCCAGAGCGGGCCCTCTAGAGGGCAGCCAGTTCCCAGCAAAAAGCCGTGTTTTGGTGAATATTTCGCAGTTCTGGCTGTTCCCAGCCAGCCGGGTGTGAGGAGTGGCTGTTCCCAGCCAGCCGGGTGTGAGGAGTGGCTGGGGGACGGCCGTGTTCCCGCTCGCCCTGAGCCATCGGGTGCAAAGCTGGGAGCAGCCAAGGCTCTGGCCGAGGCCGGAGGATGGGCACGAACAGCCCAAACGGGGCTTGAAGCCGTACCTGTGGCACTTGAGCAGCCATCGCACCACAGGACGATGTCGTTCAGGCAGAGGGGTAGGACAGGACAGGACCTTGGGGCCCCCAGGGGCTGCCTGCAGAGGCTGGAGCTGCACCTTCAACGTCCATGGAGTATGACCTGGAGAACAATTTGATCCCCTTCAAGATGCCACCAGGGTCAGTGCTGCCATCACTGCTGGTCCCTGCATGGCCCGCGCATTCCCCACCCACCTCCCGGGGGAGGTTCAGTGCCACGTTTGATTAACAAGGACAGGGACATCCCGGTCACTCAGGGGTCACCTTGCATCAGCGCTTTGTCCCACCAGGAGATGCAGGTGTGTTCTTGCCGCCCGCTGCCTGCCCAAGGCTGGAGAGCAGGGGACCATTGGTGATGTCTTGGCAGGGCAGCGAGCGAGGGAGACCCCCGTCCCCCCACGATCTGGGCATTTTTTGTATGACTTGGCAGATTTGGCTAAAGCCGAGCTCCTGGGAGCTGGTGCAAGTGGTGGCGGAGGGAGCGAGTTTGGCTCTTTCCGAAAGCTGCCAGTTCTTCGGGGCTCTGAAGAAGAGGGGAGGACAGGTCTCAGATCTCTGGGTGCCTTTGCACAGATTTGCCCAAATAACGTGTGTTTTCAGCTGGTGCCGGTGTCCCACCCGGCCTCAGCATCTCTCTGGCCCCCAGCTGCAGGGGTGCAAGGAGTCCTTCAGCTTTTCAAAAAAGGAAAATGAACATAAAAAAAAAAAAATAATAATGCAGTTTTGGTTTCCTTCATTAGAGGGCAGTAAAAGACCCGACCGAGGCCGGGAGCGGTGCCCAAGAAAGGGGAGATCATGGGGATCACATCCCAGCTGCTGGGGCGAGCCCGGGAAGGGCGATGGGACCCGCTTGGACTCCTCGGCTGCGTGTCTGCTTCCCCAGTGAGGCGAGGCTCCAATAGATTATGATCTATATTTTCTCCCCCCTACCCCCTCTTTATATTTCTCATTTGGTTGCAGATAAGTAAAACCCCAGAGCGAGATTCTTGGGAGAATTTAGGACAGCTCTCAAAGGGTCCCCGGGTTACAGAGGGAAGAAAGCTGCTTTCGTGAATGCAGAAATGGGGCAGCATTCCCAGCCGGAGCAGCGAACAGCACCCTCCAACACACTGGGAACAAAACGAGACCCACTCATTTATTGTCAAAAAAACCTCAAACTTTACTTGCGTTTCTCTCAATAAATAATTTACAGTATATACACGCGGTGACACTCCCCTGGGTCTCAACACAGGGAGGAGGTGGCGGGGGGGGGCCTTCTCGCAATGCCCCCCTCCACCCCCTTTGCTTATGTATTTCTTTTGTTTCCAAGTATCGGGTCTTTCTTGGCCACACTTCACCTTTAACCAGAACTGGGTCAAACACAACCAAAATAAAGTGCTTCACTGTTTGCCTTTAAAATAGGGATACCCCAACCACCACACGACAGACGGCCACCACTGGAGCGCTCACCCGGACAGTGGGACTGAGCCACGCCATAATCAAATTGACTTTCCTTGGCTGGAAATTACCCCTAAACCACAGCCCATCGTGCCATAGGGTGATCGCTACATGGGAAAGGGAGGTCCTAAGGGATATTGACTTGTTGGCAAGCTGTGGCTTGGCCAGCTAAGACTGCTTTCAAGAAGCTCCGCATCTTCAGAAGGATGCGCTGCACAGCCGCTGGTAATCCATGGGGCAACACAGCAAGAAAAGAAAAAAAGTTTCCTCTCACCCAGTGACAAATTTTGACTTTCAAAACTTGCGTTTTCAATTTCTAGGGAAGACAGAAACTCGGTTCTTTCTTTAACAAAGGAAACCAATAGTCCAAATCAGCCTGTCCGAGCAATTAGTGCATTGGGAAGCTAAAAACTGTCCTGTGCCGCGGTCCAGTGGCTGCTCTCTGCAGCGCCTCCGAGCTGCGATATCCTTATTTCCAAATCTCCCTAAACAGAACACCTGGGGCACCAGCAAACAAAGCAAGGAGCAAAGTAGTAAACACATCTTTTTGTTTCGTTTCTTTCCTTAAACGTTTAAAAACCAATTACATCTCTTCATCTGTACAGTCACACGAGATCAATGCCAGGGCTTTATATATTAAAGAGACAATATAAATTACATCCATGGACACAATTTTGCATTTCTCTGCTGCTTTACAAATGGAGCTCTAGAGCTGTTAGGACACAATGAATAGTCACGTTGAGTATTTACACCAGGCTGCCTCTTGGCACCAGTTCACACTGCCACACGTAGCCTGTTCCCACCTCTTTTGGTGCTAGCTTGTCTCATCCTGCCCAGAGACCTCCCTTGGGGAGCAGCAGGTGCCCCCAAGAGTGATACGTGGTTTGGGGCTGGTTTCTGGGAATTTCCCCCCGAGGAAAGGAGGGGAAACCCATCAAGAGGTCTCTCCAAGATGCAGACCAAAGGTGGTCTTGCTCTTTGTTCAGCGGGCGATGAGGTGAACCGCAGAGGAACATGGAGAGGAGGACATGGGCAGCACTACGTGGTGGGGGAAGGAGATCACTGGTGGTTTCAAGGCAGGGAACAGACATTTGGGGGCAGTCGGGGGGGTCCTCTGCTGCATCCTGTCTTCTGGCTGGATTTCTGACATTTCCCCATTTCTGATACAAGCCCAGAAGGGCTTAAGGTGCAACTGGTATGCAATGGGGTTGCAAGTCATGGCCCCAGGACGAGGAGCAGAGCAGAGACCTAGCAGCAAACAAACAGAGCACGATGCTCCTGCTCCACCCCAGGGCCCAGCCGAGCCGTGGGCAGGCGAGGGGGTGTGGGGCTGGAGGGAGGTGTGGATCGGGTCTCCCACAGAGCAGCCTCCCCGCTGCCAGTTTTAGGGGACCAGGCATCAAACGGCGCAAGGAACTCATCCAATGCTGGGCAGAAGTTACAGAAACCGCTTGAGTACTGGCCAGGTTTCTCCCGCTGCCATCAAGAGTCCTCGGTGGGTCCGGGCAGAGACAGGGGAGCCAGGAATAAAACTACCAAGTGAATCAGCCTAATGAACTGGCTAAAACAGGAGATGCCCTTTGAACCATAACAAACACAAGCCGAGGCTTGAGGAACATGTTCCCCTTCCACCCAGAAGATGCCTGGCACTGGTGGGACCCTTCCCCACCATTTCGGCCCCTTGCACCGATGGGGCTGCAGGGAGAGCGGGACATGCCCTGTCAGGGGCCAGGATTGGCCCCATCTCGCTGCTCTGCGCCCTCCTCGCAGGCTCTGCTCTCCAAAGACAAAGCCACGGTCGCACACGCCAATGTCACAGTCACTACGTGCATTTTCGGGACCTAGGGGAGCGCTACGAGGAGGCGGGGGCTCCTTGGCACCCATGCTACTGGGAGGAGGACGACGACGAGAAGGGGAGGCGAGGGAGGTCCAGACAAGGTACAGTCCAGCAAAAACTCCTGACCGATCCCACTGGCAGCACATTCTTCCCAGGCAAGAGCTGGGAAGGTGGAGGACCTGGTGCTGCAGAGAGGGGTTGAGATTTGAGGACAACCCATGCGGCTCTGATATCCAACCTCCCATTGTCCAGCACTGCCATCTCATCCCTGGTCCCCTCCTGCTCCCATTTCCCCGCTCTCCACGGTGGGAAGGAGCAAACCTCTATAACAAGCCCAGCCAACACTGACTCAAACACAGCAGTGCTACCCAGAGGGCAAGGGAGGTCCCCGAGGGAGCCGTGTTGCCCGGGGCCAGGTCCCGTGTCCTTTCATAGAGGTGCAGCTTGTCTTTGTTGGAGTGAAGCATCTTCACATCCTCAAAGGCATAATAAGCAGCCAGCATGAAGTTGACATCCCCTGTCGTAAGGAGGTCGAAGACGCAGGACTGGAAGTAGAGGTCCTCCACGGGCAGTTTTTCCCTGCACTTGGCCATGGCCGTTTCGTATGTGAAGGCCTGGGGTGGGGCTGACAGGCTGGGCCCCTTCCTACGAGCACGGCCCTCTGTGGCCTGAGCCGAGCGGATGGTCTGGAAGTCAATCTGTTGGTTGAGCGGACAACCACGGAGGCACAGGTAGAGGCCCTGACTGTCCCGGTCCTCCACTGCGTTGACCACCTCCTCCGGCATCCGCACAGCAAAGGTGAGGTACCGGCCCACCTGCCTCACCACGATGGTGGTGCCAATGTACTTTGCTTGGATCTCAATGTGTTGGCCTGACACCTTCTCAGTGATCTTCAGGCTGTTGGCTCCATGCTTGTCCCCACCGTTCTTGGAGCCATCAGCAAAGGCAGCAGGGAGCTCGTCCATCTCTGCCTGGTACACTTTCTGGTCCACACACTCCTGGAAGCTCTTGAATATGATGGTGAGCTGCAGGGGAGGAAAGAAAGGAGCAGAGTTACAACCAGCAATGACCGCCTGAGAGCACAGGGCCACCACCAGGAGCGGCACGGGAGGTGGAGGAGCCATCTCCTCAGCCCAGCCAGGATTGTGGCCTCCAGCTCACAGGCAGCTGCTTCATCCTAAGAACTTGCCCCAACTTTCAGGCACCCAGACATGGCCATCCTGCTTCAGCATAGGGATAAGGATACCTACCATGTATGGAGTGAAGACCCAGACACTGGACTGAATGTACCACCTGGATCTACATTGTTATCTCCAGGCCCAACACAGGACTTCCCTTGTAGCTAGCACTGGTTAGAGTATCACTACTCACAGGCTTGTGGTGACATGCCTGTGCATGCAGCACTGTCTTGCCTCCAGCGTCTGGCAGTCGGCAGAAGGTGATGAGCCCTGACTCTCCTAGAGGCAGTGGAGCTTCTTCTCTGGCTCCGATGGCATTTACATCTCAAAGGCTGGACCTCTTCCTTTCCCTGGCTACTCACAGACTAGAGTCTTCTCCTCTGGGCGCCAGAACATGGCATGCTCCATCTCAACCATGCAGATGCACACATGTTCAGCATGTTTGAGTGGGCAGGCCCTTCTAGGGGTGATATGGGAGTAGACTGAGCCCAACATGGCTCCCCACCCTTGGCTGGGCTCAAACACTTGCTGTCCTGGCTTTTGGGGGAAGGCTTGATGAGGAGGAGGAAAAGCAGAGTTTGCACGTGCGGAAGAGCAACTTGCTCTTCTTCCCATGCAAACTACACTTCCTCTTTCACCTCTTGCAGACTTGCTCTTCCTCTTGCACCTCTTTCCATGAGGGAGGAGCGGGAAGGGGGACCTACCCCAACGTGGTCCCCATGAAGGGGCAGACTGAGACAGGGCAAGGGTGGAGAAAAGGTGGCTCCAGCAACTCCAGGGCAGGTATGCTCGAGGGCTGAGTATGAAGGGAAAAACTGAGGCTCCCCAAGGACTCGGCTGAGCACAGTGGTGTCTCCCAGCACCTCTACTCCCAGAGCCGTCCAGAGCTCTGGCAACGTCCCTCTCTCCCACCCACTCCTCCGCCAAATGCCCAGATGCTCCTAGCCTCACGGCAACACTATCCCCTCTCAGCCACGTCATGAGGCACCACCATGCCCTGGGTTTCAGGCTGCACTACCCTTAACATGGATCTCCTGCTACCTCCTCTGGGTCCAGCCTCGCCTCTGGCTGGAGGATGAAGGGTAGACCAGAGAACACCATGCCAAAACACAAAGGAAGAGCCCTGTGGACCAAGAGACTCCCATCCTTTCCAGCAGCACATGGTCCTCTAGCAATGACCCAGTAATGCTTTCCACAGCTCATGATGCAGATCTCATGACTAATCCCTCCTCACCACAAGCCCGTGAGGCAGATAATGGGTGAAAAGGCTCAATTAAGATGGTGATCCTGGGATCCAGCCTAGAAATTGCAGGTCCCTGAGGTCCTTAAGGAGCACTTCCCTCAAGCCAGATTTCCCTGCAAGCTTCAGCAGGTTTTGATGTCTTTTGGTAGGTAAGGAGTTGAGAGCATCATTAAGTATCTTTAAGGAGGTTTATTAGGGACAAGTCAAAACTAAAAAGCCAGCTCCAGCTCAGGCTAAAAAGGAGACATCCAGAGCTGAGAAGCAGTCCTTGTCCTACATGTGCTTCTCTCCTCTCCCCACATGCAGGGAGAAGCAGATCTCCCAGACACGGCGGACATCTTCCAAAAGCAAGAACTTTTGGCAGCTCTTTGGAAGCTTTGGCTCCTGCTGAGCCTGCCTTTTTTTGGCACAAAAAGCGGCCTGTTAGCTTTAGAGCTTGTGCACCATGGAGCAACATGACAGTTCATCACCTCCAGGTCTCTCCTGAAGCTGAGGCCATGGTCACACGAGTCCTGCTGTATCACGGCAACATATTTTCACTTGGGTTTTCTCAGTGTTTTTCCTGTACCTTCAGGATGCTTATTTAGGCTGTCAAAGCACCACCACCAGAAAAAGACCGTGCCCCACAAAATGCTTTGACTCGGCTGCAAACCACAAAGACAATTATGAGCCTGGGCAGTGGGGAAGGCAGTGCGAGGAGCTCAGCTCCCTCCAGGATGTTCCCTGCAAGCTGGAGCCTCCCTGGAGGGCAGTCCTATGTTTGCTTGGACCTTGGGTGACTCCCAAAAGGTGCCACCATCATTCCTGGTCTGGCTGTTCACAGAAACCTGGAGTCCCCCAAGTGGGAGCCCTCTTAATTTGCCATCCCTGACTTTGGCCGTGATTGCCCTCTGAGCTGCAGTGTCTCAGCCTGCTAACCATGATGGGGCTGGATGTGCTCAGGAAGAAACCACAGGTGATTCCAGTCATGGTGGTAGGACAGAGGAAGGATGGGTGTCTGATATTTTAGGCCACTCAAATTCAGAGGAGCTCCCACCCAGTCTTACCCTCCCCAAGGAGATGTGCAAATGGTGGAGGACCCAGAGGGTGGGAAGAAAGGCTGTTCAGAAGCACCTCTTCCCTTGCCCACCTCTGCTCACGGGGACATGCCCAAGGCTCACCTTGCTGGTGGCGGTGGCCGTGGATCCAGGCAGCACCGGCGTGTTGGTGACCTGGACATTCAGGTAGTTATTGTCTATGAGCGGCCAAGCCCCTTGCACCTTGCAGGTTTGAAAAGTGTCTGTGAAAGTCCTGAGGTGGGGGTCCCCGAAGAGCCCGCAGTGGGTGTAGTTGGGGGCAGCTGAGTGTTTGTGAAAGCTCTTCTCGTAGTGGCAGATTTCGGGGCTGTCGGAGCGCTCCTGGCTATCCCCGGGGGGCAATGTCCGGAGGCGGGGCTGGGACGTGGGGCCATCCTTGGAGCAGTTGTGTTGCTCCATGAGATCGTCTATGCCATGCACGGCGGAGTGGTAGGCCAGGTCGCCCCTGCAGGTGCGGGCGGTGCGGCGGGTGCAGTGCGCGTAGGCGCGCAGCGCCGTGCAGAATTCCGGCGCCTCCTCCGTGCCCAGGTGGTGGGAGCCCGATGTGGCCGCCCAGAACTCAGAGTTGCACTTGAGGATCTTGCATGGAGATGTCACTGCGGGACGGGAGGGAAACACAAGGCGGTCAATGCTTGCATGCCTGCGTGTGGGACATCCAACTCTACCCCCAGCAAGAGGTTGGTGTCCTCCTCCCACAGCCCAAACTCATGACATTGGCTCTACCGCGTGACCCTCAGCAGATGTGACCCTCTCACATGACCCAACTTTCATGCATCAAAGCCAAAGAAACCAACAGGATCTGCCCCAGTTTAAGCCAAGAAGGGAAAGAGCATCCAGCCTTTAGAGTAATGCTCCTGGGGGAAAACCAGGGTGTGGAAGAATGGGACATATTCATTAGCAGTGATAAGGCAGAATCACTGATGTGGGGGGATAAGGTGGGGGTTTTAATGCCTTTCTGGATTTTGACATTCAACGCTTTGTCCTGCATGAATTACTGTGCCTTGTGTCCAGACCGAGCTCTATCAGCACAAAAATCTGTCTGCCTTCCTTTTCCTCCTTCATGGCCATGGGGAAACCCAGCTCCGGCATGACCGCTGTGCCCCAGACACATCGACACGCCGGGGTGAGAGCAGGATCTGTGCCGTGACCGACCCTGCCGCAGAGCCAGTGGCCAGCCCACCACCCTCCCAGCTACAGCGGTGCACGAAGCAAGGCCTGCCAATGTCCCCGTGGCCCCGGAAAGGAGGAGAAGCCAAAAAACCTCCTTCTTGCCTGCCGTGCGCCTCTGCCCAGCCCCGGGAGCCCATTCCCAGCCAAGGCCCGTTGAGAGGGAACAAGAGGCGGAGGAGAAAAACCGGCGCGGCCGGGTGCGGGGATGCCAGCGGAGCCCCCGCCTCCCCTTCGCACCCGCCTTGCATCGCCCATGCGGAGGCGAAGCCAAAGGCAGCAGGGCCCTCGCCGGGCTCAGCCGTCACCCCGGTGCTTGCCGGCAAGGTGGAGGAAAGCAAAGAACATTCAGATCCTGGGTTGTTTGGTTTTTTTTCTCCCCCAACACCTGCTTCCCTGGAGCAGCCTTGAAAGCGGCTGTGCAAAAAGCAGACGGCCATCCCTGGACACCGCACAGACACTGCTCTGCCCGCGCCAGTTTGGGTTCATGCTGGGTGAACCCAAGCTCGCACCACTTAAAATTCATGGTGTTTTCCTTCCCCTCCTCTTAAGCGACCCCCTCGGAGGGCTTGGAGACAGGATGGACTCGGGCACAAAAGGACGAGAAGAAAAGCCCCACCATTTCCAGATGCTTTGGTGGTGCCCCTCACAGGCGTACACTTATGTTCCTGTCTCGGGGTTTGTTTAGAAGGAGGCTGGCGAGGCATCTGTGCCAAAACCATTTCAGATTTGTTTAAAAAGAAAGTTACAAAACCCAGTATTGTTTCAGGGAAAACAGTATGTTTTAGTTTTAAACATCTCGGTGCTGGAAACCTAAACATAGTCAGTGCTGGAAAATCAGAAAGGGAGACCAAGGCTATAAAACACTGAGCATTCCGGCTTTAAGAAACAAGCCTGCCTCCTCTCCCTTTCCAAGAAGAGTGAAGTGCAAATAGGAAATGGTGACAGGTTCCTCACAGTTTTAAAATTCGTGTTTAATAAACTCAGATGCTAGCAACAGCACCGAGAACCCAGGAGCTGTTTTGTCTTGGCAGCATCCCATTAGAACCTGCAAGAAGCATTGTGTAAAGCCTTTAACTCATCATTGACCAGAGGCGACACGGTAACGAGCTTTTGACCTGGGACACGGGCTCACGCTTCTGCTAAGCTTTCTGCATCTCTGGGTCAAATTTAAAAACATTTATTATCTCATGTCCCCTTTTTTTTTCCCGCCCCAGGAGTGTGGTTTTCCACCAAAGACGCTTTGCTTATCAGTGGGCTCCCCATCACAGCCGCTGCCTTGCCACGGAGCGTTTTGCTCGGCGTTTCTCCCGGATGAGAAACACCACGAAATGCCGTCTTGTTACCCGCACGCAGAGAAGCCCAGCTCCCCAGCGCTGCCCGCCTTGGCTCGGGAGGCTGCAGGTTCAAACACGGCTGCTGCAATATGCTATAGCCAGCACGGTGCCGAAAATCTGAGGGAGAAGTCAGGGACGGCATTTAATGTCGGCGACGGCGCACGGTAGCACAGTCGGAGTGACAGGAGCGAATTTCCGGCACGGGGAGCGCAAGCAGGCACGTTTCGGGGTGAGATTCTCACGGTGCAGGTTTATGAGGGCGGAAAATAAGGAAAATGCATCTCACTCCCTCTGATGAGAGGCTTTGCAGATGCCCCAGGACCCTCCCAGTGGAAGGCAGGAGTCAAAAAACCACGCAGGAGTGTGACCAGTGCCACCATTGCCAGTTATCCCAAACAACTGTGGCACCAGGCAATTAAAATCATCACTCTCCTAGTAGTTATGCTAATGTACAGCTGGAGGATGCCTTGAGGTTGCGTGTGGCCGAACGCGCTGTCACTGCAGACAGACTCGCCAGCACAGCCCCGGGAGGAGCTGGAGGACGCGTCCCTGGCCGTGCGGGACCCACACACCCCACTTCGCCTGGCGGCTCGGCTCGGCACCGGGATGAAGGTGCAAAGCATCCCATCCAGTGAGCAGCTCGTAGAGCCCAGCCCTTCGGCCACTGTGTAGATGTTTGGGTTTTTTTTTTTTTATTTAGTAGGAATAAAGCCGTAGCCTGTTGCTCTTTAAGGACATGCTTCATTTGCTTGGATCAGGAGATGCAAGCGGGAGCTGCAGCAGCCTACGGGCAGGGTGGGCTGCTGCAAAATAGCCCCCCCCAGATACTCAGCGCTAAACACATCCTTGTGTCGAGCATCCCTCGCCGCCGCACTGCCCCAGGGTCACACATGACTTTATAAGGTACTGAGTTAAAAAAAAAGCAAAACAAAACAAAACAAAACAAAAAACAACAAAACCATGGGCAGGGAAGCCCATCTCCTTCCTCCCTGGGCCTGAAGGGGGAGCGTTCTTCTTTAAGATGTTATCGCTCGGGTTTTGGCACCCGTCCATTTTTCGCTGTTTCGCTCAGGGCCCCATATAAGGCCAGATCTCCAAAGCCAGGTGCCGAGCGGCAGAGGCGGTGTGTGTGCGAGCGGGGCCGCGCGCCCTCCCCGGGCCCTCACGCCTGGGCTACCCCAGAGAGGCTTCTCCAACCGCACCGGTGGCCACCGGCTTTGGCAAAGCCCTGGCGCTGCTGGGGAAGGACCACAGCTGATAAAGGCCATGGAGAAAAGCAGGCGCAACCCTCTCCCCCTCCGACAAGCAGGCCTTGCCTTGCCTCGTCCCCCCTGGCAGCAGATTTGGCACAGGCGGTGAAGGCTCATTTGTACCCGGGCCAAGACACGATGTTTATTCAATTTCGCATAATCTATTTTCCATCGACTCAACAATGGATCTGTTTTTCAACCACAGATGACTTAGCACGGAAACAAACCCCTCTCGAGCAGGAACCCAGCTCTCCTGGGATCTCTGTGACACCTCCGGAGGTCCGGGTGATGCCACCACCCTTCTACCTCCGCAAAGGGTCCTTCATCCTGGGGATGGGTGACTTCAACCCCTGGTAGCCCAAGCCACCTCCCAACCTCCCCATTATCTTCTCTTTTCAAGGGCTTGGTGCCACTCAAATGAGACAAAAAATTTCCTTCGGTATCTTGAAACCAACGACTTCAGAAAGTTTAAAGCCAGAAGAAATCATTAAATCACCAAGACCAAGACAGCCCCCTCCCTGTGCGCAGCCCGGTGCCCCCCGTTTGTTCAGGTATACCTCCCATGAGGACTCCTGCCGTCTGCCCAGTCTGAAAGGCCACCCCTTTCCTCAGCGGGCTGTTTCAGGAGTTTATCACCTTTATAAAACGCGGGTCTTGATTCTAAGTGGATTTTATCTGACTTCATTGTAAGGACATAAAAAGAAGCAGCGATTTTCTCCAAAGCAGTAAAAGGTCCGTTAGTAACCAGTACTGTTTCCCACAAAGATATTTACACACTGCAATCAAGTCACTTGTCAATCCTCTAGATAAGCTTAAACGGTTTGCACTTTTAAGTTCTCGCTGGAAGGTGTTTGCCCAGCCCTACCATCACACCGCCCTCCGGCAGGCTTGTTTCCTGCAAAAACCTACCACCCATTTCGGGCGATACCGATGTGGGACACACACTCCCGGCTCTCCTGAGGTCACCCCTTTCGCCGGGGCGTTGCACCGCCGCCAGCACCACAATGTGCTGTTTGGCAGTGACCTTTTCCAGAGCTCCCAGTTCGCAAAGCGCCAGTCCTCCATCCTGCAAGCATCCCGTGGTCCACCTGCCCCGGCGAGCTCCTACTTGGTCGGGAACCTGGGGTATCGCACGACCCGGGTCCCACTGCTCTGCCCTCGTCATCGATACGTTATATTACACGCTGCTAAATCAAGTGTCCAAACATATTACATGCACACATCTAACTTTTAATTACCAGTGCCCCCTATTTTCCCTTCAGCTGGTGTCAGGTTACCTGGATTTCATTTACCCAAATCACGCTTTTTAAGAAAACTAGCACAAAATCGACAATTCCTCTGTTCTCCTGGAATTTCTCTAGCAAAGACAATTAGTGGAAATTAATTTCAGAAAGCAAAAGCCAATTCCTTCAAGACTCCTGGATGCACGTTAACCAGACCTGCTAATTTTAAAGCGCTCGCTGCTAGAGAGATGTTGTTTAACATCCTCTTGGTTACTAACGGGCTGGAAAGTATTTCATCACCCACATGTGATGCAAATACATCATCCCGCGTCTTTCCAACTATATGGATTGAAGTGTAGATGTGCAAGCCTCACACATGCAGTAAAAGGCTTTTTCGGAGAACACAGTAAAACGTAATTACCTTTGGCCTCAGATCTGAGCACCTAGACTTCGGCTCCTAAACACATATTTATTTAAGTAATCTAAATAAACATATTTATGCTGACACCTCAATAGGAAAGGCACGATTCTCGGAGGTGCTAAATACCAGCAACATCTGCCAGCCTCAAGGAGATGTGGGCTGCTCAGCTCCCGGGCGGACGGCGGTCACCACCAGCACCAGAATGACCCCCCAAGAGAGTTAATAAAACCACCGTGCTCCTCAAAAACCCAGCTGATAGGATCCCTTCCAGAAAGATTTCAGGAGTCCAAAGCAAAACCAGAGGGGATGAAAGACATCAGCCCTTTGCATCCAGCCTCTTGCACTGTCCACGTCCCAGTGGGGAAGTCTACAGGAGCCACCCCACCTGCCGACCACGTTGGACCCACGTCTTGGTGCCCGCATGGGCTGCAAGGCTGACACACATCAACTGGTGCCATGTCACACCAGGGAGAGAAATGAGCCCATGGGTGCCCTCCGCAGCCCTGATGGATGGGGTGTCGTGGGCAGGAGCAGCTCTCCTGAGCCCCAAAGGGCACCGTGGGGAGAGGAAGACCCAAGAGCCACCTGACCCAAGCTTCGTGAAAGGATTTGTGCAGGATGGCAGCGCCCGGCTCTTCCAGCGACCTCCTTTGAACTGTTAATCAAGCACAATCTTGCAGAATAATAGCCTGGTTATTATTGCCTTGTTTGCATAACAAAGGGGCCCAATAAAACTGATTTGACTGTGCTCAGAGGGGGTGTGAAAGATCAGCCCTGAGAAAAGAGCTGCAGGAATGCAGCAAACTGCTCCAAAGCCTCAACCCAGGAAGAAAGACAATGCAATTTGCCATCAAGAAAAGCCCAATAGACCAATAAATTACCCATGTGCAAAGGGATTAGATCAGGTTTCAGTTGCACTGAAGTGGGGGGAGGAGGACCAGGAGGAGGGAACTGAAGGAGAAAAATAAACCTGACTCTCTTAAAGCGCTGGAGCCCATATTTTGCAAGGGGAGGTTGGCTCAGAGGGGCCACCTTCCACGCTGGGGCCTGGGTTTTGTGCTCTCTTCCACTGGCAAAAGCAGCAGATGCATTAAATCCAGACGAAGGATGTGTTGATAGAGTGACTCGAGATGTATCCGAGAGCGCACCTCAATCCACGCAGCTTCTTTTAACCCAGTCTTTGTCTTGCTCAAGAGGATGCTGGGGAAAGGTTTCTCCACTTTCTTTAAGTCAAACGAGGGACATGGAAGTTTTCTCGTTTCAACCTGTGTCAATCACTAAAGCATCTGGAGGACCTGCCACAGCCAACTCCCTTTTGTCCTCAGCACCGAGTTCATGGCCCCCCATCTCTCCTCTCCTGGCGTCGCGGAAACACAGGGCAAGCACAGGCAGGAAAAAAGCAGAGTCAGTATCTTCACGGGCATGAACTGTTGGATGCTGCCGAAGGAGCCCTTGATCGTTCCTGTCACTTAGCTCTTTTGGCTCTGAGAGTCAGCTTACCACTGACCCAGCACGCTTAGCAGGGCCGAATGTGTCCCTCCCGAGCGCCTCCCTGGCCAGCATCACTCCTCCACGCTCACCTTGACATCCCCATGCAGGAAGCAGGGCAAGCAGACACCACTGGAGAGGGCATCAACCATGGAGCTCATAGCCGGGGCCATAAGTGGCTGATGATGCCGCTCTGAGAATTACCGGCAAATCTTGGGAAGTGCGGAAGGCACAATGGGCTGAAAGGAGGAACCAGCCTTTACAGCCAAAGCAGTAACAGAGTTGCAGACTTTGCTCTTAGAACTTCATCCTGGGATTCAGGCTTCAGCGTTGCCTTTGCCACAACCGTCGAGGTTCCACCAGCTCGAAGGAAGCAGCGCTGGTGGACGGTTCGGAGGATGCGGGTTTTGCTCCATAGGTGCATACTGTGAGCTGGCGGATGGAGGACGAGGAGGGAGGGAGGGAAGTGATCTCCTCTGATTCTCCATCTGCAGAAGGCTGCTAATGAAGCTGGCTCCCCGCCACAGGGTGCCGCGGGCTGGAAAGCGGTGCTGGAGCTGCACACCTGGGCTTTCCCAGCTGGGGAGTGCCCGGCCGCTTGCACCAAGAGTTCTCAAGAGCTGGTAAATCTCCTTGAGGGGGAGTGGTCCATTTTACAGGTGAGGATGCTGAGGAAGTGAAGGGTTTCACCCAAGACAAAGCCCGGCAGGAAGAGAGGTGGATTCACCCTCTCATCCCCTGCATGAAGCATCACCCTCAGCTTCCCCACCTGGCCAACACCACCCGTGTCCCCATCCCTCTGAAGCAGTGGTACCCAGACAAGGCCACCTCCACCAACCACCCCCATCGCCGAGTGTTTCAGGTTTCCAGCAGACATCCCTCTCCCCACGCCGAAGCTGTTTTCCCAGGGTGCCTTTGAAGGCACGGCTGCCACCCACCAGCGCCCGGGGCCCCCCAGGTGTGGCAGCGGGTCCCTCGCCCTCCTCCCCCTCGCCCGGGCAGCGGCGGGGCTGGCAGGGAAACGCTTTCTGCTCACAGGTGTGGATTCCCTCTAGGAATAATCATCCCCGCCGTGCTCTTGTGAAATTTCAACCCTTCAAACGCAGAGGTAAATGAGACACGAAACGAGGAGATGGAGAAAAGCCCGGAGCACATAAATCTGGATGAGGCAAATTTATACAATTAAACGCCTGCCAAAAAAATTGCGGCATCTCAATCGGAGGCGTTGGTTTGCACGCAGGGCGTGGGGTGGCAGCTGCCCGGCTGGCAGGCAGCAGCACCACGAGCCCCCCGAAAACCCACGCAGGCACCCAACTAGTGCTGGGACCACACAGGGATCTAGTGGATCCCCTCCTATGGGCTGGCCTCCCACCAGGCACCAGGCTCGCTCCCATCCCATGGAAGCCACAACAGCTGTTCCTCCTTCACAGCCACAGACCTTCGGAGGTTTATTTATTTTCAAATGCACCTGATTGCTGCCTCCCCTGGGCTCAAGGTTTTAATTTTTAGAGAAAAAGTAACTTTTTAACTACAACAGACCACCCCCCAGTCCCACTGCTCCGCACGCTCCCAACCCCAGCACAGTGATGCCCTCAACATCCCTGTGGGCTGGCAAAGCCTAGAGCCAGGATCTGTTCCCTAAAACGTCCTGCCACATGTCCTCGTCATCTCAGGAAGGGCCGTCTGGAGCGTGTCACACGGCAAGAAAAAAGAAAAAAGTAGCTTGTCCAAAACCCAAAACGCCATAGATCATTACTAGGGCTTTGGGGACCAAATTCAACAGCTGTCCAGGAAGGAGAGGAAACCGAGGGAGGAGAAAATACTTTGGGCTCAAGTGGAGCTTGCTCTCTGCCTGCCTGACCCATAAAAACCCCATATATGCAAGGATAGCTCTGCTTGTTGGGAATTAAATGGCCAAACTCCCTGGGATGCTCAGGCAGCGGAAAGTGGGACTCGATACCCTTCTGGTGCTCCACCCTGAAGGACTTACTGTTCTCCCATCCGCAGGGACGCCAGCCTCTGGCTGCCCCGCACACCCCGGCCGGGCCGTTAGACAGAGCGGCTCAGTCTGCGCCTACGAGGGCTGCGTGTGTGTAGGAGCCAGCTTGTTCTCCGCAGTAAGAGCCCGATGACTTCATCAAGGGGATGGCATCTGGTTTTGCAGTTGGCCATAATTCAATTCTCCCCCTTGCTGCAGGAATTTCAGCTGGTGAAGCAGTGATTTACTCAGCCGGGCTGCACTTGAGTGCAAAGCAATCTTGAGGCTACAATCGAACGCCCTGTTATTTTGAGAGCTCACGGACAAGGGAATAAATATCCTCTTCTTCTCATCCCAGTAGCTGCCAAGTGCAGGGTACAAAGCTTTTTAAAGGCATTTAGGGGCTCTCCTCTTACAAGCGCACTCCGGGTGCCGTGCACGGCCAGGCAGGGCCCTGCCTGCACAGATCCCTCCTGATCTGCAGCATCAAGACAGCATTTGCCAGGACAGCCAGAAAAACACCAAGCACCCCCTTCACCTGCCCCACACCACAGCTGCATCTCTGAGCATCCCCCAGTCCTCCCCGAAACCCCTTCCCCGTCACCCCAGCACACATCACTCCTGCCTCGCAGCAGCCCCGAGTTCACCCCAGCCCCCTTCAATCCACCTGGGACCCTAATGCTCTTTTTTTTGGTCCTGGCTTCCCACACTCCCCCTTATTCCAAGTTTGGCATCTGCTCCAATGGGCAAAGCAAATCAAACCCATCCAGGTGGACCAAACTCCCTCATCTTTGACCTTTGGTGTCCTGCTAACACTCATTCCCTTGGGAGCTGTAGGACTTGTAGGACCCCTTCAATCCACCTGGGACCCTAATGCTCTTTTTTTTGGTCCTGGCTTCCCACACTCCCCCTTATTCCAAGTTTGGCATCTGCTCCAATGGGCAAAGCAAATCAAACCCATCCAGGTAGACCAAACTCCCTCATCTTTGACCTTTGGTGTCCTGCTAACACTCATTCCCTTGGGAGCTGTAGGATTTGTAGGACCCCTTCAATCCACCTGGGACCCTAATGCTCTTTTTTTGGTCCTGGGTTCCCACAGTCACCCTTATTCCTAGTCTGGTGTCTGCTCCAATGGGCAAAGCAAATAAAAAACCCAATCAAACCCATCCAGAAGTACCAAAACCCCTCATCTTTGATCTTCTTTGCTGTCCTCCTAACACTCATCCCCTTGGGAACTGTAGGACTCGGCTGGGGGGTCTTCCAAAGGACTGGGGGGGTCTCCCAAAGGGCTGATGGCCTGAGGAGGGGCTCGCTCGGGCCATGCACTGCCCTGCCAGAGCCTACAGTTGCTTTATGGCATGTGCCCACCAGGGAGCCAGAAGTGAGACCACAAAACTCATTGTCCCTAGGCCCTGATCCAGCGCGGCAGCCCGGTGCTCCGGGGACAGCAGGCTGGTGCAGAGACGGAGCAGAGCCCCCAGGTTAGGAAATTTTTATCCTGCCCAGCCCTGTGAACACTTTCATGGGCACATCCAGCCCGGCACGGCTCTTTGGGCCACAAAGAAGGAAACCTCAGCTGCTGCCATGATAAACCCAAAGTCACTCTATAGCCCCCCGCTCCCAGTAACAAAGGGCTGGGAATTTCAGGATTTTCTGTGGAAAACAGCAACATATCCACCCCATCTGCATTAAAAACGAGGCGCCTCCTTCCAGCCCCACAACGAGCCTTGCTGGCAGTCGCAGAGAACT
Organism: Alca torda; assembly: GCA_008658365.1. Classification (NCBI taxonomy): domain Eukaryota; kingdom Metazoa; phylum Chordata; class Aves; order Charadriiformes; family Alcidae; genus Alca; species Alca torda. The sequence continues at coordinate 36,697,240 of CM018083.1, forward strand.
CCCTGTTCCAAGTACGAGACCGGCTCCGAGCGAGCAACAAAACAGGGAAGCCAAAATATTTCCAGGTTTACGTTCTGAATCCCTCCCTTCTTCTCTGCCCCGACAACATCCCGCACAGGCGCGCTGCTCCCCTGCCGCCACCTCCCCGGGCCCCCAGCACAGCTCCCCGGTCGCGGCATTGGGGAGGTGTTGTTTTAACAGCCCCTAAGCCCCCCTTCTCAATTTCGGCTTAATGCTGCGATCACGTCCCTCCTTGCCGCTGAGACAAAAGCCATTTATCAACCGAGCTGATACACCTCCAGTAGGGACGGATCCTTATCTGGAATCAACCGCATTGCTCAGATGGACCAAGGGCAGGAAAATCCCATATATTTTTTTTTTTTTCGGAGGCAGGAGTGTATTACGGCCGAAACAGCAAGGCTGAAGACAAACCGGGAAAGCCAAAGCGAACCGGAGTACGAGGGAGAGAGCAAAGCCTGACATTTGGGGCAAAACACCCAGGGCCAGATTTTGGAAGTACAGGAGGGTAACAAAAGGATTTGCAAGAAAACTCGGCACAGCTTGTACTGGGTGGAATTGAGGGGGGGGGGGGTGTCAGCCGAGCACCCCGGGGAAATCAGGGTCCCAGCTGGGAGGGGAGAGCACCCATGAGCATCCGACGCTGGGACTTGGCACAAGCAGGACTTCTGCCAGGGAAGGTGTCAGTAGTGGCCTGCTCTGCCCAAACCTCCTTCCCCAGCTGCCCCACGCTCAGAGGTCACCCCGACCTACACGGTGGGGGGGGCGGACACCCACACCGGTGCCCCCCAGCCCAAGGGTGCTCGACGGCGGGGGCCGCCCAGGAGGCAGCGGGGTGAAGCCATCAGTGTGAGAGCAGCCTAAGCGGGAATCCAGCCCGGGGTGTGCGCGTAGGGGGGGGGGGTTAAGCAAATAAATAAATAGGGCAGGACTCGGCGAGGCACTGATCTGACACGCCGAGCGCCCGCTTGGGCAGCCTCCAGCGGCCCCGCTCACCCGGGGCTCTCACGAGGGGTGCGAAGCTTCCTCGGGGCTGGGAACCTGCTGGGAACCCACAAAATCCCAGGAAGCAGTAGGGAAAAAGAGGCAAAAGATCCTCCAGGGAATAAATCCCCCCCTCTTTTTTTTTTTTCTTTTTTTCCCCTCCCTTCCCAACCCCAAAAAAAGCTTTCAACGAAAGCCCCCGGCGTGCTCCCAGCCCTGCGCACGGGGAGCACCGTCTCCGCCTGCGCCCCGCTCCCGCGGGCCCCGGATCGCCCCGTTCTGCCAGTTCTTTGCACCTTATTTGACTGCTGAAGGGAGAATCAAACAAAGCAGCCAGCCAGATCTCCTATCAAGTTCTTTCTTGCACCGTAAATCTCACCCGCCTTCAACGCTTTGCAACTCCAAAACGCTCCGAAAAAGGACGTTAAGCAACGCACGTTGGGAACAGCTCCAGAGTTTCCAGAAAAAAAAAGAAAAAAAAAAAAAAGAAAAAAAAAAAGGGGGTTCAGTTTCCAGCCTGCTGGGAAATCCCCTGGGAGAAATGGGGACCAGAGGGACACCTCAGCGCTAAGGGCAGCGCTGAAAAGGCTCGCTTTCCCGCAGCAGGGCTAAGAGGGCAAAGCGGGGGGAGGAAGGGCGTAAAGCAGTTATTTATTTATTTACTGCATGTGTGTGCAAGACTGCTTCACCTACAGTTATGCAAAAGAAAGGCAGAGGCGATTTAAAAATTAATAAATTAAATTTTTAAAAAAGGAAAAGTTTGACTAAACTAAAAAGATAAAACGGGGGGGATTTAAGCGTTAGGGCTTTTCTTTCTCCTTTCTGCTTTCTCTCCTTCCCCCCACCCCCCCCCACCCCCTTCTTGCAAATGAAGAAAAAAAAAAAAAAGGAGGTAAAGAAATTGGAGAGTTTTGGAAGGAACAAATCCGCCTCTGTGGACTGGGTTTCCCCTCCCCCAACAAAAACAAGCACTCAGGGCTTGAAGGAATTTGCAGGCAGAGATCTGCCAAAAACATTGTGAAAAACTATGGGGGATTCATTGGAAACAGATGGCGTTTTCAGCTGTAATTCTGAAATTCTCTCCTTTTCTGACACAATACAAACAAACCGGGGATTGGGGAGGGGGGAGGCAGAGCCCGGCGCTCGGTGCGAGCGGCCGAAGGCGGGGGGGGGCGCGGGGAAGGAAGGGCCGGCGGGCGAGGGCTCGCCCGGGGGAGCCGATGCTTGCCCGGACCATTTGGTTGCCATCCCGCCCTCGGACAGCACAACAGCTCCCGGGTTAAGTTTTCCAAAGAACTAATGGTGCTGAGTTCGTCCCCGCCCCCCCCCCCCCCCAAATAAATAAAAATAAAAACGTGCCGTGGGCGGCGGGGGAGAAGGGGGATCCCGCTCGGTGCCGCCCGCGCATCCTCCGCCGCCCTCCGCGCTGCCGAGCCCAGGTGAGCCCCGGGGCCGTGCTCCCCCCTCCATAAAGCCGCGCAGCGCCCCCCCCTCCCCGCCCCCGCGACACCCAAACTTCCCAAAAATCACAAAGCAACGACCCCCTTTCCCCCCGCCCCCCCCCCCCTCCGCAACCTCCCTCTGGCTCTTCCCTTCCCGGGGGGTCTCGGAGCGGGGACCCCCCCACTGCACTCAAGGGCTGAAATCTGGCATCTGGGGTGTTAATGTGTGGGGGTGGCCCCCATCCCCCCATCGTCCGTCCCCCCTCCGCTTCCTTTCAAGGCACAGAGCACCCCCGGGAACGGGAGAACAAGGTAACCTGCCTGACGCTGTCAGCAACAACCCCCGGCTGCCTTCCCCGGGAATTGCTTTGATTCCGACCATCTCCTTCCTTGTGGGATGAGGCAGCGGGGAGACAAAGAAGATGAGGTCAAGGAAAAACACCCACCGCAGCTGCTTGGGGAAAAGGGAATCGGGGAGGGAGGGGGGTGGGGGGGCGGCGGATACGACCCACACCAAAACTGAGCCCCACTTGCTTATTTTAAACATGTGGCAAACTGCTGGAAAAGAGAGGGAGAGAGAAAGAGGCCCAGAGACAGGGGGAACGGAGGCGGCTATCCAAAGGCTGCGAGAAATACGGGGATGGGGGTAGTGGTGGAAATAATCTTCAAAATAAAGAGGCTGTTCCTTACCTGAAGGGAAGATGCAGAGAAAGACAGGGAGGATTTGGAAAAGTCCCAGGGCTGTGGATCCTGCCCCTCTCCCCATACCCATCCATCCAGCTCGAGCTTTAACCACTATCCTCTCCCTGGAAGAAGAGTTTCAAAAGAAAAGAAAAAAAAAAAAAAAAAAAAAAGGAGAAGGGAAGAGAGGGAGAGAAAAACAAAAGGGAAAAAAAAATAAATCAATCGAAAGAAAGACTTGGGAAAAAATAAAATCAAAAGCCCCACATGGCTCCGCGGAGCGATGCAGGGACGGGCGGCCCCAGCTCCGGGCTGCGGTGGCCTCCGCACTGAGAGATTACACAGACTTTTTCTCCTTCTTTCCTCCTCCTCCTCCTCTCCTTCCCCTCCTCCTCCTTCTCTCCTTCCCCTCCCATTACAAACCAGCCCAAACCATCAATCATCCCGGCTGCCTTCCAATGCCTGCATCCTCTCCCTGCGCCTCCTCCACTCCCCGGCGCTGCCGCCCGCCTCCCCGGCCATGCTCCTCCGGCGGCGTGGAAGGGGCGGAGGGACGAGCGCCCTGCTCCGCAGCCATGGGGAAGGAGAGGGGGAGAAAGAGCCTGGCAGAACCGCACAAGGGGGGTTACTGCTGTGGGTCAAGCCACCAAACCCTCCCGGGCCCTGTGGGGAAGGGGGTCGGGATGTGTGTGTGGGGAGGGGGTGGCGGTGGTCCCACGGAATAAGGGGGTCTTGGGATTTTTGTGCCTCATCTCCCCGCCGTCATGCATGGCCGCTCGGTTGCAATCTGGGAGAGGGGCTTCCTCCCACCCCACGGGGGTCTCGGCACCCAGCGCGCCCTCCCTGCCGCTTTCCCGTGGGCCTAACGAGCGCTTTGGATTTCCCCCAGATTAAGCAGTTTGGAGCAAAGGGGCCATCGTACAGCGCAGGGGGGAAACTGAGGCAGGGAGATGCTAAGCAGATGGTGCGGGGCAGGGGTTGTGAGAGCGATGCTGCAGCCCCCAGCCCACTGGGACACGGCCCCTCCCCGCCCCCCCCCCCCCCGGCACAAGGAGCTCCTCCATGCTGCCCCAGCCCTGGCTGCGCACTAGGTGTGAGCGTTTCACAACCGTTCCAGGTCATTCACCCGCGCTGGCACTGACAGCGGTGAAGTAAGCCCAGGTGACTCAGAAACAGCAAGTCTCATAGATCCTTATCATTAGACCGACATTCCTCGGAGAGGGGGACGACTGTCCCCAAATCCTGCTGCCAGCCCGCCGAGGACTGATGGAGAGGACTAACGCGTACCTAACGCTCTCTCAGGACCTCCACCGTAGCCTGGTCTGTGCCACCAACCCGCATATAGACCTGGATAGTCGGCTTTTGCTGGGGGTAAGTCTCACCAGCTGCGTTGGTACAGTTGTCCTGAGGGGTCTCACTTTGTAAGCACCCCTTAAAGACCCTTTGGGCAGCCCCCAGGCAGACAGCAGTCCTGGGAGCACCCACATGGACCATGTAGATGGAGCAGCAGCTTGAAGCGCACAGGTATTTGCCCTCTGGGCTTCAAAATCCTGCTCTCTTTCACCTGCAGTGCCACAGCACAAGGAGGTGAGTAGGTTGGACCTGCAGCCCCAGGGTCCCAGGGGTCTGCTCCACCCAGGAAAGGGCTAAGAGGCATCCCCTTAACAGCTCACTTGGACCTATTTAAAATTTCTTTTGAAGGATGTTTTAGCCACAGTGAACTAAGACAACTTCACTTCTGAATGAGAGTGCCCACGGGTGTAAGCTTTAATTAATATACTTTAACTTCCCTGTTTTAGATCATTAGCCCTCCTTTGATTGAGTGCCCCCTTGCCATCCTAATGTTTCAACTGCTTTCTCTTGGGGATCTTATACAAAGAATAAAAGGATGCTGGATGTTTTACACAACCCTTCTTCCAACTCTGTAAATGCCCTTTAACAATGGATCTTTCCTCCTGTAACTTGGTATAGGCCTGGGATGACCCTTGACTCTGCTTCTAGTTGTCCTTGGAAAATCCCCTTCTCTTACACCTCACAATCACTCTTGAGGATGCTTTTTGGAGTGATGATAGCTTAGTCTCCAAGAAGACGTTGTGATCTCTTCCTGCTGTGGACCGAATCTGTGATTCAGCTACAACAAATACCCCATGGAAGGTGAGATGAGGAAGAGGAGTTGGGAGTGAATATCCACGGAACAAAGGGGTCTAACCACACCTATCTAGTTCTCCTTGGGGAAACTGAGACCCCTTGCCTCCAAACGAAGGAGGAGCTTCACTGGGGGCTTTATCCAGGCTGCAACTGGAATTAAAACACTGAAGCTTTTCCATCTGGGACCCAGATGGGATCCAAAAATCCTGGGGCCTTGCCTGCTTGACTGGAGATGTGTCTCGGTCCTGATCCTCCTACAGCTGCCCTCAGACGATGTCCACTAAAAGTCAGAAGGAGCTCTGTGTGCGGAAGAGCTGCCAGCCTGGGCTGAGCTGGGCAAGAGATGAAAGCTGGCAGCCCGGCTCCAGACCTGTAGCAAAGGCAGCGTGGGAGGAACGCCTACTCCAAGCACCTCTTTGTGGGGGGATGTCAAACAGGGGCAAATATGTCCAAACCCTGCCAGCTGCTGCTACCACCCAAGAAGAAATGCCTGCTGATGGGATGTGTAGGCAGCTGGAGCTGGAAGGGGCCTGGAGGGAGGAGGGAGAGGGTCCATGAGCTGGGGAGAGCCCAGGCTGGGGGGAGAGAACCAAGGGATGGGATTTCAGACCCCAAATCCCTTCTTCTCGCTCTCACCCTGTCCTCTTGCAATGCAACCTCTGCTTTTATTTCAGTCTGAAATATATCACTTCTGCCATCATCCCGGCTGATGACATATGGCATGATCTATTTATTTTTAACTCAAAAAACCCTGCCTGAATCACAAACTTTTAAAATCCAGCTGCTAAATAGCTGCTGCGAGGCTGGTTTGATTGTTTGACCCAAGGCGCCAGTTTGGTATTGCCGTTTTGTGGCAAGCTGACACCTCGCAACGATAGACTGGAATCCGGTTCGAAGCATCATTTTAAAAATAAGACTCTTGTTGGAGCTTCTGCCTTTGGCGTAGGGAGAACTGCGCTGCCATAAAGCAACGGTCCGATGCCCCTGGCTCCAGTTTGTAAAAATTTCTCCTTGATTTTGCTCAGTTGCATCATGCATTGCAAATGGGATTGCTGTTTTTGGCACCGATCAAAGCAGCGGATTTCGCTGGAGAAAACAACAGATGTCTCCAAACCGTAACTGCAGAGCAGGAAAAGGCCCCAAATAAGGTGCGTTGCTGAAATCCTGCTCCCCCTGCCCCATTTTTTGAATAACCTTCACCTTTCTCATTAGCCGAATCAAAGATCTGGACTTTAAATCACCTACTGAAACGCAGGCGATGTGAAATTGGGATCTCTGCCTTGGCGAATGGGGATATCTGGGCTTGGAAATGTGGAGTGACTGTGTTTTCTTCTGTTTCTTTATTTCTCGAAGCCTGGCCGGGGCTCCCCCGTTCAGGCAGCCCCGAGCCCGATGCTCTTTGCAAACAGTATGTGGGAAACCACCCACCGCTACAAGGCAAACAGCTCCGAGGCGCAGCGGAGTTTTGCTGCGCAGCCGCTCGGCTCCGGGGGCAAAGGCACCTCCGCGGTCACAGCCACGGTGAGTCTCCTGTCTGGTGTCATTGCGGAGGGGTGGCACGCAAATCGCAGCCGGGGTTAGGCAAGAGGGATTTGCGGGATGAGCAGGAGGATCCCGGTTCCCAGGGGAAACTCGGCCGGCATCACTGGCTTCAACTTTACTTTTCTCTGCCCTGCATCACGCCGGGCACGGCTGTGGGCTTCAGCGGGGCTGAATAAACGTGTTTTAATTTCAACCCTAAGGTTTACAGGCGATACCTCCCCTCACAGCCTTCCTAATGGAATTATTCACTACCTGTAATTATAGGGCAAAAATAGTAAACGGGGGCATTTCCGAGGACTGCAGCTAGTAGTTAGAGGAATGGATGGCAGGGCTCCTGCTCTGCTCCTGACTCTCCCATGACCTTTCTGCGTGGCCACTCTTCACGCCACAATCTCCGCGAAGCTTCAGCACGTGCCTTTGCCCGCTCTGCCTCAGGACAAGGCATTCGACCACGCCGGATGAGACGTGGTCACCTGTGCAGGAAGCTACTCCTGGAATGTTCTGCACCGATACACGTTTGGGGTGAGCAGCGAAAAGCAAACTGCTCCCTAAAGGAAGAATGACAGGAACTTTGGAGTGGAAACCCCCAAACTGTTGTCTGGGGAGGTTTGATGACTGATCCCAAAATGTTCGTGGAAGTAAAACCAAACACCTGTGCTCTGAACAGTTCCCTTATTGAAGAAAAAAACTCCAAAGAAGAAGAAAACAAACAAAAAAAACCCCCTTCATCTTTCTGCAGGAACAGCCACACCTCTCGTGTTTGCAATACTGGAAAACGCTGCGTTTCACTGTAAAGACCCTTCTTTTACTCATAATTAATTTTCTTTTATCATTTTACAGTTTTCCTGGCTGACAGCACGAGCAGACGCTCTCCCTGAGCTGTGCACCTCCAAGCTGCCCGATACGCGCCTAAACCCCCTTCTCTACTAACCCGCAGGGTTACGAACCTACTAACCCTACCGACAACAGCTGGGAAAGCGGCTGACGGGGCAGGTGTCCCCCCAAGGTCTCGCCAGTGCTCACGGAACTGCTGCAGTCCCTGACCGAGGATGGAGATGGGCCTTGAAGACCGACCCGCTCCCGCGTGGCAAAGCACAGGGAAGAGTTTGCCGGTTTAGCTAATCCTCCCCCCCCTACCCCCCCCGCCGCCAGCTGCCCTGGGAACACCAGGCTCCCCACTCCGGCTGGGGAAAGAGAGGCCAGTGGGTTGAAAGCGGAATAAAACACAGTTTGGCAACACCAATAAATAAAATAGTAAGGATGCTTTGTTGACCTGCAACTTTGCATCCTCAGGTTAACCGATTAAGAGCAGCCCCAACTGAAGTCACTGTGGGTGACTAGGCTAGGGCTACCTAGCCATCTTGGTAGCCTAGCTAGGGCTACCAAGATGATTAGGGGATTGGAACACCTCCCTTATGAAGAAAGGCTGAAGGATTTAGGTCACTTCCTTCTGGAAAAAAGACGGCTGAGGGGGGATCTTATCAACGCTTATAAATACTTAAAGGATGGGTGTCAGGAGGATGGGGCCAGGCTCTTTTCAGTGGTGCCCGGGGACAGGACAAGAGGTAACGGGCACAAACTTGAGCATAGGAAGTTCCACCTCAACAGGGGGAGGAACTTCTTTACTTTGAGGGTGGCAGAGCCCTGGCACAGGCTGCCCAGAGAGGTGGTGGAATCTCCATCTCTGGAGACATTCCAAACCCGCCTGGATGCGTTCCTGTGCCACCTGCTCTGGGTGACCCTGCTCTGGCAGGGGGTTGGACTAGATGATCTCCAGAGGTCCCTTCCAACCCCTGCCATTCTGTGATTCTGTGACATGCTGTGGGTGACCTTGCTGTGGGCTCTCTCTTCAATTCTCGCTCCAAGCTCACAGCCCATAAAAGTCACCTCTAAATGCTCACCACTGGCCAGGCTGGACAAGGGGAAAGGGAGGTGGGCTGGTGGAAAACTTCCAGTCTCACCCATGACAGCAAGCGAAATGAGCAGGGATATTTCCAGGCAAATAGAGTTCATCACATCAACTTTTTTTTTTGACTGGTGGCATTCATTCGTGTCTCTCCCTTTCCCTGGCTTGTAAAGTCCTGTGGGGTGAGGCCTGATTCCTACACATGGGAGGGTGTAACCACCCCTTGTTGGGCAGTGTTTGGAGGGCTGGCTGGAATTCACCACCTGTATATTTAGTTCTCTGCAGGGAGATGGTCTTCCTGGCCCAGTCTCCTCTTTGGGGTAAATATCAAGCAATATCTCTTTCCTGTATCTTCTTCACATCTGCGCTCCAAAAGAAAGAAAATAAAAGGTGGGCTGGGAGGTTCCCAAGAGCAAGTTCGAACGGCCAAATGTCAGCTCAGCAGAAAAGATGGGTAAATCTGAACTGCCAAAAAATAAACAGCACAGGAGAACTGCAGAGAACCGGGTGTTTATCAGCAGAGACAGAAACCAGTCTGTGTAACGGGACAGTCTTTGCTGCTTTTAAATACTCCTGGTATCTTGACAAAGTGCAAACACAGCTCCCTAATTCCACCCCGCCTCCCCCCAAGCAACAGGTCAGCTAAGGACATCTCCTGGGTCTCGTTTAAAGGTGGGAGATGACATGGAGTGTTTGCAAAGCTGCATCTTCCACTCGTTGAGAAAGGGGTGGTTGAAGGATCCTACGGAAAAAGCTCTGTGAAAGCCAAGCACCTTGCCCAGGTCCCCATGTGTCAATTCCTGACAGCAACGGCCGGAAACACAACCCTGCCACAGGACACCTTCCCTGTGCTGTCAGTCAAGAAACACTAAGTGTCAGTGTCATCAGCTGACTGAAAACTTTTTTACTGCATATCTGGGAAAGAGACATTCCTTCTTATGGGAAAAAGGCAAAAAAAAAGAACCTCCCAAAAAAACCCAACTTTAATCTAGCACCTCTATAGGTATTTCGGCAAATGAAAATGGGAGTTTTTGTGAAAGGAGAGGGGCTTGGAGGTGGCACTGGGAGTTCTTCTGGCTCCACGTTCAGGCTGGAGCTGGGGCTGGAGATGGGACTGGGGTTGGGGCTGGGTCTATGGCTGGGGCTAGGAGTAGGGCTGGGACCAGGGCTGGGACTGGGGCTTGGGCTTGGACTGAGACTGGGACTAGACTGGGGCTGGGCCTGGGACCAGGGTGGGACTGGGACTGGAGCTGGTACTGGGGCTGAGCTGGGGATGGGGTTTGTACTGGGACTGAGACTGAAACTAGACTGGGGCTGGGACCGAGGTGGGACTGGGACTGGAGCTGGGACTAGACTGGGGCTGGGGCTGGGACCAGGGTGGGACTGGGACTGGAGCTGGGACTAGACTGGGGCTGGGGCCGGGGCTGCGGCCCCACTGGGTGGTGCTGTTATCCCTGCGCCGCCTGCACAAGTATCCAGTTTATAACATAAATGCAATCCAACGCCGCCTTAAACCACATGACATAACAGCAGCTTGCGAGCTTCCATTAAAATCTCAATTTGGGGAAATTGATTCTACCTCTGAGCAATTGCGATGCAATTACTCCAACAGGCAGCAATCAAGAATCACATCAAAACAACACCAAACTTTCATCTCCTGCCTCGCAACCACCACCACAACAAAAAGCACCTGTCTCTCAAACACGGCCCGGCTTCCTTAAATGTATATAATATTTAGGAAGGGCAACGTGCAGGTCCCAAGAGTGGAAGCAAACCTCCACAGAGGCTGCTCTGGCTGGTGCCTCTGAAATGTCCGGACTGGGGGTTATATTCTGTTCCCCCCCCATCTCCTGTTTGAGGTTATGGGCTATGTTACGGACTCAGTTTATCAGGAGCAAAGTCTCCCCCCGGCCAGACATGCTCCAGCTGCCCATCCTCTCCCCGCGCACAGATGTTGCCGTCCCTCCCCACGTCCCACATCTGTCCAGATGCCACCATCCCCCCCCCCCCCCCCCCCATCCTTGGCTTCTTCCCCTCGGAGGCTACGAACACCCCAGCCCTTCGCCACCACAGGAGTTTAGGGGAAAGCCTTGTGTCCCCGCAACCCAAGCGCTCCCGTCTCGATAATCGCGATCGCCCCTCCCTCCCCCGCGTTGATGAGCTCGCCAACGGAATGGGGCAAATACCGGGGAGGGGATTTTCAGGTTTCATCAGGGATCGGGCGAGGAATTATTCAATTGACTGAGCCCAGCGGGGCGCATTTTCAGTGGCAACACCATCAGAAGGGCGGATAAATGAATCGCCGCATGCTCGCCGGGCTGGTATCAAACCGGACAGAGGGAGCGAGAAAATGGGAAGAAGCGAGGTTTCCTAGAAAAACGGCCGGGGAACGGTGGGGGTGGGGATGGGGGGGGACGGGACACGGCCGGGGAGCGGCAGCGACAGCCTCAACAGGTCCCGCGGAGGAAGGGCCATGCAGGGAGCCGGGGGCAGCATGCGGCCGGGGTGGTGGTGGGGGGGCGGCCCGCGTAGCCCCCCCCCGCTCTCGCTTACCTTAGCGGCCGCATCAGCCTCTCCAGCCCTCCGCGGGGGTCGGTGCGGGGGGCGGCGGCTTTTCGTTTGGTGGGTTGTTTTTTGGTTTTTCTTTTTTTTTTTTTTCTCTTTTCCCAGGAGGGGGGGAGATAAAACCGAAAATAAACCCAAATAAAAGAAACCCCAATAAAATAAACCCAAATGAAATAAAAGCAAAAAAAAAAAAAAAAAAAGCAAATAAAATAGAGACAAAATAAAATAGTGGGGGGAAAAAGAAACCCAACCCACAGAAGAGGCGGAGGGGTTGGGGGGGGGGGAAGGCCAACGGCGGGGCGCAGGCAGCCCCCCCTGCCCTGCGCAGGGCAGCCCCGGCGGGGAGCAGCGCGGCCTCGCTCAGCGGGACGCGGGGATCCGCATCGCCCTCCCGGAGCATGTGAGAGGCAGCGGAGGAGATAGAGCCAGATAGGGAGGTCCCCTCCCTCCCCTCCTTCCCTCCCTCCTCCCTCCCTCCCTCCGCACACGCTGAGCAGCGTCGTTCGCATGCGGCGGCGGAGGGAGGGAAGGCGCAGCCCCCGGCCGGGCGGCGGGGGAGCTGGGCGGGGGGGGGGGGTGGGGTGTCCCCGCTGAGATCCCCCCAACCCCCACAGCACCCCCTTTCCCTATGCAGGCAGTCAGGGTCGGGTGGGGGAGGGGAGGACGGGACAGAGCTGGTTTTGCAGGGTGCACCCGCTCCCTGAGCGGTGGGGATGCTCCACCTGCAGCGGGAGGGTATGGGGGGGGGGGGGGGGGGGGGGGGGGGGTGAGGGGGCATCTCCTTTCGGGCACATGTAGGCGCTGAGACCATCCTTCCGTTGACACGGGATTGCAGCGAGGACCGGGGTTGGGAGAGGGACGGGGGCACAGGCAGTGGGGAAGGGATGGGGACCTCAGGATGCCCTAATAGCCCCCCTGCCCCAGCTGCCCCAGCACCCAGCATTGTCTGGAGCTGGGCAGTGTGGCAGCCCCCCCCCCTCCGAGCCTCCCCCACCGTCGGGGTGAACACCCATCTCCCTTAGAGGCCTGGGGGGGCTCGATTTTTGGCATGCGTGGGCACCAGGGTGCCTGCTTTCCTGCCGCTCTGATGGGAAAGCTCCGGGTGCAAGGCTGTGCCAGCCGGAGTGTCAGACACACAATTAATTACTGCAGCCCCAGAGCCACAAATGTGCTAAATACACTGTCGCCGTAGCGCGTGGATAATAGCAGCCCTTTGCAAAGTGTTTCTTTCTCCCCTTTCTATTTTTTTTCTTTTTTTTTTTTTTTTCCCCCTAGTGCAAGAGACAACAATTGCGGAGAGCACACAGCGGCTCTCCGCTGCTTGATTAAGTCAGCGGCGAAGACAAAATGTGCCTGTTCAGCTCAGGCTTAAGGAGGGATTTGAGTGTGTGTTAGGTACAAATTAGAAAATGGATGTGACTTAATCACAACAAATCTAAACAGCCCTGCTACGGAAACCCCGCCATCAAAGAGGTCTTTTCCTTAAATGTGGATGCGAGGGGTGTATGGTCCTGACAAAGGAGCAACATGTTTGGGGATGAATTGTTAAAGCAAGAACAGGGAAAGCCTGATGTATCCCAGATAAGTTATCAGCTATAGGCGGAATGGCTTCCTTCCGTAATAATTATTTGCAAATCAGTTCACAGTTCTGGATGCTGCGGTGTCTGGACACTACAGTGCAGACAGAGCTGCTTCTGTCAGGCCTGGGACGCTGCACAGACAGGAAACCAGGCACAAACCCTGCCTGAGAGGAGGTAAACTGCTTGTTCGGAGAAGCCCAAGTGAATGCAGCAGACAAAGAGGAGGTGGGGCGCGGGGGGGGGAGAGAAGTGATTGCAAGCCCAGTCCTTCCTGCAGGTGTGCGCAGTGGGTCGGGCTCGCGTCCCAGGCTGTAAAACGCTGTACACTGGAGCGTTACTAATCTGAGCGCTTGGGGACTGTGGCACCACTGTTTGGGGGGGGTGGGGGGGGGCAAAGGGGGGGTACCGCCACCTCAAACGCATCGCTTTTGGCTGTGCTGTGGAAGTGCTTCCCTGAGAAGACAAAGCGCAAGACAGAAGAAATGCTAATGCACAGGGGGCTGGGAGGGCCTCGGTAATAGCGGCAGAGCGTTGGGGCGGCAGCAAATGGGTGCTGAGCTGGGTTCCTATTGGGAACGGGGAGCCCCGGAGCAGGGAGGCTCCCAGGGAGCATAGCCGCGCTTGTGGGAACTCTCAGAAGTCTCCAACCAGCCACTTCCCCCAACTCTTATCAGCGCGCCGTTAATCTGTGGCACCGCAACAGGAGTTGGCACCTTCAGTTCCAAGTGCAAGGTGCATGGCTTTGACGTTGCCACTTCCTCCATAAACCCCCAGCGAGGGGTAGGTGTGATGGCACCCTTCCTTCTGCGCGAGCTTCGCTCCTGGGGCGAGAGCAACACCCAGCTCAAACCCAGGGCATTGCTGTAGATGCAGCAAATGGATAACTACGGATCGTGGGAGAAGAGAAGGGCCTGATGGAGAATGGGCTATTGGCCTTTCAGATAGGCTCCGAGAGAGGTGGTGTAAATTTGCCCTTGGTGTATAAACTACAGCCAGGTGAAAATTAAGTCCAGAATATTCAGGTTCTCCTTTGCTTTGCTTGTCCTGGGAATCCCCAATTTAGTGCCTGTGACCAGCGTCACCGACTTGTCCTGAAGATGAATTTGCCCCCCTCCCTGCACAGTGACCTGCCAGGTCCACAAAACAAACAAAGCAAAGAGTGCCAGTACACTTTGTCCTTCCAGAAATGATTAAGACAACACAACTGAGCAGGCAGTTAAAGGAGGAGCTTGGCCACGGGAGAAGAGGGATGGTAGGGCAAGATCCACCGTCAGCAGGCAGGTGGCTGTCCTGAGGAGCAGGAGGGTTCGGATGACCCAGGGAACGTTGATGGGTTGGGGCATGTGGCAGAGATCACTCCACAGCTTGCTGAAGCTGATGGAAGTCATCTTCAAGGGTTTGTGGGCATCACCAGGTTGAGATGCAGGGGCAATGGAGAGTATGAGACACACGAGCTTTTCTTTTGTCATTTTCATCCATACACAAGAGTCACCTAAACCTATTATTTTGAAGGCATTTTCCACCCTGCAGCTATCTTCCTTGACCTCTAAAAGATTTGGCTGATCCTGATCTCAAGATGAAAGATTGCCACCTCATGGGCCGTGAACACCCGTCCGTGAGATTAGGCTCTGAATTATTAATACAATCAATGACTACCTCTTTTCATCCTAGAAGAGGCACAAAGGAAAGCTACGGGGGCCCTGAAAGGGAGGGAGGGAGGATTCTCGAGCAAGGGGGGGAGAAATCACCAGTGGAAACTGGTTTTCTTTGGGTGGAAATGCCTCCTGTGTCTGGGTTTTTTTGGAGGCAGGAACAACGGCACCATTCAGGAGGTGACGACCCAGCTATGTTTGTAGGGCTGATGGTTGCACTGAGAAACCCCCTGTGGGGACCGTGTGGCCGGGGAAGGACATCCTTCCTTCCAGCCCCTTTCCTGTATTCGGTGCATCATGGGCTAAACCAAAACGGGGTCCCCAAGAGCATGTGTCACCATGGAGGAGAGGAAGGGCTGGGGAGCAAAGACATGTTTATCCTTCCAGTGCCACAAAGCTGCCGACATCTATGCTACGTTATCCAGGCAAGGAGGTGAGACCTGACCCCCCAAGCAGGTAACAGAGCCCGTGTTTTGTGGGGTGCATTTGGCTCTCTGTGGGGTTTCTTCACCATGGGGAGGACATGGATGTCTCCAGACTGGAGTCCAGCAGTGAACCGGTGCGGGATGGACTGCAAGGCTGCGCATTTGCTGCCTGGAGCGAGGCAGCCTTTCTTTTCCCCTTTCCTCTGTGAACACTGCGGTGTGTAGGTACCGTCAACACGTGCTCTTGGGTCTCTGTTCTAATCTTGACACTTTTCCTTGGCTTGGGCCTGACCTACCTACTTCAGCCATTTCAGTGAAATTGGTTCCTTTCTGCTCCTTGCCCTGTTGCGTTTGGGAGGAAGGTACCATGGACCCATCCTGATCCAGGACCAGGGGAAAGGCGCAGCTCCCCAGTTCTGAGCTCCATGAAGAAAATGAAGCCAATTGGAAACCAAAAATAAAATGCTATCTTCACTCCATTTTTCAAGAGGTTAAAAAAAAAAAGCTATTGTGTTCACAGAGCTATTCTTTCCGGGTAGATAATGCAAAGCATTGCTTCAGAGCTGGCCAAAATGTCTGAGAAACATTTTTGTCCTCATTTTCATTACAATTGGTATCAGCATTGCAAATAAGATAAGACAAGAAGTGTACAGTTACAATTATGTAGCGCTTTGTGATCACAAACAGATTCTGTAATCCCTACTCAGGGGGGTTTTAGAGCTGAATTTAGCTTATTTCGGAGCATAAAGTTGAGCTCAGCCAAGACTGCTCTCCCACTCCGTAGGATCCTCATCTGCGCTCTGGTCACACGAGGGACCCGTGGCAAGCCAGGAAAAATCTCACAGACGCATCAACTACCCTGGCCGGGGACCAAGCCTCCTTTTTTTCCTCTGCAGCCTTTTATTAATATTCTTCTCTCTATTACTTGTAAACCAACGTTTGCTTTAAGCATCAAAACCCAATAGCCATTCAACTGCAGCCTGAGCAGTAAGTGGGGCTACTGAGAAACACCAGAAGTCCTTTCTGTTGCCAGGTATTGCTGGAGAAAATATTTAAACCTTGGTTCAACAGAGAATTTGTAATTTTGCCGTGCCAGGAGCTCACCGCTGATGAAACGCTGCGTGTGGGCACATCACTTGTCTGCCAGGGTCCCTGGTGAAATGTGGGAAGATGGGGCAAAGATACCGCGGAAAAAGGCTGTTGAGCGTCACATCTCTGGGAAAGATCCCATCAGCAGCTGGAGCCAAGGAGACCTCCTCACCGCGACTACGAGTGAGCATTTATGGGCTCTGACCTGGTCAGAGGTGTCCTCTCCTGAGGGCCACGTCCATGGCCCATGGGCAAAGGCAGGATCCTGAGCAGGTGGAAATATTCCTCCTCCCTCGCCTGTGCTTCTAAGCCATCTGACCTCAACTTCTAAACCATCTGACCTCAAGGCATTTGCAGCAGGCCTGGGGGTAATCCCTTGGGTTCGGTGTGGCCACCCCATGTTTAAATTTAGGCACGAGTTGCAATACCTGGCTGAGCTCTACATTTATAGCAGAGCAGCCCCTGTCAGTCAGATGGGCTCAGTGGAGCGATGCAATCCACAGCAAACATTAAATTCAGCGCCAGGCTTCGCACGGATGAAGCCGTAGAGACAGAGAGATGGACAGGAGTCAAGTGCATCTGGACTTCTGGGGAGCAATCCCAGCTGCTCCTGGCTTATGCTGTCATTCCTTGACTTTACGTCACAAGATGGAAAGAGCAAAAGACATAAGGTCAGTGGCAAGAGGATGCCCCCTCCGCAAAAATAGTCCCTCACTGTCATACAGAGCTCTACCTCCATTTCCAGGCAGCTGTTAGATTAGAGAAACATTTTTGTGTCACTATGTCTCCTACAGCAACCTGCAAAGAGCAGCTTGGGGAGGCATTTGGTTTTTTATGTGAATTTAGGTTGCAGTTTGCAAAAGTGCTTCGTTCCTAAAATGCTGATTATGTTTCCCGCAGAGACTGGTGCATTAGAGGCAAGTCTGGCTAGAAGGTCCGTAAAATGTCACCTGCCAAGCAGTCTGGAGAACCTAAGCCTCCCTAGATAATTCAGTCCCATTAGGTGCCTCATGCAGGACACCAGCCTGTATAGGCTTCAGTTCAGAAGGCTACAGCTGAAGAGGGAGTTGGGGAAATATTAAATTCCATTGGAAAATTCAAGTGTTTTTCTGGCGAGGTGGTGTTAACTTCAGTCTCAATCACTCCCAGAGCTGATGGCTTAAATCTAGAAGTGAAGAGTAATGGAGGTGGGAGCTCCAAAAAGCAAAGGAGCTGCGTGGAGGAGTTCAATGCCAGCAAAATGGCATGAGGAAGCATTAAACGATTAATACCGTTGGGTGAAGGCATCTAAGATCCTTCTCCTCCAAAGCAGCTTTTTTCTGTCTGCGTGCAGCTTGACCCAACAGAGAGGATAGCTGTCGTGGTTTTGGCCAAATTGGCCAATGGCCGGAGACAGATGCTCCCCCCCAACCTCTCACACATGGAGAGGAGGAGGAGGAGGAGAGATAAAGAGATTTGCGAGTTTAGAAGAAACTAAACTACTTTGATGAAATATTAATAATAAAATAAAAAGGAAAATAATGAAATAGATACAATACATAGAAAACTGTATTAAGCTCCCAGGACGATGTCACTGGCAGGCACCAAGGAAGTCCCAGACTGGACTCAGCAATGGGCGGGAACTGGATTCCAGAGCGGGAGTCAGGAACAGACAGATCAGGATCTAAGGCAGATGAACAGACAGGGTCCTCCTCGAACGTTGGCCATTGAAGAAAGAGAGTTGACCTTTTGATCCCTCAGCTTTTATACAGAGCGTGATGCAGGTGGGATGGAATACCCTGTTGGTCAGTTTTGGGTCCCTTGTCCTGTCTGCTCCTCCCCGCAAGTGGGACCCCTCTACGCTTTTCTGCTTCCGACCCTCTAACGGGGCAAATAACGAAGTTAGCTGACCTCCGTTGTTATAGCAATAAGCATAAGCAAGAGCCTCTCTGCCTACCATTCCTTGGCACTAATTGTAAGCATTGGTCTTATCACTCTGAGAACGAACCGTTTTCGGCACAACATGCTGTTAACTTCAGAAAGTTAGAAGAGGCCTAGCTAAGAAGTAAAATTACTGAACAGAAGGTTGGTTCTGTTTTACCTCAAGCCAGGACAATAGCGCAGAATCCCCATCCCCACCAGCCCACCTTGCAGGGCTGTGACGTCCCCCTCCCTGGGACCAGCCGCCCTCCCCTCGCTGTTGCCGGTGGCTTGCTGTCGTTCCCTGCTCCACTCCAGCGCCTCCTCACCGGGGGAATACAAATTGGTCGGCACTGAAGCATATGGAGGGGAAGAATGCTCAGCTGTGAATTTCGGGGACGGGTATTATACAGACCCAGCCACCAGCACATCACCTTTTCAAAGGCTTCAAATCCGCTACAAATTGCTTCTGAATGACAATGGGAATTTCTCGCCCTTCACAAAGCCCCCCATATTAGCATCTTTATTGGAATAAACTAGCTAATTTCTCCAGTTGGAGGGCTGGTCTGGAGAATCCTTAATGCCAATTAGATGGATATTTATCAGCATCCTGATGCTTGTGGGGTGGCAGGGAAAGCTGCTGCCTGGTCCGGCGAGTGGCTCGCCACCTGCCCAAGTCCGGACCAGAGACAAAGAGACGGGGAACACTCAGTCCCCGGGGCCAGCAGCAACACAGGACATCACGGGTACCAAGAGGTCCTCTATTTTAATCCTCAATATGTTCTTTGTGGCATTTGGTAATTCCCAGGCGCAGGGCGGGGAGGCTGAACCTGTGCTTGCAGGAATAATGATAAATCTGTGCCCTTCGCTATCCTTCAGGTCCCCGTATGAAAAATATACCTACAGCTAAGCCAGGCTGACTGACTGCAGCTGGACTGAAACATGCATGGAATAGGAGGAGATATATTCTGTCTGTCTATCCATCCGGAATAACTGCACGGCAGTTTGCCGTTCGATTCAGCCTTTATCTTGTAAAATGGCTATAAAGAAAAAAAAAAAAAAAAGGAAAAAAAAAAAGAAGAGAAAAGCCCAACTTCATAAATATGAATATCCCCAAATCTAAAACCTGATGATCTTGCAGGTAAGCAGAGTCCATTTCTCACTATGGATGGAAAACATGGGGCGGCTTCTCTTAGCTGCGTGCTCCCTGGAGCAGGGTTTGTCGGGGCGTTCACAATGCAGCACTGGCCTGACCCATAGCTGGGACGGCTCAGGACTGTCCCAGCGCTGTGCCCACAGATAACCCCGAGCTAGAGCCCGGGTACCAGCCGTGCTGTAGTAACTGCAGGGTTACCAGAGGGAGCAAGGAGGATGGGCGATGTGCCTTTTTGCCCATAGCAGGTATCATTCATCTCTGATCTGTTTGGCCAGAAGTGGCTCAGATCAGTTGGATTCAGTGGCTCTGACTGTCAGCAGGACAATATTTCCCCTTCGTTTTTGTGTTAAACTCTCGGATTTAACCCATGGGGCACGGTTGTCCAGGAGCCCTGAAGAATCCATGGTGTCATTTGCGGGGGGGAACAGGTCCTTTTGGATTTTATTCTCTTACGAGGTCAGACTCGGCGGAGGAATTCCGAAAATCTCATCTGAAAGTCTCATCTCCGTGCTGAGCAAACACAGCCCGAAGGCAGAGCGGGGCTAGTTTTGACACCGTCTGTCTAATCGTCAGAACAGGGGAAGGCTCCCCCAGATGTGGGACATCAGAGGCAAAGCTGGAGTCGTTATCAACGCTGTGTGCTGTGTACCAGGCGAAGCAGCAAGGCCATGTCAGGCTGCTGTCTCCGTGCTTCCCCCATGGATAAATATTGCCTCAGCCTCTCCCCGTGGTGTTGCCTGAGAGCAGCTCCTTGCCCTTCGCGCAGAGCACCAACCTCCCAGCGTGGCAAGCCCCTTCCCGATCTCCCTCCCACCTCCTCCGAGGGTTAATGGAAAGAGGAGATGGGCTGCCGAAATGATGGTAAACAAGGATCAGCTGCTGGGGTAGTGTGGGGAGAGGGTCAAAGGACAAAAATGAGGACAAGTCTGTACGCAGCCCCAACGGCCGCTGCTGCCACCCGCCCCAGCCCCAGGATGGAAATTGCTGCTCGACTCTCCCTTCCTCCCATTGAAGGTGTCACCCTTCCTCTAGACCATGTTTATTTGGGCTAAAAAAGAATTCATTGCATTTGGTAGAGGGTTTCTTCTCCCCTAGACGAGCGGCTCGTGAAGGTCCCACGGAGGCAAGTTGTCTCGATCTGGGTTTTTTTCGGAGGTGGAGGCACAAGGGTTCCTGCTGAGGAGGGGGTTTGACCCAACACGTGCAGAGCCGTGGGCATTTGCTGCCCATCACCCAAACCGCTGGGCCACCTCCCTCCACAAACTATATTTAAAAATTGCTTCCCTAACCGCTGATAGGCAGCCACTGCTGGGGTGGGATGCGAGAGAAAAGACTACAGGCTTCCCTATCCCTTGCAAGTGCTCCTATCCCAAGCATCAACCATCTTTCAGCAGTGCTCTGGTGATGGGATTAAGGTGCATTAAGAGTTTTTGTTCTCGTCTCTCCCAGGGAGGATCAAATGCAGTGAAATATCTCATTTTGCTGGTGGCTTTTTGAAAAATGTGTGGTATGTGTTAATGTCAGAAAGGCAAGGTCAAAGGAACAGGACCATAGGACACAGGGCTGGAAAAACCCTTTTAGGGCATGGAGATCGGTCCATGTTATTGTAGCCCTGTTCGCACTGTTTTAAAAGAAGTGTAGTTGTTTACCCTCAGCTGCAAGGCTGTTGGTGGATCACAACTGTTTTCTGGGAAGAAATATGAAAGAAAAGCCGTGTCACGTGTGTCACTTGTCCTTCAACAAAAGACCAAACCCTGCACCAACTCAGCGCGAACTCTGTCTCCTCCACCCACGGGCATTGTCCTTCCCGGGGAGGTTTCCACTCTACCCAAGGAACACAGGTTGTTGCTGATATTTATGCCAGAGTTTTAGGTTTCCCATTTAGGCTGGAGGAACGTGACCTTGAGTTTGAGCAGCATTTCCGCAAAAATCAGCACTGAATGGAGACCAGCTTCAGTTTGTAGGAGTCAGCTGTGGGATGGTTTAGGAAGGATGTTGAGACCATCACATCCAGCTGAAAGAAGCATCGGTGCAGGTGAATCTAAACACCAAAAGCCTTTTAGCCACCATGAATAAACAAAGTACCTTGCTGCTGGCATCAGACGCAATTGTTAACTAAGCCCTTTGATGGACAAAGGGTCCCATGTGACATCCCTACCAACTACCTCCTCCACGCTTGGGTTCCCCACCCATCTGTGACCCATTTCTCTTATGGGGCCAATGCCCCCAGCCTGACCCACTCCATCTCAGAGTCATCTCAGCCTGAAACTGTTCCTCCTGTGGAGGCAGAAGTGGTTTGAGGTCAACTGCTCAGGGATAATTTATGCTATGGTACTTCTATTTTGGTACGTATAGTATGGAGAGCTCTGGAGAAGTCTCCCTATAATGGTGGCTCACATATTGCTACTCTTGGCCTTTACGCCCTCAAATCGCTCCTTTTTCATGGATTGCAGTAGTGCTGGGCTGGTTTGGTGTCCAAAGAGGGTTGCACCTTCCTCCAAGCAGATGTGACATGTAGCAGCAACTAGAGGTGAGCACCGAGTGGATCTGGGTCATGCACCTGCCGTATGGCTTGAAGCAAGTCCCACACCGAGTGGTGCAAATGGGAGAGTTATAAACCCTTTCAGGAAACAGATTTACAAAGACTGGAGTTGTTTTACGAGCGGTGAAGTGAAATTAGTGGTAGCAATGGCAGAAACACTGTTTTTGTGGTGAAGAAAACATTGTGTGGACAAAGCCAGTACGGCTTGACCAGCTTCCTGCAAGACTCTTCTGAGCAGTTTGTTTCACTTTGGCTCCTGGCTCCATCTCCCAGACGTATTCTGTTCGCTAGCGATTTTAGCTGAGTTTTTAAAAGCCAGGCCTCCAAACCCAAGAGTGTTGCTGAATCAGAGGTACATTTGCCAGAATTGCTTGGACTCAGACCTGACTGTGAGCTCTCTCCAAACTCTCCTGGACCAGAGCTGATGTCCCCTCCAAGACAGCAACCATGGATGGAATGGATGAGGCGCTATGGTGGTTATTGGCTGGTGTCTTGGCTGCTGGGCTGGGGTGGGAAGGCACAGGTTATGTTTTATGAGGGATGAGCCTTCTCTCCCCTCGACATGAGCGCTGTTGGTTCCAGCTCTGCCATGCTGAAAGTTTTAAAGGTCTGATTGCACGCCGGATACCTGACAGGCATCCCTGGGCTTGGATACTGGGCAGACCCTTCTGCAGCACTTCTTGTAACGATGAAGCACTTTCTATGTCTTTTATATTCTTCATGCCTGCGGAGCCTCAGCTACACTAATTTTAATCTACCGTGGGATTAAAATTAACTGGGATTAAAATTAACTGGTTCTTGGGGAGACTTGTCTGGAATTGAGGCAAACTGCACAGGGCTTCAGGGGAGGAAATAAAGAAGCTGGTGTTATTGCGGGGATGGAGTACAGTCACCCCAAAACCCTGAAGGCAGATGGGGCAGGGAAGGGAAACTCCTCACACCAGCATTTATCAGGAGGCTGTGATTTGCAGCCATGGCTCTGCTCGTGGGAGATTTCCATTTACAAAGTTGATAACGCACCGGCAGGAGGGAGCAGGGAACCAAAAGCTGAATTTTTCAGCTGTTAATTATCAAGGTCACATTGCATTTATGTTGGGTTTTCCCGCTGTTGTGCTTTAGTTTCATTACAGATGTGTTTGTTAGGATATAGCTGGTACAAGCACAGATGAGTGCTGAGAGAATTCCCCCTGCAGAACACGATCTTTTTCCGAACAGCCAGTTCATGCGTTGCTTGTTCATAGCAGCATATTTCTGGAAGACAAGCAATTTTCTTCCCTTTAAAAGGACTTGGGGGAAAAAAGGACCATCATTTCCAGGCAGAAATTTTTCTGAGAAGGATATATTTGTGCCTGGCTAAGGAGAGACACGAAAAGGTCAAAGAAAATTAAAATCACATGCTCAGAACATTTTAGGGCAGGTGTTTTTCCTAAGCCAGAATTCAGCTTTTGGAGGGTGTATCCCAGGATTTATGCTCCTCTTAACATTTCACCTGTTGCACTAATGCTGGAGGGTGAATGATTTCATATCCCTCCCAGCCTGGTTTCCCTGGACCCAACTCAATAAACTGGGCTTTAAACACACTGCAATTTTTGCAGCTAGAATGAAGCCTCAGACAAGTGCTCCGGTCTGGCTGCTCATCGCTGCATTTCACTTGGCATGTAGGCTACGGATGAGGAATGCACAGAATTTCCTTTTCCACCCCGTCAGATCCTCTGTCTTGAGCCTGGCCCAGCCCCAAGAGCACAACGGATGCAGCTGGAGAAGGGCAGGTCCAATCTTGCTGCTAAGCTCCAGTGACACTTAACCTCCTCTGCCGTGTGATCAGCCAGCAGCTGGAGGTGGATGCTAATAAGTGGCCGAGCATCAGCTGCTGCCTGTTGAAATGGGTCCTTTGTGAAGGAAGAGGAGTTTATTTCCCAGGCTGGAGGAGGCGGTGATGGAGGTTAGGGCTCTTGTGGGAGAAGGTGGAGGTGGCCTTGATGCTGAGCGAAGGTGGTTTCCTGATTTTGTGTCTTGATTTCTTCATTGGTGTTGGTCTACTTGAGCAGGTAATGGGGCTGTAGGCTTCCCTTCTGCCTACTAAAAATTGCTGCTAGGGTTTTTGTCCCCTTGTGAATGCAGACTGCAACTAATTGTAATTTCTTAACGTCAGCAGTAGGTGGGAATCAATAGGGAGCTTTGAGCTATCAAATAATGAAACCAGTTAATCCCTTGTGTTTCTCTAGAAAAAGCGTTAGGGAGGGACGTTAGCCCTTTGGGGCAAACTGTCTTCTCAGTGACACCTATGCTCTGTGAGACAACGAGCCTTTCCCACAGGTCTGTTGGCTTGGCCTTGGCTGCAATGGGAGCTGTAAACATAAGATCAAATTCTGCCTTATCTCATCCCTAAAAACTATTTTTCTTGGCCTGGAATGGAACGCTAACTGGCTTCTTTCCTAAAGCAGCTGCACAGCAAAGATGGGATTGAATGAACCTCTTTCCCTTGAGCTTAGGAACAACTCAAGATGGGTAGAAAGCTGCTGTTGCATCACCGATACAGAAATAACTATAATTCACACCATGTACAAAGATACCAGAGCCTGATTACTAACAGCGATGGCTGTACTGGTCAAAACTATCTTTACTGCATCAGGAAAATGAGTTTTATCCCAAGGATGCTGCTAAGAAATGAAGAGATTTTGGTTTTGTTTGTCTTTTCTTTTTCTTTCTCTTTTTTTTTTTTTTGTGGAATCAACCCAGCAAACAGTGCATAAATTGCTGCAATAAAATCAGGCTTCAAAAGGCATTAGAAAATATTCCTCTTCCTTCCCAGATTGTAGATTTCCTTTATTGGGAGAACAGTGCCTTGAAAACAGACTGTAATGAAATTTGCTGTCTAATTAGTCTTCATTTTATTTATGTATTTAATTTTGCTGGAATGGTTAAAGATTATTCACGTTGAGGGAATTTCTTTATTTTCCTCTGCATATTTCCTTATATTAAAATTTTTAAGACTGTCAAACGTTCTCTTCTGATTTTGCTAGGAGGTATTCCTTGGCTGTGTAGAGGCAGGTTTGCTGAATAATGTTTATTAACGTAATCAAAATATTAACAAAGACCTTTTTTAAACAAAGTGCTGGCTATGCACTGGAATGAAATAACTGTTAACAAAACCTATGAGTTTAAACTAGAAAGGAACTTTCCTCAATCGTTCAGCTTTGTGTTCCTAACGGTGTCATGATTTTGCTATTCAGTAACCATATAGGGCTCCATTCTCACTTGATTTTTTTTCACATCAAAAATCAAAGAGAAATCAGAAGTAATTTCTGGAGTGAAGCTTTTCAGGCTTCTCTCTCCAGCAAAGAGGAATCTAATCTTAATTCTCTTACGTACTGCTGTCTCTGGCCTCTTGGCCAATTAGGTTGGGTTGGATTTAGCTTAACCCAAAGCAACCATCAGGTCACGACAACTCTGGAAACAATTTTTTTTTTTTTTTTAAGCTGAACTATTTTATTCTTCTCTCTTCCCCCCAGTTGCTATAAAGCAAAAGGCTTCAGTTGTATTTTCTCCAGAGAGATCGGCAGCAGCTTGCAGAACAAGCGCTGTGCTAATGAAATCCTGTCTTAGTTTAATCTAAGTGGGGGTTTCGGTTAAACTCTGTTGGTTCAGTGACACCCCCCCCCCCCAGCACAGAACTGCCCTGGGGATGGCTCAGCCTGTGGGACAGTCCTGGAGAGACTGAGTCTGGGGGCAGAACACAAGCGGTGGTAACCCAGTGCCAGCGTTATCCCCAGCTCCCGATGCTTTGCTGGCTATGAAAGAGGACAGAGCAGAGGGGGGAAAAAAGTATCTCTGATCTCTGCATCACCAGGAATAACTTTGAACAGCCACCGCAGAGATGCCTTGTTGCCCTTCTCTCCGTGCTGGGGCTGCTGAGCCGGTGATGGGGAGGAGGAAGGATGCTGTTCCTCTTAAGCTGCCGTCCTGCTGCTTGGCAGAGCATCCCGGGATGCCAAGCAGGTCACGCAGGTCGTGCGTGCCGTACCATCCCATCTGCGCAGCCCCACCTTACCAGTGCGCGGTGTGGAAAATTCCCTCCCAGGCTCTGAAGCATATTACGACGCTGCAGGATGTACAAAATGGACAGCATTTGAAGTGTTTCCTTATAGGATAATCAGAGGAAGTCATTGTATTAAATATCCATTTGTGTCATTAGCCTTTTATTTGGTGCTTCATCCAGACATCCTGTTTGCTTCCCCTTTGAAGTAATGAATATGTTTCCTGTGTGCCAGGTCCGATCCAAAGCTCCCGTGTAAAAGCAAGTTACCGAGCTGAGATCAGTCACGTGCTCAGTGGGGAAAGATATCTCCAGACTCACCTTGTGGGAGGAATTTTGAGGTAAATTCAGAGCAGTGTTTATTGGCTGCCCTTAAAACCACTCCTTGAGCTATCCTGTCTGGAGGTTATAGCTACCTCCTCCATCTTGTACGGGGAAGAAGTTTCTGGCATCTGAGACCTCGCCCTACTGTGGTGGGACGTTGTAGGAACATCACTGTGTTGTCCTGAGCCGTTGAGAGAAGTGGCCCAGCTCCCAGGGCGCACAGAGCAAATGCGGAGCCATAATTCTGTATATTAGGAGGTATCAGGGCCAAAGAATTGGGACCTCTCTGTCTTTAGAGGTGGGCAGTGGCAAAGCTGCTCCACATCCCTCTCCCTTCCTCCTTCCAGTTCTGACTGAGAAAGCTCCCACTGCCTTTCCTGCAGGAAGGATGAGTGCCCAGCTGATTTGCAGTAATTGCTTCGTATCTGCTACCTGAGTCATCCTCGGGGGCTGAATCTGCGATCGCCCCAGCTAGCAGCAAACCCCACTCTGTTTTTAAATCTGTATCTGAGACAAGAGATGGAGGCTTTGTATGTGGGGCCTGGAGGTAGAGGCATGACATATGCTAATGAGTAGATTATAGCCACATCCAAGATACACATTAAATACCATGAGGAATGCTGTGCCAGCATGTGAGATCCTGCCCCAAGAAACAGCTGGAGGAGCTGCAGAACCCCCCTTCAAATGCCTCTTCACCCTTGGCTGCAGTGGGGAGGGCAAGAGGGAGGGTAACCAACTCTTTGTGTCTATCAAACAAGTGCTGGCCTCTTTTGCTGCCAGGTTGGGAAGGGTTAATGGGGGAAGCACAGCCCCTAAGGACCGGGACTGTTGTTCCATGCAGATTGGCTTGTTCTTGTTTCGTCTATTGATCGCAATCACTCAGAGCTGTGCCTGTAACAAACTGCCTTAAATCATTGCAATCATAATAAGCACACCTTGGTAAATAATGCATGAGGCGTCCGTAAGCCTATATTCATTAGAAGGAAGGTGCATATAGAGCGCGGTAATCATCTGGGCCGGAGCGGGGGGCTTGTCGGGTTGGATTGAGATGTGGTAGCTGCTAAGGATCAGCCCTGAACTGAGGTGGGTTTCAGGCGGGCTCCCCAGCCCCTCAAGATGTTGGAAATACAGACAGGTTCCTTTTTCACGTTCATGAATTTTGCACGAGGCGTTTAAAACGCCTCCGAGCTTCACAGCATAATACAGGTTGGGCGGAAGTGGGCTCGTGGCAAGGCTCCAAATAGCGTAATAGCCAGGCATCGCAATTAATAGTATTTAATATATCTTAATGACAACAAAACACATAGCGGGTAACAAGTTTTGCTGTGAAAGCCTCATAGCCAAGTTAATGGTCTGGATATTAGAAGCCTTTGTTTTAAAATGCAAATTAAAAATGCTTAGTTTTCCGTTTGTCTTGTGGAGCCGAGTGGTGTTAAAGTGTGGAGCTTCTTTAAGGCAGCTTTGGCTTCTCAGGTTGGTGTAGTCCTTGGCCAGACCCCACAGCAGGGCGGGCTCAGGTGCTATCGCCTTCATTAGAAGGTTCCCAGGGCAAATTGTGGGGAAAATTAGTTAGGCAGTAATTTCCACCTCCCTTTCATCCTAGGGAGAAGATTATTATTATTATTGTTAAATGACAGTGATAAGGGCAGTTTGGCTTTTGTATGGTTAGAAGAGATAGGAGCGGGGGCAGAAACATTCCTGGTGATACCAGACAGCTGCGGATGGTGACGGGTCATTTCACTCCATTATGGTTTCTGGCAAGCGAGTATTAAAGGGTGTGTGAGGGCATCGTTTCTCAGCGATGACTTCATTTGGCTGTCTAAACAAACAGCCGTTCCTCACCAGGTGCAAAGGGCCTTGTATTTGTTTTTTTCCTTCATGAAGGAAAAAGAAATACAATCCACTGCTACTATTTTCACTTTAGGTATCTGCTGGACAACCGTGGTGGTCTCTACCTCCTGCGAAACAGCCGTGACGTGCGCCACGGCAGGCAGAACACACTCGTCCATGCTCAGCCCCGATGGGGTGCCTTCACAGCCAGATGAGCGGGTTCAAAAGCCGTGGAGCTCCAAACCCATAGGCCTTCTGTTGGCACTGGTGGGCTCTAAGTTGTCTATATCCAATGTGCAGGTCTGCTGAGTAGTACCCACAGTGGGTTGGGTGAGTAGGATCTGAGCTTGCACAGGGCATGGAGGTCTCATAGGAGCAGTCGCTAAGCCCCTGGAGGTATGTGCCAGAGGGAGGGCTAGGCCTCTGGTGTGCTCCATCTGTCTGAGATAGATAGATTGGCTTCTCCTAAAACACAAGTGTGGGAACTGATCTTGTGGATGGTGTCCAAGTCTGGAGAATGGGTGAAGAGACAAACCTGGCTGGTAACTCAATTACGCAGCCCACTTCTAGCTGTCCCCCTGCGCCCCATCCTTCGCTGGTACACCTACTTGCATCTGAATGCTTACCCTCGCCATGCATCAAACCTCAGTGATCTTGGAGTCTTCTTGACTCCTTGAAGTCACGAAGTGGAAAATTTGGAAGTGCTGGGGAATCTCTTGTCCCTGGAAGGAGATGTCCTCTTTGAGAGTGCCAGGGGATCAGCTGGTTTAGAAGATCATCTCAGGTTCACTTCTTTCTGAACCAGACCAGAGCATTTTATAGATGCAAGCAACTTAAACTTACTTTAGACTCCTAAGTAGGCCACATCTTAGATAAATTTAAAAACCCAGCTCTCCTGTTGGCAGCCACATCTTAAACTTTCATTAAACTGCTCTACCTTCATCTCTGAAGTTGTATTTTTGTCCTTGATACTCTTTCTGGATGGCTGTTGCAGAAACTCACAGCCGGTGGTTACGGTTAAATATAAGGAAGAATAGTAAAACTTTTCCTCTCTAAAAATACATTTCTGAGTGTCAAGCTCAGTCTTATCTCCAGGAACAGTCTGAAGAGCTTGAGATGATTTTTTGGGTCCTGGGTTTTTTCCAGAATCAATTCTTTTTGCTTCTTTCTTGTGTAATTAAAGAAATAAATCCCCCAGCAGCTCAGCTCCACACAGATCAGAGCCCCCCTCCGCCAAAGGGATGATCCTAGCTATTTTCTAGTTAAACTGTAATATTTTTTTTTTTTACCCCTGTACTTTCAGCTGCATCATCTGTCACAGAAGCAGAACGATAAAGAGGGAAAAGGTCAGTAAACTTTAAGCTGGTCCAGTGAGACTGGAGAAGAAGGATCAGCTAACCTGAGGGAAAGCAGATGAATGGGGAAATGTTACCCGAGCTTCACATCCCGCTGCCTCGAATGCTGCTTGCCTCTGCAATGGTCCCGAGAGATGTGGCAATCTGTAGCCATGAAAATATCAGTCCTGGCAAGGTCCCCTGGAAGCGGAGCCCCAGTATGGGCGCCCTGTGCAGGGACATGGGGATCAGTGTGGTGTGTAACACATCTCTGCTGGCCTGGATGCTTGGGGAGGTGGCTTCACCCTCCAGATGGTGGGTAGAGCCCATCAGACTCACTTTCTTTGGTAACCTGAGCCAGGATTTGAGCCGAGGCCTCCAAAGGTGAAAGGCTAATACGCTCGCCTCCCTCCCTGCCACCGAGCCCCCTTCGCTTTGTTAAGGCGACGCGCGAACTTTGGGAAATGGCTCCTGCAACCCATAAAATGATGGATGAAATGAGAAAGCCCCGCTCAGCGCGCAGGGATAATGCGCTGGCCGCTGGGCTGTTTGCTCTGCGGTGTTCGGCAAACAGGCTGCAAAGAAAGCTCAGCAAGATCCCGGACAAAAGGAAAGGACAATCAACTGGAAAACTCACTGGGTTCAATTATGGGCTGGAATTTAATCCCGGTAGGTTTGGTAGGGTTTCCCCCGCCCTCCCCCCCACAGCCATTTGCTCCCCAGGCAAAAATCCATCTCGCAAGTAGGTTTCTCTGAGGTCTCAGGACAGCATGCGGAGGTATTAGGCTCATAAAGGGTTTCTTATTCACAGAAAGACCTGAAGATAACTCAGAAGCTTGTCCAGATTACTTCTGGGTGAGGCCGTAATGCTGGAAGTGAAAGGAGCTGGGATGTTCTTGTGGCTAGGAAATCCAGGCTGCAAAGAAGAGAGGGGTGGTTAAAGCCCATAAATAGTTGTCAGCTAATGAAATTGCTGGGTGGGGAAAAGGGGAAAATAGCTCCTTTTAAAAGCAGATGAGGCAAACATGCCTCCCAACATATTTTCTGCTCATAAAACTCAGTCTGGGTTTCTAGGTAACTAGTGGAGAAACCCCAGGGAGAAGTTTCTAAGGGTTTCCCACACTAGCTAGATTTGAATAAATGAATGGAACTGCTGAATGTCAACCTGATCTCCCACAGAGCGTGGCTTACACCGTCCCACCTCTCCTGAGGCTCACTCGTGTGTGAAGCAAACCTGGAAGCCTGGAGGCCCTTCATGTTGGGACACCCACTGTCGGGGACCAACATTCACCAAGTACACGGCTAATAGGGACCGTTATCACACCATCTAGTCCGATCTCCTGGCTTATCTCTGCTTAAATCCCAGTTTTGCTCTCTCTTTCTGATTGTAATCCTGGATTCCTGGGGCTGCCCATCCTCTTGCAGCACCATCTCCCTTGGGTGGCTTGTTCACCTGTTGGATGTGGGTTCAGAACCTGATGGGCATTCATAAGGTACCGCTCCAGATCTTACTGCTTCTTTATTTTGTTTTATTTCTAAACTTTTTTTATTTGTATTTCTAAGCAGCGGTTACTTTCTGGAGCTCAAATTCTCTGCTGGCCTCAGGCTCACCTTGGGCTCTGCTTACGGCCGCGCCGTGCTTGGTGATAAGGTAGTGAGTCAAACTGGTTGTCAAAGGCACAGAGAGGTTCAGGCATTGGGATGGATTTTCTTCCTTGCTGGCCATGGTTTTCTCGCAGGACCAGGCTGTGTCTGCAAACAGTGGGGGGATAAGCGAGGAAAAGGGCTCCTTCCTCCTCCCACCGTGAGGGATGGAGCTGGGAGTGAGCAGAGTCCTATTGAAAATTATTTTTAATATTTCTTCCAGACTTTTTAAGATAGTTAGGTTTACCCTCATTAGTATTGCACTGGAAATAAACATTTGGATCCCACCTAAGCCTTGATGTGAGCAGAGGCGTTACAATGAAATCAGCCTGGATTCGCCTTTGGTTTAGATGAGGCTTTTTCCATACTGCCCCATCTTTACTGGGATTCAGACCAGTTAATCCAGTGTGTGAATGATAACCCGGTACATTGCTGCAGTTGAAAACAGTATAGGGTTCTTGCCAGTTGAATCTCGAGTCCAGGGAAGCCTTGGCTGGCAAAGCGGGGAATCCAGGTGGGTTAAACGCACTAGTGCCGTTTTGTGCACAAGGATAACTTAAATCTAGGTGACAAACTTGACGTGTTTGTCGCTGCTGTTAAAAAGCAGCTGTAGAGAAAGCAGACAGCCAGCTGATCATCCCCGCAATGTAAGTGGGCCTCAGGATGGGAAAGATGGAGATACTTCTCCTGTTTGCAGCCAGCGCTGTGGTGAGCAGGCAGGGATGCTGAAGGGACCACGGCACGGAGATCGTTTACCCTTGTGATTGAATTTAATATTACTCGTATGTCCATGCAAACTGGTAGCCACACAAATGAAAGGTGCAGGGCAGTGCCTGTATCCTTCCCTTCATGCGGAGGAAGGTGAGCTGCTGCTGCTGTGTGTGGAAAGGACAAGTCCAGAGGAAGGAATCGGCACGTGCCTGCTTCCAGAGGGTCAAGCCTGCGCAGGCAGAGTGGTTGAATACGGCTGGGATGAAATCTGGTGATAAGTACATTAAAAAGAGGGTGTCATTCTGCAGATGCAGAGGTCAGGTGTGACTGTCTGCGGAGGCTGGGAAAACAGTCAACATCTGAGGATTAATTAACAGAGGCTGCCAATCTCTGCAAACACAAGCTGCCCTTGTGTCTGCAGAGTAGAAGGAGCTGTAAATGAAACACAACAAACTGCGCGGGTGACAAGTGGAGAGAAGAGGTTGCCTTATTAATCGAAGTCTGGAAAAAGGTTGTCTGGTGAACCAGTTTCAGACCAATCTCGCCAGGCCTGGGACTAGCCA
Source organism: Alca torda (assembly GCA_008658365.1). Lineage (NCBI taxonomy): Eukaryota > Metazoa > Chordata > Aves > Charadriiformes > Alcidae > Alca > Alca torda. The sequence goes on from CM018083.1 coordinate 36,729,311, forward strand.
GTCCCTATTTCTGGCAGAGATACTGGGCAATCCCACCAGTTGCTCCTGTGCCATTTGCTATAGCTCTTCTCCTGGGTTCTTGTTCCCGGGCACTTTGTCCTAATGGGTGATTTCTGCTTCACTTGTCCCTGCTCTGAGACCACCCGCCCTACCGTGCCAGGCTGGCCTTCGTTGTACAGGATCACCCCAAAATAAAGCTGGGAGTTCGCAGGGTGGTCCGGTGTGACCGAGCCTTTCTCTGACCTCGCTCTTGCTGTCGTACACCTGCCTTGGCTCTGGTCTCTCAACCCTTGCCATCCCTGAGCATCCCTCTGGCCCAGGCTTGTGGTTTAGTACAATCCCAGATTTCTCCGTTTCCTGCTCCAAACCCAGTTCTAGCTGGGCTCTAACCACTCAAGCTACCTGGATCCTTTTCTATCTTAACTGATAGTTTGAAGCCCACGTGAGCTGCTAATGTCTGTTCAGGTATTTAACAGAGGCTGACTTGTGTTGCAAGGAGAGGACGATATGTTCTGTACATCCCTCCTGCCCTGAAGCCATTGTTTTATCTTCAGATCAATTTTATCCCCCGCCCCCCCCCACTAGACACTCTTTGGGAGGACAGATATAAATTAAAAGCAAATTATGCAACCTGATACCATCAGTCAACAGACACCTATCTCTGCCCACATGCCCTGAATAAATGAAACCACCACCAGATCTGAGTACAGACTATGGAAGAGCTGGGGCAGGGGGGGTCTGAAGGTCAAAACACTCAGACACTGTATCCATCATGCATTTGGGTAGAATTTAAATAGTGCTGCATCAAGCAACTGCCTTTCCCTTCGTGGTCGTGCAGTTTTAGGTGACAGCTAGTGGATCAAAAAGCAGAAGTGGTGGCGTGAAATTCCCTTCGGAGGAAAGATGGATGGTGCGCGTTTCTGTTCACTGCACCTGATGCGGTGTCTGGGATCTCCTTCCCGTTACAGGGAATATTCTCTCTTGGAGCCGCTGCTGCAGGTGCACAGCCCTCTGGAGAGCGCTGACACCAGGCGAGGAGGTCTGGATGATGGGCTGCAGCACATCCATTCCTCTCTTGTTGTGGGAAGGGGGTGCACGATGCCACTTTTCTTGGCATTGACAGCAGGTATGTAGCCCTCCAGCTCAACTCTGCCCGTCCTGGAAATCAGAGTTGGCTGCATCTCATTTCCAACCACCTTCTTACCAGCGAGAGATCTGCTGTCTCTGATTCCTTCCACACGGGGATTTTGTGTCTCGGGATGAGGTGCAGGTCTGGTGGCTCGGCGTGAGCTCTCAAAGCTCGCGTGAGAGCCAACATCCCCCCATCCTCTCTGCCTGCCTTTTCCTCGCGGGCAGCATGGGGATCGTCCCCCACCCTGGCACGAGGGATGCTCCGGCCGGTGGCCCTAAAAGAAATCCCCCATCTTGTGCTTCTGTCCTGTTCCCTACAGAGCTGAAGAGTTGAATTGTCCTCTGAAAACCCACCCTCCCTCTGGAAAAGTGTGAGGCCAGGCCTGTCCTGAAGCTGAACGCTCTCCCGTGGTGGAAGGTGAGGCATAAAATTAGGTGACCAGGGGAGCTTATGGAAAATGAGAGTGAGCTCAGGGGTTCAGCTTGAGGGTCTCGTGGAGCAGAGTCCTTGAAACAGGTTTCCCTGGGGCCAGGGACAGCATTCTGCATGGTCTGCTCTCCATCGATACCTCCTAAGCTTCTCCGTTCCTGATTTAGTTGGTTATGCATGGAGAAGCTGTCTTCGTAGCATGTCACCATCCCCGGGGACAACGTTCCCTTCCTCACATTTGCTTCTACGGTTGTGCAGTAGGAGCAGGAGGGTGTTTCTTCTGCTTGGTTGAGAAAAGCATCCAAGCTACTGTCTCCTTCGTATGGCTGAAGAGCGCTGATGGATGCGGTGGGGGGGGGAAATGCCCAAATTTTCTGCAAATCACCAAATTCGCTGCTCTCAGTGACATCCAGATAGTGCTGCAGCGACTGTCTGTGCAGCTTTGAGGCACCCTCTGCCAAACCTGTTGCATTTCGGGTTGCCTGGATAACTTCTCCAGTGACAAGCTCAGCCCACAGATAAGGCTCGAAGGATATTACTGCATTTCCCAAGAGCGCCCAGCTTTTGAGATGCCATTTCCCCTGGTATTAGGAGTTCTGGAAGCTGAAACCAGCCAGAAGATCAGCATCTTTAACCGTATCGTGAGGATTTCTTTTGGGAAAAGGCATCTGTGTAACGCATTGTTGTAGGTGCGTGAATGGAAGGTGTTGAAAAACATCTGAGGGGCAAAGCTTATGGGGGAGGGTGTGTCTCTGGGTGTGCTGAAAGGAAATCTTATCTCCAAATTGCTCATTAAAAACTTCATTTTAACGTCCTGATTCAGCTCCTGTTTATTCCGGTGCAATCAGGAGCAGCTCTCCCGAAGCACAGCCCGTGCCCGGCGATACGGCGGTACCAGCCAGCGGTGTTGCGGCAGGAGGAACCGCGAGAGCAGAGCCGAGCGCTGCGTCTTCAACTCATCCTTTTGGAGCACACAGCGGTTTTCACTTGACCTCAAGTAAAAAGCCCTATTTGAGGGAATTTCTCCGTCAATATTGAATATAATGCCCGCCCCCTCCTCCTCCCCCCTCCCCCCCCGGCCTTGTTGATCCTTTGGTCTACCTGGCTTTGGCCACCAGCTGGTCAGCCTTGGGTCTGCTGTTCTTGACATCCAGGCAAAATGTCATCTTGACATCCGAATGCTGCTTTGGCAGATTTTTGAGGCAGTCCGTGAGCAGTCATTCAAACGCTGTTCAAAACCCTCGTCTATATAAGCTAGTAGCAAAGCAGCTTCCAGAGCTGCGCTCTATTCCAGCAGCTCCCTTTGCCGGCTAGAAATTACACTATTTTCCGATTTCATTATTACCTCTGTTTTTTATTATAGCATCATTAGAGTGAGAAAACTGGAAAGGAAGCGGGGAGTGTATAATGCAGGAAATAGGGAATTAATACCTCTAGCTCATGATGGAACGGTGCAGAGCTGTGACAGTGGCAGGAAAATATAGAGCAAATCAAGATCGCGCAGGTTGGACGAGGATGAGACTTCTCCGCTTGCTCCGAGGAATATTAACTTGCAAAAAGAGTTATTTCTCAGAAACGCAAGATCTGCATTTTCTTTTCGCGTGCGCGTGTGCTTGCTTGCGAATAAGGTCATCACGGGGATATGGAATATGGAAAGAAAGAAAAAAAAAAAAGCTTTTATGGTAAATAGATGGGCTTTAGCACGTCGGCAGAAGAAAGCTGATTTATTGCCTGAGAAATTGTGTCGGGGCATTTTTAAGAAAGGGGCTACGTACGATGATAACAAAGAATTGTCTATTCTTTACCACGTGGTTGTCCAGTGCTAAATCCTGAGAAGTGTTTATTAGCTCCTGAGCATTTGTAACTACCGGCTTCAGTGGGCTGGGGTCTGAATAGGAAAGCGCAGCTCACGACAGCCAGGAATGTGGAGGAATTTGTCTTTTTTTTTATTCTGAAAGAGTAGGCAGCACTAAATAGTGAAAAACACCCTGGTTTTTTTTTCTTTTTCCCCCCTTTTTTTGTTTTCCTGCCACTCTTCAAACGGCATCTATATTTTCGGGCTTGCTGATCTTACGCTGACATACACAGATCAGACAAACAGCCCCTTATTTATTTACTGCGCACCCTAAAATTCCTGCCGGAGCGTGGAAATCCAGTTGGTATAATACATGGAAATGGCATTGCCCGCAGTTTCTGCGGATGCTTGGATAAAGGCAGGCATTTGTAAAATATATCCCTTAAAACCCCCGTTTTGTTTGCAGTAACACCGGAAAGTAATTAAATGCCGGGATGTATCTTTTTTATTTTGACACTGTCTTTTGAGAAGTTAAGTGATTATTTCGGGTAAGCAACTCGGCAGCAGGAACCGTGTGCGTATCCCTTCTGCAGTTGTCAGACCTCAACAAATGTGCTTTTAATAACAGCTTGTTATTCAGTTCGCTGGGTTGCAAATAGAGGCAGGTTTTAGAAACAACTTCTTATTTATATATCTTCTGATCATTTTGAACGCCTGACAGCCCCGCAATAAAGATGCCTCTTAGCTGAGTTATGTCTTCAAAGGAGCTGCAGGCAAAGCAATAACGAAGGGGAAGACGCAAATATCGGTTGGAAAGCACCAAGGGGGCGGGGAACGGTGAATTTTAAAAGTATAAAATCTGGATTATGCATTTCCAGAGCCTCTTGAAGCTCTTTGCAGCCTGTTGAGAGCAGAATCATCTCCGAATTCCTGCGGGGAAGCCAGCGCCAGGGCGGAGAGATGCGGCTGGGCAAGGCCAGGAAGGATGCGGAGAAGCGTTTTGCATCACCTGGAAAGGCGAGGAGGAGGTGGATGGAAGCCGGTGGCGGTGACCGAACCTGCCGTGAGTCCCTGGAAAGGCAACGGCTCTCGGACACGTTCCCGGCTGCCACCGCAGCCATGAGTGCGGCGGGATGGGGCCACCCCCCAGGAAGGCTTTGAAGGTCCAAGAGTTATATAGGAAAATTACGGGATGTGAAATAAAATACTAGGCGATCGATGAAAAACATACATTTATTGAGATGTAACAGTCAATTGCATGGCTGTTAAACAGCTATAACCATGTATTAAATAATCAGTTCAGCTGGTATTTATTTAATATAATCGCAGCCTATTAAACCTGAATTAAGTACAGAGTTAAGTGTCTCTGGGACGCACAGCTGAGAATGGTGCCAGGAACATTTTATGTTGCCTGAAACCCTTTGTGGAAAACTCCCACAAACACCGGCTTTGCAAAATTGTCCTTCGCTCGAGAGGGGAAACACAAGATGAGATTTTTAATTTTGACCCGAACTGTGGCAGAGCTCCGTAGCCGCTTTTACCTAGAGCGAGACTTAATGTAGGTGCATAATTTCTGGAGATCAAAAAATACTCGTCTGGCTTTTTGGAAGTGTTCCTTTACAGGTTTTGTGCGGTTTATTTTGCTTTACTTGCACATCTTTGCTCCCCTGATTGCCTGATACTTATGCAGTTATTCACACCAGCACAAAGTGAGTCCAAAGTAAATGTAAAATGCTGCTAAATCAACATGGAATGTGCTCTGACCTGGCTGGGCTCGCAAACGGGAGATGTGAATAAGGAGCAACTCTCGCTCTGGAAATGCGAGGTCAGAGGACCCAAGGGGACGTATAATCGTCAGCTCCCACCGACTTCGCATTTTCTTTCTACCAGCTTATGGAGGTTTGTGCCCTGGCTGATGGGCACGGGCCGTCGGTGTGGTTTGCTCGCTCTGTGCTCGAGTGCTGCTCTGAAGGATGCTGGTGCCAAACACCTTGGAGCGAGCACGCACCAGTTAGTACCTGGGATGAAACTCGTATTTGTTACTCGGTGAAATTGCTGCCGTTGATGTTCTGGGTTTGGGTCAAAGCATTTCTGTTTTTGCTTACTTTATTCCTCTTCTTTCTCCCTTTTAGTGACAAGTGAAACCAAGCAAAGACTCTTGTCTTTCAAAATAAATATCCAGACTAAATGCCGCGTAAACTTCATATGGTGTGCATTAGAGATTTATTTTCCTGAGAGCTTGCAAAGAAAAGCTGCTGAAGTCAGGGCAGACCCTCACTCATGAGCCCTCAATGCCAGGGTCTGTCTGCGGTATTTTACGTGCAGATTATTTGTGTTTATTTTACTGGGCTTTGTGCCTTTCCCCGGCTTCCTGCGTGTCATTTCACCATTCCCGGGCTGTGGGAGTGCTGTGGTGAGCCGATGGCAATTCATTCTCCCCATCAGAGATGATTTCCCAGATAGTGGCGAATACAAGAGGAGAGGAGGCGAGCGAAGCCACACGGGGTGTGATCCTGCCTCCCAAAATCCCTCCCGTCTCGCAGCCGAGGCAGAAACAAGCCAGGATTGCGCTAAGCGGGCAGATCCCGGTTCCTGTGGAACCTGAATGCCTCTGTGTAATGAATGCTGCCGCTGCAATCCCCGTTCCCCTCCCTCCGGCTAATTAGCCCGTGTTTAACACCCAGACAAAACCCTGCTGCACCTGCACTGCCTTGGGAAGCACAATGCCGGGGCAGCCAACAAAGCGGCATGGCAGGGACCCCGACGCGCTGAAAGCCCCGCCGTCCCTTGCGAGGGCTACTTTGAAAAAGGATGATAGAAAAGGGAGGGGAAAATAAAAAAAAAAAAAAAAAGAGGAGGAGGAGATTCACTCACTCGGACTTTTTCTCTATGGGAGAGAATGGGTGAAAGCCCCACAAAAGCGGCCTAATAAAGAGGAGAAGGGAGAACAAGGCGAGAGGGGAAGTGCAGGGCAGGCTGAAAGGAAGGAGAGCTTTCCAGGTTGTATTGTCCCCTTCGCCCTCCAGAGATCCTTAGTCAACCTCTCAAAAGCTGTCGATGACATCAAGTTGATTGGTTTTGCCGCAGCCATTAAAAGTAGGGGCCGGAGAATCGATGCGGCCATCTTCCATGCAGGACCCACTTGTCAGGAGGACAAAACAAGCCTCATTCACGGGCACTACAAAGAGGGGAGCTCTGCTTTGATGTGGTGATGGATGGTCCCTTCACCTGTTTCTACAGGAACCGCGCGATGCGTTTTCATCCGGCTCCCTGGCCAAGGTCTTCCTAGAAATAGCTGCGGTTCCGCAATAGGTGAAACTAGTCCTTTTTGAAAAAAATACCGGAAAGCCTTTAATGAGAAGAATATAAATAATTTTCTATCTCCCATCCAAGAAGGGTAGACATATTCCTCCCTGCCCAACACACGTGGAAGGAGACCTTATGTAGAACTTGTGTTTTTTTATGGACATGCTGGATGACAATTTGGATTGCTTTTAGGACATGACTTTTAGAAGATGCTGGTGCTTTGCCATAAATAGAGGTTAAATCTCAGATGTGCCACAGAGCGGGGATTCAGGCTCCCACGCTGATGGCTCTGCAGTGGACGGAGGCAGCTTCAGGAGAGACCAAAGTGGGGTGCAGGGCTCACAGTCACCTGCGAGACGACCTGAGTTGCTGCGATTGTTTGTGTGATAGATAGGCTGTGCTGGAGGAGGGAAACCAGAGACGGGATGGTTAAATGACTTTCCTCAGATTGCTGAAAGAGTAAATGTTGAGGGTGGCTATAGATCTCAGGAGATTCTTATTTCCAGGCCAGTGTGGCCATATCTTTAGTCATCTTTTCTGGTTAATATTTGTACAGAATGGAAAAAGTGGAGCTCACGAAGCCCGGTCGGGATCACAGGTCAGTTGTGCAAGGTGCTGGATTTCTCCTTGCCTGCGTTAGCGCTCCCTGATCCACAGTTTGGTGCAAAATTCCTGAGAGGGATTTTATCGGAGGGAGTCTGTCTGCTGTGAATGAGCTCTCTGACTTAATGATTCCCCTTTGCTCGTGCTTAGGGGGTCTGGGACATGCCGAGCACATCCACATCACCTTCACAGCATCCCCAGGAACACCAAGGCATCACGGACAGGGGTGGATTGTCCGTGACTGACCAGTTGCAGGACGATGCCTCTGCTGGTGGGATGTCTGGCATCTGGGACTGCACGACAAATGGTTAATTAGGAGATTGCTCATAAAAATAATAGTAATAGTCATTACAAGCTTCAGGCGTAACATGGAAGATATCGAAACATGAGCAGAATACATTCAGGCTTAAATAGGAGGGTGATCAGAAGGTCAGTCCTAACAAGAATCCCTAGGAGTCTAATATGCTGGACATAAATTAGTATCATCAGTTCTAACACCTTGAAAATTGGAAGTAAATTACTTCAGACGCTTAGGACAGATGGTATCGATGCGCCAGACAGAGCCCCATCTCTCAGGGCAACGCCGTTTCCTCCCTCCCCCGTGAGCTGGGCCGCAGCGGCGAGATGGTGGGACTATCGCTTGATGCTGATGTGAATTCCCTGAACCTCCTGGAACAGCAGATGAGAGAAGAGGAAAAGAAAGTTATTTGCGCCTGATTTTTCTGGAAGCGCTGCTTCGGTTTCATCCAGAACACAAGCAGCAGAGAGAAAAGCGAGTCCACTAACCCAGGCTCCTGCTGCGTCCTCCTACAGTGATATAAATATGGCTGGAAAATGTCTGTACTGTTTATTACTTTGAAGTCAAATGTGCACCGGTTATTTTCAGAAACATGGGAGAAGAAATGCATTCTGGCTGGCTCTGAGTTGCTAGGTCATCTGACAAATTTCCCTTTCCCTGCTTTTATATACATATGGAAATGCAGACATGGATATTCTAATGTATATATTGAAGCTAGACCAAACGTTGGTGTGCTGTTTGGAGATGTGTGGCATGGAAATAAATCACTGAGGAGAGCGAGGAAGGAACTTGTGCTGCTCCCTGGCAGCTTTGGTTTGCTCCGGGCTGTACAATGGAGCAAGACACAGCTCCCGAACGGACAGGCAGGCAGGTGGATGCAGATCAAACCCTACGGGCGGAAAGACCATCCACCATTTTCCTGTGGGTTTGACAGAGGATTTCAAGTGTGTTCAGGGAGAAGCTGGAGGGGGTTCAGCTCAACGCTGACAGCTTCAAGTGGGGAGAGGGCTCGTGGCAAGGACAGGGGAGAGAAGGGCTGGTTTCTCCGTTCCCCAGGGCTACGTGGCTGAACGGGGGCTGCAGCCTTTGGGGGACCCTGTGGAGGAGACTGCTGTGGAAGTGGTGGAGGAGAGGACATAGGGGACAACTGGGCCAGCTCCCTGCCTCACCCAGCTGTGTGACAGTGTCCCAGGACGCCAGCTCCAAACAGCCAACCAAAGCGAATCAAGACTTTAAAGAAAGCACAAGGGTAAAGAAGATTATGGAGGTCTTTTGTTCCCCGTGTGTCAGTTGCTATTATTTGCTTTCTCACCCTTATGATTAGATAAAATGAAAAAAGACCTTGAAAAGGTGACTTAGGTCTACCCAGGGCTATGAAAAGTGGAGGTGCTGTTCTCACAAACAGGGAGACAGTGGACCTAGAACACAGCAGAAGACACCAGGGACTGATCCCCCATCTGACGCCACCAAGAGGAAACTCGCTCTGCGTGGGAGCGCCCCGTGCTTTCCAAATCTCTGCCTTTCACTCAGAAAGCTGGTGCTGTCCTGTCTGTGACATGGGGACAAGGCTAATGACATAGCTCAAATGCTAGGGCGGCTATGTGCGAAGATCCCTGAGAACACGACCTGCTCATCCTGCTCATTACACTCATTATCCTTATCCGTGCCTTTCCAGACACCCGATGGATGGACAACCACACGGCCTCGAGGGGGTTTTGTGCACAGACCTGTGCGCTTGCAGAGAGGAGAGCTGTAATGGGGAGGAGGGCAGGGCCTGGGGTTGTCTTAATTGGGTGTTAATGGGTCCCAACTGGGAGATGGGCTCAGCTGGGTGCCAATTACCCTAATTGATAAGAAACGCTGATTGGATCCTTGGAGGAAGTGAGTTTCTCACTGAACTTACTAAAGGGAGACCGGAAAAGGAAATAGCTGTTGCTTAAAAGGGGGAAGGGTTTGGTTATTGATTTTATTTTTTTGGGGGGGAGGGGTGGGGTGTCTGTCATTATGATTTGGAAATCTGTTGTGAAGCAAGCGGAAGGCTTGAAAAACAGAACCACGAGACCTGTGTGTGGTGGGGAATGAGACTGCAGCAGAGCAAACAAAAATGCTTGGAAGGAAGTTTCCCAGGGCAGGTAGGAGAAGGGAGCCTTGACAGGGCTTCCTGATGGCTGTCTGCTTGTTCAACTGCCTGCAAGGGAAAACTGGAGCTGCCCTCTCGCTTGCTGGTGATGGGTGGAAGCTCCAGGCTGTGGGGGAAGGTGGTGGCGTGGCTCTGGCTCCCTCCTTGCTTGTTCGCAGCTTCAAGATGTCGAGCTGTCTGGTCGTCTTGCAGGGGCTGGTGTGTGCTGGAAGGTGGGGTCCCCAGAGGCCCGCAGTAAGATACGGCTCATCTATATGTTAGGATGAGGATGCCTATTTGAGCTTGGGATAGCTCTGTCCTCGCCGCTGTGCGAAGTATCGGGCTCTGTGTTGGTGGTGCGTGGAGAAATGGGGTCGGGGAGAGGAGGCTTTTTTTCTATGTGTCTCTGAGCGTGCTGGCAGTACTGCTGTGAATGACAGATTTTGACCTAAAACAGGACCTTCCTCCTGGGACTTGGCTGTTACAGCTGTTGCACAGTTGGACTAGACGGGCCCAAAGGAAATAGGAACTTCTGGTTGTCCTTGAGCCTGTCAAAGTTAACCCTTTGCAAATAAGAAGGAAACTGAGGCACAGAGAGGTCATGCACCAAATACAATGCAGCAAGTCTAAATTGGCTCCATTCTGCCAGATAAATCAAGACTAACCACAACAGCACAGCTGCTGGTGGAGGCTCTTTGCTCTTTATTTTGCTTGTGCTTTGCTGAAAATCCTAGAAATTCTTCCTTTGCTGGCCAAATTGATCCGTGGCCCTAACTCTATTGAGAGATGGTAACTTTGGTGTCTGTCGGAGCCCTTTAAATCCTTCCCACAAAGGGTTTTTCCTTCCTGTAGGAGGAAGGAGTGCAGTGGGCATTGTGCAGCCTTGCTGCAGTGCCAGGCACTGGTAATAACCTCATTAGAGGATCTCCTCTTCCTCTCTCTTTTTCTCTGTAGGACCATAAAGCACTTGCAGGTGTGAAGGCAGCTTCCAAGCATGGCTCACCTGCTCTTTGCAGCGCTTGGTTTTGATGCAGCTCCAGGGAGCTCTTTAGAAAGCCCTTGTAAAAGTATCAAAAGGGATGACTGGGTGTTTTTGTTAGGGTTGGATGTATCGCCTCTGATTTGGTTTTCTGGCCTGGGCTTTGTTGCATTGTTAAAGCTTTATTCTTCTATGAGTAGCTGAGGTACCTGGGCAGACCAAAGGTCTAGTTTGCCCAACGCCCTGCCTCCGAGGCCGTACTTTCCTACTCGTTAGTACTGGCTCTGCGCGTGGGACCACTCAGTGGTACATCCGATCTGGATCCCCTGTCGGCACGTACAGAACTTGCACTGGTTTTACTCTTTTATGCAATGTAGGAAGTCGGATGTTACTTAATGCAACGCAGACACCTGATCTGTCAGAATTAATCTGCCAGCACCCTTAGAGCTGGGAAAATGAGTTTTTATTGGAATGGTACTCTAAACCATTTTTTTTTATCGTGTTTTTGAGCTACAACCAGGCAACAAATGATGGATTTCATGTGTTTTTTCTTTTGAATTGCAGATTTAGGTGGTTAATATTAGATGCTTTTGGAAAGAGGATCAGAAGGGGGCAAGTAAGGAGTGATTCTCCTCATACTAATCTCTCAGCTGGTATTAACCAAGCAAGACAGGCCATAACCATATGAATTTTATCTGCCTCTGCTGGTGAAAAAAGAAAAGTACAGCAGGGAGATGAAGGAAACCAGCACCGTCTCAGCCCTGAGTGCACGCTGCTGACTTATCGGCTTTTAAATTGCTGACAAATGACAAGCTCCTGTAATGATCCAGTTCAGAGGATACCTTCTTGGAGAAACACAGGGATGCTCCTGGCAGGGTCATTACTGGAAGTCGTTAATCACTGATTTGATATTCAAAGCTGATGGCGGAGTCAAAGCAGGTCAGCATGCTAATGGCCGTCAGCGGTGGCGACGACCAATTTCCACAGAATTATTGTCAGCGCAGGCAGCAATAAGCAGCTCAGAAAAAGCAATCTTTTATTTTTAAATGGGAGCCGGTATGGGGTTGGCTGTAGGGGCAGAATGAACCGCTGCCTGACAGGAGGCAGATTTGCTTCTAATTGGGAGAGGCGAACAGTCAGGAGAGATGCAGCTGTAACTCCGGGGGCAAGCAGCATTTCCCAGCTGAGACCATCTGCTGTCATTTTCAGCTGAGAAATTAAACAAGGGAATGCTTCTGCTTGGCATGAGGGAGCTGGTGTGCATCACGGGTGAGCGTCAGCTGGGGGGTGGTTTGTCCTAGGTACTGGAGACCTCTCCTTCCTCAACTGCCTGCTCCAGCATGGGAGCTGGGCAGAGCTGTGTGCTGCCCTCTTTAAAGGTGGAAAAGATGCCAGGAGCTCTTGAAGTCATTGCCCAGCCCTTGTCTGGGAGCACACTGTCCAGGAAGACTCCGAAATGCCTTTTTGTACCCAGTACTGCTGTTTTCTGACAGCCCTAAAGACACCCCAGGAACAACTGAGGCAGGTTCATGGTGTGTTTTCCCCAGGTCCCACACGGTGGTATGGAGGTACCCTCTGGAGCACAATTGGTGCGAACTGTTGGTTTGCCAACATGGACAATTTGCTGTGGACCCTCTGATTTGTGTCTAGTAGTTTCCTGCTCTGTTAAAGCAGCTGAGTCGGTTTTCCATGGATGTGAGTTTAAAAGTATTTTGATATTTAGTTTTATCTTTGAACACTTTGAGTGGCTTTCCCTCAAACGTTTTCATTCGCCTTCCTTTAAAGAGAAACGAGAGCACTGATTCCCACCAGGAGCCAGAAGCAGTGCTCGGTGCCCAGCTATGGCTCAAAGTTCTGAGGGTTTCTCCAGTCTGCAATTATTCCTGCACTCATGGATGAGGAGCTGCTGTGCAAAATCGGAGCAAAAAGACTGTCTTTGCCCTATAAATCTCCCCATCTAACTCCATCCTGTTATCCCAAACAGTTTTCTTTGGGAAAGAAAGATTCCAGCATCATGTTAGGGATTACTCATTACTCTGGATTATTGACTTGGGGTATGTGAATCTGAGACATCTTGAAATTATTTTGCTACAAAAGCATATGTGGTGTGAGAACAATACCCCTGGAAATGGAGAGAGCAGGACAACAAGCCCTGTTTGATCACGGTGACCTTTGCCGAAGGCAGGTTTCCATCTGGGCATGAGGCAGGAGCTTCATCACCCTTCACTTCTCTGCCCCTGTGCTCGAGTGGCCTTTCACTGGTGCAAGTTTTACTTGAAATGGACACACATGTACTAGGAATTGGACTTGAGACCAGCAATTAATTTCACATAATACCTTTGTTGTCCATGACTTGGACCAGATTTGAACTGGTGACCTGGAGATGAAAGTCACCATAGTCCCTTAATAGTCCCCTGAGGCGGGCAGGCAGCCTTCTTGCTGGCTGTGCTAAAAAGCCATGGCCAGGCTATTTCCCTGCCTCCCTCAAGTTTAACCCTCTCCCACCCCCTTTCCTTCTCCCCACCTCCTCCAGCTCTCCTTTGCCTGCTGGGCATGACCAGGATAAAAGGAAGAGCAATGAGAGCCATATGCGAAGCCTTTTAACCCCTCTGCAATGGTCTCTGGTGAGTTTGGTTGGGGGGTTGAGTTGTCCTGGGGTCCTCGGGGTTGCTTGAGCCTCTGGACATGGCTTTGAGGGCCCTGCAACAAGTAGAAATGTGTTTGCTGGAAAAGAAATGGGAGTGTTCGGGGGTAGAAGACCTGCAACTGACACCCAGTTGTAGAGCACGAGGCTCTCCCTGGTTCCTTTCATTCTTCATGTGATGCTCGTACAGCCTTTACCCTGCTCTAGTCCCCTGCTTCTCCCCATGGGGTGGCAATGGCTGGTGGGATGAATTGGAAAGCAAATTCCCAGCATCTGTGTTGTTTCAAGTCTGAGTGCAAACACAAGGAATTACCCTTTCCCATAACACTATCTTCAATCCTCTTCCTAATGTAAACTGGGAAAACCCCTCTGGCCTTGCATCTTTCAGACAAGATGCAGGATCATCCATTTTCCTGTCCTCTGTGTTGCTGAGCCATAAACATGCAACTCCAGAAGACAGTGTAATACTGGCATGCCCTCAGGTGGGGAAGTGAATCGAGTGTGGTTGGGTTTCACTCTTTCCTTAGCCAAGAGGTTTATAGCTGAAGCATCTTGCCTTGAGGACCCTCAGAAATAGTGCTTGAAATGTATTTCTAAAAGAGCATTAGACAAACCTGGATGTATTCTTGAACGGTTCCAACTGACCAGAGCGGGCAGGGACTCCCTGTTTGCATGTCTCTTACCTTGACTTGTCTTTGGCCCATCTTCTTGCCTCCTCTTGATGTCCCAGGGCTCCTTGTCTGACCCTGACTTTGCAGGGGAAAAGTGGGAGTGTGATGCCCTAACTGAAACCCAGGGTGGGTAAGGAGTGGTGGAGACTCTTCCCATCTGTTCACCATGCAATTACCCTTGTGGAGTATCAGTAGCCATCATCTTGTTCCCAGTGATGTCCAGGCCTCCTCTGGGATGAGAAGTAACCCCTCAGCACCGGTGAGTGACTGTGCTTCCACTTGAGGCAAAGGTGCCGTGTTTTGGGCTGCATCCTCACCAGCGGAGCTGGATCTGCCAAGTGCCAAGTCTTGTAGCTCTGCTTGGGTGGTGGGGAGGTGAGGTTCTCTGAGGTGTGTTTTATGCAACCAAAAATCCACATGAGAGGAAGGAAAAGTGAACTATATCCTAGGAAAATATCCCATTTTGGTGCTGCCCAGGAAGTGTCTTGCTGTGGTCTCGTGAAGACCAAGAAGTGAGGAGCGTGCTTTGGCAGCAGAAGGCGGCAGTGAGGTTTGTGCTGCAGAAAACTCCCGCCCTGGAATGCAAAAAGATTTTTATGGCCACTAATAAATTAAACCTCATGTGTTGACTCTAAAAATGCAGTGGTAATGAACCAGCCTGAATTTGCAGATAAGGGCAGTGGAGCACAGAGTAATGTGCTCTTTTTCCTGAGGTTGCAGGACCATCCAGCGGTACGATGGGGTGATACGTAGGAGCCCATCTCTCCTGCACAACGGCCTTTCCTTCAGGCTTTTGCTCCTCTGCCACAACATACCCAAATATCCTCTTCCAGAATCTTCCCCCTGATTTTCCTCTAGCAACGCATCGTGTACTTGTTAGTTGTCTTTGACAGATTCCTCAGAAAACCAGGATTACTGTCTATCCGGAGGAATGCTTCTCCACTGGGGGGGAAAGTTCTGAAAATTAAAAAAAAAAAAAAAAAAAAAAAAAAAAAATGCTGAAAACTCCATATGTCCTGCTCTGTCTATTCTCCAGAGCTGTGGTTGCTCAGCAATCCCCTCTTGGAGGGCTGGCTGCCAGATTAGTGACATGAGTTCGTTAGGAGGGGGAACACGTTTCTGCAGGTCCCATGCTGAGGAGTGCGCAGGCAGGCGGGAGCTCTGCGAGGCCTTCCACGTCTCCCCACCAGCTGATGTGGAAACAGGAGAGACACCCTTTCCCTGGCTAATGCTTTTTTTTTCTTTTCCCTCAGTCCTCTCCCTCTTTCACAGATGTCTTAAGGACCTTACAAAGTCTCTTGCCTGTGGGCTCTTGGCCCTGCCGAAGCAGAAGCTGCCTGCGGGCAGAATAACCCCCTCTTGGACAGCTGGATGAAGACATCACTCATCAAGTATCAGCCCTCTCCAGGTAACAAATCTCTTGCTCCTGCTTTGCAGGAATGTCTGCAGTCACACGCTCGCTCACACCTGAGGCTGTCAGACTTCAAAGCCCCTTCTGCCCCGCACCCCCTGCTCTCCTGATCTGACCCCCTCCAGCTCCCCGGGAGGAGGAGAGGTGCATGCACATCCCTGGTTGGGATTCGGTCCTGTGCAGCCTGAACAGGCTCCAGTCCCAGCCAAGCACCTCCTGGCTGTCGGGGCGGTGGGGAAATACCAGGGCAGGGCAAAAGGGAAGGGAACAAACTTCTTCTTCCATGCTGGAAGGGGTTGTGAGGATCTGGCGCTGCCCTCCTCCCCGAGCTGCAAGCCCCTTCTCCCTCCTGCCTCCTCCTGTCCACCCAACCTGGCTGCTCCACCTAGCCTCCATCGCTACCTGTGCCTTCTGATCTGCCCTACTATATAATAACAGCATTAATAATAATGATCGCTTTAATCTGTTTTTTTCTTCCCCCTCCCGGGGGTGACAAAGTGCAGTGGGAGAGCATGAGAAAGGATTTACGTGAAGGGCTTCAGTTCAGGAGGTTGCTCCTGGTCAGTGAATTAGTGTCCCTTGGTGTCTTGCCACAGGGAGGTGATGAGATGACAACTCGGTCACCCTGCTGTCACGCAGGAGAAAAATGAAAGGGTGTTCAGCAGCAGGAGTGAGGGCTGGCAGTCCTGAGAGGGACCATGCCTGCCGTACGCTGCCTGACACCGGGAGATGGGACCAGCTATGAAGGCTGTGGCTGAGTTGTCTGTTTAGAAACAGGTTTGGGGTTTAGGTCCACGGCCAGTGAATTTTGGCTAGTCTGCTCCATGCAGGGATCAGCCAAGAAGATCGTATTCCCCTTGCGTAACAACATGAAGTGCGGTATCGGGGAGTATATTCTGCCTTAGAAATGGTGTTGCAGTAGATCAGACGATTGACTGGTTAAGCTTTCTGGCTCTCAGTAGGGTTTTCACTTTGCACGCTGTCAAAAGCCAATTTTTTTTGAGTACTGCATCTGCCTTGTGCTGTGCTGTATGTGGGGAATGGGGTTTTTGAAGCACTATTATGTGTTTTCTTTTTTGCCGGAGAAGCATCTCCTTAGAACAACAGGAAATATTTCTGCGGTCCTTGCCATGTGTCCCCAAAGCATGGATTGCCTCTAGCACATGAGAAAGGTGCTGAAAATAGCAGCATGTGGACCTTGGCGGAGGGGGGGGGGATTAAAAAAAAAAATAAATGGACACATGGTAGGCACCAGGAGAGAGGCAGTGATGGAGCCCTTCCAGGGAAAACAACCCTCCGTTATGGGTCATGGAGTAAACACAGATGTCTTGAATTGTAAGTAGCCGGAGGAAGCAGAGCAGAGCCGTCGCGTGGTTTGCAGGAGAGGGTTTGCCTGGCGGGCAAGGCTGATGGGATGTTGGCCACGGTGCGGGACAGCAGAGCCCGACTTGGATATTAGCTCCGGGGATGGCACGGGGAGGGGGGGTCACCAATCGTTCCGGCCCCTCAGCTGCCCAGGAGCAGGTCCCAGGTTGGCTTTCATCCTGTCCTGCAGCCTCGAGCTCTCTGCCTCCCTGCTCACCGTTAGAATAGTTTTGATTTTATTTTTTTTTTCTTTTTGCTTGAACTTTTGGTAGGGGAGGGGAATTTATGGCAGAGAAAAAAAGCAAGCAGCTTTGGCCAAAGTCATGCCTCAGGCATGGTTTTGTCAGAGTGAAGATTCAAAGCTTGATCTCCTATATATATATGTATATGTATATCTATTACTGGGCAATCCCACCTTCCCACCTTTGCTCGCAGCCTTAAGCCTTGAGAAAGAGGACCCTTAAAATAAATCAGACTCATTATGGGTGAGAATTGGGAATATGCCCTGAGAGGGGACCGGAGGAACTTTCCTTCCCAGACAAACCTGGGTCCTGCTGCTGGACTAACCTCTGCTGCAGGGAAAAACGTTTATATTTCAGTTACTGAGATATGAAAAATAAAAAAAAAAAAAGGAAAAATCGATGATAACTTAAAAAATAGTAATAAGGAAGCGGTGACAAATAGCTGATCCACTTATTTGCTTCTGGAGGAGCACCATGATGGAGCGTGTAAGTGCCTGGCAGCAGTTTCCCCTCCTGTGCTCCTCTCAGCTCCTGGATCTGAAGGCTTGGCCAGCCGGAGACTGTCTGGTGCTTTCCACAAGTTCTCCATTCACAGTGCTTGCATCCGTTGTAGCCAGTGAAAAAGAAGGAAAAATACAGCTTGAAAAATAAAGGTGAGAGAGATTACAAGGGTATCATCCTTCTGTTGAGCATGGGCTTGGAGATCCCTTGGCAAAGTTTCCTTGTGAAGCTGAATTTGACTGTATTTCTTATGGAAGGGAAACGGGAGCTTCAGCTGCAAAAGTGCTGTGCAAGGAGACACTGAGCTCAGCTCACTGCAGCAAAAAGAGACCTGGATTCTGACCTCACCCGGGCTGCAGGCGGTTGCAGGAGGAATAAAAAGTAAATCTGGGCTTATTGCCATGAGTAATATGATGTCTTTACATCCTGACCTGATTGTATTAATTCTTCATGGCAAATATCATATGGAAGTGGCTGATTAGTACCTAGCAATGAGAGTGGTATTGGCCATCTGGTGCACTTGGAAGAAAAAAAAAAAGGCAACCTCATGTAATCAAGATGAAACAAAACTGCAAAAACATAAGTCTTTCGAATAATGACTTAGCTGGATTCATTAAATTTCGGTTCAGATTTGTCTCCGCTGACACTTGCGTGTGGGCAGGTCGTGAAGCGGCTGCACGGCTGTACCTGGGAGAGAAGAGGCTGACGGCGTACAGTGAATTGTGCTCATTTTGCAAGTAAGACTCTGTAAGAAACAGCGGTGTCAGCTCTGTTTTACCTGACTTGCTGTCAGGGTTGCCCAGAACAAAGGAAAACCTATGTTAAGTGTCTATGAGCCCTTACCCAGGGATTGCAGCTTGTTTAGAGGCAAAATGAATTAAAGTCAACTTTTTCCTTCCCTGACTTAAAGCAGACAGGGAAACTGATGTTTTTCTTATGTCTTACCAGGGAAACTGATCTTTTTCTTATGTCTTACCTAAGCTCGGAAAAAGCATCTGAGCCTGGTCTGGCAAGGCAGTCATAAATCCTTTCCTTTAAACTCTGCTCACATCTGGCTGCACAATGACAGGCAGCTCGGAGACAAAAGACCTGTCTGTGCTTTTGCTCTTGTTGATTTTTATTCCGCCCCACCCCCCCCCCACTTCCCCGCAGTCCTGAGAGAAGGTGGTATGAGAGAAGGGCACTCTGCGTTGACCTGAGGAACCCTGCAGCTCCTCTTGGGGTTTGGCAGCAAAGATCTCCCATGAGATCTACCAAGGCTGAGGGTCTTCTTCTGGGGCATGCACACTTACGAACTGAGATTTGCCTTCAGATGCTACGAGATTGGGACTTCTGCTGAAGAATTTTTTTGCTGCTGTTAGAAGTAGCCAGGAGGAGCCCAGCTTGGTTTGGAAAACAGGGTGGGAAGCTTGAAATGACTACTAGAGGGCTCCAGGGGGATGACAAAGTGGCTGGGTTCCTTGGATGGGTGGGGAGAGCAGTCAGGGAACCTGGGTTTGAGTCAGTGGTTTCCATCTGTGTAAGGGTTGGCCGGAGGTGAGCTTGAGCTTGCTCATCAGCCAAATGTCCTTGCTGGACTGGCCACTCGTGAAAGACCTGGGTGTGCCAGAAGTTTGCTGTGCTCTGCAGTGCTTCCTCCTGGAAGGTTTTTTGGGGGAAAAGGATTTCATTTATTTTTGCTAGCCACGGCTTTCCTGCACAGCACCTATGTGGGCTGGGAATAAGTGAATTTGGATGGTAGGACACCGGAATGGGTGGTGGAAAGGGGATGAGACCTCTTGGCTGAGACTGTAGAGACCACATCTGTATGCTCGCACCCCAGAGCTTGGCTAATCCAATGCTAAATCCCTGGAATCAAGGAGTTCTTGAAGGCAACACCAAGGATGCTAAGAAGTGGTGGATAAATTTATCAAGAAATTGAAATATTATTCAAGGAGAGCTCACAGAGCTTCACTTGAACAGGATACGCTGCTATAGATTAGGTTTAGGTTCAAATGTACAGACTATTACTCCTGTGGCTTTGACTGTTGTTCAGATGACACATCCCCTGCGCTGGGATGCTGCACCGCTTGGGCAGTGGTCTGGGAGTTCAGTGCTGCTGTTGTGATGCTGCTCAGAAGGGAATAGGCCAGAGCAGACACGCCATGAGGGCTGGAGCCACCTCTTGGAGCGGGGCATGTGTGGGTGCTTCTACCATGTGGCATCAAAATAGATGGTTTGGGGCAGTCCATTTATGTTTTACCTAAAAAGTCACCGTAATAAGCATTATGAAGAATCGCTGCAAGTCGCTGCCGAGTTGCAGGATAAAGTGAACATTTAGGGAAACATCTTTCCTCCCTTCCCCAGACTCAGCTTCAATCCCCACCTCTCCTCCCCTCTCCCCGTGTGGCCCTTGTGTTCCCCTGAGTGGCTGCAGTTTTGGGGTGCAATGGGTTGTTTTCCACGGGTTTAAGAGTGATCGGGGGAAAAGGTGGTGTTTGGCCTGGGGTGGTTCACAGCCTCCCCACACACAGGACACCCCGCAACCCCAAACCCTGCTCTTTATGCTGATGAGGCATCACGTGTGAGCATCGCGTACGCACGAAGCATCACCATCTTCAGCTGCAGATTGAAGGAGTTTCTGATAGCAAAACTGCTCTTCTGAGAAAGAAACAGGGCCCTAAGTGTTCGGAGGGAAGCAGAAATGTGAAGTTACCCGTTGAACAAAGTGGCACTGCGAACCTGCTTGAGAGCCCAGATCCCTTGGTCCCAGGTTATAGGGAGGAACTGGGCGCCTTTGTCTTTATTCTCCATTTACTACGTGCCTAATGAACTCTGGTTTTGCTTTTAATTTAAGCCTGCCCTTTTTCCCCCCTCCCCAAAAGCTAATGATCGATGCTATAATCCAGCCCGGTTGCTCGACAGACCAGGAATGCTCTATAACCATGGACTTTTTACCAGACTCCTTATTAAGTGTGCTACTTGCCAGGTAAACAAGCTGGGGGAAGGCTGCTGCAGAGTAATGTATTTCCCAAACACTCCGGAGTTGCCAAAGCTGTGGACCAAAGTGTGTGTGTGTTCAGAGCCATGAGAGAGAGTCATTTGTCACTGGCTTTACTGACAGATGCTCTTAATTGTCCACGCCTTTCCCTGAAGGATGAGTCACGGTCGTGCTGGGAGAGCAGCAAGGGTTTTTTCTTCCTCGAGTTTCAGAATAACTGTAAGCAGTAGATGTATACGCTTATTGCAAAAAGCCCCAAATTTGTGATATTCATGGAGAATCCAAGTTCCCAGGAAACAGACAGCCAGCACCTTATATCCCCTATTAACGGTTGGACTTGATGATCTTAAGGGTCTTTTCCAACTTAAACAATTCTGTGATTCTATTTGAGCGGGTGCTGGAGGATCCAACTTGGTGATGTTGCAGGATGAAGGCTTACGTGCTGTGGGCTGAGACTGTGCGAACATCCTCCCGTCTTCCCAGCCCTGCTCCACCTTCACTAGATGGGGTCTTTCCTGGATTTATTTCCCTTAGGATTATAATGATGCATTTCAGACTTCTACTCTAGATGTTAAGCTGGTTCCAGGGAAGTATCTCATAGCCGTGGTGGCTGATGGTTGCAGTGAGCTGGGCTGTGGTGACCCCGGCATGTCCCTCTCTTGGAACTGCAGGTTTTGCTCTTCTCAAAGGTGCGGAGCTGCTGCTGGAAACCGTGCTGTTGATCTCTGAAAGGCTACGAGCAGCTAAGAGTCAGACTGAGACTTTCCTATTTATTTTACTTAAAGATGCAAACAACAAGCAGGCGGGAACCACTTTTGATCATTCACAAAATCCGTCTGGGTTTTGCACCAGTGACCTGCAGGTCAAAGGCTTCGTGCCCTCTTCAGTCCCAGAGAATCGAGTCTATTGTTGCCCACGAACTGCAGGTACAGCCTGGCTTTCGGCCACCGCTTGCTTTTGAAACCTGGTATGCAGCTTCGGAGTGTCCCCTCGTTGTCACACTTCAGCTTTTCACACCGTGTTTTCATTTCCGAAGGCTAACTCAGTGGGACGGGAGTCAGCAAGCCACGCAGCTTGTGATGGGCCAGAGCCAGGCTCCTTCATCCCTCTCCTTCTTTCCAGATTGTTGTGGCTTGGGTGAAGCTCTACCTGGTGGTAGACCTGATCAACCCACCATCTCCTGCAGCCCGTCTTGGAGATCATCTCATGAAACGCAGGCCGCAGGTCCCTCCCCATCGCCTGCCAACCCGTTCCTTGTGTAGCTCCTAGATATGAACCTCTGATTTCATGCCCTGGGGAAGCATCTTTGTGATAGCATGCCTGAAGGTGGATGCTATGTTGAGGCCAAATGGGTATGTTATCCCATTTTTTGCACGGCTGGTGTGATGCAATGAGCGGTTGGGTGTTGTCTCTGCATGGCTGCTTTCAGCGATAGCGCTAAGGACAAACATTTTGCTCTGGGATCACTCCATTTCCCAGAGAAGTGATTTTTTTTCCCTTATATTTCTCCTATGGACTCCTGATATTTGTTCATTACTAATCTAAACATAAACAGCATCTTGTTTGAAAGCAAGCCTTTGCCAGCTGATTATGGGAAACCTGAAATACACCGAACTCTGATTCATCAGGGCGTGATAAGATTTGATCCTTTTATAACTGGTATGTGGATGACTGATGGCTTTATAAATAACAACATCATGTGATTAATATGACACACAAATTATAATTAACAGCAACATTCCATGGGCTGGGAGGGGTGGATTCAGCCAGACACCTTTCCCGCCCCATCCCCATCTGAAACAGCACGTCTGTGGCAATAAAGCGAGTGTTAAAAGTACACCTGGCACGGCACAGCATATAATAAATGCTACAGCGTGAGTAACAAATAAAAAAAAAAAAAACCACCAAAAAAACAAGCTTCCATTGATGAAAAAATTAAGAGAAAGATAATCTGCAAGTGACATCAGCTGCAACTGACAGCACTGTGCAAATATGCATAATTATGCAAGCGATTCGCTTAGCATCGATGGTATCTGTGAGGAGGTAAAAACAGCCACGCAAATCGCAACAGGGCCAGCACTTGCTAACCTGATTTAGAGCTTCACCGAACTATGGCTCGTCCCTGCAACCTCTTGGCCTCTGGGGAACTAGAACGGTTTCTGCTACCTGCATTTCCCATGTGTCTGCGACAGCTGTGGCCGAGGCAGGGATAACTCCCACCTCCAGGGATCAGCTGACTAGGCAAATATATAATTGCATTTATTTGCTTAAAAAAAAAAACCCCAACAAACACTCAAAACACCTTATAGCAACCTTAATATATGTTTGTTCCAATGTTAGCAGGACTCCAACGTACTGTTTTCAAAATATTCTTGTTTCTCTCCAGTGGTTTTATGGCTTCCAAATGTGTTCTGTGCCCCAGCTCAGCAGTAGGTGGTTATTTAAAACAATACATTTCTCTTACGCGCGGGGCTTTCTCAGAGGTCTTGGCTTGTTCAGACTTTAACTAGGCTTTTGCATGCAAATTTAATGTGCCATTGCGGCTATAATTAATATAGAAGGATTACTTGTAAATTAGTACTAGGGACAGATTTGCGAACCCAACCCCAGCAGTGTTTTTCCTTTAAATGCTCGAGCCGATGACAGGTTTGATGTGAGAGTGTCAAGTGACATTTACTAGCCAGGAGTATTTATATTTTGGATGTGTGTGGTGGGAGGTTTTTGGTAGTTTTCCCCCCCCGCCCCTCACTTTTTTTCTCTTCCCAAATTTTGCAGCTGTGCTTTGATTTACACGAAGCGGACAAAGTTGCGAGTTTAGAGCGTTCCAGTTCCTTCCCTCGTTAGAAACCAGAGTGGTAATTCCAGCAACACCCCCCCCCGCCCCCCGGGGAAAGGGGCTGTGGTGTTTTACGTACAATATGAAGGCAGACAAACCGATCTCATGAAATCTTGCCTAAGATGCGGTGGATATAGACGTATCTGCTCTAGCGTGAAGCTTTTCTCTGTTAAACCTCACAGAAGGCTGTAAATACTTTGGGGGGTGCAAGAGCCACCTCTTTTGCTGCCCAGGAAAGGTGACTCCTTATTAACTGCAACACCTTTCCGAAAGCACAATGTAAAATATTTGGGAATTTATTTTTATTTTTTTTTTTTTTTCAAAATGTAAAATCAATAAATTTTGCAAATTCCCTCTTAAATGCTTGGAGGGGAGGGAAAGCCCTCCTATTTCAGGATCCCGACTGGCTTGTTACAGAAGGGGATTGGCAACAAACCTCCCCTGAAACAGCTGGGGCCGATCCCCATCGGAGTCAGGATGCGGGACCAGATGGTCAGACCTCCTTTGACAATTCTATTTTTTATTTACGTGAAAACACACTTTTAGTTGGCGGGGGTGGGGGGGGAATTGCAACCAGTTCTGCTGGGAGCAAATGTAACGAAAATGGAAAAACTTCTCTATTCTGACAAGTTTACTGCCTTTTTGACTGTCGTATCACTGGGAATATCAAAGAAGGAGCAAGCAGATCAAGAAGGGAAAGCGTCCGCTCTTTTTTTGGCTTCCCGGGACCAGCAGAAATCCAGAGAAAAATTGCTGGTGGTTGATATATCGACCTGTTTTCATTAGAACTTCAGTGTTTCTTTCAGCTGAAAGAGAAGATATGATATGTCTTGATTAAATGAAATGTCATCTGAGTGTTGAATTAATTACGTAGAACATGGGCAAAGACTTGGGATTGTATTAATTTGGCTGCTCTGGAGAAAACATCAATAGGCTGTTTGCGAATGATAACTTTATACTCTGTCATCTTCTTATGTAGGGATCTCACAGCTCTTTGCAAACATTGATGTATGAAGCTTGGTCGAGGTAGGAAAGCATTAAAATTTCTCTTTTGTACGAGCCAGAGTAGCACTGAGAAAACTTTTCAGGCTTTTCCTCTGCAGTTCAAAGGCAATGGGGGTTTGATGTGCAAAGATGGGCAGGACTGGACCCAAAATAAACCATTAAAAGCCTTTCTGGTGTCTCAGTCCTACTGAGTTGCACAGGATCGGCAGAAGAGCCGGTAAGAGAAGACCAGATTTCCATGGATTTCAGCGCTGAAGTTTTTAAATTAGTATTAAGTTGTTCCCTGCCTGGTGGTTTATTAAGAACCAGCCACAGCCAGGGTTTGGCAAAGATCAAGGCGATTTTTACAAGCCCGGGTTGACCCAAGTGAGTTGTCATGTACTGCTCTCTGGGAAAAGGCAATTATAACCCAGGAGGTTCTGATTTGGAAATTATTTTGGCAGATGCGTTCTTTTTAAATGTATTTATGCACGCTAAAGCAATAGTGAAGATGAGGCGATGGGAAAGGTGAATCCAAGCAAAAGTCTGTTTGAGTGGGGTCATGTTTTATTTCAGAGATGTGCTAAAAGCAAATTTTAAGATACTCCATGGGGTTACCACCGCATTTTGAAGGTCACTTAGGGCTTGAGGAGGGGTTCCATGTGACTCCTGGAACTTTGTAAAAGTGCTTGAAACCTGCCTTTTTGAAGGACCATGTAGGCAGAGATACAATGGCTGATCTACCCACAACATCTCAGCCCTGGTTTGGGTTATATTAGGGCCAAGGCAGGATAATCATGCGGGTTCGCTGCCTGCTCAACCCTTCACCTTCTCCTAAAGATGGCCAAGGCAGATTCTGTTACGTATGGAAGCACAGAGCCCTCCCCAGCCAGGTAGCGTATATAAATAGCAGGAATCATTACTGGCAATTGTCGTGCGAGATTTTATAGTGCAGACGTAGTTTTATGGTTATTATTTATTTTTACGGTTCGTTGGATCGAGGCCCCCAATTTACTTCATAGCTCTCCAATGTCAACAATTATCAGGCAGCTGCTAATTGGGGCTGGATCAGGATCAGCAGCCTATCGCTGAAAATCTCTATGGGTGACATTTCTGACACCCCCGAAATCAATGGCAACAAGCCCAATGACACCGAGAAAGCCAGAAACTTCCCATCTCCAATGACAGGTCTGCAGAACTCAGAACGAATCCCGATTTCCATACCGATAAAAGCTAATGAAGCGTGGAGGAGCTTCATTAAGTCGTAAGTAGTTTTTGCATTAGTGGCTGGATGCAAGGGAGGGATCACAGGTTTTTTTTTTTTTGTGAGTGGTTGTATAGCTGGGTAGGACAGCGTTCTGGAGAACTCAACCTTTGGATGATGATGAGAGAGAGAGACAAAAGATAAGGGAAGAAGGAAGCGTTATGGCATCATTAGAAGAAACAGGAAAAGAGTAAAAGCATTGACTTTTTTGACACCATTTCTTAAATGTCAAATTCCCAAAAAAGTAGCAAAAATTCTAAAAGAAAATGCAGACTTGGCCATAATTTGCTTCCAAAAAAAAAAAAACCAAAACCCACCCCAATGACAACCAAAATGTCAGATGTAATTTTTGGTCTCTAAACCTATTTAAGCCTTTAGTTAAATTCAGTTTTTCTATGCGTCTTCTATGGGGCAAAATAGTAAAAAATGGTGTTCCCCCTGCCCTGCTCTACTAGTGGCGGAGACCAACGTGTGCTACGTGACCCTTGCCGTCCCTGTTGCCACCTGTCCCGTTGCTTCCAGGGGGCAGAGCCTGCGGACCCCGTGACAGCTGTAGTGTAGGAGGGGCGGGAGCTGGGTACCTCCAACCTGCCTCTTCTGCGGGCTGAGGTGGCAGATCGCGGTAATCTTTCTGAGCTGCGCAAACAATTGACATATATGCACCGAGGACAATTTAAAAATGTGGATTTGATAGATTTTTAAAAATCTAAGCCACTCTTGGTGGTGCTTTTCTGTCTGAGAAACCACTAAATCTGTCGCGCTCTGCTTGCGTGCCACGCAGGGAGGTTGCAAACACCCCAGAACTGATTCCCCCAGCCCTATATTTCACCTTCCTTTTGATTGCTCTGTCATTTTAAGACTTTAGATAATAGGCCATTATTCTCAGAATTGCTGTTATATTTTATTAATAGGATGGGGGGGAATTTATTGTCACAAACTCTGAAAGATTTGCACTTGGAGCGCTCACAGCTCTTGGAAAGGGCAATTCATTTAGCTGCCTCGTTTGATGGATGTAGACTCTCATCTCCTCCTCCCTACTTTTCCAGGTCCTACCAGCATTTGCAGCCCGTCGGGGCAGGTCCCCTTCAAGGTTGGTGGCAGGACCAGCAGTTTGGTCTCTTGGTCTCCAAGCATCGTCTGGAGCTGATCCTCCACCAGATGCGGCGGTGGGTTGTAGTGGTGGAGGCTGGGCTAGCGCTGGTGGCTGGAGCCCAGAAGATCTGAGTTTTCCTCTCGCATCTGTGCGTGTGGGTGTGTGTACACGTACGTACAGCCAGAACAAGTCTGTTCCTGTTTGGGAGATCAGTGTCAAAAGTGTATTTTGTAAGAGTTGGCCGGGCTCCTGTTTCCACATTACTAACCAAAAGCAGTTAGCTGGTTTTTTTTGGGGGCCTCTGCTTTTCCAAATCAGTGCACAGCTCTATCTCTTCCTTTAAAAAAAGAAAGGGAAGGACATGCTCCGGAGCCATTTCTACAAAAATCCTCTCTGTTGAAGGTCCCTTAGCAGTTTGTCCCGGTTTGGTGGGGCTGGGTATGACAGCGTGGACACCTTGTGACTGCAGCAGTAAGGGAAGGGAAAACCCCGGCTGGGGGCTGGGGACCGACTTGCAAAAGGGTTTCTGCTCCCCTGGTGCTTACAAGAAAGGAGCAAGTACAGACACGTTGGATCTAGCTGTGTTCTCTCCCTTTGTCTCTACAAATCTTACCTTCTCCAAAGCTCCAGATGCTCAGAGCAAGGAGGGGTTTTTTACCCCAAAGTGCTTGAACACCCAAGGCTGAAATTCCTGTTCTCACTTCTGCCTTCCCTTCCCCGTGCTGGGTGTCTCCTTCGTTTGTTATCCCTGGTGGGAGGTAAGCTACTCATTGCAGCGTCCTGCAAGCACCCGTAATTCTCCTCAGTGAAAAGCATCATCTGGGGGTGTTTTAAGCATCATTATACAGTTGGGGATGGGGAGAGGAGTAAGGTGTGTTGGACCAAGTAGCTTTGTGAACCCCTTGGTGGCTGTGGGCATGTCAGTGGCCGGCGGCCTCTGCTGGGAGGAAGAGGAGGGGGAAGGAAGGAAGGGAAGCAGGGAAGGAAGGGAGGGAGGAAAGGGAGGGAGGAAGGGAAGGAAGGAAAGGGAAGGAAGGAAAGGGAGGGAGGAAGGAAGGGAGGGAAGAAGGAAGCAAGGAAGGAAGGAAAGGGAGGGAGGAAGGAAGGGAGGAAGGAAGGAAAGGGAGGGAGGAAGGAAGGGAGGAAGGAAGGAAAGGGAGGGAGGAAGGAAGGAAAGGGAGGGAGGAAGGAAGGAAAGGGAGGGAGGAAGGGAGGGAGGAAGGAAGGAAGCAAGGAAAGGGAGGAAGCAAGGAAAGGGAGGGAGGAAGGAAGGAAGCAAGGAAAGGGAGGAAGCAAGGAAGGAAGGGAGGGAGGGCATGGCTTGCTCCAGTCAGTGCGTTAACCCATCCCTCTGTCTCTGGAGTTGTAGCATCTGGGGGGGTGGGGGGGCAAACAGCAAGAGGTGGCCCTCAGGGGAAATAAGACACCTGTGTGGGAATCAGCTTTAGTTACTAGCCCTTGCCTGACTGTTGGTTGGTTTTGGGTTTTTTTTTTGTTTTTTTTTTTTTTTCTTTGACACATTTTTCTCCAGCTCCTTTTTCTGTCAGACCCAGAAAAAATGGTATTTAATCTGCAGATACAGCCTACAGCTGGAATAAATGTATGCATACCTGCACCTCTGACTGGGTTGAGGTATTTGTCAGGGGGGAGCAAAAGTGCTTCCATATTCTTGGATGAGGGTTGTGCATTTTACGCAAAGGGGGAATATGAATTCATAGCTACCTCTTACAGATGTAGCAGCTGGTCTTATTAGATGTGTTTTGTCTCCTAACTGATGTGATGCAGTCACCAAAGTGCTGGTTTATGGCCTGAAAGAGGATGGTGCAGCCTGGCCTGTGACAGCTGGAGGATGGGGGGGTTCTATGAATCCCCCACGGCCAAATTTGGTGGTGGTGGTTGCTGGAAAACAACTGTCCTGACAGCCAGCCTGTGCACGGAGCTCCTGGGGATCCTGCCTTTACCTTGTTAATGGAAAGACCTCGGTGACATAAACCAACATTGACAAATTGATATCCCGTATGGAAGGATTTGAAGATGATCTTTCCCGGAAGAAATGCTCCCAAATATTCTTATTGATGGAGTTGGAAATAGAAATGGGAATTATTGACTCCCTGTTCAATCTGCAACTGACAGATCCAACTGTTGAAAGAAATCAATTGGGAAGTCAGTGGGTGCTTTATGATGTTTTCGTGGTTCATTTCCAACATTTCTAGTCATACCCTTTCAAATCTTAAGCTTCAAAAATCCTTGATTAGGTACAAACAGTGTGGTCTGGTTTCCAAAGCTGCTGAGCTGTTAAGAACATTTTGACAATGAGAACGGGGACGTTAGATGCCCAAATATACACCCAGGAGCCCAGGTTTAAGCATCTGGGTTTTCACACTTTGTTTCTACTGTCTGCACCTTTAAAAAGCAGAAAACAGCTGCCAAGTTGCTCCCTACTTATCATTAATCCAAACGATTTGAAGATCATTGTGTTATAAATCAGTCAGTTAATTCTGTTTGTTAATTCGCTTTGTTGCAAAGTATCAGGCTATAGACATTTTCTGTGCATTAACACAATAAATCTTGCTTTGTCACTGCTGTTTTCTGAGCAACGCACAGCTAGCAGCGGTCAGGTTTATAAATTTTTTTCCATTTTGAAGTTTTCTCTCGTTAGGTTCAGTTCTCGTTGCAGCTGCTTCTGTCTCTCTGCCGGCTACTGAATCTTTAAAGTCCCGTCGTTTCTGGGGATGGGGCCCAAAATGTCTCTGGGGAGAGCTGCTTTGCATCCTGAACTCAGGAGCAAGTGTTACAGGTCCCAGTTTGCAAACAAGGAACTGCTGACACTAATTATCTTTGTTGCTTATTTATCTCTTGATAGTTACTGCAATCCAATTAAAATCATTGTTCCTTGCAGGTGGCATGTTCCTTCATTTGAATTTCGGGAGACATAAACAACAGCGGCTTGGGGGGGAAGATCCTTCTGTGACAGGAAAATTCGCTTTGGAAAATTTCCTGTGAAATTCGCTTTTGTTTAAAAGCAGAAAAAGAAAAAACAAATTAAAAAACGCAGAGACTATGGAGCGATCACAAGCCTCCAACAGTGGAGATTTAAGTTGGTAAATATTGTTAACTTGCTTAGAAGCCTTAAATCATGACTCCGTTTTAATGATATTGGATAAATGAGGTCTTGAATCACCAACAATTTCTGAGAAAATTGTCAAGAGAAAGCAGATCTATGCACGCCGGGACAAAACGTGCTTTAGAAAAAAAAAAAAATAGAGTTTTGTTTTTTTAAAAAAAGTCTCACCATCGTCTTTCAAGTGGTTCCTGAGAAAATGATCTTTAAGTAACTGCGGGAAATTGGCATAGTGATTTAAAGTCGGGCTGGAAATGTGGGTACATGTGGGTCCTGACGGTGAAATTGGAAGTAACGTATACGCTGAGCTATGAGACAGCTATTGCTTTAATGAAAGGCGTAACGGTGACATTGCATGAACTTAATATTTAGCCAGTGACGTTTGCACTTCACAAGAGCCCAGGGGAGGCAATTAGGAGGGCTGTAGAAGGAGGGAATAATTTTACCTGTCACGTTTCGAAGTGGGCAGCTCTCCGTGTGTGTGTGTGCCTGTGTATGCATATTTGTATGCCTGTGACAGATCCAGAAATTAATGGAATAGAGAGGCTTGGCGGGGACTGTCAAGCCTGTGGTTAGAGGTGGGGAAGGAGCTGTTTCCAAACCCACAAGATTTATTTGTGGAGCTGGCGGGTAGGTGGGGGGTGAAGTTAGCAGACTTTAGCCTTCAGGGCTTTCATCTGCTTTAAATTCAGCTGAAAAAAATTGCTAATTGTAACAGCAAGCAGGTAAGTTACCCATGTATATCTTACAGATGACTCCATTATATTTTTTATTTGAAATTCATTCTCTGATGTATTTTTTTTCCCCGCGTTTCTCAGAGTGTGACTGGGGAACGGTAGGTGGAGGAGGCTCCAAATTCAGCACTTGCAGCTCACGGGTCTCTGAATGGCATTGTCCTGCCCAGCATTAACTTGGCAAACCAGAGCTGTGTCCTTTTGGGATGGAAAATTAAATGGCATTAAGCTGGTGTGAAATGCTATACAAAAATGGTCCTCATTCCCTGGGCTTGCAAATACCAGAACTGTAGTGCAACACATGCTTCAGTGCTTGCAGGAAGGTTTGGCTGAAGTCTGATCTCAACTTTGTGGTCACCTTGGTCTTCAGCTACTGCTGAACTCCACATCTTTCATCTCCATTGTTTTCGGGAGGTGTAGATCTACAGTATTTCACGCCCAAGGCAAATAAAGCTGGTGAGGGACAAGAAGTGCACAGAGCACCAAAATAGCGAATCCAAAGAGTCATTTCAGTGTCAAGTTCTTAATGATTTTCTATTCTCTACGAGATGTTTGTGGGTTGACTTTTTCTTTTCCCCCCAAACAAACCTTCTGCCCCATCTCAGTGCTCACTTGAGGCATCTCTAAGTTCCTTGCTGTGGAAGAGGGTTCTGGGGACAGCACTGTGGACATAACTAAGACTTCCTTGTCACCATGCAGTTGCCTGTGCCAACCAGGTGAACCATCTGAGTTCCCCACCTGACCTGCTGGCTGGTGCAACTGGGGCCAACCCCACCACAGGCACCAGGAGGGATTTCAAAGTAGGGGCCAAACACCTCAGGAGCTTGGCTCTGGTGCCCTGAAGCAAATAACAGCGATGGGGCCAGGTATCATTGCTTCCCCTCATCGCTCACGTCGGTACCTGCCCTGCTTCTGCCAGAAGTTATGGGCCCACATCAGTTGGGCAGTGTGAATACATGGACCAACCGCTGCAGCAGATGAGCAAACGCATCATCAAGCAGTGCTTTGAGCTAAAACACTGCTGTGACTTTAAACATTACTGTGACTTTAAACACTACTGTGACTCTGAGGCAGTTATTTTGGGGGGAATATGTATGAACCAAAACTTAAAAACTTGGCTTGAGCCAAGGGCAGAGAAGACGCCTCGCTTAGCCTAGGAATGCTTTTGACAGAGGCACACTGTCACTATATCTCTTGGCTAGGAAAAAGTTGTACCTTTCCTGCAAATTGAAAGATTTTGCCGAAGTCCAACCGCTGTAGGAACAGCAGCTTCTCTCTCTTGATCACGTTTTCGGTTTTAAAACCCATTTCTAGTCCAGCGACGAGGAGAAAACTCAAAGCTGATTCAAATGAGATTTTTAATGGAAAAAGTCACGTTGAATCTAAACCCATTTCAAGTCATGACTTTTTAAAGACCAGGGACTGACACTTAACGTTGCGTTACCAATGCTCGGCACTTGTCCGTGAGTAGGAAGGTGATGGTGGGGAGGAGCTTGTGGTGTTATTTTTCCAAGGGCCTGATGGTTCAGCTATCTAATTTGGGAAGCGGGACTATCTCCCACTGACCCTTATCAGCCTTTCAGCGAGGCAGATAGCGGCCAGCACATTACTCACTGTTACCCCATAGATATCTGCTCTCCGAGTATGTGTTACAAAACGTGGCAGCCAAAAGGGTGAAACCTCTCAGCACCTGGCACGGGCAGGTGGCTTTAGCCCCATAGGGAAAGAGGTGGATGGACGTGTCCTTGTCACCTGCTGCAGAGGATGCAAGAGCCTTGTTGGCTCTGCTCTGTTGTCACTCAATTAGCCAATTCTCTTGGGGATTAAAGGACGGGGAGGGGACAAACCGTGATATTGGGAAGTTCCCTAATTACATTACTGTTGCCAATACTGCAATAATAAGGACAACTTTATTATAGTTAAAGAAGGAAAAAAAAAAAATCCCTCTCTATCTGTTGCTGTCTGCTCCCCGACAGCTGGTTGTGAGGCACCAGGAAGGGATTTAACCTCTTACGAGCACTTTGCAGCTCGGTCTTCCACGCAGGGTTTCAACGTGCTTAGCTCACATGTGCAGTTTTTATTCCTGTTTTGCAGACGGAAAATAGAGCAGCGCCGTTCGG
Organism: Alca torda; assembly: GCA_008658365.1. Lineage (NCBI taxonomy): Eukaryota > Metazoa > Chordata > Aves > Charadriiformes > Alcidae > Alca > Alca torda. The sequence continues at coordinate 36,761,938 of CM018083.1, forward strand.
AGGTGCCAACAGCTCCTTGGTGAAAATCCAGCATGGCCCCAGCTGGTGGGTGAGCTCGCGGTGCAGCGCAGCCCGGATCGCCCCGCGCTCGTCCAGATTTACCCCTCGGGATGCTCCCACGCACTGGACTTTGGTGGTGAGTCTGGACAGGCAGCAAACCCTCCCATCCTGGGGAGCGCTCCCTGTTTTGGTCCGGGGAAAAGCTATGAGATCTTGCTCTCAAATGTTCTTCCAGTGTAAAAATGGGAGTTTTCAGAAGATGGGCTGAAGCTTTCCCTGCAGTTTTGGAGAATGCCCTAGGCTCTGTTCTAGCGGAGGTAAACTTCCTTTTGCTCTCACTGGGGGTGTGGGGGAAGGAAAAGATGGAGTGGAAAGTGTTTGCCGTTTCCTCCAAGTGTGACAGAGAGCTTTTAGGATTGCACCAGGCTCAGATACCTGCCATGCCAGGGGCTGCACTTGCTGCAGGTGTGACAAATACATAAAATACATATTGCACACAAGCTCCTGGATCCCTTCAAAACAGGGTTCATGCTTTAACTTGCAAAGATGAAGAAACAGCGATAGAGATTTCATTTATTTTTTTGCCAGTGGCAGAAATGTTTGTCTGTAGCCAGTCCTCTGACTTGAAGCAAAACAACAAAACCCCCCCAAACCACTGCAAAATCATTTAGCAGGTCCTCTCCGTGATGTTCCGATGGGCCCTATGGATTTTCAGACCCACCTGCTTGTGGATGCTCGTTCTGCGTGACAGTGAAAATGGATATTGCGGAGGCTGGAGAGCCCTGGGCAGAGCCACGAGGCTGGGCTGATGGGAGGAAGGTGCAGGTTGCACTTTCTCATCATGATATGATGCTTGATCCCGCACTGACCGGTGTTACCGAGAAGCACCTGTGGCTTCGTTTGATCACCCTTAAATCTGTCCCAGGGCAAACTGGCCTATTAGCCAGGAGCCCACTGGTTTGTGTGTACGTGTGTAGTGGGGAGCAGAGACAGAAAGGAAGCAATATTGAGTCACAGCCGTCAGGAAGGATCAAAGATTGGCAATTTTTCACACACAAAAGGGTGAATGATGCTGAACTCTTTCTAGTCTGATTCCAACTGAACACAAAGCTTTTTAACCTCTTAATCCTCACTCCTGAGTTACAGCTCAGATGTCCAGGGTTTTATGGAGATTCTCTTCTGTGTGTGACCCTGGTCCCAAGCAAATAGCAAGGCACCCCTGACTGTCGGGTGGTGTGCGTTGAATGTTGAGCAGGGTGTTCATCTTGCAAGCTTTTTGGTTGTTTGCCTCCCTTACTGACCGTGAGGGGAATTAATGGGAATCCTTCCTGAGAAAGAAAGAAACGTAAAGTGGCCATGGGTGTAATATCTCCTTTCCCATTTCGATTTGTGGAAGGTGAACCCAAGTTGCTCCTCACTCTTCTGGGGAGACCCCTAACCTTCCTGCTCTGTCTTCAAGGGAAGCGGTTCCTGGGCTCTCCTCTGTCATCACACCTAAACCATTCACTTCCCTCCTCACCAAACGCTGAAAGGTTCCTCCGTGCTTCCCAGAGCGTGGACTGTCATGACTATGAATCCGTGTCTATCGGCTGTAGATTTGAATGCCCTGTTTTGTTTTGAGCCTTGTTTGTATCATTTTCTATTTGCGTATTTGGGCTTGACGTAAAACCCCGTGGAGAGACTTTCACGTAGCCGAGGCCACTTCTGCATTCACCGCGGACGAGCGTGGTGCCCCAGGGAACCAGTTTTATTCCAGGCTTCGCCAGTGATTCATTTCTGGATGCTGTCTCTGTGATTCCCTTTGGGCCTCAGTTTCCTGTTCTGTAAAATGGAGATAATACCCTTTTATGGCACAGGGCTGCTTTGAAGCCTTCACAAAATACTCTGATGTGTTTGGATGAAAGTTCCTATAAAGCAGATTTTTTAAAAAGCATGCAGCTCTCATTGAGGAGCTTGTATGAAGTGATCAGGGCTGCAGAATTACTCCCCAGGATGAATGTGTCTGTGTCGAACCCTCAGACAATGCTGGACACTGGAACAATATTCGTGTAACTTTTCTAAAAGCGTCCGCTGTTGGTGCCCATGGCAGGGTTTGCTGCTATTCATTCTTTTTGTTTATTTTATGGAAATCCTTTTTCCTCCTCATTGAAAACACAAACAAAAAGAGGGGATGACAAAAAATAAAGAATTTCGCCCTGTAAGCCCCATAAAATTGATTCATCCCGAAGAAGTTTTTAACAGTGCCAACCCTCTGCCTGTCTGTCCGATTTTAAAAGAAACTCTCCTCTTTCTCCCGACTGTCGTATTATGGGGAAAAAAAACGCGAAAGCAGGAATGAAAGCGACGCAGAATTTTTGTCTCCTCTCTTTTCTCACTCCGGTGCCTTTATGTGTGCTCTCTCCCACCCCCCCCTCCTCCATCGCCTCCCTCCTGCGCTGCCTCAGTTCCCATTGAAATGTCAAATGCAGCAGTTGTCTGCAAGTGAAAGAGGGGCTCCCTGGTGGGAACAGGCTGCCCTTCTAACCTGAGGGCCTCGGCTGTTCTCTTCTCCCCTTTTTGGTGTTTCCCATCCCACTTTCTCAGCAGATGTTGTGTGGGGCAGCACAGGCTGTAAAGGAATGAGTTTCTTTTCACCTGGCCATGTGAATGGGCTGGCACAGAAATGCTGGCTTATTCTCTCAAACTCTGGCAACAGCTTACACAGAAAGAGATTGTTTCTGAGAGCTGTCTTTTTTTTTCTTTCTTTTTTTTAAAATTTTTTTTAGACGAAGATAGGGGAAAAAAAGCTGAGAGACGCTGGCTGTATTTTAAGCTTCCTCCTTGGGTGCCAAAGGAGTCCGTAGAGTTTTGTTGCTGCTACTTTTGTTCCTTTTATAGTTTCAATTCAAGCCCCAGGCTTTCAGCTCCCCTTTGTCTTAGCCCTGCTTTTCCCAAGCAGTTGACATGAGAATCGTTTCGGCAAGATGGTGGAGGTTCATCCAAGAGCGTTGCCCCGGTTTAGTTCAGGGCTGTAGTTTTTGGACTCTTTGAGCGGCTGGGTGGTGGAAGTTTGCAAGAGAGCGACACTTCACATGCTTCTGCAGGGAAAACATCCAGTTTCAAAAGAGTTCTGCCTGAAAATATGTGACAACGTGGTGCAAAAATGCTCAAGCTCCATCCTAATGTTGGGTTTTGTCGCTGTGCTGTTTGAGATAGGAGAGGCACATTAGTAGTGGAAGAAATCAAGGGTGCGTGAGTTTTCACCCTTTCTCCCTTTTTCGGCTTGCTGAATATCTGACTTAATGTGGCTGGTTGTCCCCTGTAGCCTGCTCGCTCTCTCTCATCAAGACCTTGGGCATCTAGGGTTGGCCAACTGAAGTGCACCAGAGAGGTACCAGGAGGAGATACTCCCCTCCCATGTGCAGATGTCTCCGCTTGGCACCTCCAGCGCAATGCCACTTATTAAGCCCACTTTTGGCCATGTCTCTGTGCCCTGAGCCCAGCTCATTATATTGAGACTTGATCTATATTCGAGAGCAAATGACGAACCTGGGATCGTGGATCGTTTGATCCCCGATGAGAGAAATCCGCATGCTGCTGATCCTGAAAAATGGAGCTGTCGTTTACTGATTTAATGAGTAAATAATGAGCTATTCTGAAATACTGTGGGGATATTATGCCAGTGGTTCTCTTCGGGTATTTATACACATTTTAACTCCAGTTGTTTTTTGTTGTGTGTGCGTGTGGTTTTTTAAAAATCTGAAGTTTATTTTTGCCGTGGTGCTTGGAAAGCTGTAAATGATCCACAAGGAATTAACAGACAAAAGTCCCTGGCTCTGCTCCACCCTATTGAAGTTGATGGCAAAACTCCCATTGACTTCAGTGGAAGTAACAACTAAGGCCTGTGAGAGTAAACAATAAATCCGTTTTACAATCAGAATATCTTTCTAAGTCCTGTTCTTAGCTCTTTGTGTGACTGAGGTGTTAGGTGCTCATATGATGATAAAAGGCATAAACAAATCACAAGCATCTTCTCAGGTGAAATACAGAACTGTGCAGGTGAAATTTCTAAATTTGAAAGCTCTGGGTAGGCTTCACCTTTCAGACAATATTTTGGAAACCTGCACTCAAATTCTGTTAACAAGAATACGTGCAGTGTGTTGGAGAGGTTGAACCGACTCTCCATCCAGCGAGTGTATGAGAACTTTTTCCCATTCCTGTTTGTGAAAAGTGCAGTTTTTAGAGCTGTGGGATCGGAGGAGCCACCAAACTGAACCTCCTGCCTGGATAAGTGGACATGTCACAAATCCCATTTGAAAACTAACCGGGTTCACCTCCAGACAGAACTCCTGCACGTGCGGTGCTTGTGGTTGGAAGTTTGTAGAAACATTTTTCCTTGTGTCTGATCTGGCACATCTACCAGGGTTAAAATTATTCCCTTAAATAAAAGGATGGTATAACTAACTCAGATGTATAGTTCTTATTTGGCCTGTTTTATCGGTGGACTTCAGATGACTTTTGAAGGAGACAAACACCATTATCTTACATTTTACACACAGGAACCCAGGGCTCTATGGCATGGCCAAATATGCAAGGATAGAGTTCAGCCGCTGCCTAAGTCTAGCATCTTATCCCCTGCCTTTTAAAAGCTTTATCCCTAAAATGTGTCTTGAGCTAAGGGCTCTGTATTGTAAGGTTTTCCTATTGATTCCTTCCCTGGAGTTTGTGCCTTTTGGAGGAGATGGGGCATTGCTAATTGCTTCAGCTGTTCTTGACTGTTACAGGGCACTTGAGCAGAACTGTGTAGCCTGAGTGTTTGCGCTTTGTAAAATAACCCTTCGGCCTTGCAGAATGGGAGGATTAACAAGTTTAGCCTTCTTGATTTGTTTTGAATTATTTTGTACGTGGTATTCATCTAGGGCACAACATAGCTGAAGGTAAGGCAAGGTTGTCACTAGATGATCTGAAAACGAGTGCCATGGAAATAAAGTGCTATTGTTGCTCTTCGAGCAATGACACTGACGGGAATAAAAGGCATCTGGGTAGGAAATAGCAGGCCGCTTCCAGGGAGCGTCCATGGTGTACCTCAGATTGCCATGAATGCTAGCCCTGCTAGGCAACCAGCAAAGGGAGCTGCAGGCAGCCGTAAGCCAGGCCAAAAAGAGAAAAAGAAAAAAAGACTAACCCTGAGAAAAAGGGGTACGTTCTTCCTAATTGTGCTCTGGACTGTAAGTCTTTTTATTCTTGTCTTTTGTTGCGTTTTCCCCCTTCCTTTCCACACCCCGGCAGCAGCCGGTGGGTCTCAGTGCTGGAGAGCGTTGGGTGGTCGTATCCCGCCCCCCCCGGCTCTGCCTGACCTCCAGGTGGGCTTGGGGTGAGTTGTAGGAGAGCTGCAGCACCTCTGCGGGGTGGGCCACGTGAGCTGGGTCAGACCGCAGTGTTGGCCGTGACCCTTGGGAAGAGGAGGGTGAAACCCACCATCTGCCGAAGGACGCAGAGTCCGACTCTGGATGTTGGTAGAGTTGCCGTTTCACCTAAGCATAAACATCCAGATGTAATGGGCAAGATTTTCTGAAGTGGCTGGTGGCTAAACATCATGTTCTGAGTGTTTCCAGCCTTTAATGGATATGTCTGAACAGTGCTTTGAAGAAGGCAGTGGCGGACAAAAAAAAGGTGAAATAGCATGCCCATGGCTAGATGAGAAGTCAGTGGCAGAGAGGAGAATCAAATGTGACTCTCCCCTGCCCAGGCAATCGCCCTCACTTCTAGGCCATCTTTTCTCTCGCCAGTCTGTGCCAGTAGACTAAACCTCAGTTAAAATCACGGCGTGAGGGACAACAGAAAGGGAGCGTTGCTCAGGGGGGAGAGAAATAGCTTTGGGCGAGAGCTGAGGGGAGCTGGAGCAGCGCAGGGCAGCGGGGCAAGAGCGGTGGCAGCACCAGCAGAAACTGCTCGGAGGCCGTGAGGAATCGAGGACCAGGAGCTGTTGGGGCAAGGAGAGAAGCTACCCATGGTGATGGTCTCACCTCTCAGACATGTTTCTTGGTGTCTGTTTTCTCTGACGTTTCCCCAGGCTCTCTTCCTTTGTTGTGAGATGTGGATTGGCAACAAAGCGGTTCTCAAATATTTATCAAAGTACTTGATTAATCAAAATTTATCACATAGGCCTCCCATCTTTAAACACTCGAGCAGTGTCACTGGAGCAGTGATACCCTCTGGAGATCAGGAGGTGCTGGGAGTAACGTGAGGCACCTCCTGCCTTTTAGCACAGGCTGGGGGCTGAAAGGCAGGGCAGGCTGCTAGCGTGGCCAGCTGTAGCTCAGGAAGCAGCCTCAAGAGGGAGAGAAGGCTTTCTCACGGGCTTTTATGACCAACGTTCAAAGAGAAATGCCTTGAGAGAAGAAAAGGCTGGGCTTTCTGGCTGGACAAAACTCAGCCCTGCGGATCTGCTCTGTGGCTTTGTTTTCCTTGATGCTCCTCTTCTGCCTGATCCTTCCCTTTGCTCCTGCTGATGACTGGGGACTGCCTTTCTAAACCTGGGGATTGTACAGCTTAGTCTGGGATGAGGGGTCTCACCTAAACGGTTGCAGGTCTGTGACTTTTCTCCTCGGTCAGAGATGCACCATCCCCGCGTGCAACAGGGCAAATAGACTGGACAGGAGGGGAACGAACTGATTAGTTCCCTTGAACTGAAGGATGCCCTGGCACTGTTTGGTTAATCACTGGACGAGGCTAGCACAATTGGACAAGTGACCGATATAATAAATAACAAATGGAAAACGCTCTACTTCCAGCTAAGGAGCTGGCTGTTTAAAAGGCAGCAAGAGGTTTGCAGCACCAGCCCTAGCAACAAAAGTTATCCCAAACACGTAAATGAAGCAGATCTCCAAACACGTGAGGCCGAGCCACCATCAACCCACTGTATCATGCTATTAATAGGAACGGGGCCTCCATTAACTACTTAAAGGATGACGCAAATGCATCAGAAGAAATTTGCGGTGCCCGTAAAGAAGAAGCATGTTGCACCATATCTAATTGCCGGAATAATTATTTTCTGCTATGCAAATTACCAGGAGCAAATTCACTGCAGTACATTTATATGTATTTAATTATCATCAAGAGCTGGAGTTGAGGGACTAGATTTAATATATAGCCAGAGTTTGTGTGTGTATTTGCAGAGAACTCGTTATTTTACCACAGCTGGATTTGTTTATTTTAAATAAATCATTATGGCAGATCCAGTTTCTGCGCGTTTGCCCGTTTGCCGATTTATCATAAAAATTGTGGTTTCACTTACATGGGAGGTTTCTATCAAACACACATCACCCCTCTTGCTCGCAAGCTGCACGTTTCTGAACGTTTTAAGGAGGAGCTGAATGCAAAGAAAAGACATTAGTCCATGTATTAACCAAGAGTAGAGGAGCAGGAGGAGTTAGGATGACCTGGGTGGGTTAAGGTTTTGTAATGGGCCATGGGTCTTCATGCTTGTAGGCTGAAAACTTGAATTCGAGCTTCACCCATCTGTAAGCCAAAGCAGTTATTGCTCAATGGCTATTTGATGGTGTGCGTAAGGCGAGTTAGTGCTTTTTGGTTTCTAGTGAATATTTTATATTTTCTCATCATAACAAGAAACAAGAGACATAGGTGCGGGATGGAGGATTACCCCTTCTGAACCTGAGATGGTTCTTCTCCACTTAAGCTTCAGATTTTGTGGACCAGAGCTTTACTGAAGATACTGGGTTATCAATTCAAGGCTCAAGTTATAAGAAAAAAAACTGGGAAGAAATACTTTTGCCACTTAAACTTTGTGGTTTGGTTGTTGTCTGTTAATGGAGCTCTTGGAAAGAATGATCTCAAAGCCAGCAGTGGAGGTGGCTGCTCAGCCAAGAAAAATCATGTTGTGTAGCCCCCAGGAGTGGTGTGTGAGACCTGATCCTATTGAAAACTAGGGATCTGCTGCCCTGGAGATGCTGCTCCATATCAATCCAAGCTCCAGCTGGGAAAGCTGATCGTCGAGAGACAGATTTAATTCCTGGGTTTCCTGCCGCATAGCTTTGCTTACCTTGATCTGGAAGCAGCAACCTGGATGCAGTTGGCTTCTGCTTAGCACCCAACTGTTTGTTGTGGCCACTGTTTCACAACCAAGGAGGGAGGCTCCCGAGTGGGCCGGTTCACTGCCTGCCATGGCCGTGCCAGTTGGAAATGCGGTTCTAGTGCAATTAGGAGCACAGACGGCTGCCAAGCCCGCCTTTGTGTTTCTTAGTTTCCTCTTGTGGATTTCAACTCAAGTTGCAAAACCAGGGGTAATGAAAGGTCATGACGGTACCATGCTGTGTCACGAGTGGTGGGATGGGGCCAGCTTCTGGTGACATCTCTGTGAGGATGCCCACAGGACCCTTATTTGCAGTGTCCCTGGGCTGGTTTGTGGATAATTGATGGGTACCCTGAGGTTCTGCCTCCCCCGCCTCCCCAAGACGTCCTTTTCTGTGTTAGTTTATTTTTTAAATAATTAACAGACTTTGTGACTGCCTGCCTATCTGTCCCCCTGGAATTCCTCTGCAGCTGCTCTCATCGCTTCCCACAGCCCCTCCCTCTCCTCCTCAACACGCTTTTCCTTTCACTGTGTCTTACAGGGGTGTCTTTTGTTTTAAATTCACTTTGCGGTGAAACCTCCGAGCATTTTCTGAATGGGATACCCTGTGCTACTCGCTGGTGTGCTGAAATTTTCCCTTCCCTCCCAGATGCACAAGGGAACCTTCCGCTCCTGACAAAGAAACCGATTTCAGCCCAAATAATTCAGTGGAGGGTAACTCTTGCCTGATGGGCTCCTTCTTTCTCTCCAAACTGCCGTCACAAATTGCCCGTCCCTGCAGCATGAAGGGGTGGGTGCAGTTGAGGATGGACAGGGACCACTGTTCCCACCCTGTTTGTCCCCTCCTGCCTGCCTTCCCTGTGGTCGGCGGTGGCTGCCGCTCGCTGTGGTCTGGCCGAAGCGTGGGTTGACACAGCTGGCGTGGACATGAGGTTATTCGAGCAGCCCGGCATGTGTCTTCTGCAGCTGTCGAGAGCAAGGACGAGAGCCTGTTCCCTCTCTCTTCCCAGAGCATCTGGCTTGCTACGGCAAGAGCAATGGTACGGGCAGTAGAGAAGCTGTAGCACATCTTCTTCACTGGACCAGGTTGCCCAGGGAAGTTGTGGATGCCCCATCCCTGGAGGTGTTCAAGGCCAGGCTGGATGAGGCTTTGAGCAGCCTGGTCTAGTGGGAGGTGTCCCTGCCCAGGGCAGGGAGTTGGAACTAGATGATCTTTAAGGTCCCTTCCAACCCAAACCATTCTATGATTTTGTGATTCTTGCCACTGGGAAAACCAACTATTGAAGGTTCTGGCTTCCCTTCTGCTGCTATGCTGGCCTCTGATCCCAGAGGAAAGTCTTACTAATAGAAGAGAAGCCCCCAAAGTGCAGGGGAGCTGCTGGAGACATTTGCGCCACGTTTTGTGCTCTGTATAAGTGGTCATCAGCAAGGGCAGATGTTGTGGCTGGGTGAAAACGGTGATTTCGGTGTAAAAGCCCAGGATCCCAGGGAAGTGCCGTTTTCTGGGCGTTCATTTGGGAGTGAGAAATGCTAGGACTATGCTTGTTGAACCTGGACCTCTTCTCATTGTCAACCGAAGACTTTGTCAGATTGTTCCTCTTCCACCTCATATGAAGCCCATCCACCTATTTTAGTGGCTTTATAAATAATAACCTTCCTTCCCGTCTTTACTTGCCTGGGCTTGCTGCTCTCCAGATCCACGTTTTAATTGACACACAGCTTGTGGCGTGGCTGGAGGCGATGCCAATAATGCACATATTCATGGCATGGCAGGCAGATAGGCCCCCTCCCTCAGACACCATCATTCAAAGCAAACATCAGACAAGCAGCCGGCTTTGATGTGGGTCCGGGGTTTGCAGCCTCAAAAGAGGAATCTTTGGAGCCCCGTTCGCACTGTTCCTTGTGCCAGACGTTGCAGCAATGTCATAACGGCCAAGCAACTGTGTCCTCAGCACGGTGGAAGGAGTATTCTGCAGTTCCTCAGCAGACATGGTTGTGTTACGGAGTAATCAAGAGCAGCCTGGGCTTTGCAGGGATGGATGCTGTGAAAATGAGAATAATAATAATAATCAGGGCAGGGAGGGTGGGTGATAGGACTGTTGTTGGACCATCTGAGGCACTTGTCAGAGGACATTAGCCCCGCAATTAGGAGAAGCTGAAGAGGCGGGAAGGGAAGACAGCAAGAGAAACGCTGCAGCGGGGACAGCTTTGTGTCAGCACACAAAGCTTTTTTTTCTCAGCGGGGCTGCTGGGATTTGCTCAGGTCTCCTCCCAGATAAATTAACTCAGTACAACACCTGCTCCTTTAATATGGCCAGGCTGACTCCACTGCAGACCTGGCCTTTCTTTCTCTCTCTTTTTTCTTCTTCTTTTTTTTTTTTTTTTTTTTTTTTTTCCTTTAGATGAGGCGGAGGCAGCCTGTGAACTCCCTTCTCCTGTTTTCTTCCCCCCTAAACAACTCCTTCCTCGTGGAGGGTGAGATTGTTTCCCCCAGAAGAAGGACTGAAAAAAAAAAACCCAAAAAACCCAAACCAGTTGAAAGATTTAGAACAAAACCCCACCAAAAAAACCCAAAACCCCAAGCTGGCAAGAGGTGAAGGGTATGTAATTGCTATTCCTTATGCAGCCCACTAAAGCTGCATGTTTTAACCATCTGAGGACAGCAGGGAACTTTCTCTTCCCAGAGAGTCAAATGCGGGGTTTGCATTTTCTTTCTTTTCAGGAGGGGTGCGGGGAGAAAGAGGTGGACTTCATTTTCCTTGGGATTAGCTAAAGCTCCTTCCACTTTTATGTTGGCAACATGAGGTTTCATCAGACCTCTGATCCCGCGCGGAATAAAAATATAACATTACCGTCAAACTGCAAAACGGAGGGCTTGAACTTAACTGGATTAAAGCACATTCGATACAACATTCTTCACTTAATGGAGTGATAGTTGGGGGGAAAAAACGCTGCTGTGACGCCCAAATCAGCCCACGTCTCTGCTGGAGCATAAAGGGGGTTCTATTCTCTGCTCCTGACTGGAGAACCTCGGGCTGAATTTTCTTCCAGGATATTTGTCCTGATGCTCAGATGTGCCATTGCTGCAATTCTGTGGATTTATCCTTGACAATGCACCATTGGCAACCGGCTCGCTAACCGGTAGGGTGCACCTCATCTTCATGGAGATGTATGCATGAGCTTTAATTGCAAATAAATGCGCTGAGCCACATTTGCTTAGAGTTTGGCGTTTGCCTTTCCCATATGAATAAACATCCCTGGCTGCTCGTCTCTGTCCTGCACGCACTTTGATAGCGCTTCCGCAGCCTGTTTGCCACTGTTGTCTCTTGGTTTGTTCTTAGGATGCGCTTTTTTTGCCGGATTTTGCAGGCTTTTCCCCTCCCCTAGGAGGAAGCAGAGTTTTTCTGACCTTCTCTGATGGCCCAATGTGTTGTGGGTTTAAAGGTATATTTTACAGTGGAGCAGAGGCCTGGGAGAACCCACTCGTGCCGTGTTGTGCTTCGTGCCTCTCGTCTCAATGAGCACCTGCATGCTTGGATGTATCCCCATATGTCCAGTAATGAGCACGGGCTAATTGCCTAGGCAGATAGAAAAATAGATAGGTAATTTGTAGCTATTTAATTTTACATTAGGCAGAGGGATGTAGGGGCAGAGGCTAATGTTGTTGGCATTTCTTTTCAGGGTTGTTAACCAGATATGCTGCCTCTGGGGCATAACAATACCTCCCTCGGTAGAGCTCTCTAAGACTTTTATTACGTTCTTATTAATTTAGCAATGGCCTAAAGTCTGTGAGGCACCTTCCAAAGCATGATCCCTGCCCTGAGGACCTTACAGACTAATTCCAAAGCATGATACAACCGGGGATTACTCAGTGAGGGCAAGGGCCTAATGGAGTAAGAAATGGTTTGTATTAGATAAATGGATAAGAATGAATCAGTGGAAGAGTTAATCACATCGTTCCTTGCAGGCACGCGGGGACAGGCAGCTCCTTAGGAGGTCTGTGGTGTGGCTGGTTGGTTTAGAGAGGTCTTTCCAAGCAGAGAGCATGGACAAAGGTTGTCTCGCATCTCCCAGATCTGTTTTCCACCAGCTCCACGTAGATGGCTGCTCTGGGAAGCAACATGCTCCAAGTGCAAAGAGGCGACGCGAGTAAATGATGTGGTCAGCCAAAGGGTTGGCTGTAACCTTCAAAAGGGGACAGGCCCTGTCCCCCCAGGGACACAAACACCTCTCACCCCGTTTCTTCTCTTAACCCTTGAGATGCAGAGGGCATATTTGGAGTGAAATGGCAAAGCTGTGCCTTTTCGCCATGGATTTCAGTTCTTGGGAAGCCACAGACTGAGCGTCCTGAACAAAAGAGCTGTCTGGGAGGCTGGGGAAAGGGCTGGAGGGGAGCAGGGTGGAAAAGGGCTCCTGCTCAAGGGTGGCCGAGGGGCCCCCCCCATGCCCCCTAGCACCTGTCCTCCTCGTTTGAAGCCTGTAAGCTGCCCAGCGCGGCCAGCGGCTTGCGGGACAGATGGGGCTGCGACAGCTGAGGGATCTCCGGGCAGGAGGGATGAAAGCGAGACGGCGAGCCCTCCCCTCGGTGCCTCGGCAGCGCGGGCTGGTGCGAGCCGGTGGAGAACATTTGGTGTCCATGTGGCATCTGGCAGCAGAGTTTGCTTCTCTGGCATTTCCTTTGGTGAAAGGAAGAGCAAAGCAATTCTCTTCCAAGCAGCTGCTCTGCTCCGCTGGGAGGGAACAGCATCCTCCTCCTCCTCCCTGCCCTGGCCCTTCATCAGGGTGCTACAGCACAGTCCCCTAAACCAACATCCCCAGCCCCAGGTAAACATCCTTTGCCCTCATTTACTCCCTCATTTATTTTTTTTTTTTTTTTACTACAGAGAAAAAGAAAAACTCTCTGCATCACTTACTTTAAAAAACTAGTTGCTGTGGCAACTGGACGCAGGGTTTAAAGTGGCCGGCGCTGTCTTCTTGACATCATTGTTTGACTTTGAGTTGCTGGAGCAACAGATTGCTGGGAAGAACCAGTGAGGTCGAGGTTTCTCTTTCTTTTTTCCTCCACACTGCTTTTCTTTGGGACCTGAGAGCACCAGCGATGGCTTGCTTTTTGCTGAAGACACACACTGTTAACATATGATGGGAAGATGTCAGGCGGTATTAGAAGAAATGGAGGTTAGGTCAAAGGCTCGTTACAATGGGAGAATTCCTACAAAACTGAGAAAAAAAAGAGAGAGAAGATGAATGAGCCATTATATTTCCCAAGATCAGAGGGTTGGAGAAGATGTGGCTCCAGCATGCTCAGTGTTAGGCGTTTACCATGTAACGCTTTTCTATCGGTCATTCTGAACCCCAAGTTTTTCCAAAGCAGAGACATAGCTGGGGTCATAAGCAGGGAATATAAAATTCCATCAGATATAGCTATATAAGTCAATACCGTAACATAGCTCCTTCATCTCCTCTTAATGAGTCATTACACTTACACTTTCCTTCCAAAAAGTTTTTCTTTCTCTCAATGTCATCTCTGGCCACAGAATACCTGTTTAACCCACCCCAGCCTGCAGTGGGGCAGAGGAGGGTGTATAGGACAGAAATTTACCTACTTGTTGCTTTCTAAAACTTACGTGTCCTCCAGGCTGATTGTCCAGGGCTCTGGCTATAGCCACAAGGGTGCTGGGAGGGCACTGCCAACCCGATGCACCAATGTCACCCTGTGCCAGGAGCGCAGAGGGACCGTGTCGCCGTTGGGATGAGGTTATCTTGAAGACGATGCACCGAGACTTCTGTAAGAGGAATACTGTCCTTTATCAAAAATCTTATAGCCAGGAACGCTCAACTCCATTTTCCTAGAGTGACACTCTCTCCTGTACCTTCATGCACTGCGGTGGCTAAGAGCATCCTGGTCCCAGCTGAGCTCTTTGGGTGAACAAAACGCCGCGTTCCTGCACAGAACTCCTTTGGAGATTTGGTTGGTTTTCCTCTGGAGTTGGTGTTTTCAGAGCATGAGGTGACAACAGCTACTAGCTTTTAAGCTGATGCTGAATTTGCAGTTCTCCGGGTTTGAGTTTTGAATTTCTTCCTGGCATGAGGCTGACCAGGCGTGGTGTAAGGCCAGAGCAAGGGGGAGGCTGGAGGTAGGATGATGCATACACTGGAATACAGTTTTGGCATTATGTGTTAAATTAGTAATAAGGGAAATGTCAAAGCAAGGGCTGGCTTTTGGCAAACACTTCATGCTTAAAACCTAAACGATAACTCTTTCAGGAGGCTGAACATGTCCTTGACTACCTGACAAAATGCCTGTAAGATTTCAGTTTCTTTCAGTAAATCAGGAGTGGCCTTACATTGGTGCTATCGAGTGGAATAGGATAAAAGAAATGTAAAATGCAGTTTTTAAGAAAAATGCAACTGGAAGTTAAAAGCAAATTTTGAAAACAAAATTAGAGAAATAGTTGGTTTTTTTTTTAAAAAAAAAAAAAAGTGAAAAATTTTGGCGTCAAAATAAAGGAAACTGTCATTAAAAGGTACTTAAAAAGCTGAGCTTTCCATGTTCTGAGAATTCCTGCTTATGTGTCTGACTGTCCGGCTCATTCCAGGTTTCCATAGATATATACATATATATATGTAAAAGTGCAAAACTTCACAATGAAGTTATGGTTTCAGTATTACACCCTCATTGCCCACAAAATACACAGAATGCAAATTAACAAATATACATGCCTCAAAGTCTACACAATGTCAGCCACAAATATGCATGCAAGAACGCTGGTTGCTAGAGTTCGGAGTTAGCTATTAGTGAACATTTGTATGGCGCTCGGATAATTTGTTCTCGAATGCCACACACGTACCACATGGTTCAGATGTGGTTTGGGGAGCTATAAAATGGGATTTCAAACTGGATCTGTCCCTACTCTTAAACCCATAGCTCAATTAAGGCTCAGATGCGTCTCAGCCATAGGGCTGGCGTCCTGAGTCTGGGATATTGTGACTAGCTGGGTTTTGTGGAGGCTAAAAGGCATGGATGCAGCTGCTTATTAGTGAATTTGTGCACGTGCCAGTCTGCAGTGAAATGTACTTGAAATAACCTATCCTAGATGCCTCTATGAGGATGATGGCCCTGATGATTTAGCTATTTCGGTTCCAGCTTGAATTATTCATGTATTTGAAAACACTCATGAATTATTTGTGTTTTCGCTAAATATATAATTTAAAAACCCATATCCTTCCGACGAAATATATAAAAATGAAAGTTATTTATTTATTTTTGCCGCTCTGAGATGCTGCCCCCTGCCCCGGAACAGGCCGGGGAGCTGCGGTGGCAGGGCACAACCATGTCTCGGGCATCAGCATCCCTGCCTTAACCTGTGCCAGCAGGGGATCAGCCCCTGATTCAGCAAGAAAAAGGAAGACTCTTATAGAACTTAGATCTAACCCCAGTTTGTTTTCTTAGCTTCTGGGTTCCGTTATTATTTTTTTTTTTTTGAGAACGGAGACTGTCTTGCACACACGGGTTTAGGATTTAGGGTCTGCTTTCACAAGCTGACGCATCTGGATTTAAGATGCCCAGCAGTGGATCAAAAGAGCTTGGTCCCTGCGATGCAAAATCCTGATCTGGTACAAATTCACAAGCTGGTTTGAACGCATTCAACTGTTTTGGTGACATAACTTTATCCTGGCAAGCTTTATGCCAGGTCCAGTACTGCTTATCGTCTTCAGGCTGACATAACGTGGCCGACTAACTTAAAACTGGAGCACATCATATCATGCGCTCGGGCTAACTCAACAAAAATGTGTTTGTGCTTGATCCAGATCAAATCCGTCCTGCCACGAGATCTGGGAGTACAACAGATGTGATATTAATAGACGTGGAACCGCAGCCTAACCTCTCCCCCTCCCCAAACATCTGCAGCGGAGCGGGGACGGCAGCGCTGGGAGGAGGCATCCTGTAGGGACAGCAGTTCTGCTCTCCTCTAACTGTGTGAACTTCCCAGCGCTTACATTAATTTTAAAGAAAGTACTTTGGCATAACTGACATAAAATCTGGTCGCTTCACCTCAAGGGATTAGTTTCTTCCAGGGGAAGTTTGAGGAGCTGCGGTCCAATGAAGCATCTTAACATACGACGTAGTTTTTCTCAGTTTATTTTTCCTTGCCGCTCTTTCATTGCAGTAGAACTTCTTTATCTAGCTACTATATTAGTAGTTTTTCAAACTTTTTGGGCTTCAGGTGGTCTGAAAGATCTGGCTGGCGCAGAGGCCTTGATTTCACCTGGATGCGCTATTGCCCTGAACTGACCAGTGGCACTGCTGAGCCCCGTTAAAAATTCTCCCTTCCATTTCATCGCTTCTGTGAGACCAAGGTCTGTGTTTTTCCCTGGTTAAAAAAAAAAAAAAAAAAAAAAAGACTCGTAGTTTTCCATCAGATTCCCTGGTATTTTTACTCTTGCATTGACTCTATATTCCACTAGAAATCTTTCGCTTTCATGGTTTCTGTCATCAGAATTTAGAGTCCCCCCCCAACAATAGCTGATTAATGTGCTTTCATTTTGTCTAAAGTACCAACCGCTTACGCTGACTGCTTGGGGTGCGTGTGTGTGTGTGTGCGCGCGCGTGTGTGTGTGTGCGCGCGCACTCAACAAAAGCCTTTTCTCTCATCTCTATATTCTGGGACTGAGGCCAAGTTGTGATTGTAATAATGTAATCTCTTCTGAATACTTGAAGTGATGGGAAAAAAACGCGATTTTTGAAAATGAAATAGATTAATCTATACAGCTAGAGGGGGGAAATCATGCATTTTAATTAGCTCTTGAGAGTAATTTTCCTTGAAGTAGTACAAGCCAGGTGTGCAAAAGTATTCCTCTGCCTTGAGAGTCTCACCTCTCCTTCTGGAGTCCTTGGAAAAGATGGTGACAAGTGACAAGTTCATTTGGGATGCTTCTGCTGAAGGGATTGAACGTAAGGCAACTTGGCGGGACCTGATTTTTCAGAGGTTGCGTTTACGGCACTATCTGAAAACCAAGCTCCTCTTCCCCTAAAAATGCCTCGAAAATTGAAGGGGCTGCTCCCTTCAGCATGCAGGAGGACTCAACTGCTTGCGCACGCAGGGGAACGGTGATTTATCAACTTATTTTATTTAGCTTTTGTTCAGGATCAGATCATTCCCTAAAAGGTGATAGCGGTTTATTTCCTTGCTGGCCGTTCTGCATGCAGGAGAGCGGAGGAAGAGGATTCCACATGCCCTTCACTGGCCAGGGGCATGGGGCTTGTATCGGAGGAGGAAAGTTGACCCTCTGTAAGTCACCAGTGGTTGTCCCCGTCCTCCCAACTGGGCTGGGAGAACACTCCCAGGGAATGGCCATCACTTGGCTGATGAACACCATCTATTAAGCCAACATAATCCAGCAACTTTTGATTGCGTGCAACACCCTTCGAAAGCCCTTCTTAGTTGTGAAGCCCCCTAATATTCACCCTCTTTTCCTTTTTTTAATGGGGGAAGAGCAGTTTTCTGATGTTACAGCAAATAAAGTGCAGTGTCTGGGATTGGAGAAGTTTTTGGTTCCTTAACAAAGGTGTTTATTGACTGATTGTTTGAGTCTGGTCTTTGCCCAGAGCCCCCCCCTCCCCCGCCCCCCACTTTCGCCATGCCAGGTGCATAACAAAAATCTCCCATCCTGGAGTTCTTACGAGCTCTTCAGCCTCCTCCTGCAGCCCTGATCTACAATCACTGCAAAGGACACATGATTTTAGAGAATGGGTTTCTTTACCTCGGTCTGAGTTTTATATCCCAGCAAGGCATAGTGAAATTTTTCAAACTTCCTTTTCAATCAGTCGCTTTGGCATCGTAATGGCTTGGGTTGCTCTTTTCTTAAGTCTGTTTTAATTCTTTACCTTTGTATTTTAGCAGCAAGTTGCCTTGAATTTACAGTTCCTGTTGAATTCCTCTATGAATAGCACCTAGGTTTCCTCCTCTGCAGCTGCAAACAAGGTTTAAAAGCTTTTGGGATTTCTTGGCAGCTAATAACTCCCAGACTTCAGCATAGTTCATTTTCGAAATGTTTCTCATGCTTCAATCTGGACAGCATTAGGCAGGTCAGGGAATCCTGTCAGACTGGGGGCCAGGGGAGGATGTTCCATCAAAAGCTTTTTTTGGCAAATTAAAAAAAAAAAAGAAAAAAAAAAAGGCCAAAAAGACCTTTAGGAATACTGCTTAATATCCTTTCCATCCAAAATAGGAAAAGCACCTGTAACCGATGCCAAGCACAGGACAAAATAAATAAAAAATATCAAAATCCCCAAGCAAAGACCTCCAACTGGAAATATTTCCTGAATGATCTCACTGAGGATCCCGTAAGTGGCTGGATCAGTTTTAGGGAAAAGGGAACAAGGGCTTGAACTCCATAGTGAAAGACAAGAAAAAGCTTCAGGAATAAAAATGAGCCAAACCCAGATGCAAGCTGTCAGAGGGGCTAGAATTTTTTTCATTCCTGATTGGGACCTCTTGACATTTACACATAAAATGTCACCGGGATACAGCAAGACTTGACGCGTGGAAACAGGTCTAAAAATGACAAAAAATTATATTTGTGGCTTTCATCCTGTGCCCACCTTGGCACAGAGGTGGAGCTGAGCAGGGGCAGAGCCTGAGGGTGAATGTTGTCCTTATAGACCTGGTGTCGGTACGTGAAGGACGTGGCATGTGATGGATGGAGCAGCAGAGGACTTGTTTCATGTCGTCTTGGACATGAGCAGTTCATTCAGCTCTGCTGCACAGTAAAGGTCCATATGTTTGGTTTGGTGTGTTGCCCCACAGAGACAGGAACCTTTTAGACTTGCGCCATCACATAGATTTCAGGCTCCCCTTTATTACAGGAAGAACAAGCTGCCCCATCAATCTCATCGCCAAGTTGGGGTTTGTCCTTAACTAGGAGTGGATCTTTGCTTGCATCTGACCTAGAGTCAGATACTGCCTCTCCTTTTTAATGATGTGTCTGAAATTAGTATTTATTTTAGATTTAATCAGTCGGTGCATGTCAGCTAATGCCTCAATAATTGTGATCTCGCTGTCAGGGAGGAAGGAAATTAAACCTCATGAGGTCACATCAAAACTGCGAATCTGGTATCAGCGTAACAAGGGTCCTGCACAAGACTGATGGTATTAATGAGGGGTAGGTACGTAGCAGGTTTAGAGGCATGATCCAGAGAAAAACACACAAGATTTTTTCTGTATAGATGGGCCAAACTGAGTCACTAAGAGACACGTCTGGATGTGGTACCTTCACTTAGCAAAAAACACCTGCTCAGAGCTGCATCCCTGGTGTCCAGAATTTCTGTGAGTCCTGCTCTGCTTGACTTCTTAATTTTATCCGTTCAAAGAGGTTAAACTGGATGCAAAATCCGCCAGTCTTTGCTTCCAGCTGCACTGAAAATATTGCAAGGCATTTTCTTGTTGGGGCTAAGAAATGTAAAACAAACTGGATCACACAGATCAGATGCTTTCAACCTGTAAATTGCAAATGAATTTGAGAGGCCTCCCTCCTGTTTTAACTGCCAGGAAAAAGAGTCTCAAAATCTTTCTTTTCCATTGCAACATAGCATCATGAGATAGAAGAGACTGAGACCTGCCAAAATAAATCCTCATTGAAAGCTCGCTTGGAGCTTTAGAAAAGATTTGAAGAACTTATCTGAGTTGAATTAGTTTGCCTAATCCTAGTGATAATTTGGCTGAAGAAGTTCACCCCTCTCAGATATCCTGCAGGCTGCATGTTGTAGTACTTGGACACAGACTTAACAAGAACAGAGAGTCTCAGTGAACTTCCATACCACCATCTGAACACCTTCAACTTGCCAGACTGATGCATTTCATCAAAGTGGACTTTTCTGTCACAATACGACAGCTGAGTGCGAGGTATGAGCCTGCGACGGCAAGTGTGTTTAGAAGGGAAAGTAATGCATGTGCCATATGGTAGAAATTGATGGCTGGTAATAGATGTTTCATATATTCCAAGAACATCATTTGCTCCAAATGAAAATTCATACTCTTTAACTCTTTTTTAACCGACAGCTTGTTTTTTAAGTTGAGGTCTCGGTTAATTCTGCTTCGGCTTTAATGGTTCTCGGAGATTTCACAGAATCACGGAATTTTTCAGAGTTGGAAGGGACCTCTAGAGATCATCTAGTCCAACTCCTCTGCTAAAGCAGGATTGCGTAGAGCACATTACTCAGGACCGCATCCAGGCGGGTCTTGAAAGTCTCCAGAGAAGGGGACTCCACAGCCTCCCTGGGCAGCCTGTTCCAGTGCTCTGGCACCCTCACCGTAAAGAAGTTTTTTCTCATATTTGATCAGAACTTCCTATGTCCCAGCTTGTGCCCATTACCCCTTGTCCTGTTACTGGGAACCACCAAAAAGAGTCTGGCTCCATCCTCCTTAAACCCACAACCCACCCCTTAGATACCTGTAAACATTAATAAGGTCTCCCCTCAGCCTTCTCTTCTCCAGGCTAAAGAGTCCCAGCTCTCTCAACCTTTCCTCATAAGGGAGATGCTCCATTCCCTCGATCATCTTTGTTGCCCTTCGTTGGACTCTCTCCAGTAGTTCCCTGTCTCTCTTGAACTGGGGAGCCCAGAACTGGACACAGTATTCCAGTTGTGGCCTCACCAGCGCCGAGTAGAGGGGCAGAATGACCTCCCTTGACCTGCTGGCCACACTCTTCCCTGTGCAGGCCAGAATTCCGTTGGCCTTCTTGACAACAAGGGCACGTTGCTGGCTCATGGAGAATTTACTGGCTACCAAGACCCCCAGATCCTTTTCTTCAGAGCTGCTTTCCAGCAGGTCTACCCCTAACCTATACTGGTGCCTGACATTCTTCCTCCCCAGGTGCAGGACCCTACACTTGTCCTTGTTGAAACTCATTAGGTTCTTCTCTGCCCAGCTCTCCAGCCTGTCTAGGTCACGCTGGATGGCAGCACGGCCCTCTGGGGTGTCAGCCACCCCACCCAGTTTGGTATCATCAGTGAACTTGCTGAGCATACACTCTGTCCCCTCATCCAGGTCGTTGATGAATGTGTTAAACAATACTGATTTCATAGCATCGTACCCTTCCTCCGCAAATGCTATCAGTGGTCTCAGCTCCACGTTGCCCTTCATCCCGGTGCCCCCGGCGGGAGGGCTGTGCGGCGCTGACAGCTTTTAATGAGCTGCAGAAATCCAGGGCAGAGGAGGTTGCTTTCAGCGGGGGAGGGTGAGCTTATCTCTCTATTTACAGTCTCAAAAATACTCTCGGGCCCTGGGAGATGAAGGGCCTGTGCGTGTAAATGCAAAAGACAATCACAGCGGTGTTACGGGCAAGTGAAGGTGATGGAAACACTGTGATGGAACCATCCCCTGGCAAAGCTCTGGTTGGAGAGGGCAGTTCTGCCCCAGGCTCAGTGCGCTCCGGGACCGTGCCTGTTTCATTTCTTCTTATTTAGAAGAAATAGAGGAAAGAGGTTCCAACATTATTGCATAACTCAATTTTTTAGTAGGTTTGGGGTTTCATGTTCTGATGCTTCATTTTAAAAAAAAAAAACTTGTTGTTTTAAAACTTTTGCAGCGCTCAATCGTAAAAAAAATAAGTTACTTATTGTGCTCTTAAGAAAAAAGAAAAAAGGAAAATTGCTAAACAATTTGTAATGCTGAATCTTATTTTCAGGAGAGAAGTGATCCTTAAGCACTTGGTAAGAATGGCATTGATAAGATTTCTCTGGACAATTTAAACCTGACTCGGTTCAGCAAACGCAATGCCTCACTCTTTTCGAGTGTCTTCAGTAAAAATCACCTCTAAGTCCTTTTTGTGCATCATCCTTTAGGAACAAATACGGGAATGCTGTGGTGTTTGAGGTGGAGGATGAACAGTGCTCAAGACAGGGCTGGCATGGCTCAGCACTGAACTCTCCTGGGTTGGAAACAAACAAAACCACCATTTTTCCTTGAAGTTCTTAGGGGCATGCAAGGGAGCAGAGCAACTAATCACTCAGCGATTAGTTTAGGAAGAACCATGCAAGTAGTGGCACTGGAGAACAGGCTGAGGTCCCCTCAGAGCTTCATACAGTGTTTTATCTGGGAGGAAGTGTTCCCCACTGCTCCCTGACTCCTTCAAGCTTGTCCAAGGGAAGAGGGCATCTACCAAGCCCCCATGCCAGCACCTGCAGCCTTGCACGGACATCCTCAAAGGCAGCTGGGCTCTGGGTTCCTGACCTGGCATAGGATGGGCCAGCGGAGGTCTTTGCCTAGGCAGAGTGGTCCTTTGGCTGCTGTACACCCCAGCTCTCTCTCTCTGTGTATATGTGTGTACATTTATATATATATATTAAAAAAAATATGTCTATGTTCTGGACACAGTTACACTTTTCTCTCTGACGTTTCCCTTTCTTTCGCACTGTATCTGACTCTGATCCAGCTGTGTAACATGAAGTGCCTATGTGTGGAGGTCTTGAGAGGATGCACGGCCAAATTCAGAGGCATTTTAAAACACTGGAGCTTTGCGCTTCAACGTGGTACCTTCTGGTGCCAAAGAAATTCACAGGTTCTTATGTGGGCTGGAGGGACGTGTGGTGGTGTTACATGTTTGCTTTGGAGGGCAGCCTACAGCCAGCCCGCAGGGATCACAGCCCATTGTGCTAAGCGGTTTACACACACACAGAATGAAAAGCTGTATCTGCCCCCCAAAATGTAAAATGCCTCTACGATGAGTCATCTCTGAGAGGGAACATCCAGTCACGCGGAGAGAGGAACAGTTGAGTGAAGCAGTCCCGGTTCAAGAGGGACAGGGAACTGCTGGAGAGGGTGCAGCAGAGAGCTACAAAGATGGTTAGGGGACTGGAACACCTCTCTTATGAAGAAAGGCTGAGGGATTTGGGTTTCTTCATTCTGGAAAAAAGACGGCTGAGGGGGGATCTTATCAACACTTATAAATACTGAAAGGGTGGGTGTCAGGAGGATGGGGCCAGGCTCTTTTCAGTGGTGCCCAGAGACAGGACAAGAGGTAACGGGCACAAACTCGAACATAGGAAGTTCCACCTAAACATGAGGAGGAACTTCTTTACCCTGAGGGTGGCAGAGCCCTGGCACAGGCTGCCCAGAGAGGTGGTGGAGTCTCCATCTCTGGAGACATTCAAAGCCTGCCTGGACGCGCTCCTGTGTGACCTGCTCTGGGTGACCCTGCTGTGGCAGGGGGTTGGACTAGGTGATCTCCAGAGGTCCCTTCCAACCCTATGATTTTATGATTCTATGAAAGAGCCGGAAACTGGTCGGAAAACTCGACTGTGCTCACAAGGCAAATCTTGCTGAGATTGCCTCTGCAGGTCTGCTTTCAGCTTGTTGCCAGCTGCAGGTGAACGTCTAGAGAGGGCTCCGCAAAGTATTCAGAAAAAAGAAACTAGAATACTTCATATCTACTGCTTCCCCGCGGCATGACTATAGTGGGATATTAGAATCACGGCGCCTGTGCTTCCTTCATGGACAATGTGCTTGCCCTCAGCTCCAGAGCAGGCTGGAAAGAAGAAATGTTTTCCCCTTGCTCCCGCACATACATATTTCTGAAAGCCTCAGGATCAGTAGATAATTTCTGTACTTTTGCGTGTATGTCTTCTGTCATCGTGTCGCTTGCTTTTGCAGCATGCGGGGAGGAAGCTCAATTAAGTGTCAGGAAGGTGAATGAGCCGGACATGCAGTAGAGTCCTAAAAATCAGGAAAGTGGATGCACTCCCTGTTTGTATCGTGGGAGGAACTGATCCAAGTCATAAGGTCTTTTAACTCCAGTGAGGCAAAGGATCCTGTGGTTCAGACCCCCATCAAACAGGGTGACAAAAGTTCTATCTGATGAAGACCAGGGGGGCACGTCATCGGTTCAAAACAAGGGAACAAAAACAGAGCGGAGAATTACAGCCAATGTGCTGGGAAGGACTCCAAGAAAATAGCAAAGCTGCCTCTTTGTGTGGATTAGACACATTAACTGGACAACGGAGTGAAGAAACACCAACAACAAAAAAAGGAAGACTCTTCATTTGCAGAGACAGACCTTATCCAGTGTTGCTTTCTTCCCCCTGGACTGGTGCATGCACGTTTTGGCCAGTGCCAAGAGAAGGTGTAGAGGAGGTCCTGGGATTTTGCAGCAGCCCTGAAGACTGTAGCTCTCTCTGCTTTGGGATACACAAATCATGTCTAGCAACAGAGTAGGGTTTTCAAGTCTTCTTTTCCACCATTTTATGAGACTCTGGCTGCAGCAAAGAGAAGAGAGTCCAGGGCCTCTTCCCATGGATGGTTTGGATATTTTGCTGGAACAATATTTGTGATGCACAGACCCAGGTTTTTTCCCAGGCATGAGAGGAAGAGAAATTTAAGGGGTGGGGAGAAAGGAAGTGCTGGTAAGAAGGAGAAAGCCTGTGTATTTTTTACTTTATGAGCATCTAAGCAGCCCACTGTTATACTAGATAAAGGTGTTGGCTTGTTGATTTTGGTGTGGTGAAAAGGCACCTATAACAACAGATGGACTGCTGTTGATGGGAGAATGGTTTGTATAACTAGTAGAAATAAATAGGTACGTAAATCTCCAGCAAACTTAAAGGCACTTTTAGCTGCCCGAAGAAGATGCTGTTTGTTTAAAGATTTATTTTTTTTCCCAATGACCGTACTATTTCCTATCAAAATAAAATCTTGAAGGGGAAGAAGATTGTGAGGAGTGTTTCTTGTGCTGAGACGATATGCGATCAAACTTTCTGTACGGTTATGGAGAGACATGTCCTTAGCCTAAATCTTTTAACTGGCCATTTAAAAAACTTTCTCTACAGCAACTGGCATAGACACCAGCACAAATCACGAGCTGCATCCTACATGTGAGAAGATCTGGAAAGCGGAATGCACCAAGGTACCTGCTTAAAACCTGTGTTGTGCTCTTTGATGACTGTCAAGGGATGAAGAGCTGCAGGGTGTTATTTCATGTTCTCCTGAAGAAGTTAGATGGGACTACCAGAGGGAAAGAAAGCAGCTACTGGAACATACCAACTCCTCAAGGCATCACCTGGCTTTTGGCCTACCTGCTGTGACTTTCTGCAATGCCTCTTCTAATTTCTCCATTGACTTAACCAGTCAGTCAGGTCGGTGCTGGCAGGTTGCATTTTCATGTCATTTTTCTCAACCCATGGGCCTGGGATGAGATGAATATCTGTCTCACGGTGGCACGAAGAAGAGGAGCTTCCAGGACTTGCAGCCTGCAGATGTACAGATAAAGATGGGAGGACATCTGGTCTCACCCTCAGTCTGTTGTTAGCCAGGTTCAGTAGCAGAGAGACAGGGTCTTGGCAGAGGTTTCTAAAGTGGCTTGAAGCAGTGAGGAGAGAGGGGTTGCTGGGGATTATACGTCCATATGCTTTTGAAAAAGCAGGAAGGTCCTGGGGAGAGGGCTGGGCAAGAAAAGCTGCCAGATGTGAAGAGATGCTCAGCCAGAGTTAAATATCCAAAGGCTGAATCTGATTTTCTAAGAGAAGGTGTGCAGAGGTATTCCCATGCAAACCTTCCATCTCCTTCTCCAGGCTGGCCTCTCCTCAACATTACTGTCAATAAGAAAAGCTTTCAGGCTGGTGGTACCCTTCCCCACTCTCAGCCCCCACAATATCAACCAAAGATATTGCAAGTTTTGGCTTTTTTTTTCATGCGGTTGTTATTTAAAGAAAGAATCATCTCAAATAAGGATAATCTATAATCAACCTATAAAGATACCTCAAGGTTTTGCTGTATGATAAGCACAAATAGAGGCTGACTATCTAAAATTCAACTATCCCCCTGAAGTCCCCAACTCAGAAGTACAAATAGCTCCCACACAGAGAATCACCTAGGGTCAAATTTTCTGCTGGTGTAAACTGGCAGAAATCCATTGAATTCTGCCATAAATCAATTTAATTAAAAGTGTCTTCTGGTGTGTCTTTGTTTAGCAATAATGTTCATTTGAGAAGGTGTGATGGCAGGGAAACAAATCCCTTCTTTACACTCCGTCCCCCCACCCCTTGGCTCAATTTTAATGTTTTTTAAAAATATTTATTTTCTTTTAAAACTGGAACAATAAATGTATTGTTCACAAAGAACCTTTTGTTCTGCCAATACATTCACTCAGAGGAACACTTATCTGTGGTTGTGTATTGGAAAGGGAGGAGAGAGAGAGCGGATGCAATCACAGGTATAAATTGTCCAGATAGGTAACGAAGATCATTTCACTTGATAAAATAAGACCACCCTCCTGCAAAACTATACTTGAAGCATAAACAAAATAATACTTTTCTGAACTTCTGAAATAATCCGATTTATTTAAGAACTTTTGGGCTTTTTTAGCTTTTCTACAAATCTGACTATTCCACTGGGACAAACCCATTAGGCCCAATTCGGCAGAAATGCTCCAGAGCCCAAATTCACCGGCAAATCACTTAACCACATGCTTAACTTTAAGCAAGAGCTTGAGTCTCAGGCATTCAAACCATTCACGTGTGATTTATTCCTGGCCTTTTGGAGAGCAGAAGGAATGCAACGTGTCCAATCCACAGCCGATAGATAAGGAGGCAAAACCGAAGTGACAGACGGAGGTGTTGGGAAATATTTGCTTGACTCTGAACTTGTGTATGGGCTGGAAAGGCTTCAGAAGCTTTCTTGAACTCTGTAGGGAATCCTCACGATTTTTTTCCTGCTTTTCACATGGGTTTTATCACACTCATGGGTTCCTAAGCCCCAGGTGCTCTTGCTTAGTGCTTGCGCCGTGACAGCCTGTAGCATGCAGGCTTCGGGTCTGCTCTGGGAAAAAAATTGGGACAGATCGTCAGTTTGCTAAACTGCTATGGTTGTGGAGGGCCAGCTCTCAAACAGGTCTCCATTTCAGTCTGCAGTACATCTGTGATTTTAGGTTGCTTACACTGTGTGGGGCGCATATCTTCAGCATTTTCTCACCTTTATGTCACATGGGGTCTCCCAAAAACCTACTCCTCTAACGTCAGGTGTCACTATGCCCGTCCTTATTTGTCCTGTGCCAAGATAGTCCTAAAAACAAGTCGCGCTGGACACCGTAAGTCCAGTCATTCTTTTGAGCATCCTTGTGATCACTTCATTTTCATTTCCAACTTCTTTCCTCTGGTGAAGGAGCCATCCAAATTGTGCACTTAGATCCCAGGTAGAAGCGCATCCCCCTATGCTGCAAAATGATGCGGTATGTCTGCATTGTACTTGCTTTTCGGTTTAGGCCACCCCGATCTCTCCCTCCTCGTCTCTCTCAGCAGGGAGGAACTGTCACCCAGCCTTCCTTTCTCTTCAGAGCACCCCACAGGTCCACAGCCCTCCAGGCAAGCAGGTGCTGTAACGAACGGTATCACCCAGTGGTTTGCAGCAAGAAGAAAGTCCTGGCCTCCTGGAGACTAAAGAAGAAACTTGAGGAAAAATCCAGACATTGAATGTATACTCTGACTAGGAGACTAAAGACATAATGTGCTAATACAAGGATTTTCTTGGAAGTACAGGACCCTTCGGGCCCCCTCTGGCTGGCTTTGGTGGATGGGTTCCAGTCCTACCTCACAGCTCACTACTGCCTGTGTTTTCTCCTCCTAGGTAGGTGAGGGCTACATATTCCTTGATCTTCACTTTTGTAGTCCTCACTGAATACAAATGTGCAGTTCTTTCACGTGTGAAAAAGAAGTTTGTCAGTGCTGCTATAGCGAGACTATCCACTGAAACCATATTTGCTTTATTAAATCCATTTTTCTCTGAAGTTTCCCCATCCTATGCTGGCTCTGTTGAGCTGATGAGACCTCCTCACCTCCTGAGATGTTTACAGGCTTTAGTAAAGAATTTGATGGACAATTTCATCCTTCAAGAGCAAGGTTTTAAATTTTAGCCTGCATTAAGCAGGGATATACTGGGGGATAAACTAATATTTCTTACTTAGAAGTCTTATTTCATTTGATCCAAAGCACCTTATTTTTCGGAGTTAAACATTACTGCTGGAAGTAATTTTAAATTTGCACAACATTGAATCTTAAGAATAGCTCTGAATTGACCTTACAAATGTATATGCCCTCTTTGGGACTGAAAGAGGAAAAAGAATCCGAAAGAGAGAAGAGAGAGAAAAGACGGCAGGAGCTAAAATAAAAAAAAAGACAATCCATTCATCACCTAAATAAAACCCACTAAGTGTTGAAATGAGGTCGAAAGATATTCGTTAAGACTGTGAAGTAGAAAGGCAGCAATTATTTCTTTGGAAAGTTTCTCTTAAGGACTTAAGTAGAAGCCTGGAGGAGGCTGCCTCCAGCTAGAAGGAATTGCCCCTGGCTTTACCAGGAGTGAAGGAAAGAAAGGAAGCAATTACCCACTGAACAATGGCGCATTAAGACTCTCCTTTCTGTTTTCAAAACCAAGCTCGCTCCCCAGTGTGTTTTCCAGCTGGGTGAGAGGAGGAGATGGCCTCCTGGGGAGGCAGCCAGCTGCAGGTGGGGATCCTCTCTCCGCTCTCCAGCAGGGCCCTGGGCGGCTGGGCAGATGCTGGAGATGGAAGGGAGGGAAGTTCTGTGGGACCTCTGAGGTTTGCTCCTTCCTTCAGGGACAGGTCGCTGGAATAGGGTTATCCTGCGGACCCAGTTTTGGCAAGCCTTTCATCATTCTTCCTCTCCACACTGACTCCCTCAACTGCCCTCCATAGCCAGAACTCATCCAGACGCTTCTTGCCAAGAGGTCCTTGTGTCCTGTTCCCTCCTCAGTTTCCCTGGTGGTTTATCAGCTGGCCAAAAAGCTGAGAGAACAATATGGTTTTGCCCCACCCTCATCTCCATCTCCTTTCCCTCTGCCCAGGATGGGGATGGACAACACATGGCTGCCCCGAGAATCCAACCCAAACCATGGCGTGGCTCAGAGGAGGCAGAAGGAAGATGGGCTGGGGATGGAACTATCACTTCGGGCAGATTCAGCTCTCAGGCACAGGAATTGGCTGAAAAGGATGCTGAGGAGTCTGACTGAGAAGTGGGAAGATGTGGGGGACACAAATCGTCCAAAGCTGGGGCTGAGCTGTCGTGCAGCTCCATCCTGCAAGGCATCGGCCTCCCTCCTCTCCTCTGGAAGCTAGCAGGAGTTGGGGAGGATCAGCCAAAAGTGCTGAAGAGGCAACTCTGAGCCCATTTAAAAAAAGGAACGCCACCTTTTTTAATTAAAACCCAAGCCAAACCCCTCTCAAACCTGCCTTGCCGCCAGAGTGAATTGCAGAGCATCTTTGCACGCAGCAGAAGGCTGCTGGTTTTTAACGCAGTGCTACAGCGGTGTCCCTGGTGGGGTAAAATAAATCAGCAGCACACACGGGCCTGTGTAAAGGTCAGCGAGAGGCGTTAAAGACAAGGGGCCCTTCCAGCCTCCGCTGCCGCGTCCAGGGCAGGCAGTGGAGGGAGGGACTGCTCCGTTCACCGCCCACGCGGGATCACTAACGGGGTTTCAACACACACGTGCTCTCCTTCCAGGAGTTGGGGGTTCGCCCATCTCCATCCTGCTCGAGTCGCTTGGCTTTGCAGGAACAACCCCGTGCATCGTCATGTTGGGCTGAGGCGGGCGGATGGCTGGAGTCCGGTCTGTTTTACGAGGTCTGTAAAGCTCTTGTAGGCGCTGGCAGCTCTCTCTGCCCCTCCTCTCCCCCTCCGGCCACATCTCCCCCTCCTTCCTCAGCCAGGCACCCAGCCTTGGCCTCCGGCCCCGGGGCTGTGTGCAGCTGGACGGTATTTTTGGGCTGCTTGGAACAGCCGATTCCCACCGCCTTTCTCAGCCAGCCTTGTTCCTCTTTATATATAACCTTAAAACCTTCTTCCTGTTCCTCCTCCCGTTGCCTTATCCTTACACTTTGCCTTCCCTGACCCATTTCTGCACTTTTTCTTTCCCCATCCTCTTGCAGTTAGGTCAGAGGGATGCTTTCCCATCTCTGGGACACTTAATTCTGGTTGTCATCTGTAAGCAGTGTTTCGCCTCCTTCCTCATGACTCTGTCCCCAGCTCCGCATTTCTGCCAAAGGTCATATGAAGCACACGATCAGACATTTCTGCAGCCATGGGTTGGAAGGAGGGCTTTGCTTCTCTGGGTGGAAAGCAGCACACCGATGCCTCGGTGGTATGTGTGCACCCTCCATGCCTGTCAGGCTGCCATAAGCTGCTGCCACCTTCACGTGTGCGCTGCCTCACATGTGTTGGAGGGCATTTTCCCCCTTTCATCCCTCCTCTGGATATCGCTGACTTCAAAGAGATTGCGCTCTCCATATCTGCAGGTCAAAACACTTGAGTACAAGGTGCGAGCAGGGTTGACCCCTGTAACGACAGCGGGTCACCAGGTCAGCGAGGAGACTGGTTTTGTTCGCTGGTCAAAGTGAACTTGTTGCATCCTCTCTTGGGGCAGTCTCTGCAGGAAGAGGTCTAATGGGAAAACCAGTCAAGGTGGGGCTGCAGTGCCCCCGGGGACTTTGGTGTCCACCCAAGATAAAAGAACTTGATGGCTGAAATATGGACTTTGAACTCATGTAATGATTTGACCTTGATGCTCTCTTAGACTGAGTGAACCCTTCTAGATGACACCTTGGCTAGTGGCATGGATGCAGCCACTGATGGGCATCTGTGTTGCAAGTCCCTGATGTCTTCACATTCTTTATAGCACAGGTCTAAAAGTGTGTCAGATGTGCTCTTGGGTTTCAAGAGCAGACTTCTCCCCCATCCACACTGTGAAGCCTGAAGCTTGCACTAATTACCAGCTGAGCCCTGCTTTGGGGCTCACGGGTGGAGAGGACCTGAAGTCAGTGAGGACTCTGGGTGGGTCTGAGGAAGATGAGAGCAAGGTCAGAGGTGAGCCTACGCACAGGTGTCCTAAATTTAGCTCCTCTCTGCTAATGCGGTGGGAAAGTGATAGCCGGCAGGGTGGGTGGAAATAATGAAAGTTATGGAGCTCAGCTGTTGAGAGAGCACATACACCCACTCAGCCTCCAGGGAGAGCTCTGTTTGTTTTGCTGGGTCTGATGGGAGCTGTGAATCATGGTTCGTCCTCCATCGGTTCACCAAGGTAGGACTAGTGCTGCGGTTTTGCTAATAGGTCATTTTCTTTCACTCGAGGACAGACCTGTTGCTCTGTTCTCCTGTGTCGCCTACGTTCTACTCATAGCTGGGAATAAGGAGCGGAGCCAGCGTGCAGCCAACGCGTGGCTCCCCTCTGCGTGCTCCTCTGCCCGGCAATCTGTAATCCTGATAAAGCACCATCTGGGCTGTAAGCGTGTGAATATCCAACATGACAGCACCTCAAATGCCTAGTTTATGCTTATTAATAACAAGCTGTAAAAATAGCAGTCAGACAAGATGAGATCATAAGGCTGATCGTGGGATGCCATATGCTGTCTGTTTTACTGAGGAGGCCTCACACAGAGGAGACCTGTGCTCCCTTCCCGGAGCAGGGTGGGATTGGGGTGTACCAAGGGTGTGTATGGGCTCCTTCCTTTTTGGATAAGGCCCGTGTGCACAGAGAGGTACTGCTGGAAATTGCTGAAAATCTCCAAGTCAGAGGAGCAGCAGCTCTGCAGACAGGACAAACATACCGTGGGTTTTAAGTAGTTTTACCATGCTGTGCCTCCAGCTGCTGTCCTGCTATGGCATGGACAACATGTAGAGACCTTCCGGAGCAACATATCTCTGTCTCTTTGGAGTGATGGTACCTTAAGAGAAGCTAAAGAATTTTCCTCTCTTTTTTTGATTCTGTTTACTGTGAAATTAAGAGTTAAAAAACCCTAGTGAGAAAACGCTGGGCCCACTTACATTTGTATGCGCTTTAAAAAGATGATGTAGATTTTGGCCAGCAGTGGAACAGCAACATTTTCTGTACTTAAAGGAATGACATTTCCAGCACCTAGCAGTGTCCTATTCGTCTTTCACAACCCTCTGGCTGAGAAGTGTTATTCTAGATTAGGGGTCTTCAAACTTTGATAGCTGGTGGACCACTGTGCTGTGTTAGTGAAGTGTGAAGGGCAAGAACCTGCTCTCTGCTGGTGACTTCTTTTGCTCAGGAGACTTGCCTGTGTTGCACCTGGGCTGTGGTTCATGGCAAACAGCAGGAACAAACTTTCTGAATCCTCCCCTTTGCTTCAGGAATTCATTTTCTAATGTATATTGTTGCTCCTTTGGTGATGCCCTGGATTGTGGAGCTGCATATTCAAATTCCCTTGCGGACCCTTCTCTGGTTCCCTTTGCTGATCCATTGCTGCCTTGCCAGAGGGGACGTTTTTTGCGGGGGCGTTGTGTGTATGAATTTAATACCCAAACTAGCCCCTTGCTTGTCTGCTCTAAAAGAGGCTCAGGTGCCAATTAAAGCTTGCACAATCAAGAGAAAGCGGGGACCTTTGGTAATATCCCTTCTCAATGCGGCAGGTTCTGCTGTCCCAGGATGTGTGTATGAGTCACTGTCTGGAAATCCAAGTGGCCAGATGTCCGCCAGATACCGCTGGGCTCCTGGAGTTGCTAACTTCAGCAGAAAGGGTGAGGGAAACGCGGCAGTTTCTCCCCTGCGGAGGTGGGGTGCGCAGGTGAGGAGCTCGGCGCATCCCTGCGGGCGGTGGGGCAGGGAGCCAGCGCTTGGGGGGCGGGGGTGGGGGGGCTGCCCCAGGGGAGGCATCTGCAGGCAGCTGGGTCCATCTCCGTGCCCCCCGCTCGGGGAGGGAGGGGAGCTGTGAGAGCAGCTGCCCTGGAGCACTCGCTCCCCAGCTGCTGTTGGCCGCGGTGGCGGCTCGCAAGGAGCAGTAAGAGGGACCCCTGCAGGCCCCTGCTCCAAACAGCTGGGGAAATGCTCCTCTGGGCTTTGCGGGTGCCAAAGGCTTTTATTTCTTAGCACGGGATTAATCCGAAGGCTCTGCTCCTCGCTGTTCCCCTCCACCCCCCCGGGTCGCAATCTCCGTACGAAGCACAAGCGGACAATGTCCCTGTGGGGCTTGTGCCGGGAGTTTCTGGAGGGAGGCAGGAACCTCAGGCTCTGGGTTGTGTGTTGGCTTTGCAACCAAGAGGGTATTCTTTTACTTAAATAAAGTTCCATTTTTTTAAAATTTTTTTTTCACATCGTTCAGAAGCCCGGTGGCAATACAAAATGTAGGTATTCCGTTGCTTCTAGGCAGTGGCACAAGAGATTTTTATTAAGATCAATAAAATAACTAGTGTTGAACATATTAAATGCTTTAAAACATTGTGAAACACCAGGGAGTCCTCTTTTGAGGAAGGTCATTTTCTCTTCGGGAGAAAAACACAGCTTTCTGAGGAAAAATGCATGACTGGATGTAATCGGTAGCTTGTTGGCCAAGGCTAGTGGTCTCTCCTTGCTTCACATCCACCTCCAGCCTGCCCCATAGCCCTGGGCTCAGCAGTACCGTCACTAGTCGGTGGCAACTGAGTCCCATCAGTCTTCATAGAACCATTTAGGTTGGAAAAGACCCTTGGGATCATTGAGTCCAACCATAAGTCAGGCAATTCTCTCCTTGGAAAGGGGAAACCAGCCAAAGCCCACAAACTCTGTTGTGATGCAAGAAGCAGCTGCCTCCTCATCAGTACGGTTGTTCTGTGGGTGCATTGCCCACGTACATGCCCACCTTGCGGGATGTCTAGATCGGGACTCCATAATGAGCTGCCACCCTCTAGGAGTGCGGCAGAAAAACAACCCTTTTTGTAATCTGGCCCTGAAGGAGTCTTGCTGGAAGGTGAGTCGGGGCAACGGCTCGGCAGGAACCTCTTGAAATTGCCAGATTTAGGATGTTGAGCTCTGAATAAATCTCTGCTTTTACTTTGCTGGGATAATTCAGGCTTGAAAACTGAAGTGACAGCTTACAGCCAGGCTTTTCAGTTTGGCTTGTCGAAGATTGTGCGTGTGCGCATGTGGCTAAATGCAAATAAGCTGCTCCCAGAAAACAGTGTCACAAATTCTAAACTTATTATCTGAGTGGACTGATGGTGTGAGGGCCTGAAGACCCCATAAATTACCTTCTTTCTGCTCAGAGTGAAAGTGATACTGGTGCTGTAGTCCCCGACAGTAAGGAATGGCTCCCTTTCTGGTTGGACAGGTTTGATTGGCCACTAATTTACTCTCCCTCCTCTCATAATTCAGCATGGCTTTCTTGATGCACTCTGCCAGCTCTCACCAATTTGCTGCTTGGAGGATTTTCTTGCAAGTGAATTGTGGATTCTAGTTAAAACATGTACAGAGCATGCTCCTGCTTGATGGCTCTGCTCTTAGATGTCACAGGAAGAGACAGTGTTTTGTATAACTGGAAGAAAAATACCATGTTCTAATTAGTGTAATTTATAGTCCCTTGCAGGCTAAAACAACAGCTGATGAGTCATGAAAGTTCCTTCTTCTGACATTTGCTGAAAGAAATGTTATTTTAGCTCCCATGACTTTTGGGGACGGGGGGAGGGAGCGGTTGGTCTGAAATGCTTCCCCCCTTCTCCAGTGCCCCCACCACGTATTTCCTGTTTAAAGATTCTTGGTGTGTTGCTGTGCGGTGAGGAAACATTGATTATGGCCATGTCTAATTATCAGTTATGGTGGAGCCCAGTTTGAGTGTCTACATCAGAACATGAGTTCCTGAGCCAATAGTGGTTGCTGGGACAAGAGGTTCCAGCAGCTGCAATACTGTCATCATTGACCCTAATGTAGCTGAGCAGGCAGAAGACTGGACACTATGGTCCCCCCCTGTGCTGTAACTAGGCGCTGGTGTGTTGTGAACGTATTCGCTGTGGTTGGGTGAGGTCTGAGCACAGCATGGGTCCCTCAATTCCATTTACAAGGATGGTCTTGCCCCTGATTTACATCCTCCTCCTGCCCCTGTGATCCAAGGTGTTGTTCAAACTGGTCTCTGTAAAGATGAGAAAGAAGAAGATAAACAGCTCAGGAGCTGCTGGTTCTTAACTGCAGGAGTGACAAACACAAGGGTGGAGGATCCTTCCACCTTGTCCTGGAGACTGTCCCTGGCCATGTAAGTCTGGGTCCGGCCATCAGAGGTCAGCAATGGACCTGCCCAGCAGCCAGCTTGTCTCCTTGGAGCACGCGTCTGCAGAGTCCTCTCCATTTAAGTATAAGGGATGCCATATGGACTGTTTAATTGAACATGTGTTGTCCATGCATGTGTTTGGAGTGGTTAGTGACATAAAGTAAGATCCCTGGAATAGCGGTGTCTACAGCGAGCTGTATGAAAGGCTTTGCCCACAGCAAAGCTGAAGATTACTTTAATGATTTTTTTTTCACCCTGGTGGCTTTTCTGTTTGTCTGCCATGAGATACAGGCATTCTTCCGTTGGAAGACAGGCTGTTGTTCTTGGAGAATAAGTAAAAAGATGCCAAAGTGATGGCTACCTTGCCCCCTTGTCTATGCACTTCAAGAACTTATGGAGGCATTTAAAATGTTATGCTGGAGAAAAAAAAAACCAAAAAACCAAAACCAACAACAAAACCCACAAACATTGTACAAAACTGAATCCTTCAGGTTGGATGAAAACAGAGCTGCAGAGAGTTCATCTAATGACATGTCAGTCCTGAAGGGTCCCCAGACAGCCACCGAGGTGGTGGTTGCCTGGTTCTGCTGAAGGTGCGTGAAGGACTATGCTGGTCCACAGACCACACGTTCCTAGAGGTGTTACTTCAGGTTCTGTCTTAGTCTGTGACTTTGGAGAATTTCTTTAAAATTCTGTGTGCTCATGGCAGAAAAATTGTTGCTGTTTTGACTCGGTTGACAGGAGTGCGCACCCGAGAGTGGAGAGTCAGTGGTCAGGAAGAGGAGGCAACGGTGGCTCTGTGACAGTAGTCAGGACTGAGTCTGGTGGCACGTGAAGATGTGAGAACTGAGAATCCGTAAGGAAAGGAAATCTTACTGGGGCGGGGGGATCACAAAAAAAACCAACCCCCAAACCAGGAACTTGGTTGTAGGAATTTTGGTGACCTCTGCATAGCTTGCTGCATCTGGAGCAATGTGTGACCTCTATTTTTCTGGTTTATCGGGGTCAATAATAAAACAAGATCAAAAGCCAGGGAAAACATTGCTTTGTATCCATACGCAAAGGCTCTGTACCTGTGCAGCTGTACAAAACCAGAGCAACTCCTAAGGCAAAAGATGATCTCAGCTGAGTGGTGCCAGATAGCAGGATTTCTGGCAGACAGACACAATTTCAGGTGATTTTTCCAGCTATTTTTATGGCTGTTCATGAGATGGTATATGATCCACTGCTAGCACTTGAAGCATTGAATGACTTTAGAAAAATAGTGAAGGAGTCAATTTCCTGAAAAATTAATTTCTCAGGGGGACGAAAATTTCTTCCTTAAGGACTGCACTTAACCTGAAAACCCCAAATCCCCAGGTAAATTTATCAAGTTGCTGGTTGCATAAACGTATTGGTTCAAAGAGCTTTTGGGTGGATGGATCATTCATATAAGGCCTATCACATTTACTGAGGAAATGTTGGGGAAAAAGTAGGACTCAATCCAAACTAATCTGAATACAACGGTAGACAGATTCAGTCTTAGTTTACCTTTTTTCTTCTATCTTTGTAGCAAGAGGCCTCAGTTCCTGTATTCAGATGCTTGTACTGAAGTTTTAAGAGTTGTGACAAAAACAGAAGCATTTGAAAGCAACATCCTCAAGGTTTTATCAGGCTTTTGGGGGAGAGGCGTGCTGCTTTCCAATGTGATTAATAGAATTTTGCAGATGACTTCTAGCTCTTCCCTTCTTGGTCTCATTCCAGCCTTCTGCCTCTTCTTTCCTTTCTCTCATCAGTCACTGCTGCGTGAATATCGTCTCAGCCCCTCCAGGGCACCAAGTCAGCATCTGAATAATCCCGCAGAGACTGGCTGATTTTGTTCTTCTGGTTAAATCTGTGCACGTGGTTACAGCCCCTGCAGAATGGGAACGTAAGCAGAGATTGCTGAGACATCAGCGGAAGACTTAAGAGCTGCTTATCAATAGCTTTTTCCTCTGGGCCTATGTTTAACAGCTGCGGCCACTTTCTGCAGCCAAGTGTGGCAAATATTTGCGATTGTGAATGGAGACGTTTTTCTTTCTGCCTGTTACGTATTAAGGATAGCCTTGATGAAAAGGCTGATGCTGATGTCTCGGAGGGCCTCCTTGTATGATAACAAAATGTTGTTATAGCGTGTAGCTTTGTTGGGACAGCCCCTGGATTTCACAGGGCATGGAAAAGGCTGTGAGCCTTTTTTGTGGTTTCCTTCCCAGAGCTGACGCTGGGCTTGAAAGTTGCCCTCCGCATCTCCCCTACTTCTACGTCAGGTGACTTCTGGTCTCTCTGCAGAGACTTCCTTGTCTCTGACGATAGCAGCAGCAGTCTTGGGCTGCAAAGGCTACAAAAGCCTTTCCATGCCCTCACAGAAATATCTCTGGGAATGGGAATCTTTGGGGAGATGCCACGTGTTGGGGGTTATTTGTCTCTTGATACTAAGCCGAGAGTCTGGGTGAGGAATGCTGTTTGAGTGGAGGTTGATGCTTTGAAAGCCGGGGGTCTGTGCTACGCGCTCTGGGAAAAGGTAAGATGGGGTTTGATGAGGGTCAAGCAGCAGTTGTGCTATGAAAGCTGTGGATGGCATGAGGTGGGGATGGTCACGAGACAAAGGAGTGCAGCTGCAGCTAAATGGTGCAACGAACAGCCAATAGCACTGATTGTGCTGTTCTACATCCTAATGTATTTTCAAGCAAGCGAAACCATCCATCACAGCTTGTTCTTCACTGGCCCTATTTATAAGGCTGTCAGACACGAAGATGGTTGGTGATCAGCACGTTCCACAGCTTGGTTGCCCAAGGTAGATTCTAGCCCAGACTAAGGCAGCTCTAGAAAAAAAAAAATGAAGCTAACTGATGTTCTACTGCTGAAATTTCTTTCTCAATGTGTTGTCTCCAGAGATGTCTCCTCAGGTGTCTATAGTCCTTGACAGGGACCTAGCCTAGGCTTGAATATCTGAGGGGTTAGTCTGGACATGTCAGTGTCTCTGTTTATCCCTTCTGTCACACATGCAGTGAAGGGAGAGGTCAGTGGCTTGGACAGAGGATAGAAATATGGATGGTATTTCTGCCTCTGAGGCAATTCCTTTGTGAACTCATAGGCCCCTCTTGGCATATCCAAAAGCCTTGACAGATTTAAGCCCTTTATTTCAGGGAGCAATATCCAAAATTGGTCTTCTACATGCTTTGCCTGTGTTTCTCTGAGTTAGTGGTACATAGCGATGTGCCTGGGTTGTTGTAGGGCACCACCCATGGTGCCAACCCTTGAGCCCTAGATCTCTTGGTGGAACTTGCTGTCCAATTGAAAAGACAAAATTCCTCGGATAGCTTTAAAACTCAAACCCTTAGAGCATTCCTGAAATTGTTATGACACGATACTAAGTCAACACCTAAGGCAATGTTTACATGTGGCAAGCAAAGATGCCCTGAAGCTGTTGCGACTTGACGGTTACCTCTTTAGTGTATTCTGGAGCAGCCAAGAAGGACTTTGTTTTT
Source organism: Alca torda (assembly GCA_008658365.1). Lineage (NCBI taxonomy): Eukaryota > Metazoa > Chordata > Aves > Charadriiformes > Alcidae > Alca > Alca torda. Next base: position 36,800,548 of record CM018083.1, read on the forward strand.
GACATAAGTGACCATGCAAGGCATGTGGAATGCCTGGCTAACTGTGGCAATCTGCTGCTTAAATTGGAACATGGCAAATCAATTGCCAGTAGGCAGGCAATGCAGTTTTCCTCAAGCAAGGACTGGAGTGAAAACATACTTGATTCTCTTAGAAATTGCTTTTTGCCACCTGCCATAAATCATAATCAGTGTGGTTGGGGGAGGAAAGGGGGGAAAGTCTCCTTTGCTCTGCTCCTTTGTGTTAAAGGAAAATCTGATCTGAAAAGCTTTACACTTTTTCAGAAAGGTAGCCCTCTATTGGAAAGGCTGAAATAAGCCTGGGCATTACACCTATAGCCAGTGAAAGTCACTTTAAAATCCTCCATTACTAAATTGTGATGCTCATACATGGTCTTGTTCTACTGAGTATAATTTATACCCGTGCTCCAGTGGTGAAGCGCAGCATAGGGCACAGGGAGTGATAGGTTCAGTAACTTGTAAGCGCACCTTGTGTTTGCCTCTCAGGATGTTAGAAGGCCTAACAAGAGCAAATACCTTGCCTAGACCATAATTTATTCTTTTTTAGGAGTGTCAAGATCCTAGTTGACAGAATGAGGTTGACGGAGTAGTTGATCAGGAATCTGAGCAAAGCCTATGTCTTAAGAATTCATGAAGTTGAAGGTCTTTCACTGAAGTGTCTACATGGTCTTGCTGATGACTACATTTTTCAACTCTTACCTGCAAAGTTCCCTCAAACCTAACCAAGGAGCTCTGATATTTTTTTTTCTGCAATCCATCAAAGCCATGCTTCCAGTTAAGGAGAAACTGGGCTTGGTTTTAGTAACGATGGACAACACATGTATGCAAAACATGCATATGTCTTGATCTTCATGCAGTCAAAGCAAGATTCCGCAGTCGAATCACAGGCTGTCATGCTTCATAAAGCAGATCTGAGTCTTGTGTTAGTATGCTTTAGGAGTCAAATCTATGGTGCTCAGTTATGCAGAGAATTAAAAGTTGACGCTCATGTTCTTATATTCCAACAGTGTGTCTAAACACTGGGAAAAGCCTCGCTGTGCCTTTACCTTGTTAGATTGCCAGCCAGTGTCCCGAAATAAAGTGGAGAAACCCTGGGACAACTACTGCTTGCACCATCAGGTGGTAAAGAGGTGGTGGGAGGCAGGTTGAGTGCACCCTCGCAACTGTGTCCAGAAGGTGGCAGGGGCAAAAGGGAAGAGAAGCTCTCAAGGGAAAGGATGTGGTTACTTGTGGAACTGATTGCAGAAAGCTGTGAGCTGGGAATGGGGGAGAAAGCTGCTAGATTTTCTAGGAAAGACTCCTGTGGATCAGTGTGACAGTACAAGATGGGCTGCTTTTAATAATCTGTTCAGAGCTATTTCTGCAAGAACAATGAATCTCTGTGCCTCAGTCACTCCCCATCTGTTTTCAGATCTCATCTGAAAACTCATCTTTCCTTCCTTTTCTCTCCCCTTCCGCTCTCTCTCCGCTGTCATTTTTTATTTTAAGTTTGCCCCTCTGCTCTCCAAAGCTTTTGTGAGGATGGAGTTTGAATGAGGCAATAGGCAAGGTTACATGCATTAGGCAGCGAAGCAAGAGCTGATTTATTTTTATTGCACTCATTTATTTTCTTCACACCCCAAACATCTTCATAAAGGAAATGATTTAACCTTTGGAGTACAAAGCACAAGCCGAGGACTTCTGGATTCATGTTGTAAAGTATTGTAAATGTAAATTAAAAAAGGAAAAGCATTAATCCCTCCTGGGTGTGATGCAGCTGTTGTGAGATGGCAGTGTGAGATGCTTCAGGTGATACTGCTTCCTGTGGGAAGGATTACTGCCTTTATTCCCTGACTAAATATGAAAAGTAGTCTTTGGTTTTTCTATACAAATAGAAAAAGGAGCAAGGAGGGGAAAGACATTCTTACCTAGGTGTGTCCTTCAGTGATACTCCCCCTCCCTCCTTAGGGTTCATGGTGGAATTCAGGCTCTTTGGGAGAGGCAGAAGGTGAGTGAAATGGGGGTACGAGGTGTTAATGGGTTGGAATCTCTTAATGCATTAAACACAGGTTTAGGCATTCTCTCTTTATGCTCTTCCAGTCACCCCACCCAAACTGCTCTCAAGGGTACGCTTCCCCTGGGTTAAAATAATGATTTCTCTGGTATTCAATCAGAGTGCCTCTGTTCAGTAAGTATTTCCAATTTTTCTTTAGGATAATTCTGCTATAGATTTTTTTTTTTTCCCCCTGACAAAATACCCAGCCCTATGCTATTATTTTCTTCAGGTAAACTGCCGCCGCTTCCCTTTCCTGGGCCAGTGCTCCTGCCTGACAGCCTCCTATCTTGATAAATGATACAAGCCTAAAGGGCAGCGTCTCGAGCCCGTTCCCGTTCCCGTGCTGGCTGAGCGTGTGCGCCTTGGCCACGAGAGCTCGGGCATTCTTCTTGCTGTGGGAAGTTTACGCTAAAGGTCACAAGAAGATTCATCGTGCATAATTTTTTTTTTTTTTTTCTTCTTCTTCCCAAAGACAGTACTGAAAAGTGCTACGTGCCGGGAATGAATGTTGGTGGCAATAAGGAATAGCAGTTTACCAAAACTTGCAGCCTATTGGAAAGAGATTTTTACTTGCAGTGGTCCAAAGTCCTTGCTGGGGAAATGACCGGAGGTCAGGAAGACTGTCAGCTGAAAACGAAGTCAAAGCACAGCGCCTTATTTGATAATCTGCACTGAAAGTTGTTCTCTGGACTGCAATTCCATTGATTTTTCTTTTTTGTATTAAGACTTGCATTCCCCCTGTGGGTGCCAGGAGCGTGCGGTGTTAATGGACGCCGCGGTTGTTTCCAGCACTGCCCATCTGAAGGCCTTAAATATTTGGGGCTCTGACGTTAGGTAGTGGGGCATTTGGGACAGGTAGACCTTGAGAGCTGGAAAGTTGTGCTGTTGAGCTAATTAGCATGAGCTGATGAGCCTTTGAGCTCGGTGAAACAAAGCCGGCATTTGCCGTGTTGCGCCGCTGTGGTTCTGTCTGGCTTCAAATCTTGCGAAGCTCTTCCGTGAGATCCAATGGCGAAGAACAAATCCCAGCTCCTCCTCTGCCCTGTTCCCCCTGAAACTGCTCCCTTCATCCCACCCCCGAATTAAAGGAAGAGTTTTTCTATGAAACTCTAAATGCATAGCTACAGATCAGCTAGAATAAGTCTGACTCAATCTGGCTGTGAAGTAACACCGAAAAGGGAGTAAGGAAAAAAAGCATTTAAACATAAAAGAAAGGCTGAGAACCCAAAAATCCTTTAAGAAAAGCCGACTTCCCTGTTCTCAATTTCTAAATAAATGCCTTATCAGCAGCTCTGCTGTGGCTCATGCAGTTTCTCTGCTGTAGTTAGCTTGCAATAATATTTTATCCTCCCTTTCCTACAGTTCCTTACTGCATTGTAAATGAGACCTTGTGTTTTTCCCTTCAGCATCCACTTTATTCTCTGCTTGTATCCACAGACCTTAAGATGCCCTGCATGGCAAGGAGGGAGGAAAAAAGAAAATATAAATAAGCAGAGTTAATTTGCTGGTATCTGTTCTGAACATGATTGCTGTTAATTGTCAAGCTTGTTCTGGTTGCAAAAATAAGCTGGTTGAAAATAATCCACTGCGGGCTTCTGTATTTTGCTGACAACTTGCCAGCTACCAACTATGGGTGTGATAAATGCACAAACGTACAAAATTCCAACCAGCTCTCCATTCTTGTGCTTTCAAAGCTCTGCTTTCGGTTTCAGGCTTGTCACCGATGTGCCTGTTGCCTCCTTTGACAACCAAAACTCAGCAAAATATCACCAAATCTGGCATTTTGGGCTTGGCCAGTCTGTGCAGCACCCTGAACCTGGGCACGCCGTTGTACGGTGGGGCTGAGAACTTGCCTTCTAGCTGTGTCTTAGCAAAATTCTCCTGAGCAATGTCACGCTGCTACTGAACCAAGAGCCCTGGCCGGGCAGGGAGTGCGGTAATTCTGTTGGGGGGGGGGGGGTCACGAACAGGCTTTTTTTTTTCTTGGAGGGAGCATGGGGAGGGCTGGGGTTGTGTGCTTAAAGTTGTTAGACTTGAAAAATAATACTCAAAAGGTCATGTTCATTGTCCGACCAGAATGATGCGACGGAGGATTTCTACCCACGTTGTACAGCCGGTGAAGTGGTTGTGTCTGGAAGTTTAGGATGTGACACTGATGTGCCATGCACCACCGCTCTCTGATAAAGGTCCTCAGGTTTTATAAATCTAGCTCTGACCATTTTTTAAAAAGCATAATAAACCTCAGAATTGGGCTTTGTTGAGGTAGGGGCAAATGTGCTCACTGCATAAACTGATATTGGCTATAAATATTCCCTTTTCATTATGTTGCTCCTGTGAACACGCAGTGCTGTTAACGATGCTTTGCTTTAATACCACAGTTAGTGCTTTTCCTCCCCCTCAGGCTTTAAAATGATTGACCAGTTATGGTCTGGGAAGCGAGTAGCCTTGTCTTGTGTCTCTTTGGGAAGGGGTGGACAAATATTGAGGCTGTGCACTTAATAACTTTCACTTGCGTCATTTTCCCTGGAGATCCATGAGCAATATATTTCTTGACTCTCAAATAACGGTTCAAATGAAACTTGGATGCCCTGAAGAATACCTGCAAAAGATAGAGCAAGAACCTACTCATCTTAAACCAGAGTTCTTGTTTGAGCCTGAGATATAAAATGCAAAAGGGAATCTGATGTTTCTTTGAACCCAGGTGCATCTGAAATTAAAGGTATAGTTCAAAAAAGCTGCAAACCTCTCGGCTGCCAGTTTGAACATGGTGTTTTTCTACCTGCCGGAGCAGAGAGAATGAGAGGGCAGCACAGACAGATAACGTTGCACTTTTTCGTTTGTTTGTTTCTTGTTAAAGCGGCATTTTTAATAGAGTTTAATTGTACTCGGAGGAATGAGTGAGAAGAAAGTAGGTCTGATGGTTTAAAATAATAAAATGAAGGATAATAGGATAAAGGGAAGACGTAATTATGGGCACTTCAAAGGGAAAGCGTGAACCGGGTCGGTTCTCTGCCTTCTGAGTGTTTTCTAATCATGCTTGCGGTAGTACCTCATGCACTTTGATTTAAAATGTTCACAGCGATGGCAACTCTACTGCTCCATAGACAACACAGACCTCTCCAGCCTCACCTCTGCCCCAAACCTTAGCATAGCATGTCCCCACCTTCATTTCATCCTTGTAGTCCCATTTCTTCTCCCCCTCCCCGCAATGGTAGGACACATTCTAGCCCTTCCTGAACAAAGAAAATTATCCTTAAAATTCTACAGCCTTCGTAGATCAGTTTTCTACTGAATCTTAGAAATGGATCCGTGGCAGAACGGTACAACCTTCTCTCGTTTCAGATTAAGGTTTAACATAAATGACAAGGTTCTGATCTATATAATAAGCCCACTATTGAATATTTTAGAAAATTGTATTTTGAACCTGGGCGAGGGCAGTGGTTATTTCTGGCAATTCCTCATTATGTGAATTTCGGGAAAAGTCAGCCCATGATTTTTTTTAAAAAAAAAAAAAAAAAAAAGAAAGCCTTTATACATCAGCATGCTACAGTGCTTGCAGCGCAGCAGTGGATCACACGATAACGTAAATAACAGGACAGGCTGGTGGAGAAACATAAGGAATAAAGCTGACACAAGGGCTCGAAGATAAAGGAAACCCTGAAAAATGAAATCCATGCCATGAGAGCCAAACGTCACAGCTGGAGGACATCAGGGATTCCAGCTACCAGTGATGGTGCTGTATTAGAGACATCGTTGAATTCATTATATTTTTTTTTCCTAAATGGGAATTAAAAACAGATTAATAGGCCAGAAGGGAACCACAGTGTAGACTGGTTAGAGCTCTGACAAACAACACAGGAGCTTTTAGAAATAGAGATTCTTTTTTTTTTTTTTTGTATACGATTTGGGCATTTGATGTGGTATTTCTGCAACTACGCTGGGACCTTTGGCTGAACATTTGAACTGTTATAACCATTCCTGAATCTTTAGGTGGGGAAAGAGGTCCGGAAGGCAAAATGACATCACTGAGGTCACGCAGAGCCTGGCTCTTTCTAAAGGAAAAACTTCCTGCTTTCCAGGCTCAGTCCATCTGGATGATCAAAGAGGACTGAAGAATTCTCCTAGGTCCCTTGCTACTGTTCGCCACCTGTCTTTAAAGGACGAGAATTTCCTTACAGTATTGTGGTTGTTTACACAGTGCAGTGTTTTTTGAGGTCTAATATGCCCCAGTTGTGTGAATCTACTGTTTTATTTTCCTTTCTCCTTTTTGCATATGGATGATGGCACTTGATAGAGTTTTGGCAGTGAAAGGAGGCTCTAAATAAGATTATTCCTTTTTGGGGAAATGGGACAGGGTGACTCAATGGGTTAATCTCGACTTTCTTCCACCGTAGCTGCTTTCCTAATTAAAAATGCTGGCTGGCAGTTTGCATTATCGGAAGACTAGAAGCTGGGCTGTGCTGAGGGCTCGCAGGCAGAATTTCTCCTGCGCTCTGGGAGCCACCGTGCTGTACGATGGCGAAAGAGACTGGAAACCCTATCGTGACCTGGCAAGTGCGTGGAGATGTTCAGCCATTTACCAGCCAGCGTGAGCAAACTGATAGCAATTCCCAGGAGCTAGATCCTAATTACGTTTCTCTGCTTGGGGATCATTTGAACCTTTAATGAGAGGCTGGTAAGGAGAGAGGGAGAGGTGGCTTTTTATTACAGCTGAGGAGAGGGGAAGGTTTTGCTGCCAGGGAACACGGTCTCCTTCCAGTGCCATACAAAGTTAGGTATCTTTCCCATCCACCATAGAAACAGTGGCTGCTTCCTTTTAATTGAGGGAGTGGGCGGGTTTGGCTCAGTTAATGGTTCACTTTCCCCAAATGTTGCTTTCTGGCAGCAGGATTTTCGTTTGCAGAGATGGGTTTGGCATATGGTTCCCAATTCTGATATTTGGTGGCATTTCTCTCACTTCCTGGGGGGTGGGATGGAGGGGAACAGATATTTGACTAGCACTTCCAGTTTGGGAATGTCAGAGGTGGATCTACTGTTGTACAGACAGTGGTAGGACAGGAAGGATTGTTTCCTACACCCCATTGACTCTGACCTGGCCTCAAACAATTTATGGCTTAGGGCCTCAAGTCAGACACATCAATGTTCTGCCCTGTGCCCCTCTTTGTGTAACAGGACCAACACGGGGACAGAACGGAGTGCTGCCACAGAAACGTTACCAGCATTAGTTCAGAGGTTGCTCCCCCCGCTGTCTTTAGCCATAAATGCTTGAGATTGAAAGCTGCTCATGGGATTTCGGTGCAAAGTCATGGACTGGCTTTTTGGAGTCTACCATGTTCCTGTAAAAATTCCACATCACCTGATCTGGGAACAGAGCCAGTATCAGACAGTCTAAATCAACCAGAGAGAGAATAAATGCTTGAATAAACTGTTCCAGGAATGGCAGGAGAGAGTTCTGGGATGTCCCTGACAAAAAAAGCTTAAAAAGCCCACAGTGGTTTTATCAAAGTCTCTTCAGCTTGAAGAATAACAAATTGCAAGACCTAGCCCACTCTTCTTTCAAGTCCCAGTGTAGTTGGAAGCCTTTTGATGCTAACTCTGTTTTCCTATTACTTTAAAAACCTAATTAAATTATATTGCTGCTATCAGCATTTTGGGACTTTGACCGTCTAAAGTTTGTCAATATTGTTCTTGCCATTCTGCACTAATTTATCACAGACTACCTCTTGCTAACCATGGGCTTTCAGATAGAAGGTCTTACAGATTCAGTGAGCAAGTGCTGATTACAGCATATGAGCAGAAATATGCTCAGCCGTGAAGAGAAAAATAATAATTTAGGCGTTTCTTTTGTAGTCCATCTTTTGTGATGCTGAAGAGATGGCTGAGGGATGAATCATGTGAGAAACTTATGGATAGTAAATGCTCTTTCTAAAATGAGGAGTCATGATGTTCTTACAGTACCATGAAAAGTTCTCCCGAGGACATCACTGCATTATTTTTTTTTTTTTAACAGGGGAAATATGAAAGTTACTGCCTCTGTTTCCTCTCTGAGATGTTTATAGTCTAAATGTTTTAGGTTTGTGGTGCCACCGCAAAGTGAAGACACGAAATGCTCAGCAGGCCACTGGGAACCCTCTGTACAGTGTCAGACTGGTTTTCCAGACTTGAGGCACTGGGAAAAGTTTACCTGTACTCCTGAGTTACTAGTGCGGATGGTATGGTTTTAGCTGCTCATCTTCCATTGCCCTCTTTGTTCTCCAGGCTCATCTTTACCTTCCTTCATAAGCTTTCTTCAGGCAGAGAGCTGGAGGAGCTTTTTAAATAGCATCAGCAGGCTTGAAAAGGAGAAGATAATTTCACAAATAACTAGTCTCTGAGTGGATACTAGAGGGAGTACGCAGGGATGTTCTCTTCAACATCCCTTGTGCAATGACTGTGGGTGTTGGCAGAATCTGCGGAGGAAGGGATCACACAGACTTCATATTCTGTAAACGGCATCTCCTACGGCTGCTGTTGGAGAAATTGCGTTGTACTACATAAACCACTGACCTAATAGGGGATTGTCATGTTCTTCAAGCAGTCATATCTGTCCTTTTCTGAGAACAAATCAGAGTCCTGGAAAGTAATCATTGCTCTAAAAAGGCTGGATGTGCCCTGTGTGTATATTTGGCACGCTCACACCACTGAACCTCCAGCTGAGTTTGCAGCCAGGTGCAATACTAGCCGAACCAAAATAAAGCATCTCAAGCCAATCCAGCTGGCATCCTGCTGAGTGTCTCACCTTTTGGCATAATCTTCTCATTTACTCATGCTCCTTGTTGTGATAGAGCTCTTGCTGTTGCCCGTGGTTCCTGTAACTATCATAATTCACGCTGGTGCCTGGTACCCAAATGGTTAAATGCATTTGGCTTTGCTGTCCTCCTCAGTCCCTGTAGATTGTGTTGGAAGAATTGAATGAAATTGATAGAGCTAGCATTACAGTGAGCAAAACCCCCTGAAGAAAGAGTAGATGGGTGGATAGAGAGAATGACCCCAAAGAAAACAGCTGTCAAGGGCAGCTATTGGTTTATCTTTCATGGAAAGAGAGATGTAATGAATTCTAAATTAAGAGAAACTAGAAGCAAGGCTGTTTATCAGCTCTCAGCTGCAGCATAAACAGGCACTTTAGAAGTATCGACTGCAGTCTCACTTAATGTACCAGTAGGTCCATTTCCTCGGTGCTTGGGAACACCACGTAACCCTCAGGTTAGACTCGAGCTCTGATATTTAAAATACGCTAGGTCAGGGCGAGCACTGTTTGCATCTTGATCTCCTTTCAGAGGGTCTTTGAACGGGGTTTTCTTCTCTTTGTAAACTAGAAGAGCAGTAGATGTGTGTGCAACGCAAATGCCCTTTTGCTTGAAGAAGCCATAAGGTACGAATGCAGGTAAAATCCCCAGGGGCTGCGCTGTGTAAGGGTCTCCTCTGCGATTGCTGGAGATGCTGAGAACAAAACAGCTCTGAAGTTAAATATACTCTGAGAAATCTCAAAGAAAATGTTATCCCACCGTCTTCTCTGCTCACACTGTGAGAATAATTGCTTCTTTGTAACCCCACTGCGTATTTATCAACTGACCATACAGGGGTGGTAAGCAATCTGACAACTGGCTCCAAATAACGTAATAAGGCTGACTGACGAGTTGTTCTTGTGATTCTTGACTTTGTTTTTTGGTTTGTGTTGGTTTTTTTTGCTGGTTCCCCCCCCCCCAGCCTGTCTCTGAGACGCAGGACAGGAAAAGTTATGTCTACCCAAAGAGGGTTTTGTGCCATGTGCGGAGATTCCCTGATGTTCACCTCTAATTTAAAGGAATTCTTGGTGCTGCAGAACATCGTAACTTAGACAGGGTCCTCAATTAGTCACAGAAACATATATTTGAAAGAAACTCATAGTTTTATCATCTAGTTCGCAGCAGAGTGACTGACATCTGAGCCTGTATTTGTGAACAATGTTCCCAAGAGCAAACTTTATAAGTGCTGCTATAATATATCCTATGAATTTGTTCGACAGGCTGAAGAATATATCTTAGGAACTGGTGAGCATTTAGTGAAACACTACTTTTGCTTAGATTTGATGGAAATTTTGATTCTACCGTGTCTTGAGCTCTAGTGTTTGTTCTTTGTCTTATGTTTGGGCAGATGACAGCAGGAGGTTTCTGCAGCCAAATAACCTGTTGATTATCTGGCTTTTGCGTATCCTTATTACTGAGCTATAGCTCTCTGGTGGGGGCTCGAGTACTAATGGCTAAGCCACAAAGCCAAAGATTCTAGAAGTGGATCCTCCGTTCCTTCATCAGCGCCACTTTCCCTTAGCTGAAGTGTTGAAGACGAATTTGCCTCAATGTGCCAGCTTAATAAGGTCAAAATCCAGATGCCAAGGATGAATATGGCTCATTACGTTATCTCCTTGTGAAAACGAACCTCGCCATCCTCTGAGGTGCTTTGACTCATGTCCTTACTTGGCCACATGCTCTTTTGTCATTTTTGCACATTTTCATGTCTTTAATTAAAAGAAAAGGCCTTCCCCATGGAAGATTAATTAGGATAAATGTGCTGCCATTAATACCTGCCATGTTTGGAAAGAGATGATTCACCCTGTGATTAAAGCCAAACGGAATCTGGAATCTGAGGAGTAATTAGCCCTCAGCGGCTCGTAAGTCTGAAGAAAGCACTATTTATCAGTGGCAGTGCTAATGCAATTACTTCTCCACTGCAGCCTCCTGGACTGATAAATCATAGCCTGAGCATTGGGAGAAGCTATCAATTCAGGATTATGCTCCTCTGAGTCTACAAAGCGAAAAAGGGGAGACAAAGGGACATTCAGCTTCCCAACATCTCTGATTGTGTCAAAACTATGGAGGCCAATGGAGTCTGAGCATCAATTCTGAATCCATTTCCTCCTATAGGAAGCTCTGAACCTTTATGAAAATCATTGCAACTGACTGAAATTTAGCTTGATTCTTTTGCAGGGAACTGAATCCAAGAGAAGCTTGTGTTTGGTAGCTGTGAAAATTGGGCAGAACAGCGTGTCTCTGCTGAAGCCGAGCTTCGAATCCATCTCTGCTTAGAGCATTTTTGCTTGTTTTTCCTGTCAGGGCTTTGTGTAGGAGTGGTTGGTGAGCAGAGTGTTTTTAAGATGCTGTTTCTTCACGTGCTGCTCCTGTTTACTGTGTTGTTGGGGTTTTCGGACTGTTTTGCAAATCTGGAGAACCTTTCTGTGGGATCTGAACAACAACAGAAATATTATCCTTTCCTTCATATGCACATGTACATTCCCTGTTCCAAGTCTCTGAGTTGAGGCAGAAAGTGGTGAAATAAGTTATCTGGGCCCCTTTGAGAAACCAGGTGTACCCTTGATGATGCTCTGCTTCCTTGGATAGAAGTGTGCCTTTTTGCATGAGGGATTTGTCCTTGAGACTTTTAATTCCCATCTCTCTAATAAAATCCTCATAAAACTGAATGTCTCACAGAGCAAGTAACTCCTGTCTCTTCATCCTGCTGTTTCTTAAGTGCCGTTTTCCAAGTCTGACTCACACAACACTGTACCACATTGAAAGTAAGCTCAGCTCCATCGGAGGACCTGGGCCATTCCTAGAGCCTTTACGATTGATGTGATGAAACTCTGTGCCGTCACCTTTCATGAACACTGTGTTCCTCAATCCCTTCCGTTTCCTGTAATGCATAATATGGAATAGACCAGCCAATAAAATGTCTGGAGGATGTGGATGGGAATACGATATGCTAGGAACGGATTGCTGGCCTGAGCCACAGGGAAATAGCTTGTAAATAACCATTGCATTGTGGTTATATACAACAACTATGCATTTAAACTTGACTTCTTATCTCTGAGCAGAGCCCAAATAAACAAGCACAGCTGAGGGAAGTGCAGTGGGGATCAGACTAGGTGAAATCTTCCTTCTCACAACTGCAACCTGCTGATAGAGTTGTTCTGGGGTAATCTTTTTCTCAATTTATCTATTTACACAGAGGAATTTGTGTCAAGACCCCAGCTGTTTCTTGCACCAGTTGAAATAGTAACTCTGTTTTAGATGTTGCAGTAGTGGCTTTGCTGGAGCTGAAGTCTGTGTAGGATAGAAGACACGTTCAGTGTTTTATTTGACCACCTTCCTAGGTACTTTCTGTAGTATTTCACATCTGCTGTGCTTCAGCCAGAGATGAGGGTAGGGTTAATTGTGCAGCAGTAGTGTAAAGATGAAGCTTGTCCTTCAAATTCCAGGCGGGTCTTCGTTCAGGGACAGCGAAAATGAGCAATGTTTGGGATGCTCTTGTGGCAGGTGTTAATTGTGTTGGGTTTATTTTTTTTTTTAAAACAGATGGGCAAACAAAGACAGACTGAGATTTTTTGAAGGAAAAGCTAACAGATAACATCATGTTAACAGATGCTGCGTTGCATTTGTTGACACGTTGGCTGAGTAAGGTATGTGTCATGGTGGAACAGCTCCAACGTCAATGGCAGAATACTGATTTTTTTTTTTTTTTTTTTAGACACTAAAAGAGAAGTCTGAAGTCCCCTTTAGCTGCTGGGAAAAAAAAAATCTAATTACCTATTGGTCCTCTTCTAGAAAAGATCTGATGTGAGATGAATGCTTTTCTGAGATGATTTTCTTCAGCAAGTGTGTCCTTGACCTAGTTAGTGAATTATAGATGCTGTTTGTCTTGTATTAAACACTTTGACTCTTTTTATTTTCACAGTGCAAATAGAAGGTAGTTTTGATCACAGGAGAGTGGTTTGCCTTTCTAGGCCTAGTTCTCTCATGTCAAATTTTGGGGCTAATATATTGTTCCACAGACAGCTTGCCGGCGATAACATTGACCAACAGGCTCTTGTGAAGATCAAAGGGATTAAGTCCAAAATTCAGGGGAAAAAAAAAAATGGAAAAAGATAAGGACTGTATTGTGAGGTGAAAAAAACCCAACCAGTATTTAGACAAGTGCCTCTGTCTTAGTGTCATGATAGCAATCAGTTAAAATCTTTTGCTGGGACATCGGCAGGCCTTTAACTGCAGCTTGGAACCACATGATGAAATAAGCCGCGAGCTAATATAGTGGGGCTGGTAATCCTAAATTTCCGTGCATTTTATGCATATTCTCTATAAGAACACTTTCCTTGGGTGAAGAAAGGTGGTATTAAGAAAGTCCCAGTGTTTGTTGCTATTAATTGTGTGGTAGAAAATTAACTCCAGGAACAAAATGCAGAATGAGAAGCAGTGGGTTGAAGTGACCCATTGCCTTCTCTATATTATATACTTCCTTGGGTAAGCACAAGTACATCAATTTTCTTCCTAGAAGGTCAGTAGTAGGAGCTATTGGGTTACCAGGGAGGTGGATTTCAAGAGACATTTGAAGTGTAATTGCGTGACTGGTCCTGGTTAGCCACAAGGTTGAGTTTGTAAAGGGGCTGCAATGGGGACAAAAATGGCCAAGACGGGTGAAGATCGACTCGAATTTAAAACAAAAAAAAGCTTCTATTTGAGGTTCAGTGGGCTAAAGGGGGAGATGAGCAGGATTGCTCCCTGTTATGGGTGCTTGTTGCATAAAGGTAAATTCTGCAGTCCGTCCCAAGCACTCCTTTTCCCTGTTCACGGCAGCGGTGGATCGGGAGAGGTGCTGGGGATGAAAAGGGAAGGACTCCACCCAGCCCTTAAGATGATCTGCTAGCTGCTTATTTATATTCTGTGGTCTGAGCTAGTGTTAAAGCCCTTGCTGACTTTGCAGTGGTAAATAATACCAACCAGCTGAAATGTCGATACCTCATAAAGCTAGGGATGTTTCAGTAATGCACGATGGGAAGTGAGAATGAGACTGGCTTTAGATGTAATCTGGACACTCAAACATCTTCCATAAAGGTTGTTTTTATTTTTTTTTTTCCCCCCTCCCTGGATCCTCTTTGTCATTTGGGATGGCTGAATGGTTTCAAATTAAAAAAAAAAAAAAAAAAAAAAAAAAAAAACAAACCAAACAAACCAACATAAGCATCTCTTTCTTATTCTTCATTCCTGCCGCGAAGGCAGGTGGGCTCGCATTTTAACTGGAGTCAGTTATTTCCCATATTTTTGGTGAAACGTTCAAAGACTCCAACCCAAATTGAGTTTTGAAGCGGTCCTGAAGCAAAAGTCTGTTCCTGAAAGCAGTTTAGATATGTGGCTGCAGAAACTCTAATGACTGGCAGCGCCATTTAGCTTTCTAGGTAACACGTCATTGCCACTGGCTTTAGAGTCAATGAATCTACCTAATCTGTTCCCGTACCCAGGACAGTAATCCCAGAATACTCCCCATTACCCCTGGCTGGAATACGCATTTTAAGAATATTCTAGGTGTTCTTTAGTTGTTGGTTAATTCTTTGCTACTAATGATCCACTGTAGTTCTTTCAGGAGGTTGGAATTGGGGCGTTTTGTTCGCTTCTGGTTTTGTCCTTGAGGTGTCTGAAAACCTCAGTCAATGTGTCAATGGCTTTTCCCTTTTTGTTTTGTGATGCCTAAAATACTGCCTGTTTTGTCAAATTCTGGCTGAGTTTGGACTTGGAAGTATTAAAACAGCATTTAACGGAACTACTTGAGTAGTCTGAGAAAACTGGGGAGAGAACTTCCTCTTAAGAGATTTGAAGCCCTTTCCTGGAGTTGCAGGAAAGTTTTCGTCACGGCAATGAGCTTCTTTTTACTCTCCTCTGTATTAGCCTGGGCTTTGTTCATCTCTTAGGGGTTTCTTTCTTCTGTGTTATGTTTTCTTCACACCTGCAAAACCGATCAAAATTCACCACTATTCTTTTTTTTTTTTTTTTTTTTTTTTAAAAAAAAAACTTGCTTATTTTCCTAGTTTCTTTAGAGGAACTTGGAATGTTAACAATCGAGTTTCTTAAAAACCAGTTTCATGTCGAAAGCCTTATGCGTGCAAACGTGGGTATACAGTTTGGAAGTTGGCTACAGAGCTGCTGGCTTGCATGCGACTTCCCTGGTTTGTCACAATAGCTGTGTGTGCGAGCCCAGTGGGCTATTAAATTTGTGCTTGGACTACTGAGTTACACAAGTGTAAAGACGGGGGAAAACCCCCTCAGAATTGGCCCAGTGTTTTTACAGCTGGCTAACAATTGTTCTGTCATCCTCAGAAGGCCTTAAGGGGTTGTCATTTGTTTCCCTTCTCGTGTTGCTGCGGCACAACATGCAGTACTTTCTGTCTGGGAATGGCTTTGGGCATGTGGATGGGAATGTGGTGTGTTGATTGGGTGTCTGTGACACCAGCCCCATGCCAGCAATTCCTGTGACCAGAGGGACCGACTGGTTGACTTAAGTAGAAATTAGATTTCATGTTCCCAACCACGAAGGTACCTCTGGGCTTCCCAGGTGCCTCCTGCAGTTTAGTTGGCAACCCATTGGTCCTGCACTTCTTTACTGTTCTATTTAGGGTTTCATTCCTTTATACTAATGTACCAAAATGCTGGATTAAATGTATTGTATGCGGACATGCTGTACAGGAGCCTCAAGACATGTAGAAGGAGAATTGTGTTACTCTGCACGTGCTGCCAAAAGAGCTTGTTGGAGTGGCAGGCGCTCGTGCAGGCCTTGCACCTCTCTGAAATGCGCAGCATCGTCTTAACTTTGCAAATAGATGGAGGCACAGAAAGATTTAGGGCCCTACCTGAAGTGGCAGCGCGCAGGGGACGGAGCCTCGCGCTCTCTTTTCCTTCCCCCTGTTCTGTGGGGGCACCCTGGGCTCAGTAGGGCCTTTCAGCATCCAGTAAAACCACCTTTGGAGGCTGCAGCAAGAATAAACTGCGTGTACTGTTCAGCCTCACAAGAGCCCCATTAGGATCCTCTGCTCGCTCGTTAATAGCAGACGCCCATGATGCTTGGCTCGCGGTCAGGAGGAAGCCAGCCATCAACACCCAGCAGCTCCGTAAATACAGCCAGCGCTGCAGATGCCTTCCAACGGTATCCGACACACCATATTGGGTCTTTTGAGCCGAAAAGCTCTTTGCTGTTTTCTTTCTGAGCATGATCTTGTCGCCTTCACTGTCAGCCCTGCAGAAATAGATTAGCAACTGCCCTTTTAGCTGGAGGGAACGAGGCAGAGGGTTTAGGAGGAACGCGATACGAGTGGGGTAGAAAGCTCAGACCTGAAGGATCACTGCAAATATCAGCATTCCCTACTGGTCAAATGACAGGCTTGGGTAGTATTTCACTGCTTGGTCTATTTAATCTTTTCCCTGTGCCGTTGGAAAACGGAGAACTGTGAATTTCCTGTCAGTGCTTCATTCTTTGCGCAGATGGAATCAGAAAAATGTCTTTTAGGACCTAATATTATCATCATTGTGTTTAAATTTTGGTATATTTGCAGGTGTAACAAGCCTGGGGGAAAAAAGAAGATATTTTTTCCATTTGTGCCACACCAGTGTTTCTGCAGCCAGTGGAATTCACTATTATTGCACTATTAATGATAAATGTCCTGCATCAGTGAGGAACATAGGAGGAGGTAACATTACTAGCTTGCACATCGCATAACTGGACTTGAGTGGACGTGAGTTTTCCAGATCCAAATTAAGAGCTGGGAGCTGAGGAGATAGGGGTGCAAAGGCCAGGGATACACACATGATTCTTTTCCTGGCTGAAGGAAGTTGCCTCAGTTGCTGTTGCAGGATTTTTGGCCACCCCTCTCTCAGTTTGGGCTGGCCATCACGGGGGCACCCCAGAGTGCGCATTGGTCACTTAGGAGGTAGGGGTGAAAGTATTTAACAGAATGAATCCATTGGGATGATCCCATGTTAGGGACTTCTGCTTTTCTGTCTTCCATCTTTGTCCCGTTTCGGCCTCGTATGGAGATATACGGATCTGTATGCTACCTGCCATTCCCCACTCACCTCCCAAATAATTCTTTTTAACAGAAATCCCTTAACACCATCTCTGCTGGTCGTGAACTCCTTCTTCTTTGCCCACTCTGCATTGAAGTCTATTAAGATCATTACACTTGCTCTGGGAGACAAATCCTTTCATGAGAACCTCCTGCAGCTGCAGAGACCTCCAAAATGCTGTTGTCCCAGCGATGCCAAAGTATCTGCTAACATTTATGTCCAACGCAGCAGGGGAAATAAATTTAGACCTTAGACTGGGTGAATCAAAGTGAACATTGAGGGCTCTGATCTTCTTGCCCCACCTTGTCTTCTGGCCCAGGGATTTTGTTAGTAATTCCAGCTTGGTCTGGTGGCTTTGCCTGAGGCCTGGGATATGAAAGATTTCTCTCTCCGTATGGCTCCAGTAGAAACAGGAGTTTATTATTTTCCACACCTCACTGGAAAATAACAGAGATGAGGCATCTTGAGGAGTTTACATTTAAACGTTTGGCTGGTCTTATTCTGGCTGGGAGACCGAAAATTAAAATAACGCAGGTTGGGTGAATTTTGGAACTTGGAAAGCTGCACGTGTTGACCGTTTGCCAAAGCCCACACCTAGGTACATCAGGAAAAATACCTATGGAGTCTATCTGCTTAAGGATCTGCAGATAGTAGTACTGCAGTGAAGAGATAATATGTATGTGTTTACATTAGCCTAAGATATGTATTTTTATTATGTTATAACGCTATAGTCGCTCATATAAACATTTATCGCAGCATTTGGAACTGTATGTAAGTCTGTCTTTCTTTATCCACTTAGCTAGCGGTTTTCCCTTGTGTGGCATACTTTATGACGTGACTCAATAGTTAAAATGCAGTCAGTTCACCAAAACGGTACCAATGAGAGTGGATGCTCTTAAATTTATGCCTCTCATTACATCTCCAGGCTGAGTTTTATACAAGGTATTTTAACGACAATTGCTTTCTTTTATTCCAGTTTGCTTGGATTGCAAATGTTGTGCATCAGGAAAAGTCAATTTTTTTTCTGTATCTTTATTGTAATGTGTAAAGTTCTGGGGTGACCATGGCTTCTTGGCTTTCTTAGGATACAAGGAAGAAGCAGCAAGAAATCCTTAACTACGTTTTCTGTCCCTGGGAAGTTGAGGATGGTTCAGTTACAGGTCAAAACCAATTCTGCGCAAGCTTCTGTTTTGAAAAATGTTACAAGAAGGAAATATACATCATTAACTCATTTCTGTTGTAGGGATAACTATTTTTTTTTTCCCCTTCATCCTTCTTTCAGCCAGTAGTTTGGGGAACCTGTCCATAGAATTAATGATATCTGATTTACATTATTCAATTATGATGTCTTTCTTGCTGTGAAAAATGATTGTATTACGCACATGTGTACTTACCTTTCATATAAGGCCTCCAAAACACGCTCACTAGAATAAGACAAAAGAGTGCTGCACTTTAATGCCTGTGCTTGACAAACAGCAGATACGCTCAGGAAGGAGCTGGAAATTGAAAAGTCAGTTCCTCCTGCCTCTTGGGGATGAGAGGATGGGAAGAATGGAAGATAGCAGGGGCAAGACAAAGAGAGAGGTTACAAAGAAAGGTCAAAAGGGCAATTCTTCTGTCCTTGCCCTCTTTAATGGACACTCTGGCCAGCAGTCTCTGTGGGATGTCCAAGGACTGCGTTAAGAGGATCTTCTCGTCGTTTTTAACAATGTGGTTTGTTAGGGAAGGTTTGAAGCAGGCTAGGAAGGAGGTAGGAATTTAACGAGTACGAGCTCTCTCATTGCCCATGTTGAATCTCTCCTGAAGGCTGCCAACCCAGAATATTTCAGTGGAGCTAAGCGCATTTCAATTACTGCTATTTTTAATTAAAAATAGATGTTGCAACTCATTTGGCACTTTGATCTGACCGTGCCTTGTTTTATCTACAATTATTTAGACGAGTGCTTAAGACAAGCTAGTGAGATGTGGAGTCTTTGCAAACTGCGGTATGAATCTAATTTCAAGTGACACTTGGCACCACAAACTAAGCCTTCGCTTGGAAATCTGTTTTGTCTCCCACCCACATGGACGAGCTCGTGCTCCCAACTCAAAACAGAGACAATGCCGTACCGTGGACTGAAACCATGGGATGGATGCTTTGCTGAGTTACAGCTAGGTGCAGGGAGCTCTACCCATCTCTCCGTGCTGGCAGATGTCCACGTATATGTGGGGAAGCTTTTTGTCATTCATATGTGGCTGCATCTTCTTGGTTGGGGGGGGTGTGAGGTAAGCAAGGCCATGTGAAATAAATGAGAAAAGGAGAAAGCCAGATGCAATCCCAGAAGCATGATCAACTTTGGCAAACTAGTATGGTTCGATTACTCATGTATTGGTTTTTTTTTTCACCTGATTGATACAACCCACAGGCTTCCAAATTGTCTTTGCGGCCTGAAAACGGCAATGATGATTCTCAGCTCTTGTTAAAGACGTCGACAGAGCAAGTTGAGAGAATCCAGAAGGTGAAAAATTTGAATCGAATTTAATCTCTGTGAACATAATTTTTCCTGGAAGGTAGCAGAGTCCCCGCATTTCCCTTTAACGCGAGTCATGTCAGAGTTTGGTGTGCCCAAGTGGTCAGTCTGTCTGTTAGATAGTGATGTGTTGCTCCTGAAGCTTCCTTATTATAGATTATGGTTTAGTGAATGTTCTTCTCTGCTCTAGAGGTCATCTGTCCAGGTCCTGGTCTCCAGCCAGTCCTCTTCCTCCAGGCAACCACAGCTGTACAGCCTTATCAGAGGGGTGTCCCAGCTTATTACATGTGTAACAGGAGGGGGGAGTCATCACAGGGACACCTTGAACTTTGAGCTCTTGTTTAATAGATCTGTTTTTTAAGCTTTATTCCTCTTTAGTGAAGGCTATGCCAAGCTTTCCCTTCTTTGTGTACCTTAAAGTTGCTGTCCTGTTTAACATACAAGGGTAACTGCTTATTAAGAAGAATCTCAACTAAACTACAGCAGCTGGTTTTCAGTGGGATTCCTATTTCTCACCCAGTTTTCCAGCTGGGTTGGTTTATTATGATACGGAGGGGTGAAGAGACGTGCTGAAGGCCACACAGCGAGTGGCTGAGCCAGGAGGAGGAATATCCTGCAATAGCACTTTATTCCCCTAAATGTCCTTTATAACAAAATCTCATTGTGCCACCAGCGGCTCAGGTGTTCAGTGGTACAAAGTGTCAACAACTCCTCCAGGTTAATTAAAGAAGCAGGGTAGGGGGAGAGATGACGTTTCAGGCACGGTCTGTCAGTCTGACACACCGGAAAGATGCTGTCAGACACTGGTATCCTCACCATGCTGCTGTTTTTCTCAAATAGAATCCATGTCATATATTTTAAAAAGAAAAAAAAAAAAAGATGGGGTTTATTTCTTCAATATTTCTTCATTTAAAAAAAAAAAAAAATTGCTTCTTACAACTTGGAAAATAAAACCAAGGAAGAGCTGGTAGCAACTGGTTGCTGTGACCCTGAAGGGATGCGGCCAGGAGCTGCCAGCTGTGCAGCAGGAAGAGCAGCTGGCTCATCCATCCCCCTCGCTGCCCCTTTGTCCCCACCTCGTGTGTCCCCTGCTTTCCAGCCTGTGACACATCACGGTGTGAGCTCCTTCCAGGCCACTGGGTGCATTTTTTCGGCGGTCAGTCCTGTCGTATTTTTGCAGCCTATATGCACTGGTGGAGAACTTGGCCAACAAACCAAAGCCTATCCAATATATCTCAGACTTTCAGCTATAATCCTGCACCTCCCTTTTGGCAGGACTTTTTATAAGACTTTTGCATTCCCCCAGCCTTATTCCTCTTGAAACCTCCTTCCCCTGCTAACACCTTAGGCTGGCTGGGATCCTGGAGTTTCTCTCTTCCAAATGAAGGGTCTGGCAAGAGGAGGGATTGTCCCCCAGAGCCAACTTGGTGGCGGCTTCAGCCATTAAGAGAGCCCTAAATTAAGAAATTTTGCTTGGCGTTAAAGCCAGGATTTCATAATTTTCTGTTTTTATTAGTTTGTTTGTACTTCCTTAGCCCCTGGATGATAGATTTTAAACCACAGACCTTGCTGCAACCCATCTCTGTTCTTTCTTAACTGTGCTGTTTGGCTCGGTCCTATCCCACTAGACGCTCAGTAGAATGTCTAAAATGCTGCAAAGACTGGGGGGGGGGGGGGAAATGCAGAGGGGAAAAAAATGCAGAGAGGAAAAAGAGTGAAGAAAACCTCCTCTTCCCCCTTTTCACCTTGCAGAAATTTTGGCTTAGCCATGCATGGCCCAGAAAAGAGGACTTTCCAAGACAAACAGGCTGCATTATCGCACCAGACTGCCCTGGCAAGGAATGAATTTTAACAGCCTAAAAACATATTTTTAGGCGGATGGGGGACAAATAGTTACAAAGCAAACACTAAGCGTGTTTGCAGGTGCTGTGCTCCATTGTGTTAGCCAACCAGATGTTCTGCGCTGGGACGCTGCCCCGGCCTTTTCTGGGATGAAATGTCACTCCTGGATGAAATAGAGCAAAACTCTGTACGGTTTCCTAGAACGAGCTGAGCGTTTAATTTGTAAACTATTAATATAGCTGTGTCTTTGTATTGGGCAGGGCACCAGTCAAAATAAACACGTAAAATTTGACCTTTAGAAAATTAACTACCATTGGACCATAAAAAGCCAGACTTGCTACAGCAGGCGGTGGTGCCTTTCAATACTATGGCAGTGCCTTTAAAAAACGTCTTTCCATACGTCACTGCAGGGCTGGGAGGATTTGGGGGAGCTGCCTGTGCACGACATCCAGTTTGAGTGCGTGGAGAGTTTGTGGTGTTGACCTACCTTGACCCGCTGTAGCTGAGCGCTACCTTGTGCATCTGGTGGCGTCAGGGAAAAGTGACAAAACATATACCCCAGAATAAGTCAAATATTGAAGAATGTGAGTATCTGACTCAGAGTTGTGTTTTCTCTATTGCTTCTGCCGCAGGCTGGATTTGGGAGAAAATATCTCCAAACGTTAGAAGAGTGCTACTGGGTCTTATAACCAGTGATCCAAGAGGGAATTTTGAAAAACACTAGGATTTGAGCAGCTAAGAGTGTGGACTTTGTTAATACAGAGATACTTCTTTTTTTTTTTTTTTTTTATATAAAGGCAGGTCCTTTCTGTTATGGGAGTGACTGAATACAACTATTAACTGCTGCTTTCGATCAATGAATCCCCTGTTGCTTCCACCCTTCTTGCATGATGCCCAGTGCATGTTTCTTTCCATTTCTAGTTTTGTTCTTACCGGACAACAGCAGCAAAACTTGTCATGAAAATCAAACAGGCCATATACAGCTTTTGCCAAAGAGCTCAAAGGAAGAGATTGGGATATTGACTCTCAAGCTGTTTGTTCCCTGTTGAGGCCGGTGGAGGCCTTTCTTTATTATGTGGTTCATCCAGCACCATCCTGACTCATCCTGAGAAGGAACCTGTTCTCCCTGCGTGGAAACGGCCATGGTCTCAGCTTCCCCCCCCCCCCCGCCCCAGGAATTAACATTACTTTTCTTCTTCCTGCTTCCTCTTCCCCGATGTAAAGGCAAAATGGGGCCTCTCTTTTGTCACACCTATGGCAAGGGCCACCAAACTGCCTACTTTGGTTTTCCCGTTCTATCTGAGTTATTTCATGCACGCCTGGTGCTTGAAGCAGCGCCACTAATTGACAGGGATTCGGAGGAAACGTACCCGTGTGGACTCCTGGCTGCTCTGGGATCTCTGGAGAATGTTAATAGCCATACTTACCTTTTTGTGTGGCATGTTTAATCCATAGTTTGGAAACCTCTGCCGCTCTGCTTTTGTGAAGACAGGCTGTGGGACTGGAGGGAGCACTTCTCATTCGTGCTGGCAGCTCCTCTTGAAGATTTTCTCTCTTAAAATACCCCAGGCCAAGTTGTCACGTACACAAAAGCCACGTTTCACCTCTCTAGCAATGCATGGCATCCTGGGGTAGAAGTGAATAAAAATGGGCCTCAACGTTCCCTTTGTGCTTCCAGAATAATGTAAAAGAGCCCTAAATGAGAAATCAGACCTGTGTGGGAGGGGGAGGATGCTCAGATCATTAACGCAGTGCTATGATTGTGCCTATCCCCAAATGCTTGAGTGCTGTTGATTCCTTTCCAGTTAATAAACCATTTATATGTGGCCTGCTTTCAGCATGGAGTAAAATATTTTTTTCATTCAAGCTGTGATGTATAATTATATAGCTGACATCAAACATGAGCAGATACCAAGTCAAAGGAATGAATTTGGTCCTGTTCCTGTAATTCTATTTCCATGTTAACAGTTTTTCCCCCTCTTTAAATTATATTTTTATTGAAAGCTTCAAAGGTCAACTTAGACATTCAGAGAAAATTTGTAACTGGGATTGTTTAGTATTCTCTCATACAGCGCAGCCCTACATTACTCTGTGTCAGCAAATTAAGGAAATGAAAGTTGTGGCCAAGGATTACAATAGTGCTGGTGTTAACCTTTTATAGCATATGGCATCCTGTCAATTTTAGCCACGGGAGAAACTTGCTGTTCACATACAGCAAGTGGGTGCTGAAGTTTTTAATCTAAAAATGAAATCTTGCCTCTGAGAGAGGGATATAAAGACTGTAAATTTTCCTTGCTGCTGGATAAACCTCTTGAGTAGCTGAGACCTTTTCAGCCACGCGTTTTTCCTCCACCCACTTTTTCTTCCTTTCTTCCTCACTTGGAGGCAAAGGGACATCCATTCTACTTGACTAGAAGGGCAATACTCCAGCACAGAGATACGTGGGTGCCCATATATTCACAAGATTGAGAGCCTGGGAAGACGGATGGGTAACCTACGGACTTCTTCTTAGTTGCGAAACCCTCACTTTGCAACAAGGTTTAGCAACACGCATTCACCTAATGTCAGTCTTCTGCCTAGTCTTAGGGATGTAAACGGGTTTGCTCAGCTATTTAAGTACCTTGCTGAATGGAGGTCATAATTAATCAGGCTGCTAATTATTCAGGGGAACTGAATTTTAACATTGTTTGCTTTACGCAATGGTTGCTGTCCATTTGTTGAGGGCACACTTGGTTGAACTTGGTCAAGAAAAAACTGACAGGCCAATTTCTTTTCATTGTTATTCAACATTGGTTTTTGATTTCCCTGCACAAGCGTTTCCTCTCCCTTTCTGACGTGAGATTTTTGACCTGCTTTTCTCCACAACACTTAAATCTTCACCCCAAATCACAGCAGCATACATCGTGTAGTCTTGGAAAGGCTTCATTTTGGTCTCCATACTTGGAGGCTAAAAGCAATATACAGATTGTTCTAAAATGTTGTCAGAAACAAATTTCCCTGGGGGGCTGTGTAAGAGGGTCAGAGTTTATTGAGTAATGCTCGGTGAGTAGATGGTCCAAAGATTAGAAATTATTTTAGCTGGGGCATGAATAACTGAGTTGAAGGCAAACTGAAGTCAATGATCCTACTTATCGGGTTCTATTACTGTAGGATATCATCATTCAGTCTTTCATGTTCCATGGGACTGGTGTTAAGTTAAAGGTGCTATTGCTAGCTGGGCAGGTGGGGTACAGACCTGTTCATGCTGTCCTGCCCAGGTCCCTGAGTTAGGTAGTCTGCAAATGCTCTTTTGGGGAGAAAGGATCTTCTTCAGCCAGAATTTCACAGCCCCAGATTTAATCTCCTGCTTTGATTTGCCTTTTGCTTGCCTTGGCTTGCTTTGCCTGCACAGTGTCACCTCAGCAGCAGGTGGGAGACTTAAAATTGTTGCTGGACCAAGTTTAATACCTCTTCCCAAGCTTAATATCTCTTCCCAGTCCTGAAGACAGATGTGTTTTAAGGGTAGTTTGGGCATGCCCTTTCATACCCACCGCTATGCCCTGTGGCTCCGGTGCCTGGTGGAATTACAGGATAGGCTGACCCGACTGTCTTCACAGGCTGTTTTTAACCTGATAATTCATTCAGACTTTGCCTACCCTGTCTACCCACCTTCCTCTCCCATTTCAAGCACCCCACGTACTGTTAAGACGAGTTGCATGTTGGCCAGCCCCATAACTGATTGCCTTGCCAAGAGCGAGGAAATGGGCCTTGAGTTGCTGTGCCCCACTTTTAAAGGTAAAACGGGATGTCCCATGTGAAGATAGCCCTGCATATTTGACACGTTGGGAAAAGTACAAGCTGTGCTTTCAATCTCCCTGCCTGCAGCAGGGTCCAGGATCAATGGACCACAGAGTGAAGCCGTGCAGAGGTGCTGAGAATTGAGTGTGTGACCTAGAGTACTGATCTTGACATCTTAATCCTTGGAAAGCATTTACATGCCCAGCTTAAGCACTTGTATCATTAAAACAGTATTGCAAAGACAAATCACACTGTACGGCACGTCTGGGGTTATGAGGTTGGCTCTTATTTCTTTAAATGGGCTCTTGGAGGGAGGATGGAGTGGCAGGGGGCAGAGGTTGGCTTGGTAGGCTGTGGTGAATTGGAAATGATCCCACGGAAGGAGAAGGCTGGGACTGGGAGATGAGTCATGTAACTGGGAGATGAGTCATGCTCTAAAAAACCCACAAAATTACCCATTTTCTGCTTTCCTTCTGCTGGAGTCCATGAGCTAGAGAGGTTGCTGTCCCCAGCTACTTGCCGTAGAGCCCCTCGCGGGGTTGCTCTTCTGATTTTTAACTCATTTTCATAAAGATGATGCAGTGCGCTTGAACTCTTATAATATGAGCTCATTTTGACAGGAAAGACTCAGCTAACAAAGGGGCTAATAATATCCTACAGAAGGAGTGTTGGAATGCACTGAGGATCATAAACTTGTCATCTCATGTAACTGTAGCCAAAAGAAGATGGAGATTCATAAGAAGGAGGTTGAGTTAGCCTTGAAAAACAGGTCTACTTTACTTCTAGGTTTAGCAATTCTGAAGTCTATAAATAGAAGGTTTGTGGTTTTTTTTTTTTTTTGGTAAAGAAATGCTGAAAGAAATTGAATTTTTAATACATCTTATCTATCCTGTAATCTCTTCATATATGCATAGAAGGACTTAATCTTAGCACTTCACATGGAAGGAATATTAGTATTTCACATGAACCACTCTCTAAACTGTCTGTTGCATTCAACAGAGAACGGATAGAATTTCTGCTGGGCTGATAAACCGCTAGGCATTAATTTGGGGATCTGGTAACTAATACTGGACTCATAGATTTGAAATAACACTGGAAAATCAACAGACAGGGAACTACGCATAGATTTGTGACGCTAGAGACTGTTTCAGAGTGGGATTCATGAGACGGTGTTCCAGAAATGGATCCCTGATACCTGGATGTCCACTATTCCACAAGGTTCAACCCACAGATAAGGTCGGTGGTGTCGGGGGTCACATCAGATAACATCTGTCTCACGCACGGAAGCCAGCACATTCGCTCAAAGTTAAACACAACATACAGCTGCCAAGATCGGGGGGGATGGAAATTGTGTCTCGTGCCAGACCTTTGGGATGTTATCCTTTTCTTTTAAACATAATGTGAAGGTCTGGTCTGTGAAAATGTAGAGTTACTTCTTTTTTTTTAATATTTTTTTTTTTTTAATGGGAGAAATGAGTCTTGATTGCATCAGAACTACAGCGAGTTTATGCTAGGCAGGACTCGCAGAAGTGAAGCTGACAGGAGGCGGCCGGACTACAAATTAAAAATGAAGCAGACCAGCCTTTTCTCATTCCACCGGCTCAGAAAAATATTGAAAGTAAACCGCTGGCAAGTAGACAGTGAAAAGTAAATTAGATTTGGGACCAGATGGTGTAGATCAGTATAATACAAGTTGATGTCAATAAAGCGCTGTGATTAACGCTGCCAAGAATATCACTCATGATCTTTTTCAATTTCAGGTGTTATTTGTAGCACAGGTGAGGCAGTTACGCGCAGATGCACGCACGGATCACTTTGGAAAGTGGGATTTAATTGAATCTGTGTTCCAAGAGAAAGGGCTAAGCCTGTATCCAGATTTATTTGGAAACACACAGGCACTGGAGACTGTCCCAGAGGGGCGAATCTGGGGCTGAGGAGGGAAAAGAGCAGCACATCTATGGCTGGCCATGAAGCTCAGTGCGGGATTGACCCTGAGCACTGGAGGCTTCCTCGCGGGGAAGGGACCTGAAAGGGCTTTGGGTTGGTGCTGAGTACCCGTGAGAGCCTCCCTGGATGGCTCTTCGTTCGCATCCCTCGTGTCTGCGTCCCTTGGCGCTTCGGAAGAGCTCGGAGGGATTTCATGTTTCTCACTGCTTGGTCCATACGATTCCGTACGCGCTGCCAGCAGCCTCCCTTTCAAGGGCAAAATATTTACCCGAAATGCAATTCTCTCTCAATTTTAGTCAGAATGTGGATGATTACTTATGTAAATACTGTTGCAGAAAAAAAGCATGATTATTCTTCCTTTTTACCATAGTCTGAAGCAGGAAGAATTAGGGAGTCTCTTTGTAGGGAGACTTTTTTTTTTTCCTTTCCTTTTTTTTTTTCCTTTTTTTCTCCTTTTTTTCTTCTTTTTCCTTTTTTTTCCCTTTTTTTTTCCCCTTTTTTTTTTTTCCTTTTTTTCCTCCAGAGATTTAAAGTATATCAGAACTGGTTAGCTAAATCCCTGGGCTTCCTCAGGTATGTCCCTCACTGTTTAATTTAGTGTACGCTTTGCAGTCGTGGTCCAAATTAATAGAAGATTCAACTTCAGGAGTACTTTCATGGTGCATTTCATAAGTTAAGCTATTGAAGTTAATCATTAATAAGAAAAATCATTACCAGTTCTGTGTGCTAGTTAAAATATGGGTATTTTGTTGTATTAAATACAAGTAATAATAAATTATAGCTAACATTAAATCTATCACGACTCGCGTATGCTGTCAAAACTATTTGAACTGAGAAACTCGTATGAGAAAAACCTTTAAAGAATGGACAGAACGTGTTCTCCTTTACATACTAGTTTTTTTTGAAAATTAGTTTCTGATAATTGGGCACTGTGTTTTAGGATGATGGCTGTGATTTCGGTATGCTTTATATCATTCCAATAATTATATATTTTATTATGGATCAGTAAATATGAGTGTCTCGGAGTGTTACCTCAACAATACTGGTTTAGTCTTGTCAAAAAAAAAAATCTACTCACCTTCACTGCTGGTGGCTATTGCCTGACCATAATAAATCCTTGAGATTCTTCATTTTCAGGATGTTCTGTGAATTAATTATGAAGAATACTTCATATAGTCAGTAGCCTCAATGTAGTAGTTCAGCTTCTGATGGCCCGCTGAAATTCTGTATCTGATAGAAAACTGAGATTTATGTAAAACACAGGCCTCACTAGTGGATTAGATACAAATCTGCAAAATAAAATAGAGTTGTAAAAGATGAGTTTGATGATAGAAGGAAGAATATCTTTAAAAATGAGTCACGTTGTCTTGGGTGATGTAGCTGTTTTCCAGGAAAAATCTGTTGCCAAGGATCAGGGCACCCTTGGCAAGCTTAAATGTGCGATCGACATCCTTTCACAGAGCTGAACTCTTTTCTTTTGAATGTTTTTGGTAAGGAACTTGGTGAGAGAATTGAGCTCAGTTCGGGAGATGAGTATCAGTCAAAACAGACTTTTTGTCACTTTTGCCCTTAGGCAGACATGAAATAGTTAGACCAACTCAGAGCATTTACACTCTTCATTCTTATATCCTATGCCATGGGAATTTAGACATTCAAATAGAAAATCCGATTCTTATGGATGAATATTTAGTTCTCTGACTCTGCCTTTTGAAGTATATTTTTAATGACTTAACATGCTAGCTCTTCATTCTCTAGATGTTTCTTCTTCAGTGTTTCTTGTGCTCATTAATCACATTAGCAATTCCTAACCTTTGTAGCGCACCAGGAGTTAATATATTCACTCCCTTTTGTGTGTGTGTTTATAAGCGTGTGTCTCCCCTTTGGTTTGTATTGAGCCCGAAGCCTGAAGTGACGATCAATGGCTCAGATTATTTCCTTGCTGTCAGCTATTGACTTTCTCTCAGCCTGATATCAGAGCTCCTTTCCCAGGGTGATGCTAGCAGGGTAGAAACAGGAGGGGGAGACCGAGCAGGGGGGTGAGGGGGAGCTGAAGAAAAGCTTGATAGAAGTCTTGCAGTTTATCTTGCATCAGCTTTAACTGCACGTACGTGAGGAAGGGAAAAAATTGCCAGAAACCTGCAATTTAGGGTGAAAAATCAGAGAGGCTGAAATCATCTATCAATGGTATCAACTGGGATAACTTTTTTCCAAGAAGTTTATTTATTTATATGATGATTGTTGTTCCTCTTTGAAGCCCCAAACTATTTCATTAGCTAAACCGCTATGCTGGCTGGGGAGTGTGGCTTCCCTTTATTACAGCAGAAGTGATAAAGACCAGTATGTATGAACACAAAGTCCTCCGGGTTCTGAAGAAAGGCTTTTCATCTGTCCATCCATTAAAGTGTGGGTTCTTGATTCATCATTCTCTGCAATATCTATAATTACCTACACCAGAGCACAGTAGCCACAAATTATTTCCTAATTAGAACAGTAGCATTTTACCTTTTCTGCTGAAGATGATGCTGAGGTGTCAAAACGGAAGAAAAAAAGGCAGATGCTTTCAAGGGAAAGTGAATTTGTCATTAGAATATTAATAGCTTCATCGCATGCTATAATAAAAGTGTCTCTTCCACAGGTCCCCATTTTTATAGGGAAGTAAGCGTCTTTATCTGGAATCCTTTAGGCTTTGAATGAAAAGTTTATAAACTTTTAAGGGATAGTACAGATGTGGAGGACAATAGGGAGAAAATGATGGAGTAGTGGTGAAAGAGAAGGTAGAGATGGGTGGCTCTTTGAAGGACTGGCAGCTGATTTTGGAAGAAGAGGAAGTCCTGTGTTGGTCAGTGTCTATCCAACTTGGCTTCTTTTCCTAGCTCCACCGCTGAGGACGGCAGGAGTCCTTCAAGCCAAGAGGAAAATTTCCACTGACCTCAGTGGACTGGAGTCCTTGGCATTGCTCCAGGGCTGGAAGGCAGAGAGAGAGAGAGTGCATGTGGTAACCCTGACTGAAAGCCCGGACACCGGTGTGGGAAGCTGGACAGACAGGTGGGATGTCTTCTGTCTCTGAGTCACAGCATGGAGTGTGAACTGGAAGCCGCTCCTCTGCCGGGTGCCCCGGTTCCACGGATGTGGAGGTGATAGAGGACAGGCTGGAGGAGGAAAGAATGAGCATGTCTGTGGGCAGAGAAACCTCTGGAGTTTGGATCTAATTTGGATTTGATTTAGGTACCGGGTTGCTCTGATCTGTCAAAGTCGGGGCTGTAACTGGGCAGTTCGAGGTGCTGGGGGAATTTAAAATAAATGCATTGATTAAAGACACAGTAGGGTTTAGGCAGCTGACCAAGCAGTCAGCACAAGTTGGCACAATCCCTATTTTGCACATTCTGTCATAGATCTTCCCGGGAAGGGATTCAATCCTCCCCTCCTCTCCCCATGTGTATTTTGTTGGTTAGTTCAACCCTACATTTTCACCACTATAGTCTGTCACTAATATACATGCATACCTATGTGTAAATACCAGTATATAAACCAACTTCAGCTAGGTTGGAAAGACAAACAACTACCTTTAACAGAATTTTCCCCTATTGGATCTGCCTGAAAGCAGACAGCAGAGTTGTTTTTTTAGCCCAATTTAGTTTTCATTTAACCAGACCAGAGAGTCTATATTACAAAAGGCATGTGGCCACCACAGTAGCAAAGTCGCCGTTTACTTAATCAAACATGATTAATGCATTAGTTTTACATTAGTATCTGCTTCTCTCCATTGTGGGAGCAGTCAAGGGATTCCCTTTGTCTGCTAGCAAGGAAGAACATGTTTTTTATCCTATCCTGCTTATTGTGCAGTCATGTCAGCAGTAAAAAATGTCTTTAAACGCGCCTTCTTTTATCAGTGGAGAGATCAATACAGTAACTTTCTGAAAGCATAATTCAGTTACACGTGTTGTGGGAGAAGAACGCGAACTCTCTTGGTGAGGATGCTTTTCAGACAGTCAGGGAAGGACAGCATGGACTTTATTTCTGAACAGGGTAAGATTAAAGGGATTTCAAATGTGCTTTGAAAATGTCTTATAAGGGAGGATGGTTCAGGCTTCCAGCAGGACGTGTGCTGCAGAATGGAAATAAAGCATTGCTGCAGATAAGCTATGCCTTTGCTTCCAGCGGAGTCAACAGAAAATCTCTGCTGCCAAATTGGACCTAAACCCAAGGATGACAGTGGTGGATGGCAGGCACGATGGCTAGATGGATGTGTTGACTTCAAGTGAAAGCCACCGCTGAGGTGGGAAGTTCTCACTGAAGGAATAACTGATAGGGATAAACACTGCCCTGAGACAGGCTGAAAGATTTTAAGGGGCTTTAAGAAGTATTGGTCAGGCACGCCCATGGTGAAACTTTGCACTTGGTAAGTGAAGAATAGTGAAACCGGTTGAAGGAGACACTGAGGTCCACTGTGATCTCTTCTGCTGCTTTTTCTTGGGTAGGACATGCTGTTAAAAGAAATACAGCAGCACTATTTGATGGTTTTTCCTGGCAGGAGAGGGAGATGAGAACCTGAGTCAGTACACAAGGTTCTACAGCAAGGTTACAGTTTGGTCAGAGCATCACTACAAAGGGTTTGAAAAATGTACCCTCAGGTATGGTGTAAGAGGATTTTGAACTACCACTCATCATAGTTTTCAAGGGATCGCTTTCTGGAGTTTCTTTTCCCATTCATAAACACCAAGGAGATTTTTCTACTCCCATGCAAATGTATAGGTCCTATTTGACTACGAGAAAGGTTGGGCCAGAACCTTCCCTAGACTCCGTCCTTCACAGCCCCTCTAGCACCAGTCAGGATAATTTAAATTACTTGTGACTACTTTTTTTTATAGCACTCTCACAAAACCTCATCATGAATCAGAAGACACATCCATAAAAGCTACTGAAATCCAGAATATTCATCACATAACTGACCATAAAACATTTCTTCCTTCTGATGACTTCGTTGTCCTTAGCACATTGTCAGCCTGGTTGTATCTCACTACCTCTCTGCAGAAATGTTTTCATTTCCAGACTGATTCCTGTACTTGTTATAGTCATTAACATGTAAATACATCTCATAAAGCACATAAATGAACTCATAATTATAGCTTTTCCAGACATTAACACGTGTGATAGTTAAGCTTGATTATGAACTTCGCCTGTCCACATTCATTGGCAACACATTCCTGTGGGTATCTGTATTTCTCTGCCTCCTCTCAGCTGGGCTGACTTGGGAGTCCATAAAGCTAATACCTGATTAATTAAATAGCAGTACTAGTCCTTGCGTTGGGTTTAAATGTGCAAGACAGCATTTCTTTTTCCAATTTTCAAATGTTTTTAACCTGCTTATTGAAAATATCATCCTAGAAATATGAGTCCCTGACTTTGAGAGATGCCCTGGAATTTAACAGCCCATTATTTTTCTATGGGCAATTTATTGCAGTCAGAAGTGATACAGTTCATGGAAAGCGGGTGGATGGATGGCTGAATCATTCCATCACCTGTCATGACTCATTCCCATCATTTCCGTCTCTTCATGAAAGGCGCATAAACATGTCTGCAGACTTACTCATGGCCGAGAGCGTCTCATTAAAATATTACCTTGGTTAGGGTCAGGAAAATGGCTATATAGCCCCATTGCTAGATTGTAGAAGAGAGGGGGATCAAGTTTTTGACTGCTTTATTCACAGGTTGTCCAAACCATGCTGGGTCTGGCAGAGCAGGGACTTCAGTCCAGGCTCTTTCTTGAGCTTCTCACCTCTGCAGGTGGTGATTCCTTCAGATACTTTGTAGAGTACTGGTTGGTCTGACCCCTGCATGGTAGGTTAACCTACACTTGGTGTGTATTTTGTCCTCCTTCCCCAACAGGCTCTCCTAGGAGGAACTGTGCAAGCCCTCTTGTGGCTTGGCTTAATCTGCCTTCAAAGTGTGCTCGGAGGGTTCACCAGCCAGTTTCTCTCAGCAAGGGCTTGCTCAAACCGTGCTCCAAACTTACCTGCTGTGAGCTGACCTGTCCAAATGCCACGTGGCCACAGTTCACTCGAGCAGAACTTATTAGCTCGCAGAAGGCACTGCATAATCTGGTTATGCAGATTCTCTTTTGGAGCTGGCTTGTGTCTTGCCAGGTTGGAAGATGGGTAAATGTCTCTGAAAAAAGGCTGTGGTTTTACCGTGCATGTGGCTTTAACATGTGTGTGTCTTTCACAAAGAGCTATGGGTTGTTTGGTTTTTTTGTTTGGTTGGTTTTGGTGGTGGTAATGCCCTTCTGAAGAGTTAATCAGGTGCTTGAAAGGAGGTATGTGTGTAGGGGCTATTTCCCTGATGCAGCTAAAAGCAGAAAGATGGCTGGGTTGCTGGCAGGTGGGGAACTTTCATTACTGACTACGTCTGAGCAAGTCCCGGACTGGTGGAAGTGATAGGAAGACAGTTTGAACCAGGCACTCTACTTCAACCCCATCTCCAGGGGATGGAGGAAAGAGAAAAAAGAAAGAAAATGACTGGATAGTCACATTAAAAGCTGTTTAATGCACACTTAAATCTGTGCAGATAAGGTTGTTATTATTTTGACAATAAAATCTTATTATTTGCTTGCTGTAATGTCTAAGAAATCTAATCACAGATTAAGATTGCACTACGGTAGGGGCAGCTCAAACAGATCAGCAAAAATACAGTGTATGCCCGAAGGAGTTTATAATCTGGGTGTCCCATACCCTCGACAGCGAGGTAGCTCCAGGCTGAGCACGGCAGCGATAAGCTCAGGCACGGGCTGGCTCTGTGGAAGAAACATGGTGCCAGTGGGGAAACAAAGGGGTTCTGCAGCTCCGTGGGTAACGCAGCCACAGCTCAAAGTGGGGCTGGGGGTTGAGACACACTCTGGGTGCTCCCCGATTAATGGAGGCTCTGGGATTGTGTCCCTGGAGTAGAAACAGGCTTGATTTTGCCGTCCCTTGGCCTCTGGTGGAGCTCACAAAACACGGGCGATCTCTGTCCAGTGTCTTCTCCAGGTCTGTGCCTCGCAGACATCACCTCAGCAATTGTTGTTGGCTCTTCTTGAGATGATTCTTCACCCCTGGCTACCCGGTGATGTGATGTAATCGCGCGAGCGCGGTCCCTTTATTGCACTAAGAGCATAATGCCCCATTATTCTAAAGACATGGGTAGGGGGAAACAGCCGTTTTACTGATTAAGTAAATAAAAGCAGGACTCTCCAGTCCTCCTTCCCTCCCTCCCTCCCTCCCTCCCTCCTCTGCCCAGGCTCTGCGCATCGTCACCATCCACTCAGCTCTTTGCCCCCGAGTGCTGTGAAAGTGGGCAGCACGTGGATCTGGAAGGCTGCCCTCGCTCTCCTCGCTCCGCTCCAAGCCGTTTGGTGAGTCAGGCGCTTCATTTTCACACAGAAACCCGTCCTCTGTCCTGCCTTTCCATTTGCTCATGCCCTTCTCCTGCCAAAGTAACCATCGCAGGGATGGCGTGCGGGGCCGGGGGGGGGGGGTGGGGCGGAGAGGGGAGAGGCGACGTTGCCAATCTCTCATTAATTTCTAGATGCGGAATGATGGGGGAGATGCATGTGAGAGTCTAATAATAATGAGCTGAGGTCCCAGAGATGGCGAGTAAGGCAAGCTTCTTTAACTAACAACTTAATTATAATGAATTTGAGTCTAAGAGCACCAGGCAAGTAAATCAATCAACCCTTGCAAGGGGGCTCATTAAAACTAGTAAAATACAGACCAAAAAGGTCATCTTATTAAAAGGGATTAGCGTTTTCCAGTTAAATCCTTTGCTGCCCGTAGGTGTTAGGAGAGATTTTAGGTTCTGGGCTTGTCTGTTGTTGCGGTGGTGAAAGGGCTGACCTTGCACAGCAATAAATGCCTTCGGTCCCCATGGCCAGGCCCTTGGCTAGCTGGTGCTAATGGGCAAGGCTGTATAAACGCTGGTGGACCTCTGCCAGTCTGGTCCAGCTGTGGGTTGCCAGCCATCCCGTGGAGCACACTGAAACACGATCAGGGGTGAGTTCTCTCCTGTGAAATACGAGCACGCTCGTGCTCTCCAAGCTTTTCTCCAGTCCTGTGTCTTACAGACTGAGACATCACCTCAGTAATTGTTGTTGGCTCTTCTTGCAATGACTCTTCCCTGGCTGTGTGGGTTGCCTCTTCTCCTGTCAGGTCTTAATATATTGTAGCCCTCAAGCAGCATTTTCTATCTTTACCTCTCTTTCCTGGCTGCAGGATGCAGTGCTTTGGGTTTTCTAGTGCTTTGAAAGGCAAATTTTCACAGAGCCTATTATAATCTTGTTCCTTTAGGAGAGTTTATTTACCTTGGAAGAAACATTAAACTGAGAACAGCTATCCAAACAGCTGGCATCCTTCTTCCTGTTTTTCTTTTCTATCAGATACAGTGGTGGTGGCGGGAGAGACGTTTTTTTTCCTTCTCAAACTTTCCTCTCCCCACACTCGCATTCCAGTGGTGACCCTCTGTCAGTGCAACAACACTTGCTGCTGTCCCAGAGAGGCGATATGAGAATTGCTGCATCATTCAGAGCATCCCGGCTGCTGGAGTGGTGAGGCTTGCAGGGAATGCGGCTGGAGCACTCTTTCCTGCTCCTGCATTGCATTTCTGATGGTAACTGGTTTTATGGGAAAAATGTCAATTGTGTCAGTGTCTGTCATAGAATCATAGAATTGTTAGGGTTGGAAGGGACCTTAAAGATCATCTAGTTCCAACCCCCCTGCCATAGGCAGGGACACCTCTCACTAGATCAAGTTGCTCAGAGACCTATCCAGCCTGGCCTTAAAAACTTCCAGGGATGGGGCTTCCACCACCTCTCTGGGCAACCTGTTCCAGTGTCTCACCACCCTCATGGTAAAAAACTTCTTCCTAACGTCCAGTCTGAATCGTCCCATCTCTAGTTTTAATCCATTCTCTCTAGTGTCCTACCATTACCTGACATCCTAAAAAGTCCCTCACCAGCTTTCTTGTAGGCCCCCTTAAGATACTGGTAGGCCACTATAAGGTCTCCTCGGAGCCTTCTTTTCTCCAGACTGAATAACCCCAACTCTCTCAGTCTGTCCCCATAGGAGAGGTGCTCCAGCCCTCTGATCATCCTTGTGGCTCTTCTCTGGACACGTTCCAGCACGTCCATATCTCTCTTGTAGTAGGGGCTCCAAAATTGGATGCAGTACTCCAGGTGGGGTCTCACGAGAGTGGAGTAGAGGGGGAGAATCACGTCCCTCGACCTGCTGGCCACGCTTCTCCTGATGCAGCCCAGGATACGATTGGCTTTCTGAACTGCTAGTGCGCACTGACAGCTCATGTTGAGCCTCTCATCCACCAGCATCCCAAGTCCTTTTCTTCAGGGCTGCTCTCAAGCCAGCTGCTGCCCAGCCTGTATCGGTGCTTGGGATTGCCCCGACCCAGACGGAGGACCTTGCACTTGGTCTTGTTGAACTTCATGAGGTTGGCGTGGGCCCACCTCTCCAGCCTGTCAAGGTCCCTCTGGATGGCATCTCTTCCCTCCAGCGTGTCAGCCGCCCCACACAGCTTGGTGTCGTCGGCAAACTTGCTGAGGGTACACTCCGTGCCACTGTCCACGTCGCTGACGAAGATGTTAAACAAGACCGGTCCCAGTACTGATCCTTGAGGGACTCCACTTGTCACTGGCCTCCACTTGGACATGGACCCATCGACAGCCACTCTTTGGGTGCGGCCATCAAGCCAGTTCTTTATCCGCTGAATTGTCAGTCCATCAAACCCATTTTTTATCAGCTGTCATTGGTTGGACAAAATGCCTGGAGTCAAGATAATCTCTTGCACTAAGAAGAGACTGCATTTAGGGAGGTGGGGAGGGGTAGGTTACATAGACCACCCCACAGCTCTGCCCCTCCAACCCTGTTCTCTACAAGCCTGCCGTCTCCCAAAGAGGAGTCATTTAGGTGACCACCACCTCGACCCTGCTGGAGCTCCAGCAGCTTGGTCAGCTAATGAGGCAAGGAGGCACATCAGTCCTACGGTCTGGGTCCAGACTGACACCGAATACAGTGGGCACAGCTCATGGCACACTTCCTTCGGTTCCTCCTGCACTCAGGCAGCACTTTAATTGCACAGCAGTCTGCAGATAAGTGTACTGCATATGGTGGAAGTTCTCCTTCACTATTTTTGATCGCTATTTTTGAAGGTCTTTCCTTTTAAACCGTGGGAGGCCTCAGGGGCATGTAGGAAATTAGAGTCTTACAACAGTTCAGGAGTTCATTCAGAACAAGCAGTTATGTGTTGGAAAATATGGTGGGAGACGTAAGTATGAGAAAAAGATCGAGCACCTCTCTTATCCCACTAGGCTTCCCTTTTGCGTAAGAAGTACTGAGAGTCTTTCCTGCTCTGCTTGACCCATCAGCAACGCATATCACAGAGAGCGACATGCTGCTTGGGAGAGAGAAAAAAAAAAAAAGAAGAAGAAGAAAATATTTATTTCCTACTGTGTTTCCAGCCATCCAGCATTGTGGTACTTGAGGATGCTTGTGCTATGCCTCCATTACAGCAAAAGACTACTGAGCAGAAGTTATGGGTCTTGAGCCTGTCCTTGGCAAGGAAGTGCTGGCTAATGGTCACAGGTAGGTGACTACCAGTCTGTGCTCCCTCCTAGGTTCTAAGAACTTGCTGGGGAACCTTTAGATGTTGTCCCTTAACTTTTCCATCTCAATTTTACAATTTGGAGTGTAGTACTTACTATGTGCTAAGATGCTTGCTTACTTAAGCTAAGATGCTTAGATGAAAGCCGTTATCGACTACGTAGCTGTATTCCTGCTCAGTTCAAGCACTCAGACTCCCCCTCTTTACAGCGTATGGGGGCTGCTGCTAATCTGCAGCCCCATTAACGTGCTGCAGCCAAGCGCAGAGTTCGGAGCTGCTTTCTTATGCCTGTGACTGCTGGCACCTTTGGTTTCACCCATCCCCTGAGCCTCCGAATGTCACTAGGTTTGCACGGATTTCTTGTCTTGATGAATGAGTTTCCTTGAATGAGGAGGAACCCCTTATCCCCCCCATCTCTAACAATCTCTCCTACTTCCACAGGGGCAGGGACAAATTCAGGACAGGTCTAGTACCACCATCGTTGTATGAGTTCTGTCAGCCGGTGTGATTGATGCAGGACAGTTTTATTGGAATACTCTAGAAAACACCCATTCTTTGTTCTCTCACATTTTTCACTCACTGCCCCCGCCTTACGTTCCTTTAGCCTTTGCCCAAATTTCACCTCAAACCACAGGCAATTACGCTTCTATTTTTTTTCCTGGGAGGTGAAGGGTTAAAACAGTAAATATATTGGTTCCTGTTTTTCCTCTCTGCAGCTTTGGGCTCCAGCTGGGTGCAGACATGGAATAGAAACAAGTCCATGGGAAAGGCTCATCTTCTCACAGCCCTTACAGCAGCACCCCAAGCTCAATGTGAACTTCCCTGAGCACAGTGACGGAGCTGAAGCCCTCACTGATGCTACTGGGGACCTCTTGAAGGGACTGAAACGATGGGGTGGAGATGATGCATGTGTGAACCCAACCTGGGTTCAAGGTGTGTTGGAAGAAAAGTGTACTGGGTCCTCAGCTGAGTTTAAAAGAATATGTATATATTTATAGAATCTGTGGCTATTGGCAGTTGGCTATTTCCATACTGCGTGTCTCTGGCTGGTAACTTTTAGAGATAGAATAAAAATGTGTTTCTGGTGTAAAAGACAAACACAAGGCAGCAAGATCAGCTCAGTGGCGTGTTCTTGTGTCCAGATACATAACAATAACTCGGTTTTGCTTTTGCCCTTTCACAGCAGGTGCTCTCTTTCCATGAACTGTAGCCCCTGGGGGCCAGGTGGACGATTCCTGCTTACTTACACTTTCCTCTCTGAGCTGGCTCAAATACTTCAAAAAAATCATAGTCAAGAGAGGACTTTGGCGTGTCCCAGGGGTGAAGTTTGGGATGAGGAGTGGAAGGAAAACCAAGCTCTCCCAGGGCTCTCTGGCTCTGCTGGCACTGAGGGCATGTGAGGCAGCGACGACGGCAGCTGTGAACTCCCCATGTGCAGCAAGGAGGCAGCCCCCTCTCAGCATATTCCTTGCCTCCCCCCTGGCGGAACGGCTGCCCACCTGGCGTACAGGTAAGCCACAGTCCTGCAGTGCCTGGTGCTGGGGCAGCTGATCCCCGTCTTCTCCCTCACGGGGGGAGCAGGTGAATAAGTACGTGATTCTCTTACTGGGGCCGTTTTAGTGCTCCTGCAGGCTATGCGTTTAGATAATGGTATGTGCCTAAAGACATCCCTGGACGTACTTATACTTAGTTCTGCCAACTGCTTTCTGTTCCTCAGTGATTTCTGATCAGAGAGAGGGAATATTGCATCTCTGTTGATCAATAGGTTTGCTTGGGTTGGTGTCTCAGCCTGGAGAATTGCAAGAGCTGAGGACAGAGAGGGACAGACTCACCCCTGCATGAAGACTGGCAAGGTGCAGGCAGCCTGGGTGGTCTCAGCTGTGTGCAATCCCATTTCCATTTCCCTTTGGCTCCGTGTGTGCTCATGGAGAGTTACTGCAGCTCAGTTGTCGTCACCGTTTAGCTATACTAACCTGATCGTTGTCTTGAAGCCCAGTTCGTGGGAACGTGAGTGACAGCCCTGTTCCCTAGCCTAGCGTTAGTAGGGGATGCCAGTTCATGGGGGGGTCTTCAGTACGTTGTGCATGGTTTATCATGATTTATCTTCTGGGGATGCAGCAGAAAGGAATGGCCAGGTGATCATAAAATTATAACAGGGGGGTCTCACTAGCTTGGCACAGGTGTATCGGCACTGCAAGGTGGCAGGATGACCTTATGTAGTAGCGCTATTGTTTTGCTAAAAGGTGCTAAAGCTCAGAGCCAAAAGGACTGAAACTGGAGTGAGCAGAGATGCAAGAGCATTGCTGGATGTCTGTCATGTCAGCTTAAAGGGGGGTGGAAGTCCCAGGAAGCCAAACCCAACAGCTGATGCTACTAAGCAATGCACCCCTTGCAGTCCCTTTGACTAAACACAAGAAATTTCTTTGTTTTCATGCATTCCTCGTAGAAAAAAAATAAAGGAAAAAAAACCAGGGAGGTATGAGACAGTCTGTACTTCCCCTACCCCTAGCCAAGCAGTAGAGAGCAGTGGGAAACAGTTAGCGAAGGTGTCAGATTTTCTCTAAGGGCAGCCACAAGGCTCTTGTGCCAAATGCTATTTGACATTTAATTTAAGACCTATGTAAAGTAACAGCCAGAGCAGGCAGCAGGCAGAGCGTTCCAGTTGACAGACTGGCTCTATTTGCTTTAATTTCCTTAGCGCGATGGCCAAGTTAATCTGCGAGCGAGAAATACTCAGAGTATTTTTTTGGTGTGTGTTAGCCCG
Source organism: Alca torda (assembly GCA_008658365.1). Taxonomy (NCBI): domain Eukaryota; kingdom Metazoa; phylum Chordata; class Aves; order Charadriiformes; family Alcidae; genus Alca; species Alca torda. The sequence continues at coordinate 36,840,979 of CM018083.1, forward strand.
TCGTGAAAAGAGAGCACTGTGTTGTGTTCAGACACCGTTTCGGGCTTCAGGTGGCCTTCATTAGGGAACATAATGCAGGAGAGCTGTGCGTCAGTGCCAGAGGAGCCAAAGAAAGTTGCGCCTCTTTGATTAAATAATGCCGAACTCAAACACTGGATTCCTGGTCTGAACTGAGCCATTCAGCAGGTGTAAAGATGGAGAGAGAGGATCTGTGTGTGGTGGTTAGCAGCCTCGCAACCAAGGAGGTGTGAGGGGGAGCAGGGAGGGCTTCCCCCTTCCTTAAATGTGGGTGTCACGACCACTCAGCGCAGAGTGGTTTACGTGAGGATGCCATCTTATTGTGCCTGTGCAAAGGGGACCATCCTCAACACCCTTTCTGCTCTGTGTGGTTTGTGCTAGAAGCCCATGGATAGGGAAGGAAAGGGCGAGGGTGGTGATGGGAAGATTGCAAAAGTGCTATTTGCATTCGAGTTGCTTTTGTTTTCCTGTTGGCACTGGGAAACGGATTTAGTATGCTGCTAAGGAGCCGAGATGGGGATAAAACCTACTGGGATATATGGAGGGGAGTAGTGGGAGTTTCTGGCCGAGCCCTGTATGAAGAGGAAAGCAGCAGTGGAAGCTGGGCTGACTGTGTAGCTAATGCTGGCAAAGGGGAAATGTTAAGAGGTGGTTGTAGAAATGAGTCAGGAAATGTACATTACTTGAATTTTATTTTATTTTTTTTTTAAGAAAATAAAGATATTTGATCAGCAGAGCAAAGTATGGTACCTCCAAGGGTGCAAGTTCAGTGACTGAGGTTAGTGGCACAGGTAAAGAATATCAGAGGAGGAAAGGTCTATGAAGCAAGTGGTTTGCCGCGGTGAAGACCAAAGGCAGCTGCAGAATGTGGAAGCAGTGGGAAGAGAAGGGCTCCCCAGGCAGTGGGACAGAGACAGCAGCCTGGAGGCGGTGTTGGCTGGGTGGAGGAGGACTTGGCTGCTTTTCCAAGGTCATTAGGAAGTCTAGACTTTCCCATAAAAGGGTCCCACTTGCTGAAGAAATCCTTGGGCTACCAACGCCCTGAGGGCTTCACAGAGAATGTGAAGACATCCAGAACAGCCTTGCTACAACGAGATACCTTCCCCAGGTTTTTACGTGTATATGGGCCTTAGAAGCTGACTTTGGGGCAAGGTGGCTGGAATGAAGGTGGCTCTGGGGCTGACCCACCTGGTGGCTGGGGAACTGCTGCTCCAGGCTGGCTGGGTTTTGCTCGTCATCAGGTTCCTCGCCCAGCAGACAGGACTGAGGAGCCAAAACCAACTACATTCCTCTTAGAAAGCCAGAAAGCAAATAACTGCTTCTGTGTGCCAATGGAGGCATTTGAGGAACTCTATTCATGCAGCTGTTCCTGAAACTCAGAAAGGAGACTTCCACCTCTGTGACAAACTTCTCCTTGGTGCTTGGTGACTTGGGGGTTATTCCACCAGTGGGTTGGTGCCATCCTATGGATTTAAGCGCTTAAAATACCAGCTACCCTTCTTACGCAGAGAACATCTCTCAGTCTAACATAACCCATCTGGAGAGAGTTTGTCTGTAGCGGTGTTCGGAGTAAATCACAAGTCCAAACCCCTCTCAAATCACAGAGTGCACTTTTGTTCCTGTTAACGGGGCTTGCCAACTTATGCTGCAACGTACCTTGGAAGGAGAAACCAGAGCAAGTTGCTAAAGGCAGGGAAAAAATGAGTGCAGCTTTCTAATTGAGTCAAGAAAAAAATATTAAAATGTTGAGAAATGCTTTTCTTGAATGAGGGCTTGAACGCCTGGGAGACCGGCAATTGTTGGATCCCGTTCTTTTTGCAAGCGCAGCTATGTTATCCTTGTCTTAGGCCCCCCTTGTGAAAATCAGTGTCAGAAAAGACTGGCCTGGTGGACTCAGTCCTGTGAGTCCTTCCCCAGGATAAAGCATCTTCTGATGTGAGTGAGCACCGGGGACAGACGGTGGTGCCCATCCCAAAAGAAACAATGCTGGGGACTGCGGTGGTGGATAAAGAGTGTGGTCAGGCTTCTGCCCAAGGGAGACAGTTTGCTGAATGTAAGAAAACTCCTGGCGTCTGCAACAAACTTAGATGATGTTGATTCAAGCCTTGAGGAGTTTGCAATCTAGCTGGCACCAACAGTATGGTTTGGACAACCATAATGCAGCTGGAGATGATACCATCTTGGGAAGGTGTGACTAGCCTGGGACCATTGCGAAAAGGCTTCTGTGTGCATTTACCATACATTTTTGCGGCATGGTTTCTTTTGCATAACTGGATCTTCCTAAACAGCAGTTGGATGCTTCAGCAAAGAGAAGAATGTGTATTAAAAACCAAACAACCCACCACAATGTGGGAAGGAATCCCAAATAGCACTAGGGGACCTTCCAAAACTGGTGTTTATCTTTTCTTTGCTTTTAACAATCCAATGTCTCTTTCTGCGTTGTGTGTGCAGAGGGGCAAATCTAAGCCGAGCTTATCACAGCAGAGGAACTGGAGCACCTCCAAGTACATTGGTCTGTATCCTGGAAACAGGAGACTGCTTATCCAGTTATCTGCAGCTTATTTTCAAGGGAAAAAGGAAGGGCTTGAGTTCTGCACAGGGTAAAATCCTCTATCATCTGTAGACCTGGATAGGCTGGAAGAGCGGGCTAACAACAACCTTATGAAGTTCAACAAGGACACGTGTATGGTCTTGCAACAGGGAAAACATAATCCAGGAGTGCAGCACAGACTGGGATCTACCTGGCTGGGGAGCAACTCTGTGGGAAGGGACCTGAGGCTCCTGATAGACAACAAGCTCAATATGAGTGAAGAGTGTGCTGCTGCGGCAATGAAAGCCAACAAGGTGCTGCATTGCATCAACAAGGGCATTAGCAGTAAAGAGTTCAGTTTTGGTCCCCGCTATACAAAAAAGATGTGGACAGGCTGTAGAGGCTCCAGAGAAGGGCCATCAAGGTGATCAAAGGACTGGGAAGCCTGCCACACAAGGAAAGGCTGAGAGAATTGGGTTTGTTCAGCCTTGAGAAAAGAAGGCTTAAGGGAGACCTTATCACCATGTTCCAGTATTTAAAGGGTGGCTACAAAAAAGATGGAGACTCTCTTTTTGGAAGGAGTCCCATGGAAAAGACAAACGGAATGGGTACAAGTTACTCCATGGGAGATTCCCATTGGACACAAGAGGAAAATTTTTCACAATGAGAAAAATCAGCCACTGGAATAATCTTCCCAGGGAAGTGGTGGATTCCCCATCGTTGGGCGCTTCTAAGATTCAGTAGGACATGTGCTGGGCCATCTTGTCTAGACTGTACTTTTGCCAAGAAAGGTTGGATGAGGTGATCCTTGAGGTCCTTTCCAACCTGGCATTCTATGATTCTGTGATCTCGTCCTGTGGAGTAGGATGTAGCCCCAGGTTTCTGTGATCTTGTCCTATGGAGTAGGATATAGTCCCAGGTTTCTGTTGAATAGCTGCTGTGTCAGACTGAGGATCTTTATTGTTCAGATGGGAAAGTACCTCTCAGCAGGAGTGAGAAATGAGACTTAAAATACACATGATACTCTTTATCTTCCTGTCCCAACCCTTTTCACCCACTGCCATGATTAAATTTGTGAGAAGAGTCATAATAATAAATAAATTATATATTATTGAGGGCAAAAACTCCCAGGAGGAAAGACATTGAGTGGTACAAAGAGATACAGGCATGTTTAACAATGAAACAAAGGGGCAGACTTTGGCTGAACATCAGGAAAAACATACTGAGAGTAAAATAAATTTGGCCGTAGGACAGTTCCCAACAACAGTAGCAGCAGTTCTGTTACCCAGACTAATTTTAAACACTCCTGTAGGCATCACTCCCATCTGGGCCTGGTTAGAGAAGGTTTCAGTCACATGAATATTTTGGAGATGTCACCTTTTCTTTGGCCCAAAATTGTTCGTGGAAAATATTTGGAATCAATGGAGATAATTTCTTTCCATTTCAGCCATGCCCTTTTTTTTTGTAGCAATAAATTTTAAAAAGAAAAATCACTTTGGAAAAGCGAGGACGCGGGAATTTTTCAGCTGGTTTAGCACGGCTCTTTCTTTAAAGGAGTTTTGAATCGGCCACCGTCAATCTAGATTTTTACACACGGTAAAGATGTCAAGACGATTTGGAGGAAGTGATCAAAATGCAAAGACACTTTTCCTTTCAGTCCCTGTCACAAACCTGCATCTTCTGAGTTAATAAGCGAGTCTGCACAGACTGGCAGCATCAGATGCTCCTTGCCCTCGTTATACAAACCAGCCAGAAATGGACAGGGAGTCAGGAACAACATTTGGCCAATGATGCGCATAGACCACAACTTTTCTCCAAATTCTTGCTTCTTCCTTCTGGTACATTTCTGTTTCCTGCAATCAAAGAGAATCCAGTGTGAAAGCTCTTTTACTTATTCACTGGGATAAAGTGCTGAGCAGAAAAGGTGTGAGAGGGAGAGAAAAGAAGGCGCAAATGACTCAACCCCTCCTGGAGTGCATGTGTGGGCAGCCTGAGGGCATCATGGCCTGTTGGTTGGGAGGGGATGGTGCTCGGCACTGGGCTCTCGGGGATTGGGAGGGACTGGATGGTGCTGGATGGTTTTGCATTTGCTCTCTGGCTTAGGTCTCTCATAACAGGGTTTCCAGCACATATTTTGCGAAGTGAGAATGTGCTCTCTGTTCCCTTCTAGCGCACCTGTTAGCTCCACAAACAAGGCTGCCAATTAAACACAGAAGTCAAATCCCACAAGGAGCTTGGTTGCATATGCTAGAAGATGTATGTATGTAATAAATGGTATTACGAGGTATACACCCAAGCCTATTTATGAGTTACCATATGAGAGAGAAAGCACGGTCAGAATATTGAATAGGCTCAAATAACATAAGGGTTTATATGCTAGATCAACCTCCCACCCCTTGTTTCATCTCGGACAAGTCATTTAGCTTTTCTGGGCCTCCGATTCTCTGCTGAGTACATCTGGGGTGATAAAAAAAAACAAAGAAATCTGTTTAATCTGCTTTGTCTACTCTGATCCCTAGTGCTCTGAAACAGGAATTGCCTCTCTCCACGCATACTTGGTTTTGTTGGGACTGTTACCAACACTAAGTAATCCAGGTATTGCTGTTGCATTTCAGCCTGTACCGGAGCAGAGAGTACATGGAAGCAAAAGCAGCGCTACTCCTTTGAATCCCCTTTTCCGTTTCACCATAGGTACCTCCTCTCACGAGTAAGTGAACTGGATTTTACTCATCACATGAGAGCTAAACTTTAGTTTCCATGGAAGTCAGGTACCTCTGTACTCAGCAAAGTCCCATTATTACTCATCAAGGGAAGGGCAGCCAACACTGTACTTCAGCTGTAGCTGACAGGCAATTTATCTGGGACGAATCCCTTAACAGTGGGCTTCAGCCTTTCCTGAAATCCTATCCTTTGCCTCTCCGCACAAGCGGGGCCGCCGGCTTCACGCAGCGGCTCGTTTCAGACAGATGCTGACAACTGGAGCTGAGCGGTGGTGAGGGAACGTGACGGAAAGCCGCAGCAAATGTATTAATTGCGCTGATTGGGGAGGGCTGGTTTCTTTTTTTTTCTTTTTTTCTTTTTCTTTCTGTAAAAGCTTTGTGTGCAGGGGGAGCCTCGCTGAGATTTTTCTCCGGTACGGTAATTAACTAACACAGCCCGGAGTTCTAGGCTTCCGCCTTGCATCCCAGGGAGCTGCGTTATTAACCCGAAAGGGTTTGATACCCTCCCGCTGTGTCCCGTTTTCTCTGCTCTTGCCCGCTCCTCCTGCTTGCTTCAGCCTCCCAGGTCCATTAAGATCTTCTCGGTTGCCCATGCACAAACCTGACAGGCTCATGGGGAGATTCTCAAATGATGCTGGTTCAATTAGCAGGATGTAATTTGCCCTTTGGTGAAACCCTGGGCTCCCCTGCCAGGCTAAGCACTGGCTGCCAGGGCACTTAGCGCGGGGAGGAGCATTCCCATCACATCTTACTCACTGGCAGGTCACAGAAACAATGAACCCAAGTAGCTGCAGTAAGAAAGTGACTATATTTTTATCTCAGTTTTGTTTTTCCTCATGAAATGCAGTTTAGAGACAACCAGAAAGCCCACTTCGGTTATTTGATGTGAACAAACTAGCTGGCAGCTGTAGCTTTTATTTCAGTCTGGGAATCCTGCTGGCTATCTCTTTTTTTTTCCCTTCCCCGTGAGCCCCTCTCGCAATTTGAGTTCTTCTGCCCTGTAGCTCACAGACCAGTTTGGCGTACAATTTTCTGTCTCTGTCTTGATCAAATGCTTTTCTGAATGATTTGCCGTTTGCTGTGGTTGATAACCTCCTGAGAACCCAGCCTTGCTTCTCTCCCTCGCCTCTGAGATGTGTTGAAAGATCTGAAGAGTTACCGGTATCAAACCGTATATGTTCACGGTGACTATTCCCCATTCAGCTGCATAGACAAAAATTTCCGCATGCTCACCGAAAGCAGAGAGATGAGTCAAACCTCTAGCGAAAGTGACGTGCAGAACAGGGGGAGGGAAGGAAGCACAAGACATATTTTGTTTTTTTTTCTCAGTGTTCAGCCACTTTGGACAGTAGCTCTTCCCGTGAGATCTTTTGAAAGTTAGAGAGATTGCAAAGGGACAAATTTGTGTCCTTTGATGGTGAAACTTCTCACACTGGAGGAGGTCTTCTCCTAGAGGGAAGATGTGGAACAGGCTGGTGTCATCTGCCCCCGCTGGGGCAGGAAGGAAATCTGGCCAGAGCTGCAATGAGAATGGTGCCAGAGTCTGGTCTGGCTGCATTGGCTCTCTCTTGCGGTGGGAAAAACCTGCCCTTAACTCTAGTCTTAAGGAATGCTCTTTTTTTCTTTTTTTTTTTCCCATTTTTTTTTTTTGTTGCTTCTTTTTCCCAGGAGAGTTCCCTGGGTTTATAAACGACTGCATTTCCCTTCAGCGTGACAGCTGCAGCTTCACCTCTTCTCGTGTGAACCTGGAGTCAGGTCAGGCTAAAATGCTGAATCTTTTCTTTCTCCTCCTTCCCATGGTTCTCTGGCCCCCTCCTTCCTTCCCCATATCAACTGGCTCTATTGCCATAACTTGAGGATTAGCTTTTCCCTGCAGGACTGAGCTGAAACGCAAGTGCTTTACCGAGCAAAACAAATCTCTTCAATATTAGCAAGGCAAAGCAAAATGCTTGAGCACATGTGTTTTTTGTTAGCTGACTTCTCCCCCAGCCTCATGTTTGGTCCCAGTGTCAGATTCCCTCTTAAGTATGCTTAGGAGGTCAGAGAAAGCAGGTGAATAGTCATACAATAAAAATCACATCACACCTCTTAAAAAATAAATAAAATATTACATCCCCTCTTCCCCCCCGCCCCCCTGCACAGTAGAGGCAAAGACTTGATTATGTACTCGGTGGGAATGAACTAAAAATGAGTTTTCCTAGCAGGTTTGAGCATAGTGGTGTAGTCCACAGATCAGGCTTTTGCAAATGAGCACAGACAGTTATAGGGTGCCCTAAGTTAAGCAGGTAAATATAGGTCAGATTCTCGGGTGGTGCAAATCGTCTTCCCTGGCGTGATGCCACGGTGCATCCGGGTCTGGCTTCCAAACGCCTGTGCTTGTGCCAGCTGGGTCTTTTCGGGAAGCGCATATTGAGTAAGATGCTGAGAAGATGGCAAAGGTATATATGCAGAACACACCTCTGAGTGTTTGGTACAGGTGCGCGCAATAAAGCTTGGATGGGTTTTTTGAAACCATGACTCAGTTCCTCTAGGAAGATCAGATACTGGGTTTCTGTTGTGTTAGCGAGGAGGGTAGAGCCAAGCGCCCCAGACGCCCCCAGCACTTCTTAACTGGTGGAAACTCATACAAATCTCTCTAATTGATTTGGCCTCACAAAAGCAATTTAATAAAACATCGAGGTCCTGGTCTTGTGCACGAATTTTACAAGTCACCCCTGCCAAGGCAATACCTGCACATTGGCAGATATGGGAACTAACGCAAAGCAAGCTAGCTCGAGCACTGATGACGTTGTGAGAATTTTGTCTTTTTTTTTTTTTTAAATTCAGTGTGTCCAGCAAACTTATCTGCCTAGGAAGATATCCCCAGGTAGTGTTGTTCTGAAACGTTTGTGAATTTAGTTTCTCGATGGACCCAGTAGTGTTGCCTGAAGAATATTCATTCATTTTACAGCCTAGACACTTGCAACACCCCATCGTGACCTCCATCAGGTGCCTGCTCCCAGCTCAGAGGCCGGTCCTCTCAACCCAGACTGGCTGCAGCCGTGACATCCTCACCTCCCAACATCTGTCTGCCCTTGCTGCAATTGTAGTGCTCTCTAGATGATGTTTAGATGATGCTGTTATCCATTAAAAAAAAAAATAAAATTCTTAGGAGCTCAGATGGATTGTATGGAGACCCAACAGCAAGAAAACAGCGTGCCATGGGAAGGGAAAGTGCTTAAAAAGTGGCATTAAAAGGGAGAGTTGAATGACACATCAGGATTTTAAATAGAAATGTTTCTTCAGGGCTATCAGCAGGAATGTTTATGGTAAAAGTACACAGCCTGCAGTGATCCACTCATCTGACTCTTTCGAGTCCTGGAACATGGAGGGAGTTCAGCCCTTCACCATCAGGATGAACCAAGACCCTCCAGGACTGTTGTGTTTTGTTGTTGTTAGCATCTATGTGGGCTTAATGCATGGACCGTGACTACACAGGCACACTGAGGGATGGATTTCAGGCAGGTTGTCAGCTTGCAGTCCAAATGCCTTTTCCTCGCTAGCTGGTGGCACACAACTAGTGCCGTTCAGCAACTGCCCAACAGCAGCAGAAGTTCGAGGGACTCTGTCTGCCATAAACACATCCAGGCTTTCATGCACACCAACATACAGGAGAAGACAATAAGTAAGTTCCTTAGTTTGAATAAAATCTTCCTTTTCCACCTCTGGGTTCTCTTCACGTTGGTTTGTGTGTGTACCCTGATTCTAATGGCCAAGAGGAGACGGAGTGAAAAAATATTATCTCTGTTTTAAGGAATATTGAGTTCCTCGGTCTATATAAGCTATATATTGAGGATATATAAAATACTTATATCCTCAAATATATATTAAAAAAAATTGAATTCCTCAAAATTTTGAGGAAGTTGAGGAGACTTGGGTTGTATTCAACTCCATGCTTGCGGCGTTTACTTCTCTCTACTGGGCACAGCTAAAACTGTGCACGGCACTTAACATGTAAAAGGTTTTTAAAGAAAGATCGTGATAGATCAGGGCCAAGACCTGCCTCTTGTTTTACGGAATGGTACGTTTGACTCATATTTGAGGTACCTTTTGAAAGGGAAGCTGTCACGATGTGTGCAGGTGTGTAAGCTATGAACCTTTATATAAACCACTGAATTTATCCGAGTGGAGATTTGATCTCAGAAGTTAGCTTTTGGGCTGTGAAAACAATTCTCCTTGTTATTCTAAGATAGCTTTTCTTGGCAATAAGAATTCTGGGTTTTATCATCTTGCCTTTTATTTTTGTTGGGGTTTTTTTGTTTGTTTTTTTTTTTGTTCTCGCAGTCCTGCACTCCGCTCTTGAGTCTTCATTGCTCTGTTATTTCCCATTTTTTGCTGATGTAAAACAGAGGATGAAAAGAGCAATTGAAACAATTGCAGCAGAGTAGGTTTTCAACCCCTAACATCCGCGTGTGCTTGCTGGCATACTGTGAGTCTTAAATAACAGGTTTATAAAGTAGTCCGATGCGTGATGCTCAGATGAATGCAATTGTAGTTCAGAAGTGCACAGCCCTGCAACTCATGTAGTAAATACCGCTATCATGTTCAGTAAATCCAAAGTCAATCACCACATTCTCAGGATGACAGTATTTTAAGGTGTAGCTGTGCAATTCTACTGATTAAAAAGTCAGGAGAAAGAAAGGTCACAATAATTTAGCCTGTATCTCCTGGAAATCCTTTTGGGTATGGACTAAGAAACAATCAAAACTCCTGGTGCAAAAGGGTTGACCTTTTACTTTATTTTTTTTTTTCTTCTTACATTTGGTCATAAAATCCATGTAATTACTTCTACAGGCTCTTGGTGATCATGATGATAGTGTTTCAAAGCAATTAATTTGGAGCTTTGGTCTCATAAATAGTAAATGGCAGTTACTGTAACTCTTGCTAAGCAGGGAATGAAGCAGCTCTGGACCACCAGATGCTTTCAGAGTATTCAGCTGAGGTTGGAAGAGAGAGAAGTCTTTGATGTGATGGTATTGGATGTATTGGAGGTATTGGATATATTTTTTTTTTTGCCTCCGGAACATCTAGATAGGGTGTTGTCCCCATCTTTAAAGAAAGTCATAGGGGTAAAAATAGAAAGGGCACTGACAAGAATGAGTCTTAAAAGCTCATCGCACGGTGAGAAATATGAGATTGTCAATAACATCAACTTTTTGAAACAAATTCATAACCATGTGTATCTGTTTGAAAGCATAGCAATCAATTGACTGTAATCTCACAAGGGGAAAAAAAGAACCTAAAACATTAACATGTAGCAGCTGAAAACAGGCTTTTAAAAAATTATTATTATTTTTGCATTTTTTTTACTAGTGATGGAAGTTTGCTATTAGAGCGACTTACCGAGGTGGACAGTGGCAATATCCTTATGTGGAGACATCGCTTATATGGAATGTGTTTGTTTTTCCTAAGAGTCTAATTTTCTATTTCAACCACGAGCAGAGCGCAGAGATCTGCCTAATATTATGTAGCATGTGTTACACATGAGGTCACAGTGAAACATCCATTGCAGCCACCTCGTGCTTTTAAGATCTGAGAGGATGAAGCAGGTCTCGTTTGCATGCTATAAAAAGAAGTTATGCTCCTTCTGCCTGTGTTCGGTTTTGGGCCCCTCACTACAAGACGGGCATTGAGGTGTTGGAGCGTGTCCAGAGAAGGGCTACAAAGCTGGTGAGGGGTCTGGAGGACAAACCTTATGAGGAACGACTGAGGGAACTGGGGTTGTTTAGGCTGGAGAAGAGGAGGCTGAGGGGAGACCTTATCACCCTCTACAACTACCTGAAAGGAGGTTGTAGAGAGATGGGGGCTGACCTCTTCTCCCTGGTGACAAGGGATAGGACAAGAGGAAATGGGTTCAAGTTATGTCAGAGGAGGTTTAGATTGGATATTAGGAAACATTTTTTCACTGAAAGGGTTATTAAACATCGGAATAGGCTGCCCAGGGAGGTGGTGGATTCACCATCCCTGGAGGTGTTTAAAAAAAGGGTGGATGTGGTACTTAGGGACATGGTTTAGAAGTGGTTCTTGTCAGGGTAGGTTAATGGTTGGACTTGATGATCTCAAAGGTCCCTTCCAACCTCAGCAATTCTATGATTCTATTATTCTGCCCTTTGCACTGCACGAACTGCAAGACCTGCTCCAGTTCAGGTCCTCTGAGGACCTGGGACATTCACAGTGGTGGGGACAGTCCGCACACTGAAATGTAACATCATGCTGGAGCAGGAGACTGATTATTGAAGTGGTGATTGCCTTACTCTGCTTGGGACCAGCCACATGAGATGCCTACGTGTTGTTTACAACTTTAGAGAAGAGCTTGGCAGCAGTGATTGAGCAAAAGAGAGGAGGAGAGGCTGGGAACAGTGAAAGACTGAAAGACAGACCTACCCACTCAGGTAGGGAGGATGAGGTTGCTCTGAGATAAAGTCCTGTTTCTCTCCAGCACAACTGCCAGGTCTTGATACTCTACTGCCTTTTTTCATGATTAGATTTTTAGGTTTGGACATTTCTGTCTGAGCATCACATCCCTTTTGCTCGTCTTTGTGTCCTGTCTCTAGCTTGGGAACTTGGTGAGGTTAGGTTTGGAGAAGGACCTGCTATGATGATAAATAAGGTGCAACCAAAGCCATGGGCCCTGGATAATGGATGATCCATTTCGCAGGGTGCCCCAGTTTGAGGAGTTTAATTTCTAACTAGCTAAAGATCCATCTTGTGAAAAATGACTTCCCATTTCCAACCTATAATGAAAGTAAAATAGTGGAAAGACAGATGAATTAGCGCTCCTAGTAATCTGTTATGTAGCTGGGTGAGAAATAAAACCATTTGTCTCTCCCCCTTGACTGACTTTTCTTACACAAAATAACTGTGTAATTGTCTTAAACCCTGAATAGAGAGCATAGTCTGGAGGAGAGAGGTTCTTATATTTCAGCTGGCTCACAGCTGTTCATTTAGGGAGAACAAGGTGGTGTGTGTGAAGGGAATTCACTGGGAACCCATTTCTCAGAGCCATGACCCTTTTCCTGTTTGTCAGATGCACTGATTATCTGGAATACATTTTCTTGCTAAGTGTTGTGTGAGGTTCTGGCAGTATTGCTGCCTTTGAGCCCAAAAGGAGTCCTTCGCTGGCTGAGACTTGGGTGGACAGCGTGGGATTGTGCACTTCATGGGCGGCAAGAGGAGCTGGATGGAGCCATGGAGTTCAGATCTTCACCTTGGACATGACGGTGTTGGGGGCAGATGCACACGGGAATCAACACCGTAAAATAACCTGAGCCCTTGTGGTATTTGCTGTAGGGTTTGGATCACATTTACAGTTTCTGAAACTCTAGGTTTTCCAGTTCAGTGGACAAACAAAAAATGATTCAGTTACAATTGACCCAAGAAGTTTCAATGTGGAGGATATTTTTAAATTTGCATTATTAAAATTTATACTGACTTTTAAAAATTGTTGAAACAATGCAAAGGAATTTTGCGGGAGCAAGACTGTTTTTGCTGAGTTTACTAGAGCTGGATATATTTTTTTTTTGTTCTTTCCTTAAATCACAGTTTTAAATGCTAATTCTGATTGTTCTCCATACAGATTCAGAACCTTTTTTATTACTGCATTATACTGGCTGAATTTTAGAGCTAAGCATGGCAATGGCTTCCCATTAATGAGGGAGACTGATATCTCTTATGATGATACTGGAAGCTGGTGGAGTTTGGATTAAGAGAGGGAAGCGATTTCAGGAAGCATCAAGAAGCCAGTATTTCAGCATGTGGCTTGAATGTTACCTTCTGGGGCAGGATCTTTATAAATCATTTTCCTAAAAAAGGACCAGATCTATTTTAAAAGCGTATATTATTTTTTTTTCTCTAGTATGTGGCAAGTGAAATTCACAGACTATCAAATCTGTACGTGTTATCTGGTGGCTGGCAGTGCTTTATCTTTCAACTCAAGCTTTCAAAACAATCAGAAGTTTATTGTGTTGAGGCAGATTTTTCCCCTTCTGAGAGCAGAAAACCGTGTTTTCATTGTAACGGTGACAGTAATCTTTTTAACAAATTTGAAGTTGTAATATGGAGAAACGCAGAGCTCTGGTCACAGCGCAAACTTTTGTACTCAAATCAACGAGCTCCCCTGTCGAGAAGTGAATGACCAAAAGCTGTAGAGCCCTGTCCCCTTTACGTAATCCCAGTGGTGCGGAAAGTGCGGTCTCTTCCCAGAAATTAGCAAGCAATTCACAGCAACAAAGGCACAATGCAGTTCATCAAACACGCTGAATAAACAGTTGTGGAGGAAGTTTGCATAATGTGACGGGGAGGAGGACAGTCAGGAACCAACACACCCTCAAAACAAAAAACCAGCGGGTGTGAAGGGGATTTCTATGCATTCCTCTCTGCTTCAGGAGCGAGTTGATGGCTCAGAGCAGGCGTTGTCCTGCAGTGGGTATTGTGTGTATGTGGGAAACCTGCCTGGCTTATTGCGGGACTTGGCCTTCAGGGAGTGTTGGGTGCTTTCGGTCTGTGAAACCCAGCAAGGCCCTGAAGTCACAGCTGATACGACATCCCAGCTCTGAGCGATGGGGTAACCCAAACCCATGTAGAGAGCAGCATTGAACAAGTTTGCTTTAGAAGGCCCCAAGGATGGTTTAGGTAGCATCTTACTGATGTCCTGGTATTGCTTTGGGGAGGGATGTTATTTTTAGTGCGTTTGCACCCTTTATGTATGGATTTCTTCCTGCTTCAGGTCTTTATGCGTGGGACTGTTTTGTTAAGACTTGACTATAGCTTAACTGTGTGAGATTAATGAGGGGGAAGCTGTCCTCTGAGCATGACACAACAGGGCAGAAGTTCATCCAGTATTTTACCTGCTGAGTAGATTAAACTCCTCCTCCAGTAAGACTTCATCAAATGAGTTTGGCCAAAGTGTAGACATATGTGTAGAGGTGCTCCTGTGCTTGGTCTTTGCCTCCAGTCAGCTTCCAACCCTGGTGCGGGAAGGTAGGAACACCTTGGCAGCTCACGCACAACCTGTCTGTTTTGCCAGACTTCTCCTGCTTCACTATTGTCTCTGTGTTCCTCCATACACGTGCAAGGTGAAGAGTAAACGACCGCTTGAATGGGAAGGAACTGAAAGGTACAAATGGTTTGGAGCGTGAGTACATTAAGGAAAAGCTAACGACAGAAAATTTGTATGGGAATGTCAATAAATATTGTCTACATGCTTTTGACTGGCCAAACTGAAATGTATTTGTAATGGGAACAAATTGGATATTTCAGTCAACCCAGTGACTTTCATCATTCCTGAACTCTATTTTAAAACAACATTATTTTAACATGTTTTTAAAGCACCTTTTCCTAACGTGATCCAGGAGGCTGTGCAAAAACAACTTGGAATAATCTTGAAACCCATACAGGGCCAAGCCAGAGAAAAGGAGCCAACACCTTTGGGCAAAGAAAACTAGAAAATCTAAGAAGAAGAGCCAGGAAGAACGGAGGGAAGAGATGTTCATGGAAAAATCTACCTCTAAAGAAACATGCTGTCCAGAAATCTCTTTTTTTTTTTTTTTTTTCCTGAGAAATCTCTGGGTAAAACTAATGCAAGGCTTTATGTATTTATTCAGTTTTCTCACTGAAAGAATACTCCAGCTGTTGAGATAACACCTAGGGCCAACAAGCTATTGTCTCTGGAGCTTCCTCAAATAATGAGCTTGGTTATTCTATTAATGGAATATGAGATTAGGGAGTTTGGGTTAAATACAACATAGAGTGAGAGCAGTGTTCAGCCCAGATCCCAGACTTGCTTTTGTGTGATTTGTTAATTCATGAATTGAGGAGACCAGGTGCTTAAATTCCACATTCTTGATAAGGAAACAAGTATCCGCTTGTTATCTGAACTATGGTGTCACTTACAGAGTAGGAAACTTCCCCATATAGGCTGCTAAAGGGATCCATACCCAAAGCAGCCTCTTTGCTACATCACTGCTACTTGAAATTATCTACAAATGCAGGAAGTAGTGGGTAGGACTGTCTTCTCCAAGGTAAATATTTTAATTGTGAAAGAAAATGAACCTGAAGGCTCCAGCATACCGAGTCTGCCCTTCCTTGCTCAGTCTCTTGTATTGTGGAAGGGTAAGCCCTTGGAAATATGCTCCAATGGATGGGATGGGCAGGGCAGGCTGTATTTCTTTTTATTCCTTTCTAGCTTGGTGCCAAAACACACAAGAAGGGATGGCCTGGATTTTCCTGTCGTTCCCCCTGTCACTCCAAACTGCATGCTGTTGTTGAGGTTCAGCTTAAAGGTTCTGAACCCTGAATGAATTTCTAGGTCAAATTTTATCGCCTTCATTTTCACTCAAATCCAAACCTGAGGATCACAGAAATTCTTTCACTCAAGATTTTTGTTGCTACTTCAGGTCTAAATCTTCTCTTGGGTATCTACCACGAACACCAGGCAGTAGTGACCCACCCAGCGGCAAGAGCTGGCATTGGGCCAGCAGGTTCATTGTTGGATATCCTCAGAATTCTGCATGAAAATCAGGTTAAAATATTCTCAGAGAGTAGAGTGACCAAAAGTAGACCTGAATGTCTGAACCTGTCTCTCTTATTCCTCTAACAGTGTCTCCCAGTCTGTGGGGAAACATGATCATCTGAGGCCACCCCTGAACACAGGAAAAGCACAGCTGAAGAAAAGTATCTTTTAAGAAAATGGTAACTCTGAAGGTTGTGGCAATCCTATTCTGAGCAGACTGACATCTAAAAGACTGACAGCAGCAAAGATAAATATAGTAGCAGCGCAGCAGGGGAGCTGAGATGAATAGGGACATATTCTACTGAGAGACTCCATGACACCCTGAATTGCGTCAGTGGAGAAGTCCCAAGCTTTGCCCTGTTGGATTCAAAGACACTGATGGAGCCTGAGGCGAGTTCCAAGGCACAGTCATCTCCTTCCTTGAAGTCTCTTCCCACTGGGCTCAAGCCCTCCCTGAAGATTTTCAGATCTGGTAATACAGGATCAGAAGCTCATTATGAAGTTGGTCTGTTCCTCTCTTTGTACTTCTGCCCTGTTTATATTTGTTGGTGCTCATCCGGACTTAACTTCTGTTTGAAAGTAGGAATATTGAACTCTGTTCTAATTTTTCTCCTTTGGTAAGATCTGGAGCAGCCCATACTTGTAAAATAGATGGAAAAGAAGGAATAGTCCTTAGGTCAGTCAAGACTTAGAAGGGGAAAAACTTAATTTGTTACAATGATAGCATTTTGTTGTGCTTTTAAATTTATGATGTATCCTTAATGGCCCATCAGTAGTAGGTAGAATCCACTGCAAGGATAAGAATGTGGTTTCCTGGCTTCCACTGACTTACACCTGTTTAATCAGTTTAGTTTGTAATTTTGTGATCATGGAAAGGATTTAGCTTCAGACATAAGCTCTTATTCGTAGATCTAGTAGAGGCCTCTATTCTGGTGAGTCCCATAGATGCCTGTTCTGCTTCTCTAGGTAAGGATATGTAATTGCAATATGAATGATTTCTGTATATTTAGGGGGGAAAGAATATCAGCCAACTGCAGAAACGTGTATTTCTTTTTGCTTCTCTCTGCTTATTTAATAATAAACCCAAGACTGTTATAAATAGAGATCACATCTGGTCCCCTCCCCTTTTTGCATTCTCTGTGCATCTAGAAGCATTAAAGCAAACCGTATATTTGAGTACAAAACTTCTCTCTCAGAGAAATTTTATGGTACACCCTTGTATGGTATCATACCAAAGCAGAGAAAATGTTTATGGGAGAGTTAACCAAGCAATATGTGTATATATGTGCACAGCCACGCATGTGTGTGAACTCTCTCCGCAGGATAAAAAGCTTTTGTGATGGTTTAAGAAAACGTTGAGCTACCAAGGGGACTGGATAGCAGCAGTTTTCTGAATAGCTGTGCTTTTCCCAGACAGCGTTCAGAAATAACCTTTAACTGCTAAGGGAAGAAATATATAAAAATGCAGGGAAATTTCTCTGATGGGGATTGTTTGGCTTCTGCAGGATCCCGGGTGATGTGACTGGGCTGGATTGCTTTAGGAACTCCACTTTAAGAATGTGTCTCAAGAGCAACGCACTGCCAATCTTTTTTTGGAGTGCTGGATTCAGGGACCGCTAGGTACTGCAGTTAGATAATGTTTGTAGAATAGAGGGAATAGAAAAAATAGTCACGTTACAGCTGCCCTGTGTCTCAAATCTTGTTTGGAAACACTTTTAATTGGTCTATCTATCATGCCATTCATTTGGATTAAGAATGGCTAGTGCTCGGGGTTGCCCAGAAGCAATAATCTCAGCAAGATCATGTTCTCTTCACAGCTTCATTAACCTCTACGATAAACAGTCAAGGCTTTATGGCATAAATGTTCGTGGAGTAAATGTTCTGCAGCTCTTCGGGTGGTCCATCTGTCTTTTGAGGTAGCCATGGGTGAATGCTAGATTGCTATTTCCTAAAGAGATCAGTACAAAAATCAATTTTTCAGGGGCCTGCAGGTATTGCAAGTTGACCCCAGTTTTCTTGTACGTCCATTCCCAGAACCCACTTGTTGGTCTCCTTCAGCAGAGCTCAGTCAAATTGGAAAGACACTCAAAATCATGAATGTATGCTTGGGATGTCTGCACCCTTCAGGGTGGAAGTGAAAAGGCAGGTTGCAGTTATTTCCCTAGAAAATAAACAGTGCCTTTTGACATGCTGCATCTTGCTGAAATTTGGCACCAGACTGCAGTATGCCCTAGCTGGAGGAAAGAGCTGGGTGGAGAGACCTCATGGAGAGATCTCCTGGATAAGCTTCTCTTCTCACCTGAGAAGTGCTTTGAGAGGTGCGGAAAAGGGGAAAATAAGCCAGCCGTGCAGGGACTTGGGCTTCTTATAGCCAAGACTTGGCTGAGTGACCCACAAACAGGGAGTTGGCTTTGGGAACTGCGTGCTCAGATGGTCCTCACAGGCAGTAACTAAGCTGGTACTTAAGACAATCCAGATAGAAAAAAAAAAAAACCAAACCAACAAACCCAAAACCTCAAAAAAACAACCCACCTCCAGCCCACCCCAACCCTAAAATATAGCAATGGTAAATGTATTAATAACGATTGGAAAAAGCCTCCATGAAAAAATCCTGAAATGATGTGGAGTGACATGGGGAGAGAATGTGTGGCACCAGGCACCATGGTTATCTGGGCTTGACAAGAACGGGAGTGAGAGTTGGTTTATCAGATTAGGTTAAAAGTGGAGTTGAAGGAAGGGAGTTCATGGTGTCCCACACTGGGTTTTGGGTCTAAAGTAGTCCCTCAAGCTTTTAGGGTTATTACGTTGAAATTAATCCCGTGATATTCTGTGTCGCTAGCTCTGCTAAGACTCCCCAGGAGAAGAATTCACGATGCTCTGGCATGTAAAATATGCAATATCTGATTGTGCTGAGATTGACTTAGGCTGTAATTAGATTACATGCATGCTGATAGAGCCATATTAACTTGATAATGTAGCAATGTTGCTTCTGTCACAAATTGTTTTAAATTCAGCTCGTGGCAAACAACAAAAAATGGAAACAAAATTTATTCATCCTCTGGGCTCGCAATACGGATTTCACCATTGGTCTTTGAGTCATTTAATAATGGTTGGAAATAACGCTTTCAGGGAGAAATTGCAAGAAAAATTCCAGTTTCTGCTTGGGCAAAGATCCTTTTTAAATCTAACCTCTCTATCTCTTATGTTCGTCCGGGTAGTCACAGGAGTTTCAATTAGCCAACCTTAACTCGGCTGCCTAATAGGCCTGAAGCCTACCAGAAAGGAACGGGCACCCAGCAAGTAAATTCTGGGGCAGCATGGAATTTTATTGGCACTATCTATGATTTTTAAATATCTTCTTCTTTCCTTTCCAAAAATGCTTTAGAGGTTGGTGTGAGTTTTGAGAGGAACTAGTCCGTGGAACAGCAACTAGTTGTTTTATACACAAGCTACTGGAAAATAGACAGGACCTCTTCATTTAGCTGACGAAAGCAGAGATGGCATCTTCTAAATTCTCTGGGCCTCTAGCCAAATTTGTCCCAAAGATAATGGGTACCACAGGTAATTTAACGAACAAAGAGCCTCTCCCTGCAGCTATGTGCAACTGCTGATGGTTACCTAATCCTGCAGCTGCACACAATTGCTGATGGTTTCATGATCCTATCTCCAGCTATCTCGACGTGGTCCACTTGCCTCTTTTACACTGCAAAATATCTTGCTTGCTGTGTGTTATGGGCTATCTTGTGGCTGGACATTGTCTTACAGGCCATTTATCTCTCTTCACTCTAGACCTAATTGAATTTCTCTTGATTTGATTCCCCTCTGATTACACGTTTTTCTAATGTACTGAGGAAACGCTCTTGAGCAAGCAAGGGTAGCTGGTGAGTTAGGTGAGTCTCATTAGCACTTCTGAGCATCTTTGTGAGAGAATCTGCAGTCATCCTTCCTCACTGTTCTTTCTCCCTCTCTGTATTGCAATATAGTTTTATAGCCAGTGAGATCATGCGTTCAGAGATGTTGTCTTGATGTAAACCTGTATCTGTCTGTGTGAACTATTTCACATCAGCTTTCGGCAGCAAACTAGGGTGTTCCCAGTCCTTTAGGTGTGCTTTCCTTGTGGAATTTTCCAATGATGAAACAAAATCTATATCAGGCGGGATTTCTATCTAGGCTGTAAATCTCTTTTTTTAATCATCTCACGTTTTCCCCAGATATTTCTCAATGGTCTCAAACCATTTAGTTCTCCTTATGTCTTGTCTACCTTAGAGAAGATTTTACTGATCTCTTGTTAATTATTGGTTCCCATTTTTACCTGTCCCTTTAAACTCTGGATTATATTAAGTGGATATGTGGAAACCAAGAAATATTAGCGGTTTGCCCAAGGTCATTAGCATCTGTGTTCAGATCCTAGGAACCCTAGCTTGGAGTCCTATGCTTTATCTATGAGAAACAACATAGCACCTGTATTGTAATTTCCATCTGCAGATCTTGAAATTCTTCGTAAATGTCTGACAAATATCCCCAACTTCTATATGGGAAGATAAAAGCCTAGGTAAGTGAAAGGTCCAAGTCCCTAAAGAGAATAAAGCAACGCTCTGTCCCTTTCCTCCATCCCAAAATGCTCTGGATCCACAGCTCTGAATGACGTGCCCAGACTTCCAGTATAACGTGCTGGGAGAGCTTGGGATGTCAGCGTAGTACACAAAAGCCAGAATATGAAGTAGAAAGCAACTTAGTTTCACAAAGGGTTAAGGGCTTACACCGATGCCTTTCTGGGTGAGGGTGCATTTAGGTACCTTATCTGCTGTTCCTGGAAAGGACTTTTTGTTGTTCTTTTCAAATGCTTAAGCCACTTTTTGCATCTTCAGAACAAGGTGGCAATAAAGCCACTTACATTTTTTTACTTGGTAATTCCTTACAGTAACTAACTCCATGTTCTTGATTCCCTGGGCTTTTGCTCAAACCTCTGGAATGTAGATCCTCCGAACACAGATTCCCTGAACATAGATCCTCTCTCATTTTTTTTCTAATTCATACCTTAACGGTAGGAGTAAAAACAGAGTAAAGGACCTGTTTGAGAACCTACTTAAAGCAAAATCTTGAGTTTACTCTTGCGTGTGAAGGCAATGAGTGTGTTCTTCAGTTGTTTGAACTTCCTTGCAATTAACAGCAATTAACAGTTGAGTACTTCCTACAAAGCTGAGCAGAGTGTTCAATAAGAAGTGATGACCTGGTATGTTTGCACTCAAGGTATCTGTCTCTTGAGGTTTGTTCTCCTGGGACAATGATGGTGTTTCTGTTTCCTCTTTGGACACTACATAGAAGTTTCCCTTTCAAACTGCTCAGCCTCCTGACTTTTCAGTGGGGATTAAGGTTGTTGGATTTGGTCCTTTTTGGTTCCACTCTTCAACTGCTGCAAGGGTCCACCTGTTATTCCTGTTATTCAGCCTGACCTGGTGAATGTTTTTGGAGGACGTTACTTCAATATGTGATTGGGTGGATCTGAACGAAAGCTCTGAGACTATCTGACTTGTCTCTGTGGGTATAGACCTAAACTCTCAAAGTAAAGATGAGTTGAGACACAACGGTAGATTTACTGCACACGTAATTAGTGCAAGTTTGTCATGCCACAGTTGACATGAGCATAACTCTACGTGTTGGATCAGAATGGAAATACGCTAGCTCGGAAGAGCCTGATTCGTACATGCCTTCATCAGTCACACATTCATCAGTTTTCATATTGAGAAGAGAGTGTTTGCATTTGATTACTAAGAGCTGTTGTGTTTAGTCAACAATTATTTATATTTCTGTATGAGGGAGATAAGTAATTTGACTTACTAGTAAGCAGATATATACAGAACTTAATCAGAAGGCTTCAAGGATTTATGTTATGAATTTTACATAAAAGTACAGTTCTGGTTGTATCTGACACCCATTAGCCAAACTGAAAATGAATATTTCTGGTTTTGACGAGTCTTACAAAAAAGGAAATCAAATTTGTCAGTGCCCTTCATGCAATGAAACTGGCTTTTATTTTTCAATGAAAATCTGGAAGGTTTTTGCACGTCTTGAGGGCTGAGGATTTTGTTTTTTCATCAGTTCATCCGAGGTACTCTTCCTGTGAAAAAAAAAACCTGTTGTTTTCTTCAATTTATGTACCTTTTCTGTGCAGGACATGGTGGGGTAGGGAACCATGGTTACTATGAGATCTCATTTTTCTCCATGATCTTTATAAATATATACTTATATTATATGGTTTTGGCTACATAGAACTCCATTAGCTTGTGTTTAAACTCGTGGAAACATGTGGGTGAATTATTGGCTCAGAGAGTGCCATGCTGAAACACATACATGGATTAGTCGTTTGGCCAATTGCAGAACTTAAAATCTGATTAAACACTGGAGGTATAACACTCAGTGGGACTTTCTCATCTACAGGTTGATTTGTTTTAATAAGAGAAAAAAAAAAATTAAAAAAGTTTGAAACTAAAAGTCTTTGGTATGTTAAATAGCAATCTTTCAGGAATACCAAAGATGAAGAGAAGGAGGTTTATAATAAGTCAGGAATGTCTTCAGCCATGCGTGGCAAACCGGTACCTCTCTACAGGTCTTATTCTGCAAATTTTTCTGCTTCTTTCTTTTAGTCCCCCTCTTTATAATCCTTTCTGGCTTCTTGAATTGGAAGGATGTACTGCATCTGTCAGTCATGAAACAAAACACAAGGAAATGCAGTTTTTAGACGTAACATCATTTATGTTTTGGGCCTTTATGAAAGGAATATTTTTGAGCTGCTTCTTGGCCAGGTTAAATGTTGAATTACGGACTTAGATTTGTAGGTACATCCCAACTGAATCACTATTGTCCTCAGTTGGTTTTGCTCTCGATCTTTTACAACATCTGCTGTTATAAATCTGACGGATTTGGGTTGCTGCCTACCTGGGCTAGATTTCTGATAGCGAAACATCAGGTCTTCTCTTAGCTGGGTAGCTCGAGGAACTGCTGGTTCCAACATCTCTCCTATCCTGGAGACCAGATAGATAATAATAAATGTTTCATATGGGCCTATTTTGGCAGCCCCTGTGCAAAAGGAGGGATGGTCAAGAGAGAGAAAAAACAGAATAGCGAAAACATCGTTTGATGGGATTAAGAACTCAAGCCATTCAAAGGAGCTGGTATAGCTAGGGCTGGCTGGTGATGCCTGGCTTGATGTGCTTAGCAAGGAACACATTAGCATAACTGACAAACGCAGAGAAATCTTCTCTTGCTTGGAAAGTCCCTGTGGAGATGTGTTGCAAGTCAGTGCCATTGTTCAGTCCAGGTTTCTTCAGTCATGAAAGTAAGTCATGGCTCAGCATAAGACTCCTATGACCCCTTCTGCAAAGGACGGTGAAGATGGGGAAGAAACACTGCTTTCCCTGCTAACACCGTCTGCCTATCAATGCCAAATTAAATGCTCCAGCTCTGCCGTGCTGAGCGTTCATCCTGTTTGAGGGACACTGTGGTTTGCTACTCGTGGCCGTCTATATCCATGAGCCACGCCGTAGGGCGGAACGAATGGAGTAAACGGTGCCCAGGCTTTTCAGAGTGAAATCTTAATTTACCTGGAAAACACAATGTGATGTTTCCATTTCTTCCTGTCTTCCTCAACTAGTGTTCAATGTGGGCCTGTCTTACCGCGTTACTGCCAAGAAAGGGCGTGCGCTTGCTACTGCTGCGCTGAAGGCTAATGCTATGAGTGGGGTGAGGGAGCAAGGACAGCCACCCTATAATCCAATTAAGAGAAGAGTGTCCTTGCTGGATAATATGACAGCGTCTTGCAAATTATTTTTTTTTTTTAAGTAAATCCTTTGCTGATTGAGTAGCTGAGGCAGAAATCCAAAGACCTTTATTTGCCCCCAGTGTAAATATAAACTGATGAACTGTGGGCTTCTGGGTTTTTTTACCCGTGCAGTGTCTGCCAATGAACCTTCACTGTGTCTTTGAAGAATCCCTTTATAGTGGCGAGAGGAGCAGCAGATGTGTTTGAGCAACCTGGTTTATGATGCTGTCCACAGTGTGGGTTTTTTTCTTTTTTAATAAAAAATTTGGCTTGCTTGAAATGGGACTGCTCTGACGTTACTTCCTTGAAAATCCTTCAATTACTTTTGCAGGAATAAGTAACAGGTTTGCACTATGGAAAATGAGGACGCCAAGGGGAATGTCAAGTTGCGGAAGCTCTTCCCTCCTGACAGACCAATTTGACCATGAACGCAATTTTTTCACCTTTTTTATTTCTCAGGGGACTAGGTCCATATTACAGAGCCCTGGCCCCTGCAGGCAGGACATCTCCAATCGTGTCATTGTTGGGAGCAGCTGGGAAACTGGGGAAAGCTATTGCACAAGGCATACTTGAAGTTGCAAACAGGGGAAACATTGGTAAGTTAAGGGTTAATTTCTTCCTAAGCGGGATCTAACAACCATCAGCTGAAAAATGTGTTGAGAGAAGCAGCTGGGCATGGATTTCTGAGGTGGCAGAAGTAAATGAGAATGTGAGTACAAAGTAATGGGCAGAGGGTTATGAGAGTCCTGCCAAATAGTGGTACAAATTTTAGGGTCCTGTTATCTGTCTTCACAAGGCCCTTCTTTCTGCACCAGTCTTCGCCTGCAGGCTCGAATTTCAGTGATATTCTGGAATGTAAACACCCTAATTGTGCTTGCAAATCAGGTACTTAAACTTCCAAATCCTCGCCGTCGTAGTATCTTTGTTGTCCAGACTATATGAATCCTAAGGGTAAGAAAAGGAGATTTCAGTCTGTGAAGCTGTCATCCTGACACATTTCATACAGGACTCTGGCATTTTGTAAATGCCACGTTAACAATCAGGGATGAGGTATCATGCAGAAGTATTCTTAGTAAATGAATAGAGGTCCTCTTAGAGGCAAAAATGGAGAATGTTACAGTAAATGTCCCCCGGGCAACATGTTTTCTGGGTTGGACACTGACATCCCTTGAATGAATGATGGAACACGAATGATTTCTCGTCTCTGCTTCCCGTTAATCAGAAGCTGCTAGGGCAGGGTAGCGAGGGGAGAAGTCCTCGCTTAGGAGGATGGCTTCTGTAGAAGGTGTGGTGGGCTGCCACCTGCTCTGCTGGATAGATACCAAATGTCAACCCTTACCTCGTGCTTTCAACTTCAGAAAACACCATAAGGACCAAGTAATTATTTAAATGTGTTTTAAAATACACCTACCCCTGGGTAACAGTAGTTTAGCAAAATGAATCACCGACAGAGTTAACTGGGATCTGGGCCTTTAGCTTCTTATTTACAACAGAATTTCAGCGGGAGGGGAGAGTGAATGGGAACTTTTGTGATAAATGAGGACTTGCATATGGCAATAAACAGTGTTTTCTTTCTCAGAACGGTAGCCTCATTTATTTACTTTTTTTTTAAAATAGTGTGAAATTATTAGACTTCAGGAAAAAAATAAGATTTTATCACCCAATGTAGTACTCCCCCTTTAATGAGGTGTAATTAATAACACTCTTACCTGAGTAGATGTCCTCTCCAAAAACAGGCTGAGGAGTACAGTAGTGCCTTGTACTTTGTCTTTAAGGCACTTCGTAGACGATTGCAGGTGCACTTATTGTGAGGCACGGTGGTGTTATTCCCACTGGAATATATGTCAAAGTGAAGCCCCGACAGCTTGGAAACGTGATGGGAGAAGCACATCTCTGGTTGATGCTGTCTGGGCACGGCTAGTTCTGTGGCAGTAAAATGCAGTCACGTAAGTAGAGATGTGGACAGAGTGATGCTATCGTCTTTGCGTGACAGCTCATTCAACTATCTTCTGCAGACCTCCTTCCTGCCAAATTAAAATATGGGCCTCTAACAGCTCCTCAAGAATGTCTAGACATCAGATCAAGATTGTTGTTGAAATTTTCTTAACTTACAGTCCCAGATGCCTTTACTGGCGAAACATCATCATCATCATGTTTTTGCTTATCACAGATGTCTCTCACCCAGGCAACGTTTATACTCTGGTAGCTCTGTGAGTTTTACATCCACAATTTGTCTAGGTCTTGTATAATATTTGAGGCAGTGGCCTTTTCTATCTACCGGTTTAAATAAAACTTCTGCCCAGGTGCTAGCTTTTAATTCATTTTGGCGACATCATTTTTCCTCTGACTTCGACAGGCGCCATGTGGCTCAGTTATAGGGGCTGAATATATCGCTGTGATCATACTACCCAGGTACTTTGTGTCCTCCGCTCTCTACTCCACCAAATCACTTTTCTTCACTTTCCAGAGCTTTCACAGACTCTTCCCCACTTATCTTACAGCCTGTATCAAAGATTCTGCCTCCAATCAACCCATAGTACTGGCCTTCATCACCTGCTCGTTACATTTTCAATCACACATTTTTACTCCTTTCTCACTCCTCACTCCTGGAGGAAACCCGCCATCAGCCCGCAGGCAGCAATGCCGTTATCATCCTTGAAGTCCATTCTTTTTGCCCTGTTGCCTAATGATAATGATTAGGGATATGGAGGCTTCGTGCCACGGTGGTCATCTTGATCTCACAGTTTCCCTGTAATTTTTCCTTTTTCTGCACTTTCCTGTCATGTCTTGCCTTTGCGTGGTGACGTCTTTGGGGCCAGGGTGGTCTCTGTACGTTGTATGATGGTGATGGAAATTTAGCAACAATAGTATCTGAAGAACTTGGAAGGATGGATAATGTTTGTATTCATCCTCTTAACTCAGCATAAATCTGGTCCAAGCAAGACTTCACAAATTAGGTACTCATTTTGCAGCTTTTCATTGTCCTGTGGGATAATAAGTTAGTTATTTATGTCTTTTATTTAATTTTTAGTAGATATGGGAGGACATTCAGTCACAAGAACTACTCCAGAGTTATCTACTTGCTCACTAGCAGCGTCTGTGCAAATTTAAAGATGGGGTGATGCCTCTGCCAAAGGACACAGAGAAAATGGTATGAATTAATTAAAACTCTGAATTAGTGGATTACTCAAACCTTCTGGGTGGAATTTTTCATGCAGAGTTTAAATTGCCTTGATTCACTTTGGAATAAATATTTAATTTTAAAATATTCACACAGCTTTTGGGGACGTTGCGATCTCCTCTTATTAATTTTTTTCTGGCTTCCTAGTTTGCCTGGGTAAGACACATAATACTAAGTTGGGGACTGAATTGTCTCGCTGACCTCTCTCAAGCTGATCTTTGGGACGTGCTGGAGATGTTTGCTTGACTTCATGCCCAGATGAATCTCTGGGAGTCTTGTGCTCGCCCAACCATGCTTGGAGTCGTCTCCCGAGGGGCTCGGTGGGTGCAGCTGAACATGTGTGTGAGTGGCAGGAGGTTGCTCGGATGGTTTTCAGTGTGCTGTGCCGCTGCTGCGGGGAGAACTGGGGCTGGCACTAGCTCCATTTAGAAATGGGCTGGAGGAAAGGGATTGCAGCTTGCACAGCTCATTGTCTGAATCCAGCGGTGCCATTCTTTGTCCCTCTAGAGGAGGAAAGGCGACTACATTTAGCGGGAGAGCTGGTAAATTGAATCATTCCTTTGACCATGTTTTATCACCATCAGAACTGTCCTTCAGGAAAAAAAAAAAAAAAAAAAAAACCAAACCAAAACAACCAACAATTACAGTTATTTGAGAATATCAGACTGTGTCACGCTTCTAACACCACCTCTACTGATGGAATACATTTCTGCTACGTGCTACAAATATTTCAAGTGAAAGCCTCCTCCCCCCCCCCCCAACATTAATTTTATAGATGTCTAATTAATTATCCTCCCTATGGCAACTGGCCGTGGTTTTTATTAACTTGCAAATCAAAAGAAGAGTCTGAAAAATGACAAGTTAATTTTTTTAATAAGGTATGTCTTCCGTGTTTATTCGTGTTTTATTACCCAGCAGTCTGTAAAGTTATCTATTTAATTTGGAAAATACATTATTGCGGTTTGAGTAATCTCCCATGGAAAAAAATAAAGATTATTTTGCAACCACAGTGATGAAATATATTGTACTGAAGTCACGAATATGCTAAACAGCTACATATCTTTGCTTAATTTAAGTAAATCAGAATCTCACTCTCCCATTATAATGATCGCGACAGCAGTGTTAATGTTAATATAATCCTTGCATCAATTTTCTCCTGATATGGGACATTCCCAGATGCTAGATTTATGCCCTGGGGTTTCCTGCTATGATTTCTTTTTTTTTTTTTTTTTTTTTTTTAAACTTTTGGTATAAATCCTGGTCCTATTTCGGCAACAAGTGTTTTGCAATTGGGTTTGATGGAGCCAAGATTTCACTGGTTCTCTCTAAGTCCACAAAACTCAGAATTGTTCCACCAACATGAAATGAAGCTTGTACAAGCAGCTCTTCCTCACGAAGGGAATGAAAAAGTACAGAGGAGCTCCTGCCAATGTTTGCTTCACGTCGAAACTATTCTGAGGAAGATTCTCAGAAATGAGGGTGAAGACGCTGGGGAAAAAAATAGTAATGACTGCTGCAACGTTTTGGTAGTTGTTTGTACCCTTTCCACAAGGAGTAATGCTTCCCATTTGAGGTCCTGCTGTTTCCGTGGCTTATCTCAGGAATTAATGAGCTCTGTAATCCTGGCCAAGTTTAGAAATGTTACTAATTGCGAATTGCTTTGATTTGACTTTTCAGCTTCTTGTCCCACCGAGTGCTGTCTCCTGTCTGGGACCGTGCCTGAAGGTCCCTGGTGGCTGGTGTGTGTCCTTCCACTTTGGAGACAGTCAGCTCTGCTAAATGTTGCTCTTTATCCTGTACTTCTACCCATGTTACCAGAAGGAACCATGCCTCTAGTCGTGTGGATCCATCTGCTGTTTCATCCTGCTTTGACTGTGGGAAGTACCAGATGCATTCATGGAAGATGCTGGGTGCCCATAAAGGGAAGAGGAGATTTCTCAGCCACCTCAAGGCCAGCTTTTTGAGATGAGCTCAAGTTTTCTTTGAAGCTCTGAAACAATTTGCTCGCTCTGTTGCCCTGTTGAAAACTTGGCTGGGAGTCCCTGGCTCTCCTTCTGAAGCACAATGGTTTATAATCTCCATATTTCTTTTGTTCTATTGGTATAATTTAGAGATTTCTTTATTATTCATACTTATATGTCAGTTCTCGGCGGAGCGTGGGGAAGAGAAGATGGAGAAATTGTACTGAAAGAAAGAGCTGTCAAGCTTACTGCAGGGCATTTCTCATTTTCTGAAACTGTGGAAAGAAATATTTGCGAGGCAGTTGTTTGGAGAGTGTCTGTTCCAGCTTTAGTAACCTTGGCATATTTATAATGTTTGACTGTATAAAAGGAACGAGTGCATGCAACCGCTATAAATCCAGATAAGTACAGCACTGGGCAATGCTACTCCACCCGTGGTCTGCAAGGTGTCAGCAGGTAGCCCGTGACAGCAACTGCCAATACCCACAGGCTCTTTTCAGTGGTGCCCAGGGACAGGACAAGAGGTAACAGGCACAAACTTGAGCATAGGAAGTTCCACCTAAACATGAGGAGGAACTCCTTTACTTTGAGGGTGGCAGAGCCCTGGCACAGGCTGCCCAGAGAGAGTGTGGAGTCTTTGGAGACATTCCAAACCCTCCTGGACACGTTCCTGTGCCACCTGCTCTGGGTGACCCTGCTCTGGCAGGGGGTTGGACTGGATGATCTCCAGAGATCCCTTCCAACCCCTACCATTCTGTGATTCTATGACCTGTTGGGTAAAGGGGGCTCCAGCCCCAGGTGCTGCAGTAGGCAGGAGCTACCTCCTAAGAGCAGCTGGGAGCAGACACAAAGTCAGATTGTTCTTGATCGTCATAATTTTTACAGGTTGAATATAGCTGGTTTGTGTCTGCAATGAGAAAAACATAATTTTGGACAGCAGTAGCATTTTGTCTGCCTGGGTGATTATTATTTCATTTAGCATTCTGTTAACTGCCTGCCAGACTCTTAAGGGATGCAAGCTGGTGCGTAACGTCTTTCTCCAAGACTGTTAGGACGTTCTTTAATTAAAAGGAGGTTGAGGGAAACTTTGATGTGCAAAGTAACTCAATGGCCAATGTGTTCATATTGATTAAGCAAGAACCATGCTTTGGTGTGTGAGGGGTATTTTCTTTTTTTATAAAATTATCATCATGGGCCTACAACGGCGAATCTGTGTTGGTTGGACTCTTATGTTGGCTTCTAATTGCAGTGGATACTGACGAACTAGAGAAGTCACAGTGTTGACGTGGAGTGGAGGAGACTCATTCCAGTGTTGGCTGACTTGCTGGGATTGAGGTCAATGTTAATCAACTGGGTTGATTACCAGGCATGGTGCTCTCGTGCTCGAAGAGGACGGCGTTGAGTGTAGGACTGCACCCAGCAGCAGTGGACGTGAGCGGCAGGGGTTGCCGATGACCCAGTGCATCCCTTGGGATGCGCGATCTCCTCCGCTCCTTCGCTGCTGCTCACACCCAGAAATAAGACTCCACGCACTGTTGCAAAGTTCTTCTCAATTCTCTTTTCTCAGTGTCTTGCACCGATAATGAATTTTGAATTCCCTGGGATAATTAGGCATAGTTTGAAAAAGCCAAAAAGGACTTGGCCTTTATTTGGAAGTTCTATTTCACAGCAGTAATACATCTTGCTGGGATTTTAGGATCGTCCACACCCTTCTTTTTGCTTTCCCTCCTTGGAGTGTCACCGATAAATATCTTGCCTTTTCACATCATACTGTTCAACTAACCTTTTTTTCCCAAGCTATCCAAAATCTAGATGCCTACCGTCAGTAAGTGATACGAAAACCACTTGATTTCTTTCCAAGCTGAGGAAAATGGAGAAATCCCCACCCTACCAGCCTCCCTAGAACAATGTAGCAATCACATTTCTTTTTTTTTTTTTTTTTTAATTTCAAATTTTGCTCATAATCTTCCTGTATTGCAAGTTAAAGAAACTAGTCTTTTCAGCCCTGGCACCAAACTAATTTCATTTCCATATTTTCATTATCTTCCTATTAACCACTAGTGCTCTGCAACAAAGAAGCTATTTGAAATATATAACGCTGCAGCCATTCTGTGCTGCAGACTCTCAGGGGCACTTCGATAAATAATTACATCCTCATAATGAAGAAGTAGGGGGAAAGAGTGTCAACAATAGAATTTTTTTCACAATAGAATGAAATCAGGATTTGATCTGATGCAACGTGACTTGCAGATAGAATATCAAATCATCCCTATGAAATTTAAACCTTGCTATAATCCCCCCGCCGTATCCATTGTTCTATCAAAACCTTGAAGACGACGTATAATAGTTTGCAAATTGGGATTTTGTTGATATAGTTTGTTTTTTTTTTTTTTTTTCAACTTGCTCGATTTAATTATCTTCAGCCTACAGTCTAATTCATGTGTGTTTGATGTCACTATTCATTAGCAGCAGAGATACAGCCTGGAAAGTGACTGTGAAAAAAAAATATAAACGCAGCTGGGTTCTCTTCTTAAACACACTGCACTGGTTATATACTGGGGTTGTGTTACGGAATGGGTTTGGAACAACACCGTCAGAAAAATTACTACCTAGAGAAGCATAAGAATGTGAGTTTGCATGGGAAATGTCTGTAAAAGTTGTAGTATCAGAAGGACGCAGTTCTAATTCTGTGCCAGGACACATATCTGATTCATTAGCTGTCACTTAGAGGAGAGACAGACAGACAGGCCCCCAACTAGAGTTACGATTTTCAAGGTCACTGGCCAAATTGAAAAACTGGCAACGCATTTAATTGTGGGTTACTGTGAAATGGATTTGTTTGGGTTTTTTTCCCTCCCTGGAATGAAAATTCCTTACAATGTTTTCAAACAAATGTAAGGTTTCGTAAATCAAAAATGAAATATTTGGGTTTCTTTTTTTAAGCACAAACTATGAAATGAGGGTCACTTCCATCTGAAAAAATATTTCCAAAATGTTTTTGGTTTTCATTTCTGTGGGTTTTCTTTTTTTTTTAAATACAAAGATTTCCCCAATCAAAACAACTTACTGACATCGCTAGAAACTTGGAGATTAGTTTTGATTAACTGAAACGCACATTTGTAAGACAGTTATAGACGTTGGTTTGGCTGGCTGTTGTCCGGAATACGCTGCCTGGCTCTAATGAAACAACACGTCCGACCTGGGTCCTGGCTTGGGAGTCCCTCAGTTTGTCAGAGACCAAATCAAAGTGCTGGCTCTGATGGTCCCTCCATCCCTGCAAACGCAGGTGAGGTATTCCAGTTCAGGCCCATCTCGTTGGTAGGGAGACACCTGCTCTGGAAATCCTTTCCACACAGCTTCCTCCCCCCATCATTCTTGTCCTCTGGGTAGCAGGGTTAGTAAACCCCTGGAAATAGGAACGCCAGACCCATCGCTGTGACCCCTCTGCTGCTTGTTGCTCCCTATGGATGGGCACTGCTGAGTTATGGGACAAGCCAAGTGGGGCAAGCTCTGCTCTGGGAGGTCCAGTTACTCCTGCAAGATCACTCTCTGCTTTAGGCGGCGTGTCTTTGCCTTTCGTATGTATTGCTGAATGATATAATGGTCACTGGGAAATTAATAAATAACTCATTAAACAAAAAAAAAAAAAAAAATCCCCACTGAGGCCAAATTCTCTGCTGGGGCAGAGCACATGGCACTATGCCCGCTCGTGGGAGGTCTCGCTCGGTCTCAAAATCCTTCCTTGGGTTTAGCCGAAATCTCAGGTTTCAGGAGTGTGGCCTGCTGCCCTTGTTTCCCCGGCCATGGGGCTGAGGAGGAATTTCTCAGTGCCTGATACTTGCCAGCTGGCCGGAGCCGCTGCTGATTTCAGGGCCCGGGGGGTGGGGGTGGGGGTGGGAGGGAGGGATCCCAGGGGCTGGCAAACAGGTGCCGGCAGCTGCGAGAGATGCGCTTGGTCTGGGCAATGCACCGACCGTCGGAGCGATAGGTATTGCCTACATATGGGGCGGTTGGGGTCTGTAGCTTGTGAACTATTGCACGCCAACGTAGCGATTGCTCCCAGTTATCGGAATTAAAACCCACCTATTCTTACTATGAAAAATCCAGCCCACGCAGCTATTTTAAAGCAATAGGGTGAATTGTAATATGTATCAATTAAATCCACCCTTGCAGTGACAAGCGAATATTTGATTTTCTACCCCCAGAAGGACAGCATGTACGATGCTACACTACGGTGATATTTTCTAATAAATTATCTAGCTGACATCTTGCCTCCAAGTGGGAGAGGAAGATTGTTAACAAAGAAGACAAAGGCAGCTCCTTCTTATTTATGCCTCATCTCTATTATGCATAAGGGCAGCAGTCTCAGTGCTCTGTACCTCATAAATGGTGATAGCTAGGAGAGGAAGAGTTCCTTTGCTGCTTGCACACCTATATATATAGTTTGGAAACGTGTACAAAGCAGTCACAGAATCCACCCCAGCTTTGCCCTTCTCTCTTTCTTTCCCAACCCAGAAGCAATAGTTATCTCACTGATAGTAAGGAAAATATTAGCTCAGTTCCTCCAGCGACTTTGCATCATCATCACTTCACACAGAGCCTCGTGTAGGGTGCGAAATCACACCGGTCGTGCAAAGAGACCGCATGGAATTTGCTGGTTTGAGATAGACACCGGAGGTGGGATAAATGGAAGGGCTGGGTTTGCCCTCCTTCACCCTTAGGCATAGCCAGGAAAAGGATGATTTTTCTCTCGGCATCTCTTTCCTCTCTTGTGGAGATGGTGACCCCCGTACATTCCTACTGGGGCTAAAGTTTGGTGAAAAGCCAGAAGAAAGGCCGTGTGAGGAGTATTTGTTGGCCCCAAGGGAACGCTCGTGAGGCTTTGGAGAGGATTTCAGTGGTTTGCAACATTCGAGAGAATTAATGAGAATATTAAAGTGGAAATAATAAATTCTTCTTAATTAATTCAACATTTTGACCAAGTAAGCTGGGGGAGAGGGAGACACATGACAGCTGGTGGAACAAAGTTTCACAAGTTTCAATGAGTTTCACTGCCCAAAAATCCTTATTGGTTTTCTTGTTGTTTTCAAAACCATAATGGCACCCGCTAAGGAACCAGGAACCACGCAGCGGGGCTCCTGCAAATAAGCAAAGCAGAAATCTTGGAAGACCATTTTGAATGAATTTACACTGAAAATGCTCCTCTGATTCACTTTGCACATACTTAAGAAAGTACTTTTGGGGACTCACTTCCCCTTGAATACGATATATTAACTCATTCTTCTGTTTACCGGGAGCTGTTTATGTATTGTTATCTATTTATTAGTAGTTGGAACAACTAGTTACATGCAATTTCATTCATTGCAAGTAAGCTTTTTGAACACATTTTTCTACAATGTTATCCCAGCAAAATGTGCCAGAAGAATTGGTTTGACGGGCTGTGTTTTCCCCCCTTCTTCTGCCTCTGAAAGGGTTTTCCCAGATCTCAAATAGGAGTTGTTGTGGGTTAGTGCCTCAGAGTTGCAAGTAAATGGCAGTTCTCCACAGGGAAGGATACGTCTGAAAGGGGCTCAGCCTTCTGCAGAGAGAGGAATAACTGCAGGAGAAACCTTAATTGGGTGCAGGAGGGAGGAAGGAAAGAAAACCCTTGACAGGTTGAAATATTTTTCTGTAGCAGCAGCATTTTAGAGACACTTGTTAATGAAGATGATTGATTGGAAAATGAGTCAAAGCTTTTAAATCTTTAAAAATGATTTTTCTTTTCTTTTTTTTTTTTTTTTTTTTTTTTTTTTCCTTCTTGAAAGTGGATTCCTCATCTGATCATGAAGACAGGAGAATTTTCCTTTCCATCTCCAAAGAACTGAAAGTTCCTCCAGGCTCAATCTGAGAAACGCCACATAATTACGCACGGGACACCTGGTGCGGTTTGTGTGACAGGTGGGATGAGGTATCTGCTTCGCTTTTGAGAGACAGAGAACGGCGAGAAAAAAGGTGTCATACCTTTTGTGCTAAGTGTTTAATAACGTCTTTTGTCAAACAAATTAACACCAGACACACACACCCCCCCCCCCGCCCCCCAAAATCCAACCAATGCCAACAAACAGCTGGAATATTACCTGACACGCGACTGAAATTTTTAGGCGATGTGTATTGTTGCTTGCCATGAAAAGTAATGAAAAGAAAGTAAATGAGAGGATGTTTTTCAAAGGGTTTTATTGTCTACTCTATTCTAGTGGAAGTGATAGTCATCAGTATTGGTAGGGAAGGTAGAAATAATGGTAGCACTATTAATATCCATCTTCCACTTATGTCTCACTTCCAAATGTATGAAGTATACGCTAAGAAGATACATGGCATCAATGTGACATTAATAAGAGCTCAAATATAAAAAATTCCCAAAGCGAAAGCTTTTCCACTGGTTAATTTAGATTTGCTGCCTATTTATATTTAATAAACAAAATACATCTTTTGCTGCCTACCTGTATAGCTGGCACTCATAAATAAGATACTGGCGCAGTAGAATGTGAACACGAAGAAAGGAAGTGAATATATTTTAAAAATCTTTAAGGTACGTGGAGCAGAACAAACGTAGTTGGTAGGCTGTATTGCTTTCTGTGTATTCAGTCTTACAGCCTTACTGTTGCTGCATGCATGGTTTATGTGCCTTCAAATTGTTTGAGCTTTAACAGCTGTAAAGATTAAGAAAAATTAAAATCCAGTGAAGTAGAAAGCAGGGTTCCCCGCACACGCTTTCTTCAATTTTTACTTTTTTTTTTTAAATGAGTCTGCTTCAAGCAAAATACTCAGTTCGGAAGCTCTGACCTCAGATAAGTAATGTATTTTATCATAACCTTAAATCAATGGGAATTCTCCACAGCTAAATATTAGCTGTGTATGTAAACACCTTGCTGAATCGAGGCGTCTTCTGGCAGAAGCCCTGAAGTCTCCACACCTCCAAGAGCAAAGCTCTTCACCTTGGGAAACGCACAGGATTCACTTGTGACGGAGCAGCCTGTGCTAAATATACCTTCCTGCTGATCCAGGGTGAAAATGAACTGATGCCTTGTTCAAAAGTATGTGTATCTGGTCTTTTTTGGCTGTTTTGCGAGGTGGCTGGGGTGTTACAATGGCAGCTGAATTCTCCTTTCAGATTTGCGCTTCACTTCTGGTGACTTGCACACCACAGCTGTGCTCACGGTCCGGGCAGTGCTCGTTTTTCAAGGCCCCATGCTGTGGGCTTTGTCCTTAACGGATGGAAAGAGGGACTGAGATGATTCATCCTCTGTTGGGCTGGCTTTATCCTCTGAGTACACACGATAAAATTTTGGGCTGGATGCCTAGGTGATCTGCTGAGCCTTGGATCTCTTCACAGGGTCTGCATGGACAGAGATAGGGAGCGTGGTTCATTCCAGCTCCCAGTCCCTTATTTCCAGTCCTCTGGACTGGATCCTAGGAGCTAACAATAATAATATCAAGTGTCATTACCAATGGCTTTTTAAATCATCATTCTAATTCTTATTCTGAATAGCACTTAAAGCACATTTTTGTCTTTCTTCAACAATAAAGTGCAGCCTCATAAATATTTAACTTGTCTGATTAAATTATCCATGCTGAAACAGATAACTGGGCACTTTAATAAGCTTAAACTAGAATCTTGGCTGTTACTATCTCCCTGAAGAAGAGAGAGAAAGTGATAAACGTTCCCCTGGCCTGGGTGAACCTCGCACCGTTCAGCTCAGCATTGGGAGATTCTTATCAAACCTGAACGAGGCCCCAGAAACGAACACAAAATGGATGATAATTAATAGCAATCACTGTCTGTCTTTATGGCTCTCCGGCCGATGAATGCTGGACAAAAAGTCGGCACGGCTTGTCTGTTGTACAGCCAGAGAACCAAAGTAGGGAGAGGTGATGGTGGCCATGCCGATGGCGGTGTCCCGCTGGAGACAAGGCAGAGCTGTGATGCCCTAGAGGTAGATCACCAAAACAGCTTCCTCTGCGTAAAGCCCCTTTCCTACACTCAGAGGCACTTGCTCCAAGTCTGTACAGAGATTTTTAGGGCCAGGGAAGATGATTATAGTCTTCTCTTGAGGCACACTGAAAGACGCCAGCCATGGGATGCCAGCCATGGGATGCCACGCAACTCTCTTTGTTTCAAGCCCTCTGGCTTGCAGGTGGATGTAAGCATGTCTTTTTTAATTGAAAAATGAAATTACGACGGCAGATGCTGGTTTTCTCTTTATGTTCTTGTACAGCATTGAAACAGCCCCTTAGTCACCTCCTGCTGACTCCTGCGGTCAGTGCCCTCACTCCAACAGAAGTATCTTCTGTACCTCCGTCCTGGCTCATCAGCCCAAGTCGCTGTGAAAGCCCTGTACAAGGACGTGCGCTGGGTCATAACCCTCTAGCAGGCATGAGAGCATCTCCCAGAGCCACTTTCAGCCCAGAATTGCCAGTTCCTCATCTTGACACGTGGCACGTCCAAAGTACTCTCCGGGGTTTGGTGCAACCTCAAGGCTTTATTGAGGGAGAGATAGGAACCAGCTGAGATGCATCTCAGAGCAGGGAAACATGAAGGTGTAGGGGTGTCACTTTTGGGGCAGAACCTAGGACAAGGCAAGCTTGAGCGGGAAGCAGAAGAGGACCAAGGGTGGGAGAAAGAGGAATGAAGATTTGGGTCCAGGAGGAAAAAGCTGCATAGGATGGGTTGTGTTGTGGAGATGGTGAGTATTTGCAAGACCTTTTGTACAGTAAGAACATCCTCTGCAGGCATGGATCAAGCAGGCTTTGTTTGATCCCAGCCTCCGGATCACTTGCTGCTGACTCGCAGTGAGTCACCAAGCCTTTGGCTGTGCTGCTCAGCTCCTTCGTATCCTGTCCAAAATTCTTGTGCCCCTCCTTGTTTCCTAACCGCTTCTACTACCCACTCCACACCATTTCTGCTGTGGCTCTGCCAAACAGCTGCAGCGAGTACAACCACGAGCCAGAAGCCGGTCCCCCTCATCTCAAACAGAAAGAACCGTTTTGAGATTCCTTTGTGTGCGCAGGGGAACAGCTCTGGGCAAGTCTGGACGGGGTTGAAGCAGAGAGGAAGGGAGAAAGAAGATTCCCATTGCAACCTGTTATAAAGTCAGCACAGAAAATTTGGAGCACAAAAGGAGGAGGCACGATCTGATTTTGTTTGCAGTCCCTTTGACACTTCACAAGAAATTAAGCGAAATGTCCTCAGCATCCTTTAGCAGCAAAAAAAACCAAAACCAAAAACAACAACAACAAAAAAAAAAATAAAAAAAGCTCTTATGCATATCTGAGAAAAAGAAAAAAAAAAAGGGTTGATCTGGAAATAAAAGGAAAATCAGGAAATCAGGGCAAGAGATATAATAATTAAGAGACTTATTACCTTAAGGGGGAGAAGAAGAGTTTGTTTTGCAACTTCACAGGATGGGAAGGATTTAAATGCTAAGTGGGTGCCTGTATGTCCCTGCGCCCGTGGACCTCTAGCTCCATGTCTGTGCTTTTGTGTCTGTGTCTAAGTGTAGAGACGGAGAGTTGGCAGGACTTGGGTTACTCTGTTTATATGTAAAATGTATATACCTTATTTATACATTCGATACGAAACATGGAACAAGCTGTCAAGAGCAGGTGTGGGGTATGTGTGTGTGAGAAATGCCTAATGTATACTTTCTCCCGCCTTCCAACTTACACAAACACACCCAACTCTTCCCACTACATTTCCACTCCATTTTAGGCCAAATGCTCCCAAAGCCACGGAGAGCTCTGCACCCTTCCCTGCAAACGGGGCGCTAACAAATAATAGCTGAAAAAAACATCATTCCCTAACCTCTCGTTCTTTGCTTTTTTTAAACCATCTTCCACGATTTTGCTGCGCTCTGGTTTTTCAAAAGAGGAACTTCAAGCGCAACTGCAGGTTGCTGAGGAACGAACACACAACGCCAAACGTAATTGTTAGTCCGGCAGGTAGTGCACAGGCCTCCCTGTTAATTAATCTTTAATGTCATTAATTGGTTGTCTGCTTGGTGGCCAGAAAAAAAGGGTAAACATTGTTCGCAAATCAATTTAATTATAACCAGCTTGTTTTCAAGGGGATAAAAACAATTATGAGCATCACACTGACCGGACGGCCAGGCTTTACCGATACCACTGGAACTATAAAATATGCAAGCCATGCTCATCCGTGTGGGGCTGCTGATTGAGTTTCTTTCCTTTCTGATTGACTCGTTTGTTTGTTGTGGATAAAAGTACATGGTAAGAAGGGGATATCATTGGATTTCATTCCTTCTGGCCAGCTGACTCCTTTTTTTTATACCCTGGGCTTGCCCCAAAAACAGACCTTCTGGAGTCTGCTGCAGCGTATGGAAAATAAAAGGGATAGTTCCTGGTTGTGGCTGTTCAGCTTACACTGCAAGCACCTGTGTGTTTTTCTCTTTCCGAGGCGGGACCTGGGATTTTTCATTCTGCTAATCGCTGTGACTATCTCTGCTCCAGCACCTGGGTGCGGAGCTGGCGGGGTACGGCCAGCCCTTAGTCTTAGCGTGAAGGATGGGTGGGACAGTGTTTGCCACACAGCGGGAGCAGTAACGTGGAACTTCCCTTGCTGTTAGTCAGATTTCGATAGAGGTGAGCGATAATATGCCAAAATGATAAGGTCTCAGGATGAAGTGTGCAGGATCTGTACAGTAGACATCACAGATGGCTTCTGGTGAGGTCCCTGCTTTCACGCAGCCATCGGTGGTGCAGCAGAGAGCTCTGCTGGGCTCCCTGCAGCCCATGGCTTTTCCTAAAGACCAGGAGAAGTGTCTGTGTGTTGGTAAACTGTTATTCCAGAGTGTCTCCCAAGCTCCATGTTCTGTTTTAACCATTTTCCTCCTCCAAGAACTGGCCTACTCAAGCTTAGTGCTATGTCAAATAAGTCTGAAATGCCCTTTAGTTATCTACTGCCAACTCCATACTCTTAACTGCCTTTAGAAAAACCTCAATTTTCACTATGGTAACGTGAGAGTCTCCTACAGCAGTCCTCTGCTTGGGCTCTGAGAATATTGGCAAGTGAGCTGCACGGAGAAGGTTCTCTTGAGCATTCAAAACAATACTCAAGACTAAGCAAACCATCAGCCTTCATTGCCCTGGACTTTGGAGCAACTCAAAACACCTGGTAAATCAGTCCGGGAACTCAGGAAAGCTGGGGCAGCAGGGAGCCTTATCAATTAGCAGTGAGTAGCAAGGGAGGAGGTTCTTCCTCTGGTTAAGACCGGGAGGTGATATTTAGTACTGCCACGTTCTCATCTGGGAAATTTTCTTTGCCTTAAGGAAGAAAACGCTCATTCTCAGGAATTTCTTTTGGAGTGATGAGGCCTTTTGAGTTATGTTACTGTATGCTACATGAATGGGAAAGGATGCCAGCTAGCAGTGGAGTTAGGAATTAAGTAAAAGAGCAACTCTGGTGGAGGAAGAGGAGTTTGTAAGGCAGCGAAAAACAGCAGTCTCATGGTGACACTGGATTCCCTGCTCAGCTCCGTGCAGAACTCGTGGCATGACCTGGGGTAAGTCTTTCTGTGGGATTTGTGGCTTGATGATAATCTTGTTTTGGTCATGCTCTTGGTGCATGGTGTTGCAGAGAGCATGAGGGCCAGGTGATGCTACTGCAGGTGGTGGCACTAGTAGACTCAGCTGGCCTAGAGGAGATGCGGTGGCACTGAATGGGCAGAAGCCACAAATACAAATGGCTGATCATGCAGTTTCTTGCCATTGTTGCTGATTCTACCTTTTTCTAAGGAGCTGTTAATTTAAAACATTATGTGTGTATTTTTATATCTTTTGCCCTTTATGAAGGACTTAAAAGGCCTTTCCTGTGGTTCATAGGAGACAGAAAGGACTGGGGATTCTAACCATGAGTGTTCAACCCTTGATGAAACGTATGGTTTGGATGTGAATTTTTTGAATTTTGCCTCCTACAACTGTAGATGTTGGACCTGGCTGCTTTAAGATAGGCACATGTAGACACAGGCCGTAATTCCTTCAGTAGGACGGTTCCTCTGGACAACACCTTTATTCAAACACCCCGTGGCGTTTCCTTTTCCCTCATGACAGTTTTGAACGCTCTGGTTGCAATGTTTAGATATCTAATGTGATGGTA
Organism: Alca torda; assembly: GCA_008658365.1. NCBI lineage: Eukaryota > Metazoa > Chordata > Aves > Charadriiformes > Alcidae > Alca > Alca torda. The sequence continues at coordinate 36,881,908 of CM018083.1, forward strand.
TTTATGAAACCTTCAACACTGCCTCTCAAGAGGGCTGGAGTCTCTTTGTGTCCTTTTCATTTTAGAATTCCGCAGGATGGGGGATCTCCTTCGTGCCTCAAATATTTTCAAAGAAACTCACTGGGGGTCTTCTGCCACCAGTTGAATTTTTTTTTTAATTTTTATTTTTTTCCCCCCTGAAAGCTGAAGAGAAAGGCAACCCTCAACATGTCTTGAAATGCCCCATTCACCTTCCTTGAGTGCTTGGGAGCCGACTGCTGTTTCTTCTCTTGATGCGAAGCCCTGGCCAGCAAAGCTGCTTCTTCCACATACTCTATTAGCTACTGTTGGGATTTTCAAAGATTGTCTGAAACTTATATTACTTTTCTTTTGGAAATCACTTTAACTTAATTACTCATAGCTATTCAAGAGGGTAATGCTCTCACTGGCTGGGGTAATTAGGAAGTCTTAATTCTCTCCTTAAAAAAAATATCAAAACTTAGCTGTGTCACTGCTATATCACCCTCATTAGTTCAGTCTGGCAGCTTTTAACGGGCACATTTATGTTTCTGATTTACATATTCTTTCCCATGGTGCTGAGCAATATAACTTGCAATAATAATAATAAAAAAGTTAGGTTACTCCGGAGAATCATTACATGAGAGATGTGGGTATAGACAATATGTGAAGAAAATCCCAGTATCTTTACAGTTGAACTTGGTTTATTACCACAGTACTTAGACTTTTAATTGTATTTTATGTGTGCACGCCACTTTCTTCTGTCGCTAGCCTTGCCCTCATTTAAATTCTGTGGGTGAGCAGGAACACATTCTTGCTCTAAAAAAAAACCCCTTATTTTTGGAGGATAAAAATGGCGAGGGTAAGCTCCTCTCAAATGCTACACCAAAGCTGCCAGGTATGTAATCTCCAGAATGCTAAAAGCATATCGTGAGCCCCAGTCTGACTGGTCTTTAAACAAACCTCACTGGAATCAGCTGAAGGTTTTGCTTGCGATCTTGAGTGGAGCAGAGAGCGATTATTTTTTTTTTTTTTTTAAATCTCAATTAGAATGGCAATTTTGGAGCAACCGGCACTTAGTTTTAAACGAGATATAAAGGCTTTATGTGAAGGTATATTGCGCTTTTTTTACAAAAAAATAAACTGCTTATGGTGGGGAAAAACATAAACCTTTCATACTGTCCCCTAATGAGTAAACAAATATGACCCAACTTTTATACAAATACAACTTGACCTTTATCTATCATGTGCTTAGTTATGATATAGGGTTCAAAGTGTTTCTATAGGTAGAGTTTGCGGGTGGCACAGAATTTTCTACTTCCTCGGATGGCTTTCGCCTATCCAAGAGATGCTTTCAGCAGTGGATAGGGGATTCCAAAAGAAGGTTGATTTTCATTTTATTTTATTTTTTTTAATTTTATTATGATCACTGTAAAAATCCTAGGGAAATAATTCTGGGATTTACCTGGTGAGTTTGCTACTGCATCGTCCGGTGCTTTTCCGCTGTTTGCATATGGCCCTCTCCAGTTTGTTGCTGGCTACAGCGACACGATTATCACTTTCCAGGTTTAACGCGCGTTACAATAACTGCCCCTTGCTGTTATCTGGGCCTCATCCTTCATCCCGAATATTGTATCGCTAGCGCACCTTCTCAGCCTCTCTATAGTGGGTTATGAGGAATCGCTTTCAGCTGGAAGGAGATACCAAGGTATCTGTTCTCCTTGGGGGGAGCGCAACTGCTGGGATCAGAATGAGACATGGCGGTAAGGGATGATCTGAGCAGAACAGTTTTTCTTTGATTTAAATTTATTTATTTATTATTTTTTTAGACTTTGTGTAGAAAGGTCAGGGTTGCATTGCATGGGTGTCCCCCGGAGGCTGCAGCAAATGGAGGTGAAGGTCCGGGGCTGGAGAGGGAGAGCTCTTGGTGCCTTTGGGAGATGGCGATTTCAGAACAATCAGAACATTTGGAAACCTACTCTGTATTTTAAACTATAAATAGCCCAGCTACAGCTTGTGTTTTCCCCTACTATATCTCTTATTAATAGCGCTGTGCATATTAAAAAGGAGAAGACAATAGGGAATCAGTCTCAGCCTGAAAATCCAGGGAGCTGAGAAGTAATTTATAAGTTACTTATCTGATGTATATTAACCAAAACTATTGAAAGTAGAGGAAGGCAGATGACTGGCCTCTTTGAATGGATTTTATGATGTTGAAGGACAAATTTGATGTATTTGAATGTAATATAATTACTCAAGGTTATATTCACTTGTAAAATGGATATGCAGAACTGAAGTTTCGTTCCTTTCTTGCTGCGTCAAAAGCAAAGCATAATTAATCTTTAATGCAGCCTGTGGTGTGAGCGTTATGGAGGAGTTCATGCATTTATTTACAATGGTTATCTCCCTGCTCTTCCCACCTGCTTGCTGGTTACTGGGACTCTTGGCCCTGCTCTGATCTCCCGGCGCAGTGATGGCCAGCAGATCCCCCAGACCTTGCAGCCTCATTTACAGAAGAACCACCATCACCTTTATCTCCTCTCTCCAGGGAGTTCTCTTTGAAGAAAATCTGATCAAACCCCTCTGATGCATCACAAGCCCTCATCCCTCTTGCAGTTGGCTGCCCAGGCTTGATGGCATCTGGAAGGTACCGAAAGATGCTTTTTTTTCCCCTTTAATTTGACCAACATTCTGCTGCCTGCAGAAATGAGCTCAGCGTTTCTTTTCTGAACTTCTCCTTTGCCCCTTGACATAGTTTCCTATTTCTCTGTTGCTCTTCCAGCTGTGAGTGACAGGGGCTTGCTTGAGAAAACATGCCACTGGAGTTGAAAACTGACCAGCAAGTGGCAAATTCAATAGATTTGTCAACAGAATGGCATCTATATTAAAAGACAGCCTCTAGTAATGATGTACTCACTCTCCAGTTTATTAAGATACTGTGGGTTTGAGAAGTTTCTAGATAAATCTGCAAACCATGCTGAAACAAAACATACGAATCTTTCCATCTGAGTGCTTTTTTTATGCAGTATTTACTTTCTTATAACGGCTAAGCCTGAGCTAAGCAAGCACGTTCCCGTGAAATCAGCTACTGTTTGCTCTTCCCCAGCCATGCTTACCCTCCGCAAAGCCACGGTATAAACTAATTAGGGATTTGCTATTTGGAGAAAGTTATGATAAGTTTGCCGACAAGGGCATCGCCTAATCTCATTGCACACACGTCAGTGGCTATACGTGTGTGAAATTAAGTGCGTTTCTGCTGATTCCTGCAGACTGCCTGTTTTTATCTTGAGACAACATTCCCAATCATAAAATGCATTAACATCCGCTATCAGGGGCTTACTGTAATATGTGTAACACCAGCAGCAATTCTTTGATACCGCCTTCAAATGCATTGTTAAGGGAGATCGCAGAAATGGCTTTGATAGGCTACATGATTTACCTAGTAGAAGGAAAAGCTGATAGGAAAAATAATCCTGAAAGGTTTTTGCTTCAAATAGAAATGGTATAGATGGATCCGGTGCCTCTGCTGGTGATAGGAGCTGGTCTACCTGAGGGCATTTTGTTCTTTTAAACTGGTGTTAAGTGAAACAATTGGCCTGTGAAGACCCTGGCATCAAACACACACCTGCATTTGGGAGGTTTGAAGTGATAATAATGCAGAGCAGGGAATAAAAAAAAAAAAAAAAAGGGGGGGAAAGAAAGAAAAAAAAAAAGTGTGTACAGACCAACTGCCCTCTATGCAGTGAAGAAGGAACACCTCCAGTTTTAAAACCTAAGCCTAATTTTCCTCTGGGTCACAATAAAACAATAATTACTTAACTTCTACAGGATTTGCCGCAGGGAAGATACGACTGTGGTTAAAGTACCAGATACACATGGCCAAGAAGACAATATTCAGTTTATTCGGTTATTTTGTACTTCTGAAGAGACTTCCAGCTGGTTGAAGCTTTCTGGGCTTTCAGCTGCAGCACAACTTTGGAGGCAGTAATGCCCCATTGGAGAAGAGGGTAAGAATAATAAAATACAGAGTTTTTCACGTGTCTGAACTTAACTGTGGGTAGGCCCAATAACATGACTCCTCTGGCAGTGAGCAATTACTTCATGGAACCATTGCTTTTGCTCAGCCATTGCAGTAAATACTATCAAAGCACCATGAGACAGCAGTCTTGGGGAGCCTTTTGATTGAGTACAACCAAGACTGGCTGCTCAAGGACATCAGCAAATGCCCCCTGTCCTCTGCGTGCTGCCTGGCACAGCCTCCCCATGCTAATGATGCTCTTCTCATTAGGGATGCTCCAGGGCGCTGTCAGGACACCATCTCCTCTATCCCTGTCTTGAGCTGCTCTGGTTCCAAGTACAGTGGCTGCAAGATGCCACCGCACCAAAACATGGGGGTAGGGTTGGGGGGAAAAGTGTAAAGAGCCAAGGGGAAGGAAAAAAAACCCAAAAAACAAACCCCAACAAAAAAAAAACCCAAACAAACAAAAAAACCCAAGACCAAATCTTTCTTCCTCTTTAAGCATCGCATCCCATTTCAGTCTGGAATCTCATCACAAATCTTTTTCAGATTTCTGTGCTTTCGGCTCTAAGTAGAAATCAGTATTCAGTTTTCAGGGAGTAGAAGGCATTGGGAACTCTACTGCAAAGCCTTGGATCTGAAATAGCTGTGTGTGGAGGGAAGTATGTAAAACAGAGGTGATGCATTATTATCTGGTGGCTGGTATACAAGTATTGATGACTTTTGTTCTATCTTAATTCTATGGAAATATGTGTAGTGGGCAGCTGCAAACCAGGAGATGTTTGGTGGTACTCAAAGGGAAGGCTTTCCTTTGACCTCTACCTTTCTCTGGGGGTGGGAGGAGGAAAGGCAAGAAAAATGAGAATTAACCAAAACCTGCAAATCTTCCCTTTTGGCTAAACTGAACCTGTATGATCAGTTAAGTCATGAGGTATATGGAAGAAGATAATGAAAACATACAGTTAAGAATGGACTGACTGGACATGTGATTTGCATAGTTAACCTCAGGGATGTTAATGAACATGTGTTTTGTGGGGACCAAAACTAAGCTGCTGCCTATAATGGGCTAATTGGGATTGCTGAGGCTGTTGCACACCAAGCAAAATAACTGGGCTGTGAGTAAGGTGCTGAGTTTGGGATATTTGCTCCATGGTATTCAAAGCACGGAAGAAAATCCGGGGAAATTGCAGGGCAGGCTGGCTTAATCAGAAGTCCCCGCCGTAGCAATCAAGATCAAATGAATAGTAATTGTGTTAATCAGCTTGCGAACTTTTATGCCATGTTCATAATTTCAAATATCACCGAATCCTGTACAGTGAGTCAGTTGCTGCTTGATAGAATGAAAATGTGGGAGGAAGTATTTGTTTTGTGGGAAGGTAGTTAACTCTATTTTTTCCTCTAGCAGCTTTTGTAGAAGCCTTGGAGATATATATATATATATATATATTTTTTTTTTTTTTTTCCCCCTTTGTAATTAGTTGCAGAAAGCTTTCAAAGTACAACTCTGCAGTCCCCATCCTACTTCTCAGGAAAGGGCTTATTTTTTTTGGTACCTCCACTGAAAGACTACTCCCTTCTGTAACTGAGCAGCGCGTTAATTGACTCCACCGACTGTGGACCTACCTCGGGCAAAACCTTCTTTTACCTTCAGGCCAGGTTATGGCTGACCCCGCGAAGCCTCCGCTCTTCCAGTTGGGCTGATGCCTGGGGGTGACTCTGTACGGAGAGGAGGTACCCGTCTCTCCCAGACAAGGCGTTAAGCAATCTGTATCTTCCAGAAAGTTAACTAGAGAAGACAGGAGAACCGCCCCCCACCCAGGATCCTGCTTAATATTTGCTACCTTAAAGCTGGAGCTGAGTGTGTGAGACCTACCAGCAGGTTGGGTGCTATTCTGCTGAACCAGTCAATCATGCCTTGCAAATCAACAACAGGGTTATTTTGGCAGCGGCAATTAAGGCATTACATTTACCTTGCACCTGGGGAAGCAGCGTGGCCCAGGGCTGAGCTGCCCAGGGCTGAGCTTCCCAGCTGGCGGCAGCTCAGGTGTGGGAACCCCTGTTATTTCCCTGATGCTGTTTCTGTTTTTGTTTTGTTTTGTTTTGTTTTTTTTTTTTTTTAGTTTTTTCCTCCCCAAAACAAATGCTGTTTCCCCTCTTCTCTGTTGAAAGCGTGAGCTCTGTAGGGCTTCTGAGCCCTAACCCAGGTGCTGGTAGGGCTTATAAACAGTTATGTTGTTGTGCTCTTGTCTCTCCTGTGTGTATTTGCATGTTTGCTATTTTTTTTTTTTTGGTATAAGATTTTCGTGGGCAGCATTTTGCTACTAATAACAGTAAATAGGAGCAATAAATGTTATGCCTAAAAGGACTGAAAGAGGCTGTAGTGACTGGAAATGCCTAATGCACACCAAACTTCTTCATACTTTCTTGTCTTTTACTAACTAAAATGTCACTTATTTATGGGGCCAGATCCTCCTTGCAGAAGTAATTGTAGATGTCCACCCCTCACCTGCGACCCGCTTCCTCCGTCTTGAAAAATTGCAAGCCAAATAAGACAAAAGCAACATTTAAATTGATCTTTCCCTTCCCTGAAGTCGGAGAGGAACAGAGACTCATGCCTGTTCAAAGTCAGGCTCTGTCAAAGCCAAAGGGAATTTTGCTTCAGTGGAAATGGAGCTGATCCAAATGCAGAATGGGAATGTAGCGGGGGGGGGGGGGAAAGTGGGCACGGGGAGCGTTAGGGAGAGCGAAGTATGAAATTGCCTTTGAAAGGCTAAACTAAATTAGGACTCCAAGTAGCCTGGACTCAGTTTCTGCCCCTGCTCTGTTTCCTTTGTCAATATGAGCAAATTGCTTAAGCTGTTAATTAGGGTACATTCAGGTTATGAAACAGATATCTAAGTCGGCCAAAAGATTGTGTATTTTCTTTCTTTCAGTGTGCCCGTGACTCGCAGCACAGGGCCTGGATTCCTTGGGAGCTTTCAAGTGCATCCAAAACACAAATGCAGCCTGTGTGTTGGCTTTTTTTTTTTTTTTTTAAGGTCAAATGTGAGACATGCCATAACTTGGGGGGGAAAGGGTCAGAAACAAACAGCGGTGGGAGGTGAGAGGGGGCAGCCATGACCGCATCATCCCATCGCCACATCAATTAAAGCCCACGACTGTCAGCATTGATTGGCGAGCGGCGTTAGCACCTGCGTTTCCTTCAGAACAAAGTCATTTCACTGCTAATGTCTCATCTTTATGGAGAGATGTCTACAGGAGTCTTCTCATGCCTAAATTCCTGTCTAGCAGCGCAAGAAAAGAGCTTGTCTCTTGTCCTACATTGATTAATGCTTAAAAATTATGTGATTCTTTCTGTCTGATGCCATAGCTATATTTCAGAAATGCTTATCTCAGTCTGATTCGCTTGTCCGAGCGTTGTCCTCCCTCGGAAAATGCTGCTGTGCGACATGGGGTTTGTGTGCAGGGAGGAGGCATTGTTTGGCTTCCCAGTTTCCTGACCCCTCGCAGGGGGAAATCATTCCCTTCCTATTCCTGACAGGAGGACAGGGCTCTTCTGAGGTCCTTCTGGAATCACTGCAGCAAGCTGTGATGTGAATAATGGATGCCGTGAACATCCCTGCCCAGCAAAGAGGGAATATGGTGTGTGCGGTTTCCCCGTTGCACCGAGACGCTGGCTGTGTGCTGAAAGCATGCAGGCAGTAATCTGCAATTCAAAACAAACAAAAAAAGAACTTGATAAGAAAGAAAAGCTCTTTCACCTCACTATCCTCTAGCTGGAGATAGCAGCTTGCAATCTTTAGGTTCTGACACGAAATCTTCCTCTTAGGAAGCCTTTCTTTATTCCCCTGTACTGTAGAGAAAGCCTCCCTTACACATCCACGCCTTTCCCATTCCCCTCAAGTAAACCTGTTTGCAGTGCATAGCTTGATCCATGAGGATGCAACTCCAGCTTTTTTGAGGCTGTCCCCGGTCTCATCCCATTGTCCCTCCAGCCCCTGGGGTCTCTGCCTCGAGCAGAGCCTGGTCTGCCATTGCCTTTATGGGTTTGCTCCCACCCTTAAATTAGGTCTTGGTATTGCAAACCCCTCTCCTTTGGGGGATGCCCCTATAGGAAGCCCACACAACTCCTTCCAGGTGCAGTGGCGATGGCTGGGGAGGGCCATGCAGACAGGCTGTGATCACCCATGGCCCCTTCAGCCCAAGGAGCTTCTCTCTCATCCCTTCTGCCCTGACTCTGCCATTGGAAATGGGAGATAAAGACAGTCTTTGCCTGTTATTTCCCAGGTTTAGCTGCACTAACTATTATGGTATCTGCCTGGAAATTTTGGAGCCTTACCGAATAGTCTTTTTTCAGTCTTCAGTATAATGATGGACTCATCCTCACCTGGTTGGAGACCCTTTCCTGTCACCCTATGAGAGTTTCTCCTTCTGATCTTCCTGACGCTTTTTTTTCTTTCTGCCTTATTCTTTTCACACTGACATGGGTTTTTTCATGTTCTTCTTCCCCTCAGGGTGTTCTGTGACCCAACCACCTATCTTTCTGTATTTTCATTTTTCTTTGTGTTTTTTCCCTCTTTTGGCATCTCTGCTTCGTTACGCACACTGTTCCTGTTCCCTCTGTGCCAAATATCTCCTTCGTACCTTGTGTTGTTTTGTCTTTTCCTTATAGATCACCTCTGCCTGCTTAGTAATTCATTTCAGCATTTCTAATTTAAAAAAAAAAAATAGATCTCACTTATCTACCTTTACCTTTACATTTTAAATTAGTTTTAATGTACTTGGTTTGGTCTTGAACCCATCAAATATAAACCCCTAAGCAGAAAAGAGTTTAGGTGAAACTACTAAAGCAGATTCAGCAGAGAATAAGAAAGAAGTATCTTCGCATCTGAAATGCAGAGATAGCCTTAATAAAAGTGGTGTTAGATCAAGTTATAAAGTCTATTTACTTTGTTCTTTCCTCTTCCTCTTTAGTTTTTGAAAGCAAATGGAAAAAAAAGGAATGCGTAGATGAAATTGCTATTACTCATTCCTCTTGGTTAGGGCAGGTTTTTTTCCTGGTTAGCCCAGAAGGTCACAAGGATAGAATGGAATATAAATGATACTGAAAAGGTTTGGATTTCATAAAATTTAAGCATGTACACTTAATATGCTGGCTTTGATTGGACTCTGCACTCCTGAACTTCCAAAGCAAATTAGGTGCTCTGTGCAGCAGACCCGTGGGAGAGAAAGATTAGTGACATTTAAAAAGCGGCTATGTGGAGGGAAATACATCCTAATAATGACCAGAAAGTCTTTTGTATCTATTCATGAATTCATGGGGCTAGTCTAGTGCATCGAGAGTGAACTCTAGGGATGATAAACAGAAAGTTAAAAATGCTGAAATACGAATTGCTAATGAGGTTCTTCCACCCAGGGCTTGTGTTGGAGTCTCCTGGCTTACCTGGCTGGTGGGTCACTGAAGGCATTTCAAAGGATACCTCTTGGCAGAGCTAAAATAGGTTTGGGGTTTGTCTGTAGCCATTCAGAGTTGTCATAGGCTTCAGGCAAATCATACTTCAGCACATAGGGAAGTTTAATTTTCTGGGTCTTGGCAACCTCTCTGAATGATTAGTTTCCTCTAACTACACCTCAGTCTCTGCTCATGTTTTCCTGCTGAATAAGCCATACTGCATCCTTCCAAACAGCTTTTCAACTGGAGGCTCTCCTTACAAACGTTCCTGGTGTTTCTATTTGGGGCCTCTGAGGCCAGCCCCAGCCCCAGGAGCCGCTTGCCAGAACATCCCACAGCCTCACATGGTCCAGCCAGGGTGGGCAGTGCTTCCTGAGGCATGTCACCATGCCACCTTGTCACCTGTGTCCTCTCCCCTCCAGGCAGCAATGGTCTATCCTCAGTGAGGGAGGTCAAACATCTAACCAGGCCTCACAGTCCCGACCTCATATATTGTCTCATCCCCGACTTACAGGATGCCTCCTTTCTGTGTAAGGATTCCTGCTGCTTCTGGTCTGAGGTCAAGCCTGGAGGACCAGCGTGTGCTCTATTTTCTGCCACAAACTGATTCTGAGTAGCCTTTCAGGGGCGCTGGGGATGGTTGTGGAGAGTTGATTGTCCCTCTGGTCTTGTGAATGATACAGAGATACTGTCTGAAGGGGAACTGAAGTGTTCCTCTCTTGGATGTAGAGAGGGATTAAGACATCTCAGCTCAGCTCGGGATGGTTGTCTTTTAACAGAGCTGGGAAGGGAAACATATCGTCAAGACAGAACCAGTTGCGTTGCCAGCTTTGCATCTAAGTGTATCCTAAAGACAGACGATGAAGGCAGCAGCTAAAGGAAATCGATTATCAAGATTTAATTTTTTTTTCTAGTTCTGCTAAGGAAAAGCTGGAGTATGGGAGGGGCTAGAATTAAGGAAAAGACCATTCAGTGATAACTGGGGGGGAAGGATGGGGAAAGACACTAGTCTTAGGTCTTAACCTTGATATTCTATCCTTTTTCGTATGATTATCCTAAACCATCCCATTACTACTTTCAGAACTGAGCTGGGCGCTTTATTAAGAAGTGGAACTCTGCTTCTGTGGATGTTTTGTCATTCTAGAAAAATTTTACCCAGAGTGATTTTTAAGTTAAAAGCCTGGAATTGATTTTTAAAGTATAGACAGTTTGTATCTACTACATATAATTCCCAGGATGTCTAGCACTAAAATTCTAGTTTATATTTTGTTAGCTCTTAGCTTGTGAACTTCTAAAATGAATTCTGTGACTAAAATAGTATTTTTCATATCAATACCAGTTGCTAGAGAGCAAAGTCCTAGTTCAAACCTCCTGTGGTTTCTTCACTTGGTAGTCTTCTATAGCACTCAGAGAATGTTAAAATCCTTATTATTGTAAAGTCCTGAAGTGTGTATTTCATTGTTATTGGTGGTGTTATATTACTGTTAATTGGTTGAATTTTCTTAGGTAACTTGGAGTGAAGCTGAGAAGATTCAGCTCTGCAGAAATCTGTTTAAGTGGCTGCAGTTATACCTAATTGATCCTTCAACCAGGAGTTCAGTGTTGATCATCAGAACAGATCATGAGTCCTTCCTCTGTCTTCTGTAATTTGCTCTTTCCAATTACATAATGTCATTGTTATAATTAATAGCATTAAACATTGATTTTGTTTTACTCATTACCATTTTTCCTGCCTCTCTCTTTAAATGAGGTTTGGCGTTATTGTAGCAGTGAGTAGGACCTGTGAGGAACAGAAGATGGCATTTCTGCGTCGGCTGTTACAAACCTGGCTCATGCCCACTGTAGTGTGGCTCTTTAGCTGGGATGGGATGTGTTGTAGCCCTAGCTCAAAAGCCCACTTTTACAGAAATTCAAAATTCTTCTTCTTCCAGACTCACAATGTTGTAAGTCTGTAGCAAAGCTGGGAAGAGAAACAAGGAGCTCCAGCCAGCACATCTCTGCTCTGAGGAAGGCTCCTTCTCTTGTTTGCATGCTAGCTGTTCCAAATAGTCACACGGATTTTGCATCTGACCACGTTGTGCCTCTTTTTATAAGGGCAGAACTACTTTTCCCACCCTGTCTTGTACCTGCAGGCTTTGTCTGCAAAGTACCTTGTGCCCCACCTCCTGCAAACTTCTCAGAAGACCTAGGTCACTCTGCATATTCCTGGGCTGAATACTGTAAGGCATATTATAAGGCAATACTTATGGCTCTTCAGAAATTCGGTTACCCACAGCCTTATACTGCATGTATTTTTTGTCCTTATTTTCTTGCATCTGTTATTACAAGGAGAGGTGCCGTTACAGAACGGAGAGCACGGGTGAATAGGTCACGATATTTGGCGGGGACTTCTGTGGGTGAAGCTGGATTTGAGGTCACTAACTTTTATGGAAAATAATCAGTGGTGGAAGACAGTTAATTCTAGAAGTGGTTTAATTGCTTTCCCTTTCTGAGTTCTTGCTGTATTTGGACTTTGCTTATTTCTTGAGCAAACAGGTCATGGTTTTATAGTCTTAATTGCCTACAACTGGTGTAGGAGTTGGTGTACACAAGTAGGGCTTCACTGTCAGCAGCGGGCAAAGCAGGAGTCCAGAGGAAAAGAGTTGAAAGGCTGTAATATATGAAGCAAGTGTCTCGCATCTTCCACAAGACGACCTTTCTATGTTTGAATTACAAAGTTTTTTTTTTTTTTTGTAAATTCTGAAAAAGAACCAAACTGGTGAAAATCTACAGAGGGATGGACTGGGGGATGGGTGGGGGCAGAAAGGGTTATTTTTATAAGAGCAGTTACCATATTCTCAACTTTGCTGTTGAATGGTGTGGCGATCTTGCTAAGTTTATAGCTCAGGTGGATACACGTGAGTCACCGTTTAAGAAGCCTGTGATGAAATACGCTAGAAAACAGGAAGACATAACTATTAGCAGAGGCCAAATGAAGTGAGTCAAATTGTTCTCCTTGCCTAAGGATGACTTAATGTTAAGAAAAGACGTGCCTACCATCAAAATAAGTTAGTTTCTTGGATCTGAAATGGAGAAAGAGGGGCGAAGAGAGAAAACTCTGCCTGCAAAATGCAAAAAAGCCATTTGATATTGCAGCTATGACATATCCTCCATTGTGCACGTTAATCAAAAAACATGAGGTGCTCCAGCACTTATGAATAATTCAGGCCACTGAGAGGAGGCCATTAGACACTGACCCAACACAAGCCTGGTGCCATCAATCTCTGTATCTGAAGGAAGCCCAGGCAATGGCAGCATCCTTTTGAAAGAACCAACATGAGACACTTTTGATTTGTAAGCTAAAGTGGCCCTCAAGTAGGAAAATCAATTCCAACACAAAATGACATGTGAGTTTTATTAAGTCAGCATCGTCTAGCCTGCATTATTTAATAGTATGAGCTATTCTGACCTCTGCGAAGAGTTAAACTTCATGAGCAGAATAAAGTATGCTTCAGTTTAGCTCCAGAAGTCAGTCAAGAGTTAAGCTAGAAACAGTCTGGCAAAACTGGATTTGCCTACTATTTATGTCCTGGAATAACAAGTAGGTGAAACTTAAAATCTCAGGTCCAGCGAAGTGTTGCAAATAAGATCAGGTGCTTCCTCTCTGTACATATGGTTGACTTCAGCTCAGAAAAAGCTACAAGAACAGGTTTTCTTTGGGAGGGGGGAAAAAAAGGAGGGGGCAAAAAACCTCTTCCGGTAGCTTTTTGGCTCTGACTAGAATAGGAAACTTGCCAGAACCCATTCTTTCCTGACATTTTGGGACCTGTGTTCTAGATGTAGGTAGGAAAGCTGCAGTTCGGAAAGCAAAAAGATGTACAGAAACACAATGAGGAAATGGGTTTTATTTTTTCCATACTATAAATGTTTGAAGATTGCAACGTTTATTAACAGTCCAGAAGGAATTGGGAACTTCCAAAGCTTTGGAATGAAAGAGGGAGTGCCACATCTAGGAGTGGCCAATAGCTGGGAAGTATTTTCACCTGATGCAGGAGGTAGAGGTTTTAGTGTCTGCTATTGGCTATACAGGATGTGTTTCCTAATTCTCTGGATTTGATTGGAAATCTTGCACTTGATTATGCTTCCTTGACGAGAGCGTCATTAAAACTGCTATATTCTGAAAAACAATAGTTTTAGCAGATATTTTTTTTCTGTTGAGGAAAAAGTGACAGTGTTTAAAACTTTTTTTTTTTTTTGAAACTAAAGATGTGTGAAACTTCAGTCCAAAGGTTTGGGTTTTTTTCCCCCCTAAAATGTTGATTTCTCTGGTTTGTTTTGGCTGCAAGTGTTTTGCCTTATAGGTTCTAAATTAAATGCTTCATTGCAATGTTTGAAGCGGACATTTCATTTTTGAATTGTCTGTACTTTTTCTGTTTTGTTACAGATTAGAAAAAGAAAATCTGTTCTTGCTGATGAACCTTTTTTTTTTAATACTTTTTCTATTCAGCCAGGAATGGAGAAAATCAATTATTCACACAATTCTATTTGAGTGAAGGCTTAGGTCAGGTTGGTTCTTACTTCACCCTGCCATTCCAATTATTTTATAATATATGCAAATTCCCCTTGGCTCTTTTGGCTCTCTGATAGTCTAGTCTGTCAAACCTTGGCTGCCTAATTGCATTAAAAATGAGACTCATCAGGCAAATCAGATGCAATTCTTCCCTTAACAATTCTAATTGTTAAGAAGGCTCGCTCAATTGTTAAGGGGACCCATCCTTTGATAGCACGTTTTCTTTTTGCTTTTCCTACGGATACGGACTTCATAGCGCAACTCAACTCCTCAGAGCAGAATGTAAAGCTCCCTTTAAGGTCTGGTAGTTTCCTTATCAGAAATGTGTAAGTTAGAGTCCCTAATAAGACCAGAAATAGATGCAAGGCTTCATGACATGTGAGCTGGAAACCTATGCTGAAGGCCCCAATGTATGCTGTTGAGATGGCACAAAAAAAAAAAGACTTTGAGACCAGTAGTCTGAGGTCCTACTCCTGGGCATAGGCAGTTGTTGTGTTCAGTGAAACCATTTAAGAAAACATCTGAGCCTGAGGATGGGGCTCTGAGTCACTGGTTTCCTTCAGTAGTGAAGCCATTTCCCCAGGGACTTCAGTTTTGCAAGCCCAACTCTACCCTGTTGATTAAGGCATCCCATGACTTGGACCACAAGAAGTTTTTCATTTATTTCGGATACAATTAAAGGCAAAGAAATTTAGCGTATAATTTGCTGGCAAGCTGCACCCCTCCACCTCCCCCCCCATTACCCCCTAACCCTTATGCTTGTTTTCCAAATGATGAGACTCAAGGGAGATGTGAATTATAACTTGTCCTGTGGCTTGGCTAATGAAGAAGGAACAGACTTTGTTTCCATCTGGACTGTGGTTTTATTTATTTTCTACCCTTTACTTTAAATAAAGGAAGTTGAATTTCTTAAAAAAAAAAAAAAATACTGCAAAAGTAAATTAATGTGAGTTTACTCGTAGTGAGAGTGTGGCTCCTGAGCAGCCCATGTCTAAATGAATACTTGTTGCTTATATAAAGGGTGTTAACCTGAAGAGGACATCTTCAAGTTGAGCAGCACCTTGTAGAGTTACGAGGGTTTGCTTACAGGAGCAGCTTGCTGAACGCTAGCTCTGCAGGAACTTTTTTACATATGGCCTCTGCCTGTGTTTTCTTGTTAAGTGGGATGTCCAAACAATTCCCTCTGCAAGGGGGGGTGGGGGGTGGGGGTGGGGGGTGGGAAAGGGGTTGTAATTGTAAGGAAGCCTTGGATTTGCAGCTGAAAGAAGCACCGTCTGCCTCTGCAGCCTCCAGCCTTATAGAAGATTGGTTGTGCAGATACGCAATGCTACAGCTAGAAAAGCCAATAGCTTCCTTTTTAATTTAGCTTCTTCCAATAAGATGCTGAGAGCAAGAGCTAAATGCTTTGCCTTTGCGGGCTTCCAAAAAAAAAAGATATCAGCATCTGATAAATGGCAATGAAAACACAACTTGAGGGACTAGCAGAGACAAAGTGAAGACGAGACCTATTAGCAGCAATTAAACACTTTACACTATTCTAGGACTAACTTCTAACAGCGTGGGTTACTATTCCTGGGGAAAATGCCATCGGTTTCACATCATCTATTTCTTCCTCAGTCCGCTGATATGCTCTCCTGGGTGCTTAGGGGGTTCCTGCAGCCTCCAGGAAGGTTTGTAGTGGCTTTTGGAGCACCGCAGGGAGGGGGTGAGGATCACTTCCACGTTACAAAACCTCAGCGCCAGCTGTAATATTTTCCTTAATCTTCTGACAAAATTAGAAATCAATTTGCAGCGAAGTTACAGGAGATACAAAGGAGCAGCTGGACAGCCTTCTCTTATGTTTTTCTTTTTGCTTCGAAATGACCCTGAATCTCCACAACATGTTTCCGTATGTCCTTAGACCATGAAATTGGAAAATGTACCTATGGCTCTAGCTTCAGCAGGGATGATGTGAAAATGAAGCTGTGGTAAAAAAAGAGCTGTAACCTCCAAGTGGAAGAAACTGTTTCCTATTCTGTTCTACATCGGAACTTGGGTCTCTTTTCCCTGGGTGAAATTTATCCCTGGAGGACAGAAAGCCCAGCCAAAGTCCTACTGAGGTCCTATTTTGACAAATCAAATGAGTCTTCTCTAAGCAGAAGGCCAGAACAAAAAATCCCTCTTGTTCTCATTATTTGTCCCGTTCAATGTTATCAGGGCCTGTTGAAAAATATTACGTTTTGCTTTTGTCTGGGCTTTACATCTACTCTTCGAGCTGTTTGCCTTGTTGGAGGTAGAGGCCGTTTCACTTCCAATTCAAAAACCTGCGGCACAGAACGCACGTGCCACCTCAGTTATGCACGCCCACGCCCCACGCATCAACGTGTAATTTGTGTGTGTGGGGGGGGGGGGTACTTTTGTTCTTTCTCGGATTGATTTCTTTTTTTTTCTTTAACGCAACACAAGATGTGTAGACAGAGAGGCCGCAGCTGTTTTGAGCAGTAGAAAAGTGAACACGTGCAGTAATGGACTACGGTAACGCATCCTGCCTGCTGTCAGTCCTCCATGTACGTTATGTCATGTTTGCTGCCCTCTTCTCGTAGAGGGGAAAAAAAGAAGATATCCAGGAAGGAGACATTTGTTTAAACACACAAGCATGAAAGGGTTATTAAACATTGGAATAGGCTGCCCAGGGAGGTGGTGGATTCACCATCCCTGGAGGTGTTTAAAAAAAGGGTAGATGTGGTACTTAGGGACATGGTTTAGAAGTGGTTTTTGTCAGGGTAGGTTAATGGTTGGACTTCATGATCTCAAAGGTCACTTCCAACCTCAGCAATTCTATGATTCTATGCCCGTGTCTGGCCCTTCATTAGCTATCTCTGAGCCCCCTTGTGCATTAGATCAGATGCAAAGTCTTTCCCTTTTGTTTTCCCTCCCGATACGATGGAGAATGGTTTGTCCTCATTCAGTAACTGGTGTATTTAAGCGCCTTGGCCCAGCTCCTGCCACTTGCTAGAATACATAATTCAATCTTATCAGATCCTGTTACGCTGCTTCCTTGTTGACCATATGGTGGCAAAGTTCTGAGAAAGGAAATAGATTTAGGAAAGAAACAATGAGAATTGTTCCTGCTTCTGAATGATATATGGGGTTTACTTAGTTCCTACTGTTTCCTGAAAGGGCACTCTGGAGAGTAAATTAGTCTGTTAATGGTGTCTAAAGACATGCGCCTAAAATAGCTTCTGTCCGACTGTTAATAAATAATCTGCAAACATGTCACACTTCTCGGCTTTTCATTATATTAGGGAGAATACAGACTTTTCAAAGTCCTGTCCCTGGCTGTGCATTTAATTTTATCTATCTTCCCTCATACACCAGTAAATAGAGCTTTTCTCCCAAACTCTGACTCAAGGAAAAGACTTGCATAGACCACGTCCTTAAGCTTTTTTTTTTTTAACCATAGCTATCTGGTCCCCAAACCAGCCTGTGCTTTGCTTTTTTTTTTTTTTTAAAAAAAAAAAAAAAATCTTCTTTATGTTTTTGTTAACAAGCCTGAAAGGCATTTAAGAAAAAGTCTCAAAGCTCTTGGAGTGAAGTCGCAGGACTGTCTCAGACTCTCAGCTCCTGCTCCTTGACGGAATGAATCAGTGTGTGGAAGCCACATGTCCCATCGCAAGCGCAAGCGCGTATCGGGTGAACCAAGATCAAACTGCTGTCATTTTTTGGCTTGCAAACAATGCAGAACTTGCTGACACCGAAAAAAAATGAACAGGCTGAAAGTACAAGCGAGAAAGGGGATTATCTTGATCTATGGGTGCTTCCTCCTTGGGATGCACAAACAGCACAGATGGCAACCTCTTATAGCTACAGGGGTTTTTATTTTATTAGTGACACTGGTCTGGACCGAGCAATGTTCCCCCAGCTCCTGTGTCACCCTGGCTGTGTAGCTGCTCTGCCCTAGGAAGATGTGGTTTGGCTTCAGAGAGTGGTTTCACTTCTACTTTTCCTCTTGTCTCCGGTCACTCTCACCTTTTGCTCTGCAGGTTTGTTTCTCTTCCACCGCCCGTAGCCATCCCCTTTGTGACACCTCTGAACTGGCAGCGGGTTTGGCAGGGAGCTGGGGCACGGAGACGGCTTCGCTTCTTGGCGTTCTTTGCTCCGGTCCCCCAAGCAGGAGACATCCATCCGCTGTGAGCTGGGAGTCGCCCTGGGGCGAGGACGTGGGTATGGCCATAGGGTTTGCAGGGCTCTGTCTACTTGGGGCGGTGAGCACCTGGCTGTCGAGTACAGAAGAGCTGGTGCCCGCAGCTCCTCCTGACTTCTCAGGGCTGCTTTATGTAATGTTTAGATTAAAAAAAGAAAAGAAAAAAAAATGCGTTTTCAGCAGCTGAAAAAGAACAGCATTTCTCATTGTCGAGGTTTCCTCCAGAAGGCGGTATAATAAATTGTACCTCACGGTGAATAACAGCTAGGCTAAAATTTTTGGGACTTGATCCAAAATTTTGCATTTGTCTAGATAAATGTGTGGATAAGGATTAAACTATCCTCTGTATGAACATCTATATGAATGCTCTGGCTGATTTTATGATCTGATAAATAAGAACTGGATGCAGAAGGCTCTTCCTCTTACACTCCCCGATGCTCCCTCTTTTAAATAAAAAAAAAAAAAAATTAAAAAAAACAAAAAAAACCAAAAAAAAACCAAAAAACAAAACCTTCCTAAAAAATGATTTAAATAGAGCTACGATCTGACTTTGCTTGCATTTTGTCTTCTCTGGTGTCATCGCTGTGCTGGAAATCCTTATAGCAAGATTCCTCATCTTATTGTATGATCTGTTGACTGTGGCAAGCTTGGCTGCCTTCCTCTGTTGCTAGTATTAACTGGTATCACCTTTGATCGTTCCTATTTTATGCCTTAATTTTGCCTTTCAAAATGCCAGACGTGATCTCATCGGGAATCTCCTGTGATGTGTTTTGGGGTGGGCAATCCCAGCACGCGCACGTCCTAAAGGTTATTCGCTGCGGTAGTGGATTACCTCAAGAAACTCGCTGCCGGAGGGCATTAGCAAAGCTTAGCGGAGTTCAAAAACCCTGAACGTAGGGAGTTCACAGGACGAGAGGTATGTTATACCAGCCATAAACTAATATCTGACTGGTGAATGTTAACTAGAAGCTTTTCTCAGGTAATTATCCACTTCTCCCGCTTTCCTCTGGAGCAGTTTGTCCTTTTCTCCAGCGGTGGCAAGCATCCAGGGTAGGATGAGTTACCGAGTTTATCCAGTGTGGCACGTCCCACGTGCGCTGATGGAGCGGGCATGGGAAGATGTCTTGGAGTGCAATCAAAGTAAAAATGGAAAACAAAAGTCCTGCCTTTTGCAGCTGTTTAACCTACTACCTGGCTCTTCACCATTAATCCCTCCCAGGGATAAAATGACTAGGGCCCTTAATGTTTCTCAAATAATTTACTGGCCTCCTTACAATAATTAAATGAATACAATAATCAGCTGCACTCACCTCTCTGCTAAACTAATTACAGTAAATCTACAAAGCGGAGGAAGGAATGGGATTTAGGAAACCGCCAGTTCTGCAGAGCTCTCTTTTCTTCCTCCCTCGCGCTGTTTGCTTTTCCCTGGCATCGCCCTTTATGCTGATGAATAAAGGATGAAGCCTTCATGCTAGTTAGATTAGTGTATGTCTTTTCATTTGGAGGGCTTTTGCCTGGATAAAGGCTAAACTGACTTTATTATCTATACTGAGGCTTTCTGGTGAAGGTTTAGTACGCAGAATTTCTTGGTGCCGTTCTACCTTCAGCTAGCCATGGTACAGACCCAATTATCTTGTTATTTCTCGAAAATATTTCTCATCTGACAGCGTTTAGGACGTGATCTTCTTGAGCATTTTGAGATGCCGAACACCGATTACGCACTGGTTGCAGTTTACTTCAAAGTTTCTTAATGGGGACAGAAAACCTTTTATCTGAAGAGACCTGAAAAGTGCTTTGCAAATAGCAATTAACCTTCGTGCCATTCCAGCCTGTTGTCAGCTGTTAACCTTGCGAGCTCTCTCCTCAATCCTTTGCCTCTGTGTGTTTGGTGCCTGAACCTTGACTGAATAGCTGGGATGTTACCATGGTGTTAGTAAAAAATCCTCTCTTGACCCAGGGAGAGAAGCAAGTTTGGAGGTCACTTCAGTTTATAATGTAAAGGGAAAAAAAAGAAAGTTTTGTGGACCCCAAGTGGATCCTTAGTGGAAAAGGGAAAGGATAAGTCAGCGTTTGGGTTTGTTTTGGTTTTGTTTGTTTGTTTTTTCCTTTTTTGGTGTGCTAAAGGAGTTTTAGGGCAGAGCCGTGATTGATCGCTGCAGTTGAGGCTTGCAAATCTCTCAGGATGCCCCGGCTGGAAACAAGCTGCTCTCTTGGTGAAATATTTTTAACCTGATCAATAACTGCTCCTTTTGTTTATAATTTAATTACACTCCGAGCAGTGGAAACGGGCAGTTGATAGCTGATCTGATGTCTGTAGGTCTCTTCCTGCTCTGCCTTTGAGGAACTAAGTTAGATAGTAAGAAACATGAGGCCTCGGTCACGTTTTTCCTTCCCGTGTTTCACAAAAATCATCAGCTGCACCAGGATAAAACTGCATTAATGCTGTGGCCAACCAGTCTCCCAACGTGCACAACTCCGTAAGGTGTCCTCATGACCTAGGAGGTCTGCAGCGGTTCTCCCGCCTCAGTTTTATCATCTCTTCCAACGCTACGATGCCATGCGATGTTTAGCGGGCATTGAGCTTCTCTGCACCTCCGTGCCCCAGTTCCAAAGCAGGGAAACAATATTGGACCTGGCTTTCAGGGGTGATGTAGAGGTTGGTTACTCTCTGCAAAGCATTTCTAGATTCACAGTTGAGAAGCGCTTTATTTCTGTCACAGGCTCAGAGGCAAACTGCTGCTGTGCTGGGGTCCTCGCCGGCTCGTTTTGCAATAATCTCCCAAGTTGCTTTGTTGGGTGTGCGGTGCACGTATGTAGGTTGATATAAATATATTATTGCTGAATCAAATATGCTTGTACTGTCCACTGGATAGCCCAGGTTTTTAATCTTGCCATCACATCTCATTCAAAAAAACATTAAAAAAATTTAGTCTTTTTTTTTTTTCCCCTTTGTCCCCAGTCTGAAAGGAGGTAATTTACTTTAGCATAACATAAAAGGCTAAGGGGATATTAAAGCAGGGAAGGTAGAGTGGGGGTATCCCCAACTCTGGGCTTCGCGTGTAGTTTTATTTTCCTCAGCACTGGAGAGACTTCTAGGCGCTGAAGTTTACGAGAGAGATGGAAATGGTCTGGTGGTGACAGTGGTTTCAGGAGAACGAGTGAGTCTGTTAAATTGGAAAGCTGACACTTCTGAAATAAGATTACTAGCAAATCAGGGAAACTCGCACTGTTTAATGCGCTCTGATGTGAGCAATGTAATTATGGCTGAGTGGCAGAGGGGAGAAGAAGAGCTGGTATTGTTAATGATACGTGTTAAATAACCGGGGGTGTCAGTGGTGGAGTGTTCACAAAGGCCACCCCTGCTCTAACAAGCTCCTATTTCTTCCGAATATTTAAATGCCAGCCATAATGCTAATAGCTATTTGTGTTCCCTTCCTGTTGCTTATTATCCTACAGGTAAAAGACACAAGGTCACTGAACCGGGCTGTTTGCCAAGGAAGTCTAATTGCAAAATCTTTATTAAAGAAAAGAAAACGTTAAGAGCAATGTGTCTCTAGGAATGGATTACATTTTCTTCTAATTACCCAGAAATATGAAGGCTGTGTGCGAGGGAATTACTGCGAGAATTAGTGCGAGATTAGGGGATCGCCCGTTTTAACGAGGACCAAATTTACAAAGCGACGGTCGTCGACTTAAGGATCGCTGCCGCCGGGGAACGAACCGCATCTCGCTTGTCTTGGGGGCTGTGTCTGCCATGGTGTGACTTTTACAGCTTGTCCTCCGTGCTACGCTCAGTCTGATGGGGGGCAGAGCATCCTCTGTGCAGCCACCCGAGCAGCTACCCGAGACCTACACGGCTGTTTCAGCGTAGGTCTTTGAGAAATTCATAGCCTGGCGGTACAAGCTCGTGCCTTTTTCAATCAGTGAGAGCCTCTGATGCTCTCAAAATGCATATTTAAAAAGAAAAAATAAATAATCTGTTTCTTGTCTGTTCTATTATTCCACTCAGCTGATGTCATGAAGGGTTGGTGAGGAGTTGGATATCCCTTTTGCATATGGGAAAACTGCAAGTGAGAGAACTGAGACTGCAAACGGATTGAAATCAGCTCTGTGGCCTTAATTTCATAAAATATCTCACAGGAAACAAACACACACAAACTTCACTTTCTACCTGTTTTCTAGGGAGTGCCAAATAGTTATTGCTCCAAGACTTTTCTTTTAACCATTTTCTCCTTGCTCGTTTCCATTTGTAATTGTTTTTGTTATGTTTTGTGTGTTGTTTTTAACATATGAATAGTGGGGGAATTCAGTACCAGGCAAGTCTCTAGACATTATCTTATGCCACTATTACTATCACTTTGCCTCTCAGTAGTCCCTGTTCTTTGCCGTGGGTGCAGACGTCCTTTGATTTTTGCCCTTCTTGTAAGGACCGTGCGTCAGCATGAGGCCATCAGGAGATGGCCTCATCCCTGACTTGCTGGAGTTTCTCTGTTTTGTTGGGATGCTATTCTCGGAACGCAGCTGCCATTCTATGGAAAATAGTTCTCTTTGCACAGATATTCATGAATCACATCTCGCATAGGTAATAACAAATTTTAACTTTTAGGCAGGGTATTTCGTTCCCCAGAGTTTCATAACCCTGTTGCACAGGTGCAAGAATTGGTTCATTCTTCAGGGAAATTCAGTCACCTCAGGGATGCATTATGTGTTACCTGCTAAATCCATCTGCCTAGTTTCTTACTCTGAGCCTATTCTGTGCTCTTCCCACATAGCTTTACATTATCCATTGAAAATGAATTATGTCTTTGGCCCTCTAATTCACTTACGCTATTTCCAAAGTTGCCTTATTGAATATTATGATCTTCTGTGCGTTCATGTTTTAATTTGCATTTGATTTAGCTCCCCAGACCTTGCAGACTGACCTTGATCATCCTTGGAAGAAGGAAAAAAAAAACCACCCCACAAACCACCAACTACAACCTGACAAGAATACACAAACCCGTGCATCTATGTATATTAAAATTTAAGGGTTTTTTCAATTGTTTGAAAAAGAAAGAAGGCCTCCATGTTTTAATGTAAACTCGTTTGTGTAGCTGGTGTTATAACGTGCTCCCTTTAGAGGCTGTGATTATGCCAGAACCTTTGTCTCTCTGTAACATTAAATTGCAGAGGCTTGAATTCTTCAGTCCCTCTCACCCATGCCCATGCTGTGAACGCTTTGTCAGCTCTTCTCTGTGCTTGAGTATTTCTGTGGCTTAGAAATTCCCTTTAGGGAATTCGCTAGCTGTAGTGAAGTCAATCACAACTTTTTATTTGCTTTTATGTGGCCACAGTTTCACTGGTGATGGTAAAATAACACTGCTTCAGAACTTACTAGTGGCACTAATATTCCTCGAGTCCCAAAAGAGCATAGGAAGAAGTGACCAGGTCATTTGGACTGTGATCAACCTTTTTCCCCCCCATTTTCCTCAATGCACGTGCTCTGGCCATGGTGTTGCAACGTTCATCGCACATAAATGTGACTGTCCACCCACTAAAAGAAATAAACTAATTTATTCCTCAAGGACTGTAAGATCACTGACTAAGACCTTCCTAAACACTTTACAGACCAAATAACGTCACCTTCTCATGAACTGAGTATACCTGGGTGGCATTCATCCAGGGATTTCTCACTCCGTGGATTGCCTGTGATCAGATCATGGGTTTTATGGCTTGTTGCCTATACAAAATTGCCAGACAAGTGTGTTTGAGCAAATTTCAAAGTCTTTTCTGCTTCCAAAAGGTTTGCTGTGATTGCTCATTCACATAGAAGGTCTGAAATTCCCTTATCCCTTCAATAGGATTTAGTTAACCATTGCTTATGCCTTACTTCTGCATTCTTAGCACGTACCTTTTCCAAACTGCAGGAGAGCTTTCTTCTCTTGATAAAATCACTTCAGTTTTAAAACAAGGCCTACGAATCTTGTTTTCTGCTGTTCTGTTTCAATACAGCCTGGCTTGTAGAAACATTTGCAAAGCCCACGAAAGCACAAGGTACAAGTGCTGAATCAAAGCATATGTCAGAATATGCTTAGGCGATCCTGGATACCTTTCCTTCTGGATGCAGAGATTCACAAAGACTGTAGTGGCTTTTTTTATTCCCTCCACAGAGGATGGATTTCCACATGTATCATTGCTGGAGAAAACCCAGCTCCATACAAGAGCCAAAGTGGTTTCTTTCTTTCACCCTTTATTTCTTTCTCTGATAATTAAAAAAAACTGAAATCAAGCCATCCAGCCCTGAGGGTGGAGAAACAAGAGCTTTCCCTGAGGTGAACCTCTTTGACCTGATGACTGAGCGCAGGTTTTTATGATACTGGAATGGCAGGATCGTACCAATTCTTGACTTGCTGATGGTCAGTAGCTTAGGCCTCATAGGAAACTTATTCCGGTAGGATGAAAGACATCTTAATTTTTCCGTCTCTTCCAGATGACTCACCTTATAGACGGATTATGGAAGGATTCTGGAAGAGATGAGTTTGATGGGTCTGTTTTGATGCCTTGCTGTGTTTTTATCAAAGCATATTTCTAATAAAATGCAAAGAGGTGTTTACATCAGCTGAGAGTTTGACCCAAAGACCTTGTAGCTTTTTGTGGAGACACTGCCCTCATATAAATAGCTGTTTGTTCATGCTCTTTCTCCTATTCATTATGGTCAAAGTCTGAGCTCATGTCTGTTTCTTAACGCACAAAGAGTCTATAAATTCAGGGATGCTTGAGTCATTCTTGAGTTTCATTAAGTGAAACGTTACGTTATGATAAGACCGGGCAGTATGAATGTTGGCTTTTTAAGATCCTATCTCAGAAAAAAAAGATTCTTTAGCTATTTTGAGTTCTGCAATTACCCGCACAAATAAATCCTCACTATTAAAGAAACACAGTATCTCCCATTACCAAAAAGCAGCAAATAGGATTTAGCTTGTGTTGGAGAAGACATGCTGTCGTTTTTTGTTTTTCATTACCAGAATAATTGTAGCAGATTTATTTAACCAATCATTCATCAGCTAGTTTACAAAAGCTCCTGGGGCTGCTGCAGTTGTTGGACAGTTGACAGAATTATTTAGCTGATAAATACAAAAGATAATTTGATTCAAGTGTGATTTCTGTGGGACTGAGAAAAACACAGCAATTGTTTTGTCTCTCTTTGGATTCAAAGAGGATGCAAAATTAGATCTTGGAGTATGAGTTAGTTTCACAGTTGGCCTCTGGAAATATCCTGCTGTTTTAAAAATAATTTTAGTCATTAGTCTTGCTTTTTATTAAATAAATATAGCTACATTTTGCACTAATTATGCCCTCAGTCCAATAAAGCACTTAACAGGTGTATGACTTTAGAACATGAATAATCCTGCTGGCTCATATGTTTATGGTGAGATCTGTGCATAACAGCTTGGTTCATCAAAACACAATAAACACTTCAGTCTCCCTATAAGCTGTAAGTTTTAGGTGTGTGCTTGAAATTAAGCATGTGTTCAATTGCTTTCCCTGGATGGTGACGAAAAATAGCCTGTTAAATTAACTACATGCTGGAAAGCTTTACTGGATCCAGGTCTGTTGGAATAAGATTGAGAGGGCCACGTAACTATCTGTTGGTCGATGGCACAAATGACCTGATATGGATGCTATAATTTACTCGTGGTGGTAATTGTTGTGGCACTCGTGATACTCAGTAACGTTCTTGCTTGTGGATCGGTTGACTTAAAAAAAGGCAAGAAGATTGATCAGAAAGCTGGAAAACATGAGAAAAGATAAGCTGAGGAGATGTTAGAGCCCTTGCCATTGGAGGTCTCTGAGAGCAGAACAAACCACGTCCCCGTGGATGACAACGACAATCAGCTCTGCTCTGGGGTAGGGGATGAACAGGGTGACCCCTGGAAGACTCTGGCCTCTGGTTCCTGAACCCAGGAAAAGTTTCACTGATAAATATCTGAACAATTCCTGTGCCACTGGTTCTAACGTTAAAGAAATAGCACAAATATTTCAGATATGTTTTTTCCTTTTTTACAAACGAAGTCTACTAGGAAGTAAATGAAATGTGACATGAGCAATATGTTACGTGTAGACTTGAGTTTTAGCCAAGCAAATGTTTAATATTTATTTTCTTTGTCTTGTTGTAATCTTACCTCCCAACTGCAGAATGTTTTGTGCAGATTAAAATAAAAATTAAATCTGACATTATTTCCTGACAAGAACTAAGAAACTCAAAGGCCACAATGGCATTGTGAAATAGTACTATTTCATTTTTACTTTTTTTTTTTTCCTCAAGAAAGCCACACTTCCCAAATGGGTTGGAATATGCTGGATAAAAGAAAGCAGTGTAAAACTGCTTCCAAAGCTGGTCTCTTCTTTATGCCGCTATGAAGCAGATCTGACAGATACAATTCAAGTGCCTACTCTAGCTAAGTGCGTAACAAAAAAATACTTTTCACTTAATAATATCAAACTCTTACCTGGACTCAAGTGCAGGCAGGCAAACTCTTACCTGGACACCTGCATACCCTGGTGTGGTATGCAAGCTTATTTTAATTAGGAGAGAACAAGTGTCACTTCT
This sequence comes from Alca torda, assembly GCA_008658365.1. Classification (NCBI taxonomy): domain Eukaryota; kingdom Metazoa; phylum Chordata; class Aves; order Charadriiformes; family Alcidae; genus Alca; species Alca torda. The sequence continues at coordinate 36,908,697 of CM018083.1, forward strand.
ATGTGTAGAAATCAGCCATGGAAATGCACCCAGACCATGACAGAGGTGGAGCCAGAAGATCTGTTGCCATTCCCCATCTCAATCTCTTTCCTGCTGCTGTATTAAGAAGAAATTAGAAAACCATTCCAGAATTTCCATGCCTCCTTTTCTGCTCAGAGCAGAGATGTAATTGCTTGGAATATCTTCCTTTGGCCTCTACACATGTTTTCCTCTGCAAGATCTGCTGTTTGTCCGACTGCAAACCAAAGTTACCCCTGCAGCATTTCACTGTCACAGTGCACGAAGATTCCTTTTTTTAGATTCGTTTTTATTCTTTTTTTTTTTTTTTCCTTTCTCACGAGGGGGACTTGATGGAAGAGCCTGTGATCTGCAATCTAAGAAACCAACATTTTCCAGGCTGTGTTACACCAGTACATCATTAATGTGCTCCCTGCCCCCTCCCCTTTATTAATTTATTTATTTTATTGCTGGTGTTAAATGGTTTTGTCAAAAGCAACTCTTTACAGCCCACTAATGCCAGAGCAGATGATTGTTTTCCACCAGCCCTCGTGAATAATTCAAGTTGCCGGCTCACGGTCTCATCCTCAGCACTGAGGGGTTATTAAAGGTAACAATCATGATGAGTCTCATCTTTGAGCAGGACGCACTCATTAATCCTCGGAAGCAAACCCTATCTTGAAGCAAATCATACAGTGCCAGGGTTTTTTCCACCTCCCGCTTTTCTCTCCCCACCCCCCTGCTGCTACTTTTGATGATGTTGCTACTTCTGAGATTCTGTCATAACAAGAAAGTCAAGGGACATGATAAATACTTTGGGAGAAGTGGAAGGAAGAGTAAACGGTGAGATGGGAGCTCAGCAAGCAACCGGGTTTTCTTTCTCCTTGTTCCTCTTTCTAAATTAATTTACTTCACCAGTTCTCATGCCCCTTGCACGCTGGCTCCCTGCAAGTACGTGAATGAACATGTTCATTGGCAGAAATATTCTGGGACTCAGTGAATGATAAGACTAGAATATTAAAGCAATGAAAACGGTATACATATTCATACACCAGGAACTTGATTATTAATTCTGATAATTGGTTCTCAGCTGTGTTTACACAACGGTGGCGAAATCTTATAAGTAAATTGTGAGGTTAGTTCTGAAGTTGGCAATTGGTCTTATTTGTGCCAATAACAGAAGATAACTGAGAAAATTCTTGGAAACCAGCCTATTCTCTCTTGGATTCACCAGTATTCAAAACAACCATGAAACAAGGAGGCTCTCCTAAATGGTAATAATATTACAGTTTTTTGTTTTCTTTGCTTTGAAAGGTGATTTCATATTAGATAGTCTGAGGTTTTGTGAATGTATTTGCCTAAAAATACAGTAAGAGCCCCTAGATTCATGCACAGCTGAGCCGCAGGTGGCTTATAGGCCAGCCAACTCTTTGCAATTTTAGCAAGCCAAGTGAGGGGAGATTGGTTCCCCTCGAGTCGAAAGGGATACTGTTGCTGTAGGCTTTTTTGGATCATAAACAGTGCATCTCTATTTATAATGTGCGTGGCATAATTGCTTATTGCTTAATATGGTTCTATAGGTTACTGGAATGGACTGAAGAAGATAGATTTTTCTTTTTTTTCCTCTTTCTACTTTTATGGGGCTTGGGCATCGCCATTATTTTTGCTTTTTAAAATTGATATGAAGTGGGTTTTTTGTTTGGTTTGGTTTTTTTTTTAATAAAAAAAAAAAAAAAAGAAAAAAGAAACACCCCCAAAAAGCTGCCTTTGCTGGAAAAGCCAAGCATTGGGAAATATCAAAGGCAATATTGTATTAGGAGCCAACTAAGGCTGGAAGGAAGGAAGGAATCTTCATTAGATGACCTGACATTTTCCATTCAAATCTGTATTTTTCTCAACCAGCCTGGACCGAATGCCCTGGCCCTGGGGACTGGTACAACACCTGCCACTGGTCCCATCTTCTGCACAAACCCCGTTCTGGGGATGTTGAAGGACTTGGTATTCCTTCACACTCTTTTGAGAAAGCTAAGTGTTCCTTTCCTTCAATCTATTAAGTTTATTGAAGAGGAGGTTGAGGCGATTTGATCCACTAATAGATAATAGACAGCTCCATTAATCTAGAGGTGGTAAATAAAGCGTGTAATGAGATCCAGTGGTTGGAAGGTAAAGCTGGCTGGAGTAGAACACTGCTATTTTTAACAGTGAAGGTAACTGACCACTCACTCACCCAGATCTGCTGTGGATTTTCCCTCCTCCATGTAAAATGCACTGACTTGAACAGTAGCTGTGACTTTGATAGAGAAGTGACTGTCTACAGTTTGCTGACTTCTGTTCTTCAGGAGAACAACGCAGCTGCAACTTTCCTTCTGGCCTAAAAGTCACAGAATCATCAAACTGGAAGGGACCTTAAAGATCATCTAGTCCCAACCCCCCTGCCCTGGGCAGGGACACCTCCCACCAGACCAGGCTGCTCAAAGCCTCATCCAGCCTGGCCTTGAACACCTCCAGGGATGGGGCATCCACAGCTTCTCTGGGCAACCTGGGCCAGTGCCTCACCACCCTCACAGTAAAGAATTTCTTCCTGATATTTAATCTAAATCTAGCTTCTTTCATTACCCCTCGTCCTATCGCTTTGCTCCCTGACAGAGAGTCCCTTCCCGTCTTTCTCGTAGGCCCCCTTTAGGTTCTGGAAGGGGCTATAAGGTCTCCTCAGAGCCTTCTCTTCTCCAGGCTGAACAGCCCCAACCAGTGTTCCAAAATAATTCAACTCTTGCTTCTTTTGCTGAGTGTACAAATGAGTAGATGCCAATTGGGCTTATATACCTAATTATTGGGGCTTTAGAAACTAAGCTTATACAACTCATTTTAAGTTGGTAGAGCTTGGAAAACAGGTCTTGTTGATATGGATCTGCTCAATAAGCAGGTTGGGAACCCAAATGGGAAATAATATTTTTTTTTTTTCCCCTAATCCCCTGAGGCTCCTGTTTCCTGGAAAAAAAACACCTTGAGATTCTTCATTTGATACATATGACACAGCTGACTGCTCTTTCCCCTTCAAAGTATGTAAGACAGGGCATTCATTTCAGTGGTAAATTCAGACTGTATCGTGTTCTCAGAGAAATTGGTTGGTAGGAGGTGACTGAGGCATCACCCTCCCTGGGCAACCCCAGATAATCCTCTTTGGTTTTGACATCCGTTTTCATTTGAGTCTTCAAAACAAGTTGTTGTGCTCCTCAAAATGGACTTTCTGCATATTCTGATTCCTTTCAAGGTCACTTGGAGGACTTTTGCAGCAGCATTTGATGGAGATTATGCTCTAAAGGCAGGGACTGAAGAGCGGTTGATAAGGGTTTAAAAGCATTAAACTTGTTCACTTGCTAAAAGCATAAAATTAGAAGGTTAACCTTGATCATGTCCTGTTAGCTTAGGACAACGTTTCTCCACAAATGTCAAGTGATGTGAATATTAATAAACCCTTACTTTAGGAGTCTTTTTGTCCTCACAGTGCCTTTTTGTGATAATAAATCAAAGTAGGCACAAACTCTAAGAGCTGGGAGCGATAGGCAGATTACAAAGTGGCAGTTTGCTTGAAAAAAGACTGTAAACTTTGGATTTTAATTCTCTAAACAGATCTTCAAGAATAAGTGTCTCGCAGGGCTTTCCTACCCCTAAATATGGCCATTGAACAAAGTGAGAATGACTCCTTCTTGAAGAAGTATAACATTTCTAACTCAGACTTCAGTCCGAATAGTGCAGACACTAATGAATAATAAAATGGCACGTGCAGGAAGGCCAGGGTTGTAGGGTTTGGGATGCTTTGGGAGATTTTTTTTTCCTTTGAACTCTTTCATCCTCAAATAACGAACTTTATTTCTTTGAAATTTCTTAGCTAGTGTAATGCTTGTATTCCCACTGTGGGTCACACAGAGTTTGAATCTGCCTCCCAAGATATACGTCTTTATCTGGACTTCTACCATGCAGTGCTCTTGAGCATGGACAGATTTGTCTTAGCCTGTTATAGACAGGAAGGTGAATAGAAGCCATTCAAACGGAGGCTGAGAATTAAACTGTAAGTGTCCTCAAAAGCTGGGATTTTTCAGGTCTCTCTCCTCCTTCTGAAAAACTCATCAGTGCAGTTGATGAGGATCATGTGAAGCTGGTGTGAAAAATCCGTGAAAAGTCTCAGTTTGTCCCAGAGAAGTCCTGAGCCTTGGTGTAAACCTGGGGAGATTTATGGTTTCAAGATGAAATCAGGTAATGCTGAAGTTCTCCTGGGGTTTCAATACCAGGTGAAATATGTTGTTTATTCTTAGGTTTTCCTTTGAACTTCGTGTTTGAACTCCTAAAAAGAGATTATTTTGGGGGGAGGGGGTGCAAATTACCGCCAGATGGTGAAGGATAAGTGTCTGACAACTCTTCTATCCTGTAAACATTTAGTCTAGGTGAGTTTCTGGAACTGGAGGGTGGAAAAGACTGCAGGGGAGAGCTGGAAACTCGCAGCGTTCCTGCCATTGTTTTCTGAGATGGCTGAGTTGGCTCAGGCTACCAAAGGGATGACGAAAACTAAGGAGATTCAGAAAAATAAATACAGTTTGATTTATGAATGCCAAAAAGTTGTAATCCTTGCTGCTTTGCTCTGTAAAATAACCTGTGGCAACGAGCTCCACGCTTTAAGACAGAGACTTGTGTAGAAATGTGCCCTTTTTCTATAAATGTTAAATCAGCGCCTTGATAAATTAATGTTCTTTAGCTGTTTTGTTTTGAAAAAACAACGAATAGTCATTCTTGCTTTCCAATAGAATAGCTTTCAAAGCTGCAGTTTTGCTTTTATGTACTTCTACAGCAGTCAGTAAAACATGCTCGTGACCTTCTGGGCCACCATTGTACATAAAGAAGTAAATAAGAAGAGCACGTATGCGTTTTCAGTGGTTACTGCTTGATTTTTCTGGCTTGGAGATACTAGGTCCTGCTCACACTTGTACTAGATGGCTCCTAGAAACTTAAGAACTAGTGAAAATTAAAGAATAGGAGGGATTCAAAGTGTTCTGTATCAAGCACAGAGCAGAATTTAATCCAGCTGTTTGAGCAGCGTGAGGATGGGGCTGTGCTCAGGTTCATTAGCGTTAAATGTTTGTGACTTCCCTGTCTTTAAATGTTTGTACTGGAGCTGGCTTTATAGCACAGATTAGGCCTTTAGATTTTTGTTTCCATTAAAGCTGTGAGGGACAACAGTGAGGAAGAAAATGAAAAATCAATGGCTTTTCTCCTTTTTCTGCGCTGCAATCTTCCCCTCTGCAGCTGTAAAGTGGTTCTCCAGTGAATTATTGGCCCTTGCCTTGTGTCTGCTTTAGAAATAGCAACCCTGTGAGATTCCTAGCTAAAATGATTTTAGTGTAATCAACATTCGGAACTTTAATTGTGGAGTTCAGTCCCTTTTATGTCAAGCCAGACGGTACCTATCCAAGCTCCAAAGCTTATTCCAGCTGGATTTACTCACTTAGTTGTCTGACCTTCTGGAATAAAAGACGCCTTAGACAAGTACATGTGTCCAGAAATAAAAATCCTTGCAGCATCCTAAAAAAAAAAAAAAAAACCAAAAGCTGTTCCCACACTCTCTGCTTCTGACCTGACTGGGAAGGGAGAGCATCTCATGAAAACCTAGACTGGGTTATTGCTCAGGTTCAGCGCAGCAGCTCTTCTTCACCTGCCATCTGAACTATTGTTTTCAAGGCCTCTGACTAATCTCATTTACTAGATTGCTGCCTAAAGGGAAAGTCTTAGATAAAAATCCATGGAGGCTGAGCAGCAACAAACACAGGTATCAGCCCAGATATTTCTTCTGCAATAACTCTGTATGTTTTTCTGTACATAAAGACTATTCTAGAGGCGCACACATATTCATTTTCCATATACAATTTCAAGAGGAACTCCAGCACCATGGGAACGTTATCTTTTTTTTTTTTTTTTAATGTGTATAACACTCTTGTACAATACGTGACCAATGTGGTTCCATCTACATCATCGTGCAATTGAAACAATAACAAAGTTGGGCCACCTGCCATGAAAAACCTCAGCTTGTGGCTTGACTGCTGGGGAGAAATTTCACAGGTCTTGTGGAAAGCAAGGCATGGAAATATATTGTGGGCTTGCAGGCAGCTTATCAGAGGGAGAACGCGCCTTGCAAAGTCAGAGCTGAACAGAGTATTTCATGTCTTTGGCAAATGTGGTGTGCGTGATCTGAACCATTAATCAAACAGTGACAGCCTGCTTGGGGAAGCAGAGTGTCAGATGGAGGAGGGCTTGCAGAGCCCCATCCAAATGGCATCTGGGGGGGGGGGGGGTGGAAAGGAGGAAAAACAATGAAAGGAATGTTTATGGTACTGGAACAATTTTACTTACATTTGCTCTAAACGTTTGGAAATTTATATTGATCTGAGTAGAAGCTGGGCGCGGGTCGAGGGGGGGGGGGGGGGTAAAATCAGCATTCCGTGTTGCCCTGTCAAGTTTGATTTACGCTGGGCATTTGACAACCACTCAGTTCAGAAACCTTTCAGAACCTTCTTGTCGACTTCTTAAGCAAAGCGAATGAGCTTAGAAAAAAAAAAACAAAACCAAACCCCAAAAAATCCCCACCCCAAAACAGCGACAAAAAAAAACCTGATCCTGCACTAAATTTAGAGAATTCTGCACATCTGGCGATGCTAATGTCTCTGTGATGTGTGTCCAGATGTCTACTTAGAGAAGGTGGAAGTGTATTCAGCTTGTTTATGTACAGTATTTGCTGACTTCAATTTTGGCAATCTGTGTAATAGCTGCTTTTGTCAAAATAACGTGGCTTTGTCTTCAGTTTCCATTCCTTTTTAATATTCTTTCTCTTATGGAATTAAAAATATTGTTTGAGGCGAGAGAGAATTTTTTTTAATTGCATTTATTATAAATGAAAATTAAAAAAATAATCCATTTTGTTGCCTTTATGAATTCATGTATATATTGGAAAATGCAGAGTTGACCCTTTTGAAGCCCCTGTTTTTTCTGCTCCATTTATTTTGGGAGGAGGCCATACTGCGTTTTCATAGTGATGAGAGGTACATGTAGTCACTGATGTGAGAAAGAAGGTTTTAAATCCCAGGGTGCTACTGCAAATTAACAGAAAGTCATTAGCATCACTAGGGTTATGTTTAATTTCCAGCACTGCCACCGCTGATCATCAGAACCAGCAGTATTTACACAGCTCTGCTGGCCGTGGAAATTCACAGCTAGAAATACCTTGGGATTTTGTTGGTTTTATTTTTTTTTCTTTTTTCTTTCCTTTTTTTCTTTTTTTTTCCTTCTGCTTTCATGCTCTTCTGAGGCTGCCCCCTATCACCAAAAAAATTGCTTACCTCTTGCCCATCTAAGGTATACATTCTAAATATCCAGAGACATATATCACTTATATTGTACTGGAATCATTAAACCGAACTGGTTTTAGCACATTTCTAAAAGTGGGCTAAATATACAGGCACATGCCATATCCCCTTCTTTGGGGGGGATCCTTTATTAGAGGATCCTCTTAGAGATCCTCTAGAATAGAATAGAGATCCTATTAGAAAAGATCCTTTATTAGAGAAGTGAAAGCGTTTTATGTGTTTTGGGATGGGTTCTTCAAAGGAGACTACGGGAGCTCAGCTCAGCTCCCATACCCGCAAAAGCTAGTCCTCAGGATTTGTGGTTAAGCTTAAATTTGAAAAATAAGTGAACTTTTTTTCCATGTGCGTTCGTTGTTTTGTTTTGCCTCGCGTCCACCCCAAAACACCATTCTAGTAAAAAGGATGCTTCATCTTTCCTCTATTATGCTGAAGGAACCAAAAAACACAGTCAGCCCTGAGCAGTATCCTGAGGGTGCGTACACTTCTCTGTATTCGTTGTGAGTGATCCTGTGGACTCCCTTAGCTATTCAACGTGCAAAAAAATATGTGGATATTCTGTCTCCTGGCTTGGAGCAACCGTGGGCTGAGGAAGGTCCCAGACATCAGTTCTCCTCTGTTCCAAAGGCTGTTTGTCTCCAGATGAAGGACATTAATGTGTGATTAAGGCCCTATTAAGGACACTGAGGTACCTAGAAAAGAGGGGAATCAAGCCGAAGGCAGAGTACTTAGGAGGTTCTTGAGCAGGGAGGAGGCAGGCTGTGAGAGACCTGGGAGGGACCAGCTTGTTGCTTCAGTGTGACGTGTCCTGGTTTGAGTGCTGAAGAACATAAACTAGGTTTAACTTTATAGCAGTAGCCAGCTGTATCACTTGAGAGAACTTTTATTTTCTCCAAATCTGTGAGTTTCCTTAGTCCATTACACCGCTGCTGGTAGCTTTTATAGATTTTTATGCACAGTAAATTCGTACAGTTCATAAATGGTGCCGCCATAGAATTTGCGTTGCGTTTCTTATTACATCCTATGACTCCAGCTTCATGAAATTAAACCCATCATTAAAGAAAAAGCTTTATTGGCTGCCATCTGTGGGGAATGGGGAAAAGTACGTATGACGGAGGTAGAGCTGGGCAGTGACCGTGCTTACATCCAGGCTGAAGTGCAGGGAGCTCAACTGATTGCTGGGGCCTGAGCTCAACTCCAAGATACATGAATGCCTTTACCGAATGGCGGTCTGTTGGACAGTGTCATGAGGTGTCTTCTCTGAGGCTGAGTTCATGGATGTTACTCCTAGCAGCTGTGTTTTAGACCCTGTTTTGGAATCCCTTTTCAGAATAGCGTGGTGTCTCCAACCTGACGTGGCTGATGGGCAACCGCAAGGTGCAAAGAGCCTGGAGGGAACAGGGCTCTGGAGTTGGAAAGAGAACAAAGATATTCACTTCTGCTGTTCAACGTGGTGTATAAAACTGTGTGTTTGCTTCAACAAGCCAATGTGCAGCCCAAAACCCACCCTGGGCTCCTGCTGTGTCCTGTCTGTTGGTGCTACAAGAGCACCAGTGAATAGGAGTCAAGTGAAAGGACTTGAGGATGGACACACAGCCTTTTAAAAAACCTTTGGAGGCTTTTGTGGGCTTGGTTTTTAGTTGGAGTTCTTAGTTCCAGATGTGCATTGCGGAAAGCCTGTTACCATGAGTCACGGTCATTATTCTAAGGGCAGAATTGAAAAATTGCGGTGCAATCTGCAGCCCTACGGCAGATACAGAGACCGCCGCCAGGCTTCTTCCCTCAGTGGTGAGAGCTGGAAAAACAAGCCCATTAGACCTCAACCATTTTTGTTCCCTAAGGAAATGAACGCTTCTTGGTAAGTCAACAGCAGAATATAAAATGAGTGGCAAAAAAATCTTAAGAGATTAGACAAGCTAAACTCTGTCACTTACAGATTATCTTTAAAACAAAGAGACAAGAGGGGGGAAAAAAAAAAACAAACGGCTGAACTTCCAGTTACCTCTTGTGTGAAATACAGTCAACTTCGCCAAGTCAACAGTGAACTCTGTCTGCTCTCCCCCTGCTAAAAAATTCAGGCTTGTCTCGGGGATGTTTCTTGACTGCAGCGAATATGCAGGCAGTTGCATTGGCAGGTAATACGATCTCTCAGCTACAACGAGCTCTTCCTTCCAAGGCATTTTAATTTTTACAGCTCAAGTGCTCTGAGGGTGCCAAAATAATCAAGGCTTTGCATTTCATGTTCTTGCCTTATATGGCCTAGGATCTGATTGTTAATCCCTCAAGGTGGCAGTAGCTTAATTAAAGCTATGTATCGGTGGGGAGATAATTGTAATGTCCTTTGAGTGGCTGGTCCTAATTTACGCTGTGTACAGCCTGATATAGTCATCTATAATGTATCAAAGGCCCGTGCTAGGTTTTAATGTAAAGCCGTGTAAGATAAATGAAGAGTACATGTGGCAGGTGCTCGGTACATGCATTTAGATTAGGCCCTGCTCATTGAGGTGGTGATTAGATGAGTTATGTCAGGGAATTGTAGCTGCTTCAGTGGATGAGGAAAAGGTTGTTTCTAAGAGCTCATTTTAGCAGCATAACTGGCACGTAATTCAGATATCAAACGCTAAATGAGAAAGGAGACGAGGAAGGGTGCAGGGTGCAGATGCTGAGCCATGTGGGCAATACACACACAAATGCAATAGAAGTTCTAGGGCAGGATCGCTGCTAAGAAGCTATTTAAGTAACGATCTCTCTGATTAACTTTAAATACCCAGTAGTGACATTTAAGTACATCTAAAGTGAGGTTAGGGTGTGATTTGTTCAGAAATGGGGGCTCGGTCATAGTTCATTTGGTTTCCCTGCGTCTCTATAGACGCAGGAGCATGCAGGTCAAATCTATCGGAGCAAAGGTGGAAGCACAAGGCTTGTCTTCCTCAAACAGTTTTATTAGCAGGAGAATCATTGCGTTTATCAAACTGGCAGAACTTCTGAAAGACATAGTTGGGACTTGCTCTTTCAGCACTGCAACAAGATCATAAAGAAGATGGGTTTACTAACCCTCCAAAAACAGCCCAGACCTTTTTGTCTGTGCTGTTTCTCCAACTGGGTTTGGACAAACAGTGGATCAGAGGATTCAGTGAGCACTAATAGGCTATGCCCTATTTCTGTAGCCCCTGGGTGCCGGTGCGTGAAGAGGATGAGACAACTCTAAAGAGAAGAGAGCCTAAGGGCAAAGGAGAGGGCTCATAGCAAGGATTCCTAAAAGGATGAAAGTGGAGAGTTGTGCATGCGTAATAAGCAACTGTTTGGATCTGTTCAGCATGTATTTCTGTTTCATATCCACAAGGAAAATGCAGTACAGCTTAGAAATACCGGGCTCTGGCATTCGCTGCCCTCTGCGCATTGCTACGCCTGCGAACACACTCAAAATGTCAAGAACGTGCTGCTGGGTGTTCACAGGAGCCGCTCTTTCCAGAAAAAGTGGTTTGTTTTTTTTTTTTTTCCCCAGGTGTAACGTGCTGTGAGGTTTTGCGGCCGCACTTGCTGCATTAACTGTTTTCACGTTAAGCCGTTCTCTTAAAGGTCAGTTGAGATCACGGCCCTTGCTATGCCAAGCGCAGCACAAGAAAAGGCAAAGTGGGGAAAGAGTGAGACGTAATTCAGTAGGGTGACTCTCAGCAGGTAAAACTGGAGCGGGGTAGTGCTGTCAGGATCCGAGCTTTATATCTAATGTATGTGAGAGGGGATGTGCTTCCATACATGGGAGCTTCTTCTGGCCAGGGATGGAAACTCTACAGAAGACACCGAGCTCTATCTAGTAAGTGAATGTTATTGGGTACCTCTATGCGTGCTGAGAACCAATGAGTATGCCAGAGGCTCCCAGCCCGTTTCTTTCCAGGTTTTCTTCACAATAGCAATATCTACTATATCTGATCTTGTGCGCTCTATTAAATCTCGCAAGCAAGACAAATGCCCTGTGACGAGTGGCTTATCTTCCGTGCCTTGCTCCGACCTCCCAAAACAGAAGGCTCCCCTCAAACAAGGCTCCTGGAGGGGAATGGTAGAGCGGTTGTATTATTTCTTCCCGTTATGTGAAGACTTAGCAGGCCGTGCAATAAAAGACATAACATTCAATTGACCTTTTGCTTATCTATAAACGTAAAATGAGCTACACAGACCCCAATTCACCGAGGAGCCATTTCTGAGAAATTTATTTCCTTTTACTAGCCATAAAAATAAATTGCTCCGCACAAAGAATAGGCACAAAAATAGCTCTATTAGCCTATAATAAGATTATTATGAAGGAGATGTTTTTCCCTGGGCAATCACAGCCAGCCAATGTGTTATCAAATTTTTATCTCATTGAATTGCTAGGCACAGATTAGTGTTCTAGGGAGATTTTGTATGTTACACTTGCCTTCTGTAACCTTCTACAGCCTGCGTACCCAAAACAGGCTGAATTCAGTGATTGATTTCTGTTCTTTGAAGGATGGATTATTTTTTTTTTTCCTCTGGCCTACTTTTAAGCCAGATTTGAAGAGTCTTACACAAAGCCTTCAAAGAAAAAAAAAAAAAGAAAAGTAATTTTTACATGTCATATCAGTCCATTTGGACAAAGCCGGGCAAAACTGTTCTGAAAGGCAATGGGAGGATAAGGCAATAAGTCAGAGTTTATCCAGCCCATTTCTCTTTGTGGAGCCTAGGACAATGAGGCTAGCTATTAATCTTGCCAGGGTTGTAACTGAAGAAGTTGGCTCACTCACTTCCATCTTTTCATTCTGTTTTCCAATGAAATTCATAGTGGAAAACACTCCTCCTAAAAGAATGAGCCCCAGCGCATTGCCCATCTGTGATTAGAAGTCCAGAATTACCAGGGTTATTTTTTTTTTCGTGCTTGACTGTGACCCGATGTGTTGCGTACTGATGGAGATGCCGAGCCAGGAGCAGCTTGGTGAATCCTAGAGTCAAGGGATGGGTTCTCTTTTTGGTGCTGCTGTGTCCCGCTCTCCTTGCCTTGGCTTCCTAATAGCTCTCGCTCCTCCTCCTCGTAGTCCGTTTGCAGAAAGCATGGCTCAAGGTGTGCAAAGTAATGTGGAAGTGCTCTGAAGGGTCTCCCATCACTTTGTTGCCCATATCAGATTTAGCCTCAGGCCTTCCTGCTGGTAAGGTTTGGGACCCAGATATGCCAGCATCCCCCTAAAGGAGGAAGGGGACAATATGTCGTGTCTTGGTAGCTGTTCCTCCGGCTAGCAGAGAGGGGTGCAAGAATCAGGGAGGGGAAGCGGTGAGTGTATGTTCCTTGAGAGCCAACATGCTTTGATGCAACTCTGTGTGGGGTCTCCTTTTTGCTCATATCAAGACAGTGAGGCACTAAATGAAATATGTTTATTTTAGATCTAATCAGGCCATCATTTTATGCTTTCTGCATATTTATTGGTTGCAAACACATTGGAGCTTAAGTCATTATGTAATGGTGATTAAGTTATTATATTGTTAAGTTTCAAAATAGCGTTCTCTGTTCTCAGATGGTACTAATTAGGAACCAGTGGATTAGTAAAAGCTACATGAAATGTGCATTTAGAATCATGATTTTTTAAATGGTTTCCCTTGCTTCCTTAGCCTCTGTATATCTATTTCAGGACAAATAGTGCAAACCTCGTTTCCTGTTCGATGCCCCCTGAGACTACAGACTACCCGTCATGCTGTATCTGACAGTAGCACAACATATATATATATATATTTATACACGCACACATGTATGTATGTGTGTATGGATAAACGTATGTAAAATTCAGATCCGTTTTTAAAATAACTGAATTTTCTCAGCTGTGCTGTGTTTGCATTAGCGTGGGCAGGGTGTCCCTGCGTCCCCCATCCCTGGGGTAGGGTGGCAGGCCAGCGGGGCTTAGTTCTTCCCCACCTGCTCTAAGATGAGCAGCTCAGCAAGCCCCATGTTGGGGCCAGCAGGACTTGGGTGCTCTGAAATTAAGCCTTCGACGAGCGGTTTGGGAGCTGGCTGCGATTTTAACAACTGGTTTGACTACACCGCCTCCAACACAGATCTGGATGAGGGGCCTATATTTGGCAGGAAGGCTTATTAGTGGCATAGATTAACCTGGTGAGATGCTGAAGTAATTTTCCTATTAGCAATCTGGCTTTGCTTTGCATAAGTACAGCATGTCTGCATTTGGGATTTCTGATGGGAGTGTTCTTAATTTAGACCGAAGTTCACGCAGATTGATGTCTCTCCAGTTAACCACTTCATTTTACCATAGCAATGCTTAAAAAGCAGGTCCCGTTGCTTTTAAACCACTCCAGAGTTCATGCTGAAGAAACAAAGTCAGTCTTGAGAGAAGAGATGTCTAGAAGAGGGTACCTCCTCCTGCTAGATGGGGTCACCTCACTTCAGGTATTGGAGAGGGAATCATTGATACTTTGCTCCCCCTTTGCGTAATTCTCGCATGCATCTACATCTCCTGTATATTTGGGGTCCAAAAGGGCTTAAAGTCCTCTGCACAAAGATCCTTTCGCTCAGCTCTCCCGGCACTGATGGCTCTTAGAGGTGACGCGGAGCGGTGTAAATGGACTGCGATAGACAGAGGATCCGGTCTGTGGTGCCCACAAATCCAGCTACTTTCCTGCCTTCCCATCGCTCCCCCTCTCCCCTCCCGCGGTAAATAGCCTCTAAAACAAACACACATTTCTGAGCATTATGTCACTTCTGGGCAGCAGCCAGGGGATAAGATTAGCACCATTGTCATCGGAATGAGCATGGGCTGTCTCTTTGATGAATGGTATTGGATCCTCATGACTTTTTCTTTTTTTTTTTTTTTTTTTTTTTGTGATGTGCCTGTATATTTTTGGATACGAATGTCCCCAGATAGCCTCAGGACAGGGGAGGAAAGGGAGAGAGGGGTGAAGAGAGAGTGATAAGGTGGCTTTGCTGTCAGCCCATTTTCTTCTTTCCTTAGCTTAGTGTGAAAACAAACGCAAGGTGTGAAACACTGGCCCCTTGATCAGCTGGATCTCTTTTGTGTCCTCCCTGCCATGGGAAAGGCCAAAATATGTAGAACAATTAACATCACTTGGCTCGTCACCCTTCGTCTTCCCGCCTTGTGAATTTTTCATCCTTATTTAGCTCCCTGGCTCTTTCAAATACCAAGGATAATGTCATGATTTCCAGTTTGTCAGGACTGAGGTTTTGAGCCCGCCCTGGGCAGCTGCTGGTGAGCTGCCACACGAGCCCATGGTGCCTGCACTCCATAACTTGCTCTCCTTGTTTCTTATCCTCTGTCTCCTTGTCTGGTTCTCATCTGTCCTCTCTGGCCTCTGCTACAGCCTCCAGGGTAGAGGCCATCCGTTCTGTGTTTTGTACAGCACCTACTGTCTCTCTTCACGACCGGGAGCTCTCAGTTTTGGAGAAAGCAAGTAATGGCATTCACATCTCTAAATACTTTCCCTTCCAAATGTCAAGGTGCCCTTTCAAAAGGGACTCAGGAGAACAAATTGTATTTTTTGGGGGACATAAGTGAACTCTAGCTGAACTGTTGGTTTTTTGTTTTTTGGTTTTTTTTTTTTTTTCCCCTAGGCTCTATTTCCAAAAGAAATAAGTTTTGTTTTGTTTTTTTTTTTTTTAATTTGGAAAAAAAAAAAAACCAAACCACAAAGCAATTAATTTCTTGGGAATTATTTTAGTTGCATGTTTCACTGCTCAATCCAATGTGATGTGAAGCAAAGACAAATGCTGTCACTAGAAACAGCATGAGACTGCTTTGTGATCTTAACCCCCTGTACCCCTCAGCTTGAGCATCTGTGACTTCACCCACTGCGATTCATTAAAGAGATTATCTATTGAAATAGACATGTCTTTTATTACCTGAAAACCAGAAAACATCCTCACCACTGTACCCTGATGGCAGCCTACAGTGACTTCACCATTTCTTTTTCCCCCATCCCTAATGAGAGTGTCCGCTTGATATCGCATGTCTTGGGCTGGGGACAAAGATCCTTATTTCCACATACGTTTGTATAATGCCCAGTGCAACGTGGTGTTGCTCAGGGTGCCAGGACTGCCGCACTAAAAAAAAAATTAAAAAAATGAAATCTGGGGCAGGAGCCTTTCCCTCAGCGTAGTTGTTTCAGTATAACCCCTGCATTAGGTGATATCATAGAAATTCTTAATTCCTGGTGCTACTGGAGCTAAAGTGAAAATCAGCTTCCCTCTTATGAAACAATTTCCTTCTTTTCTCTCTGTGGGAAAGCTCATAAGCTGCTCTTCTATTAAAGGGAGCTGTGGTTTTTGGAAAGGGGAGAGAAGACGATTACTTAAAGCATTGAGGATGAATGTGAAGCACATGGCACCACTGGGATCACTGAGTCTTCCCATTGTGTGACCATTCACCTGGGTCTTTTTCATTCTCTCTTTCCAATTTATTTCCTTACATAATAATGACCCAAAGGAGGGTCGTCACTTTGCAAACGCCATTTGGCTGAATTTTGATGAGGGATTTGAATCACTCTGACAAATGGGAGCCTTCTGCGTGGCTGGCTGTAGAGGTGGGGGTGCTGTAGGATGAGAAGCCTCGCACAGAGTGTGTCTGGCCCGTGCTTTGTCCTGAAGGTCTTTATACCTGAGCAGACACACGCATGAAGAATATAGCAATATTAAGGTTGGATGATGGAGTGATGGAGGGGAGGACTACAGGGAACGCTAGCTTTCAGCGAAGGGCAGTTCATATAATTTGAGCAATTACAAGCAGATATTGCACTTACTTATGTTACTCCCTTTTCCCCTTTCCTTCTCCTTTTCTGTCATCTCCTTTTCCGCTCTCGTACCAAACTTGTCCCCGTGCACTTGGGGTGCTTGGGCTGATGGGGGCAGTTATGGTATAGTTGTAGTACAGCTGTGCTTCCCAGGGCTTTTGAAAGAGCTGTGAAGAGCCGTGGGGTAGTTTTAGCTGCTTCTGTAGGTTGGTCGAGCCCCAAGAGAGCTCACGGTGGGCTGGCAGTGGTGGTTTGAATCTGGTACTGCTTGATAACACCTTGAGATTCGGAGTGTCCATCTCTGCGCAGCGTCAGGGACCTCTCAGGCCACTTGGGGTTTCCCCCAGTTATAAAGTGCATGCTTATCTAAAAGTTTAAGGGATTAAAAACACTACTACGGGACCAATTTGTATTACCTTGTGTCTTTTTATCGACCGAGTCAAATGCATCCTACCTTTGTGTTGGAAATGAAGCTCACCTGGGAATCTGTATGCAAAACAACATTGCCCGTTTATGACCTTCCAGCACATGAACTCGTGTGCGTTCTCACCAGGCTCTCCGCGCACTGGACGACTATCAGCATCCTGGGATATGTTTTAAATTAGTGCCCGAGGGGGGAACGGGATTGAGTTGTGCACCACATGCCCAACTCAGCTGTGCTTTCTTCTTATGCTTTTTATTAAAGTTGTATATCATCAGGAGAGTGTGAAAGTCACATTAGAGAAGGGAAATCATCTCCCCAGCACCCTGGCCTGTCAGGCTATTTTGCATAATAACTTACGGAAATGAACTGGCCACTTCTAATACTCGAGGACAGGCTGGGAGAGCAAGAGCCTTCTGAGGATTTTATCACAAAACAGCCTTATGTGGCACATCTGGTTTGTTTTAAGCATCTCTGTGTATTGGGAAGAGAGCAGCAGGGGATGGGGCGGGAATGCTTTATGTGAAATCTTTTGCAATGTTTCTGAGTCAACTGTTCACAATGAGAACAACGGTCTTGGGAAAACTGCAACCGGGAGATGAAGGATCCGAGCACTTGAGGCACTAATGTGGAAACTTCTCTTGGGTTTCTTCACCTGCTTTACTTCCCTGCTCTCCTCCAAAGGGCAAGTCCATGTGAATGCTGCTGCTGAGATGGGCTTTACCTTTGCGGAATAGCTGAAGAATACTGAAATTCAAATCAGACCCCTTTGCTCCAGTGCAGTCTCTCATTAAAGATACATCCACATGCAAATTCCAGCTGCCTAAATCACTGCTAATTATACAATTAATCACGTAGTGCCAGGGGTTGCTTGGTAATTTGGTGTAGTTGTGGTGAGCAGAAAACGGATGCAGGATACTTCTATGGAGTGCAAGTCAATGAAGCTCTGCAGATTTACAACACCTGAGGCTCGGCCCAAGTCTTTTGAAATTGCAAGGCACAAGGTTCCTATTTGTAGCTTGAATTACACACTTGCCCTGACACAGGTTCGGGAAAAGACATTGCTTTAGTCACCACCCGTGTGTTTCTGGACCTTAAATTGAAGAATGGAGCAGTAAAGGAGAGTAAAGAGGCAGGTGACTCTGGATAGCAAAGTGCCCCCTGGGACCGAGGTACCACACTCGATGGAGTCAGTATTGACGGGAGATGAGCAAGAGGTCTGTAACAGGGCGAGGACTTCGTTGCAGAGGTTCTGAGACCTGGACTAACACCCAGACCACTGGGCAAACCTTCTGGGTGTGCAACTATAAAAATACGTTTTTTTCCTTTCTGTGTCAATGGGCCCAGTGGAAAACTCTCAGAATTGTTTATTCGGATCGCTTGGCCCTTCCCTGAGACCACAGATTTAATACAGCTGAAAATCAAATAAAATGCAAATTTGTTCTGCACGTAATTAAATAACAAGCAGGGAAAAGTTCCCAACCAGACTAAATACACTGGATTCTCCTTTGGTGTCCGACGCTCCTCTGCTCTTACCAGCTGTTGTGTTTTTGCACAAGAGTCTTGTAAACGGCTATTTTTGCATTGGCTATCTTCAGGAAAGAAAACAATTAATTAGACCTCAGAGCTAATTGGAATCGATACTCAATGTTTTTAGCTCTCAGAATTAATTGCAAAATGATGTATCACTAGATGGTGAAATATAGACGGATATTTTAGATTCTTTCTCTGGGGTGTCATTCCTGTTGATGTACTAGCTGTCTCCAGTTTTTTCCTTTCCCTCCTGCCTGGCTTTCTGTGTTCTAATTCTCTTGCTTTAAATCCCACATCAAATGTTTGATAATTTGATTATCAAAATATAGTGGTAAATTAGAAAAACTGCGAGGCACGAGATAGTCTTTATTTATTGGAAGGTATAGGGAGTTTTGAAATGGACCCTTGGAAAAGGTTGCATGTTATTGTTCTCTTCTGATTCAGCTGATCAAGTGTTTGTTTAATTTCCAGCCCGGGGAGGAAAGGAAAGTGTATCTTTACTTGCTTCTCACAGAGTCACCCAGGAGCGTCTACGGTAATTAGGTGCCTTAAATTGCAGCTGGGGACTCTCCTGGGGGTTTCAGAAGTGCACACGGAGGTCAGACCCTGAGTACCTGTTGACGTCCTGCTGATTTTCTCAAATAACAATTCTCCTTATACCCTGTAAAACTTGCAATGCGCTAAATGAGTCATGTGTTAGCCTGGCCGTGAGCACCTCCAGCGACTGTTCCTAAGGGTCACCCTCACAGCCTCAAATCATCTCTGCTTTCACAAGTGAATGATGCTCTGGCCGGATAAACAGCAACAGAGTCTTGATCAAGCCGGCTTATGCCATGGTGTAATACACCTAAATATACCCATGCGCTCAGTAGAGCTGACTCATACGGCATGGAATATTTCCACTAATAAACGCTAATAACCAGGTGCCAAGTGTTAGCGGCTGCCCTTGCTCATGGCAATGTGGACGAGCCAGGCTGAGGATCAAGTGTGGCTCCGGTCGGCGGAGGTGCCCTGGTGATGTAGACCCAGTGGGCCTGATTCAAGTATGAGCAAAGGCAATTTGTTGGTGTTAATGTTGTATAGAAATTAACACTTAAACACATTCTGGTAGTACGTTTACACCCACAATTTTTACCTGTGGCATGCAGGAGTAGTCGCGGGATTATTTCACAGTTGGAATAGTCATTTTATAAGCATAGTAGGGACTTTAGAAAATGTTTTGTCATTTCCTTTCCGCTCTGCTTCTTCCCAGAGAAACAGGCATGCACAGAGCCCTGTTTATGACACACCCATTAATAATCGAACGTGTGCATAGGTGTAAGGATTGCAAATAAACACATCTTAAAACAAGATCCATCTTCCTTCCCTGAACTGGCATGCTCCCAAATGAACTTAATTGTACTGAATTCAGATTTTATTCTTTTTTTTTTTTTTTCATGTACGAAAGCTGATGACCTCACAAGCCCTCCACATGGAGTGAGGAGAGTGGTAAAACCTTCCAAGTATTTGGTGGTGGTGTGAGCACTGCTGTTAGCAAGATAAAGTCAGCGGGAAAGGCACACATGCGGCTGACATTTTGCGTGCGTGCTGGCTTTCCTTGTACAGTCTAAAGAAGACTATAAATGAGTACGAAGAGAAATATTTTTCTGTATCTGTTCTCAATTTTTCTTTCCGCAGTTGACAGCCCTTGTGCGTGGCCAGTTGTTCTGTTTTCTGTCTCTACGGTCCTGCTGCTCTCTTGTACTGCTGCACGAGGAGGTTTTTTTTTTACACAAGTCCCTAAGAAACATGAATAAAACCGAAGGGAGGGCAAGGAGTAAGGTGCTCCCTCCAGTATAATGTCCTGGCTTGAGGTGTTTGCGTAATGTTGTGACCCAGGGCAACATCATCGTTTTAGTCAATATAGTAGAAGCATCGAAAAAGTTGGAAGCAAATCTCACCAATCCTGGTCTATCTGGAATTTGATAGCAATTTGTGCTGTAAATTAAGAGTCACTTTGTGGCTGAGTCTAAATTGCAAGACTACACTTTGGACGAGGGTTCAGCTGAGTACTGTGTGTTGTGTTTTTCTCACCGTACAATGTCCTCCTCGCGTCACTCTTATCGCCGTTGTGGAGATTTCTTGGTTGTGTGAGCTCCGTGGCAAAGGGGAATCTTTAGGTGACCCCCTTGGCTGTGCTGGGAGTGAGCAGTGGCTGGACCTAACTTTCAGTGCTTCAACATGTGTTTTCCTCCTTGAGCCAGTTGAAACACTTGTAACCCTATTTTTCATAGAAAAATTACATTTCTCATTGAAAAAAAAAGACCTCTAAAATTTCCAGTTTTAAATACAGTGAAAAAGGACCCAAATGTGAATGCTGTTGGATGAAAACCAAAACAACACCCCCCCCCTTTCTTTTCCCTATCAATATTAAAAAGAGATTAAAAAAAAATCATTCTCAGATAAATTTAAATTAATGTGTTCTCCGTGGAGAAAATAGAATAGATGGAAGACTTTCAGCCTAATTTAGTAACTACCACTCAAGATATAACTTGGAAAGAACTTTCTAAAGCTGGAAAGTGATTCTAATGACATTTGTGACTGGAGAAACATATGATTCTCTTTTGGGCTTTGACTAATATTCTCTATTATATCAGGCAGCTTAAAAACCGAAGGAATACTTTATCAGTGTTGTTCTGCCATTCCTTTAATGCGAACCAACGTCTTTCTGTAAAATGAAAAAGTAAAAAAACGTAAATTGGCCAGGGAAGGACTTTTTCTGACCTGCCTGATGCAAAGCAGAATCTGGTAATGCTCCTCTGTGCCATCAGATGTGTGTCCACACAGTCAAGCCTGAGGCAACACATATCTATGATAAGATAGGCATATTTCTGTGCGTAAAACATTTCTCTCTGTTTTGTTCCTTTCTGGAAGAGTTGTGAAGCAGGGGGCGATTTTGTGCAAGTATCTCGGACAAAGCAAATGAGAAGGAAGAACAAACAAAGAGAAGGGGATGAGGGAATTCATCAAGGAGTTTGCTTGCAACCTGAGAGAGCTGCTAGCACAGGTCTAAGAGCTGAAATAAGATTTAGCATAAGAGAAGTCTGTGCCTCAATCGTATCCAAGCCGCCCTGGAGGCTCAAAGGCACAGGAATCTGCACATGGGTCTCTACATCTGGAAGAGAACATGGGGCCGATGAATTATTCATGCATTATCTACTGGTGCTAAGAAATTTGTCTTTATTCATACTTCAGGAGCACAAAAAAGGGGGAAAAACATTATATCCCACCTGCCTTTTAATTTAGAAAGGGATTACTTGTAGTGCTGTGGGCAAAGTCATTTGGACGCAATGGAGGGTTTGGAGGATGGGGTCTTGAAGCCACAGTAGGCTGTAATAGTGCAATTTTATTCCATTTTTTAGGCAATCTGAAAGAGGGCAGAGGAAATCTGTGGGATAAAGACAACTGTCTGGTGATTGGAAAAAGTCCACAATTTTTCAAATCTTTTGAAATGATGTGCAGCTTCATCAAGTCTGTAAAGAGCTGAAAAAGGGTTCCGAAAGATACATTTCCAGGGCTCTCTAGGCATCATCAGCCCCTTTGCTTTAATTTGGGGTTGAATTAGTCTTAGTCTTCCAGACTGATAAGTGTGAAAACTCCTCTGAGAAATCAATTCCTTGTTTACTATCCTGGCAACGACTTAATGTGGATGAGAGGGGAAGATTCGTGCTGGCTGAGACAAAGTTGGCTGCAGGGGAAGAGGGTAAGGAAATTTTTCCATGTTCTTGCTAAAATAATCCCTAATGCAATGGACTTTTTGCAGAAACTCTCTCTACCCTTCCCAGCTGATAGCTATGCCCATGCAGCCAAGCTCATCCATGGCAGAGCTGTAGTTTAATCCCCTACAAGGCCATAATTCGTTAAGAAATTACTCGGGAATTGAGGACCAAAAGGTCTTATATGGCCTGATGAAATGGCCCGTCCTGAACCACGTGCTTTAACAATGAGGAATTTTGTAATCTAATTCCTGCTTTCCAGTTTGTGGCCAGTTATGTCTCCTGTGTTCTTGTACCAGCTTCGTCTATTAGCTTAACGGCCCTTCTCCTTTGCCAGCACTTCTGCCCTACTCCCCTCTCTCCTGTACTGTATTAATAGAAAGCAATCACGCTACTTAATCTTCACGGGGACATGCGCTTTTCAGTTTTCTATTTCTTCATTATCAGAAAGAATCGTGCTTCAACTTCAAAAGGTACGGCGCTGCTGCTCAGCCTAGAAAAAGCTTTCCCAAATGAACCGAGACTTGTATAAGTCATACTTTATGGGCTGGCAAAATCAGGCCGCAGATATCCTCGTTGTCTTTTTCCAAGGCACACTGATTGTTTGCCAGGTTAGAAATACCAGCTTTCCCTTCTATTTTATGCAGCTTCTGGGCTCATACAAGGGAGTAATACAAACTATTTTCCGCTGAAACCAGTCACACTAGGTTAGAATAAACTAATAGGTTAAATGTTTCATTTTCCAGTTAACAGCTAGGAAAAAGGGGAAGAGATGACTTCCTGGGCCAGAATTTGTACCTTGCAATGATGCTTCCCTTGGGTTGTCTGTTCACTTGCTGAATCCTTGTAAAACGTGACGTTGGAAGTGTTTTCCTTTTCAGCTAGACAATGTGTGACACAGGCAGGCTCTTCAAGGGCTCTATGGCTCGTGTCACCTCCCCGTCACCACTTTTAGCAATAATGTCTATATTAATGTTGTCATCCTTGATATAACTCCATGCATCGTTGTGTAAAAGGTGGATCTGTGAGAAGACTGACTTTACATTGTGGACGTAATCTAACTGCATAGGGTCAGGCTTGGGCAAGCATATACACTCATGTCCAATCAAGCCCTGCCTGCCTTTGAAGAAGATATCTTTGGACGGAAGTGACCTCATCTAAAACATCTTTTGGACAGCATAAGATCTCTTCCAAACAGCACAAATGACCTGTAGTGTCAAGCAGAGGGAGGCTTTGCTGGTTGGTTGGTGGGTCTCCTCGTCAAGTAGATGATGGTAAGAGAAAACAGAAATGCTGCTTTCTGATGGAGGGGCTACCAAGCTGGCATGTGTTCTCTTCTCCTCTTCTGTTCTGAAGGACCAGTTTGACAGAAGGCAGCGGTGTTGGCAATGACACGCAATTGGAGAAATCAGTGTTAGGCCAGGGAGAGACTGGAAAAGTCACATCTATGTTATGTAGCCCCTAAAGAAGTCTTGAGGATCCAGTGGGCAACCAAGGGGATGGAGGGCAGACGTTCACTCTTACCTCGCAGCACAAAAAATCACGGGGTTTTCTAAATTACACCGGCAAAGGTTGACCGGCTGCAGCCGATGACAAAGTGCAGATCGAGTTTTCTCAGTGTTTCTGATCACAGCACAAATCAAAAGCACTGTTCCATGCCAATGCTCTCAGTATAAGTGACACTTTAAAAGGTCATGGCTGTGAAGTTTGTGTTCATTTCAATTTATCGGTCTTGTAAAATTGTTGCATTCTTGCCTCCTCCCTTCTAGTCAGGCTATGGATTTGTTATTCCTTTTACTTTTTTTTTTTTCTTTGTCAATCAGCTCCTAATAAGGCATTGAAAAAATCCAAAACAGATAACGGAACAGCCGTTCTTGGTTCTGTTTAAAATCTGGATTTTCCATCTTTACTATCTACCCTGGTTAAGGGGAAAATCCCTGAGCTGGTGTGTTGTGACCTGGATTTTTCTATTACTCGTAACAGCTTTCTAATCCTTCTGGTAGAGACCAGAGGTCCTGACTAGAAGCAGGAGACTGGTTCCAGGATCACGACTGGGTCTTAGCCTTTACTTATTCTGATACACTGGAAGGTGCAGGAATAACGCCTTGTTTCCTTACATCTGTAGCTGGCACTTGTTTTGCAGGGGGAGTCCTGCCTGCAGGAACCCTCCCCAGCTATCGGATGAAACACCAGGTACTGCTGGAAAAGAACAGCATTTGACTTCAGGAGGTGTGCGTCGTTAATGCACACAAGTTGTTTTGCTCTTGGAAAAATGCAGGGAAAAGACATGGCTTAAGGAAGGATCAGTTTATTCTCTGCTCTGGAATTGTTGGTCTCAGCTGAGTGAGCATTATTGACTTCACTGTGGCTTTTCTTGGCAGGGGAGCGGAGGGTAGGCTTGTCACTCGAGATGCAGGTCATGTTTCTTCCTGTGCACTTTCCACCTCTGGACATCCTTTCCAGTGAATTGTGCTCTCACTTACGTTCCTTCAGGACCATAAATAGGTGCTGCACGAAGCTCTGTGAAAGGGCTCAGTGGCTGCATCTGCCAAAGCCTCTTGAACACAAGGGATGGAGCGAGGGGTCCATCCAGGCTCCGCGTGTGACCATTTGAGAATGTGTCAGTGAAGAGAGTGACTATCTGGACTGCCCTGACCGCTGTGGCTCTATGTCAGCGTAAGCCCACCAAGAGAAGGGGACGGCCTTTTATCCTGCCAATCCCTGTTTTTGGTACTCCGCGCAAATCACGTTTGCTGTGGTTGTGAACAAGAAGCTTGAATCACACCCTAAGGTACCACGCTGGATGCCTAGCCAAGGTCCTTTCCACCTCTCGCTTTTTGTGCTTCAAGTGATAAAAATGACAACACAGGGAGTTAATACGTTAACAGCACAGGGAAAGAGGGCAGCGAGATCACGTTTCTCTCCCTGTTGCATATTTGTGTTCATTTTCAAACGCGATTGTGTATTTGTGCCATGCGGAGAAACACGTTGGTCAGTGCAAGCCAGTGCAGCTAATGTCAAGCCAAAGGCTGAATCAAACTAAGGTGTCTTTGCTCTCAGGAACCCTAAATAATTTCAGGATCCCAGATCCCAGGTGCAGTGTAAAGGAAGGCCAGAACGACTGTACAGAGAAGCCAAAATTTGTCTCACATCAGCTGGGGCTAATCAAAGGTTCAGCTGTCCGTGGCATTGAGCTGGGCTCAACATGACAAAGGCTTTCATCTCCAACAAAGCACTGAATGACCAAAGCACCAGTCAGAGAAAGTATAAGTATTTTGGGGGATCAATGCCACGACACCCATGGTTTCGATTTTCAGTTTTCAAGGTAGGGATAATGTATGGGAAGACATACTGTGTGAGGCTTTGACTCAGTGAAGGACTGATGAGGGCCGGGCAGGCAGCACCTGCCATGTCTTCTTTATGATGAGAGCTAGGAAGGACCTTTGTAACATTTGAGAGGCCTCAAAAGTGGGTCAGGTTCAGTGTTTGAAGAAAGGATCAGAAGACACTCGCCCATCCCTTGAATTTCTAAATGAGCTGGGCCAATTGATGAACTGCAACAGATCTTCCCGTTGTTTGTCAGCAGTAAACTAAAGAAAGCGTAAGGACAAGAAAATATTGATTCGTTGCTGTAGCAAGTCATGCAGAAAGCGTCAAACACTGAAGAGTTTGAAAGGGAAAAGCCAGTTAGCAGCAGCTTTTATGCACATGCCTGGCCAGTCCTGCTTACGCATGAACAATACTGGGAATATGGACTGTTATATTACCAACCTTTTTACCCTTAACCTGAGAAACTACAGGTTTGCGTACGTACTTCACCTGTTTGTAAAGCACCAGTTCAACCCTCCTTATTCAACCCTAGGGAGACATCCGTTTGCTGTGCCTGGCTGAGCACTGGCAGAGGTGAAAAGAAGGCTGCGTTTACTGTTTTGCTGTGGGTTTGTGGATTTTTTTTTTCCCCAATCAGTTCTGCAGGTGACTTGTTTGTACAGGACTCGGCTGGCGTTTAGGCGGAGGTGGAAGGTGAAGTCTGTAGTCAATGGCTATACCTTCAAGAGCTGAAGTGACCCCTCCGCTAACTTGGTTTGTTGTTTGGTGTTTAGAGGGGATAAAGCACACTTCAGGGACAGGAATTCACGCTGAGAGAAATTTGCTGCAAAGGTTCGTCTGTCAATAGCGTCAAGCTGAGCGGAGCGTGTGAGAGGCTTTTGTCTCCTAATGCAGAGACCTTGAGAAACTCCCCTGCGCGCTGGCAAGGGTTTTGTTTGGGTTTGGGTTTTTTTCCCCCCATTTATCCTCTTTTTCCTTGACAGATTTCATTAGTCATTGAGGAATCGCTGAGGCTTGATCGTTCAGACTGCTCTTGAGCCCCTTTCCTGAGAGATTAGTGGGAGCGTTCACAAGGAGAGGTCCCAGGCCAACATTTTGGGTGCTGCGCTGTGATTTGCCTTAGTGGTCCAAACCGTGTGGCTATTAATTAATGAGAAGATTGTGCCAGGAAGACTGGTTGATAGAAAGATTGCTGGTGATCAGCGATCTTCCAGAAATCTTTTGTTTATTTAGCTATTTGTTTTTCTGGAGCTACGCACTTTTGTATAGCATGACCCACCTTACCCATTTTAGGAGGGGAAGAAAGCAGGGTTTGAACTGAAAATATCCCGATGGAGCTGAAGGGGAGGCAACGGGTCTGATTCCCAGCTCCTATCCTACCCCAGAGTCAGCCTGCGCTGAGGCAGCGTCTCTGCATGCACACTGAGAAGGGAAACCAGAGAGTTAAAACTGCAGGGACCTGGAGTAAAGAAAGGGTATTATTCATTTGGCCAAGTGCTTGGGAATGTGGCACTGATCTCAGATTTAAAAAAAAAAAAAAAAAAAAAAAAAAAATGTGTAAACATGTTGGCAATGGGGAAATCGATCCACGGGGCGTGTATTTTTAGGACATATTCTCTACATTAGGGCCTTCTCAGATTTTGAACCTTAATGTCTGCTTTACCAAAGAGGACAGCATCCTGCAAAGCTGCATTGCAGGAAAGCAACTCTTCGTCTCGCTGACAGACTATTATCACAGAAGATGTTAAAAAAGAAACCACTGATTCATCTGCAGCGACTGCCAGGAACTCAAGCAAGCCCCACAAATCACGCTGCTGGGCAGACTGCAGCTTCCAAAAGCAGCTATTAGAAGTGTCGGCTGTTTTCTTGCTTTCTGAGTTAAGAATCGATTGGGAAATGGCAAAGAATATTCAGTGCTTTCAGAAGATGCTTTCTGACTAATTTCTTTCTGAATCCAGCTATCTCCCTGGAGTCTTTCTTTTAAACCTACAACGTATATTTATTTCTATAATCTGCTTTCCACCTGAAAAGAATAATAATCTCCATTTACTTTAAGCCTGGCTGAACATGCACTGGATTCAGAAATTAATTTCTCCCTGCTCTTAGCAGTTAAGCTCTGAAGGATAGATCCTCGGCTGCTATAAATTCTTTAGCTTCATTGAAGGGTATTGCCCTGTGTCTTTAACCTCTGGAAGCAAATCTCAGCTTAGAGACCATATGAAAATTGATTTTGCTTGTCATGTCATTATCTTCATTTGGGTAAATGGTGTAACCGATGCACTGCTGACTCAGTCCTGGGAGGCTCCGAGTGTACCCAGTGACAGAGTAAGCCCCCGCCAGCAAAACGATTGAGACCCGAGGTGAGGGTGCTTACCGTTCTCCGGGGAAATACTTTGTACCTCAACTATTGGGCTCAGGTCTGGCACCGTTTCAATTCTGCCAGACTCAGACCTTCAAATCTCATACATGAACCCAGCAAAACTCAGGAGACCATCTTAAAAGTTCTGAGGTGATTAAAAAATAGCACATTGGTTGGCTTGCAGTTCACCTCCTGGCTTTGAAGCCTGCAGGGATGTTCTGATCACAAGTAAAAAACTATTTTTAATTTACCTGTTCAGGTTGTTACCTAGACACTTACCTCCATCAAACTGTGTGCGAGGTGGCAAGGGCCCTTTCCAGGATTTAGCTTTGTGTCTGGTGGATTTGGAAGAGGACAGTCCCCAGACCGTGGGTTGGGACTGAGATACTTGTGCACGTCTACGCAGCAGAGAGTCTACTGAGCCCATTGCCAGGATATTTGTCCCAGACGAGGCTGATATAAGCACTACAGACCTTCACAATTGGAAACATCTCCCTTGGTGAAGGCACAACCTCTTTCTTGGCCTACCATATGTTGAGAGCTGTGAAGGAGGAAGGCCTCTCAAACTGGATTTGAAGGCCACTTAATAGACCAAGATTAAGAGAAATCAAATAAGCATAAAGGATATTCTAATATTTAAGTTTTTTTCTGTTTTTTCCTGGTTAGGAAGCAGCAAACGTGTGGAACAGGGCTCAGAGCTCTCAATGATGCTTCCTTAAACCGTGAAATCGTATAAACTACGTTGGAGAGGACTTTGCAAGGTTATTTGCTCCATGGCTCTGGTTGCAAGGCAGGATGATGAACCTGCTGTTAAAAATCCCCGATGATGATGGTTCCGTACCCTCCTCTGGCAATTTATTTTAGCGCTTTAACTAGCCTTGCAGGTCACAGATTCACTCCGGTCTTAAATCACGGCGCTGCCAGTGGTGGACCCTTAGGAAGCATTCTGTGCAGCGGGGGAAAGCACCACGTAGCCTGGCATGTTATTGCAAAATACTAAAATATTGCAATCTATGTGTTTCAGACGCATATAAACTGGCATCTCTGCCTAGAGCTGCCAGCTCCAGAGTTAAGGAGCTGGCCTCGTCTGGCCCGGCATATTGCAGGATAATTTATTACCATCTAATGGACTCTCTCGTTTCTGTCTGTCTGCTTGTGAAAACCAGAGGGTATTTCTTTCCCTTCCCCTTCCCCCACCTCCTATTCTCTTTCTGAAATGCTAAAGCATCTGGCTGCCTCCAAGCAAGGACAAACTACCAACACCTGGGTGTTGGAGGGTTTTTTCCCCCCAACCCCCCGCTCCTTCCCTCCCTCCCTCCCTCCTGAGATCTGCAGCTGCATGACAGACCCTTTCTGGAGGCTGTGAATGGCACCTTCTCCCCAGGGCTGTCATTCGATCAGAAACAGCCCCTGACTCTCGCCGCTTGATTTAAAGGGCCCTTACTCTGGGGCTGACCCGATTACCTCATGATAAAATGATGTGGGGCCACGACACCGAGGCATGATGTCATGGGCCCTGACGTGTCACCAGAAAAAATACAAGCTTCCTGGCGCTGGAACCTTATTACAAGGTGATTTTTGTTCCCCTGTACACCGATGTAAGGGTAGGTAGCGTGCTTATCCCACTCCTCCCTCCCCACCGAGACCACCACCATCACTAATTCTGCTGGCCACCTCCATGGCACCCCACAGCGTCGTACCCACATGGGGTGGGAGGTCTGGATGTTCCCTAAATGTAAGGGCTGGGCATGGCGCCCCGGATCTGTGCACAGCCCCCTGCTCACCCAGCAGCCCAGCGCTGCTTCCAGACGCCTAATTAGATTGAAGCCTGAAGTCTCTGGATATCATCCCATACCTTTATTTGAAATGATTTATCATGCCGTCTGATACAATCCCTGCAGATAGCTGTTACGAGGCCTCGTTTAACATGCCGTACGCACCCTTGTCCAGTGCAGAAAATGTTCTTGGCAACACGAAAGCCAAAGACTTGGAAACGGTCCTGAAGAGTCTTTTCCTGCCTTTTCTTGCACACCAGCCTTGCTTTCAACTGAGAGCAGTCTCCGAGGCCTTTGTTTCCCTGGATGGACACATCAATACATGTCATCCTGAATATTGAACTTCTGATGGTTTTAAGAGTCTTTTTTTTTTTTTTTTTTAAATATGTTCCATTGGAAATTGATGAAGTACTTTCCAAATCCCCAGGCCGTTGGCAGACACAAGGATCTGGCAGAGGGAGGCAGTGAGAGCCTTGCAGACAGGTTGGCTTCCAGACCTGCTCCCGCAAGCACCGACTGGGGTGGCCACGGTGGTGCTGCCCCTTGTCTCCGGGCACAGGGTCCAATCTTGGCCATCTCTCTGCTTTGGTAGGTCCGTGGAGAAATATTCCCCTTTCCTTGTTTTCAAGCCAGTGCTGTAACAGCAAGCAATGATCTCTGGTGAGGATGCTCTTATCTCTCTTACCCGCATCCCTGATGACATGCTTGCTGTGGTCCTTCATGATCAACTGAATCTGGCTCCTTTATGGAACACGCTAAAATCCTCAGGAGTGCAGGATTCAAGGCACAAGGCAAGGAGAGAGCAATCACACACGGAGACACAAAAGCCATCTCGGACGTACGAAATGACCTAGAAGTTAAATTTCTTATACCTTTCTCTGGTGAGCGGAGCAGGATTTTTGCTACTGATTTCACTGGAAAAAT
This sequence comes from Alca torda, assembly GCA_008658365.1. NCBI lineage: Eukaryota > Metazoa > Chordata > Aves > Charadriiformes > Alcidae > Alca > Alca torda. The sequence continues at coordinate 36,938,957 of CM018083.1, forward strand.
CAGGATCTGAAATGCAAGGTGACAGAATATGCTGCCTAGGTCTATTACTGTCAGTTTGCTTGAGCTGGCAGATAATTCATGGCAAGTAATTTATATAGCACTTTTACTTATCCTGTCCTTTATCTCATCTGTGGTCAATTTGTTGGAAGTCTTTCTAATTAGAGCTGTCTTTGCCAATCACATGGTTTATTTCTATTAGCTCATTGGCTAAATGTAGCTCTTATAAGCCATTAATGACATATAACCGTTATGAGAAAAGGAAGAATAACTCCCTTCAACTGGAAATAATTTTTGCATTATTTAAGAAAAACAGAAGTCAGATAAGAAAGGGATTATTTTTTTACCAAATTAAAGTGTTTGGTTTTTTTTATTATTTCAGAAGCTTTAAAAGATTTGCTGTATAAAACTGATGTAAATATAAAACTAGGTGTAGCTGAAAGCCAGAAGTTTTTTATTCTCTGGATGTGAAAGACAAACGTTCTTATTCCCCCTTCACTACCTGTTCTTCTACCAAAACAATTTCACACTAATCAGCCCAAACTTGTGAAATGCTTTGGATGACCTGTATCAGCAAAAAGAAAAAAAGAAGGTCTAGTCTATGAAATATTTGCTAGCTCTATACATGATAAATTTGAAAACCATTTTTCCTGCAGGGGTAGCAACATTAGCTTTAAATGCCTTTGTTCTTGTCGGGGAGTTCATTTGCTGGAGTGAGCATTTGCAGAAAAGGAAATACAAAAGAGGGGTGAACAAAGGGGGAAGTGGTTGAAAGATCGGAGTGAATTGCAATATCCCAGATGGCAAATTGAGGGCAAGAGAGAAAAAGACAGATAACCGTGCCACCAAGCTAATGAGTGAATCTGTTCAGCCCCTCACCTGGGCTGGGGAAGAAGCTGCTTTTGACATTTCTTCTCCCTGGTAAAACCAGCTGATGAGTTGTGGGTGGGTAAATGAGAAATATAACAGCTGTGTTGGATATCCTGGTGAGCGTTGGCTCAGATGGATGAGCTTGGAGCAAGTCCTGCAAAGATTTACCACGTGTCCTTGTTTTGAGAGCAGCAGGTTTGGTTTCTGGGCTCTAACGCAGGTCCTTGCCCCCCAGCTCCAGGTTTACGTGCAGCTTCCAGCTCACCAGAGTCCGAGTGTGGCCACTACAGGGCTAAGCTTCAAAAACACTGTGAAGAGCAGCCTTGTTAAATTTGGCTGGGGATCTGCCGGCTCAGATCATCCGCGTAATCCTTGCAACGTGAGATTAGCATCCAGACCTCGAGAAAAATTTGAGAGGGGGCTTTATTTATACTGATTTCCCTACTGATTGACTCTTCTCTACCGAAATATACCCCCCGCAGGCAACTTTGAGCCACGTTTTCTCCTCTTCATTCCTGCCACGCTAAATAATTGAACCTCTGGGGGAGTTTTGCCTCAGCAAAGTTTGCAGGGGACCATCACGGCCTGACCGAATTGCAATTATGCAGGCGCGTCTGCTAGGAAGGAAAGCTGAGTATTTTCCTAACTGCAGCATCCTCCTGCCACCTGGTCCCGCTGCTCCGGACAAAACCGTTCGACACACACACGTCTGTGCTTTTCATTCTGGAAATTGACTGTTTTCCCCTTTCCTTCCCCCCCCCCCCCCCCACCTTCCTTTCTTTTTCTGCTGAATGTCAGGGCATATTGAAGAAGCAGCGCTTCTTTTTTTTTTTTTTTTTTTCCCTTTTTTTTATGCTCTTTGGCATAAATATTGTGCGGGGCACAGACAGCGCGGGCTAAATCGATACCGGCGCGGTTGGGCGGCGGGGCCATTCACGCCTTGAATTTAATTTCGCAAATTGACCTATGGAGCTGAAGATCGGTAGCAAAAGACAAACAGGCCTCTCCACTCTGCTCTGCCATTCCCTGGCTCTCAGAGCAAGAAAGAAACCAAACTTACCACGAGGATTTTGGATAGTTTCAGGCCCCGCGTAAGCAACAGCATAAGGAAAGCTAAAGACATGGAATTCAGACTCACTTGGGAGGGAGCCAGGCCTGGGTTTGGATTTGGGTTCTGGCTAGCCGCAAATCTCAGCCCTGGGTTCAAGCCTCTAGTAGATTTGGCAGCATTTTGTATTGTTTGTCTATTAGGACACTGGGAGTCACATTCATCCATGCTATTTTTATTTTTTATTTTTTTTTTTTGTAAATCATTTAAACTCCAGGGGTTCTCATCACTGCTTTTCCTTCTCCAGTAAGCTGACTGTGGGGCAATCCAGCGCGGTACAATCAACTGTGCCAGCAGGGAACGCAACCCCATAGCTGGAACTGCTTCTTAGTTATGGAAAAGAGGGGAGAAATCGTATCCTAATCCAGTTCCTGTCTGTGACAGTGGGAATTTTCAGTCTTGGTCTGTACAACAGGCTCTGGCTGCAAGTACTCACCCCAAAGGACAGATGCATTTGGAGCCTTATCTAAGTTCTTCCAGTCACGTTGTGCCTTGAAAAAGGGGTGAAAAAAACCATCTTTGCCATGCAGGCTTCCTACTGAGATTTCTCACAGCCCTTCCTCCAGAGCTGCCGAGGCATGGGGGATGCTCCCTGCTACTTGCTGTGGCCACCGCTGGTGCCAGCTGGAGCGTCAAGGACAAAAGAGCATGAAAATGACTAAATGGGATTTGAGGGTAGCATGGCTGGTGGGTTTTGTTTTACATATGTGCATGCAGGGAATGTCTGAATCGTTAAGCAACCTCTAACCAACTTTACTTGGAAGGTCTGAGACCTAGGACGGTGTTTTCTTCTCTATACCTTTTTCATTTTTAAGCTGTTTTCTACCAAACGCAGCCCAGAATCAAATCTGACAATAAGATCATCCCAAAAAGCCGGGAGATATTTGGAGCTTAGTCCAAACTTCATACATCTCTCTCTGGGTTTCTCAAAAAGTGTTGTTGGATTTATTTCTTTAGGACCAGGACCGCTGTGAGCCCTCCTCCTTTTCCCCTTGTGTCGTTTTTTTTTTTTTTTCTTCTTCCAAATAACCTTCAAACACTCTTTTAGCAATTAATTAAACAGTGCAATGAGTGACAGCATAGTATGAAGTTTTTTGTGCCTGACTTTCTCCTTCTAAATCTGGTGGGGGGGTGTAGAAAAGCCTAATTTTCCTTCTTTCTTCCAGTATTCAGTGCTACTTTCTAGATTTTCCTTTCTGAGTGATGTTCCCCGGTAATTGTGGCACGGAGCAAGTGCCTGCTGTGGTGTTTAGCAGTCTGCAGCTAGAGCAGCAGCTTTACCCTCTCCGTGCCAGCTCTTTCCAAATGTTCATTAGTTCCCCTACTACATGGCTGGCACTTTGCATTAGGTGAGAAGTCAGGATTTTATTTTTCTACTTGGCTTTCGCTGTCGCCACCCCGTGAGCATGATATTGTTCCCACACTCACTTAACAGCTCTGACTTAACACACAGCCTTGCCATGACTTTCAAGCTAATTTCCTCACCCAAACTGTTGTCCTTGACTAGCGTAAAGCAGCTAAAACAGGAGAATACTAAGCATTTTGGGGTTTTCCTGTTACTTCTCCAAGGTAGGTTACGCTATGAACAATTTATGCACGTGGGGTAGAAGGAAACGCAATAGAAATAGGGTTATTTTCTTTTTCCCCTTCTGTAGTGAGAAGTATTGACAGAGCTGCATGTGGAGAGGCTTTTTTTATGGCTTGAGCTGGGCTTAACCTCAGCCCACTTCCTTACGCTTTCCATCTTACGTTTTATCTTTACTGGCTTCAAGGGATCTTCTAAGTAGGAAAGTTTCTGAATTTGGGGGGAAAAAAAAAAATCGTATACCAGAAATATTCTTTTCCTCACTGCATTTTTACATGTGTCTGGATTAAATCGGTTGTGGCAGCACATGTTTTTGCGGGAATGGTCATTTTAGGTCTCACTCTGGGAATCTGCAGCACACTCCAGGCAGTCTGCCCAGCGCACAGCCCTCGGTCTGAAAAGGGAGAAAAAATAATTGCATGTTTCACTCACCACCAATTTTTGTTTGAAAGTGCCTAACACAGAGTTTTCCTGTTACAGCACTAAGAAAACGGTAGGTGAAACTGTAAAATGGAGTAAATGAAGTAGCAAAGTGAAGCTGGAAGTCTCTTTTTCCTGGGCATGTCCTGGGCACACGGCTACTGGCCCTGCTTCCTCCCTCTTCTGCTCTGGGCACAGTGCACCAGTGGGTTTGGGAGCTCTGCTCCCAGGGTTGTCTTTTCAAGATACAGAAACCTGAGCAAAATCCCTCCTGAATCCCACGCCGGTCAGGCGTGTGCCCCCGTGGCCAGGAGCAGCTTTGTAACAGTTGCACAAACCGACGTGAGTCACAAGCTGTAGAAATAACATCGTTGTGGTGGAGAACTTGAGCGTGTGCCCATCACAACATCTCCTGCTGCCAATCAGATAGGTTTCACACCTTGTGGATCCTCGTCCTTTATCGCTCCTGCCATCATCTCACCGACAATGAAAGGGCAGAAAAGCATGAACAAACTGTTACGCTCGGCCTGATAGACATCTCTACTTTCAATTACTCCTCTGTAAACAGATTGGAGATAAGAAGCGCAGCCATCTCAAATGGCTCTGTCCGAAGCAGCGGATTGCTCAGGAACGGCCTGCACCTGCCTGCTCAACCCCCACTGCAAAAACGTAATTGCGTTTCAAGTCACCTCTTTTGTTCCCACCCTCCGTTCTATTAAGTATGAGCTTACAATTATCTACACGCTTGTTTAATGTCAGCAAAAACCTTCAAGGAAGAATGTGAGACGCACTGACAGATGCCAGTCACTATTTTTAAAGAGTACGTAAAATCATTCTTTGTTTCCAACATCTGTTTGATGTCAGATTTTTCCATTCGAGTCAGGTAGGGCTGTAAGGATTACATTTCAGGTTTGACATTATCTGGCTCATCATTTTCCGAGTGACACAGCCCACCACGGCCACGGCTTGCCTGAGTGTCAATGGCCGATGAAGCAATGGCTATTTGTCCTTCAGATAGCCACCCCCGAGTCATCTTCTGCCATGATTTACAGCGTGCTCCTACTGCTACGGCGGCATTTAGATGTGTGGCAGGTTGTGACTCTTGCTGCCTGTCACTTTATTACCCTTCTGAATTTTGCAAACGACGGGTCTATGATGAAGTGCCTTCGTCTGTTGTTACATCGTCTCTCATTTCTGCGGCCCGTGCTGTCTGACACAGGGATGCCTTTTCCAATGTGTCTACAGGGCGTCTCCAGATACGCTATCAAGATGCCTCAATAAATAGGGCATAAAGAACGCAATATTTCAGAGGTAGTGCCAGTAGCTGGAATTGTCTGAGGATATAAATGAACGTTTTTTTGCCTCACTTAAAATGTGTCGGACTTTGGCGGCTCAGAAGGGAGATGCATGTTTTGTGTGGAGGCTGATGAATCAGTGCTTGGGAGAATGCGGCGTGTTCTCAGCCAGAGTACAGGCTTGGTGTCTGATCTCTGTCGCTCCAAACTCTGTGACAACATTCCCATTGCTTTCTATGGAGCTGAACCTAGCCCTTGGCACACCGCAATTATCCATCCTCCTCAAGCACTGGGTGCCTTACTTGTGCCTCCAGACGTGGTAGGGGTTCTGATTTATTCATCAACATTCTTCCAGCAGCAAATAGAAGTGCATCCCCCTGTTTCACACTAATACGCCTGTACAATCACCCCTGCTGTTTAGATGAGGGGGCTGATTTCCATGCCAGCAATCCCGCTTTGTGCCAGATCCCTTTATTCTTCTTGGAACTTTGAAGATATATTATGATGCTAATTAATTCCTTTCTCAAGAAGAGGGTAATTGCAAGTATTGGAAGCAACTTCATCAGTGCAGGAAATGAAGGCAAATAGATGCTCTTTTTCTCTCTTTCTTTCTGTTTTGATTTCCCTTTTGAAGCCAAAGACCACGAATTGATCTGACTTCTGGGTTCTGTCATTAACCCACCATGATATAGTCACATGGTCAGATGCAGCTGGTTGCAAAGCGATTCTGTCCAAGCTTTGGGTTTGCTTAGTTAAGTAAATTGTTATCTGTAACCCATTGTCATGCTATTTTGAGTTACTGAAATAATCTGGTCTCTGGGGCAGGATACCAGTTTTCTTCCTGCCTGGAGTCCCATGGCAGTGGGTGCAGTTATGCTGCAGCGTCACCTTTACAAATGCTCTTTCACTTCCCACCTTCAATTTCCTCCCACCTTATCCGTACCATGGCCTGGCTGCTCATCATTTAATGTGCGCGCCCACGTCTGTGCCTTTGAGCGGCAAGCCCCAGTTGCATGCAGCTCCCCCTTTCCCCAGTGGGATTGTGCGCTCTCCCTCTTTTTGGCTTCATGAATTTGCAAACCAGAGAAAACCAGAACAGCCGAAGCGTGGAAGAGCGAGAAGGTCAAAGCACTCGAATGCAACGCAGGGAATCACAGCGGGGATGCTGCTGCCTTCTAACAGCTGTAGCCTTAAGAATAGGAAAAGGACAGCCCATGCCTGATGGGGAAGAGGGCACCAGGAGTCATGAGATGGAGGAAACGTCAGTCGCCCACCACTTGCAGCCTCTGGGCACCCATTTCTGCTGGGGCAGGGATGAGATTCCTCTTCCCTCGTGCAGCTCCAGCAGCAAGTGGGGTGCCAGGGCCATTCAGCGCATCCTGAGCGACGAGCTGCTCCCTGGCTTGTGCAAACAGGGGCACGGGGTGAATGGTCCGTGCTTGCTGTGAAAGCTGGCGGTGGGCCTCTGGCACTGCAGAAAGAGATAGGTGTGTGCCATGGGGAAAGCCGGGTTGCAAATTCATCTGGGGTGCTGGAGAAACCCGGCTGCTCAGAGGAAGCACAAACTCAGTACATGTCTCAGGGCACGTTATAAGCACAGTGAGCGGGAGCTGAGACTGGTCGCTCCTGAAGCAGCCAGGAGGACGGATGGTGTCCGGAGAGCCTCGCACCAAACACGCCATGCACAGGCCCCATGGGGAAGGGAGGCCGTGTGGCTGCCACCTCCTGCTGCAGGAGTGGCAGAGAACGGAGGGGAGCCCAAACGCCCCTCCCCTGCAAGTTTACAGCCAGAACTGGTGGCTGGATGGTGCCACTCACTGGCATTTTCCTGGTGAGACAGAATCAAATGTTCATTAGTGAGAGTATTTGCTCAACAGGAGCTTCGTGGCCACACGAGGGGTGGATTTGGACCTCTGTGGTTCTATCTCGGGGGGAGGCGGTAGGACGGCTGTGGCATAAACTTTCTGTTCTTTATGGATCCTCCCCTGGGAATCCCTTGACCTTTTAGATGCCTGATTTATATAATCCTCTCAGAGGACAGACTAAAGGGGGGATATTATCAGCCAATTAAAAGGTTCCCTCCTGAGGAGGGTGGAAAATAGCATACAGATGATCTATTTTTTATACAACATCAATTACCATTCTGTTGCCAGATGTTGCACTGAGGAAGATCTGTGCAGTAACGTGCTCCGCGGTGCTGCCTCTCCCAGACTGAAACTCTGGGAAGAGAAACCCTGTGGTGGATTCCTGAAGCTGTGTTGGTATTAATTAAGTATTTGATGGGTATGAAACGTACCTTTCTGACAAGAAGCAACCATCAAATCTACATTGGCTATATCCTTATTTGCCCCTAGCAGCCCTCTGCCAGTTGATATTTGGGTCTAGATGAACAAGTAAATAATGTTTAAAGCCAAGGGGCTGTAATTTTAGTGCTGTTCTCTAGGAATCTCCCAGCTAACACCCACACTACACAATCCCTATGGTATTCACTCGCAGTTTCATCTGATCTCCCTCTTGCTTCGTGCTTCCAGCTGTTCTTCTTTGCATCCAGTATGCTGCCAGTTATCTTCAAAAGAGAATGTGACAGTGAGTACTCATGAAGATATGCAATGCCACAGTATTTACATCAGGGTTTTGGTCACATGTGTCATATGGAAAAGAAGATGCTACAAATGGGAAACAGTTGCCGCCGACTCCAGGATGTTAAATAAAATATTCTGGAGCACATCTTAAGAGGGAAAATTTGTCCTTTCACAGATAAAACTGGCCACTTCTGAGGTTTCTAGGTAATTCTAGTTCAGAGAGATTTTCAAACAGGGAAGTTTTTACCATAGCGTGTGGAGACTGTTGATCCATGAACGTAGACCTGGAAGAGAGGACAATAAGACAGAAGAGAGGAGGAGGAGTGAGGCAGGACTAGAGCAAGTCTGAGAATGGTAACGGGGAGCTCGGTCCTAGGGTATAGCTGCAGGGAAATGGCTGCCTCAGGCTGTAGGAAGGACCTGCCCTTGCAAACAGACACTAACATGCTAGAGGTCTGCTCTTAATCTTGAGAGACTGTTTGGTGTCCTATGAGTGTCATCTTACCCTGTGATCCTGGGAACTGTCTCTACCCACTTGTCTCTTCATCTTACACTGCCTTTTAGTTTAGATCTAACTGTCACAGCTTCCACCCAGCCATGGTCCTGGCATCAACGTCGGTAGATATTTTACTAACATTCATGGCATGCCCTGATCCTATCCCAACAGGTGTGGGTGGGTTTGGGCGCCTCTACAGAGCCTGCTGTGCTGGGTTGGCTCCGTGGGCCGTGGGGAGGCCACACAGCAGGGCAAGGACATTACCTACGCTTAGTTGCTGTCAGAAGCTGTACAATGTTCTGCATCCCAAACAGACTAGAGGATTGTGGGTTTGCAAAGCTGTGGCCAGACAAGGTCTCCAGTGCAGATGCATCCTGTGGAATGAAAGCTCCCATTATGCTGCCCTTTTAGCGTGCGTCTGCCTTAGCCGAATGGTGTTCATTAGTTCATGTGCAGTCAGTCCTTGGCTAATCCATCAATGCCAGTCATGATGGATGTGCTTGTGAGGAAGGGCGTTGGTGCCTGGGAGCTGCTGAGTGTTCAAAATCCAGGTGGGACAAAAATCCAACCCATCACTCAATGATCTCAGCAGTGCCAGTTCAGCAGCAATGGTGTCAGGTAGCTTTAGAAAGCAGTATAACTTCAGTCCTGAGTTACTTCCCAAGCTCAGCACAGTCCATTCCCGATCGATCAGGTAGATGAATACTTCTCAAGGTCCTTCTCCAATCTGTGATTCTTGCTGGACGCTGCTCTTATTTCATTTTAGTTGCTTATGAGTCTATAGGTCACAGTGGTCCTAGGTCAAAGATCAACCTCTGGCTGCTGACCCGGGACGTTTTCATTAAGGGCTGTCTGCAATGATGTGCTACGGGTGCTAAATCTCATTTCAAGCAAGTCAGTACACCTGCCACATAGAGATCCCACCTTAGACCCTAAAAGATGGGTGACTGCACTGGTACAGCTTTTTCCCTCGATTATCTGCCACTGATGGCTCCAAGCAGGGTTGGTCACAGCGTAGTGAGGGTGTAGCGAAGACTTTTGTGTCAGAGTGGGTGAGATAACAGCACTCCCAGACGCTGCGCATCACTCACGCGTTTCCCTCTCAGTCGTGCTCACAGGCAGGTTCAAAACTACCCCATTTCTCAGCAGACCGTCAACTCATCATCCTCACGTGTGTGGAGTGGGACCCAACCCTGTAACACTGAGGCTGTTGCGTGGTTTGCACGGGTGGGGATCACGCACCCCTCTGCTCCTTCACGTTGAAGGTGACGACCCAGGCCACATAATCCATCACTGTTTATTCACAGGGAGAAAGACTGACTTGCAAGATAAGGTCCCTCTAAGCCTTGGCCATATCATGAGGATGAGATGTTGTGAGAGCAGGAGAGACTGCAAACATCTATGTGTCGCCTGCGTGTGCTGTTCTTAGTGGCAGACCGCTACATCAAATCGGCATGGTGCTGACAGTTGTAACCTTTACAAAGAGTAAGCAATCACCACACGTGACCTGAAGGCAGACAAATAAAACTCATTTCGGGTCCCTGGTGTATTCCATCGAGGAATCCGTATAGGGAAACCAAATGAGAAATCACAGGCCCTGTGTTATTGCCGCGCTGCAGAGGAGAACACAGCGCTGACCCCTGATGAAGCAGTTCAGGGTGGTGCAAGAGGAGCAGAGGCGTGTTTGATGATCTGGAAAGAGGGAAGCCAAGTGCAATTGTAGTGAAGGATACCTGATTTAGGATGCACATTGCATAACACAGGCAGCAGGTGGCAAATTAAAGAATATGCAATATCTTATTACGAAACCAGCAAAATATATTTGCTGCATTTAAAGCCTTGAGATTCTGTGCTGTCACAGACCCGTAAAGTGCATCATGCTGTGAAGTGGGACATCACGTTTCATTTCTTTACTGTATTTAGTCGTTCTGTCCTTTGACTCCTTTATAGCCGCGCTCCTGCTCCTTATCCTGCGGTTTGATGTTAACTTTCAGGTCAAACACTTACTGGTGAATCTTCCACCACCAAGTTCTTCAGACCTGTGGTCTGAATCTTTGGAATACACCTCAGGTTAGGCAACAAGAGCATGGATTGCCATCAGGATGGAGATCCACTAGATGGAAGAAGGAGGAGAGCAATTTCCTCATTTCAGCAAGAGCCTGAGCACTGGTCATGTAGTCTGTGTTCCCTAAAGACTTTTGAGGAATTATCTTACAACAGCAGCCATTTTATGAACAACTCAGATGGTCTTTTCCCTGGGAATTATTACTAAAAGGACAAGATTTTGAAAATAGTCAGGATTCATGAGAATAATTAATACCCTTTCATCTGCGTGCATCCCTGTACCCTCTGAATTGAGAACTTGCCAGATCTCTAAGTTCAAGAACATCAGCATGTTAGGGCAAAAATTAATTTTGAGACCAAAGAGAGGAAGACAGGATGTAAAGGAGGTGGAAGGGAAACCTGAAATGATGGGAGTTTTCAAGAATTCCAGATGCTCTTAGGCTGAAATAATAAGAAATAATCACTTAATATCTGGGTAATTTGAAAAACAGATGACAAGGATGGTAGAAAACAGCTGTTCCGAGAAGTCTAACCAGGTTATTTCCCAGAGCAGGAGAAAAAATAGTCCTGTCAAGGGAAATAAAGATTTAACTCCTCATGTTCTTGCACTGCAATGATACTTGCAGCTTCAGAGCCTTCCGTTTTCCAACGCAAGTCTTGGTACATTCACTGCAAAGGTTTGGCTTTTTTCAGCAAAGCAAAGCACCACATTTTAACACATTTTCAACCCTTTTACTTGATGTTTAAGTAACATCTCCCTATTTTCCCATTCCACCTTCCAAGCCCAGGCTTTAAAGTTTCTCACTATGTTCCTGGTAATTTGAGCTTAACCTGTGAACAACTTGAAGTCTCTTCATTTTTTTAATGAACAACGCTTTCTCAAATAAGAATTTATTGTCACTAAAGCCACTTAGATGTTTTTTAACTTACAGCAACCCTTTACTAAAAGCCCAACTCATATTTTTTCTGTATAGTTGAAAAATGTCTTTCAGGCCACAAACTTGAATTCGCCCCAAAATGAGTTGCAACTAGAAGCTCACTCCATAGCACTCCTGCGCGTTGACTTCGGTACCCCCAGCCCAGTTTGAATGAGAATGACAAAAAAGGCCTCTGTTCTTCTCAGTGCCTTTAGCCAATTTACTTTCATCCTATTAGACACCGGGCTGATGATGCACAAGCTGCAGTCACATTGCTCTTGGACTGTTAAGATGTGGTTATAAACGTGTCCACTTCAACAGCTGCCCTACAAGCCTGGTGAATATTTTTTACAGAGAGATTGTAGTTCTGGGGAGAAGGATCTGGGGGTCTTGGTAGACAGCAAATTATCCATGAGCCAGCAATGTGCCCTTGTCGCCAAAAAGGCCAATGGAATCCTGGGCTGCACAGGAAAGAGTGTGGCCAGTTGGTCGAGGGAGGTCATTCTCCCCCTTTACTCAGCGCTGGTGAGGCCACGACTGGAATACTGTGTCCAGTTTTGGGCTCCCCAATTCAAGAGGGACAGGGAACTGCTGGAGCGAGTCCAGCGAAGGGCAACTAAGATGATTGAAGGATTGGATCATCTCCCTTTTGAGGAAAGGCTGAGGGAGCTGGGACTCTTTAGCCTGGAGAAGAGAAGGCTGAGGGGAGACCTTATTATGGCATATAAGTATCTAAAGGGTGGGTTGAAGGAGGATGGAGCCAGACTCTTCTCAATGGTTCCCAATGACAGGACGAGGGGCAATGGGCACAAGTTGGAACATGGGAAGTTCCGTTCAAATACACGGAAAAACTTCTTTACGGTGAGGGTGCCAGAGCACTGGAACAGGCTGCCCAGGGAGGCTGTGGAGTCCCCTTCTCTGGATACTTTCAAGACCCGCCTGGATGCGGCCCTGAGTCATGTGCTCTGGGCAATCCTGCTTTAGCAGGAGAGTGGGACTAGATGATCTCTAGAGGTCCCTTCCAACTCTGAAGATTCTGTGATTCTGATTCTGTGATTGTTCTGCCTTGCTTTACAGGGACTTTTTCAGATGCGAGGCAGTAAATTTGGAGCAGCAGATGTGGCTAAATTCCTGAAAGATCCCCCTCACCCTTTTCCCTTTCCCTCCCCAAAAAGTTTTGATTGTGAAACCCCGCCTTGGAGGTAAGTACCTTTGGAATGGTTTGAGAACAAAAGCAGCTGAGAAAACCATTGTCATCAGCATCTCCTAAAAAGTTTTAGTCCCTCTATTATTCTTTTTGCAGAGAAGTGAGGTGACAGCATCGTCAGGGAAAGCTCTATGTCTGCAGCTTAGCACAGCCGACAAAGGCAGACAGACCAAATATAAGGATATTTCAACATAGCTCTGCAGACAGAGCGTCTTTCTTTCTCTTAGAGAAATCGTTAAACCAAGATTCAATGAAACAAATCATCATAATCCTAAAAGAAACGGTTATAATTACATTTCAGGGTTGTGCTAGGATGTAAGTGGATTAATTACTGACTTCATTTTGGTTATTTTCTTGTTCCTCAGGACAAGGTGAATCCTACTTGTTTCCACTCATCTCCCACCACAGCCAGACCCCATTCCCCCTTTTTAATTATCAGTGGAGCTCAAGGCAAGGTTTCACATCGACATCCACATCCCTCCATCTCCGTTATTTCCCTTAACCATGCAAGCTTCACTTTGCTGCATTTGGCTTCTCTTGATGTCAGATCTACACTTCTCAGCTTGTCACGTACCGTTTACTCATCAGCTCTCACCCCATAAAACTCAGCAGGAGAAATTCAGAGGACGCCGGGGTGTCCTTTTGTAGCAGAGTATTCCTTGTCACCTGCCCTGCCCAGCCAGCCCTCCCCTTTGCTGAACGTCAACATCCTTACTCCTAGGGCTGGAGTTTTTGTTTCTCTTTTGCTTTCTTTGCACTACTTAAAATTGTGAGCAATCCCAATAAATTAATTGGGAATTGAGTGAAAATTCAGTATAGGAAAGAACAGAATCACATCCTTTCATTGTTTAAAGTATAGCATTCCCATCGGGTAAATATCCTGTAGTACCACTGTGGAAGAGCAAATATATGAAAAACCACTCAGTACCAATAAGGATACTAATGTAGTTAAAACATTAATCTTGCTGCAGCTGTTGTCGAACCTGTCACGGGGCTTAAGGTGGTTCCCTGCAGCTCCTCGTCAGAAAACAGAACGTGTGTTTCGTACGATCTTAAGAGGAGGAAACTGGATCCGGGGCATTTTTCATTTAGATATACAGAAAGACATGTGCTTCCTCCCCAGGATTCTTGTAGCCTGCTCTCATCTGCACAGTATCTGTGAGAGCTTGGACAAACCCAGGGCTGGAGGCTGGAAAGAGCAGGTGGTGGGAGCTGCTGGGGACGCTAAGCTGTAGGATTTTATCAGGATGTTTGCAGAAAATGGGAAAACGTCCCATGAGAAGTAACCACTAGTTTCTTACAGGATGCCTGAATGTTGCTGGGAGCAGCAACAGATGTGTCCCATTGAACTGCTCCCTTCGATCCTCTGTGGGTTTTGTTCGTTTCTTTTCCCCCAGGATCCTTCTGGGCTGATCCCCAGCGATCAATACCTTCCCCGCATTATTTTTTTTCCAGCCCTCCCTGCCTGGGCTTTAGCATCAGTCTAACTTCCATGTCAGCTCCAATCAAAAATGATTTTTCAGGGGAAGAAGAGGGAGGAAAGGCCAGTTTTTTGACTTCGTAGTATCCAGAAAAAATCAAAAAGTTGTACTTAAGCGATGCCATTAATTGAAAGCTGTCGTGATTTTTAGGAAAACCTCATTTTGGGCCCGGTAGTAAGCAGAAGGCAACCCAGTCAGGTGCAGGAGCCAAAAGATGGTCGAAATCACGATCTCTGAATGCTGAGGAGGGAGAAAGACCCCTTTTTCCCCTCGACGCCGAGGGTTTCTCCCAGCAGAGGATGTGTCTGAGGCAGGGGGTGTGCGGTGCACGGTATCGTAATTGTCTTTATGGAGTGAAATGGAGACCCAAGTTTACAAGCTGGCTGGCTACTGTCTGGTGCCTGGGTGCCCTGGGCTGGTGGTGGGGCAGGACTGCGTCTCCAAGCCGTGCTCCGAATATTCACTGTGCTGCGAGCTGAGCTGGACGCAGGCCGGAGCCCACTGAGACAGAGTTGTGTCATCCCTTGGCAGAAGGTCAGATGGTTGGAGGGTGGGGGGTTGGACACGGTGGTGGGAGACTGTAAAGGGCACCTGTGGACCAGGCAGGGCACTGTGATGTACATACAACTTGTGTAAACGGTATCTCTTAATAAATAGCTCTGAGAGAGATGTGTGGATCCCAGCTCTGATCATCCATCACGCTTCACTCTAAAAGCTTCATCCAACTCCTCGTATCACTGTACAGCTTGCTGATCTACTGGTGTCCCTCTGCTCCAAGCTCCAGACCCCCAAATCCTGCCACAGAAGCGCTCCCATTACTGATCACAGCCAGCGTCTGGAGTGGCCAACAGATTCAAATTACCTGATGTTGCTTGGCAGACATGGATTTTTTACCAACGCTGCACGTGTCTTTTAGCTGGGAACATAAAAGCCAGCACTTCAGCATCGTAAAACTAACCAGTATGTTTTTCTTCTGAATAGAAAACTATTTCACTGAGGATGAAGGGTAAGGTTGTGACATTACAGGCATTCAAGTTCGTGTGCCCTTAATGGAGACCTTCCTTCAGCTGGAGGTCACTGCTATGAGCTGGGACATTGCAAATGAATGTCATCCAAAATTAAGCAGCTGAAGCTTCCAGTTTTACCCAAGAAATGTCAGTTGTTCCTTTGAGGTAGCTGAAGTCAGATGTTCAGAGCAATTCCTGTCATCATCTTAATTACAGCCTGAGCTTGGCAATGGTCACTGATGTAGGGTCAGATGGGCACAACAGACTTCTGCAAGCCTGAGCTGAAACACTGCAGTTGATTGTTGTCTCGTCGCTGTGCTGGGAGCCTTCGCTGTGGCATACTGCATCTTTATTTGCACAAAGTCTTGGCCAGATGCCTGGCACCATGCCGGCAGAGTGGTCCTATTTCTATTTGTTGATAGATCTCTCTTATATCTGATACCTTGATTAACGTACACTGATTTCTCCTGTTTCTGCTGGGTGGAAAGGGTACTCTTAACAGCAGCCTAGGAACTGGTTTCTTTGGGAGGGGTTATTGCATTGCATTTAAAACTCTCAGCCTGCACAGCTATGAGCCAGCGCTAAGCACAACATATATTTTCAGGACTTGCTTTTCCCTGCCACTTAGTGGCTTTAAATGGCAAAATGTTTTTGCAAAGACAAATTGCTTTGCAGGTACCGTGCTGAGCTTCTGGAAAGGCTCCAAACGCACAGAGGGATTCAGAACGACTCCCTGAATCCCCGTCAGCAAGGCGAGGTGACCCCAAGCGCTTATTTTCCACGTATGAAAATTAGAGGAGGGTGGAACACTGACAACAAATTGCAGCACTGTTTCAAATTCACGGCAGCCACGCTGCCGCAAGGCTCAGAGGG
Source organism: Alca torda (assembly GCA_008658365.1). Taxonomy (NCBI): domain Eukaryota; kingdom Metazoa; phylum Chordata; class Aves; order Charadriiformes; family Alcidae; genus Alca; species Alca torda. The sequence goes on from CM018083.1 coordinate 36,954,859, forward strand.
CTAGTTCACACCACCTCAGCTCTCCTAGGACTAGACCCTGAGTACTTCTTGTTTTAAATGCGGCAATTAAGACCAGCTTTCAATATGCACGGGCCATTTCTGAGAAGGAAACGGCGAAAGTAGGACTGTTCCCCAACAAATATAATCTGTGCTAGTAGGATGAACTTTTGAATAAATCCGTGATGCTGCCTCAGGACAAGCCATTAGATTATCAAACCGAAGAAGAATAGCTTATGTTACAGCGTGCTCGAGACACACCTTTGCCCCTGGCTTCTTTTGCCCAGCTGCGGATCTCCGGTGCCTTCAGTTTGTGGAGATGCAAGGGCTGTCTGCAGTGGCACAATCTCCCCTCTTTTCCTGGCAATGGGAAACCTGTATTTGTTCTCCACTTTCTCACACTGGGACAATGTGGTCGCCCTCTGCATGCTGGATATTCCCCACTGGGAAGAAGAGCAGAGCGCTCAGCTTCTTTCTGCAGAACTCTCTCCCTTTCCCTCCCCTCTTCTCCTACCAGTTACCCATCTGCTAACTTCCCTTCAGTTCACAGTAGAGGGATACTTTGAGCTTTGGGTTTTTAACCCCTTTCTCCCCAGAAGCGGTAGGGAATTTAATTCACTACATGTGGGTTCAACATGCATGTTATTTGTTAGAATCAGCAGCTCTATAAGGTTAGGCAAGAAGTTGCTTTTCAAGGCCCTGGGTGGCTCTAAACATTATTAAACGTGGTCATTAGAACATGCTTTTCCAACCATTGAATGGCTGTGAACATTAAATATTTTGTTTTAATAAGTGCTTGCTTTTTCAGCTGCTGAGAGGCCTTAATCTTTTTTTTTTCCCTCATTAAAAAATGTTGTTTTTCCAGCTCATGAGCCACTGAAAATACTGTTCTGTTTTTTTCTCTCCCCTTTTATTTTTTTCCCTTTTTTTTAAATTCACCGATCAGTTTATTTTTATTAAAACAAGGAGTGAGAATTTTGGAGCCTTTGGCTAAAATAACTTGTTTTCAGCTACTAGGACAAGTATAGGGCAAGGCTTAGGATAACATAAAATCAAACCTTGCTTGTGTGAACAAGTTCCACTGAGATAAGAACATGCAAACTATCCAAACATCAGCAGATTGTCTTCTCTACGTGCTCTGAAAGGACTGATGAATCACACTGCTGCATGCCAGTTTTCCCACCTGCCAATCAAGCGTCTCCTGTTGTGTCATCTGTATGGATTCACGGGGCAAGATATGAAGCAATCCAAAGGTCAGAGGTGAAGCATGTGTGTTTTGGATTCCGAACGAAGATGAGAAGTCTGACTTAAATTTCGTTTCCCTTGTTTGTTCTATAAGGGAGACCAGGTTACTTAAGACGAAAGGGTAATTAGGAAGAAAGGTCTTTCGCTAAAGCATTAGACTGGAAAGAGCTAATTCTGCTGTGGGCTTGTCGTATGGTCATGACAATGTCATTTGTGCCATTATTCTGTTGCCTAACCATAGTCTTCTCAAAATACTTGGGATGCTCACTATGCCCCACCTGACCTTCAGATGTCCTTCCAGGAGGGCAGCGGCCTCCTGTAGGTCCAACGTTGTATCCATTAGCACCATGAGGCCTTGAGTATTACATCTCAAGAGACATTAACTCTCTCTGTTTAGGCAAATGGATTGCAATCTTAGTCTTTCTTCCTAGTTTTCCTGTGATAGTAAATCTTGGGAACCTGCTGGAGACAGAGGCTGTCCCTTACAATGCGTACTGCCATTCCTGCTCCCATAGGCCCTTGATTTTCCTGGTTGCTCTGATGGAGGAGGAGACATTGACAGCAGGGAAGGCAGCTGACAAGAAGTGGCCAAGATCTTGCTCAGCTGGGGAGCCCTCCTTAGGGAGTCCGAAAGTGGCAGCTTTCCCCTGTGGCTGGGGCATTTGGCTTTCTGCAGCTTCTAAATCACCCACTTGGAATGCACTGTGCATCAGCCTGGAAGGGAGTCAAACCGTTTTATGAAAGCTGCAATTAGTGGCTTCCCACAAATAGCATCTAGCACTGACAAGTGGCTGCTCTGTAATGCTGTTTATAGGCTTGTTTCAGGTAATGGAATTTCATTGCCTTTCAGGTGCTCTCGCCACAGGAAGCACATATATTTTTTCAGCTCTGTGATTTTTTCCACTAAATTGCACAAATCATTATATTTGGGCAAGTGCATTGGAAACATTTTACTCCACATTTATTTTGCAGCTCAAGTCCTTCATGAAAGGAAGAATAAATATGTTCTTCTAGGCAAACAACGGAGGTGAGAAAGCAGAGAGAGAGCAGAGATAGTGGGGAAACAAAACCTGGTCTTCACATGTAATAAATCAATGTATCTGCACTGACTTAATGTACCTGCGCTGATCGGTGGTAGAAGATTGCGATGAAGAGTGGGTCCAAAATTTACGCCCTTGTCCATCCCAAGCTGTGGCAGCTCCTAGCAGCCATGACCTGAAGCCATGTCTGGGTCTCCTGGACACGACTGTGGCTTCCTTGGGAGACCAGGATGTTAAGTGATGTGGAAGAGTTTCCTGATTCTTCTGCATAGTCATATGCAATTGTTGTCTTTGCTGTTGTAAATCAACCTGAGAGTTCACACGATCTCTTTAACCGTAGTGGATGATTACGTTGTGTTGAATGTGGGAAGGGAAGGCAAGAGCAAGTCACGTTGGTTATGGCTGGCCCGTGGAGTTTAATGGTTTACCCGGGATGACACATGGCACCCAGCAACGCACAGGGCCTCCCCGTGTGGTCCGTGCTTAGCAGAGTCCTGCTGAGCTGGCTGCACAGGCATCGCATAGGAAAAAGTATCCCGCATGAATAGCAGTGAAAAGAAAGCCTGCGAGACGAGATCACTTACGCTGAGCCTGTTAGGTCACGGTTAGGCATAAAGAGCATTTTGTAAGGAAAGCTGAGCACCACAGCGCATAGCGTCCTCTTTTGTTCACGAGCCTTGCTGAAATCATAAGCCTCAAAGGAAAAAGAAGGCCATGAACCCAAGAAACAGGTGAATCAAAGGCAAAGTAGTAGCTCCAAGGGGGGAAATTGGAAATCAAGGTTGCAGAAAATCAGGGCTCCTAATAGGATAACGCAGGTAATGCTATCACAAGGCACTAAAACAATACAGAACTAATTAGCTCAAATATTTGCTGACAATGTGGGTTTTGAGGAGAGGGGGGCATGGGCTTTCATAAAACTTAATTAACTCACAGAGTAAATCAGTTTCATTCATTGCCACAACAGAGCCAATCAAGATAGGCTTACTGTTTGCTCATTTGGAAAATGATTAGGATTCCCATTTAGACTTAATTACAGTGCAAAGGTTGACAATTATCATCTTTGTGGAAGTACTGGATGCCACAATATCTCAGTTGAACATGTGCCTATAATTACAGACATCATTTTCTTAGCAGAAAATGTAACCCACTTATTACCTGGATTTCATGCCTGTAATTAGAGATAGCAGAAATTAAAAAAAAAAATTAAGGAGGGAGCTGGTGCTGAATTATTTTGGATCTTTCCATAGTAAATTACTTTGTGCAACTGTTTGTCACAAATTAAAACCGTGGTTTGTACTTTATACTCCTCGTGGAAGGAAATTTGTAGATATAGAGGAATCAAACTAGCCACATAGGTCATATTTTGACATCGCTGAGAACACCGTTGCCTCAGATTGGTTGGGTTCATAAACCCTTCCTTATACTTCCCTGAAGTTTCTTGTGTTACACAGGCACGTTCTTATCACCTGAGCCCTTGCAGAAGACAGGTGGTGAGAGAAACTTGGTCAGTCACTTGGGAAAATCACAGCTTGTTCTGAACCAGAACTGAATAGACTGAGGCTGTTGACCAAAATAAACCACATTGATATTAAAGTTCGCATTAAACCACATTAATATTAAAGTTCGCACAAAGTGCTTGACAATCATGTTTAATACTGCAAAACACAAACGATAAGCAGGTTGAGATTCATCCCGTTTGCCAGCCTAGATCTCTCCAGGAGACTGTTTCAACTCATTGCATCCAGGGGCTGCGCTGCAGCTGAGATAAGAGAAAAAGAAAGTTTAAAGCGTTTTACAGGTATTAATTACAGATAAGGCAGGAGGTAAGATGAGGATGTAAGAAACCCAAGCTTGCTCCGGTCAGATTTCTCACTGTCCCTGGGTTTCTGTTTATCCCATAGGCTCGTAAAGAAGCTGCGGGAGAGTGCCCTTTGCAGGGAGCAGCAGTGGATCGGCACGTTGCCGAGCGCTGAACAGGCATCACACGGAACAACAAAGTTGAATTATTTCCTTCCCTGGGTTTCAACTGCATTTATTTCCAAGCCAGGGTGAGTGAGGTGGAAGTATGCAGGACTCCAACCTTCTTGTATTTGTTTCACACAGACCGTGTCTGACCTTAGAGCAACTCCTGAACCTCCTGGGAAAAAAGGTGCAGGTGATATTGGGACCAGGGCACCACCTTTCCTTGACCAGCATTTTGACTACCTACCAACTGAGAGATTGAGTTTGCCTCAGATGCAGATGATTTGCAAGGGGTGGGAGGAAGTATAGAGTTTCCAGTTAGATACCCTCTTCATTTTCCATGATCAATGAAGAAATATGGCGTTCAATATTTCTCCCTGCCTTTGCCCTGCTTCTTTTGAAAAACACCATTTGCCTCCCGAAATGAGCACTGCCCTGTTTGGAGGTGGGGTGGGGTGGTGGGGGGGTGGGGGGGACAGACCAGCTTTATCAGGTCAGATAATCCCTGTGCACTGTAATCATCAAACAGTGTCAGCAGGACTTCAGGGGGGGGCAGTTTTGTATCTGATTCCTGTGAAAAAAGTAGCTGGGAGTCCGGAGGCAGAAAGGTGTTTTTGTTGGTTCTCCAGAAATATTAACTTGTGTTTTTATTCAGTTTTTTTCTTCATAGGTGTAGATAAAAGGGGAGAAAGCAAACTTTTGAGCGTTGGCTGTGTCCTTTTGAAAGTTTACTGTTCAGGCCTTTTAATATTGCCTGAATGCTAAGAATTCTGCAAGGAGAACAAAAACAGTGATGGAAGTAATAAAACATGAAAAAATAAGTCCTTACATTGTTTGAGGTTCTTGTAATGCTGAAGGCCTTTTCTTTTATTTAGTTTCTTATATCTTATTCACTGGAGCTTTAGGTAGCCATGGAGCCTGCATGGTATTATTGTGTTGCTTTGGAAAAGCTGAGAGGGTGGATTTTTTGATGCCGTGGCTCCCAGCTGCCTGGCAGCAAGAAGCTCCTTTAGATGTCAGCAGAGAATCCTGCTCATCTCCAGGCTTAAGAGCAAGCTGGAACCCTCCTAAAGCCAGACATTGCTTGGTGCGAGAGCAGGAGGACTTCCACACGTCTTTTCAGATGGGAACTCAGAGCCGGAGCATCTCGATCGCTCCAGACAAGTCAGAACAGAGCAGCCGTGCCCCTGCCACAGTTTTCCGTGCAGGATGGATGAGCTTTCTTTTGAACTGCTGAACTACAAATTCCCCTCCTGGCCAAGCAACCGTGGCGGGTGGGACGAAGGGGAGAAGAAAGAGTTGCTCAGCGAATAAAACACCGGGAGGTGTGCGTGTGTGGGTGGTGGGAGCAGCTGACTTGCCAAACCCACTTGGATTCGCTCCACCGAGCTGAGCGCAGTTGGGAAATCTGGCAGGGTTTGATTGCCCGCTACCTGAAAAAGCTCATTTGGAATGCCTGGTATCTCCAACCAACCCACAATTAAGCAATTCATTGCCATGATCAGAGGTTCAAAGAAATACGCAGCACTGAGAAATATTCTAACTTGTTTTAAAAGTAAGGATAATAGTGTTTTTTTTTTTCAAAAAAAGAGCCCAAGGAGAGAGGATTCCTAACAGGAGGAGGAAATGAATGGAGCAGGGATTTGTTAGCAAACACCGGTTCAGGCCTATTCATCGATTTCGTGCAGAACTAGTTGTGCCGCTTCAGTGTTTATTTACCCACTGCAAGAGTCTCAGGTATGAAAACAGACACAGAAACGTCTTGGCACGCAGGTATTCATCACCTGGCAGTGGAGGCACGTGCAATCCCAGGCAGGAGCTGCAGTGCTGTGCGTAGAGTGAAGAAAATCAAAATCCTACAGGTGGGTTTTTAAGGGTTCAAAAGCCAACGCTATAACGTGTGGTTGCAGGTCAATGGCCTTGGGAAGATGGGCAAAAAGATTCAGGAGCAAACAAATACACGCTGAAAACAATCTCCCGCAAGCTTCACAGGGCTACATTTATATCACGCTACTTTAGCATGAGAAATTTTGCATTGCATTTGCTTTCCTCCCTCACCCACCTCCAATATTATCTTTGGATTTTTTTGGAAGACCGTGACAAAATTGTGTATTCCTGTCCCAACCAGAAGCAGTCTGAATATCCCTGGGTTTTTTTACATTTTTGAATCAGTTTTATAAATGGAAGAAGTCACGGCTAGTCAATGTGAGTTTTGAAAAGCACATTGATTTTTGCATCCTTATCTGAATTCAGCCTATGAATGTTAAGTGATTATTCTGTTTTTAACTCTTGGAGATGCTGCCAGCCTTATAGTCGTCAGCCTTGCAGAGGTAAACAGCAGGAGAAGTCAAGAAAAGTCCATTTCTTGTTGCAAAGGTTTCTGGAGGTTAAGCCTGGAACAGAATATAAGTGGAGTTTTAAATTGCAAGGGTAAGTATCTGAGACAGCTATAGTGTTACAGAGATATATAAGAAAATTACCATCACTCTGAGTATAAAATTGAGCAGAGGGGGACTTTTTTCTGCCTCGGCTGTTTACCACAGGTGTTTCATACCAGTATTATTAGCCGTGCTATTCAAAGATGAGAGTGACTTTAGTGTGGTGGTTGTGAAAAACTCTTGCGTGGAAGCACAGATTTGGTGACTAATAGAGAAGGCCTTGGACGCACGCACCTCTGAGATGCACCGGTGTTTGCATTAAGCGAGGATGAGAAACGGCGACTGAGCTCATCCTAAGCTCCTTCGCAGGATGACTGTAAAAATGTTTTTGAGAGAGCTCCAGGTATAGCTTATGTGAAAAATTATTCCAAGAACAAGCAATCTACTTTTGATACAGAGCTCATCACGTTAGTGAGCTGGAGAGACAGAAAATTGAAGGTGAAGTGGCCCAGATCACCTTGGCTTTGGCATTTCGTGGTTTTGAGTGCCTTACTTTGAAAAGAAGTGCAGAAATAAGCGCCTTCTGAATACGCTATTAACTCGAGAGTATTTGAAGGGGAGAGAAGCTTGTTGTATGTGAAAAATACCCTTGGGAACCAGTGCTAGATGCAAAGTAAATCTGGCAGAAACGATGGGGAGCAGAACAGAACTGCTGAGCAGGTTTGTTGTGGCTTAACACGTGTCTCCTGCAGGAGGAAACCTTCAGCGCTGGGCAAATGGGAGCCGGCAGCGAAGTGGAGGAAGAGGCAGAGCCAGCTCTGCGTGGGAACGCTCTCTCCAAGGGTGTGATCCAAAGAAACTGGACCCAGCTCTGTCTCCGGCGCAGCTCCGTGCTGTGTGTGCGCTGGGGCACTGTTTCCTCTTGTCTACAGTCAGGCTGCGACAATCAATAACTTCTGTCCAAGGGCTTCAAATTCCCCCTGAAGGAACCCCTGGAGGCGACCACGCCAAGTCACACCTGGTTTGCAAGCAGACACCTTCTTGTAGGGGAAAAAAAATGAATGTCTAATTTGCTCAGCGAGGAAGTATGTTTTGAATCTGGGTGTAATCTGACTCTCTGGATCAGGAGAGATAGTGCATGGTTTTTGAGACAGAAATATATCCCGTTCTTGAAGTGGCTGGGAGAAAGCAGCGATCTGTGTGGGAAAGCTGGAGAAATGGCGGGAGGGAAAAGAAAAATTACATGCATTAGTGGTTTATGCCTTCCAGACATTTACAAACTCTGGGTAATGCAACTCGGAGGGAATTTTAGTCATTCCAAGGAGGCTGCATGATTTAAGAGGGCATAAGAGTAGCAGTTTGCTCTATGCTTTAACTCACAAATAAAACTTCCATCAGCCAGTTGAATATCTGGAAGGAATTTGGGGTTGCATTTTTAGGAGCACAGACATTAATAAAGCGTTGCTTTATTGCTTCGGCGACCTATCACCTCGCTATTGTCTGGCCCCGTGCTGCTCGTGGTACAGGTTGGTTAATGTGTAAAACATACCACAGCTTCGGCAGGTTTGGGGAAAACAAAGACACTGTTGCGGTTGTCGCACTTCTGATTTTTTTTAACGTGCCGTTGCTCTTCCCTTCTGTCGCATGCTTTGAAGACCACCTCCCCGATCCACTCTCCCTTGCTGGCCTACTCTCTGCTTTCCAGAGAGAATTTAAAACCAAGACAGCGTGCAGATGAAGGTCCAGTGGCCGTCATCAGCCCATGATCTAATTAAATCAGAATTCTGACAGTTACATGCCCCTTTAACAGTCTCCTACCCATTTAATTCAGTGACATCTTCTAGATGTCTTCTTTTCTGAAATAGCCAATATATTAGAAAAGGTCCTAGAGCAACTTCTATTCTATTTCGCTTGCAGAGACCACTTTATTTTGTTTAATACATATTGCAATCCCAAGGTGGGGATAAGTTCTCTTAGCACTTCTCTTCATTTAGCATTTTCCCTCTTCCATTCCCTTCCCTTTCCTCCTTATATTTTCCATATCTTTCACATTCCAAAATATTTTTCTGCTTTTGTTTTTGACATGTAAAGATAAGACATATATCAGTATCAAAAAAAAAAAAAAAAATCCCCCGGTCTGCATTGTGATGAACAACAGATGAGAATGACAGCACTGAAAAAAAAAAAAAATAAATCAAGCATTCTTCTATCTTGAAGGGCATTAAAGAAGCAGAGAAAAAATATTTGGAACAGGGATGAGAACTTCAGTCTACTGAGGGTTTAATTTTTATCCGTATTTTATTAGGAAGGGGAAACAGAGGCAGAAGGACTTGCCCAAATGAGTCAGTCCTTCAGCCTAAACAGATGTGCTGGCATGATTCTGGCGTCTTTCAGAAATACCAAGACTCATTTTGATTGTGAAATACTTGCTGAAGCGCATTATCAGGGAGACTCAAAGGGGTTTCATTTCAGAGCTAGTGGTTTGAGGCTGTTCTGATGTGAAGGAAAAGTAGATAATACCTCATATTTCAATCAGACCATGAGCAAGGACCCAGAACAGTCAAATTCAGCCCCTTCGCCCTTCATGCCATACTTGACATCTTCATACAGCACTAGGAGAGAGTTTGAGCCAATGGAAACCAGAGCAGACTTGCAGTGTTGCAGGAGTGACTGGGATTGAGAGTAACTGGACTCAGACTCACGGGCATATTTCAGCAGCTCTTTCTGTTCCATCTCCTGGGGGAATGTCATCAGGTTAATTTCATCCCTGTCACTTCGGGTGTAAAGTGCTTTCAGTGATGATTCAGTGATTTCAGAGGAGGGCCACTAAGATGATCCGAGGGCTGGAGCACCTCTCCTATGAGGACAGGCTGAGAGAGTTGGTGGTGTTCAGCTTGGAGAAGAGAAGGCTCCAGGGAGACCTTAGAGCAGCCTTCCAGTCCCTGAAGGGGGCCTACAGGAAAGATGGGGAGGGACTGTTGGCAAGGGCATGTAGCAACAGGACAAGGGGCAACGGCTTTAAACTAGAGCAGGGTAGGTTTAGATTAGACATTAGGATGAAGTTCTCTACAATGAGGGTGGTGAGACACTGGAACAGGTTGCTCAGAGAGGTGGTGGAGGTCCCATCCCCAGAGACATTCAAGGCCGGGCTTGATGAGGCTCTGACCAACCTGATCTAGTTGAAGATGTCCCTGCTTATTGCAGGGGGTTGGACTAGATGACCTTTAAAGGTCCCTTCCAACCCAACACATTCTGTGATTCTATGATGGAAGTCTCCAAAGTGATGTACTCTTGCTTTGCTTCCTTACTTCTGCCCCTCTCAGGACAGCTAACTAGAGCGAGCGGCTTGCTGTTCAGCTCGTAGTGCGGTTCATGATTAAAGTCCTCCCTCTCCCGTGTGCTCTCTTTGTCCTCAGCGCTCTTTCCAAATGGAATCTTACACAGATAACTGGAGACGATTCCTAACTCTGAATTGCCAAGAAAAACTCTAGAGTTGCAGTGTCAGGTATTGAGGGTAATTAAGCGGCTGATCACAGCTCCATTTGCAATACAGGCACTACAGAAAGCCAGAACCAAACGTATTCTGCATGGCACCAGAAAGCAACATAAAACTTTTCAGTTTGCATAGCTACAAAATACACCAGAAGCGCTCTGAAAAGGCTTCCAGAGGTGCAGGAATCTAAATTGCGGATATTTTCATTGTGACCATTTTCAGAAAAATGCTTTGCAAACATATTTCTACAAAGACAACGCAGGGCTTAGGATGCTCCGACAGTAGCCAAAGCAAGCAGCAAAACATGCGAATGCCTCCAGACTGCTCCCAGGGTTTTGTTCCGCTGCCAAAAGCTGAGACGTAGAGTCTCAGCATGAGGCAGCAAACTTCTCTGGCTTTATGTGCTCGCACATGAGGTGGATTTAACATAAGAGACTATTACGCTCCCCCTGCTTCTCCCCTTCTATTCCTCCCTCAAGATCTTGGTTTAACAGCTAAGAGAATAATATGGAAGTAATTCCAGATCTGGTGATGCTGAAGGCAGATGAAACAACTTTGCCAGTCACAGCACATATTTATCAAAACATCTGTGCTCGTGAGCCCTTCAGAAGGACCAGTTTCAGTGCGTTTCATCAGGTTGCTTCTGTCTTGTTCATGTGGATGGCCAGGTATTGGAAGATCTCTTAGATAACGTGTGTGCTTCCTAGGGCTGCTCAGAATATAGGGTCAAGGTACCAGAAGGACACACAGTTTCTGCTCGGGAGGAGCTGGATAGGTACAGGGGCTTGCCTTCATTTATCTTTCTGCCATTCAAGGACGTTGGGATGAGCTCTTCATCTGACTGGTGGGGCATCATGCCCTAAGAAGCCAATGAATCCCATCATCACAGGGCAACCTTTCTTAACCTCCCTTTCACCTTGCCTGTTTTCCTGGGATCCTCCTCAGCTAATGGGAGTTAATTGTCTCCAGGGTAAGGAAATCAGCTATAATTCCTAGCTGCAAGGGTTTGGTCTCTCAGATATCATCATTGGCATTGGGAGCCTGGCAGCAATTAAAGGTAGTTAGCCACTGTTTGGAGAATATAAACCTCTGCAGGCAACAGCTATTGTTTGCTGCTGTTCCCTGAAGGAGATAAACTGCTGGGGACTGCTGCATTTGCACCTTGAGCCCTTTTGCAGAACCCCCAGCAGAACTCTGACCTTCAGGGACGCTTTGAGGGATACTGTCATGAAGTAAGCATGAGAGCTTCGCTTACCAAATCCTGGTCCCCAGTTCACACAATGCCTGGAGATAGAGGCCTGGAGTCTACGGAGCGCGTTTTCAGGATGACCCTTGAGAAGTCTGCCTAGTCTGTACGGGGTACGTGTGTCTGTTGGTAAACATAAAACCCCCAGATCTATGTGGGTGGAAGTAGATCCTGTCAGAGAGAAACTTTGATCACCCATGTGTAATTTTTCTCATGTGCAGATGTCAACTTTCATAAAGCCTATGGGTTGAGTTTCAGATTAATGTGAAAGTTTTGCCCCTCTTTATTTTGTATGATTTAAGGAAGGTTGACTGGATCCTTAAAAGGCTGTCAACCCTGATTAGATCAACCTTTAGGAATTACCTGGTAGAACCCTGGGATGAACCTGTATTTGGAAATCTTCATTTGAACTGTCTTCTGCTCCGGTTTCACTTATACATTGAAACAAGCAGACAGTAGTGCTCTGTCCTTTGGTTAAGTGGGTCATAAGAGATGTTATTAGGCAATGAAGTGATTTCTGAGGGATTATTTATTTGGAGAATGGCTTCTGTGGCTCTTTCGCCTATGCGGGAACAAGTTATGAAAGCAGGGGGGTGGCAAGAGGTTCGAGCTGGCCGGGGCCACAGAGCTTGGGTGGGAATGTGAGGACCTTGGGGTGGAAAAGGGAGAGTGTGGCTGCCTCACATGGCACACTGCGGCCAGCCCAGGGCCACGGGCCAGAGGGAGGGGAAAGCAGTATAGAGGTGCCAGTGACAAAGGAAGAAGGTGAAACCTGGCTGGTGTGTAGCCCTGAGAGCTGTAGGAAGCTCTGCTTTCTGCTCTCCAGAGCCAGCTCGCTTTGCCAGTAAGTCAGACGAGATTTCATTATTCCATAACTAAGGTCACGTGGCCGCTTTGAAAACTTTGCAAACGTAGCAACAACTGCAGCTCCTGTAAAACACAGATTAGTTCTTCCCCCCTATGTAATTCTCTGCTTCATCAGCGAAAGCATCAACAAAAGCAAGTTATCTGTTCTGGCAGATTTCTCCATGCCTGATATTTGAGTCAGTTCTTGCCTTTGACTGCTCAGTTTGTTGTGCAGAGCTTTTCAGAGTTTGGAGAAACAAGCAGAGTTTAGTCACCTTTGCTTTGGAGTTATATCAGTTAAGTTTTAAGTCTCTTCTTACTCAAATCATCTTCAGTCTCTCTTCTGCTTCTGAACAAAGGGCCACAGATAGAGATCACAATCCAGTGCTAGGAGAAGCTATCTTCCTAACATGTTCATGCACGTAGAATATTTCCCAGAAGCAAATGCATTTTTCTGATCTCAGGTCTTGGCTTTGTGCATTGAGATCAGACCTTGAGCAATAGGAATTCACTGCCAGGCTTCCCCTCTGCTATGTGCAAATTCTGCATATCAAAGGTATCAGGGACTGGATTCATCTGTATACAGCTGATTTATTAGAACTCATGAAACCAGGTTTTATTCACGTGGTACTGCAGGTAAGCAGCGTGGTTTAACTGTAGGATGGCATGACTGAAGGGCATTTCACTTGCTTAATGTCTAAACAGAACCAGAAATGGGGAGAAATGTGTCGAGTACTCCATGACGAAGTGGGGGTGCGGGGATTTATGCCAGGTATTTCAGGCATCTTGGTTCTGTCTGACTAGCATCTTGGCAACTTCTTGGTTCTGTCTGACCAGCTTTGAAACTTACTATCCAAGATTTAAAATTTTCAGATTCTCAAAGCTTATGTTTTTAAAAGATCTATTGTAGTTAGCACTTCTGTCCTGTAGTTAGCCATTCTGTCCTGCCGCTATTCAAACAACCCTCCTGTTTTCACATGGCATCTGTATTTCCACATAGAACCCCAAGGATAATTCAGTAGCCTCTCTCACTGCCTGGGGTCATTAGGCTGACAGCTCTGGCGTGTCTGATTCTGCCATGTGGGTATTTTCCCCCTGAGAGCTGAGCTGGCAGCAGCACCCACCTTTTGAATATCCCCAAAGAGCTTTCAAACAGGAGGAAACCCCTGGACGGGGTCGTGCTCTGCAGGTGACTCCGCAGCATCAGCAGAGGCAGCCCTCCCTGCACTGATGTTAAACCAAGTGCTTGGTTGTCTCAGAGCTGCCAAGTTGTCACTGGTAGCTTGAAGAGCCTTTACCTTCCCTTCAAACTGATGGAAATCACAAAATCTTAGTTTCTTATAGGATGCCTCCTTTAATTTCAGACTGTCCTGGAACTGCCAAACTGAGGTGAATTATACGCAAATATGCCAAGCGATCAAATGGCAAAGACTTTTAAATTACCAATATATTTCAGATGCAAAATCCTTACTATCCAATCTTCCTTCCTGCTGTGTGACATAACGCCGCATACCTTATCGCATTCTCTGTTAGATTCGCTTTTCATTCAAGCAGTGGGCTTATCTTAGTGCTCTGCTACTGCTGCTATATAGGCTTGTAAATTAAATCAGTGCAGATTTATAGATGTGCATATGTTGATATAAAACAAGAGAAAAGCAAAAGTCATTCAGCGCTGCATATTGGAGCGTGCAAGGGTTTTTTTTTGTTTGCTTGCTTTGCTGAGTAAGCTGCTCCTAGGGCTGGTTCTGATCACAGGGCTTCAGCCACGTAACCTTGAAGCAGATAGCGAGCGGTGGAAGCGAACTCCTCTAAAAGTGGCGTGAGTCAGGCTGGCATGAGTACAGAGAGCTGAATCACGCTCCCTCTGTGTTTGCATTCGTGTCCGTTAAAAGCAGATAAAAGGGCCCTTTCAAAAAGGGATGAAGGAGAGATGTCATATGGGGAAAACGCAGTGATGTCTGAAGCTGCTGCTTATTTGGCTTTTGAAGTGTAAAATCTGAAGCTGGTCAGTGAGGGAATGGGATAGGCAGAATGATGGATTCTTGGGAGTTCATATTGATCCAGAGGAAAACAAAATTTAGATGGTGCCTGTATGGAAGGTGGCTTGAATGTTTAAAGCAGATCTAAGAGTCTGTAGGTAATTTTGCATTCAGTTAAAGAAATAGATCAATTGAACGTTCTCCCCATGCACGCAAATAAACCTTTTGTTTGGGTGTGTGTGTGTGTATGTATTAACTCAACGCTGCTTATTCACGGAATTGCTCTGAACAACCTGAAACCTTCAACAGCAATGAGTTATTTAGGAAAGTAAGAAATAGCCGTGACTCCCGTTCATTGCAGGTGTGCCTGTGTCTGCATGAGATGGGAGGCAATCTGAAATCTCCTTCACCTGATGGACGTGGAAAGGAAGCCACGGGAGGTGAGGACACCCCACCAGAAGCAAGCTGCCTTCTTGCTGCGAGTATCCAGGAAGCTTCTGTGGTGCAGATGTGACAGCAATAGCAAAAATCCATTTCATGCTCCTGTCTCGTGAAGAAGTCGTGAGTACCAGCAACCACACAAAAGAGCTAGTGGGGGGCCGGGGAGGGGAGACTCTCGACAATAACAAACGTTATCTATCCACCCTAGAGGAGCGTGGTGGTTACTTGTGGATCCCACTGCCTAAGCCCCATCAAAGTAAAAGCGCAGCGCTGTTATCTGTTGTTATTCTGGCTTGGGTTTTGTTTTTAAAACGATCCCAACGTGTTGGCTTACGGCTCTGAAACCCTGCCGTTCTTTGACAGAAAGTGTTGCTTCAGTTTGTTAATCAGCTATGAATCCAAGTATCCCTCTGACACAAAGGATGGGTGTGAGTGGCTGTGATGAAGCACAAGAGGATTATTAAAATCCTTGTCAACAGGGGAACCAGCCTCAGCAAAACTTCATCTCCTGCTCCCTCCTCAGGTCCCTACCACCTGCCAGAATGGCTTTGCTGGGGATGGAGGGGATCAGGATCCGTCCTGAGACGTCACAAGCCGAGGGGCTGCTCTGCTTGGGGTGGGATTTTTTGGTTTTTTTTTTTGCAAGAGAGCTTAGCACACTCTTTCACCTCATGTCGTGGTGGGGAACAGACAAACCAATGTTTCATTTAGGCTGGAAAAATAAGGGAGTTACTCACCGACAGAGACAAGATGTTCTGGAGTAACCTCTGAAGTGGTGACAAAAACTGAATTGCTTTTAAGACACAGATCGATTAAATGAATGAGATACTAGTGCTAAAGGTCTGTAATGACCTTAGTTAGGGTTAACAACTTCACAAGAGATATTAAGGCTGATTAGTGCTGGAGACAATTTCACTGGATCTTGGACCTGACCTGTGTTGTTGTCCTCTAGCAGAGCAGCAGTGTAACTACGCTGGTGTTGCTCCTGATTTGCGCTGCTGGAAAAGGAGAATGGAGCCAACGCAGTTTCAAGATATTTTCTGTAATACCTTATTCAGGTTTTATAGAACCCTACTGGTTTCCTCCCTCTTAAACACTTTAAGATTTTTCTACCATAAAGGGTTGTTTGGAAGGCTGAGAGTATTCAGGAGGGAGGAGGTGGTGAAGCAGCCAAAGGCATGTGATAAATTAACGTAATTACTCAGCTTTGCACTATAGCTCAGAGTGTCCCCTCTACATGTGCAGTGCCTGCATTAGCGTGCAGTAATAATAGTAATATAGCATCAGTATAAACAGAACTGGACACAAAAACACCATCTGAGACCCATACTATTTCTAGCTGCGTTGCATTGCCACATCTGGCTCCATGCTAGCAGAATGGGGCTTTCATGCTATTTTTACTCCAGACTTTCTTTTCATAGGACTTTTGTTTGACTTCCCACTGCCTCTCCCCCCTCCCCTTTGCCTCTGACTGCACTCCACATGCACTTGGGCACGACAGCGAACATGCAAAATCTCATCAGCAGGCCAGTCGCAGGAGGAGAGAGAGAACTTAACCCCTTCGTTTTACAAATCCACAGTTACTTCTCCGGTTGCTCCATCCAACTGTTCCTCCTGGCTGAACGGCTTGGTTTGGCTATTTCAATCTGCTGAAATTGCTGCTGCTAAAATAACCTTCCAGACTTCTTGTTCTGGCCCTGTCTTTGGACCTTCCCAGGGGAGCAAATCTCTCAATCACAACAAATTTGTTTTCCTTTAAATCCTCGTATACCTCGGCACGTTCAATCTATTCTCTTACCCCAGTCTTACCCATTTAACTCTCACCCACTGCTCCTCTAATGAAGTTTGGAATAACAGCTATTCGTTTCAATTTGGGCCAGTTACTCAAGTTCTTAAGGGACAATTTACAGTGAAATATGCCATTCTCCGGGAGCAGAGGTGTGCGGTGGTTTCCATTGCTCATCCGTGCCTTTGCGCAAATGTTCTCTGTGCAAGGACCTCTTTGTGAAGGGAAGTAGTTTAATTGTAGAAAAAAAATCTGTGGACAAGGCCCATGGTTGCTGTCTTCTGTCTTCCACACTGGAAATGAAAACTAAAATTGGAGAGAGGTTCGAAGAGCCAGATCTACCAGTTATTTGATCAAGCAATGCTTTGTTATGCGATGGGATTGCTCAGCTGGGAGATAAACCCCATAAATAACCATCCAAGAGTCCATGAGAATGAACAAGCTCCTCCCATAACAGATGGTTTGCAGAGAGATCCCAGTGAGATGATATTTACTACTCTACCGTAGAGTTTTGTTCTACTTGCCGACTGTCCAAGTCCTGCAGAGTCTACTTTCAGGAGGGTGAAAGAAATTGTTCAAAACCATTTTTTCCTCTCCTCCCCTCCTTGACACCAGTGTGAACATGGCATTGCGCTCCTAAAAGGTTCTGCAAAGAGTCTCACAAAGCCTTAAGACATTTCTAGGGAGAAGGTTCCAGTCTTTGTATTTATGCAAAACTAATATAAGAAAATTAGGACCGTACTTTACTCCCAGAGGGAAAACTTTAGAAAATGTTTTTAATAGATTTTTGTCTTACTGATTGGATTGCCCTGTGGTGCAGCAATAAGTAGGTACGAGCAGCTTGCCAATGAAATATTTCACTTTGAGAGAAACTGTGATTCAATATATAAGCACGAGTCCATCTGCAGTGGACTATTTTTAATATCCCTGGATCTGCAATAATATGCTTAATTAAAATCAAAATGAAGTTTCTATTGCTCATTTTCAGGCCTCTCTTTCTCAAAGCAGCTCTGTATAAATGTTCTTGTGAAATATTATGAAACGGAATGATTTCAGATGAGAACACCGAGCCAAAATCGGAGTTTTTTCTGAAAAATATTCTAAACAAAATGCAGAACCAAATGTCTGATGTTTCCCATGACTCTCAGTAATTTGAGTAATTTATATAGCAGCTTCCTCACAAATTGTTTTGAGGTAAACATTCATGGCCAAAAGCAAAGTCATAGGTCAAAAATAACCAGTGAATAATGGATGCAATATGCAACTGCATAATACGCAGGCATGCTTACACATAGTCTCTCTTGTAATAAAAATGAGCACTGCTCTGCTTCGTACCTTAGTGGCTTTAATAATCACATTCAGATAGCAATTCCGTGAAAGTCCTGTAACACCTGGGTAGCCCTGTTTGTCCGTTGCAGATGCTATTTCCTCACGCTTGTGTTTTTTATGCACTCTAACTAATAAGGACATTGGAAATACTCAAGTCTTGGAAGTAAATCTTTTTTCTTTGGAATTAAAATAAACACCATTCAGTCACAACAGCTTTAAATTTTGTTCCCTCTTGTTTTGTCTCTTGCTTAAAACAATAATAATAATAAGAACCATACTGTCTTGGTTAGGCATTTCCCAAGTTAGTACTAAACTAAACACAGAAATGACTTTCTGTAGGCAGCCGGAGTTCTTAGAAAGACAGACGTGTCCCTATACTAGGTGCAAAATCTACTTGGTTAAATCCTTGTTGTCTTTAGAGCACCCCCAGCCTGACTGGAAACACGTACACTAGACGGAACTTTAGAGAGATGCTTATAATTTGATCAGCGATAAAACAGTGACTGCCCTTCTGTGTCAGATTTCCAAATCGCGTCGGGTTCATTCAGCAGGGTAACGCAAAGACCATCTCGGCTTTGATGGCTGCGCAGCTTACAGGAAGCGAGAGCTGTAGTAATATTGTCAACGGACAATTTTGTGGGGGTCAATGCGGTAGAGCCACTTCTAAAGCTTCTGTTTGGCCGAGATCTGATCTCACAGTACAAGACTGACTTTGTTCTCCAGTGGGTATCTATATTGGAGAAGAGGAGGCTGAGGGGAGACCTCATTGCCCTCTCTGTAGAGGTTGTAGAGAGGTGGGGGTTGGCCTCTTCTCCCAGGGGAATAATGACAGGACCAGAGGAAATGGTCTAAAGTTACAGCAGGGGAGGTTTAGATTAGATATTAGGAAGAATTACTTTACTGCAAGAGTGGTCAGGCACTGGAACAGCCTGCCCAGGGAGGTGGTTGAGTCACCATCCCTAGAGGTATTTAAGAAATGTGTAGATTTGGCACTTCAGGGCATGCTCTAGTGACAGGGATTGTAGGGGGTTTTTGTGTGTGTGTGGTTGGACTCAATGATCTCAAAGGTCCCTTGCAACCATGTAGATTCTATGATTTTGGACACCATTATACAAGAACAAGAATCCTGCTACTCATCTTTTTATTAATCTTTTTTTTTTTTTTTTTTAATCCTGCCTCATCCTGATATCCCGATTAGAATTTGCTCCTTGGTGACTATTTGAGATTAATCTACGCTTTGCTGTAAGCATTACTTCTAGACCAAATTTTCGTTGCAGGTCAAACTGTTGTTTTGCCACTTTGAGCTAGAGCCGTGATGCTGAGGTGCAGTGGCTGTATGGTTGCCAGAAGGACTGATGTATTCATGGCGTCATCCAAACGGACATACAAGCTACAAGTGAAGCCCAGCAATTGGAAGAGAGATGTTTTCCAAATGCACACATTTCATGTCACCCTACAGATTGAATAATTGCAAGACGTTTCCTGGTTGACATAGGATGAGCTGATGGGCATGAATGGAATGTCCACGTTAGAAAAAGAAACAGCATCTTGATGTTTTATTGTCTTTTTAAGTGGCTTTTCAAAGAAAAAAGTATTTCTTTAGAACACTTGGTGGAAATTGTATACAGCTTGGCTGACACGTAGACAATTCTGCACAGCCCTATAGGGATAAGCAGGAAACTAGAGCTGGAAATTTTTGTCTTTTTTGATAGAGTAGATTTACTGGGCTGCAGTCGCAATACTTTCTGAAATGTTCTATTTCAGCAACCATTTGTCTACTTAATGAGAGAACGGATTACACAATAAAATAATTACAGTAGTCTCTAAATATTTGAAGACAGCTAAGCCCTCAGAGAGTATCTTTGACTTTTTTAGAAAGCAGGATGATGACCTTTCCCAGAGGGATAGTGAGGCCTATGGAGGCATGAGATTGCACTGGAAAAGTTGGTGGATAGGTTTTCTGTTCAATACTTTTGTTATTTTCTGCCTCTCTCTTCCTCTCCAATGATTTTTTTTTTCTCCTCTATATAGACCACAAACCCTCCTGAGCAGGAAGTGTCTTGCGTGTTCCCAGGTTTGCTGGAAATTCCAAGGACCACGGTAATGAGAGTAATGTAAAGCAACACTTGGTCCATGTTACTGGAAGAAGACATTGAAAATGAAAAGGAAGACATCAGGCTGGGGACAACATCAAGAAGCATCAGGTAAAGTTATCATCCCAGTTGGCTGTTAGCCAAGTTGCCGCAAGCCTCATTGGAGCCTGCCGTATGAAATGCCACTTCCAGAAGAGTCAGAACCTGCCTGTGAACACAGTGGGGGTGGAAACGAGAAAGCTCATGACATCAGTGAGATCAGTAACATCTCACCATCAGTGAGATGAGCTTCTGGAAAAGTCTCTTATCAGGATTCACTGACGCATACAACCTTGTTTTAAGGTAAAGTTTTTTTCAGATTATGATAAGCCGATGCAATATGTACCTGTGGTATAAAGGGACTGGGCATAGTGTCCAAAGAGGTCCGGTCCTGTCCGTCGTTCTTACCACATGCTGCATATTTGAGAAGGAAAACAAAACACTTTTAAGCGCTAAAGGTCTAGTTTAAGTTTTGAACAAAACTTGAGTTCAGCTCTTTTACTCAAATCTATCCCAAACAGAGGGAGCTTAACCTTTGCCTACTGAACCCTCTGGAAGAGTACTATAGCAGTGTAATTTGTTTCCTTTCATTCTCTGCAGACAAAGATTCCTAAGCTATAAAAAGTGAATAGGATAATTTCTTTAAAATGCCTTTTCTTCCTTCTCTCTTTATATTGCCTTTGGCAATTTTAAGCCTTCAAAGACAGCTACAGTTTCTTAACAGTTTTCCTGACAGTCTGCGCTACTGAAGTAAGACTTTAATTGAGCACACTAACAGCCAAATATGATACACTGTGCAGCTGACTGATTAATTTTTAACTCCCCTGGATACCTCAGGAAAAGCAGGCATACTTGGAAATACGCAGGTATTTTTCATTTAGGTCTTGTCTTTTCCCAATAGGACCTCATCTGCTCCACTGTGATGAATGGGAAGAGGGTAAATGGACATCCTAAATCTAGACGGTGAATTTCATGCTGGTCAAAACCAGATTTCATTTTTTTTTCTCCACAATCCCAAGGATTAGAATCAGTCAAGAAAAAATTATAGCTAAAAATCTTGGTATTAAAGAAGCCATTTTATCAAAAACTGGAAGAGAGTAAGTTTTGCTGATCAGACTGCTTGCAGCTATAATGAGATTTGTTTAATTTAGAGGAGGATCTTGAAACTGAGTCTTCTGTATCAAGTACAAAGACGTGGAGTCAGACTCTCTTTCAAATTTCCCAATGTTGCTGTTCCAGTTTGCTGATCCTACCCACCCAGCAAGTTCATTACTCTGGCTTGTCTCTCTCTCCTGAAAGTTTTCATGAGAACTGTTGAAAGGTTTCATTTCTGTTCCACTGTGGAAGGAAAATCAAGTGTCAAAATCGTAACGCCTGGGGCTTTGGGGTTCTCTTTTCCCTTTAATGGAATGAGATTGCTGTTTTTAGTCTGCCTCCATGTATTGAAATGACTTCTCAATTCAAATTGCCATTACTGAGAGGAAGATGATTGTAGTTTGGATATCAGTTCCCCGGGACCTGCAACCTGCCTGGCAAGGAAACATGGTCAGGTAGGTTTTACCTCATTTAAATGCCATTATTCCAAGAACTTGCTCAATCTATGTACCCTGAGTGGGAGAGACACCGCAGAGAATGGAAAGATGGATGGCAGGCTTGGATGAATGCCCTGGTTAGATTCTCTCTATTAGATTGTCATGCTTTTCCTGGCCCAGACGCTAACATCTAACACATTTTTAATACTATTGCCTGTTGAGATCCTATTAGAAAATGATTCAGAGTCTGGAAAGTTAGAGGGGAGAAAAAAAGTTAATTCCCTAGAAATAATACAGTCATTATGTGTACACACAATTCAATATGTAACTTGGGTTTTTTATAGCCTCTCTACCATCCTGTACACCAGCTTTTTAAAATTGCAGTCGCATTCGTTATGAAGTCAATGCCTAATGCAAGTGATTCTCAAAACAGTTTGTAATTTAAATTCCTATTGGAAATAAAAGTAATGACCTGCAATAGCTCATTATTGGCCTTGCAAATGTTCATTATTTCCTTTCTCTTCGCCTTTCTCCTGGTTTTCTCCCGTTGCTAAAAGACAGGGGAGTTTAAAGGCTTAGACTACCTTTAGAGCTATCCATCTCTAATGAACCATGAAAACGAACATTCGATTCCTCAATGAGGAAGTCATCATTCCTTGGTGTTTTCAAGGGGGTAAGTGTGTTCACTTAGTAATCCATGAGGAAGCTAGGTATTCCAGATAATTTTAAGGAATTATTTTATATTTATGCCCAGGACGTGGGGTTTTTTTTATTGTTCTAAAATATCAAATCAAATACTGAGAAGTCCAAGAAGTGCCTTAAAAAATGGATACGGGCACTTGGGATTTTGACCCCAGGTTGTTTCTAATGATACCCTGGATGCTGCTACTCCACCATAGGTTTACCTGGCCCCCCATGGCTTGGAGATGCACAAGTTGGGGGAACCTGCCCTCTCTGTGCCCTATGCCAGCTTCCCCTTGCAGCCTGAGCATCAAAGGGCACTCAGCAACTGGCGTGCTTCAGCAAAACCCATCTCCACTGCCTTCTCTGTCGGGCGAAGACGTAGCATCTGCCGTGCAGATGATCCTTGGATTGCTGGGGGAAAATGACGCAGGAGAGAGGCAACGTGGGGCTGCAGTGAGATTCCGCGGTACTTAGTCCCAGGAGCAGGACTTCACAGCGCTTGCTCTGGAATGGTGTTATCCTTAAAAATATGCTCATCCTTAAAAAATATGCTGCCTTGTTCACTTGGCTCTCTTCTTGCCCTGAAGCTCTCAGTCCCTCAGCACCACTCGCTGCTTGTCTCCTTTATGGTGGCTCACGCGGCAGCATTTGCTGTTGGTGTGGGAATGCGCAAGTGCTCCCTCTTCACCAAAACCCTCACGGCAAAAATTACGTGGGATTAAGCCTCCTGTATCCCACGTGGCTCAAGCATGCTCTTCTGTGGGGTGTTCTGAGAGAGAAAATGAGTGAAAAAAATCTTATTTTTATTTAGTTTCTCTCTACCCCAGTGACTTTCTTTCTCATTAGCAGTCCAGACTTGGAGATTGTCAGTATACTGAGGAAGACTGGTAAGGGCAGGCCTTAACACAAACCTCTTTAGAATATGAAATAAAAGATTGCTCGCCCGTAGAAGTCTCATAAGTGCTTACTAGAAGTTAAGTTTCACTGACTACATTCTATGTATGCAAAGGGATTATTTTGGCAACATATGCATGAAACAAAACCTGGTAACATGCTTAAAAGCATTACCTATTGTTGGAATTTGGGTTATTCAGTACCGTCATTAGATCGCACCCAATAATTCTGTAAAAATTGATTTTTCCATCCTAAGGTCAATTCACTTTTATTGAATCGCTTCAAGCAGGTTTCTCCGAAGCACAATGCTCCTCTGTGAGCCACCAGCACCGCGGCTGTTACCTGGTTTGCTGATGCTTACATTAGGTCATCTAAGCATCGGGTTTGACTGAATTTGGACAAAACCGGCTCATTTGACCTATGTTGAATTTCTTTAAAAACGAACCAGCCCAGGAATGCTCTTTCTCAGTCCTGTGATCCGTTTTCTTGTCTAAATTCTAAGACCACTTCGCTCTGACTGGTGAGACTATACTGGAAGCATCTTCTTCCCTCTGCGCTCGCAGCCTGCTGTTACGTCTACCTCTCAACAGGGAAAACCAAGAGCTCAGTCCCCAGTTTCTCGTAACTTCCATGCACTAAGTTGTTTTCTTTTTAGAAGTGCTTAGTTCTATTTTTATTCAGATCTGCTTAACACACCCATTGCCGTGCTTCCTTCTCCTTTAGTGTGTACTCTGGTGTGTCAGTCCTTCAGCTTTGCCCATCGGGCTGGCGTCAGATGTGATGCTAACCGCCTGTTCCAAATTCCACTTTAAAACAATATCGTTCTCACTTTGTTCACTATAAACTGACTACACAGTACCACCTGCTGATGGCCCAGCATCACAGACCTGGCTTTTATTACTGTCTTTTTTTTTTTTTTTTTTTTCCCCAAAGGCAGAGTTGCCTGTGACAGCCTTGCTTCTTAGCAAGGGGCCCTGTGTAAGAGGTAGGAATGCTCTTGTGTTCGTGCAGTGCTTTAGACTCTGTCATCTGCTACCACTTAGCAAAAGGATAACGCTGTGTCAGAAGGAGACTTGTGCTTTAGAAGAGAGAGTGAATAGTCTCCATTTTTCAGAGCCTAAAAGGGCAGGGGGGCGAAAAATCAGAGTGTAAGCCAGCAGGCCTAAGGCTATTCTGATTTACATCAGAATCTGTATAGGCCCTGTATGGCTTACAAAGCCTAGTAATCATCTACATCTACTTCTGTCACCCATCCCAAAGTTCAGGAACGAAGTATCTGAGTATCAAGGTCATTATATTTCATTAGTCTTCATTAACATGAGAGCTGATCTTGGTCTCATCTCTTATTTCAAAAGCTTTTACCACTGAGGCACTAAGCCCCTCATCCTCCCCAAAATTCAGGAAACAACCTTGTGTAATCTCAAGCTAAGAAGTAGGCTTGTGTTTTTGCCGTAGGAGCAATACAGTAAAATATTGATTATAGTTTTTCAGTTGTTGATTCTGAATCTGTCGCTCACCCCAGGAAAGTTCCAGTAACTTCTGGCCCAGTGAAAGTTTGCAGAATCTGCCCCTTCCTAGGGAACAAAATCAGCGTAATCACAGCCAGATAACTGTCAAAGAGAAACAGTGCAAAGCCAAGAAAAAGAGGCGACAGAGCCAGAACTTGGTATTTTGCAAATCTGGAGTCTCGTCTCCTTCAATTATCTATAGGGCAATTAAGAACAGTTTATCCTATGTCCAATAAAACATTGCTGCTTTCCAGAACTTCCTTTCTCCCCGATTTGCATGGTTTTCTGTCTTTTTTTCCTTTCTTTTCTTTTAAGATGTGAAATACCCTGGTGCATGGGTTTTGGTTTAGGAAGGCTTGCTTTTTTCTTTTCATTTCATCAGGACAGAGTTCCATTTGTTCAGCATCTGCACAGGACAACATCTGGAGCCTCAGGAAATTCAGCTGCTCTGTGTATGACGCTTAAATGAAATTACTTTTTCATGCACTTCAGAAGAGTATCAAGAGCATCTCTCTGACCAAACAGGGCCTTTTGTTCTCCTCCAGCAAGTGTTTCTCATTAAAAATGTCATCTCCCTAACAAATTGCTTCATTGCCTTTGCAGCTGGGGTTATTGTTTTCATGGGTTTGTACTTGTGTGATTCTCTAAGGGAGCAGAAAGCCAGGAGAAGTGGGGCTTGGCTTCTTCTCTCTTTGCCCTCTGCCTGCTGTGCTTTGATTTCCCACCGTTGGGGTGGAGTGCCATGTGTTTACCTCTTTGCCCTCTGGATTCGGGCGGTGCTCAGGCTGCCAGCTCCATCGGTGAGCGGCACAGACCAGGCTGTGGGACTGTCCATGCTCCCACCCAGCTGCTGAGCTGCTCTCTGACCGCCTCATCTCGGCTCTCCTGGGGCCCCTGTGCTTGCACAGGAACGGAGGGTGAGAGCAAGGAAAAAGTAAAGTGAGAAATGTCCGCTTAAATCTAGACTATGAAATATGATTTTTAAATTAGACAAATCTGTCTCTTTCATAAGAAATGCAAGGTTCAGTATTTTCTCCAGCTGTTCTTCCCGAGGAGAGTATGCAGGACAGTTGGGTCTGCAAGAAAACCTGAATTGCCTTGAGGGAATTAGGAAGCGTGCCGTGAGTTTTCATGAAAAGTCTGAGCAGAAATAAAACTAGAGGCTAAGGGAAGGAGCTGGAGGAGTTCAAAGGGACACAGCATCAGTCTGTACGCGCTGCAGCAGGCTCTAATAGTGCAGGGTACGCGCAGTCCCTTCCAACAGCGAGCAATCCTGCAATAAACCTCACCTAATGGCGTAGAAGTGAAGGTGCTATAACGTTTCAGTGAAGAACTGCTTAGAAAATGTCAAAACTTCAAAAAAATGTTTGGCAGGGAGGATATTATTTAAACCTCAAACATAAAAACCTCATTTTTTCTCACCTCTTGCTTTTCAACCAGGATTGCCTTCTTTGTGCATTTTGCAAAGACTTCCCCCCCACACACACACACTTGAAGAGAGATATACGCCAAAATCTTAAAATCACAGAATATTGCAAGTTGGAAGAGACCTCTAGAGGTCATCTAGACCAACCCTTGCTCAAATTATGGTCAGCTTTGAAGTCTAATTTCAAATGGCAAGTTATAAATAATCTAGAGGTTACATCTCACCTGCATAAGTGTTCACTGCACGGTAACACACCACCTGCTTAACCTGGTATCTCTTTTTTTTCTCTGTAGGTGACTACAAATTACTCGTTAATAATTTCACCAACCATATAAACTTGCTGGGTAATCAATTTATCCAGGCTTATTGCCCAGTTTCACAGTTCTAGTGCTAGTCCCAGCGTATTTGCAGTTTTTCTTAAAGTGTTGATTCCCGGAGCCACGTATTTTCCTGTGAATGTAGCTTTTCAGTTTTCCGAATGGCAGGAGCTACCGAGAAATGTTGAAAGGCTCACGCCTAAAGAATCATAAACGAGAATGAAAGTCATAGCCCCTCAATTTTATAATTCTTCACAAATCTGGTTGTTATTTAGATGTTCTGATGTTTAGAGCTTCAGCTTGTAAGTCCAATTTCTCCATTTAAAAACCAGGGATAGGAATAGTTGCAAACTAGGTTGTTTTAGGGTTTTTTTCCTATTTTGGTGAGTGGTTTCTTAATGGGGTGGCCTTCTACGGCTGTTTCTCTTATTTCATCTGGGACACCAGCAGACATTTAGCTTCGAAACCACAACAGTTACCTTTGGGTGTCTGACTTGGCACAACTGATTTTACCACGTTACCTCTCCTTCTCCTCCTCCTCCCACCGCACTTCCACCCAAGGAAAAAACTCTCTCTGTGTTAAATACAGCAGCAGTCAGCCCTCCTGCACGGCAGCTCCGTTTCAGGCTGTAGCAGAAACGTTGGGCACCACACTGTGGAAAATAAGTACGTAGCAGTTGTAAATACACACGTATATTTATATATATAAAACGGTGCTAGAACCCACAGTCTGTAATTTGTGGGTGACCTTTAACTACACGAGGATAAACGGTTACAAATGAGGACCTCTGGTCTTGGCTGTTGTAACCTATTTTCTTACTCCTGTTAGTAAATCAAAAAACATGTAGATCCATGGGGTTTTGTTAGTGTAACATTTGGCTTAGATTTAAGCTGGGATAACTGAACAAAGTGGAAAGCCAAACAAATAAATATGATTATCCTGCAGTGTTTCGTTTCATGGAATCAGGTTCTGAAACAAGCAAAGTGTGTGGGATACTTTAAGGTCTGTAAGGGAGACATGCTCTATTCCCATAATGAAATCGACTCCCCGAATTAGGTCTTTGTGTTATTAGGAGATTTTTCTTCTGTTTATTTTGCTACAAGATTGCATTTTTGCTGGAGCCGAGCAGCACGGTTTTCAGAGGCCTTTGCGTGATGAGGCTGGCGACATGAAGCCCTCTCTTGAAGCACCAACTACGTATGATCAGAGGGTAAGCTCGGTCTCCGAGATCCAGGGTGTTCCACCGTGTTTGGTTTTGTAATGCACCCGTAAGGGCTATTTGTAATGGTGATGTGCACCGCCATTCAGGAATAGGATGGAAACAAATACATTCGTTACAGGTAGGTCATTAAGTAGCTGTTGGGTGATGGTGACTCCCTGAGAGCAATACACAGGGAAAACTGGAAGGTGATGTAGCACTCAAAAGCTATAAACTGTGTTCCCAACCCCTTTAGCTATTTGTTTTTCCCTATCCTTAATTAAATGTGCACACAAGAGCTTTCTCTGTTCTATTTGTTCATCACAACATAGAGAAATAAGTTTTAGCAGGTCTTCCATGACCTTAAGGAGTCAGTGACCCTTTGGGCTCTTAATTTCTCCACCTTAATTTCAGTGAGTTAATTTTTCCGTGGCAGTCCCTACTTGCTGCTGAGCTGTGGCCCATCTGCCTTTGCTTTGAAGCTGAGATATCCTTGTCACAACAGAGAATAAATGTTGGGCTTCATGAATTCATCAGCTTATTACCCATTTGTTTCAAGCTTTTCCTGAACAGAGGGAGCAAAATGAAAAACCCCAACCAAAAGTAAAAGCCCCGTAACCCCATCTGTATGTAGATTTCCTTTCTTTCATCCTTTCTTCATCTCCATCTCCACTGAAACTCATTTAAAAACTCCACTTTGGCATCTGGGCTATACCATACACACTCGATCTCAAGGTCAGCCGTTTATTTCCTATTTCCTTAGAGTACTTGCCCCAGTCAAATCCCTGCCACATTTTATCTTCCTCTGACCAGTCTGACATTTAAGGCTTTGTGGTTTGCTTCCATAAGCTCAGGAATGCCTTTCCCTGGGTTTGCGCTGGTATCCTGACCCTATATGTACACAGCTAACAGATTTCATAGGCTTCCCAATCCCAGGTGCTGCTGAGCACCTATCCATCTTCTCTGCTTTCACTCTTACAAAGCCAAGTTGTTCTTCGGGGTTTCTTCCCCAGAGTGATAGCCCTGCCCAGAGCTTGGTGGCTGCATAGAGCCCTTCAGTTCGCTACGGCATCTGGAAGAAGACTGAATTTATCAGCTCGGTTTCCCTACAAAGACAGTACGGATGAAGAAGGAAGAATAGAAACAACTATGTGTTCCACGGTCAAATTAGCGTCACACAGGAGCCCTGGCTTGGTGGATACCCATGAGTCTGGCACCTCCTTTAGTGCCTGCAGGACTGGAAACCATATTTGAAAAATCACAGAATCACAGAATCTCCATGGTTGGAAGGGACCTTTGAGATCATCGAGTCCAACCATACACACATAAAAACAAAAACAAAAACAAACAAAAAAAACCCAAAAAAACCAAAAAAACAAAACCCCCGAAACAAACCACACCCTAGAATCTCTGCCCCTAGAGCATGCCCCAAACTGCCAAATCCAGACGCCTCTTAAATACCTCTAGGGATGGTGACTCAACCACCTCCCTGGGCAGGCTGTTCCAGTGCCTGACCACTCTTGCAGTAAAGTAATTCTTCCTAATATCTAATCTAAACCTCCCCTGCTGCAGCTTCAGGCCATTTCCTCTGGTCCTGTCCTTATTCCCCTGGGAGAAGAGGCCAACCCCCACCTCTCTACATCCTCCTTTCAGGTAGTTGTAGAGGGCAATGAGGTCTCCCCTCAGCCTCCTCTTCTCCAAACTAAACATGCCCAGTTCCCTCACCCTTTCCTCATACGACTTGGTCTCCAGACCCCTCACCAGCTCGGTAGCTCTCCTCTGGACACGCTCCAGCACCTCAATGTCCCTCTTGTACAGAGGGGCCCAGAACTGAACACAGCACTCGAGGTGAGGCCTCACCAGTGCCGAGTACAGAGGCACCATCACTTCCCTACTCCTGCTGGCCACGCTATTCCTGATACAAGCCAGGATGCTGTTGGCCTTCTTGGCCACCTGGGCACACTGCTGGCTCATGTTAAGCTGGCCGTCCACCAGCACCCCCAGGTCCTTTTCTGCCAGGCAGCTTTCGAGCCACTCTTCCCCAAGCCTGTAGCGTTGCTTGGGGTTGTTGTGACCAAAATGCAGGACCTGGCACTTGGCCTTTTTAAACCTCAGACAATTGGCCTTGGTCCATCCATCCAGCCTGTCCAGGTCCCTCTGTAGAGCCTTTCTTCCCTCAAGCAGATCAACACTCCTACAAAAGCATGTTCCTGAGAGGTAACTTCACAGCGGAAAAGAAGGACAGCACTGCTGGCATTGTAGAAGAAGGGGTACATAGGGAGCTAAACAGGATTGATGCTGGCAACAGGATTTTAATTTGTTTACAGCTATATAAACAATTGCAAGCAGTGTCAAGACAGCCAGTAAAGCTTTGGGGGAAAAAAAATAGCCAAAAGTAGCGCTGACTTTTGAGATGCCTAGAAAGACGTTCATGTTTTAGATTGGGGAGGAGGGGAAGGCAAAGAGCATTATGAACACGAGTCTTAGGGTTTTCACTCTTGAGGAGAAACAAGCCTAAGGGGCTAGGTTTCCACCCCTTTAGGCCCAGAGGGGAGATACCATGCTTGGAAAAAACCTGGAATGCAGCGCCGAGGTCAGAAGCAGGGCTCAGGAAGACAAAGGCCCGTAGCAGGTACCTGTGACACACTCCAGGTCACGCCATGTTAGTGCTGCCCTTAGCACAGGTTACTGTTCTGCCTTTCTGTGCATCCTCGTGTACTGCATTAAACCCGTGGGCTCTTTACACAGCTGTGATACAGAAATTAATCTTTGCAAACAGTTCCCTTGTCTGTACGCTCCCCAGTCTCACTTCATCTCCCGTACGGGTTTAAAGAACTGTGCAGCTCCACAGCCTCCTGAAATATTTCCTGCCAGTATTTTCCTTGTTCTTATACTGAGCTTCCTGATGGTTTATCCTTCTGGTTATCACAGAGATACAATATCTAACTGTCTCTCATGAGAGCGGAGGGGAAAAAAAAAGTCAGCAAAAGTAAGGTTGGGATGTCTCTGCTTCTTGTCGTCTTTATGGTTAAAAAGTTCTCTTTCCTTCAGATGCAGAGGGATAGTGATGCTGTGAATGTCATCCTGCTTATGATGGAAATGGGGAATGGTTTTCATTGTTTCCCAAAGGTGCTCTAACTGGATTTGTCTCATTTCCTCTGCAAGCTCGTTCCACAGCTGCATCTCTTCAGCCAGGAGACTTTCTCTCTGGCTTTTGCACTCTTTGTTCTGGACTTTGTGATTTGCGCTGTCATGGAGAAGAAGAAGAATAACTGTCCAGCCAGTGTACAGATGGAGAGGAGGTTTGCGGTGTACCAGGCACTGCACTAATTACTCTGAAGATTAGTTCTGAGGACCTCAATTAAGAAGAGAGGCAGCCTAAGAGCAGATGGAAGTCACGGACTGGTTTGTCAGGCAAAGGAGCAAGTCACAGGGGCGTCCTTGCTTTCGGTTTGTATTTGCCTTGAGATGCTGTGTCTGAATCACGGACACTGTTCACAGCTCCAATACAGACACGTCTGGGGATTGCAGGTGCCTTTTCTCTCAGTTATGGAAGTTGTGTCCTTGCTATTCTTTTGGTATTAATATACGTTTCTTGTGCAAGATTCATTATTCTGGCTTCTATACCTAAATCCTGCTCCCCGAAGAGGTGGGAAATCTCATTTCCAGGAATTTGTGGCTGTCTCAGTAAACTCTTAAGAGCTCACTGAGATTAAGGATGACTTTATGCCCCCACCTCCTCCCTTTCGTTCTGTTTTACCAAACCCTACGTTCAGGCAGACAAGGTGCTCACGTAGAGCCGTTCAGCAGAGGATGGAGCACAGACATTCAGCTGCAGCCCCCTGGGACCTACGCTGACCTTCAATGGGGATGCAGTTTGCATTTCTCCCCTTTGTGTCTTCAACACTTTTCCCTGCTCTCATGAACCAGTCCCTTCTGATTTACATCCATGTGGGGGCAGCCAAACTGGTTCCACAAAGTTGCTTATTAAAAACTATTTCCATTACTCTCCATTCCCTTCTGCTGCCACCCATTTGCTCATGTTTGAATGCAAGGGTGACTGCACCTTCCCTGCCCACCAAGCCCTGACTCCAGAAGTCCATCTCCAGCTGACTCTAGCCCATCTCCATGCCGCCTGGCCCCACCTCATGGCTGGTTGCTAGTACTTGGCAGCACACCTTGTTCTAAGAGGTGTTTCAGTTACTGGTGGGTGAGTGACTTGATTCAGAGTTTGGTTTGGATAAGCTCCCATAAATTGTAACGCTTGACTGTAGGTTATCCAAACGATCTGGGCCTCTTGAGACTCTAAATTGGCCTGGAAGATCCAGGCTGCTTTCTGAGATTTTTGGCATATCCTGATCCCAGAGAAGCTGCAAATAGCATGGTAACAGGCTCTTGCATGAGGGGTCAGCATTTCTGCTTCTTATCTCAGATGGATGCTGCAAAATGAGTGAGCAAGCAAACAAGGCCATTGGAGACGGCTCTTAGCCAGGTGGGAGCATGAGGGGATTGTGGGGAGCTCTCTGGTTCCTCATGCTTGAGACATACATCACCAGGACCCGTAGGTTGGCATTTGATAGAGAGGGGACTGGAGAGATTGTCTATTGGCACAAAATGAGATTTGGCACCTCAGTCCAGAGGTAAGTCTGGGTGGACGTGGGATGCCGTGCCACAAAAAGTGGCCAATGGAGGTGGCTTTGTGTAGAAAATACCAAAACAATAAATGAAGGTGTGACTGTTAGATTGAAGTGTGCGTTTTTGCTTGCAATACAACCCCTCATAACTGTATATGTACAACCATCTATAGTGTCATGGCTAACGCAATATCCGGTCTGTAGGGCGGGTGGGAGATTTGGACGTGAGGAGACCGAGCAGTTCCTTGGCAGAGCCTCACAGGTTCCAGTGTGCAGTAGTTCAGTGATTTTCAATCCAAAAATCATGTCCAGATCATTGTATTTAGTAGCCACCGATGAACCTATCCTCCCAGACTTTGTCTATACAGTTTTTAAACACATTAACGCTGGTGATTTATAATTATTAAGTTAGAAAGATTGATGTGGAGGGAGAGAAAGTCCAGTCTTTTACAAATCTCTATAAATATCCAGCTGTTTAAAAAAAAAAAAAAAAAAAAAAAAAAAAAAAGTGGTCAAAGATTTGGGAAGGTTCTTCTGTAGAATAAACCCCTTATTCCTATAACTGCAGTTGTGGATGGCTTCCCTACAGAGCTTGGGGATGGGATAGAGTTTATACCTGCACTGCCAAGTCTGTGAGACAAAGAAAGCAATCCTCTGACCTGATGATGTCATTTATTTTCACTCACCTTTAATCCATTTTTCTTATCTCAGCCCAAAAGCACTGGATAAACAAAACGATTTTGCCAAACATGGACATTAGATGGGAAGGGAAAAAAGAAACCCTCAAACCCTACATTCTCGTTATATTATAGCACGTTCTTCAGAGCAATTTGCAACGTCCTGGTGTTTTTGCTTTACATACTGCAACCCTCCCTCTCTCCAGCTTTATTCTGGTGTGCAGCCCTTCCTGCCCACATGGTGTTACGCTTCGTGTGGACGTCATGAAGATATTGCTAAATCACTGCTGTCTTGCCAAACAACTGGCTCTTCCTCTTGCCAATTTTGTTCAGCCTCTGAAAAGCTACAGGACTTGTGCTGGGCCTCGTTCAAACTTAGATGATGTGCTCAGTTACAAACACAAAATAAAACACAGGACACTAACAAAGGAGTTAGGTTTTGATTAATTCTGTGGAAGGGTTAATGGGATTATTTTTTTCTTCTTCTTTTTTTCACCCTCTAAGGGGAAAAAAAGACAGAGTGAGAGACCCAAGTGGACACAACTAGAACAAAGCCCTGTTTATGATTAGTATGGCTGAAAATATCCATGTTAGGCCAGGTGCAGATGGCTAATTCCCCCAGACTACAAGCCAATTTAAACCATAATTCCTGAGATAGACCACTTTTCCCAACATTAATGGGAACCAGCTGCCTCCTATTAATAATATGGATGATTACAAGAAAAAAAAAAGTGGGGGAGGGAGTAGTGAAGTTAGAGAAGATATTATTTTCCAGACTGTTGGCTGTGTCCTGCTGAGGACAATATGGAAAGCTATGGAATACGAGTCTTGAAAAACCTGTCAAGTTAAATACGCACAGCGTGTTTGCTCAGAAGAGGGATGGACTTATCTGTGTACTTCTGTGTTTCAGTGACAAGGTTATTTAAGGGGTAGCAATTGTATTTATTTAGTTATTTGCTGGTTCTTTGCTTTTCCCTTCCCTCTGCTGACACTGGATGGTTTTGATTAGCTTCCTAGGAGGGGAGCCCGTTGCCTTTGGTACGTTGAGCCTGGCCGTTCCCACTGAAGCCTGATTTCATGTGAGATTGTAGAGTACATCAAAGCAGAAGGACACTAAGTGATCTGAAGCGTTCTACTGAGAGCCTGACTTGCTGGTTCAAGAAATTTGTTCAGGCTTCTGTTATCGCTGTGCCAGTGTGAGATGAAATGTGAAGACATGGCAATTCACAGCATGTAATACCAATGTGTATTAGGAGTGGGTTTTTTCTGAGTCCCTTTACAATTGTTTTCCTTTGGTTTGTTTTGGGAATTTGAGTAGAACTTATTTTAAAAAATAAACTCCATGACATACTTATTTTACTTGTCTGGCAGACGAGAGGAAAAGGCCCATTATACTTGGCTATACTCCTTGTTCCCTATGTAGACATGATTCTTAACACATGGATCATTTCTTTGAGATCGATGAATAAACGAGACTCACTACAAATGTCTATCTTGCCCCTGCAGGAGATGAGTAGGAGCCAATGCCCTTTTCCCAGTTATTCTGCTAGGATTTTGTGGGATTCTTGGAGACATTCAGCTCACGCTGGCTGCATTTCTTCTTGATCTGGACGACGGTCCAGACTAAGAAGGATGATGGTCTCTGGACATATGGAGGAAAAGCCAGCTCGTGGCATTGTAATTCCTGCTGGAGAGTTTGCAAGGGGCATTTTTGAGATGCATAGATGGAGAAAGCTGGGATTCCCCTCTACCCAACCTGAGGCCATGTTGCTTTCCCAGACCACGTGGACCTTGCACATACCTGCTCCAAATAGATAAGCTGCAAGGGACCCTCCCCGCCTTTCCTGGTCCTCAATGGTTTGTGAGAGGAAGTGGGGGAGAAACACAGAGTAGGACTTTGATTCTTTAATACCCCAATTGCTTGACATTATTACAGGGAGCCAGGAACCACAGTTCTTTGGCACTATTTCCCTCACTTAAACTATCTTCTGTCCCTTGCTAGGTTACAGGCAGAGACCTTTACTAAGTCAGGAGCAAAGCATTTTCTAGATTTCTAACTCTTGGATGGCAGGTCTGAGAAAAAATTTAATATATATACATACATCTATCTCTGACCTTCTAGGTAAGCCATGAAACTAAGGACATTACATCCCAGTAGCAACGCTTTATCTTCATTCACATGTCTTAGTATCCCAGCCCCTACTTGGATCACCGGAGCATCTCTCTGGGGTGTTTACTGTAAAAAAGAAAACCTCCACTGCCCATATCCAAACTTCAGAGGTGCACTTAAAGCAGACATAGCGCAGGTAATGGAAAAGAGATCATTGATTTTATGTATTTAAATAGAGCATAGTTGAGTTGACAATGTCTCTTTAAATAATTGAAAAATCAGCCTCAGCTGACAGTAGCTCAACAGATAATGAGGCTGGTTGTGGAAGAACGTGAATAATTAGAGAGTGGGGATCCTTGCTGCATGGAATTGACCCTTGGGGGCTCAGAGAAAGCAGGATTTGTGGCTGCTCTGAAATGCCAGTGGTCTGGTCCAGCATTCCTCTTGTCAATACGAACCTTGTGTTTTCATTGGAAACATGTGTCAAAACAAAACAGCGTTTGAGGCTGCTGCTGAGAGAAGGTGGGCAAGTCCAGAGACAGCCAACCTGTTTTTTTCTGTTTGTTCCAAAAATACCATGCCACTGCTGCCCATCATGCTCAAATGGAAGGACAGATGGTAAGTACCTTCACAGTAGAGAAATTGTTGCTATACAGATATGTACGGATAGGAAAATATCTTTTACTCCTGATTCTAACACTATTCCCTCCTTAATGATGCTTTTCCCACTCAGAAAATTAGAGAGGTCAGGGTGACTATGACATCCTGCTATACCCTGATGATGCCCGGATTGAGAGTTTATATTACAGTGCTTCCCTGAAGGAAAGCTGTTGCAGTAAGCCAGTCCTTATCTTTCCTGGACAGGAAGAGGAGCGTTCAGTGAAGACCTGCCAGTCATATGTAATATTTTACTCCCTATGGGCTGCCAAAGGACTTTGAAATCTTTGTAAATTATGAATCTTGGAACCATTACCTGCATTATAGAAAACTCAAAGTAAAGAGGTGAGAGCCCTAGTATCTGGTGTTTTCATAAATAAGTCTCTGGGTTTGTTAGTTTTCTTTTTCCTGACTTAAAATTATTTTGTTGGGTTGACGTTAAACATCTGCCTTTTTCTCTGCCCTCCTCCCTATCCCACCTCCTGCGATGGTTTAATTTCATGAGTGAATTAAATGGTTTGGAGAGCTAAAGAACCCAATTTGTAATGTGCTTTAGGGGCTTTCATAATGAAAGGCAGGGACTGAAGTAGAGTATTTAGTTATTAGTGTCTCCATATTTCTTTCCCTTGATCTACCTGTCCCATTGTGTTGTCAGATCTTCACAGTCGAGATTTGAGGCAATAATGGTGAAAGCTGGAACATGTGAGCCCTATTTAGGCCCGGCACCATCATATTTCTGGACTGAATCTCAGCCTAATTGAAAAGGCAAGTGGATATCTCTGGCAAAAGAAAACATGGCTGTCACAGGCTTTACCAAGTTCAGTTTAACACAGTAGAATGCGCTCTGGCATCTTTGTTTGGCTTCCATTTTAAATGTAAAATTAAAGACATATTTCCTCTGTTGTAGGTTTTAAGGATGATTTACAAACCAAAAAAAGAACTCAACAGCACTCCAAGGTCTGGTTCTTGTGATGCCAGGAAATAAGTCTACACTCATCTTAGTATCATCCCCATAACTCTTTGTGCAATCCTGCTTGCATACCACCTTATAGGCAGCTTGTATAGTTGTCACCATTCCTCATGGCACCTGTGATCTCTTCTTATGTATTTCCTAATGCTCGTGAATAGTTCAGGAAATATAAACTGTTTGCATCCAGGCTCCAAAGGATTAGAGCTGAGTTTTGGATTGGAGGCCCATGGAAGTGGGATGAGAGGATTTTCCTTGAGCCCCATTTCTTCGCTGCTGCCACAAGCACAAGTAGCTTTCAGATACTCTCTTTTGAAGGTCAAAATGTCCCAAAACTTTCAGGCAAAACTCAGTCTATTTCCATATTCTGAGATCTTTTTCAATCATCGCTGTTATTTCAAGCATATTTATTTCGGTGAGTATCCATTTCCAGCTTAGAAACTGCAGAGGACTTCTTTTTTTATAGCTGATACTCCTTTTTGTTAGGTTGAACCACCTTGTGATGATTGTCATGAGCAGTTCAGAATACAGTTTATGGGAAAGTTTTGCCCTTAGTAATAGTTTTACCAAAATGAATTTCCCTTATTAATTAATCGCACAGGCTCCATTGATTCTTTTATGGAATGTCAAAAATAGATACCCGTTCTAGAAATCTAAATCCACTTGTGGTCTTTGACCGAGCCCTTTGGTTTTATTTGTGTCTGACGCGTGTTAGTGTCCTCATTGCTCACTGAGCAAAGACTCCGCTATGAATTAAGCGCATTTTGGGAAAGGTTATTACAAAATAAAAAAAAATCTGGAGATCCTCAAATTGAGGAAAGAGGATCTGATAGCACGCAGACTGAGCTCTGTACGGCTCTATTTGAAGACCTCGTCTATCAACTAGGAATTGGCACAGGCAGCCCTTGGATTACAGTGGAATTATAAGCACACTCTTCTCGCAGCGGTGGCACAATTGTTTTGAAACTAGGCAGATCTTCTGTGTTTACTATTTGGCAGGTTCTGTGTTTTTGGCTGGCAGCCACGCTGAAATGTGTTTAGTTTTAATTGACAGCCATGGTCAACACTGCAGATCCCAGGTAGGTACTGCTAATCCTGACAAGGCAAAGCAGAAACAGACAGCAGGCTTGTTTTCCAACTAGCCAGAGCCTCAGTCTTTGGGAAAGCAAAGGCGCTTTGCCTCTAGATAATTCACCTTCAGGGTCTCAACCTCCAGTCTCATACTCAGCACCTCTTTGTAAGCAAGCCATGGCCATGGTCCATAAGCCGTTGCAAGCAAAATGACTTTGTGACCTGCTTTAATGGAATGGGAAGCCAGGTGCTAGCATCCTTGCACAAGAGGTCTTCTTAGAGCAGAGACACACCCAGAGTTGTATTTTCTTGGATTTGAGACTTGAAAACAAGAACAGTTACACACAGACCTGTAGTTTTAAATATGAGACGTTCCAAAAATGCATATGGTTAGATTTATGTAAGCCACAGTTTGTAATGGTTTAGATTTACCCTCCTATGCCTTGTGAGAGACTTTCAGCCGTGTTCTCAAGAGAGTAACATAGAACATTTACAAAAGTAAAAAGAAAAGAATAGCATATGCACAGACTTACGATGGCTTAGTCATGACATCTAATTAGGGACAGCAGTGATTTCTGTGAACCGCAAAAATGTTAGTTTCAGTTGGCATAAAATTCCACAGAATAATACTCGCGACTATCTCTCAGTCTATCTGTCTCTCTGTCTATCAGTTGCGCTCATATGCTTTATTATTAGTGATGCATTCCTTCTCATGTTATTGTCTTCCTTATAAGATAATTTCTCAAGGAATTCTTTAACTTCCCCCTTAAGTGCCTTGCATTTCAAGTGGCTGCTTAACAGAGCCCCATGGTAAAGGGACTTGTATTTATGGAGAAAAGCTTGCATCCTGGTATCAGGATAACGTGCCTCCTTATCA
Organism: Alca torda; assembly: GCA_008658365.1. NCBI lineage: Eukaryota > Metazoa > Chordata > Aves > Charadriiformes > Alcidae > Alca > Alca torda. The sequence goes on from CM018083.1 coordinate 36,993,289, forward strand.
CCGTTTAGGTCTCATACTTGTTAAGAGTTTATGTCTTTGACGGGGGGAAAAAAAAAAATCAAGTTAAATACTACAAAAAGAGGACACTGAAGGTAGAGATTTACTGTGCCAAAGAGAGCAAAGGAAATTCGGTGTGTCGCCTGGGAGTAAATGGGATAGTCGTTCCATCCCTGTGTTGTGGGATCCCTGCTTAAGAAAGTACCCCAGACCCTGACACAGTGACAGCTTCAGAACACGACTTCAGTGAATCACGGTTTTCCCCAGCCTCCAGATACAATTACTGGTGGTATCTCTGCAGAGAGACACCCTCAGAACAGCATAGCATTTATGGATTTGGATTATTTCTGAGAGCTGTTTTTTGAATCTGGGGGAAGTCAAAGAATACCCCTCAGTTGCTCATTTTTAATGGAGCTGCAAGATCGAGGTGGAGACCTGCCTGTTCCAAACTTTCCAAAAGGCATTTCCAATGGTAGAGTAGCCCTATTTTCTTCTTCAACAGGTCTTTAAACTGTGCAGCACTCGTTCATCAGCCTCAGACTTTGATTTGGCACTGCTATGTCGCGCAGATGTAGCAATCACATTTGCGAGCCTGGAACTAATTAAAAATGGAATATTTTAGATCAGTCATGGTGAGTGTGGCCAGATTTACAGGGAGAATACAAGGGAGCTTAAGGAACAGAGTGATCTAGCCTTTTAAAAATGTCCTTCCTTCAACGTTGGTACATTACCTACAGGCCAATTGGGCTGGTCCTTTACCGCACTGTCTTTACGCACCCTTGGGCTGGTTAAAGTGCAGCTTTAAGGAGACACAGGCATTTCACGGTTTGCTACGTTTCAGATGCATGGAGAATCGTCTTTAAAATCTGCCTGGCAAGACATTGTGGTTTTTTATTCTCTTTTTTTTTAAGAGGGCATGGTTGCCAAGCCTGTCCATCAGTTTAACAGGAGACCATGATTTAAAGGCAGTAGGGAATAGAAAAACCAGGAGAACAAAAACAGGTGAGGAGATAGATGTGGCTCTAGCCCCGTAGCAACCATATGTCTGATAGCTGCACAGAATGGGGTAGGGCCATCATAGGTAGTACTGTTGCCTAAAACTTGGAGGCTGCACTGATTTCCATGAATCTCTCCAATCCTATGAACTCGGTTTGCGAGTGACTGAAGAGAGAGCTCACCTGCAGACAGCGCTGCAGGCTCTTTGGGGAGGGAAGATTATCCATGGAGCAATTACATGGTAGGTCACCATCATTTTCTCCTTGCTCAGCTCAACATTTTCTAGGCTTTACTGCTCCTGGCTGTCAGCTCGGCACCTGCTCTGTGCTGAGTCAAGTTTAGAAACAAAGAAAAAAAATCTATGATCTCTCCCACGGTGTAGTCAGGGCTCATTACGAATCAGTGCTTTTTCCCTTTGCACCTCACCAACGGCTTGCTCTAGCTGTTACTGGCAACCGGTGTGCCACGACACCAGTCACAGACCAATTACACCACTCAGCACGGTCTGGTGGGGACATCGGGTTCCTGTCACCGCTGCTTTGCGTCACCTGGTTGTCTCCTGGGCAGCTCCCAGCTGTGAGTGCCAGGAGTCAGGATCTCTTCACTGTGCGCAGACTCTCTAATGGGCTACTTGATTAGCTTCTTGGGAGACTGCCTCCGGGCAAATATATAAATGACAATAATAAGGCTGTGCCCTAGATGTTCCTGCTGCTGGAGAACAGAAAGCTTACCTGTAGGTTGTCGTTCAGGTGTGATGCAATGCTCAGGTGGCAAAGTCTGTTCCTAGTTTGTATATAGGAAGGTGACTTTTCAGTTCCCGTCCCCCACAAAAGTTTGTGCTTTGCAAACCCCAAGATAAACAAATAATTTAGTATCATATAGTGATTTTTTTTTTCTCTTTTAATCCCAAAAGACCTTTAAAATAAATTGTATTTATTATATTATAGACAAAACGGTGAAGTGTTGAAGGCAGGCGGAGGCGCTGCGGTGGGGAGGTGACCGGGGGTGTCTCCAGCCATTTGCACCCAGCTTTTCACTCCCAGGGACACGCTGTCATCAAAGGGCCCCATGTGGTTCTGCTGAGGGTATCCAGCAAATGCCTCAGTTTATCAGCCCACCTTAAAGAATAACAAATAACAAATCAGTTTTTCTTAAACATGGCACGGCTTGCAGTCTCTGTAAGGGGTTCTTTGCTGCATGGCTTATATTACCATTAAAATGATTTAGCTGGAACCTCTGCTCAGCAGCATTGTAGGTGACACGTTCCCTAGCTGCGGTGTATCCAAACAGATTGTTGCAAGGCCTTGAATAAACACTTTGTAAGTCTAGGTCTGAAGCAATATTCATCAAGCAACATTTATTTCATGGGTGCCAACTAGGTCTTACGTGTTCCTGACAGAGCAGGCAATGTTTTCTATCAAATCTGGTGGGTGTAAACAGAATACCTATTAATAATGTGGCAGGAACCTGACTAAATGCAATATTTATGGCTCATGCATATGAAAGTCTCATAGATAGTTTGCTTATAAAGAGTGAATGAATTCTGTGGTTAATGTTTGAAATGAGTAAGAGAACAAGAATAATTTTAAACATTTTTCTCACAGGCATACCTACCCACACACTTCCATTCCTTTTGTAATATGAAGGACTGATGCTTTTCTTGGAATAGGCTGAATGCAGAGCTCATCAAAGCTGTTCCATCCATTGATTTCAAGAGGTTTAGTGCTAGGGTCAATACAATGCACTAAAGAATTAGACTAAAGCATTCAAAATGTAGCGAGCAAACTCCCAGGGTACTTAATTCTTTCTTTTTTTTTTTTTTTTTTTTTTTTTTTTTTTTTTTTTTGCGTGTTACTGTGGTGAAATCCCAAGTTCATCAATTCGTTTCAGTGATGAGTTTAAACTGTGCTGAAATGGAGCAAGACCAGATCTTGGCCAGTGGGGCAGTCTTTAGGCGGTGAGCTGTGTTCTAAGCACCTTAAAACTGAACCTCGTCCAAACCCCAAGTCTGCAGAATGGAGATGGAAATTTCGTGAAGCGAGGCTTCAGTTTGGGTATTCTTGCTCCTTTTTGCTTTCACACAAATTAACAGAGTTCTAAAAACAGCTTCTAACTCTCGTTTCTACTGGCACGGCCGCTATTGATTGTGTCCAGAAAGAGGAATGGAAAGACATGACAGAATTGGCAACAATCCCGAGCCATGGAGTTTGGATCTACAACCCTGATCCCAACTTTGCTAGAGAATACGAGGGTTGTGGTTTTTTTTTGTATCTGGAGGTTTGACTTAATCTCTTGTATGTGCATGGAAAATCCATAGCGCTGGAGTACGATTTTTCTCAATGGATAGGATCTATCGGATCTGGTGTTCTGGGGTGACCGAGTTGGTGAGGAAACTTTTAACCTGGGAAGAGAGTGGCCTGAGCAGCTGCATCTGTGAGGGAGAGGGGTCTCCAGCCATGGGAACCAGGAAGGCAAAGAATATTCCCAGAGTTCCCAAACATGGCCCAGCTCAAATGTCTCATCTAGCTTTTTTCCAGAACAGTCTGGGTTTTTTTGGTTGTTTGTATAGTACTTAAAACCTGATTCACAAATGCTCCCATGAATAGGCTGGAAACGTTAGTCAGCATGAAGATTTTGGCCACATTGTGATTAACACTTGCCCAATTTCTGTAGGTTGGTTTTGGATTTTGTTTTCTTTAAATGAGTTGTAACTCATTAAACTCATTGTTCTTAACCAGATGTTTGCACCTGGAAGTGCATTTATTATAATTTACTATTTATCAGGGTTTTGTTTAGTTTTAAGTTCTCCAGTCTCTCCAGTTGAGAAACAGAAATATTAGCATGTGATTGAGCCAACCAGTATCATCATTATTATTAAAATCAACTAACAAAATATCATACTGTACAATTTGCAAAAAGACAACAGATTGGCAATTGCTTGTCCAAACTGTACAGTAAATATGTTCCAGTAATGAGTGGCTTAGCAGAAAACAGGAGAGAAAAGACCACAAATAAAATCAATATTATTATAAATATTACTTGCCACAAGTAATTGGAAAAGCTCCGTTTTCGTCCAAAACATTTGTTTTAAATTATATGCCGACATATTCTGGAAATAACTATGATAGACTATTTTTAAATTAGTACTATACAAAGGAGTTTCTTCTTTATGTCCTTTTTCACATCAACAGTTTCTGGTTTCTGACGTGCTAAAATAGACTTGGATAAGGATTTAGAAGAGTGTGTGTGTGTATTTACGCATGTAGACACTTTTGTTTATTAATTTTCTGGTTTGGACTACAGAATTGTGTGCTTTGGGAAGCAGGTGGTTTCCAGCATTTGAAGAGATCCGCATGTTAAATGAGTTATGTTTTGTATTGTAGGGAAGTATTGCTACATGTATTTTCTTGACATTCCTTTCAGGCATCTTTTTGAGTTCGTTTCCAAAATGCTACGAAAAAGTGATTTGCTTTCAGCAAGGAATTGCTCAGCTAAAAATGATAAATATGTTATAGCTAATGTGGAAACTAAATATGTCAGAGGTGATGTGGAAAACATTGGAGCAGACTGAGCTGAAAGGAGAAATGATCCCAAGGAGGAGGCAAACTAAGCTGTTGCAGAAAGTCCAACTTTTACCAGAGTCGGGACAGTTTGAAAACCACAGATGAAAGACCCTTGCTTCCCATGGAGGCTTCAGGAAAACCAAGAGACTTTCTGCTGGCTTTAGTGGATGAGTCTGTCACTGCCTGGCCAACATATCCTCACGTTGCCCCTTTCTGGGTGAAGGATTTAGATGTCAGTGGTGCCCCAAGCCCTGCACCCCCATTATGGGGAGGCTGAGTGTCCCATGGAAGCTTGTGCAAGCTGGGAATGCCACAGACTTATAGTTTCAGTGGCAAACACATACCTGTGGCCAGGATAAGCATTTTGAGTGATCTTCTCTACAAGCTTTAGCAATATTGGAGATCTCTGAAGAAGCTGAAGTTTCCTTATTGTCAATCCAGGAAGCCTTGACAGAAATGCAAATCAAGTGTTGCATTTTCAGCAGTGCCCTGTATGACTGGCTGAGGGTCCTGGGGGATGCCTGCCCTGTCCCCACCAGCATACAGCGTCTATACCGCAGGGGGTCCCTCGTGACTAGATGCACTGTCATATATGTATGTTGTTTTCCTGGTTTTACCACGAAATATCACATTGGCTAAGGGTTGACAGACAGCTCTGATGGGTGTCATCTCTGCTTCTGAGAGCATCCATCTTACCAGATCTCTCAGATCACTTCTCTACTTTGGCTACCGAAATGAAAATTAAACATCCCACCCACCAGGAAAACTAATTTGAAAATACATTTTTAACCCCAGAGCAATCTTTTACCTGCAAACTTAATTGTATTCCTTTAAGAAGATGTAATTAAGTATCCTCATGGCAGACCATCAGTTTTTACAAAGCATCTCTCGAGCAGATAGCCATCATTACTAATACAATTCTTGGAGGTGCAGGCAGGAAAATAAATTGGTTGTCATTGGGACATCATCAATATAATGAACATCTGACATGTAGACTGTTTGTTTCAGATGAAGCAGACACAGATGAGGGGGAAAAATTGTTAATAAGAACAGTAGACAAGACATGGCAGACTGTATCTGTCTCATGAAATGTTATTTGCTGCCAACACATCACTGTAAAGAAAGTCTGGTCTACCTGGGAATAGATGAGAAAAATAAAGTGAAAAGACACTTCCAGGTATGTCCTGAGAAGCTCTGCTGAATAATGCAGTTTGAATCTTTGACTTTTTTTTTATTGCATCTCGGTAGCTACTTTCATTTCAGGCAGGAAATTGGTAGTTTGCCTGTCTTTTATTTCCATTTACCACTACAGCAAAATTGAACCTTTGATTTTTGGAACTATACCGTCTCCAAGAGAAATCAGTAGCTAACATTGTCACTCAGACAAATACAAAGCAGAGCTGGTTCAAGTTTTGCAAAGCCTACGGGGAAATTTTGACATGCAGAAATGAATACCCAAATGCCCTCGGCTGCCTTGAGGATTTCCGGCAGCGTCTGCAGGATGCGGGGGAAAAAATTCCAGGGTTGAAAACAGCTGAAAATGTTCCATGATAGTGTCCCAGCTCAGCACTCTTTAGTCTCACTCGCCTTACGTGGATTTAAGCATGTGTTTATTGTTAAGGGTAGATGCTAGATTCAGCAGGAGCCCACTGCTTTCTGAGCAGGACCATAGCTCCTTTTCTGGTTCGTGAATTATTTGGGAAGTGAACCTAGATTCTTTCAAGTCTTTACTTCCAATATTCATTAACAAGTTTGGACAATGTACACTGATTCAGCCATTTCCTTTTCAATTTACGTGATGGGTGAACTAAACTGCACGATACAATGCCTTTTCCCAGTTTTAGATGACTGAAACAAACTGAAGGAGAAAATTTTCACTTTGTTTGCTTGGAAGAGTTTTGAATGAATGGTTGCTCATGTCAAAGGGATTAGCGAAGGGATTTATCAACGTACTCGCACAGATCCCCACTTGTCAGGATACGTGCGAGCTAAAACCCCACAAGTCAGAGCAAACTACAAGAAACAACACTATGAGAGAGTGTCCTTATGCAATTAGAGCAGCTCGAAGCACTAGAGGTGATCAGGAGGTAAAAACAACCCTCCTCGTGAAACACATTTGGCCAGCGAATGCACAGTAGACAACGTAAAAGTTTACGTGGAACCTGAGAGAGAGAGCCAAATCTCGACAGGATCAAAAGTTCAGATAAACATCCTAACGCTCAGATACTAACGTGAACGCTCTCCAAACCTATCCAAGCCATCTGCGCCCCGCTTATTAACCTCGTAGTGTCATGAGAAATAGTTTTCTCACAAGGTTTCTGATGCTTCCTGCTGTTTGACAGGCAGGAAATACCATCAGAAGAGCCTTTTTCGCTGGAGTTCATCATTTTCGGTACGAGAGGGAATCAGGAAGTGCAGAGGCAGCGCGAAAATGAAAACCAGCATGGGGACGAGGGGGGAGAAGGGATATCGAGAAGGAAAGTTCATCAAGCTAACAGGCTAGGCTTGAGAGGCATCTGCACGTGTGGGAAGGGGCTGCTGTGCCGGGCGGCAGTGGGATGTGCTTCTGGAAGAGCGACTCGCCCCACTTGTCGGTGCAGCCCAGGTAATAACATTCCCCTGTGACTGGGGAATGCAGCAGGATGAGAAACTTTGTTGAAATGAGAAGCTGCAAATGCAGCTCTAAAAAGAATTTTCCCTGTAAGGATCCCAAATCAGTCACATTAATCTTGATGCTGTTGCTGCTGCGCAGTGCATCTGGCATCCTGAAAAGGCTCGTCATCCATTTTTTTTTAATTAATATTTATTTTGCAGCACTCTAATTAAATACTGGCCTACCTGCTAGCCTGTGTGGCATCACCTCATTACCCCGGGGTGACAGGCCAGCAGCAATCGCCTTTGGTGAGGGATTCAGTGGTGCACGGCTGTGCTGTTGTGCTACAGCATGAGCAAATGGAGGATTCTTTGTGTGCAAGTCTGAGGCTGTGTACACATGTGCGTGGACGCTCCAAAAGCAAACAACTCGCCTTTATAAAGCCAAATTCCAAGCAAGAAACCAGCTCAGCAGCTGTGAAAGGTGTCTCTGTGTTTCATTGTTGATAAAAGTACAACCCACAGTGACTCAAACCTCAGGATGTGGTGGGAAGCCGAGAAGAAAAGAAAGATAGAGAGTGGGGGAGAAAGGGGAAAAAAAACAGCTTCTCAGGCTGAGGAGTTCAGACACGCCAGATTTCTTTGGCGCAAACATTGCTGTCATGAGCCTCGCAGACATTTAACGTTTGATTCCCTGCTTTCTTTTCACTTGGCACCGAGCGTGAAGATTTTGAAAACAGAATCGCAAAGTGTTTTAAATTGCAAAGCTGACCTGTGAGTGCCATTAACAGCATCTCCTTCATACGCTGCAAGTTAACAGTGCAGGCAGGAACCTGCCATGTGAGGGCTGTCACCAATCTGTCATTAACCTGCATCTACTCACGGTGACATATTTCCTCCCCACCTCCCCTGCACTCCAGCCCTTTCTTGAACCCTTCAGGGACGGCAGAAGGCAGCTGCCTGAAGGACAGGACTTGGCATGGAAAAAGGGAAAGGGAAAAATCTAGTCTGGAAGCTGAATACTAAAAGTAGGCATCGATTTCCTATCAGAGAGGTGAAGCGTTCAAATTTGCTACGCTGCTTTGGCTTGAAAGGCATTTACCCAGTCATGGGGACTACCAGGCGTGCTGTGTTCAGATGAGATGGTGCTTCAGGATTCGTTCTGAGGCCCCAGATTTCACTCCACCAGCTCCAGCCACCTGGTTTAGGCTCAGCTTCTTGCTGAAGCAGCAGGAGTGACTTGAAGCTTGGTGGCCTCAGCATTTCTCCTGTGATGCTGTTGGCAGATATTTAGCTATAGGAGCACCGGCTCAGGCATGAGGAAGGAACAAAACTATCCTGTAACAGCTAGTACCTAACTAGCAGAACAGGTCTTTTTTCTACTGAACATGTGTTTCCTTCGCTTACAGTGAAAGAGGAGTGCGGCTACAATATGAATGAAGCAGGAGCAGAACAACGTAAGGGATGAAGGAAATAAGAAATGGAGCAAACCGTGAGAAGGCTGTATGGGCTCGTCTCAAACATTTACTGATAGGAATAATACAGGATCTCCCATCAGGTCTAATAAACGTGTTGAGCTGACAGATGCTGATTCAGCACTGTGACACAGTGCCTGCTCTCCAGAGGAGGATTTGTAGAGGTGAACCTGAGCCTCCGCTGCAGTGATTTTCACATTGCTGGTGCCAGGAATCCAGGAGCTACTCAGACAAGGCACATGGAATGTAACTAAGAAAAACAAGTCTATTACTGACAGACATACATTGCTACACCTCCTCCAGCAGGCCATTACAGAGGCCCACAGCTGGAGAGAGATTGAAAATGAATGCTCTGCCTTCAGCGACGAGGAGCTGGGCTTTAAAGGTTGGTTCAGAGCAGGAGCCAAATCGAGCTGCTCTGCATCATCATCACTGGTGATGACAAGTGACTGCAGTGTCCCTGGGGCAAGGTCATCTTTTGACAATAGCAGGTTGCGTCTGGGCTGTTTTAACCTTCAAAGAGTTTGAACAAGTTGTGTGAGATCTGAGTGGCTGGAGAGGACCAGTTACAGGAATAATTGCAGTGGTGCTACCGAGGTACCTTGGTGGAGCTAATCTATGCCACGCGCTGTGGTCTTTGGTCTTTTTTGGCCAACTGTTCAGAGATACTGACTGCAATCAGGAGCGTATCACACGCAGCTCCTCCAGGGACTGCTCGTGGTGGGCTTGGGGAGAAGCCATAGCCTTGACATAAGTAGAAGCATGAGCTAGCTACTGCCACCTGCCTCTTCTTTGCTTATGGCTCAGCTCTGAAGCATTATAACAGCACATTACAAAGCTAAAAGAAAAAAACCTAATTTTAATATTGAATATTCACATGTTCTTATACACATACACACTTACGTACGTGTGTGGATACAACACATACATAACATGAATGCATTCGTTTATCAGTGCACTTCCTGAATGGCTGTGTTTTTTTAATAGCGCTATCCCTTTATGTCCACAAATGAATAACACTATTAGATCCCATCTCTAATTATATTCTGAAGACCAATAAACCCCCGAACATTTCTGGACGTCTTTAATTAGAATAAAAGCCAAACAAAACAACCAAAAGAAAACAAAGTGATTGATGGAGTCTTGCTACACATTTGCCGGTGGTTAGGAATAGAACAGGGCAAAATAGTCATTGCAAACATTTGATGATTTTAAAGCTGTCTAACTTTTCTCAGTATCCTGCAAACAAACAGGCTTTATTTTTGTACATATTTATATTCTTTGAAATTTTTAAGTACATATTTTGTATAAACATGTTTCAACACACTGGTAGTAAAGTAGTTTTTAGCTGTACTCAGGGCTGTTAGCAGTATTTGTGTGCCATTCAGTAGGTCTTGTAAATCATGTGGTGCTGTATATGCTTATAGTTGGACAGCTGAAAACACCATGAAACAGACAGTGAAAACAGAGATTTTTAGGTGATCACATAGGCACTTGCCTAAATCGCTGCAAGGACGAAAGGGTGGACAGCATGACCCAGTGTTGCTTTAGTAAAAAGGAATGGGTGGCTTTAATCCCTCATAAATGTTTTTTTTTTCCAGATTATGATGATGTTTTAGTTCATTTTTAATGGCATAATGCATGTTCAGAGATACTTTACCTTTCCTCATTTCTTGGTCTGATGATTTTCATAGGAACTAAATGACCTTTGCTGTAATTTAACTGTCTCTGGGGTGAAGCACTTCTGGTTAACTCCAGCACAGAAGCAAATCAGATCTGTGCCTTAGACAAAGAAGGAAAATCAGGGAAGGAGAATTGGACAGAGAGGAAGAATTTGACTTGGGAGGGAACGCTTCAGAAATTGCCAGGAGATGTTCAAGAAAGCAGCAGGACCAGAGCTCTCATTGCACGTGAATTGCCTGAACTGCACGGCTGAGCTTTAAGGAGAGAAATAACGAAAGAAGAAAATGGCTTACGGGGTACATCAGCTCTGGAAAATAGAAACATTTTACAAATGGTTTCAACTTCTTTGACTGTTGATACCTGACAGTGATGTACAATTACTTCATGTCCTAGTTGTTTTGTTGTACCTGAAACACCAAGCCTTCACTTTAAACCCGGTTAAAGAATAAAACAAGAGAATACATCAATTTCTACATTAACCATCAGGTAAGCAGCAGGGTTTTCTCAGGCTGTTTTGAGTGAAGAAAAAGAAAATGTTAAAAAAAAAAAAAAAAAAAATAATAGTTTAAACTTTTGCCTCAAGGGCTGGAAAGCTATTTTGCAGGCTGCTTAACTTTTGTCATTCTCAGTGCATCTGTTCATATTAGCTTCAGACAGTGAAATAAATAGGAAATATTGCCCAAGGGTCCTTGGTTTTGTCAGAAGGAACTTTGAAAAAAGTCGAGGAGAAGAAGCAAGCCTGATTCACGAAGACCTGCGAGTCTTTATGTTGACGTGAAATCAAAACTGACTCAGGTTAAGTTCATTCAATTATCACAAACACCCCAGTGTAAAAGAAAACCCATAATGTGATGATACTGGATTAAAAGTTCAAGAGAAAATGTGGTGTGAACTTCCCCGGGTTTGAATTCAAAGTCACAGCAAACAAAAAAGAATGCTGAGAATACCTGGGAAACAGGTTTAGAGAGGGGGCAAAGAAAAGACTGTGTGCTCACAGTACAGAATGGCAAAGCAACCAAGATATTTGCTGCGACAAATGTGCTGACCTTATCTTATGGGCCTTATATTAACATCTTCATGTCTCTTCATGTTATGAGATGTTAAGTTGATTCTAGAGAGCCGAATGGAGGGAGAGCTTGGACGCTCATACATCTCAACCACAGCTCAGTGGAGTATCTCTCCACAGGCAACATTTTGAGCAATTCTGCCCTAATAAACTCTTTTGATGACAAAATCCTGGATACTTGATTCCTCTTCTCTTAGTGTACTACCAGACCATGGCAGCATCTTTGTTTTCAGGCTCCTTTCTGTACCAGTCTCCTCTCTGCCCGTTTTCCCAAGAAAACCCTTCATCATCTGCAATGATGTAAAATATTTGTGTAACAGTGATATGTTATGTATATACATGACCATGGCAAGATGTAATAGCATCTCCTTCTCTTTTAAAATCTCTCCTTCCACTCTGCTGACCATAGTTTTATTCCTGGTGGGTTGGTAAAGCCTCTTCAATCTTCATGTTTGCCGTAGATGAGAAGTACAGGGTAACTCATGCACTGCCCACTCACAGATGGTGATAGTTCTTGTATAGGTGTCCTACGTATCCTAACCAACCAACCAACTAATCAACCAAAAACCTACTTGAAGATGAGCAAGGCAAAGCAAGACTATCCAGGCTGGGACATCCCTGGAGCTATGCCTGTGTTTCCTCTGGAGACCTTCTGGCCCCACTGGCAGTGTTGTCCCAAGGCTTCTGGCAAGGCAACTTCATTTCTCCATCTTTGTAACAGTCTTACCTTTCTGGATGTATGTTGATGACTGCTGGGTAGGGTAAGGGACCCATCTGTGGCACACAGGTTAAGGAGGATAATTTCTGATAGCAGCTCTTTACAAGCAACAAGCTGACACAACTCCCTACCCCCAGTCTGTTTCCATTTCTACTCCTAGTATTTTACTACGTTCCCTCAGACACATCCTTTCCTAAATGGTCTCTAGTACCCGGTATTTAATTCACCTGTTGTTCCTCTGTATCCTCTGCGTGCATGAATTACACTGTTATCAACACAAGAAGCTTATCTCCTCTTCTTTATTGAATCTGGAGTTTGCTAATACATCCATTACCCTTATATCACAGAAAACCATTAACAGACGTGTTTGTTCATGAAAAAATCATTTTATCTTGGTTAAATGTTTGTATCTCGCAGCACAAAGCCTTACACAGCACAGAGTCCTTCTGAAGCACCAAGAGCATCTTTTAGATCAAGGAGGAAAGGTATTCCTGTAAGTGACAATTAAAAAAAAAATGGTTTTGTGTCACAAACATACCTTGCTATCACTGATGATGTTTTTCTAAAAGTTAAATTCAAAAATGTCTAGAATCAGCATAGAAATACACAGAAAATAGAGACTTAATCCCATTTTTGTCTAATTTATACCTCTAGGATGCTTTGTGAGAACTTAAAATGCACTTCACCGCTCTCTCTGGCATGCGCTGTAACTACGATCAACATTTCTAAGTAACATAATAATGATGATGATGATAATGATGGCCACTGCTTCCCACCTATTTGCTGCAGGAAAAGAGCTGACGGCAACAGGATGTACTATGAGTTAGATTTATTCCTGGATTTATTCCTCCCCTCTCTCAGAAGTAAAATAGGTCAATATTCTATTATAGTCAAAGCATTAACTTTCTTTCCCCATATATTTTGATATTCCAGTGAAAAAGCCCCATGAAAATCAAAATCAAACTTCAGAAAAATTACTCATCCCAGGTGTAGTTTTTAAAGTTTTCTCAATCCATGTTTGCCTTTTTTTTTTCTCCAAGGTTCCTGTGTGTACTTTCTCAACAGAAAGAAAAAGGAAAACAAAAACTGAGGACAGAAAACGGAAGGACACAAAGCAGATCCTGGTGCTTGTGGTTATTTTCATTGGGAAAAATACCCCCATGGTATCTTTCCCTAAACCAAATAAACATTGATGTTATTATCTATTGCAATACCAGCCCCTTTTTTCTTTCCTGGAGTTCTATTGGAAGTCATGCACTCCAAAATCTCAGCCCTTTCTTTGGGACAAGAAAAGAAAACATGGAAGTGCCAGCATGCCAGGGTATTTTCCGGGTAATGTATTAAAGCAGAACTACTATAAATGTCTTGTCCGTTTATTCTGATTACTCTAACAGAGAGCATTCGCTGGTTTATGCCGCCTTCTCTGACAGAAGAGAAACTGCAGTAAAGGGAAGAAATTCTTCCGCCTGTGTCCAAGGTTCAGGCAATCTGTAAGAAAGAATGAAAACGACACAGAGAACTGAGTATCCCATTTCAGCAAGGTCTGAATCATTATCTACAGCATTTTGGATGATTCAGCATGTTTCCTGACTTTTTTTTTTTCCCCACTTTCATTACAGGGGGTGTTTCTGTGAAAATGAAAGCATCTGGAGCTGAGGTTATTCATGCCTCTCAGTTTTTTCTCTGCTGTACCTGAAGCTGTAGGCCTGTTTTCTCTCTTGCTGACTCCAGGATAAATCACGTGTGGGTACATTGGGTGTCCAGTACTGGAGAAACACAAGTATGAAAGCGGGCCGAGTAGAAACACAACAGTTACTGCGTGTTACATGCCTCCAAGTCACTGCGGAGACTACAGGCTGGGAATAAAGCACATGTTAAAAAATCCATAAGAAGCACAGCAACTTTTTAGATGAAAGCGCTTGACTTTGGGGTTAATGGCCAGCGCAACGAAAAGAAGGGGAAAAAAAAATATAAATACAAACTAGAATCCCTTCCAGGGAGCAGCCTTTCTTTTTTCCCCAGCCTGAGTACTCAAATCTATTGCTCCTCATTGGAAAATAAAGCTGTGAATGCACTATTAAAAACTGGATTGATCAATGTCTTAACCTTTTGATTTAAAAGTGAGAACAGAAGTTTTAGGATTAAGCATATTAATTGTTCCACTGATATGTGATATTCACTATCAAGGGTCAAAGATTTGAAAGCAGTCTCAATTTTTTTTACTCACAATCTACTACAGAAGCAATTAATTATAAGCACAAACTGGAGGCAAGAGGGGAGAGAGAAAAGGAACAGCTGGAGTAGGTAGCAAAAAGAGAGACGAGGGAGGAAATAAAATGGAAAAATACACATAACCATGTTTGCTGCAGAGGTAACAAGGAGAAAATATGAACTTGGGTACTTTGAAAATGTTCTTGTTGACAGGAACCTGGAATTTTTATTCACCATCATTTCTTTCTCCAGAAGTATCGCTTTTTATTTGAAATCTCAATATTTCACGTCATTTACATCCTAGGGAACCTTCGTTCCCTGCCCTTCCCCCAGATGTGTGGGATGAGAGCTAAAATATCTAGATTTTCTAAAAATGGAATGAAAACTCCAACTCCATAGTAAATATCACTGAAAACATACAAGATGATAAAACTATGTTTTCATGCTTTTATGAGGTTGGGTTAGGTTTTTTTTTTCATCTTGCCAATGATTTCCTCTTTGAGGTACTCTGAGGGAGGGTGAACAGGGACATCATATTACTGGCTAGAAATGGCTAGTGCAAAAATAATGATAGCTCAGACTTGTGGGCAGGAGAGATGTAATGATGACCCCCATGTCACCAGACTGGAAAGGGTTAAAGAGCACCAGTCAATCTGCAATCAAGCAGCTGAGAGGCATAATTAACCAGATTGATTAGGCCATAAGGGCTGTGGCAACAGTTAGCCTCAGTTTGCCTGGAGGGGGAGTCTGTAGGCTGTGCTCCTTGGAGGAAGGCTTGGAGGTCTCCTGGACTGGGATCATTGGCTGTCCTGCTCCATCCTGAGGGCAGCTGCTCTGTGGAAAGTAGCTGAGAATGGCTATTCTTTTAACAGTGCATAATTATAAGGCTTAAATACAATGTTCTTCTTCTGTAGCTATGATAGAGCTGTTTTCTAGCACTTGAGCTGAGGCCTAGTCTGTGTTTATGTGGCTGTTTGAGATTTCCCAGGTTGGCTACTGTGTGAGGGGGGGCACAACAGATGCCCCAGCTGTTCCCAACTTATTCCCCTCCCTTAGCAATATTGGGACAAGAGAGAAATAGCAACAGCTGTTCATCTGCCTGGGCTTTTTGTGAGCTTTTGTGTGCTGAGGTCCAGCTGTTGGGGTGCTTGGTGTGGGTATCTGAATGTGAACATCTGAAAGCTGTGGAAGCAGCATTGTGAGGTGGGCCCAGGGCTCCAGAACAGTTTGATGCTCTGCTGAGGAACCTGCCAGTTCATCCTCTGGTCGTTGCCGAGGCTTGAGGGTCTGCTTTTCCTCTGGAGCAGTGGTGGCCATGAAGGAGGGCTGGAGTACTGATAAAGGCCCTCTTAATGTTTTTCCAGTGCTCACCAGTAAAGTGATTGAAGGCCCCTCCAGAGGAGGGGAGGGGAAAAAAAGCGCAAACTGGTTTCTGTAGTCCATTGCTGAAAAACAAATCAGTGTATCTGTTCTGTGGCGATAAGGAGAATTTAGTACGCAAATACATTTTGGTTTCTGGCTTCCCAAAGAATCTAAAGAAGAGGCAAGGAAATAACTAAAAAAAGAAACACCCACAAACCCTCATAAAGCTCCAGGCTTGTGGCCTGTTTTGCTGTTTCCCTGCCTCCTGAAGCCCAGCACACCTTCAAACATTCCTGGCTGAGGTAGATACAAAAAAAAAAAAAAAAAAAATGTCTAATTTGGATTCACAGAGCCCAGTCCTATCCTAAACAAACAGTGCTGCCTGGAATTGCTTGCCAGACAGTTGGCACGTCTTGCCGATTAGCTAACACTAACAATGCTGCGTTTCAAGAAGGAGAAGAGGCTGAACTTGGCCTTCACTGCCCAGTTGGAATGCCAGCGCGGGGATATGTGCCCATCGGAGCCATCCATGGTCCTCCGGGCCTGGCCGCAGCCGGAGAGGAGGCGTTTGCAGATGCTTGCAGGTTGCTTGACCCCAAGACGGAACCCTGCCTGGAGGTAGGCTGCAAACTGAGCTGGGAGAATAATTCCACTACAAATTGCTGCCAGTGTTAAAGCTCCAGGGAGCAGATTTAATAGCTCCCTTCAGCTCCCGCATTGGTTCCTCAGGCTCTGGTTTATGGGCACAGCTGGATGACGGTGAGAGAAGGCAGGAAGGGGAGGCTATACTGCACTTACATTTGTGGAAAAAAAAAAAAAATAGTTTGCACTTGTTCAGGCTTTCCTTTGTGTCGATTCATCCCTGTAAATTTAGATGCATGAGGGAGAAGTGCAGGCTGTGAGTGAGGAGCTTTAATCCGGTTTGCCCGGATCGGGAATGTGGGAACCGGCACCAGCCAGGCCTTACATGGTTGACGAACAGTGAAACAAGGTTTCAGCAGCTTGGTCTGGAATTTGGGTGGCCACATGTAAACACCAGCGAGCTTAGCTTTCTGGGCAAAAAAAAGAAAAGTTATGACTACAAGCTTATATTTGCCTCAGATTTCAAATGTTGAAAGGGGGAGGAGGAGAGCGCACAAATGCCAACTCAGCAAAATAAATAGTTCACACAGAAAAAAACAATGTCAGGAGTGAAACCTGACTCACTGAGAGCCTCTTGTGTATTAAGTGCATGTGCTGCAGTGACAGAAGAATATCCCTGCTGCCCCCATCGTTATACGATCAAAATGCTACTGATTCAAGTGTTTAAAGATCAAAATGCCGAGAGGAAAGGAGCAAAAATATCTCTCCAAAGATGTGAGTAAGTGGAAGCTGGAGTTTCAAATTGCAGTTTGGGGAGAGTGCAAGGCAAACAGTAGTGGTGCTTGCTGTGGAAGCACGGCCCAGCAACACGTACTGGGACAGATCTTCTGACCCCAGAGCAGAGCTGGGGGATGCTGGCTTCTCCTCTTGGGAGGGAGAACCTGGGGGAGCTGCCATCCCAAATGGATCTGCGGGGTGGAGCTGGGAAGGAAGTACCTTAAGATTATCTGTTTCTGTTAGCTTGTGTGGAAATGCTTATCTCACCTGGCAGGCTTTGCCAAGCCTCACTTAGGAAATATAAACACCTTCTTGAGGTTCCCAGTATCTGTTTCCGTTCTCCGCCTACATGTTCCTGTCCCCAATGGTGGGATCACTCTCTAGATCTCAAAGTTGGTAAGCAAGGGCTGCTAGTGCTCTTGCCAGTATTCACTGCCCTTGTCTCCAGCCCAGGACTTGTGTGTCGGTCCTCTTTCACTGAGGAAAAAACAGTGTATTCCTGTAATGCCCACAGAAAGGCTTGCGGAGCTGGAACGGTCTCTGTCCCTCGCTTCTGTCAAATTCAGTTCTTAGCAAGGGTAAAACTTCATTCTTTGGCTTCTGAGCAATGCAACTTCTCCAGCTCCAAATCTTTTTATTGCTCAGCTGTTGTTGACCATTAAAACTGGTCAGAAACAGGAAAACTCCAGACAAGGGGAAATATTACGATGTGCTTGCAAAAACAAAACAAAACAAAACAAAACAAAAAACCCCAAACAAACCCAAACATCCCAAATGTTATACAGCTGCATCAAACAGAAAAGTTGCTCAGATGGCAAAAATACTCGCTGCTTATCTAATACCTCTTCAGACCATTTCTAGACACCCAGGGCTGTGCAAGTTTTCACTTGCTTGCCCGAAAGCTTGGCCACACTTTTTGCTTGCCAGATCTTGCTCCCGTGCCAGGGTTTGGCGCATCCTCCCAAGCCAGCGGTGCCGACCTGCCCGCACAGGCTGGGCGTGCGGCAACGGGGCAAGCCCACCTGCAAACCCCGGTAGCCAGCTGTGCCAGCGGGTGTGTGAAAGCTGCAGGTGGTTAAAGAGGGGCAGAAAGCAAAGCGAGCGCGTTGCGTTGTGAAAGGAGGCTGTAGTGAGGTGGGGGTCGCTCTCTTCTCACAAGTAACAAGCGATAGGACAAGAGGAAACAGCCTCAAGTTGTACCAGGGGAGGTTTAGGATGGATATTAAGAAAAATTTTGTCACAGAAAGGGTTATCATGAAAGGTTGCCCAGGGAAGTGGCGGAGTCACCATCCCTGGAGGCATTTAAAAGATGGGGTGCTGAGGGACATGGTTTAGTGGTGGTTTTCGACAGCGTTACATTAATGGTTGGACTCGGTGATCTTAAACGCCCCTTCCAACTAGATGGTTCTATGACTGTGACAGCCCGACATCTGCAGCGGTGGAGGAGCTCGTGTGTCCTGTAGCTGGCTTTGTCCCCCCAACAAAGGGTGTGGAAGGCTTGAGGTGTCAGTGTTTTACCCCCGGCGGGGCAGTGGGAACAAGCTGCCTCTCCGTCCCCCCGGGAGGCGGCGGGGCCGCCGGGCTCGGGGCGGCTGCTGGGGCGGCAGTGCCCTCTAAAGGAGACACTCCGCAGGGAAAAAAACAGCTTCGGCAAAGCTCCGCAAGGAAAACTTGCCCGTTACAGCCTGAAATTGCTGTAAATAATTTCAGGGAAACCTGGAACCTGCCCGAAAGCGCTTATTCACTAAAATTGCAAAGAATTTGAGAGCTTTTCCAGAGGCTTCTGTGTGCTGACGTGCGGAGGCCGAGCCCCAGGAGGTAGGCCGTGAGCGGGGAGCAGGGTGTTCAGCTGGGGAGTGATCCTGTCAGAAGTAAGGGCTTCTTCTCTCTATGCAGCAAAGGAGGAGGCATCTCCATCAGGGTGGGAGATCCTCTCCAGCCTTCAAAGTAGCTTCTCGTCCTCGGTTTTTCTGCAGTTGGCGATTCTGGGTGGGAAGACCTCAGTGCAAGGCCCAGTTAGCGCCGTGTTAGCAACACTTATCTAAGACGCCCTTATTTTGCACAGTCTGATTTTGCAGTTTTGACTGTTTTACTGTTGAACACCCTCCTAAGGTAAATGGAGCAAATCAAAGTGAATGTTCCTGACAAATTAATGAGCAAACACATTAGCAGCTCTGAAAATGAAATGCCTACACATCACATAAATTCATTTCACAGTGTTTATATATTTATGGAAATGTCTTTGAATTACACTCCCAGCTCTAGTAGAGATGATTTCTTCCTCCATTATAAAGCCGGTTATGTGGCGATAACTTCTAGACCCCTATGGGCTACTGGAGCATGTAATTATCTTGTTCCACTTATTAATGATGAAAGGTCTATGCAAGTCCCAGAGTAGCTGTATGTACTATGCTCAGTAAAGAGGCTGTATAAATTTAATTTAGTTTGAAATTTAGTTGCTGACTTTAAATAATCTTCAAATATGGAATATAAATGTTTTGGGGCATTTAAAACTTGTCAAAATTATAAATGGATACATATTACTGCAAATATAAACTTAATATTGTGGTGCTAACACATGAAACTGAGGAAGTGGACTGTAAGCAAAAGAAGCTGACCAGGCTCTACTCTGCAATGCATATTCATCAAGCTAATACAAATGAGGACTCAGGCTTTTAATTTTGAAGTAATATTATTGGTAAAGGAAGATACGTTAAAAATGAGTTTCATCTTGAAGTCCTTGGAAGGTGGCCAATTTATATACTTCTGGGTTAGAGATCTGCAAACCTCTGTTCCTCAACCTTCCTAAAATGGCATCGCTCATTTTATGATGTCTCCTAGCTATAATCCTGCTTCTCCAGTTTGCCATAATAATGCTAATTAGTTCTGTATGTAAATAAACTATTGTTGACAGGACACTTTCAGCAATTCACATATGACTCATGGAGAGAGAGGTTTTAAAAATGATTTATCCATAAACAGAGATTCCATATGTCCTAATCTGGCATGGATTTCTCTCCTTCTCTTTATAGCAAGGAATGTGTGCATGCCTGTATAGCAGGGCTATAATGTGACAATTTGTCTCGGAGTGAAACCAGGATTTATGGTACTTACTGGAGACCACAGAGGTAAAATGAACAGCAGGCTGCATTTAATCATCTGAATTTTCAAATATTTCTTTTGCTTGGGTAAATGTGTCTTTGTTCCTTTTTGGAAACTTGTTCAGCTGGAGGATTGGTTCCTGTAAATTTATCTGAAAATACTACGGGCATACTTTTAGGGAAGTGCATGCAGGGGATGGGAGAGGAAGCATGGATAGGGGACATTTCTGCAGGACAAGGTTTGGGCCGAAAAACTTTCAAGCTGAAAGTACTTCTGGCAACGCTGCCACTAATTACACATCCTTGAAGAAAATGCACATATCAGCTGTACACATGTCCAGTGCACATTTCTGGAAACCAAGGCATATCGCACTAATCCCAGATAAATGCCACAGGAAATCCAGCCAGAGGAGAAAGAGGAATTGTGAACAGTTAAACGCTATTTATGTCTGCTGTAGGGCCTGATCCTGTGGCCTTTAGTGATGTGAAAATATTCCAGCCTCTAGAGGAGTTGTGCTGATAGGAGTGTAGTTGTAAGAGGCAAATGTACCCTTCGCAGGGTTTGGAAACTTCCTTGGGAATGAAGCTTAGGTTGAAGCACCTTGTCTCTGGGCTTTTTATTTTTGCCCTTGTCTGCCCCTTTTTTTTGCCCTTGTCTGTATGTATCCTCCTGGTGATGTCGTTTGGTCTCCCTGTCTCTTCCTTTTGCCTATTGCTTTCTCTTTAATTATTCCTGGGTTTAGCACAGGGCCACTCATATTACACTTAGTTACTACAAGTAATTTCTGTAACTTGCTACAGAACTCAATTCTACTCTCTTAAATCAAAACTAGGGTTCTCATAACTGCAAGATTTCAGGATATGGAGCTTTGGGTAAAGCAGCCAGAAATCATGGAGTTGTTGCTGCCTAGAAAATGGCAGCATGGATTACCTGAACACAGAGAAAAGGCAGATTAAAAACCCACAAACCAGTGGCAGGTGGTGTTTGTGCCTTCATAATTTGAACAAGACAATGCTGCACATGTGAGCCATAAAATGGGATGAAACAAAGCGCTACTGGCAGGGAGTTGTGATGATAGAATAAGATCAAAAAAAGCTGAATTTTTTGTACGTGGGGGCAAAGTTGGCACCTGTGGACAAAAAGGCTGGCTGCTTATTCATGGCAAAGATGCCAGCTTTCCTGACAGTGGAACTGGAGCCTCTTTTCTTCCGTCAGAAAAAGAAAGCTCTCCAGGGGTGACAGCAGTTTAATCAGGATGGCTTGTTACAGCCTTTGGGCTGTGAGTCCTGGTGAGGCTGCCAACGAGGTGCCAGTGTGGAGGAGACTTGTCTGCAGCAAACTTCTGTCTGCTGAGAATTGGATCAGGTGCTGGTGCATTGGCAGAGCTGTTTGTGGGAAAGACAGAGCCAGAATTCTTCTCTTCTCTTGAATTTGCAGAGACTTTCCTCCTTTGGGCTGTGTAGCGAGAAGAAACAAAGGCACTAAGTTGTCTTACCCAAAGGAGGGGATCCCTGGTCTGGCTTTTCTTGCTTCCATCAGATTTATTTTTTTTTTTGGTTCACAGCCTGGCTCTGAAGTCCTGAGCCTGATGGTTGTCAGCTGCTGGTAACACTGGCCAGGGTTTATCAGTGAACCTTGCTGGAAAAGCTGCTTCTTAGCTGGTCCCAAGAAGCTGCCTTCCAGCCACTGCTCCTTCCTCTGATGTATGAGATGGAGCATCCTTTAGTAGCATCCATGCTGATATTCAAGTCAAGGTTCCACAAGTGTGTGCCAGCAATAATATCAATAATAATAAAATAAAAAAAAAACTAGGAGGAGTTTTCTGATGTTGTTTCTCATGCCCGTATTGCAATTCTCTCAGCTGTGAGACTTATGTCCCCCTCTACTCTTGACTTCAATTCACATATGAGCATTTGCTATGAAAAAGGAAGGTGGCTAGAGAATATTTTATCTTTTGTAAGGTACTGATGGAACCTCTGAAATGTGGAACCTAAGTCCAAACATAGGGATAGGAAAAATGATTACCCGAGAAGGACCTGATGAATTGGGTATGTGCTTTGATTAGTTGCTGATGTTGGCAAACTTCTGGAAAATCTGCATTCAGGCCCAGGTATATGGGTTTTACAAACTCAGCAGTGACTGGGTGCAATTCTGGATCTGAATACAGAGTAGATGATAGTAAACTATCGAAGGGTAGTTAGAAACTGGAGATTGATTCGGTTCTGATAGTTTTGTGATTCGTTGTTATTGCTAAAAAGACATTACTGTTTTTGGCCTTTGTTTCCCACCTAGGCATTGCTGGTGTAAACACATGGTGATGAGAAAAGGGAAATAAAAGCAGATTTTTGGGAGGCAGAGCAGAAACTTGGGTGTGGAGTGGGGACTACCTTTGCCCAGCTCTGTTGGAACTTTCCTTCTTCCCCTCTGTAGACATGTGATGACTTATGGAAGGATCATTAGATTACATTTTTCATGCTGTTGTCATTAATTACTGTTTGAAAGCTGAAATGAAGAGTTGGGTTACTTGGTTGCTGTGAGGTGAGTAATGTGTGTTTACTGAGTGGTGATCTGCTGTCTGCCAGCACACCTTGGCTACCTGTACTTACTGGGTTTAGCCACAGAAAGAGCTTGGGGTTATGTTGCATTTGATCCATTTAAAAACAAAGGAAAGGGAGATTCTTTCCCATCTCTTTAAACAAATTCCTTAATGAGTAATATCCCCAAAATAGGCTGAACAAAAAGGTAGCTGACTATTTTGGCCAGAGAGGATAATCCCAACCCAGAAGCCGGTTATTCTCAGGGAGCTGGGATTGCTGGAGAGCACAATTTTGAGAGTGAAAGGTGAGCTTGGATATGTGGCTAGGGGTTACCTGGCATAAGTTTTCAGGGAGTTCTGAACAATTCTGTAAAGTCAGGTGCCCAAGAAGCCTAGTACTCCCATGAAGGGAGAGCTGCTGTATGAGGCTGCTCATGCAAAAATGTCAAAGATTCACTATGTACTGGAAGAGCTTCAATTGGGGGATGATTTTTTAGACCCCAGAAATTCTAACCCATTCAAAGCAAGACAAAAGTATGGAAAAAATCTTCTGCTCAAGCCGGGGCTTATATTTTTAATTGCTTTGAGGCAGAGAACATGGCTGTCTTTGGAGGTGTAAGTTATAGGTCAGGGCCACAGAGGATTCATTTCTTATTCCCAACCCTCTGCCCAGTTTTTCTGCTGTTATAAATACCGAGAGAAAGGCTGGTGGTGTGAAAACCTCGTGATGTTCCTCCTGGGAATCTTTTGTCCCAGGGTCCAAAGTGTGAAATTAAAATTTGCCCTGTGTCCAGCTCTTCTACATGTGTGTAAACTCTGTTCAGAAATAGCAGGATTACAGCCAGAGATGATGGATTAATCGGTTAAAGATTTCTTGCAGAAACACTATGAAAGGATCTTCTCAAAATTTCTGGGTTGTATCTCAAAATGTAGGTCACAGGGAAAATGTGAGACTTTGATTTGCAGGTGCAGCTGGCAGTTTAGTTCTCAGTTACCTGTATTTGTTAGCAGATGGTTGTGGTTGCTGCTTATCTTCCCATTCATTGGAGCAGATTGTTAAAGGCTAATATTTGCAGTGATGGTTATGGATTCCCTTGGCAGAGTCAGAAGTGTGTGGGCATAAAAACAGAGACTGATTTATGTGAACTTGAGTTACTTATTAAAAGTCCTTATTGAAAGGAACTTCCCATTCAGGCCTCACGTTGCTGTTTCTTTATCTGATATGAAGTTTTATTTTTCCTATGATAATGCTCCACTTTTAAATTTGATAAGTCTTTTAATGGAGCATCTACCCAAGCCTGTAAGCACACAGTAGCTGTACTAGTTATCCTATAAAGAGTGTGTGAATTGTCAGGGCCTGAAGCTGCAGGGATGTGCTTTTTGAGGGGTAAAAGAAATTCAACTTGTTGAAAAGCAGTGATGAGAGTGAAGGCTAATATGGGAGTATTTGGGGGAGGCTGTGACAGGGGGGTAGCCGAGGTGAGTGACTATATTTGAGGTGAAGCAGCTGTTTATTGCAATCCCATTGCCTCCAAGGGGGCAGTGAGGCTGTATGGTATTTTAGGACACTGATTTCCTGTGGACCTATAAAGAAGCGTTCAGAAAAATGTGTCAATTCTGTTTTGGTTTTTGACTGTTTTGGTGTTTCTTGGTGCTACTAGCATTTTGCATTAGCGTGCAATGCAGAGGTCAACTACCACTGCATTAGGACATGGTCTGGGTCCCTTCTAAGCAATGCATTTTGTACTGGTGTTCAAGGAGTTCCCAATCCCTTCCAGCATCAGGAGAAGGGAAATCAGATCGAGGGTTGCCAGAGGGGGTGGGCAGGCAAAAATGAAAGTGTGTCAATAACAGCCTGCATTCAACAGAAAGGTAAAAAGATATATCCAGGAAAGCAGATTCCACTATTGTTCCTCCCTTGTATGTTCTTTAAGAGCCAAACAATCACTGCTCTTAACAGCTATGAACTCATGATGCAAGTGTATGGGCTCTTGCTGGTCCCTTGGTACCATGGTACTTCAACGCTGTAGTTTTGTCTTTGATATTCAGGTACCGTCTTCCTAGGGGGATCCTTGTAACTACCCCAAGGACACTACTCTTGTGAGTGTGTCCAGCATTATAAGTGATTGCTGCCAAGCAGCTGCTGCTCTTGACTCGTATCCCTGACAGCATCCTTCCTTGGCTAAGGGAAATCCCTGACAGCATCCTTCCTTGGCTAAGGGAACAGGGAATAGAAAGTTTTCTGATGTGTCTAGGCTGCAATTTTGATGGAAGGATCCCTGGAAGGAAGGATGGAAGGAAGACAAACAGCTTTGTCTTATGAGAAGGGCATCTAGGGAAGAGGTTTTATTGGTGCTCTGAATATCAATAATTCAAGGAGCATAAAGAGCAAATGAGGTTCACAGGATTTATATGTAAGAGCTTGAGAGTACACTTGCAGCAAGGCTGCTCTTGTACAGTGAAGGAGTGGGGCCACCTAAGAAAGTCTCGTTCACCATGAAACAGGCACCATGTGGGTGGCTTTGCAGTACTTACAGAAAGGTAGCTGGGGAAAAAGGGATACCAAATTGGTCTGCAAAAAGGAATTGCATCAAAACAGGTGTGGATAAGTGAAGTAATCCAGAAACAATGTCTTCGGGTTTATTTAGCTGCTTCTGAAGAGCTTGTCTGAACACAAACCTCAAAGTGGATCAGAAGGTGAGTCTGGCATGATCTAAACATACAGGTGTTACTCAAGACCTGTGTTTTGTTCCAGGCTCTCCTACTGGCCTGGAAAGAAGACGGTATTTGGAGAAGATATTTCATGTGTCTTTGATTTTCTGTAAAATCAAAGCAGGGATACAAGCTACCATGAAAACATGTGGAGATAAGCTGATGGAAAGTTATTAATTATACTAGTAAAATCACTTCCATGATTGTCTGTGGCAAGTTTCCCAAACTAGACTCTTGAAATAAGGTTTTTCAGTAAGTAAAATTCCCTTGTTTCATGCCTCTTTCCCTCTCATGTCCAGAATACAAGAGGGATCTCACTTTCTGTTGCTTCCACTTAATTGAATTAGTTGTCTACCTCCCAAGGTATGTGCCTCAGGTCCAGTTCTTGCTGACAACCAAACCAATGGGCCATTACATGAGGTAGATGGAATCCAACATCAAAGGAGAGAGCAATTTGGGTTGGATAGATGCCAGGAGCTTTTTGTGCTTATCCAAATACCTGCATGCACTGAGATTTTTCTCATTGCTGCTAGTGCTCCCTTATTGCAGGTTGGAAAAATTAAAACCTTTGCTCATGAGTAAGGTTGTGCTACCATTATCTCAGTGCCTGAATGAAAATGGGGGGAGGGGGGGGGGGCTGCTTATCATGTTGAAGATCACTTCTCATTTTCAAATGCTGGTGCCTCTGGGGAATGAAAATGAATGCTGCATAAAGCTATCTACACATGGAATTTTTAGCAGAGCCTCAATATGATCAACTCTTTATCTTTTCCTGTCACACAATCAACGAACAAAATTAAGAATTATTGTTGCTACAATGTGGCAGGAAGGGGTTTCAAGGAGATGAGAGCACAGAGTTCCTGCTGAGCTCTCCTAATGAAGCTATTGCTGCAAAAGAACTTCCAAAACATCTGTGAAGGTCGCTGGAGAGCCTGACAGGGATGTGATGTTGCGATAGTTTGTGTTGCCCTGGTATGGACCTCAACACCACGCTCCATGCTTTTGGTTATGGTATCCCACAGCCAGTGTCACAGTGACATTCTCTGCAGAGTAGGACCACCTGCAATTTGTGAGAAATTCCTAAATGGACACTGGGAAAGCTGGAGCTGAGTCCAAAGTCCATTAAAGTGTGGGAGAAATTCAGATAAATATCCACTCCAGCATTTGTGCAAAATTAATCCCTGAGACCTTTATGGAGCCGAGTGCAGCTGTTTTGCAAATTATGATCCCTTTGGTTTGTACATTGAGCCAGATAGCTCAAGGGAATTGTGTTTACTGTGTTATTTCTAGTATCCTCCTGTGAAAACAATCTTTGTGTTCCTTTTCTGCTGAGGAGTTTGGAAGCAGAGGCAGAAGAAAGGTAACTGGACTTTGCTCCTTCTGAAAGATACAGAGGGACCAAACAAAGGCGCAGTTAATGTAACCTGCAAAGATTGTCATCCAGGCTGCTGGGCACAACCCATCCCCTTTTCTGTGCCTTAGTTTTCATGTTTGAAAAGTGGGATGATGCTACTGATCTTTGCATTACTTTACAAGCTGCTGATAAGTAGCTGTCTGGAACACGAAGGTACTGTTTGAGCATTGCTTAGGTGATGGGATCTCTTTACTGTGGTTTCTCCTTCCTTACCCCTAACGTACGTAATTGGAAGCTTTATTGCAGTACTGGGCTATCATATGAAAAGCTGTGAAATCATGTGACTTTGCAAAAATGTTCAGGGCCGCTATTACAAATGGAGCCTTTCACAGAGCATCTGCTAAAGCTGTGGGGGACCAGTGCTGGCTTATTGGGAACAAGGGTGTTAGGGCTGGAGCACCTTTTATGGTCCACAACACACTCACAGCTGCTTCCCTTCCATGTCAAGTGCTCAGTTTTCTTTTCTCAATCCCTGACTGCCTCCAGTCCTCCCACTTTTGCTGTGCTGAGACTCAGCTTTTTCACAAGCCATGGGGCAACTTGCCCATACAGATCAGGCAGGTACAAAGACTACTCTTGAAAGTCTTGTCCTGGGGGTCTGCATCTGTAAAACCTGGCTCTATAAAACTAGCATTTGGGTACGGTTGTTCCCAGCATAGGATAATGTATGAAGTCAGAAATTCCAGCGTTAGTACTGGGCGTGGATTTGCCACTGACTTTTTTTTTCAAGGAGAAGATATTCTTGCTTTATTTCCAGAGGCAAGCCTTTCCGAAGTTGTGAACACAAGAGCTTGCCAAATATTAGCTTTCAAGGGTTTAAGTCACACAGCGTTTACTTGAGTTACCTCTTCTTGAAGTCTATATAAAGAGTCATGTTTGCTCAGGCATACTCCTAAAAGCCCCAAGACATGGCTCTGGAAGGAGGTATGCAGCAGCAAATGTAAATATTGCTGTCCTTAGAACTGGAAGCCCTCCAAGTAATCTATAGAAGGCAATAGTAATATGAGGAAAAGACTTTGTAAGATTCGGAGGTGAAGACTACAGAACAGTACCTGGAGCAGGTAAAAGTCAAAAATTCAGCTTCTCTTGGCCAAGGCTTAGCCCTGCAATGGCAGCTGCTCTCTTCTGTTCCCCAGTGTCACCCTTTGCTGTCATTAAGGCAGCACTTTCCCATACCCCAGCCTCTGAAGCAGTTTCTGGGAACAGTTTTCAGGGCCTTTGCTGGCCAAACTGTGCTGGCCTCTTGCTGTGAGACAACAGTTGGAAACAAAATATTCCTCTTGGTTAGCAAAGTGAGTCCCTCCCACCTTCTGTCAGTAACTGGTGTCATTTTTCTGAGAAGGTTGTGGAAATGAGAGCTGAATTTCAGGTGCTCTGCGATATGATAAATGGGAGAGGAATTTTCATGAGGGAGTGCCTGAATACAGTGCAAATAAAGAAAAATAATTGGATTAAAATTCAACCACAATATTTACAAACCTCTCCACCTGCCCATATATGCAGTTATGCTGAGACTAAATCCACATCATGAGTTTCCTCCAGCTGAGAAAAGTGAGCAGAGTGCTGGGCTGGCTGAGGAGAATAATATTTGCCCTTGCCATGCCACTTTTTCTATGTATCAACAGGCAGCCCATCAAATTTCCACTTGCTTTCTTCCCTCTCTGCAGCTAGCTATTATCAGCGTTCTCACAGCAGGGGCGGGATGTAAATAAATGGAGCTGAAGCATTTTTATGCTGCAGCAGAAACCCCTGTGCACAAGTTAATGCAGAATAATTGTACTTATCGGTGAATTGCATCCAATGCTGTGCTGTCTAGGTGAGTGAAGGATGGCTGCAGAGCTGGAGGCAGAAGGACCAGCTGTGATCTTCCACCCTGCAGATGGATTTATGGTTTCCCGATGCCATCTGCTGGCATGGACCTTGCTTGTGCACTGAGCAGGGAAGCCCTCCAACTTCTCCCTCCCATAAGCAGATGCTGCAGCTCCCCATGTCTTTGCAGGGGGTGTAACCTCAAAGCGCCCTTTCTTGGTGATTTCTGGAGCTTTGCAAAGCAAATGCTCCGTGCAGCTGAGCACCTGTACAACCACTCAGCGCATGGCCCCTCCTGGAGCTGCTCTTCAGCTGGGTGCCCTGCAGGCTTTCCACACCTCCCTTTTTGCCTGCCGGAATGCTCCATGTGTGCTCCATGAGAGCAGCCACAGATCCAAGAGGATCGGCAGCTGGATTTTTTTTTTCTAACCTACCAGTCTAAACCTTCAAATCCATGTGGTTTTGAGGGAGCGGATTTGTCTTCAGTGTGACAGTGGTACCAGAAATACTGCATGAGGGAAAGGTCGAAAAGCTACTGCTTTGGGAGCAATGGAAGTTTAATCTTTGTATAAATCCCTGAAATGGCCTGAAAAAAAAAATAATATACAGGTGGTAGAGGATATGGGGGATCTTTTCCTTTTTCTGTCTTGCAGTCTTGCAAAAGGGCCCTGTGGCAAGCAAAGATGCACTGTGATAACTATTGGTTGATGATATTCCTTGGGTTTTGGTGTTAGCACTCTTGATATCCTGGTAGAGCTGTTTTAAACTAACATGACTGTCTCCAGGACGGCATTTGCTCTGGGCTGATGTGTGCTGCAGGGGACCTGATCTATGAACCTGCTTCTGATTCCAAGCAAACACAGCTCAGCTGCGGGTAAGTGCTCCTTGGCAGGTGTCAAAGACCTGGCTGTGCCCATGTGCGCTGCACAAGCCTAAAGACGGGATCTGTGTCAAACCAAAAGTCATGACATTAAGTTTTAAAGCTTCTTTTTTTTTTTTTTTTAGAAGTAATATTTCAATTTATGTCAAAAAAAACCCAACACTTGCTTCATGCACCTCACTTAGACTTCAGTCCAGCTTTGCCCTCAGCCTCCTTTATTTCTGCCTGTGGGGAACTTGGACTAGTTAACCACTGATAAAGTGGAGTTTTTGACACTTAAATTTTAATATGTCAGGAGTGGGTAGCGGCAAGACCTAGCTGGAATCTGTATTAGCATGTTTGCAGATATGAATCAGAGGTTTGAAATCCAGATGTCACGAGGATGAATGAAGAGGAGAAATTGCTAATCAAATTCTTGAGGGCTGCAGTGCAATAAAACAGAGTAACTTGATGGAAAATGTAATCAAGCCTCCTAGTCCGTTTTCCAGTTACATCTAGGCTCCAGTTTTTCAGCCCTTATGCCTTCCTCTTCATGTGGACTTTAAAGGGAAAGAGGATGTCTATGAGGATCAATGAAGTAATTTAGTTTTACCAAGCAAGTCTAGTAATCCTGCTAGACAGGTCTTCCAGGGGCAGCTTCTTAACTGGGGGAAATATTGTAAAGAAATTCTCCATCTTCATAATGGATAATGCCAAAGCAGAAGCACAATGTTGCAGTAGAGGATTTTTTCCTTTTATTGGCCAATAAGTGGTTAAATTTGAGAGATGTTCTCTCTGTCTTGCACATATATAAACCGGTTTTTTCTAAGTTCCAACACCTGATTTTGTGCTGGGGGAAATTAGTACCTGTGCCCACTGTCACGCTTCTCAAAATGATGCAATTAAATGCAGATTATTTATCAGTAAAAAGTGTTCATAAACCGTAAATTATAATGGATTGCATTTTTTTTTTATATGGCTGGATACAAAAAATATTGTCCTCCCATTATTGGGGGGGGGGGGGGGAATCCCCTTGCTTACAAACTCCTACTGGATATAGGAATCACAGATATTCTGACATCGCTGTAGGATGAAGGGAGCTGAGCAGTTCATAGTGGAGTTGCGGGTGTTGGCTTTCTACAAAGTAACCTAAAATGTTTTTCCCTGAATAATACAGTGTAAAAAAACAGCAGTAGCTGACATACTGCCTGCATTTTGAATTTGGGCCAATATTTAACCCTGGAAAAGGTAATGATCAAGCATTTTGGGTTCTGTAGTATTTCAGGCACAGCACTTTCAAGGTTTAAACGTTGTCCAGATGGGAGATGATGCACAGAATTGCCTCTTTTTAAGATTTACAAGGTCTCTGCAAATTAAGCTTTTCATTCTTCCTCCTTTCTTCCTTAAAATTTGCTTGCAGGTTGCATGCAAAACATTGTTTTGACAGGAACAGAGTGATTGTAACAGTAAGCTTTAGCTTTCAGGGGAAATGATAAACTGCCAGCAAATTGTGTGCATTAATGGAACAAGGTTGCTTTAAGACAGAACTTCTTTGATTCCATCTTAGAGGCAATTTGTAATTTGAATACCTACAAGGATGTGTGTGTATATATGTATCCTGGGTCTTGGAATCAGTGATATAGGGATGTTGTCAGTTCTTCTAGGCCATGCAATAAAAAATAAAAGTGGAGTAAATACTTGGAGTAAGTGATCAGACCTTGCAATGGATATCGTATTCAGAAGCTGTTTAACAGGCAGGATTAAATGAGGGAGTGTCAAAGCCGTATGAAAGGATTTCAAGCCTCAGCTTGTTTCCTAAATAAACAGGAGTTGACACCACAGAAGCTAGGGTAACGAATGGGGCTCTAACACAAGCCCCTGTGCTCGGATGTTGGGCTCCAAAGAAGTTTGCCCCACTAAAGCAGCAAACCATGGATGGCAGTGATCGGTGGGGCTGGTGGAAGGGCTCCTGTATCTCACTCTGGGTTGGCCTGTCAGGTGCAGACAGTGTAAATTAAAGCACATTTCAGACTGCTCTAAATCATGGGAAGGAAGGGGGGCAAGTTCCGTTGACCCTAAACTCAGGGGATTTGAAATGGCATTTTATACCCACTTCTGTTGCATGACAGCTAACGAGCTGTGAGGGAGCTTAACAAAGCTGGAGGGATGCTCTGGTTGCTTACGGCTGTATAAAACGCAAAAGTTTGCTTTGCTATTAAAATAGAAGCAAAAGTTCAGAAGTCAAATGGAAGCAGCCGCCCTTGGAAACTCTCACGTTGTCTGTTCTTATTGCCTGCAATTTTCTACATTTCTGTTGACCCCACGTATGCCCCCAGGACCTGGGAACGGGATGGCTTTGAGATGCTGCCCTTTGCTTCATGCTGTTCCTCTGTAGTCAGCAGTTATCTGTGAATTGGTGAGTGACTGCTGCTCAGGTGCTTCATGGAGGTTTAGTTAGACTGAGCCTTCAAGTTCACAGGAGGATAAACCTCGATGACAGAGCCAAAATGGGTTCTGAAGGAAGCCTTTATGTGTTTCCATGCATCTATGCTAATATCCTCTGGAAAGAGACGTGAAAGCTTTTGCATTTCATGTTTTTATTTTGCCTCTGCACTGTTTTGCACTCAACTAATTTGGTTTTTGGGCTTGCTCAAAATTTTCATGTGGTTTACCCCAGAAATGGCTATATTTGGTGATGGGAGAGTGTTTACCTCTTTGCGTTATAAAAATGCTGAACTGCTTAGTGGATACAAAATAGGAAGTGCTGCAGGAAGACAATCACAGAATCACAAAATGATAGGGGTTGGAAGGGACCTCTGGAGATCATCTAGTCCAACACCCCTGCCAGAGCAGGGTCACAATGAGGACTCTTATTTAAGAACTATACTGCAGAGGGAAGACATGGTGGGGGTTTTGTGTTCATTTTGAGTCCCTCAGGCACCACTTTGACCTGTGGAGCTGGGGGCTGCAGAAAACTACAATCCTTGGGAATTCCAAGAGCTTCCATCAATATCAGACTTTGCTTTATTCCCACCTGGAGACTCATGCTGAGGTCAGAATTTCTCAGCTTTCCCCTCAGGAAAAAAATGTATATTTCTTCGGTAATTTCTCCGAAGAGTAAGATACAGAAATCCCCTGTATAAGAAAATAGAGGGGCCGTAGTCTGTGATCACAGCTGTGATGTTGCGTTCAGTTTATAGCATCTTACTTCAAGATCTTTGCTCTCCATTGCCACACGGTGGCAGCAAAAACCAAACAGGTTTCTCCATCCTAAATTAGTGTGGTAGGAGGAGGAATGAGTCCATGGCTGTACAAGATCCAGATCGTGCTGATAAGGTGAATTTAAGTAAAAAAAAAAAAACAAAACTTTTCTGTCTATGCGTCACGGAGGGGAGAACTCGAGGCTATGCTGTCCGATTATAATACTTGACTGAGATGAATCCTGCTGCAGGGAAAGCCTGGTGGGATTCACTTCTAGCAGTATTTGTGTCCTCTTGCGCTCCGCTCCTGGAGGAATCACACTGGCTAGGAATGACACAAACTGTTCTAGATACTTTTAATAAGTCTTGGTCGAGTTGCATGCATTTTCAAGGAAATTAATAAAGGAGTTTTTAGCATCTCTCTGAGGATGAATTAAAGGCATAGTGGAAATCAGTCTAGTTTGGAAGCATATATGCTTTCCTTCAATCTGTCTGGTAATATACTGCTTCAGGGTCCTATTAGGCTGTGCACTCTACAAACGTAGTATGAAACCATCCCTTAACTAATCCTTGAAGTCTAAATAAAAAGCAATAAGGAAAGGACACTTTCACTACAGATAGGGTACCAAAGCATGGAGACAAAGAATCACTTCCTTTTTTTTTTATGGCTAAGGATTTATCTGGTGACAACTAAGGAGCTGAATCTCTTTTTAAAGAGCCAGATTCCCTTGGGATGATGTTTTCAAGCGCTTGACTGCTGCTTGCTTCAAATTACACTAGAAATGCCCCAGGTGGGGAATGGAAAGCAAATTTTTATCATGGCCCCCTGGCACCACATCGGCCCTGGTTCTAAGACCCACTTGCTGCCCCATGGCCTGAGCCATAACCTAAAAATGATGACAAGGCTGAAAGGCAACTAATCGTTTATTATAAAAGAAAACCAGTGCAACCCAAAATGAGTTTTTACCTCCTGGTCCATAAATCTTCACGGTTTCTCTCCTTGTCTAGAAGGATGGGAGTTTCTTTGCAACCAGAAAAAGATATTGGCTGTCTGTAGTGTGCCCAGCTCAGCAGAAGGGAAAAGCCTGTGCATTATGCGCAGCCATAATTAGTTAAGGACACTAGTTAAAGGAGGAGTCGTTTGCTAAGCAATCATCAAGCGAGATATGAGGCTCTGGGAGCATCGAGGAGCAGCATGGGCAGAGCACTTGCAAAGAAGGAATGTGGTCATACAGGAAAGCAGGGCAAAACTCCACCGCGGTGTGCAAACTCTGAAGTAATTTTTTTTGCCTTCCTTGTAAATGGATTAAGGGAGATAATCTGAATATCTTCCTTAATTATCACCATTTCCTATATATGGAGTAATTTACTAGCTTAAATAGGAAATAATATAGTACAGTTTATTTAAATGACTCATCAAGTAGAGTAAGACTGATTCAGCTCACTGGTTTATGCGTGTCCTGTAGGAAGGGGTGTCGGAAACTACAGTCATACAGATGTGCTGTACCCCTATAGTACAGGCTGTAGCTCTTGGCTGTAGCTCTTGCATATCGCCACAGGCCTGTTTAACACTTTTGTTCTCTTGTCTTTTCAAGTTCATCAGAAATGATGTATTACAGTTGAGATGTATTTGTCTTGCAGCTAACAACGGTTGGATGCAATAAAGAGCCTGTTGCCAATTTTAAAATTTTCTTTTTCTCCCTAATCATTTATTATAAAAGAAAAATAGAGCAACTCAAAATGGATTTTTACCTCCTGGTCCATAAATCTTTATGGTTTCTCTCCTTGTCTAGAAGGATGGGAGCTTCTTTGTGAGACGCTATACATCAAGATTAATGCTTTACTGTATCCAAGGCTGAACACAAGACCTGAACACTGACTAAGCCTCTGCAGACTATTTATAATTTTCCACTATACTTTGCAAATGACATGTTCTAGCATGAGATTTGTCATTATTTCACTGCAAGTAGCTCTTGGAGTGCTAGTCTGACCGTGAAGATAATCCTGGAAGGTTAGGTATTTAAATGAATCCTTCATACAAGGCTTAAAGTTCAGATTCTCAGACTGCTGGATGCAGATGTGCTCACCTGACTCCTATGTATGTGCTTGTCTGCTAATCCCAGGATTCCCCAGAGCTCACCAGCAGGAGGACATGGACACTGGGGCATGGAGGAGTGCTCGGAAGTCTTTTCTGAAAGGCTTGTGTTCAAGCAGGGTCGTCATTCATTAATGTGAAAAGGAGGAGCATATGGATGGGCAAACTGGTGCCATATATGGCGGCTACAGCCCAATGTCCTGTCCTAGTGCCCTGGGATGCAATGCTGCAGAGGGAAGCCAAAAACTGTGTTAGGATGAGTAAAAATCCCTGTCAGAAGCAGCCTCTTCTCCCCTACATGGAAGGGAGGAAGGCTGATGCATGCCAGCATGTATTGCTTAGTTCCTGAAAAATTACTGGGTACCCAGTCACCATCTCGTGGTTGTCTGGGCCTCTGTGCTCCTCTTGCCTTTCTCACTGTTTTTCTGGTCGTTGAGGTTAGCTGTGGTATCTGACAAATTGGCCATCAGTGGGCACGCAGCTTGTATGGTGAAAGTAAGTCCAACTTTCTGGTGATTTTTTTCCTTTCAGAAAAATGAGCAGCAGCTGTTTCCCCAAACGCATCCTCCACCTGCACCACCACCCCCTCCCCGGCATCTCCTGAACTTGCTGATTTTTTTAGACATCAACCTAAGATTTAACAATCTTTGCGGCAACAGAGGTGGTGGTACTTTCCTCTTTGGTCAATTTGCTTTTTTCCAGACATCTTTGTTCTCTTTTATCCAGCTGCCTGTGTGTAATGCATTTTTTCTGGAGGAAGGAATTAGAGATAAACCTTGCAACCCTATTCCTAAGCAAGTCTGACGAATCCTCCGACCAGCCTCTTGCTGTTCTTGGATAGGTACAAACACTTGTACAGTAGGCAGCACAAATACTCTGGACATTTCCTGATACATTTTCATGAGCTCACTGTTTTTCTTCCTCTTATATGTCTACTCTTAACTTCCATCATAAATCTTTTATTTACCTCCCTCCTTTGGCAGTCAGACTTTCATCCTCTCAGTGCAATGCCAAGTTTGGAGCATGAAGGGTTTGGGTGAGCTGCTGATGCACCTCCCCTTCTCCAGGATCCGGTTCAGTCAGCTCAGTAAGTCTGCGGTTGGGCTTTTTCCCTGAATATGCCCAGATCCTGCTATTTGGTGTCATTCCTGCTTGCACATGTTCTCTGAACTTTTGCTGGCTGTTTGCATAACCAGGAGTGTATTTCCTGGCTGGCGTACGGCCCTGGGATCTGTTTATTAGCAGTAGTCTTGGATGAGGGTGAGTTGGTATTTAGAGCTGTGGACTCATGCTTCATGAGCTCTGCAGAGTCTCTCCCAGGGGTTTAACTCCTAGTCTCACTTAAAGTCAGCTTGTGACTTATTTGCTTTCTGTCCTGTCCCTAACCCCGAATATTGGAACTTATGCAAAATAAGGTTCCTAGATTTGATCCTGGTGATCTGATGTGACTGGTACCACATTGCCTAGTTCAGTTCCTCTTAAGCGTCTAAACTTTATCTACCTTCTCACCATGCAACTGTAAACTAAGGCTGTCTTGAAAGCCAGCTTTCCAGGACGTGGAATTACTTTTGGAGTCTGAAGGCCTTAGCTGTGCT
The DNA here is from genome assembly GCA_008658365.1 of Alca torda. NCBI lineage: Eukaryota > Metazoa > Chordata > Aves > Charadriiformes > Alcidae > Alca > Alca torda. Next base: position 37,029,633 of record CM018083.1, read on the forward strand.
TTGAGCTCAAGCTTTTGATATTTCTGTATATCCATTTGTTAGCACAGTTTTCCTCCTTATCTGATTTTCAGATTCACTGTGGATTTCTTGCAGACTACAATTCCTCCTCTCAAGTCATCTATCCATTGAGTGTCAACTGATTATCTCCTGTGTCTCAGGCAAGTCAGAAGACAGTATTTCTTTGCTTTTCCCTCCTGTTCTTGCTATTTTTTTTTTTGTTGAGACCTAATGGCCATTCAATACCATAGCTACACAACTGCATTTTCCTCAGCCACTGTACCTTTTGTCTCTTCTGTCATCAGCCCTGCATTATCTTGGTTTTGGACCTTTCAGCCCATCTGAGGCTGGACAGTTGAACCACAGGGAAGGAGTGTTTGCTTCATGCTGAGACCAGGACTGCCTAAGCCCATTTGCTTGATGCACAGCGCAGAAATGGCCATCTTCCAGTATGAACAGCAAACCACAGACACAAATCTGCCAAAATGTAGAGGTACGCAGAAACCAGCCTGTGCCAAGGGCTTTAGAGCCTTATGCCAGGAGATGCTCCAGATGTGTTTCTATTTAGCTTCCTCATGTAAGAGTGGTGCTGCTTTCCCGAGTACCATGGGCATGGAGCTGAGTGATCAAGTGAAAAAAATCAGGTGATGCTAATTATTATAGGCTAACAAACCTTTCTGATCTTATTTACTCAGGTATGAAGCAATTCCTGTTCAAGATGAACACAGGAAGAATCTGAACTTTCATTTCAATAACAGCAGCTATTTTTTGCACAGTTCAGATGCTCTGATCATCTAAAATGGAAAGACAGTGAACGGTGGAAATGTGTATTTGACACATCCACTTGCCACTTATACTTGCAACAGAATCTATGGTCTTCTATAACCAGAAGGAATTAATAAGCTATAACAAGACTATGATGTGGTGTTTTCTTGTCAGTGAGAAGCAAAGGGAGAGGGAAAATATTCATTTCGGGAGGAGGAGGAAAACACATCAAGTCTGTCCTGTATTGCTAACACTGGAGAGAAATATTTCATGCTTTTTTTATAACTTCACTAAATCATACGGGAACATCAGACTCTGAATAAAGAATAGCATGGAGGAAAAGAATGACTCAAAAGGTGATCTGTCTTACTGAAAGCACAGTTAAACTGTGTGCACACGTACTATTCCTGAAACTGTTTTCCCTGCTCTTAAGAGTTTATCCTTGAAGTCCCTGACTTACTACGGCTATTGGAGGAAGTGAATGTTGTAGTCTGAACAGGATGTTTGGAATGCTTCTAGTGGTATAAAAATAACTTTCCCAGTTTCAATTAAATTGAGTCCTCTTAAAGAGAATTTTGAGTTTTTGTAATGAAATTTGGAAAAATCCTAAAGGCGCTGTCTATTTAACTACCTGTGTTATAAACAAGATTCTCAGTGTACATCACTGCTACATCAGCTGTTAGAAGTGACAGACTTGTAAAGAAGTGGCATTTTCCTTCACATTTAGTGTTGTATTTGTGAAAATCAGTGTAATCAGCTTCATTTTTAGATTAGGCTTTGTTCCTTGCTTGTGGTTTTCCTAGTTTTTGAGGTACTAGACTTTTAAAGAAAGGTTATTTCCTTCTGGAAATGTGGCATTTTGAGACTTAAAAAAAAAGTAAATGTAGTCCTAGATTTAATTTCTCTAAGAACTCTGTAAATTTGATACTTATGCAGATTTTCACTTTTTCTTCTAAAAATACAAAAGGTGATGGTGAAGCAGCTGCTCTTTGGATAGGCCACAAATTAGAGTCAGTTTGCAAGCAATAAGAATGTTCATTCTGTGTAAGACTTTCTCAGCATTCCCACTCCTTCATACTAGGACTTAAAGCTATGTAAAATACAGCTGTGAGAAATATTCATAAAGGCAAATGAAGCAGTAGTCCACACTTGTGTGTTTTTCTTTCCCATGTACTATGAACCAAAAAGGGGAAATACTTTAAGCATGCACTTTTTTCAGACAGGCAAATTCAATCCAAGTATTAATCCATAATATTTAGAAAGGAAACTGACTTCAGGTGGGAAGTGACTTGCTCTGACTACTTCTGACCTAGTTGATCTTCTCTGCCTTTGGTAGCCAAGATAAAAGCAATAATTGTACTGAGAAGGTGTGATTTGAAGAAACCGTAATGACCTTATGGGACGTAGGGTGTGATCAGTGAGGTCCTCTGTGTACTAAGCTGCTGGAAATTATTACTGCTCCCCAGGCTGCCCATGTTGCCTCTCACTGCTGGAAGTGGTTACCTCCTTGGAGGCCCTGGCAGAGTGATCTGCTCCCCAGGTGGACTGAGCTGGGTGAGCAGCTGGTTGCAGGGGCATCTGAAGGGGGCTGGGGAGGAGGCAGAGTCCCCTTCTGCTGACACCAGTGTTGAAAAGGCTGTTGAACCTCAGCTGTTCTTTCATAGCTACAGAGGAGATAGGTTCAGGCAAACCTGATTCTCAGCTTGCATCAGCCAAAATAGCCACTCAAATTTATGCAGCCAGTTCAGGTTTTTCCAAGTGATGCAAAACAAGGCAAAGTGGGACAGCCTCACTGACAGGGTTTCCAGAGCTGAGTAAAGAGCAGAACTCAAAGGCCAGACTATTTGGGAAGAGTTGTGTATGAGTGCAGGGAGAAGCAAAGGCTCTAGAATAAAGTTTTTTCTCCCCATATAATGTAATTGTTTAGCAAAATTACTGCCAAATGCAGTGACCTGGGGAGGAAGATATATGTTGGGTGCTTGAGTACAGAATTAGAGGGGATGGGAAGGGAACCTGAAGGCATTTTTTTAATCGACTAAGTCGAGCTGCATCAGTATGAAAAGGAACTGCAATGTATTGCAGTAACTCACCTTGTGCTGTCCCAGACTACTGAGCAGCAGAGATGTCTGTTCCTGAGTGTCCCCCTGCCTCAGACCAGGGCATCGGATGGTAGGAGCTGTGTCCTCTCCACTCTTCCAGGTGGAGCAGGTAAGTGTCGGGATGCTGAATCCCCTGCTCATTTCAGTTCTGCTGCTTAGAGTATCTTTGCTTTTTCCATCAGGATTATATGAATCTTGAATTTTTTCCTTCCCATCTTATTCTAGAACATCCTGGAGTATTGGCCACAGGCAGAGAAATGATATAAGGTGAGCCAGGCTGGGCATGGAAAATAATTCAGGTACTAACTGGAGAATATTGCTTGCTTTTGTGGAGGATGCTAGGTTTGGTGCCAATATTGGCATGGACCTTTAGAGTCTTTTATTTATTCTGATGTGGCAGAAGGGTCTCCTTTGAGGGACTATCTGCTATTTTTACAAAGCTAGCCTCTTCCTGTTAAAGGAATCTAGAAGAAGAGAAAATATTCTTGATGCGCTTGTCTGATGTTTTTCTGAGGAAACCCTTTTTCTGCAGCTTGTGGTCTCCTATAAAATAGATCTAGATTGGTCCTAAGGTACCATGAGGGTGTTTTGTGGCATCTATAATAGCAAGGAAGTTGTGGAGATCCCTATAGATTCATTAACTGTAGTAGGGTTGCCTGTGTCTGCAAAGCTGGGTCACAATGATCAGCCTTCTTTCCTAAACTACATTTTAAGATGTTTACTGTTGGGGAGGGAGAAGAACTTTGTACGTTTTCAGAAAACAAATACCTGTTTCCTTTACCCAATACATATCCCCTTTCTCCCCATGGTCCCCAATCTAACTTTACAGATTACTTGCATGTTTTCAAGATCAGAGTCTGCAAGGATTCCCAGTTTGCTCCACTTAGACACCATTGTAATTATGATTTTACACTTGGCCTTCAGCAGAATTGAGTGCCTCATCTCTTGGAAAGGAATATGCATAAGAAAAAAAATAAAAGCACTTACCAGCTGGTGCCTGGTGAATTATACTGTTTGGAGTTCAAGGATATTTAGAATAGTGCTTGCTTGATTGCTGTTCATGTGGATGTTTGACTTGCACCACTTGACCCTTTCTAGCACTATATTCAGACATATATATATTAGTGTAGTTTCTATCTTGCCATGTGAAAAAGATCTTTAAGCTCTCATGAACTTTCCTTGTTCCCTCTAGATACTTGATCTCTTTTCTTCTTGCCACTAAATAGTTTAGGTTGATTCTTGATCCTACAGAATTGGTCTCTATAGTTCTCTTCTCATAAAACTTAGGTGGAGACAATCTGTAGCAGCAGCTGGCTGCCAGAAATGCCTTGATTGCAGTGTGATTCCAGCAAGGAGATGTGGTACGATTTGCCTGCCTGCTGTCAGCTCTTAACCCTTTTGTGTTACTGCTGGACAACTCTTCCTCTTCCTGTTTGTCCCCTCTGTCCTCCTCCTCTCCCATCACCCAGCAAGTGACTTTAAAAATTGTCCATGAGGGTTGAAAGGAAACCAAGAATGCTTTGGTCTTACCCTCCTGGTGTAAGAGGCGTCATGTCACAACTTCCTTCACCAGCTGCTAGGTCACAGCTTGCAAAATGGAAATGCTGGCTGTGTTGAAAGAAAGTTTTAAAAGTTAAGGTGGGGGAATACTTTTCCCTGGAACCATGGGAGATTTGGGTCTCTGCTTTCTTCTAAACTGGACAAACAATGGAATCGCCTTCAGTTGTCTCCAGGATTTGGTAAAAATAAGGCTCTGGTGCTAAGGCTGTGCTGCGGTAGTCTGCATTGCAAGGACTTAGTAAGCTTTATAAGGCAAACAGTACAATGGCACACTTGTACTACAGTGGTGAAACTTCTGTAGTTTGTCCTCTAAATGGTCGTGGAGTGAGATGAGAATTTGTACTTGCCAAAGCAGCAGCACAGCTTTTGTGAGGGGATAACTTGCAAATCTTTTCTTGCCAAATTTGGCAAATGTTTAGGTACCCACAAATGTTCAGAGGAGTTAAGGAGCAAGTATTTTTCTACAATGGTAAAAATCTTGTTTTTTGAAGAACCAAATCTCTCCTAATTTGGCTGTCTAATCTTTCTCAGATACTAAATTGTTGGCATCAATTTGAGATTCATAAAGAAAAGAAATAACAAGATGCTTAAATGATACAGAAAATTGGAACATCTTGCCATGTGATTTATAGAAATGCCATGGAAGTGCATGTATTATGCTAAGCGTTAGAAAGCCCTTTAAAACACCCACACTCAACAGGTTGTTTTTCTCTTCCTGTTTTCTTTTACTCTATTTTAGCTCTAAATATTGAGGATGGTAAATGTACAGACATAAGAATCTGCTTGGGTAATTCTGTACTATAACCTTTTATTTGTATCCCTATGCAAAGCATAATATGCTTTTATTCCCAATATATTGATTCTTGCATATCTCTTATCAGCAGTGCTGAAGCTGGATGTATAGAACACCTGTTTGTCATCTCCGGCTGTTACCTAGAAACATCACTATCAACTTTTAGAGCTCTTTCTCCTCTTTTACCCACCTAGTCCTTAGGTAAACAATTTCTATTAAAAACCTTAACAGTAACTTGTTGAGTTTATTGGGGGGGGGAAGGGGAGGGGAGAAAGCTTGAAATACTTTATATATATTTATTTTATATCAGCTTAAAGCTGTTGAGACACAGATTAGGCATTTTTTTTTAAGGCTGCAGCACCATAAATCTCTAGACTGGCCCTTGTAGTTTATAGGGGCTGAGTGGCTGTGGTGATCCTCCATAAACAATTCAGACATGCGGAAGATGAATTTTAATGACTGCTCTCAAAGCTAAGTGCTACCTCTCACTTCTACACCTCAAATTCGCTCATTTTTTTACTTTTACGTTATATCAGAGGTTGCTCTGTGCTTTTCCCCTAATTATCTCCACTCAAGCTGGATTCTGTCAAACCCAGAGGAAAGGGAACATAGCTGTGTACACAGAGGTGGGGTTTTCACCTGGCCTCACTTAAGCAAGGGTTTAAACTCTCAGTCAAAACACCTGGGCTTTTAAAGTGGAGATACTGGCATCTCGTGCTCAGGGATTGTTTCATTTACTTTTGCCTGTGCAAAAGGCTTTTGTGTTTCATGTCCTGTCTGCAAAATGTTCAACCTTGTTCTAGGAAAGGCTCCAAAGTAAATTAGAGCAGCCTCGGGGGCTGTTTTAAATCATAGCAGCTGAGGCCTTACCCCAGCACTTCATGCTCCACCCTGTCCCTCTTCCACCAACGCACTCTACAACAACCTCAGATCTTCCCCTTTTCACAGAGAAAACTCTTTGCTTTGCATCACTGATAGGTTTTCCTAGGCTGGGAAATTGTCATATCTGCTTTACAATAAGCAAAGAGAATGAGAAACTGAACCCACTAGCTTTTCCGGGAAATAGGCATTCACCAGTTACTGTAACTCAGCATCGCTGTTTATATTCTGAAGTGCATAGACTGACGAAGTAGGAAAAAACACAGCTGGAATAATTGCTCCTGGGTATTGTGCTTTCAGATGCAAACTTAACCATTCCTTGAAGCTGCCGAGGACAATTTCCCTGAACTTCCAGCATTGTGCAATCGACCATATGCCTTCGCTGGGGTTTCCACTTTCCTCAGCTCTGACAAATATTGGTCCCTGCCGGAGGCAAGGCAGGGAAATTATGGATCAGTGGAATGATCCAGTACCAACAAATCCATAGTTACATAAATAGGCAGTTATTCTTATCATTTCCTTCTTCTGACACAATTTCCTGCCTGCCCGTTAGGCTGTTCCGAAGATCGCCTGGATGACAGATCTGCTTTGAAGACTGTCAAACCCCTTTGCAAAGTACCTCTCCTGTTAGAAATAGCTGTCTTGAAGAACAACGGCTGGGAGCAGGGTGAGAAGCCGTGTCGATGTTAACAGCCTTTGATTGTGTTTGGCGTGCCTAGTGCCTGCTGTGGGCATTGCTTGTTTTTAACGTTTCTGATCATATTGCACTAAAACCTAGGAACTGTGCTTTGCTTGATGAGTTTTATTATGCCTCCTACAGATTTTGTGATCTACAACCGTCTTGGAGCAGCTTAGAATGGGAGAGGGACACAGGGGCCCTCCTGTATAAGCTAGTTAGGACATGGCTGCAGCAGATGAGGGAGGAAGGTGAGCTAGTTTTAATTAATAGGGTTCTCCTAGCGCAGTTTATTTTGACAGAAGAGAGGATTAATAATGAGATCTCACAGCTGCAGCTCTGCTGACAGATCTGTGTGCGATAATGTCTGGCATGGGGTGGTAACGAGCAGATGGAATTGGTAACCTCTTTGGCAAGCACAGCTGTCCTTGGCATAGGAAGCATGATAGCCTTTAATATCCCCATCAAGACCTTTAGGGCTCCATGTACTAATGGCTCTGAGGGTGTATGTGACAGCTGTGTGGGCTTTGCAGACTGATCACCTTTAGTTTATCACCATCAAACCTTGGTAAGCTTTGTTATGGTAGTTCTCAGCTCACCTTAGGTCATTTCTGAGTCTTAAACATTAAAACGTAATTGAAATTAAAAGACTAAAGAGTCCATAGGTCAGTGTTTTTTAGAACTACGTCTTTCTATTTGCTTATGGGATAACACTTGGAAAGCATCACTAAGTTAAGCTCTAAATAGGCTTGTGGCCATGTCTGCATGTAAATACTTGTTCAGTTCCAGGACCCTTAATATCACATAGTTCATTCAACATCTAGAAATATGTGCTAGACTAATATCCCTCCAAGTCAACAATTCTAGTTAGTCTAATTAAACAATGTACTGGAAATATGTATTATTAACATGGATGGAGTCTGCTGTACTCCCAGTTTCAGAGTTTGCATTTAAGCTTAATGAAATTTTGTACTATAAGGAAGTGATAAGTGCTGTAATAGAAAAACATTAGCAGCAGAAATGAAAGCAAGTAGCTAACTTTCCTCATTCGAGTTACTTTTGAGGAATGCAACCTTGCTTCTTAACTATCAATTATTAATAAACACAGTTGCAGACTCTCCTGTGTTAAAACTTTTCATGTGTAACTTTTCCTTCCTTTAGCTACCTCAGATTACACTTTTTGAGCAAATGCCAGTTCCCACAGAGGCGGTGCAAGGTAGGAGAATACTCCCTTGAATGTGCACTTTTCTGAAGATAGATCTAAAGGAAAAATGTTACTTGGTAGAATCTGGAACTGAGTACAACTCTTAAATTCATGTTCCTGTTCTCTAGATCCAGGGCTTATCTACAGCACACTGTATTACTCTTCTAGTTTGTGTTTGCATGCTCTTCCCGTGAGGGTCACTTTGTGAGAAAGCGAGGATATACACCAATAATCTGCTTTTAATAACTCCGTACATGAAGGTACGGAGAGAGGATATTCAGGGGAAATTTTATGAAAATATTGAAAGACTTATTTTTCATTTTTCCAACCTTGTGTTTCTTCATAACTTGTTTGCATTGTTCAGAGTCTTTATAGCTTGTGTTTTCTATTGCTGAAGTTCATCTTCAAACACTTTAAAAGAACAGAAATGGAAGACTAGAAAGGAAAAGTATGGCTCCAAATAGCAAAGATCTTCAGACTTCAGTAGATGTGTTCAAATCATCATAGTCGTGATGTTTCTCGGTGCCGTAGGTTACAGGAGAAGTCAATATGAAGATTTAGAGAGAAGTTAGCTGGGCAAGAGACTGCTGGGGGGTAAAAATAATAAATCTTAACATGTCACTGACCAGAGCCCTAAGTATTGTCTATCTGTCACAAGACAATTAATACTGTGTCAGTGGTATGTTTTAAGCTGTAGTTGCCTTTTGGCTTAACGTTTAAAGCTGACAGAGGAACAAGTGATATGTGCAAAGCAGTTTAGCTGGGGTCAAAGCAAAAGTGGGTTGAATATGGGAGATGCAAACTCTGGCTCTGGGTTCCTCCTGGGTTTGGAGCTCAGCGGGAGCTGGGACCTCCTTCCTTGTCTCATGGCAAGGTCTCACCATTGCCTGAAGCACCTACTGAACAGCAACAAGGGACAGGGAAGCAGGAAGGGAATGTACCTCATGGATTTCAAGGACCAAATGCCTCACTGCAGCTCTGGTAAGGGCACAAGGCTGTAAGCTGAAAACTACAGGGACACAGTTTTCAAGAAGTACAAGCAGAAAACCCACACCAAGTCACTCATCTTTTCCTTCCCTACCAAACACTTTGGTGTTACTGGAAGGATCAGAATTTCATATTCTGTTCCTGACTGTCACTGGTTTCCTATCTAACCTTGAGACAACCACAAAACAAAAAATCAGCTTGTATTAGTCATTTTTATGACAATACTTCTGAGATGTATGAGGATGAATTGATGAATGCTGGTAAATTCCTTGGAGATTCTCGGATACCATTCCTTATTCAACTCCCTGAGTACATTTTCGTTCTAGAAGTTGTCAGCTGCTCTCAGGAGAGTGTAGATCCACTACACAGCTCTACACTACTTTGGCGATGAATCAGAAGCTAAATAGCTGAATCTTCAAATGTTCTTTAAGTTCATTGTTTGCACAAGAAAGAGTCCTCTGCATTGCTACTCAATGAATTGTCAGGAAAATGACTACATAGATAATAAATTATAAGATCTGTCACAAAATTCAGCCTGCTTGAATAATTTTTAAAAGCCATTAATAAATCCTGAGTGGCTGAAATAATTGTCGCACATCTTCATGCTTTCTCACCAGGTACAGCCGTTCAAAATGTAGTCAGCACTGAATGGCTTGAAATGCTTGAGTTGCACACAAACACGGGCACGTGATTGAAAAAGAGAGAAGAGGAAACTTGAGGTTGTGATGGTTTCTTTTCTTTGAAGTTTAAGCTCGGGTTTCACCATGTGGCTGTTTCCGCTGTTCAGACAAAAAATGGTCAGTGCCATTTCAGAGCAGAGAATCCAGCCCTAAACAATGTGTAACACATTTAGCCTATAAGGTGAATCATAATGACATTAAGTGGGATAAAAATATGTGGTTTTTCAGGGTAATCTGCTGGAATTGGAAGTGAGTAGTCAAACCATAACTAATTATCATCATTCATGTCTTAATCCCGGGTTACTGACATGCTTAAGTCTCCTCAGGTCTTCAGTACATTTATTTGCGTAGTTGCGCAGAATAATTTAAACCTTGCAGCTCTCGGTTTGCATTCTGGGAATGGCCTAATGCTCACAGACCTGGAGAGCAAGCACACCCTTGGTCCTGCTCCAAATTCTGCTTGTAAACCAGGTGCTTAGCTGCAAGGAAAATAAGCTGCATCTTAGAGACTCGTAATTCTCTATGTTGGGGTCGTCAGGACTCCTGGGTCCCAATTGTCCAACTTTGGAATAAAAGGAATAAAAAGCAACACTTAACTCTTGCACGGGTTTTTGAAAAGACTTCGTCAGTTGCATACCTGAGGGTTTGTGCCCAAGGGTAACAGATGTCAAAAGCAATCTATCAAGCAAACTTCTGCAACAAGTCATTAAAGTTGGTGGTGAACAGGTGGGTGCAAACAGAATTGCTCAGAATAATAATAAGGGGATCTTCAAAGCTCCTGGTGGTGTTTCCAGTGAACATCTACCTGTAGGTGAGATAGGAGACATGAGGAGGAATCACTCAAATGCACTTAACTGAGTTCCAAAGACTTGTGTTACTACTACACTACCTATGAGGTCAGGAGAAAGGGTGTTTTAACATTCATGGAAGGACTGTTTTTTTCCTGTGATTTGATCTTCTCATGCCCCCGTACCCTCAAGTCTCTTGCTGGGAGATGTGCTGCTGGAAACGGGCTTTTCAGAGGGGTGGGCTGGGTACTAATGCTTCGCTTATTACAACCCTGAAGGGCTGAGCTGAACCTGTGATTAGGAGTGCAGCTAAAAGCAATATCTCAATTAGCCTCACGTTGATCCACATTGGCCAGGTTTTGATAAAGGCTGATGAGGTAATTTTTTCTTTCAGCAGGCAAACTACAGGGAAGAAAATCGGGGCAAAGAAGAAAAGTTGCAATTTTTCTTTCTTGAGAAGAGAGCTTTTCCTTCCCTTACAACAAAGTGATATATCCACACAAAAGACAAGTAGGATTTGATAATGCCAACTGTGGTTCTCAATTACATATTTTTCTCTTTTCTTCCCTCACAGGAACTGATAATGCCATCCTTAATAAAATCTAGAAGAAAAACATTCGCGTGCATGAAGGGAAGCTGTACAGTGGCTCCCTCTGAGTATTCCTGGAAAGGTAATAAGAACTCTTGTTTAGAGATGCACACTAAAATGTCTCCTGTTGATACGTTTTTGTTTGCTATGTTTTGAGCTGTGCACTTGTTCTTTTGACGATGCATTCTACAGTGGGATATAACTAGTGTTTATCTTCAAGTCCTATACTTAATGTCTTAACCTTATAATAATGAATATCTTGGCTCTTGATGGCTTCGGAGTGCATTGGATATATTCATAAGATAATCTCATATTCCCCTCATGTTTTACATTGATATTTTGCTAGGGTTTTGGTGATATTTCCGAAGTATTGTGTCCCTTTCTCCCTTTGCTCCAGCCTGCCAGTGATGTAAAGTTATTGCCCAGAGGATCTGCCCAGTATCATCCTCCCTTTCCTTTCTTGGTCAGCAAGTGAAGAAGCAAAGAGCCTTGACGTTTCTAGCATAGCCATGAAGAGCCTGGACATTCAGCGTTCTGTGGCCTCGTGTAGCATCCCACCACAGTCCTCGCAGTAGCTTTCTCACCGAATTTGGGCTGATTGCTCCCGTCGCTTCCCTTTCATTCACGCGGTGAGGATTTTCTTTGCCACTCCACTTCAGAAAGTGAGGCACACTCTCGCTTCTGAAAAAAATGTCAGTACACAGCAGAGAAAGTTTAGTTAACTGAGAAATACCTCCAATAAGCCACCAAATTGGAAGCCTCACTATTTTATAGGGTTTTTTTCAGACATACTATACCCATATAATGTAGTAAACGATCTACAGGAATTGTTAAAGGCTATTTTTTGGAATAAGTAAAATACGCACTAGCATTTGATAAAACCAGGAAGAGTTAATATGAATGCTAGCAAATAGGTGGATTCTTTCAAGTATAAGATAACGATAGGACAAGTTCTCAATAGTTCTCGTTTCTTGCCTATTTGCTATAATTGGGTGTTCTAGAAAAAAAACCTTTTAGATGACTATGAATATATCAAATAGAGGAAAGAGGATGATGAATAGATCAAACAAGGAAAGCATCTACAGGGGCTGAAGAGTAGTAATGAATCACCACATCCACCGGCCATCACAGGAACTAGAAACCAGATGCGACTTCTCACTCTGAATGTCCTTTTGCAGCGACATGTTTTCCGTGAACAAGCAAAAAAAACTGTTCTAGAACAAGTTTGGTGGTGTTTTTTTTTTCCAGTTCTATTCGTCCCTGCTAAATAATCTTTTTACTCTAGTTCCCATCGTTAGACTATTTTTCCAACATGGCACACAGTGAACGTGCACTGGTTTCCCACCTGTTGCATATGCACTGTCAGAGGGTGAATATAAGCCGTGACATGGTCCTGATGGGGTAAAACACAAAGGTCACGCAGCTCTGGTAAACGCCGTGTTCCAGGGCAGCTGCAGCAGTTCTCACCAAGGACACCTTAGTATTTACTCAGAACTTGATACAGTCAGATGGTGTCCAAAGGAAGAAAATCAAGCTAATCTTTTTGAGAGTCCACATTTGGGTAGTCTTTTAATGGTTAATTGATTTATCTTTGTATTGCCACCAACACTGGGCAAGCTCTTCGCATTTTGGTGGATACTGGGTACAAGAATTTAATTTTTCTATCTGTCTTCCTCTTGTTGCATCCAAGGAGCACTGTTACATTTTATTTTGGCAGACACACACACAAGCTACTTTTTTTTGGTTTTAGTTTTTTTGCTATTCCAAAAATCAGCAGCCTTTTCTATTAGATTGCCCTTGGGCATGTTTACAGCGTTTTCTCTCTTGGCTGTAGTTTTTGACAAAACATGCACTGAACTACTTTTGATACACATTTTGTGCGATCACAGAACTAACAGAAAAGTATTTTAAAGGCTGTGTTGTTCCTGTTCCAAACTTACCTAATTATCTGGATCCGATACCTTTTTTGGTTTAGATGAAAGGATGGCAAAAAATATTAGCAGCACAAGTTTTCTTTCTTCTCTGTTCTCAGTTTAGGTGGTTGATTAGTTTTCCGTTCTCAGCCAACTTCCCCTTAAATTTTTGATCGCACAAGCTGAGTGAAACTGGCCTGCTCAGCATTTAGCAAAACTTAGTCACTTTAGGAGTTGCTGCATGATAATATATGCTGATATAATATTAACCATAGTAACTGATGTTGTCGTTGAGGCTGCGCTGGAACATTAGGATCTGGCCATTCAAATGCGATCTTTAAGTCAGGAGGCAGAATAAAGCTTTGTCAATTTTTTTTGCCATGATCCTGTAAAATTGCTCACGTGTCCAAGCAATAATCCTCCTTGCTCCTGATCTCATGGATGCATGTGAGACTGTGCACATGTGTAAATTCCTCCTCTCCAGATTTGGTTGAAAGAATCGGGGTAGTGGCTTTTCTAATGTTTTCCCCATGTTTTTATTCAGTGGTTAGTGAAACGCTTCTTTGCACTACGACAAACCCTTACCACATGTGCATGGCAATTTCTATTTTGCAATGGCATAACATGGTTGCATCACCAAGTTTCAGTAGATGATATGGGGTGAGTGTCACTACGTCAGCGGTGCTCTTAGATAACATGCAATTCCTGTTCATCTGAATGATAAGCATGGGATGTAAATAAATTCCATCACTAAGCTTTTTTTTCACCGCCCCCCCCTCGTTGCTCTGTGCTTCATGTAGTGATACCACGCTCAACGGAGGTTAAACACCACGGGTGGGAGTGGTGATGTGTGACGTGCATGAGATCTCCGGGAAGGTGTGTGGTGGCGTGCGAGACCCAGGGCGCTCCAGAAACAAGCCGGTGTTGAAGGGGCTGCTGGGTAGCACTTGCCTTTCCATGCTGTGGCAAACTCATGAAGAAACACGTGTGGGACCTTGTTTCGGCTGCAGGCATGCCAGGTAAGCAAGTCCTCTTACCCAATCCTGCCTCAGTTTCCTTGTCTGAAACACACAGCTGTGATACTTGGCTCCCTTGTTAGGCACCGGGAGATGCAGCCAAGAAAGTGTTAGGAGATGCAGCCAAGAAAAATTGTTACGTGGCAGCGCTGCTGTTGCTTTTATTTCCCTTCGCCTGTAGTCATTCACGTAGTTTCCTTTCCAGCTCCACCCTCACCCAGGGCTCTCCAGGGGAGTGCTGCCACCCCCCACCCCCCACCCCCCCCCCTCCGCCCTCTGCCCTCTGCCACCACCTTCCCCTCCACCCCTGGGCCTTTGGGACAAAACCAGCGTGGTTTGGGATTTGGTCGGGGGATGCCCTGGGGGACAGGGAAGAGAAGTTCTGGGCGGGGATGCTGCTGGGGGTGCTCCGAGGGAAATGGTCCCGGGAGAGGCGGGGGGGGGGGGGTGGGAATGCTGTAAGGTGGGATGCCCTGGGGGGATGGATGCTGTAAGGTGGGATGCCCTGGGGGGATGGATGCTGAGAAGGGGATGCTGTATGGTGGGATGCCCTGGGGGGATGGATGCTGTAAGGTGGGATGCCCTGGGGGGATGGATGCTGAGAAGGGGATGCTGGCGGGGGCGGGTTGCGGTAAAGCCCGGGGGGGTCCGGGCCGCGGGGGAGGCGAGCGGGAAGGGCGCAGGGCGGAGCGGGGGGCGGGCGGCGGTGACAGTGACAGCCACAGCCACACGTGCCCGCCCCGCGACCGGCGGCGTTTGCGGAGCGGCTCCGGCGGCGGTGGGCGGCTGCGGGCTCCCGGCAGGCTCTGCCCGGAGCGCAGGTAACCCCCAGCGACCCGGCGCCCCCCGGTTTGGGTTCCCCGGGTGGGGGGGGCTTCTCCTGTCCGCCCGCTGGGGCTGCGGCTGCGCTCGCTGCTCCCCTCTGCTTCGGTCCTCAGCGCGTCCTGTCCCGCCGGTTTCAACACAGAGTGCATTTTCTTTAGAAGAAAAATCTTAGCTGGTGGTAGGAGTGGGGGTTTTAAGTGCTGTTTTCCTTCTTTTTTCCCCCCTTCTTTTTTTTTCCCCCCTTCTTTTTTTTTCCCCCCTTCTTTTTTTTTCCCCCCTTCTTTTTTTTTCCCCCCTTCTTTTTTTTTCCCCCCTTCTTTTTTTTTCCCCCCTTCTTTTTTTTTCCCCCCTTCTTTTTTTTTCCCCCCATCTTTTTTTTTCCCCCTTCTTTTTTTTTCCCCCCTTCTTTTTTTTCCCCCCTTCTTTTTTTTTCCCCCTTCTTTTTTTTCCCCCCTTCTTTTTTTTCCCCCCTTCTTTTTTTTTCCCCCCTTCTTTTTTTTTCCCCCCTTCTTTTTTTTTTCCCCCCCTTCTTTTTTTTTCCCCCCTTCTTTTTTTTTCCCCCCTTCTTTTTTTTTTCCCCCTTCTTTTTTTTTTGCCCCTTCTTTTGTTTTTCCCCCTTCGTTTTTAGTCATTTCTTTTTTTTTGAGGGGGACTTGGTGGATTCTGCCTGTTTTGTGCCAGCCCAATCGCTATCATTTTTCTGTACTTTCCCAACTATCCAAGAGGAACTAACTTTGCAGTGGGAGGCTCGAGGTTGCTCTGTGCTTTGCTTTGCTGTGGATTGCTTTAGTGATGCTGCCCAAGATACTTGGACTTTGTGTGAATATTTTTTTTGTTATCTGTATGAGAAAACTGTGCTGGAGAAATCCTTTCCCAAGCGGTTTTCACTGAACTGATTCACCCCTATGTGTACTTGCTTACTGAAATTGAGTTGCTTGGTTATTGACTTTGGTTAAAGAAATAACCCACTTAATAATAAAGCAATCCATAGAATAAAAACAAACAAACCAACCCCCGAACAAACAACAACAACAAAAACCATTCACACAAGTACATCAATGTAGGGAAGTTGTTTTAAGGATACTTTTAATGGAAATTTAAGAAGTAAGGTATAGTTCTTTGCAAGCTCATGAACAGATATTTTTAATGAGAAATAGTCTATTTTTTTAGTGATGTTAGTGTAGCACAATTTGGCAACTGGCAAGAAACCAGTTGGTGCCCTTAAAGTTTTATGACAGCTCAAAGCATGCTGGAAGCTGAATTACTACTACATGGCATTAAGAAAATAGAAAATCTCACCTGAATATTTTTGTATTAATTTTCCGTGATTAAGTTGTAGAATTTGTCACGTATTTTGCAATGATCTTGATTCATTCTCAGAAGATGAGACTGTTGAGTGGGTAGATTTAGCTGTCAGCATGAATGGGTGTATTTGAGTAATAATCTTGTTTGATTTCTTGCTGCTTTTCAATACTGTAAAGCAAATAGACTTTCATATGCTGTAGTCTGAAGATGGATTCGGTGTGTGTAGTTTCACTCTGCAGTAGCTGTGGGAAGAACAATTTGGAGAAAATGGTGCAGAGAGGAAACTCATTTCTTAAAAGAATTTTGGCACTTTTCATTTTTTCGTAAGGATAGCAAATTTTGTGCTGTTAAGAAATGTTTAACTTTGATTATATTAAGCAATAGAATAGTTTGTAGATGTGTGTATTTAAGGTGTTGATTAAGAAACAAGGGCATGAGGAGGGGCACTGCTGTCATTGGCAGGTGGTGGAAGGTGGGTGTCTAAATAGCACGTGGGTTCCTGTAATCATCCCCTCTTTGGCCAGTGCATAAGACCATAACAAAGGGCTAGAAGCATTGCTTATCATGTCTTTTGAGGTAATTACTACCATAACTGGCTCAACTTCACTGCAAGTTTTTTTCCCCAGTGGCTTCTGCATTTAGTAATATAAGCAGCTGGTTTCCAACTAACTGCACTGATGAAATTCCTCTTACTTGAGCAGGTAATTATTCAAAATGTACCTGCTCAGGCAAGAAATGCTTCTTGAGGATAACAGTGATTGTGCTTTGAATGTTGAAGTTCACTGGGATTTGGGGCTGCCCGCCGTGAAGCCAGAGTTGGGCCATTTGTGTGGCCAGGGTGGGCCTGGGAGCGGGGATAAACCTCATCCCAGAAGCTTCTCAGTTTCTCCCAATGAGATTTCCAGGCAATATTGAGTGTCTGCGCCTGCTGCTTTTGTGCTGATTTGTCTGTTTCATCTCTAAAACTAACTTCTTATTGATAGCTGAAGCTTGCTGTGAGGCCTCCACCAGTGGCGGTGAAATTCATGCAGGACATGTGGAGCACCTTGCGCTGTCACTTAGTTAGGAGAATCTCAGGTTTTATCCCTTTTGGTGACTCACTCCTATACCATGAACTAATTTTAGTATGGGACTTTGAATTCCAGTCTCCCAAGGTACAGAGATGTGGGGTCTCTCATCACCTCCATGCTGGTTGGGGTCCCTCTGCCCAGGCAGCAGCCTGCTGGCATGGGAGACAGGGAAGCTTTACCTTAGCAGAGGAGAGCAAAGCATGCTAAATATGCTCTGCATTTCCTCCACGCTGTTTCCATCCTTGAGTGGAAAACTGCTCCTGATTTCCTCAGATTTGGAGGATTTATGTTGGCACCCTTCCCACATTCCCATCTTACTTCCAGTTGCATTTATTAGATAATAGACTTGCATAGAAGCTTGTTTATAAGCAAAAGGAACATTTTTTTTTTTTTTTTTCCCCTGACCTATTTCTACTGAAGTTAAGCAGTTAAATGTTCCCTGGGTCCCGGGGGGGCTGTTTCTCAAGACTAAATTGGTCTTTGCAGGATTATGAGGATGTCAGAAGCACAAGTGCCTCGAACTCTGATTTCAAAATGAGTATCAGCATAACAGCTCTACCTGAGTGCCCCTCTATTTTCTAAGCTGCCGCTGCTACAAAATCAAATCACAGAAGCAGAGGAGATATATTAATATTTAGGTAATTTGTGTCACTGAATAGCTAGACTTTCTGTACTCCACATAAGGATTAACTCCTCATTGCCTTCTGTGTGAGGGTCCTAGTGAAGACCAAGAACAGTAAGAGAAACTGGGCCAAGTCTCTTGTGTCTGATCAAGTGATTGATCACCTTATTATATGCCTGGCAATTTCTTGCTTGAAGAAATTAGTTCAGGTGTAACTACAGGTTTACCAGCAGTGCCACGGAGCGGGGTGATCGCTGTGTGGGCAGGCAGTGTTGATCTAATTTAGGGATCAGTAATAAGGAAGCCTTGTTAATGGAGGCTTCATTTCTGATAGATTTGCTCCATCTTCCGTGGATTTTGGGTACCTTGTGAATAGTAAGGCACTGAGGATGTGCAGTCTGTCGGTCCTGCCCTGAGGATGCCACCTCCTAAAGCAAACTCTGCTTTTGGCACCCGCATCGCAGCATGACTCGCTCTGCCAGGGGAAATACGTGCACACGTGTGATTTTATTTCCACTAACTCATCACGTAAAGGAGGCTTTTGCTATAATTTTAAAAAGTATTCAGGAATTAGTAGTTCTCTTCTTTATCAAAAAATGCAGACCTTTAAAAAAAGCTGCACAACCAATCATAGGTCATTTTAAAACCCTTTAACCTATTCTTTCAACTTAAAAAAACATGTGGTTAGTTACACCTAATAATAAGACTGTGGAAAATAGGATGTTAATTAACTCTTCTTGAAACATGCCTAGATGGTTTTGAATTTTGAATGTTTTGCACTACATTAGATACTCAGACAAATCAATTAAAAAAAAATAAAAAAATTGTGTGCCTGTTGCGTGTGCCAGTTAAGAAGTTTGGATGGTCGAACATTAACCAGGCTCCTTGAGTGATCTGTGCTTTTCAGTTAAGAGAGATCATTGGAGAGGATAATGTAAAGTGGGCAAAATCTGAGTGATATGGGGTAAACGGAGAACAACTATTCATAATTTCATATAACTCAGGATTTTAGAGGTGAAAAGAACTTATCAAATTTCAGTGTGGTTTGTTTTTTTTTTTTCCTGAGGTACATTTCAATAAAAGGAGATGGTGTTTCACACAAGCATGATTTATCTATGGAACTCATTGCCACAGTGTCCTCCTGCTGCTTAAGATATAGATGAATTTGAAAAATTGTTAGGCAAATTAATAGAGAAAAAGTATGTTAGGATTGTTGATCAGAAAGATGCAGATAAAATTTCTAACTGAAGCAGCCCTTAAATCAGGGATTCCTGGAAACCAGGAGATTATTTTGCAGGCAGAATCACTATATAATTTCCTGACCTTATATTCTTGCCCTGAGCATCCGCTTTTGGTCAGAGTTAGAGGCAGCTTATTGGGCTAAATCGATATTTGGGGTGATGCAGTCCACTTACTTGCTAGATAGCATAAAAAAATTTGGATAGGTTTTTCTTAGATCACTGCGACTTTGTCCAAAACAGTTCCAAGCAGGTGAATGTTTAGATGTCACTTCAGTTTTCACACTTGGGGAAAAACCTGCAGGATCTAGTGTGCTTAATGCTGTATTTCCTTAAGTTTTGATTAACTGGCTACTCATAACCTTCTGTTAAGAACGCAGATTGATCTGACATTTCACCAGGCTACACTACTACTGCAAGGCTTCATTGTTTCATCACTCGTGAAATAATTGGATTATTGTGTGAAAATCTGGAGGATGTTAGGATTTTGCTTTTGACTTCTCTTTCCCTAAATGTACATTGCTGTATTTTTTTGAGGCAGGCTCATGTTTTTATTATCTTTGCATAAACAGTCTGCTGACCTTTTGGCATTTTTTTAACCTTTGGTTTTGGTGTTTGCATCGCCTCCTATTAGACCCTGAAGCAGGGCTGATGGTCACAAATTGGGATCCTTGTGTTTGTAGGTAGGATGCACGGTGTGACCACCGTTGGTCTTGCAGGAGAGCATCTTGGTAACGCTTTCTGGTGGTCCCTAATTAAAACTAGTTAGCTTGATTGCTTGCTTCTCGGTTCTTGGTTAGTGTATGGTGAGAGCTGGAGCTAAGTGACCCAGAGGGTGACTTTTTTGCCTGCTGTCGTGGCTGCCTGTTTCATGTGTATTTACACAGATGCTCCTTTGCTAGCTTGTTTTCACTTTCCCACAAAAACAACTTGCAAAAATACAAGCAAAATAGTAATGTAGGTTTTGAGATCTTTGTTTTGTTTTGTTGGTTTTTTGAGATGGAGGAGAAAAAAAAAGATATCTTATTCATATCCTTCCTTTCTGGGAAGTACTTGTACCCTTGACAATTCTTCCTGTTGCCTATTCCTAAGAACTACGTTTGTTGTTTGCAAAGTGAATTTTGCTTTACTGGAAACTTTAGGTTTGCACAGACTTCATTGTTTTGGAAATTCTTTGAATTGTATGGTTTTGCTGCCTTAAGATCAGAGATAAGAGCTAATTTAGAAATAAGAGATTTCCAGCTCCGTGTAACTCCATAAATTAAGACACAGAAGTAGCTCTATCTTTTTGGGATTTATAAATGAGTGCTTTCATTCTTTGCTCCTAAATAGATAAACCCTGCTCTAGAAGTTCGTACTAGCCAGGATGGGGTATATAATCTATATTGTTTGATAATCTCTTGATGGACAAGAATGGAAATGAGATGCCCATACTAATTTATTTGAGCAGGCATTTGTCTTTGTCGCCAGGGATGAGGAGGTGGCGATGGTCTGGACCTGTCAGCAAGGATGGGGCAGAGTCTCTTAGCTCATGTTATCACGGCTGTGAAATATTTTTTTTTAAAGCCTGGATCACTTGAGTTTAAGTGGGAAGGGATTATGAGGCTCTGTTTTTTGAAATTTTATTGGATACAAATTCCCCTTAAAGTAAATCCTATTGAACCTAATGGTTTTGACAATTTCAATTAAAAATATCCGAATGAATGAAGTAACATATCTCAGCTCCTTGGCGCTTGTTTCCCTGGGTTTCAAGTGGAATGTTTTTTGCTGTCTTCCCTCATGGGAAACATCTGCAGAACCAAATGGCAAATCATTAATGCTCATTCAATAGCAGGCTTTGTTCCCAGTTTCTTGTACTTGGAAACAATTAACCGTAGAGTTTTGTTTTGTCTTGTTTTTCTCTTTGAATGCAAACATTTAATTCCAGTTACATATTCTAGTGTATTTTGTAGAAGTCCTGCTATTTGGGATTGTTTGTAGTTATTTTAGAATACACACTCCTCACCTAAATTCAGATAGTGGTAATTGTGATAGTACCTTTGTAGTTGGGGTGTGATTTTTTTTTTTTTTTAATTTAATGTATAAATAGCTGAAGTACGTTTAACTTTGTAAAACAGTAATTTAGTACAAGCTAGGGGAAGACATTTGACTTTTGAAATGCAACCTGTTTCCTCCAGTTCAGGAAGATTTCTGGTTCCTAACATCCACCAAACAACCTTGGATGCCTCATAGAAACTTTTAGCAAAAAAAAAAAAAATCTGTCCAGCTTTTTGTACTAAGCAAATGACATCTGAAGGCTACAATTTAGGTGCAAAAGTTGTTTGAACCAGAAAACCTCCTAATCTGTTTTGCTGCCGGCGAGCAGTTTGTGTTTCAGGACACTTGCCAAATTAGTGATTCTTGCCCATGTCTGCCAGACACAGGTAACTGGAACGTGGGTAGCTCTTAAATCCATTCAAAAACATTACTACATCTTCAAAGATTTTTATTGACACCTGTTGCAAAAGTTTGGGGTTTGAGCTGTAAGTGGTTTTAATCCATGAACGAATACAGGAGATTGTATAATTATGATAGCTGAATTAAAATGCCTTTTACTTAGTGTTCACCAGAACTAAACATCCATGATCAATAAACTCTGAGTTTTGTTTGTTGATTATGGGCTAAGTGGTCATCGTTTATGCACTTAACATTTAGTTTGAGAATAGGGGCGTGATAATGACAAGTGTAGTGGTCAGTTTGATCTGTTCTAAACTATTCTGCCTGGAGCTATGCATGCATGAAAGGAGAATTAAAAACAAAAAAAAAAAAACCCCACTGTGGTAACTGTACAAATGCGGTCGGCAGCACAAGCAAGGACCTGTAGATATGCTTAGGGGAAGGTATTTAAAGTTTAGCAGACTACCCCACCCTGCCTATGGCAAATTTACCTTGGATGAATCAGGACTAAAGTGTTTTTAAGGACTGTGTAATACCTCTGCAGTTTTTCACAATAAGAGTAGTTTGATTTGAACAGTAGTTATTGTTTTCATGGATCTGCCACTTGGATGTAGCAGGCCAGGAGCTCTCTGCTTGGACCTAGGATTTGTGTTTTTCAGTCCGATGCAATTAAAATGGAATAAAATCCAGCAAACTCTGGCTCTAAATGGAGTATCTCTTGAATTCTATTTAAAATAATTTTATGTTGAGGTTTGGGTGTCTCATGCCAACAGATAAGGTAATCACCCTCTCGTTTGATGGCGTACAGTGGGAATGAATAAAGCATTTAAAGATGCATGAAGTTCTGCCATGAATCACAGGTCCAGAACAGCGTTCCTCAAAGCGTGGGGTGTTTCCTTCTTCCCAAAATGCATTTAATGGAGATGTGAATGAGTAATGCATTGTGCTGCAGACGCTGAAGTGAGGCAGATGTGTGATACCCGTGTTAGCCACTGCGGCTCCAGCAACTGGTTCTGTGCCATGTGAGGATGGCCATACTGGGTGAGATCAAAGGTCCATGTCCCCAGGACCTGGTCTCTGACAAGGGTGTGCAGTCAGAGCAGTGTAATGTCAAAGAAGCCCTTCCTGGGGCCCAGAGAGGACAGGACATTTTGGAAAATTCTGGGTTAGAAACAGAAAGCACTGAAGAAAATTGTCTGTGACATCAGATCAAGTGACCAGAGCACGAGTGTAACGCCAATGAGCCTAATTCCTGCATAAAAACTGCCTGTAACTACAGTGAGGGCAAAGATGCGCAAAATGAAAACTATGCAGCAGGTTTGCCACATAAACCAAGTATCTTAGAGGAGCTGCAAGTGAATTTTGTATTACTTCATCAAGCGCAAGTAAAAGAGGCATCATCCTAACTCAGCAATGCCAGTATTTCTGTTTTGGGGAGCTTTTCTGATTAGATCACTTTCAGGAATGCACCAGAATTAACAAAACCAGGCTTTACTATAGAGTTAAGGGTCTTTGAACTTCTGCAGGTAAAATCCTCAGCAGGTCGCTTAATATTAATCCCTGCATGGGATTGCAGCAAATTCTTATGTTTTAATTTTTGACCTTTTTATTCAAAGTTAAAATAGTTACTGGCATCACAATTTGTTTTTTTTTTCTCAAAAATTATGTTGGTATTCAGAGGCTTCAGCAAAGTCAAACCCCAGTGTTAAGACTTGGGAAATGCTGAAGTGTAATTACCAATGAACGCGGGTCAAATGTACCAACTTTATCTGATCTTCTCAATGGGAAAATAATGCTGTAACAGAACTCTGAGAACAAGGTGAATAATTCCAGTGCCAGGAGGCTGAAAACTCAAATGGTGTGTGGAAAGATAAACCTCAAAGCTGGTTCTCTTCTATGAGAAATGACTGGCATTTAGAGATGTGTGCTGGTATACATTTAGTATATAGAATTAAAAAAAAAATAAAAAAAAGGAGCCTTTAGGTTTATGCTGCCATTTGTGTACTGAACATTTTACTGTCTTGACTTCAGGGGAGCAGTGTGGCTGGTTTTAGTTGCATGCATTGGCTTCATATTTAAAGTACTGTGTTATTGTCCAGGGTGAAATTTATTCATCAGAATCACAGCTATGAATAAGCAGAATGCAGCTCCTTTAGTCCAGGAAAAAGGTATATTGATGCTTTTGCTTGCTTTTCTGTGTATAATAGAATCTTGCTATTGCTAATCTTACCCAGAAGACAGGCTGGCATTAGCAGAAGTTTTCTTGACATTAGGGATTAGTTTGTATGCATCTCTTTTCTACGTTGTTACATTAAGCCAATGCAAAACCATGGTTTTCAAAGATCTTTATTTTCAGGAGTTATTCCCTAGTAATTATCTGCTCCTGCTTCAGTATTTTTCTGAGTGTCTTATCTCAGGATCCTTTGTAACTGAATTTTGGAGGAGCTGAGGATCCATGAAGCCCACTAAAACGTTCATGCATTTTGAAAAAAATTGAAACGGGGAACTTTGTGCTTAAGTTACCATGCCTGTAACATGGGCATGTGTGCGCAGTAGCTCTCCATGCTCATAGCTGATTTCTTGGAGATTTAAGAAATACTGTGCGCCTTTCAGCATTACTGCCCTAGGAAAAGATGCCAGTGACAAGGAGGGGTTTTTGTCTCCACCCAAATAAACATTTGTTTACCATTTGTAACCTGGAGGTCAGCCACGGATTCATTGTGGCTATTCAGAGGCTGAGGATCTGACGACTGCTTTGAATGCTAAATATTTGTTTTATTCTTCATTTAAACTCCCCCGTGCTTCCCCCAGGCTCTCCATTTCACTTGTGGTTGTGGGTCCCCATCCATCGTCAGTCTCTGTGCTGTTAACTAGGTACAAGTCAGTTATACTAGTGGTTGTGTGACAGCGCAGGAGATGCCACTGAAACCCTCAAACGTTTGTCTTCACCAAGAGCTTCCTAAAGGCTTTATTTGTATGTGGGTTTTCTAGTCTCCCTTTCAGGTTTCCCAGTGGCAATGCACAACGCCAGATATCTAAGTGCAGTGATTTTCTGTAAGGAGACTTGTGGTTCTTGCAGAATCTGAGGGCTATTACTGGTGCAATTCCCTCATTCAGTGATACGCTACAACACACCAACCTCTGTTTTCTTTAGGGGCAGTCGCCTTCAGCCTCCTGCCTTTGTCAATTAAGAGACTGTAAAAACACTGGGTCATTTTATCTACAGATGCACCCAACCCGTGTGGAGATGTTAGATGTGAAAGGACACTTAATCGCACAGGTCAATACAGATTCAAGGTAACCTGAACTCTCTCGTGTACCCGATGTTCTCCCCCGTGAGCTCTGGCCCTGGCATGTGCCACGTTGCTGTTGGGAAGAGGAACGTGCTGTAGTAAGGAAGGAAAGAGGGCAAACTGTTAACAGCCTGCTTAGTGCGGGCTTTTGTCCTCTTCAAGTTAGCATCAGGCTGTTTCTATGGATCAAAAGTGTTCTGTTTGTGCCACTTTGGTAAATAGTGTTTAAATAAAGAATCACACAGAGCTTTTAATAGATCTTTCTCCTTTAGTCACTGAGTTTTGATTAGTAGTGTGACAGTAACAGTTATTTAGGGAGCAATGCTGGCACAGGCACAAGTAATTTGCATGTAAACACAAACTTCTTTTATTTAAATGTGACTTAAGTGCTAGTAAAAGGGACTGGCTGACTTGGCCTCCAGTGGAAATGAGTCTCCAATTTCCTTCCCAGGTTTGTTTTCCCTGAGAGTTATGAAAAGGAATGATCTATTTCTGTGCACCTCTTGTTACAAAAATATACCTTTTGTTATGAGAGAGGTGAAGAAGGGCTTGGATTGAAGGAGGGAGTGAGGAGGAAGGAGGCTGCAGGGCTGGATTCCCACTGGAGCTCCTCTGACAGGCACCAGCCCCTTCAATACACGATCCCTGCCTCTCTCCTCATCTTGTGCTGCTCCTCATGTGAACACTGATAAACCTCTCCTTTTTCTATTTATATTAGAGCTCTCCTTATCTCACTCTTTCTCTGACTGTGGCTACATTTCTCCTTCCCCTTGCTGCTCATCAGCTTTCCCTCTTCCCCTTCTCCTGGAGCTGCCCTGCTCTAGGTACCACCTTTCCCTGGGATCACCCAATGTGATTGGGAACAATGAGGAAAACTCTGAAATGGATATATTCAGTGCTAAAGAAATATCCCGATTGCTGGCATGATCTCAGCACATGGCACGGTGCCTTCCAAGGGCAGCATCTGTCGCTGCAGGATCTTCCCTGGGGTCTGGTTTGAGGTGCACAGCATCCCCTGCAGTGCAGGGCTGCAGGAATCAGATCTTCATGCATAGGTGTCCCCGGAGAGTTCTGATGCTCGGGAGGTGTGATTGCACTGTAAAGATCATATTTGATTGCACCAGTTTGGGACAGTCCCGTGAATTAGACTGAAAAGATCGAAGGGGCCTTCTGGCTTGCACAGGTACAATTATGAGCTACATACAATATTTCGAAGGAAGCTGAAAAAGTGGAAGGAACTTGTGAAATATCTTTATAAAAATACACCCAAACACTTCCTCCTTCATTTCCCCTGTACATACTCATCATTTTTCTGCTGTTTTAGAATAGACAGAAACAAACCGAAAGCAATACTTCTATAAGCTGGAGGCAGGTGCAGGGCTTTTTTTTTTTTTTCAGTAACTTTCACTATCAGATGCTATTTTAAGATGCTTGTAGCAGCTGGTCGTTCTGTTACTTCTCATAGTTACTGTCTGCTCATAAGTGTTGAGAAAAAAGCTCTCCAGATTGTGCAAAAGAGTCTCTAAGGAGTTAGAGCATCCCTGTTCCTCTCTTGTGTGATAAGTAGAGGAAGACGTATGCTCGTTTCCGGTGTTTGTGAAAGATGCAGATCGTCCCATTTAAGCCAATTAAAAAATGAAAAGCCAAGCGTGGGATCCGAAAGCCCAGAGCCTAAAAAATCAGGGATCTGTAAAAAAACACTCCCAAAACCTACAAACACAAAACCTAAAAAAAAAAAAAAAAAACTTACTTAAGATGCCTGCATAATCTGCATATAATAAACATGCTTTTCCCTAAGCTTTGTATTTACCCTAGATAGTATTTGTGAGTTTCTGCAAGGATTGTAGATTTCTTTCAGCTTATATCAAATAATAAGGTTAGTTTCTCCTGGTCATCTTATTTCTATTCAAGCATTGAAGCATGTAAAATTCTCTTTTCTGAAGCACTTGTACTAATACAGCTGACAGCAACAGATTAAGTTTTTATTTTATGTTTAAGTTTAGCATCCCACTATGCTTTGCAAATGAATCTCCAACAAGGGAGCAATAGCAGAACAGGATCCGTATCACCGGGCTGGCATCGTTTGAAGCCCTACAGGGAAGCTGAGGCTCAAATGCAGTGGCGAGGTTTGGAAGCTGGCCAGGACATGACCCTGCTCTTGCAGCACGTCGCCTATGCAATGAAGATGTTAGCTACACTCCAGCAGTGCGCTCCCTGTGCTTGTTAGTACTAAAAATAATTCTAGCGCTGATTTCCCCAGGGTAATTAGCCCATGCAGAATCAGAGTGAGATTAGACTTTTTCTGGTGCCTTATCAAACTTAAGCTCAGGTATTTACCATATGCTGTAAGACACAGCTGCAGGAAGAAAAGGCTGTCTTACTTTCTCAATATTGCGATGCAGGTATCGAATTCAGTGTTCCTTGTTAGCCTATGTGATCACACGCAGAGGAATGGCCTCAGGCCCACCCAGGTCAGCCTTTCGGTTCGGATTTGTTTTTTCCTACAAAAGTAGCACAGCTCTTGAAAGTGTTACTAATCCAAGGGACATCCTGCCCATGGTAAGGTATTCCATTATTCTTTTAAATGTTTTAAATACCATATACGGATATAACTTGTGCTGGCTCTGTAATGCTTCAGGAGAAACTGGTAACTCTGAACAAAGAGTGGCTTTATTTGGATGATATTTTCTTATCTCTGTGGCTGTTGATGCTTATCATAAAGCTACTGCTTTTCCAGATAAGGTACTGAAACAAGTCATTGCAAAGAAGGAAGCGTATGTTTCTTTTTCTAAAGTAATTCCACTCTTACTAGTAATGAGTCATGTTCTAGACACAGTGATGAGAAAAACCTGGGGTACTGTTGTAGAAATAACCACCTAGTACATACAGTTGTTTAGCCATCCCAGAGGTATTTTCCTGATATTTTTCTTCCCCCCCGCAACCACCCCAGGGAGGAATGGTTTAACTTATGGTTTCTAGGTGCAGAAGGTGGGATTTATAGCAAAAACCAGCAGAAGAGTATGAAAAGAGGATCCCAGCCTCTTCCCCCCTGCTCCCTTCCCCTCCTTCCTGCTGTCACCCTTGTTTCTCAGCGCACTGAATTCAGAAATTGTAAATCTAGAGGGGTTATGCTCTTATTGTAACTTTCAATAGCCAAATGCTATGCTGCGGAGCAGAAGTGTAATTAGCTTTGCTTGTAACTCGTGCAATGTCTCGTGTGTTAGGTTTTAAGGCAGTGAATCTGTGCCGGGCAGGCGGAGATGGGGGTGAATGTCCTGTGCCACAACAGCCAGAATCAATAGAGGTTTTACAACGAGGGAACATCATTAGTTCCTCCCAGTTTGAACCCACGTGAAGGTGCGTGCAACTGAAGAACATCTCCCTAACAGCCTCTAATGCACGTTAGTCTCGTCAGCTGTGATGGGCGTCAATGTTGGCTAGCATTTAGTTGTAGCTGAAAACACACTGACTGAATCACGCGTTATGAAGATGGATGGCATGCAAACTGACCCAATGTTTTCACTTTAATTGGATAAGCAAATTGAGCACTGCGATTAGTAGATTTATGGAAGTTGTAACAGCGGTGTTCTCGTGCTCAGATGCATTTTTATCTTCTTGCTGGCTTTGGGGATGCTTCTTAAAAGCATTAGCAGGGAGCGTTTTGGGGTGCTTCAGTGAGCATTGTGCACTTCTGGGCACGCAGGGAATGATTACTTAATGCAGAAAGACAATGTGTTCCATAATTTCCGATATGTAAATCGATTTGGTTTTGTTTGCCAGTTTAGCTATATTGTGCACTTTTACAATGTGTTCAGTGTCTTGCAGTATTTCTCACTTGTGGCTTTTCTGGCTTCCTAACGAGGCAGTAAGTGAAGTAGAATTGCAGAATGATTTCTCTAGGCTTTCAGTGGCATTTGAAATACCTCGTATAGATGCACCTGTTAGAACATCTCAAAAAAAACCTTAGCTCTAAATATTGTAACAATTTAAGGGAGTAAGTAGGGAGCGTTATAGTGAGAGAAACCAAGGCACATTACAAAAGAAATCCCAAGGACCATAATTAAAAGTTTCTTAAGGGAGGATAAAATGCTAGAAATACTCGTTTTATCAGTCAGATGGTGAGCTGTGACCAGCTTTTTTGTCACTAATCCTTTTCTTCTAGCCCCTGTTGCCCCCAAAGGAGGAGGGAGGAGACACAGCAAAAGAAAAGGATCGGTAAAAATGACAGGTGCAATCAAAAGTGGTCTCTCTGAAGGAAGAGATTAAACTATATGGATTCTTCTGAGCGTTTGAGATTTAGCAGCATGTTAAAGAGAAGGCTGAAGAAGATAGGCTGAAAAGATTTTATTTTTTTCTTATTGCGTAAGAACAAGGAGGCATTCAAATAAATTAAAACCAACAGTGTTAAAATTGATAACAGGAAATGTTTCTCTTTGAATAATTACTGTTTGCAGCCTTTTGCTACAATGTGCCATTTGATGCAAGGGAAAAATAGAGACCAAACTTGTACCAAGAATTTGGCAAAGTACGCTTTTCCCTGTGGTTGCTTAGGGAATATTTGGAGATATGGTTGGCACTGGACTTCTGAGGCTGTGGAAGGAAGAGGGAAAACTTCTGGCCTGTGGAGGATAAGGAGCATATGAAAAACATGTTGGTACTGAGAACGTGTTTTTTTACAAGCAGTGGAGAATTTCTCTTGAAAATTATGTGTTTCTATTGTCGTTGCTCAGCATGGAAAAGAAAAGCGGAGAAAAATTGATGTAGGCAGAAAGAACAGACTGGTTTTATGAGGAACCGATGCCTTGGTTAGGAATGACAGTTGTGCGTGTGAATACATTCTGGTGTGGCAGGGGGATACCCCAGAAAGCCTGGCAGCCCTGGCTCCAGCACCGCGCTGGATGTCAGGGGTGGTCCCCATCCCTGATTTCCAGTGGCCTCTCCGGGGAACAGATTTCTAGTCAATGGCGGTGATGTGCTTTTTTATGCTTGAACTGGGGAAATGAAAGAAATGCCAGGCTCGGATGGCTGGTGTCAGAGTGCATTTGCCCTTCAGACTGTGTTTACCCTTTTCTAAGATTAGAACAGATTGTGTATTTATTTGTACGTGTGTATTATAACCATCATTTGGATTAATTTCGTTGTAAATACAGTATTTATGAAAGAAAAGTTGTAACTGCTGCAGGAGCGTGGATGTGAAGGTTCAGAGGTGGAGTACGGCCAAACTCCTTGGCAATCCAGGGGTGACCTTGCTGCTTCTGTGGCCTCAGTTCAGGCAACCTGGTGATCCCTGTGCAGCAAATATCACCCGCATATTGCCTTGGCATGGGAGCTGCTAGGTGGCAGGTAGCTGGAGCCATCGCCGCTGTCCTGACCAAAACCCAGAGATGTTTCCCTGGATTTTTTATTTTTTTTTTTATTATTATTTTCACTTTGATTCTGCCTGGCTTGAGGACTCTGCTCATTCTAGGTTAAATGCAAGTGGGTCTCAGAGATATAGTATGGTCCCTGCACCATCCTTGCTAAATGGGCATTTCTTCATTACTTCTTCCCAGTAATTCTTCAGCGAGGAAGAATTCCTTCAGCAAAGAAGGAATGTAGCTGGAAAAAAAACATTCAACTGGGGCAAAGTAACTGGAAAAACCTACAGGAACAAGCCCGCTGCTAGGAAACAAGATCTCAAAGCAAACAAAATAAAAACGACAGCAGTGGGTCGTCAAAATGAGAGGGGTGGAGAATAACAGGAAGGGAATCGGAAGCAGTAAGAGCCTTGGGAAGTGGATGTTGTGAGCTGGGTCCTGCCTTTATTTACAGGGTCTTTACTTCAGGAGGTTTCTATGCATGTAGGCAAGCAAAGCGGAGAGCACTGGCAGTAGATGAGTTGTTTAAATGAGTTCCAACAGTGTGTTTCATGATGTTTTGTGCAAATGTGTTTAGCCTAATAATTTCTGTTATTGGCATGTGATGTTACGCTGCCGAGGAGGCCTGCGGCTGCCTTGTCAAGTTTTTATTTAAAGAGGGAAGCGTCCAAGTGAAAGCTATCAGCTGATGAGAGCAAATTCAGCCACATCTCTGGTGAACTTGCGCAGGGCATCAAGTGCTGCTCCAGCGTGGGCATTCCTGCCTCTCCAGTCAAATGTGTTAGGGTTGGCATTTATTTCTTTTCTCCTCACCCTGTAAATCTGATCATCTTGCACTTCACCCCGAGTTCAGTGAGGGGAAAAAAAAGCCCGGCCAAATATGACAATGCTGATATTAATCACTTATATACCACTATAAATGGGGGGAGGATTGCGCAGCTTTAGTTACGCAGTAATACAGTTAAAGCAGTTTTTTGTAGATGCCTGCACACTCTGCAAGTACAATGGGGTTAGTCATAATTTTATTTAAATAAGTTATTAAGTAACTGGCTATACAACCTCATTCAAATTACTGAATATAAGAGTAGATTTCTTTGAAAGCAGACAGTGTTTTCTCTATCTGGATTCATCCAACAGTTGTATTTCTATTGCCTCTTATGGCTTTTTCCCTAGTGATCAGGAAAATGACGAGATAAGTCGTGTTTGATCAACTATGCAAATATTAAAAGGTAAACGTGCTATGAGTTTTGGAAGCAGCAGTCATGTAGTTAATGGTATACATTTCTAAGGATATAGGTATATGCTATAAGCTCTGTCTGTGTGTCTTTGGGACTATAAAGGAGTAAATCTGCAGGTTTCATCAGCTTTTTTCTTCATGAGTTTTGGTGGTGATTTGACTGTCTCTGCTTCACAGAATAAGGATGATTGGTCAGCTGTTAACCACGAAAGACACTGTCCGCGAGGATATTCCTGTGCACAGAAGAGGTGGCTGTTCAACCGGTCCCTTATGATGCAGATAAAGTAGGTGGTTTTGTTTTGACTCTTTTTTTTCTTGTCTTTCCCTACTGTATAAATGCTCAGTATGAATCAACGCAAGAACAGAGTTCACCAGTAGGTTTTCAAAATCTGTAAGTAATCCATCCGTCCATTTTTGTCCTCGTTTTCTCTCAATTGCCTTCTTTATGAGGGAAATTAATTCTGCAGCGACGACTTTTCCTGGCAGTGGGTTAACGTAAGGGAGTGTTTTGGGGTTTCAGCTGGGATTTCTGGGATGTCCGATGTGTCCTGTTCAGCCTCAGCCACTAAGGTTGTGGAGCTGTTTTTCATGTTGTGCTTGTCCACTAACACGTCATGTAAGAATCCATGCAGCCTAGGAAATAGAGAAAAAAAAAAACCAACCCTACATGTGCTGGAAAAGCATCAGCAGAAATTATAGGGCCAGCTTTGCCAGCATTTTTTATGTGCTAGCATTATCGCGATTTAACTCCCATCAGTAAGTTTTGTACAGAAACAGTTTCAAAGTGGATAAATCTCAAATTTTGGCAAATCGGGACTTGGCAAAAGAAGAAATATGTCTCCTCTTAGCAATCATAAAGTAGTGGGCAGACATTGCGTTTTAGTGTAGGATTACATACTTGTTCCGGCTGTTTTCCTCCTAAATAATCAAACCTACCCACCAGATTGTATTTGGAAGCACTTACTAATGCGGCGTGCTTTGTTTTAACTGTTTAGAAAAATGGCTGGAAGTTTCAAGATGAGACAACGTGAATCATAATCTTCAGCAGCTGTTCACTTTCGTGATTGACTTTCCTTCTTCCTACGTTCCTTTTAGTCACCCTGGGAATCGCTGAAGCCGTTTTGTGCAGGAGACATTGCTGAGATTCCCCTTGCAGCAATGGACTTGGATAAACCATCTGTCTGGGGATCCCTGAAGCAGAAAACTAGACCGTTCCTGCAGAACCTGAGTGTGAAGAAGACAAGGAAGAGGTCTAGCAAAATGGTGGAGAGGAAGGTCCGCTCCTTGGACCGACGCCTCAGCGTGTCGGTGCCTGACATGCTGGAGGTGGAGACTCTTACAGAAGAAGAAACGACCTATTCGAGCACTCAGGTGTTGTCGGGCTGTTCCCCCAAGAGCTTCTCCAGGTCTGTGGTGTCTCTGAAAAGCAGAAGCAGTTCGGTGAGGCCG
The DNA here is from genome assembly GCA_008658365.1 of Alca torda. Taxonomy (NCBI): domain Eukaryota; kingdom Metazoa; phylum Chordata; class Aves; order Charadriiformes; family Alcidae; genus Alca; species Alca torda. The sequence continues at coordinate 37,062,411 of CM018083.1, forward strand.
ACGGGAGAGGACTGGCCATGGGCGCCGCAGCAGGAGATGCGCTCAGAGGTGATGGTCACCCACCAGGACACGCAAGTTGTGGGCAACCCAGCGTCTGAGGTGAAGAGGAAATCCAGTGAGGACCTCTTTGAGCTGCTGCAGGGCGCCCGCCTGAGTGCTGCTCTGTCGGAAGAGGGGGCAGAGGTAGGTGCTTGGGCATCAGCCAGGCTCCGTGGCAGTATCAGGCTCATCATGCTCCCCCTTAATTGTCTGGGTTACAAAGGGGTGGAGGAGGGGACCCTATTCAAGTAATGAATGCAAGATAAAAATAAGCATAAACCATACATGATATATGAATTATTGGAGACTAACTCAGATACCTTTCCGTCAGTCTTGAATTGCAAAGTAACCCTGTTCCATTTTTTTATTGACAGGGTTATGATACTTCAGATTTTTCAGATTTGTTGCAATTGCTTGCTGAAGTCAAAAGCTGTTGCGACCCTCTGAGCTCTGAAATGTGCTGCTGATGCATTTGCCGTAGTTATTCTTTTTAGTTAGTATAGCTTTACCAGGATTTCTGTGTAGCAAAATCAACTTACCGTCCACCCGCTTAAGATTCAGCTGAAGGCAAGAGGTGAAAGATGACGGGTGAGCGAGGTGAACTCTGCCTGTACCTGGAATTAACCAAACCGAGCACGTGATGGAGCACAGTGAACGTGTAGCATCATGCTCAGGGCTGCCCTTTGGGTTTGCATTGTGATTAGATAGAGAGGGTTGCAAAACCAAAACATTTCCTCTCCATTCCCCATCTTGTCCCCCTTCTTCCTTTCCCCCCTGCTTCTGCGGGGGGGTCAGTGTCAGTGGCTGGACATAACGTCCCGTGAACAGGAGGATCAGAGTCCAATATGCCTCAAATCTGACATGGAAACAGTAATTCCTGCCCGGTCTGAGCAAAGTGGGGAATCCTAGGGAGTTGCATTATGGCTTTGTAATATAGGCAGCAGGTGAAGGTTGTGGCTGCATGAAACATTTTAGGCAAAATTTGGTTTATTTACGTTTTGTGGCAGTGTATTTCCTCCTGTTGAGTTTTCACTGGGAAAGTTAGATTTTGAACTCTGTTTTGAGGCCTTTTCACCCATAACCTAGATGTTACAGTTATGGTACCTGCTTTCTGTAGTCATCCGAAATGCACAAATGGGAAATGGACATTTTGGTTTAAAGTCCTCCTTTGGGAGCAGTGATTTCACAGGCTAATTAACTTTTTTTTAACTGCATGTTCAAAATGATGGTTAGTACTGCTATGGGGAAAATGATCCTTTCTGATCTAAAACTCCTTGTTTTGCGTCTCGAAGGTCTGTGTATTGTTACCAAATCAGTCTTACCTCCTAGTCTGTTGCGATGCAGAGTGTCAGACTGGCAGTTACTGACCATCACTTCCAGTTTAGTGTTGCTAAACTATTAACACATTGGCTTCAACTCACTCGAGTGTACCATTATTCAGAGGTCTGCATAAGAAAAATAGCTAAAATAGCATATAATTTTGTTTCTGCGCTTAAACTTTTCTCAGAAGTTGTACAACTCAGAGTATGATAGTTTGGACATTATGAAGAGGTTATTATTTTAGGAGTTTTTCCATGTTGTTTTAATGATAGCAGCAGTTCTTTCCTGCTGTTGTAGACCAGAAACTCTAATCTAAAATCTGCCGCAGCAGCAACAAAGTTAATCCTAAATCCTGCTTTGACTTTGGGCAAAGTGCTTTAGGAGAAGGAGGTGCCTGTATGGTGATGAATAACTTAACTTCAAGTTTCCCATAGACGCACAGTCTGAGTCTGGCGTATTCTCTGCAGCATTTAAATCTTTCCCAAAGTATGTGTTTGTAATGTGTGTTTGTATTATAAATCACTTAGTATTACTTTTATGGCAAAGTATCTTGTTATGTGAATATCCTACCTACTATAATCTGCCTCCAATTGCAACTTCTAAATGTAGAGATTTTTTTTTTTCTTTCTCCTAAAGACTACATAGCAGAGTGAAGCAAAGGAAAGTAGAAATAGATAAGGACTATTGAACAAACGTAGTTATTTTTAAGTTGAATTTGGTGAAAACTTCAGTGCTTGGCTCTTCTTGTACTTTATTGAATAGCTACAGAATTGGTGTTCTATGTGCCTTGGATGGGGATAGTTTATTGCAGAGGTTATTGGTCTCCTAAATGCTGGGTGGGGTTGTTGGAGAGAGCGTGACAACAGTTTGCATCATTCTTGTGTGAGCATCATTCGCTGATCACTGGGGTAAATCAGAAGGAAGGCAGATCCCTGCAACAAAACAAACTAAAAAAAAGCAAAAATGTAGCTTGAGCTTTTTTTTTTCCCCCCTGAATGGCTTGTCACATGCCACCTACGCATTTCCTTGTTATCTTTGGTCACCCAATATCATCAGATACTTTCCGAGCCGCATGCGTGAGCTGAGTGTGGGCTTGTGGTTTTTATGCTCATCTAAACTCTCAGTACAGAGCAGTCAGTGCTCGGAGCGTGCCGTCAGTAAAGACTCTTGCCACAGGTACCATGTTTCCATTTGCTAAGATGTTTACTTTTACGCTGTTCTCTGTTGCAGCCCAGCTGGGCAAATTGGAAGGGGGAAGGAACAACTGAAGTCGCGTTGAGCCCCTCCCTGCTTGATTCAGGTTGCAAAGGACGGCATTAATGCCACATTTTGCAGTCAGGTTTTGCCCGTGGTCACGCGTCATTGCTCAAGTGCTCTAACACCACTTCTTCTCGCTAACACCTTGCAGTGAGTCACTGCCAACCAAAGCCTCATCCCGTCGCCGATGAACTCAGTGCCCTTGTATTTTGAATCATTCTTCTGCAGAAAACAGGAGGACATAGAAGTTGTAGATCTTGTCAGGAGGGAAAACTTGACTTATTTACATGTGTGTGTATATATATGTGTGTATTCATACATATACTCATGTTTGATTTGTTTTTACACAAGTGCATTTGGGACTACAACCCGCTTGGTGGATGTGGCCGCATTTGTCTATACTTCAAATTTCAGAAAAGTCACTGTAATTAGATAAAGTCAAGACTTCAGGACTATATTTTCAGCGAGGCTTTTATCTATGTTCAGTGATCTCATTGCAATTAGCTACCTAGACTAATAGCAATTTACGTTACACAGAGTTAAGAAGTTTTTTTATTTAAAATTACATTTTTTTTTTCCAAATCTGTCTGTATAATACAAGTAAACAGCAGCACAAATAAAAAAAATCATAACTTTAAGGGTATTTTTTTATTGTAAATGATATCAAGCTAGCAGAGAGAATACTTTTTTATTATTATAATTTCAGGAGTTCTTTATTTCTGTGTTTATGCCATGTAAAACAAGGTGTAAAGAGAAACCATTATCAGTGCCAGCGATGGTGCCTGAAGGAGATTCCTGTGAAGCTGGAGACGCTGAGAAATACTAGGCTTAATGCACACAAGTGAGATTTTATGCATACTAGTCAGGAAATTCCAAGTTAGGGTTCCCCTAGCAGCTGTAACTCAGCTCTGTTGTGCGAGAAAACTCTTCTGCTGCTCTTTATGATGATAATTTTTTCTACTTTTAATGTGTTTTTGCAAGGTGGCCAAGTTACGATTACTGTGGGAACCATAATGTTAAATTTCGACTGTCATGCAAGTGAAATTTTACTTGCAATGCTGGATTACTGTACTTCCTCATATGTAATATATGTATTTGGGGGGAGGAGGAGGAGGAGAATTACACAAAAGCATATTTATATTTATTTCAGCATATCAGTATCTCTAAGATTTACGATCTCTGGTGCAGGAGCTGATTCTTTTTTTTTTAATGTTTGTATAGTGCTCCACACAGTGCAGCTCTCATCTGAGAGATTTGGATGTTACCACACTGCACGTAATAACATTTTCACATGAGGATTGAATTTCCACCTTGTGTGCGTTTCAGTAGACTGAGGTTATTCCTAGCATAAATCTTTGTATTTAAATGGGCTGTGATTGCCCAGCTTTAGACCAAAAGAGTCTCCCAGGCACGTAGGTCCTCTTCAGCTAAAATGATGATCATAGACTCTCCTAGCAGTCAAAATAGCATCAGAGGTGTCTTGACCGATAAATCCCTTCTGTGTGTCCAGACAGTCTAGACACCGTGCCACCATAGCCTCAAATTTTTGGATGAGTCAATACTTAAGAAGAAATGTTTGACTACTTCTCCGATGCTGGGCACTAGATAAAAATCCTTTGGATCTTCCAGTTCTTCCAGTTACAGCAGAAAGTGGGGGGAAGTACATGTTCAATATCCTTTTTTCCCTTTGACCACTTTCTAACTTTTCCCCTGAGCTGCCTTTTTTTTAAAAAAACAAAAACAAAAAAACCCCAACAACAAACAAACAAACCAACCAAGCCCAAAATTCCTGGACCTTGCCTTTTGGGTGATGAAGAAGAAATTGTAGTCAAGTTGAGAGAGCAGCCTGCTCTCCAGTCCCAGGATATTGCTACTGCTGCCATCACTTCAGGCTTTTTTTAATTTTATCTTAGCGAGGACACTTGGAGATTCAACAAACAAATAAAATTCTGCTCGGGAACGGGGGTCAGCATTGCAGTGATGACTGGTAAGTCACCAGATGCAATAACCTTCAGGTGTCAGGAGAGCTTATGGTAAGGATCTTCAGCACTGAAAGCACAGGTCTCTACTGGGGAGGAGAATTTATTCTGATAGCTGGAAGCAGCACTCTTGGTTAGACTCAAGAGACTAGCGCAGTTACTGGAAAATGGGAAAAAGAAATGTATATCTAAATTATGGAGCGGAGGGTTCTATAAGCAGAAGTATAATTATATTTTAGCAAAGAATTTCACTGGTTACACATATGTATGAGCATTTTCTTGACTGATACTAGGAATATTTTCTTGATCCCTGTATTACTGTTGTCTAATTCACTGTATCTTTTATTTGTAGTACCCATGCGGAGAAATGGATCTAGACTCTTCCGTGTCATCTCAAATTTTTGATGATCAGATGGTAAGTCCTTTCATTTTAAAGCGTTTTGAAACTTGATTACAAGCACAATTTATTTTAGATTTAGGTTCTTTGCTTCTTACAAATTAAAAAAAAAAACAGAAGGTGAAGAAGCCTTCTATAGATTTGTCCAGCGTGTTTTTTCTTTGATTTGTTGGGGTTTTTTTTGTTTGTTTAGTGTTTTTTGGGTTGTTTGGGTTTTTTTTTCGCCCCAGTAGTGCAAAGCAGTTGCTAATGTTTTAAATAGACCCGGATGTTCTGTTTTTTTTTTTTTTAAAGTATTCTATAATTTCTATGTTGCACTGGTAACTGATGAAAGCATCAGCATAAATACTCAAGTAGCAGCCCAGGAACAAACTGGATTAAAATAAAGACTGCAAATACCTTCACACAGCTGTAGGGTTTGACAGACAGCAAAAATCCAGTTTTGGGGCAGCACGAAAAGGCAGTTTTAACATGTGCTCTTCTCACGTAAAGCGTATTTATCTGTTCTGGATGAACTTCTCTACCTGTGACCTGTGATAGCATCTCAAGTGCTGTCCAGTGGCTGTTTTCACCAGATGTTGTAACCCTGGCAGCATCTCTAATGAACAAGAAACCTCTTGAGTTTGCTTCTGCAAGACCTCACAGCTAGCATTGCCCACTGCTGCGTTTCTCTCTTTTAGAACTGTATAAAGAAATGCTGTCCTCTCAGTAGTTACACGAAAAGTGTACTTCGTCAGGAGGTCATCAGATGAGTACGAATGGACTTGATGATCCTTATGTGGGTCCCTTTCCAACTTGAGATACTCTATGAATGCACAAGAAACAACTTGTGCGTGCTTTCTGATTGTTAATATTACCACATGTTTTCAGGTGATGATGATCATTAGTTACGTACATAATAAAACAAAGCCTGGGAAAGCAATCTTTGGATTTTTTTTTTTTTCTTTCTGTAAAACATTGCCCTAAGGAAAGACGAGAACTTTGTCTCTGCAAACCCGAGAGAACGCCTGCTTTGTCCGTGGTCCGCTTCAGGTGTGCAGCGGGGACTGATTTCTTTATTCTCCTCAGGCTCTAGAGGAAGCAAACGATTGCTTGAGTGACCTGCCCAGCCCCTTTGCCTACCTGCTGACCATCCACTTGAAGGAAGGCCGGAACCTGGTTATCAGAGATCGCTGTGGTGAGCCCCCCCTTTCAGCCGATTTCCTTCACAATTCACACCGCTCTCCTTTCACTGGCTTCAGTTTGGCAACGGTTGGCTTCTTTTCTTATCTCTGATGCAACAAGTCATTGATTTGTGTCCCTTGCCCGGGTCAGAGCACTCCACGATTGGGTTTATCCACCTTGGATACACAGGGGAGGGAGCTGCCCTCTGCCTGCTGCTCCTCCTGTCTGACTGCGCAGCCGCAAAGGGACTTAGCATCTGTGTCTATTGAGGATCTATGGAGGCATTAATCTTGAGAAATTCTATTTGAGCTTAAGAAAGAAAGGCCAAGGAGTATCTTGAAATTTATGAAATGATGGAGCTGCTCTAGGAGTGCTTTTTTGCGTTATCTGCAAAGATTTTAATAAAAGAGAAACCATAGGAGCAGGGCTGCAAGCCAACAATCCCCTCTAGTGTGGGATGCAAACTAAGGAGGACAAGGCTTAAAAAAAAAAAGGAAAAAAAAAAAAAAAAGGAAAAATTCCAAATGATGTATCAAAGGAATTAGAAAAGATGTGGGGAATTCCTAGAAGAAAAACTGTGTGAAAGTGCCCACTGTGAGCCTGGCTCTTGTGGAGGCTGTTGCAACAGGGAGTGAAAGTGCTTATAAGCAACCAGTTGGTATTTTCTCCACGTGCTGGGGGAGGCTCTGCGGAGGCTTGGAGGGCTCTGCCTTTGGTCTGAGCCTGACAGTTCTTCCGTGTGTCCAGTCTTTCTACATTTTAGATTTATTCTCAATTTCATTTTTTTTTTTCCGCCTGTGGAAACAGTTCTGATAACTTTTGCATTGCAAAATGTATGAGCAATTTCTTTCTTTGAGATGAAGCAATAGGGTTTATTCATGTAGGTTTAAAGAAAATAAGCTTGTAGAGGCTAAAAGCCAGTGCAAATTTGCATCTGGCGGGACGTGTATGGGTTTAGAAACCTTCTCGCGTGCGGTGCTTGTTGGGATTTCCATTATCTTGTTATCTCAGTTAACTTTTTCCATGCTGGTTTTTCATGTCTTCACCAAACAGTAACCCTTGGCCAAGTGTATGCTACTTTTTCCTCCCAGCTTTCGGAAGGAATGAATGAATACTTAGATTAAGATCTTTTCTCTTTAAACAAAAGCATGTATTCCCTGACAGTGTAGCAGTTTGTCGGATTTACTAGCAAGCTGCGCAAGCCAGGACACATCCAGTTGCTTGTATGGAAAAGATACTATAAATTCCAGCAGAGTAGTATTTCTAAAGACAAAGCATAGTTTACGCTAGGCTGTGTTTTGTTGCGTAAGAAAGCAAATGCTTGTCTTAGTGAAGCATTGGATAACACAGTGAAACAATATAAACAAGGGGAAAGAAAGCATTTTGATGGGTCTCTCTTGCTTTGTGGTGAATGACCACTCATTTAGTAAACTAAGTACGTGATGTGGTGCATCATTCAATAAAATGCCTGTTTTTTTTTTTTTTTGCACAGACACTGGGAGGGGGAAAAGTAGTGACTTAATGATTATTCTTCAGTCATCCATAAAAAAACCAACCCCAAAAGCGTGCTGCTGATGCCTATTTTTATAGCTCTCTGCTGTCCCGCTGGTTACTTAGGATCTTTGCGTGACACTCAGGCCTGTCCTGCAACCGCTGTGCTTCTTGCAATGCACTTTTAAAAGCGGGAAGTTGTCAGCTTTGCTCATCTCTCCAATGTGAGAAAAACGTCAGAGAAAGCATGTGGGCCAGGAGGATGAGACTTCCCTCTTCTCCCTCCACCACGACGCCGGATACAGCTGCTGCACTGGGGCACACCAGCCTGCTCTGAATACAGGAACAGGTTGTCAGCAGCCGGCATATCCTGCAAGTCAGACTGTGGCTTGGGCTGAAGGCCAAGTCGTCCTCATTCACCGTTTGGGGACAGCAAACCCCTAGAGCTAACCAAGCGATGCTGCCTGACGCAGCTGTGAGAGGGTTCCGGTCCCTCTTCCCCATGGTTTTCTGTGTGTGAAGAAGGTGCTGGAGCCTCTCCAGCAGGTAATGCTGAGTTGCTGGTCCTGCGCTTTATGTGTGTGCTGGAGTTTGAAACCTCCACCTTGTGCAAGCAACTGCAAAAAATGCCCTGGTTAGGTAGGAGTGGATGCAGAGTGTTGAGGTTCGTAGGTAGGAGTAGCAACGTCCTGCTTTTATTCAAGTAAAGGGGTCATAGCCAGCAGTAACTGCTTGAAGTAACAACTTCATTGATGGAAACTAACTCCAAATACTGTGCGGAGTATGCGACATGCTAAATGCCGAAATCACAGAATAGAATCATAGAATTGTCTGGGTTGGAAGGCTGTCTGGGCTGATGCACTGCACCCCTCTCTATAGAGCAGGTTCGAGGAGAGGAGCTGCAGAAAGTCAGGGACTAGAGAGACACAACAGAGAGACAAAAAAAAAAACAAGTGCAAGAGGCAAAAGATGAAAAGGTTTTTTTTCTACAGTTACCCTTTCAGGTAGTTGCAGAGAGCGATAAGGTCTCCCCTCAACCTCCTTTTCTACAGACTAAACAACCCCCAGTTCCCTGCTCACATGAAAACCACAAAGTGGAGAATGTCTGCTAGCATCTTTAACCTGAATCAGGCTTAACGTAAGGTTTTGGGTTTTTTTTTGTAAATTTCCTAAATTTTAATATTCAGCTGAATTTCCTAAACTTCAATATTCAGTTATGATCTCAGCAATTGCTCTGAAAAAAGGGTCTCAAAGCAGTCATCAGACCCATCGGTTTACATTTTTTTTTTTGGGGGGGGGGGAGGGGGGAAGCCCTGCATCTTCTCAAAGAAAATGGCACTTTAATGTGGTGTCCTCCCCCCTTCTCACACCCGGGCTTTCCCCCCTAATTTCAAGGTCCGAGTTTTAGTTGTCGCGGACGGAGGCAGCCCCGGCACCGTGCGACTGGCGCCCTCTGGTGGCCGCTGTCGCCGCCGGCCGACCCCAGGGCCGAGGGTTCCGGGGGGGACCGGGGCCGTCCCGCCGCATCACCCCCTCCGGCCAAAAATGCCAGGGCTTTAGGCTGCATTGGGCATCTCAGCTCTTCAGCAACTTTTAGCAGTGATGAAAAAGATGTCCCTGAAATTCCAGCGGACCAAGGAAACGTTCCGTCTTCGTTACTGCCTCTGTTTTGTCCCAGTGTAAGCAGTCTCTATCGGTGTGCAAAGAGAAGTACATAAGAATAAATCTAAGATACGTGACAAAGGAGAAATATTTCTGCCAATGGAAACAGCTGTTGCTGGAAGGTCCTGGTTCCACTCGGCAAATTCACAGGGCTCTTGCTGAATTTACTCATTATGTGCTTAACAGGTATTAAGTAGGGATTAATTACACTTGGCTGAGTAAAGGTGAGCAGTAGTTCTGTTGATAACTGCAGGCTATAAGGTCAGCATGTGATTTTACTTATTCCCAACTTTCCAGGTGTTTTTCCAGACTTTTTGACTCACTATGTACTGTTCTTTCTAGGATATGTTCCCTCTAGTGTGATTTAAATTCCTCCTTCACTTTACCAGATTCTTATTACTCTGTTTTTATTTTTTTTTCCCCCTTCGTAATATTATCCCTGTTAACGTTTGCTCTTTCCTACTTTTCTTTTCATCTTTTGCCTCTTGCACTTTTTTTTTTTTGTCTCTCTGTTGTGTCACTCTAGTCCCTGACTTTTCCGGACTTTCTCCTCGTACCCGCTCTATAGAGAGGGGTGCAGTGCATCAGCCCAAGAGCCTGGCTCAGCCGCATGTGCTCTCTGCAGGAAAAAAAAATCAGAGTTGCAGTGTCTTCTCCTATCTTTTTTTTTTTTTTTTTTTTTTGAAGTGTAAGCCTCCCCACAGCAGCACCCAGTATATATACCCCAGCCAAGGAAGCAGCATGCTTCTTAGAGCAGCATCTTATAGAATCATAGAATGGTTTGGGTTGGAAGGGACCTTAAAGATCATCTAGTTCCAACCCCCTGCCCTGGGCAGGGACACCTCCCACTAGACCAGGCTGCTCAAAGCCCCATCCAGCCTGGCCTTGAACACCTCCAGGGATGGGGCAGCCAGAGCTTCCCTGGGCAACCTGTTCCAGTGTCTCACCACCCTCACAGTAAAGAATTTCTTCCTCATATCTAATCTAAATCTCCCCTCTGTCAGTTTAAAACCATTACCCCTCATCCTATCACTACACTCCCTGATAAAGAGTCCCTCTCCATCTCTCCTATAGGCCCCCTTTAAGTACTGGAAGGCTGCTGTAAGGTCTCCCTGGAGCCTTCTATTCTCCAGGCTGAACAATCCCAACTCTCTCAGCCTGTCCTCATAGCAGAGGTGTTCCAGCCCTTTGATCATCTTTGTGGCCCTCTGCTCAACCCATTCCAACAGGTCCATGTCCTTCTTGTGCTGAGGACTCCAGAGCTGGACACAGTACTCCAGGTGGGGTCTCACGAGAGCAGAATAGAGGGGTAGAATCACCCCTCTCGACCTGCTGGCCATACTTCTTTTGATGCAGCCCAGGATGCGGTTGGCCTTCTGGGCTGCAAGCGTGCACCAGAACCATCTTGGTTCTGGTGGAAAGGGGAGAGGCTCCAAAAAAAAAATCCCTCTTTGGGTCAAAATTGCAGTGTGTCTCTTAGGGATGCAGGATGAGAGAGGTGTTACCCGTTGCTCATCAGCTTGTTTGGAGTCTGACTGACTTGCTTCTTGCTGCTTCGTGGGATGCAGTCGAACCCAGGCGTACATTAGAAACTGCCCACGCAAATGCTAAGGGGCACTTGGCCAGTGACATTCACATCACCTGCAGGGGCCTTTGATGCCTGGTGTTAGATGGTGCATGGGTCCCATATTTATAATTCTTGTAACTGATTAGCCAAACACTGAAGGTTATGGATAAATGCACTGAAGGGTTTGGGTTTTGGACACTTTTTATAGTATTGCTGTTACTAGATGACATGATGTGTCTTGGTGATGGCGAGGAGTTTGTGATCCATGTGGTTTTAATATTGTAAGAAAGCAGAAGTGTACTTTATCAATTAAACATCTGTGAAGCACTGGTACTTCAGCAAAAAAAAAAAAGAGAGAGAGAGAATGACTCTGTATCTTATTTGGCTTGAAAAAAAAATTATGCATTCTTAATCACCAGTACTCTGAGTGTTGTCATTTTGTTGCCCCATTTTTTTTTTTTTTTTTTTTTCTTTTAAGATCACAACTTCCAGCTCCCCATGCTTTGAACTGGGAGAGGCTGGAGCCCATTTCTATTTGCTGGTTCACTTTCACAGGGCAGGGTGACGCCTCATGTTCATTTGAATCAGTCTAACGAAATCTGAAATGTCCTGCTGCCTTACGGCCCTGAGATGCTCTGACTGTGCGCATTGCTGCTTGTACAAGTCGCCTTTGCGCAGCAGTGACGCTGTGACACCGAGCAGCAACGTGATGCCACCACAGCTGTAAGGAAGCGCTGCCTTCCTTGAGTTGATAAACCCAGTTCTACCGCTATAAGAAGAAACGGAAACTGGGTTTTGAGTGTCTGTATGGGTGGGAAGCCCCTTCTGTTTCCAAATCCTGTACTTTCAGAGTTTGAGTATGTTTTTTTTTCATCTGTTAAATGGTGTGGTTACAAAAAATGTATTTCTCGGATGTGATGTCAGCTGGTGAGGGGCTGTGGTTGCTGTCTCTCCCCGCTGCCCCCCTCCCGCAAGCTGTGTTGCTCCAGCCTGAATTTTGTGTGTTTCTTTTCCATGAGGTCTTGTGTTTTCTAGATTTTTACACTTTGTGCCCCATCTTGCTCTTTCTTTCTTTCAGGTTTCCCTTGTTGCTTCCTGTTGACGCATTTTGGTTTCTTTCTCTCGTTTCTGTCCTCTCGTGATACAGCTGAACGTGTGAAAGGAGCAGGGTGGGCTGTAGGAGTACAGAAAGTGCTGTCACCTTTCTGGGGGCATCCCGCCTCCATCACCCAAAGCCACGCCGTCGTCTGCTCTCACATCTAACCACCACCCACTGCCAGAGGGTCCCGGTGGGCTCCTGGAGCTGGCATAGGCATCTCCCAACATCAGTGTGAGCTGTGCCAAACCTCAGTCTCCCAAGGGCAAAATAAAAAGAAAGAGGACAGAAAGACGTGTCCTTTTAACTTGAAGCAGCCATGAAGCCGCAGTAGCCCACCGCTGGTAGCTCTGGGCTACCCCCTGCCTGCATCCACGCTGACACCAGGGTGCTGGAGGAAGGGACGTGTTTGTGCTGTTCATCAGGGCGTCCATCGGCTTACGGCAAGTCCATTATTTGGAAAGCAAATGCTCAAAGCAATCAGGCTGAATCGCTCCCTGCAAACACGCTGATTAATTTAGACTTTCTCTGTTTTCAGGGTGTCTGCAATTAGATCATTAGTCCTTCAGATTTATTAATTATTGAGACGTATTAGGCAACTTTTCACACTTTTTGAAAGGCGTAATCATGGCTAATTTACAACTGCTAAGAATTTGAATGGTGCTGGGTGCTTGTTTTGATGTTTTCTGGATCCTGTGTAGCTCTGTGTACAAGGGCTTGGGCTGTGAGCGTTCGTCTGCGCCAAGTCCCCTTTCTGGAAGCGCAACACGTGTGGCTGAAACTTTGTCCTTATACACAGTGATCCCGGTGAGCATCCCTCCCAGCCTGGCCATGGGAAACGAATCCACAGAGATAGGAACCTCAGGAAAATAGACTGAGTTGGAACAAAAGCAGTTAATCCACTATACGCATAGTCACCTTTGGTAAATTAATGTTAAATTAAGAAATATAGGGATGGCAGCACTGGAAGAGAATGCACAGGACCCAGAGAATACATATGACGACTCTTTGGTAGATAACTAATTTAGATCACGGGTTTCTTAAGCTGATCAAGCTCTATCAGTTGTCAGAGCTGGCTCTTGGGGCAGCTGCCTGTGTTAAGAGCTCATGCTGGGTATTTCTGGGACCCCTGTAAGGAGATTTTGTAAGGCCAAAGACTGAGAATACAAGAAGATGCAACTATTTACATCAAAGGTCCCTCGGGGCTGGCTAGTAATGTAACAGTGGCTTCTGCCCTGTCCTCATGCTCTCCTTGTGTGTTCATACCCGAGCCCCAACTGGGAATACAACCTTCAGTTGGACTAATGGTCTTTTGGTAGGGTCTTGGGTTTTTTTCTTGGTGTATTTATTTTAGTTTGGTTTTTTAAACACTATTTCTGAAGTCGCTTGCATAGAACATCCTGTATTTGCTTCTTTCATTCTATCAATGTTCAGTTCAGGCCTTTTCCTCTCTTTTTTGCCCATCTGTTGTGGGTTTGCATCCATTCTTCACGCTTCTCTGATCTTTTTGGTTTATTGATTGTGGTGGGGTTTTTTGTTTGTGGATTTTTTTTTTTTTTTTTGCTTGTTGGTTTATTTTCCCTTGGAACCTATTGGCGATGCTTGTTTCCAAGCAATATTTCACTTGCATCTGGCCACGTAAAACTAGCTGAGCGCAAAACTTTCCAAATTTACCTGAATTTCCTGCCAGCAGAATACTTTTTTTTTTCTAATTTCCCCTTTAAGCCTTGATCTCGGCTATTTCCCTACAAGAATATTGTGGTTTTCCATTTAAAAAGAGAAGTGTGTGTTCCATTTTAAAATGTCTTTTAGTCCTTACTGTAAATAACTCCAGTAATTCTGTTTCTAGGAAGATTTTAAGAAATTTATTCTTTACATGCATATAAAATAAATCCTTCATTTCCTTCTTCAGATTAAAACGTACATTTTTAACCAAAATTTAGGTTATATATCACATTGTTATTTGATATTTTTTTTTTTTCAGGATTTTAGGGCAACTTGGTGGAATTTTTTATTTATGTATTTATGTAATGAAACTCGTTTCACATGCTACATTTCCAGTAAGTTTACTCCTATAAAACAGTGTGTGGCTTGAAATTTTATCGAGTCTTCTGTTTTTTGGTTGTTTTTTTTTTTTCCTTTTTCTAACTACGAAGCAAGTGTGTACGAGTATCGAACACAGTCGATGTGACGTATCTCTCGGTAGCTGCTAGAGGGCAGCAGTATCCATTTAAAAACACCATTAACAGTTTCTTGGGCTACTAAACCCTCTCCTGCTGCTGTGTCCCGGCAACTTTTGCTCGCTGAAGCTTGCTCAGATTTTAGCTGATGTTTGGTCTGCCTTCAGACGTTGTTTTTTTGTGTGTTAGGGACGGAAAATAGAAGTAAAATAGATATTATGGAAATGAATTTGAGGGAGCGTCACTGTTGAGATTCGTGTTCTTTCTCTAATGAGAAAACAGGTCCAGCTGATGGAATGATTATTTCTTTTCTAGAGGTCATCCTTTCTTTTTACTCTTACTGGTTTGTTTTAGGCTGAGAAGCAGATAATCCTTTTGGTTTGTATATTTTTGTCTGTATATTTTACTGTGTGAGAACCTTCTTGTCACTGAGTAACATTTAAAATAACCTCAAAGCATTGAACCTTGCTTTTCCCACCAGAAGAGTGTTTTTCTCGGGCTAAATTCTCAAACGATTTCAAGAAGAACCGGTCTCCTTGTGTTACCCCATTGACATTGCTGCAGCCGATGTGACCGAGGTGAACAGGTTCAGACCTTGCATTACAGAGGAGCCTGGGTGGTGCCTGTGCTTAAAAGTTGTTGACTTGGATGCCTTCACTAGGAAATGGCTGCTAAAAAGGTGTTGTGTTTTGTTTTTTTTTTTTTTTTAATGGTCTGGCTTCTTCAGAAAATTATAAGTTCCTATCATGTTTACAACAAAATTACAAAAAAAAACTATCAGGTTTTTTTTGACCCCTTCATCTCTAAAATTACCCGTCACTTTTTTCAGTTAGTTATGCTTTTCTGGCTAGATTGCAGATTTTCTCTAATACATAGCTTTTAATCGATGCAGACGTCTTTCTGATCTTGAATCCAGAAGGCTTTAGGCCTTGAATTCAAATGCAGTTAATAATTTGCAGTCTGTGCTGTTTGTCCCATCAGCCGGGGCTTGTCCACCTGGCTTATTTCTCATTCCCTGCCTCCTTTTTAACCTGTTCTGATCACCTGGATGCCATCTGGGATGTCTTAAAGAAAACCATGAACGGACACAATGACCCAGGGAAATATAGGAGCTTCGTCAACATCCCAGGAGTGACTTGGGGGAAGCCTTGAAAGCCCCAAAATGGGCTGTAGTACCATATCCACCCCCATCATGGCCCTCCTGGCCATCCAGGTCCACCCCAGCGAATGCCACCGAGCCCCGGGACACGCTGTCTCCCGCCGCCGAGGTGAAAGTCCATCTGTTTGCCGGTGTGGAGGTGTCAGCCCGTCATTTGTATGACCCCACACCGCCGACCCCTTTCCCCCGCCTGCCTAGTTGAGATGTTACCCCTCTGACAGCCAGACAGGCGAGCGCTGCCAAAACCCCCGCCCCTCCGCAATTATTTTCCCTAACAATTAACGCCGGTACTAACTTGACACCTTTTCCTTGTTTGGCTTTTGTAAACCATCATCCCTTTTTCTATTAATTCCCGGCATTAATATTTTCTTTCGCGCAAGTGCCGCCGTTCACCCGTGAAACGGTTTGAACATTATGTAGCTGTCAGGAAAGCGAGGGATTACCCAGTGTGCCTTGCCGGAGTAAGTGACACCACTGAGGCCCCGGTTTGAGATGTTTATTTTGAGAGTAAGCTGACAAGCATGAAGGCCTGATCCCGGAGTGGCAATCTTATTTAATTAAAGGCCTTTTTTTATTATAGCTTCCCCCTCTCCCCCCGCTCCCCCCCGATTTTTATATATTTTTATATAAATATCTATATGTGTATATAAATATATATATTCCTTTTATATACATATATGTGCTTTTATATATAAAAAAATATATGTAAATATAAAGGAAGGCATTCTTTTATACGTGTGTATAGATGAGAATGATTGCTAAAGCCTGGCTCACGTGAGCAGTGCTGGGCAGCCCTTCCCCCTCTTTTATTTTCCTTTACTGTATAACAACCTGGAAAGCTTTCCCAGCAATAATGCAATTGGGATGCTTACTTAGCTATAGCCTTCTTGCTTCCCATTCTCGGAGAAAGGGCTTGGACTTTTATATTTGTAGACGTTGAACTTGCTGGCTGCTTGGTTTCTCTGTCTCCTCTTTCTCCCTATTTTTTTTTTTTCGGGTTTTGCCCTCGCCCACGGGGTTTCTGTGCCAAAAGCAGATGAGTGATGGCCATAGACCACCTGCCTCCATCGCCCTCTTCATGCTTTCATGTCATCACTTGCTTCCCTTGTCTTGGCCAGTTGCTGTTTCATGCACAGACATTATTTTGCTATTTTTAATAATGCAGCTTGCTTCTGCTTATCCTGTAAATAAAATCCAGTTCATTTTTTTTTATTTTTGTCTTCTCTTTTCAAAGGAGCTAGAAGAAACTAACACCAAAGAGCTCCATGCTCTTATTTCTTAACTTCTCCATCTTCTCAGGGCTACTGCCCATGTTGTGGGGCTAAGTTTTACCTCTGTGTTCCCACTCATTGTGGAAAGTGTGCTGGTTTTAAGCTGTACCTTTTATATAAGAGAATAATCATAGTTCTGAGAAGTGTTCTAGGGAAAGGTCTACTCCAAACCCACTGAAAACAATGAGGGCTGCCCTCTGACTTCCCTAGCTTTGGATCAGGCCCTTATTATTATTCTCTCTTAGAGGAGAAGGAAAATAAACTTATTTTTAAGTTTGTAGCTTTTTTTTTTTTTTTCATAAAAAGGCGTTGATTTCAGCAATTACTATTTAGGAAAAGGATCAGCTGCAGGCAGTATTTGAAAACCAACCGATATTTTCCTTCTGTGAATGAAACACCCCTTGTGTGCAGAATTGGCCAGGGCTCTACAACTCTTCCCTTTTGAAATTAAAGCAGGATAAAAACTTTCTTTAATTCTTAAAAATAAGCCTGTATGTCGCAGGAGCGCAGTTCTTTACTACGTAATTCCAAATAGATGCTAGCACGTAGCTGGTTTTTGAGCCTAAGTCTGCCTTCACTTAACACTGATCAGATTTTTTTGATGCTTAAATATGGATTTTTCACGTTCTCACCGTTTCGCCAAACTACTGACCGTACTGAGCATTGGTCTTACGCCTGGGTTATCCTACTGCCGTGCGTTTGTCGGCCAGTATCTCAGTGGGAACCAGGGGGCACAAATTCGGGTTATTTCAGAATACGTGAAGGCTGGTGTCGGAATCGCTGTTCCCTGCCGGCAGCCCACGCAGCAGGCTGGGAGCAGCCACCGCCGTCGCATTAGCTGTTATCCTTCTAATGAAACTGAACTCTTAGTAGGGAAGCCTAATTCCAAATAGAAGGCGTAATACAGACAACATCGATTACGGCAGATACACGGCACCTGGGATAAGTTAATTATATATGCTGCTACACCTCAGTTTTATTCTTTCCCTTATTTGCGGCAGCTTGTGAGATTATAAATTTTATTTTATTTTTTTGCAAAGTCTGTATGCATTACTAAATCAGCCATCCGGTTAAATCCTTCCTGTACATTCTTCCCCCTTTTGTGTGGTGTCCTGCACGGCGCTTGGTGTTGGTGCAGATGCCACTGGTTTAATAACAATAATAAAAAGTTGATTCCCTCTTCTCTTTTCCTTTGACAGCTGCAAGTTTTCTATTGCTGCCGAGTGGCGTGAGCCTCATGCTCTGTCTATGGACATCTGCTCCATAAAAATATGGGACATTATTGCCATGGCAAAATGTGCCACTTGGATTAAAAAACGTGTTACCTGAATATTGTTTGTTGCCTTTATGGAGCCTGTTCTGCACGTGGTTTTTAGCCTGAGCTGCTGAATAATGTCAGTGTTTTTTCACTGAAATGTCAAATTTGGTTTTAAGTAAATTGGCAAGTGACACCAGTGATGAAATCCTGACGGGTATTTTAGCTATTGTTACTGGTTTCCTCGGAGCTCCTATCCAAGTTACGATGCTTTTGAGTTTTGGTCTTTTTGTATATTCATAGTCACAGGATCGCATTTTCTCTCTTGCACTGTCTGTGGTGTTAGTTGGCCTGTAAATCGTCCTTCATCCCTGCTTCTGTTTGCTCTTTTCCCAAATTAAAATGTTAACTAAGCTACTAAAGAATAATTCACGTTCTTTAAGAATAACACAGCAGAGATCAAGTAAACTATGACGGATTTTTGTTTCCTGCTTTCAGACAACTTTCTAGTTCTCTTCAAAACATTTCCTGTATGAACTAGCAATTTTTATATAGGTAATTAAGTAGATGCATCTATATAGAAAATAAGTCATTACCATTTATTATTGTTATTTATTGTTTTATGAAAATATAATTTAAGGTGGGAGCAGTGCTAATTTATTTTTTTGTTAATTATCACAGGTACAAGTGACCCCTATGTGAAGTTTAAACTGAATGGGAAAACTCTGTACAAAAGTAAGGTAGTCTACAAGAACCTCAACCCCGTTTGGGATGAAACTGTTGTGCTGCCTGTACAGACCCTCCATCAAAAACTCTGGATCAAGGTAAGTTTTGCTTTCAGATTTTTGAAAGAGGAGTAAATATTTATTTAAGCAATTATTTTCTACTTTAAAAACGTATTAACTTTTATTCACTGTAGCAGCATAACGTAAAACATGATCCGGTTTAAGAGTTACAGCAATTTCAAATTAAAATGCACGTATGTCTTTCCCAGATTTCACTCCCATGTTTTGCTTTCTGTCTGCAAAAAAAAAACCACGTTGAAACAAAACTCCTTGACTGGATATGTTTAAAGCTACGGAGCTAAATTCTGCTTGCTCTTTCTGTGCTTGTGCAAACTCAGTGAAACCAATCGGGGTTTCAGAAGCACGTTTTAAGAGTGTAATTTGGCTGGGTTGAACAGAATTATTACCTGGGATGCAGCCGTGACAAGTAGCAAAGCCTTTTCTCATTATGGGTAACGTTACAGTTACCAGAACTGCAAGCTACCAGTTGCGAGCACTAATTGCTAAAACATCTGTAGCCAGAAGTACCTGATTTTTGTACAGCGTTTCATTATACCATCGCGCCGAGCATAAAGGAACAGGCACAATCCATAGCAGCACACATGTCTCTGTTTACGTAATATTAAGAAGATACTTTCAAAATGCCGTTTAAATATTTAGCTAAAAATACAAATTAGAGCAGGGAGATGGAAAATTATCCCTGAATTATATCTCAGCTTTGATCTTTCAAATACGAAATTGAACTGGAAGGGCTTAAAATATCTGTTCTTTTATCGGCTGGGATAAAACTGGCTTATGATGTGAAAATTACAAATGTTTATTTTATTTTGCTACCAGGTGTACGATAGAGATTTAACATCTTCAGACTTCATGGGGTCGGCATTTGTAGCACTCACTGAACTTGAACTCAATAGGTAATACGTTTATTTAACTAAAGGTTGTTAATGCAGCTTAATTGAGAAACATGGGAAAATAATGAGATGCTTTGGAATTTGTCTATTCATGAGAACTTCTTTTGGCAGAAGGGTGGGGAGCACATTTTAAAAAAAAAAAAAAAAAGAAATCACTTGAGATAAATCCTGTACATGCATGTTTTTATCCAGTGTTACGTACCGGATTCAAATCCAACCTGGACGAGCACAGCTCAGCAGAAGGCGCCTTTTGCTTTTCATGTCTAGGAATAAGAATAAGAGTTTCTATATGCGGCATTGTTTCGGGAGAGCGACACCAGAATAATTTATGGAGGTGGAAGAAGAAAAGGGGGGGGAGAAGGTTGAGACCCCTTCTTAGCCCCACGTAGCACGGGGTGCCTTTTTCCTTATAGAAGTGGGCTGGGGGGCGTTTTGCCTAGCTGGCTGCGGGTGCCCTGTTTCCAGCCCCCCCCCCCCCCCCCCCCCCCGCAGCCATCCCTCCCCGCGGCAGCTGCATCTGGCCCTGATTTAGTGCGGAGGCAAACCCTGCGCCTTTTGTCTGCTGCTGCTGCTTGGGCTCAATGTGGAGCTGGAAGCCAGGAATTCAAGTTTGAGTTCTCTTTTATACTCCCTCGCTGGGTGACTTTTTTTTTTTTCCTTTTGGAGAAAATGAGTTTTCCCTCTGTGGGTTTATTACAGCTCCCGTGACTGTTGTATCCGAATTTCTAGTAACATTAATGAATTTATCCAGGAGATAGTGCCACCAGGTAAATACCAGCATTCCCGTCTGCAGGGAGGGAACTGAGTCACGGAGGGAGTTTAAACGCAGGCGGAGATAAGGCAGAATACAGGCCTTGTGATCCAAATCCCAGCCATTAATGTCAGAAAATTCACTGGGATGAGTTTCTCTGTCAGTCTTCTTCCCTGTGAAGTGGAGGTAGTAGTAACTTAATTCAGCGCATATCTGCATACGGAGAGTTATGAGTATTAAGTAATGCTATATAGATGCTAGGCTGCATTATTAAAAGGGGGTTGTATTTTGTCAGAACTAAGAAGGAACCCTCCAGATTTCCCATTTTAACATTTAAACTCAATATTGGGAATTTCAGAGAAGAAGCTGAAATTTGCACAGCTCAGTGTGACCTTTAATAATCAACTCGAGTTAACTGGAGTCAATCAATGCATGTCTTTTTTTTTTTTTTTTTTTGCTTGTAGAACTACTGAACAGGTTTTAAAACTGGAAGATCCCAACAGTTTAGAAGATGACATGGGAGTGATTGTATTAAACTTGAGTCTAGCAGTCAAGCAAGGAGACTTCAAGAGAAATGTAAGTGGCTTAGGAAATCAAATTTCTAGCTGGAATGTGTAAGGAGGAAAAAAACCAAAAGAGCTGGCATGATCTGATTTACTGGGAAATGCCACCTTTCTTTTCATCCTCCGAGACTCAATATTGAAATTGAGATAGGTCATAACTTTAAAAAAAGGCCCACGTTTAACTGGGTAAACGTTGGGCAGACATCCGTAGCTGGATGGTTCTGTCTCGAAGTCGTGATGGGCAGTGTGGCAGTGCTCTCCCTGCATCGGGGAGTGGTGTCCAGCGCTGCAACCTACAGGTTGCTGAAGTGAGCGATTGCTATTCCAGACCATTCCACCTAGGAGTTTAGATTTTAGCACTTAAAGAAATAAAAAAGATTTTTTTTTTTTTCCTTGTCAATTTAAAAAAATAAAAATCTGTGTGAAATCTAAAAGCAGGGATTTGATGTTAGGACTTAAACTGCCCAATCCTGCGGAGGAGCACACTGCCTGAGAGGAAGAGATTGCTTGTAAAAACCCTGATTTTTTGCCACTGACAGTTTCTTGACTGAGTTCAATTGAACTTGGCTCCTGATGCTGAAATATGGTGCATTTAGTGATGCTGGAAAACCAGAAGAACCTGGGCTGAGGCTGGGAGCGACACAATTAAAGCTGACAGCTTTTAAATTTCAGGTCCTGCACGTGTTGCGTATGTATTTTTTTTTTTTTTTGCTTTTGTTTTCATCTTTTAAGATTTGTACTAGTGTTCTACACAGAGTGTGGAGCATACCTGTGTTGGTGAACTCATCCAGCAAGGGGAGGGAAAAGCTAAGATCAGGCATTTTCTTGGATTGGCTTGAAAACCAGAGCTAATTTTAAATATGTGTAATAAATACATAAAGAGAAAATCTTCCTACAGGTCTTCAATGTAGTCTAGTATGAAAGTTGCTGTTTACAGCACATTGTTGAATTATAGGTATGGAATTCCACTCTGAATGGGATTATTTATAGAAACATAAACATTTCGATGGATTGGAAAGGAAAATGAGAAAAAGCTAGTGTGGGATGTCTGCTGTTCACTATTTAATTTTCAAATAGTTGCCTTTTTTGAGAATTGTAAAATCTCAATTGATATTAAGACAATTGCAGAGTTATTTCTACCTCAGCATGGGATTATTTAAAAGCTTCAATATGAAATTATTTAAAAGCTTAATGACATTATTCAAAACAGTATTGTCCTACTTATATATCTACATTATAAGATCACTTTGACCTGGGATGTGAATCCCCCTCTAACTTGCCCAAGAGTGTTGTTGGCACACGTGTCACTGGACTGCAGGGAGGGGGAAAGCAAAGACAGAAAGTTTCTTTAGCAAAAAAGCAGTTTAGCCAAAAGAACCTCGGGAACTCTTCTGGGGTTTTTAGGGATGCATGGGCCAAAGTGGACCTAGCCAGTGAGATGGAAAATACATCGGTTTAAAGTAGCGGCTTTTGGTACTCTTGGGTGCTTAGTTAACATTCAGAGTGCAGATGATAGAAGAGTTGGTGCGCGCTGTAATTTTTTTTTAAAGTCGACGTTTTAAGCCCCATATTTCAAATGCAAATTGCTGAGCCATTTCCAGTGGAATCAGAGTAGTGAAATGGCTCTGTCCGCATTAGCACTTAACAGCAAGATGATTTTTTTTTTTCCTTTTTAAATTAGCTTACTGTAGAACCAGATGGCACCAAAAGTATAAGCCTTGTTTCTTACTAATGGCTCTGGGTCCCTCCACTTTTTATTCTTGATTACTTTTTTTATTTCCTTTTTTTTTTGGTGCAATGCAGGTATTTTGAATTTGTTGATTGTTATGTTCCGTGAGGGAGGGAGGTAGATGAATGCAGTCGTAGATCCAGCCCCCAACTTATTACTAAGCTTTTCTAACACGTTTGACAAGCTGCTGTTTGAATTATTTAACTAAACATTTTCTCCGTTTTACTCCTTCTCTCTTTCCTCTCTCTGGGTTCTCTTTGGTATGATGGTGGGGACTCATGAACAGAGGTGGTCAAGTCGGAAGAAGAGAACTTCATCCAAGGTAATCCATATTTTTTTTTCTCTTCAAAAAAAAAAAAGTCCCCTCCCAAAATCTGTGCCCTCCTCTGAAACAGAAAGGGTAAACATAGGGAAACTCTGAAGTATAGATGCAACCTGTCTTAACGTGGTGGCTGTGATACCCTTCGCTTTTTTGATTTTTTTTTTTTTTTTAATGTGATGAGAAATTGCTGCTATTTTTTTATTGTAGGACCTACAGTAGCGGCTAGGGGCAAGCGAGAGTAAGACATTATTCAGCAAAGACCTGTAGAAAGAGAGAAAAACTGTCTGTACTAAGGAAATGGGTGTAAATACAACCAAAACGAGGAGCTGTGGAGATTTGAGTTGTTTAAGGGTACCCAAAAGGTGGCCAGTACTCGGTACTGGAGTTGGACATGGGTCTCCTGGATCCCAGTCTAATCGTTTGGGTCACCTCTCACCACAGGAGGAATTTGGTGAGGTCTTTTTCTTCTGGTCACTCCTGTGGGTTTTGAAATGCCTTTTGTTCTTGGGATGGAGACCGAGCAGGGTTTTCATTACTAGCAATGTAACACGATTTCCAAGATTTGTGTGTTGCTACGTATCTGCATAACTTGCTGTCCTTGCTCTTCTGTAGTATCCCTGCAGGCTTCCATTACTTCTACATTCCTGTACTGTTCCACTTTTGCATTAGATTTTAGCTTGATCGGGAAACAGACTGTGGCTTTTTAGTTGTTCTGTAAAGCTTTAATTTGCTATTGAGTAAATAACAATGATAGAGAAACAGCAGGCTCCAGAACCCAGCTTGAGAGCCATACAGTCTAACTTTCTGAAAAGCAGAATTTGGCTCTTACGAGGACACGTATGCATCTTGATATTTTCCCTAGATAACTATTGGTTTGTGCCTAAATAAATTGAATAATTAACCTCCTCTTGTTTTATTCGTTACAACTGTAGTGTGCTATGTAGAGGAGCCAACCTTCTCAGGTATTGTGCCAGCAAGTATATTTTTGTCAACAGAAGAAGTGAAAAGTACAGTTCTTGGAGCTGGACGGCAGCTTGGTGAGCCCTGGATCCAGGGATAACACAGCCCTTCCTGTGGCGCTTGGTGCGGAGAGTCGCCAGGCATCCCTGAATGCCGTATGACAGAAAGTGATGGAATAATTGAAGAGCTCAGCACTTTAGTTTTTTAACTAAAGCTCTGGAAATTACTGTGCCCTCACTCAATCCGTGCAGCTTGATCCCCCTTTTGCTCACGCATGCACACACAGCTGTCTCTTGACGCTGGTTGGCTTTGGGTCCTGGGAAAGGGAGCCAGGTTTTAAAACTCTGGTTCTTTTTGTCCAGAACAGCCAAACTTCTGTCTTGGTTGCTGTTACTGGATTTTTTTGTTGTTGTTGTTGTTTTACACTATATCTCATTATATATTGAATAATTTTTTTTATATACAGGTTTTTAGACCTTTAACCGTAAGCCATACGGGCAGGATGTTCAGTTCTCACGGCTCTGGCTGGTGCATTAGCATCTTGTCAAATAAAATTGAGAGATGCTGAAGCATGGTAGTGAGTTAGGAGAAGTGAAAGTATTGTTTAAAAGAGGAAGGAAAAAAAAGAAAAGAGCTGCAACCCTGTGCTCTATTCTGTTCCAGTCACTAGAGGGTAGGAGAGCTTCAGTTCTTCCCAGGGAAGACACAGTTCATGCTCCAGTGTGATCTCTAAAGAAAAGCTCTGTGACCATCCAAAGGCAGTAAAAATATTTCCCAGCATGCGCTGGAAAAATCTGACAAAGCAGTATTTCCTGGTTTATTGATTCTGCTACTGCACTAAAACACTAGTACTGTACATCAATAACCATCTTTAGTTAGGAAACTCTGGTCTGTGGAAGCAGTACTAGCAGTTTGTGGCAGAACATAAATGCTAGAAAGAAAAATTGTGTGCATGGGGAATATAGGCGTCTAGGGAAGGCACAAGAGGTTACGGAAGAATAGCCAGAGAGTATGATGGGGTAGAAAACAATGTTGCTGGACGAGATAAAGATACAGGAATAAGGGGAGCAGGGGAAATGGAGAGGGCTCTCTAACGGATACACAAACTCGTCTCTTTTTTGGCTACTGAGCTGACTCTGGTCGGTGATTGCAGGAGAAAAAGGCCGTATACGTTCCATTTGAGCAGCTGAACAGAGACAGATCTAAAATTCATCTCTGTAGGTTTAGGCAAATAGTTTTCCATTTTAAAATGGTTTTCCTGGGTTTTTACGCTGAACTATAGCTGACCTCTATTGTAATATTTAGCTTTTCTTCTACAAATACAGGGAAAAATTCTAAGGATGGATGAAATGAATATAACTTTCACAGCTTTTTTTAAAAAGTCTGTATTGCCTATATGAAAGAAATCTGGTTATACTCTTAAGTTGACCGTTTAATGTTATCTTAGTGAAGATTTGGCACATCAGTGTCCTAAATGAGTCTTGGCACACCAGTCACGGGGTTCTTGGAGGCGTCCCAAATTCACCCCAAATGGTTAGTACCCCTGCTGATGGCATTCATGCCTGATGTGACCCCACGGCAGACTGGCGAAGGGGTGAGTGTGGGCGGCTGTGGGTACCGAGCATTCTTCTTGTGTGTTTTCTCTCTGAGCTCCTTTGCTTTTTGAAGAAAAAGCCACATTTCGAACAACACCAGAACCAGCAGCAGTATTAGATCTCCAGTCCAGTTACAGTTGTTTCACAGCCGTTGCATATAGTGTGCAAGAAGGATTTCAGCAACTGAATATTGTCTTTTAAATCATTTTGGTGCAAGAGCTGTTGAACTGGATGATTTAGCTATCTGTTGATTACACAGTATATATTTTTCACTGCTGCGAGAAGGGGAATCATCGCACATTTGGGCAGACTCCCAAGACATGGGCAGCGCGTCCAGATTCCTCATTTTTTATGGGAGCTGAGAACAGCATTGTCCTCTGTGGGAGCTGTCTCCAAAAGCCCAGCTTTCTTCTTTTTCTCATGGAGGGTGGCGTTGAGAAGGGAAGAAGATACTATTAGGCACTATTAATATATGTACTCATATCTGTGTATTGGCAAGTTCTCCCCTCTTTCCTGCTTTTCTTTCTGGGGCGCAGAGGGAGTTGGTAGCTATCTCTGCTGGAGCCCAACACGGTGATGCTCAGTAGCCTTGTTTGTCCTGGGTGGCTGGAGTCTCACCCTGAGTGCCCCGCATGCTATTTCCAGCGTTTGTACAGCTGAATAACCTTTAAGTGTTGAACATCTATGAAGCAAATAAGCAGGTTTGCTTGGGGTGGATTGACCCGCAGCAGTTCGGTCCTGAAACAAAAGCGACGCAATTGCCACCTTGATAGCCTAAGCTGATTGAATAAATTGGCTGAAAGGCTGACCGGACCCAAGCGCTCCTCGGCATCTCATTGCAGGGGAAAATACCTTGTTCTCCTTTTTTTTTTTTTTTTTTTTTTTCTCTGCGTGGGCTGTTAGGTTTCATTTTTGCCTGCCTCATTGTATTTGGCTTTCTCCCACAATACCCCGTGGGCAGCAGCGCTCTCCGAGTGTTTCGTGGAGCGGAGGGACTCGGTTGCCACAGGGTCACGCATCGTGGCGGCAATCTCGTGTCGGTTCACTTGCCTTTCTTGCTGCCCTCTCCTCTTTCCCAAGGGGAGACTGGCTCTGCAAAATGGTTTCCCTGCCTAATGAGGAGAGGTCCAAAGAGTCTTCCTATTTGCGTGTTGTTGTTTTCTCAAATGGCAAATTACGTGGCCCAGTTTTGACGTTGACCTCTTCACAGGGATTGCAGCAGGCTTTCTGTTGTCCTGTCTCATCCTTTTAAATGAAAGATGTGAGAGATGGGCTCGCTTCACACTTGGCCACCTCGCCGTGTCATTTAAATGTACAATTTTTCTGCATCTCTTTATTGCTTCAAAAACAAGTTTGAACTTGGGGCATGTATGTGTGTGTCAGGAAGAGAGACAGATTTGAAAGCAGCCCTGATGCACCAGAGGGGATTCGCTGGGTGCCTATAGAGGGAGATTATATACAAATGGTGTTAGCAGGGAGACTCGAGCTCCTAAAGGATTTTGTGAAGCTGGGTCAATGAGCCAGTTCTTTCCCCTCCAAAGCTCCGTCATTCTTGCTTGTCTCCTGTGTTTGCTCTGTGAAGGCAGAATATGGCCCACCTGCTCGTTCTTATTCTTCAAACCAGAACCAGAAAGTAATAAAAAATTGAAAGTTGGTGTGAGAAGCTTTTATATCGATTTTGAAACCAGGAACTAGATTCTGAAAATAGTATTGTAAGCACTGATTTTTAGTTTCCCTGTTTACAGATGTGGGATGTTTTCTGGGGAAATGTTCTTTCTAAGCAGTAGGGAGAAGAACCATCTTCTGTTCCTCACGTGGCAGGGTTGTGCTCTATGTCCAGGCCATACTTCTGCTTCAGAAAAGATTACTCATTACTTACCTGATGTTGCACCGTCCCTAAATCTGCAGTGAACATGGGCTCTTGGACTTTAAAAAGTTAAAAAAAAAATTAAGAGTAAAACTTTCTGGGTATTCTTGTGCTTACTATTTTCTTTCTGTCTGGCTTGTCTGAGGGATGCTATTTATTCAAGTTGTTAGCCATTTTACAGTAGTGAACTGCTCATAAAGGCAACCTTTATGGTATCACTGGTTATTTGCATCCAGAGCCCAGCCAAAATCAGAGCTTTATCTGGACAAAACCCCACAAATTCTGGTCTTAAGACTATCTTGAATTTCAGAAGTGACTGGGGTGGGGGGGGTAGGAAGGAATAAGCAAACTTGTCCAATGTCTTGTGCTCGGGACGTGCCAACTTCCGTCATAAAGCATGTGCTTCCTAATTTCCAGCCCTATAGCCTGATCCTAGCTGCAGCCACCTTTTCTGTACCTCTGCAAGGCACCTTTATTTTGGTCTGGGATGTAGCCAGAGTGTGAGCTGGCTGACTGCAGAGAGTTTACAGGAAAATATAGCAGGAGAGGCCTGAAGGACCTGGCATCCAGTCTGGGAGCACAGCTGGAAAGAGCTCGGGTTCAGCAGCAGGAGGAGCTGAAGTACCCAAGTGCAGAGGCGTCCGTAGCCTGGGAGGTAACAGGGAAAGGAAAGAGCTGAATAGATAAAAACACTTTAAAATTGTCACTGATTAAGCAGTTATGTCCTCCTTTTCTGGCCAGTATAGACAGGGGCTTTGACTTTTCTGGTCTCATTGCAAAGGCAGGTTAGTGTAGTGATGGCTGGAGGGAGGGAAAGTGTTTGGGGTGTTTTTTTTCAGTGCTTGTTTTGCCCCCGAGTAACTTTGTTGGACTAATCACTGCACTTCTCTGTGCTCTGTTCTGTGTAATAGTTTTTCCAACTCAGGGGGAGGCTGTGAAGTTTAATCAATTAACTCTGTGTAAATCAGTTTGAAACGAGTAGGTGCGGAGTATCAGAGAGGAGGTAAGACTTTTAAAATAAATAGTGCAATAGCGTTTTCTTGTCGCCTGAGAGGCGTTTTCTGTAGTGCAGACTTCCCCAGGCGACACTAAAGTTGACTCATTGATGGTCCAGGTCTGTGGGTCTACCACACGTCTGGGTTTCCCCAGACGTGCTTCCTTCCAGAAACTGAGTGGAATGTGAGCCACTGCCTGTTTGGCTGGGATTTCCATCAGGGTGGTCAGAGGAACAACCTGCCAAATACCCGGGGAGGCCGGAGAGGTGGCTGCAGAGCATTCACAGAGTGGTTCTTTGCTGTGCACGTAGATGATAGAAGGCACAGGAGACGTGCCAGACCTGCTGAGCACACACTGTGGGAGCAATCTGGGCATGTCCAGGAAATCCAAAGCATTCCTAATGTGATGGGATGTCTTGCGGGGGCCCGAGGCAAGCAGCCGTCCCGAGCTCCATGCTGCTCCGTTTGGAGAGAGGCTTGTGGTGGTGGCCGCGCTGGGCTGGGGGAGGTAGGAAGCAGACTGCAGCCATCGAGCCTGTGGTGAGGTGCTGCAGATCAGCACTGTGCCCTAAACCCGTTGCAAACATCTTGGCTTCTCTATCCAGTGCGATGCTCTAAAGTGATGCTAGATCTTGTCCAGAAAGTAGCCAGGTCCTGTTAGCTGGAGACCAACATAGGCTTCTTCTGAGATGAGCACAGAGCACTTTGGCAGCTGCACAGCCATCTGGAAAGGGGGTGCACAAGGCCATTTGGTGGGGGCCACCTGCTTTGGAAGGTCAGAGTTGATGCATTGCAATGTGCTCTAGTAATACTGAGCTGCAGGCGCTGATTTTTCCTGGGACCGTGTGGAATCCGGGCTGGTTTGGGTACCTCCCAACAGTCCTTTGAACTGTCAGGTCAGTGGCTAAAAGGGTGGGGTTATGTACACTTCAGAACTTGGGTAGGAAGGCCCCCAACACTGAGCAACTCCCTAAAATACTGCCCTGGTTAAAAAATGAAAAGAATCCAAATTTGACTTGAAAACTGAGCGATAACAACTGTCTTTCGCATTCAGCCTGGAAGCTTTGAAGAGAACTGGATGCTTTGTTTTTAAAAGAAATTGTAACGCGGATAATAAACTTTGTCTGTTTTTTTTTGTGAACTAACATCAAATACCTCTTCCTCCTCTGAGGAAGGAGCCGGGGGGGAGGGAGAATCCTTGGTCCTAAAGCAGCGAGTCCATCACATCAAACATGACTATGTTAAATACTAAAATGTTCAAAGTACAACTGAGATAGATAAAGGCTTTGATGGGAAGTGGATATTTCCCAGGGACATTACAAGCAATAATCCAGATGTTATGGTGTAATGCAACGAGTGTCCATGGATAGATGGGGAGCTCAAGCCAAGCAGCGCCTGCTGTAGGCCTTAGCCCTCCACTCCCATGCTGTTACGCCATATGGAAGCAATCTCCAGGCCCCTTTAATAGCCAGCTTTGGATTCCATTTTCACAGGGCTCATAGAGCTAAGTGGAGCTGTTTTATGGACAAGTTAGATAGAAGCCTTTCCAAGATAAACATCCAATTCGAAATTAGGACATACCAAGCTGCAAAATTATTTTAGGGCATATTTCATGGAAGCACTGCCATTTTTCTGAGGCGATTGCCAGACTGTAGAATGCCCTTTGATCCCTTGTGGACATTACTCCCTTTTTATAAAAAGGATTTTGAAATAGTTCAGTGTTTAGGGAGGAATATATCTGCCGGGACTTTGAAGTATGTCCATGGGAACAGTCATGCTTTAGCTTTTTGGCCTAAAAGACGAACTTTAGAAAAAAAAGAAATTACATTGCAGCTGGATTTATGAATCAAAAAATCTCGTTTTCTTTTTAAAGGTAGGAATTTTTAATCAGTGTGCCAGGAAAGCCAAACGGGGTGTTTAAATAGAAGTATATTAATATGCTTGTGGGATTCAAAGAGTTGGGCATTTTAACCAGCAGAAAGCGAGTAAAAAAATTTGTGAGTTCACCACCCATGATTTAAGAATTTTGTTGCTGGGTAATTGATCCATAAAAAGTAATCTTCAGACATCAGGTGCTTTTGCAATCGTTTTATTTAGCAACAACATTTCTTACTTGCTTTTAAAGCTAACACGTCCTGTTTTAAAGTGACTTGTGAAATCTTCTCCTCCGTCTTGCTCCCACCTGTATATGACATGATTGAAGCTCCGAAGTGTGGCGAGTTAAAAGTTGCTTCACGAGAATAAAATATGGCAGGATTTTTACTGCAAGAAGAAGAGTGTAGCCTTGAGTTTTAATGTTTCCAGCTCACTCCCCCCAAATAAAGGCCTACTTAATCATCCTCTGTCCAATAAAATACTGCCAGTTAGCAAACTGTTAGCACAGCCGTGCTATGTAGGATGAAGCTGCAGAGGTAACAAATGTGGCTACCAGGTAACCATAACTCCAGATAAAGAGCCTGGTGGTGTCAGTGTTTTTTCAGCAGGCATCAGTATTTTTGATTCGTGAGCTCGGTTTCTGGAAGCAGGAGCTCCAAAGGCAGCAGATGAAGAGCGAACGCGGACGACGGGCGGTTGAGTGATTGAGGAGGTGGAAGACGGGTGCTCAGCCTTTCACCTGGCCATCGACTTTATGATTGTGGGCTGTCTCCCCGGAAAGGACAGACATGCATTTTATGGACAGAGCTAGAGACATCCAAGAGTTTAGTTTCTCCCCTCTTCCACCTCTCCTCCCCAGCTCTCTCCTGTGGCTTTCCCTGAGCCAAGGTGACAGATTGCTCTCGATGCTTAAGGTCTATGCTTAGCAAAGCTCAGCCAGGTTAGCTGAAGTCGGCTTCTCTGGTGGTTTAAGCTAACCCTGCTGATTTTGCTCTCATGCTGAATGACATCCCTTCACAGGGCCAGCCACGGTATAGTGCGGGGAGAAAATCCATAGCATCCTACTGCCCTCCATTCTCTGCTTACTCCATAGTACCTCTCTTACTTCTGGTGCTTTCATATCAAAGTCAGTTTGAGCATAAAAATGTGGGGTTTGGTGTATAAATGTTTTGTGTTGCTGACTTGCTTTTCAGTCGAGTTTCATACGGAGCATGCGACTCTCCGACTCTTTGCGCAAGAACCAGTTGTGGAATGGGCTGGTCACCATCACGCTCTTGGAGGGGAAGAACATCCCCGTAGGGGGCTTGGCAGAGATTTTTATTCTCCTCAAACTGGGAGATCAAAGATACAAGAGTAAGGTAAGTATTAAGGATTTCCTTAAGTTTGCTGAAGCCAATAAGGTTCTTGGTGGGGTTGTTTCTGCCAGTGTTGCAACCTCAGATGGAACTATTCTTGAATCCCTTTTATATAAGCGAGATCAAAACCAGGAGACCAGATCAGGGACATTAACATTTTACTAATATGTTTTACATGCCAATATAGAAATAGGAAGTTAGGAATACTGTGTGTATCTGTTTTTGTGCATTTAACGTACTCATCGTATTGATGGATGTTTGA
The DNA here is from genome assembly GCA_008658365.1 of Alca torda. Lineage (NCBI taxonomy): Eukaryota > Metazoa > Chordata > Aves > Charadriiformes > Alcidae > Alca > Alca torda. Next base: position 37,094,218 of record CM018083.1, read on the forward strand.
CGTTAATATGAAATGAAATAAAGCTATGTGCATCACACATGTGTTTTGTTCCCTGCCAATACAGAAGTCAGGTTTGCAACGTTAGGTACGCTGGAAAAGCAGAGCTGAAATGGTTCCCTGTGCAGGGGAATTATTATTATTTTTTTTTTTAAAGAACCTTTCTTGAAAAATATGTTACGTATAGCAGAACCCACCCCCTCCTCCCTAAACACACGGAATATTCCATGGTTTTGATTTGAAATTTTATTCTTCTAGGCTGTGTTTACTTGTATCCAGTACCACTTCATGGGAACCTAAGAAATGAATGGGGTTCCCAAAGATACACATTTCACCTCCAAACTCTAATAAGGAGAGAGCCTATAATTAATATAATATTCTGTTGAGAAAGCAAGAGCTTTCCATGTCATGAACTGGAAGTGTGGAGGGAGGAGGAGGAGGAAACAAACCAACCCCCTTCTGTACAAAATGTACGGAGCAAGTTCATAGAACATAACGTCCAGATGTAGGCGCATCTGAAACCTGCACTCTGTCCCCCGCATCGGACCTCAAACCAAGGTCATGATATAATGCTTTTTATTTAGAAAAGCAGCTTTGAAAAATAACAAATGGGTTAGTTATTTTAGAATAAATATATGTTATTCCAGTTAAGATCCTTTTTTATGTTTCTCTGTCATGGTCCATAGCCTGTGTCATGAATCTGCAAGACTGCCCTGTTTGCAGTCACAGAAAATTAAGAAGTTTAAAATGGGGAGTCAAGTACAATGTTGCCTGCAGTGAGTTAATTGCTTAGTATTTCTGTCTGGGGTCCAGCAAGAGTTGGGGAGCGCTGCTTTTACACCCTAATAGGACTTCAATTTGGCAGTGCTTCACATTCTTTCCTGGAGTTTATTCAGTTTATGAAGTATGATCTCTCATAGTCCAGAAAAGCAAACGAGGTGGGAGAAATCCCAGTCATGGTCCAGCTAATCCTATCTCCTGTTCTCTCAGTGGCCATGCTGATATTGATGGTGGGTAGTGTAGTGTGATCCGAATTGCAAGTGATTTAAGTCCCAATCCAGTGAATGCTCAGAGTAACCTGAACATGGGAACAATCTCACCGAACCCAGAGGGGCCATTTACAGATACCAAATTAACTGGATGTTAATAATTTCAAGGCTGCTCCTTCTTTGCCTATATGTTAATACAGAAGGGTAAAAAATACTGGTTTGGGTTCCTGAATTCATTCAAACCTGTTTTCAGGTGATTGTCCTCAAAAGGTTTATTCTTGATTTTTTTTTTTTTTCCAGTGTGTGGTGTTGAATGATGACCACAGTCCACTGAAAGTGGAGCTGATGGATCCATTTTGCATTTCAGAATTTCTCCAGCCATTCATTCACATCACACTTGCATATTTATCGTTACTGGGAGAGAGGAAAGAGAGTTTTTAAGGAAGAGGAGGCTGTGCATGATGGGCTTGGGGAGCTTTGGTTGGAATGACCTTAGTACTTGATGCCCTAACATCTAGAATTGATATGTGCTTTACTGTGTAAATAAGTACTATTTAAGAAAAGTAAATATTATAACTGCATGTTTTCTAGACACTGTGTAAGAGTGCAAATCCTCAGTGGAGGGAACAGTTTGATTTTCACTACTTCTCTGACAGGAAGGATATGTTGGACATTGAGGTCTGGAGAAAGGATAACAAAAAGCATGAGGAGCTTTTGGGAACGTAAGTGTTTTTTTTTTTTAGGGGGGTGGGGTAAATACAAAAGATAATGTGATTTTTATTATGATTTCTTAAACTGATCAATTTATTTTCATTATCAGCATCATACTGTATGTTTCTCTCCTTATTCCAGTCATGTCCAGATGCCTCTGGAAGGGTCTGTTTATAAAAATATATTAGGGGGTTATTGATTAACCACAACCTGAATGCAGAGACATTCAAGCTGACTCCACGCATGCCGACTGTAAAATCCAGAATACTCCGTGAGCTCAGTGGCAGGTGTTTCTGGGAGAGCCAGTGGCAGCAAGGAGGCAGTACTTGTCTGCATTTGCACGGTGGTACTGCTCCAGCCCCGTTGTGCTCTGCAGGGCTGATTTGTGGCTTCAGGCTGGTGCCAGTTTAGGGATCGTTGTGCTCCTTTTGAGTGGCACTGGTGTCCCTTTTCTCCGTTTGCACCTTGGTGGTGTCTTCTTGTAGCCTTGTTTATGTGTCCTCTTACCTGGGCTTGCTTTATTTGGGTAATCTCTTCCCCATTGCCACAAAGGACTGATCTCAGTGGGTTTGGCGCCTCATGGTGTTGCACAAGATCATGTTGTTTAAAGGACCATTTTTAGAGGTAGCCTCACAGGTGATCGACCCATCTCCTGACTGATACCAGAATTTGTCCCACTGCATTATTTTGTTACAGCTTCAAATTCTCAAGTAATGAACTTATGCCATGTTAGCAGATGAGACCTTTTGTGGGTTAGCAGTTGAACCTTTTATTTTAATTTCTTAATGGGAATAGAATATGGTTCCCACTCTTACGTCCTGCTCTTTCCTCTCCACTCTAACTCCATCTTATTTTGTACAGTATTAGTACAGTCTTGGTTTCCTAGTAGTAACTGTATCTTCTTCCTTCTTCTGGCTTGCAGTGTTGTCATCTAGACCCATCTCCCCAAAATGCATCTGCACAGTTGGCTACATGCAGCAGCACCAAGAACCATTTAATTTACTGGAGCCCCTCCTGGCTCTCTCCTTGCTTATCTGCTTGCAGGATTGGTGCCGCAACCTCTGAATTCTTAGGGGCAGGGATCCTGTCTGCGGCTGTTTGCCATTCTCACCTGGCGAGCGTTTCACAACTTGCTGACTGAATAACAGTAACTCCTAAGAACATTCTCGTACTTTAAGCATTCAAATAGTTTGAAACTATTCACTGAGAAGAACAATGCCCTTTGGCTCTACAAATGTTTGTGGTTTTGCAGAGCAGGAAATGCTTTCTGGCTGAACGCTATTGCTCATCACATGGAGAAGTGGCTGAAGATGAATCTGTTCCTTCCATTCTCACAGTTAACTTTTATTAGTTCTGATATTCTCTTTAGAGTCAGGAAATGTAGCAGTGTTTGCAGCTTGCCTCTGTTCAGTCTCTCTGATGCTGGAGACATTCTTCCTTAGGTTTTTCTGCCACTTTTGTTGTTTTTTTGTTTTGTTTTGTTTTTTCTTCCACTGGTTTCTGGCAGGTGGTGTTCAATGTGGCACAAAAATTATCAGCAAAATACTTATTCTATTATTAAGGACTTCAGCAAGGGGAAAGCCTGTGTGTGTTAGATTTACCTTAAAGTGATTGTTGCTGTCTATGTGGAGATAAAATATTACTGTTGTTGCCTTAAGCACATCAAATTCGCTGTAGCATCAAAACAGGAAAAAGCTGTACTAGATTTTAAAGGTTGATTGCAAGAATAGGTAAACACCAAATGTGTAATAACAAGCCTTGTTTGTACAGCATAGAAACTTTTGGCACCCAATAAATAACATTTTATGAAGGGTTCAAGTGCAGTCTAATCTGGAAAAGGATTCTGTAGGCAAAACAACATTATGAGGTGCCATGTTTATTGTCCCCATGATTTCCAAGTTGAGTTTTGAGATTTCTGGGTTTCACACCATCACGATAAGAAAGATCCTTTAGTAAAATGTTTGTGGGTTATATTCCATGACTACAGATAGCAGTACAGCCCAGCTGCCCTCAAATAATTTCCATGGTTTTGAGGAAAAGGCAAAATTTGCTGGATCTTAGTAAATAATTCTGTGGTCAATTTGTGGGTACAGTTAGGATTCATTATGCTCCCTCAGGGCCACATAGGTTGATCTGTGCTGGTTAGACGTTTAAATACATATATACACACACACACACACACATATATATATATACACACATACATATATATATATAAAAAGAATATTTAAATGAAGTTGAGAAGATGCACAAGGTGGAGTCACGTTTTGTAATCCAGACTGCTGAACTTCTGTGCAATAAGACTTTGTTAATTCCTTTAGACCCAGGAGTTCACGTAGGATGGATGCCTTAAGCCCCTGGAACATGGCTCTTCTCCCAGGCATGATTTGGTTTCAGGGTAAAATATTGTTCTTGAAATAGGACTTGAAGCGTCTGTGGAGACTATGGAACACGTACAATAAGAAATGTGTTGGACCTCCGGTACTAAACACTAACACCTGGGGCCTTTGTCTGCTTCTGAATTAGTAAGGAAACATTTGGTGTGATTTCATGTCACCCTTCTGTCACAAAACAAACCCTCACTGTCAGTGCACATCGCAAGCTAAATTATTACATACAGCCGACCTGCGTTCTCCTTAGATTTTTCAACTGGATCCAGTTTCTCTTCCTCACTTAAAATACTGCGGCATTGAGTGGTTCAGCTGCCAGGGTCCAACACCGAGGGGTGGCTGTGTTTTGGTGCCGGATGAAATAATCCCTCTATTTGGTCTGCGCAGAACCGTTAGTAACATTTATTGAGTGCTTTTTGTGTCCTTTGGGATAAGAGGCATGCTATAAACAGGAGATGATGTTAATGTATATTAATAAACAAAGGTGTTAACGTGTGCAGAATTTGTCCAGGCAGAGTTAAATTGTTTATGCCAAGTGGTTACAGAGTGTTTGTGCATTAAGGGATATGTTTTGAAAAAGAGATGCTGCAAAATGTTGGGTTTTTTTTTTCTTCACATATTTACGTCAAGAAAGAGATTTTACAAAACCTGCTAGAGTTAAGACGGTGAGCTATGAGACTGGAGTGCATCCAATAGCTTTATGATGAATGTCTCCAGGAAACAGTGTCTTTGCAACAAGAAACAATCCTTATTTTAAAGGCCATGCTGTTGGGATGGAGCAGTAAAACCGACTATGACTGCGTACAAACCTTTCATTTAAATTTCACCGAGCTATAGGAAGAATCAGGCAACCAAAACTTATCTGTAGAATAAGTCAGAAGAAGACCTTATTAATTGTCTCCTTTACTCCTGTGGTATTTGAAATTCCTTTCCAAATATTAATCATAGATGTGTCTTACTGTATACTGTGATAATGATTCTGACCTCCTTTGTGAAGGGCTTTCAAGAATTCTGCAGGCGGAAAAAATGGCAATGTTGTGTGTGGATTTTTTCATGTGTATTTTATATATATTTAAAGCTACCTACAATTTGATGAACTGTGGATTGGGTAATAAAATACAGCTCTGTATTTACTGATAAGAGGCTAAGCTCAGCACCTTTTAGTGAAACTTTAACACTTGATTCCCTGACAAAGTTAAACAAATAATTTTACCCCCAAATTTACTGTGTAGGGCTCTCAAGTAATATTTCTCTTCAAATAGAATAAAAAAGGGGTGGTGGGGGGGGAAGTTTGGCAGCTAAAGATGAGGGCTGTAAGTAAAAATTACAGTCTTAAATGAAAACTAAAGCTGTGGTGTAATCCTTTAGTGGACTAGAGGTTAATATAGAGGTGTGGACCTCAATATTGATCAGGAGGAGGAAGGAACGCATTTAATTGTGGTTAAAAAAAAAGGGATACATTTGTGTGCCCAAGGCACTCTTAACTTCCAGAACTGTATCCTGTCCAGATCATGAATGTAGCCATGTGTGTGAAAGTCTATACCTGGATTTAATATGTAATGTAGCAAAAGATAATGAGCAGATCTATCCTATTCTGAGATAGGAATACTATGTTGAGAATTTACCTCAGGAGATCATTTGCGTTACCTAAAATATAATCTGAGAGTTTTGCCCTTTGCATTTGGATCGGGCAACTTTTGAGCCAACAGTGGATTGCCTCCATTAGTTTTATACCGTGCCCGTCACCGTAGTCTCTTACCACTTTCCTGTGAAATAATTACCTGTAATAAGGCCTTGCAGATAGAAAGCTGAGAAAGAAGGAAAGGAAGAGTTTCAAGAGGATGGGGGAAGTAGTTTGGAAATCATTAGACTCGTGTTAATAGTGTGGAAGCGCTTGTGTGGAAATTGCAGAATTTATATAGTAAATTGAACGTCTAATTGTTTTACCAAGCTGCATTCTTTGCAGTCTGATCAATTATGTTGTATAACCTAAATGAAACAGATTGTCTTTTTTTTTTTTTTCTTAAGCCTTTTGCCATTTGCAAGTGCAAATGTGGATTTTCTTTTCAATTCCTCAAAAGAAAATACACAGGCATACCATCACCTTGAGTGAACACAGATGTTTTAAGGAAGTTAGTTTGCACGGAAATCAGACATGATTTGAGGAAGAAATGCTTATACTCCACCTCCTGCTGTTTTCCCCTCCACATGTGCATCTCTCCTACCCCCACACCCTTATATTCAATCTTTTCTTTGACCTTTGGCTAATCAAATTCTTTTAATAAGAGAAACAATTCCAATTTGCCAAAACAAGCTAGAATTATATTTAACGTTGCCTTTGAGATACGAGAGACTTCTGAGGTTATCTATAGGTGGGAGATACACTGTTGTCTGAACAAGTTGTCTTTTCTCTCTTACCCCATGGAAAGTTGTTAATATAAAAAAGCAAATGCAGCTTTTCCCAGTTGCGGGCTGTGTTGAGTGGGTGGTGTATGAAACGCTGATGTGGGAGATGTGGCCTCTATTGCCAGCTAAAGTGCAGACCAGCTGTGTGACCCTGAGTTTTCCCCTCTCCTTTCTTCAGTTTCTTCATCTGTAAAAAAAAAAAAACCAACAAAAAAATAAACCAAAAAAAAAAACCCCAAGATAACGATACATCCCCCCTTTTAATGATACTTTAGGTATCAGTACAAAACTGCTGCAGTCTGAGAAGCAACTCTGTTAATGCAGCCAAGGTGATGTTGACCTCCAGCGTGGAAGTGATAAGGTCTTTTTCTCAAATGTTTGCCTTTTTTGTTGTTGTTTTATTTTCCTTTCTGCTGTAACTTCTCTTGTCATATCTTTCTGAAGAGTCTAGGCGTAGCAATGAGCTCTAAATGCAACCTCTCACACTTGGAAACTGTGTTGAGAGGCAGCCTACGCACCGAGCAGTGTTGGTAATCTTCCTGGTTTATTTTCTTTCTCTTTGAAAGCACTTGAAAGCAGTTAATAAGAGTAAACTTGCAACCTGTTGTACGTTCAGTGCAGTGAATAGCAAAGAGCACACTTAAGGCAAAGTCATTCCCATTGATTCTGGTCAGAAGAAACTTACACAAAGAGCTGTGTTTTAATACACGGAGCTCCTGGATGACTTACAAACTCATCAGAGCAATGACTTTTACTTCGTAACATAGCTTCTTGGCTTTTCAGGCTGAAATGTTTGGGGATTTATTTATTTTTTTTTCACCCCCCTTAGCATTCACAGAAAATAGGCTGTTAAGAAGCGGAAAGCATGCAATTTATAGCAGATGGGTATAAACCGCTCCAGCTCTACTACTGGAATGGGATCAATCAGGAACACTACATGCACCATTTACCCAGAAGAAACCCACCTGGGGGAACCCTGTGGAATTTTAGCCTATTAAGACAACACCTTAACAAGTTTAGTTTAAATAAAAACTTGTCGGCAGGCATTAAGCGGAGCGAAAGCTCTCCCTCTCCATCATCCGCTCGCCGTCCCTTTGAGAAACACGACTCCCCTTGCACTGTGGCAACAAAGCTTCTCCTTCCTTATTTTTGTTTTTCCCTTTTTCATCTGTAACTTTTGTTCAGCCTGTTCTTAAAAGCCAAGCCCTACGGAGGTTCAAAAAAGTTCCACTCCATTTACTGGACTGCTAAATAGAAGGCATTTAGCCGAGCCAAGTGATTAGGCTTTCTGTTGCATTTAACCGCTCCCTTCGCATATAACTGGCTGTCTAGTGATCTCTCTCTGCTTTAGCCCGTACTCATCTTTTATTATTGTCTCTTTATAAATGTTTCTCTTTTTTCCTCCTTACTTTTATTTTTTGGTGAAGTATCAGGTTAATGATACATATTACATGCAGGGGATGGGAGGGGGGACTTTTAAGACAATCCTTCCCTTTGGGAAATAGTACACTGAAAATGCAGCTTTAGTAAGGCTTGTAAAAGAGATTGGGGCATACAGTATAATGTAGCATAAAATGGAGTATGTGACTTTAAAGAAACTAATCTATTTTAGGCTAATGTTTTAAATTTTGCGTTTGCCTCTTTTCTTTTCCCCCCGGTGAAATGAAGTTGTGTTTCAAATCCATCACAAAGCACTAGGGGATTTTAGAGGGGAAGCGAGGCAGGCCAGAGTTAAGTTTTCCTACTGTACCTGTAGCCCAAACCTTTTACCTCTGCTTACCAGTAGGTGAACCAGAAAGCAAAACTTGACAATAAGTGCAACAGAAACTGGCTAATTGGTTTCCCATGTTTAATTTTGAGATACCTTTTCTTGCGTTCTTTCCATCCTGAGCAACCAATAAGTTTTGGTGCCTGCTTGCTACTGAAATCAATATAAATATCACTTTATTTTTTTTTTCCAGCTCCTTTTTCTTATTAACCCTTGGTCATGTCATTCTAGGTGCCAAGTTGATATTACTGCCCTGCCGATGAAGCGAACCAATTGCTTAGAGCTGCCTCTGGAAAAATATCCAGGGTCCCTGCTAATGCTAATCGCGGTTTCCCCATGTACAGGAGTGTCTATCTCTGATCTGTGTGTCTGCCCTTTGGGAGACCCCAGCGAAAGGCAACAGATTTCACAGCGCTATGTGAGTTTGCATTTTTTTTTTTCCTTCCCTTTTTTTTTTTCTCCTTTAGTTTTGAAAGTAGTCAAAATTGCAGGGAAAAATAAAAATTAAAAAAAAAGATTTGTCCAGTCATAATAACATGTCTCCTACCAGAGAAAACTATCACACGGAATAGTTGTTGTGTTTAGAATGACAAGAAGGTTGGCAGGGCAGATAGACCCAAGCGATTTGGCTGCTTGTATTTGTTGAGTTTTAAACTAATACTTTTCTTTGCAAACTTGAATTGTATTAAGAGATTATCATGGGGAATAAGAAACACTGAACACCACAGAGAGCTTATAGTATGCTTAGCTTTCATTCCTCCTTTAGGGAGGATATGTTCTGGGCTTCCAACTTTTGGAAGATAAAGCCAATGGTGGCTTCCACACCTCAATCCTGAAAAGCTGAGCAAGAAGAAATAAGTGTGCATCTCTCGAAAATGGGGCAAGAAGAGATAAGCATATATCTCTCAAAAATGGGGCGCAAGACTGAGACACAAGGAATTTGAACAACACAAGTCAAAGTTACTTTTGAGGGCAGATTCCTCACTCCTGATTGAATGTGCTGCCTTCCTGACCCATGCTGCTTCTCCAGGTCTACCTACATCACATTTTCTGTTTTAATTGGCAGCTGATACTTGCATGAACATGCAGGGCTTCTTTCAGTCTCCACCGTAAAGTAAACGTGTAACTTATGTGAATGGAGAATTTCCTTGGGAGCAGGTAGCTTATGAAGTTGGGAACCTCAGGGTCGTGACGCAGTGAGACTGGGATAGTGGAGATGTGTTTGTGAGTATATCAGCTCCTGAACTGAAACACCGCAGAAATAGCGATGGATATAAAAATGTAAGTCATTTAGTAGTTTGTTATTTTCTGTTTCTTAGTGAATTAAATATATCTTTATGCTTTCCTCCCTGTAGTGTATAAAGAATTCCTTTAGAGACATAAAGGACGTTGGCTTCTTACAAGTCAAAGTTTTAAAGGCGGTGGACCTGCTGGCAGCAGATTTTGCAGGTATTTTATTTCTACTTTTCCAGCATAAGATGCTATAATATATTGTGAGTGCCATAATACATTGTGAGTGCTACTTAGACTTTGTGCAGTACTGTCAGTTGATCAAGGAAAATAAATAATCTCATCATTTCTCCAGTGGCAAAACCTGCCTCAGGGAACTGAGATACCAAATGGTTTTGACTCCCAAAAGTATGCGGGAAGGTCCAGTGGATGGAGATCTGATTTCCCCTTTAGATCTGAGCGGTGTGACCAATAACTTAGCATGGTGTGCTGTTGTATTTTCCAGCAGGAATATATAAAATAAGAGTCAACATAAAGTGATGGTGCCTTCAAAGCAGCCTCTCCATCTTTTATCGGGTGCCTTGTGAGTTCGTGAACAAGGCTGAAAGATTTTGGGGGCATCTGACACGGTGCTGAGTGTGTGGGTTTGGGTGGTGCTGCAGGCTGTCACCCGAAAAAGAAAGCGATGGGGGTGCGAGTGTGATGGTTTCTCTTACAGCTCGTTTTAGGATTCGATTTGGGGTGATCTATTTGGCACTCTTACTCCAAGAAAAGGATGGATTTTTTCATCGGGCTTTCCCTCAAATTGTGCTTGGTCCTGACAGCAATGGACACTAACACCGTTTAAAAATACAACTTTATGTTGTTTCTTCAGGGAAGGTCTAGGGAATTGATACTTCTCTGTAGTGACTGCCCGGATATTATTATTATCTTCTCCAGGATTCTGGAGACCTTTTAATTCCCCTCTGTATCTTGAGCAGCTCATAATTCACAGACAGAGCATTGTGTGTTGTATATTTGCTGACATAGTCATTTTTTAAGATAACTTGTTGATAAGGGCAGGAAAGATGCTAGAGAGAAAACAGTCTTGCCCCATTCCCTGGCATTCATGAGAACATTGTGACATAAGAGAACGTTGCTCCTAAACTAGGGACCAAAGGAGAAAGCCCAGTATTAATCACAATACTATTCTAGTTTCAATTATCTACTTAACCTTGCAGTGGGGGGGGGGGGGGGGAGTTAGTGCAGACAGCTGAGGAACTTAATTTGAAAACAAACAAAAAATCTGCCAATAATGAGAGGTAGCTTGTACAGAAATGCATTTCTAAATTGACATAATGTATAAGTCTATATGGAATTAGGCATGTAACTGCACTTTACTAACGAATGAAATAAGAAGTGTACCACAGCAAAGCAGAACCTTTGGCAAATGGCAAGGCTAAGGCTATCTAGAAACGTGTGAGGCTTTAATATAAACAGTGTCTGGGGAAAGAGCTGAGCCCAGAAGGTTACCTACCCTTTGGAAAACTTCACTGGTGCTAATGCATTTGAATCAGTGATGGATTTGGCCCCCTTTCCCTCAATACTTAAACAGGAGCATGGGGGTGGATAATGAACATTGGAAGAGACACGCAGGTTCTTGATTCTGCAATTCAAAGACTTTTCACGCAGAGTATGTGACACACATTCCTTGTGCGTAGCACAGAATGAAATTCTGCTTAAGTAAAAGGTTACTCAGTCTGTCATTATATTCAAAATAACCCAGGCTTTGAGCCTGATTCATGAAGCAAATGACAAATTGTTTTTCAATGGCAGTGCTGAAAATATCCTGGTATTATGCTGTAATAGACCCACCAAATTGCAAAAGGATGCAGCCATTTTAGGTAAAAATAGCATAATTTCTGATCGTGAAATGAGAGACATAAAGATTAATTATCTGTTCTGAGCCATTCATAAATGATTAGTGCAGCAATTATGGGCTTCCATAATAGAGCCCTCCTAGAGCAGTGCCATATTTCCTGCATTGCCAGACAGACTGCTCAGATTTATTGTTATTGATATAAGTAAACTCGAAGTCCAGCTAAAAAATCTGATAAAGGGAAAATCACAGAGACAATAAGAGGTACAAGGATTTCCAAGGGTTAATAGAGGAGCAGGATAAGCCGGTAGAGTTCCCTCCCAGCCATGAGTCTCGTGTGGGTGAGCTTCTGCAGACCAGTCATCTGATGACAAGTGAAATGCCACCTTATACCTTATTCCCACAGTAAAGATTCGGTTTTGGTCCAATTGGGATTTCTGTTGTCAGATGATTATATGTTGGCAATATAAATTTTAATTGTAAGTTTTGAGCCTACTATAATAATAGCTATCGGAAAACAACATAGTGTCTGCTTTGGTTTTGAACAGTGTTTTGAAAATCCATATTTTGCCATTTGACATAAATTTTAGGCTAGTTTCCACACAGCTATATCAAACATGTAGAAGATCTTCAGCCATCACTAGCCCAGTTTGAGCCTTCCATACTTTTGTATTCCTAGATAATTGTTTTGTTGACGTGAAAATGACTTTTTCTGCTTTGTTGGATGTTTTCTGTGTACGCATGAGGGTTCTTCTCAAACACTGCATTTGCTCACTGACCAAAAAAAAATAGCATTCAGAATACCAAATTATACAGTGGGATTGTTTTGGGCATATACCAGTTTGCATTTCAAGCAGTTTCTCTGAAAGGCTACACGTATTTCCACGCTTATCAGGGAGTGGGCGCGTAAGCTGAAAAGGAGAAGACAAATAGATTCCAGCAATACACACGGTCTTTAAACTTTACCAATATTGACTAGTTAATACTCACTGTTTACATACTGGAAAGATTCCTCTTTAGTTTATAAACTTATCAGAGTAAGGACCTTAAGAGCGCTGCATTAATAACACCAAAAAGGATTAAGAAGAAGACAGCTTTTGCTTAAATATATATATATATATATTTTCTTTTTTGTCTGCTATCTAAATGCCTGTATTGCTGAGATATTTAGTTGCCTACATAGTAGTTAGGCTGGAGTGTCTATGGCTGAGTTATACATGAACACTGAAGATGAGATTAAATCAGATCGTGAGCCAGACGTGCTGATAAAGGGTGCTCCGTTCACGATGGAAACTGCTGAGCTGCAATTAAGTTGTGAAAGCGACAAATTCACGTGATGTGAGTTATCAAAAAATTATATTAGCAAACGTGTCTTCACCATAGTAAGTTCCACGTTAACATCCTTCTTTTGAGAGGAGTTTGGGTTTTGTGGGGGTTTGGGTGTTTGTTTTGTTTACTTTAAGTACGATACCTGGTCCGCGCATGGATTCTCCCATTGATGTTGGGTCTCGTTTAAACTGCGGCACTGTGTAGGGCCTTCGTAGTTCCAAGGACTTGCTCACGTGGAACTAATTGAAGAAATGCTGCTGATACAGACAGTGCCATGCTTCTTCTCTCATGGTGTGGGTATTTAATCCTGTAATAAACTGAAGAAGACAACAGACCCTAAGCAGAGGATAAAATAGAGAGCTGCAGCACTGATGCTTACCTGGGTCAGAGTGATGGTAGTCCTTTTGTAATGCGAGCTGAGTAATTACCAACGTGAGCAGATTTTTCTTGCTATAAAGACTTAGAGATGACTAACTCTAAGTCTCAGGTTTCGGGTATTAGAGTGAAGCCACCTGAATGAGTTGCAAAGTAAGTATTGGAATTTCCAGAACTGAGGATGCCTTGGAGATATTGTTTATTTAGCGAGTCATTCCAACAGAACGAGGCAGTTTGCAGTTGTATTAACAGATCTTATTTTATTTGACCAATCACTTCCTCAGCCCTACTGCAAAGAAAGAGCATGCATGCTAAATACAATAACTGGTCCACTTCATTTTTTTTTTTTTTTTTTTCCCTTTCTTGTCTATCTGATCCTTCCCTAGGTAAAAGCGATCCTTTCTGTGTATTAGAGCTGGGAAACGACAGTCTTCAAACACACACCGTTTACAAGAACCTCAATCCAGAGTGGAACAAAGTTTTCACATTGTAAGTGGATTGATTTTGAAAACATGCTGCAACACCAAACAGCAGCTTGACTATAAAAGCTATCGACTTTGGAAAAATACAAAGGTCAAGTTTAAGATATGTCATTTTTTTCACAGTCAGAGAGGATGTAGGAGAAATATCAAATATAACTCAATTAAAGCCTTTTGCCTTTTACTAGTTCGTACATGGAGTTTATTAATAGAAGTCATTAAAAGAAAAATTACTGTGATATTTATAGGAAGAATCATGACTAGACATAATGGAGTCATAGCTGGATCCAAGAGATAATATAACAGAAACTAGAGAACAGATACTCAAGCCTACATTTTCCGTAATTTAAAATGAAAAAGGTTTCATTGAACCATGGTAGAATCCTTGTTTAATTTGTAAGTAAGCAGAAAATTAGAGCTCACGTTGCTCCTGGTATACTTTCTGAGTTTAAACTAGCCAAACACAGTCTACCCCAAATTAGAAGCTTAAATTTATATGGAAATCAAAATATTCTTTTTTGGTGCCTTTATTAATAGCAAAAATGCTATAAAAAGCATTATATATATATATATATACACACACACTATATATATATTATATATATTATATATATAAAGTATATATACGGTATATATAGTATATATATTTTATATATATTATATGTATAAACTATAAAAAGCAAAAAAAGCACAATTTTTTCATCTTGATTTATGCTGAGAAAGATTTTTGTGAATCATAGAATGTGTTGGATTGGAAGGGACCTTTAAAGGCCATCTAGTCCAACCCCCCTGCAGTGAGCAGGGACATCTTCAACTAGATCAGGTTGCTCAGAGCCTCATCCAGCCTGGCCCTGAATGTCTCCAGGGATGGGGCCTCCACCCCCTCTCTGGGCAACCTGGGCCAATGTCTCACCACCCTCAGTGCAGACAACTTCTTCCTAATGTCTAATCTAAACCTACCCTGCCCTAGTTTAAGCCATTGTCTCTCGTCCTATCGCTACGTGCCCTTGCCAACAGGCCCTCCCCAGCTTTCCTGTAGGCCCCCTTCAGGGACTGGAAGGCTGCTATAAGGTCTCCCCAGAGCTTCCTCTTCTCCAGGCTGAACAACCCCAACAACCCAATGACTGAGTGAGATAAACATCTCCAAGACTGTAGTAGTCTGTGGCAAGGAAGGCAATCGCAAGGTCTGGCAACGGAGCGTTTATGACATTTGCACCTGTCCGCTGGAAGAGCAGTTTGAGAATGTTGGACTTCTTGCAAAAGCAACATTCATAAATACTGGGCTGGATGGGAACACAATAAAAAGTATCTGATCTCTTGGATAGAAGTATCTTGCCGGATTTCCGTTTAATTCATGGCTGCAGCTGAATGCATGTCTCTTGGAGTCCTTTCTCTTACTTTGTCTGTTCTCAAGAAGCTTCCACTCATCACTGTTTATTCTGAGATTGTGCCAGCAGATGAGTCTTGTCAGATGTTCATACAAAAAAAAAAAAAAAAAATAGGCCTAATAAGAATCCAAAATTATTTCATTTAAAAAGAAAGCTTGTGTCTGTACTTCCTGTGGGTCTCAGAAATGTCAGCTGTGGACTCCCTCTAACTTTCATATTGCTGTTGCATGGCTAGTCCAGGCACCAAATCTGCAGAGCCAGTCAGGCTCTCACAGCTCTCCTTCAATTTTTGGCCATTTTAAAAAATTTCAATGAAGCACCTTAAAAGCTATTGATGATTTAGATTTATTTTGGAGCAGAGTGGATTATTTTAAGTGAACGAATCCATTTCAGCCAGAGTGTTCAATACCACCGGAGAGCCCTTCCCATCATATTCAGATTTTCTGCAACACACTTATCTGTATGTGTCACTGTAGGGGTTTTAATATTTTATACACACACACACACACACACACACACACACAGAATCGCACACACAGAATCTTCAGAGTTGGAAGGGACCTCTAGAGATCATCTAGTCCCACTCCCCTGCTAAAGCAGGATTGCGTAGAGCACGTTACTCAGGACCGCATCCAGGCGGGTCTTGAAAATCTCCAGAGAAGGGGACTCCACAACCTCCCTGGGCAGCCTGTTCCAGTGCTCTGGCACCCTCACCGTAAAGAAGTTTTTCCGTGTATTTGAATGGAACTTCCTATGTTCCAACTTGTGCCCATTGCCCCTCGTCCTGTCATTGGGAACCATTGAGAAGAGTCTGGCTCCATCCTCCTTCAACCCACCCTTTAGATACTTGTATGCCATAATAAGGTCTCCACTGGTAGCTTTATCATATGGAAAATGATAATGCCTTGGTGAGGAATGTGGATATATAACTGCAGAAGTGGCAGGTTGCAGTGTATTTTAAAGCTATAATGTCTTGAAAATGGTGCGTTTCGTGGTGGTTTGGCTGCTGGTCACATCACAGAACACGCTGTGGCTGCTAGCTGGAGAGACAACCGGGTGGCTTTTAGGTTCAGACTTGCTACGTGAAGAGCAGCTCCACTGTGTTGCAGGCAGAGGTTCTGGGAGCAGGACAGCTCTGGAACAGCCTTCTTTTGGGCAGAACGGCTGCATTTAGTTAAATAACAAACATACACTGTACCGTGTAACTCGTTCTTTAACTCTTGCCCATGGAAAAGGGAAAAGAGGAGATAATGAATGCAACTCATAAGTCGTCTCCAGTTGCACGTGTTTTTGCAGGCACACAGATACAATTTTTCTCAAATGAGACTCTGATTTATTAATGATTTAATAAATACTTAGGATTGAGTCGCCGGTGCCACCTCAATAGAGCATTTGCACTGAACGGAACAAAAATATTGTACGTTTGGCCCTTAATTAGAGTTGTTAGGTTTATATTAAAGTAATTGGTTTTGTTAGAACCTTAAAAAGGGAGATAATTGTTCAATAAAATTGTTCAAGTCAAATGAACTTACATAAGTTTTGTTTCCTGTATTATTTCGTTAATGTCCTGAAGCCTGGTTTGGAATTCAGGCCTTGACCTCTCCCAGTCACCAGCTTTCCCTGTTGGAGAGCTGAGTTCTACACTGTTAGCATCAATATTGACACACAAAAAGTGTCACTGTCTGGTAGTTATTTTCTTCACCTAGTTACGGGACTGAAACATGAGGGGAAAGCTTGGGGAATACCCATAATTTGATTCCTTTTTTAAGGGGAATTTAATTAAATGCTAGTTTTATACTCCAAGGTAATACAAACTTAATTAGTAAAACAGTATTCTCAGATCTTTGTGGAGGAGACTGTGTGCATGTGTATCAAATATTATTTTTTATGTGTCTGCACTTTTCGTTCCAGCCCTATTAAAGATATTCATGATGTTCTGGAAGTGACAGTGTTTGATGAAGACGGAGATAAACCCCCTGATTTCCTTGGAAAAGTTGCCATCCCTTTGCTGTCTGTAAGTTACTTTTGCCACGCATATCATTCAAACATTGATGGTTTCGCTGGGAACGAGCTGCATTTCTTTTCCCCATAGCACAAAGCAACACAGATTTAGAGATAAACAGGTTTTGTGATCTATATATGCCTTAGTTGGCAGTGTTTATAGTTCTCCTTAGTGTAACGAGCGTTGCCAACCCATTTTAGTACAAATTTGGTTGATTGGAAAGAAAATTGCAGAAGTGTCTGTACTTCATCAGTACTATATGCCATGTAGGTCTGAAAACATAATTGAGTTGTTCTGTATGTTTCCACATCATCTTCTGAAGGTAACATTTTAAGCATGTCTTTGTTCTGTCTTGCTTCTTTTTACTCCAAGAAAGTAATTGCACATCACAGTAGGATTGACTAGAGATAGCTGTTGTTATTGGCACAGCTGAATAAAATTACCTAAAAGGGGTGTTTTCTACTCCACAGTGCTTTTAAAGACTGGTGGCTTTTGTTCTGTAAACAAATATGTGAAGAGCGAGCGCTACCATGGGAGTATGAAATCAAAACTGGAAACAAAGCGAGCTCAGGGGAAAGTGGTTGCTCTGGAGATTAAGGAGAGTTGAAGCTTTTTCAGAAATGGCCAAAAAAGGCCAAGCTAAAGCGAGGGGGACATAAAAGGGTCATTAAAAGACATTAATAGAGAAATAGGGGAAAAGCAGCTTTGTGTTTGGTAAGGCTGATTTAATTTTGGAACAAGGCTGGTGGTAATAGAATGAGTAAACCAGATGAAGAGGATGTAAACAGCTCCATGTGTATGTGCTGTATCACAGAAGATTCTGGTAACTTTTGCAGTAAAGTTTGAGAAGAACTTTCTAGGCTGTGGCTTTTATTAAATCAGTTAGTAGATGAGGCGTGAAACGATACAGGACTCTTGCGCTGGGATCAGTCAAGTCGTGTAAACACGTTTAAGTGTGGGGGTTTCCTTGAGGTTTGGGGCACTGATGTTTCGCAGTAGGTTCCACGGGCAGAGGAGAGGGTGTGTCAGGTATTCACGCAGGGAGTACTGTGTCGAGCCTTGTACAAACATTCACACTGGCAATATGGAACAGGATTCAAGTGATACACACAGTAGTGCAAGGCTTTCGGTAATGCACAGTGTGATGCTGTGGCTAATAGCACTCTCCAATAGGCAGACGGTGAATCCTGATTGAAATCATAGAGTAAAAAAAACCCGCAGTATTGTTTGGAAACATCTCTGTGAAAGCACATTCACCTCTGCAGAAAGGCTGGCGCGCTTCTCTTCTGGTTAAGGCAAGAGTTTGTCTTTGAGTTTTAGAGGTGGGCTGCTGCAGGAAAGGCAATATTGCAATAACGGTTTAGTGCGGCTCTGTCGTAGCAGAGACCGGAGAAACGGGAGGTTTCTCGAGGAAAAGCAAAAGTCCCATCTGATCAAAGCAGGCGATACAAGCCCCACGGAGTCAGCGTAGTTTAGGTAAGGGACCAATCAAGATCAGAGAGGGGAACTGCAAATATCTGATGTTTCCAAATAAATAATGAACTGCCCAGAAAACTCTTAGAGGATATGATCCCAACTTAAGGAATGCTTTATAGTGGTGAAGAAATAGGCCAGTGTGCTCCAGTTTTGTTATTATTTTGTCTAAATAAGTGTATTTCTTGTATACACGAATTAAAAGCAATGTGGCTTCTGAATCTCTTCATGAAAGTGTGTTTGTTTTCATCCACTGTGTGCTCTTTCCAAGTTATACTGGAGTCCAGAACAGGGGAACCCCTGCAATTTGGGGGTAAGAAAAGCCTAAGCTATAGAAGCTGAGGAGGAAATCCTGGGCTTTTGGTGCCCCACACACTGTCGTGTGCTTTGCAACCGTCTTCCCTCTGCGGCTCGGACTGCAAGCTCTTTTTGAGGCTGGGTATATTTTAGATTGTTTGTCTATTTTAGTGGCTTTGAGTTGTCAGTATCTCCAGTTTTAGAACAATATTAGAGTCAGTTGGGCATGGAGGATGATTTGATGTTTACAGGGAGGAAAAAACCTCTTAACATCTTTTATTCCATTTTTGATCACTTGGTTAATTTTTCCCCAAGTCCTCATATCTCTGATGTTACTGGAAGAGAGTGGCTGGAGCAGCTGCTCTCCTGCAGATCCAGTGCTTGCCAAATGGTCGGCATGATCGGCAGCAGGCTGTGTGGGCTCACAGTGAGAAGATGTTAGATTTGGATTTTCTGTTGATTTTATAGGCATTTGTCAAGTATCCCTTAGGAAGCATGTAACAAGGCAGAGGAGGGGAGTGCATGTGTGTGGTAATGTCCAAACTATTCAGTGTAGGTTTTTTTGTCCAAGGTTTGAGACAAAAAAAAATAAAAAATAAAAATTGTTTATGCTTTCCCTTGCCAACTGATCTTCTTCCTTCTCGTCCAAACTCCTCTGCCTCCTATTTCAGTCAAATCTAGTGTAAATATATTCGTCTCTGCTTCTGATTAAAAAACATTTTGCACCTATTAACTTAGTCTGCTCAGACAGAGAACTGTAATTTTCTAAGCTCTTTTTCTTGAAATGGGAATTTTGATGTACGTTATCATTTTCACTACAAATTTGAATGTATTCTTTGAACCATTTAGATAAATATGCTGAAAGAGAACAACAGTTAAAGAGTCAAGGAAGCCTCACAAATCATATAGGTTTAATTTCTCCTAGGTAATCAGGCCTAATATTTGCCTTGCATTAAACTCCCTTTCAAAAATAGAAGTATCTTGTTTTTTGTTTCCCTGCTAAAAATGCACAAGTTTGACTCGTGAGCTGTCAGCACATGAAATAAGTTTACTTCAGGAATTGTTCATGGATGACTAAATTCTTTTCTTAATGAAAAACTGCCTTGAATAAAGTATATGTTTGAGGGATATTAAATGTTTAATTAATTTGACAATGAATTTTAGTTTAAATGTGTACAGGAGTCTTACACCGGCGTTTTGCAAACTTGTGTACACGTTCATCATCACATTAACACTCGAATAACCTTACTACACAAAAATTTGGAGACAGTGAAATTACTTATGCTTTCCATTCATCCTTGACTGTGATCTAGGCTCATTGCAGGCACCAAATAAGAAACATAAAAAACTGGGCAGCATGGGAAGAGTTTTAAAGTGTCAGATGATGAATAAAGCTGAACACTTCATGTTATTTTGATAGGCATGATGAAGCAATATTGGATGAATACACAATTTGATTTGTGTCTCATACATCTCTGTTAGTAATGCACTGATTTTGATAGCATTACAGTGAATATGGAATTTTCTCTATTTGTAGGTAGGTGGGGGACAGAAGGAGAGAAGTAGTTATTTGCTTGCATTTTATCTTTAGCTTTTCTGTGTTAATCAACCTATTGTATTTTATTTCTCCTGCCCTTCTCTACATCAAACTACTGTCCTCCATGTATAAGAGACCTCACCTCAAATACAGCTCTGGTCAGCCACGTTCACTGAAGCAGAATTTAAACTGTAAAAGACAGATTGGTGCTGCCAAGATATTCAACAAAATGGATCCCTTTCTTGCCAGAGGTGACATATAGAGTCGGGGGAATGAAAGAGAAGACCATTTACACCACTGAACAGAGCAGGCTTTTGTGCTAGACACCGAAGATGATCCTGGGGAAAGAAGAAGTAGGGCAAAAGCTTCATTGCTTCAAGAAAGGAGTTTGATAGGTTTAGAAGTTTTGTAGGTTTTGGGGGACTTGAACTAATTATCAAAGAAGTCCTTTCCATTTCTGTATTCCTTTGTGCCCTAGATCTTAGCAAAAGTAACCGTGTTTCTCTTTGTGAGGGTCTGTCTTTTTTGTTTTGCTTCAAGAGATTCCTGTCTCCTAGAAGGCCCCAAGTTATTAGAGACATGGGAGCATGTAGTGTGCTTCAATGAATTTGAAAGCAGAGTATATCAAATATCCTCGTGTAGAAAGACCTTTGAGTGAAGAGCTGTATCACAGAATGGAATGTTTTTTATCTGCTGAATTATCAGCTCAGAGTAGTCTTCAGCTGCACCCTTTTTTCAGCAAACAGGAAGAGGTCTATGAAATATTTTCAAGTGCCAAGCAAGGTCGGTAGCCAACGATACAGTGAAAACAAGTAGTATGACTTTGGCAAGCTTAATTATCTAAAACATGGCCTGGATTCAGAGAGCAGATACCTGACGATTGCAATTACTTAGCACTTGACCATAAGTGCACAGCCTTTTCCAGGAGAAAGCTTTAGAGTTTGAGAAAGGTAAAAATGCTGCGTTTATTCGATAGAGGCAGCAGTGAAGTGGATAGTCTATTGTGACTTTTATCCCTATCATGAACCAGAAATTTTGGAATGGAGAAAAAACACAGTATCTCTTCTGGAAAAAATTACACCTTGTTTTTGAAATTAAATTCTCCCCTGACCGTGTACTGCTCACTGAAATGGAAACAACAGGAATGTTTTTCTCAAGTACCACCTAGGAACCTTGTGCTCACAGGGTTTTCAGCTCCTCCTCAGACTGCCTGGAAGCCCACGTGTGGCTGCCTGATTTCTTTCAGACCATCAGCTCCGCATCTATTGGATCTTTAGATATCAATCCTTTGCCAAGAATCCAAATGTCCATTCAACATTGGATCCCACAGAATGTTGTTAAAAGTGAAATCTTTGAGGCAAAGAGTTTTGGGATGAATGAATAGGCATTTCGTAGGAAATCCAATCAATATATATTGCAAGACTGGAGAGAAACAAAAAACCTCTTTATTCATGTCCAGGTGGATCAAATATGTGGCTTGCTTTCATCTTTTCCTGGGGAAATATGTCCTTTGATAAGGGTAGGTGTGTGTCTATTACAAGACAGCTTTATGTTATTCAGGGCAAATGGTATGACATTGTGCATCAGCAATGAGCTCAAGCAGGAATATCAGAGGTCCCAAATGCTTTAGATGAATTACCCTTGGAGAGTAGCCATTACCCTTTCCACACGTCACGGGTGTTGATGTACAGAGGTTTAACCCAGCGTTCTTCTGTCAGGTCATCAATATGTGACATTGAATCTGCATCAAAGCTGGATACAGAGTGAAGTTTTCTTAAAATCAATGTAAAAAAAAAAGCCACTAAACCATATTTCTTTGAGACAAGAGCAATGAAAAAACACCCTTTGCTGCATAAGGGTCCTGTCTTCTCCGTGTTTCATGTCATATCAATCTCGGCTTTCGCTATTTCATTAAAATTCCCAAGCGGTCAGAAGGTTGTTGCTTAATAGATTTAGCATTGGCTGGCTACATCAATACTGTGTTTAGTCACATTTGTTTTACTGGGGACATCTGTGGGAAGAGTTTAGCAAATAATATTCATTCATTTGAAAGGAACCTGGTGCACTTTGGGCCTTGACTATACGGTGGTCTCGCGTACCTGAACGTTTCCTTCAGCTAAAGCACTGCCAGAAGTTGCCTGTCTGAAGTGCCTCTGTAGGTCGAAATATTTAATGCACAAAGAATTTTAGCTTTTCCTTCCAACTGATAATTTCCTTTGCATGGTCCTGTATGCAGAAGAGACTGTGATACAGAATATATGAATTGCTCTGAAAAAACTGATACTGATATTTTGTCTTTCTGAATTGATTCAGAACAGGGAAGCGCCTCAAATATCAGAAATTCCCACGGGATCAAAATCCTGACTTTTTTTATGACGGTGACCTTGCAAAATGAAGCGTGTCAGTGGGGTAGGCACTACTGTCCTCATGTTAATCATGTGGTTACGGGCACTCTTGGTTGGTGATTGAGCCCTGGTGTGTTGTACGCTATTAAGAAGCTTTCAGAGAATGCAGGCATTAGTATTCAGTGAGGAGAGAAAACATCATCAACAGAGGAATAACATTGATTATGTCTTTTTAAGGACCTCACCTGCAGATATTTTAACTTTTAATTTGAATGTTCCTTTCCCTATAAGTAGATGTAAACATTCATGGGAAAGATAACCTATTTTAGATAAAACTATCAGGGATAGCTATTGAGTGAAATCCACGTGAGCTCAGGTATGTAGCAAAAGATGTTTGGGTGATAGAAGAAAACTGATCTTTCTGACATTTGGGTTCATCCTAGGATCCCAGTCCTGGCTGCTCACCTTTTCCACAGCTGGGGAAAGCGTTTAAGCAGTCTTTGCGAACAGCAGAGACTTAGGGAAGAGAACACAGAGAGGAGAAAGAGAGAGATCCAAAATGAAATTAATATGAGTGGCTGTCTCTCGAGACTGGGGGAGACGTTGAACAGAATCTGAACTCTGGCCCAAGAACAGCATGCAATGCAAACGTAGAGTACTGAAAGCTCTTTTGGACATTTTCTTCTGGGCACAGTTGAGACATGCCACCGATCTAATCTCCATGCAGTCATGGGTGTTAGAATTACCCTACACCTTTTGTTGAACCGCACTGGCTTAGCACGTTGCCAAAACTGTAAGAGATATTTTCCCTTGACTTTTTTGCAGGGTTTTTTCTTTTTATCCAAATGAAAATGCAATGGAGAAACACCGTTTCGTAGCCAGTTGTTCTCTGTTGTGCTTTTTTTCACTCTGAAGAAGGTCAAAAGCTAGGATATCTGCATGAATGTTTAGTCTTAGGCTGAGTTACAATTGCACATCTTTTACCAGACAAGTCAAACACTGAGAATTAAAGATGCCAGATGAAGCTGACTGTAAAGCTGTATTTGCACTGCGTTACTTTCTGCCTGTTCAATTTTAAAATAGCAGCAATGATAATAAAGACACAATTTAAAAATTATTTTCCAAGCAACTAACAACCCCCATTTCCAAAGACAGAGATGGAAGTTATTGTTGCTGATTAGAGACTTACTGTGCGAACGTACCTGCAGACACACCCAAAATGTTTGATTCGGCTCCAGCTCTTAAAATGAAGAGTCTTTTCCCCAAAGTCAGAAGTATTTTTTGGGCACAGGAGACCACGATATCACACTCGGACCTTCTCAGTAGTGACAGCATTTCTTTTTGGTTTTCTGTTAATTTAGCAGCATGTGACCTTTTTTTTTTTCCTTGTTTGTTACGCTCTTGAAAGACGTAAGAAAGAAGTATATCGCAAGGAATGTAAAGAGAACTTCCCACTAGTTGTTGCTCCTAGGGTAATAAGATGAAATATTATGAGAAACAGGTGTAACTGAAATATATGGAAATTCAGCCCCCGAATTAAGAACCATGGAGAATGCAGAATTATGATATTGTGACATGTATTGGGCACCTACATCTCTGCAGACACACTGGGAACAACATACCTTCTATCCTGTTGCAGGAGAGTCCGTGAATCAAAACTCAGTCTAAATCTGCTGCTGGTGGCATCCCCTTGATCCAAAGGGACAACAACTGCAAACCATGTCCTTCTGGTCCTGTATCTCTACATCAGTAAATCCATTTTTCACTTGATTTGGGAAACTGAACAAAATCTTGAATTTCTGAATAAATTCTGTTTTTGTTTTCTTTCAGTAGCTTTTAAAATTATTTTTTGCCCTTGCTTGAGGGGGGGAAAAGCAAACTGTTGAAACAGCAGAATCCTTTATGATGGGCCAACAATGCTGTATGTGGCAGTTGGCCCGAGGACCTTCTGATGCCAGTCCATTTGGCCCTAGAAGAGGGGCTAGCCACTTCAGCAGCATTTCTGTTTTGGGGCTGCAGGTTGTCTGAGCCTGCTGGTCTGCAAAATAGTTCTTTGCCTGCCCCTTTCTTGGGAACTACAGCATCATTTGCCATCAGCTCCAGCCCTGCGTGTACTCTCTTGCAGTGAAAGCAGAGTTCATTTGCTGGAGTTCCTGGTTGGACACCACAGAGAATGCAAAGTTGGTCCTTGTGGAGAGCCCTCTTCCCTTTCAACCGTTAGCCAGAAAACCCATCTAACCTTTGACGAGCTATTTGGTGCAGAAAGGGTGGAGCAACAGTGGGCATGGAAGTCACCTTTCCCTTGTCTTGTGAAATCACTTGGTTCCCATTATGCCCTCCTCCCCTCCCCCCCCCCACCTCCCCACCTCCCCTTACTCATTTCTACCATGGTTTATATGGGTGCCTCTTCTAAATGCCAGAGCAGCAATAGCCGTTTTAAATATGGTTGCAATTTCATGCCCCCAAATTTCCTCCGTTATCTTTAATCTTTGATCATTACAGTCCCTGAATGTAGCTTTTTGGTAAGCTGCAGTTTTTTATGTTACTGCTGTTTAGAATTAACTGGTCTGCTTCCTAAAAAGCCAAATGTTTAATCAATACATATCCTACTGTGTATAATAAATATATTTCTGCCATCACTTTTTGAAGAGAGAATGCTTTTGATTTGAGCCAAATAGTTTACAAAATGGTGAGGGAGTTTTTTTTTTTTTTTTAATAGACGTTTAATGCGATAGGGCCAACCGGCAGATTAGAGCATAGAAATGGTATTGAAATTCAGGGGTGGGGTGGGGGGAGAAGTCTTTTACATGAATTAGTTAATTTTGAACATTTGTTACATTAGCATTTGCTCCACTTAAGCTGATTAATTTCTTTGGATTGCGTTTGTTTCCTGGGTAATAATTTGACAACCTTGCAATAAACTAAGCGTTAAGAAGGGGGTTCGTGTACTGGAGTGTGCAATAGATAGGTAAACTGTTGTTTGTGGCTCTTTTCCTGAACTTTGGAAGAAAAACCCCATTTTAAACCCATAATAACTGAGGCTGATTACTTCCCATCAACTCACTGGCTTCCAGGGCAGAATTTTCTGACTGGTTATTGCATGCACTGCTCTACTATAAAGTACAAGGTCTGTAAATTAAAGTTGGACCATAAGAGATTTAATCTGCAATTTTATAGGTCTCTAATCCAACGGTTATTTTGTATGTCAGGCTCCAAGTATATTATCAGGGTTTGGGGAGGGGTTTTGTTGTGCTTGGGATTTATTTATTTATTTGTTTGTAGTGTCTTTCAACTATATTGTGAATTACAGCTGGGAAAATATTGATGCTTTTTCCTCCCGCCCCCCCCCCCCCCAAACTATAGATTAGAAACGGTAAACAAAGTTGTTACACGCTGAAGAATAAAGACTTGGAATGTGCTTCAAAAGGAGTAATTTACTTGGAGCTGGATGTCCTATTTAATCCTGTAAGTTGAAATTTTTTCTCTTTGTTTATTGCTGGTGGAAGAAATGCGCGAATCTGCAAGGATGGGGGTGAGTGGAGAGGGTAATCCAGTAAAAACCAGGAGCCAAGCAAGAAAAGTCCCAACCCGGTTGCATCTGATGGTGGAGGGGAGTTTCACGCCATGGGTGAAGAAGTACTGGGGCATCGGAGCTCTGTGATGGCTGATCCAGGTGGATGGGACAATGCAGGGGCATTTTGGGACTGACAAGTGACCACAGACGCCTTAAGAAGAAGATGCTGACTGCTGTACACCACAGCTTCATTTGCAGAAGCCAAAAAAGGGCTTAATGTTTAGATTATTATACATTACTTTTAACACCTACTTCCTCCCAAAAAGCTGACCCACAATGTTCTCTTCCCAGGGTGTTGACAGGAAAATTAATGAGGCATGTACATGGTGCGCTTAATTTTTAGGTGGCTGAGTCAGTCTCAATTGTTTATGCCCTACAGCCTTTTACCGAGTTAAATCCTATTTATTATAAAGGCCAACGTGAGCTACACTGCAGCTCTGCTCTTGCTGAAGTGAGTCCAGCCTTGCCCAATTTAACCCATCCACGTTTTTCCTAGCAGCTTCTCCTAAGTCACATAGAGGCTGAAAAGAGGGAAAGAAATTCCTAATCAACACTGGTAATACCAAGCTGAAATAATGCACTTAAAACTACATGACACCTTTTTAATTTCTTTTCTTTTCTTTTCTTTTCTTCTTTTTTTTTTATTAGATTAAAGCAAGTATTAGAACATTCAGGCCCCGAGAAAAGCGCTTTACTGAGGAGAACCGCAAATTTTCTAAAAAGGTGAACATTGCGTCTGGGCTAAGCTCTCGCATCTGTTTTTGGAAAGACTTGAATTGCTGTAGTACAGTTGCAAGAACAAACCCTATTTATGCATCAAATGCTGAACACGTGTAACTTCTCGGTATTTCTGTATATATTAAAAGGTTTGTTTGTGTTAACACGAAATTGCTTTCTGATCTAGTTTGCAGCAGTGGTTCTGCTTCGTGCTTCGGAGTGGGGAAAATGATAGCTGTGGATGTTGCGCGGTTCGCAGCATCTAAAGCTCAATGAGAGCCTTATTCCCTTCATTGGGAAGGAAGAAACCAAGCCTAAATTAGTTATTTTAAAAGTCCATCGGATTTTAGAAAAATGGCCATTATCTTTTTTTTTTTTTTTAAATAAAGGTGCCTTATAATAAGGCTAAAATTCCATATTTATTTCTACGGACTAATCCAAAACACGTCGAGAAGAGGTTCAGTGTTTTGATTACCTTCTCGCTGTCCCTTTTCCTAAGACGTTGTTATATTTTGAGAATTGACGGTGAATGAAGGTAGGTTTGTGTTACTGTTTTTTTTAGTTTTGACATCAAGATGTGCTTTTTTTTTTTTCCTTTATTTTTCTAAGGGATGAGGAAAATCTGGAAGGTTTGGGTGTAATCAGAAAGCAGACAGGAGCTGGAGTGTGTCTCTGAAACAGAGGCTTTATTTGTAATATGTGCCCTGGCATGCATTTGTAGCTTAAATTACCCCTGTTTCTGAAGCAATAGTAGGATATTAGTGTTTGATTAAACTCCTTTTCTCCTCCCCTCCTCCCACTCAATATTTATCAGATCTTATCAAGAAATGTTGATCGCGTGAAAAAAATCACCATGGCAATATGGAATACAATACAGTTCCTTCGGAGCTGCTTTCTCTGGGAGTCCACGGTAAAGAGTGTGATAGCATTTGTGGTAAGTGGATTTATTCTTTTATTGCATGAGGCTAAGTGATATAAGATCTTGAGTGGTACCATGCCTTCCTCTCCACTGGTGTAAAGCCCTTTATCATTTGCTGTTATTGGTATTTTGTAGCTGCAAGGCTGCGGGTTTCAAGGCAGCTTGGGCCACATTGGGCCTGACGGGCATGGAAATTAGACCTTCAGGAATAGTTTTGGTGCAGAGATGTTCAACAACCTGCACCGAGGATGCTCATGTCCATGGTGGGTGATGCCACCCTGTAAAGGCTGTGACCATGTGATGATTCTGGATTTTTATTTTATTTATTTTTTTTTTTAAACATGGCAATTGGGTGGTAGGAAAGGAGGGAGGTGGTGGCCAAGAGGGCAGTGCAGGGAGATGACTTTGATTTGGCTGATGCAGAGAGATGACTTTGATTTGGCTGATGCAGTGAGCTGATGGGTCTTGTCCCTTCCATCTCCCATTGCAATTCAGTGGCGCTTTGCTGTAGGTTATTGATGTCTGCTATGCCCGTGTCCCTATGGCTCGTAAACACCTCTGCTGACATTGCCCGTTGTGAATCTATTCTCTTGATGGTAATAATACGTTGCTCTAAAGGAAAAGAAAAGACAAAAGCAAAAGGCTGGTCAGTGAGTTGTGCTGCGCTCTGTAAACAAAAAGCCAAGTTCTCCACCTGCCTGTCCCACTTTTCAGCTCTCTCCTTTTTCCTCTTGGTAGTAAACACCCCATTTGCAGTTTTCTCATAATCCACTCAAGCACAAAAAGGTTTTGCCTGCTTTTTATTCTGCGGTGTGACATTTTCTTCATGCTTGAAATGTTTGGCATGCCATTAAAGGTTGCAAAATCGTTTTGTGGTGGTCCAGCATGCAGAAAGAAAGTTTTTGAGTTGAGTGTTTATTAAGCAAAATAACAGCCACATCTCCCAAGATTTTCCCCCCGCTTTTACTGTCTGTGAATTATAAGTCTCTTAAAGGCTCTTTTCAGGAAAACACTTCCCAGTGTATTTGCTACAGACCAGTAAAATGGATCATGTCTGGTTGAAAGAAGCTCCAGAGCAAAGACAGAGGAGCTGTCTTTCACCCTGCAGGTTAGAGGGATGACTGGCACGTAGGAGTAGGTAGGACAAGAGGGTCTTTTCTCTGTACTTTTTTTTCTCCTCTTGCTTGAAGTTTATTTAGATCATATCTAGAGTTAATGGTTGAAGAGCTGGTGGAGAGCAGAGCAGACGGTCCCTCGCTGAAGCAGGTACAGCTGTGCAAGGCAGCTCTATGATTGTGCACGAGGGAATCGGATGGTCATGCGCGCTGGGGCTGGAAAGGGAGGGACGTAATTAAAATCCCAGTGCTGAAGTCCTACCATCGCCGCCCAGCAAGAATCTAGGCATGTACTTAAGAGATCTTGCACCAAAGTACTTGCAAACTTATGTCTGTGAAGTTCATTTTTGTAGATTTAGGAAAAGTGTGGAAGTGGTGGAGAGGCAGAAAAAGAAGGTGGTGGGGAAGTGGGCCTGGAGATGTCCTGGTTTGGGGCGGAGCAGGGACAGCTTCTGCTCAGGGAGAGCCCTGCGCACGCTCGTTGCCGGGGCAACCAGGGTCAGCTGACTCGCGTGTTTACCCTGGGGGGGGGGGGGGGGGGGTGGACAGGTCAGGTGACCCAAACTGACCAATGGGGTGTTCCATCCCATCCGCCATGCCCAGTATAGAAGCTGAGGGACCAAAGGGGTCAGGTTGGCTCTTTGTCTTTGGGGCTTCTCTGTTGGCCCTTCTCCAATGGACTGCTTCTCCAGTGGCTCTCCTTCTTGGATGACTGACATCTGAGGAGGACCCCGTCACCTCGTCTGCCTTTTGATTCCGGTCAGTGTGTTCCGGTTCCCATTTGTCACTGAGTCCAGTCTGGAACTTTCCCGGCCCCTGTCAGTGACATCTTACAAGGAACTTGATCCGGTTTTGTGTATATTTGTATATATTGTATCTATCTATTTCATTATTTTCTTTTTATTTTATTACTAATATTTCATTAGTTTACTTTTTTCTAAACTCATAAATCTTTTTATCTGTTTTCTTCCTCTCCTTGGAGTGAGAGGTGGGGGAGAGCATCTGTCATCTTGTCATTGTCCAACCCGGCCCAAACCAACACAACAGAAAAAGGAATGGATTCCTAATGAAAAGGAGGATGAGCAGGTTACAAGTTTCAGATTATTAATATCTTTACTGGGTACCATAACACTCACGGTTTCCTGAAAGAAAGTGGGTAACGGGAAAAGAGTGAAAATGTATGATTCTAAGAATAATTACTGCTGCTTTCTTCTACAAACCAAAATTTAAGTCTATCTGACTTTTTCCACATGGAAATAATTCAGCTTTGGCCCTTAAAATGAAGTGCTAATTATCTCTCTCTCTCACCATTTCCAGTGTGTGTCTTAATAGTATTGAAAATACTCACACAGCACGGCAGGTGCAACATCCCTCCCGCCCCAATCTGTATGTAAAATTCACAGGTTAAATAAAAGGTGTACCAGATATCACAATTTTAAAAATCATCATTCCCCGGCAAGCAACATCTATGTACGTTCAGTACCTGGTTTTGTATCAGCTTAGCCTGTACCACATTTGTCCTTATTGACGACTTGCAGCTGACACTGCCTACCAGACGTGAGGAAGATGCACAAAGCTTCTCACCTGTTTTTTCAGCTGGGTTTGTGAAACCATGGCTGGTAGCTTTGGTGCCAGCCAGGCCCTCAAACCATAAAATGCCTTTTTTTTTTTTTTTTTCTTTTTTTCTTACAGACGTTGTCTCTTGGGCCACTGGCAGTAACTGTTGTGACCATATTCTACATAATCCATGTATCTTCACTGTGATAATCAGAGAGATTGGGTGGTCTTTAGGACCACCCACCCCTGTTGTATTGCCCTTGGTTTCCCTTTGCAGGTAGCCCATGCCCCTTCCTCCAAGTAAAGGGAAGGAGGAGGAGAAAGACAAGCAGACAGTATAATCATGAGAACCTTGTTTTCTTAAGCAATCAGACAAAAACCACTGCCAGACAGAAGAAAATATTTGTGAGATCATCAGAGCATGGCAGTAGGCAAGGACGTGGTATCTTACACCTTCCTGGTTTAGTCTTCATTACAGTGCACCTCCCTCCCCATTAGTGCTGACAGCTCCGGAGTGTGACAAGGACATTAGCTGCTACTTCTGGGTGCACAAGGGAAAGAGAGGGACAGATAAAGAGGGAGGAAACGGAGGACAGCACAGGCAGGACGCAAGAGAATGAGAAAAATGCTATCACCATGTTTTCTCATTTGTAAGGTACATCATCCCAAGCCAATTTTCTTTATTACTTTGTGATGGTGAAAGGAGACAATCCAAGAACATGCGAGTAGATTAGGTTTTTTTTGTGTTATAAAAATGAAATCATGTTTTTCATCAGCATTCTGTGTTTTTAATCTGATGATTTTTAGTCTGAGTTAATTGTGTAGGCACAGAGGACACAGATCGGGCCTGCTCAAGCACAAGTAAAATCAGAAATTTTTCAGGTTTAGAGGTTTTGGAAAGAGGGTTGAAAAGGGAGGTGAGGTGAAAAGCAGAATTGCACTTTGGGCGATGTTTGCCCTGCGCACACAGGGTTTGGTGGAAATTGCATTACACAAATTCTAGAAATAACATCTTGGATGAAGTAGTCACACTTAGGTTTTCTGGATTCTTTATAGTGTATGTTTTATAATTGCTCATGTGTGAAAAATGGACACACATGTTTGTGCCTGCCTGGGAATATCAGGAATATTCCCACATATGGAAAATGTTGCCTGTAGAGTTAATAGTGTTCATATACTAGGAGAGATCTTAAATGACTTTGTCCGTATGTTCTCCTCCATCAGTTCAGGATTTGAGGGGATTTGTAGATTTTTTAAGACCAAAAACTCTTCAGGCATTCTAATCTGTTTAATTTCGATGTGGTTACCTCTGTATTCAACCAAATATTTTGCGTTCTGACTGAAACATGCCTCTAAAAAAGGGCTTTATTTTGAAGACACAGTACTAGATGTACTCTAGTACATCCTTGTGTGGTGGTTCTCGTGTGTCTGACATTCTTCATATCCTCCCCTGGACAATTTTAGCCTGGTCCTCATCACTCCTTCCTCTTGTCACACCTTTCTCCATTGAGACATCACTTCCATGCTGTGTTATTGGTGTCCAAAAAGCTGGAGTTGCGTGGTGAAATGTGCTGAGGGGAATGCCTGCTCACAAGACATCTTGTATATCTGTGTGATTATAAGCTGTTTTCCCCCCTTGTGCATACAAAAACTTGTATTTTTACCTTTCTGATCCACTTTTAAACTGAATTTCTGGCCCTTCCTTCTGTGTGCAAACACTCCCTGCCTGCTCTGCTCCCCCTTCTTCCCTGGTCGTGGAAGTTAAGTCTGTAATAACTGAATCATTCTTACTGTACAATATGTATTTTAAAAATATTTTAAAAGTTAATTTTAGTCACAGAATGATTTTCATGAGGAATTATGCATCATTGCACATTGTGCTTGTGATTTTTATACAACATAATTGCACCTTCTATTGACAGTTTTTTCTGCATTAATGGTAATTATGTCATTTAATGAAATTACAGTAATTGCATTAAAAAAACCACTATAATCTGGTGCAAATTAAAAGGATATATTGACTGGAATTTTTACTGTCTTTTTTTTTTTTTTTTTAAAGTTTGCATGATAGTTGCAAGAGACATTGACAGGATCAGGCAAATGACGGGAAAGCAGCCGCCGTCGCACCTCCGGTGTGACTGGCAGTGCTCGCTGCTGATTTGCTTCAGGGTCCCTGCACACTCACCCATGCCAGCATACTTCATTTTTACTGGCAGCATGTCCCACTATATCAGGTTTAGGCTTCTTGCTAATCAAGGCTGCTGCCAGGGTGGGTACAGGTGGGAGCTATTTTTCAGGCTCAGCCCTAGCTGGCAGCCTGGGTCAGCCAGAGAAGGAGTGCGGCATGCACAGGCAGTATTTATTTATTTTGAAGTGACATTGCAGTGTGTCTGATAATTATTTTATGATGGGTTAGTACCGGGAGGAAAAGAAGGAATATGTGGTGATGCAACGTAATGTGTGGAGAATGTAGAGTTTCTGGTCAAACTGACTGCAGTTATTTAATGGTGGGCAGCTGGGAAAATGACAGGCGTGGGATTATTTTGGAGCAGTTTGGGCTTCCCAAAAAAACAGCTGATGCAAAAGTAGGGAAGCCCTGGGATTTCTGGATGCCCAGCAGAGCTGTTGGGAGTTGTGGATGCAGCAGGAGACTCAAGCTTTGGAGGTCCTGGCTGCAGAGGTGAGATTTTGGCACCCTTCTCCATTAAGATCTCCAAAGCTTTTCAAATCCAGAGAGGGCTGGAGGATGCCCCATTTTTTGGTGCTGGCATCCTGGGCTGTGGGAACTGGAAGCCTGAGGAGTCACAGGGTAAACTGGGTGAGGCTGCACGTATGTGCATTACTGGGCTAGTTTGCTTCAGTCCTAATGTGGGATCGCAGCAGAGAGATAGGTTAGACTCTGCAGCCCATGAACTTCTGGGCATCTCTGCTGAGCCGTTTAACACGCTGCCGCTTAAGCTTGCGATACGGGAGCTGGATCTGAGCCCAGTTAAACTCATCTCATAGAGGAGACACCAACCGTCTTATTAGACATGAACATTTTTTAATCCCTGTTGAGCTGGGCTATATTTATACTGATGACCTAGAGGGAAAAGGCCATTAGCTTGTTGACAGTGTCCTCTAAAATTGCTAATTGCGTATCAGTAAGAAGGGAATGTTCTTTTCCCTCAGGAAAGATGTTTGTTAACTCAAAAATCTAAGCCTTCTGGAGTTTACTTGGGGTAAATCTTTCATTTTGCATGTGGAAAAGTGTCTTCTGCATGTTATGGTTAGATTTTCCCAAGCAGAACACAAAATGTTCCAGTCCTGTTTGTTCTAAGCATAATTCATCCCTGGACATGACAATAATATACGGGTAGAACATCCAGTTTAACTCATGCATTGTTTTGCAGCACAGTGATTTTTTTTTTTTTTTTCCTTGATGGACGGAGAGTTATAGATCAATAAAGGGAAAGTCTTGGGACAAAAGTCTTAATAGCGAACATGAGGAACCTATGGAGAAGGGAAACTGGTAACAGCTATGAAATCCAAACAGTTTAGGACAGAGGCCGAGTCACCAAGCATCTCTTGGACCTCTGGCCAACCAAGCAGAGGACAGAGGAAAATTTTCACTGAGACTTTGCTTGTGATTTACCAGTAGATGGTAATAATTCACTTTTCTATGGAGTGGGGAAGGAAGATGCGCTCTCACATGAGCTTCCCTAAAATCTTTCTTATTTTCCCCATGAATTGTCCGCTAATTTTGAACAAGCAGTTCCCTGATACAAAGCACAAACCACCCCACCATGACTACATGTGTAACTGATGAGAAGGGTATAGCCTTTTCCCCCCCTCCCCTTTTTTTTTCATCATAGCTGAAGATGAAATATAAATCATTGTTCCCAAACTATTCGGGAACAGCATTAAAGTAATGGTAGATTAAAATGTCTCCACATTAAAAAGCTAAATAAAATGAATAGATGTAATCCTAAAGAGAGAAGAATGAGTATTCTTCAAACACTGAATAGGGAACTTGGAAAAAGAAAAAGCTTTAAAAAAAGAAAAAAAAAGTATTAATGCAAAAGAGATGGTCTTTACTTCCACTTTACTGTAGAGCTTTTGCTAAGGGCTTTTCTCAGCCCATTTGCAGCTTGTGTTTTGCTACAGTTTTAAAGAAGCAGCCGGCAAAGGGACGAATGCAGTTCCTATTTAAATAGAGAAGCTGTAAAATAACACTCTGGTACAAAAAATTGTTCATATTTAAGGCCAGAGCTAGTGCTGGAGGAGCAGTGAAAGGCAGGGTTCCAGGAATTTGACCTAGTAATTCTTCAGAGCCCCTAATATTTCTTCCCCTCTTTCCCTCTGTAAATCCCTGGCAAAGGCACATCTTTAAAATTACTGTCTTAAACTCCAGTGGAAAGGCTGGATCGGAGGGATGTTTTTATTTCAAGCTGTTATATCCCAGTAAAAGCGTTTTCCTAATGATGGAGGAAACGTTTACATCCTCCTTCCTCCATGCTGCTCATGGCAGTGCCTGTGAAAATTCACTATTTCTGAATGCAAAGCCGTTAGGAGCACGTTACCTGACACATGCAAGTAACTGCTCAGATGAGAAACAGGCTTCTCTAGACAATTAAAGGAGATGGTTTTACCTTTCTCCCAGCAATTTTTACATTTCCAGTATTACTCTTCTGTGGTCGAGGGGAATACGATTTAAGCTTGAGATCCCAGGCTCTGCTTTGCTGCAGCAGTTAAAATTCCTGGAATAGCAACAGTGATATTGATGATGCTGAGAGACACACAGCAAAGTAAACACATGTTATTTCCAGCTCTTTCAAAAATGCAAGAACAAACAAGGACAAAGTTAATAGGGAAATAACCACTTAGGAGCTTGACAAACGATAAACAAGATTTAAAAAGCAAAGTTTGACGCTTTAGAGTCGGGGTGAGATGGAGCTGAGCAGAGACCCATACAAATATCCTGTTTAACTTTGGAAAAAACATAGATGATCTTATGTTTCCAGCTCAGGGATTTCGGAGATTTGCTCTTTACCAGTGAAATGTTCCAAAATAAAAATAAAAACAAAACTATGTTTTGCGTCTGAGGAATAATACTTTTTTTCCTATGGGCCTGTTTAACAAGGCGCTTACCCTGTATAGAGAGTCCCTGGCTTTTGGGATCGGGCAGCTTCCTCTTAAATTAAGCCTGTGCTGTGCTCGTATTTTTGAGCGTACTCAAAACTTGCATGCATCACATAGGAATGATTCCTTCCCCCCGGTAATGAGAGAGACTTAAATCATTGCCTCTCACTCTTTAATTGCATTATGTTGTTTTTAGTTGATGATTAAAGCCTTTTAATACCTTGCTCGTGTGTGTTAAACTCCGTAGACTAAGTATTCAGGTAAAAGCCCAGTCCTGCTGGAGGGTAAGCCTCGGTACGGCTGGTCAGCAGGAATGTGGACGCAGGCATCCAGTTGAGAATTAAGGCAACGAGAAATTCAGGTTTGTTATAGTATACAGATGTATCCCTAGAAGGTGCCTGCATTAAGATACACATATTTATCTAGCGATCCATCTGTCTCCAGAACTGAATTAGAAATACATAGTTTTCATCTGTTTGGCTATCTAATGGCAGCCCACAAAGCCAAGCCCAAATGTGCAAACATTTTATCTAATAAAACAAACAAAAAAAAAAACCAAAACTGATGAAAAAAAGGGCTCTTTGGAGCTAAAACCCGAACTAAATACATCCGCAAACAGTTCTCATTGCCTTTCTGCTGCGGTTGTGACCTGTTGGAGAACCCTGCTCGGCGTTTGCCTTTCCAGCTAATTTGGTATTGCCTTTTTTTTTTTCTTTTTTTTTCTTTTCTTTTTTTTTTTTTTTTTTTGTGGTCGAAGCTTTGTCATTTGTTTCGAAGCTGTCATTTTTATTAGTCTCCCTGGCTGATCTTTTTGGGCTCTCGTCAGGTGGTGTATGTTCTCCATTGTCTGCCTGGTCTTGGCAAGCTGTAGGTCCTTTTATTGCCATATGACGTGGGCGTGCTTGCAGCAGTAGCCTGTAATTATACCCACCACAGGTGACAGTTACAAGAGAGCTTTGGTAATAATTTTAGCTGCCTGATCTGATGTTTATGAAGAGCGAACCCTCTTTGTGGTCTGGCTGGAGTTTGCTATATTGTTCTGTACTTTAGCAGTTTGATTTATGAAGCCCGTTTTTTTTTTTTTTGTTTGTTTGGTTTTTTGTCATCCTGATATATAACGTCTTGTGTCTTTTGAAGTTCTGAAGTTTTGTGAGAGATTAGCGTAGATCTTATGCCATTTTGTACATGTTCTCTTTACTTTTGCATATCTTGTATTTCTTTTGCTTTGGCCAGCAGGGTAAAATAGCACTTTTGCCTGTTGCTGGTTTTACTTGTATATTTAACATCGTTGAACTCCTTTTTCTAACCACATGTTAGCAGATATGCTGTGTTCTCCTTGTTGTGACACTAATCACAGATTAGCATTTAATTATGTTTTTTTCTTGT
This sequence comes from Alca torda, assembly GCA_008658365.1. Lineage (NCBI taxonomy): Eukaryota > Metazoa > Chordata > Aves > Charadriiformes > Alcidae > Alca > Alca torda. The sequence continues at coordinate 37,131,181 of CM018083.1, forward strand.
CTTTGACCATTATTTAACTGTTTTATAAAAGATCAAATTCACTATCCACAAAGGCAGTGCTGCTTCTTTTACCCTCACTGGAATTGCAAAGCTTGCATATACCAAAGGTGAATTTAGCTCATGATGCTTCACTGTTGCCTTACAAATCTACATCCCAATGTTAGGAATTTGCTACGGAAAATGTGGGAAAGACTGAAGTCCACACTGTCTGAAAGCTGGTTTTTTGTTGTTTGTTTGTTTTGTTGTGGTGTCTTTACTTTCCAGTTTTTGACTCTTTAGAGGAATTTAAGATCAAATGTCTCAAGAATCTTCTGAAATTGTGAGAAAGAAGTAATTTGTAATTCTTATCAATTGACTGGTAGGTTGAAAACCAAGAGGAATTTATTTGTAACCGTTTGTTAGCTCGTCTGGTCCTAAAGAGACTATATTCCAAATCAGAATCCAGTCACTTTTATTTTCCCAGTTTGCCTAGTGCCTTTTCTGAAAGTTCACTCTATTCATAGATTAGAAATTGCATAAACAAAGATGAAATTAGTATTCTAAGTTTAATGAATGCTGCATCTGTGTGATACTCATTAAACAGGAGCGTGAGAGAAGCTACTTACCCACCTCTATTGGAAATACCAGAATTTGAGAAGCTTATGTGTAAAATTCCCAAAGTTTGGCATGGGTTTGCACTATGCAAGCCGTTTAGAAGAAGCTATGCAGCTCAGCCCAAACAAAAAAAAGAAAAAGGTAGGAAACCCATGGCATCTAATATGAAAAAGGTATGTATTAGCAAGTGAAATTGTCACGAAAAGTAAAAATTCTTTTACTTTCTTAGGGTGTGCTTTTTTCCCCAGAACCCCAGGTGTATTGATTTTCTTTCAGTCAGGATCTGCTTGGTTTTGTCTCATTATTCACATTACTTTGACCTGGCACCTCTTAGAAAGTACTTTAAAGCACTTAGTTTTACAGGAAGATTGTAGACTTGACTGTTATCTCCCCTGTCATTGGTGGGGCAATCCTATCAGTATTTTGTGTTCTTTTCATCCTTTTTTTTTTTTTACTGTTAAAAAGGCAAATCCTTTATTTTTAACACAGATGTAAGCTTAGAACAGTGCATTCCCTTGAAAGTTATAGTCAGTTTTTATTCTTCTAAAATGGGGGAATAAGTGAAGACATGTCTGTAGGTGGTTTAAATCCCTGTAACTCCATTAACTTCAGAAAACCTATGTTATTTAACATCAGTTAAAAATCTCCATCCTCATTTTGGGGCAAATCCTGTGTGAATAGGAGTAGCAGGTTTCCTGGAGGAGGAAAATCCTGTAGGTGGCGATGGACCCCCATGAATGAGCCACCTCTGGCATTCAGGCTTTTGTCAGATTTTGTCTGGCAGATTTTCTTTCTCTTGCTTGAACTATTTTATTTTTAATTTAATTCCCCCGTTCTCTCAGCTCTCATCTAACACTAGTTGCAGAAATCTTGACAACTGGAAAAAATTTCCTATTTGAAGGTAATGCAACATTTTGGTTTTATGATGGAGACAGATGCACCTCGAGGGGTTTCTCTTAAGGCATTCTACTTCTTGTGGGGCTATTTTTGCCCTTTTTTTTTTTTAAATAAGAGTTGGATGCTTTATAAGATCTGAAATAAAAGGGGATTAGTAGAGAAGCTACAGAGCAAATACATTTTTTTAAAAGCCTGTTGTCTTTTAGTTTTACTTTTCTTTAACTTAGAGGTTAGTCTTAAGTAACCAGGAAGTTCTCGGGTTGTTTAAGGATAGCAATAGTAATAAAAATACCTAAGTCAGGATATTTCCCTTCCATTTTTAGGGTTTTTTAGCGTTCATCGGGAAATAAAGCTGGAGCAATGGGATGACTACAAAATCCCAGAAATTTTATTTAAAAAAAATATGTCTTATTAATAATAAATAAATGTGACTACTGCCACAGTAAAGGGTTACATTGGTAAAGTAGCATCAATAGAGTTTTGATCTCTTCCCCCACCACTTCATTAAAATTAAATCTATTAATCTTAATTGTAACATCCACACTGTAGGCAAGCATAGCTTGGTTTCAGGTGCTTTTCCGTTTTAAAGGCAGTGCTGTGATTTTTGAGAAGTTTTAATAAATATGTAAAACACATAGTGTTTTGTTCTAGTCTATTATGCTGATTATTTTTTTTTTTTTTTAAGCCTTAACACTATCCATGTAAAGTCAGCGTGTTTACTGAAAGATCAGTGTCATATGTCTCCACTAAAAGTCTATTCTACTAGCTCAGGTTCAGAACATTCTACTTGCTTTTTGGGAGAAGTCGCTGTCTCCTGTGCTTTCCTTCAGCTTTCATCTTTTAATGGCACAGAGGAGCTGCACAGCTCTGTATCAAAGCCAGTTGTCAACTTTCATTAGATGCAGCCTATTGTTTGTTCAGATTAGAAATAACTGCATTACACTTTGACTTTGAAGGCTTGTTTGTTTTTAAATATACTAGGTATATGTGACCTTTTTGTCATTTGTGATGCACTTGGCTTGACAAATTTGAGGCGCCCATTTAAAGAGCAGCAAAAACTATTTGTGATGCGGGTACTTCACAAAAGGCACTTTTTGTACGTCTAGAAAAGTGAAACAAAATCCTGCAGCTAATACAAAACATTGATAGATTCATATGAAGTATTGTTAGTTAGCGTTGTACCTCAAATACATTGTGTGTGGGGAAAAAAACCCCTGATTAGTGAGGCTGCAGCACCCGATTTTTGCAGTGGGTGGGAATCCAGTTAGCTGGTTTTAAAACCCCATTATTCATTGACCATATGAGACCGGTTCAGGCGTGGCCTCTGTCAGAACATGATAACAAGGAAGTCTAATTCCATTAAAAAAATGCACTGAGCAAATTTTCTTAAAATGTTTAGAATATTAAATGGGAAGTGCATAATTGATACAGTGATATTAGCTTTTATTTTTTTTTAACCAAACATGCACATCAGGAATTAGATGATGACTTGTTCTAGCAGTTAAGAAAACTTCCCCAGATACTTCCATGTACACATTTGGGAAAATTATTTGCAATGAGATATTTCAATTTCCTTTATAAACTAGACCGGTCTTCCTAATTCCCTTCCCCTCAAGTCCCTCCACAGGGGGTTAAGAAACAAAGTATTTTAAAATTATGATCAGATAACTGTTTCTATGAATAAAAACCTAATCTCTGCTTTTTTAAAAATAGATTTTATATTCCAAAGCTGGGAAATAAACAGTGGCGGTAGAAAGAAAATATGAGATTAATAAAAATGAAGATATTTTGCAGAGCTACTCTGGATTGTTTTAATCTTTTTTTTTTTTTCCTTCTTTTTTTTTTGCTTTGTTTTCTTTTTTTTCTGGGACGTAGTACTTCAGTAACAGCACGCATTGCAACGGCTTTCCTGCTTTCTATTTTAAAAGTTGTATGAATAGTAGCAGAGATAGTGATCCTTTAGTGCCCAGTGAATGCTGTCTTACACACTGATACCTATAGTAAGACACACCGAGTGACTATGAGATCAAATGCTGTGGTTAAAAAGCCTTAGGGAAGCATTATGTGTCTGAGGTCTGATCTATTGTCTGGGAGGTCGGAGAGTGTTAATGCACTCTGCAAAGATTAGACTCCCTCTCTAATTGCTCCAACACTTCCTTAAAGGATTTAAACAGTCAGGAAAGGTGATGCTCCTTGTCAATTTTTGTCTTCTGACAGCCGTTGAAGTTTATCTGTCTTTCCACGGAGACCACTAGATCACGTAAAGCAGGCAGTGTCAAAAGCATGAACCCTGAATTAGGACTGAGACCAACGAATGCCATTATTTACAACTTCATTATTTCAGCTTTTAAATACTTTAAGGATCAGGGACCAGATTGCTCTTACATGCCATTCCATTTACATTTGGTGATGGGAAATCCCAAAGTCCCACGAAAAGTTTAACTTGCTGAGTTTGATGAAAAGGCACTCTTTCGGGTCTGAAGTGGATCAGGTTATTGTCTGCCTCCCTCGGAGCACGGCCGGTGCTTCCCCACCGTGTCTCTGCGGTACCGAGTCAGGGCATGCAAGAGCCACTGCTGTTGTATTTACTAGTGCTTATTTACCCAAGCGCAGTGCTCATGCTGAGCTGCTGTGAGGGTCTCCTTGCTATTTACCCCAAAATGTTCCTTTCCCTCACTAAGTCTGATAACGGTTTGATTCCTCCTGGTTCATAGAGCCTAAATCACACATAAAAAAAAAAAAAAAACAGCTCAGAAATCTGCTAAAGCTCACGCAGGGAAGTTTTTCTGCTGCTTAACCAGCCTGCCCGCGCTGACAAGTGCCTGCTCCCGTCACTGGTTTTACATCCAGTGGATCAGAACCACTTAAAAGAACCAGACTGTTACTGTGCAGCCTTAGCTATTTGAAAATCAGTTTGAAGCACCAAATAGTTTTGTTGCTTGTTTGGAAGACTAACCTACTATAATGGCTCGTGTTTGTAAAGGATGCTGCTTCTGCTTGGGAAGGCACTTTAAGAGCAAGGGATGAAAAAGGGTGAATGTTACCAAGAAAGGAGCAGCACGACTCAACCCCCTGAGAATTTGGAAGATGTAATATTTCTGCAACAGGGCCGTGGTATCCTAACCTTGACAGCAGGGTAACATTATTGTAGCGAGGGTGGAATTTGACCCATCTTTTTAAAAATCCTGTTTCGCAGACACATGTGAGTGTCCTGTTTCCCTGCAGCTCACTCAACATGCCAGGTCCTGCCGAACAGAGAGCCGGCCTGTAGTTATTTTTTCTGGTGGATCAGAAGCTTTTTAATTTGAGATAGTGTCTGTGTTTTTGCTAGTCTTGCAGCATCTAAATGTGTTGGTGTATATAATCCATTTCACACATATAAATGTATAAATATGACCTATATAAATATACATACATTTAATGCCTCTTTTCTAGACTCTGAGCAGATGACTAATGCAGCTGTTCAAAGGAGAAAAGGATATTTTTTTCTCTTTTTCTTTTTAAAAAAAAAAGCCCTCTTGGCTCTGAATCGGAAATTGAGGAGCAGAATTCATCAAGTGTATTCTGATTGTTCTCACATGGGTAGTTCCTCCTTCCCTTCCTGCATAGCATGTTCCTTTGCACTGTTGCTATATTACATGAAATGTTTCATCTGTATATAAAAATTAAAAATTCAAACAAAAATCTGGCCCACATGAAGAACAGGCCCTTTGGGCATATGGTTCATTATGCATATTCGTTTAATTACTAAAACACTTGGGATGTCTCTACTGCCCTTGCTTTCAACTTGTAAAGTTGGATCTGTTCTGCAGCACAGAGTATGTTGAACAGGCACGTGTCATAAAGGACTTCAGTTTTCTCCTACTTAAAACTCTATATAATGTGCTTGGCTGGATTGTTAGAATTTACCGAATATTAGTTCAATCCACTGCATCAAAACAGCAGTTTGGGATCTCTTTTCCCTTAACACCTTCTCTAACCCCAAAAAGGCAAGTTTTACAGTGGTTAGTTCAGAGTTGTGTTTAGTATCGAAGTAACGTGAGACTAAGGATTTAGATTTCAGGCACATTCCCACAAAACACCTAAAGTCGCACGTTGAAGCTGTATAACTTTTATTAGCTAAGAAGGGATTGCTGTGATAGTGTGACTTTAATTGATTTTCAGGGCAAACAGGTGGTGATGGTTTAGGCATCCCTGAGTCTCCTGCCATTCCTAATTTGGAGCTGCACATACAATAGCTTTATTAAAATAAACAATCTTCTGGCTTTGGTTTTACCTGAACAGCTGCTTGAAATTGCAAGAGTCTTGCAACTTTTTTTTTTTTTTTTTTGAGATTGTTCTGTATTTTGGTAAGCAAGATGCTATAGGTCTGCTAGCAGAAAATCTCTATGACATAGTCATGCTGTCAATGCTTAGGATTTTTTTGTGTCGCCGCTGTTGTTGCTAGCTTACAATAGCGATGTATTTAGGGTATAATTACAGTGAGTCTCCCAGTCATCTTCATGCATTTGTTCTGTAATGCAGCAATTTTGTCACACTGCGGATGATGAACCTGCTGAAATTGTTTAAGTGTGTTGTAATCACTCTCGCTGTTCTCGGTGTCCGGGGTGTGTGTCGGGAATGGCAAGGGCTGGGGTTCAATTACAATTTTTGCTGTACTCTTGGCTGTGGGAAACGGGTCTCGGGTAGATGAAGAGACCTGCTGGGCTCCAGCACCGGGCTGTGGTGGGGAATCCCATGGACAGCATAAGGAATGAGAATAATCTGAAATTCTTTGCCTGAAAGGATGTCATTTGATTGCTTTATATGTGCTTTATGGGTGTTTTTAGATTTCTGCATTTGTGATCTGGCTTTACTGGAATTTGTTTTTTTATTTAAATTTTTTTTTAATTGATTTTTTTTGCTCCTTTTGCTCTGTTTCAGTATGGAAACGTTTCTTTAGGACTGGAGGTTTTGGAAAAGCGGGTACCAGACAGTTTTGCAGCATTAGTGTGTACAAGCATCCATTTCTCATTACCGTGGGTTTACTCCAACCTAATTTTTGCTTTTTTTTTTTATGCCATAGCTGGAGACTGCCAGGCAAGTAACCTTGTGTGTGATCCTCCTGCCACTGAACACTGAATTAAGTCTAATTAAACATGTTTGCTTTATTAGAGAGCCCTTTTCCCTTTACTTATTCAGCTGTAATATACGCCATGTACGTCAAGGAGGAAGTCATTAAAGTAGTTTAAACATATCGTTTATGCCTCCCATTTGCTACCAACTGTAACCCTATGTTGCGAGCCCAAAGTCAGGGAACACTTCCACCAAAGACTCTTTCCCGCGCTGTACAATTACGTCACCGTCTGACCCTCACTGCTGATGTTTCTCACAATGTTAACAAATATGTCTCCAAAGTAAGTGGACATTTATCAGCTCAGCTAATGATAGATTTTTTCGTGACCCTTTTAAGGTGTTCACCTTATCCAGAATAAATAAAATTAACCTACATTTTTGCCTCCTTTTAAATAGCGCGGATATTTTTTTTCTGACACTTTTGGGAAGAATTATTTACTACAAGATCAGGCTTTTAACTTGCATAATGCTTGTCTTCCCTGCAACTAGATCATAACTTTCTGTATGAAAGTAATTCCAAAACTATGACCCTCCTGATAAACAAACCAAAACATTAGAGATAAAAATGACCATTTAATTTAGCTACGATATAAAACAACAGATTTTTTTTTTTTTTTTGGCATGCCACCCCTCTTTGTTTTAGGATCTTCCCCCGTTGCCGTTGTCTGTGATAGTTACCCCTTTAGGAATAACGTGCAGATTTATTCCCCTGACCCACTCCCAGCGGATTACCCCAAAAGACAGAAAACTGTTGGAATATTTTTTTCCCCTGTTTTTTCAATCTTAAGCTTTATTGCTTGAGGGTCTTAACTGTATTTTACTTGGCACAGGAAATGTAAAATAATGTTAGATAAAAACATGAGGGAAAAATTAGACCAGTCAGCATGCTAGCAAACAGCTATTGCTTCAGTGTCTGCAGCCTAAAAGGATTTGAAGTCTTTGACTCTAAAACTGTTGTACGTACATAAATATGGAACCCAAACCCTGTGTTGTTGTAGAAGGTTTTGTTTTGATTAACCTCTTCTGGGGTTAGGGATAAAGAGAAAGTAGCAGCCACAAGAAAACTGGCTAAGGGCACCCCCTTAGACTTGTGGTGGGCTGTGCGGCTTTGGGATCTAAAATGTACGTGTCGTAAAGGACAAAGACAACACCCCCAGACACACACCTTTTGGTGCTGAAATTTGTCATCAGCACCAATTTGATGGATAATCTTCAAATATCTGGAAAGCAGTATATAAACCTTAACTTATAAATTTAACAGGGGATAAGTTCAGCAAAATAAACTCGGACCGAGCAGCTCTTCCCTGACCTCTCATTGAAGAAAGATCTCTCAGGATCTTGTTTTTAATTCCCTAGGCTGGCCAATCTCATTAATGTAACCAAAATAATAAAAATAAAGGAAAGCCCTCACTTCTTAGTTGCTTTGATTTTATTTTCTTGCTGTTTATCTCTTACTGATTCCAAGCATTGTTTTGAATAAAGAATAAATCCATTGAATGTGCTAATGACAAAAGTAATTCAGGATCAGAGTGAGGACATTTTGTAAGTGTTTGCAGTCTTAAGCGTAGCATCCCAGCCTTCCCTGATGAAATTACCAACAGCAGTGTCCCAAGGGGATGGTGGAGAACAGATTGTAATATTGTCAACTCTTCTGATTTCGCTGCAACTTTTGCAGACTAACATGCTTTTTCTTAAAGCGCCATTTCTTAGAGTCCTGTGATTGCACATGAATCACAGCTTTCATTTAAAACACAAATGAGTTTCTACTTCCTAGCAGCAGCAAAGAAAATGAGATCCCCCTGAAGAGTCTAAACCAGACAGTGATAAAAACGGCCCTAACACATATTGACTTAAACAGTATGAGATTTTTCGTATGTTCTTTGGGGATTTTTTTTGTTGGTTGTTTTATGTCTTATTTTGTTGGAGTGGGGGGCGATGGGTTTTTTCTTTTCTTTTTGAATGTTCAGAGTCGTGACCCTGATGACCACAGTTCCTATCCTTCGAAGGCTTTATTCTAGTGCTCCTTTCCCTTGTTGCATCCTCACACATAATGTAAATTGTGACGCCGAAGTTGGGTGTCTTGGGTTTCCTCCCCCCCGCTCCCAACCTCATCCTGGGCCACTTTCTCAGGAAGCTGCAGCTGGGACAAGCAGGGATGTGGGACACATGGGTACAGCAGGAGGACGTTTAGCCCACGCAGATAACTGAGATGGGCAAACATGGCCACATAGTTTCTGTTACCCAAAGCTGCTTCTGAAAATAAAAAATCAGGTAGGTCTTACATAATAGCAAATTGTACAAACACACCCTTTATTGCTACTTTTCAGTTCTGTGCACTCGTGCATGTAATACAGATTGAGTTATTTGGGGGCAGAATTTGATGTTTTGGTTTAGCTTTGTGTTGTATAGGTGGATTTTTTATGCGTGTCTGTCTGTGGTTTTAAATTCCAGTTGTGTTTGTGCTTGCAACAGGGAGCTTGTGTAGAAGAGAGAAGCTTTTTGCCTGTGGTACACCCTTAAAAAATTAGGAAGTTGTATGTGTGGAGCAATGCAGAGATAATTTGTAATGTGGCATAAATATTTAAAGATCTCTACTCCTGCAGGTCATTTTTGATTTCGGTCATCGCCGTTCAGTACAGCGCATGTTTCATACCGCCGTCAAGATGCTCTGCGTTCTTTTGCTGGGGACACAAAAAGCAAATTGAATCTAAAGTAAATAGGTTTCTTCTGACAGTGCCGGTTTATTTAAGTATAATTTCTTTTCCTGCCACGTTCTTCGTTATTGCATGGCAATGAGGGAGCGACTCTGCTCATAACTGACCCCCTCCTTGAGCTCCAGCTTGGTGGCTATGAGTGGTGTAGGAATGCTCTCAGCTGAGCATGGCACAATGAGAGAGCATCGTACGGATGCAGGAAGGAGAGTATTGGTAAGAGCGATTCTGAAATGCATCTTTGGAAAAGGATCTGTTCTTTAAAAAGAAAAAAATCTTTGGGAGAGGGACTTCAGTGGGAAATACAGGCTACGTGACTGCCTCAACCTTTATTTGCCATGCCCTGAGGTGAGGCTATATTAGACCAATTTCCATAATTGTTATAGGCTTCTTTTTTAAAATATTCTCACTAGTCCAATGCACAAGCCAGCCCAAGAGCGCAAGCCTCATTACTGCACTCCCGCCAGGCTGAGCCCACACCGGGTACCCTGATTTCTGATTGCGTTGGCCCAACACCACTGTGTTCACGCATCCATATTACCCGTATCTGGAAGAGATACCTCCTTATATACAGATATATATACACATATACACGAATGTCCTGCTCTGTGTGAGCATGTTCATTCTCTTCTTTACTCTTTTACTCTCCCTTTCTGAGGGCAGGAATAAGTATCTGTCAGAAATAATTTGTTGTCGACAGGCTTATTGCCTCCAAGGGATTTGAATGCCCTTTTTGGGGAGCCAGTATCTTACGTTATTGGCTAATATTCTGTATTTTGTTTGGGGCAGAGGGACTGAAAGCTTAAAAAAAAATGCTCGAGAGTTTGTCCCTGAATATTTAGCTGCAGAAATTTCTTCTTTTTTATAGAGACCGTTTGTGTGTATATGGCAACTTGAGGCTACATAACCAGAGATAAGTTAAAAATATGTAATTCCTCTCCCCTGTAAATAAAGGAGAGCATGTCTTTGTCTCAAATCAAAATCAATGTTTTGGTTTAATTAAAAGCATAACTCGGACATCCAGAGGAGTATCAGCTCAAGTTTTTCTCCTGGCTTCAGGAATTGCATAGACCGTGTTTATAAATTGCAAGGAAACTTTTGACGAAGCTGTTAGTAGTTTAGAGTTCAGTTAAATTGTGTGTGGTTTTGAAACTTGGAGTCTCAAATAATATTTTTCGCAGCTCCGCTGATGAGGCATTTCATTAGCATTGGAGCCTACACTGGCTGAGAAAATAACCTTTTGCCATAGGTTCCTTGCATGCATTTAATCTCCTTTCACTTTTATTTTTTCCATCTGATGGAATGTATCCCTCTCCTTCTCCCATCACTGTTGTTTTCCAAGAGTTATTCTGTCCCACAACACAGCATCTTTTACTTCTCCACCAAGACATACCAGGTCAAAAAGAGCTTGTTTTGTAGAGTTAAAAAAGTTATAATTACTGTGTAGAAACATTACGCAGAAAATCCTATCTAATGCTGGGTTTCTAAACCTCTTCAGACTGTTCTGTCCCATGACTGTGGGTTTGCTGGTGACAAATGTTTTATGGGCATACTTTAGTAGACACCCGTCTAAAATCTGTTCTTAATAGTCAGATCCTAAATTGAAACCAGAGGGGCAGAAAAACCAGATTTGAAACGTGTTTCTAAGGGTTTGTTTTTACTTTCAGTTGAGACTGCCTTCTCTCATCTTTTGTACTGCTGTCAAAAGGGCCACTCTTATGGTTGTTCAAACTCCATGCTTCTTGACAGGAACAGTTGGACCCCTCTTCAATGATTTTCAGATGAAACGGCTTCCAAACCTCCAGAGCTTTAACTTGTAGTTATTAGGCCCTTTGAAATAGCAACACATTAATCAGCTGAAATCAAGTGGTCCTTTCTCCAAGGCTGTGATATTGCTGTTCTCTTCGAGGTAGAACTCTAGTCTAAATATTAGTTTCAAGAGCTCTTCCCCCCCTTCCCCCCCAGATATGTCTATCTCATTTCTGTTTCTGTTTTGATCATTGTTTTACAGTGCTGTGAATTAAATCGTTCAGTTCTATAATAGGCTTTTATACTCTCAAATTGCATTAAAAGAAGTAACGCAGAAAACTAGCTTCCACTTGTTTGACTTTTTTTTTACTGTCCTTTTAAATTCTCTCATGCACAGTATGAAGCCCAGCAGAAAAGGTGTCAATGATGTAATGGGTTATATCTGACAGAACTTGGTCTAACGATGATGTGAAACATTGAAAAACTTATGGTTTGTTAAAACTGGATCATTTGAAATGGGGACTTGGATTCTGTCCCTGACTTCTGTAATACTGAGCAAGTGATCTGAACCTGTTAATGACTTCCCTTACCAGCCTATGTATTAGCCAAAAGATAGTCTAGGGATTACAAGGAATCAAGAAGAAATTGTTCCTTACAATAGCCGTCGTATACATCAGTGGGTGAACTGTTCTTGAGTGTTGGCAAAAGGTATTGCTAAGAAAATAATTTAGGGAGGATAATGCCAGAGCTTCTCCCAGGCATAAGGTATCACTGGGGAGAAAATAAAAACATGCGTGATTGAGACCCTTGTAATTTGGGGGCTGGGGGTATGTGTCTATATCACAGGGCTGCTGATGCTGTAGTCAGTGTCAGGGAGCTTCATGAGAGTTGTTAAAATAGGACGTGGGCCTGTTGGAGAACTGCTTTGAAAGCTGATGCTGCAGAACTACTCAAAAGGCTGTTAGAATGCAGAAATATTTCTATTCGCTGTATAAACACCCTCAGAACTTTTATTATGTACTGTATGTTCACAGCAATCATTTCCCATACCTCCGAGGCTAAATAATTTCTGAATAGCAAAATCAATTTGTCTTGTGTCTGTGTTGTGTCACAGTAATGAAAGCTCTCTCTACTGCCACGGCAGCCGTAAAGCAACTCTTCTTAAGGGGATGTGGGAGCTCTATCAGAGCATCGCTGTCTGAGTTATAACTCAGCAACTGATTAACCGGTCAGCATTAGAAAGGAAGCGACAGCATGCCTCAGCTATTGGTTGAGACTCCAGTGAGATGCTGTAATTCAGTTTTGAGTTTTATTTAAGATCTGAAACTTAATAATACACGAAACGTACTGTTGGATCTAAAATCACCAAGGTCTTGATTTTGTATCTTGCCTAAATGACCTGTGATTGCAAGTTTGTATTATACTTGCGACTGAGCAGAGTGATGTTCATATAGGATGGTGGCAGATGCACTAAAATTGGTTCAAGTCCTGCAATTGAATGAATGAAGAGAGGTTCCTCAAGAGATTCATTGACTCCTGGAGGACTTTCCCTAGCTGACTGCCAGTGGAGTGTTTTTGCTGCGTTAAGAGAAGACTGAGTTTGCTGGTACCCCGGGGAGATGATGTAAATGCAACCTCCTCCAACAGGCTGAAGCAAATGTATTGAATTAATACCTCGCAATATGAATTTCCATGAAGGAGTTTACATAAGGATCAGATGTATATTTATATGCGTGTGTCTATTTTTATCTGTCTATATATACCTGAGATAGATATCTGTGTAGATACGTACAATAACAGGTCCTTGTTCTTTAGAGTGACATTTGAGGTAGGACAGGAGCTGATATCACCTTCACTTTGTCTTACAAAGCAAGCAGAGATTCATCCAAGGGAGCTGGAATAGCTTCAGAGGAACTCATTCAGGTTAGAACTTTTCATTTATGGAAAACTTTTTAGCTTGGAACATCACGGTTTTTGAAGTCTTTATTAACTAAAGCCGTGCAGGACTCCTGTAAGACAGATCAAGTACCATGCCTTCTTGGCCAGGATTCTTGTGTTTCTGTTGCTTTGCTTACATGTGAAATGTGGCTGTTGGAATCATTATCACTTCTAATTTTTTAGTATGTTGAACAGGAGGATCAAAAATAATTAAAAACAAAAAAAAAAAAAATCAAACCCAAATCTTCTACATTCCTGTGCTGCAAATCAATAGTATGGGGATATATTGTCTGGATGTCAGCCCATTTTATAAATGAATATATCTCAAAGATTGTTTTACTGGCCTACAAATGCCAAGAACAGGATGACAGTCTAATTCCTTGCATAGCAACAGCTAACATAAAATCAGGTTCTCTCTAGAAAATGCAGCTGCTGTTTGGGTAGGGTTATGGATACAGTCATTGTTTCTTGGTTTATGTTTAGCCCCTAGTAGATATTAACCGTCCATTTGTCCCATGTCAGACAAGTCTTGTTGTTGAAAAGTTACAACAGCTGCAGTTTTGTAGGGGTATAAATTCTCACCCCACTGAATGCAGTGGGAAGTGCTGCTTCGGTACAGTGTGGTTAGACTTTCAGGTCCATAACACAAAATACATTGCCATAAATATCCCATTCTGCAAGTACCGGCGTTACCTTTATGTGTAGTGTCTGACAGGCCAAGGATGAAGCGAGGTAGAGATTTAGCTTTCTGATCACCCCTAGAGTTTTCCTTTCATTGCAGTTTGAGATACATTAACTGGATCTGACTCATTTTCTTCTACCTCTATTATTCAAAAAATGTATTTTTTGTTTCTGATCATTCCAGGTTCCTTTGGGGAAAGAAAAATCAGATAAATGTGTTTGTGCCTTGTCTTTAAAGGAGAGCGTTTAAAATAGCTTCAAGTTACTACCAGCATTAGGAAGTTCTTCTGGAAACACTATGTATGAGTAGAAAAGGAAATGGGATCACAACATGCATTTTATGGCAGCTCTGGATTTAGTTTATTAACTTTGCATTGCCAACCACTCCAAGTTTGAAGTCTGTTCGGGTACCGTTGATACTTGTAAGATAGGATTGCAGTTTGGCTTGGTATAATTTTTTATTTTTTTTTTAAATCCTAAGTGCTTTTTAAATCCCCGTCATGTTAGTTAAATATTCTGCTGATATGATTTGCAGAACAGAACTTCAGAATTTGGCTTCTGGTTTTGCTATTAGCGGATTTTGTCAGATACCACTCCAAATGCACAAACTCATACCGTTTCTGGGCAGAGATGCTCCAAGCCACCAGTGAAATCAGAATATGCCGTGCTGAAAAATGGCAAGGGTATGGGAATGGAGACTAGGCTTACTGGGATCCCTTTCCAAAATAATGCATCACATGCATCCTAGAGCCTTGCCTCCTGGAAGGTGATGGTCCTTTCTCTGTGCTGCTACTCCAGAACGTAGGTGGATTAATGGCGAAGATGCATTTGCTGATCGTCCCCCGTGGAGTGACGAGAGAGCTGGATGGCTTCTCTTGCACAAGAGGAAGAAACTCTCCTCTAGCCTGTGAAAGACCCCCTGGTAATTAGGGTTTGATGAAGCGGATGAGCAGGTTTACCTCTGTAAGTGGGTCTGTTATACACTAAGGACAAAAGGCTTTCAGGCTTCAGGGGGTCCCAAGGAGGAGTGAATAAAGCCTTCAGACTAACCTTATGTTTGTGGCCTTGTGCTTCGCCAGAAACGGGAGGAGAAGCTGACAAATGGCAGCCTAATGGATTCAAACAGAATAGGAGAGCATGCTTTGCGAGCAGATTTTCATTGCCAAAATGATAATATGAATGAGGTTAACAGAGATTCAAGGATGAATGTACGTAGGGATAATGACTGAAAGGCTTTATTATACGTCTTTTGCTTTAAACGCTTGTTTGTATTCCCTTCTGCTGCTTTATTTCTCCCAGGTATTTGTGGTCACCGTCTGGAGCGTGGAACTGTACATGGTGCCGCTGGCTCTGCTGGTGCTCTTTGCATACAACTTCTCCCTCGTCACAACAGGGAAGGTCAGCAACACTCAAGATGCCCAGGCAAGTAAAGTGGCAGTAACATTTCTGGCAGCCCCCAGCTTGAATTTGCCCTTGAGCAAAATGTCATGCATTTTAATGGTATTAAGCTAGTTGTGTAGCTAACAGCGTTTTTGTTTCAAAGTTACTGAAAAGAAACCTTAAGCCGCTCAATTTTCATGATTCAATTCAAGCAATAAACCATTCAGAGCAGTAGAAGATGAAGAGAGTGTGTAGGAGGGGGATTTCACTTACTAAATAGCTACAAACGCTTTTAACTAAGTTGAATTAAGAAGGACTTACAAAGTGACAAGTTCCTAACACCCATGCCCTTACTGCTCTTACACTTTGCATCACGCTGATGATTCATGATTCACAGAAGAGGAAAGTGAATAGAAGCCAACAGAGAAGTTGGTTGTTTTTAAACCTTGTCCTGTGTTCTGAGACTTTAAGAAGCCCTTATTACTCCTCCCTGTGCCTCACTGTTAAATGACAAATGCTTTTTCCCCCATGAAATTTAACCTCCATTTTTTTAACTTGATCTGGGAGAAAAAAAAAGATTTAAATACAAAAATAATTTCCACATGTGTGGCAAAGCGCTACTGTTGGGATATGAGATGCTGTTTGATGTTGACCGCTGTCTTTACTTGCATAACAATGATAATTACATTTAGAAATTAGAGTAAATTAATGGGTATCCATAATATTCTGTTTTTAAATGTGTAACAAGTACAGTAATGAAATGTAGGCCAAATTACAGCTCCTTTCTAACTTTTGATAAAAAGATGGTTGGCATTTGTACCCGTGAAGAATCCCTTTACTCAAACGAATCACATGGATTTTATATAAAGAAATAATGTCCTAGAATTAAAAAGGTCAATAGCTGGTTTACTAGTTTTAGCAAGAAAAGTTGCTCCTTGCTCAGTTTTCATCCATTCTCAAATGGAAAGATTGTTAGAAAATAGGGAAAGTTGCATTATCCAAATCAGGACATAGACGTGATTTGAAAAAAAAAAAAAAAAAGGGCAAAATAAATGTTTTTCTCCACTTTTAGCCAAGTCCAGAATAATGTAGAAAGATATTCTGTGTCTTCAGTGACTACTTTTTATCATCAAGAAAATAAGAACTTCCCATGTGGGAGAATCACAGGCAAATGGGGGTTTTTGTTTTTAGTACAAAAGACGAGATAAAATAATAATTTACCCAGGAAAAAATAGAGAGAGAATACTTTCCAGCACCCATCGCTCATCCTATGGTGAGTTTGTTGCATGTTCAAGTGAGGAGAGTCTCACATAAGTCAGCAAAATTGAGCAGTACATCGTTTTGGTGGATACTGCAAAAAGGCTGTATCTGAAAATACAAGTTAATTGTAGTGATGCTGAAGAAAGGTCCATCAGAAAGTTGGCCCTTTTCCTGTCGCACATCCTGCGAGCCATGCGATGCCGTGAAATTCAGGGGTGTATTTTGCATAAGCAAAGTTACACATCTGCCTAAGTGCTTTGCAGGATTGGGATCATATGGAACAAGTAGTCAAAGTGCCTTTAATATTACCTGATTTCTTTTTTATGTGTGCCTATGATTCTAACCATCTGTAGGTCAAAAATAGACAATCAGGTGCTACCCCTAGTCACATCTGTCCTGCAGATGAGAAAACGTTTTCTTCAAAATACCGACACTTTTTACACAGTCATTTATTTGTTTTTCACTTCTTCAGACCTTGGCTGCGTGTGCACTGCCTTTGGTTTTTGTGTGCCAGCACGCCCATTTCATGTACATAGAAGAATGCGAGCAACAGTCTTTGCAAAAGTAGACCTCAAATACTCCATGATTTCTGTGCTATAAAATGGGAATAACAGTATTAACCTTGTATGCATGATCCAGTTGCCAGGAGGCTAAATTCGTGAATATTGGTAAAATGGTTTATGATTTACAGATGGGGAGCTTCTATAGAAATGTCGACCATGATTGGTATTAATTCAGCTGCTCAGGGTATTCCAGAGAGCCAAAGAGTAAATCTGGGTGTCTGAGCTCTCAGTACCTTCTGTGTTCTAGATGCAACTGCTTTTCTGGGGAAAACAAACAAACAAAAAAACCCAGGGAAGAAACCAACCCAAAACAAAATGGAAACACCCAGCCCCCCAAAAAAACCCAAATCAAAAACACCTTTTATTGTGATTCTTCACATTCTTTGCATGTTTGCTGTATTTAAACTTGTAATACACTGATTCAAAGGTACCTATTAAATAACCAAGAAAAACTTGGAGGACCCTGTTAAAGGCTCAGCTTATGAAATAGCTGAATTGAAGGCCAAGTGCTCCTCATTTCAAGCCTTAGCCAAGTCTTTTGTTTTCTCCCCTACCTGTCAGCATAGAAATTCGAGGGAGGAAATAATGCTGCATAGAAATCTGACTGTTATTCGTGAGAGTACTTTCATACTAATGTATTTCCTAAAGTCTAATGTTTCAGTAGTGGCCCTAAAGGGAGGGAGAAGTCATTGTGGCAGTGAGGACGGAACAAACTGACTATAGAGTCCTCAGCCTTAATGTACCGCCTGGTTCATTTCTCAAACTATGAACAAAGCTGTTTACAGACAGTAAAAGTTGGCAATGAATTTGAAAGCCTGTTGCCTTCAAACTACTGGACACAGCCACTAATGCTTTATTTAGAATTAAAATTTGTATAGGGTTCTGCATGCTTTGTTCAGGTTATCACAAAAAAAAAATAATAAAAGTCCTTGAATACAAAATGTTATTTCTGAAAGGTGAAAGCGGTGGGTTTTTTTGATGACTTGCAATAGAAGTGGGAGAAAACGTGTAATGAAATGTTGTGGGAGTATCATAAGCTTTTTGAACATTGCCTGTCACTGAAAAATGTGTAATGTTTTGCAATATGGACATCTGCTTTTGCAGGAACTTATGGGCTTGGATGAAGATGAGGATGAAGATGATAAGGTAAGCATATCTCATGATTGCTTTAGCTACGTTCAGAAGGAACATGGGAGAGCACGAACCCCCCATTCTGTCTTCATGAGATCTTCATTATTTATCTGTATTAACTGGGAAAACAATTGTTACCAGTTTGCCAATTGGCAAATTTGAATGTATGAAAAGCTTGGCTTGTGTATCAGTCAACAGTGGCGTTACCTACATGAGACCCCTCAACACTGATTGAATCTGAGCAGTCCCCAGTTTGTGCTTGAAATCATAACAGGCACGTGTTCATGTGTGTGTATATGGGTGGATGAGGTGCAAAGACATGCCTGAGTACGTAAAATCTCCCATCGCTTCCATTTCAAGTGCTGGATGACGTTCTGTACGAATGGCTTTCCCCAGATGGTTTGGCATTTCCATTTCTGTAGGCCAGAATTGGTGTTATTTGTGGAGGACTGGTTAGAATTTTCTCAACATTTCTTTCAAAGCCTGGAAAAGAAATTGTTTTAGTTCATTGGATGAAATGTAAAAAGAATTGGAATTGGCAAAGCCTGTTTCTTATTTTATTGGAGTGTACTTACTTATTCTTCTCACTATGAAAAATTCATTGGATTTTTTTCAAGTTTATCAAACCACACTGACAAATGATAAAAGGATTAGAGGGCATGACATACGAAGAAAGATTAAGAGAACTTAATGTATACAGCTTGAAAAAACATAAGTAAGTGAAGGAGGATCTGATAATCTATAAATACTTTAAAGCTAAAAGGTGAGGAATTATTTAACGAGCAACAGCATGCAAAGGAACATTAGCTGTTAGGAAAAAAATGCTCACAAGGCAATGTGAAACTTTCAAATTGCATACTAAGTTAATAAGCCTCTTCGTGAATATTCTATGTTTTAAGACTGTTACAGTGAAATTGTTGCTCATTGAGAAGTAAATCAATACCACAGTTAGCAAGTGCACCTTAACTTCTCTCAGTCACAGATGCTAGAATTGAAGCTCAGCAGACTAATTGATGGGAATAGTTATTTAAATTTAACCTGCTCTTCTGTGTTGGTTATATTTTAATGAGCAACCAGAAGTTCATCAAAGTTATAAAGCTGAACTTTAGACAATCTAGTTGAGTTACAGATTTCTTGCAACACACGATAATTGTTTAAATGTTCTCATTTATAATTCACTCTTCGCATCGTAAAATTGGTCAACTAAATGGACCAATATCTGGAACTCATCAGAAGGTGCTAAATGAAAGTTGCAGCCTTTTCAAAGGAATACTGTGTATCTCTAAAAGTCAGTAATTTCTGTTTTGTGGGTACCCAAAGCTAAACACCTGTAAATGTTGACCCTACGTCTTATTTGTGTGATGCCTAAAGGTGTAACTTATTCACTGGAACAAATCCCATTTACTTTCTTCATTTTTAATATTCCTCTTTTTCATTTGCAAGTGCTGAGGTGGGAAAAAAAAAAAGGTAAAAAATTTATTAAATAGGTATTTAATCCTATTTCATGTGCTGTGCAACAGATTCATTGCTGCAAAGAGGAAATATTCTAGGTTGAGTTTACCCTAGATATAGCTCTGATGACTTTGGTTCTCTCTATAAATACAACTGGGTCACTTAAATATGGATTTAACCACTTTGCATTTTTGCCACGTTCCCTCTCCTCCCTCCATCCCCCCCCGCCCCCCTCCAGCCAAACAACTTCACCGTCATTTTCTTTCTTGGTTTCTTTTAACCAAGTATGCAGGTTTGGGAATACTCCTGAGAGTCAATGTTGAGCTGGTGATAACTTGGCCCTACCATTTTTTAATCAGCGTTGCCTCTGTCTCCATTTCATGACTCTTTGAAATGGAGAACTGGTAGAACTGGCTAAAGCTACCCGCAATAGACACTTCCAGCAGGCTTTCTCGTCAAGGTAGCACTTTATATCCCAGCATTACAGCAATAATCACAGAATCATAGAATGGTTTGGCTTGGAAGGGATCTTAAAGATCATCTAGTTCCAACCCCCTGCCGTGGGCAGGGACACCTCCCACTAGACCACGTTACTCAAAACCCCATCGTAATTCATAACTTGTATTAATAATAATTCATAGCTTGTATTAATTGATTTAATAGTGTTATGAGTCTATGGGATTCTGACACAGGGGGAGAGAATTGCCAGTCACTACATGTGTCCCATGTCAAACTCAGTGCAGCACTACCTTAATGTCTCCATCCTGTCCTGGCTGTATCCCCTTTGCATCAGTGATGGACCAGGCTTGCACTCTGATGACTTGCATCTTTAAGTACATTAGGTTATTCTGAGCGACTTTTCCAAGTCTGAGGGTGGCCAGTGCTCTCTAGGGAGTGTAAGAAAAATGTAATTTTATGACATTATCTCATGGCAATGTCAACATTTAAACAGACAACTATACTTTAAAAAGAAGTCTGTGTATTTTTTTTTCCCTCCCTAACACAAGAGCTCCTAAAGTTGAAATCTGCTAGTTGGGTTGTGGTGTACGAGGTCACTGTTTCTGTTTCCTATCATCATGCTGTATCAAAATACTCACACACATAGCCTTTCTGGGTTCTGCTGCATGTTAGACATAACAGACCATGCTTCTGGGAATTGTAACACACCCTCTAAGAGATGAACTGTTTACAAATTATAAATACACAGACGCTTAGTTCAAAAACCCAAGAGCAGATTAACTCCCTCCACCTAAACTATCTGTCTCAAATGACAGGGCTTAATTGCCAACTCCCCCTTTCTTCCCCCCTCTTCCCTCCCCAAATACCAGCATGGAGGACTGTAAAAGATAAGAGAGCTCTGTCCCTCTGGCACAAGCTGTTTGGTGGATGAATGCCTTCTCGGATTTGTGCCATCTTGGACATAGAGTTCAGGCTGTGTCGTGTCAGCTCTGGGGTCTGTCAAGCTGTCCGAATAAAGATTGTTTTAAAATTACATCAGTGAAACATCTTTCGCCTGCCAATAGAAAGGTATAGACAAGTTAGATGCAGCTCAGTGTAAGTTGTCTGATCATTGACCATTTCTAGTTATTTTACTTTTTTTCTCCTTTTTTTGACAACGACTGTAGAGCTTCAAGAGCAGACAGTTACCCTGTTGAATGAGTGTATCATAGCACCCGACTGGAAGGGGTCCTGGAGTCTTCTCATGATCTTAAGTTGTCTGGATAAAAGTTTGCAGCTACTCTAAAACAGACAAAACTGAAATTACTATTTCCAGGTCTGGTAACTGATTCAAAAGAACATCAGAGACAAAAACTAAATCAACAAAAAATCCTGTTTTGTTTTGGGTGTTTTTTTTTTTTTTTGGAAGGTTTCTATCCAGTGGTGAGCCAATCTAGCCCTGCTTGGCTAGTGGGATGTAATAGGGAAGGATCAGATGACACTGTGGCTTTAAGCCAAGTTATTTGGCAGCTTCCAAGAAATGTTTAGTATCTCATGTATTGGAAAAAAGAAAAGTGGGGAAAAAATCCCCAAAGAAGAAACATACAATGTTTCTAATGTAGGAAATTCTTTGTCAAAAATAGGTACCAAAAATATACAAAGTTTTATGAACAGAGTTCAAAAAGACTCCAGCCGAACAAATTAAAGTCAAATTCATCCAGTAGCAAACAGCTGACATTTTCCATTTG
The DNA here is from genome assembly GCA_008658365.1 of Alca torda. Classification (NCBI taxonomy): domain Eukaryota; kingdom Metazoa; phylum Chordata; class Aves; order Charadriiformes; family Alcidae; genus Alca; species Alca torda. The sequence goes on from CM018083.1 coordinate 37,152,838, forward strand.
AGTTAGATTCAGCATGTGGAAACCTTCCGTATGGATCTTATTTGTACGGGTGGATTACGATGAAAATTGCATTAATTTTCTCCACAGTAAAGGTCAGTAATTGAAACATGAACCAAGAGTCTATTGTGTAAGATGCTATATCCCCATACTTAGGAAAGGTCATTGAAGACAATATCATCTCATTGTTTTCTTCCCTGGAAGTATAAATAATTTCATTAGTTTTTCTTTTTCTCCTCAGTACAACAATTGCAATATAATATTTCAACATCCCCCATTAAGATTGCTGCAGAGAAATGATGGTAAAGACTTGAAAATACCCCACGATACACAGGATATGTTCAGACTAACAAGGGGCACCTATCTCCTCCACGAAATTATGGGCAAGATCATGTCCTAAAAAAAGCCACAAGGTGTGTGTTTGCGTAGACATGGACTCCCTTAAATTGCTGCTCTTTCTTCAGTCTTTGTGGCTTCAGTCTTTCAGTTCTTTGTGGCTTCTCGCTCCCTGCTTCTTAATGAGTCTACACACAGACCAGGCATACGTTAGTGATGGAGAAGCCGAAGGGACAGATTCTGCTACTTGCCCGAGTTATGCTTGGTGCAAAGCTGGAGGATGGGACACTTAATCATCTGGTCTTGCAACCATCTTGACTAGAGTGTTTCCAGGTATCACTTAAAACACAATTATAGCTTCTGTAGGTTTTCTCCAAGTTTCGTATTAACCTGATCAGCGTCTGGTTAAGACAGAGTGCAGGAGTTGCTCTGGTTGTGCTTTTCTCTTTGTTTGGGAGCCTCCTGTGTACAAGAAGCTGAAGATAAATGGTCTGTTGTTATTTCTTATTTACGCTGCAGCATTGTTTAGGACTGCTCTTATCCATAGGCATCCCATAAACTGGCACAATCCTTGTCCCAGCATCATGACCCACCCATTCATAAGTTTAGGAGTGGTGGGAAAGAAGAGGTGAAAGGAGGGACTCACAGAGGGCTTTTAGATATCCCGCAGACTGTGGTATGGCTCTCTCCCCACAGAAACCTTAGCAGCCCTACGTCAGTCTGAAGTTCTCCGTCTTGTCCTGGAGGTGGGTAAGCCAACAGTGTAGCTTCTCTAAATCTGTGGAGAAATACGAAGTAGCACTAGGCAGGCCGCTGGACTGAGCACCTACACCTCGGGGAGTTCTTGCCCCTTAAACATTCCAACTATTTAAAATGTTGTTAGAATTTATTTTGAATTGGCCAGATGTATGAATAGGTCTATCTTTCTCCTGTACCCCAAATTGCTAAAGATCATTACCTAGATTACAGATGATGATCCTGTAGTTTAGGTCTAATCACCATGTGGTTGTTCTTAGGTCTCGTGTATCTCCAGAAGAAAGCACTTATTTTGACCAAAGCTCTTTTCTTTCCCCTTCCCTTTTTTAAATCAAAGCTGACTGATGACTTTTAATCTCCATTCATGCTTCTTTCTTGTTGCTTCTTACACACATGTTCCTCACCTGAATGCTGTTTTATTCTGCTGTGACTACTAGTATTGCTTTAAGAATTAGAGCCATACCAGCAGACTTTGGGTTACTTTACATCCCTATGCAAACGCGAACAAGTACAGAAAATGCTTCTTAAACCCTCTACATTTCACGCCTGTGCAGAGGGAGACCGACAGAATTATGACCTAAGCCTCTCCACATAATCTTTTTTCTTGGGTTGGGCTTAGGAGGCTTTTGCTGGTCCTGTGGGCACAGATGAAATTTGTCTAACGTAAGCAAAGAGAGTGTAAGCATCACTGAATGAGGCATGAAGTGGTCGTCTTCTGCCTTTTAGCCAGTGGTCCCCCAGCCTTAGAAGTAGGACGTTGTGCCCTGCTTTTAAAACGTGTCCTTTTAAAGCTGATGGTGCTCTCCTTCATATCAGTCTGAAGTAATTCTATTGGCTCCGGTGGAATTATTCCAGATTTCACACCTTTTTAACTGAGAGCATAAATTGACCTGTATGTGTTGCATTTCCTCTATTTGGTAATTATTTCAAGTACACTCAGATTCGCTAAATTTCCACAGCCAGGCAGGCACATTTGCAGCATGGTGTTAATAAACAAAAAGATCCTGTGATGCACAGTTTCGGGACTGCACGAGGCAATCGCTGAGAGTTTGGCAGCCATCCTCTCCGGGTACCCATCCTCCTGGAAGTGCTGAGAAGCCCTCCTCGACCCGCAGCAGACATTGCAGCGCAGGGCGAGACAGTGACTCAGCAAGGCAGATTGCTGGGATTGTTTCAAGCCGCCTTTGGCTCCCACCGAAGGCAGGATCCAGTTCAAGGTTGCTGTGGTGACTATTTTCAAAGCTCTGCCTGGAATTCATTTTAGCTACCAAGAGACTGTCTGTCACTCCATGGCTACCACCTCCCACAAGAGCTTCATTCTGCTGCTAGACTGAAGCTGTTAGTGAACGGTTCCCTGCAGACAATAGAGGCCACTGGTCTGCTGTTTATACCCCATAAAATCTTTTTGGTTTCAGAAGTTCTTCATCTATGAGCGTTTTGGCCTTAGGGTGTTGTTTGGCACAGGTTTTGCTGGACACCGGTAAGGTCAGAGTTTTGTAGTCTAGCACAAAGCAAGTTGCAAGTTAAATCCAACTTTGGCTAAGGCTGCTTTTCTCTAAATAACTACAGCATGTTTTTTTTTTAAAACAAAACCAAGCAGAATAATAGTGGAGCAAAAAGGCATGAATGCCTGAGCTTTTTTCCTTTCTTTCCCCTTTCCAGCAATCTTGTTTGTTGCTAATACACTGGAGAATTCATATCTGGTACGTGGGATAGATCTTGGTAAAACATTGCCCTGATGTGCTTGTAACATCAGTGGCATGATGAGATAGCTACTGTGAAAAAGCTAATCCTGAAAGTTAGGCCAGCCCAGGGCTAGGCAGCCTAACTCTTTGAATTCCTGAAGATACTCAAGATTTTCATTCCTGACTTAGTTGCCTGTATCCTGTTTTCTTCCTCCTTTTTGATTAATCCCTATTTAATTTTTTCCTTCTCTTTTCCTCATCCTTGCCCCCAAGTGTTCCTCAGCTTTACATATTGAGTTTCCCTTGGCATGCCAAAAATCTGCTGATGAATACCACTTGTTTGCAAGTTGCATGCAAGATTTCTGTTTGTGCGAGTGTTTTATATGAAACCCAAACGAGCAAGTATTTAGAACTTGCTCGTGATTTCAAGCCTAAGTTTTTAGTTGTGTGCATGTGATATTTGCAGTATACATCAGAAATACACTTAGAGAATAACGTTAAAAATTGTCTATGCATTTGGAGCGTTGCTTACTGGTTTGGATGTACCCAGATGAAGAATAACCGAAGGATAGATTTAAAATATAGGGAACAGCTCTTTGTAAAGATGAAAGCTATTTATCATTGAAGCAAATGATCCCAAGAAGTTAGGAGATATCCACCATCCAAGTTTGCAATTCAGTAATGGATGCTTTACTAGAGCAGAAGCAGGAACTAGCATTATTTGGTCTTTGTTGCAGAGCAGACGATGGGTAATTTTTGCCTTCAGTCTCTACCTCTGTAGGTCTTATCATTTCCCCTTGCAAGCCCAGCTCTGACAATTGTCGCTCACCCCTCGTGAATTGCCGTGTTAATGCTGGAGACATCCCCTCCTGGCTGCCCCGTAGTTCACACACTTTCAGAGTCTTCATTGTTGGAAGTACCTCAATTTTGCAGCTTCTTTGCCAGCTGTCCCTGAATGTCTCCGAGCAGCATAATGTGATAGGGAAGGGAAGGAAGATCACAGACCTATGTTAACCCTTTGAGTGCGTTTACACATCCTGTTTATTAACTCTTACATATTTCAGAAGTAGGAAAATCTAGAAGTACCTTTCGTTCAGTATGGCAGGGATTTGGTGTCTTCATTTACAAGTTTAAGTTGATGTACATTAGCTGGACACAAAAGAGGTAATTTCGGAATTTGCTGGGTGTTGGTTTTTGTTTTTTTTTTTTTCTTCTTCCCCTGACATGCTTAATCTTTTGTAAGACCCCTTTTGTGTTTTTGTTCAGGCAATTAATGTAGAAATGAAGGTTTCTTAAATCAGGATATGCAAGGAAGATTTGAAGTAGCACACTGATTATATAATTAATTCTCAGTTGTAAATTCATTTTGATGGAGTTAATTCTTTCCCAGAGGCTGAAGACTAGTTTTGGTCCACCCACAGTGCTGTAATCAGCTAAGAAATAAAGAAGAAAAAGGCCTTGAAGGAATGGAAGTTTCACGACCGGTTTTAGGGGGAAAAAAAATGCCAGAAACAGGCAGGATATTTTATTTTTAATTCAAGCAAAAGCTTCTGAGCTGTGATTTTGAACCATGGGTATCCAAATCCTGTTTTCAAGCAGCATAATATGTTGAGTCCAAAAGAAATCAGAAAGGAATGATATCTGAGGAGGATGGAGAAAAATTGTCTGGGTGGTGGGACCTTGCACAGATGGGAAAGCGTGTTTAGTGGAAGATGTATTTAGGATCATTTTTTACATCTTCCATAAATATGGTAACATTCAAATACAGCTTTCTGCATGACAGTTGCTCATTTGCTAACAAATATGGACCAGTCACTGTCGTTTTGATGGACTATGAACTCTCTTACTGCCTCCAACAGTGTTTTGTGAGGTGCCGACTTCAGAAAGCATAAACAGCACTCCAAAACCCAAATAATTTGGAAAATCCCGTTTGTCGTACTTCATTTGTCTGCTTCTCTCTTGCTTAACCAGTGACCTAATCATCCTGTAGATGCGATTAGACTGCAGGTTTCCAGAACAAAACAATGATAACAAAGAAAAGATGCTGACAAATTTCCAGGATTTTCAAATGATTCTGCGCGCACACGTTGCAGTGCGTACTGCAAGGACAGTTGCTAGCCTGTTTTACTCTCTAATAACTGATTTCATTTACAAGGCTTTCTAATCCCAGTCTGTCTCCGCCTTTTTCTTGATTGGGCATATTTTGTATTATGAATTGAAAATGCCTTTGTCTAGGGGTGATTTTAGCATGCATGCTAGGTAAGAATATGCATGCAATTGTCATTAGTTCCTAGGAAGTGGTAGTTTCTGTTTTATTTTCTTGGTCTGCTTGGTGGCTGCAGCAGAAGTTACGTTGTATTGGTTAAACTGCGTTATCGCCACCGTTCTAAGCTCAATCGAAGACGTGTAAATGAAGTCAGCATGATGCAGATAGAGCTGAAAGATGATCTTCCTTGCAGCTCTGGGTAGCAAGAGTAGGCTTGCCCTGGAATATCACTTTAGATAAAGTGGTTTTTTCACCTCCTCAGAATTTGGACAGAATTGAAATTCCCACTGGCTGGTTTTCCGTGAACTGCTCCCCAACTTCTGCTTCCAAGTTTGGTGCAAAAAAGCCAACTGTGGCTAAGGGACCGTTGTACCCTTCTAGTGAGTGAATAGTTAAATATAATCTGAATGTGTCATTTACATTTGAGCCTAACAAGGTTATAACTGGAGTTGTGTGAAAATGACTTTTTGGTGCTATTTTCACATAAACTGACTATTTATTTATTTATTTTGTTCTGGGGTTATTTCACACCCCAAGGGTTTCATTTTTGTTGGTTGTTTTATTAATGTAAAAATACTCATTTTTCACACCCAAATGTGTGATTATTTAAAATGCTGCTTCTATTCATTGTGCACTCACTTGCAACCTAAAGGCAAATATTCAAATGTCTGGAGCTTGATAACTCCGCGGTGGTTTTGGCTGGCTTTTTAAACTCAAAAATTACTGTGAAGGGAAACGGGCAGTAAGTAATTCAAAAGGTTACGAGAGCTGCACTGTCATGTCTGCCTCTCAGCATCCAAGGATGGTTCATATGTTCTTCCAGCCCACAACGACGTAGTGTGGTGCCCTCTCTGATGCACCCAGACCCTCTCACAGCAGAGTGGTGCCAAAAGGCTGTAGCAATGAGCCTCCACCTCCCTGGCCCAGCACAACTTTAAGTACCCTCTGACCCACTCTCCTGCATGGAGAAATAACGTGCGTTCACAACACAGAAACAGGATTGCGGCAGTGTTGATCCGACTGTCTCCGGCCCCTGCTTATTCCCACCCACCCTTTCCCCTGTGGTGAGGACCGCAGAGAACACGGATGCAACTTGCTTTTTACCAGCATCTCCCCTCTCTGGGCACTGACTGGTTAAAAAGCAACTTAAAATGTCTTTTTTTCCTAAATTGGGCTGATTTTTGGAGAGTCTAAATGTGATGTAAAATCAGTGTCCAGGGCTCTGCATTTTGTAATAAGTGAATGTTTTGCTGATTTCGTGCTAGAATATCTGCAACCACACCAATTTGCATGCCTGTATGTGTGTTAGATTGCTGGCAAAGAAATGCTGAATGCTGATAATTGTATACTGATTTCCAAGGCTGATTTAAGTCATTTTGATTTTTAATTCATTCTGTGCTTCCTTTTTATTTCTGCACATGTGTAGTAATGTCCTGTAATGTTGTTGCCTAAAATAAGCAGTAAGAAATGAAGTTGTGAGATGGCTGCTGTAAAAGGAAAATGACATTTTTTCCTTTGATTCTTTTTTTTTTCCCCCTAGTAAAAGAATAGGTCTCTGTATACAGAACGTTCAAAAAAAATGTTGCATTCGCTATCTTGCTGCTAATTTATATACGGAAAACAGCATGGCTGTTGGGAGCCTGCAAAGCTCAGAAAAGCGATATTCAGGAATTCTGCACAAGAATACTCTTGTTCTCGAGAAGCTCTGAGCACCCAGCACTCCCCTACAGGTCAGCTGGACTCAGGGGTGCTCAGCATCTCTTCTGGTTTGGATGCAGCTGGGTTCTTCAGTGAAGGCCCGGTTTGAGATCCTGCAGTCGATCTGTGTTAGCAGATGTAGAAACCTCTGCCCATGTGCTGAGGAAGAGGAAGAAAATGTAGGGAACTGTACGTCTGAGGCCTCACCTCGAGTGCTGTGTTCAGTTCTGGGCCCCGCTGTACAAGAGGGACATTGAGGTGGTGGAGCGTGTCCAGAGGAGAGCTACCAAGCTGGTGAGGGGTCTGGAGACCAAGCCATATGAGGAGAGGCTGTGAGGGAACTGGGTGGTTGAGTCACCATCCCTTAGAGGTATTTAAGAGGCGTCTGGATTTGGCAGTTTGGGGCATGCTATAGGGGCAGAGATTCTAGGGTGTGGTTTGTTTTGTGGGGTTTTTTTGGGTTTTTTTGGGTTTTTTTTTTTTTGTGTGTGTATGGTTGGACTCGATGATCTCAAAGGTCCCTTCCAACCATGAAGATTCTGTGATTCTGATTCTGTCTTTGTGTTAATTGTATGTGATAAACCCAGGGTGTGTGTTCTGTCCTTCCTTCAGTGATATACTTGAGTTCATGGATGCATCAGCGGTACTGGGAATCTTACTCCCTTCATGTGAACGTGTTAACAAATACTGAATGTATAAAAAGTTCTGTTTTTCCTTTTTTTTTTTCTTTTTGGTTAGGAATCTGAGAAAAAGGGGTTAATTGACAGAATTCACATGGTCCAAGAGATCATCATAGCTGTTCAAGGCATCCTAGAGGAAATTGCATCATTTGGAGAGAGGATTAAAAAGTAAGTGATAAAGTTTTCTTGCTTAGCCATTATTTGCAATGAAGCAGAGCCAGGAGGATTAAGGCAGAATGAATGTCTTGCTCCAAAAATGACTGAAAGGTGCAGCGGGAGAACCTGGCCAGTCCCACTGCTGCTTCTTCTCTGGGAGTTTCTTACTCCAAAAACATTTCCAAAGCATAGAGGAGAAAAGCCATGTACTCCACTGATGTAGCTCCCACATTTACTGGGATTTCTGGTCTTGTCTGTGATGGGGTAGAGAGTCACGATGCCACACAAGGGAAAATATTGCTTGAAGATTTGGGCACAGAAGTATCAGGCATTTCTTTTCACTTCCTTCACAGAACGTAGGTAGGAATGGATGGTTGATGTTGCCTTTCCCGCGCCCTCCCCATCCTGGTCTGGTTACAGAGGTTACCAGTCACTCATTTCCCTGCCCATCACGTTGATTTTGATCTGTCTGCTTCCTGCTGGTGCCACAAGGAAGCCCGAAGGGGGTTTTCTGGGTCTCATCGCAAGGGGAGGCACATAGGGTATTCCTGACCTTGCAAAGGAGGGAGGTGAAAAGCCTAAAGAAAAAAATAAAATCCCACACACAAACACACACAAACTTTTATAACCCAATCTTTATTGGAGCTTAATTGACCCACATTGTTTTCTGTTTTGAACACAGTGACGGTTTGTGATCGAGTCACACTTTAATGAGGAGTTGAGTTCAAGCTAAAAATACAGCAAACGCATGTGCTGTGGTTCCATGCTGGACACCCCAGCTGGGGTGGAAGTGGCCCAGAGATGTATTCCAGTCTATGAACAGGGCACTGTTCTGCCCAGCTGCATGGCAGGAAGACTCAGAGTGCTTAAGCACTATTAATTCTTGTATTCATCTTGGTAACAATGCTCTTAGAGAACACATTGGGTATTAATGTGGATGCCCGATGTAATTTCAGAAGAATTCCATTGTAACTCAACAGTAATGTACCATTAAAAAATTGCCACCAAAGTTTTTCTGTAAGTGACAGACTGAATTGTGCTACAGTTTCCGTCTGTCACTCTAGTTATACAATCATAGGGAGTTTTAATAGTTTAACTGAATTGAGCTGTTTTGCTATTTTTTTTACTTTAACTTAAGCTACATTGATTGATAATGATGGGTCCCTTTCCCACCTCTCTTTACTTAATATTTAATACATCTATTGAAGCTTAAAAGTAATTCTTTTAGCATCTTATTAATTTTATCTGTCAAGGGAAGTTAGTCTTATTTTATAGTCTGATAAGTGGCCCGCATTCGTTCTCTCTTGTTCCTACTCCCCATCATCATGATGCGATGAAGTTGGCAGGCAGATTGTATGAAAGAGATGCCCAGACCTGTAAATCCACCTGTGGACTAATTAGCATTCATTGTAGTCCAGGTATCTCGATATTTGGTGCATGCTGTGGAGATGTATTTTACAAGGGCACAGGGGGACAAAATAACTTCAAAGATGCGTTACAATAGCTGTTCACCTTAAGTGGGCTTACAGGTGAGTGCTCTGAGGGAAGGGAAGTCCTGGTTTGTGCTACAATGCTGCAAAAGTCTGAATGACTGTAGTAACTGAGCCTCTGGAGAGTGCTCCCCTTGGGAAAAGTCTGATGCAGGTTGGTGGTCTGCAGAAGCTTGGACTGCTGCTGGCAATACCGTAGCTTACCCAAGACAGCTTCCTATATACAGTGTAGTAAGAAACTGTTGAATACGTAAGGAAATAGAAGCAAATATATAAATATTAAGAGAGATTTGTATAGAATATTATTCCCTAATAGTATACAGAGAAATTACTTTAGCTGCTCTTTCAAGGTTTAGCATCAATCATAATTAATCCATTCCAAATTATTGGCTGGGTTGAGTCTGGGCTACCTGCCACATTTGGGTCGTGCACGGACACACATGCCGTGTCATCTCCACGGTGGAGCCAGCTCCGGTGGCTTGCACCTGCGGCATGGCCTTGTCTCCAGATCAGATAATCTGCCCATGAATAATGGAGAGCTGACTGGTGAGCAGAGATGTGTAACAAGTGTGACACGTATAAGAAGAAACAAAAACAACTCGCTACATGCCTAACAACTTCACTGAGCTCCCCAGAGACTATCTTCTCTCTCCTTATCATGATATCTGCCTCTCGGATATCTCCCTTAATCCGTTATAGCATCCAGATGCGGGAATCTCTTTATCCACCTTCCAAAGGGTCTGCAATTTACAGTGCATTTGAAAGAGCCGAGCACTGCAAAGTCATTAAATTATTATTGGGTAGCAGAGAACAAGCAGCGTCCAAGAGCAGAAATGTTAAGCAGGATTATTGTTTTTCTTTACAGCACATTCAACTGGACGGTGCCTTTCCTCTCTGTCCTGGCCTGCTTGGTCCTGGCAGCTGCAACAGTCATTTTGTATTTTATACCACTGAGGTACATTGTTTTAATCTGGGGTAAGTACTCTACGGTGTCTCATTTGCATGCAATCAATACAATATATATCTGCAGAATGAAATCAGACAAGCTTTTAAAAGACCTGTTACACAGACAATCAAGTGCTGTTGCTCAGAGGTAAATAAATACGCTGTGAACTTCTTAAAATTACCAATTTTTTCCCCCCGGGTGATGCAATGATCTGATTTTCTTAGGGTTCTTTATAAGTTTCCAAAAGCACCACAAGAAGAGTATTAGTCTAGATAAGCTACTTTCAATATTATTATTCTGCAGGAGAGTAATTAGCTTCCTCATTCTGAAGCCCCCCAGTTGGGAAATGGTAGGGAGTGGACAAGATGTGTTTGAAGAGCTGGACCACGGAGGCCTGGACCCCGGGAGCCTTTTGGGTCTTAACTCCCCTGCAGTCAGGAGGAGCAATGTGCCCAGGACCCCATGGTCCAGCCGGAGGCGCTGAGCATCTCTTTTGTGTCACGGGTCGCAAAGTATTTGTATGAGGTACGTTATGAAGTAAAAGAGGAGCTTTTAAAAATGAAAACCTTCCTGGTTGTGTTATGAAGAAGAGTAAGATGATACAATGATGTCTTTCACACAAGGAAATGGCATGCCACCTGCTGAAGACTTTCTTCATCTCCGAACGGCCTTCTGTCTTATTTAGGGGGATAGTTTTTATCTCAGCCTGGGGGTACAATGGCTGAGAACATAGTGCAGGTAATCCCCGCCAAAGCACTGAAGGTCAGCCCCAGTATGGCTTTGGGCTGTAGGGACCCCCCCTGTCACCATTCCAGGGCTGAGCCATCTGCTGCTGCCGCCTTGGCTCTCCTGGATGCAGAAAAGGGAGGGAATGAGAAGGTGGCAGTACAAAAAGCCACTCTTGGGCAAAAAATAAATGAAATAAAGGATTAAATCAAACAAAAGAAAGGGCAAAAAGGAAGGAGAGAAATTGCTAGGAGTAAAACGTTCAGTAACAAAATATTGCTGTTCTCGTATGGAAGACACGGTGAGTACATGGGAACTATACATCCGTTCAACATCATCTAGACTGACAGGGCCTTCAAATATGATACATGTTAAACAACTACCCTGTAGCAAGGCCTCGAAAGACCTTATGGTATTTTCTGTTTTTTAAAAATCAGGTACATAGAAAATTGTGTTGGCATTTTGCTACAAGTGTATGGCTTAAAAGCCAAATCTCAGATGTGAAGCAGGTACATTTCAGAGAGAGGAGAAGGCTGGAGCAGCCATCACATTTGAAACCACTTTCAAGGAGACTACTATGAGATTTTGGACAGGGGCATTATGGAATTGAATGCTGTATTACGATCCTTGAAGGCAACCAACATTGGAATTTTTTGCTGTTCTTTAAAATGGGTTAGCTGATTTTCTTCGCCTAATGATCCTTTGTTCTTCTACCACATCTTTACGTCGCAACGACTAGTTGCTATTTCTCAGTGGGGAAGTGGTGGCAGTAGGGTGTCAAGTGGCTGCATTGGCACAAAGGGAGAGCTGGGAAGGGTGCTCAGGTCTCTCACTTTCTCATCCCGGTCCATGCAATAGGGATGGCGCTGGCTGAGGGCTGCTCATCGCTCCCTTTTCTCAAAGGCAGGAGAAGACAAGATCTCACAATTCCCACAATACTATAAACAATACACTGCTATGGATCTTCTCCCACCAGGAATCACCTCTGATAGCTGAAGCGTAACCAAGTCCATGGAGAACACTGGTAGCACTGTCGCTGCAGTTAATAAGCCAAATTATTCGCCCTGAGATCAAAATAAAGTAAACCTTGTGATAAGTTTTTACAGTTTCCCACAGCATCGTAGTATGACCAACTTGTCAAATCTGGTTCTGCAAAGAGAGGACAAGCTTATAAGACATGATGGGGAAGGGAAGCTTTCATTTTCAGAAGAAATGGAAGGAAGAAAAGCCTTTATCCTGCCCCATTATTTTCAGAGCCATGCAGTTCCCTGGGCAAGAGGAGAGGGAATATCTTTGGTCACATAGAATAGCAGATTTAACAGTAGTCTTAGCTGCAAATTTGTATATTCTCCCCGCAGTATCCTCCAGAATGAATGCATGCTGCAATCTTTTTTTACCATGTTGTTGACAACAGATGATCCCCAAAGTAGAGAAATACCTTTAGAAATAATGCCCTCTACTTCCTTCAGCAGGCACTCGTGAATGGTTCCCCGTGACAGGGAACGAGTGCATGGCTTTAAGTCCAAGGCACTGTTTTTGCACTAATTTTCAGCTGCGAATTCCTCTTCCCTTTTTCACCTTACCTGAACAATTTAGGAGAGAGGGAATAGAAAGGGGTTGTATTATTTTGTTTGCTCTTTCTTTTTTTCCTAGGCATAAATAAATTTACTAAGAAGCTTAGAAATCCCTATGCCATCGACAATAATGAGCTACTAGATTTCCTCTCCAGGGTACCATCTGATGTTCAAAAGGTAGGTAATGAATGGCCACCGCCAACAGAGGCAACAAGCGGCACGGAGAGCGGCTGGGTGCTCTGCTTGGGGATACGGTGCCAGCGCATGTTTGAATAACGCAGATAAGGAATTGGGAAAAATCCACACAGAGAGGAGGGGGAGGGCGTTAGAGGAGAGGGGAGCCAAAATCCTTTGTCAGAAGGATAAAATGATTGCAGAAAAATTATCCTGAAAAGACCTACTTAAAAATGATCTGGAAAATCACCCAGCGTGGTTACTGAACTATGGTTTCCGTCACCTTTCTGCTCTGGTATTTGTATGGAGGGGAGAGAAAAATAGTCTCTTTGATAGAGATAACCATCCAAAGGGATTTGCTGAATTCTCACTTTTCTCAAGATGGGGGAGTGGGCATTATTTCCGTGACTTTGTGCTTGCTGTATTTTTTTTCACATCAGCTGTCCTTCAAAATTCTTCCTCCTCACCCACCTTGAGCTGCAGTCCTCTCTTGGGCAATGCTCTGCTCGTCTTTTTCTTTAGAGAAAGCCCTGAGATGTGTATAAAATACTCTGTGGTCGATCAGATCAATCTTCTACCATTATGGAGTTATAACTTTTAATCTAACCAGAATCTGTCCTCCCTCAATTTCAGTCAAGTCTCGTCTCTTCTCATGTTTCTTTTAAACAGCAACACTGTCTTCAGTAATCTCGCCTATCTTCCTGGAAATTATTTGAACAATAAGTCCTTTAGAATGTTAAGATCTGTTTATTTCTTTTGGAGGAAGGAAAATAGTCTTGCTGGGTAACGAAGCCACACGATATAAAGGATTCTTTCTTTTGTTTTAATCAACTGGAATCTGTGTCCTCGGGCCCTGATCCCGATGCCCCGGATCCCACTGTCATTGTACCTTCCTCCGTGAATCGTGGTACTTTCCCAGTGAGGTGCTGCTCACTGTGGATAAGGGGATCACAATCTCGCCCGTAGTGTTCTTACTCTGTTGGAGTCAGAAAAATAATTGCCCACATGCGGCGTTGAGGCATCTGGTAGAAACAAGGTTGGAAAAAGCTTCTGGTGACATTTATCTCAAGAGGCCGCCAGATTGGTTGGTGGCAGGACTAAGAACTTGAGAGAAATCTTGCCATAGACTGGTGGGAGGAAAAAAAAGCTAAACAGAAATGATCATAGAGACATTAAGCTTCACTGTATTTTTGGTTTTTGTCATTGCTCTGGTAGAGTGCGCTGGATTTGCAGTGATGGTTTGCATATGCCCTCTTAGTGTTTATGTTTAAAGATAAGCTGCTTTTCTATTTATGCTTTATTTAACATTTACATTTATAACATTTCCTTGAGTGGTTTCTATCATTTTCGAGCTCTCTGAGGAAAATGATAACCATTTTCTATGAGGGAGGAGTGGTAAAAGTTCCTAGGGTGGGACAAACCTCAGACTTTTCCACCAGTGCTAAAAATAGTGATCCTGTGACAGCCACATGCTCTAGTGAAAAGTCGTCCACGGCGGCTCAGTCTGCCCCTCTGTCTGCTTCGTTTTACGTGCTATCAATGCATCATCATTTCACTGGGGTACTGCAATGAGTTAGAAACTACCTCTGTCTATACGTTAGCCATTTACAGTCCACATGTGTTGGACAAAAGGCAGAGGAGGAGTGAAAAAGATGGCATGTTCAGCAAAAGTTTACCGGTGATTTCGATGGGAAGACTTCTCTGTAGCACAACAGACAATTTGGAGGTTACACCGTCCTTGTCAGTTTATCACACATGTTTTAACCATTATAGTGTATGTGGAATTTTTTTGAAAGGTGGAGGCAGCTTTGTCCAACTTATATTTGGGAAAATATTTTCCTTTTTTGGAAATGATTAAATATGTCAGCATCCCAAGATCCATGTATGGTTTTGACAACTGTCATCTTACCGTGTATTGGGATCTTCTTGAATTGAAACTCCTGAGAGAAGTTTATTAAACTTATAGGTTAATGCCAGAAGAAGGAGAAAAACAACTCCCAAACCAAAACAAACCTAAAAGGTCTATCCGATGTTGCTGAAATCAGGTAGAACCCCATGTATCTCATTAGAAAAATCTGCTTTTAATATTTTCGTTTCAAGAAATGATGCATGACTTCTCAAATCCTTCCTGCAATTAATCCCCCATGTTCCTGTGTTTAGAAAATGATTCATTACTTTTGAACCTTCCTAGTTTCCCTTGGTTTGTCCTCGGGGAGCCGTTAACACACACTGTAGTGAGCTAGAGTTACCTAACTGCAAACGTCATGTCTATTTGTTTTTACAGGTGCAGCGTGCTGAATTGAAACCATACAGCAGCTCCAGTCCCATTAGGAGGAAGCGGAGTGCGCTATAGGATGCAGCGTGATTTTGGAATGCAGCATCTCCCTCCGTACCCCCCATGCGTGCACATGCGCTGCTCCCCTCCCCTTCTTCTTGGTTCAGGACAACACTATAATCACTGCCACAGACTTTTTTTTTTTCCTGGAAGACACGGTTTTTGATAAACGCCTATCTTGGGTTGTCTTTTGGGCATGGAGTCGTAGCCCAAAAAAGAGCAAGGTGTGGAACATACGAACTAGTTTGTGGGGTGGGGAGGAGAGTGGGTGAGGATGGTGCAACTTCACCTTTTTTTTTTTTCTTTTCTTATTTTTCCCTCCGATTGCAGAGGCAAGGCTGGATGTGGCAGCACTCCCTGTTTTACGTAGGAAGAGATAATTCCGCTTAGTGTAGCAGATCAGCTGAGCTGATGTGAGGAGATGCTCCGAACCGGTTTTTAACATATCCAACAGATTTACATTAAGATATGAAAGCTATTCTTTTCTGAGTTAAATCACTCTGCCTAGAAAGGTTTAAGCTCTGAATTAACGAGTCTTTGATACCCATCTTCTGTTCAAGCAGTGTACATTTTAAAAAGTTTTTTATCATAATTAGCAGAAAGAGCTAGGAGCTCCAACAGTATCTCAATATTTCGTCCAGCACTTGTGGGTTTTTCTTTTTCCTTTTTTTTTCTTTTTTTCTTCTTTTTTTTGAAGCCCACCCTGTGGTTAACTCTTTGGATACTGGAATTATCGGAGATCCATTGCTGGCAATGGATGCATGAGAACCCTCTGCCATGGAAGGATTAAGAGACTGTAGAAAAGCCTGACTCACTGACCTGAAAAGACTCTGTTGACTTGCCTTTTATAATTCCATCTCATCAGATATTTTCAGCGTAGCTGTTGTTTTCCTGTCTAAATCCAGAGGGGTCAACACTACAGACCCAAGAGAAAAAACACTTTATAGCCTTAAAGAAATAAGTGCTTGTGCAGATAGAGAGCACGGTGCCAAAAGACATGGTTGTGCAATAGTGTGCAGGCCTTTGGTCCACCACTGATGTCTTACTGGAGTCTTTCCTGGTGGTTCACAAGGAGAGGATCCGAAAGTGAAGTCATGTGGAAACCGAGCAACGAAGAGACAGAAGAAAGGACCTTGTTTTCTGTTCTGAGGAGAATGTGATTCCTTGCTTGCTTACCAGGCTTTTAGCTGTTGTGCTTTTGCTTTATATGATTCAGATAACTAGCTTTACTCTTGTTTGACTGGGGAAACTGAAACACAGAATCGTATGTAAACCTGCTTAATTTCGGTGAGAGTGTGGCCCTCGATCCTTTAGGTGCTGTAGAACATTGTGGGAGCGACTTGCCACCACAAAAAGTCATTGGTAGCAGGAGAGCTGGAGTTGCTTCTTGTGATTGCCAGGCAGGGGTTACCACCTGCGTCCCCCGGTTAGTTCACAGTACAAAGAAATAGAGAATTCGGAGAGACAGGATTCCTTTTAACAAAAGATTTTGGAAGTCATCTAATTAAAGGTAAAACACATAAAACCTTGCTGAGGGGTCGGTTATCCGAATGGAGCCACGCTGCGTGGTTCAGTAACGCGATCTTGTGGGCCTGTTGCATGAATTTTGAAGAAGGAAAACTAACACCAGAGTGTCTTCTGCTGGATTATTAGCCAGATTCAGAGATTTTTCAAGAAGTTTATTTTTCAAAGTAACAAGCCCCACTGTGCCTTTGAATAAGGAGAGGCACATTTTCATAGACTTGATTGGCTAAAAAATGTATTTTGCTCCTGCAAAGTTGTTCGTAGCTGCAATGGAAAGACAGAAAAAAAGATTATCCTGGTTTAAAAAGCCACAAAAATGCCTCTTTGTGTGCACGTGTGCTTGTGTGCCCATGCATATACAGAGTTGTGTATAAAGAAAAGGACATGTATAATGTATTTATAGGCGAGTGTGTGTGGGAAAATGGGTGAATATACAGATTTAAAAACCTTGAAAATGTTTATGAAAAATGCCAAAGATTCTAAAGCTTATCATCTTGCGTCTGTTCTTCTTCATTTTGTATCTTTCCCGGCATGTCTCTCTGGCTGAGCCAGATCTCCGCATGATTTGATTTACTTCAAGTTAATGAAGCTGGTTGGAAAGAGCCTTGTAGAAATTATAAAATCTCCAGTAAATCTCCTCCTTGTACATACAATAGATGTCCATGGACTCCTTTTGTTAAACCAGTTTCTCAATCTTCTGTGTAAACAATGCCTCATTGTCTCGCTTTAAACTATCATCTGGTTTATCATACTGTAGTCTCGTCATTTCATAAGGACCAAAGTCAGACATATTTAAGCAGGCATGGGAGATCTGACTGTTGATTTGAGTGAAAACATTCAACTGCAGGAAAAATTGTTTATTTATTCAGAAGTTGGGACTGATACTTTAATTTTTTTTCCTATAGATTTTTCCACGTGGAACTGATTTCTGTTCAGGAGACAGAGTGATGTCTTTTTTTTAATTTTTTTTTTTTTTTAGTGTAGATACGTTGTGTTTCACAATAATTTGTATTAGGTTGTTATGCTGGAGACGTACCAAATGAAGGGGTTTGGATGGTCCAGTACTTATATATGTTGTAATGAGCTCTTTGTTTTGATAAATGCTCTTTGAAATGCAATAAACATATAAGGTTAAGATGATGCTTTTAATTTTAATTTATCTGGATTAGGAGATATATTTCCCGTTTTTTGCAAAATGCTTATTGTGCTATAATATTTAGTATCTGACTAGGTAGGCAAGTAAATCGCTTGACAGTGCAGTGAGACAACTAATGCTGGAGGTTACATGGAATGGAGACTCTGCTGCAGCAGGAGATGAGGTAAAGTCTTACCCCGCCTGCTTACAACTATTTAGTGGGATTTCCTAGGCCCTGCCTAAAGGAAAGGAGGATTATGTGCGTTTACTGCACGCTCCAGTAACCAAACTCTTTATTCAGATTTTTCATTTGATTCTTAAAGCAAGAACATTGATACGTATCTCCGTGTGTCCATTTGCCCATGCAAATTATCGGTTTTTACATTGTTAATCAGTTCAACGGAGAGCATGGAAATGACAAACTTATATTTGCAGTTTAAGGTAGTCGTTTCAGTGCAACAATCTGTACGTTTGTATCCTGAAGTCTGTAAGACCAGAAGGCAGTCAGAAATTTAAGTCTAACTATGGGTCTTTTGGATGACTGTGGATTACGTGGATGATACGATGGAGATAGCAGAATATGGCTAAACATGTCCACTACTTGTACGGTGGGTAAATAACTGGATTTGACATATATATGTGCAAATGCAATACGTACTCGTGTTTGCCCAAACATAAGCTGCTGCTGAAGGCTGGTTTCTTGAATACTCATGAACAGGGCTGAGGACTCAGCTCCCCAATGGATCGCTGTCAGTAAAACTCAGTCACTGAAACGCACCTTGTGGAAAGCAAGCAAACAGCTGAATAAAGCAAACTCGGTGGAAATGTCATGTACCTTTTTTTTTTCTTTTTTTTTTTTTTTTTTCCTTTCTGCTTGCAAAGATTTTAACCTTCAGCTGTAGCCCTTCCTCCCTCTGCTTCCCCCTCAGTCCTCTCCCAAACCACCCACAAAGCGGTGGAGAGCCCAGGTTCTGCCCTGCCGACCGGGGGCTCCCACCAGGACCAGCCGCCCTGGACCCCGTTTGCATGGGAAAGCGTTTCTCCCCTAGAAATTCCACTGGCTGCTGCTAATTCCCTGCCTGGGGTAAGAGTACTAACAACTCCCCTGAACTGGCCTGTCCCCCTAGAAAACAAGAAACTTGCCATTTAATTTCCTGTACTCTACATGGGGCTATGTTTTATTTTATTTTCCTTAATTTGGAGGGCCTGATCCTGCAGGCATTGCCACAAGTGTAACTGGAGTTATTTTCCTATCAGACCGGTAGGTTCAGACCGGGAAGGAATTTGGCAGCTCTGATGTGTTAAGAAAATAAATCGACAAAATATGTTCTAATCAAACCTTAACCTTTAGATTCTCCATCCTTTAAACTAAGCTGATAGACTGTTTGGGAAACGTTAGCCTTGACTTTAGAGACTGTGGCACGTGTTAGAAGTGAATCCGGTTCTGGCTTAATATTGTGTGTGTGTTTTATCTGTAAAGCTACATGTGTCAGGGCCCTGGTGCATCTACCCCTTCAAATCGCACAGGGACATGATAAGAATATCTGCTCTTCAGCATCCGTAAAAGTTAGCAGAGCTCGGAAGAAAGCTGAGATACTACAAGTGATTGTTAATCTGCTGTATTGCAGATGGAGTGTGTTTTAATCATTCTCAAATCGGGGTAAATGAAGCCAGATGAAATTCCACAATTTTGGGACAAAATATCTGCCTGACAGTTTATCAGTGGGGAAGGCTCTTAGCGGCAACAGTAATTATATAGTTCAGGGAGTATGTGAGCAAAAGATATGTTTGTGATTAATGTAAATATTCGCAAGCATTTAGAAATAACGGAGTAAAAAAAAAAAGCCTCTTGAGATTATACCATTTTTAATCTACTTTTCTCTGTGATGCTTTGACTTAAAACAGTGCAGTATTTCAAGAGAATTTAGAAGGTCATTTTGTTTTGAATAAAAGACGTGCTCTTCTGACATGAATCATGAAGCTGAGCTTGGGAAAGCAGGAGGTGGCAATCAGGTCTCGGTGTTTGCAGCGGCAGCAGCACCTGGGCGGGCATGAGTTCAAGTTCTCAGTGTGGCTTTAACCTGAGGGCTGGTGATTCTTGTTAAATTTTACGTGAAGGAATGTTGCCAATCGGTTCCTGCATGTTGGATTGAACACCTGCGATTTCCCTCTTGGCTGAACAAGATGACACACCTCTTGCAGGGGAAGAAAGTAAGAACTGGAAGACATGCTGATGGTAAACTTCATTTGAGCTGATGTCCTAGTGCGATCAGCCTTCTAACCTCTTGAGGACTTCCTGCAGAAGGAAGGTAGGACAGGCTCATAGACTGGGCACATAAATCCAGTTCTGGGTCTTCCAGGGCCAACAGTGGTCAGATTTAGATGGTCAACAGATTGTGCCTTGTACTAGTGCTCATTGTCTGCTAGAATGGCTCCACGAAGCCATGTGCTCCCAGCTAGTGTATTTAAAGAGTGGCCTTCAGCCCACAAAGGAAGGATAAGTCACTGGGCTTCAATGATTTTTGGGGTAGATGGATGGGTGTGAGTAGGGAGCCTGTGCTAAGGAGTGCTTCCCCCGGGCACTGGGGCTGCTTAGCTAGGGATTTCTCCCCTACACCTGATTTGTTGCAATCAAATTTCTAGCAGATGAATGAATAATGTTTCTGCTCTTTATCTCTGCATTTTTGGTAAGTTACTTTTGTAACTGGGAAGAACATTAAATGTTTAACTATTGTCTACCAACTGGAGATGATAAAACCGAAAGACTTGGGACTTAACGCTTCCAAATGCGTGGTCAGCCTCGATTCTCCTTCAGTCCCAAAGGCACATGGGGATCAAATGGTGCTGGGACCAAACTTCTTCAGAGAAGTGCAAAGTCTGCTCACCAGTATTGTGACAGTGGTTTCAAAGACGCTAGCAAACACTGCAGTTGCATCCTCAATAGGGGTAAGTGAATAAAAGGGGGGTTTTCTTAATGACACTACCCTTCATTCCTACTGTGGGTATTTTTTTAAGATCACCTGAAAAGAAGCAAAAAAAAAAAAAGAGTTTTATTTTTATTTCTTTAGCAAATACCTGCTTCTACTTCTATTCTAGTTACTGTATGTGGAAGATGGGATTTGACTGCTTCTAAGGTTCTAAGTCTGTGCATAGCAAACCCATGTTTTAGTCACTTGCTCAGTACCGCCACCTCTCAAAGTAGAGTAGAAACCTTGTCTTCATTTTCAAGTGGAGATGCACAGTGGAAAGACCATATGTTCCTACAGACAAAAAAAAAAAAAAAAAAAAAAAAAAAAAAAAAAAAGACTGTTAGTTTCATTGACTTGTGTGCTAAATTTTGCTTTGATTATGGCTGTCTGATTTCTCCCTCCACCTTCTGTCTGCCTGTGGTTGCCTCACCCCACAGAGAGAGTATCTGGAGCAGCACAGCAGCTACAACCTTAGAAGAAGGGGCAGGGAGGGGGGGAAGTCTCCCTCCATCTCCAGCAATAGACGACTTTACTGAAAGTCAATGCCATTCCCTTGCATTTATCAATGCCACTCTTGCTCTGCATATTTTTGGTATTCGCCATGCATTGTTAGCAGTGATTGTCATGTAATTAAATCACTGCTCATCACAAGAGCCTCTTTTTATGCTGAGATAAGCATCAGAAGTCTGCTGCAGCGTCCCCCGGATCAATAAAGATGTTCCCTGTAGGATTACAAATAGTCTGGGGTTGTACAGGGCACTAGAATTAATTAGGAATGATTTCTCTTTTTCTTTCTTCTTTCAATACATTTTTAATTGTTTATCCATTTTCGATGGGCTTGTTTTTAACTCTACCGTGATGGCCCAGATGCTTCTGCTCAGACCTTTTGAGTATGATATGATATCAATTTGAGCAATGCCATTTGCTGTAAGCAGTCACTATTATCATCCTCTTCCCATAGTCATGTGCGACCATTGCTTCAAAATACGTTTCTGAATGAGATATTTGCGTCTCGGGCTTTGCACTTGAGATTACGGTTAAATGGGTTCATCAAGTGGTTGAGCTTGGAGATCCAAATACAATGAGTAACCTTCAGGTGCTACCCTGAAGATTGTGACATTTTGATCAGAAGACCAGAGGGCAAGTGGACAAACTTGAGCCATTTACCAAGGAAGCATTTGCCCCGAGGTCGTAGAGCAAGTCTGGCAAAAAGAAGAACTAACAAACTGGGTTATGGTGGGTTATACTTTCCTGTTCTAAGCTGTCTACTTTCCTTTGCCTTGTTTTTAAATTTTCTCCTACTTATGTGCCAAACTGGTTTTATCATCCTCCATGGGGTGTTGATCCAACATCAGGATCTGCTGCTCCTCGCTGCCTGCTGGCCTGTCCTACCCACGGGGAAGTCCTGGATTAGCGCCAGCCTCGCGCCCGAGTCCTGCTGAGACAAGTGTGTGCAGACCCCAGGAAAGCCCCTCCAGTCCCGTTTGCTGTAGAGGTAAGAGCAGATAAAAGTTGCAACAGATAAAGAAGGATAGGATTATTCAAAAGAGCTCTTTAAAAAGAGGCTAACCCAAAAAAAAAAGTCAATTGAGGTGGCTGTTTGGGAACAGGGTAGACTAGAAACACAGTGTTGGAATTGCATAGTATTGACTGGGTACACGAATAGAGGTCATGGACCATCTGTGAAGGACACTACAGTGAGACAGAAGTTTCTGGGGAGTTTCTGAAAACAGAATGGTGGTGTCCGCAAATGGATGAGGCACCAGGAAAAGGTGAAGGGCTTCATTTTCACTGCCCTTCAGTCAAATGGCTGAGGGCCACCTCCTTCTCATCCAGCATCGTCGAAAATGGAAATGGCTTCTTCAGCTGTGCTGGGGAGGAGCGTTTGCTCTCTCAAAGACTTGGGGTAAATTCCTTTTAGGGAATAGAAGCAGTGTCAGGATTCCTGTAGGGAAATACAGCCACCTCTCTACATGAAAAAGAAATTAACAGTTGAGTGTTTTGCAATTTCTTTGCTGCACTGAAGTGTTGTTCTTTATGAGCTGCACCTGAAGTGCACTGAAGTCAAACGCCTGCTGAGCTCAAAGGCTTTGGATCAGTCTGGCTACCTCTATGAAAGGGATAAGTAGTGGCCAAATTTGCTGCTGATAAACTAAGGCGCACCTAACGCAGAGAGGATGGTGATGCCCCGGAAGAGCTTTCCCAAATGCATTTCCAATCCCTTGGAAATGATTCTTCTGATTGGCCAAATGAGGGCGGAGGAGCAGACGTCAGGAGCTCTCACCTGGTTGTGCGCGCTCCGCGTTCCTGCTAGCTTGGAGGAGAGGGCTGGAGCTTGTGCTCTGCTCAGTCCTTCTGTCCACCTTATGCTTCAAGTGGGTGAGGGCTAATTGCCTCTCAGTTAGTGGCCAGGCCTGCTGCCACTGGGCCAGGGTATCCCCGTTTTGTGAAGAGCAGAAGAGCTTTGCCTTGATCCAGTGGCAAAGAGTTGGGCAGCAGCTGTGCCTCAAAGAGCACAGGGATCCTCAGGAGCTCCCAGCTTACCAAAGATGCTAATTTGGGTGTCGCTTCACCTAAAGGCAGGGGTTAGGACCTGCTGCAGCCAAGAGATTGAATATTTAATTTGGACCCATCGGGATCCAAGGCCCCGTGAGCCTGTCGCCTGCCTTCCGCTTGCATCGCGAACCAGCAGAACAGAACCTCTCTGTGGGTGACGGGGTTTTGGGGAGCACAAAACTCAGCAAATCCCCCTGCCGCCTCGGATAGGCCGGCGTTGTGAAAACAAGCTTTGCCTGGCAGGTGCCTGCCACCATGCCCACGCAGAGAAGTTGGCCGTGCCCAGAGCGTGACACGATGCAGGATCACGTCAGCCAGACCAAACCGATCTGCCCAGGGTTTGCCAGGTGGCAGCGCGGGAGAAGAGCTGGCAGGCCCCGAACCTCTCTGGGTTAAAGCCCTTTGCTCCGAACCCTCTGAACGAGCCTCTGCGCCCGTGGTCAGCCAGGAGAGAGCTGGTGCATGGCTCAAATTCTGCAGGTATGGCGCGTTTTCTCCCCCACTGCAGCGTCGGGCGCTGTTAGAAAGGACTGCACCTCTCCTGCTCGTGCCCCCAGAGCCCTGGCGATTTCGGCGCCCGGTCCTGGCCTACCTCTGCGTGACACAAAATTCCAGCTCGCTGCTTTTCCGGTTGTCACCTCCCTCCTTCCTGGGAAGGGGCGCTGAGGGGGTTTAGTTTGTCCCCTGAAGCTCTGCAGAGCTGCTGCTCACCAGAGCACAGACGTGCTCGGAAAGCGAGGAGTCTGGCGAAGCGAGTGGGCTTTCTGCAACTTTTCTATTCCACGTACATAGCATTAGGCTTTTTTTTTTCACAGGGAATTTCTTTCCAAATCATTATTTTCCGTTTTCCCATGTGCTGAGTCTTTTCCATCCTCACAGCGTGACTTGGATTAAGGTAATTCGGAACAGGAGACTCCTTCTATAAAATATATGCTTGCCCCAGAATTTCGTGCCAGAAATAATTCTTCCCATGCCAGCTCTTAAGGTCAGTTTGCTTACCATCAGCCTTCCCATTTTTTTGATTATTGTTACTTTCATTATTATTATCGTTATAGTTCAAGTGTCTATGGGATAAATTTAACCTTGCTGTACATTTTGATTGACTGCAGTTTTGGGGGGGGGGGGGGGATGGTTGGCATCCATGACTATGTCAAAACGTGCAATGTTATGGAAAACTGGAATACCTAACCAAAGGGGAAGTATATTGAGATTTTCAGTGGGCAGTTGCCTTAAATTCACAAGGCATCATCCCACTCCTGCCGAAGCCGATGCGACTCTCCCATCGCTCCGAAATTAGCCCGTGACAGCGTGGCTGGGTAGTCGCCTCCGTGGCGCTTGCGTGGTTGCCCCGTAGATAATTTGCAAATTGTCCGTGAAGCTTGTGTACAAACGTGTCTGGTATGGTGCTAATTGACTGGCAAGGGCTGGGTGCGCAGATCCAACACGCTGCTCGGGGAGAGCTTCGGCCGTGCCCGGCAGCCGGTTTAGAGATTTGATTTCTCTGCAGCGTGTCAGGGATAGTTGAGGGATGGGCTCAGCCGCCCCTTCGCATGTGTTTCGAGATCTCCAGCCAGGCCCAGGATTTGCCAGATGACCACGGTGGGGAAGGCATCAGAAATATTTCCGTAAAAATAACCCCTCCCCACCCCTAAAAATTTATCTAGTTTGGGCCATGGGTGTTACAAACCCCTCATTCATGGCCACGGGACACACGGCTGGACATTATCTGTCCCGTGTTCCGGCTGGGTTTATTTTGGGGGTGGTCAGAAAGGAAATCCCGGTGTAGAGGCGGGTGGAACGTTTTTGTTGAACTGATGTGAACAAGACAAATACCTGGCCATTCGGAAGGCTTTGAACTCTTAGCATAAGGCTGGGGGAGATGGATGGATGGTCGGAGGGGAGGTGACGGGGGGGGGGTCAAAGGTCCTACAGCATAACTCATGGCTGCGAGAAGTCCCTGTCTCACAGTGAAAGTACGAGAACTGGCTGGCAGCAGCGTGACCCCTAGCCGTCAATTCATCAGAAGGATTTCCCGTCTGAATATGCAGATGTGCGCACAATTATTTTACCTATCTTCACAAACACAGCCCGCGTCCCTGCACGCTTAAATAAATCTTGGCGCTGTCCCTCTCAGAAGGCATTTCGGGTTCAGCCTGGTGGCCTGCATCCTGCGGGGTTTTGTTCAGCAGAGTCCTTGCAAACAGCCCGTCTCCTCTTCCCTTTCCGCTTCCCCTTCCTCCTCCTCCCATCCCACCGCAATCACTGCTGCCCAGACCCATCCTTCACTCGCACAAAACTGATTTCTGTTTATGGAGCAGCTGGCAGCAGCGACGCTCGAGCGCTGAGCGATGACTAAGAAACAAGCCCACTTTTCCCTTAGCTGTCAGGAGCTTTTAGAAATAACACCCTCCTCTGAGGAAGTCAGAATAGCAACAGGAAAATAAGTAAAACCTATTATAAAACAGTTGTCCAAGAACTTAGGCACGGCGCGGGGTAGAGATCAATATGCTGTGAAGGTTAAATCTATTTTCACACTGTGTTCTATTTCACAGTTTAATGGTGTTTTAATGTGTCTGTCACTGAGCCCCCTTCATGTTATGCAGGTAGAGCCTTTACAAAGGAGAAATAACGTTGGCTTTACAAGCTTCACAGTAACATCTTATTTACCAGCTGAGATCTGACGCTTTCCTCTCTGGAGGTATGCCAGGGTTTGACTCTTTTATTTTATTTTATTTTTCAGAAGACATAATGCGGTGTTGCATTTACAATAATTTTCAGATGGCTTTTGGGGAACGCCTGTAGGGATGGGAGCCGCGGGAGCGAGCGTGAGCCTGTGTAGAAGGGACAGAAATAACTACTGCTGTTTGTACAAGCTGAATACGTGGAGGACATGCAGAATTCCCAAGCTTGAGTTTGCATCCAGTCCGAGATGGTGCATTTGAGCACTTTAGATTGAACTCAGCTGGCGCTGGGATGTTGCACTGGGCTTGGGGAGAGCATGGAGGACAAAGCCAGCAGACAAAGAGGAGCGATCACAACCCAAAGAAAGGATGCGGAGGGAGCGTGGGGTAGAAGGAAGGCTGATTTCAGCCTGTGCCGGTGGAAAGGATGAAAGGGGGGGAGTGAGGGAGAGAGGGAGCAAAAGCAAAGAAAGAGGTGTGGTATAAAATCCAGGGTATGTGCGGTGCTAAAGCAGACATACAGGCCTATCCTCAGTGTTTGGGATGAAGCAGTTTATATCTCCACGGCCCAGCTCACACCCTTTGCCTAGAAGTCAAAGATAGAAAAAAAAAAAAAAAAAAAAAAAAGCCCTGTTCTGCTTTAATTATCTCTCTGGAGCTTCAGGTAGGTAAGGGAGAGGCTGAGACATCCTAGTCAAAGGGTACTGCGGGTTCGGGGCCTCGGATGCGTAGCTGGGTGTGCAGATGCGGCGGGGTGGTGTTGGTGCGCTGACCTGCTCCGTGAGGATGCTTTGACAAACCTCCCGCTGCCTGCGGCTGAGCCAGCACCTGGCTGCAGCCTCCGGCCATTTACACCCCCCTGCAACGAGCTGGGGCTACGCGCAGCTGTGTTTCCTCCCGCTGACAAGGCTGGGTAAACCACGACCGAGCGTGGCTCCTCTGGTTTCGCCACGAGAGAATCGGAGGGACTCGCTCCAGACATCCTTGCGTTGTAATCGATGTGCAGAGTCAGGGGAGGACAAACCTGGTTGTGCCAGTGGCTTCTCTGGCACGATCCCGCTCCCTCCCGTCTTTGCCCTCAGCAGCTCCCTCGCGTCGCCAGCAGAGCGCTCTCCTTCGCCGTGCCTTGCCTTCCCACCTCTCCCATCTTTCACTCCCTCAGCTGCTCTTTACCCTCCTCTTACTTCGTCTCGCGGCCAAATGACTTAACTCTGTGCAAGCTCCTGGGAGGGCTTGGCCGTAGGACGGGAATGCATCAGAGAAGGAGATATAATATTAAGTCTTCTTTCGAGCAACTTATTAAAAAACCTCAAGCTTCCCCTCTACTGGTTGCTTTGCCAGAGTAATACGCCTTTGCTCTGCCAGGATCCGCCGAGGGCCGGTGCTTGCTGGCCTGTGAGTTTTTTAGACTTGCAGAGCATTGACTTGGCTTAACCTGCGTATCCCACTGCAGCAGAAACGTCTGCAATGTGTGTTTTGGCTTTGGTGCGCCGCGTGCTCCGAGTTCATCTCTTCCCCCCCTTCCGTTTTCCATTGTTGGAACAACAATCTTCTGCTGGATGCAGAACACAACCGGTCCTGTACTGTGGGGCCAAAACAAACCCTCTCCTAGTGTGTTTTCCATCCTCCACAAGGTAAAATACCAGCACTGAGAGCAGCTGACCCCTGGTGGGAGTCTATCATCTGGAAATCCAATGACTGACTTCACGGGGCAAAACTTCGTCTCAAGCAGTACTGCTGAGAAATGAATTTCCATCCTTTGGAGCTGGTGGATCAGAGGGTTTGGACCCGTGAGTGGGGGTGACTTACTTGCGGAGGGATGTGACAGTTCCCTCCCCAACCACCGCTGCCACCAAAGTGCAGCCTGTTGCATTAAAATATCCCCAAAATTCTGGACCGCAAACCACAGCGTTGCAGCAGTCGTTTTAACTGTCCTTTCCAAATGGAAGGAAAACGCTGACAAGGTCAGAGCTGGGGACAAAAAAACTTCAGGGACCTGGAGTCCCAAGGAGCTGCCAAGACAGGTTCAGGCCATTTTTCTGCCCCAATTTTGCAAGTCCAAGATAGTCAATGGAGGTTGTCACCCAATACCCCTTGCGCAAAATCTGTAACACATTCACATCTGGCCTTTTGCGAAATGGTAAGAAAAACACGTTTTCTGCTCCTTAATAGAGCCTGGAGTTTGAATCTTGTCTTTGGTTTTCATTTTTTGGTTTGCCGGGGGGATTCACTTGCCTTTACATTTTCAGGGCTATTTCTCCTACTTCAACCAGTAGAGCAAGCCCATGATATTTGAATTACAAGCTTGGAGGTACGTGTTGATGAGCACTCGCCCAAGTGAGGCCGCCTTTCTGAAAACAGAACTGGATACTTGTTTTGGTCCTAACATTTAAGGACCAAATTTATGCAAGTTTGCCTCCTTAATCCTAGAGTTATAGATTCAACTGAAGATTTGAGATAGCTGCCCAATCAAGTTTAATGCCAGCTTTCAGGAGTGAAACTTTAGTGCTTTTGGCAATCCATGGCCATGTGCCTTATTAGGCATTGGAGTTTTGGAAAAGTGGCAAAAGGACCACAAAAATAGAGTGTTTCATTATTATAAACTCACTTTCTTGATTTACAGAGGAGACCTGGGGAAAGATGCTTGTTTGGTTTTGGTCCTCCTTAAAAAAAAAAAAAATATTACTGAGGTCATTAATGCAATAATACAACTTGCTTAAACCCTCATATTTACTGCGAGTTTCCTCCTGAAATATTAAAACACCGAAATCACAGAATAGAAGAAAATGAAAGGTTAGAGACAGGAAGGTGTACAAAATAATGTGACTTTTAGGAAACCAGTTAATACACAGGGATTTGACTGTTTGGTGCTGGCTAATTCTTAGTTATAGGAGCTAACGGGTGATTTTATAGTGCGAGAGAATTAATGTTTCTGGTAGGTGAGAGAAGGAAGAGCTTTGTGTCTCTTGCTCTAGAAATCCAGTGGGATTAAGAGTTTCTCTGCAGCCAGGTGTCGTCTGCCTGCCTTAGTTGTGTACACTTGAGTACTTGCTGGGGCTCATCCGCAGGGACACACTGGGAGCAGAGGATGGTGGCAGAGATAGACTTCAGAGACCTGGACGGCTCCTCGAAAAGAAACAGGCCTGGATGCTCACAGATGGAAGGACGAGAGAATTACTGACATCAGCCAGGGCAGAGGTGGTGTCTAGAGAGAGAGAATGCAGAAGTTTTGCGGGCATGGTCCACAAAAACGAATACTTAGAGTATAATTTAGGTTTGGTTTTTTGTCCTTCTACATTTTCTGTTCATCAAGCTTGGAAAATATTGCTCTGAACTTTTTCAAATGAACAGTTGAAAATGCTGAATGGTGTCCCATGGAGACCTCGTCCCGGTGGCTTGTCTCTAGCAGCCTGCAAGATGGTCGTGATCCTGGACTCTGAGGTAATGAAGTTCTTCAGAAGTTCATAGCCAGTTCCACTTGTATTTCACATCATTTCCAGTGGGTTCTTACCTGTGGAGCTTTTTGGCTTCTTGCGCGTGTTTTTGAAGTCGTGTTTCTGATACAGATGTTCACTTATGGTTGCTCATGTTTTCCAAGTATCTTGAATTTTCTTACTTCACATAGAATTCTTTCCCTGTTACGCTGGCCATACAAAACACCAAAGCATCAGCACCACTGAAGCAATTCAGCTTAATTCAAATATCTGGAAAACATTTGTTTAAAATCCTTAACTAGGTCTAATACTTTGTGAAATTTAATGGAGAACAAGCGTTATCAAGAAATCTCATCTCTTGCTACTCAGTAAGTTGTTTCTTTTAAGGAGCTCCTAGTGATGCAGCAGTGACGTACAGGTACGTGCTCCTAGAAGTTATCTCTGTGTCTTTATAGTTACAAGTCTTGACTTTATATCACATAGTTTTATCAGTAAAGCTTCTAGTTTTTTTTCTCTTTTACTCCTAAATTTGCAGGTGTCCAGTCAGTTATGTGTGAGGAGCAAATGGGTTCATAACCTGATAGTAAGTACTGCAATACAAATACAGCTTTACGCACTGCTCTGAAATTCCAAGGTCTTTTTTTTGCCATTTCCAAAATGAAAAGAGGCGAACTCTCAGTTAAAACTTCCAGTCATGTTTCATATGTTTTATTTAAATCTCCAGCTATGTTTCATTACAAGACTTTGGAAAATATTTTGTAACAATGCAATAGTTCTTATAATAAGGCAACCTAAGGTATCATAGGGAAAAAAAAATTCTCAACAATTATCCTTCCCACCCAAACCTTTTCTTAGAAGCAGCATTAGAAATTTTTAATGGCATTTTACTCCCACTATAGCCGAAGAGAGTTTTATCATTGACTTGAAGAGAAGCAACGTTTAGCCCCTTAATTTTTGCATTAGCAGAGAGGAGTAGTTCAGTTGTTAGCGGATCTGGGACTGAAATGTAGTTGTTATCAATAAGCCCAGCTCCTTTTCACCTGAATTGGGCAGCTCCCAGTTCACCTCAGTGGAGGTTCTCACCCTCTTGCTTGCACCCCCCCTAAAAATCTCTGCTCAAGTGCCATCGTGATGCAATGAGAAAAAAAATATCCCCTGATTATAAAGAAATGGCTACACTCTGCTGCAGGCAATGCGCAGGCTGAAACGCGATAGTCATGGCCCTGCCACAATGCCGACGGGAAGCCAGGAGCTGTCAGAAAGGTCAGAATTTCAATAACGTGTCTGTGCATTTCCAGCGCTCGTTCCATTCCCTTCTCCTGGACTGTTCTTTCCTTTCCGTACCCCTCTGGAGCAAATGCATCCTCTCAACAGACTTTCCTGGACAAAAATGTAATAAGTAAATAAATGAGGAAAGTTTCAAAGTCAGAAATCTCCAAAACCTTATGGAAGGAGAGGTATTTTGGAGTGTGAAGACCACTCTGGACCATTGAGCTCTCTTGAGCAGCTCTCCTTTCTACTCTGAAAGGTTTGTACCTTTCCTTTTTCTGAAATGATTTGCTAATGCCCTTCTTGTCCTCTCTGTACCTGCCAGTTCTGCTTAAATTGCAGCATTTACAAGGTGTGATTGACCAGGTTTAGGTCTGAAATTCAATCCGCTGCATTTAAAAATTTTAAGAGTTGTGCTCTGATTTGTGTCTGCAGAATTATATCAACTCAGGTGCAAATTCGATAAACTCAGGACACCGGCTCTCATCTGAATTTCAGCCTTACCCGAAAGCATCGAATCGTTATTTTACACTTCTGCTGTAGGAGCTCGGCGTAGGCTGCGGTATCTGCCTGAGGAGCTGGGTACGCGGCAGGGGTAACTCCTCCCGAGCCAGGTCCGACCGACTTGTCCGTGGTCACGCAGCGGGGCTGTAACCTGGCTAGGGATGGAGTTGTGGCCTCCTGACAGTCAGCCCAGTGCTGTAACCGTTATACCGTCCTTTTGAGCAGATTGCTGATCTTTTTTTTCAACTTATGGACCCATAAACTATTGCCAGTGGAGAGGAGGATTCCTGTATGAATGTGATCCTGTGAGAACGGGCTTGATCTTCGCAAGAACCTTTGGAGACTTTTTGGATGTGCATCCACAGCTTGAAATGTTCCGTGGTTTATTTGAAACCAGTTTTTATCTTTGCCTTTAAGGGAAGGTCTACCTTTCTTCAGCGAAACACAACAAAGTCACAACAATTAATAAACACTTAACAACAGGAAAAATATCCCCCGAATATGGATAGCCGGTCATTCCAAGCAACTTTTTCTCTTAGGCTTAACATTTATACAGCCTCTTTGACAGGGCTTTTTTTTTCCCAGGTTCGGTCTTCAGATTGAGCCAGGACTCCCCTGCGGTTTGGTCCCACCTTGCAGCTCTGCCACGTGATGCACAGGAGAGCAACACCGAACAGCTTCTGCCTCGGAAGCAAATGGACCTCGCTTTGGCTGGAGCCATTTTAATCCTGCGGGTGAGTACCACGGATAACATCTTGTTTTCATCCCTTAATTTTGACCAGTTTTCTTTGCTCTGGAACTTGACAACGATTGCAAAGGAGCAGCTCGGGAAAACAGGCGCACCTCTTGAGGGATTACGAGGAGGATTTTAAGTATTGCTAAAATCAAAAGAAGCTATGGGCCAACCTCAAAGAACTCCCCCGCAGAACTTCAAATGGCCAGTAGGAACTAAAATGGCTATTGCTTCCAACAGCTGGCAGCCCTGCTTGTGTGTAATTGTGCTTACACCTACCGTCATGCTCAGAGGGTACCGTCCCACTCATAGGAGGAGTGTGAGTAAACCAAGTAAGCCAAGGGGTGTGGAGAAACCTAATGTCTTTAATTTGGCAAACTAATCTCAGTTGTGGGTGGGGAGACAAGCTTTCAGGTATTTGAGCCCGTTGCCAGGTCTGAGACAGCACGCTGCTTTTCTGATTGCAGGTCTCCAACCCAGCATTGGCCATGTCTGATCCTACCCCAGGGGATAAAAGCACCACCAGAAGCTGCACACCTCTTTTAGTGGGCCTTTCTACTGGAAACGCAGGGATTTTTTTCTTCCATTAAATTCTTCAAGAATGAGGAATTGTTCACAGCTGCTGGATTTATGAACTGGGCACAGCAACTGAGCGTCCCGTCCTGTGTAGCCTAAAAATGAAGCTAACTTTGACTTTCAGTTTGTTTCTTGGCAAATTGGCCATGTGTATTCCCAGCAGGATTGCTGGAGAGAAACAGTGTCCACTGTATTCTGGCCCAGCGTAATCTGCATTTCTAATTAAGGCTATTCGCAAGCCCACTTATCTGACATGTGCAAAGAGCAAATAATAAAGCAATGAGAAAATAGCAATCTGCAATGAAACCTTTGTTTTAAAATTCCTTCTTTTATCTCTCTCTCATATAAATGTCGAGTGCAGACAGCACAAAGGATGCCTTCACAATGGTACTGGCTGCTGCAGAGGGTTGTGGCACTTTTGGTTATTTTGATCGGCTTTCCGTCTCCAGACTCCATCCCTAGCGAGTTACCCACTCGGACACAAGGCATTTGGTCAGAAATGGCTCTGTGTGCTTCTGGATCCTACCGATTTTGGGGTATTTTGGCACCTTGCAGGGCTGGGTCTGCTGCTGCAACTTGGCATTCAGTCAGCTAAATGATCCTTTCCTCTTGGGAGCCCCCCATGGTTGGTTCAGGGGCTGAGCTGAAGCACAACCATGTTCAAAACCAGAGCTTCCTAAATTGCCCACTTGTGAGGTTTCCAGTCTTTGGTATCTCTTATCTCTTTTGGAAGGACATTTTGGATTTTGAAACTTTTAAAACAGGTCATACTTTCAGCCTTTCAGACGCATGTTCTGCAAACGCCCTCTGCTTTCTCCCAGTTTTGAGCCTCACTTAGAAGCTGAGCTTCTTTCACCCACCTTGGCCACTCTTCTTGCTTGCGACCTCCTCAGTTGACTTGGGCTGTGGTGTTTGCTGACAAGGTACCGTGCTCCTGGTGAAGCTCCAGGATGGGTGAGATGGTCATCCAGCCCCACTGGTTACCTCTGATTTGGGAACCGCTCAGAAGATGGGAGAAAATGGAGTGGAAATCAAATTTCCAAAGGTATGAATTATCAAGGGAAAGGTTGAACCCACCTCCCTGGGATGTGGGCTGCTGGTAATTCCTCCGAGAGTTTATCAAAAGAAGCTGCTCTGGGCCAAAATTAAATTTAACTGGAAAACAGTCTCCAATGGCATTTTGTTTGTCTTTTCCATTTTCAATACATAGCTATACAGGAGAATGTTTTAATGGGTTCAAACACCACATTTCATCAAGTTGCCTAGGGAAATTGAGGCTGTCTTTTCATATTTTTTTTTTTTCCTATACAAATGTAAACTGAAGGTAAATTTTATTATTTCTTTTCAGATTTACATTTCCAGTGCTGAGAGAACACAAGCCTTGAAAGGTGCATCAGCAAAGTAGTCTGAGACACCGCAACCGTCCCGGGCATCCATCTGTTGGATTTGGAGGAGAGTTTGTTTTGCAGGTGGGTTTAGCTCTTGAGACTTCTGCTGTTGCTGTCAATAAAGGCACAACTTGCAACATTACATCGCCGTTTCACTCCACAGAGCTTTTCTCCTGTGACAAATTCTTCTAAAACCCAACTACTCAGTCCTTTGCAAGTACGTAATGGGACATGGCGCAGCCCCAGTGTGCAGAAGTTGCGACAGGGTTGTCTAAATCATGGATTACTTAAAAAAAAAAACAAACAAAAAAACCCCCAAAAAATCCCCCAAAGAGACAACAAAAGAATTTAAGGCTCTGTGCGGCTTCTTTTAGGCTCCCTCTCACTACCGAACCTTTAGCAGTCCCTTCTTTCAATTTTTCACGATTTCTCTACTGTTCTCATACTAAGATGTTCATAGCGGTTTTTGCTTAAAGAAGCCAGTGCTAAAATAAATTTAAAAAAAAATAAATCAAAATATCATGACACTTGTGATATATAACCACAAGACTTGGCAATACTTCATTTTCCTTCAAAATTTGGCATCTTCTTTTCACACACAGGTTTCCTCAGATTCCTTCTGCTTGAGGAAGCAGCCTGGAACCTTCAGCTTTGCTGAAGAGAGGAACAGTGGGCCATTGCCATGACTGGGAAGACTAATTTTTGTCTCAGTCCATGGGTGAGTCAACGCTGGCTGGATGGAGGAGCTTGTTCTCATGACCAGATGGAGGAAAGCTGGAACCGGGATGTGCAATCGGAGAGCTCTTTTCCGTGAAGAGGCAGGAAACATAACTGGAGGAAAGCGTCCAGAAAAGAGGTAAATAATCTGTGAAGTGGTTAATCTTTGTCCTGTTTGGGCTGTTTTGTGACTTCATCATTGTATTTCTCTGCCCGTCCTTCTTTGTTGGAACAAGGTGTACCATGCACATCGCCGTTTATACCTCTCACGGTTCCCGCTGCCTTTGGCACTACAGCTTGCAGAACGTCTTGACGAACAGTATGAGAGACAGATCCATTTCAGTAGTTTCTCACTTTCTACCTCTTTCCGTGGGTTAAAATTCAGCAGGATCTCATCCCTGGTAGGATTCATAGCCTGGAAGACAAGAGCACAGCTCGTGGCTGCAGTATGCAACATGTATGAGAAGGAAGGGGGACACTTTATGCTGCTGTTGTCACCAAAAATAGATCTTTAAGACCAATGATAGAAACCCTCAAGATTCAATGCAAATAAGAAAGAGCAGAAGTAAATCTTACTTTTTTGCTGGCAGCAGAGGAATAAATGTTACAGACATACGTGCGCTTCGCAGATAATCCCAGCCTGTGATATGCAGGTTTTATTTTCAACATAATCTTAAAATAACAGCGTGTAAAATGAGAATTTCCTGCTTCTCCCGGTCCTTGCAGAGGTCCAAACCCAAGACATCTCATCTGTGACCCTAGGGCTGGGAGGATCAGAGCCGGGCGAGTCTCACCTACTGCGTGAGAACGGTGAGAACCCACCTCCCTCGCCCACCGCGGGCTGTGAAAATGAGCGCGTGGGGGGAAAGCGCTTGGAGATCCTCCGGTGGGGAAAGGTCAAGAGAGCGTCGCCATCTCTTTCAGGAGCTCCAACACCAAGGGGAAAAATAAATCACACAAAGCTTAAATAGGAAACCGCAGCTGCTGTCAGATTAAATCTGTTACAAGTGCATTCCACTGCCTCGCTGAACAGTGTTTTATTTCACACCTCAAAATGTGAGGCCCTGTGCCACGGACTCGCTCCTTTTTCCCTATTCCCCCTAGATGACTTAACAAGCTGAAAGTGCAGCTGGAAATTAATGCTTCCTGTCTTTTTAAATAATGTGACATTGAAATCCCGGTATTTAATGTGTTGGCATTTAACATGCCACAATATTTCAGTGACTTTGCACTGGTTGGGGTGCAGAAGTGTTATTACAGCTGTTCTGAAATTCTGACAAAGAGGTGCATTTCTCTCCTCTTCTCTTTTTTTTTTTTTTCCCCTTCTCCACTATGTCCTACCATAATTGCTTTTTGCCGCATCTCTGAACCGTAACCATGGCGATCCGCCACATTCATCAGAGGACCCTCTTGTTGTTTCACCCGTGTGAATGTAAGAAGGGGGAAAAAAATAAAAAAAAAAAGTAAAAAAAGAAAGAAAGAGGGGGCATAAAATATTTGCAGAACTTTCCAAAAAAAGCAGATTTTTCTTTTTTTTTTCCTCTTTTTTTTCATAATGACAGAAGTGGTATTGGAGAAATGGCCTGGTCAAGACACCAAGGACTTGTTCATAGCCTAAAAAAGGGAGAGGAGGAGTCTGGTTGTGGAGGTGTCGCTCTTTGTCGAAAACAGACTTAGATAACTGGAGCTTTCAAGCCATTCGCCCCTGAAAGGAGGATTTGTTATGTGCAGAAGGGGCAGGAGAGGTTGACCCTTTTCCATTTCTGTCTGATGATAAAACTGGTCCTTGTTTGGAGAACAAGTTAATGCAGAACATCATTACCATATTAAAGTCATGCCGATTCTGACCGGGGAAGGAGAAACCGCCTGGCTTTGGACAAAGATTTGGAGCTGCCCCTTTTTGGGTTTGCTGGGTACGTGGTCTGCTGCTCGTGCCATGGATGGTGAGGAAGGAGAGATGTTGAAACCACTGGCTGTGGTGGGGCAGGCAAGAGATGAAGGGGAAAGGGAATGTTCTTGGTCTGAGACATTTTTCTCATCCAGAAATGGGTCTCTGAGACTTTTTGACTTGTAGACAACCCAGTTTGCTCTACAGGCCCCAGTGTATTCATTGTCACCCATGGGAGGGCCCCAGGGCCTTTGCTATGCTGCGTCTTTGGGGACAGATCAAATGGCTCCCAGACGAGAACAGAACCAGGCATTTGCCAACCAAATGTGCCTGCCACCTCAGTAAACTTCTCTTTCACTGCTTCGAAAAAGCTTCAAAAATTAACCTGGAGACTTTCACACTGAGGGACTCGGGCAGTTCATCTTTGCTCCGCTGGTGTCCTGGAGCTGCTTAGAAGAAACGGAGAAGCTGCCCAATGTTCAAAGTATCCTTTGGTCAGCTTTGCCCATCCAGAGTAGGCAATTCTAATCCATCAGCCACTGTTGGTGGATTTTCCAGGACACAAAGAAAGAAAAGCCAGCAGTCGTTCTTAGAAAGTCTGTCTGGGATCCCGTAATGTGGAGCGTGGGCATGGTACAACTGCCACTGTGCAGTCTGTCAGGTGAGATGGCTGGGGACAAGGGTCTGATGCCCTGTAAAACCTTGCTGTTCTTTCATGAGGAACTCTAGGAGTCACTCTACATGTATCCATGCCGTGTGATTTAGCTGTAGAAGAGATTTGTTTCCCTGTAAAGTTATTACGGCTTATTTCCATGGAGTACGAACCACTATGTGATATTATTTTACTATCCTTTGACGTGACAGCCGGGAATGGAGAGATGAAGCAGCTGTGCTCTGGATCCTATGGCAGCGCTCACTGGGTGGTCTTGAGAGATTCCCCAAATATCCTTGCTGTGGCAATCGCCCGATTGCCTTCTAAAGCGGTAGCTCTTGACATAAAGCCTCATCTGAAAGAATGATTACATGTCCCGAGGTTGTAGGCTGTTACAGTCAGGGCTTTGTTTTGGTTTTACAGCATTTGCATGGGGGCTCTGGTCTCTGGGACTTCAGTACAGCAACAGGCAGGTGCTGGCGCAATTCACCCCAAAGTCCACTTTGAAACCCCTTCATGTGAAATCTTCCCGTGTTCCTGCTCTGCAAAGTCTGGTAGCACCATCAGCGATGATCGAGGAGCTGTGGCAATTCAGGGGGCTTCTGCTCTCCCTCGTTTGCTCTCCCTCAGCCAGCTACACCTCTGCCCTCTCCACCTCCCTCACCAGCAGCGCTGGTGGATCAAAGCCGACGTGCATGCCACCAGTGCCCCACTTCGCAGGTTGGGATCTCAGCAGATGCCCAGCCTGTGTCAGCGGTTTCAGCCAGCTCGCTCGACCATGCATGGTGCTGGCCGAGGCTGGGGCACGCACCTCCTCCCGCCGTCAGCACAAAAACCCTAGAGGAGGAAGGTTCTGCAGGCAAAGCTACTTATTGATGTGCCTCAGCATGGGCGTTTGCTGGCAAGGCAGAGCCACCAGAGCATTGCTCAGTGACCTGAGAGGTATTTGGTTGGAAAATGTCTGGTTCTGTTCTCGTCTGGGAGCCATTTGATCTGTCCCCAAAGATGCAGCATAGCAAAGGCCCTGGGGCCCTCCCATGGGTGACAATGAATACACTGGGGTCTGTAGAGCAGACTGGGTTGTCTACAAGTCAAAAAGTCTCAGAGACCCGTTTCTAGGTGGGGTTGTCAATATAGAATAACAAAGCAAAAAGCACTCCAGGCTAAATGTTATCAGTGATTATTTTTAACTTTATTTTTACTGTTTCTGATGTGCTCTTCAATCTGTCTTGTTGATGTTTATTTTTCCATTTGTGATAAGGGTCACATGTCATGCCTCCCTTGCATCAGGTGCTGTACAACCATGTACTGTCCTTGCCCCAAACAGTTCACAAAGTCTTTCTCTGTGAATGAGTTCTCACTGGCACCGTGGTCACTGAGTTGTACATGCCCTTTAACAGGAGCTCCTTTAGAGGATGTAGGACTCCTTATTTCCCTCCCCCAGAGCAATGAAGAGGTATGAACCTCCTCACTGGAAGTCAAACAGGACATATAAAGCCCAATAAAGTTTCAAAATATTTTCCATAATCAAAATTGACATCTATTCATAATAATTAGCAACACCTGAATATTGAATGATTTGGATATTTAGTATAGTGGGGTCTACTTGTCCTTGGGTTCTTTTCCTGGTTTCTGCTCCGTTTTCCCACGTAAGGAAAACGAACTTCTTCTACCTAGGACCTAAATGGTAATCTCAGAATATCTTTTCAGATATTTGTCAAGCATAACGTACAACTTCCAAAATACTCAAAATTCCCTGCTAAATTCAAAAGAAGTGTCTGTCTATGGAAGACTGTTGTGTATGCTGATTGCAGTGTGCGATCAGAGGGCAAAGATAGACCCTTTTTTATGAGTAGGACCTGCACTAAAGCCTATTCCAACCAGGTTTGGTTAGGGATTCACTAAGTATATGTCTGCAGATATAGAAACCTATTAGTGGAAACGTTATAGAAAACTACTCACACTGAATAAACTCAAAAAGGTAAATTAAGTGGTGATTAATAAATAGTGAAACAGCAACTTTTCACTGAAGAACCGTCTTGGCTTCTTTGGCAAGGGAAGTAGCATGCTGAAGGAAGTACGTAAGGTCCCGCTGGACCATGTGAGGTCCAGCCCGTGAGGCTGCAGGAGCTCCGGGAAATGCAACATCTCATCTCAAGCAAAAAGGCCATAGTATCAGCTGGGGTCTGGAGCTAGTTGTCAAACAGTGTACGCTACAACCCTCAGGTGCCAAATTAAACTTAGCTTTTTTTCCCCTAGACTTGAGCAACGCCCGGAGTTTTCAGTCTCCTGCGGATGAAAAGCAATAAAAAGGTTCTCAAGGGATGTGTCTTGGTGGGGCTGGAAAGATGCACTTTCCATATTGCTAATATCGGAGTGAATTGCTCCTAGTATAAGGTAGGTTCTGAGCAACAAATGTTGGGGTTTTTTTAATTTTTTTTATTTTTATCTCTCTTTTTTTGGTTGTTACGGTTGAACACAAAACAGGGCTCAACAGAGCCATTTAGTGGAGCTGCCATAGGCGGAGGAAGCTGTTTGAGATTTCCTCGGAGCAGCATTGCTGAAGCCTGCGACAAGCACCAGAAACAGTAGTGCCAGGTAGAGCAAATGGAACTTGGAACTGAAAATTAAATAGTTTTAATTAAAATCCACATCTGCAAGGCGCTCGCTGGGAGCCAAGATTTGGCTTTTAAATTATGCTGACACGCTGGGATCACCAGTGTCAGAGACGGTAATCCCAGAGAGGCAGCCAGCAGATCTCGCTGGTTAATATTTAAAAAGCTGCTGGCGCCTGATGGAGACCGTTCTGTGAAATATTCCATCAAGGCTGATTGTTTCTGCTTGTGAGTAGTATCACACATGGGTAGCTTAGCTGTCACTTCTGTCTACGGGGCAAGCCTGGCCTTGATGCAGGTTCCAAGAGGTCTTTAAGCTGTTTCAACGCAATGGCCCCTGAATTTGGTGTTACGCCAGCAATGTGCCATGAGCTCAAATGAGGCCATGCCCTAATGGGATTCTTCTAAGAACCCCTAATGGGTTCTTCTCAATTGCTCCGACTGTTCTTTCAGTGGCTGCGGATAACACCACTTGACCACTCTGTCTTCTCTCCCGCATATTTTTAGGCAGGAGGAGGCTGAGGAGAGATGGCTGACACACTGCTAGGGTCACTGAGCTGGGGGTTTGTCCTTCATGCCCCATGCATCCCTTTCTGCTGTTGGCTCGCACCCCTTTGCTTCCCCAGCTTCTCCGTTGGCCACCTCGCAGCCGTGACCGCAGCATCCCCCTGAGCAGGGGTTTTGTCTCTGTGTGGTCTGAAGAGACGCTCCGGGGCTGGAAACATGTACCAGGAGAGGTTTCAGTTCATCATCTTTTTTTGCTGTTAACGGAATAGCTCTGAATCGGTCTCAAACAATCCTTCCCAATGCAGCTACGGAGGCAGGGAAGAGCCGAGGTTTGAGTTAACTACGTTCCTCTGCACCACTCTGTGTATCTTATAGGCCGTGAGAGAAAGGGTTTGAAGCCTTTTAGCAATCATTTCCAAGCCAGAGAGTAGAGCAGCACATTTATACCTGGTTAATATGCGTCAGTTCTCACCAGCAGTTAGCAACCCCCTACCTTGTCCTTACTGCTGTGCTGGTTTTCTGTGCAAAGAGTTCTAATACTTTGTTTTCCATTAAAAACAAACAACAACAAAACTTGCATCCTAACATCTTTTAGCAGGAAAGGAATAACGTCAAGTGGCATATTAAGAAAGAGGTGCCAGAAATGTTTTAGAAAGGCTTTTGGGAAGAGAAATGTTGGAGCTTTCTCTTCAGCTCCTGAATTTCAGATTCGGTATTTGAGTTTGTGCCTACTTAAAGGGAGAAGTAAGGGGTGGTGAGAGAGCGCTGAGAATTTACAGACCTCAGACGTGAAGATCGCTGCAAGACAAAAGCTTGTCACCCTCATACATCTTCCCAATCAGTTGGGAAACGAGACTTAATCAGTTGAGACGGTCTGAGCAAACAGGGTTATCTTTCAGCTTTCTCTAGAAGTGGCCAGATTAATACTTAATTCTGTTGAAGGAGAAGTGAAGTCGGGAGAAACCAGCCCGCCTCGGAGGAAGGCTGCTGTCAGTGCCACGGAGGCGGCGAGGAAACGCGAATGGTCAGGTTCACTTTTGCTTAAAATCAATATCGTTTGCTCTAACGCAACCTGGTTGTGTTTGTATTTTCAGTAATGACTGTGAATAATTAATTCTCCTTCATTTAACTGATCCCGCTCTCTCTCATCACTCGAAAGAACCCCCCAAATTATGTTAAAAAATGACTTTGACAACAAATTTACTCAAGATTTTAAACCAGCTGTCAGTGTCCCTTTAAGTCAAATCCTCTTTCCACTTATAGCAGAGACGCATGAAAGAGGAGGCTGCTGTTCCTGAGCGAGCACGGAGGAAGATTGAGTTGTGCGTGGGAGGACAGAACAGGAGAAAACTCCAGTTACTCGGGCCACTCCTCCGGCAAAATTATTAAGTATTGTTAGAAAGTACTTTGCAGAGAAAAAAAAGAAAAAGTTAATCTCCTAAGCGTAGTTGAATGATGGGGCTGAGCTGGCAATAACAATAATTAAGGAAAAAAAAAAAAAACCTTACTGAAAAAAGTTGGCTGATTTTCTCCACCATTCAGCCTTACTCTGGGAAAACAGGAGATAGGGTTCTTGTCGCTGTTTCCAAACTGGATAAATCACTCAATCTGCAAGCCATAAGAAATCCTTCTTCTGTTCCAGCTCTTTCTGAAGTCATTTTTCCTCCAGAGAGGGACAATTGCAGCCCCAAACTTGATTCAGAAGGGTCCAGGATATTCAAGCTTTCAAAGGTCGTTCAGACACAAACTAAGACAGACCATCTAGCAAGCATGTGGCGACTGAGTTCAAAATCAAATCTAGGTAGAACAAATACCCAGAGAATTTTCTTTCCATTTTCTATTTTGCCTCATCACTCATATATTGTACTATTGAGTTATCTAAAGAAACAAAGCATGTTTATGTTATCTAGGTATATTCAGCAAACTTTATTCTGCTCCCCAGAGTTCATCCATCAGTTCCAGCCTCCATCTAGAGTGGGGACGTGTGGATCTGTAAGTATGTCGCTGCGTCTTTCTACACCCTGTTCCTCATAATGGTCGATCAGCAATACTTCAAAGAAAGGCCAAAACTGGACCCAGACAAACCTCATAAGTCTGCCAGAAGACAAAAAGGGTGAGGGGGAGATAAGTCCTTCTTCCTCTCCAGAAGTAACCACAGAAACTTACTTGATGCATGAGATAAATACAATGCAAATAAAGAGCAATCCGGTCCCCTTCCAACCTTTTGGGGATATACTGGCGCACAGGATTCATGTCTCCTTGACTATACAATCCCTTTCAAAGGCGTATAAAATTCCAGTTCAGATTCCTCACTATAAGTGCCTAATTTTAGAAAACCATAACAGAGATTCAATGCTCAAATAATCAATACTTGTACTTTAATTTTCATGGTAAGATTATTCATGACTTGATCTATAATGAACTGATCTAGTTCCAATAGTGTCCTTCAACTTAAATATTCTCTTTCTTTACTGTTCCCCCGGCCCCAGCATCCTGAACCCTGAATACATTTAAGAAATGTCATCAGAACCTCTTTTAATCTTTAGCTGTTTAAATAAGACAAAGCCCCTTAACCTCTTCATAAGGGAGCCATTGCATTCCTGTTACATATTTATACCCCTCTCTGTACTTGTCCCAGTAAGGCGTTTGCTCTTAAATACAGGTATCAGGACTTGATGAAATATTTCCACAGGCTTTTATCAGTGCTTTCAACATTGATATCGTTATTTTTGTTTTTACCAAAAACACCTCTCCTAATGCATTCTAGTCATTCCTTGGCTGGCCGACAAACCGGTTTCTTTCTATCCTCTGTGGCACTTAATGGATTACTTTTTTCCAAGGTTTTGACATTCCTCTTTCCAGGACTTGGTGGATCTTTGGAAGAGTACAGCTGTGGCAATTCCTGTTCGATGAAGCCAGAGAACCATTGACCTTTGCTGGTTGATGAAATCTTATTACTCCATTTCTTCTCGGCATCTCTCCAGTCATTTTCAGCATGACTTGCGCTCGAAGCAGAGCAGGGGTTGTTTCTGTGCCTGGATGGGACCGGTAAGATGAAGAGAAGTCACAGTTCTACAACAATAATGGTAATACTTACATAATGATAGTCCAGGTGA
Organism: Alca torda; assembly: GCA_008658365.1. Classification (NCBI taxonomy): domain Eukaryota; kingdom Metazoa; phylum Chordata; class Aves; order Charadriiformes; family Alcidae; genus Alca; species Alca torda. The sequence continues at coordinate 37,195,921 of CM018083.1, forward strand.
TCCCCTCTTAGACTGTGCTCCTAATGTGGTTCCGAATTAGCAGATGAAAAGGGATTTTCAAGCACAATTAGAGCATTAGCTATGCTCTGAGCATCTTTTGCTGCCGAGTTTTGCAAAATTATGAATCAATTCACGTTGCCTATCAGGTTTTCTAGGAGCCACAAAACCAGTTGAAGGAAATTCTGGGGACTGTGTGGGTTGCTCAGATGGTGCTTCAGCAGCTCCATGGTGGTTTCCTGTGTGTCACCAGTTTAGACCAGCAGAGTCTGTCCCAAGTTATCATTCACTTTTTGGATCAAAGATCATATTTTTATACAAAGAATGCAATTATAAATAGTTTATAAAGTGTTAGTAAATTATTAATAGAGAAGAATACTCAAGTCATGAATAACATGTTATAGATTATTTAAAGCGCATCACTTCTAGTAGTGTAGATGAATATAAACCTGGCTACCACAGTATTGAACACTGAATTGATTTACTCGTTATTAATATATTTATTACTACCTTATTAACCTGTTGTTCACTATTTGCGTGATTACCCCAACAGTAAATGAATCTAAACTGATTTCTTTTGAAACAATCACTTGGAAAAATCATTCTTCTAGATTCTGAATTTTGAATTGATTGAAGAAAACACGTAAGCATTTTTTTTTGTCCCTGTAGTAAACCGAAACCATGTGATTAATTGTTTTTTGTGGCTTCCCAAAAGGCTGTGTTCCCTCTGTTACGGCTATCAGAACTCTTGACTATAAGCTAATCAAGTTAATGTGCAGGCAAGGGAGTAAATGAAAATAATTATGTTCGTCTAGGGCTTTGAAAGGCAAAAAGTTTACTACTTGGCAAATGGAAGTTAACAGGCCTGGTGGAAGTGTGGTCCATGTGCAAGCAGATTGGTGAGATGGGTGGGATGTACAGCTCTGGTTGTACTCGACATTATTTGAGCGCAGCTCCTGGGAGGGCACTGAGGAAGGAGGAGGTAGGGTGAATATCAGGAAGCATTTCCTGGCAGTGAGGTCTGTCGGGCGGTGGAATGATCTCCCCGGAGAAATGGAGGAAGTCCTGTCGCTAGAGTCAATTAAAGGGTAGTCTAGACAAAACCCCCATTAGGATATTCTCTGAAGGACCAGCCTTGTCGAAGGGGAGGGAAATGACATGAGGGATGGGAAAATGACCTCATCCGTCTCTATCGCCTTTAAAATGCAGAGGCTATGTTGGTGTTGGCTACCCCTCCACAGAGGATGCCAGTAAAGATGTTAATCGTAGGGATGGGTTTGTGTTATGGGTGGGAAGGAGTCAGTAAATATCAGTGACTCATAAGAACTGGCAAAAAAGTCCTTATGATGTGTCTTCTGGTCACTAGATTTTGGTGAGGTCTGTATAATAATTAGCTAAGCACCTGGGAAAAAACTCTTTGGTCCATTAATAGTGCCCAATAAGTTACTGTTTGGATTATTAACCTTTGGATTTCATCATCTTAAGCAAAAGATAAGACAAGCAAAAAAGATTAAATTGCGGTACACCTAAAAATGTTGGAGCCTCCTATGCTGGAGACAGTCATCTTGGCTCCATCCATGGCTGCATTACTCTAGAATTAATGCTGTGGCATAATCAATAAAAGGAGCTCAGCTATACAAGGCTAATTGCACTTGGCTTTATTTTATCTCTCGTGACAGACCTTGGCCTTGCTTTATATCCCTTGCCGATGCAAAGCAGCCGTCCCAGTGGGAGGGTTGGCTACTTGGGGCACCCGCCGGCAGAGAGTCGCTGGCAGTGAAGGACCGTTCTACTGACATCTCTGCCCTCTCCGTCCTGGTGTCTGGCAGATGGGATGTAAGCAGGGACCCCATCTGCCTGCCTGGCTGCGAGGCATCGGAGCAGCTCCTTGTTGGTTTTGCAGGTGACAGAAATGCAGTCAGATTCAGGGCTCCTCCAATTTATACAGCACCGGCACCTCCAAGACAGCTGGAAACCAAGAGTGGCTTTAAAACATCTCAGGGACGCACCAAAGAAGAGCTTAGCTCAAAAACTAGCCCTTACGCCTCTTTGAGACTGACTAGGGTCTGTCAAACTCCACCTGTGCTGAAGAACAGGGAGGAGATAATGATGGTTTTTACCTTGCTAAGGTAGGAATTATTTTCGCCCTGTGCAATGGAGGTTTAACAGTGTACACCCATGGCACAACTGCAACATTCACCTCGTAGTTGGAATGTTATCCTGAAAATTGCACTTTAGTTAACCAAACATGCAGCAACCCTCTCCTTGTCCAGCAGCTCTCAAAAAATCAGGTAGAGAAAACTTAAAAGTATTTTTCTTTCTCTCACTCAATGTAAATTACTTTTGACTGTTTGTTTTTGTTTAGGCATTTTTTTTTTTTTTTTTTTAAAGTGAGTTTCCAAGGTCATTAAAAATGAACGCGGGCCTTTAAATTTCTAAATACCAGAGGAGCTCCCATTAGCTCTCATCCTCCTGCCAGTGTCTTTTCGGGAATATTGAAGCCACAGATGCGGAGGAAATGCGCCCAGTCGGTAGATAACGCCTGACTGGCCTCTGACCCCGGGGTTAAACTGCTGTCTGGGCTGCGCAGACCAGTAACCCCCTTCCCAGGGATGGAAAGCTGCCAGCCAGCTGTCAGCGTGCCAGGGCATTACATCCAGCGCGGGGACACGATGATACGATATCTTTTTAATGTCCTTTCTTTTCAGGCCCCTCTGCATTAGCAGGGATGGAGCTGGGGGGGAATTGTGCGAGCCGGCGCTGAGCCTCCCATCGGTTGTGTTTTCATAGCTGCCAACTAAATCTGATTAGTTTGTCTGCATTCCCGGGAAAGTAAATCTGCTGTTTATCACCGGGTCCATCAGATCCTGGGTATTCCGACTGATGCTTGTTAAGGCACATTATTATTTATTTTCCTTATTATGCAATAGCCACGAGGATTTTTACAGTCTGTTGAATTATAGGTAAACGAGTGGTTTATCAAGCTAATCCAATGAGACTGGTACGCCAGAGCCAGCCTCTCCGAGCCTCTGGTGCAATAAGGGAAGGGACAGAAAGACAGAGATCCACATAGCTTTGATTTGGTCCTGATGGCACTAAGCGGGGAAAGAGTGATTGTTGTTGTTGTTGTTGTTATAGCTGGGCAAACCACCAAAGCGATTTGCTTGTGGATTGAGCCTCGCGCAGAGACGGGTCCCCTCTGTCTGCCCTGCTGGCAGAGGTCCCCCCCCCGCACCCACTGCAGAGCACTGCCCGCCTCAAACCTTTAACCAGAACATGCCCTTTCCGAAGCCTGGATATGCTACAGCTTCGTTAACACCACCTTGAGCTGGTTTGGGTTGGGTACCAGGGAACGGGGCACCCTTTCCTCCCAGCCCATCATAAATCCCGCTGTTTGCTGCTGCCCTGGTGACCCGGCCCCTCTCAGGTTCCTTCCCTGCCCTGGCAGTGTTTGCACTCGCGATAATGCTGTGAGTTTACAGATGGGAAATTGAGTTTAAGCGCCATACACAAAGTCTGAGCAGAGTGAGGCGCTGAACTGGGGAAACTCAGGTCCTGAGCTAACCCCCTGCCCGTCCCGACACCATCTTCCTTCCTCCAACCTGAGGCAGAAGACAGAGGTCACGACCAGGCACGCTTTAAAGCATGGCGTATGAGCAAGAGTAGCACGGGACTTGAATGGCTTCCAAACAGGATCTTCCTACCTAAAATACATCCGGCAGTTCAGCCGCAGAAAAGACTCCTCACTTCCCTCTATATTATACTTGTGTTTGGCTGCTGCCTGCCCCAGGTGTGCCTGCGTCTTTGTGGTGGGTGAAACGCCTCCCGGGAGGACACAATGTAGACAGCTGTTATTAGAGCCATTTTTCCTGCACTTGGAGCTTCCCAAGCTTTGACTCAGCACTGACTATCCGTGGGACGCAACGTGGTCTTCAAGGGATACACACGAACAGACAAACTCCTGGTGTTTATCAGTTGAATGGGCAGTATCTTCTGCCTTCGACGTAGAAGCTTCTACTCTTTGTTTTTAACTTTTCTAAAATTATTGTTATTTACTTAGAAAGTGGATTTCAAAATATGTATATTTTCCCATTGTTGCCACGAATGAGTTCTTCCTGGAAAAAAAAAAAAGAAAAAACAGAAGCGATTTTCAGTCTGGGAGTAATGCAGCGAGTGCCATGCCAAAACTTCGCAGGTTTATAACGGATCTTTTCCTCCAGTGGTAAGGGCCTACAGTTACTCTCGGTGTGAGTCTTGCCTTGCTATGCTTACATAGAAATTGAAAAACCAGACTTGAAATACTGCAAGTGCAGCAGGTTTGGTTTGCAGAGTCTCCGGCAGCAGCATGTAGGACAGCACAAGTACAAAACGCTCTGATTTTGGGTGTAAACCATTGCATTTGGCTTAAACTCAGCATCGCTTAAGCTTCCTCCATACACCCCTTCCACACCAAAACCCCTCACACACCGAAGTATTCAAGTTAATGCTTAAAAGACATATAGACTTGGGAGAGCACATCTGCTGGCAGCAACAGCCGCTGTACAAAAGCATCCTCTGCTTGCTTTCATCTCCTTCCTAATGGAAAGGAAAATGGAGCATAAAGATATTCTGCAGAAGGTTAAGTGCTGCTGTCTAAATGCAGTGGGTTTGGAGGAGTCAATGAAGCAAAGCCAGGGGGGCGGGAAGCGGGCAGGGGGGGCCTGGAGGGGATGCACCGGTTTCTGTTGTTTGGCTGCAGATGTGTTATTCCAATTAACTTGAAAGCGGGAATGCGAGGGGTGAGCAGGGAGGGAAGGTGAGGAAGTGTTTTTATGGCAGGAGGTGAAGACTACGCCATAGACAGTGATGGAGATGGCCCTCCTGGTCTCTCTAAGGTCATCTGGTTTTATGTGAGGCGAGAGGTGTAAAACCCGTACGTGAAACCCAAACAGGAAGGGCCCGAATGGCACATGTGGAAGAGCTTAACAGGCACATGCTTGACCCAGGGCCTGGATTGCCGCTCGTCACCGAGCGGCCCCCGTAATTGCAGGCTTTGCTGGACATGTCGCTGTAGTAAGGTACGAGATAACCCACCTGCCTTAATTTGATGATAAGCCCTGCAGTTTGTCTGTGTGTGTATGTCAAGGTCTATGGAGTTGTTGGGTGGATGGCTGGCATTAGGATGTTCATGGAAGGAAAGATCTTTAAAGTGTCCCTGCTGGACGGCGATGCTGAAGGTACCTATAATTGCACTGTGGTGAGAGTCTGGTGTGTTAAACTACATTCCAGGCTAGAAAAGAGGATGAAAGGAAGTGTGTGTAGGGAGGACATGATAATACTGAGAATAAAAGTTAATTAAAAAATAAAATCAGGAGAAATGTGTCTCTAAGGCCACTTCTTTCGCAGAGACCACCTGTCAAACGCTTCCCTGTCTATAAACCCAAGATTGGCTTCCAATCTACTCTGCAGTTCTTTAATTTTTAATGCCTCTCCCCTGGTCTCACAGGTGGCTATTATAGACAGAAGCTGTCGCCTGTATAGATACAGATGTGTGTGATGCACGCACTCAACATGAGTGCTCAGGATTCGGGAACCGACACCAGCCAGGAGCGGGAGCTGCCAGAGGAGGTTGTTAAACCGCAGAGCGCGAGGCATCTCGGCGTTGTTAGGGATTGTTGCGTCTCTTTTCTTCCTTTCCCCCCCCCCCTTTTTTTTTTCTTGGCTCTCCAAAATGTCATCTTGGTGCATTTGAATTGACGGCAGCACCGTATGGTGGACTGGAGGCAAGACGATTTCAAGGTGTGGTTTGCGTATGGGATTTTGAGGCAGGAAGTGCTGGTTTTAATCCAAGCCGCCTCTGTGCTACAATACTTAGCTTCCCCATCGCCGCTATTCCAGGTGAAAAATAGGGGAGTCGTAATTCTTTCTCTACCTGACTCACAGGGGTGTTGTGAGGCTCAGTTAGTTAATTATAGTAAAGCTTCTGAATAATAATCATAATAACACTTAGCAAATGAAAAGCGGGTATTATTATCGTTAAAGTAATGACAAGGCACCCTGCTGAAAGGAGCAAATATAATGCTGATTATTAAAATCATTTGTATTTAGTGGCAAATGTTGCCGCTGCTTTATAAACTTAGAGATGTAATCTTGTCCCCAAGCCATAACAATAAGTAATTTTAAGTGCTTTGTTGTCAGGTTCCTCAGGATATAGGAACAAACAGGTACCTTCAGTCAGAAGGGCCTTTAATCTAAAAATTAAGAGAACAATGGAAGAGAAGAGAAGAAAAGCAACGTCTTGCTGAGATGAGGCCAAAGGTGCGTGTCTTATCTGAGCAGAAGCCGGCTGCTCTGCCCGCTCCCTCCGGTGCCAGCGAGCCCCAGGAGCTAAGGGTGAATTTGGGAAAAGTTGCAAGGGGAGTGAAAGAAGCTATCGGTGGGGCGGGGGGGCCGAAGTTTGAGTTTGGTGGGTATCTTGAAGGCAAGATTTTGGTACGAATGGCACACATTAATTAATTATTTCCACCAAGCCCAATGGTAGGCTCTCAGATTTGCTACTGTCCGTACAGCTCACGTATGTTAGGTTGTATTTCCATTACCTCCCTTGAGCTCTCAGTGCCACAGCCCGGCCTGGCTGCTCTGGCTCCTTTTTTTTTTTCTCATGCACGTGGTTGTAGCTCTCTCCCAGAAAATTTTCCTACCTTGCCCAGGTATAGAGGGAACGTGCCGCAAACCTGCCAGGGTCTAGACACAGCAGTGCTGTGAGGGTATCCTGCCGGGGGGAGCAGCTGCGATGAGGAAGAAGGAGGGAGAGTTTGGGTCAACCCTAATGAAAAGAGAAAACAACTTGTGATTTTGAAGTAAACAGCCATCTTTGGGGTAATACTATATTTTTTTTTTTTCTTCCTTTTTTTTGCCCTTTAACTACAGTTGAAGATCCGAGCAACTGGAAGGGGCCAGTCAAAAAGCCATTGCTGTCAACTGCCTAGTGGAGAAAAGGCCTGCTCCCATCAGAAATATCCCACCGCAGCTGGTCATAGACGACTGACACCGTAGACGTCGTCTCAGAAAAGGGTAAAAATGTTGAACGGGTCTCTGGAGAATCTCTTTGCTCTCTGGATGGGTTCTCTCTGAGTCCTGTGTTAAAACAAACAGTAGAGAGGAAAAAAAAATATCTGCGGAGTCGCTGTTTGTGTTGTATATTTTGTGTTGATGGATGGGTTCGGTTGCTAGGGCTATTAATCCAGCAATTTTAGGAACATAAAATTAATTTTTGAAAGAAATAAACTACATAAATAAAATGAGTATAATTGGATATCGCTCTGGTTCCACTGATTCTAGGGCTGTAAATTGCACTTGACGTTCACGGTGTCAGGCTCTGAGGTCTTTAATTCTGTTCCTTAAGGATGACTTATGCAATGGGGGGCGAGTGTTTGCTTCAGCAAGTTTGTCTACCTCAAGGGGATCCCAAAATTGCTATAAAAGAAAAGGACCCACTTGTTAATATAACCTCTCTGCTTTTGAGCTGCAATATTTCGCCTCAAAGTTGGTTTTTGATCCCAGGAATGGTTATTATTCTTATAAATCTAAGGCATGTGAATGTGGCATAAATATTTAGGTTGACATTCCGGTATTTGTGTTTTACTCTTGGTTGTGTCGTGGTTGAGGTTGTATCATGGTCTTGGTCCTGTGACTGCACATCTCTGCATCCAAGGTCTTTTGTGGCCAGTTTTGGAGGGTTGAATTGTAACTGTTTTCACATCCTAGGGTGAGAATACATTTATTTCGGCTTGTGAGCCTTCATGCTCACAAATACGGCAAACACGACAGAATAAGCTTTATGGTACATTAGACAACTCTTCTCTCGTCTTAGGAACCTGCCAGTAAATTTTGATCCATTTCTGGAAGGGCAAGTTTTGAAGACCCAGCAATTCATTGCCATAACTGCAGCATCCTTAGACAGCGCCGTGAGCTGCCAAGAGTAGAAGATGCATTAGATATATGAATTTCCTTTACCTCTTTAAGGTCTTGTCTTGAAGCAGGCATCTCCCTGGATGATCAGGCGGAAGAGAAACAGAATTCACAGAGAAGTCTCTCCTGGTCCAGTCTGGTAGAGGCACTTAGGAACTCTTCACTTTCTCTGTTTAATTTATTACAGTGTCATGTATAAACAACTTCAGGAAAATATTAATTAGAATGTGTATTCTTTGACAACTAACTCTAAATGGATTAAACATGCTTTACTCGATGAAGCAAGGAGGTGTTGATTAAGAGAAATTGAATTGTATCCCAGAGATAATTTTCTGTCTCTGTGTCTAGAGAATATAAGCAAACCAATGCTTGCAGAAGAAACTGAGTTGCTGCACTCCAAGTATCTCAAAAATAATATTCAGGACATACATATTAATTGATTTAATGTAAAAATGTTTGATGCAAACTTGTGCTGAGACTTTAAATTGAGGTCCTGACCATTCTCTGTGGTCACTAGAGGATCCCAGAAGAATGGGAACGACCTGGCAATTTCCAGTTTGGATAATTATGTTCTGCCTCTTGAATGTTTCCCATGCCCTTTCAATTAGTATGATAATCATCTTCACTTTGCGACCTACACTGAAGTATAAGTGACAGTACATGCTGTTAAAGAGCTGCCATGCTCCACCCTGGAATCAGCTGCCCGAGCGGAGATCTTTGTCATCTGCCATCCATGGGCTGATGGGACCGGGAAGGTGAGGGGCTTCAGGACCATGGTAGGGTCAGAGCTGCCCTTTCTCTGCAAGCTGCTTCGGAAAAACACTTCTGGATGAAAGGTCTAAAAGGTGTAAAATGGCTCACTTTAAGCAAAAAAGGGACAAATACATGAGTCATATGGAAAGGAGGGGGGAGTCATTGTAAATTCAGTAAAATAACAGCAGGTGAGGAGACCTCGGCTGCAGCTCAAGGGTGAATTTTTAGTGCGACTAGTGCAGTCCATCAAGCAGCTGCGGAGGAATGAAGAGGTGCTGCAGCTCCCATCTCCCATCACACATGACAGCGTGATTTAAACAACAGTTCTTGGCTGGCCTGGCCTTGTGTCTTTCAGTCGCCTTGAAAGGGAGAGAACGGTGTCTCTGCTCCCTCATTGGCATTTGTCTTAAAAATAATAAATGGGGAAAAAAAGAGAAAGAGAGAGAGAAAGAGAGAAAGAAAGAGAGAGAGAAAGAGAGAAAGAGAGAGAGAGAGAAAGAGAGAAAGAGAGAGAGAAAGAAAGAGAGAAAGAGAGAAAGAAAGAAAGAGAGAAAGAAAGAAAGAGAGAAAGAAAGAAAGAGAGAAAGAGAGAAAGAAAGAAAGAAAGAAAGAAAGAAAGAAAGAAAGAAAGAAAGAAAGAAAGAAAGAAAGAAAGAAAGAAAAACAAGGGAGTACGTGGTTGAGTGTGGGAGAGTTTTCCAGCCATTGAGTAACGAGACAACAGGAATATTTCACTGTGCTTAACGTGATTTGTTTAGGTTCACCTTAATGGTAAGGAGTTGTGGTTTTTTTTTTTTACACCTTGTAACAGATACAGTTTGCACCGAGACGGCAGTCCCAGCTGCCTTTTGGATATCAGAGTTTCCTTGCAAGAGATATGTTGCTATTTTATATGTTTTTTGATATGCAGCCTAAATGAAGTCTCTGAAGGAGGATCTGTCTTTTGCTAACAGCCATCATTTTTATATAAAGTCGAAGGTATTCATATTATGTCTTCATCTTCTATATCTCAACTAGTAACAATATCACAACTACTCCCTCCTGACAACTATATTCATTTCTCATTAAAGATATTTCATGTTTTATTCAGGAATTTAAATGAAGCTATCAGAGCCTGTAATAGCAACAGTTTGGGATAATTGTATCTCATTGATGGCAGCCTCAAGAGTTCTAATTAATATATATTTAGCTCCCTGGCTGTCTTTAGACCAAACGCCTCAGTATGAAAGACAGGGAGAGGCGATAAGGGGAGGGGGAAGGGAACAGACACCAAAATAACAGCCCCTTATTGAAATTTGGATAGGAAAATCTGTGTGGCAAGAAGGAACTGCGTGCTTTGGGATTCTTTCTTTCTTTTTTTTTTTCGTTCCCCCCCCCCCCCATTCGATCCAAAATAACTTGAGATATAGAGTCCTTCTCAAGAAAAGAAAATGCGAGAATACAGATTTACTGCCCGCTTGTTTGGAGGGGAAGGAAGGATGACAAATATGTATTTTTCTCCTCCAGTGATACACCTGATATCCGAGTTGAGCTTATCGGTGGTCTCTGCTTTTATTACCTCTTTCCCTGGCTCCTTCAGCCAGAGCGCTCCGTTCAAAATTGCTCAGTTTCACAGATATGATCTGCAATGCAAACAGGCTCTCATTACACTTTTTCATACTAAAAAGAAGAAAAATCTTACTTTGGTGTATGACTGATTAGCCCTCGCCATACAGCTCTCAATTTTCTTATCCCTTTTGGGCTTTTTTATTCCCCCCTCCTTGCCTTCAACGCTACCTTTCTCTCTGTTGTATGAAATGAGGCTAGGAAAAGGTTCGGGGAGGGGGGGGTATTATTCTGTCATTGGAATTCATAGCACTTGTATTCACTTACAAGCCTGAACTATTTTCTCAAATCACTTCAGTCTCTGTGACTTTCTCAGACTGTAGTTTATAAATCACTTTTGTGGTACACTATCTAGAGGGGATCAAGACCCCTGGAAGCTTGAGTCATATTGAATTGCATTGTGTAACGGAGAGTCATTAGGAGTTTACAGTCAGGGGGAAAAAAGAAGTCTTATAAATAGGCTAATTCAACTGGCACTTATATGTTTTAAAGGCATTATTGAGGAAGGAGGATGGTAGTATTATTTGCTCCCAATTTTGCTCTCATCAGCAGCAGCTAAGGGTGGCTCTTGAATAGGACAGGAATAGAGATTTTATAGACCTCCAGCTTTAAAACCTCTATTCCCCCCCCCCCCCCGCCTTTATTATTTAAGCAAGTACTAAGGACTGTTTAGAGGTTTATTTAACCGGCTTCCAAGCTGGAAGCTAATCCAGCCTGTACTGGCTCAAAATGCCTCAGTTTCACCTGAATAAGAGAATCCGTGGCAGCTGGATTTTTTCAGTCCACGTCTGACAGTAAGGCTATTCCAGGAAAGGTTTTCTTTTTTGTACCTTTTTTTTCTTTAAGTAAAAAAAAAAAAAAAAAAAGAGCGATGATGTAATAAGAAAGCATTTATTTCATTTGGGTGTGTTTCACTTGCAGATTCATGACACAAAAGTGTCAGCCCCCGGGCGTTGCCTTGCTGTGGACTGGATTTTCTTGGCTGAGGTTGGATGGTATCGAATACCTGGATATCCTCACGCCTACAGGTGTGGTAGAGGGAGAACAATGACCAGAAGCAGGTGCCTGGCCCTCGGGAACTCCGACTCGCTGCCAACGAGCTCTTTCCTAGCTGAAATTGCTGTTTGTTTTGTTTTTTTCTTAAAAAAAAAAAGATGACAATTTTCAGTATCGTCTGCAGATCTCGGTCCAATGTCATCCACTTCCATGCCATCTGCGGGGTCGCCGTGCTCGGTGCGGACAGGATTTTCTCAGCAAAACAAAGCCAACCCCAAACTGAAGCCTCAGTAAAAACAAGAGCGGAGTCAGAAGTTCAAAGGGTGGAGAGTCGAGCGGGCTCGCGCGGCCGGCAGCGACTCCACCTGAAGTGTCTCCTTGGGATTCGGTTGATGGGTTGCTTCGCAGCCCTGCCCCGGCGCTTCCATAACCTGGCTTGGAATCCAGCCCAGCCCTGAGAGATGGAGGGTCAGTCCGGTTTGATAGTGTAAGGTCAGAAATGGAATGAGGCTGGGATATCTCAATTGAGATTCGAGTGTATAAAAGTATAAATCAAAAAAGCAAAATCCTTGAAGGGACACCTTGCAGCTGTCTCGGGAAATGAAAGGCTTTAAAATAAGAAGACTCGAGAACAAGAGAATCCTCTCGCCAGTGCGACTAATAACGCTATTCGGTCTCGACTCAGAGAATAGCAAAGTCCTCTTTGTTGTCTGGAAAAGTAGAGGGTGCACTGTCAGCCCTGGGGAGAGAAGCTGCTCCCTAATACACCAAGCTGCCGGCACACTGTGGAGGTTATATCTGCACGTAAATATAAATCACATAATTTAAACTGCTACTTTCCAATCAAATCCATTGAAAAGGTTATTCTAAAAAGGCTTTGCCAACTGTAGGGACCCTTCTTCTGTGTCCTTGAAAGCTCTCGATAGGCTCAAAGTTCACCACCAAAGTCGTGGAAGGGGAAAAGAATGGGCTTTTTCATCCACATTACTCCTGAGCCGCCGCTGTCTCATTTTGCTGCAGGATACTCATAATTTTATGCTTATTTAAACAGACACGTATCTAGTTTATGGGCATATTCCAGGGGAAAAACAAAAAAAGAAAAAAAAAAAAAAAGAAAGAAGTCGTGTAGCTTAGAGTGCAGTTCTCATGGGCAAACACCTGATCCCCTTTAATAAGAGATAAAAGGGAAACTACCCCCTTGCCAAGCTGCTGCGTTGCAGGGCTTGGCTGGCAGGAGCGCGCTGGTGGCTGCGCTTCTGAGCAGTGCGTGGCCCGGCAAAGGCTGGGCTCGCAGGGACGGTGGCTATCAGCAGCTTGTGCCAATGCCACCGAAACCCGCTGTAGCACAACGCGTGTGTAGCACCGAGTGCCACACAACTAGGCTACAGGAGAGGCTTAAGAGTTCAGGATGTGCACATCTGCCAATCAAACACAGGTCAAAGATGCACCTAACTGATGTTCCAAGCTGCATCAGCCTGGATCCTTACTGTTTTAAGGATTTAGAAGTTGTTTTTGGGTTTTTTGTTTTGTTTTGTTTTGTTTTTTTTTTTTTTTTTATTTTCTTCGGTGGTTCCCAGTGGTTTGATATTTTTATCACTATTAGTATTTCCTTGAGGAAAGCAAGTTGAGTGCTCAGGTCCCATGTGCGAGCGTATTCCCCCCCCCTCACAAGGATATTTATAAGTTTACATTTGCGGGTTTTCTTTGAAATGGTCCGTGCTGGTGCACTTCTCTTCTCTGTAGTGTCTGTCAGCAGTTGGAAGCTTTGGATTACCTTGTCATGCCCACAGAGATGGTCAGAGCAGTTTAAAAAAAAGAGATGGCTCAGCTGTGTAAAGGGATAAAAGCTGTGCAGTTTAAAATGCTGGACCCGTATGTATGGGGGCAGTCATAGGATGTCTCTTCACGCAACTTTAAAGCTGCTGCTTCTGCAGCGTTGTCTTTAACCAGTAACGCAATGAGACATGCTAAAGGCAGGTACCTGACACCTCGCTAGTTATCTGGGATCCTTGAGAACCCAAAACAGAAAAGGTAGGCTGATCCCTATAAGTGTTGCCCCCCCACACACTACACCACCACCACCTGTATTACAAAGAGAAGGGCCTTGAAAACTTTTTTTTAAGGAAACGGAATATACAGATTTTCGTACTTGTTAAATAAGGAAGGCCACAGGCTCGTTTTTCTAGTTTGGATTTGTGAATCCTATCTCCCTTTTGGTCCCCGTTGGATGAAATTCTGCTTTTATTAACTGTTTTTCAGGCTATTCAAGGACTGATTTCTAAGCAAAGCATCACTTGGGATCCCAGGTTTCAAGAAAAGCCACTATAGGTGAGTTCAATGGTTCTGACATCCCGAGGTCCAGCAAGTCCTCACACTCATTTTAAAGCAGAAAGTAAATGTTGGAGATGTTGACTGAGTAACTTTGCAGGCAAACTTGTAACTTCACTGAACCAGAAGGTATCTCTTATTCACACCAATATGGACACACCAGGAACCCCGTAAGAAACTACATTTAGGAGAAGGTTCCACTGAGTAAACCCAATGTGCACTTAGTTCAGGTAAACCCCGGAGAGTCAACCAGCGAGACCTCAAAGTCCAGTGTAATTTGCGGCCTGATGTATCCCAGTCAAACTTCACTGCTCTCTTTCTGCAAATCAAATGGAAAAAATCAGGCAAAATGATCAGTCGTTCAGATGTGGCTCCAAGATAAGTGCATCTTCTGCTCCATGGTGTCTGGGTCTTGCCCGGTTTCTGCTCATATGCCACTCAAGAAACCACTGTAGGTTTTAATTTGACATTTAACCTGTGCAGAGACATCATCTACACGCTTAAAAAGAAAGTAGATATTATTCAAGTGTATTTAATTTTTCATGATGTTGTAAATGAGTCATTTCCAAAGTCCTTTCTTTTAAATGTGGTGTTTGGATAATTGCCCTAACAGGTAGCGGAGTTAAATGGCCAACCTGCTTCTCTCCTCAAGTAGCTGGCAAAATGCTTCTTGCACCTAAAGCTTTAAATGGTGCCTTTTACAGAGGTAGTGCATGAAGAGAAAGGAAAATATTACGGAGGCGCAGCTCAAAATTTCTTCTGGCAGCCGCATAACACAAGAGGGTTCCTCTATGGAGACCGAGTTATCCACCTGGGTAAGCAAAGGGGAGATCCCTGCAAGTTGTTTTTTAAAAATTGCTTAAAATAAATAGCTAAAATACTTAGTCCAAAAGTCTGTTAGCAAATGGGAACTTGGCCTGAGAGAGGATGGAGCAAGCACGTGCCCTCTCCTTGCTGGTTGTGGTCCCCCTCAGCCTCACCAACTTCCTTTTAGGATTTGACCAACGCTTATTGCAGCATTTCAGAATTCTCTGGTTTGAACCCCTTAAAGTTTTTGTGGTGTCTGACAGCTCCTCTTTCTAAACAAGAACAGAAAACTGCACGCACTCGGAGAAACTAACGATATTGAAAATCTGCTGGAAGCAGGGTGAGAGAGAAGGAGAGGATTAAGGAAAAACCCTGCTTTGAATCCATCCTTTTGTTTTACGGCCGGTACAGCCTCTCCTTGACATATCAACAAGAAACGAAGAATTGAAATCAAATTAAAGGGTCGGAGATTAGGAGGGAATTGTCTGTAGCATTTCGACAAAGCCACTGATGGCTTGTGCCGGCGTTGGCTCCTCTCCCCCCACCTCTCCCTCTCCGTTCCCCCTCGTTACACGATACTACTTGGGAACATGTTATCAAGGACTGAGAATCAGGCCAGTGGCTGCTGATGTTAAAAGGACATGACATGTGCACAAGGCAGGGCATAGGGGCTGGCTGCACATATTAAAGGCAAACACATCACAATCCGATTAGTAGAAATGGAGTGTGTGTGTGTGTGCCGGCTCTGGGAATTTTTATTTTTTTTTTTAAAGTAATACTTCTGTGCTTTTTCTATTGATTGATTTATTTTTGAAAGGAGTAATTCCCTTCTAGCTTTTTCTCTCTCCTCTCCTCCCGCCTTCTCCCGACCTTCGATTCCTTCGTCCCTGCGTTTTCACCTCACCAGAGCTCCCAAAGAACAGGAGTTCAAAGGAAATTGGAGTAGAAAAAAAAAAAAAGAAAAAGGAAAATATTACAAACGCAAAGAGCTCTGTAATCCCTTTTTGACCTGTCCTGTACAACAGGCAATTTCTGCAGATCTAACACAAACTTGTAAATCTTCAGTACCGGGAGGGATAAAAGCAACACATGATGTTTCATTAGGATTTAAGCTGACTAGCTAAATGTGTGTATGAGTGTATATACATTTTTGCTAAAACGTGTCTCATCTTCCTTAACACATTAGTTAGCCACCAGAGTTTTTATTATTTTACTAGAATGCATTTCTGGTAGCTTTCTTTCCTTATTTCAGTAGGAAAGAAGGGAAACAGATTCCTAAAGGAAGGATAGATTTTAAGATTCTGATCCTTGACAGAAAAATACATTTTTCATTAGATTCAGCACATTTTATTGAATGCAGAATGAAGAATGCAGTCGATATTCAATATCTGTAATAACGTGTTCATGTTGTGATATAATGGGCAATACTACGCTATTGGGCTGCAATCTTCTTGTTTGTTTAGTTCCTAGTCTAACTGAATAATTAAACACGTGTAAATTTAACTTTGCCTATAGTCCCGCTGAGAATAAGGGAATTTCTTGCCTGCCTAAAGTTAGACTCACTGGTAAGTAGTTTGTTGGTTGAGGCCCAAAGTTTCATCTCAAGTCATTACACTCAAAGGTATCCTTGCTCAGCAAATAGCTTAAAAGCCTTCCCAATTTTAAGCATATGCCCAAAGCCCGCTGCTTAGGATTCATTTTTGGTAACATGTGTGGTCAGGAGGTCAGTCCAAGGGAGAGGTCAATCAGCAGAGAAATCAGACAGGCTTTTCTGCAAAAGCTCAGGATGGTAAATACACAGAATTTAGTGAGAGGAAAACAAAACCACGGAGAAAAGGAGAAGTTCAAATGAGGTAGGTGGACCTACACGGGCATTCTCGCTTCCTTCCTTCCTTCCCACAGCTTCCTCTGTTCCTATAATCTCAGCACAGATGTTTCCTTTTTAATCCCTGGCTCCAGCTGGCAGCGCATCTCTGCTCCACCGTACTTAGTCGCAATTACTGCAGACATTAACTCTGCACATGCTTCGGAAATTGACTGCTTTTTCTTCCTTGGAAATGTTGCTCATCATCAGGTTTTTAACAGCCAGAAATAAAGGCCATTTGTGTACTGATGAATCCTATTCCCTTCAAGATTTGTAAGGGAGATAAAAGGCACAAGAAGCAGGCTTGAAACAATTGCTGGCATGGTGGAAAATTTGGATATTTAATTTACGATACCTTCCTTTACTCGTACCGAGATTCTTCATCGTGTGATGGAGAAGGAATGGGAAGAATGTCAAGCACATGCCATGTTCACCTGCCTGCTGTTACTTTTCCAAACCTTATTCCAAAGCTTATTTTGATTAGCAAAGCAGAGGCTTGCTATACTAAGCTGATTTCAGGGTATGTTTTGTTGTAGATGAACTTCCATTTGCTAATGGGGCAGGGGTGAGTCGATCAACGTGTCTGCAGTCAAAACCACAAAATCTGCCCCCGATGGTCAGATCCACTCCGTTCCTCTCAGCCAGGGCATGAGACCGTCTCACCTTGTGTTCCCCAGTTTGTGGTGCGATGCTGCTGAAATGCCACCAGAGCCCGGAGTGACCCCGGCCAGATTCTTACTGAGAAAAATATAATTGGTCCCTGGGCTTGACAGCAATGCAGCGTCCTCCAGCTGCTGAATTCGGGGGGACCCAGTTTATCTCGATTATCCTGGTAGTGTGTTTTTTAACGTACCCACAGGCAGCAACTTTCCATTGGATGTATAAGCGATCTGAGCGAGGCACACTACCACAGCAGATGGGACTGATGGGCAAAGGAACAGTGAAGAGTCTGGAGACCCCACATATCAGGTAGGGCAGTTTATTTGCTTCGATGAAAACTCTTAAAGAGCCAAATAGTCTATATGAAATATCTTTAAAATTATCAGGGAATACTTCAGTTGAGCCGGACCCTGTCTTTTTCTGCGTGATACTCATGGACTGATCTCCTGTGCTTGGTTCTCGAGAACAAACCGAACTTGTGCACTAAAATCTATTAATGAAGTTACTCTGCGTTGCTCGCCTTGTTCTCCTCATTCCCTTTAGCACTTGCTGAAAGCACTGAGTACACTCCCATTGCTTTCCACCCCCGTTCCTGTGAAGGAGGCAAACGCATAACGTGTCCGGCATTTCAAGTGCCTGCTAATATGACGTGTACAACTTCAGACATTTACGCGAGCACCCAGAATAAGAGGATAAAGTTGTCAACAACCTGAGGTCATCTTCCCTATAAACCACCTAACCACTGCCCTCCAGGTAAGAAACTGGAAACCTGTGCTTATCTCTACCGGTTAGTGTTCTTAGGCGAGCAGACCATTGCAGATTAGATAGATGTGCTGTAACAGACACAAAAACCTTTTAAAGCCCCTGGAGAGCTTTCAGTATGGATTCAAACTACCTCTCAGTCAATAAGAAACACAGGATTTGTTTGACAATGACAGTTCTAGGACTAAAATGAGAAAGTTCTGCCAAAGGATAACAACTCTGTGTACTCCTATGGAAGACTTGCGCAGACGTGTGTACAGTTTTCCCAGGAATGACCCATAAAATCTAGATTATTATATAAAAGGAGAGGTTTGTTTGCACTGCATTGCCTAATACTGCATGCAGCCTTCAGTATCATTACACCCCATTGAAAGGGCACAACGATTGAGTATTTTGGCTTCCTACTGCTATTGTATCCATTCACTGATGGGGAACAAGAAAGGAGAGTGAGAAGAAGAAAACAAAACCGAAAGTGCTTGAGGACAATTCAGCTTTGAAATTGTCTTTGTTAAATACAGGAAAAGGGCAAAATGAGCCCTCTTTGAAACTTGCTCAATAAAAGCTGTTAGAAAGCTTTCAATAATTTTTGTCCGGCTTTGGCTCTTCTTGCACTCTTCTAGTCAAGGTGAAGTGTGTATATAGGCGTTATTGAGATCAACTATTGGTACATTAAAGAAAACAGTAAGTGCAGCTTGGCTACTGCAGAGAAACTAACTGTGTAAAACCCACTACATAAGTGAAGAAGGAAGAAAAGAGAAAGTTAATGATTTTTTCAGCTGTAGGACTTCTCTTTGCTCCTATTTCATGTAGCATGGCCAAGAATGCCACAAATAGTTTGATATCTATAAAAAAAAAAAAAACCAACAAAAAAAAACCAAAAAAACCCACCAAGAAATGGATGTGGGCTTTTGCATTGTGGGGTGCTTCGTAGGAAAAACTAAGAACGCGTTTAAAAAATAACACGCACCCACACTGCCCAGAAAAGAAGAAAAAAGCCAAACAACCAAAAACAAAGTCCTGCAGATCTGTAGAACCCACTAAGGAGAACTAAGACGGAGCTGCAGTGAGGCCAGATGCAATAAGGCTTCTACATTTTAATATTTAACATTTGAAACCTGGTCCAGGTGACTTACAAAAGAGTTGGGCTTCTGAGAATGAGCATCAGTAAAAAAATGTAGCAGTAGTCACATTCCTTGGAAGAGGATGAAGGCACTTGAAAGAAATCTGGCCTCACCCTCCCAATTCTTCTGCTTTAAACCATAGAAGTGATCATTAAAGTTATTTTTCTTTGTTAAAGGAGTTTTGCAAGTTTGTCAGCTTTAACTTTTACTAGTTGATCTGGTTTAGCTGGTAGTTTAAAATGTTTAAAAGGAACTAATCTGCACTTATTTATTTCTTAATAAATCCACTGCATTCCGTACAATGTATTTGTTGCATGTAAAGTCAGCAAGGAAAAGGGACTCAGCTTCTGTGTGCAGCCAGCTGGATTCATAAAAGCGTTCTCCAACCTTTTTGAACTAATTTCCAGAATCTCACAAGCCTGTTGAGTGTCTCACCACCTGAGCATGTCAACTGATGCCATGTAAAGTTTGGGGCAGAGATCAAGCATACGCTCTTGATGTGCCCTCTCTCTAATAAGAGCTGGCCACTGCGGCAGAGCTGAACGAGAATTCAATTGCGATGGAAGTTAATAGGATTTATTTTTATCGCTGAGGTGCTGGGAAGTGGATGAACCTTTGAGTTCACTTTGGCTTCCAAGTTGTGTCAGCTTGTCCTCAGCGGTCTCAATGCCTTTCCCAGTCTTTCCCCAGATTTCTTTGCGTGACTATTGGTATAGATGCACGACCGTGTCTGTATCAATAAGCAGTGTAGCACCTGATGAACTGCCCCACAGAGGACGGTAGCTGGTGCTGTGGACCTGATTTCTATGCTGTGGACATCTGGGGGAGGGTTTGCTTTTGACTTCCTCTACTATGGTCTCATAGAATGAATTTCCTTCAGTTTGGGTGCAAGTTTTGTTATTTTTATCTGACGGCGTGTAACTTGCACGACAGTGCAGACTGTGGGGGTGACTGGGAGATAAAAACACGTTTTTAATCCAAACACACACGCAAATATAGACACAGCCTACATTTCCCCCTTGCCAGCTGCCTTATGAGGAAGAGGAGCTGGTTCAGAGAAGTGATCCTCCCTAAAACAGAAAGGCTAGTGTGAGCAGCAGGGGAAATGGAGAACAGAGGGTTTTTTTCCCCCGTTCTGTTTTTGAGACATATATGAGAAGGCAAGAAGTCCTTCATATCAACTCCTAATTTCACATGGTTATCACATTATTTCTGAAGGCGTTTCTGGATGTTGCTTATCTGTTTTAATTTGGATCGAGACATCACGTGGTTTGTTTTTGTTCCCTGACTAAATGGAGCTGATGTTTAGATTCACATTTCTTGAACTGATATTCTTGTTATGAATTTAAGCCGGCTTCCCCCAGACACTCTTCAATAATTGATACAAGTTGGCTATTTCCCTGGGAAAACGTATGTCTTAAAATATTTTGCAAAGCCCAAATTTGTATTAAGATTTAAATTTGAATTGACATTTCCCTGCACAATATTTGTCCGTCTCCATTGTGTTTATAGGCAGAGGTTATGTTTTTGGCAAGTTGACATTTAATATTTTTTTCTATAGTTCACTCCAAAAGGAACAAAAATCGCCTCGGATTGCAAATCCAAATGGAGATTTTCCAAGTGCCTATATTACAAATTCCCATTCAGCATTTGAAAATTGAGCTATCTACTGTTTGGTCTTTATACTATCACTAAGCATTCGTGAGAACAAAGCTAGTAGACATCTTTCGTGGAGTTAGGCTCATCAATCCCATGTTATCGCTAAATGGAGTTCAGAAGCAAGTAAAAGAAGAGCCAAGAGATGCGCTGCAATGTGTTTGTCCCAAAGGAATGGCCAAAATGTACCAACGTCTCTTCTAGCCGTCTAAGAGAGTGTTAGAAGATAATCACTTTTTTAGCTAAACAAAACAGGACAAAACTACAGAAAGAAAATGGTGACTCGAAGATAAGGCAGTACAGCAGCCAGCAAACTAGCTTCAGAACCATTTAGAACCAGACTTTCCCCTAGCACAAAGTAATCCTAACCCCCTTCACCCCCTGCCTTAAAGCTGTAGGGGGCGGGGGGGGGGAAGAAAAAGGGGAAAAATAAAAAGACAAGGAAAAGCCCTTCAGGTCAGCTAGTCTCCATCCCTTGCTGATCCAGGCATGCTGCTGACGGTATTTTCACATCCGTGAGTGCTTTGTCCAGGCTACTTTAACTCCATTCATTGCTAGGGCTTCCGTCTGCTCTCGGGAGGGATCATTCCATTTATTTGTTATGAGTCGGCTGTATGGATTTTTTTTTTTTTTTTAAAGTTTTATTTTTATTTTCATTGACAAACCAAGCAATAAAGATTGGGTTGCCAGGCCCAAACTTCTGCACAGTACAGGTTTGGTTTTTTGTTGGTTTTTTTTTTTTTTTTTTTCCCTGAGAATGGGAAAAAGCTTTCAAAGTAGAGAGTATCACCTCCCCCTTGCTGCTCACCATCACCTCCCCCTGACTGCAGAAGCGTCTCATCCATCCCCTGAAGTGTAATCCCTTGAGATCTCGGAAATACTCCATAACCTGAAAACACTCTTTGTTTTGAAGGATAAGAAATAATGGACTGTTTCCACAGTAGGTAAAATGCAGGGGTTTGTCTTGAATTAGTGTCAGCTTTTACTAGGACATGGGGGCTTATATGTATTTCCGAACTAGACATGTGTTATGATCCTTCGTGTGTTCTCTGCCGCGTTAGCTCCATTGCTAAGGAGAGTCTGTCTGTCTAGGGGTCCGCTTTCCAGTATCAGACAGTTTTGAGCCGGATTCCGGTTTGCTTTACGCCACCGCCCTAAATCAGACAGTGGCTATCAGCAGGAAGATTGATGCCAGCGTGAAGCAAAGGTGGGTGAGACTGACCTCATGCACTTTGCATTTCAGGCAGGAATCAAATTTTGCTTCCCAACTTTCACCTTTGGTTATAGGCGAGCCGTATCTAGCTTTGCGAAGGGAAACAGTCGGAGGCGGGCTATATGGGGGGCAAAATGCAGTTACACTGTGTTCTGCCCGTGAATTTGCAGGCTGCTGTGCTGGGCGTCCAGCTCTTTGTACTAACAGGAGTGCTAATATGATGTATTAAATGTCACACCGGCATCGCTGGGTATGCATATCTCTCCTGTTGTACTGCCTGTTTATGCTTATTCAGCTCTTTGAATAATTTAACACATTTCATACTCCAAATTACCCACAACAGTTTGACGGGGCTGCTGGCAGTTTACTTGAAACACTCAGTGTTAGGTCAAAGTAGGGCCCAAGCATCTGCTAAATAGAAGGACATTTCATACTTAGCAAAGCATAATTAGACGTATTCCTGCACACTTTTCTGTGAAAAATACGTAAATCCATGCTAATCCCAGTGGTACCATAGAAATAAAAGACTGTCCTCAACACTGCTATGTATAGCCCTGCACCAGGGATGATTTGGGCTGAAGAAGACTAATTGTGGAGGCCAGTAATTGTTGAGGACAGATAAAACTAAGCAAGATGACACAGCTGTATCAGCACGTCACTCACGCAGTTGCAGAGCAGAGGTACTGATTGCCTTGGTAATAGAATTAGGGACTTGGGAAACTTCACTGACAGCAATGCAATATTCTTCATGCATTTATCTGAGACTTGTCTTAGAACAACTATCCACGGGCTGAATAACGAACCTGGAAGCTAAAGCTAAAGGTCCTTAAATTGCCAGCTGACTTGGAGAAGGAAATAAAATCTTCGTGCTCTTCTCTCTGTTCCACAGGGGATGTTAACATTTTCTGGCAGCAACTTCAACGTCACCAAGGGAAGGAAAGACCCGGTCTATATGTCTGCCTGAACACCGAGCTGACCACGTGCCACCGCACCTGCACAACTGTGTTGGTGCCGCATTGGGCCAGCACCTACCTCCTGACTCACTGGTGATGGGACGCAGCTGGCAGACGTCTCGGCGAGCACATGGACACAGGGGTCTGCGCTCATCCCATCTCACATGGAACCAGAGCCACGGGAGGTGCCCACCTCAGGCTTACACTGCAAATTCTCAGGTTTCACCTTTCTCCATCATTAATTAGCTCAGGCCCTTGCCTTGAGAACGTTTCTGCTGGGTGGGTGTAGAAGAGAAGTGTCAATGAAGAAAATGGGGCGTAGTCCTCGGCTGGACGGCTGGGTCTGGGCATCCTGCTCAGGATTAACGCCAGTGGTGGTCCATAAAGTGCCAATGTTGTTTGGATTAAATTAGGAAGGAGGCACTGAGCTGAGAGAGACAAAGTACCTGGTTCTATGGATATGTGCCTATCTGTGATGGGGGTGTATTTGGGTGCTGGGACTGTCGTCTCTTTGCCGTCTTATTTTAAGCGAGGTGCAAAATGAGCGTTGCTTTCCCAGCCGTGCCTATTTGCCCCACGCCTCGGTGGGGTGAGGCTGTGTGATAGCCCACACACTATTTGCACTCGAGACGCAGGTAGCTCAGCAATAAATCAGTGGGCACGGCACGGTGCTGCTCGAACGGATTTTAGGGTGTAGCTGGCAGGAGGTTTGAAACTGCTGGATGCATGTGGCTTCCAGCCACTCGTGACGCAGCGGGCTGGGAGGAGAACCCATCTCCCCCAGGACCACCCGGCTCTTCCTTCATCACCTCTCCACGCTCCTCCGCTCGGGCAGAAACCGGAGAAGGGGCAGGGCCGGAAAAAAAGGTGAGCGGTTTCAGTTAAGCCTTAAAAACCTCAGCCCTCGCAGCGCATCAGGTGGGAGGAATCTCTCCCCGGCCCGGCGGCTCGCCCCGGGGCCTCGCAAAGTGATGATGCAGGGCACAGTCAGCGGAGATATTTGCAAAGTGACAGCAGGGCTCTGATTGAGTGAACCTCCCAGGTCCAAAGAAGCACGCCGCTCCGGAGGATATGCTGAAAATCCTTCTCGGGGATTTGCACATCCTTACAACGACTGAGGGTCTGTAATGAAATGTTTGCTTATCATCCGTTTAACCCGCTTCGAAGCAGTCTGAGCCTGCATTGTAACCTCAGGTCAAAACTATTTTGGATAGCTGAAACTCATGATAAACACATGCTTTTGAAGGTTAGAAAGCCATCAGTGGGAGACATCAGATTCGCTTCTTTATTATTAGAAGGGGAGAAAATCCAGGAGTGTTCAGAGCAGCAAGTTTTGTATAAAACATGAAAAGCAGATGGGGGAGGTGGCAGAAGGAAGGAGGAATCTTTTTTTGATACCAAACAACATTGCTTCTGCAGCAAATCCTTTTTCCCCGTAATTTAAGATTGTGCTTGAAATAAGGAGCCAGCTGCACCCGGGGGGGAGCAGAGGGCAGCCTGTCCTTTTGGGTGCTTGATTGGCTCTTTCGCGTATACCTGGTAATTACCAGGGAGCTGGTAGGAATCCAGTTGTGCTACTTGAACGTGCACTGAGCAGCATCGCGTTCACAGCAGCCTGTTCAGGCTGAGATCTCCGAAAGAGGGGAAAGAAGACTGTCACAGAGCACAAGTCTTTACTTATAGCAGGTTATGGCCTCACCTCAACTTGACTATAACTGGACCTGCTAAAGGTCTCTGCCTGCCTTGGGGTTTTCAGCTGTATTAAGCAAGCTAGATTAAGGTATTTCACTCAGAAAATACGCCTTTATTTCTCAGCTCCGCATAGAAGCCCTGCTACTCCCTCTGCGCTATGGGAGGACTCCCAAAGCGTAGTTTTAAGTGCAGTCTCACGGACGTGGTTTTTAACATCGCCAGCAGCATCTGGGGCTGATGAGCGAGATGAGTAGAGATGGGGGAGAAGGGGCGAACTACAGCTGACTGCTTTGAGTACTGCAGGGGGAAACCAGAAACACTTCAATTACTCTGTAATACAGATCTTGATAGACGTGTGCACGTCCGTCTGTATGCACACGCACACACACACACACACATGCAAAAGTCAAAGTCTCATCCCTCAAACCCACAATCCTGTGCATTTAAGCCACCCGTCTCTGAACAGTTTTCTGTATAAAAAGCAGAGCTCTCTGCTGCAGCTTTTCCCTTTCTCCCCGGTCCCAGCCGTGCTATGCCCAACCCAACGAACGTTGCACCCTTGCAGAACTTCTAATAATCCACAGTCTAATAATCCTGTTGCGCCAGGTTTTCTGCCCCAGCAGCCAGCTACAGGTGTGATTAGCAAAGCAACCGCAAAGGAGGACTCCTCCCCAGGGAGGACCATGCATTTCCTCTTTTCCCAGGACATCCACGCTAAGTGGGCTCAGTTTCCAAGTTAAAAGGTGCTGTTTTTTTCCTCTTTTCCCCTAATGGTCAGGGATGGCGAACTCCCTCTGGGATCTGTGCATTCAGCTTTGTTCTTTCTCCCTCCCCTGCTGTCGCCAGTAATTAAAACTAAGCGAAAAAAAAACCCGAACATGCTATTTTTTGAATAGATATTTGAAATTTAAAGTGGGGGAAAAAAAAAAAAAAAGTTGTGAAACTTGTCAGATCAATGATTTGACACATATTATTTAGCTGGCTCTAAATATTCTGGAGTGAGAACTTAGTTAACAACTTGTTAACAAAGCATAATTCGGAATAAAACCCAGCTCTCTCTTTGCTAGCTGCATTTGCAATATGGGGCTGGTTCTAATAACTCTGTCTCACAAATACCGACGTGGTCCTTTCTAGTGCAGTTTCGGAGAGCTTTTGCCACTCTAACGCACAGAACTAGAACGGAAATGAAATACAGAGGCAACGTCCACCAAAGCTTGCTGCTCAAGATCCTGCTGAACACCTTGATGTGAGTAACTTGGCAGAGTCACGCACAGGACATCGGTGTCGAGGAGCTCAAGCCAGGACTCCTCCTCAGTCCCTAAAAAATGGCTTCATCCTGCTAATGAAGCACTTGAGAATGAATGACATAGCAGAGGACAAACCCACCCCCCCCCCCCAAAACGCAAAAAAGAGGTTGTTTTTCTCATGCCTGCTCTGTATTCTGCTATCTCTGGCCAGATTAATGTGTCTCACTCTACCTTTGGGCTTCTTTTAACGACTACTTTTTAATGAAAGATCAACGGGCCCGCTTTTCCCCGAAATGCATCCCTTGCACCCTCGCACCTGTAAACAATGGATTTTTCCGCATGAAATGAAAGGGCAAGCACACCCTGCTACCAATTTTGACTCTGTAGAGTGGCGTAGCATATAATCTCTATTTTTCCTGCGATTTGTTAGTGACTGTTGCTAGGTAATGCCTTTTCCACTAAGCATCAGTGAGCTAATGTGAGGGCTTCGAGAATGTTTCATTATGTAATTAAGCTTTTGGTGGCGCTGACTTCTACTTTGCCAAAGTCTCGTATCTTTTTCGTGTGAGCAAAAAACATTGTTATGGCGTTGCACACGGGGAAACAAAAAGTGCCATCGAAGCCAACGTAATTTCTTGGTAACGTTACTGTGTTCTGCTTTCTTTTATTATTTGTTACACACAGCTATCAGGCACCCGTTACAGTGGCATCTAGCTAGACTCTCTGTTGTTTAGATGGAAAACATGACAAATACATGGAATACGTGACCCACTGGAAGCATCACTAGATCCCAAATATCTCTCTGGACTCCATACTCCATTGAACAAATGTAGTCCCTTTATTCTGACATCTGGACGCTTAGTCTAACAGTGACCTTTGCTTCCCAGGGACAGGACTGAGATACAGAAGAGCTATTTCAAGAGAACGTGACTGGCTAGACTGAAAGTGAGGGGGGAGATTTTCCCTGAGATCTTCAAATGTCTGGACCTCAAGGTACTGTTAATTTTGTTTAAAGAGTGGGATGAAGAAAGGGGTGAAGGACGTGTAAGTGAGAAGATGTAAAACCATAACAACCTAAAAACCCCCCACAAAATACAATATTAAGAGTCTGTATTTTGTCAGGCTTCACGCTAAATTTCAAGATTGGTAACCTCCACTGGAGGGGGAACACTTGGACATCACAGTATACAGTGATACTGTGATGCATAAAGCAACCCTGGTGTAAATTTGCTTAGCGTCAAGGATGCCTAGCAAATAAGCAAGAAAAAAAAAAAAAAGGCAGCTTTGATCAGCCCTGGCACTGCGTGTGAAAGTCTAGCTTAGTTCTAAGACTGCCAGGGCAAGTGAAAGAAGAGCCTTTGTAATTTTTGTCTTACAATTATGTCACTCAGTTCTGTAGCCTTCATTCTCCCCTTGCAATTTGTAAGAGACGACAAGTCATTCAAAGTACCTCTGTTTACAGAGAGTCTCAGTAATACAACACCACGGTCGGGCAGATTCCATGAACTGCAGACCCCGTGTTGACAGATGGGGTTTGTGACTGATTGTTTGATGGGCGCCGTGGGTGAGGCTGTAGGGGAATAGCGGGAGAAGAAGAGGGCGCTGGGGTTTTTTGAGCTCGGAGGTCGTGTAGGTTACCAGTGAGAACAGCTTTCAGGGTTTTTCTATGGCATTGTTACCTTGGTACTGGTGACGAAGTTTTAATTGGGGAAGGGCAAGGAGAATTCTGCTCTCGTCCTACACAGCTACACAGACGCTGCTGCTTGCAGCATCTCGGGGCAGGATTTCAGGAGCTGCTTGGTTTCTACCAGGCATGAGCCAGCCAAAAGGGAAGACGAACGAGGTGGGGATTGCTGTATTCGTGCGGAGTATCCCCTGTCGATAACGCCGATCTGGTGAGCAAAGCCAAAATGATATGTCTGAAGATACAAATGCCTTGCACAGAATGGATGTAGCATTGACAGCAGCACAAGTGCCCCTACTCACTGATAATACAGCTTAACCCAATTCAGTCTATTTCTATGGCTTGGTAAGTTTTAGGACTCTCTGCTGGAGCCATCTAGCATCAAGCTGGTGATTAAACGCAACGCATTTCCATTCCGTAAATAAAAAAAAAAAAAACCAACCAAAAAGCAACCCACAAGAAAACAAAGCAAAACCTTTGTGGTCTATTGCACGAAAGCCACTCAATAGCAATTAGCTAATATCAGTTATCTTCTTGCTATGCAGGCTTTCCGATACTGCAAAGCGTATTTTGGGTATTTGATTGCCAACAATTATTTATTAGGTGTCTCAAAGCATTCAGGATCCCAGTCACGGGATCCCTTGTGTTTGAGGGCTGTAAAAACAAAGAACAAAAGAAGAGTCCCCAACTAACACGCTCACAAAGTAACTACGAGGCAATTGGCAACAGATGAATACCGACAGGGGCGAAGTAGTATGCTGGGAATGATTATAGCAGAACTGTCAGCATGAAAGGCAGTGCTCATGAAATACCTTTAATCTAGCCACCGGTGATTATTCTTTTTCTGGGCAATCAACTCTTCCCCCCGGTCCCCCCCCCAATATCTTACAGGATGTAGCAAACACGCATTCAAAGGTTCTGTGCTCTTGCAAGAGACCAGTCTCCCTTCTCGTCTCCATCAGGTGAGAGACAGAGATTTTCAAACCCGTCAAAAGTCATCCCAAAAACGAAGCAAGGGATAGATCCCCAGGATCCCAGCCCTGGGTTTCTCACCCTGAAGGAGAAGACAACGCTGTCATTCAGAACAGCAAGTTCCCATTCACAGTTATTTGTCATGTTAATTGCTAAAGACAAAATTCTCCTTCATCTCCATCCGCGCAGGTCAAAGCAGAGAAGTTTAGCACTTCACAACATCAAACTTTGCTTTCATCTGCGTACAGGACATCAGTCTGAAAATCCTTTTGATCAATTAGAAAAAAAAGAAAAAAGAAAGGAAGACAATTTGAAAGTTCGCTAGTGACTGGGGTTGTCATCTCTTTGTTAAAATCAAGGGAAAAGGAGTCTCTCCCATCATTAGCCATTGGCTGGGCGCATCCATAAACACACATCCTCACCAGAGCAGGTAAAGCGTGAGTAAGAGCCATGAGCAAATATTGACAATCCCTTCCTTCTGCAGTCATGCAGGATCCTCATCACATCATTCTTGCTTCATTAATTTAAACCCAAGTCATTAGCTCTATTAGATCCCTGCGTACCACGCTATAGGAAATACCCCTGGCTCAAAACCCGACATTTTTCACAGAAAGTGGATGCATATCATGACTGTAATTTACTGCACAGTGTACCTACGTGCTCCCACATTAGCTGTAATCTCTGTCGTGCTCACGCCAACATTCCAGCAGTATTTGGCATTTCACGAACGCAGTATTTATCGCTGAAGTTCGTACAAAGTTGCAAACCCTAACGAGGCTTATCAGCTTTTACAAACCATCTCTGTCCACTGGAGTGTGACATGCTGAGTATAATTCCACTCACTGTGCAGTCATCGGATGTGAAGGGGGAAAAAGGCGGGGGGGGGGGGGGGGGCTTCAAAGCAGCCTTTCGTATCGTTTTAAATGAATCATGAAATCAAATGTCCGTATAGCCTCTGAGTTCCTGCAGGTGAGATGTAACCTGCGAGCTGGGCACTTAGAGCGGTCTCTCAGTCAAATAAAATCGTCTCGTCGTTACTGATGTGGTAATTATGCCCCGAAAAAGAGCAGCACAGCGGCTGTGCAAGGGGGAGAGGGACTCGGTGCTCAGTCCCCGCAGTCGCACTGGGTGGCTGGGCGGGGGCGGGGGGGCAGATCAGGTCAGTCAGCCTCAGTTTACCTCCTATCAAGGCAGAAATCATCACAGTCACTGGATTTATTTCGGAGACATCTCAGAAAGTATAATTAAATATGCAAGTTGTAGAAATCCGTGCCTCTGAAGTTTTAAAGGACTGTGCTATTGGTACGAAGAACTTGGTAACCTGCTATGTCTAGGGCAAGAGCAGAGACAAGAAAGCTTGAAACGGAGTTAGTGGTACCTGTGTTTTTGTACGTCGACGTGCCCCTGGGTATATAACCCCCCATCACCACCCCTTTCCTGCTCATCCGGCGCGAGTGTGACACACTGATGTGGGTGGATTTTGATTGAGAAATGAGCTACTGTTTGTATTGTCATCACAAGAGCTCTCTAAAAGCACGAAGTCGGTCTGAAAAAATCAGGATGTTAAAAATGAATGTTATATATATTTTTTTTTTCTTTTTCCTCTTCTGCTGTGTTTTTTGGCTCTTCAGTCTGCATTCACGTCACTAGTGTAAGGTGTTGTTGGGATTTTTGGTATGAGTAGAAGTCAGAAACACGTCTTTTATAACAAGACCTCACAAAATCTTATTCTCTCTCTGATTTGATTCCGTGATATCAGGAGTTTGTGTCTTCAGGTAATCCCTTAATTATTGTGTAAGCTTTCGTCATTCCATTGACTTAGCTGAGATGTTACATTATACGCCAACTGAAGGTATGTCCCCTAATATTAGGAATTTAAACGAATAAGACCAGCCAAAGTTTGTGTACAGAGCACAGCAATGTATCCCCTACCAGGGAAGCATTTGTGGTGGCTGAAGGACGGGATGGGGGATCTTACGGAGTTATGAAATGGGAAACGATGCATTAATTGCATTTTAAAAGTCCAATGCTGAGTTCTGTGTACGCCGATGCGCAGCTGTAAGCGCGTTGCCTTGCTAGCGAGTGCTTCAGAGGCATTGGGGTGTCCATTTAGCTGCCATCACCACATCTACTCACTGCGCTCATCCTGGCCACAGAGCCCCAGGCTGACTCCTTCAGCTGGCCATGGCAGTCCCACTCAAGAGCACCCCAGCAATTAACACAGATACTCCCACACCTACAGGCACCGTTTCCTTTCTCTGTTTTTTATCACCCACTCTACTCTTTGCACCTGTAGTCCGTGGTAACGGTTTCCATAATAGCGGTTTGAACTGCTTCAATAAATGTTGTTCAGGAAAAGGGAATGCTCGTTGCTTTCCCCCGCCCTCCCCAGGATCCTTTTCGGTGAGGTTTTTTGCAGCGACTGGAATCCGAGGCACCGGCGTTGCGACTTGGAGCACAGAAGCAAGGTCCCTGCCTGCCTCCGTGGCTGCCTCACGCCCTGACCTTGCTCAGGTCACTCGGCTGGTGGTGGCGTTCTCGCTTTCTCACTCTTTAAAAGTTGCGTATTTTGTTCTCCTCACAATACTGGCATTATAACATCTTCCTGGCTCTAGCAACAATCTGTAGCATTTTAGATATACATTATCCTGTACAAAAATACCCACCCACAACTCACACCCTGAAAAAAATCACAGTAGCCAAAACTCCAAATTTAGATTGAAAACCACAGAGCTGTGTAGACAAGAGGACACCTTTTTTTTTTTTTTTTCAAATGTGACTTGATAGCTTTTTTTCCTCTCAAAACAATTTTCGTTATCAGAAACTCCTATCCTTTAAGTTTTACAGCTCAGCCTCCTACTGGGATCTCCTGGACGCGCTGGACCACCCAGCAGCCAGAGCTGGGACACAGACTTCAGCAGTGTTTTTGCCTTTCCAAGGGTGAGGATGGTTTCATCGCAGACGGCAGATAGCTGCAGGCTGATGCCCTGTCCCTCTTGATCCTGTCCCATCCCCTACGTCCCCCCTGCCCTCTCCCCACAGCTGGCTTTCGCATTACTCCTGCTGCTGTCTCCTCGGCGCCTCGCCTCCAGCAACTGAGGAAGAGGAGGAAGCAAGAACAGACAAAACAGTCTTCCTACTGCACTTTAGCCTGGCTATGCAAACATTTGTAGCAGCTAAAAATGGCAGTCACAAGGACATTCCTGCTCTGGACCTGTAATTCGGGACTGGAAAGAGCTCTATTCAGATGCAGCCATCAGCGAATCCTTCTGCTGTCCTCTTAATCCCCTCTCCTTCCCCACCTCATGCCTGCCAAAGCTGGAAACCCACGGCCAGAGTAGTTTTACACCAAAAATATTAAATTCCTCCTCCTTTTTTTTTCTTTTTTCCTTCAAATATTTTTGAGGGACTTGCAAGGAGAGAAGCAGTTAACAAAAAAAATAAATAAAAGCAAGTTTTGCTGCATTTTGGGAGGAAATGAACTCATGCATTTCGCAATGTTCCCACAAGGCTCAGATTTGAGAGAGCAATGAATCACTCGCCGAAGATGTCTGTTTTTCTCTTCCGAGTGCACAAGGTGCCCAGACACCTTCTGTAGGCACTCTGTGAGAGCCCCGGCGTGCTGCCAGGCTGAATCCATCCCCGCCGCCGGGCACTCAGTGCCCGTTCGCGAGCGGGTGGCATTACCCTGCCCTCACTTCTCGCCAAGGGTGGCTCTGCACCATCCTTGGCAGGCAACCCCAGGTCCCTGTGCAAGCACGCCGTGCTCGGACAGTCTCGGTTCTCTGCCATGCTGTTCTTGCCCTGCCCAAGCTAGTCTCTCCCAAGGATGCGTTGGTCCATATGGAGGGGTCTCCTAATGTGGCCTACAGACCTTTGCGCTGCAAGGGTTGCCCCAGCCCTCTTTGGCCAAGAATTCAAACTCCCTCATCCTGCTTGTGGAAGACCACATGGACACATACTAAATGTTATCCCATGAGTTAGCTGTAGCTACGGCATGGTAAGGATATATATTTCTCATTTACCTACGTACTGAGCTACCACCCCGTCGATCTGCTTGTCATCAGATCCTCTGCTCCTCCACCAGCAGGTTGGTGGTGGCATTGAAGGGGACCTGACGTTTCTTAGGAGTCAGACCTTCATGGCTCACTATGAGGAAGAGATTATGGAGTCAAAGGTCCTTCACCGAGAAAGCCCCAACTCCGGATCCATAAATAAGTCACCCTCTACCCAGCTTGTCTACGTCTGTGCCATCTCGAGCGCAGCGGGAGGCTGTCAGCCTGGGCAATCCAGCAGATCTTCACTGTCACAAAGAGGAGCAGAAGGAAAAGTAGTCTGTGAGACAGAGAAGGACACATATCATGCCTTTACTTTGTACCGCAATCTCGATATTTTGTATGTACTTATTGCTCTGAGTTTGTATCCCTTTCCCACCTGTACTTACGCTGTCTTTTTTCTGTGGCTTGTTATTATTTCTATTGAGCAATCTTCAGCCGAACTGGGAGATCTTGCAGTGACTCACTTACTTGAACATTATTGCCTAGTTCTTTACACAAGACAGATTGGATATGAATGAGATCTCTTGTCCTCATGAGCATTATATTTATTTCACAAGACATTTTCTTCAGAACTCTCCCTGCAATAAATTATGTGGTGTATTTATTTTTTCTTCTACCATGCTATAACTCTGTGCTTTTTTTTTGTTGTTGTTTCTCATTTTTTAGACACTTCTTCTTCTTCTATGATCTGCTGTTGTTGTTTTCTGTTTTTTTTTCTTCTCACAATCTCTTAGCTATATCCTTGGGATTTTTTCCCTTGTGCATTTTTTAGCACAGTGCATGTATTTGATGTAGTCAAAATGAGAGCTCGAGATAAGTATTTAAAGTAACAAAATGATTTCCGTCTTTTATCTTTCAGATGCTGTGTAATGACGGGGAAAAAAAGAAAGGAAAAAATAAAAGCAGGTGAAATGTTTTAAATGAAGTATAGAACTGTAAGGAATATGCTCGTATGTATCATTTTCTGATCTTCATAATGTCGGCTGAATGAAAGACTTTGGAGGTGCTTTACTTCTAAAGAGTCACTTGTCTGGATTTCAGCAGCTGCCTTTTGGAAGAGCCTGCAGAAATGCTGA
This sequence comes from Alca torda, assembly GCA_008658365.1. Classification (NCBI taxonomy): domain Eukaryota; kingdom Metazoa; phylum Chordata; class Aves; order Charadriiformes; family Alcidae; genus Alca; species Alca torda. Next base: position 37,229,315 of record CM018083.1, read on the forward strand.
AAACCCTGTGTAATCAAAGGGAAGGTGGGCATACTTGGGGTGGCTGACACTGAAATGGGTCTTAAAGATAACGTATGTCCATGGTCTTTATAGGAGTCCCATTTTAGGACTATATCTCACTGTCAATGTATCTATCAGAACATCATTACGTTCCCTTGCTTTCCAACCCTCCTGCCCAATTTGTCATCCCCTCTCAACCTTTTTAATCCCCCGTTGCTTGCTGGAGGTGTGCTAGAGGTCTGGATTTAGGCCAGTTTGTGGCCTTTCTGTGGGGGAGCGCTGGAGGAAAAGATGGTCTGAACTGAAGCTCAACTATAGGTAATCCAATGGGCAGTTTTGTCATCCAGGTACAAACTGGACTTTGAGCATTGCTCCTTAATCCCATTTCTGTTCCCCCAACAGCTTGACTATTCAAACAGAAAGCCCTGGTTAGTCACTGCTCAGGGCACAGAGCTTCTTCTGAGGCAGGTCTAACCTGTTTTACCTCAGCTCTGCCAGCTGTTTTTAACTTAAGTAGCACCTCTCGTTGACAAAATGGACAGGTTAGGAAGGGATTTGTCTCATATATGTCGTATAAAATCAGCGTTGACTTTTAAATGATAATTTATTTTTATATGTCTTCAAGTAGAAATTCAGTTACCAAAGTGCTGCTCACAGAGGGAGCCTTTGAGGATCTATGCATTAAAATGTATTCTGTGGAGCAATGGCTGTCCTGGCTGGGACTTAGTGTCCAACACGTATCGTTAGATAGGAGCGCAGCAAGATACAAAAGACAAGCCAGACCGTTCCTCTGAGCCTGTTGCTGTACCATGTTTAGTTACTAAGGGTGACTGTTTCACTTCAAGACTACTTTCGTGTCTTGTGTTTAAGACTAGAGCTGAACTTGTCCACCCGGAGTGCAGTACAACACTAGATCATGTCATTCAGGGAAGCGGTGGGATTTCTCTCCTTGGTGGCTTTCAGGGATCATCTACACAAAACCGTCACCAATCTGATCTGGTGTTGGTGTTATCGCAGCTTCAATCGGGAGGTTGGCCTAGAAACCAAACCTTTGCAGGTCCTTTTCAAATATTTTTTTCTACGATCTTACAGTTCTGGTAAGTGTGTTACAGTAAAATAACCAGATGGATTTTTTTTGGAAGTATAGAACAAATACCCTGAAGGCAGAAAACAGTATGTGGAGGAGAAGACATGGGTGGGGGGGAAAGGCGCTCACTTCTTTCCATTTATGAGTTATAGAACCAGGACTCCTACAAGGAGTTGAGAAAATTGTCTTGATTTGGAGATGAGAAAAGCAAACACTTCTGAGTAGCTTTTCACAGTAAGACTGCCTGGCTTGTGATCCTCATCCTGCCTTGAGAAAGGTAGACAGTGTTTTAAATGTTAGAGCAGGAACCAGCCTGACCCTATCTAATCAGTTTGGTGTACGTATCTTTCCAGTAGGGATTAAATATGTCTTGTCTCCTGTGGTTTTATTAAAGGGCAGAGAGGAGGCAAGGAGCCTTTTACTTCTGACAACGTTTCATCTGGTTGCCTGAGGTATCTACTGCTGGCAGAGAAGGAAGGGAGAACAGCTAAATCTCATTGCTGTACCCGAGGCTAATGCAGGAGAACTTTGTGGTGGGGCTAGGTCCATACCTGAGGCTTGCTTTCTCTGTGCACAGGGTAGAATCAGCAGGAGAGAGGTATAGGCATAGTATTGGAAAGGGGGAGATTCATAATGTGCCCAGCATCCTCCACCGTCGCCTCCAGAGGCAACACTCCTTGCGCTTCTGGAATGGTTTTGCAACCAGGGTTGCTCAGCTAAGGATACTCCACCCTGGGATGTGTTGTGTAGAAGCTTAATTTTACACTTGGGACAAGCCGGTCTCTTTTGCTCCCTTTTCCATACGCGTTCCTCACTAGATTAATCAAAACCTTTTGCTGGCACTGAAAGTGATGTCTTTTTGTGCAAAGCCAGACTTCTTGCACTCCTCAAGGGGAAGGGTCAGGTCCAGCTGTTCTGCCAGTAGATGTCCCTGCATGCACAGCTGCGGTGGACGCGTTGTGTGTTCCCTGGGAAAACTGTCTTCCAACATACTGAACTTCACATCATTCCCAGTGGGAATTGTTCACATGTATTTTTTTTTTCTCCCATTTGGGCTTCTGGTGTAACGTTTAATCAAGCCCCACAAATACAAAAGCTGAAATTAAGAAGAAAACAAATTTCATTCTTTCATTGCAAAGCACTCTTTCCACTATCTATAAATATTTTTGTGTTTATTTCTAAACCACAGGGCAAGCGGGGTACAAAACCCCTGAACTGCTTTACCCTTTTCTGCCCTTAACTCCTGTTGTGCATCATGCATTCAAATAACTTCCACGCTTTTTCCCTTCCTTGGATTGCAGCATTTTCTTGAAGAAGACACTGGTTTCTTGCACCGAATCGAACAAAACAAGACCAAGCGAAACCAAAGAGTGCTGAGCACCGGGGTCCTCGCTGCTTGGCAGAAGTCACTTGGCAATTTTACAGATGCTGAGAGTCTCAACCTTCCACCACAAGGCGGATAGGAAAATCCATCAGCTGGCTTTCATAGCCACGTTAGGTGAGTTTTTAGTGTTTTGCACAATGCTCTGCGTTGTAATCCTGCAATTACACATTTGCATGCCTACTAAATTACCACCAGAAAGTTATCTTCAAAAGCGCAAAGGCTGTGGCTGCTACACTTCCTGGGAATCAGGGCATGACAATTGTTACGGAGGAAAATTACCTTTACAGGGTGTTGATTTTTTTTGCCCCACCGCCTGTCATTACCGGGTAGGTTTTTCCCAGCGCAGGACAGGGAGCGGCTGTGCTGACACCCCACGTGGTGGCGGCTCTCGGCCGGCCGAGGAGGGACAGGTGGCCGCAGGGCTCTCGCACCCACAGCATCCCCACCACTGCCAGCCCCGGGACTCATGGAGGGGGACACGAATGACCCACCCTCGCAGCCTTTCGCTCCAGCTTTGAAGCACGGGTAGCAAGAGGCTTCAAAAAGACGAGAGCCACAGCCGTGAGTGGGGGAATGGCTCAATAGATGATTGGTAGAATGTAGTTATTTATTGATTTAAGAGCATTCCTTTCTTTCGCCTTGCTTTTGTCTTCTAAGGCAACTTTCTTTTAAATTTATGTGTCCCACATTGTCACATCAGGAGGAAAATACATGAGAAATGTTTTGTTATTTCAAATTTATTGCGTATTACGTCAGCTGGCATTGTGGACTCACAATATGTAATGCTTCATAAATTATGAAAAATAAATGTTTTATGGGCTTACTACGCACTCTGTTTGAAAACCGTTGAGCTGGGGAGACTCACTGACCCCCGTACAAATTAATGTGCACATTATTTTCATTATTGCAGCTCAGATGGGAAGTTTGAACATCTTTATATATTTATTTAAAGGAAAACGAGGACAGAAGTTGCTTGAATACAGTTAGTCTTCCCAGCGAGAAGCAGGTATCGTTTCACCCAGCTCATAACCTATTGCTTCCCTCACAGTCATTGTTATTCCAGGCCAAAGCTTAAACTCAAAATCTGAACTGCAAGGATTTAGCACGAGCTTCCAAAGGTCAAATCCTGCAGTCTTTAGCCAGGCAAGCTAAACCTCCAAGTTGGTAGGATTTTGTCTACACAAGGACTGCGGCGTTTGCAGAAAACTGGGAAAGCAGAAGTCAGGCTCCTGCGGAAGGGAAGGCACTGAAAGGTATTTCTACCCAACTTTCCAGCCCTGCCCTGAGTGTGACGGTGAGCGACAATCAAATGAGAGCTGCGCGTCTCAGCTGCCAAGGGCCTCACCAGAAGCGAAAAACCAAATCTCAAGGCACTGGAGATCTTAAACCGTATTGAACACGGCAGGCTTCAGCTCTGAGCCGCAGGAATCGGAGGGAAATATCCTCACCCGCCTGCATGGGAAAGTGTGTCGTCCCACTTTCCGAGGAGCAAAAGTTCACTCCAACATGTGTTGCATGGGAGGCGTGCGTCTTTGGGGGGGGGAAAGGGCACGGTGACGTGAGGTACGAGGAACGGTGAAGTGCTCTCAGCTATTTTTTTTTTTTTTTCTCTTTCCTCTCGCACCCAAATATTTCTGTTACTTGCAAAAGGAGGTCAGGTGTTGCGGCTCTCCCCTGGATGGTTTTTATATCGCACACAGATCCACCACTGTGTTTCTAATAAAGCCATCAAGAGCAGAACCAGGAGCTCCCTGCATGGGCTTAAGCAGTATAAGTCACTGCTTCAGAGGACTCTCTTAACTTGGGACTGGATGGGCTGAAAAATCTTCCAAGTTATTCTCTCCTAATTCAAATCAGCTGAAGCATCAAAATGTCGGGCAGATGGACAAGATCTTTGGCTGGAGCCAGCCTATTTTCTGCTGCTGCTGGGACTATTGCAGTCAATACTTAGAGACTTTTTAGATTTCTTTTTTTTATTATTATTTTTTTTAAATCAGTGAGTTTTTGAGAAATTAACCTTTACATAGGCACATTAAAGGAGATTTCTGTGTGATTTCTAGTGGGAGAGCCCATGCTCTAAGGATCCTAACTTGTCCTAAACTGGATTAAACCATGCTACTTATGCCAAAAAACAGTTTTCCTTCTTTTCTTTCCCTCTTTCTTCCTCTTCATATTACTATTAAGAATTATTAGTTTAAAGACGATGGCTAAAGCATAGTCTTTATTACAGTCACTTGGGCAAGACACTGAAAATTATTTTCTTCTCAGCTGTGATTTCTCAGAATTATGGACTCCAGTCGCGCTAAGCTCGGGGACCTGGCACTGGGGAGACGCAAGAGAACAGATGAAATAAGCAAAGTTCTTACTTTCTTTTTATTTTTGCCGTGATTTTTATAGTTGAAAAGAAACCCTGCCTTTGCCTCTCGCATCCAGTGGAGGGCAGTTAAGTACCACGGTAGAGAGCGAAGCCGCCCTGCGCCGCGGTGTAACGCTCTCAAGTAGGCAACCGATGATGGAAATTAACCGTTCTTTGGCTGTGTGAAATGTCACTTAGAAATACCTGAAGAATTAAAAAAAAAAAAAAAAAAAAAAAAAGGAAGAAATGGAAAGAAAGATTTTTCAATCATCTAAACTGCTTTTTTTAAACTGCTTTGTTAGTAAAGCAGGAGCAGATCTGGAAGTTTTCTTCTGCGGTTGAGGGGAAAAAAGAGTCTTATATCCGTATACACAAGTTTCAAGTGTTTCCTTTCTTATATGTTACTCAGAATTTCTAGTATATGGATGCTAATGAACAAATTTCCTGATTTTTCCTTTTGCTTCCTGACCTCAAGAGTCTTTAGGTTTTAATACTATGCTCATAATTTCAGCATGAAGAATAATTTTTGAAGGCAAATTGTCTTTTCTTGGTGTCTCAGCTGTACCAGAAAGAATAAGACAATTCTCAGGGACTGGGATTACAATGCAAATATAGCCACCATTGAAACTGTGACTAGTTTTGAAATGTTCCCCTAAAAGAAAAGTTTAAAGCAAACATTCCAATCTGAAACAGAAACCTAACCATGTTCCTCTTAAAAACGGGTCTCCTCCAACTCCCCCAGTTTATAGCACATACCCTTGGGCTATTACAGTCTAGAAAAATCTGAAATAAAAACCACACTGTTTTCTGGGTCTGATCATGCATCACTCGGTCAAAAAAAAAAAAGTTTAGGGCCTCCCAAGAAATACAAGGTTTAGGCCTTCCTGACACGTGTTGTTGCTTTTTAAAGAAAACAGCCTAGTGCGTCTTTATGGCAAATACATCATTTTTGTTTCATTCCCTTTAAAAGGAATCACAGGTGGATTGAAACAGAAAGCTTTAAAAACATTCGCAATTGCAGTTGCACATAAGTATTATTATGGTCAGCATCCTCGTTGTTTTCCACATTAGTAGGGTTATTTACTTTTCAAATTTTATTTGCTTCCCATCACTAGTCTCATGATGCTGTGGTATAAGATCAGGCACGAATAACTGCTTACACCAAAAATTGAGTTTCTGTAAGTAACTATTTTAAAACGTTTGCTTTTATGTTTACTGCTGAAGGATCTTGCGCGCTCCTGCCAGAAAGGAAAGTATTTATTATCTCTCTTTTACAGATGAGGAAACTGAGACACTGTGAAATTAAAAGCTTGGGAAAATTAGTACACAGTAAATTACGGTGTGAATTTACTGTGTGCTACCCACCCTGCACGGACTCCTCATGTGGACTGGCAAAGAAAAAGGATTAAACTCCCTTAAATTATCTCACATTTGCCATGGACAGACAGTTACCGTGGATCAGCTGACATGCAGCAACTTCTTAACCCGCAGCGAGTCGTTCACGCAGCGAATCCCCTCGGAGGAGAGGAGCAGATTCACGGGGCGCTGTGCTGAGTGGCTAATCCGCTGCAACTTCATGCAAGACTTTATTAGTTGCTAATTTCCCCAGCTGGCCAGATCCTAAGTGGTTTACCTAAAAATCACAGAAGCAAATCTCTGGCGGAACTCAAAGACAGACTTGAGTATCCCTGCAGCCTTGAAAGCAGATGCTGTGAGTTAAAAGCAACATATAAAGAAAAAATAAACTTTGTCCTTTTTGTAGGATGGAGCATCGCCAGGAAGTGTCCAGGCAGTGTATGGGTTAAACTGGTGAATTAGTGTGGTGGAATCAGAAGGTGAGTCCTTGTGTTTTAGAACCACCCTGATGTCTCAGGGTTTTTGGCATTAAAGCTGTTTCCAGCATCCTGGCAGCGCCTTCCAGCCCAGCCCAGCAAACCTGCAGGAGTTCGCTCTGCAAAGCCACACGGCGTCTGTCTGTCCTGGGAATGCCGTCAGACACCTCCTCCAGCCCCGCGGCCAGGCAGGGTCCGTGCACGCGTTCAGGGCACCCTGCCTGCACGGTAACCTTCTTGCCAGGTCTCCTTCCATCTCAGCAGTGCCACTTCTGGAGAGCAGAGCCACCGCACACGGCCACATCGAGCCTGGTCGCCGTTCCCCAGCCCCGACAGTGACCTCTGGGCTCGGGAGGCCACCGGCGAGGCTCTGGGAGTGACCTCCTCGCCCTGCAGCATGCTGAACGGCTGATGTTGAAACGACTTTGGCAGGAACACTCACCATTGTGTCCGACCCAAGCTGAAGAGATGAGCATGTAGGGAGCTGGGACAAGGGTTGGCTGGTGGGAAGACAATTACTGACAAGTTCATTCCACTAATAAACAAAGACATAAATGATGACGCTATAAAGAAGAAGCAGGATTCTCTAGAGAAAGCCCTAGAGAGGCCTAGTGAGGAGGAGAGATGTTTAGACGACAGTTTTACATTACACCACTTTGTAAAATATGTTCTATTTTAGCTCCGAGCTTGAGTCCAGTTAGAGCTGCATCAGGGCGTAGGAAACGGAATGTATTCTAATGCCCCGTGATCAGGAATAGCTGATAACTAGTACGTTTAAATGTGAAAAGCAGAACTTTTCTCTGGGGGATGTATTATTTTTTGTGTGTGTGAGTACGGATTTAGTCTTCTTAGTTTACATTGCAGCTATAGCATTCCACTGGCAGTCATTTACCTAGTGACTTACATCTTTCAGGCTGTGGAAAATGCAGGATAACACAGAGAGAGAGAAAGTGGTAGTGTTGGGGAAGTTCTTTTTAATTTGCATCTCAGGGCTGAACCCAGGATCATAAATATACAGAACTTAGCACCTTCCTAACGTCCCTCCGCTGTCTTATTTCCAGAGCATTACAATATGAAAACAATGGGATTAGGGCACTATATACTTCAGTCCCTCTCACCCCCGATTCCCAAAGTAAGTCTAAATAGAGCTGGATTTGCTTCTGGTATAGCTGAAATTAAGACAAAGGGGTATGTCTGAGATAATTTTTTTTCTTTTCCCCCCCCGTAAAGCTTAATCTTAGAAAATGCCTGTCTGTGCTAGAGAAATGGCTTGCATGCAGTGTGACAACCATCTTTTATAGAGGCAAACTGTACTCGCTGGGCTCTAACGTTGTAAAGGAAAAAGCTTTACAGGTATAATTAACCTGTGGAATGCCCTTCCACAAGATACTCGTGAAGTATTGGCACTAATACCATCTGTCTTCATAACTCAGGGCATCAGTGGCCTACTAGCTGAGATCAAGAAGCAATCTACTGTGTCCCTTCATGACGTGACTCCGCTGAATGAATTAAGAGGTCGTGGTGACTTTTGTAGTAATGGTCATTGCTGGAGTTGGAGGAGGTTTTGGCTTCGAAGGGAAAATCTGCAGCTATTTACAGAAATGAGCAAGAGGGTGCAGCACGAGACCTATGGCGAGGACATCCCAGGCTGCTGCTGTGTGTGGTGAGGAGGGAAAGAAGGTCTGCATGCACCAGGGAGGCTGGTGAAGGAGAAAGGTAGGTCATGGCAGGGGTTTGGCCATATTCTTCAGCTTTCAAAAAATTAGAAGTTACTCATTGAGATGGTGGACAAGTAGGAGCACCTAGTGCCTCAATGAGCAGTCATGATTTGCAAAAGAGTAAAAGTGAAGGTCTAGAAGGTCAGTGTGGTCCCATGGATGGGACTGAGAGAGAGTCTTGAGCTGGGAGCAATTTGGTGTTCTGATGCATGTGGGAGGCAGCAGTGACTTCTTTCTACTCAACCAGCTCAGGGGTTCATGCACAAAACCTTTGTGGGAGATGTCCCAGACACCAGAGTGTGGCCGGGGATTGGTGAGTGCGTACGGGGTGGGGGAAAGACCCACCAGATCCCATCTGTTGAATCTGTTTCACTAAAGACCCATCTCTAAGGAGAGAAAAATAGAAGCAGGGATATGGGAGTGAATGTCTCCAGAGAGATGATCCCTGGTCTGAGGATAACGGTGTTTGGAGATGAGCTGAACCCCTGTTGACTGATGCAGTGAGGAACTCCTACAGCGGTACTCGCGCCCAGAAGCGCTGGTTCTCAGAAACTTTAATACCAAAATCATGGGAAACGTTTGAACTTTAGATGACTCCAGACTTCAGTTGCAGTTCAGTAGGATTTTAAGGCTAGCGCTTTATATATATAAGGAATATATAAATACACACGCATAAAAAAAATATATTATATGTGTGTGTGTGTATTTATATCTACGCCTTAGTTTTTTTTGATTCTGTCAAATAAATTCAGTAGCCCTCTCTTAAGCTAGAACTGGGGGAGACTCTCTTGCAGGAAGAGGTTTGATGGAGCTGTACTAAGCTTCGGGGAATTTGCATCAGAGGTTTTTCAAATGTTTTGTTCAAGGCCAGCTTGTCGTTAACCTGAATATTTGATTTGAAGTCATGCTGGTTTCACATGTCACGCTACCCTGGCACTGCGTGAAAGTGGTGGGAGGAGAGACTGGAGGGGGGGAATGAGCAAGTAAGGAAGGATTTGGTTATCAAAGCAGAGGACTTACATTCAAAAGTAATCAACAGAAGGAGATTACTTCGGCTCATAGTGCAGACAAGGGCTCTATCCCAATATATTTGGCCACCCCCTCATACAAACACAAGCACCTCCATGTGCATTATCAGCTTCATCCAGGAACGAGGAGATGATGCCATCACTTTGCTGCCAGCCCGGCCAAACAGAAGGTTTGCTAAAGCCCAACTCTCCAGAATATTAATAAAAATAAATGATTTTACCCTTTCTGGTCTTGCTTATAGCAGGCCGCTAATAATGCCTTATGAGGCTGCTACACAGTTCAATCAATAGTTTGACTTTTCTGCCCTAGAGCTGCCACAAACACAAACCCCACGCTAAACCGGCTGAGCGAGGGGCTGGCCGCAGACAGCCGGAGACGAAAGAGGGGAAATGCGGGATTTGGTGCCTTGTGACTTCTAGGAAACTTGGGCATGGACCGCTCCTGCTGATCCCCATCCGCCACAGCTGCTGCCGCATCCCCCTGAACCCACGGATGCTCCTCAGTGCCCGGTACCGGTTATTTATTAATTTCTGCGTCGCCTATGGAAACATTCGGGTTTGACAAAGGGAAAAAGTGATTTGGCGTCCTTTGACAGAGGGAGGTTGATTTTCATTCGAGACAGAATGGCTCATTTTTACCTTTTTAGCTCCTGGAAGAGTAAAAAGTGAGAGGTCAAACCTGCATCACCATGACAACCCCTGCAGCGAGGGTTTTTGAGCAGATGAAGGGGAGTGATAATGGAGCTGAAGTTTCTGCCCGTTCTCGTAGTCGCTGGGCTTTCTGTTTTGTTTCTCCTTCTTTCTTTTCTTTAGGCCCTGTAAGGTGTGGCCCTATGCGTTTTTCAGGGGCTGAAGGATAACGCTGGCCAGTTTAAGACACTGCCATGCCCTATTTGAGGTCAGTTCTTGGTGTAGCACTGCCTGGATGCACGAAGGGTGTATATAAACCATATAAAAAAGCGAATCATAGGAGCTAGCCATGGAAGATCAAATATCCTCTCAGATGCATTCCCTTTACTACTGTAGGTGCAATACGCTAGCGAGTGCAGTCATATTATCAGGTCTGTATCAAAGGGAACTGACATTTCTGCCTTTCCTGGCAGCGCCTTTGGAGTCCAAAAATAAGCTCAATAAAACAGCCATTCTCTGAGGAGAGCAGGCATGGTACTAATGAAGAAATTCAAAATGGGGTGGGGATCTAAGGCGATTCACTCAGAGGGGTTGCAGGTGAAACTGGAAGCTCATTTGAGATGCCGAGCTTGTGTCCTAGTTTCCTAGACCTGCGCAAGAAGGAATGTGTAAGAACAGATTGCAGATAGCTGAGGTTACAGCTACCGAGCAAAACCAAGTCAAATTTAAGTCACAGAAACCATCCCCCAAATTCTCTTCTACCCAGAAACTGAGCTTAATCCAGGGAAAAACAAGCAAAAGAGCAGATTACTCATTTTTTTTAACAACTCTGTTTATTCCAGGTACCTACTAAATCTTCTCTCTCCCTTAAATGAGAAGCCCTCTCAGACTGGAATACATCTCGTTTGGCGTGCAAATGTAGCGCCTACGATAGGTTGTCCTCAAAGCCCACCTAGAGTCTCCAGATGTTGTCCTTTGAGTCTTACGCCTCTTCAGAAGTTTTGCAACATTCTTTTTTGACCTTGTTGTGGATGCAACAAAAAAATGAAACAGAACAAGAAATACTAAATCAGGTATTAGAGTGTCAGAAAAGTTAGTTTTGCTGCAAGATTTCAGACTTCAGTGAGATCTATACAGCCATCAGACAGTTACGCGGAGAAGAGGAATAGTGAGAGTTAACACTAAAAAAGTTTTGAATGGCTATAAAATCCCGAGTTGAAGCTGTTCTCTGTGCCCAAAGGATTAAGTTAAAGCTTTTGCAGTGGGGATGAATTATTCCCTTTTTGCTTAGTGAGGGTTTTCTCACATCTTCTTCCAAAGTGGTGGACATGTCCCTTATGTCAGTATGGAGCTCCACAGCCCATCATCCGGAAAGGCAAACTGCAAAGAAAGAGCATAGCTATGGTCTCTCTGCCACCAGATTTGAAACAATAGCTGCATCAACACATTCACCCAGCAAGAAATCAGAGCTGGGCTATTTGGATCAGCCAGCAGATAAATCAAAGCGAATCTGAGCGATAGTGATATGATGTTGCAATAATAATTCGCTCCTCATGCTGATTTCGAAGAGGAAGCCAATTCAGGGTTTCACAAGCACAAGGGCCAGCACAGAGCCCTGTGGGACAGTATGAAAGAGAATAATCAGTTCACATGGAAAGAAAGTGTAGGTTATCAACTGCATAAAACACAGGTCTGGCAGAGGACAGACGAGATAATTTCTGGAAAGGCCTTGGATTATAATCTGTGCTGATTTATGAATTGCCGGACTCCTGTATTTTAATCAACCAATCTGAAAAATTAGGTTAAATATGAAGCCTCTGTATGTGAGAGGATTGCAGCAACATTAATTTAAACAGGATGTTAGAGTATGACAGAAAATGCAATTTCATCCTTGCAGGGATGGGCCAGAAACCTCAGCTTTCCTCTTCCTGCGGTGTGACCAGGCTCTCTCGAGTCAGATCCGAGCTTTAGGTATGGTCTCAGAGAGGGGCAGATTGCCTGTCTGCTGGGGCAGCTCAGGACAAACCCTTTTTGGGAGCTCATTCTTTTAAGACAAAATACTAAATGCCAATCACATTGGCATCAGACCATTTGGAGACTTTAATTACATTTATTTGATTTTCATTCCTCACTGCAACTCTCTCTACTCAGCCATTTCCAGGCACAGCAGACTCGGTGAAACCTAATGTTGGTTTCAATTTGCTAACATCTCTTTGAAAAACAGACTTGTCTCGCTGTGGAAACGTTCTGAAAACAAACTGCAGCCATTCTCTCCCCACCAAGAACAATCAAGTGCCAGAGCTTTATTTTTTTGCTTTACTTGGGTAATGTTTGGACGTATATGACACCTGGCAATTGTGCTTTCATCGAAATTATATCTTTAATAATGCAGGTGACTCGTCTGGTGCTCATAGACTTTTAATGTTTAATTTTAAGAAAAAACTTTCCCATGGCAGTACAGTGATGAGTCTCAAGGCAAAAACCAGCCTAGGAAAGACCTGGGGACTGGCACAGAAAGTGTGAAATACCACACGAGCTCTGTAAGAACTCAATACAGTATCACCTAACACCTGGGAGAAGAGAACCACAAGCGACGCATTTGTCTCTCTCCAGAGCTGTTCCAGCACACCTTTTGTCCGTGAAAGACGCTGGCATGGCGAGCAAATATTGCTGTCCACGGGTTAAAGTTCAAACACATCACTTGAGTAGATGAGGAGTTCAACCAGGGCAGAATGAATAGTCATTTCCTTCGGGGAGTGGTGACCGTGGGGTGGGATGGGGTGGGGAGAGGTGTGGGTGTGTGGAGTAGGATGCAGACAGTCACAGCCCCTGTACAGCAATTACCATAAAGATTAAATAAATACAATAGCCTAATTTCACATGGAAGTACACTTTAATTAAGTCTCTGCAGAACAATGAGCGGCTTCCATAAGAGCTGTGAAAATCATCACTAGGGACTGTCCAGAGGAAGAGAGAAACAAACAAGAGAAGGTCTCTTTGTATAGAAAATATGTACAGGAAGTATTTTGCAAAGCTGTTCCCAGTTAATTTGCCTAGGAAGAATTAATAACAAACTCCAGTCTTTTGCTCTGTTTTTATATAAGCCCCATAACCCAGAGTCTCATGGTGCTCACCAGACTGAGGGCGACACAAATCATTTGCAGACTAATTGCAAGAGCATCACAGTGTGCATTGTGTGGGATGTGCACCAGTGGGCTTAGCTAGGCTGAAATGCAGTTGCTTCTGGGCTGGAAACTCTTGTGCAAGATAAGCTCCAGGTGTATAAGGAAAAAAAATCTGTTCTTCCAACATCTTCATGATGCATTCCTTGTGTTAACATGGTCAGGTACGGAGTTCAGGAGGAGATGCTCGGAGAGCATCACCTGTAAAACTTCCCTTCGTTGAAAATGCATTTCCCATTATTTTCTTTATCTTCCTGTGTGGTCGGAGTTCCTAATGCACTGGAAGTACTGCATGAAGATGAGCAAATTTGCCATTAATATCCCTACAAACGCCTGCATGCATTGCTTGATCACGGGTAAGCTTGGTCAGGTTCATCATTATTCTCTTCGTGAGTTTGGGACGTCCAACAGAGGACAGTTCAGCTGCCAGCATCGCATCAGCCACCCTATGACTTGTGACGAGTTTGAGCTCAATAACACCTACAGAACAGGCACCTTCATTGCAAAGACAGAGTTGAGAAATACCCTAAACCCCGGCCAGATACAAATCTTCACAGGGTGCATGTAAGAGGGCACTCTGATGATCAGCTTGTTGTTTCTGAAGCGTGATTTTGCCTTGAAGCCTGGATGAGTAATGGGTTTAAATTACCAATGGTCTATTTTTTTTTTACCTCAGAATATATTATAGATATTTTTTAAAATTATTATTATTATTTTTTAAACCTTTTATCTCTTTAGAGACTGCCAAACGATGGCTCTCAGCTACGCAAGGCTCAGGCAGGCCAGACCCAGGGAAGCACAAAAATCGCTTGATGCTCGTCTTATATGAAGGTTGTAGAGGCTTTTGGTCAGGCATTGCCTTTGTTTGTGTTTTTTTGTTTTTATGCAGCCAGGTGACATGGCTGGGCCCAGCTCCACGGCTGTCGTCTTGGGCATGGCTGCACCGCAACCAGAAAATCGTTACAACCAGACAATCAGCCCTCAGCGCGTCCAAGTTTCTGCTGTCTGTTTGAAAGAGGGTTGAAGCACTTGGGGAGGTTTAATCGAAATCTGAATACATGTGCCTGAAATTGGCTCTCTGTGATTATTTATACAAGTAAATCTCTGCTTCTCGCAAATTCCCAGAAATCAAATTCCAGCCTTGTATGATCATTTTTTTTAAAGGAGTAAATATTTGTTGAAAATTCTTTGCTGTATTAATTTTACTCTCCCTTCTCTCAGGCAGCCCTGACAGGGATGGAGAGATTCCTGGTGTGCATCAATCAACCTAGGGAAGAGGGACCAAAATAGCTGATTACTTGGTCCACAACATGTTATCCTCGGAATGAAACCCAAACTTTTCAGGTAGCCAGGCAAAGCTCTTAAAATAGCTCGTTTTCCCCATATGTCTGCATACCCAGCTAAAATCTTCCAGGAGATGATCCTTATATCAACACTAGGTATATCAGGTACAGGTATATTAAGCAGGAGGCAGTTTAAACACAGTGCTGCATATTTCCATGTTTTGCTAACCCCGGCTTGAAAGCACAGCTGCCAGTAAGTGGTTTATAACTTGACAGTCATCCACCACTGTTTTTTTAGTGCTGTATAATGCTGTCAGTCCCTGTTGATGACCTTTTTTCTTTTTTTTCTTTTACTTTCTCTCACTTTTCTTTTTTTTTTTGGTAACCCTTTTGCCTTCTTTTTCCCTGCTCAGACCCATTAGCAGGATGTTGTGCAATATGGTGCTTGTCATCTGTTTCAAAGACACAGTGATGAGATACAGGTATGCCAGATGGATAAACCTAGTGTGACTAATTATTGTGTATTTGCCTTTAATTATTATCATTTATTACCAGAGAAAAGACAATAGAGGTTCCCAGACTCGGAAGGGAATGTCGGCAGAAGGGGAATTTTTTTCTTTTTTTTTTTCTTTTTTTTTTTTTTTTCCCCCCAAAGAGACTGGCACATCAGCAAGAAAAGTTTTCTTCCTGGGGAGAAATACAAGCAAATATCGAGACAAGAGGAGTCGACGTGACCCATGCAATACTCTCCTTTCCCTGACACATAGTCGAGGATCAGATATCTCACAGGTAATAAATAGTTTCTTTGTAATTATAGAACAACTATTCTCTTGCTTGAATGTCCATGCAGGCCATAATAAATACATGGATATCCTCCAGTCATCTGCATGGGTATCCACTATGGGATACAGGGTAGCCTTCTGTCCCCTCTGGTCCGCTCCTGGGAGGCATGGACGGCCCTGGCTCTGCCCTTTTGGCACCAATAGAAAGGGGAGAGATCTGGGGTGGGTATAAACAAGCGCTCAGGTGAATGGGAGAGGAGGTTTACAGTTGACCCATCAGCCAGATGTACATTACCTGCTCCATGGAGAGGTGAAACCTGAGGTCCCCAAGCTGCAATTTTTTAACAAACTAGGCTCAGGGTAGCAAACGTTGTCAAAGGATTCTGTGCCATCAGGCTGAGTCCTCGAGGTCTGAATGCAATTTGCCTCCGTATCTGACCTTAACATGCAGAATTTCTACAGTGTTTGGCATAGACGGAGATTTTCCTCTTTTAGGTATTATAACCTTAATTTCATTTGATTTTCTCACAAACAGAAAAATTGTAAACATGTGTTTTTATAAAACAAACAATTTAAAACAAAGATGCTCAGAGGGTTGGAGCACCTCTCCTGTGAAGACAGGCTGAGAGAGTTGGGGTTGTTCAGCCTGGAGAAGAGAAGGCTCCGAGGAGACCTTAGAGCCCCTTCCAGTACCTAAAGGGGGCTACAGGAAAGGTGGGGAGGGACTCTTTATCAGGGAGTGAAGAGATAGGATGAGGTGTAACGGCTTCAAACTGAAAGAGGGTAGATTTTGATTAGATATTAGGGAGAAATTCTTTATCGTGAGGGTGGTTATGTGCTGGCACAGGTTGTCCAGGGAGGTTGTGGCTGCCCCATCCCTGGAGGTGTTCAAGGCCAGGCTGGATGGGGCTTTGAGCAGCCTGGTCTAGTGAGAGGTGTCCCTGCCCAGGGCAGGGGGTTGGAACGAGATGATCTTTAAGGTCCATTCTAACCCGAACCATTCTATGATTCTATGAAAGGGGATATTTCTGTTGCATCTCAATGGGCATAGGACAAACACTTGGCTCAGCTCAGGACCCACAGCCTGCCGTGCTGGTCTATTTTGAAAGCTAGAAGGTTGACAATGGTAGGAAACTTGGAAATCTTAATACTGTGGTCCCAAAAGCTGCTTTCAGTTTAGAGCTGAATCAGCTACAATTTAGAAGCGCAAGTAGGATTATGATGGCTCATAAGTCTGATCTTCTTGCTTATGGGGCACAGAACTTTAATTTGGAGCAGCCACACTGATTTGATAAACGGATTGAGGAAGAGCTTCAGACTTACTCTTTAAAATTCATAAGGATCTGATTTAGTACATTTTACACTGGTATTTTTAACATATTTTCTCTATGGCTAAATTGCATCATAACCTAGAGGAGCAGCCATGTACCACAGTGTATCATCATAGATAATACAAGACTTAATCAATGTGGCCAGGCTGCTGAAATATTTCTATATATAGTATTTGTCAGACAAATACATGCAAAGACATTAAAAAAAACCAAAGTCCGTACATGGATGATTTGCAAACAGGAGAAAAGGCTAAATTTGCCACTGTTTGCTCTGAATAGCTTACCCAGATTACAGGCCAATTTTGTTTTGGACAGAAATATTTTCCATCACAGAGTCTGCTAAAGTCAAAAGAGTACTATTCCTTTGGCCGCGGGATGGGCTGAAGGGCCGGGTTGTATTTTGGGACTGGCAGCTCTGACTGTCTCCCTTTAACCCATTTGAACGCAGTTTGATTGGGACTCGACTGAGCACTTAATAGTCTGTGATTACCTTGATTGTGGACATCTACTTTTAAACCAAATGCAATGTCGTTATTATATATCAAGAAAAAACATGCCCTTGATCACCAAAAAATATTGCATTAAATTGGCAGACTGAGAATTAAATATGCAGAATCAGCCTAATGAAATAACTTGCCTTTGGTTGCAAGAGCCTTCATCATTCTTAAGAAGATTTAAAGCTAATCTGACTCAGAGCTGTTTCAGTCCAATTATTTTTCAGCAATTTTTTGGGGCTTTATTTTTCTTTTCAGGAGCATTATTCAGTCTTGACAATTTTTATTTTGTTAATTTTTTTGCATATTGAGTAAATGGGAAATCAGTTCAGAACCATTCTTAAGTAGAAATGAAATGCCCTGTAATCCAATTTTGATCAAAATACGTCTTTGCTTTTCAGGAACCAACCGGCCCGTGCAGTTATCTCCGCACTGCACGGAGTTGATAATAAAGCAAAGTAAAGCTCACATTCTTTTCCCATCGCACGTGGTGGGAAGGGGGCATTGTTCGGCTGGAGAACAATGCACCGTTCCCCCAGCGTGTGGCAAAGCAGCAGAACGGCAAGAAGACGGTTTCTCCCTGTGCTTTTACTTTTGTTTCTCAAACGTCTACAGGTCTGAAGTAAACCTTTCTTCCCACCTCTACGTGGGCGGTTCTCTTCCCTGGAAACCTTCCCATCTCCCTCTCCCGATGCCTTGTGTTCGCAGAAGATAGCTCACTACTGCAGCACCTTTCCCAAAAGCAGTCGTGAGAAGGAGAGATGGATTCAGTTGTCTTCTCAGACCTGTTTTACCTTCCACTTCAGTATCTGTTGCCTTTTGGTTTTGCACAGATAAAGGAGCCAAAATACACCACAAAAATACAATCCCTTTCCAAATAGTGACTGCATGAACAGACCTTACATCTCTTATATGGTGCAGGGAGGTATTCCATGTTCCATGATTTTTTTGCTTTATGCTGGCTTCACTAATTCCAGCTAAGTTCCTAACTGGCTTTTATTGCAGAAGCAATACCTCAAGGAAGCCTTTCACTTTTCGTGTGCAACATCAGCAAAATTGGTGGCTTTGACATGGTTGTTTGCAATACATTCCTCCTATAAATGTCCTTCTTCCTTCCCACCACCCATTTCCTCACCAGCTCCTCCTAGCTGTGGGACATGCTTTTCTCCATGTTCATTTTTCTCTGACATCAGTTTACTTCTTTACGTTTTCAGAGTTCCTGAGTATGTTTATGTTCCTTGTGACTTGCAGTGGCTGTGTATTGGTGTTGCTTCAGGTAGATAAGCAGTGGAGAGAAAATAAATGGGTTGAGGAACTCTGGGAACAATAGTAGGGGTTGTAAATGGGGGGGACAGGCAGCAGAGAAGAAGAATGGGAGGAGGACAATTGTTTGGTCCTTAAAAATCTTTGGTCTTCACTCTCATACTAATGGAATGTGACCATTAGAGAGCTTCCTTTTCTTCAAATTCACACTGAACACTATAAAATATATACACTCATGTACAACCACCACCAGCTTTTTCTTCTCCAGGTTGAGTAGTTTTAAAAATGTTTTATGATGACAAACATGGGATTCAGAACCGGTGGCATATATACAAGCTCTGCTGCTGGAGAGGGTGCCCAGATCTCTGAAATTTTAAGAACTAGAACAAGTTCCACCATGAAATAAAGAAAATAATTCAATAGTTCAAAAAATGAAAAAGCCATTTGTTCCAAGAGCAGCAGGTACAGGAACCCTTGCAGATTTTATGCAATTAGATTGGGCTGGTTGCATTCATATGGACATCTCCCAGCAAGGTGTCAGTCATTGTTCCCCACCCCCCAAAAAGGCCAATAGTAAGAATTATGTTGTAACGCAAAATACATTTTCCTAGGATGAGGCAGAGCACTGAATATCAAAAAGTTTAATCAAATAATAGAGTTTATTTTCCAGCATATCATCCAACCACATGAACCACGTGGGCTTCTGAGCCTCCAGGATTCTTCAAAAAAAAGGTTATAATGGGCTGCACTCAGAGAGGATCTTGGCTGCGTACCTGAGTCTCGGTTGTCACATAAAACCATTATTAGATGGAGAGATAAGCTGCTAAATAATCATCTCAACATTACTGGCAACTGCCAATTGTGCCCAAAAGGGAAAGTTAGGAGAGGTAAGACATCAGGTAAGTGTTATATATGATTAAATGCAACTCTCTGGTACCCTCCCAAGACACATAGCAGATGTCCTCTCTTCCTTGGTGGCAGGAAGCACCCATGCTCGTAACTAAAGAATATAAACTTTTCAAAGAAATTGGCTTGTCCTTCCAAGTTACCATTATTTTCTGTTATCCCTCGTTGATTACCTTCTTGTTTGTGTCTGTTCTTCTCAATACATCTTGAAGTTTCTTGACGCTTCACCCTTTCTTTTTTCCTCACCATCTAACCTTAGAGCATTTCTCTCTTTCTTTCTCTCTGAAAATCTGCCTGCTGGTATTTTCCATGAATCCATCTGCATTGAATTATTTATAGATACAATAAAGTCCGCTTTTGTCTAATGTTTATTTTCTTTAATAACAAGAAACATGGGGAAAATGTTCCATAGGGCTGAAAAAGGACTTGACTTTTCCTGGACGCTAGGCAACGGTAGCCAAAAAGTACAAAACAAGCTGTAGGATGTTCGTAAGATGCCTTCTAAAAATAATAATCTTAGTACGTTGGTATCTTATGTGCTTTTTGCGTTCGTTACATTTCCCAAATCTGAGCCTTGGTTATAATGTTAACATATCACTCTAAATGCTCTAATGGACAACAAGTTACAATGGAGGCAACCAGGAGCAATAAGCAGATGGATTACTGCTGGTGGACCCAGATCTCTGCTACCTGTTTTCCTTGTCCTAAGTGTTTTAAATAGGTCATGGAGGTCTCTTATGCTGGTCGTTCCTGAATGGTGGGTTTATCTTGTATCTGGTAAAAATTAGAGCAAACAATATATCTTACTTAATGAGTCATTGCCAGTCCTTTGTTACCTTATACTGCTTGTTTGAGTTTTCTTTTCATTAAGATTTAAAGGCTTTTCCCATCTCCTTTTCCAGTGGAGGGTTTATGTTGCTCATTTGCTTCTTTCTTCCCTTCAATTATGCGAGTCATGCAAGCATTTCCCCTTGAACACTTTCCAGCTTCCCCCCACCCCATACCTCACCCCCTCCGTGTCCTCCCCCTCGTTTACACAGCTCCATTCTACATGGTGTTTCCTGCACTGCCTACACTAATTGCGCTTAGCAAGGACGCAGTGGGGGAGGGAGCATGGAAAGGGAGAAGGTAAAGAAAGGACTTTTGAGGAATCTGGGTGAGTTAAAACTGCAGACTCCTCTGCACATGTGAAAGATGGAAGATATAAAATAGGCAGCGGAAGGAAGAGGAGAGAGGAAGAGATTAAAGACCAGGTCCACGGTGACCAGAGACAGCCTCAGGGTGGGGGCATGTTTGTTCTTATCTCTTTGGAGGGAGCAAGGAGGGACCTGGAAGCTGCAGAGATGGGAGATCAGGAGACCTGGTCCCTGATCTCCACTCTACCCACCTGATGCAGAAGCCGGAGGGTAAGGCTTATGGAGCCCTCATTCCCACCTCTCCTGGCAGAAGGTTATTCAGCATATGGGGGTGGTTATATTTTTTCTCACTTATTCTGTTTCCTTCCCTATTCCATACCCCTTGACCACTCGTACTGTTGCAAGTACTTGTCTAAAACACGTCTTCACTGCCTCTGCCCCCACTCCAATTCTTAAACCACAGAAGAAAGTAGGACGCTGACACCACAGAAACGGCGTGCTGCACACGTCGGGGCTGTTCCTGCAGGCTGGGGATGAAATCTGCCCGGAGGCCTTGCAAAGTTCAGTCCCTGTGCTCCCCGCAGTGTGTTATGGCTGTGAACACCACCTCTTCCTCAGAGAAGCTTTTAAGCGTATTTGCCTCAGAAAGAACAAACACACACCATCAAACGACGTAAGTAACAAACAAGCCCTCAGAGACCGGCAGCTCCCAAAATCAGCGCTCAGTACTCTCTGAAACTTCACTCGTTTGGATTCAAAGGCACCTGGATGCACAACACTTGAGCTAGGGAAACTGCACATCTGTGGCACGTACTTCCTCATGTATTTATTTATTTTCCAATCTCACACCTGCCTACTTTAGCTGATCTCTAGCTATCAAATTGTGATGGAGCAAAAGTAATAAAATGCCCGTAGGATAGAAAACCCTGCCTGAAGTTCTCCCATAGCTCAGACAGACCTAGAAGATGCACAATTCAATTAAAAGAAATACAAAGTTTTTCTCTTTTCACCTTGCCATCTTCCCCTTCTCTTCTGTGTATTTCATATATCCATATATATATAAAAATAAATACACACACACGCACGCGCATACGCACATACACGCACAAGCCCACCCCTCCCCTTTCCAATCCTTCCTTTAAGGTTTAATTTAACAATAACATTTGCGATCGGGGTCCTGAGCATCTCAAGGGCATTGCGCTTGAAATTGCACACACTCCGCACCATTTATCATAGCCTGACATGTGTCATGTTCCAGACTGCAGCTCCAAGAGGTTACAGCTCACGACTGCTCCTTTGTTGATCAGCTGCCGAGACAACTGAGGCACCTTTCTTTCTTTTTTTCTTTCTTTCCTTCTTTCTTTCTTTCTTTTTTTTTTTTTTTTTTTTTTATTATTAAAGCTGCACCGTCCTCTTTTCAGAAGGTTCATTCTGACACAATAGAAAAAGCAAACGAATTCTTCTCCACTCTCTGCGGTCTCCCCACCCGGTCTTCATCAGCACCAATTCAGAGCAAATTTACCTTGGGTTTGATAGGATAGCCTGTGCTGGTTAATATTACCGCTTACTATTGACTGTAAGATGGATAAACTATTTTCAAGGTAGTTCCCTGCCTGAGGAGAAGAGCAGGGTGCTGTTAACTGCTAAGGATACTGGGGACAGTGGTAAGGGAGTCCCGAAGTGCTTTCACGTGACAAAATCTGGGCTTGCCAAGCCAATGAGCTTCTTCCACTGCTGAACTTGAGTTCCACAACTTTGGGGAAATGAATTTGCTCTTCTCTAGAGCTTCTGCTTCACTTACTCCATCCCGTCTCCTTTACTTCCTTGGTGCCTTGCGGAGCTCTTGCTGAGCGCAGAGCACCTGAGCGTGTATCTTTGCGGAAATGATACGTACAACAAGTCAACAAACCAGGCTGTTTATAAAGCGTATTGACAAGAGCCACTGAATTGCATTCATAAATCACTTGTAGGTCTTACTTCTGCCAGTCTTCGTCCTGCCAATCAACATTCGTACAGGGTATGGGTGTCGTTGCAACTTAATGTGTGAAGGATGCAAGGTACTATTGGTAGAAAGAAATGGGGTTTGAATACTGGTCAAAGATGTGAACAAAAGCAGACTTTGTATTTTTCTGCTTTCTAAAGAGGGTTGGCATGTCAGGCGAACTAATAATTTCTTTTTTAACCATTTATAATGAACAGGACTTGAAGGCAAGAAATACTGAACTGGAGCTGATTTCTCCATTTCCTCTCCCCATTGCCATGTTCAGCTCTGTCCTGGAAGATTTCAAGCCCGAATGTTCAGGTCCCAAGTCTGGCTGTGTTTTGGAACGATATTTGATCTTTCAGATTCCTGTTCCACTCTAAATCACGCAATGTTTGTCACCACCTGTTAGCATCAAGCACAGCCTCTGCAGACACAGTTGGAGTTGCGTATCTTCTCTCACTCTCTGAGCTCTTGTCAATGGATATTTTTTGAGGTTTCCTTGGTTTAGAGACTCTTGACTAAGCAGAAGTGCCAGATGGGAAGGGTTAACTACTACCACCATTTTTGCGTCACACACCTATTAGATTCACAAATGGAGGGTTTTCTTGCCAGCAAGATTTCTCACTCCATCCTTCTTTATATTTTTGGTGCAGCCACCTATCTCGAGCCTTTTTGCCTTCCAGTTGAGCATAGTCCTCTTTAGTAGTCTAACCAGAGTAGTGCTTTGCTGTCTGAAGGACTGGTCATTTTCTCCCCCTTTCTCAAGGGGAGGAAAGTCCAGTTTCATGGCTGTAGCTGGGTAGTCCCACATTCACAGCATCCCCTCTGAGCTGCTCCCGGGCTCAACACGGAGCCGTCTCTCCGCTGCCTGCGATGCATGTTCCCCTTGCATTGCTGCTTGCGTTCTTGACCTTGACTCATGCTTGATCCCTCTCCTCCCCCTCTGCCAGTGCCGAGGCACCTGCCCGGCTCTGCGGGGATGATGTAGTGCGACCAGCTGGGACGGCGTAAAGCAATGGCAGGACTCGGCCAACTTTCAGTCACATAACTCTCCCTGTCCTGGGGAACGCGACCACCTGCACAGTCTCGCCTTCCCTCCCCTCCCCCCGGCTTAAGGATGGAAGAGGTTTAGCAAAAGTAGGACAAAGCACAGAGCACAGCCACACATAAAGGCAGCGACCACCACAAATGCTGCTGCTCCATCCGTTTGCCACCTTCCTGTGTATGCCTGCCCCCAAGCAGCGAGGAAGCTTTACGCTGCTGGACCATACAGTCTTGAATGGAATATAATGCCTGCCCACAAGTCCTAGTGAGACTTCCTGAGGATATTTAAGAGGGCTGGAGCCACCTTATTTCTGGAGGGGCTCTGC
Organism: Alca torda; assembly: GCA_008658365.1. Classification (NCBI taxonomy): domain Eukaryota; kingdom Metazoa; phylum Chordata; class Aves; order Charadriiformes; family Alcidae; genus Alca; species Alca torda. Next base: position 37,253,081 of record CM018083.1, read on the forward strand.
CCAGGGTGTGCCTGTGCCCCACTCTCTTTTTAGGACAGCTGTTCCCATGAAAGCTGCTGCGGTGTTTTAATTCCTAGCTCCAGACCGCATAGGGGCCAATGTAGCCCCCAGCACTTTTAAATGGAAGATGAATAATTTTAAGGGTATTTTGCGGATTTGTAAGGAGGAAGCAGGGAGGCTGCATGAAGTAAAAAAAAAAAAGAGTGTTTGCTACAATCAAAACTAAAAATAAAAAACCCTCTTGGCCTTCCCCCTCCAACGAGAGATATTCTCATCCTAATATTGCTCAGAAATGGAGTCCCTCTGGGCTGGGAGTGAACGGGATACACAGATACTCTGAGTGTAATAGAAAAGCGACGAGGAAAGCAGCAGACATAGTAATCAGGCAAGCAGTCAGTGTTTCAGCTGAGACCATCCTCTGAATATCTCAACCATGAAGTAGTGCTAAGAGTGGATTCAGAACTGCCTGAACATCCTGGTCTCCCTGTGGAAGGAAATATGGCTAGAGCAGCCTCTATTTATTGGGATGGCATTGGGGGGATGCTGGAAGTTAATTGGCTCCTTGGACATGGAGAATAAAAGTAACCTTGGGTCTCTCTGCTAGTAAGAGAAGGAGATAACCACCAAGCCAAGCAACATATAAATAAGAGGAGAAACAATAATGACTGAAAAAAAGTATTTAAATGCAATCAGGCAGAGCTGCCTGAGATATCAGAGGAAAGAATAATGACATGTGTACAGTAGACACAATGCAGATTACAATTTATAACAGGATGCAGGATGGAGCCAGCACTTGATTAGGGGACCATGTTACAAATTTTTCAGCATATGTCCTCTGTTTTTCTTTGCCTTGGCATAGAAGGCTGGGCACTGACGGTAAGTAAATCAGATCGTCAGAAAATGCCCATGTTGACGGGAATTGCACGATCCAAGGAAATTAACTTGACTTGTATTTTAGACAATTCTGCCATATCCATTCCTTGCCCAGAGCTGTCAACTGGGAGAGAATTGTGCCTGCTTACAGCTTTAATCAGAGATAAAAATTATCCCTAGTTCATGAATATGTTTATCATGAAGATATGTCAATGGCAGAGAATAGCTTCTCAGCATACAGTTCTGCGAGTCTTACGCTAAAATATGTCATGTACTGAAGTGTTCTGTTCTCCTCATGACACCTTCATACTCAACTCATTGTCCAACTCACGCCCAGACACACACACAGAGCTGGGCAAGGGGAAATCCTCCAGGATGAAACACCAGGAGCTTCTGCGGATGAGCCTGAAGGGCCTTAAAGCTCCTCGGGTGTCTGCTTGCTGTGTCTTGGCCACATATGTACCAGTCGCCTGATTTCCAGGGAAGAGGTCAGGAAGGAAATTTTCACTCGTTCCGGTCACAAAGGCTGCTGGGGCTCCTTCCATCTTCCTCTGTAGCTTAAGGCTTGGTCCCCCTTCTGGATCTCCCTCACAGCCGCCTACCCTGCTGTTGTCCAGACCTGACTCTTTGGCACGGCTCTTGACCATTAACACCAGTAAGTTGTGCTCTCCGGTGGGGTGGGAGGAGGTTGTGATGTGCTATTTCTTGTGAATAGTCAGATTATGATGAGAGGAAGCAGTCTCCATGAATAGAGAAATACTTTCCACTTCTACATGTCTTTTACATGCCAGCCTGGTAACTCCACAACCCTCGGAGTACTCTAAATTAAAGAAAGCAATACCGGAACGACAGCAAAATCAGGAATGTGAATGACACACCAGCAAAACAGAGAGCAAATGACTGACAAGGGATGTTTATGTGTCGCGTGGTGTTATTTTGGCTGCTCTGCTTGTCCAAATCCCCCTAGAAAACAGAGAGAGCACAAACAGCTAAATGAAGGCTCCTTGCAGGGCAGGGGCTTGCCGGATCCCGATGTGTGCGTGCATACCGGCGTGGGCGTATTTGTACGGTGGGGAGGAGGGAAGCTTGTCACTGTGTTTTCTTTTCTAGACAGGCATAAGCACCCCTGTTTATTTCCAGCATGCCACCTAAATTCAAAATTAACATAAGCTGATGATGTTAATTGATTTATATGCATGCACGTAGTGCTTTATCAAAGGTAGAGGGACATAAGGTCATTCCCCTAAGGGCCTCCAGGGAACAAGTACCCATCTGAGATAATATTGAGATTGGCGTAGCTGGGTGTTTAGCTGCGTCCAAGTATGAAGAAACTGAGTTCTTTGTCATTAGCAAAAAAAAATAATTTTCCTGTTAATATTGTAATTCTCCTTTTAATAAAGGCTGCCTTCATTGAGGTCTAGGAAAGTGCCCTCCACGTCCACCAAGGGGTGGCCTGGGCTGCAGCTGGCAGGCTGGCTGCCTTCCCAGAGAAGGGAAAAGTCGTATTGAATTGGCCATCTGAGCAAGGCTCTAGGAATTTTGTTCCCTTCATGTCAATCTACCGCACCCATCGTGGAAATATCAGGCCACTTTCTTAGAGGAGGTCAGCGATGACACCAAGACAGTGGAGACCAACAAAAAGTTCTCTACTTTCTAAGGAAATTTTATAAAAAATATTTGCCCAGTGTCCCCCAGAGCTGTACCAGGACCGGAGCCAGAGGAGGGCCTTGGCTTGCAAGCAGCAAAGGGGGAAAAATATGTCCCTTCTTGCACTGCCACCACCTTAGAAGTGGAGGAAAGGAGAGGGGACAGTCGCTAATATACTGTGCCCAAATTGTCTTACTATTGCTATTGGTTTTCACTATCTATTTTTAAAAAACCTTAATCTTTGCTAAGCTTGAAAATGGGTTAATCTGAACTGACAGATATTTATTCATTTTTTTTTCGTTTTTCTGGGGTAAGTTTGGGGGAAACAGAAGTGAAATCCTCTGAGAAAAAGCATTTTCCTTTTGTAAGCAAACCTCCCCTGGCTGACAAATTGGGAATTTTGCCCTCCCTAATGGGATCTGCAGTAGCTGATTGCTCTCTGACTAAGTAGGAGCTTGAGGAGGCCACCATTACACCAAACAATCCCATACATCAGAGGTCATCCCTTTGAATTCAATGGCTTTACTGGTGCCTAAGAGAGGATATTGGAAACTTAGCCTTAAATCACACCTTTCAGGTAATAAGCAGCAATGAACGGAAGAGAAAAGGAAGCAGGAGGCTTATAGGATTTAAGGAGTTTCTTTTGAAAAAGGAATCCACCCCGCTGCTGATGGCCAGATGCTCATGTCTGTCTGGAGATGTGCAAATAAAGCAGGGTGTAAAGCTGTTAGTAGTGGTTCACGGCAACGGACCAGCTCCTGTCAAGGAAAAGCAGGTTAGGTAAACTTTTCAGGTGTTTGGAGGTGAATCTTTTCATTTGTGCACAGCCCTCGTTTGACCCAACTATTTCACATCATTACCAATTGCTTTGTTCGTACGTATCAAACTTCCTTCTTGTGCTTTATTGGTTTCTGCTCTTGCTGACCTCTTCCAGCAGTTTACTTTCTAACATCCTGAAAGCTTCATCATGACTGTTCAGCACACCTCACCCAGAGCTGAGATTAAAAGTTAAAAAAGAGAAAGAGTGAACACAACAGGAGAGAAAGCAGAAGAGCTTTTGGCAGCAGGCTGGTGACACTCTGGGGTAAGTGAAATGGGATGGGTAACCACCTGGAATAATGGCAGCGGGGAAAAAAAAGAGAGAAGAAACTCAAACAGCAGGGCCTGAGCAAGAGGATTAGTGGAAACAGCAAGCTGAGCAGACCTCGGGAGGGGAGAAAGGCAGAAAGTCTATCTGTCTCAGCTCTCTGCGCCAAAGAGAGACACCGAGACCTGTTAAAAAAATAGAAAATGGGCTCGTTTAAATCACAACACTGGGCCCAGCTATCTTGCGTCCAGCAGCCGCTTCTCTCCTGGACTAAAAGTCTGCTCGGCTCTAAGGTGTCAGATCAGTCCCGGTGATATGTGCGGTGAGGGCAGGAAGGTGGAAATCACACAAGGGGAGAGGAGGGAGCGTCTGGCTTCAGCAGCTGCAGGACACTTCGCTGTAGCACAGCACCAATAATATCCTTCCTCCATAGGTGTGACGTTGTGCCCCCTTCCTGTGCACTAGACTGCGGGGGACAGAGGGGAGGGGACATTGGTCTGGCCAAGGTTCTCTCAGGCTGAGCCCAGGACCTTCTGTCTCTTCTATTCCGGGAACTCGCAGCGGGGTTACGTTTAGGCTGCCTAAGCAGAGCGTTACTGCCATTGGCGGAGGATAAACATTTTATTCAGCATAGGGAGGCTGAGATTTGGGAGCCTGGCTCCGTTCTGAACAGGAGTGACAATGGAAACATTCAGTACTTATGCCAGGAAACATCATAAAATTCATTTGGTGTCAATAGAAGAAAAAAAAGATGTTTTGACAAAACCAGAATATTTTGCTTGTTTTTTTCTTTATCTTTTTTTTAATTTTTAATAATTCTGTAGTATATGACAGAAAATTAGAATGTAAAACCAAATACTGTGTCCCCTCAAAAAGTTGGCATGGGTTCTTTAGCACAGTCAGAATCTTTCTTCCAGTTTTCCTCTAAAAAGATATATTGGCAAAATCAGTTTGATGTTATGAAGTGTTTCAATGTTGATGAAATCACCCAACTAATAGTCAGGATATGTATGGCTACCTCTACCTCTAACTGACCAAAGAACCTGACCACTAGGTGTTCATACCGAAGGCCATCAACTAAATTTGCAAAATTCAGGCTTCGCTTTGGGTTTACAGTACGGTGAAGCATCATAAAGTTCAGCGATGCTTAGATTAGGTTTGAGCAAAACCTAGAGAGGTAATATTAAAGTAGAAAGAATTCCAGGAAAGAGTAACTGGAGGTCTATTTTATGAAAATACCAAATATGTGGCTGCCACTGCTGCTGTATGAAGTCTTCTAGCAAAAGACAATTTGTACATTTTTTTTTTAAAAAAAGTTCTTTTGAAAACAATAGGAGCATTTGACCCGTACTCTTTTTTCATTAATTAGATATATTTTTTGCTGTGTACATTCTGCTTTTTTTATAATGCTAATGAAGAATTTAATTTCTACATCTTCAGACTAATGACCCTCATCAAGCCTATTTTAGCAATTCCTCCCCAGCTTTTCCAAATCGCTGCCTGGTGTTTAGGAGCCACAGAGAAGTTTAGCTTCCATGTCTGCCTGTGATATTTCTACCAACTGTAGATTTGAGAAACGCAATGCTGTGTCCCAGGGTACACGTCCTTGACATCTTTGGTCCTTTTTGTGGCTATCTCATAATTCATGCAAGTGATGCCATACAACTGTAAGTTTTTCATGAGGTCATGAAAGTGATTTATAGAGGTTTTCCCATAATCTCCAAGCAAATTAAAGAAGGTTGATGGAGCTATGCAACCCACTGTTGCCTCAACAATGGTCTCATTCAGAAATGACACTGAACAAGATTGAGGTATTAAGATATCAAGAATGTCCTTAAGAAGCCTTGTCTGTCTGTAAAAAATGTGATGCCTACAAGCCAAGAAGGCTTGTTTCTTCTATAAACTGTGTTGATTTTAACCATAGCATCTACCTTAAGATTAATCAGATATTTTCTTCCTTCATTTTCTGCTTCCAAATGCAAAAGTCTGATTAATCTGTTGCAGATCAGCACTTGGGAATTAACCTCAGCATTTGAGGTTAATCTGCTTTCCCTTCTGAGGTACTTGAAGTTTAAATTTTGCTATTCTTCAAACAGTGTTTTATTTTGCTTTTCGGCTTTTAAAATAATTTTACAATAGAGGAAATATTCCAATAAAGGAAAAATCCAATTCTAAAATTCCAATACAGGAAAAATTCTACACACGCACATGCGTGCATATATATATAAACCTACGATTTTAGTTTATATAAAAACTAAGGACAAACACCAAGCTGCTCTATTTCCAAACTGTTAGAAGTGGACATTTCAGAATTGTGGGAACTTTATTCTTCCATCTTTACTTCTGAAGCTGTTTGTGAAGTGCTTGCGTTTTGACAGAACTATATAGTCCAAGAAAATGAGCTTTCACTAAACTGCCTCCAACTCCAATATATGCCCTGTGTCAAACTCCGAGAAAGCTTGGATGTAGTTCCAGCCTCTCTGGCTGGGGCTGAGTGCCAATTATGCTGCACCCGATGGCCTATAACTGTCTTTTTTTGCGTCTGTGAATATCACATTTCTAGTTAAAATCTTCAGGATAGCTTGCAAACTATTTGCTACTATTGCTCTGGAGTTGAAAGTAACCTTGAAAACACTTCTCCGTAGTAGTAATTGAGGTGATTCTTCCATCCCTTCTCAAAAATGGTGGTATATCGTTCCTATCTTTCCTCCTCAAACTCTCCCCAGCAGGTTTCTGAAGACCTTTTTAAGGTAGGTGTTATCCTTTTTTTTTTTTTTCCTTTATATTTGAATATTTCATCTCAAACTTCACAGGGAGACAACTATCTCCCAAGTGCATGAAACCAGCCAGGAGTGTTTCATATGTCTCTTCTAAAGCATTTGATGCAATCTGTACTGTGATTATATATAAATAAAGAAATTCTTTTTAAAATCACCCCTTTATTGGAATGAGTGGGTCTTTTAGAGGAAAAAGACCGCAAAGATCATACACAAACCAAGAGAGATCTAAGGTGAGAAATTCAGGTACTTTAAAGAGTATTTATTTGAAATATAAACAGGGAAATATAAACATTATAAAAATTAGCTTTATCATTAGAGTTAAGAATTAATTCTTAGAATGATTTCTTGAGTAATTTAAAAATGCTAACGAAAGTGTCAGGCCAAATTCTGATCTCACAATTTTGTAAGTTAAAAGTAACTTGGTAATGTGAGTGCATTAAAAGGGAGATGGCATTAGCCTTGTCATGTTCAGACATAGTACAAATAGATTTAAGTATTTAAATAAAAGACAGCTTCTGTGGCACACACATTGCAGAACTACATTTCAAGGCAATGCTGGCCCACGGCCAGCGTATTCCAACAGGCTGGTAAAAAAAGCAATGAAATCATTAGATAATGCGGCCTCGCATTTTATTTTGTGTTTATGTAATATTAAGCCCTTATTAATATCATCATCAGTATTATTGTTCTAGTGTTGTGAATTCGTGTAGTTTTCTCATGATATTCCTTAAAACCTCAGCTGCTGGAATCAGGTGATCATGGGGAGAATTTCAGATTTCTTGGTTTTTAAATGTAACTTCTTAGTTTTCTTTGTTGTAGAAAGAAGTTCAGAGCCGTATTTTGAGTGCAACTCAAACCACCTAATTTTATATAACTATATCACATGAATCAAAGGACAAAATTTGCAAAAAACGGTCAGTGTGTGAAACACAGAAGCTGCCCTAAAGATCCCAACATTTAATTTAGACTAACTCCGTTGTCCCCAGTGCCAGTAATTACAATAAGCCTGGCGTTCCTTGTTACCCTGTGAAATTACCTGCAAGGCCTTTTCATATTGTTTCCACGCTGTTGTTTTCATGCTCAGCAGAGCATCAAGAGTCAGTGACGGGCAGGTCTTGCGTTAGTCTATGAATCGTGGGGCATTTTCCTTTGGACGTTATTGAAAATCCTCAAGGTGTTTATTGACAAATGCTTCCTGCGGGCCACTGTAATAGAGAATTCTCCTTTCTGCCTGCTCCCCAGTTCCTACAAGGCCCATCTGCTCCACATCTAGGCATGCTGTTTCAAAAAATATAAATACTTTTTTTTCCAGTACCCTCTGTAATATGCCTTCAACAGAAGCTATGGATGAAGTATGCTTCTAGACCAAAGGCACTCAGTCCTCCAGCTTTGAACAGTGCACTGCCATTTCCCCTCCATTTGTTTCTATGGTGCTGACTATGTGTGCGGTCATCCATAAGGGTGCTGAGATACCCTGGAGAGAGGAGGAATAGCTGTAGCTATTTTTCATTATTATATACTTCACTTCGTAATAAATGAGATCCATAGCATGCGAACACGGGTCTTGTAGATCATCATATCAGCAAGCACAAGAAATCTTATGTGCCACAAAGTTAAATAAAATAAACTAAGTAAGCCTGAGAAAAATAGTCGGGTGAGACAGCAGTGTTCAGGAGTGTACAGTGCGTCTCCTCAGGTTGAGAATGACCTTAGGACTTACAGCAAGTTGAGAACAATTAGTTTTAAAGCTGAAGCCATCGTCTGTATTTCTGTCTCATCACTATCTCTATCTGTATACGCAGATAGCAGAAATGTATAGACTTGCATTTCCATCGTCTTGCAGATGTCGTTGGCATAACAGAGATCAGCAAACAACTTGTGATCCAAAAAGGAAACAGCAGCACCAGCAACAGGACTCTTGTTCAACGCTTGTGATGATGGTGAGTGTTGAGTGTCTGTCTGGAGCAGACCAGATCAGATGTGGAATTTTAAGACCAAGGTTATAACAGAGTCGGGTTTTAACAAACCTCATGGGCTTACAGGTAGGGTATCTGCCTGTCTGCATCACCGCACAGCAGGCTTGGCTGGTCCTGCTGAGAGCCTAAAGTGAATTTCTAACCCCAGTAGCCATTTTGACCAAAACCCCAAGGATGTAACTATTGAACACCTAACCAGTGCTAAGAAAATTATGGATATCTATTTCCCGAACAGCAGTTATACTCCAGGAGATGAACTTTGCTGTTATTTCCACAGCTCAGTGATATTTCAATACCTCCTGCCTTTGCATAGTGATCTACTTACTGGAAGGGATAAAGGCCATTCCCAAGTCTGGGCTGATTTTACGGATGCAGACAAGTGTGAGCAAGAGGCTCCAGAAGACTAAAACTTAGTTCTAAAAAAACACATTCAGAGTCAAAAAAATCGTCCCAAAGAACAGCAACTGAGAAAATTCATGCATCATTTAAAAATAGTGCCAATCTATACAGAGTATAATGACTAACACCTTAAGACTTAGGTTACAGGAGACATCCCTTTTAACAACTGAGTCCGGTGGCTCCATCTATCTACGGTCTGATAGCCATTCACAGTAGAAGAGGCTGGCTTTCTAATTTTGGTGGGGTTTCAAAACTCATGGCAGGTTATAAACAGCAAGCTGACAGCTTCCTCGTAGTTGTGGCCACTCTGGTGCATGACTTTTGAATATGGGAAAACAGGTAGCTGGAAAGTAAGTCTTTCCTCTCAGGATGGTGCACAGAGCCAGGGCTTCCACAGAAGGAAAAGAGCTAGAATTAAATCTTCCATGTTGAGATCTCCTGGAGGTGAGCACTCTACCTTTACAATTCATTTGGCATCATAACATTGCCAAAATCACACACAAAAAATACACACACACACAATTCACCCACTGTTTTGAAATGCAGTGGTTTTCTTCACTGTTTGCCTTGGAGTGAGTTGAGAGAATTCTGGTTTGGTTAAACTTTCTGCCTCTCAGATAAAAAACAGCAGCAATTTTCTGCTTGAATTTCTCTGTGACTAAATCCATTGATCATCCTTTCTCTCTGTGAGTGAGGAGTGTGTTTTCTCTTTAATAACTCCTATCCTTCTCCCTGAATATTTTTTTCTCTCCCCTTCGCTTGTTTGTGTTGTGTTGGTCAGTCCACTGCGCTATTCCTCCGAGAGACAGAGAGAGCACAAAATTGAAGTTATTTTATGCTTGGTCTCCCTCGGTCCCAATTTTCAAATCTTCATGTCAATTTTCACACATCAGTGTCATATGGTGAATGCTATGGAAATTTCAGTGGGGTCCTTGGGAGACAATTTATACATGACCCCCTATTCCCTCCCCCAACCAGGCTGCAGCCCCTGCCTTTACAAAGAATAAATGGATTTATAATTAATGTGGATTTTAAAATATAACTACATTCAGAAAATTTCCTTTTATTTGCCTCTTTTCCAATGTGAGTTCAAAGGAACATGAGCTCGCGCTCTCTCTCTTTCTCCCCCCTTCTAAATTAACAAAAATTACTGCATGCTGAAAGAGAAGATCAACTTATTATTCATTTTATTATTTTTCCTAAAAGATATGTTGAAAAAGGTTTATCATGCAACTAATTTGGTAATCACCAGTTAGCAAATGCACTCATTGCCACCTACCTAGGTGAATCAGAAGGTTAGTACCAAATGAAACATGGTACAGTTTGGATGGGTAATTATATCTTCTTGTAAACTAAGGAGCATACATTGTCTTAAGAGTCCTCAGTGAGTAAAATCCTAGCAACAGCCACAAAAGCTCAGCTGACACCATCAGAGCATTTCAATCACTGACCTTAAAATGGGTCCCCGACATCAGAAAGGGGTACACAGAGCCTACCGCATTTTACAGTGTTAATTATCCTCTCTGTGGGGGGGCAAGGGATGGCAAATTGTCCAGATTATATCTCAGAGCATCTTAAACCTTAGCTATTCATTAGGAGACCTAAACCGTCCCTGATCCCCAGTCTTTTGATTTTACTTAAAGAGGGTACCAATACATCACATACACTTGCTTCTCTGCATCACCTACCACTGGCACCTAAAGAAAGATCTTCTAACTCCGTCAGCCATGCAGTTTATTTTATTTTATTTTTTTTTTCCAAAAGAAGGGTAAATAGTATCAGGGACGATCTGAAGCCTGACTTTTCAAAAGAACTCCATCTTCCCTCAGGAGCCTCACTCTTTGTGGACACTCAGGACCTCTTGCAGGTTCCCCGCACTACCAAAAAGAAACTTTTCATCCCTCAGCACCTTTATGTCCTTCCCCTCATCCTTGTCTGATTTTTCGCAGTTTTGGAAAACTGTCTTAGGAATCACAGCGGTAGTGGGATGGTTGAGGGAGTTTTCCTTCTGAAAACTTTGGGGATCAGGTTTGGGCTTTGCAATGCAATATCTCATCCAGGAGATGTAGAAATCAGAATCACATCATCCTCCGGTTTGTTTAACTTGCTTCAAAGCCAACTGGAATAAGTACAGCAGCACACTGCAAACCAAGCCCCCTTCCCTGTTGATTTCGTGGGCAGCCTCTGGATGGGATAGCTTTATCAGAATCATTATCCTCCTTCGATCTGTCCAGAGGGAAGTGAACTGGATGAGTGCTCTGTTGTGCCACACAGAGACCAGCCAATGCTCTCCACAGGGTGTGCAGCCAAGGACACGCTGTAGCTTGAAGTTGTTTTGCTAATGTGATCCTCTCAAGGGCTGTAGAAAAGATATTTGTTTGGCATGCTGCTACTTTACTGCTGGCTGTGATCTTCTGACATCTCCCAGTCTAAGGCAGGGGTAGTCCAGGTGAATTCCTGAAGGACAATTCAAGAGGGGAAAAAGAATATCCTGTAGGTCCCGGGGCTGCCTCATCCCTTGAGGAGCTGCTGTCTCTGGAGGCACCACTCAGCCAGTCTTTGGAGAGGTCCTTTGGGATGCCGAAGCCTGGAGGGACGGTCTAATGTAAAGCTGAAAGCTGCAGGAAGTGTTCACTGCAAACCATGTGAAGACAACATTTTTGTGGCTCGCTAGGGAAATTAGTCTTGGAGCGGTGACCAAGACTGACCAAATTGATCAGGGACCTGCCCATAGCACTGTTCTAACAAGTCTTCTGGTGGTGGATGAGGTGCAAACCTACCAGGACAACTTTGCCCCATGCCATCGTAGCAACATCAGCTGAGAGCTACAAAACCTGCTGCTCTCACCAACTCCACTGAAAATCAGACCAGCCTGCATGTAGGGTTAAATCATCCGAGGCATATTCACCGCCGGAGAAGTCTGTGTTACACTGATGTAGATGACGGAAGGATACAGCCCTGAGCTATATTATATATATATATTCCTGTATAGACAGGGGCAATCCACCAAAGCAAGGCACTATAGCACATAACTCACAGAGTAGGCACGTGCCTCTGCGTGTGTGTGTGTGTGTGTGTGTGTGTGTGAGCACCTGGGTACGTGAGAGACAGAGAGAAAGATGAGCTATATCAGGAAACATACGAGAGATGAGACTGAAGAGATAATTTCCAGAAAGTACAGCCACCAGCAGAAACTCTGTCTTTCCAGCTGGAGGGTTTTACGCTGCTGGTGCTTCTCTCTTAACTTGACAGCTCAACTCTTAGCCCAGCTCATAGCGGCTGCCTATAAATTTAATTAGAATGGGGGTAGGGGAGGAACAAAGCCTGCACGGCACTTGGCACAGTGCTGAAAATAACCGGCTTTAATACCTTTGACATTGAAGCACCTGCTAAGGGCACAAACCGCTGTACAGCTGACCGACCCTTCTCCGAAGACAGGATGTGTCACTTCGCTTGTCCTCAAAACGTGCTGCCCGCCCTGAGAACCCGGCAAGGCTCCGAGGCTCTGCACCACCAGGCAGCGTTTCACTCCGGAGCAATCGGAGAGGGACGTTCAGCATCCCTGACCGTGTGAAAAGGGAGAGGCCCAGCCACCGCCGCGGCCAGCGTGCTTCATGGATTTCATTTTTCTCTTTCTGGGCTATTTTCCGTGTTTGCAACTAAGCGCTGCGCTGCAGCCAGCCGTGAACATTCCTGTTGGCCCAGCTGGCCTCTTGCTTTAATGCTGTTCTCAGGGCTTTCCCTGGGTAAAGCAGTGAAGTAAACAGATTGGAACTTTGCCCACACATATATATTTAATTACGAGCTGATTTTATGCCGGAGAAATGTAACAGACCGATCACTTCAGAGAGAAAACACCCAGCTGAGGCAACAGGTTAGAGATTTCCCCCACTTCTGGTGCTTCCTGAGATGTAGCAGCTCTCACCTAGCTACCGACTCCTTGACAGACATTGAACCTTTCATACCATTTCTGATAACCTCCAGGCAACCAGGAAGAAATTTAGGGACTGGGGGGGGGGAATTGGTCTCTTCCCTACGCGTGCTGCAGGGATCTACTTGTGGCTTTTTGATCGTGGCTTTGGGTTGTGGTGTTTGGAAATCTCCCAGCTGGGAAGAGAAAGCCCCTGAAGCCTCTCTCGCGGAGCCCAGTGGTGACAGCGTCAGGATGCAAATGAAACCTGGACCACATTTGACCTTTTTACCACCAGCAAAAGGTAACATTGCTGCAGCTAGAACTGGTTTTCAAAAATGCGAGGGCAAGACAAAATGTAGCTTAAATATGCTACTGAATCATGCAATGTTAGACCTCTTCAGACTTAGCAAATGCCTTCAAGAGATCAGACTACCGAGCACCACAAGTGCAGTTGCGACTATGCAACAGCCCGTAATGCAACAGCTCTAATGTGAAGTTATTACCGCCGGTGCAGCTTTGATACCTGTGTTAAGCCTCTGAGCATTGCCCAGTGTGAACTATGTGTTTCCACAAGACTGAGCAGACCCAGACAGAGCTGATTGCTCTTGCAGTTAATAAAAAGCGCTGCACTTTCTCTCTTGACAATCCAGACACCTGAGTGCTTCCTACGTATGACAGTTAGCACATTCTGGTTGCTCAGTGGCCTATGAGAAATGAGCCTCTTCTCAATTTAGTTCCTATCATCAGACAAGCGGTACACACAATAAAAAACACACCTTGACAGTCAGCCCCCAAAGTAGCCCTAGGGACCGAGGGTCCAGACTTCCCTTTTTCTCATACGCAAACCCCATAAAAGTGATATAATTTGTTGGGCTGGATTCTCCTCCCTGCTACCTTCAGGTAAATCAGGGTAACTCCAGTGAGGTCAAAGGAGTCACTCTGGTTCAGTGTCAACGCACAGAATAGCCTGGAGGAGGGGAACCTTTCCTGACCCCACCACGTTTCTTCTCTAGATGGAGCTTGTCAAGCCTTCCTGACTTGCATTGACAGCCATGGCCCGCCGCAAGGTCCCCTCAATCCGGAGAAGGTAAAAGCACTGCTTCCGCTCATTGGAATCATAGAATCATAAAATCACAGAATCATAGAATGCCAGGTTGGAAAGGACCTCAAGGATCATCTGGTCCAACCTTTCTTGGCAAAAGCACAGTCTAGACAAAATGGCCCAGCACCCTGTCCAGCTGAATCTTAAAAGTGTCCAATGATGGGGAATCCACCACTTCCCTGGAAAGATTATTCCAGTGGCTGATTGTTCTCACTGCAAAAAATTTTTCTGTTGTGTCCAACAGGAATCTCCTGTGGTGTAACTTGTACCCATTACCCCTCGTCTTCTCCACATGACTCCTTGTAAAAAGGGAGTCTCCATCTTCTTTTTAGCCACTTTTTAAATACTGGAACATGGTGATAAGGTCTCCCTTAAGCCTTCTTTTCTCCAGGCTGAACAAACCCAATTCTCTCAGCCTTTCCTTGTATGGCAGGCTTCCCAGTCCTTTGATCACCTTGGTGGCCCTTCCCTGGACTCTCTCCAGCCTGTCCACATCTTTTTTGTATAGTGGGGACCAAAACTGAACACGCTATTCCAGGTGTGGCCTGACAAGTGCTGAGCATGTGGCCCAGGAACTGGCCTTCCTGCAGCAAAGAGCATCAGGATGTGTATGATCTTCTTCCTGCCCAGGACGGCGAGAAAGGCCGACGGCAGAGGTGCTGGTGGGCTGGGGCAGAAGTGGGTGGATGATGCGATGGGCTTCGCTCCAGCCCAGCCCAACCCAGCCCGTCAGGTCGTGTCAAATGGAGCTAATATAAATGTCAGTGTGCCGCTTTCAGTTGTGAAATCTCTGTTTGTTGTAATGCAGTTCATTTTCAGTCTTCCAGCTCTATGGATGCTATCAGCTGACATGTCTGGCTGGTATCCTCTGCCAAAAATACACACGCTCTCAACATGTCTCAGGAGTTGGGTTTTTCCCCCCGCCCTGTGACATACTCATGTCAGATTTCTTCCTGGCTCCGTGAGACACAAGACTGTCCACACCTACCAGATAATGAGTTTAACATTTCAAGGACAGAAGCTCTCAGTCTGAGCAAGACATGGGGTGGATTTGCAGGCCTGATCTGGGGTAGGTGCCAAAGGTGGCAGTGCTCTTTTAAGCTTCTCTGGCATGCTCTCTTTAAAAGTAATCAAAACCATCAGAAACAGATGATGTATAGCTCGGAGTACCATCAGTATTATTATTACAGTTAAATAGTATGTTGTTATTAACAGCAGCTTAAATTCTTCTCTCGTTGTTCTTTGCTTTTAGAATAAATTCAATGACCTTTTTGCAGGTCAAGCTGGTGCTGGAATCTGTTCTGCTCCCTGGATCCTCCTCCAGGTTGTCCCATCCCGGCCCTCCTTTGGTACAGTTACCAGGTGCACTCCAGCTTCAATTTCTCCTCCCCATCTGAGTCATTTGCCCCCTGTCTCCTGGTGATGCCCACTCTCTTCTTCTACTCCAGTTCTTGGTCCCCATCTCTCACATCTTCTTCCAACTGCATTTTTGACTTCTTCCTCAACTTTCCCCTTTTTGTCTTTGTTTATAGCAGTGTATAGGCTCTTGCTGATTTTTCTGAAGAGAAAATTGAATCAGGTTGTTTTTCCTGTCTTCCTCCCTCTCCCATCACAGTTGCAAACATTTTTCTTCTTTTCTTACCCTTATAACCCAGAAGTCTAATTTCATCTCTTGATCTTTAGTTTCCCCTCTCATTTCCTTTCTCATACCGCTGAACCTTTCGCTGTTCTCTGTTCTCCAGCTCTCATCATACAATGCTTTATTCCTTCCATTTGTAAGCATCACTCTTTGTCTCCGTTTGCCCCTCTTGAAACCCTGCTCCCTTTCCTATCTAGGCTTGCTCAATGTGCTTTCTCCACCTTCTCTGTCCTATGTACCCAGCCTTACACCCCACTGAAATAGCTCCCAACAAAACCTTTCTGTATTTCTTGGGCAAAACTTGACAGCAGTATGCCAGCCTCAGCCTCTTGAGCCATCAGCAATTTTTGGCATTATTACTTACTTTTTGAAGTCTGTTCTTCTGAGCATCTGTGACTCAGTCCTGTGTTGATGCTGCTCTTGTTGACTGAAGGCTCCTCATCATCTCCCCACCCTCCTATTTTGGGTTGGTTTCACAGATACCTATCCTTGGTCTCTTCCTCTTCTGCTCCCATAACTTTCTCCAGGCAACCTTATCTGCATATACAAACTCAAATATCACTGCTATGACAATGGCTCACAAGTCTACTCCGGACTTCTTTTCATTTGTCCAAAAGTAAAATTTCAGGCAGTGAGTTTGACATTTACTCACTCATGGTGAGTCATTATCTTAAGCTGACCATGAATTTCTAATTTCCACTCCACAAAATCCTGCCTCCTTGTCTCTTCTTTTTTTCTGTCGTGACCTGGGGTCCACACTTAGGGTTACTAAGGCTTCTAATGTAAACAATTTCTTCACCTTGCTCATATCCCTCTAATGTATTACATACAGACTGTGTCTATGTCTTTCTGAGTTTTATTTATAATAAGCAGACAAGATGGTGATTCTCCTGGTCCTTCACACAACTGAAACTCTTACAGAGGCTCAGAATGACTTGCATTTTGTCTGTGGAAACATCCTTTTTTCTCAACAAATTGGATCACATGCCTGTTTTTCAAAATTGCTCTGTAAATGTAATTTCTCTAGCTTATTGGTGTGACCGAGTTGTTGCTGTCTTGGCTTCCTTCCCCTGGAAGGAAGATCTTTTTCCATGGCAGTTCTTCTGTTTCAACAAATACAAGCTACTCTTCACTTCGAAGGCACTCTTCTGACCTCACACGCTACCTCTGACTTTTCTTCACTCACGCACTACCACTTCAGCTTGGTCTGCTGAAACACTGCTGGTTACAGCCAGGAGCAGGTCTTAATGGGCAGCCAAGGGGACGGAGTCCCCTCCGCTTCTCTTCCCTTGGTTTTGCATGTGTATTTCCTGGAACAAGAACTCGATGTTATGTTTCTCCAGTACCAAGCACAGCAGCTTTCTAACCTCTGTAAGATGCCTCACGCAATGCCCGTAATAAATAATACAAATTAAAAAAGGGTTTTGAAATGGCAGTATGGGAACAGAATGGGACAACAAGCAGAAACACTGCTCTAAACCGTGTGTTTGAGACACCCACACTTCGACCTTGATAACCGGTGGTGCGGCCCGCACGACTTCAGCAGTTACACCACTGTTTGCAGGAATGCGGGACCACCAAGATCAGAATCAGTTCCTCCGGCCAGTGAGTAACAGCAGCGCTTTTGTTTTGGCAGGCCAGCATCGTTCCAGCAACCAGCACAGGGGAAAAACATACACACACGCCGCCCTCTCTGCCCGTGGCAGCCGGAGCACCTTTCAGACATCCTACCTCACCTGCTGACGCAATCCATCAGCGCCCACCGAAATCAAATGTAGCTAATTGGAAGGTGATGACAGCCAAGGGACTGCTGGATTTGCATGCTAATTCCTCTATTTTAGCGTCACACAGCCAAACTACAGGTAAAATGAGACTGGGCACTTCATTCCAGACGATTTCCTGTCTTCTCCTCTGCAGCACGCTTGCATACACACACATATACTTTCGCTTGGGCTTTGCTGTCCTGAAGCCAAAAATCAGCTGGAGATTGCATTACATGAGCTTTCCGAAAAGCCAGCCAAGAATTGCAAGGGGCAACATGTTTTTGTCCTCTTGTTAGGACAGGGCTGCACACTGCAACTGTGGATGGGTCTTTAAATGTCACAGCAGCACAGCTCGCGGCGGGGAGCGCAGAGCGCTTTCTGCAGGCTGGGCTACAGCTTCCTCATTCCTTTTATGCCAGGGCTTAGGATGGATTCCTGGCTCTTGTTTCACACAGTATTGTTGAAGTTTTGTTTCGAGTACCCAGCCTCCTCTCCTGTTCTACACTGGCGTCTGCCCCTGCTCTAAGTCTACCAATTATTTCCTTTAAGTGTCAGCAGCACACCAGACACTCCGCGATATAACCTTTCTTCAAGCTGATGCTGTTAAACTATTACTTGAAACTGAAGTTGCAGTTGACAAGTGCTACTTCAGTCACTAATAACTACTTCAGAAGTGCTAGAGGTGTCTTGGCTCTTAATGTTGTGGCTCAGGGCTCGGGCAGCGTCTTTACAGGTCATTTAGAGTCATCCATCTGACCTGAAACAAGATCACTCAACCTCTCCTCTGGCTCTGCTCCTTGCTTGCCATGAGGTTCCCTGTTCATCGCCCCTGGGGCTGCGGCAGTGGCGTGCCTGGGTGGCTGTGGTGGCTGCCCAGCTCCTAGAAGACCCCACTTTGGGACACACCTGTGAGACATAACCTGCATTTCAGTGTTTGCAGCAAGAGAAAAGTGAGGGCTCCAATCCCGTGAGGCTGAATATGGCCCTTTCAAGGGAGAAGGCTCTCCTCTCCTTGCCCCCATCACAATTTCCCCTTTTTTTGTTCTGTCGGTTTTTTGCTTTGTTTTGTTTTGTTTTGTTTTGTTTTTTTAAATCAGGTTGAACACCCTCCTGAGAAAAGCAGGATTCCTGTACGGAAGGATGATGAGCGCTCAGACACACACCCCAGCTCTGCAGCAGCAGGTAGGGAATAGCCTTCCCTTAAGCCTTCCTTTCCGTTCACGCTCCCCTTTTTTCAGGCTCAACTCCTGCAGTCTAATCAAAACATCTGAGGTATCTTGGACCCAGAGGCTTCACAGTTTGGCAGAGGTCACAAATATTTCCCTGATATTTTGGCAGGTTTTTGGCACAGCCTTAGGATATATTGGGAACAGAGTAATATAAGGCAAGGCCAGATCATCTGGGTCACTGAGCCTTATGCCCTGTTACTGCAGACAATCCTGTAAGAGATGTTAAATCCAGAACAACCTCCACTTTTCCTTTGCCTCCTGCACATAACAAGCCACAATGTGGTATAACAAACTAGGTCTGGCTTTTCAAACAGAAACAAGATATGTCAGGTTTTAAGTCTCCTTGACATGACAATGACTTCATCTAAATCCTGAAGCCATCCCTTGGATAGCCCAGCCTTGGTCTAATGTCTTTTAGAAAATGAAGCTCATTTAATTCCTGAAATGTGAAATCTAGGTCTCAGGTCAAGAGCATAGATGTTCTTTAGCTGAAAAATTCAGATCCATCAGGGACTGCCTGCAAGAGCTGTAACTTTTCAAACTTTGGATTGCAACTAGACTTTATATATAGTCTTTCGAAGAGTAGGATCTAAATAAAAATACCCTTGAAGAACGGGGCACTTTTTATGCTCCCACCCCCACTTCTTCAGGGCCACAACTTGTCGGCAGAGAACAAATAGCCAGACCTCAGCTTAAACTTTATTTCTCCTTCACTCTGTATCCAGCCCTGCATTCCTTCCTCAAGCAGGATTTTGATGGGACTCAGAGGGAGAATCGCCTAAGATAGGCAGAGTCAGATCACACAGCTGAAGGGACTTGCCACCGTGGGACATATGGAAGCATCTCAGCCAGAGCAGGGCAGTTGCTTCATAGGAAAAAAACCCCAACAAATTCTTATCTTAGTAATCATATGTACAAATTAAATCTGTTCCCAAGCAATCAGGAATCACCCCTTCATGGCTATCAGATGACAGACCACTGGCCAAGCCACATACCCCTTTGATAGTAAAACGATTAGCTAAATCTCTTGCCAGGCCAATTTCTAACCCTCTGAAGCTGGGTTGCTTATGGGCAGGATGTACCTACAGCTCAGGGAAATTTTTGTCCTCAGAGGGAAATACAGCTGGGCCAAAAAAAGCTTGTATTGCACCTCTATCTAGCACAGATCATATATGCATATGAGTTTCCGGAAGGCAACAAAAAGCTCATTCATATAGCAATTGGGTCTTTATATCCTCTCCGTGTGTATGAACTTATGGTTGCATGAATAGCCATATCCAGTTATTGAAGTATTTGGTGATCCAAAGTGCTCACGGCCTTCTTATTCCATCTCATTCACGGTTAAAGTTTTGTACAATCTCTTTACTGGCTTTCAGCCTGCAATAAATACAAATGGCTTGCCAATAAAAGCTGGTGTCTCCCTCCATCAGGAGGACTATAGCATCATTGTTATTTAAGAGGTGGCAGTTTTGACACAATGCTTATTTAAAATTCGTAAAAGGAAAAAAAAAGATGATGTAATAAATCTGCATGTTCTTCCTAAGCAGCCGTTGAAAGTCTGAATCCTCTTCCCCTTTCCAAAAGCATCAGCCGTTTAATGTTTCCTAAGTTGTTTTTACATGAATTAGGGCGTTTGAGTGAAGCACTGTCAGTTACAAAACGACGCTGTTGTCTCCAGCTAATTTTGTGCTAGCAGCTCTTTTAAACTGCTAAATCTAGTTTTTAGTGTATCATGATTTTGTTTTGTGATGGTGTAAAACAGCTGCTACTTTTCTGATGAGTTGCCTATTTCCCATTTTATGTCTCTGCAAGATGTTGGGTTTCATTGTGGCCCAGACAGGCAGCTGAGAGCAACCTGCAAAAAACCCCCTCCAAAACACAGCAAAACCCAAAGATCCCCAAATCCAGGGGTTCCGCCATCCGTACATCCACACTTCAGAGTGACTGGTCATCCTCCCTCTTCGCTTGTACCCTGAGATCATCTCAATGCTGGACCTACACTAGGATGATCTAAATGAGGAGAAGGAAGCAGGATTAGCAGGGAAGAAGGTTATCTGCTGCTTTAAGAGGACATGTGAGAGGATATCCAGACCCCCAAGGCTGTTTCTGGGGGGTTGGTGCAGGTTGGGATGGCTGTGCCCGTTGTGTCCCTGCTGTGCATGCTGCTAGAGGGGGATACTGCATGACAGGAGAGGTGGCACCTACCCAGGGTTTTCTGCACTGGGGTGACAGAAGACAGATGTCAAGCAGGGCGGATTGCATCTGAACACTGGGTGCTTACTTCACCTGGACTCACCCCAATACCAGAATGAGAAATCAGACCCAGATACTGTCCTTTTCCCGTTTCCATGTCCCTAACCTTTAGCAAAAGGCAGCTACAGAAGGCCAGGGAGGCTGGCACCGGTGTGCTTGGTCTAGTCCTCAACCTGATATAGTGGAAGGTGGCCCAGACATTCAACCCTCCTACCTCTGGCCAGTGGGGCATCTCCTGAGGGCCAGAGGTGTTCTAACTATTCCCTTGTACTCCCAGCCCTCTGTCCAGTTATGCCAGAAGGATGAAAATGTGACTTGGAGTGTCTTTTCAACCTAATCATCACTCCACATTTCTCAGCCCCTTCTTGTCTGCCGCTGTTTTTTCATTGCAGTTTTGCCTGAATTTTTTTGGGTGCCAAACTCTTCCCCTCAGCAGGACCAAGGACGGGGCTGCTCGTGGCAGTCAGGAGATGGGAGCGAGGGCCAGACTGACCATCAATTAGCCACCCCTCACTAATATTTCAGGGGGCCTCCCTTAGGCAAAATTTCTATTACTTTTATGCAAGGTACCTTGCACTTAATGTTCACCAGAAGTGCTCATGAGGAACCACATAGTGTTCTGCGTGTCACCTTGTCCATACTTTGTTACTAACTTTCCCATACAAGCAACCAACCCTGGTTTATTCAGTGGCAGAAGGCTGAAGGATTGTCTTTGATCTTATCTTATCCCCTGGATCCTGTGGGCTGGCATTTGTTCCATGTGTACGAACACAAGAAAATGATGAAAAGCGTAAAAGAAGCTCTCAGAGAACTCCTCAAAGAGGTGAAGACTAAGCTCTTTCCAACAATAACCCGCACCCCGTAAAAAGATCTTAGATTTGGATAGACAAATTGGAAGCAGCTTGCCTCCCTGATTCTTCCTTCCCTTCCCACTTACACCCCTCCCCAGCACAACTTGCAGGTTTTTCCAAAAGCTGTGCAACCCATTGAACAGCGGTGGTCTAAACTATTATGGAGATCTTAAACTGCTGAATTGTTACAAGCTAAAATTGATTGGGACTGAGCCGGTGAACTGAAGTGCTAGAAAGTGCATAGAGAGAGGTGGAGAAAGGGTGCTAAGGATTTTGCTTCTTTATGATGCTTCTTTCTTTTTCTTTTTTTTTTTTCTTTTTTTTTTTGATGCAACACCAACACAAGCTTTCCAAGCAATCTTGCCCTAATGAGTTCTGCATTTCTCTCTCTCAGTACGCATTGGACAGTTTCTCCTGTTATTTCCAACATAAAAAGGTATTCTCGGTTTCTCTTCTAATTTGCTTGTTGCGGTGTCGTTTCTGAAGAATTGTACAAGTGCTTCAAAGTCAGATCCGGAGGGAAAATCGATGATGTGGGTACTGTGATATTTTCTCCCCCTCGAGCTAAAAAAAAAGCCTTTTTAGCTTTTTAAAACTAAAAATCCTTTCTTAGCCTGTTTCGCTCTATTCTGCATCAGTTTTATTTGCATCCTCATCACCAGAGCATCTGAACACCTTCAAGTAGTACATTAAGCAACGTGACTAACATCTGTCACGTACAGTTTCCTCGCTCTTTCTCAGTGTCCTTAAAATGAATTTAGGGCTCATGCTGGATCGATAGTGCCAGAGACAGACCGTCTCTCCTTAGCCTCGGTGCAGGCACGGCATCTGTGAGACCCTCTCGACGTGTGCCCCCAACCTGCTGCCCCTCTGCCTTCTCCCGCGAGCGCCAGCTCCTGCGTGCGGGGAGAGCTCTCGGAGACACGGCTCTGGACCAAATTCACTCACAGCGGGACAGAGAAGTCTGAGCAGTTTGGGGAGATCGGATGCGGCTGTCAGTGTTTGCCCGCTCTCGGCCGCACACTGAGGGGACACGTGTGCGATCTTAGGTGCTTGCAGTAGCAAAACTTCTCAGGAGCCCAGCTGGATCCAGCAGCCACTGATTTTCCAAGGTTTTCCGCCTTCCTCAGGTGGCTTTGCTTACTTTTTAGTATCAGTTACAACTTATGGCTATTAATAGACAAGAATGTAACTGTTTCTCACCATCAAAATCCTTCTCTACTAGATTTCTGCCACTGGGAGCCTTCGACAGAGATGGTGGTCTCAGACACTTGAATTCGGGTCAATATAGGTCCCCTGCTGAACAGGGCTGGAAGCTCTCTCCTACGGAGCCAAGCACCAGGAGCAAGATCTAGGCATCCTGAGGCACTGTAATTTCAACTAATATGTTTTCTTAATGGGCCAAGTACGCTTTGCCTAATTTTGCTTTCAACGCATGGGGTTGTTATTGCTCAGTGGCCTCACACAGGTGTTTAAGCAGTTTTTGTGATATGAATTTTCAGTAGCGGCATAAGGTTTTATTGGCTGTTACCTCAAGAGTAACTTAGAGGAAAGGAGCGTTCGCAGTTGGTCGTGATGGATGCTTGTGGAGCTGCGGCAGAAAACTCAGGAGCTGGTGACCTTTGTGTCACAGCCTGTTGTATTTTGGATAAGAGTGCAAAGTAACTGAGAAACGACACTGCTTTTCATGCAGTAAGAAGAATTAGAAGAATGAAGTTACTAACTTATTTGTTTCCCCAGAAAACTGTTGGCTTCCCAGAACTGCACGTTCTCTGATAATACGAACATACGAAGGACAATTCAATAGGTAAATTAAATCCCAGTTTGTGAGGATACTGGCGTATGGGGTTTATTTGGTCTATGAATATGCATTACATGGCAGACTAAGGGACTCTGGTCCCTGTGTGGTAATCTAAATTCTACAGCTTTTGACACGTAAGAGACCTCTGACCCACAACTTGGCCTTGCTCCAGTTCCACAGTAAGTCAAAACCCAGGTGCCCTCACTGCCACCAGCCTGTAGCACCAGCTACTGCCACCACCTTGCCGTCCATAAAATGCAAACCCAGCTACCCGGCTGTTTGGAAACCCATCACCTTCCAGCAGGACCCACTCAAGGCACGTTCCAGAGCCCATTCCTCTGGACAAGATCTGGGACTGTGCTACAGGGTTAGCAGCAATGGAAACATGAGTTATCTGATCAAGAAAGATAAATACGCTTATTTCAGAATACATAATCTTACCACATATGTGAAGTAGTTTAACCATTAGCAAGTTGTCAAGCACTATTGAATGGAATTAGCCTCTTTATTTCTGGTCAGGATCAATCTTTTTTTCCCCTTCCCAGTACAATGAGCTCTAACACATTACACATTGCAACGCCTGGGGCAGATGACACTTGCGAAAGGGCTTGATGATCAATTCTGATACAAATCTGACATGAAGAGACTTGAGAGAATCTGGATCAGATGATCAAGGGGAGAAATAAATCCGCATTTAATGCTGTGACACTCCTAAATATGTATGCATGTTGTATCTACCTCAAACGTGTTCGGATCCTAAGGCAAGCATGATGCACAAGGACGACGTATGGACTGGTGCATGGGCAGAGTACAGGGGCGAGGGTAGCATTTCACATGCCTTTTCTGAATTGAATATTGTGGAAGCTTTAGATGTGGGATTGATGGCCCTTCAGAACTCAGAAAGATATTAATCATAAAACCATGGGGCAGAGAAATGCTAACAGACTATTGTCCACCAACCATGGTACAGAGACCGTAGGCAGAAAAGAGATTTTCCATTATTTTTATTCACTAAAAAATCTCTGTTAGATTTGCATCTCCGATTTGGAGATGAGAGAGATACCTATTACCAGTCCCAGACCTTGGAGCCATGTCTTCATTTACCACCAGTCGGCTTTGCTCCTCTCCTTTTTTCTTCCCAAGCCTGGCTGTATATGAGTATTCCTGAACGCTCTTTATTATTTCTCCCCTCACAGTTGCTTTTTTCTTCCCACACCTGCCAACATTAGCTCCATTCTTTGAATCACGCTGCTGTACAGCCTCATGCATGTGATCTCCATGCCAAGATGTTATTTAATTTCCCAACAAAGTTCTTTTGGCGTGGAATGAGCCGAGCAGTAAGAGCACAGAAGGGGAGGCATAGACGGGGGTGGGAAGGGGGACGAGAAGGAAAGAGGACTCAAATTTACGTTGCCTCTGGCTTCTCATATCGGAGAATTGTGTTGCGAGTGGCTGGGGAGCAGCATGGGTGGGGTGGAAACGGCAGCAGGGGGTTCATCGACGGCAGGTTGCTGAATCAGGAACCCTGACACTTGTGAAGTACTCTGTCAGGAACATTAAGTATCCAAAAGTGATAAAGCTTCAATTTGCTAGTCCATTAGACTAATTACTGCAATAATTAAGTAACTACTTGATTAGAACTAATGGGTACCTAATTATCCAGGAGAAAAGTATCAGGTGGCAATTATCAGGTGGCAATTAATAGACTGGAGTTAATGTCTTAGCACTGTCTTTGTATGAATTCATAAGCAAGGTAAAGAAAACAAACAATAACTTATTAATATTTATTGGTGCCACAGTGTTTTTCAGCTTGTTTCATTTACACAGAACCAATTAGTGAAAAGACAGTTAGTGTTGCAAAGATGTAAAGTGACTGAAGCAGGAGTTTGATTTTAAAGGAACAGGATCACATTAGCACTTATAAGCAAAGACAAATGGGTATCAGCCAGGGACTTGGTTCTGGTGCTACTAATTCATCAACAGAAGAAATCAGAGTAATTGAACTCAGTATTAATAATGAAACACACAGGAAGGCAGGTCCTGTCTTAATGGGGTTCACTTTAGTTTTAGTCCCTCCCTGAGTCTTCATCAGCATTTTCTACGTTGCATGGGAAACGGAGGGAGCACCTTGGTGAATGAACGGGAACTTCCCGCTGGCATGGGTGGAAGACACCATCATAAAATCTTCCAGATCAATGCTGCAAACTCTCTAAAGGAGACAGGTTTCCCGGACAGCTAATGCCTGGTTGCGGTGCTGCTACAAACGCAGTTCCCATAATGAAGGCAAGGTGGTAGAACCAAATTCCTGCCCATACGCTCTGTTTACCTGTGTAAAGAAGCCATGACACCTCCACTCCCGGTAATTTGCCCTTAGCTTAGCACACAGTTGAAATACCACTGCTAGTTCCCATGAGTGAAGTCTAAAAATCAATCTAACCTCCTTTAGACCTCAGACCATCTCTTGGGTGGGGTTTTTTGTTTGCCCTTTTTTTTTTTTTTTTTTTTTTGTGAGATTTTTTTCATGGCCACACAAAGGGCCAGCTTCTCAGGTGACATAAACTGTTGTTGTTTCTTTGGTGTCAACATGACTGTAGTGACTTTTGGAAAATCAAAATACGGGCTAGGATCTACTTGTCCCGCTCTCTTCTCCAAATTCAAGAGGCCTTAAATTTCCCAGAAGAAAAATGAAAAATCCCAGGGAATTCTTTCCTACGAATCTTTATGGCCCTAACGAACATTGCTTTTCTTAAATGAGCTTCAAACCAAAAACCATTGTGCGTGCAACTTGTCGCTTTGTCTCTCTATGGGAGAGCTCATATTAGCAATAATTACTCTCATGAGCAAGAGTTTTTACGGTGCGATATACAATGAGCTGGCGTTGCTTTTAGAGCACAGAATGAAGGGTTCCCTTATAAACTTTAATCCTTGAAAATTCAACTGTTAGCAAATGAAAGACCAAATTTTTTGATGGATTTATACCGGCGTAGTGAGATGCAGCTCTGCACAGTACATATTTTTATGGAAGCTGAGGATCTGGCCCTTGCAATAGCTATTTCCCACCCACCCCCCCCCCCCCCCATCCTTTTCTCTATGGTATAAATAAATGAAAGGTGTCCTAATCATATTTTAGACTGTGTGCATAGTCACATGCTAAACCATAATGTCTGTATATTAGAACATGTGGAATGATAAATGGAGATAAATCTAAAATTTATAGAACATGAACATTTGCATAAACTGCAATATCCAAACATATAGGCTGTTAAGTAACAATTGTCACAAAGGGCATAAAAAATTCAACTTTGTTTCAGGAAAAGAACTCAAATTCCTAACATGATTAAGATAATATATCATTTGTTCCTATCTTATTAAAGGCGTAATTGTTGTTAGACACAAAAGTGGCATTAACTCTAATCTGGCTTTATATATGTACAAATAGGAGGGGAGGTGAATGTGAAAATTGATGCTTTTGGTGATCCATAGGCATTTTATTAATGTTTGAATAATAACTGCCTGGAGGGCCTGTTATAAATTAAAGGGACGAATTGAGATATAAATTTTTATGAGGACTAGTTATACATTTCCATTATGTGTTTAAAAATGAAGGAATTACTGTGAACACAGCAGAACTCACATTTATTTGAGGTGATTTGGATGGGAGGGAAGGTGCAGTGAAGGAAGCTGCGTGCTGGCTGTAAGAAAGATGTATCTGTCCCTTTGAAAAGATATATCATATGTCATGCATGAACTCTGTTCTACAGGAGACTTTTCTCTGCAGCTGATTTCGCATGATTATTTATTTGACAACAGCAAGTGATGATATAGCAGCAAGTTTTAGGCCACTTACAGAAGAATTCTTATTCTTAAATCACAGAGGAGTTCCCAAACCCCAACAACTGTCAAACCAGAGTTAATCTAAGAGAGGACCCAGTAATCTCCTTGGCATTTATTTCTCATTATTCCTCCTGTCTGGATATACACATCTTCATTTGCTGTGCATCTAATGGACCAACAACGTATTTCAGAGCTTCCTCCTGCCCTTTGCCGTGGCTGTTTGTGGGAGCTCAGCTCTTGTTGCTGAGCGAGCCCAGTCCCCTGTCACCAGCACAGATGCCCTGAGGGAACCTCAGGAAGTCCCCTCAATGTGCTTTTGCTGTGACATGGCAGGTAACGGCAACACAGTACCTTCATTCAGTCAGGTACTTTGGCCACAAACTGCATTTTTTCATAAGGGAGAGGACAATTTACCCCAGTACTTAGCCAGTCGCTTAATATGTGGGGACCTGTTTTCCACCCCTTGGTTTATTGCAACTGACCCCTGAGGGCAAACCCTTTTAGACCAAATTCTCCAGGTTACTCAGTGTTTAACCCTTGCTTAGAGGTTTGATTGCTCTTGATTTCCATAGGTGCCACGAAACCGATGCCTTGGAGGTCCTGAGCTGTATTCTCTGCGCCTCAGTTCCCTGTCTGTAAAATGCGGAGATGCACAGGAGCAGTTTGAGGAGGAAAGCGTTCATTGTGATGATGTCTGGAGAGACGACAATATACTATCATCTGCAGACATGCTACACGGACGTGGCAGCTGTGCCAGTGTGTGTCAGTGGTGTTTTATTGTAAGACACGCAGTACAGGGGCCTTCCATTTCACAGTCTTTCATGTGAGTCAATTAATTAATTTAAAATTTTATAGGCCTTTTTTTTTTGTTTTTCCAAACCTTCGCTTTAATCAGGCTCACAAGGACTAGGCAAGTACTTTCTGTTTGGACTAGGCCTGATTCGTTGGGAAATAAGTTTTTCTCATGCTCCTGGCTTGCAGGGAGCCTGAAGTATTAATGAAATTGATAAAACATTGACACCTAGCTCAACCTCATTTCCCCGCTTTGAAGCATCGCCCTTGGCTCCACCATTCAGGGAGATCATCGTGTATGCTTGGAGAAGAGCAGCTGGGAGTGTCTTTTGATCTAGAAACGGCATTACTTTTTTTTTTTTTTTCCCCCCGAGGTGGAAATGAGTTGTTCTACAAGAAATATGACAAAATGTCCTCACGGTTCTCATTAAGGTTCCTGCTTTTAGCACCCCTCTGAATCTGGACCAGCTCCCCAGCCAGCTCACTCTATGACAGTAAATCTCATCCTGTGACAGTAAGAGGAATGATCAGCTCTACTTAGTTCCTGGTTCATTGACACAGTTGGTTCAGCTTTTCATGACCTCAGTTCTTTGCCTCCAACCTTTCAGCTGGGGAACCCAATTTGTGACACTCCTATTCTTACCCAGATCAAGTTCCCAGCATCTATTACCTTCTAGGATAGCACCATGGGTTTGTATATCTCAGGTCATTTCCCATAAAGTCATACAAACAGCCTGGGTGCTGGTGAGAAAAATAGCAGTCAATAGGACCTTTTCTAAATGCATTACAGCGCTGAACAAGTGGCTAATTAGACAAGAGTCGTACTGTCTGTTTTCCAAAACTACGTTTTTTCTGTGTGTGTTATTGAAGGGACAGCTTCACAAGAGTTTCTTTAGGGAAGGTGCAGGGGAATGTTGTAGAGAGTAAGTTCTATGACAGAATTAGCAAATGTATTAAGTACAGTGCCAATCTGGTATAGCAGAAATGACTAAATACCCATCAGGGCCTGTCACTCGTCAAGAAGTGAAATCTTAGACCCATTTAAGTCAATGACAAATGTTCACAGAATCTGGCTGCAAGTTAATAAATGTTTGGAGCCTGTATAACTCAAACTCTGATATTTGTCAGATTAATTATTTGATTGATCTTATTGTTTGTCAAATAATTTCTTTGTGAAGTTAGAAGGCTTTGTGTTTTATTATCTATAATTTTAAATAAGAAAACATCACACAAGTATGGAGATACATTATTGCAAGTGTTATGTCAGGTCACTTATTATACGTAATATATGAAATCATATAACTAAATATGGGATTGTAAAATGTTCAAAATGGGCCACGGCTGAGGTTGCATCTTCTGCCTCCTTTGGGTCATTTTCTGGTTTAGGAGTGCTTTAATATTCAACCTGAACTTTCTTTTATCGTATTCTTCTCATTAGGCTACATATATGTAGAATGGAAGACAATAACTCTACATGTACACCAATTTCTTCAGCTTACCCTTGCCTTTAATACAAAAGAGAGGATTTCAAGACTATATACATCAGGTGTTTTCAGCAAAGTAGCAGCAGCAGCAGCAAATCATAGACATTTGTCATTCCTTGGAGCTGTCTGACAGTTCTGACAATTCATTAGGCTGGGCTGAAAAGAGGTTTAGAAAGCAAAGGAAGGATCACAGGTAGTGGAGTTGCTTTTGCATGATCCAGTAATAGCTGATTTGTATCATTTTTGGTGATGGATACACTGTTCAGATTAAACTCAGCTGAATTTTTCCCCTTTATTCTTCTTTTTTTTTTTCTTTCTTTTTTTCCTCCAACAGGAGCTTCTGGGCACATTAGTCCAGATTTAGACCTCAATTTATCCCAAGAAGTAGATGCCAAGGAAATTCTTCCTGGTAGCTACTGCTATTTGTGGCTTACCAGAGCTAAGGAGAAGTGAAGTGAGCTTTGCTATTGAGTTTCTACCCAGTGAAGCTTTTCTTTTTCATCGTGTTTGAGATATGTTCCTTTCTGTGGCTATACCATGACATGTGCCATTCTTCAAAGTCAGAGTCATTCCCACCTGAATGTATGCAAACCAAACCTATGACATTGTTCAGCGATAAGTGCCTCCATTATCCCGCTCCTTCCACTTATCAATTTGCTTTTGAGACTCGTACACAAGCAATTTTTTGACTTGAAGGCAAATCCTTTGCAATAATGCTGAACCTGCAGAATAGGCCACCTGGAAAATATTTGGTCTACCGTTGGAAAACATTTCCCTGTTCCAGGTTGGTGGGCTGTCTCAAATCATGCGACAATGTAAAATGCCTGGGTCAGATTCTGAGTTGATGAGGCAACGCTGTCCGGCCAGAGAGTATCCTGGGGGTCAGGCAAATGATGGTCTCTGGGATCAGCAATATCACCGAGCCCGCTTAGCCCTGCAGAGGATGAATAGCTTTCCATTTTCATTCTGTCTATTTTATTGCTGCCACAGAATAAGCAGTCTGAGATTGATCCTGACCCAGTAGTATTATATGTAGGTCCTCCAAGAGCAATATTTGCTCTTGATGACCATTGGAACATACTCTTTTAAAGAGTTCTAACATACTGCTAAAAGAAAGCCTTGTAGACAGTTTTTTGGTACTTTTTTTTTTTTTTTCACGTGAGCTCTTCCAGACCCTCAAAGCCATCAGTAAAGTTCTAAGTACTTTCTAATTTGTACTTTTTTTCTTCTCTGAGGTTCAAGGCCCTGAAAGCACCACCTCACCATCCATCTGGGACGCAATTCCTTCTTCAAGCAGAGTTGCCTATCTGTCTCAGCCAAAGGCTTTGCAGCTTTTAGCTGCTGAATCCTCGGAGAGAGCTGAAGCAGACTTTTTGGCTGGACAATCCCAGAACTGGAAATTACATCAGAGTTCTGCTTCTTCCAGCATGTCTTTATTGGCCTGAAGTCAGCCCCTTTCTTCTGGAAATAAAGGTATTTCTGGCCCTTTCTAGTCCTGTGCGGGACTAGATGGTTTAAAGCAATTAACGATGACACTTGTGGATGCTGGCTTATGTGGCGCGTTGTTTGATGTGCCTCCGTATTTGCTTGTAGGTTGTGTTATTTTTGCAGTTGGTTGTGAGCGGCAGGCTGCACTTGCTGGTTTGTTATTCTGGGGTTGTGCATGTGGGTTGAACGGTTGGCATTAATTATTTTTAATAGTGAGTCAGTCACTGTATTACAGGATCCTACCCATGGATATAAGAGCAAACAAAGAAACAAACGGCCCTCCTCTCCCTCCCCTGACATAAGTCATATTTTGTCTCCTACGACCTCAACTGGCCCTTTAAATTTCGTATCAAACATCAGAAAGAAAGAGGTCAAAGTAAAAGCCCTGTTGAAAAAAAAAACCCCACAGCCAACCCAGATATGAACTATGGGAACTTGTCATCTTATCATCCTAATTGAAGTCATTCTGCAATGTATGACAGTCCATCATATATTCTGCCAGTCAGTGTGTCATACATGATGTGTAACGAGAGAGCTCATAAACCCAGAGGGGAAGCCCCTTCTTTTTTATTACTTTATTTGATCATTTTCATAAAAATTCCCCTTGCTCAATACAGAGGGACGTGTTTATTAGCCCCATTAAAGCTTTGTCCATTCATTTGACACTGTGATTTACACAGCTTTGCCCACAAAAGAATCCCATTATTTCCAGTCTGGAGAGGTGTCTTTTTTATTGTGTGATGAAAAATAAGTATTAAATTCCACAGGTGAAGGCAAAGAAAGGGGAGGTTGTTGTCAGCGGCTCAGAAGTAAACAAAAGGATGCTTTAGGTATAATTGACTCAGAGAAAGAAAACATTCCCAGTAAATATAGAAAAATAAATAAATAAAGATGCTCTTCCCAAGGAGTGGGAATTGAACCGGGCTCAGCTGAACTTTTTTTTTTCCTCTCTGTGTGCCTTCATTAAAAACAGCAGAATTTGGCAAAATTTCCCTCTGTGTTCTACTCATGAATGTTTCTAGAAAATATCAGCTTTCATACGCAAATATTCTTGAAGTGAAATTGGTGGCTTCCTTTGAACACAGCTAGTGCCTCAAATCCCATCTGCTTTTCCTACAACACGCCCACTCATTATCTAGCTTATTTGGCTTTATTTTATTTTTTTTTAATGAACACAAATTAAGCTATTTAATCAAATATGTACATGATTACATGGCATTTTTGCATAAGAGTTATACACCCACGGAAATCATTAATCACAGATAACAACACTATGTTAAAATTAGACATTTTGCTTTCTTTCTTTTTGTGCGTGCGTGTGCTTTTTAACATAATATCCTGCGTAGCTCTAATTTCACCTCTACTCTCATTTGAATAAAGCAGGATTGTTTTACATCAAATTATTCATTTGTCTGTAGCTCTGATAATTGGTATTTATGTTTAGGCTTGATCTCAGAGGAATAATAACACAGGACTTGAAAATAAAATTGGAATGGATTGGGTCCCTCTTTTTTTTTTTTTCATTTTACCCCCTTTTTCTTGCACAGAATGTCACCATGAATGTCCATTGGCAAACTGGATAAGAAAGAGTGTCACAGTGCAGGACAACCTAGAAGATGACAGGTATTTCCAGGCATAGCAATGATGAGATCAAATTCCTCTCAACCTGCCTTGTTTGCTGATCTTTTAATCAGATTCAACTTCACTGCGGCTACAGCACAAGGTTCCCTGACAATGTATGACAGCATGTGACAGAAAAATATTTTGATTTTTTTTTTTTTTTTTTTTTTTTTTGGGGGGGCCATTCGATGCTATTTCAGATAAATCTGAAACCCCAAGCAGCATCTGATAAATCTACCGAACTATTTCAGTGGAGGTTTTTAAATGAGCATAATTGAACCGGAGGGTCTGGGGTTTGTGTTCGTATGTTTGTAGTGGAATCCAAACAGGAAAGCTGGGAAATGATCTAAACCCTTTGAGGTTAACATGCCATGAAAGAGCATCAACGACCGAAGAGGACATCATTAAAAAGCAGCCAACCTAGCTCAAAGAGAACCACTGTGTGAAGCAAGAGCCCACAGAACAACACCCAGGGCTGTGTGTGATCCCACAGGGATATTTATTTCATCCCCTGTCTTCATCTCTCCAAATTTCCTCTGAACTGCTTCTGAGCTGCATTCTTGAGAAAGAAAAACACCAGCAACTACTGAATGCATCTTATCAACCTTTTCCCTACAATCTGCTTCATATTCCTCTCACACCCGTGTTCTCGCAGTGTCTTGGGGAAATGCTTGGATCAAAGATAAGAGAGAACAAGGAAAGGCATGAAGCAAGAGGCAAACAACAAAACAAAACCACCGCCCCCCAAACTTTTTGACTAAACTCCTTTGTGAATCGCGTGCATGATTAGAGCAAAGTTAAAACTGCCTCCTTCTTCGCCAGTACTTAATTCCTGCTTTTAAAATCAGGCTCCCTTTGATCTTGAGGACTGAAATGATCTGGAAATGAAACAGCCATTGCTTTGCAGAAAATCTGGATAGGGTCCCAGACATGGCTTTTACCTGGAAGGCTTCCAAAACAGGATGAAATCTCTCTAGTTTCAGAACAAATTGCAAGATTTTTTTCTCTATGTCTAGTCCAACTGTGAAACTCTACCCCCCGTGCCTGCTGTTTCCCAAAGCACAGATGTAATAACCTCTAAGGTGAACCGAGAGCGTTATTCCCCCATCTTCTCCCCTCTGCCTCTCCTCTGACGGTCAAGGGCTGGGAGAATTTTATTAAAGCGAAGGTTTAAAATTCTGGGCAAACTGAAGTTGAGGAGACAGTTGGTTATAACCCAGGCTAGATCCAGACGTGAGGGTTGGAGAGGACAGAGGACCAGGAGCGTCTGTAACATCTGGATCCTCTTGCAGGCACAGAAATATCTGCCTGGCTTCGCATGACCTGGTCCCAGAGCCAAAAAGGGCTGAGAAATGCGGTTGAGAGACACCGAAGCAGGCTTTGCCCTATCAAATGAGTCCCACTGAGAAAGCAAACACATCAATATTTCTCTGAGTGTGGTTTTTTTTTTTTTTTTAGTTAATATATTTCCATATGTTGCATGAATAGTTCTTTTTTGGGGGATTGTAAGTCCATCTGGTACTTGTGTTGGGAGGGCTTGAGCTGGCAGATCCCTACCCTGTGCTCGGTTACACAGAGACTGGGACTGCCCTTACAAGGATGGGTAAGTGGTTGGATAGAGACCACTTCTCCTCAGCTATCTTTTTAATTAGATGAACTTCTCAAAGCAATCAAGACAACCAAGTTGCTTACTGTTGATAAGCTCCCACAATGCTATTTTTTTTTATGTTTTTATGTTGCAAAATGAGTATGGGCTCTGTCTCAGTCCAATATAGAGAAACCTCTTCCTTTTTTGTGTGCTAAATGGCCAGTCGCTGCACACTGCAGCAACCTCCATCTAGGAAACGTAAAGGAGAAAGGATGCCCAGGCATCAATACTAAGCAGAAAATGTGCTGAAATATCATAGTTTGCCAAGACAATAAGAATCACTTTCCTTTGCATGTGTTATTAAGGAATTGGGGAATAATTATCTGCTTTAATATAAGCTTTTTCCTTCTGCATGATTAACTTCACTGATATCAACAGAGAGTGTGATGACTCTGAAATGACAGCTCCTGGTAGCACGTTCTGGGATTAGCAAAAACAGGTTGTCACTTTACCCCAGTCGGGAACAGTCAGTCGCTTTGTGCTGAGCGCGGGACAGAAGAGCCGGGTTCTGCACCGGGCATCCGACAGCCCAAGCGTGCAGCAGGTCCAGCCTCCTGCCAGGTGGCTCTCAGCTTGGGCATGCAGGAGACTCGATTTTCCGATTTACCATGTAATTTTGGCTATGCATCTTCCAGACTGAAAGCACTCCATCCTCCTGGTGCTAAACTATGACCTGCGTTAGCCTGGAGATCTCTGACCAGCCCCACTGCGAGGCACAGAGCTCTGCCTCTCACGGTTCCACTGTTCTTGTTCTTCAGTGCACAATGCATTGAGCTGAGTCTCAAATATTATGCACTTTAAAATGCCTGGCCCTAACGATAGCCCTATTTCTGACTACTCAACGTGCAAAGTGACGGCGCATACACCAGCCCGTGGAAGGGATGGGGGGAAAGGCAGAACAAACACGCAAGACACTAAGTCAGAGTAAAGGTATGGAACAACCAAACAATCCTTTCATTCTTACTAAAGTTTTAAAAAGTCTGTCATATGGAACAGGCTGCCCAGGGAAGTGGTTGATGCACCATCCCTGGAGGTATTTAAAAGATGGGTAGATGTGGTGCTTAGACATATAGTTTAGTGATGTTTTTTTTGTCAGAGTTAGGTTGATAGTTGGACTAGGTGATCTGAGAGGTCCCTTCCAACCTAGGCAATCCTATGATTCTATGATTCTGTGTAAATTAATCAATATATGGAAAACTGCACAGCCACTGTGTGGACAACAGGAACCTGTCTGTAAATTAAAGAAGGCTACTGTGAGTATGCAGAGCTCTCTGGGGACAGCACCGGGGCAGAGTTGCAGGGCTCAGCAGAGTTAGGACAGGGTCCACAGGAAGGGATCCTCCAGTAAAGTCCTCATTTTGTCAATGTCAAGATACATAGGAGCTGTAAAACAAAGCAAACTGTGTGCATGGAAGCAAAATAGACATTTGGTCCAGCATCACATTCTTTTGAAAACGTTACGGTCATGTTAAAAAGATGATGAAACATCTGTATATTTTTTAAGAAAAAGAGGAGATGAAAAGACTAATTCTCAAAATCTGTGAAATATACAGTGATGAGTTATTGAGGATGGGGGGGGGGGGGATGTTTTTGTAATTCTGTAGGCATGTCAGTCCTCTGGTGAAATGATGTATGGGGCAATCGTCTGGTAGGGGCTGATGGGATGTAAATGAAACTAATTAAGGAAATGTCAAACATAATTAATAAAACAGGTTTAAGTTGCAAAAGCACTGTCAGCTGAATGAATGGGGAAGAATGCTGCCTTCCCATTGTTTTGGGGCCTGCTTGCTTATTTATATATTTATTTATTTATTTCTTCCTTGCTCACCCCCTTGCCCTCCCACCAGTTTTGCAGTTGCACCATTCAATTAGATCTCAGAAAGCTCTTGGTAGCTGCTCAGATTTCCACCTTGTCCCCCTTCTGAGCTGGGGTCCCATAGAATAGAAGGAATATAAATTTGCCCTGTCGGTTTGCAGCCTGGGAAGAAGAATAAAAAAAAAAAAAAAAATTAATTGCTAACTCCTCGTCTTCCCCAAGTACTACAGGACATTAACATAACCAATTTGCTTGAACTCCTCACTGGCTGCTTAATAGAGCATCTGACCAGCTGATAAGACCTGGGTGCTGCTGCCTATGATACCTTGTTATTAGCATTTTCATAATATTCAAATGTTACAGCCCCATGATTCACTGGCCTCCATTCATTATTGATAAGTACAAAAATAAATAAAAAGGGTTTTATAATAGCAGAGGGGGGTGAGCGACCTATAATTATGGCAAGCAAATTAGGGTGCATGGTAGAGTCAGTTACATTTGCCTAGGAGTAATGATGCTCAAGAACTTTTTCTCCCCAGGGACCAGAAAAAATAATGGATTCCCTGGCAGTTGCAGATGGGCTAGGAAAGGCTGTCACCCAGGACACTGTTTAGGCTGAGCGTATGGCTCTGCGTCCTGCCTGTAGCCACCTCCAGATATTGCACTTTCAATGAAAAGAAACAGATACATAAATAAAAATAGCCCCTCGCTGGAAGGTGGTGGTGAGGGGATATGAGGAGGAGAAAGGTGGAAGGGGGAAAAAAAGCAAGCAACGAAAGTGAGTCTGCTCCGAAGTTTCTGTTGAGAGCAATCCCAGCAGCTCAGGGATCAAGGAGGAGTGATATCTTTAAAACCAGAGGCTGTTCAGCTGCATCACTGAAGAGAGGAAGACGAAATGTGATTTCTGCTAAAGCAAAACTTTTTCCACGTTCCAGTCCAAGACAGTCATGCTTATACACCAAAGCTTTGAGCCTGAGATGATAAAAAACATGGTCCTAGTTAAAAGTAGGAGCTCCTAGAAATAACCACTGGATACTTTATAATTTAGTCCCTGTGGTTTTATTTCCATTAATCCAATCAAAGGCCTTTTTTCTTTACTAATGAAACTGGAATGAAACACAAAAGGGAGGCTGACCTGTTAGCAGGTGACTGTTTCTTATAAGTTATTCATTAAAAACACCCTAACGCTCTGGTGCTGGAGGAGGCTCTACCTACTTCTGTATAAATTAAACATAATTGAGTTGGTTGCAAGGAAAAAAATAGTTATTTCTCCTAACTCCAAATCATCGTACAGCACGCATGTACTGCAGACTGAACCCATGCAGACGTTTGCAGAGGGTTGGGGACTAACCCTCGCATACCAGCTGCCCCCATCATTTTCAATTCCAAGTAGCTCTGAATGCCCAATTCTACTGCGGATATGAATATTCCCCATGTTTTCCAGTCAATGTACTTTAGATAAAATAGGAATTGGCCTTGGTTTGGCCTTTCTTGCTAATGTTAGAGTAAGCTAAGAAACAGAAGGGAAGAACTTCAGCAGAAAAACTGCAGTTTAGAAGTTTTCTCCCTTTAATTTTATTCTTTATTAAATGTAGTTAAATTATTAGCGAAACTGTTTTTGGCATTACGTTGTTGATTCACATCATTCAATCCTTCAATTGGGAACTTTGAAAAATGTGCCAGTGGCATTTCTTGAAAAAAACACTATCTGAAAAAACCAATCTGCCTGCAAACTTCACAGTCTGTTTTTCAGTTTTTCCAATTTTTTTATTGTTTGGTTTTTGGTTTTTTTTTTTTTTTTCAGAGTCTCCCAGCATCTCTGTGGCCCAGTGTTATTAGCAAGTATCCACTCTGGATTGCATTCTTGTCTGAATATAAAACTCTTGAGGACTTTCCTGCATCTTAGTGAAAAATGAAGCAACGATATTTATCACAGTAATCTTCCAATTAGCCACCCTCAACAGCCTTGTCCACTTTGATATGTGTAACAAAAAGTCCAAACATTCATCTTTATGCTCTAAACTCTGGCAAGGTTAAAAAGCAGACACAAGCTTGACAATGAACCCTACTTCTGCAGCAAACTTTCTCCCCAGAACATCCCCGGTCCTGC
Organism: Alca torda; assembly: GCA_008658365.1. Classification (NCBI taxonomy): domain Eukaryota; kingdom Metazoa; phylum Chordata; class Aves; order Charadriiformes; family Alcidae; genus Alca; species Alca torda. Next base: position 37,291,186 of record CM018083.1, read on the forward strand.
AGAAATTCAGACCTGGGTCTGTCCATCTTCAACACATGCATCCATCTTACAGAAGGATCCTTAGGCATCCTGTGGTCTCTGGTCTGCCTGAAGCCTCACACTAACATCGTCGAGGAGAAATACAAATTTAAACTGACACAGACTTGCTTGTCTCTTCCTTTGTGTTTAAACACAGATGGTTGCTTTTGTTGTGCCGCCGTGTTTCAGCCAATGCAAGCAGCAAAGTACTTAACTGGAATATATATCTCTTCTCTTCTCCAAACATTCACAGTTTTTTGTAAGTGAAGTATCATTCTTAAGAATATATACAGTGTTTTCACGCATCTTGATCTAATCCATTAGTCCTTATAATTTATTGTTAACTGCTTGGATGTAGGAGCCATGACAGCTTTGAGTAAAGCATTTAAGCAGGCATCTGCTTTGTATAAATTATAGGAACCTTGGTCACACAAGTTTTCAGAGAGAAACAAGGGTCTTTTACCAACATCTGTAGCTTTTGGGACAGTGATGTTTTTTATTTTTTTTTTTTAACTGTAAGAGGCTTTGGAACTTGGAAACAATAACAAAGTAAATCTACGAACTACCTGCAGACTTGTTATTTACATTTGTATTTGGTATTGTGCTAATGGCTCCAAGGCAGGAGTAACATGATTGACATGGGGGTTGGGAGCTGGAAAACACTTTGTTAGTCTCAAATCAGCTCCTTGGAGGCTAAAGCCCTGATTAACTATAACTGGAGTGGATTGTCTTAATCTGACTGCTGTAGTATTTTATGTCTAGTCGTTCAGGCTTATTTCTGTAAATACTTAGATAAGCTTGAATCAATTACTTCAATGTCTCCCTTTGTCTCCTACCATCGAAAATGGCATGGTGTCATGATATAAGTAGGCAGAACAGCAGGATCAGGGAAATGATACCTTGTGCACACAGAGCAAGGAAGATATGTGTTAACACAGAGGAAGACATCGCCTTGGAAGACGACTTCTCATATGCAAAGGACGATGTTCCACATTCTTGTTCGGCGTATCTCAAAAAGGAAACCTGATAACCAGGAAGAGTTGCAAAATCAATGCTATTCTGAATAATAGCCTGTGACAAAGGGCTTTCTCTCCTCTTTTGATCACCCCTTAAGACTTTTGACTGGCTATGGGACATCTGAAAGGACAGCAGGACTTTTGCTGTTGATACGCAGTTGACCAAAGGTTTGATGTGCATATGCTCTTGTTGCCTTCCCACTTGTGCTGCTTAGATCCATTTGGCTCACTCATGAAGCTTTACGCATGGCACATTTCCTGACTGAAACTGAAGTCTGACAGAGCAAACTAATTGAAACACAGTACTCTGCATCTCACTTGGCACCATCGTTCCATGCTGTAGCCGCATGTTCAAAGTTAATAGAGTGCCGTGTCAGGGACGCCACTCACCGGGGTGCAATGCAACGCAATGGTGGACAAGCTGGTGAGTGGTTTTCCTCTTCAAAAGTAGCTTAGAGACACAACTTCACTCTCTTTAGTACCTTCGGATGCACAAAGGCATAGCTGTGAAGGTATGGGATCACATCAAACCTACCCAAGTGCAAAGCTTTGGTTTAGTTTTTTTTTTTTTTTAATATCATGGCTGGTCTCAGCTCTAATTAACCTACTCCCCTATCAGTCCATTCCCTCCCCACATGCCGTCTTTTCCCCCTTCCTCTCTGTGATCTCCATTTCACTGCAGAGACGGCTCCTGGCAAAGAGACATTATTCTATTTAGAAGCTGAGCACCTCACTAGGGGTGACAGGCCGTTTTTAGGTCATTTATCTAATTGCTCTTGCAGATAAGAATTAATTAGCCCGATTATTTTTCTTAGTTTTTGGATGGGTTCCCCACCTGGAGAGAAGAAATTCCTCTATGTCAGTGATTAATTGCTGAGCCAGAAGCTTTCTGCCTTGCATTTGTAATAAATGCCGACTGGTTCTTTAGGTCGCATTAGGAACCAGGCAGACTGTGGTAAAACGCACAGGATAATAAAGCATTTGTACAACAAGATCACTGCATTACATTTTGATTAATATTTTAATTTAGCTGGAGGTTTGAGGGACTGCGGGAATCAAAAGGGTTAAGGTCTCCTATTCCAGTATTTTCCGATGAGAGCCGCCCTGTAGCCCTTTGATCTAAACCAGATGAACCTCATGGCAATGCTTCAGTTTTAAGATTTGGCACAGCTGGGTTGTGTCATCCTGGTCTGAGCGCTCAGAGGGTCGTCAGTGCGCAGCCAGCTCAACTTGGCTGCGATAACATTTTGTGAACTATAACGGGGCAGGAGTTTGGTTGAGCTGAGGGAGGGAAGGTTAAGATTTCTGTGTGAAATTACGGCAGGTTGATATCAGCTAAATTTAATGCAGTAGAAGTAACCTTTCCTTTCCTTTCCTTCCTTCCTTTTCCTTTCCTTTCCTTCCTTTTCCTTTCCTTTCCTTTCCTTTCCTTTCCTTTCCTTTCCTTTCCTTTCCTTTCCTTTCCTTTCCTTTCCTTTCCTTTCCTTTCCTTTCCTTTCCTTTCCTTTCCTTCCCTTCCCTTCCCTTCCCTTCCCTTCCCTTCCCTTCCCTTCCCTTCCCTTCCCTTCCCTTCCCTTCCCTTCCCTTCCCTTTTCCCTTTTCCCTTTTCTTTTGCGTTTCCCTTTCTTTTTCTCTCCATTTGCCAACCACTTTCCTTGTATTTCCCCTTTTCTTTCTATAATGCTTCTCAGCATTCAGCCCAAAGAAAATGGTGTTTTTCTGCAGGACCTACTAAAGAAAAGCACAGCGGCCTCGGTTCACAAGCCGGTCGGGCTAGGACGGGCCTCCTTTCCAGGATTATACAGGCAAGTCAGACAATAGGATCATTCGTGCCCTTAAAACCTGATTTCTGCCCTAGAAAGTTCACAGAAGAAAATGGGAGTCTTGCCATTTGTTTCACTGTGCTTGGGAACTGTTTGAAACCCCTGATGTCCCAACAGGAGAAATTAATTGCTGGCGTTAGAGCATTTTTTTCCGACACAGCCGATCACAGCAGACACGGAGCTGCCTGCTTTACGGTGATGGCTACCACCTCAGAGAGAGGAGGGCTGAAAAGGCAGAGTGATGAGATAGTGTGTCATCCCTTGGTCTGACTCCCTCGCTCTCCCAGCTGAGAGCTGTTAGGAGGGCAGTACCGGGGCATCTGGCAGTAAATGCCTTTGCTGTGTCTGTTCTCTAGAAAAAAAAAAATAAATCTTCCTCATGCTGAAACACTTACACAACCTTTACATCGGAGAGAAGTAAATTAGGGTCCCTGTGCAGACTTTCACTGTTAGTGGGCAGAATTATTTTACTGGGGATTTCGTTGGGTTGGTTTTTAATGGAAAAGGAAAAAAAAAAAAAACAACCACAAACGAGAAAAACGGAAAACATGACAATTTCTCTCCTGACAAGTGGGCTGAAGACAGAAGAGGAGAACTGATATTTCTCTAATGTATAGGAACAATATTGCATTGTGAAAAGTAACTTTCCATGGAACTTCAATTCTTACTCAAGCACAGTATTTTGAGAATACCATTCCCAACTGTGATTTAAAGACAGAAAAATCTAGTGCTACACTGATGGTTAGTCAAAAATCAATGCTTAAAAATTGCTCCTACCTTCAACTTTGAGCTATAGGACAGCTGTGAGTATCGAGTAAAGCCCATGTGTGTCAGATACAGCTGATATTTCTCACTACCTACAAAAACGATCAAAATTCTTTTACCTTTTCTTCTGTTATATTGAGATTCCATTCTGGTCACCACTGCTGTCTGCATTTCTTAACTAGACCAGAATAAACACCCAAGACATTGCATCTAGCTGCTTTCTTTACCGGCTACCCAAGGAGAGTCAGATACTTGAATTCAGTGGAAGTAGAGCTGCTAAATACTATATTTGATTTTAGCTCTTGGACCCTATTTTAACTAATATATTCCATAGTAATTCAGGAATAAAGGCAACATCTCACCATGCCACCAGGAATTTACATTACAACCCATTTTTCAGACGTGGAAATGGAGCCCCTGTGAGTCTGAGCTCTTTCCCTAATGCCACAAAATGTGTCACTGGAAAAAACTTCACACAAAACCTTAGCAATGTCTGCTCTTCTTTTAAGCCCACACCGAACCATTTAATTTAAGTAAGATTACCTCCCCCACCTCCAGTGTCATTCTGGCACGGTACATGAGGAAATTTAACAATATCAAGTGGCCTGAGTTATGATAATGAAAGATGGTTGCTAAGAAAAAACCATGATGATAGCCAAGAAATTAATATTACAGAGATGAAAATCTTCTTATAGACCCAAAATAATAGATGTTCTGTATCAATATATGACTATCAGCACTCAAGGATTTATCTTTCAAATTACAGAACATGGTGGAGACATTTAATGCAATATGGTCCTCCTTCAGAGAGATACAGTATGTGACTAAATATCTCCAGTGAGTAATATTCACACTTACTCAAGTACTGTAAATATATCCCTGATAAATCTGGAGAGCGAATTCCTTGTAAATTCTTGTTTAACACTGCAAGGAAGCCTTAATAACTTTCCAATCTATCACATGTTTAATTCCTACTGTGCAGTTTTCTAACTGAAACAGGGCCTTTAACAGAGGAGATTCAAAACTAACGGAGAACGGACTGTCGCGTATAAGAAAACCTTGGTATCAAATGTGCCACTGCCGTTGTGTGGGCTTGGGCAGGACATTTTCCAATGGGAATGTTTCATTGCCGCTATGCCTAATTGTGCATACAATTTGTCATGTAAAATCAAGTGCATGTGCAATGTGTAGATTGGAAAAAGGAAAAATCCTTTCTACTAATAAGTGGAAATGGCTGAGAACCTGATGGAGGGATGCAGCCAGGTGGTTACATCAGCACGTGACATTATGTGTACTTAGGCACCTTTTCGAAGGTCCAGAATGCAGGCTGAGTGGAAAACGACGTAAAAATCATGCCACACTTAACAAAACCAGCCTGTTTTTAAGTTGGATTTAATAATGTTAACCTGTATGTATTTTACGGGGCTTGGAAGGGCACAGGTTGGCTGATCAGTAAATCAGGTTTATGTGGTATTTCAAGCCCCTAGTTTTCTCTTTTTGTTTTTTATTTTTTTGTTAACCATGTATCTGGGGTGCCTGACAAGGGGTACATCTACTCAACAAATTCAATCCAACAAACGCATTGACATATACAGCGTCAGAGGTGCTTTTGCAGAGGACTCAACCCAATTTCTTTAGCCTCTTTTATGAAACAGCAAACCCTGAGCCGGTGGAGGATCAGTGGGAGGATGCCCGTTGTGTGCACATAAACTTGTGTTGGTCAGAGAGGAGCCAGGGCACTCGGTCTTGCTGGGTCTGGAGAGAAGCAGATTTCAGAGTGAAGATACCATCACCAAGACATCCTCAGCATAGGTTTCACCTCCCTTAAAGCAGTGCATATTCCTAGATCAGAGTAAATTGTGCAATGATATTGCCCTCCTCCACTGCCATGAGAGCAGATGAATTTAGAGTCAGATCTTTGAAACAGCTGGGACACGGGCCATGCAAGGCTGTAAGGAGCACTGAGAGGAAATCTGTGCGGATCCTTAAAATCTAGGGGACCATACTTGGGTGAAGTGTCAGCAGTCACACCAGACAAAATCTGAGCTGCCCAGTAGTTTTAAGATCTTGCCCCAAGAATAAAGTTCAGAATTAATCAGAGCTGAGATAGGTAGATGCCTGAATCATAGCTGCTACATCTGGGTGTCACATGAATCAATTTTTACTGATAAAACTGAAAATACCTCAACATTTTTTCCTAGGGGGTAATTATCTTTGGTTATCTACAGGTTTTGTCCCCTAAGCTTTGGGATATTTCCAAGTGCTTTAATTTCATTAAATGTATTTATGCTTTTCTTGACAATTGTTTTACCGCAGAATCTGTGGTCTGCTGCGCTGTTTTTTCTTTGAAGGCTTATTACTTCTATAGACATTTTCCAGGAAATTAATTTAAGGAAGATGGTTGTTTTGGCCCTTTACTTGAGCAAATGCAGCAATGCCTGTATAATATTCCATAATGTGTGCAAGGGCTTTTTAAAACATAAATTATTCAGTTATGAGGATGATGATGATGCTACTGTGTATATAAACATGTTTCCAGCCCCAGAATGGGCATAAACTACTTACTCTGAACAGCAAACATCAAAGAAAACAACTGAGCTGAGAATTAATGACTCACTATTTCTGTTTTTTTCAGCTTTAGGGGTCTCTGCAAAAGAAACATCTTCCTACAAGTGATAATATGAAATCTTGCTGTTCCTCCTACTTGCTGTGGGGCCATGGGGCCATGGGGCCTTTAAGCTTACTTCAGGTATTTGAAGAACTTCCTACATTTTTCCTATAATCTTCCAAACCAAGTTTCCACAGTTGGTTGAAGACATTTTAATCTCCTGCTACCTGACAGGACTTTCCAGCATTCTCTGCAAAATTGATAATATCTGATTTTTCTTCTCTCCTTTTTTTTTTTTTTTCTCCCCTGCACAAAAATAGGGAAATAAACACCGAAACCCAAGTACTCAAAACATTACAGGACACCTGCAATAGGCCGAGGAATGAAATCATTATTTCCTGACCCCCTCAAGCCACCTTTTGCCTACCACAGTACAAAGATGGAGTACAGAAAACCACCTCCTTTTTGCCTGTTATTCATGTAATTAACACCATTGCAACAATTCACAGCAGTCTTCAATGTGAATATTATTAATATCAATGCTTCATTTTGAATAATATGTTCCTAGACACCTCTTGTTATGATTCACAACTCTCTGGTCTGATCAAGCCCCTGGTAACTCTCTCAAAAGTTCTTGAGGCTTATATTTATTTCCATCATTTCAGGACACTCTTTGTAAAGATGAATATCTTTTAATACCTCTTGCCTGGGTGCAAGGGGTGACCCTGATTTTTGCAAAATCTCATTTTGCAAAACACATGCTGAGTATATTAAGGCCCTGATGAGATACAGCACTGGCGAGAGAAACCTTCCAACATTACTTTTTTTCCTCCATAAAGTGGAAAAGTCTAAATGATATTGTTGATTAGATACAGCATATTGGTAAAGGTCTTGCTAGCTCTCCTGATCATGTCTGCTTGACTTCTAAATTCACAGCACTAAAATGTTTTCATTCCCGTTCCCTTCACTCCCCACTTAATCCTTAAGCATTTTCACCTTAATCCAGAAGTTTTCAAATGCCCTGACAAACCAGCTAAATGTAAAGAAATAGCTGCTCTCTGGGCTTTTTTTTTCCTGTCAATCATTTAAAACCCAGCGGAATGTGTGATGAGGATGACTCAGTTTGTAGAAAGCAGCAACTTAGCAGTTGGCTAATGTTTGCGAGCTGCTCGGCTAAACAGATGGAATACTTGTATTTCATATCTCAGCGCCATCCCTGATTACAGTTTTTTTAGTAGTCCCAGGTACTAACTACCTCGGCTCAGAAGAGATTGGGTGGCAGTCTGGTGTTTGCAGCTTACTTGTGATTCTGTAAGGTTTTTCTTATTATATTCAATAGTTCTGTCAGACAGGTGTTGGAGGGATGCAGTTGTGCTTTGGGGAATAGCAGGTAAATTTATGCATCTTTAAAGAACTGGCAGATTTAGCTGCCTACGTATGATTTAAGGGCCTGATCCCAAACCCATTAAACTTAATGGGAGTTTTTCATTGACTTAGTTGGCTTTGGATTAGCTCCTAAGTGAATTTCCAGTAGAAGGCAAAAACTCAGCCAACAAACCTGTCGATTTCTTGGCACGCTCATTCCCTTTCAGCGCACCGTGGCACAGCCAAACCTTGCAGAGCTGCCCAGTGGAATTATTCCGACAAACACAACCTTTACCTGCAGACACTTTTACCCCTCGCCTGGTACTCCCAGAATATTTGACAAAAGCTGGAAGGAACTGGTAAATATATTACAGGTTTTTCCCCGCAGAAATTCTGTTGAAAATGGAAAAAAGAAACGTAGGCTTTATTTAAATAAATTAGCCTGTATTGCCTTAGAATAGAGGATTGCTGCACCATGTTGGACATAAGGGCCACATAACCCAGTGTGGTCTCTGGATTGGTCTAAGAGCAGTTATCTCGTGAACAATACAAATATATTTTTCAAAAATACTCTGCTGTTTTTCAGTGACCTGTGGCTCAGAAACTCCCCGAACAAGAGATCTGTGTGCACTGAATAGTTCTCAATGTGGTTTTCTTCCATGAATTTCTCCATAGGTTGCTTTTGAAACTATGCAACCACCCCTAAATCTTGTTGCAAGGAATTTTACGAGTTGCCTTTGTGCTACAAAGAGAGAAATCTTGTTTGTTTTGACTTGCTAGTCTCATGTGATGACTTTTAAATCTTAGATTACTAGAGACAGTGAACACTCACTATCTATTTGCCATTTCCAGGCCAGCCAGAATGTTAAAGACCTATATCTGACCTACTCCTCCTCCCCGACCTAGGTTGTTCTTTTTCAAGATAAAAAGTCTTGATCTATTTAGCTTAACTCGGAAACTATAATGTAACTTTTCCTAACCTCAAATAATTATGGACCTGCAATTAAATTTTGTGGTCAGCTTGGATCCAATCAATACATTAGGCTTACTGGACATGATGATATTTGTTCTGACTTTTTTTTTTTTTTAATACAAAATTTATTCTGACTCAACCTCCCTCATGTGATATTGCAGGGGAAAATAGGGGTGGGGGGGAATGGATCTCTATTTTGAGTATTCCTGCCATTGCATTAGTTAATAATGAGGGTTATATTAGTATTCTTGAAGTTCCTACAGTCTCTATGCTTCATACAGAGCTGTAAAATAAAACAGCCATATCCATTAATATGCTAATGTTATACGCTATGACCGTGTTGCTCTCTCTCTGAGAATCTCCACTGTCTTCCTATCTCTTTCCACATCACATTAACACTCCCCGGGTGAAATCCTGACCCTGTTGAAGTCAATGGCAAAACTCCCATTGACTTCACTAGAGTCAGGATTATCTCCGCCGAGGAGCTTTATGACTTTTCTCCTAACTGCTTTTCTGTTTTCATATCCTAGCGTATCCCCTACGTGCTCTCCCTCTTTTCCTATAAATGCTCACCCTCATGCTCTCATTTATTTTGGTCTTGCACTCCTAATTCCTAAGTCTGCCAGCATGGAAAAGTCTTCCTCTGCTCTGCCTGCCCATTGACTCCCTCCTCCCGCTATCAGATCCTCCTTAAATTTTGTCCTGCTAACCTTTCACTGCTAGCTACTGTATAGGCATTCTCCTTTCCCTATATCCGATCATGATATAGGATATACTAAAACTGCAAGAATAGGTGAAAATTGCCAGCCTGCTTCCTCAGATGACTTCAGACTAGGTTTTCATATGCAAGACATCTATAGTTAGGGAAATGCTTCCCAGGCATTTTCTCCCTCTCATTTTTTCCACCTTGTATTCAGTCCTTGCATTAGATAGACCTGTAATATTAATTCCTCACAGTCCCGCCTTACATTTTTAATTTAATTTTATTAGAGTTGTGCACGGTTATAGAAAAAAATAAATTACCCTAAAATTAGCATGTTGAATAGGCTAAGGAGTATTTAGAAGTGAGCAGAGAATAATGCTTTGTAGATAATTTATCATGCAGGCAAGAAGAAAGAGTTTGCCTGACTAAGGACTTCAGACTCTCCGTGAATATATAGTGTAATCAGTAAAGTAAGGAGCTTGCATGATCAAGCGCTAACCAGAAAAAGGTCACAATACAAAGTTCATTTAAATCAATAGAAAGTCTCCGATTGTCTTGGATAGAGGCCTAAGTAAGGATTTCAGGATTTGACCCATTGCATCACATTGCGCAGAAACCTTGTAATGCGTTGTGGTTTTTGTTTTGGGGTTTTTTTTTTAAATTTAAGTTCATAGGCTGAGCAGCTTTCTCCTGTTGACTTTGAATAGTTTGGAGTCTAAGCTGAAAGACCCCAGAAACTATTAATACCCTCCAGAGAAATATCAGTCTGCAATAGTGAGTATGGATCCCTCTTGTTGACCTAGTTTATATCTACAGAATCAACCTACACAATTCTTTTCACCAGCTGCTCTGTGGCTTAGGGAGATGGGGTGTTAATTAATGAGACATTTGTTGAAATTTATAAGGGCTTTTCCTATCCAGGTTAGACATAAATTATGAAGGCTCTGTCAAAGTGGGCAGAATATTGTTGACTGTAACTGTTCTGCTTATTTTAGCCAGTTCTGGAGAAAATAGGTCTTCAAAGAACAATTTACGTGCCGGAGCAAGCTTGATGAGAAAAAGAGAACATTTAAAGAAAAAAAAAAAAATTAAGTCGCAGTATGAAGTGATTTGTTTTTCCTGTTTGCTGTACTATTACTTTTTGAAATTTCTTTTTCAGTAGGGCCTTTTAGTCCCTGATCTGTTAGGTAGAGCATAATCATATGCTTATGAGATTGTGATCTGTTTGAAATGGGTATGATGTCATACAAAATTCAGTATTATCTGCTGGCTGGATTCCACAGAGATAAATACATTGGAAATGCACACACAGAGACAAAATTAGATAGATTTGCTTTGATTATGTGTGGCTTCCTTTTCAATGTTAATTTTTCACAAATATTTTAGCATGGGAATTTAACGGCAGACGTGATTGTGGAAATAGCTGCTTTTAAGTGAGTGTTGGAGGACGGTGGTTTTCTTAATAATGAAAAGCAGATTTCCATTTCTGAATCATAAGCGTTGTCATTGTCAAGCTAATTCAAAGCCTGACATTTTATCAGTCAGGAAAAGAAACATGTAACATGCATTTAATTAATATCTCCCTCTGAGAGTTTGAACACGCACAGGAGCCTATGATAGCCATTCATTTAGGAGCCTTTCGGTTCAAGCAGTAGATCCAGATCTGGAGGTCCCTGTTCCCGTTCACCCTCAGAGCCTTTTTCATTTCTTATGACATGTGCCAGATTAAACGCCAACGGGGCAGACATTTTGCAATGAAATGTATTTCATTGCATCATCAGAAAATGCTGATTCACCAAAAGCAAAATGTTACGTGGAAACTGCTTTTGATGAGCTTCTAAGAAAACACAGGCGGGCTCTGCAAAATGTTCATGGTTTTGTTTTGGTTTTGGTTTGGTTTTGAGTTTTGTTGTTTTTTTTTTTTTTATTCAGCTTGCTTGGTAGCTTCTAGCATCTTTTTGAGGATCTGCAAGAGCTGCATTTTCAGGACTTGCGTTGTGATTATTCGTGGAATCCAGTCCCAGCCATCTCCCACCAAGGAGACAACAATGCCTAAAAATCCTCATTCGTGATTCAGAGCCTTGCAGACCTAGAAAGCTTAGGGAAGCCTGCACAAAGCTACTACTTTGGGGGCTTGGCTTCTGGTTCAATTTTATTCTGAAAATTTGCTTTTATTACTAGTTTTTGTATAAAATTTTGTTTCATTCTGAAAGTGAAAAAAATAATCCTTCCCCAGTTACTTTCTTCTTGCTTTTTCTCCAGAACTCCTAGCAAAATCACATCTGCTTGATTCATTAGAGTTTTGTTCATGAGCACCAAACATGGTCGCCTCACAAACCATCCTCTAGATGAGAATCTGAATTGAGTTATCAGAGAGTTCCAAATGTTAAGAGCTGCTACAAGCTGAAAGAAAAGGGTTAAATCCAAAAAACAGGTATCTTTCTGAATTACTGCTATGGCAAATTCAGGCAGGAGCAGCTTTCTTTCATGGTTACTAGACCATTAACCAAAAAAATGCACAAGACTATGTCCTGAAGGCGATGCTTCAGCCTTGGTGAAAACATTTCAAGAGCTACTGCAAATCCTATTTTCCTGAGAGACCATAAGGTTATCATAGACTCCGAAATCAAAGGCAGCCCTGTGCTCAAATCACTCAGATCATCCTTTGCTCTTTCCTTACCACGGTCTTCACCCTGGGACTGTGTTTCCCTGTGAGCCACGTGGGCTCCTTGCTAGCCCTATGACTGCTCGAATGCGGTGGTCTGCAGGGCAATTAAAGAAGCCATTTCATGTTCCTTGTGAAGCATTGGGCCTCCTGATCTCTTATCAATTATCTGTCAAAAGAAGAGGGTGTTCTTCTTCATTAACACATTGCAGTGTGGTAATTAACAACCAGATAGCGCGGGGCTTAAAAAGTGGCCTCTCTTGACCACTTGTTCAATAAATATTGACATAAGCACCAGTAAAAGTATGTCATATGGTTCTTAGCTAAAAACAACAAGCAAGAAAAGGGGAGAAAGACAAAGTGTACCACGGCTTGTTTTTGAAGAAACCTCTATCAGGTTTTAGCAGCAAATGGAACAATTTGGGCATTATTCAAGCCCAGGTTGCCTTGTTTCTTGTTTCTCTCCCGGCTAAAGATGTGTCCCCCTCCCCCTGCTTCTGGGTGGGGGGCAGAAATGGGAGGTTACCTTCCTGTTGAAATAAGCCAGCAAGAACTTTGTCAAGGAATGAACTCTTACTGTAACCCACACCTCATTTGTCACCCTGATGGGCTGAGGAAAAGTGACATTTACAAACTGAGAATGAAAGTACATCCATTTCACCAGTCTGACACCCTGATATAATAACTATTTACCTTGAGAAAGAGGGACTGAGATTTCCGATTCTTGTGAATCTTCTCACTTTGGCACTTATTTTCTCACTCTGTCAAACAGCCCCAGATTAATGGAACAATTTGTTCAACAAATCATATTAGCAGAAAGCGCACAGGGTAAAGAGAAGGAGGCGGGGGAGCAGGAAATTTTTACTCATTCATAGCAGTGGTATCTCTGCAAATAAAAATGTAGTTATGCCTGACATTTACAGAGGTACAATGTGAAAGGGAAAAAGTGTAATGACTTTGGGCAGTTGAGAGATCACTTTGCAAGAACAGTAGTGCTCAAAAGGGAATAAGATAAAGTTACACATAACATCTAGATTGAGCTTCTTTCTGGAACATATTTGTCAAACACAGCAGGATCCGTCTGTGTTTAAAAAAGAGTTTTCCATTGAAATTAAGCACCGTGTGCTTTCCTAACTATAAAGGAATGCTCCCTTACAGTCTGCATTTCAGAAATGTTAGGTAAAGAATTAAAGTAAGCTGGAGTCATATGGTGAATGCTATGAATCCTTCTTGCTGGCTTGATAGTGTTCAAGGGACTGATACAAACCCTGTCTAAGTCAATGGAGGATTTTCCGTCGACTTCATAGGACTCCAAATTGGGCACAGAGCAATCAGAAAGCCTTCCTCTGCATTTCCTCCTCATTTAGGCTGTATAATACCACTGCAAAATCAAAACAGACAAATAAGGTTTCTTCTGGTTTCCTATACATGTATAATCCTCACCGTGGAGGCGAGAGAATGGAAGAACGCAACAACAGTTATTACAGCTTTATAGGGGCACAAATGTAAGTATAATCAATCCGGAAAAGTCATCCTGGGTATATGTTTTGGTTAGGAGTTGGTGAGGAGTTAAAACTGTATTAATGAGTAATTCACTGGGCAGCAAACTATACTTATTCCTCTCAGCTCTTTAACCCAGAGCTCCCTGCAAAACTGTGTCTCAGTATTTATAGTGCATACAGAGCAGATTATCTTTAAAAAGTGTTTCTTTTTAAGTCTGTGATGCCTGTTTCTGCTAGCCATGAAAATATACAGAGAATATGTAGCATCACCCCCCCCCCCCACGCACACTCACACACTTACAAACACATTTTAAGAGGACACTCGAAGTTTGCCATCACGTTAATTTATTTCTGTTAGCTTGGTACAGCAGCACTGTCCCCTGCATCTTCAATGAAAATTGACGCTCCCTTGTTCCACGTTTCTTTATGCCATGACCTTGGGTGTCAAGGGAAAATATTGCTTTGCATCCTTGTGTTGCTTGAGTCCTGCTTCTCTCTTTAAAGCTTATTACTTGGCACACTTCAGAGCGCCGGGTACTGCAATGAGCTATGCACTGTACAGCTGGCGACGCGAGGAATACTTCAGGCTATGGAGATAAGGAGAGCTAAGTCTGTTGCGCAAATAATATTTTTCACTAAATTCAAGAATTTAAATGGATGGTTCAAAGATTTCTGACGGTAAATTGTTATTTTCTTAATAAAATTTCTTCTTTTATGGCTTGGTCCATAGCCCAGTGAAGTCATAGATCAGCCCTTCTCCACAAGGATGCTGATTCTCTCGGAATATTGTAGGGACGTTTGTATGCTGAGCAGGGTGAATGGGGAGGAGCCAGCCTTCTACATGACTGGAGAAAAACCTCTGAAAACCCAAAGTCATCACTCACTAATTCAACTGTTTTTTACCTGTGTTAGTGAATAAAATACACGCACAATTTGCTAAGGATCTGAATGAAGGGAATCCGGCACAATTAACACAGGATTTACAGCAGCAGCCGAGAGAGCAGAATGTGGCCGCTTCAAAATATGGTTAAGGGTGTTCACTGGTTCACTGTTGACATTTCCTGAGCAAGCACAGCAAATGAACAGTTGCTAAAGCTAACCTGATTTTAAGTGGCTCAACCTCTTCAACCTATTTCAGTAAATCGAGAGCTTCTGAGAAAATGCTGCCTATTTCCCCTCTCCACCCACCCCATGTTGAGCAAGACCCAGACATTCGTAAGGCTGCAAAGTCCCTCTGCTGACCTGTCTCGTCCTTTCTCCCCCCACATACGGCTTTATTGTTTGCTGCTTTTGTAAATTACTAAATTTCCCTATTCTAGATGGCCCTGAGGGCAAAACCACCGACATCCTCTATGGATGAACAGTGACCAAGGATGAAAGTAAGGGAGACTTATTGGCTGCTCTTCCTTGGACATCTCCAACCTAGCACACACACGAGTAACAATATAATTAGTTCAGAACAAAAGAGGCTATGTACACATCGAGGTTTACACCTCACTGATCTTTCTGGATGCATCCCCCTTCCACGGAAAGTAAATTACAGCACAAGGACTCGGTGGCAAGAAGTCGTCTGCAAGACTTGGCACATGCCGTGGTCAGATGGCAGGTTCTCCTGCCAGTTTGCAACCCCTGAGGTAAACAGAAATCAATCCCAGCCTGGTAGGAGGAGTTTCTGGGGATTTGGTTTTTTTTTAATAGCAATTCTTCTCTCTCATTTCAGAAGGCTACCAGAAGGGGGGAAAAAAAGATCTGGTTTTATATCCTGAGGGTTCAAGAGAGTATTGGATATTTTTTGGCAAATTTGAAATTTTGTGGGTGGAGCCTTTGGACAATTTTATTACGTAGATGTTGAAATAAGCTTCTGGTAAGGGTGAGTCTTCCTTGCGACAGCATTAAAAGAAGGAGAAAAGAGGTGCCAAGGTGCAACTGGAAATATGCCATAGGGAGGCTAAAAACAAAAAAAGAACCAAAAAACCAAACCAGCCCTCTCTCTCCAGAGAACTGGAAAAGAAAGAGACACAAAGCTCTGATTGCAGGTCTCTCCTTCTCAAAGCATCTCTGTTTGCCAGCACATTCATATTACAGAAGAAAATGCTCTCATCTTTTCCCAGATGGGGATTCTCCATGTCTCCAGGCCTGTTCACTCCCACTTAGTCACAGATGTTAAGATGGGCTAGAGATGTTTGACACCTTTTCTAATTTTCTAGGAATTGCTAGAAAGCACAAGGACGGTATCTACAGCAGAGATCAGATTGCAGGCTGTGTGAGCAGTGAGGGATGCTCCAAGACATGGTCCTGACTCTATAAAAAAACAAATAAAAAAAATTTGAACCTCAAAATCTAAAATCCACGAGGGGCTGGTGTGTGGAGCACTTTCTTCAAGAAGAGGAAATCATGTATTTTAATTTTGACCCCTCTGCATATTTCACATTTTTATTGTCATGGCAACTGTTGTTTTTTCTCTAGAAATATCAGCAGTTCAAACCATAATTCCCTTTCCTTTCCTGGCTTCTCCATATCACTGGATTATTTGCCCCAAAAACAACTCCAGGAAACTGTCTGTGCTCCTGCTGTGCTGGGGTACAAATGCCTAACTGGGCACTAGAGTCGCTTTCCAAGTCAAAGAGATGGATTTTGGACCCAGGACTTCTCCAGGTGCAATCACAGCTGTCTGAGTTGGATTTTTTGTGTAAACAACACCGCAGCCCAAATCTTTCTTCTTTGTATGAACCTCAGTGTCAACGGTGTATATAAATATTAAAAAAATCATCCCCAAAACAAAAAAAAACACAAGAAAAGAATAATTAGGGTACTGTCCTATAATAAATCTTATATTAAATCCTATGTTCATCATTGGATCTTATGGGGTTTAATCTTCATGGGCTAAAGCTGAAGGAACACCCAGGACCACCAGCGGAAGTTGTGCAAATCAGACCTTATTCTGGAATTCTATTTTGCAGAGCACAGGGGCTAAAGACCGCTCTCACGCACCACTACGGAATATTTGGAGGGGAGCCCTAACTCTCAAATAGTACTATTCGTCCTTGTGTCATGTGAGATGGTTTTGGTCATGTGGGAGTACAATCTTCTGAAAGCTGAGCTCTGCCCAGGGCTGCAAACGTGCCCGTGCCAAGGGGAGAATTCTGTAAACCGAAAAATAAAATCCTTAAAAATTGGTATATCTTACAGTGAAAAATTTAGCAGCTTAATATGAAATACAAAGCATTTTCCTTCTTTGGTGGCATCCTTTATAACTTCATGTTCATAATAATTCTTTAGATACTGAGCAAGCAGTTCTACAAATACAAGATTTAATAAAGCCTAATGAAGATTTTTAATGGATACACGTCTTGTAGTTGGGTACTCTGTGTTTTTTTTTTTTTCAGGTGAAAATACTGACAGAAGCTATTTCTCCGGGAAGCTTTTCCTGGTCTAGGGACATTCATAATGCCTCTTTCCTGTGTAAATTATCTGATGTCTAATGGTGACAGACGCGTACACACATACACAGACTGTGATTGCATAAGCCTTGCTTCCTGAGTAAACCATGCTGAAAGAACCCATCAAGAATGCTAATCAGAATTTGAGACCTTCAAATACTGTATGATACAACATACTATAGCTTTTCACGTAAAGTTGTGAAACATATATATATATGTGTCTCTATATGTGTGTATTTAGAGTTTATCGATATACGTGTATGTGTGCACATATACCTGCACAGTTTTTCGTGTATTAGAAAGAAATTCCCTTCTTCAGGCATCGTGTTATCAGTTTTGTTGCCTGTGCCATCGAACGCGTATTAATTCCATGTGTCTCAACTTGCTGCATGATTCATCCGGGATGTGAAAGGGGCAGAGCGGGTGGATTGTCACTTACGCATAATACAGCCTGGGGTAAATGGGCCCTGGACACCCACATATTTAGAAATCCAACGTACCTGTGAAACCTTTTTTCACCCCTCTGATTAATATGGAGGCACTGGTGTGAGTTTTATACACTCTGCTCATCAGGCCAATGTATAGAGACTTGCTGAGCTGAGACATAAATAAGGCCTAATCATCAAATGTGGATTCAGGTCTCCCCCGCTGAGCAGGTAACAGTCTAAAGTGTTTAAACTGATACCTGCCCAGCGTGTGGTATCTTAATCAGCACCACATTCCTGCACTTCCTCCCTCACTTTGGTCTACAGAGACAATGACCTCAGGAAGACAATTTTATTTTAGTGTTCAAATTTGCCTATATGAATATATTTTTAACTCCTGCATTGCCTCGCGGATGAGCACCGCAGTCTCTGTGCAAAAGAAAAGGTCATCTGTATGAAGGGAATTATAACGAGAGGTCGTCGGATGGAAGGTTGAAAAGTGAGAACCTTAATGAGCAGCTTAAGAGTTCACAATTTTTTTTCAGTTTTCATGATTTTAGGCCAAAATCAGAAGTTAGCCTGGTGTGGAACAGATTTAGAAGTTGCACTCATCTCCTGCAAACCATAGAGTTGTGGCATGGCTGCAAACAGCCGTGGTCACCCAGGAAGATCTGTGCAGGAGCAGCTCATCCCTGAAGATGCCATCTCCCCGTATCTCCTCAGGGAGAGATCCAGCCCCTGGGGGCTGCCGAAACCTGCCCATGCCATCATCCTTCTTTCCGGGCAGCTCCAGCCAGAAGGGAAAACTTGTTTTTCCCATTGCCATTCAACTCCTGTTGGGCATGTATGGACTTTTCAAGTCAATTGTTGCTTTTTGAATTTCAACCTTGTTTGGTGAAATTAGGGACATATTTCCTTGCAGGAAGCCTGGTGTCATACCAGTGCCTGGCCAGAAGCAGGGACCAAATCCCCAAAACCCCACGTATTTCCTATATGTCTGGAATAACCCATTTGCACCCCAATTTTAGGACGAGCTGATGGACTGGGAAGTGGTGTGAAAATTTCAATACCTGAGCCCAGCCTTGAGCATCCTTCCTCCATGCCTGTCCCTGGAGGCTGGGGGTTCCCGGCACACTCACTTTCTCCCCTCCAGCAAGTTGCCTGGTCCCTGTCCTTCCCAAAAACCAGGGCTGGAGACACCGAGCGTCCCCTTCCAGGTAAGAGAGGTCCTGAGAGAGCAGGGGGAGTCTCCCAGGCGCCTGGGCTTTGTTTCCCACCTTCACTGCAGCGGTAGAGCCGGGTGGCAGCCGGCACGGCGGGAGGGCTTATCTCCAGCTCCCAGAACTTCCCCCGGCGTGCGTGTGGAAGCCGGCGTGCCACGAATATTCCAGCGTCGGCGGGGGTGGGGGTGGGAAGAACCATGGCCGGGCCAACAGGAAGGCTCTCTCTCGCCGTGTGCCCGCACGCCCTGGCCACGTCCCGCCGGCCGTCGGCCTGCAATCGGCCATCTGCAGGGATTTCCCGTTGCTTCCGCCCGGGCGGGCGCAGGCCTCTCCATCTCTTCCTGCGAGGCTGGCGGCGGCCGCCGGGCCTCAGGAAGCCGCCGGCCATGAGCAAGTGGTGGCGGGTGGGCAGGCGGGGGGCGAGGAGGTGACGGTGGCCAAAACCTATTTGTTCGGTGGCCGCCGCACCGACACGCGCTGGCCGGGCTGGAGGAAAACAAAAGGGGGATGTCTGCTTCAAAAAGGCAGGAAATGGAGCAGCACGGGGGACGGAGAGACCTATTGGGACTGGGCTGGGGCTTTTCTCTCTTAACCTATTGTTTCATTATATTAAAAAAAAAAAAAAAAAAAAAAAAAAAGAAAAAAGAGAGAGAGAAAATAAAATAATAAATTGAACACATCCTGTGACCTCTTATCAAGCCATCGGGAAGAAAAACAAACAGCTCATTCATCTAAAGGCTGAGGGTGTTTTTGATGTGACTGCTGGACTCGTTAAATCCGCCAGGCCTGACGGGCCGCAGAGGGGCCGGGAGCATCGCCCCCGCCCCGGCCCCCGCTCGCCGCATCCCGATGCTTGGCTCTTGTGCCAGGCAGGAGCCGTCTGTTTGCGAGGGTTTCTATGGACGGCGCGGGGCATTTCCCAGCCGGCCGCAGCCCCCCTGGCCCCCCGGGGCCTCTGTTCCCTGTGTGCAGGAAGTCTTTCATTCCCCTCTTATCTGCACACCAGAAGATTTTGATGGCTGATATTTCTCCTGCTCCGTATCCCCTCCCTTTTTTTGGCCAGACACCTATAGTTTTCCACTCCTCTTTTTCTTCCAAAGGAGGTGACATTTAAGGGAAAACAATGCCATTGCTTTATTTAGCTCTTACCTATGATTTTTTTTTTTTAATTATTCTTTTATGGCTGCCGTAGTTGTGAAGAACTGGATTTATGCTCTAAAGTGCTACACATCTGACCGAGCCAAACCTCGGTGAGTCTGGTTCACACACACATCCACATAAACTTGTTTACATCATGCCTATAAAAAAGCCATATTCACTCCTTGGATCTTTGGCTAAGCTCTTAGATTTTTAAAGCCAGAAAAGGTCATCAGGTCACTTATGCTAAGCTGCGTTATAATTCCAGTCTTAGTATTTCACCCATTTCCCACTGTAGTGAGCCTAATAAATCATTTTCAGCTAAATGCTATCTTTCTGAAAGGCATCCACTCCTGATCTGAAGACTTCAAGAGATGGAGAACCCACCATATCCACCAGTAGCCTGGGTCATTCAACTTTAGCAAAGCACTTAAAATATCTTTGGAGGAGAAACTGATGTGCTGTTCTGACACGCGATGCAATCTTATGGACAGGTCTTTTCCAGCTTAGGAAGGGCACAGTTAAGTGAGTAGCTCTACCGAGCAGATGTATAAAAGACACAGTGAGGAGTCACGTTATCTGATTCAGCCAACTTAAAACTGATGAAAGCTGCAGTTACCAGAGATACATCCCTTTTTTGTGGTGTACAGCATGCCTGCTGGCTCGCACTGGCCTCACCTGAGGTCCCTATGATGAAGGTAAAAAGGGAATGGTTCAACTATTATTGAAATCCCAGGGACTGGAAAGGTCCCTTGGGCATAAACGTGAGGACTGTGACTTCAGCAGCTTGGAGGAAGGGAAATTGTCCATCCAAAAGGTCTTTCATGAGAAAGGAGAATGTGTTTTTACTACTGTATGACCTCCATGGTGAGAGGAAACACGGTAAATCTCAACATGATATTTTACTCCCTGGTCTGCTCCAGACGGGCCGTAAGGATGTGGGCTGTGCTGACTTGGTCCAACACCAGAAAATCCCACACCTACACTATCTATCTTCATGCTATAGCCAGCCCATTGAATAATTAAAACATCAGCAGGAGCCTGCAAACAATTAAAGGGTAACCCAGAAACGTAGACTCTTTTGGTACTAGCACTGATTTAAAATTTCCAGTAGGATAATGATCCCTCCAGGAAATGTAAATGAAACTTATAAATACATAACAGAAAATCGGGCCATAGCACAGTTAAGATTATTTCTTTAGGTGCATCATTGTTACTGGTGCTTCATTTTGTAGAAAGCAGGCCACGGTAAAAGTGCAATGATATATCATTGTGAAACACTGTTTGGAAGCTCACTTGACCTTTCAGTCTTGGTACTTTCTATATTAATCCCATGCTGCATAAATTATAAGCGGGAAGATAAATATTTAGTTTCTTACTGTTCTGAACAAAGTCCCACAATGTTTTCTTTACAGGCTGAAGAAATTCAGAGGCAACCGGGAAAGGAGGCAAGCAGCCCAGTTGTCCTCCCATAATACTGGTAATACAGACTGCACATCTAATGGCAAAAACAGAGACCAAGGAATGGAACTGCAGGCCATTTTTTTTTTTCCAAATTTTCAGAGAGACATAAATACAGAAGAGTGGAGGAAGAAAGGGAAACAGAAGACTAAGGAAGAGGATTTTATTCAGTTCACTGACACCACAGTACCTAAATTTGCTCTAGATTTATGGAAAGTCTTTCACAAGAGCAAAGAGGAGTTAAGGCCCCCCTCAAATTAATAGTCAGTACAAATTACTCTCAGAGGTTTAGAATGTTTCCCCACCAGGTACTTCAGAAAAGAAAAACAAACAAACAAAACCCTCCAAAACAAAACATACAACTTGGAAACTGTTTTTTTTTTTCTGTCTGATTTATCAGCCTGAATTAGGACTGTTTGGTAGGAAAATTTTGCCCAGAGGGTTTAGATATATGTAAGCAATTTTCCTCTCATTCCCAGCACACTGTTGCATTCAAAAGCATTTCAAGAACTTGATAAAGTTGCCCAGTAGGTCTAGTGGTTAACTCGAACCAATTACCCTGAGTAACATCAGTGCTTTCTTTAACTAATTTATCCTTGGCTATCTCCAGTGAGCTAAATCTGGGTCCTGAAGCTGCTTCTAAGTTCCCATGAAGTTTAGCTCCAGTTTTTGGCTTCAGCGGAAGAAGAAATTGCACAGTGCAAAGGCTGTGAGTTAAATCACTATTGCAGATGATTGTAGATCTACAAGGGAAGAGGTCAAGGGTGGGTATTTGGTATCCCTTCTGAAACTGGAGGGACAAGTTAAAGCAGAGAAATGAGGAAGAAGGGAGACAGCTGACTAAAAACTGATAGCCTGTAATTTCTAGGAAGTTTGAAACTGACTGTTTAACTGTCTCTGGCTTTTACTGATCTTGCTGACAACCTGGACAGCTGATGTTATGGACTTTTCAGTATCCAGATTCTAGCAAAATCAACTCACATCAAATAAGCATTACATTTTTGTATGGATGGGACTTGGAATTCCTAAGGTGCATTCATCTGCTGAGTCTCCTTGCCTCTTCAGACATCCTCATTTCCTTAAAATCACAATATACTGGTGGTCCTGAAGAAAAAAAGACTTCCAGAGCCTTTAGAGGGAGTCCTATACAAAGAGCAAGTGTGAAGCTCTTGAAGGCTATCTTATCCCCTCATCGAGTGTTAATGGGATTTGTATTGATTCATTGATGGGAGGTTACACTTCTTAGTGTCTTTGTCATTAATACTTATTGGTAAAATGTATGACATGTGGAAGGTCAATATCTCATCCATATCTTTTGTTTTTTCCTAATCTGGTTCCTAGTAGTTGGAAAAGTGGCTCTGAGACAGCAGCCAACCACAACAGGGACTGTTAAAAGAGGCCCCAGCTACCAGCAGCCAAAAGGAAAGTTTCAAACGTTGATTTTCACTCACAGATTGGCTCCACTTCTTACTATACATACAGTACCAGAATGATAAAAAAAAAAAGTTAGACAAATATTTATACATATGGCTAATGAGAACACCTGGCATAGCAGGCAAGCAAGCTAATGGGAAGGAGATGGAATGGATGTGGATCTCACGGTGTGTATTGCATCCCAAGCATCTTGTTTTCTCTACTGATGTTTCCTTCAAAGAGCTTTTTGCTTCATTGAATGAATGTGCTAGATCTACTGCCCTTGAAAACAGCTGGGTTCCCACTCTACCTCAGGGTAAAAGTAGAAGCCACCCCACTTTGGAAGAAGGCTCATTAAAACCTTCAGGTACCAGTGCCTCTGCAAAGATGTCTAGCAAGCTGGTGATGGCATTTGGATATAGAGAGATGTCTCCTAGGACCTGGGCTGGCACCACCAATTTATCTCATGTTGACCACAAAATAACCATCACCTTATAAAGACTTTCATTTATTACTAGTGACTGGTAAACCTCTGGAGGTTTGCTTGGGACAAATACCAATTCAGCTGCCAAACCTTATCTGAACTATCTGAACCTCTCGTGTCTAAAAAAATTGGGCTGGAAATCTCATCAGATAAGGATTTACTCTGTGATTGACTGTAGTTATTGCTTCCAGATGGGTGAGAATTACTGACATAACTGCCCTTTCACTTGGTATTTGGTATATCTAATTCTGGCTCAGAACCTAGGAAAAAAAGTATAGGCAACCAAAAAGATACACATATATTTTACATTCCATAAATTTGAATTGATCTTCATTTTCCTAGTTTTCCTTCTCCAGTCTCCATTTCCTTATTGCTCTTGAGCTGAAGAGAAATCTAAATTTTTTCAGCAGACAGCCCTCTGATCCCAGTGAAACCTTTTGATGGTGGCCTGCCTTGTTTTGGTACGAGGCACAGTAAAAGAAGGTAATCAGGAAGGATGGGAGGATGGTCATACTGCCCCATTTAGATGAGCTGCTGAATGAAAAGCCAGGATACATACACATAACTGGAACTGTCTGCCTGAACTTTGACTTTTTTTTATTCCTTATGAAAAGAAGTCAGATAAATTAAGTATTCTGTTCAAAAGATGTCCACAACAATTCATTTTCTAAATATTTCCTTTATTTAAATGTTTACAGTGTACTCAGATTTTTAAGTGTAATGTTTCATTCAGTCAAACAAGCTTTTATTTTTTGGGTTTTTTTTTTTTGCCTTTTTTTTTTTTTCCGTTTCTTGGTCTGCTGAAATTTTTGGAAATTGTGTATTGGTGTTGATTGACAACAGTTTCCTCCTTGGCCAGACTTTTTCTGAACAAGCAGAAAACTGAAAATTCCTTTGTCTCACTCTTACGGAATAAAACAAAGGCTACTGTAGCAATAGACAAGCAACCAAAAATCCTCAAGAAAAAACGTATTGTTGGTAGGAGGGAAAAGACTGGCACTGATGGTGGGCCAGGACTCTGCGAGAATGAGAAACTTGGACTTTTCATCACAAATGCAAAGATCCAGAGAGGAGCTGACCTTGTTAGTGTCAAGTCTTTGCTTAGACCATGTTGGGGACTAGCAGGTGCACCAGAGGGATTGGGATAAAAAGGCAACAGAAGTTGGTAGGTTTGAAAAATCAAAGTGTATCTTGCAAATGAGAAGAAAAGTCCATTACTATAAATCTGTGCTATGTCCACAAGCACCAAGTGATTTTGATGGCACAGCATCTTCATGCAGGGTCACCTAGTGATTAGGAACGGAGGAATTCCCAACTGAGTACAGGTCAATGGTCCTGTTAGTCCTCTAGCCTGTCTCTGACAGTGCCTATTTTAAAAGATGAACTGTGGAGCAGCTTCCCAAGGGAAGCAGTAGAAGTCCTGTGTCAGGGGACTTTTACAACTAGACCAGACAAAACACTAGAAAATGTACTGTAGTTGTAGTGAGCAATTCTGCATCAGCAGGGAGATGGATTGAATGATCTAATACTGCTCTTCCATCTGCAATTCCTGGGAGTCTATGAATTACATTTCTGTGTGGCAATGCAGCCGAGTAAATACAGTGCAGATCCGCATCATCAGCTATCTTGGTATCTCTGTAACAGTAACAAGAGTAAATTAGACAGACAAATTCCAAAAAGGGATATATTTGACTCTCCGGTTCTAAATCCATCTGTTCAAACTGGCTGTAGTACAGTATTCTGCTGCTAATTTCTAAGTGGTTCAGGCTGGATAACAACATATTTTGTCAGGTATTCTATTAGCAAAGAACTAAAACATCATTACTTCACATTTTGTTGTACAAAGCTAGTGTTTCCTAACTCAAGTGGCACATTTTGGATTAATACAAAGAGTGACCGAGCTATCTAGAGCCTTTGTGAATTTTAACTTTAACCATATGGAAGGATCTTGCAAAAGTAGACTATAAAAATTGAAAATATGTCAGTTTAAGATGCGAAGTGTCTTCAAACTGGAAAAGCAAGGGTGGAGGGATTGAAACATTTTATTACCAGACAAATGAGCTCAGGCTTCATCCTGGTCCTGTGCCCAGATGATCCAGACATAAATGAATTCATCGACAGTTGGGTGGGTGTCAAAGCTAACCAGATGTCAGACTAACCAAACATTTCTTTAGTCCACCCAACCAAGCCCACTGGGTCAAATAGGCTTAGAAAGACCTCTAACGTTGTTGATTCGTTTGGGAAAGGGAAGTATCAAACGTATCAAAATTCACCTTCAACAGTAATCACTACAGAACAGAATTATGTGAAACATATTTGCATGATACTTCTATGGAAATAAGGGGCGATATACAGAAATGTTGCACGGGACAAAAAGCCCAGTGTTTCACTCCAACACATTTACTTAACAGAAGAAATTTCTCTAGCAGCCAGGAAGACACTTTCAGCTGTTTTTCATAAATGAAAAGGAAAGCAAATTACCTTTCTTGTTCTTTTTATTCTGGTTGCAAGCTCCTACAACCCCCACCACCAAAGGCTTATTTTTCTCACCACTGCTCAATCCCTTCCCTCACAGCCATGACCTTTCCATTACCTTCCTTAATTATCTTCATTACGTATTACTCCGTTTCCTGGATTGGTAGCATGATGTTTCTGCTACACCACAGATATGCAGGATCATATCTGACAATGTGTGGTCCCAAAAAACCTTGCCCCCGCTAACTGTCTTCTGACCCCAGGTTCTGAGAGAATGCAAGAAGGAGTCACCTCCACAGCATCACTTCCAATGGCAGAGGCCTGCATCACTAGGGGATTGAATAAGAATGGCCAACCTCATTAGACTTCTGAGATTTGACGTTATATTTGAAGTTCTTCTATCTCGAGTGCAAATACTGTGATTTGGGAAAAGTAGTTATTACTGTATCCGTACATATCTATGTAGACCTATCCATGTGTGCCCACAGCAAGCACAGCATATCTAAAAGGAAGGGCTGGACACTTATATGGGACATCATGTCCATCCCATACAAGACTGTATGGCTACATATATTTGTATGTGTGTATTCCAACCAGACCACTGAACGTGCAGGCTTTTCAGTTGTCAACAGGCCTTCACGAGTACCCTGACTGACTACTCATGAAGATACTGGAGAATTCAGTTTCATGACATTTAGACCTGTTGATTTATTCATTCTGAACTGCAGCGTCATTCCTTCGCTAGTCTTCATTCATTTTTCCCTTGTTTAAAAAGTTTCATTCACCCAGTCATAAATAAGTAAGTAAATAAATAAATAACCAGCACGTGGCTTGGGTAACCAATTCCACACCTTTGTGGAGAACGAAATTGAACTGTTTATAAATAAACCATAAGCTGAAATGCGTTTGCATAAACCATTTGATAAATACTTAGGAAAAGAGCTATTGGGAAAAAAATCCATCTTCATATTTTTCACTGCGAAAATGAAAGCCATTTTTGAGGAGGGGAAATGTTCGCACCTTTTCCTCTATTTTTGGACTGACTCAGTAGAAAATCCATTAACAGAAAATGTTGAAATTGATAACAGATTACTGCTTGAACTTAATAGTTAAAAAGTTTTTCCACTAATACTAAAAAATGAGTTGGATGTGTTTATGACTGTGAAAGGGGACTGTCTGTCTGTAGCTGTCTCAAGGTTTGGCACCGGGTCTGGACAAATCAGCCAAATCCCCCTGACAGTCAAAGGAAAGCAAGAGTCTCCTCCTCAGGACTACCCAGCCCAACCCAAGACAGACGTCTGCAGTAGGTGGTATGAAGACCTGTAGAGAGACAACCTGGACAAATAGGTTTGACACCTAGCTTTTGGGTGGCTAAAGCTGGATTAGATGAGTACCCCTGTAACGTCCTATCAAACCACGGTAACATTTGTTTCTGATGTTATTTACAGTCGTTACTCAACTACCAAAGGACCAGTGAACATCAGATTAACGATACTGTATAAACGTAGTAATAAAATGCAGCATCTTTGCTACAGCTGTAGAACCAATGCCAACATTTAATAATTAGACGTGTATATTTACATTATACCTGGTTTGTAGCTGGGCTTACTAGAAAGGAATCTACAATTACAACAAACAAATTGTTTATACGACTTTGGGGCAAAATAGACTGACAAAGCTGCAGAACTCAGCAAAGATTTTTATTACCTGTAGGTTTCTGGATTAGGCAAGGCATACCCTGAGAGGTTTGTACTACAATATAGCCCCCAAACTTAAATGTTGTGACATTAGCAAGTAGCTTATAATTAAAGTATGTTGCCATTTCACCAGGCTTTCATTTATAGGAGAAAGTGCAAATTCTATTCTATGTGAACTTTAGATACATCCAACTTTTTTCTTTGTTCTTTTCTTTAAAGCTTTGCAACAAATGCATCTCCATATGCTTATATTAGTTAATCTAGTATTAAACATATTGGCTGTGCAAAATGTTGGCATGCATTAATAAATGTTTTCATTTTTTTATTCTTTTTTTTTCCCCCCCTTACTTTAAATTCTTCCTTTGACTACACAAGCAACAGCTGTCTAGCTTCCTGTTCAGTGCTGGATCTAATGCCTCTACAGAAATCTAGGTCAAAACACTTGGAATGCATGAATATCAAACAGAGTTTTCAAAACAGCAAATGAATACATCTTTAACTGGTGACATTTTCCTGTAGCATATGGCTGCAAGCTCAGGGGACTGCATGCTTTTTTGATGAATATGTTCCGTCAAAAACTAAGGAATGGCAGTGGGCTTATATCACCTTCTGTTTTGCCTTATGAAATGATAATGCAAACTCATAAATGGATACTGCTATCACAAGACTTCTGCCTTTTGTCCAATCCCAAAGTAGTACAAGGCCTAGTGGTTAAGAGCCTAACTCTTTGGTCGTGTTAAAGTATAAAAGATAACAGTCAAAGATGCTTTTTTGTAAAGCACTTGCCCATGTCACGGAGGGCGCAAGATTACCTGCATTTCCATACTAGCGGAAAACAGCAACATACGGTACCAGGAAAGAGATACAGATTAATTCTAAAATTCTGCGAGGACATTAAACCATGCATATAATTTCTGCAGAAGAATGGCATGATATAAAAAAGGTAATATTAATACAGTTTAGCTTGCCAGCACAAACAGGCAGGGAAAGTTGTACATTTTTAATGATCGAAATAAGAGCATAAAAGAACAAACTAAAATTAAAGTGCCGGCATCTCAATAAACCCCGTATCAACACTAAAGTGACAGTCCAAAGAAAGCTGCTCTAACAAGCTTGTCTGTTATTCTGTGAGAAGAAAGCATGGGTTTGGCAGCAACACCAGAGCCTGTTGAATAATTAACCAACTACCAATTCTGACCAGTAGGAAACGATGGGTCTATTATTTCTGATCATGTATTCATCTTCTCAAATAACAAAAAAAATTCATGCCTAATATCTCTTTAGGTTGATGAAGCAGGTAGAAAACCAGCTAATTAAATACTCTCGAATATTTCGTAAGACCTAGGGCTGGAGACACATGTCAGCTGGAAGCACGGAGTCGCTCCCTTGCTGGACTTGAAGGGGTTTAAAATATGATTGTGGCCAAGGTCATTGCAGGTTCTGACTTCCAGTACTCTGTGGGATTTAGTGGGGCAAACAAACGCTAAATTCAGGCTCTGTTTAAAGCAGCCAGCGGGTTTTTTCTGGGTCGACACTCATAAAGCAAATGTGAGAGCGGAGCCCATCTAGGTAAGCTATGATTATATGGAACTGCGCTTTTATAAGAAAGCCTGATTTTAAACATCTACTTGGGTAACGTAAAGGCTCTGTGTTGCTGAGTACGTATCAGGGCTTCTTGCGCATTGTGAAGTCTCTTTTCAGTTATGTACACCCCCCTCGCACTTTCTGCCGTCCTTCATCTCCCAAGCTCCATACTAAAACAACCAAGAATGCAAATTTCATTGTGCCTCTGATATTTCACTAGTCTCACACCGCCTTGCTGGCTCAGCCTGGAGGTCTGGGCAGAGGCTGGGGAAACAGAGCCTGAGACGGAAAAAAAATCAGAATTCAGTGGATTTTGAATATCGTTTTTTAACAGTTCTTGTAAACAAAACCAGTTTACTAAAAGATGGAAGGATGGACAAACGAAAAGTACAAATAAAGAATGGCTATCATTAGCCTCCCGTGCTCTCCTTACAGTTTGTAGGAAACATATCTGCTTTTAAAGCCATTTCAGGTTGGTACTTGATATATATTTTGCAAAAAAGTAATTGGTTAAATAGAAATGAGAAATATTGATCCTTTTGAAATAGATAGGGTTTTTTTTTCCCTTGCATTTTTCTACCCTTTCTGCGTGCAGCTTTGGAAATTTCCCCCACTTTGTCTCCCTTGCTGTCTTTTATATATCTTATTGTCACGCAGGTGAAACTTCATTACGTTTAACCTTAGAAAGGGAACCGCAAGTGTTTAACCTTCACACTAAGAGCGAATGTATTTCTTATAAATATCTTTATCAACAAAATATCTATAGTAGGGGTTAACTGATTAAACTGTGTATGTATTTAGTCACTGGTGACCCTTTCTTTGTGTCACCCAGTGGTTCACTTAATGATTTCTCCCTGGTTGCTTAATATTAACAAATCATCCCATGTTATATATTTGAATTGCTGTCCTTTAGTTTAGCAAAATTAAAAAAAGGCCATTTTCACAAAGCCTTTCTAAGAAGTTAGATGAGATTTTTTTAATACATTTTCTGCATTTATGATGCTGCAAATTTTTATTGTTGTAACGTCTTAACTTAGGTACCTTTGTCCTTTCAGGAAAGTTGTCAAATTTACATTCACTTGATATTAGGCAAATGAACAAAAATGCCTAGTTGGTACAGGACGACAAGTAACAGACCAAGACACTTCATTTTGAAGACGAAGATCTATTTTCTCTGAAATCAACAGAAAAAATACTACAACTTAGTTGTACTTTCTTTAGTTCTAGAATTCCTCTATTTAAATTAAACAGAAGATTCTGTATGCTTACATATCTGTCCAGCTATAGGAAAGAGAAAGATAGCAGAGCTACACAGCCAACTGAGCAGGGACAGTAATGTTTGAGCTATGAAAGCAAAGCTCATTTATGTTCTAAGCTTATTTTATTTTTCTTAAATCAACATTAAGAAGGAAAAGTTGAGATATTAATTACCCGTTTACTGCCAATGTAGCGGAAAATGTAATTTATAGACCACTTGCAAAAAAGTGCTTGCTTAATTTAAGAACTCAAATTATTCAAATAACATTTTGAATTTGATTATTCGTATAATTGAAATGTTGCTCTCGCAGCCTTGAATTGCTTCTCTGAGTTACAACCTGAGCAACAGTTAACTAAGACCTCACTCACTGTGGAGATTATCACGAATGTGAGCAGGAAAGGAAGAGAGACCAAACCAATGTACAGCATTTACCTGGAGAAATTTACAGGCAAAGCATCAAGGTTTAATTTGA
Source organism: Alca torda (assembly GCA_008658365.1). Lineage (NCBI taxonomy): Eukaryota > Metazoa > Chordata > Aves > Charadriiformes > Alcidae > Alca > Alca torda. The sequence continues at coordinate 37,321,693 of CM018083.1, forward strand.
ATTTGGGGTTTCCACAGGCTTTAGCAGCTCTATGCACACAGAGCTGTTGTCACTCCCTTTATTTTTCCGTATGGACTAGGACCAAATTAATTTTGTTCCAACAAATTTCCATCCCTGAAATGAGTGATGTGAAACAACCAAACCATCTATGTCTGAACAGGCTGATTGTGCCTTTCAAGCGCTGGTCACTGCATTGTGACCAAGGCACAACTAAACTTATATTCTGGTCCACCAACTCAGAAGTTTTGGAAATGCAGCTACAAAGATGTTGATCTGAAGTTTGCCCGCTCCTCCTCTAAGACCTTCCTGAAATCTCTACAGAATCCTGCCACTAAATATATTCTGTGGAAAATTTACACTGAAAGCAGGGATCTCACGTCAGAAATTCCCATATGAATAATATGAAATATATTTCCCTTTTCCTCAACGCCAAGAAAAAAAGGGCAGAATCAATACAGCTAGATACAGACTCTCTATTGAATAAGATCTTCATTTTGCTTAGCAAAGATACCTTTGAATTCAAAGATATCAGCTTGTATCTTTTCAATTTAAAAAATAAGTGTTTCCTATCCATAGTGAGGGGGAGAATGAGATTAAATGGGATGAGAGATGAATGCAACATTTCATACTTGGCACCTAAAACACTCATGGAAATAAACCTTCTGAAGCACAGAGCATATGAGGCTTTAGTGAAACTGGAGAAGACCCACTTTATATTTCAAAAATGGATTAAGATATTTAATCAATCTTGCATCTATGAAGAAAGAGCCACACCTGGCCTAGAGCACACTTGATTCCGATGCACCTGGATTCTCTTAGTAATAACATCTCAGCTTTTCCAGGATTTAGAAAAGGGATTCAGATAGATCTAACTCTGTTAAGATTTTTATTTGTATATAATTTTTAAATTCTCTATAGTAGATGCATGTCAATTATTTTTTTTCCTTAAGATGTAAAGGATATTATAGTTATTTATTAGATATAATCGTTAGAAGTAATTTATTATTCCTGGCACAATTCCTCTGATATTCTCCTCCTCTGTCTCCACCTGGCTGTTAGTGAAGCCAAGGGATCTTCAGGAGATGCAGAAACTCATGTTTGGGTATCCGAATAAAAGGATAAAATCATTAAGGTTTTCTTCCCACCAAAAAAGGAAGCTCAGACATGTGATAAAAATGCATAATGGGAGATGCATCCAAAAAAATAGTTTTATTTCTCATGTGTCTAAGTGGAGATGGATGGTGCACATTCTTTAGCTTGGGCACGGAACATAATTTTTTTCGGTCTCTCAAAATGACTGAAAACTTTTTTGCTGAAAAATATCAATAATAAAAATGAATGCTTCAACCTGAGATATACTTAGAAAGGTTAGGAAGTGTTTACCAACAAGTAAAAATAAAGTATTTTAATTAAAAAAGTGCCCCATATCTTTAAGTATAGGTATTTTTGTTTATATTATATATGTCTAGAAGTTCTCAGGAACATATATTAGTCCATCCTGAAAACTTCTTTGGACCCTGATATTGTTATTGCAAATCTAATGGCATCCTGCCAAATCAAACAAATCAAAACAGAACCCAAACTGTGGGATTTTCAAAGGAAATGTGATGATTCATGTCTCATTGAGTTTAAGTACCTAACTTCATCAGAATCTGAAAATCCTACCCATAATCAGACGCTCAGTGTATAACAAGTTAGAAGGTTTTTAAATGACAGATGAGCTTTGAGAATTATGGATGAAATTAAGTAGAAGCTTTTTTTTTTATTTTTCCCAAATTCTCAATGTCTCCAACAACTATGCTTCGTACTTTGCTGCCGAGAATATGAAACACTTGGACAGCCAATGGCATGATATTTTCTGTTAGGTTTTTTTTCACACCCTTCTTTCCCAGCTTGTCTTTTCTTGTCTAGTCTTTTCTTTTCTAAACAAGTCTAATTCACTCTTCACATTTCAGCTTCCCCATCCTCCAATCTTTATTATTCTTTCCTTCTAGTCAGCCTGCCTTTCAGCTGGGAAAGAGAGGGGTTAATAAAGCCATGATTAAGCTGTAAATGGCTGACATTTAGATATCAACTATGAATCAACAGCTAAAGTATTAGTGGAAATGATTTTTTAATTGTTTTTTTTTCTAACACAGGCACCCTCTGCCGCAGCTCTTCTCTTTCTTACATTCCACTTTTTCAAGGTACAAGGGGACAAATTGCAAGTTGTGTCACTACATCCATGGCCTTCTCCAGTTGTAACGCTCGCCTTCCAAGTGTCCATATGATAAACATCCAGAATCTTTTTGCCCAGAAAAACTAAAGGTGGAGTTATTAAACACAGTGGAGCGGCTTATCTCGGAGCATTTTACCCTCGCTCGCGGGCAGCCAACTGAGGCGGGAGGCAAACTAGACAGAGAGAGACGGAGGAGAGGAGAGAGGCGGCACAGAGACCCCATTAGCGATTCCCCCGCCACGGTCTGAGTGGCAGCTGGGAACAAGGCACTAACTGTTTGCCTGTTGCCCATTCTTGTGTTATTGGGTAAAATAAAAGTTCTTTTCTCTGAGAATCTTTGTACAATAAAACAACTCTCAGTCATTCGCGAGTCAGGGGAGAGGAGAAAAGGGCCTCAGTGTAAAGTGCTGCAAACTGGCACATTGTTTCCAGTCATTTTCTCACTATTCACATATAAGGGGAAAGAAGGGGGGAAAAAAAAGGGCAGAGGGATGAGAAAGGAGGGGGAGGGAGGAGGGGCGACTCAGGGTATCTTTTGACAGAAATGTCAGATACACAGGGCTGCTGGGGGAGGAGAGAGTGAAGCGTGTGTCTAAGGAGGGCAAGTTTTGCCTGAAACTCTCCAGCTGAACTCCCGGCCACGCGCTTCCCCCAGCTCTGACTCTTTGCCCGTTCCCGTTTTCTCTCCTTGGCTAAGACGGGATAGAAACCAGCTTCTCTGAGACCCAGAGGTCAGAGCGATCCAAATGCTGCTCTGCAGAGAAAGGACAAGATGGGCACTTCTCTCCCTCCCCTTGCTGCATTTCTCATGGTTTTCCTAATAACAGACACACTTAGCAATTTAATTAACAGAAACTCTACAGAGCTGAAGGTCTGACTCCTGCACATGACATCTTATATTTCCAGGGATCAACAGCATAATAAATAGCCAGACAAAGTTTTTTAATGAAATCTTTTATTCAAGAGTCTCACATGAACTTGGCTCATATTAGGTGTTTCCACAATAATAATAATTAAAAAACCAAAGAGCCACGTGATGCTAGTTAATGTACAGAGTAGGGCACAGCAAATCCCTAAGCCACAACAGCATAACTCTCTACCACCTGGACGAACAAGGACCTAGAAGCCCTGATCACAGCTCCTCTGTTCAGAAGCTACCTATTAAACTCTGAACTTGGGAGAAAAGCGTTTCCTGCAGCAAAAATTCAGGACCTTTAAAATCATTGTGAAGTGATAACACAAGTGAAGACGGGATTAGTGGCACTACAACAAAGATTCTGGTATTTCTTTCATGGTTCTTCTAAAACAGAAAAGGCAAAAGCATCCTAAAAGGGACAAGAAAAGTGTGAATCTGAAAGTAAGAAGAACTTAGAGGACTGGTAAAGAGGTGGTATGTAAGAGTAAGGCATGTCAGCAGGAGAGATGGAAAATTATGGCACAGCATTAGCTTGATGACTAATCTATTCTCATGCCATGGCCTGGGTGTAATCTCAGTCTGAACAGAGAGGCTGCTGGATTTCTTGAACATACCCAACCACCAAGCCACCCCTAAGACATGGGTTGGTACCAATGGGAGCCTGCAACTCCCCAAAACCTTCCACTCGGAAATCCCGTATTTGATTATACACATCATGGAGTCCTCAGTGAATGTCCCTTGTTAGAGTCTTACTCTGTAACTTAAGTTACCATGAGATTTTAATTCAGTAGAGGGAGCTGTGGGTGAGAGTGATGCAGTTCCAGCCAAGGGAAGATTGATTGTGTTCATTCAGCCCCCACAGCCTGAAAATGCTCCCTATTTATTTTATTCAAGTTCTTGTTACAACACATCCCTGAGTTGCCAAGTCATTTTTTTCCACCAGCAAAAGTCCTTTCCTTTTCCTGCTCACTTATGTGATACAATCAATCCCAAGAGCACTCTGGTATTTCACTCTATTTTTGCCCCCCTAGTGTCCGATCTGTTTCATGGTGGCTACATGTATTACACCAGAGAGAACTCAATATTTTATGGAGCTCATATAGACTTGGCTGCCACTTGGTTTTTATTTAAATATGGTACTGACCTGGATCAGATACGCTCCCAGCTTTGGGATGTCCAGGACCCATGATCTGAGCAAATCAAGCTAGGTTATCTCCAATACCATTGGCAAGCTTCTTGGTTTAGTAAACCAGTGTTTAAAACAACATATACTGTGATTTTGCACCATGATTACAATAATTTCATAGCTTCATGGCTGCCAGCTAAGCCATGCACATTGCTAGAGAAATAGTTTTATCACTTGAGCTGTCATCCAGTAAAAATAAAAATTATTGGCCAGAGACTAAAGGATAAAGTAAGTTCAAGTACTGGAGCAGAAGTTTGTGAGCCAGAACTGATCCAGCAGAAGCTAGAAGTACATTTGCACATAAGCCTGTAAATTATGTATTTGTCCACTCGGTAAGTGTAAAAAATGTCAGCCCACTCAGCAAGAAGAGAGTGTGTTGCAACAAGACGGGTGCCATTCTCTTCAAAGCAACTGGAGTCCCTGTCTTTCCTACCTTCCCGTGGTGTTTGAAAGCTTTATTTGAGCACAACCTGCACCCTGTGTTTGGCAAGGGCCAAATTACACCTGGCCTCTCAAGACTCTGCTCAACAAAACTGAAGTAGTTTTCTCTTCATGGGCACGTATCTTTTGAAGGTGGCTAGTTTTCTGCATTCAAAATTGGGCTGAATAAACATCACTGCCATTAATAAGCTTCAGAAAACTTTTGTACAAACTGAACTTAACAGGAAAACAAGAAATAGCACAGGAGCCACAGTTTATTTACGCTACTTTTCCACTTGCTTCCTTTTTTCCTTCCCTCTTGCTTCACATGTAGTCTATCAAGGCTGAAACATCTTCAGAGTATGAACCATGTCTTTATATTTGTAATTAGATGCACGTGCAATCCATGTTGAATATCTATCCCATTACTCACCAACACTAACAAACTAACTTGCTCCATGGGTTCAATTGTGTCCTTACACAAGACAGTGATGATAGTTTTCAACAGAAAATTGCAGACTAATGGTACACAAAGTAAGGACATCCTATCAGCTCACGCCTGATACTACTTTTTGTCATGTTCAAATTTGGAAAAATCCATGAAAAGTCAAGTGTCGAGTCTGCGACTAGAAACTCCTAAATTAATTTTTATTAGTAGCATGATATTTACATAAAAAAGAATATTTATGATCGTCATCGTTGCATTGTCAAATTGGTTCAAATCCAGCTCTTTGTAGGTCTCCATGAAGTTTTGCAAATGCGTTCCATATCATCTGAACTATTCTTTAAACTCCAGCTATGACTTTCAAGTGACTTTCATGAATATCACCACAAATGCAAGCCCATCGATGACCTTTGCTCTAAATTTGACATCTGGGCCTAAAAGAACTGAACTTGGTTAAGAATCATTTAGCTGAAAAGCAGTCTTTGAAGGATCACCCTTTACCACTACTTGTCTTTAAACAAAAGCCAGTGTACACAAACACACATCCATACAGAACCCCAAATCTCTGAATAAACTCATAACTCTCTGTGTACAGTGCTATTTGGAAGCGCTATAGGGCTGCATAATTACCCCAACTCCCGCATCAGGCAGGGAAAGTTAGTGACATGTTGAGTGAAATGCTACACTGTGTTAATAACGGTTTTGAAAGAAATCAGAAAAGTTAATCATGTGTGGACACAGGGTTAAGAAGCAATGTAACAGACTATTAAGTTTAATATAGATATGTGATATAAGCATATGCAGACAGCCATTAGCATAAATTCATGTTACAGTAGAGCAGTGCAGCATACCGCGCGATGGATTTATAGCATACGTGGTGTGCAGGGCGGGCACCAGAACGAGGGAGAAATGGGTCAACAAATTCATAGGCATGTCTTGAGTCAGATTGGCAGAACCAGGGCAAATGCAACCAGGCTGCTTTTCAATGGGGATGCTGTCTCAGAGTGACTATCTATCATACAACAGTCAAATTGCTTGGCTGCTGTTTTCTATGGGCTTGAGCACGAAGACGTCAAAGTCTGGAGTGCACACGAGGTCCTTTACTTTGCATTCTTACTATGTGACGAGGTCAGCTCTCGCAGAATCAATTTCTGCTCCCTGTTTCTGTAATGGAGATACTGACAAATTCTGCAAAAGGAAAAAAAGTTCAGCGCTGCTCACCAAGAATAAGAATTGCAGAAGCCTGCTTGTATTTGTCTCGTTTACCTGATTTCAGGATCCCTCATTCATATTGTATTGATTTTCCTTAGTTACTAACACAGCTGAGCAAAGAATCTGTAACAAGTTCTGTGAATTTGCCTCCTTTTTCTCTTCGCAGAATGTCAAAATTATTCATTACATGAATTCACTGAAGAATTCCCCCAGTTTGCTAACTGCCTGCCTTGCTATTTGACATCATCTAAATATATGTGGTTAAAACTGGCTCATGCTAACTATTCCTACTTGCAAAAGCTGATTGCAAGCACATTTCCAGAAGATGACTAAAAAAAAGTTCAAAATCATTTACAGTTAGATTGCCCACAATGAATTGTGTCATATTCTAAGAGAAGCCAAGATGGAATAACGGGAACTCCTAAAGTTTGTTTATAACAACCAGCATTTTACCCTCCTCGTCTCACGGTTAGTGCAATGCAGGGTAATTGGTAAGAGGCTGCAACTGGACTTTTGACAACATTTATAGCATGTATAAATTGCACTGAACCACTTGTCCTTCATAATCCCAGAAAGAGCTTTTACACTCGAGATGCTTCCTGCATTCTGTGTCCCTCCTAGCAATAAAAGCCCACAACAAAATAGTGGTAGGGCCTGATTCAATTTAATAGTGGTCTCCTCATGATACCTACAACTGTTTAATGTTATGAATCCTTAGAGCTATGCTACTCTTTCATCAACAAAAGAAAGGGTTACAACCTTCCCCATGTACAATGTTTTTATTGTATTTTGCCTTTGGGAATTTCCAGCCCAGTCTAATCTCTATCTAATTGTGTGTGAGGGAGAAAGTCTCCCATCAGCTCAAAGGGTCATTGATATTCAGGTGAGATCCAAGCCGTTTTCCAAAGTTTGATCATTCCTTCATCTTCTAGGGCTGTTTGACATCTTATCACACACATGTGAAATCAACTTTAAAGGCGATTGTCCTTTGTGAACTTCAGCGTGGGTCCAAATGTTGCTCAGTGTATTGGCAAAATTCCCCAGATTTTAGATTTTTAGCTGACCTTAACTTGGGGCAATTTGCAGCTTGCTAATTGTTGTTTCAATAAATTACTCAATTAAGACAATTTTTGTCCCTCCTGTAACCCCGATGCCAAAGACTCAACTCCTCAAAATTATTTAAGAAAAAAAAAATTGAAATGAGAACAGAAGAGGAGTAAATTTAGTGCTGAAACATGAGGTTCAGTTCAGAAACGCAAGCCTTTGGCTAGAAAAAAGCGGTTTTCATAGATGTAAAGTTGTCTCTAATGATTTTGTGATATCAGGCCTTTCCTGCGTAAGAGGTTATTCTGGATCCTAATGAACTCTTGGATTCTGCATCCTAATGAACTCTTGGATTCTGCATCACGTTTGCTTTCTGAATGCTGGTTTTACCACTGCAATTGAAAGGAAGAGGATGGAGAAAAGCTGTCTGACTCCAAGGACACCGATTGCTGGATGAACCAATCAGACTTCTGCTAATTGCGTTAGGATGCCAAAGAGCAGTTTGGAGCCAGGCTTCTTTGGGGATGGAAAAGCATTGCCTGGGACGACTCTTGGAACCTCTGTTGAGCTGCTGATTATGTATCATACGCTCAAGATGGTAGCAGCAAAAAATTTTACACGGGCATATTGACATCATGGTTATCTCATGGATGGGCTAACATACAGCAGAAAAAGGTTTCTCATTTTTGGGGGGATGGAGAGGAGAAAGAAGGGAATGGTAGCAATTTTTGCTAGATATCTTTAAAATAAGGAGAATAGGGGAATAGTTGAGAGAAAATGCAACCTCTAAACTGGAATCAAATGCAGTATATGTACAGATTGATTTATATAGTGCAGATACTTTATAACCATTTTCTTGCTGAATTTTAGCTATGATATTTAGAATTTAGCACTTTCTTGCTGCCACCCTACTATCCCGCACTGGACGTCTCCATTTGCCTCTACCACACCAATAGATATATCAGTAAGAAAAGAAGGTAGATTATAGAACGAGAAGGATTTCCAGTGAAGCCCAAATGCAGGTTTCACAACAAGAAAGCCCCCGTAGTGTCTTGTACTTGCCTTGCAGTGGCTGAAGAACTCAGCTAACTACTCTGTATTCCCAGCCTGGCTCCTTCCTCCCCACCTTAAATAAAGCCCTCCCATCATGCTTATTAACACTGCAATTCATCAAAGCAATTGTTATAAAAAAAAAAAAAGAAAAAAGTTATTTCAGCACCGGCGGAAATTATTCTAACATTACATTTCAATAAAATCCCCCCTCCCCTGGTCCTCTGTGTATAAGCAATCAATGGGTTAAGTTTAGATCACTAACGTATGTTCCATGACCCCAGAATGCTTCATCAAATGTACTCATTACCAACTGAGCAAGTGAATGAGTAGTTGTGAGCCGCAGTTTAAGCGCTGATGGGATTGTGTGTGAGCCCCAACGTGGCCGAGGTATTTAAATTTTGATTTTTGTAATGGGCTTTGACATGTTTCATTTCCTCCGAGGGAGCACTCAAGACCTCTGAAAGTAAATGTTGCTAAAAAGTCATCAAGGCAGAATATTAAAATGCCATCAAATGAAAATTTCACTAATGCAATCCGGCTAGGCCTTCAGGTACCCGAGCGAAAAGGGGAGTGTCAAAGGTCCCGCTTCTTTTAGTGAAACATTATTTGTTCCTCTTCACTGACTGTTTCTCCAAAATAAATTATTTAAAGTCTTATTTCTTTTTTCTCCTGGGCCCTTTAAAGTTCAACTACGCTGAGAGGAGATGTGGGGAGGGGTGCCGGGGGAAGGAGGTGTCATATGTAGAAATTTAACAAATCGCTGTGCATGCATCGGGCGCCTGTGAAGATTGGTTTACACTTGCTGGATGTCTGCAGCCTTGATACGGGCAGGGGACAGGCGCTGACACGCTCTGGCACAGGGCTTCAAACAAGTGTAGGGGCAGAGACCCACACGTGTCCGTCTAGGATCACAGCTCAAGGATGGGGTTCAGCCTAAAAGATATTAAGCACATTCCCGAGGAAATGGGAGGGCTCGGAGGGCTGGCGAGCTCACCCAGCACCTTGCAGGGTTCCTCTCCTCCCTTGGAGACAAGAGGGCTGTTGTAAATTTTTCAGGCCCGTTCCCCATTGAAATGGTAAAGCAAGAAGCATTCAGAGAAGAGTAATGAGGTGGTAGGAAAGCAATGTGGTGGTGGGTGTAGGGATCTTTCTTTTCAGTGGAAGCCAGGGAAAAGGCAAAAGGGCATTGTGTTCAGGATAAAAGAACTGGGGACTCTGGTTTCACTTCCACTCGTCTTATGCCTGTGTAAATCTGCGACTTTCTTGCTGTTCCTCCCGACTTACAACACTGGGCAAAACTTAAGCCCCTTGTTCCCGGGAATCTGGAGGCAAATTGGAAAAAAAAAAAAAAAACACAAACAAAAAAAACCACCAGCCACTTTATTTAAGAAGCATCATTCATCTGAGCTTCATTCAAACTTTACGAGAAGGATGAAACAGAGGCAGCCTGACCTCCTGCAGAATCCCTTCCCGGGTGACTCTACCAAGGATATTCGAACAATGAACTCAACCAGTGGAACAGCGAAGAGGAGAACTGCACCATCAGGCCAAACGCTGATTGACTGAGTACAGGCAGGAGCCTTGCTACGGTCAAACTTCATAAAGCTGATTAACACATCTCTGCCTGATACACATACCACCAGGAAGAGGGCAGGCAGCAACTGTCGGGGGACAAGCAACTATTAAAGGAGGGTTGCAAAACAAGGGTTTCCAAATGATTCATAACTACCCTTTGTAACCCTCTTATTGATGTTTACTTCAAGTGAAGGGAGAGAACGACTTTTTTTTTTCCCTCTCTTGCAGCCATTTGTGTATCGCTCTTGATTTGATGCAAAATCTGTGCAACGTAGTTAAAAAAAGCAAGTGGAAAGGTATCTATTTCCCCAGCGGCTCCCCAAGTCCCAGAAAAAAAAAAAAAAAAAAAATCCAAAAAATCCCCTCTGCACACCCACAAAGTAAGCAATCTCATTTCAAAACCCATTCTACCAGTTCCTGACATTGTCTGATTTCACATTAGCACAACGGATGGAAATGGCATTCAAGCTAATTATCTACAGGAGACTGAGCAAGAGGTTTAGGTGAGCTCCAAAAATTAAATAGGAAAAAGAAAAGAAAAGAAAAAAAAAAAAAAAAACGACCAAAAAAACAATCCCACAAAAGGCCCTGTAAAATCCTTTCAAAAAAATTTCAAGCTGGTTTAGACAGAAAATAGCATGTGTGGGTTTTGGGAAATCCCCTGAAAACTGAGCCCTGTCCGGGTGTCCAAGGAGAGGACTGGGATCTTTTTCACCAGGGGAGTACTGGAGTTTATAAAGCATACACAAATGCTTCCCACTTTTGGGGGGGATTTTGCAAACACCTGATTTGTGAGCCATCTGCCAAAGTTGTGGCTCAGACGCATTTCATCTCAATTGGGATTAGGGTGAGTGATCCAAAAATGTGCGTCTCAATCTAAATGTTGCGGGTCATGTCCCACGACATTGGTACCTTGTCTCTGCTGGTATTCAGTATGCAAATGGGATGCAGCATGAAGTGATCCAACAGCAAGATGTGATGGGAGGGAAAAAGATAGGACAATGTGTCAGGGAAAGAGAGAAAAGTAGCAGGTTGCAAAAGAATGGAAGCAAAAGATTGGGGCAAAGCTGTTATCACAAATAGAAGGGTGCAGTACTGTATCCTTGAGACACGTGAGAGTTGTTGGGAGAGCGTGGCCGGAAAATTATATAGCGACTGGAGGTCACAATATCCCAACGTAGGTGGGACGTGGGGGATAGGAACCTGAAGTCAATGGGAATATTGTAGTGTACTCCGGAAAGAGAATACACTTCAGATTGGGAGGAAAAGGGTTATTTGCAAATAATGCTGCTTCTTTTTCTACTTGCAAGGCTTTTTGTTTGCTTGTTAACAGAGTTTCGGTTAATCTTGAAAAACTAGGATTGCATTAAAACAAACAAAATACTCCCCCTTGGTGTGCCCGAGGTTGCTCAGAACTCAATCAATGTTTTCTTTCAGCTTACTTTTAATTTCAATATGTTTTGACATTTAAATTAAGAGCTCAAGATCTGATAGAGAAAAACAAAGACTTTAAGAATAACAGAAATTACGGAAAAGACAAAACTCAATTTCTTCACGCTTGGCAGTCATTTTCAGCAATAGTTGCAGCTAGACAAATATTTTGGTTGTAAAACTGCTTTCAAAATGCCTTTTTGGTTTAAGAGCAAAGAAAAGAAAAAGTCAAACTGACCAAATTGTTTCTTTGAAGAAGTCTAAGGAAAATTCAAATGTTTAGTTAATTTTCTTTTTCAACTTGAATTGTGCTGTTCTCAGTACGCTTTAAGTTGATTAAAATTAAGACTTCCCAAGAATAAAATATTTCAGTGTGGATTGTTTTTTCCTTCAACTCAGTGAGGCATTCAGGACGTTAACAAAGGCTCTTTTTCAGCTGGACTCCAAACAGTCTATTTTAAAAAAATCACAAACAAGCTGAAAAATCAATTATTCACACAAATCTAGTATTGACCTTCTCTATAAATTACTCAGCCATCCAGTTCTGCCCACAAATTCATATATAAGTCACAGTGAAACCAAAGGAAATTGTGAATACGAAAGTGGCTGTAACTACAATGTTTAGCAAATCTTACAAGAAAACACATCCTCAACAAAATCTAACAAAGAAAACATGGGGACTAGCAAAAGGAGCAACATTTTCATTGCTTTTGGAAACCGGATTTTCGAAACTTCTGAAGATTGCCTTGGTAGTGAACGAGAAACCCCAAATTCCCTTCCGCTTCACAGATAACTCTTCTTTATGGTTTGTATTTTAAGATTAGGTTGAGGGACTGAGAGCCTCTGTTGCCTGCTGGTTCCTGGTGTGATTTCAGCATGCCCAGAAAAAGACAGAGGGTCATTTGGAACCGCTATCAGATGGGGAAGCACAGGGACGGCACAGGCAGCCTGCAAGTGAATTTTAACCTGGCTGATCCAAGCAGACATTTGACCTTTGCTAAAGCCTGGTAGTGCCCGTCTTCATAGTCTCAGTGTCACCCTGCATCCAGTAGGATGATGGCAGAAAAGCAACAAGGGATGCTTAAACTCCATCCATTCATACTGTCCAATTGCTTCTGTGCTTTAAATTCCACATACACTTGGAAATACTTTGAATCTGAAACAGTTGGAAACCGTTTGGGATTTTACAGAGAATCTCTGTTTCAAGACCAATCAGTTCTCTGGGTTTTTTGGTGGTTTTTTTTTTTTTTTTTTTTTTTTTTGCTTTCTCTTTGTGAGCTCGCTGCTTCACAGCAAATGGTACGGAAAAGCAGCAAACCCTCTAGGGACACCATTTTGGGAAAGACTTTAAGTTGTCAAGGGGAGCATTTGACAAACTTCTTGTATAGCACAAATCCTCCGGTCCTGTTTCATCTAACTTGGCAGAACGAAGATATGATGCTTGCAGAATGTACTATGTTTACTTTAGCTTCTCTTCCAAAAACTCAATCAATATTGCAGCCTCACCGTCTCCTTTTATAATTGGCAATTACAGCCTGACTGCCTTGACACCCAAATATCTTCATGTGTGTTATTCTCTATATCCTGCACAGGCAGCTTAAAGCAGGCAGACGCATGTCCGCATTAAGGAATGGGGTCATCAGTTTGGGCTTAACCACACGCTCTGTACTTGAACTTCCCCCACAATTTTTGCCTGCCTTTGACCTTCATGTGTCTAACTGGAGAAGGGCTTTTGAAAGAAAGAAGTGCTCTTCCTTGGAAAAGGTTCCTAAACAGCAAGAACAAAAGAAGAAAGGTTAATAAGGCTTTCAAAATTTACCATTGGGACTTTTTGACCCAAAGCTTGGAAGATGAAAGCTTTTTTTCTCTGGCTGGATGTCTGAATTTCATAGCATAGACTTATTGCAACATCATGTGCATCCGTTCAGTTTGGGAAGCTACTTCTGACTGACAGTTCCTGTAAGGCCTACATGAAACATCATGATGATTGCCTCAAAAAAAAAAAAGCTTTGGAGTTTCTTTTGACTAGCTTTCCTCCTCCACTCAATATCTGAGAGCTGCTTAGGCGGGTTCTGGAAAGAACATTATCCAGGAAGTGCTAACAATGCGCTTTAATTTTCTCCTGGACCAACTTGCTGCTGATACACTCCCAAGCTATTTCTGAGAAAACTGTCTTCTGATAAACACTATTTTAAAAGTTAGTGTCCTATTCAGAAGAAAGATGAAGACAATTAGTTCTGGCTAATGACGAGAAAAGTACTCAACAAACTATTTGTACAAATGAAATTTTGCGGTGAACTCAGGTTTCCCTAGGTAAAGAGCTTCATTGCATTCATCCTGCCAAAATCATTCTGCTCTCAAAAGCAAAACAAGACCACAGCTGTTGTAAAACTTCAGGCTTTGTAAAAGCAAAATCCCGTATAAGCACATAGCTCTGAATACACGGACCCACAGTTTCCAGAAGTTTCCTCGTATATAGAATCTTTCAAGAGGAAAAAAATAAGCAAGTTTGGGGCATTAGGGAAAGGTGAATAAACCCATGGTTAAATGTATAGCAGCAGTGAAAGGAGCAGAAGACAAAATAAAAGTTGGAACTAACGTGATAAGTAAGTGGTACCACTTCACTGTATGAATAAGCAGTTTATGATCACATTATCTGCAAAAAGTATACAAAATAGATACAGGAGTTCATAGAAACGTCACAAAAATGAAAAAGGTTAGTGAAATACTTTCTTAAAATCACGAATTAAAACCATGAGGACCTTTAACATTGGGAGAAGATGAGTCAGAGAGAAGATGAGTGGAAGTGGTTTACAAAATAATGAACAGCATATCAAAGTTAAATCAAGGAATGACTTATCACTCTTCCTATAACACAAGAACAATGAAGTGCATTTAAATTTGACAAAGTAAACAGTGTGGGGTTTGGTGTTTTTTAACCTAGTGACTTATTAACCTATGAGATTCATTGCTGCGAGGTCTCTTTGGGGTCAAAAGCAAGATTGAAAAAGCCATGTGATGTTTATTTTGATAATGACAAAAACTACTGTCCATTTTGAACATTGCTAACATACTTTCTTCAAGGGCTTGGGGTAAACCCTCGGGCTTCCTGGCAGAAGTCTAAGCTCTAATTATTGAGGGTCAGGAAGAAACTTCTCTTGGCAGGTCATCCCAGAGCTGCCCACTAGAGGGTCTCCAGGGTGTTCCTTGAAGGCATCTGGACTTGGTCATCACTAATAGCAAAGAGAGGCCTCATCCAGGATAATCATTTCCCTTTTCCCTGTGTATGGGTATGTTCCCCCATGCAAGCCCTTTGCAAATGCCTGTATTTCGCAGGACGATCTGTAACTGGGGAGTTTTCCTGCAGCAGAAAGGGAAGTCTGTTTGTCCCTCCGTCTGATTCTACCTACCTCGTCCTACAGGCTCGGCCCAGAACAAAGGGCTGTGGGGGAGCGAGGGGAAGACATAAACCGGGAGTAACAATCCTGCATCCCTTTGCAGAGATTTTAATGGTATATGTGTGGAAAAGTAATAAACGGGACATAGCCCATTAGGCAAGAACAAATTTTCTTCCCATAATTTTATCTTTGTTTAATTGAATATTTAATTAGTATAAATAGGAAACTGATTTTTTTTATATGCTCAGTACATTTAGCAAGAAGTGTTGATCCCGCTCTGCATCTTGAGAGGCATTTATGCAGACACGGACAGCAGCCATGCCCTTCTTGTCCCCTTCTGTGTGCTAATAGAAGTGAGCGGGTCATTTGGCATTAGCAAAGGAGTAACTTAGCATTTGCACTGAGCTGAATCTTGCCAGACTGTGTGCATATTGGAGCCAGTAGACAGCGGCTCCTTTCACGTTGATGAATGGCTTTTTTCAAGCGTTCTGCTCCCTAGTTATGAGAAGGGTGACCCGGTCAGGAGACGACTTTATGAAGCTATAAAAAATGTATGTCACTTCGGACTCTCTAATGTCACGGAAAAAAAAAGGGAGAGAGGGAGAGAGAGAGAGAGGGAGGGGAAAAAAAAAAATCCTGTGCACAAAAAAATAGCAGGGTAATAAGCCTGTTTTCAATGCTCTAAATAGCTTTCTGTCTACAGCCCCTGTGTATCCCTGTGAGCTGGGGCTGCCGCTTGCTTCAACAAAGCAGCGAGGGTTTTGTGTGTGTTTAAAAAAGGTTGATTCTCTTTGCCTTCCTATCACAGTAAATGCTTATCATGATGACAACAAGGCATTGGGAACGCAGGTCGGGTGGCTGTTACGTCGACTGCTGCGAAAAAGCTGTAATGCACTTAAAAAAAAAACCCCAAAAGTAATCCACTCAAGGTGGCTCTGACTTTTAAGTATGCAGAACAGCTTGAGAGAAAGGCACCATAAAAGCAAAGCAGCTTTGAAAAGGCCCTTTCATCTAATATTTTATAAAGTATTTTCTCTGTGTCACACAGAATAAAAAGTAAAGGGTTGCCAGGTATGTTTGCACCCCTGCCTTTGGTTAATACTCTGGAGTTTAAAGATACTGCCGTGTAGATTTGAACAAAGACAGCCCTCTGTAGATCCATAATTCAGCATTCATTGAATTTTCCCATTTCTTTTTAGGCTTTGATATGCATATTTCATTGCATTAGATGCTTCCCCCTCCCTCATGCCCCCCTCCACCCACCTCCCAGAGACGTAGCACATTTTATAACTGATGTTAAAATGTTAATTTGCACAAGGTAAGTGGCCCGGAGGATTGAGGGCAGAGGCCTTTTCTTTATTAGGATTTCAATTAGTCACGGGCCAAGTTGGGAACGCCCAAGTTCTGGGTTTGAACACCGCCCTCGCCAAAGCTGAGATGCAAAAGCTCCTGAACTCCTAGACCCAACCGCTGGTCTGCTTTCCTGTTTTTCCTGGTGGGATTTCCAGTTCTCACTCCACCCGGCCCTGGAACAACTTGCATCACGGTAGAAACAAGACTAGCTGTGAGCCGAGTGCCAGGCTCAGATAAATCACGGACACGTCTTTGTAGAAACTTGGAAACCTCTGTGGTTTTTTGACAAGCAAAAATTGGGCTGGGAGGAGCACAAATCAGCAGGATTCAATAATAGCAACGTGCAAGTCAGCGTAAGAAGGGCGGAGGCGACACAGAAATGTACATTTGTGGTATTCTGTGGGGGTGCAAAATGGATGTAGCTTTAATTCATCTAGAAGTCCCTGGAGATCGAACTGAGTCCTAATGAAAGTTCCCATTGAAGTTAATGGACCTGATTCTCTTCTCATTGCTGGGAGTAATTCTAATTAAGTCAATGGAGTTACACTAGCATAAAACTGGTGTATGTGAGAGGACTAGCAGGTCTTGGGAGAGTTGAGCCTCCTAATGACAGGACTAAAATTGGACCCCGAAAATTCCAATCACTCTTGCACCGAAATAAATTCACTGTAATTGCATCAAAATGCATTCAGCAGGCAGTGGCCTAAATTCTGCAGGATTGTTCCTTGGTCATAGCTGTGTAATTCCACCCTCTTCCTCATGGAAGCAAGGTTAGGATTTTGCTTTCAGTGGTTGGAGTACGGAAGGAAATACAAATCCAGAGAAGGGAACATTTTTGCTTTGATTATTACTTATGATTATTTTGTTAATTCTTAACTATAACATAACTTGACTATAACTGCATGCATATATGGAAATCAACAGTGAAGCTCCTGCTTCTTTCTCGCTGAAGGAGGCAGCCCTCAAACACTAAAGCAAATGGAAATCAAAAGGAAGGCATAGTCACCCTTTCCAAAAGCTTTCGATCTGTGGAAATGCATTACAAAGTCTGGGACAGAGGGGGAGCTTACCCTGACATCCCCAAGACTGTGTAACAACCTGTGACAGTACTGGCTGGTACCACCGCAGCATCCTTCCTTAAGCCTGGTGGCCCTTCTCATACCCTGTGAGAAAGGAAAACTGCCCCCTAGCATGAGCTTGGTGGTCCACTTCTGATTCAGCCCAAGAGCAGAGGACCCTTACCCTCTAGTGTATAAGGTGGAGACAGTGCAGCAAATCCCAAGACGGTTATTTAAAGCCCCACTCTTTTTTTTTTTTTTCTCCCACACTTTTGTCCTCTGGAAGTGTTTAAGCTTGGTAATGCATAAAATATATATTTTTGCAAGGAAAAATTTTCCCTCCATTTAAGAATTTATTAACAATTTACATAATTGCTTAAGTAATCTGCATAATTGACAGAAAGTTTAATTTGACCCTAGTTCAAATGCAACACTTACGGTTTTAAATTGAAATGGGTATAATTCATTTATGAGAGTAATTAAGCCATAGTGTCTAACAAATACAATGTATGCTGCCTGAGGCCTTCAAGGCCAGAACATGCTATTAGGATGTTTTATTTAAATATGTCAAATCTGTTCATCTCCAAAGCCGCCTGCGTTAAAATATATCAAATGTCTTACTTGACCTTTAAGGTGCCCTACTGAAAACAGGGCATTAAAAAAAAAAAAAATAAAATCAGAAAATCACAGGCTTTTCTGCATGCCTAAGGAAAGGCAGGAGTGGTGGAAGGGAGACCAAGCGAGGAGTGCTCTGGATGAGATTATCATACCTACTAGCAGCTACGCAGCTTTAAGGGACCGATTTTGCTACCTTCATTAAGTGAAATCCATTGCTGTGTGCAGCGCCAGCACGAGGTTATTTACAACCATGTAATCCGTCCAAATAGAGCTTAGGTGGTGCAGGAGTCTTTATGTTGGCCCTCTGCAGAGACAACTGAGCAATCCCTGGAAATCCTTCGATTTCTCTGAGACCATTGAGGTTATGGTAACGTGAGCCAAAATAGTGGAGGCAACCCCTGAATGCCGGGGCTAGACAGCGATCACCTATCAGATTACTCTCCTTGAGGATGGCTTCTCAAGGTTACAGCTGGCCTTGAAGGACAGATTCACTAGTCCTTACTCAGTCTGACTGATGCTTTCCTTCTGCTTTATTCCTGTTGAAATTCTGGCTGCCGCTCAAGGTCCTAGACTGACTGCTAGCATTTGCATTTCCCTCGATTTGGGTGTATTGAAGTATATGGAGTCTAATCAGCCGTACTGTCTTTTTAGGGCTGGTAAAGAAAAGTCTGGCTAAAGTTGCTTCTGACAAGCAGGACCTAAAGCAGGTCCTAAAGCAGATCCCATACACGTAGCATGTTTTAAATGAAGGCCACCCGTTTTCTGTAGGGCTGTGGCCAAAGGAGTTGAGATTTGTCTTGAAAAGTGCTGAAGACCTTTTCAGCAGGAAGAAGAGCTTTTATTTTTGTTTTGGAATTTTTTATTTTTGCCACGTTGCTATGCTGAGATCCCCTTGTGGGCCCGTAATTTCCCAGGGTTTAGGTCTCAGGCTGTGAACCCACGCCTGATTTCATCTGATTCTCGGCGTTGGACAGCTCGGCTGACTCATCCTCCAAGTGCGGTTCCAGACTTGCTGGGGTATAACAAAACCTCAGCTCCTCACTCATTTCAACAAGTTGCTAGTCAGGTATTAAAAGGCTGATCATTCTTTCTTGAATGAACATCCAGTACCATCAGGTGGAAAAATTCATGGCCATGTGGTACACGCTATAACTTCTGATCTTTCCTCTGCAGTCAAAAGAAATGGAGTATGAAACAGGACTTTGCTTTTCTCCTCGAGGCATGTTCCTGGTGTATTTCAAGGCAGACCTACTCACTTTTCTAATTAAGATATGATGTGATATACATAGGAAAGAGAGATGAGAAGCGGGATGAATGTATGCCAAGTAGCGATCTCAATTACCAGTCATATAGATTAAAACTGTCTGATATTAAGGAATTTATTAAAAGCCTTCCATAAGCTACAAGAGCGTGGAGAAGAGCAGTTTTGCCCACACTTGTGGTTGCGTCACTGGTTTCATGATGGATGGCTTTTTTATCCAAAGTAGCAGTTACAGAGAATGAGGCGCATGAAAAAAAAAAAAAAAATCAGCTTTCATTAAAAAAACAGTAGAGATGATCCAATCACAACAGTTCAACAAAGTACCGTGAGTCAGCTAAGCTGCAGTGACCATGCCTGGGAATACTTTTATCTGGAAGCAAATGCTAGCTTCTGTGTATGGTACAGCTCAGCCTGCCATGAAAGAAGACAAAGTGAAATATATTATTTTGCATATGCCCCAGGCCGAAGAATGCACTTGCAGGAAATCACTGCAGCTCAGCTGAAGGTAACTTGTTACAGTTCCCTGGTAGCGGGTAGGAAACACGCGTTCCTAACCTGGCTGCAGGCATGATGTATAATTGGAAAACACCACCCTAATCCTAAATAAATAAGGCCCATTAATGGAAGCACATGCACGTGCTCATTGATCAATAGATTGATGGATTGATTTTTTAAATTTAGATGAAGAATTAATCAGCTAGTTACCTTTTCCCACCCCTAAAATGCAACTCATGTTTTCAAAATGATTTTCTGGGAAATCAGTATTAGGACAAGAAAGAAGAAATGCCCAGTTAGCTGATGAGCCTGAATGACCACACATTGCTCCGAAACGTTGGGAGTTCTACAGTCCATGTTGACAGAGCCGAAAAAACGCTTATGAGGACCTCGGAGATGAGAGGTGAGCCCCAGATTTTAGAGAAAAAAAAGTATCAAAACCTTGTAAAATGTTGTTTGTTATGTCATTGGATTCTCTTCAACTGCACTGGTCTGATATAAATGGGTAAAGAAGGTCAAAGCCAGTATCATGGAAGCAAGAGAGTACATTGTGGTTTTAAGGAAAGGTCTCATTTAAATGTCAGAGAGTGGGGAGCGGAGAGCAGCAGGGCAGGAGGGTGAGGGTCCCAGGGCAATTCCTAGGGGATTCCTATCACAACAACCGGATCAGCCTGGGGAACCTACTTGGAAAGCCTGCAAGGCAAACTGACCTCAGCATGAAAATTAGGCCATTGCGCACATCTCCCCGAATATCTTTGATTCCAGAACATCTGCCCAGAATCAAGCACCACCAGTGAATTACTGATCATCATTACTGATCTAATAATAATCTCATAAATAATACATTGCCTTCAGCTTCAGGCAGCCAAGTCGGCAGCATGAAGTACTACTAACCCCGAAGGCAGAGATTTCTTCTGAAGGGCCTCAGTTGAGCTAGTACCATCAGTTAAAAGTGCGTGGGTTTCACAGCATTTAATTGCCTGATTTGCAGTTTCCAGGTAGACGTCTAGATAGCAGCTAGACACTAGGTAGCACATAATACTTTTACGTCTGTAGTAGTAAGTTACTTCTAAAATATTGTTTATAATTGGCTACTATATAGAAAACCAAATAATATTTCTTGGTTTAAACCGACAAAACCAGAAGTAATTTCCTATAGTATGAAGGTTTAACAAAGTCTTTATTTGTAAACCTCTAGTTCTAGTTTGATTAGGAGAGAAAGTCTGAGATTAAATCAGTCAATCGATTGATTGATCACTGCCCAGCCCATTTCTTTCTGAACATTGTTGGCTAAATTCAGTGATCCACGTTTACCATTTTAGTCTATGTGGAAGCACTGCGGGGAGCAAATCCGTGTGTCAACATATAGTCTGTTGCCATACATTATTAACTCTCCACCCCACCATTCTTAGTCCATGCTAAACACAGCTTTATCTGGATAAAGCTCCAGTATAAACTAAGAGTGGCTCAACAGGCATCAGCAAGTTAGACCCAGCGTATTGAAGTCTTGTTTCTTGTGTCACTTTGCTGGAGTCACCTGGAGCAGGCTCCCACACGCACATGGGTTGGACCCCCTGCAACTATTCCCCGAGAAGCCTTGCAGCTGTCTTCAGGAGCATCCTGGCAGAATCCGCCTTGCTTTCCAAAGCCTTTCATTTAAAACAAGTTGGAGATTCGTTTCAGATACTTATCCAGACCAGCCTGCCATATTCCCGGATATATTTAAGGTGTAAGTAACTCCTGCCTCATTTAAAATCTGAATGAAGGGCTTCACACCAAAAGTTTAGAAACATTGCAAAAGAAGTCATCTTTATTGCAAAAAACAACCACATTTAATGTCTGAGAGGTAGATTCTCCTGCTTCCCTTTCTACAGGACATTACTCCAAAAGAAATCGCACTGAAATCAGTAAGGCTACCGAGGGTAGATGCTGTATAATAGGAAAGGCAGTGGACAAATTGAGGGGGAAAAGTGGAGGGCTGGGTCCTAGGAAAACTGGGCTGACTAAAGTAAAATTTCAGGAACAAATCCTACAGTCTGAAGTTTTACCCACTTACTTTATTTTTTTCTCTTGAATTCCACGTTTTTTTTTTTATCTAATTCTTTGCTTCAGCGGTGGCACATTATTGTCTATTCCCACAAATAATTTTAAGGGCAGCTGACATCATTTAGACATCAAAGTACCTGATAGGGCATTTAGATGTGCAAGTGACCTTAAATACACCCACTGAGAGTACAGAAATGGAAAGAGAGCTTTAAAGTCTGGCCTCTAGAGTTTAAGTGCAGGTGATTCTGTATTGTTTCATTACAAGTGGTTCTAGCTGGGCTTGGAATTTGCATCCCTGTGCCATCAGAATGGCCTGGAGTCTCTTAATTACCAAACAAATGGAGAGTAGCTGCTTGATTTTGACAGCTCCTTTGTGTATCATTCTTCACAGAACATGAATGATTAATGGAATTTTCCCAACACAGTCAAAGTTGTTTACTGACGGAATCAAAGCTGAAATTGGCAGTGCTCTTTAGGGAGGACTTTTTCTATAATGTCACCAGACCTGCCAAGCTCTCCTAAAAAATAGGGACAATTAGTGATGGGTCAGAAGGATTCTGGGTATTAAAAGGTTTGGTTCTCTCCAGTGAAAGTGAAAAGGGAGGTGGGTGGGTGAAAAGAAACAAGAATTAAAAAAAAAAGGAAACCCTAAAGCCAGTTATTGATTATTTCCTTCAGGGAGTAATATCCTTGGGCCCAAGTTCTGTGCTTGAATTAAAAGGGAAAAAAAGTTAAATTTCAGTGTTTGAAGATACAAAATACATAGAAGAAGCAAGATAAAGGAAGCCAATGCTCAACACTTTCTGTTTAAGTGCTTCTCATAGGACAAATGAACATGAAGACTAGCTGACCTCAGTGAGTGTAGGCTTCACATTGTCAACCCAAGGTGACACTTTATGTGTAGGAATCAGACTTGGGAGGCAGCTGGTTATCAAGGGGTGGAAGAAGAGCACAGACAGGGCACAACCAAAACAGCTGTGTTTAGAACATGGCATTTGTGCCTTCGTTGCCATTTTAAACACTAGAAACGCCTGCAGGAACAGCTGTCTGGTGCAGAAGACAATCGTTACTGAAGGACATCCAGTGTCCTGTGCATCCTGTCTTGTAGGGAAGGTTACAGGGCTGCTAGGTGGCCCAAGGAGCTGTTGTCACTGGAAATGTACCAGTGCAGACTCAAGGGATGGGAATGTGCAGGCGAAGGAGATGCAGAAGAAGCTGGTGGTCATGGCATGTAACCAGAGCATGAAAGGAAGCTGACTACAATGAGTTGGGCAGACCCGCAAACTAAATCATCTGGAATTATTCTGAACATATTCATAAGTATTGCTTTTGCCCCGTATTTTCATCATTTGCCTTCTTGTCCCCTTACACTGCCAGATTCCACAGGCAGAAAAATTTGTGGGAGTAATATCCTCCCATCAGCAGTGGTTCATCTGGGACACACTTACGAAGTTCATAATAAAGGCAAGCCCTACAGAGCGTGCTCAATGTTTAAAGTGTTTTATGAACAACTTCACACCAACCCCAGGAGATAGTTAGATAAGCATGTGATTTATTTTTATTCCCATTTTCCAGATGGAGAAAAAATGGTGAAGTGACCTTCTAAAGGCCGCAGAAGGAGTTGAAACTGAGATGAGATCAAGGAGCTCCTGACTACCCTGCCTGTGGGGAAAACATCAGATTGTTCTGCATCTCTCTTCTGCATCTATTGCACTGACAAAGGCCTTTCACCACACTCACGTGAACACGTCTGCAAGATGGATTTTTATGACTGCAGTGGAATCTGGTAGATGGCCAGGACACTTGGTTTTTAGCTATCCCATATCATACTTTCCTGATGTGCTTCTCTCCCTCCCGCCTCTAAGCATTTTTCAATAAACAGGCAAAATTACCCATGAGCGAGGCTGCAAGGGACAGCACAGAGCCAGTCAAGTCATACGCCTCCCGTGCTTGTATAGTTAGCAGCAAGTATATATAACACAGCCCTGCCCTTCCTCTTCTAATGAAAGTGGCTCACCACCAGGTAGCTGATCAGCTGCCAAAGGAGATTAATCTCCCTTTTTAGCATGTGTTTTGGGATTGGAAGGGATATCGGTTGCTTTAGTATGTTTTTAACATCATCTAAAGCATAGCCAAGGGATATAATCATGCCCTTGGGAGAGCAAAGGTACAATACGTAGCTAAGTGCCTCTAATCCACAGCAGCATGATTGTCTATTGATAACTGCCTCCTCCCCTTCAGCTGTCCTGCTGATCCTGAGCTTGGTTAATAAAAACAAATGAGTTCTGCATGCCGCCGCACAGTAAAGAACATGTATTGGGGGTGTCAGGGCGGGGGAAAGTTAACCGTTCTCTTTTGTTTTCTTTTCTTTTAATGGAAAACCCAACTGGCTTGGTGATCTCTAGATATGCACAGATACTGATGCCAGATATTCACTTGCACAGACAAAAGTAATACAAGTACAAAAGGGAAGGCTGGGGTGGAGGAAGGGGAAACGGCTGGGGCCAAGAACTAGGAGCCAATTCTTGCCGTGATGTACTCTTACTGCCTTTGTGATCCTGGGCAAGCCTCTTAGATTAAATTTAATAGCCAGGGCTGGATCCAATGACTGATGCTAATCAGAAAGCAAAAGGCCCTTTCACCTTCCGCTACTAAATTTGCGCCTGAAGTTAGTTATCCGTAGTTAATTTTGTACTATTGCATCCTAAAGTCAGACTTCAGGACCGACGAAACTCCATAGTTCCTACTGAACTCTGTAGGGTATTTAGTTTGATAATACTGGTCATGATTTCCCCACATATCAGTTTCATTTTCTGTGATAAAGGAACAGCAGTACCACCTTTGTCCTACAACACCCTCACAAATTTATAAAGAAGTATATGATTTTGCAGTTTCTTTTATGAAATGGCAAAGCGCGGTATAAGTCAGTGTTGGAAACACACACTGAAAAATCTAGTGCTGATTTTCTGTAAGCACAGATAATAGGTGAGTGGTGTGCCTGAGTCTGGTCTCACTCGTAATGGAGCTATTCAGAGTTATTTGCATTACACCATACTAACACGAAAAGGAAAGTTGACATGGCACAGCAAGGTGGTACAGATCCGACCCAACCACACGGTCATTCGTTTTTTGCCATTCCCTCACTGGGAATTAAACTCTAAGGAGAATGAATGTTTTTCCCATGTTTGAAAAGCATCTGTAGAAGACAGAAACTCTTAAGAAAACAAAAATCAAAAAAACCCAGCTTATTTGTTCATCCATCATATTTTCCAGGCAACTGGTCTCTTGAGAAACCTCCAAACAAATAGCCAGAACTGAGTGGTGGGGAGAGGAAAGATATATACGAATTCTTTCAAACAAGGCACATCTTGGAGCTACCTAGTCCTTCTACTGGAATGTAACCTTCATGTTCTTTCCTGATGCTGGCAAGGGTGGGGTAGCAGTTTGAGAATACACCAGTTTACCTGCAAAGGCATGGACTCTACTTGAAGAAAACAAAATCCCTTTAAAGAATGGTCTGTCCAGCCATTGCAAACGTCCTTGGAGTTCAAGCACTTCTACAGCATTCATTTCATCATAAGACTGCCTAGTTCTTGCACTATTTTAAACTGTCCAAAGTCAGATAATCATCTACTACAGTAAAAAAAAAAAGAATTAAAAAATCAATTGATCACATGCCCAGGCAATACTTACCATGGACTGTACTTATTTTGGCTAAAGGCGTACAAGGAAATTTTTTAAGAAAATGCCCCGGAGGGAATAAACAATTAGCAAGACAGTTAAAAAAGCAACCACAACACCCTGGCTTAATGGAGCCATTGCAAAAAAATTCAGATAATTTGATCGTTAACAAAGGAGGGCCTGTCAGGTCAGTAACCCAGAACTGAGGTAATGGTTTCATATAACAATACTCCTTGACTCGGTGTTCATTTTCAGCCCACAGTGGTAAAAGTAAAGTTCAACCCAACAGCAGCTGTCAAGTACCTTTGGCTAATCCCCCCGTAGCTGCTTTGGTACAATTTTGGTGGTGTAATACATGGTATCACCCGACCCCAACAAGGCCACCGCACTGTTAACACTTTGCCCTTGGGAGGCACAAGAGTGGGTCGGCGCGGTTACAAACTTCCCCTTAGGTATTTAGGAGAAAGACCTGCTCACGCTCCTGACTACATCTCTGCTGTGCTTTGTGCCACGGCAGTGCTGAAATGTGTTTCTTTCCAAATCATTAAAGCCTGGCATTTCAGAGCTGGGCTCCGGGGAAAACGTCCCTCCTCTCTGTGCCTTCCGTCCTGTATTTCGAAACGTAGATGCTAAGCTTCAGTGCACCTTCCTGCTGGATTTTCAAACAACTCAGTGGTTTACAGGCTTCAGGATATTATAAATATTGGCTCTTTTTTTTTTTTTTTCCTAACTGTGTGCTGTTCAGATTTTTCTGTTGCTTGGATTGAGCAATGTGTTGTGTGTAGCAGGATGGAAAGAGACGGGTTACTGAATCTCGCATCCCAGAAATCCTCAAGCACAGATCTGACCACGGGGAAGACGAGGTGCCTAATGATAAGAGCAGCCTATTGGGCCATTTCTTGCCATCCACCTTCTATTTCTCTTTGTTCTTATCTAACTACCAGGCATGGTAACACCTTCCCTGTGAAGTAGGCGTACATGGTGCCCAGGAAACCTTGTGGCATTTTGGTGGCTGTTTACGTGCAGGCAGAAAGCAAATTTGTGAGAAAAGAAAAAAAAAAAAAACCACAAACAAACAAACAATAAAAAGTCTGAGCCCAGTGTTGTACCTGGCAGATACACAGTGTCTGGTCATCCTGCAGATCGGTAGATAAACTTCATAAAGACCATGTTGTTACATGAGCGTAAACTGTGTCATCATTCGGGTTTTTTTTTTTTAATATAAATTCTGCTGAGCTCCACCTTCTCTTCCTTCATCATCTGTACCTGCACAGGCTTTCTCTTCACCCATCTCTGAATAATTCCCTTTCAGTCTTCTTTGATGAGACCTTCTACGCATCCTGAATTCAGGATGAAAAATGAATGGAAGGCAAGGATGAGAAACGTCCTCTCTCATCACAACACTGCCAATGTCCTGAGTCTATGCCACCTTTCAGAGGGAAATTCAGATAAAGCTGATGGATGTGGCCAACAGTCTCTGCATGTCTAGACAATCTGCATAGTTTTCCTTATCCAAACAGGTAAATCAGAGACACTGGAAGCAAAAGGCTTTGGGGTGAGCTTCTAGTCCCTTTCAGTAGCTCTTCAAGTCTCACCTTAACCTCAGCCTTCTTCTCTTTGGATATTTCTTTGGATTTGAACCCTTAATTAATGGAAACTTTCAAGATTACACTTGGCATGGAGGACACCCTGTACGGGCAAAGCACCAGAGGGTGAAAAGTTTCCTAACTCCATTTCAGAGCAATTAATCTGGGAATCACTGGCAGCCACTTTTTCAGCTATGAGCAGGCTTATTTTACGCCCCAGAACAACCAGTATTCTTTCCCTTTGGAGTTATGTTTGCTATTTAACTCTACATACTTCTGCATTTCTTTAGTGTTCTTACACTGAAGGAATAATAGTAATAATAATAGTTGCAATAACAATAATAAAAATCCAACTTCTTTTTTCTTTAAGGTACAACATTGTTCCACTTGACTAGCTAGAACAGACTCAACTCCTTTGAAAGTAATAGAATTACATTGCCCGCACAGTTCACCGGTCCGCCTCATTTTGGAATATTCATCTCTTTTAACGTTTCGGCCACGCTGAAGCTCAGCATCAGTTGCTAACCTGTGGAAGCTCAGCATTGCAGCCCGGCGGTCCCAAATCTCAGCTATATCTTGAAATGACTCGATACTCAAATGGGCATAACACAAACAAGGATCTGGTCTGGACTGCGTGACCTGAGGCTTTCACTGGAACTAAAGAGGGAGGCGACATGACTAAAATCAGAGGAAAATCACCATTTATGCTTTCACTGTGTGCATACTGCTGTGCAACGTGACTCACAAGCGTGCTCAATGTGAAGATATTTCAAGGACCGTCTTATTCGGAGGGGCTGTTCTGACATAGCAAGGGAGTCTCGGGACTTCACACTAATTTTGCGGATTTCTCCAGTGAAGCAGTGATTTCTCTGACTGCAAGTCAGCTAAGGTTCAGAAATCCAGTTCTTTAAGTTTGGCTCTTTTCTACCACCACAGAAACTGCTTGGTAGTACCTGGGAACCACCGAGTTTTGCATTATAACCGTTCGTCCGTGTGAATGGCAGCGCTCTAAGAGCCATGCTGGTAAGTGGGATGGGCAAAGGTTCAGAGCAAGCTACTCTCAAATACTCCTGGGGCACTGACATCTTCTGGGATGTGTTGCTTTTACCAAAGGCCTTAGACTGTTTCACAGAGTTCTGGTGGCCAACATCCACCCGTATCCTCATCTCAGAGTTGTAGCAACTCGTGAGTCCTCAGATCTGGGTTGATTTATTGATTGATTGAATGGACAGGATTGTCCCTGCTTGTACGGATTTTAGGCACTCAGAGGAAACAGAAGGACCTTGTGAAGTCAACTATTCCACCGTCCTGTATCAGAGTCCAGGTATTTATTTCCATCACAAAGTTCACAACTAGATGCCAGTAAATGTTGATAACATTACCATACTCACTGGAAATAGCCCATCATCTGTGCCTGCTGATAAACACCAGTATTTTCACCTGCAAAACGTACTAAAAATTGACAGCCAGACTGTACAAGTACAAACTCTAGTGCTTCTCCACACACACACGAAGCAGATGATTTTGAAAACATTTGAATTTTTAACAGGGACACAGCACTAACACTGATTCCCCAGGCACAGAGGACTGAGAAATTCATCAAGCAGGCAGCTATCTGGGAACTTTCCCCTGCCACGTCTACGTGCAGGCACTGGGGAAGCAGTCATATTTAGCACACTACAATTTACCTGCATGATTAACCATCGACGGTGTTTTTGGATGTCTAATCAGATTATATTGGGTTTATGTACAATTTCCTAAGCAGGCCGACTGATAGATTGATCAAGGGTAGATGGGATCTGACAGCAGAATATTATGGCAGAATTCTCCCGGTGATGGATGAGCCCACCTTGACACAAACTCCAAAGCTTCGCCTCTTAGTAATAAATCTCAGCATGAAGTCATCTGTCTCTGACCTGAAGCTCGAAATCAACGACTCAGGATACTGAAGTTTCATCGTCTTTATGAACATTTAAGTTGGCTCAATGGCATAAATACACACCTCCCGCATTCAATCTCTTTAATAGTGGCAGGCCTTATGATGTTGTTTTTATTTATTTTCGTTTGTTTGTTTGTTTTATAAAAGGTAGCGACTCATAACTGATTTTCTCACCGGCCAAGGAGATCGCTGCTAATAGATTACATTCTGCATGATGCTTAATGAGCCATGATTGGGAACGGAGATGGGAAATGGCACTTTGGATTGATTTAGCGAGGATTCAGTGGAGGCAATGCCACGACTCCGCAAAGAGCAGTAGGTTTTACGTGGCGCCATAGAATTATACAACAGACACCGCAGGTAAAACCTTCAAAACGCCTTGCTGGCTTGGGAGCTTAATGTGCATTTTCAAAAGCTAGCTAAAGTCAGATTCGGAAAAATACAGCTAGTTACCCAGAAGGCTTTTTCAAAGCAACGGTGTGAGTAACTTTCAGTATGTGATGATCGGATAGGCCTTAAAACCAAAATGGAATTTTCCCCCAAGCCCACCTGAAAAGTCTCCTGCGTACACCGGAACTCAAAATTTAAATATCTCATTCCTCCCCCGTAAACTGCATTACGCACAGAGTATATGATGGTGCGATGTGGTATTCACACCGTCCGGAATTAATAATCTCATTTGCCTGGGACTTAACGCAAGGCCACTGATGATACCGTGGCCCTATTTCTTCATGGGATTTAAGCACCTAATTTTTATCAATTTCAGACGGAGGTCAAGGTTTAGTTCTTTTTGAGAATCTGGGTGCGTGAGACCTCAGATCGTGTTTACATGCACTTGTAATGTAAAAATGTGAGGTTGTGTAACAGAAGTCCTCTAAACTCCCTGTGCTTGGTAGACATCCCGGGTACCCACAGCAGCTCACTGAATTAATTGAGTAACGTTTTCAGGTGACCTACCGCAGACATTTTCATCCGACGGAGCCAGGAAATGGGGTAGCTAATAGACCATTTTGGAGTATTGTAAGATCAGAGCAATCCCATATTTAAAGAGGTTAATATAATACTAATTGGGGCTCGGGTGAAGAGTTCATAAGACAGACGAACCCACCTGAATTTTGAGAGTTTGAACAGCCAGGTTCTTAACCCATATTCACTACTGCTTTGAGTGGTTTTGCTCTCTAACTAAGAGGGAAAAGAAATATCAGGAGATGGCTGTAATTGTCAGCTTTTGCTGACTAACCTTCTTGACTGCATCTTCTGGGTTCATGATGGCTGATAACATACCGATGTCATGGCCAATGAGAAAAATCAACTTGTAGGACCAAGTTCACCTCCTGACTGACTCTGGCAGACCTAACTGCACTCTGAGATTTTATTTCTGCTAATATCAAAGTCCAGAAACTGACAAAGCTGTATTATTGTCAACCCCTGTAGTGAGGCTGGGAAAGTAGGAATAACAGTTAAGTTAGACCTGCGTGAATAATTCATAGGGAATAATTTATTTGATGAATTGACCTCCTTTCCCCACCCCCCCCTCCCCCCCCCGGTTCATGGCCCTGTCCACAAGCAG
Organism: Alca torda; assembly: GCA_008658365.1. NCBI lineage: Eukaryota > Metazoa > Chordata > Aves > Charadriiformes > Alcidae > Alca > Alca torda. The sequence continues at coordinate 37,352,198 of CM018083.1, forward strand.
ACTCTGATTTTCTCTCCTCCATTGTTACTCAAATTGAAAATACCTGCTGAATAATTTCTGAAGATAATTCTTGTTCTGCAAATTTGTCCCTGAGCAGTTAGATGTGAACATTTGGTGTCTGAAATCCCAGTGCTAGCTAGACACACAGATCTCACGGTGCTATTCCTGTTCCCTGCATAAAGGGGACATACATTCAAAATAGCGTGTTTTCCACTTTGGCTATTGGTAGTTATGAGTCCTTTAATGCAACGTTCAGTTCTGCAAGGTGTGTATTTGATTGTAAGGCCCCAGTTTTGATTCATGTGAGATAAATAATACATACCATGAAAAGAAAAAACGCTTTTCTTCAGGGATTTTCCTATAAACCTGCAGGTGCCTCCCAGGTAAATCCACCAGCTGCCCAATGAAAGCTCAAGAAAGCCATGAGCAAAGGGCAACAAATTTGAGCTGTAAGAGCAAATACTTAGTCACAGCCTATACCATTGTCCACCAGGTAAGCGGGAACCCTCCTGACCCAGAGCCTGCCCCTACAAACACCAAGGGACAGCGGGCACAGGGGCTGCAGCTCGATCTGCAGGACACGCACAGGGCAAGGCAAGCAGCCCTGGCCACCCTCCCCAGCTCCCATCACCCCCGTCAGGGGGGCCACACAAGAACCTTCCCCCTACCCTTACAGCTCCCATCCCAATTTCTGATGGCTTTAGTGCTGAGCAGCTCCTCAGTTCCCTTGGCAGCACAATCGTTTCTTTACTCGCTCCACTCATTATGGTCTGCACTCACGTAAGGCGACTACGAGACTGCACATTGACTTTCAGAATCGGGGTAGGGGGAAAGGGAGCGAGACAGAGTTAAAAGTTTCAGCCATAAAAGCTTTTGACACATCTTTCTGTCTCTTTCCGTCCATGTAATCAATCTTCTAAGTTTCCAGGAGCGGCTGAGATTTTTAAAAACAGCTGTAATCTGTGGTCATTGATGGTGGAGTAGATTGTTTGCCAAACTATTACCATAACTGTCAACCGAAATCAGAAAAATAATCTCATTGTGCTGGACAGATGCCTTTCCTGCATTATTGATATAGTCACTCCAGAGTAATAGAGAAATATAAAGCATTGTTCTATTTACAAAAGGAGATTGGCCAAGTCCTTGAGAGTGAGCAGGAGGGACAGGCACTTAAAGGAAGTGAGATATAGTCAACTCAGTAAAAGTTATGTGTCAGGGTCATGTGGCCTCCATAGTCAGCAGTAGAATCTCAGTTTTCAATAGCTTTTCCTCTCCTTTCTCACTTTCAGATTTAGCTCCGGAGCTTAATCTCTGACTAAATGAGCTTTCCAGGGTTTAAATGCAGCACCGTGGAATTTACCCAGTTTTTTTTCCCTTTCTGCCTCCCCTTTTGGCTGCCAGCATGACAACCCCAAACGCGTCTCTGGGACCGCCGCATTTCCAGAATATGCAAAAACACTGCGCCTTCGCCGTGCTCCTCTTCGGAGGGAGGATAAATCAGGTCAGCGGTGCCCATTATAATACAATACCAGAGAATTTTGTTTGCTCGCCATCAAGATATCTCAGAAAGCACTTTGCAAAGCAATGTACTCCATATGAGCATTGCAGCAAATCTTTAGGCAGATGGAGCAGCCAGCCTGCATTTAGCCATAGCGCCCACAGAGTCTTTTGCTGTTACAAATGTTTGTATATAGAGAGGGGCCCAATTTTGCATTGGAATCTGCTACAGTGAACCGATAACCCCAAGTTCCCCATTTATAGCACAAATGAATAAATATCTATATATTCAGAGGACTGGAGGTGGGACTGGAGCTTCTATTTTCATTTGAACACCATGTAGGGGTCAGGTACAGTGAAAGTCCCGTGATCAGCTGAGGACAGGCTCTGGGAGATACATGGTCTCCTGTCTTTTTTTTTTTTTTTTTTTGAAGGTTTTTTTTAATTTTAAAATTGCCTCACATTTCACTGCAGGGAAAAGTTTCGCTTCTCATCAGCGTTTTGAAAACACAAAATCGGAAATATTTTTTTTTTGGAGCAGGAATTATCTATAGAAGTAGCCCTCCATTTAACTTGAAAAGAGAAATTAGCTTTTACAAAATTACAGCAGTTTTTAGCTTATTCTTGTTCAAAAGCAGCTATATGAGATGCTAGCCTCATTTTGGTAGCAACAAAAGTATTTTTCGACAGCTTAATGTTTCGAGGCAACACATGGCTTTTTTCTTTCTTTCTTGCAACAAAAACATACAGATGCAGTCTTTGTCTCAGCAGAAAAAAGATGGAAATAAGATCAGTTCATCAAATTTGGTGTAATGAGAATTATTGTCATACTATAAAAATAATTTAAACAACAACAACAAAAATGCTTTCACCCCAGTTTTAGTGAACCGTCTGTGAAAGAGCCACTCTAGTGAAGCAAATGGATCCTCTGGTCTGAGGTGTGAAATTCAGCAGTACGTGGGGGCGGGGAGGGGGGGGGAAACAGGGCTAATTGAAGGACAAATTCTTCCTGGGTGACCACCAGTCAATCAATAGCTGGGACCCATCACGCTGACCGTAAAAAACATTTGTAGCTTTCAAATGAGAACAAATTATGGTGAGGAAAATGCCTGACTGCCTTCACGCAGAAGGACAAACAGTCTATGGTCAGGAAACGAATGCGTGAAGTGTCCTTGACACTGCATTTGTCTTGACACGCGCTCTTCTGCTCTGAAGTTGTTGTACTCTGGTTACCAAGATGTTCTGAATCCATTAGCGCATGTTGCGGACAAGAGGATTGACCCAATCCCTTGCCGCATTACACCGCTAACTCACACCTACCTCCAGCACACACGAGCGCGCACACGCGCCTACAGGCACACACGCAGATGCCCGGCCCGATAGTGTTTTTAATTGAAAAGCATAAATTTGGCCTGCTAAATCTATTAACGATTCGTTTTAATTAGGAACCCAGCTGCTTCCTGAGATTTTGCAGTCTGGGTTTCAGAACTTTAGCCGTACCGAAAATGAGTCTCAAGTGAGTTGCTTCGAGTCCTTCAGCTCAGCGTTTTTACAGACTTGTTGGAAGGGAGATGTTTTGAAAAGTTTCCACAGCGCGCCTGTCACCCCTCCTCTCTGTCCTTGAATGATACCAACTCAGAGAGGGTAAAACCAGACCTCCTCATCTTCGAGCGCTTCTGAAATCCAGATGAAGGCTGCCTCCCCTCACAGAGAGTAGTTAAACTCATCTTAAATGTAGTTTTCAGAGAGGCTCAGATGGGACCGAATTAAAAGACGTTTCTGCTGCCCCAAACCATCCCTTCCCCAGTGCAGAGAGTGAAGTTAATTAATCAGACTTCCCGGTAAATACTGTCACCTCTTCTTTCCTTTATTGAGTACCTGCGAGTTAAATTCAGGAGAAAACCTGCCAGATTTAAGGACCCTGTATTGGGGCTTGGAGAAGCCAGGAGAAGTGTCCCCTTTTCCTGGAACATTTATTTAGTCAGACCATGCACTAATGAATTGTGTGCACTCAGGCACTCACTCCTGCTAGGTTTGCATTGCCACTATTGGCCAGAGGAGAAGCACTGGTTTTCGGTTGATCTTTTGTGGATCTGTGACAATTTGCAAAACCTTTTCAAGTCAGCGGTCAAAATACATTGCCAGCTTCTCCTTTTCCTCCTGGGAGCGGGGGCCTGTGCCAAGCAGGGAGTCATTTTTGCACTTGGAGATGAAACTCAGTGGGAAAATGGAGAGGACTTGTCACTTGAGCATTTACAACTCCAGAAGGCATCAGCTTTTCCCTAAAATTAACTTAACTGACAAAAACACACACTACGTCAGTGACAGTGCATGGTCACTAGGAGCAAGGCGTCCTCCCAGGAAGCCAGGCAGAATCCACATAGCTAAAGCTTCTTCAAATGCTACCTCATTTTTCATTAATATTTCACTGCTCATATGCCTGCTCTTTCTCTGTGATCCAGCCAATATGCCAACAACCATTGTCCAGGTGGAAATGGCATCCATGAGGTTAAATGAGCTACGTATATGTCTTCTTCCACCTTCATTGTTTTCTCTTGACTTTTCTGTCTTACTTTGCTTTGGTTTTTTCCCCTCCTTCATATGAAACTATCTTTTATAATGCTTTTCCTTTTCTCAACCAATGCCAGTTTCAAAGGCGGGTACCCACAAAGCTACCTAAGACTGCAGACCATGGAAAAGAGCTGAGAGAAGGAAGGAAAACAAAGCCAGGTGAGATAGCAATGCATGTCATCAGGACAGAGAAGCACTGATTTCAAGCACATTCACCGTTCCTCACAGACTGATGCTGGGCTTTGCTCCTATTTGGATGCCCAGGATGGTTTCTCAGTATCACCCTTTAAGTGGAAAGGAATTAGCTGTCTGATGACCTTTTCCATCCAGCCAAGAGGTGAAAGCTGGTGTAGGTTATCTTTCTCTTCGGCTTTGCTTCAGCCACTCAGAAGAACTTTTCAAATAGCTCAACTCTTGACCACATTAGTTTATTTTATCAATCAAGCTCTGATGCACTGATAATAAACACATCAGCAAAGCTCTTGGACATGTTCACTAATAATAAACAGAAAACTAAGTTCTCACCAGAGTCAGTAAGAAAATGGGAATTATTTTCTACAAAAAAAAATATTGTTGATAAAGTATAAAAACAGTTTTGAAATATTTTCATATTCTACATTTCAACAAACAAAGGAGAATTCCAGCCCCCTCCAAACAGAGAAAGTAAGAAGTTCCCCCATATAACAAGCTCAAACAGACTCGAAGCAGACAGTCAGTCCTTGAACTTTGTGAAGTTCCCTTGACCAGGTCTATGGGCACAGATCTAAGGTGTCTCAGTCCCTTTTTTTTTTTTTTTCCATGATTCTCTGATGTTTTGTATTTTCCTCTGCTCCTGAGGTCATGATATTGCATGAGACTCTCAGACTACATTAAAGGTGTCTAGTCTGTACACAGGAAAATAGAAATATAAACATTAAATGAGAAAACTGCAAGTAATCTGCCTCTGATAACTACTTTTTTATTATACAATCTCATTATATTCAAGCCAATCTTATGCTTTTGGATAGAGGGGTGTGCTTTATGAGTTTTATATACTTCAGTATACACTTTCATATAAATCTGAATTCTGTATTTCTCTTTAAGGTACGACTTAATTCTCCTAAGTCCAGCCTAAAGTTTTCCAAATGTAGATTTATTATTTTGATTTGGCATTTCAAATTCTCAGCCAAGTAACACGAAAAAAATCCAGCAAGGATGCTGTTATCTCCTCTTATTTTTAATCTCGTTGAGCTTTAAACCGTGGCACGTTTTGAAGATGGTAAGAAAGCAAAACAAGGAATGATTTGACCAGCTCTGACTGCAATGTGGAGCAACTCCAGTGAAGCTCCAAGTGACATGTTGTCTCTTTAGACTCCAACTTCTAGTCTTTGCTTCCCAGGCCAATTTTAATTAGCTGGGCAGTGCAAGCTCTCCCTCATTAGGACACTGCACCCTTTTCTCTGCCATGCACTAACATCCCAGGTGCTCAGTTCTGCAGTTTGCTAGTGCTGGGGAAACTTTGTACGCCTGCGAAGCCTGCAGCAATTTTGAAACAGGAGTGGGGAAAACTGGGGGTTGGAAGAGACTTGGGTTATGTCTTGGGTTCCAACACGTGTTTCCAAACTTCAGAAACAAAGCTCTGAGTTATGTCACCGAGAATAAAATTTAAAGCCTGCACAAGTTTTCTTGTGCAGGGAGGGAAAGGGTTTGTACAGAGGAAGTTTTCACGTGCACCACTAGTGAGAACTTTCCTGGTGATTTGGGGCTGGCTGAAAGCTCTTTTGCATAGGCATAAACGCATACCTAACTTATAAAAAAAACCTGCTGATTTGAGAATGCTTGGAGGGAATGCCCTCCTCATGTTTATTCCAGTGCAGCTGAGTGATTCTCTCCTGCAAAGACTCCCCTTTCCCCCCTTCTCCCAAAGGTCTGCTCAGCCACCTTATCTTAAGTCTTTTTTCTTTTTGCTTGTTTACTAAATCTTTAGTCTGCTCACTCAAGGTTAAGGACCCTCAACTTAGGTATGATCCTCCACCTCGTGCTTTGGTTCCAGGGTTGACTCATAAGTAGAAGAGTCCTTAAAGCCTCAACAAGCAGATTGAAAACTCCGTAAACAAGCTGAAGAAGAGAAACTCAAGAAGTCCAAGTCTCCAGCCACACAGGCATGAAAAGCACTTTATACAATATATATATTTAGAAAGAGGTTTTCCGTGACTTCGTGATGATTTATAGGATGTGGGTTTTGTATTTTTTGATTCTTTTGCCCCTCCACAACCCTTACCAGTCAAAGCTGGGTTTATTGCATAGCCATTTACCCACGCTTAGCTCAATAATCTTATTAGTTAAATGCTGAGGAGCGGTATGCAGAATCATTTGTTTTTCTCAAAAAGAACAAATGTCAAAGAAATTTAAATAAATTCTTTTTAAAAATATGTTTCCGCAACCTATCAATATAAATGTTCCGGAGGTATATTGGATAGAAACTTACATAATCTTGGGTATATTTAAAAGTTTCCATGGAAACCCTTTCTTTGTCAAAAGAACAACGTTGCTCTGGGCTATTTGTAACCCACACCTAGCAGTGTCCAGCTCACATATGGGGACCAGGAGGTGACTCTGATGCCAGCAAAGGAATGGTCTTGGCTGTTTTCAGTTCCTCAGCCAGAGCAGAAGGTGCAGAGTAACATTCCTTCATTATCCATAGATGGAGACAATAACAGTGAAAGAGTTTAGGTAAACTGACCCCTGGAAACATCCAAACACCAGCCCGCTTGCTTTCCCTCGCAGGGATCCTTCTGGTTATGCCAAGCATTTCTGTAAGAGGCAATGAGCGTGCAAGATCTCAGTTCTCCTTAAGCAAGGGTGTTTGTTCTGCGTGTCGCAAATTTTCCCTGCAGAATAAGCTGCTCTTCTAATAAATGCTGTTTTGACAGCAGCGTTGCAGCTCGCCACCAGCTGCTCCCAATGCAGCCTTGCCTGTCTCTGCATCTGCAAAGGCGTCTGCGAAGTTGCAGCCCTAATTCTCACACCATTTCCTCTGTCCCCGCTATTACCCAATTCTTCAAGACAAAAGGGGAGGGGGAAAAGAGAGAAGTAGTCCAGTCTGACCTTCCTCCCACCTCCGGAAACACTACAGCTCACAGGAGCTGTAAACTGTAGCTGGGTTTCTCGTTGACAGCAGCTGGGAGTCAACAGCGGCCCATCTTCCCCACTTCAGAAATGAGCCCTGGCTGATTGGACAAATATTTCCTATTTACCAGCTTCTCCCCCTCCTCCTGGATAATTCTAGGGTTAATCCACCACACCGCCTCCTCAGCCCAGCCCCGCGATATTGACACTTAAGAAACACAGGGCTGTTTATATTTCATTGGAGAGCTCATACTATCAATTTTCACATTAGCGAGTCCAGCTATTGCTCTCTTCTATCGGGATCTATTGAGTGGTGGCAGTAGAGATATCCGCTGTAGTGAAGGAAAAAAAAATACTTAGCTGTCTGATGAAATGTTTTAAATGCATAGGGTTCACCTTGGGGTTGGCTGCTGCTCAGATTTTATCCATTAATAACACGCAGGGCTGCCACACTACTCTCCAGGGCTGATAGGAAAAATAGTACCACTTACAGATCCCCTGGTTTGCCTCGGGGAGAGCGCACCAAATGCGGCACATATCATACATTTCGGGGCTGAAATTTACTCCACAAGAAGGAAAAAAAAAAAAAATCCCCAAACATTCTTTATATTAAAAAACAAAATCCGACCCTATTCCTGAAGCACAGACAAAGGGAAGTTGCCATGTAGGCCGGTAGTTGCAGACCTCAAGTGTTTTGCTTATGCTATGAAACGCCTCTGGGCAAAACCAGGGTAAGATTTCAGTGTAAAGGGCCTTTTTTAGCTTACTGCCCTGCAGGTTGACATTTCACCCAGCAGGGAGAAGAATCTGAATTGTTACAAGGAGCCAAACGCGAAAAAGTAGACTCTTGGTCGGCCGTCACCCTTCCAGCAAGAGAGTCTCATTTATTTATATTTTCTTTTTTTTTTTCCTACCCTTGAAACAATTCACAGGAAAATGATCATCAGAATGAGAATTGTTAACTGATTAGATTATTGTCGGCATTCGGTACAAGAACACAGCCAAGTGCTCAAGGGTAAGTATTATTTTCATCTAGTGATGAGGCTAAGAAAGGATTCTGCACCCAATTCCCTGTACATTAATGATCTGAAGATATTTGGGTTGGGTTGCATTGTTTTCTCCGCTCTTTCAAAGTGAGCCACAGAGCTCTTTGCTGCCAGGAAGTGTTATTTAAGAATATGAGTTTCTTTTGTAAAGGGAAGGGCATAATTAGATGTTAAGAACTGATTATTGTATTGTTCTCCACAGAGATTTGCAAAAGGAACTGCATTTGAAGAAAGAAGGGAAAGTATGTACTGTGCTTGGAAAGTGAGAGGTATCTGGCTTAAGTATTCTTTATCTCCGTATCCAAAAGGTTTTTACAAGAGATGAGAAGTAACCAAACTTTCCATTACAGCAGGTTTGCTGCAAGCAGCCCATTGACCTGCAATACCTGCTGTGGGAAACTGGCACTAGAGTTCCCACCCCAAAGACCAGAAAAATCTCCTGTCTCCTCAAGTAGGGATCACATGAAAGAGAAAACCATGAATTTTTATATATATATATATTTTTTTTAAGGAGTTTTTTGAAACAGGTTGAACTTGTGCCAGCGCACTGCTGTTCTCTGCTACTCCAGCCCCAGAGACCTGTTGTACCTCATGCTTCCTCCCTTAGGCACTCAGAGAAGGGAGATGTTTCTATCACACAGCTCTCAGAGAAACCTTTGTAAGCAATAAACCCTTCCGAGGGGACAAGGACCCATCATCCAAACTCTGTAAGGCACTTAACGTAGGACATACTGTAGGCATTTATCCACGTTGCGCCCAGAAGAGACCTGGGCTGCAGGCAGATACCCGCTAAGAACCTCTCTACTCCATGCCATACCACCCAGGACATTTGCTGTGCCAGTTGCCATCCCCTCAAAAATGGTAAAAATGAAGCTGACAAACCTCATGCTTTTCTCTGGAGGCTCCTGACGCAGTCCCTGGAGGCTCCTGGTGCAATTTCTGGCAGATTGGTCAGGGAGAGAGCCAACACAGACCTTCAGCTGCTGCTGACCTCCATTTGATTTTAAGCAGTGGCAGCTGTGAAGGGAGGCTCAACTGATTTGTGCATTCACTTCTTTATTACTCTCCTCACAATGTGAGAAGTGCTTCAGCCTTGCTTAACACCTCCTGAAGCCACGGAGACATCACCTTCTCAAAGCTGCCTCTTTCTGCTGCCACTTCTTCCTCCTCTGTCCATGCTATATATCATGCAGGAGATGGAGTTCATCTAAAAAATACCTTAAAGATCAAGTTCCTACCAGAAAACCACTGAGGTTATCTTTGCTTTAAATACTGCCATGATGACCCAGCCACCCAGCAGAACCTCAGCCCTGCACTGGCCTGTTTCACCTCTACTGATGGAGTGTCCATGAGTTGTGATGAGTTGGGAACTGCTGCAATTTTAAACAAGTGGACTTCTTTCTAGAAGTTCCCAAGGAATTTGTCCTTTGTTTTCTAGGAAAGAAAACAGAGAATCTAGGACAAAGGTTTATAGCCTGCTCACTGTATCCTCACCATTTTCCAAGGTATCTCATTATTCAAGTCTTTAAGGCCCATTTTAAAGCTCATTAGGTACATTTTTCCTACTACTGCTATCAGAAGTTTGCTCCAAAACCTCACAGATGTGCTAAAATGTTCTAACCCTCAAAATACAGGAGCGTATAAAAGGGAAACAATGCCCCAATCTTTTCAGTTTAGTTTCTATTGCTGCATATAAACCATACTCTCTAACACCTAAATATCTGCATCTGAACTAAGCACGTAGCATAAGCACAAGGAGGAAAGAGATGTAAGAGCACCTTAGCCTTCATGACCTCAGACAAAATGATTCTCATGGCCCAGAGTCATCCTTTTATAGCCCTTTTCTCTGCCGCTTTTTTTTTTCTCCATCCGACCACAGCTTCACTGGGAGAAAATAAAATAAAACAAAAAAAAAATTAAAAAAAACATAACCCCTTACATACAAGAAATAAAGCTGTTTCATGTTTTATCATACTTTTGTCAAAAATGGACTTCTTCAGGACCAGGCAAGTTCTTGCAGCCAAAGCTGCCCCTCATTTGGAGACAGATGTCACAGTCCTTTTTTTTTTTTAATCTGCAGTAACAGCCTTTAGCTGTATCACAATTAACACACTCCATGTGCCAAACTGTAACGAACTTGCCTGTTCTCCCCGGACCTGCTTCCAGTCTGAGGTGAGAACTAATGAATTGTCGGGGCCGCAGGAGGAAGACAAGGACGTGGAAGCGGAGGGGAGAGAGTAAGAGTACGAACATCTGCGTGTAGAGGACAAAGCTCCTCTCTCTCTCTCAGGTTATGCAGACGCTTTGTAAGGAATTGGCAACGGAGCCACCCCTTCCCTTGCAATCACTCTGTTTAGTTAGGACGAAACCCAGATGCAGTTTGTACGGGAGTTTGTTTGAACACATCCCTTCAGTTTATTGTTGTGGTTTCAGATTTTGGGTTTGGGTTGTTTTTTTTTTTTTTTTTTTTTTTTTTCTTTCCTTCTATGCATCTTCATCCTTCATGGTTGATTTAGATTATGATGTAAACTAACCGAACATGACACAGCTGCTCTCTTCAATAACTAAGGAGATGCCGGCTGCCACTCACCCCGGCGCTTTGGTGATTCACAGCAGGGCCTGTTGGGTTTATGGGGGCCCTCTTTTTTGGCATCTGTCTATACCATCCTCATGCAGTTTGCTGAAACAAAACCAATGATGTTAGCAGCATATGGGCAGCCAGAATAGGGGTCATTTACCTTATTTGCCAACAAAGTAAAGGACAAGGCCCAGTGGAACAGCGATATATTGAGAAGAGCTGGCAGCACAGTGGCAGAAGAGGAAACCGCAGGCAGGAAGGATCCTAGGAGTCACCTCTGCCCATACGTCCCTTTCCTGTGAAATGTTTAGTTTCTGAGGTCTGTACGGACTATTTGATTCTAAGTCTGCGAGTTTCGATGAGCTGAGCTGCCTCTGCCAAACCGAACTCATCTGGCTGAGGTGGACACCCCACCTCAGACGCAAAGGCCGACTCCAAACCTTGCTGAAAGCTGAGCAAGATTTTGTTGACAATCAAATTCGTGTAACAGCTAACAGAAAATAAATCATTTCCATCTGCATGCGCTTGGACTAATAAAAGCTTGGTCTGAAACTGGAGGAGCCAAAAACCTGTCAGGGATCCAATCTAATTGTATATCTAACCTGACCAGAAGTAAGAATAATTGGAAACCTCTCAAGTAGATTGTTCTTCTTAACTTACCGGGACAAGCCACACACCAACAGCTTGCACAATCTGACTTCTGCAAACAAAAGCAATCTGGATAATTTTGGAGAAGACACCGAGCATTCAAACTTCCAGATTAGCTTCCTCCGTTCACTGCCAGAAAAAAAATTAGGCAGTTTTTTCTTGTCTGAGTAGTACCTCTAGGCATAAGGTTACAGTGCTGGGCATGTTTTAACATATAGGGTGTGCTGAAACGGAGAACGTGAAGGTGGTTAGCGGAGAAAAATAGCTCTAAACAGAATGATGTCGGCAGAAACCAGGGATGACAAATCTGCTGTGATATGAAAACATATGTATATGGCACTGCGAATTTAAATGGTTTCCCCCATGGTAGACATAGTTCAAATATTTATTATGACTCGGATTCATGGATAATGTCCCCCTTTTTGTTAGCAATTTTTGCCTGAAAAAATAAACTCACTTGTTGTATGTGTACTCATAATATGTAAATAACCCCCAAAATTACTACCTCTCCTTCTGTATCTGTAGCAATGCTTATCTAAGTTCCCATCCTCTTTTCGAACATATATATTTTTGTAAAACCCTTAATTTGGGGAGTTCCCCATTTGCTAAAATTGTCTGGGAATTGTGGGCTCAGAGAGTGTTATTTCTACTTGATAACTTTACCAAGATATTTACATTTTAAGAATTATTTTGCTTTCTTGTGTTGTTGTTACAAAAACAATGTTAAAAAGGGAGAAAATGTAATTTTGCATCTTGCTCAATTTTATTTAAATATAATCCCATAAAAAAGAATATAACCAGACTTTTTAGTGTGTTGTCAGTTATATCAGGAATATACATTAAAATGCGTTGCTTTCCCTAAAAATACACGTCTCAATCTATGACTATGTGGCTGCACCTCTTGATTGAGTAAAATGTTTAACAAATACCTTGAGTGTTTAGAAAAAAACAAGCAGAATTGTATCTGTGTAGGAAAAGTAAAAATGCTGTGAATAAGGGAGTTGGCTTCTTTTTTTTTTTTTCCTTTACAGTTTAAAGCTCCACTTTCTAACTTAGATGCGTAAAGATTTTTTTTTTTTTTGTCAGCTTCAGCGCAGAGAGACATTAAAATTCATCTCACCCCAAACCTTTGTCGGGAAAAAAAGATGTTAAATATCAGCAAATGGATCTGATAAGCTGCAGACTATTTCTGCTGTCAGAGAATGACTGTAGGACAAAAACACATGTTCAGGATTTGACATCCCTTGGCATCTTGTAAATAGCCTGCATGAATCCACACCTAAAAACTGCCAACACAAGCAAAATTGTGCCCAAGTTTCTTGTAAGTTAAGCAAGCAAAGCAGAGACATGAAACGTGGTTGGATTGAATATAGAAACCTAAAGACCCCCCAAACTGACCTTGAGATCATTTTAGCGAAAGATCTTCTCTGCACTTTTGCAGCGCCAGCCTGATTTTCTCTTTAATAAAGAGCCCTGCGTTTGTGCGCGCGCGTGTGGCTGTGTGAGCGTGCAGGGCTCCGTGATAAACACTTTGTTAGGGAAAAAACCCAACAACTTTCCACTGAAAAAGGATAAGAAAAAAGAACTGCTGAGTAATGCAAACTAGACCCTTCTTTTTTTTCTTTCTTTTTTTTTTTTTTTTTAAAGGTTTCATTCCTTAGAAGAAATGTGAAGTAGTCCCTTGGCCTGGATTTCTAACACTTCAACTCCACCCCCTCACTGAAAGAAAAAAACTTTTTTTGTGATTTGTGATTCAAAGGAGATCTCTTCGCTGTCTGGGTGGCAGGCTTTTTTCTGCTTGCTTTTTCTCTCATTTCTGTAAAAACATGGTAAAAAGGGAGGAAAGAAAGGATATTTATCTAGAGGAGGAGGGGATCTGTTTCAAAAAAACATTTCTTCTGATGCAGCATCAGTGTTTGTACCACAGGATGCAGGAGGAGAACACTTCCTTTCTTTTCCCCAGTCCTTTTTTTTTTCAATTTCTAGGTGCTTTACAGAGACGACGGTCTTCCTTTCTTGGATTGAGGTTTGCCCACTACCAGCAGGACTATATCAAAGCTTTTGGACCAAACTGGTCTTTCCTCAAAGGCTGGGGATTGTCTCAGCATTTGAGGGATGGATATTTTGGGGATTATCACAGCGGTAGTGACGGCATCTGCAGGAAGCGAAATCCATGCTGTGGTGTGAGATGTCGCAGCCATGCTTATCTGAGTCACCCTACTGGGAGCACTTTCCAAAATTTCCCTGGGCAAATCCAATTTTCAGGCCTCCATTATAGAGGATCAACGTCTCTGTTGTCTGTGCTGGCTCTAATCCACAGCACAGGGCCAAAAGGGACCAGGAGGCTGGTCCCACCATCAGTGTGTCTAGGGCAGTGATGAGAATGTACATGGACACCAGGCCTCTTCCAGCCTGGAAAGTGAAAAGGGAAATGGGATGGGTCTTCAGAGCTGAGAAAGGTTACTGAGCAGTCAAGAGCTGTGTGCCCGGACGCGGTCGGGCCGGGATCGGGAAGGTGATTCTCTCCAAAGGACGTGGAACAGTTGGCAGTGTTCCTCCTCCCCTCCTCTTCCTCTGAAACACCCCTGGAGTCAGGATGTTGGCTTTAATGACTCAGTAGTCTGCTTGGCTGTGGCAGATCTTGTATTCCTGAAGAGAATCAATATAAACACTTTCTTTTGTCTTTCCTTTTTTTTTTTTTTTTTTTTTTTTTTGCTTTACCCGTTGTAGTGCCTCTTATTTCACTGTCTGTCCCCAGCGCCAAAGGAAACTGTGATCCATGATTCCTGGTGCTGCCCAGCCTGCTATAAAACTGCTCAGTGTGAAACGTAATATGCAAAAACTTTTTTTTTTTCCCTTCTTCTTCTTCTTCTTTTTTTTTTTTTTCCTTCTTTTTTGGCAGGCTCTGGAAAAGGCCTGTTTCCTGGCAGGAGAAAAAGCCAGCCTTGGCTTCAAGCAGCCACTGACAATTCCCAGCATATGGTAAGAGAGGGAGCTTCCGCCTACCCCATCAGGTAAGTGCCATCTTCCTTACTACAGCGATGATCGATGTCACGCTTGGAGAGCGCCGGCTACTGGGAGAGGAGCCAAGCGGCCAACTGGCCATTACAAGGGAACAGGTCAGGGTGGACAAGGCCTCTGGGTGAGGAAGGCATGCTAGCATAAGCATGCAACCAGGAAATGTGGTGTCTTAACGCACCGTCATGTGCTTCGCGTTTTTGGCTCCACAACTGAGTTTGAAAGGCTTGTTTTGCCTACGCTAACACTCGGGTTTAAGTGCTTTTGAAAGGTGAATTGGAGTCTCATTGCGTATACCTTCCGGCATATAGAGCGTTGCTTGCGTGCCATTCCTTCTCTCTTTTCCTTTTTCTTCTCTTTTTATTTTCTCCTTCAGTGACTTTTCATGCTGTTTTTTTAATGAGCTTTTTCTCTTTGCCTAGAGGAAGGCCTGGTCCCACGTCCTCTCCAGCTCTGCTCATTGTCTCCCCCTTATTTTGGAGCAGCGTACCACAGAGGCAAGCACCAAGGCAGTTTCCTTAGAGCAACCCCAGTTTTGCCCTTAATTAGTGCTGGGGAATGATTCAGCCCCAGTTTGGTCTCAGGACCTCCTTCCCCAGACCCATCTCGCACAGTCCTCTGCAGCATCACGTGGGGGTTTGGAAACTACAGAGCTGCAATTTGACGACTGCACGTGGTTGCAATGCCCCTGGGAGGGCAACAAGGTCCTGTGCCGTGATCCCACCCTCCCCAGAGGGTCCATGGGGAAGGGACAGGGCAAAGAGCAGTCTCCACCCCCTTTGGCACTTCCATGAGATGGGCTCTGTCTCTGCCACTCTAAGGCAGATCTGCTCCCCAGGCTCCGAGTGCAGATAAGCACCTTCAAAGCCCCGTTGAGCCATTAAGACCAGGTCCTCAGCTGTAAATCAAAGCAGCTCCATAACACTTCTTTCCTCTCACCTGAGCCCTGACCTAGAGGGACCACATCTAGTGGAAAGAGGGTAATTCATTCTCCATGCTCACTCAGTCCATAGACTCTCAGCCAAGGATGCTGATTATTGCTAACCAGGGTGCAGTTTTTTATCATACTGGCAGGGCTAAGAGAGCCTTAACTCATTTCACATAGAGCTCTGAATAGCCATTGCCCTGTAGAAAGTTTTGGTGAGGACCAAACTGAGCTATTCTCCATTTATCCTAATGAGGATTGTGCACTTTGCAGCTCATTCTCCAACACAGAAATAAACTGTCAGTGACTTCTCTTCTGGCACTGATTGATCCAATACAACTGCTTCAACGCACTCTGCTTGTGTAGATGGTTCCAGTGCACATTACTGTCATTTCTGATGCCCTAAAAGCTGCTGCCTTCTCCCTCCCATGCTCTTAAATGCCTTAAATGCTCTTAAAAAGTGTGGTGACACTTTTACGGGTGATGGGGCAAGGGTCACAAGCTGAATCTTTGCATGCCAAGAGATACAAACAACAGATTCCCATCTCTAAGAGGGAAGTAGGATCTGATTTCCTTTGTCAGTAGGTTCCTTGTTTGTGCCTCATAATTACAGATAATCAAAAAGAAAGATGCAACTTTTCTTGAATTCAACTCGAAGTTGTCTGATTGCCATATTAATAGGACAAAGGATAGCCCAAGCAACCGCATCTCTGTCTGCCGTATGAAATCAAGCTGCAGTAGGAAGTGTAATATAAGGGGTTACTTTTTAAAATCCATTGCGAAATACTGAGCTGAGCCACAGCTTTGTCTGTCTATGCCTGAGTGTCAGCAGTGACCTAAAGTACTACAGTAAATGAGGAGTAGAGCCGTATCCATAAATTTATTCACCGAAACTATTGGGTAGCAACGGGTGCTCGGTATGGCTGTGTAAAGCTGACCAGCCAAAAAACAAATGCAACTCATTTACAAGTGCCTACGTCCGTGGTAAACTGATTTTGTGCCCCTGCACTTCAGATATATGGGTGTTTGTCCTGCGCAGGTATTTTAATGTGTTGATCAAAAGCCAGAATATTCATCTCAAAGGAAATGCTTCAGTTTGGCCGCTGCTTTAATCTCAAAATTCCGGATAAAATGTCTGGTTTAGGAAGACTACCGTATGATATTAACTTTTTCTTTTCAGGATATTTAAAAGCAAATTTCAATTTTTAAGTAAAGGTCTTCCATTTTTATATTGTTTGATTGTTTTATCTTATTCACTGATACACAATTCAAAACGTTTTATAGCACGATGAGCGGCACATACTTTGATCCAGAAAAATAGAAAAGCTACGATAATGATGCTAAATAATCCTTTTGGTTTTGAAGAAGTAAACTAAATAAGATAAATATTTCCAGAATTACATTTTTAATGTTCTGCTAATACTGTTGGCACTACATGAAACATTTACTATTAAACTGAAGAAAACAGGGTCAGTATTTAAAACAAACAAATTCCGTCCCATCATGTTTCTACACAAAATGTCCACTTAGTCTAATTGACTACAGCTCCTGAGCATCAGTGAATGGATTTGCACATTTAACAAGTTCCGTGGAGTTCAGCAAGAATGATTATTTCTTTTGAATAGTCATGCTTAAAGAATATTGCTTCCCATCATACGGTATTCATTACTTCTTGGTTTCAGAAGTCTGTCATCCACACAGAGAACAGGAATGATTCCATATGACTTAGGTGACAAATCATAAAACATAAAAAATGAATAGCTAGCAGCTGTCGGGACTTTTCCTGCTGAAAACAGTTTCCTTCAAGTTAATATTTCCTCATGCTCCTAATTTTCCAAAAAAGGCAATCCAGATGTTCCAGCTGCACAATACAGGTATCTCCAACGCAACCAGCATCTATGGAGAGATCACCAAAGGGCTTCTCTGCTTTTGTCTTCTTCTTCCCCTTTTCTTTCCTATCCTATCCTTTCCTTTTCTTTCTTTTTTTTTCTTTTCCTCAGCAAAAATAAAACTTGAGCACGGCCAGGTGTTTTCACTTCAGAGGCTCCAATGGCAACAACAACTCCAGTGCTTGGAAGCTAACAAATTTGTTGTGTCACAATTGATAATCAACTCTAGTAAAAGAATGTCCAAATCAATTGAGCTTTAGCAAGGGCAAACTGACTGGACACAGCCAGGCTCCCAGCAAAAGTAGGCCAAGCTTGATAAATTTGCCCTTATTATAGCTATTGATGTTTAAATTTCTTCAGGGATGTTGTTACATGGGTGCCTAGTGGTGACAGAGGTACGATGACCTCCTTCGATCCTTAATCTACACCTGTTAGTTGGCTCCCTAGTTGCTTGTGAGTATACTCAAGCTTAAAGGTTAACAAAAGAAAAACAGGCCAAGTTTACGCGACTGCAGCAACGGATCAATGCAGAGTAAATAACCTTCTCTGTCTTATTTCCCCAAGCATTATTGATCCGAGTTCTTTGTTCTTTGTCATGTTTCTGTCTTCTAATCCCAGGGGACACTAAACGATCGGCTCATATTGGACATGTTAACTGGCACATTATGACAGCTACCATTTTGTCACTCAATGTGGTGCTATATATAAAGAACCCTCAGTTCAGGGGTTTCTAAGCTGCTCTCTCCAAAACAAGCCTCAGATATCTGCTTTTTTCTTTCTGCTTCCTTTGTTCGCTCACCCCTGCCCCTTAGGTATTTTATCTAGAGGTCTGCAATAACACTAAACTTCTTTTTTTTTATATTATTATTATTATTATTATTATTAATTGTCGCTCCTAAAATTTCCCCATCCTTAAAGATGGACAATAACCCAACAGTTAAAAATAATAGACACTTTTGCAGCATTCAGTGCACGGCAGGAGTTTCAGGCAGCAGCAAATGCTGGTATCAATTCTGACCTGTCGGGGCTTGTTGTTTTTTATTTAGGAACAGGAGCCCTTTCCTTTCATTATCAAGGTTACATTTAAAGGATATTGTGCTTTCCTAAGTGTTCTCAATGGATTTCTATGGGATATTACAGATATCACTCTACCCATACTGAGCCCAAGCTCCGTCTTTCAGCTTTGCGGATGCTCCAAGTGCCTTAACGGCTCTATAAACTTGCAGATTTGTGGTGAAAGTCTGTGTTTGCCGAGAGACTATTGGATTTCTAACAAAATTAATTGGATTTCCTTCCTTATGAATGCTCCCTCTACATGCCTATCTCCGAATAAAGACTTGCCAATAATAACTCTCAGAATTATAAAGAAAGAAAAGGGAGAAAAAAAGGGAAAAGACGTGAACTTGGAAGGCATGGCAACCTACTATTGCTTATTTAGCCTTCCTCACACTTTATCTAGGACACAGAAAAAGCCTATTTTAAAAGAAAAAGCATTTCCCTCCTGTGCCAAAACACTCCCAGAGAGGGATCCAATCGCTGGAGTAAGTGTTGCGTGCCTTTCTGTCACAGCGATGGAGAGTCCGTTGTCTGAAGAGTATCGTATGGATTTAAGATTCCAAAATTCATAAGGCATTTCTGGGTCTGTCTGGCGCTTCATCGGTGGTGTGATGCAGATAGGGGGGGTAGGACTACATTTTAAAACCGAAGAGATTTGATAGTCAGAAGGTAAATTCCTGCCTGTTTCTCTGTGTATAGCATTTCACTATAGTAGCCATCGCTAATCACCGTGCAAATATACTCTGTCCAGTGGACAATAATAGCATTATTACTTCCCTGCCACGGAATCTTATCTTTCTTTAAGTCACAGCTGAGTCAATCTGTTCTTTGAACAGGTATTTTTGTTAATGCGAAGGAATCCAAGGAAAAAGCCGCTGTATATTTCAATTGAATTTCAAGTTCCTTCACGTCTCCATAGCCGATAATTAAACCAACTGACCTGCTTCTGCATTGAAGCCTGCAGGAAATTAAGCAGATAATACTCATTAGGTAGATAGGCTTTTGGGGATAGTTTATTAAAAGAAAAAGAAAGAGCCCCCAACCAAACAAATAACATTGAACTATGAATCTCGGAGCAGCCTCATCACTTGGCTCCGGGGTTCTCCCCCTTTTTCCACCAATTGCAGAGTTTGGGGAAGCCATAGCAGGAACTTTTGAAAAGGGAACCATAAAAAGGCATTTGAAAAATTTGTCCCAGTTAGGCTCAGTCATTCAAGCCCAAAACCCAACCCAAATATTTATTTTTAAAGTAGAAATATCTTATTCCAATATTAATCTTTTCAAGATGGCGTGAAATCTTTTCAAGATTTCTTCTTTTTTTTTTCCTATTTTTTGATTTAAACCACTAAAATATGCTAAAACCACATGGAACATGGTATGGTGTGTATCTAGAGAAACCTCTCATTTGATTTGAAATGGTTTTGTTTTCTTTTTTGATATGCTGAAAACATATCCTTAAAAGACATTTTAATCTCCATAAAACATTTGTATTTTTTGGACCTGCTGAAAAACTGAAAAATCCAGGGGTCAACCTGATTTAACCATTAATTCATCCGCTATTTGTCTTTCCAGCTGCAAATACTTTGGGGCAAAGACCACGTCTTTTAATGTGTTTAGAGTATGCCTAAAACATCATAATAAAATCTAATTATTAATGAAACTGACATGTAAATGCGAGAGATATGTTGTATGTGGGCAATATGTGTTATGCCAGTGGAACCTTTTGCTCCGTATTTCCGATCAGCATGAGGGTCTTTTATGTTATGGCCAAACACGAAAAGAGTTATGATATTGTTATCCTTAAAAGGCTGGCTGTCTACAGAACGGACATATATAAATGGTTCATATATCCACAAGAAATTTAAGATTCATTAGAATAAGGAATTTCTTCTCCTAAGTGAGATACACAAGTACGTACTTTCCCAAAAGTGCATTGCCCCTGTACTGCAGGTGTCAAACAGCGTCTCTGTTTTGTATTCATATAATACTGTTTAGGAGGGTTTGAATTTCTATTTATTACGAAGCCAATTCACCTCTACTGCTCAGTAGGATGTTCTGCAAAGTGATCTCACTGATACGGTGACATCACTATGTTAAAAATAAGGCATGGTGGCATATGGGCGATGAAAAATAATATTCAAAATAAAATTATATTTTCACTGTGCAAAGCTCTCAGTGTGTTTGGCGTGTATATTTAACAGAGACAGCCCAAACACTCTGTTGTGAGAGAAAAGTTGTATTTCACTATAATATTTTTATGTGGCTATAAAATACTATGCAAAAAAAAACTTCCCAAATGATGTCTTGTTTATTTATTAATTTAGATTTTTCGGCTGCCAGCAAGGAGATGGTCAAATTCCCTTCGATCTGGAAGACGGTCAGCTTTCTGGATCACGAATTTGGACCCCTTTGGGAGGACAGGTCCCAGGTGAGGGGCCAGGTCCACATCCCAATATTTGGAATTTCAGCTGTTCGGTCCTTTTCGGTGCTAGATCAACATCTACCAAACTGGTAGATGTGGGGGCAGGTCATTTAAAGCCTACTGTGTCGAGGAGTTGAAGGCAGGCTTTCCTAAAGGTGTTTCAGTGGGAGGTTTTGTTCTGCTTTCTTTTGTTGTTTTCTCAACCCGGCCTTTGCCCCTTTATAGTGCAATCTTGTGCTCCAAATCGGGAACAGCAGCCAATTCTACAGTTTCATGCCATTTGTGCTGCGATAGGGCAGCAGTAATATTCTCAGAAATCTTCAGGGAACATGACTTAGCAGCCTGGATTCTCTCTTAGAAAGGGACAAGACTCACAAACTGTAAAAAGTCTCACAAAAGTGGTCAGCAGGCTCAAGGTTAAGTGCTCAACTAAGCGAAGACTGGGAAAAAACGACGTGTTTGTTCCTAAATCATACAAGCAAGTTCAAAATGTATCCGTTGTTGTGGTTTGGGTTTGTTTGGTTGTTGGTTTTTGGGTTTTGTTTTTTAATTTCTTGAGAACAGCATAGAGGATTCTTGGTTTCCTTCAGGAAGCTCTGGGACCTTGGAAATGCTGATTTCAGAGTTTTCCACTGGTAAGTGGGTCATTAGGTAAATGGCTCAGAAGCTCTTAAACTTGTCAGGGAAGACACCTTGCTTCTTCCCATTGGAGGCAACTGTGTTCAGTACTGTATAAACTACTTCTGATTTTCCTGGTTGAAATAAGGAGACATTGTCACAGTCCTCAGCTGGGGTAAACTGACGTTATGCCATGGAGCTGTATAGACTTCGGCTGATTTGCTCCACCTGGAAAACTGATAGAGGGTCTGAGCTTTATATACCAAGACAAACATCTTTCTGGAGTGCGTATGTACGGGTATGCACATGTACATACTGGCTGATTGTACGTGTACGTACTTGGCTGACTTGGGATGGCTGAGATTATCGTGACATTATTAGTAATATTCCGTCTTTCCTCTGCTCTTAAAAAGGACGTTGCCATAAATAAAGCTTTTAGACTGTTCAGCAGATTTACCTCCTGCCCTCCCAGGCACACCCTAACCTCTGCTAATAATACAAATGTTATCTTAGTCTAAAAAGTTATTCTTGTCCTTGATGTGTATTTTGTAATCCTGTCAAGGGCCAGAATGGATAGAATTCAGGGGCAGTGCGAGGAAGGGTCAAACTGAGCATGAAAAGATTTCTTTGCCTTCATGTAACGTACAAATCAGGATTGTTAGAACAGCCACCAATGAACCATATTATTCATAACACTTCACAGTTTTCTCGTGGAAGCCGACAAATGTGTGTTGCCTGAACATATTTTGTTAATTCGTTGGGGTTTTGCTATGAATACAGCTGAATAATTTCAAAGCATTTTCCTGACAGTAACGCGTGGTGCTTTGTAGCTTCCCTAGGATGCACGTTACTGCTGTTTTGCTCATTTTATGGATGGGTAAGCTGAGGCACAAAAGGGGAAGAACAGGTTGAGTGCAGGGCTATGAAAATAAAAGGAGTCTTGACAATTTTGAATTACTATCCCATATTCTAGCAAAACTCTGAAATCTCATATTAATCTGGTTTCTCATTTGTCTAAAGCATGATATTCTGGAGAGGAATTATTAGGTTTAATTAAAACATGGCAAAGTATTTTTGTATTGCTTAATGAATCTTTAGATGCTAGAAACCTTTGGACCATTTGTTTGATCTTCATATTTAAACATGATTTTAACAGTAACAGTTCACCCATGGCACTAGGAGACATCAGTTGCAGAAAAACACACTAATACGGACCAGAGTTGAATTAAACTGTGTTGATGGAGATAACCAGTTGCATATGTTTTTAGTTAGCAGGAGCCAAATCAGATAACCACCATACAGAAACACTGGGCCTGATGGTTTTTTTTATTTTTTTCTGAGAAAAGACTGGATTGCAGCCTGACTCTTGGTTACGACATTCGTCCGCTCATACTCAGGAATCAGGAAAATGAAATTCTGGATAAAGTGAAAAGGTGACTAGAGAGGAAGGAAGAGCAAAGTATGTGAAGGGCAAAGACATAAACATCGGCACTGTTCTCTTCGTGTTACTAGACAAGGACCTTCTATTGATTTCTCCAGGCATGCTTGCACTTCCTTCCTTCAGTGACTAATGATGCGCCCTTTGGGTTATGATGACACTGCATTTCATAGGCCTGCAGGTCGAATACCTGATGTATTCTCTGCCTGGCTCCTACTTTAAGTCATTGTCCTACTCCACGCCGGGCTCTTCTCAAACGTGAGGCAAATAAGAAAAAGGGAGATAATTTACGTTGTGCATCCCAGGATGGAGAATAAAATGCAACTCTTCAAGTAGGTTCAAACATAGCTGGATATTGTCCGAAGCCTCATTTCCAGTCTGCGGCATAGCATCGAATCTGGTGTCTTTAATGTTTTTCTCACAACAGTTTCCAGAACTCTGTTTCCTTCTGCAGGAGCCCCAAAGTGCATATGTGTTAGGCACACATTTCCTCGCCCACCTCTGCGTTGGAACACAGATTTGTTTTAACTTTGATTAACAATCCTCCACAAAAATTTAAAGAAAGAAGTGACTGATTCTTCTCTCACTTTCAGTAAATTAGGAATAATTCCCCTCTCCCTCCCACCCCTAGGCCATGGAGTTAACATAAATAATGTAGAACTGGTGAAGCTGACAGAAGAGTTAGGCTAAAAATGAAGAAGCCTACTGCCTTCAACACAGAGAATATGGGGCGCAAATTATATCTCGGTCTATTTAATTACCAGGCAAAATGTGGGACAAGAACTCTTGGGTGCTCCCAGTCACTGGCAACACGAAGCATTTGTTATAAGTAGCCCGTAATAGCTGCTCTGGCCAACCTCCTTCTCATGTTCAAGAAGTAAAAACAGCAGGAGATTTTCAAAAGCGTGAAGAAGTAAGCATCTGACTTTCAGTTACTTTTTAACAAAAGTTTGTCCTGTTGCAACCCTGTGTGCCTTTGAACATATCAACCTATATTCCACCAGCAAACTAGCTTTTGCATAATGAACTATCTAAGCTTCCCCAGTAACCACCTGGAAAACCAGTACCACCACCACTGAGAAATTCAAAATAATGTAATGCAACCTTGAAATTACAGACTTGGCAAAAAGGTTTTTTTCCTAATATTCGACACTGTTTCTACCGTCTGGGAAGAATGATACTTTTGTGACGCCAGAGATTCCATTATTTAATGTGCAAAATTTAGGATGTCAATCAAGATAGCTAAATAGCTCATGTTTGTAATAAAATATAGCCAAGAGCCTTTTTCTTGAGTGTCACATGATGTAAATGGGAATTACTGGTCCAGAGACTGAATTTACATCTCTGATTTAAAATTTCCAGTCTCTCAAGAGACTGCTGTGACTCAAGAAAACCTTAGCGGACATAGAAATACATTCCTAAAAGCCTAAAAAAAACCCCGATATTGAGAAGTCTCAAGACTTCTTTCCACAATTTCCTATTCTTATAGAATACTTATTTTGAAAACAGTTTAAATAAGTGCAGACACGCTGTCCCTGTCTCACCTTCATTTGGTGCTAAATCCCCCCACCCGGGAGACAACGATGTCTTAGCTGTAGTCTGGAGAGCTGCCTTCGGTTTGACAACAGCCTACAAACATTTCTTCCTTGGGCTGCATAGTATTTATGCTGCATTTTTGCCAGGTGTTGACAGGAGAGGCTGATACTTAAAGCTTTATCATGTTTAATCATTTCTCTGGTCACTAGTTAAGGAGGTGTGTGTTCCCTCTCCTTTTCCCCATCTGCCCAGAACACATCGGCCAAGGGACCCTTGGATAAAAAAGGACTGGAAACCGATCTTGGCAGTGTTAAGAAGTGTCCGTTTGGCTGGACATCACAAATATTGGTATCAGGGCAGGTGGACTAGCATGGACAGGGACGGAAAAGGAACTTTCCAGACCCAGTTCTGGATGCTGAAGGGGAGATTACAGAGGCTGTTAAAGCAGAGCACCTGCCCGTGTCAAACTCTGGTTGCATCCCAGGCGCTGTTGGAATGAGCAAAGTTATTTCAAGTGGTGAGGAGTCATGGCCGGGCATCCTGAGCATTTGCCTGGGCTGCATCCCCTCCTGCCAGCAAGGCTAATCCTTGTACCCTGGCCAGCAGCAGCCGGATTATTTGCTGGTGCTGCCGCTTCAGAGAACGGGAAGGTGCCTAAAGTCTCAGGAGATAAGAAAATTTATAAACAGAAAAAAGACTTCTTTTCTTTGTGCCTACACGCAGCCAAATTTGGCAGGAGGAGTATATTTCTTGAAGTTTAATGGAAATAGGTACTCAGGATAAGGCAGAGGAATATTCCCTCCAGTAATATGTGATCCCATCAAAATACCTCGCCAGAGGCCAATAAAATGAAGACACAAATCTGAAGGCAATTTCTTAATTCTGTTGTTCCTGGAACTGTTTTTATGTCAGTTTCATTCATTTTCCTTTTGCTGCCACCATTAGGAGGTGCTGGATGGATGCTTTAAACGTGGTGCTCCAGTGCAGGAAAACATTGTGCCAGCTGATAGAGAAATGCGTTCACACACAGGGAATTCCTGAGCCGACTGTTAGTTATAGAAATATTATTCAGGAGCCAACATTATGTGATCCTTCTTGGAACAAAAAAGACCATGAAAATCAGCAAGAATTTTCCTCCATTGAGGATCTGGAAATCTATGCCATCGCTTAATATCCAACAGACTTCTTGAGTATCTGGTGTGATTTTTTTTAAGTGAAACATATGATAGAAATGGAAAGCTTAATCAAGTTTCCTCAGCTTACTAATTATTCATTCTTTGTTTTTTTCTTCCGTGCTTTGCCTGACAATTGAATGTGGCAGAGACATAAATCTGGGAGGTTTGTGTTGTTTTCAACTAGCTCTTAAAACACCTTCGTCTATGTAGACACAGAGATTAAAATAAGAAAGAAAGGTTGACAGCCATATGATAACAATGAGGAATGGCTGGACAGGGGATCTGACTCTTTAAAAAGAGTATGTTTACCATCCTACGATTGACGAATTACTAGGGATTTTAATTGTAAAGCTCTGGCTGCTATTGCCACATTTCACAGACTAGGATCAACAGCTATGTCATCTATCCATAATTTTATTTCTTTACCAAGTGCCTGATCATGAGAAACAATAACTGTCGGCAGTGTAAATTCCCACAGGACTTTGAAGATTTGCTCTGACTAACCACAGATCCATCCAATAGCTCTCAGGATCAGTCTCTACCTGTCCCAGTCTGAGATGTAATGTTGCTGTAGACTGTAACTGTTTACAGAACTGGGAGCCTTCAATAGATCAGCGTATGAAATCATTCCTATTCCTCCACAGTAGTTTGTAAAGTTTCCAAAGAGCTTTCCAGGCTTTCTGGATGAAAACCACTATATAAATGCAAGATGCCATTATTATTTATTGTTTCAGTTTGACAGAAAGATGGAGGGTTTCATTTTGACTTTATATTTCCATCTCCTCTCCACTTTGCCTTTGTTTCATAACTTTCTGACACGCAGAATTTTCCTTTGTGTTTCTTCCAAGCTGTTAAGGCAGAGAGGCTGGAAATGCTGCAGCCACAAATTAGTGTTAAATTAGAGCAATTTTTAATTATTATTTGTGTGCTTATCACGTAGGCGATCATACTGAAGACCCCAAGCTTCAGTGTCCTGTATCCGAGAAGAGCTGGTTCAGGATATTCCGAAAAGGAACAAGAAATCCATTTGTGACCAATTCTGAAAGGACCTTACAAACAGGGAAGTTTCTTTCACAGTCTTACATTCCTGCTTATCTTGGCCTCTAGAATTACTATTTTATATTGCTTTGAAACATGTTTCTTTTCTATCTTTTGTAGCGGTTAATTTTGTCTGCACACGGCTGCAATGAGGGGTAGATGATGGGAAACCCAAATAGCAGGAAGTTACCTGCCGTTAATTTGAATACTACAGAGTTTATCCATGTTTTGTATATATCTGAAAGGTAAGATATCCACCTCATTATTTTCCGTTACCTCTCTCCCAAATACTCTTTTTCCTTTAATTCATCTGATATTTTGTGGCGGGGAACCCTGTTGGATAATTATGCTATGCGATATTATTTCGTCTTGATTATTCAATTTCATAAGTTCTAGTAAGGTAAGTGTTAATTGCTTCCACCCTGAGTAATCCACAACTCACAGGAAAAAACTGCTGTTCAGTACGGCTCTTCCGCCTGAGCCAGTTGAAGTGGGGTTTCAATTCACTGTCGTTTTAAAGAAGCTTGAGAAGAACAGTGGATGACAGACTCGGCTCTCATCCCATTACCAGCTTTATTTAATCTAAAATGCCTCTGAGAGAGCGAGACTCCCTTATCTTTGAGTTGTGCAAACACAAGCTGCACATTGATACAAGATCTGTTGTGAACCGTGCAGAAAAACTGGGGGTGAGTGGAATCCTAAGTATGTGAATCCAGCAGGTAAGACAGGACTGAAAATAATGGTTGAGGTCTATGGCTGTGTCCCAGATACTGAAGGAGAAGACAATGGCTTCCGCAGGGCACAGAAATGAGAAGAGCAGAGAACGAGGCTGATAGATACCATAACTGCGTTAATGCCACTAATACCTTTAACACCGCCAAAAAAAAAAAAAAAAAAAAGAAATTAAAGAAAGGGTGTGCTGTCTAACATATTATGGTGCCATGTAATCTCCAAAATGCTGAAACACTGATGTAGTTTTGTTGTTGTTGTTTTAATCATCATTGCTCCAGTGTCAAATGAGATTGTAATGAGAAATGGAGTTGTTACAGAAAGTTCACCATTTTTGGAACTTCTGTGAGATAGTGTCAAGTAACAAGTTTTTCTCCCCATGTTTTTCCCACTTTTGCAGCTGCCTCTTCATTTCCTGGTTTGGAGACTGACTCAGAAGAGAAGACATTAAGCATTAAAATTAGCTGAAAAATAAAGGGTGGAGATGTGAAAAATGTCAGGGACTTTGCATTCTATTTTTCATGAGCTTTCAAACTTTTTCAACATTTCTTAATAGTCTTGTTTAATACTAGTTGCTCCAGCTACTTTTAGAAGACATTTTGGAAGACATGAGGCCTAGGTACTGCAGACAAGAAGCCTAATGACTTGGGGTATAGACCAACCAAAAATTAATTCCAGACGTTCCAGATGCCTCTCATAAGGCAGAACCTGGTGTTTCATCGTTTTTTTGGTAACAACTGTTGACAACAATATAGAGCCCAAGACATTTATGTAAATTGTGTACTAAACTTCTATGACTGTAGGGCCGAAATATTTTAGGCCCATTTTTCAGTGTATTTTGTGCTGATGTTGGCACAGTATGTGTTTGATGTGGGCCATAAGGCCACTTTCCCTTCAAGACTGCACTGCGACCGTTTCAGTTGGTGACCATTCATATACTTATAAATCACAGCCTATACTCATCCTTGCAGATCAAAAAGGGAGTAATTTCTAGCTCACGGGAGATTACTTGTACTACTTGTCTTCTAGATCTACTCTATGATCTACAAAGGGCATATAATGCTAGAATTGGCCTTTTCCGCTGAGGAATTGTATTTTTGCTTGACTTTACCGTGAGCCAAACGGGAACTCCTGAGCTCTTGCACAGAGCAACGAAAAGTCTAACTCTTTCTCACTTTTGAGTATTTAAGTGAAACACCCAAGTTCAGAGACCTGGCTGTAGGACAGAGGGACAGTGCCAGGGAAGGAAACCAGCTCTGAAGATCACTGTGGGAATTTCATTCATTTTCTGGATGTGTCCATCTTTCTCCGGTAGTCCAGAGGACCGAGGGCTAGCAGATTCCCATCCACTGCCTGGGGTTTCATTAAATGAATCCAGACCTCAGATGAGCAGTCTCAAGAAGAGAAAGAAAAAAATTTAAAAATCAAAAGCATACACTAATATGTCAGTAAAGCAGCAAAGAGGAAAAAAAGAGAATATTTGTCTCAGTATCTCTAGGATGAGAAGTGCGGCTCACGGAGTATTTCCATCCTCCAACTGCTCCCTCTGCTGCCTGCAAGACAGTTAGAGGGGAGCCAGGAAAGCTGCGCGGTCTCTCTATGGCAGTCCAGGTGGGCTCTGCATCCCTCTTCCTCACTCTGCTCTCAGCATTAGAGATTCCGACAGTTACTAGATAAAGTTAAAGACTCATGTAGTGATCTTCACACTAATTGGACTGTAATGTATAGCCTCGGTCAAGCAAATCTCTCCCAGCACTCCTCTCCACAGACGGCAATCAAGCCATTTACAGAAGATGCATCGGCTGCTGGGACCCTGGAGTAACCTTAAACTGCACTGGCCTTTTAGCAGAAAACACAATTAATTTTGATACTGAAGGGCAATTAGGACTGGGGTTAAAATAAAAAATCTTCTGTGCAGAGAATGTCAAAGACTGGGAAGGAAACTATTTCCCTTGTACACAGCGTGTTGAAGGTCTGTAAGCACAGCAACTGTCAGCTCACGTTAATTCAGATCACTTTTAAACCCCCTGTTTCAACAGAAGAAATGTAAATTCAGATTAATAAGCACCGTGCCCAAACCCCGCTAAGGCTGATTGCCATTTTCTTTAAGTCTTTGCTGCCAGAAGGAGCACAGCTTCTTCTCGTTCTTGCTGAGGAAACCTGCTTTACATCCCAGAATTTAGTGAAATGACCAAATGCGTTTATTTGGTTCTGTTCCATTTCCAAAAGAAAATGGTCTCCCAGCCGACACTCTGCAGATTATGGCTCAGAGCAAATCATAGCTGCAACTCTATAAACTTCTCTTTACAAGCACAGAAGCTGTTCACAGTAAGACATATCTACATGCACCCGCATGCCCTAACATATGTGCGAGGCAGCCAGAATTTTGGCCTCACCTGTGTAAACTACTTAGGTCTGTGTCACTCCCCATAACTCAAGCAAATGCATCGGATTTGTTGGTTGTGGGTTTCTTTTTCATTTCCCCCCACCCAGAGCAATCAACTGAGCACTCAGATGAAGTCCTTGAGTGTCACTGGCACAACTCAAGCACCAGAAAAGCCATGCTAGCACAGAAAGGGTGGCAATATTCACAGTGAAAATTTTAATTGCCTGATTTCTTTAAGAACTAGAGATGAAAGATGAATACTCAGGAATCAGATGTGAAATCTTGATCCAGCAACATTTAATAGGCAAAGATTTCAGTGGGATCAGCCAGTTAGTGAAGATATTTGAGGGGGGGAGAAACACTGAGTGACACTCAGTATTTCTTGAGCTGTGTGTGTTTGTCAGCGACATCCCAAGAAAACGTGGACAGCTTCAATTCAAATAATCTCGGAAAATAATGCCAAACTTCTGGCCAGTATATGGGAAAGCAGTAAGAGAAATTTTAAGAAGTTTTGCACCCAGATGGTACCCATGAAGAAAGGTCAGAACAACTCTTGAAACTAACCTGTTTATAGTCCATTCCACCACGGCCAGTGACTCCCAGATTCTGACCTTAAAATCACTGGTGCTTGGCCCTTTTTTTGAATGCAAACCTAACCCTGCCAGTCTGGGGAAATGAGATTCAGCTGCCTTTCCAGGAGAGAAATATAAAAACGAAAGTCCATGATAGCAGAGAGGAAGCTGTGAAGGTGCTGTGGTCTTTCCCACAGCTGAGTTCACAGAAGATTGGGGCCAGGTGAGGTGCTGTCCTCCACCCTACACTGCCAGTGACATTGCTACAGGCACCGTCAGCAGATGAGACAATTTCAGTGAAAATGAGAGAGAAGAGATGTTAGCTAGGGGCTTGCCTTCAAAAACCTCTTCCTGCTTTGGGCCAGGACTCCTTGGTAGGGGACCTTCTTTTCTGCCTGACCTCCAGAGAACTAACAGATGCCTGAGGCTAGGGGGTTCACCATGATAATCTTGGCGGGGTTTATTACATTTTGGTTCAATTCATGTTGCTGTCAGTGGGTAGTGGCCAGAGCCTGTTAGTATGTGAATTAGCTTTTCTAAGAGTTTGTCAGAGAGCCCAAAGCTCATCTCAAGTGTTTTTTACGCAGCTTGAACAAAACTCAGTCTTTAATACCAAGGGAATATTTCCAGGTGTGCAGGCACATAGTGGCTGGAAAGAGATGAGGGAGGGTGAGAAGGAGTCTTTATGTAGCTAGAAAAAAAATCAAGATGATATTTCCCTCGATGCTATTGAAAAGATTCATTTTTCTCTGTCTTTCCACATTCTCTTTTCCATTTACAGGGTTCTCCAATCTGCAGTGAACTGTTTTCGCATCTGAGACTCAGGCTGCCGTCCCACAAGCTGTAGTTGGGAAACCACTAACTGATGTTAGATTTACACAGTGGGCAGTTTTTAGATGTGTTTTTCTTAAAAACAGCATCCTAGGGGAATCTCTCAGTGGCAAAAACGCCACAAGAAGCACTAGCAGCCAATTGAGCATCTGAGGAGTTCACAGGGTTAAATCTATTGTTTTCAGGGATGGATTCAATCTCCAGTTTGTCAAACTGTTTAAGTTCCAGGGCCCCATTCCCACCAGCTATGAGGAAGGGTAAGGATCCAAGAGTAAACTCATTTGGGCCTTTTAAGTACAACATGATTCATATTTGTGTGCAGCCTCTGTCATGGGTTGTGCACAGCCCACTGCCAGAATCCATGTCACCCTCTCAATCTTGTGCCGGAGGGGGCAGGTGGACAAGATAACTTAATAGCTCTTATTCATTTGGAATTTCTCTGGTTATGGGGTAGGTCACCTTGTTCAGCGAGAGGAGGAAAGCATTTAAATCTTCAGCCCAAACTCAAGCTCCGATGTAAGCAAGCTTCACAGGAGCTGAACTTGTATTTCTTCTCTTGTTATCTTGCAATTTTTTGAGGCATCCCTTTACATAAGAGTGACGCAAGGGCTCCAGTGGTAATGAAATAATAATAATAATCCACCACGCTCATACAACTGACATGAAAGTGAAAACTCTCACCGAGTGACTTGAGTGAGGGACAGGAGCAGATTTTGCCTCTGCAAAGCACGTGGCTCTGTGTTGGAACCAAACTTAACACAGGTTCCCGTGTCCGCAGAGATGAGGGGTAGGATTGCAGAGCTCATCCCACTTCTCCAAGTGTCCGAGTCCCACCCGATCCTGCAGAGTACTGGTGTGCTAACCAAATAACGCAGTCAAACTCCTTGAGAGCTGGCTCAGTCCAGGTTGCAGTACAGTCTGAAAACTGGCAAGGATAAGATCTTCCTGTGCATATTATCATTTCCTTTTCTAGAGAAATACGGAATGAGAAACGTGAGACTGGATAAGAGGGCAAATAAACACCTACATTTGAAAATAGCTAGCATCAAACGCTATAAAGGTTTCAACAGATTCTCTAATCAGCTGAATCTGGGCCCCTGCCAATACTTCTGCCCTGCAATTTTACATCCTGAAGCACGTGAGCGTCCAAAATATTACTTAAATGTTGGGTTTGGTGTTTTGGTTGTTTTTGTTTTTTTCACAAACCTTCCTATGGTGATACCTGGCAGTTTTAGTTGCTTGTACAGACGTCCAGACATAGTGTTACATGCCAAAATGGAAAAAAAAAAAAAAATGCAAGACACTCCCAGGCTTTTGAAGCTCAAACTGAATTAACTTAGCTTGAAAAAAATGATAATCGTAAAAAAAAATTTGCACATGAGCTTTTTTCACACACACACAATGTATTTAGTTGCTGAAAAAAACTCAGAGTTGTCATTTTTGCACAAACTTCATTAATAAACAATACTTCTGTCGCACTTTTCATCCAAAGAAGGGAAATCACCTGAAAACTCTATTTAATTAACCTTTACAACCCCCTTGTGAGCATGGCATTATTATCTCCATTTCACAAATGGGCACATTGAAACACAATGAGCTTAAGTGACTTCCTTACAAGTAAAACTACATAGCAGGTCAATGGCAGAGCTTGGAATAGATGCCAAATCTCTTGGGCCCTGGTCCCATGTTTTAAGTGCTACAAACCTTCCCTTCCTAAAATGGGTGAGTATTCAGATCATTAATTTTCGTTTTATTGAACCTATGCTGCTCACATCTGGGATAAAACTCTGAAAAGCATCTAAAAAATGCTGTGCAATTTGAGCATCTAAAAGAGCGTCTAAGAAGGAGAAACAAGCTCTTGCGTTTTGTTTAAGGGCTGTACACAAATGTCTCTGGTGGAAAATAAGGAGTCTTTAAGAATGATGTGTGACTTCTAGTGATGGAGCCTGGGTTAGCGAGGGTATTTATTTTTCCCTTCATTAAGAAACAACTTATCATTCCAGTAAAGGAGCTGTTAATGAGTTTGTTCACACTCGCTGAGAAATGACTGCAGGATACTCCTCAGAGAACTTACTCTGAATGCATACATAAACCAGCCAGAGCTCTAGGTACAACCAACAACCTGCGGAGAGGAAGTGCTTTTGGTATTTTGCTTTTCCGTCTATTTGCTTCTTTGTTTGTTTTTCCTCCCTCTCCAGTTCCGTTTAACAGATCTGGGAGGAAACCGGCAGATTCGGAGCACGCAGGTTGGGATGTACATTCCTGAACTGCCGCCGGATTCCTGTAAGGGGCACAGCGCCAGAGTGAAACTACCGGTGGGGCGGCTGATGGGGAGCAGGTGAAGGGGACATGCTGTGTCTCCAACCCACCCACAAAGCCAAGACCTGCTGCCCAAATCATTAGGAGACAGAGACGCACACATCTCCCATTGCACCCTGTGCTGTGGCCCTTGATCCATGGCATGGGATGGCTGCCCTCCACAGCCCCAGGCTGAAGAGCATCCATCTCCACCCAGGAGAAGGCCACTTAGGTCATGTTCTAGCAGCACGTGTGGGCATACATCCACCCTCTGACAGAGGAGGAGGGTGGCAGAGATGTTTTCTTCTGCATGTGCTTTCAGTGTGGCCTCAGGCTGCTGGCTTGGAGCCAGCGCAGTCCTGTACTGGGCAAAGTTTGGGATTCCCCAGTGCTGGAAAACATTCTCCTGGCACCAATTCAGATACTTACCCTTTTGACGTTACAGTTTTTGGATGTGGGTTAGCACATAATCAGAGTGTGCAACGCTAGAAGACAATCGCCAAGCAAACAAGGCAGCTTGCCCACCCTTTGGGCAGCTCAGGGATGATCCTCAGATTCCTCCCCGTGTCTTCACTTTGTTTCTGACAAAACTGGATGTCTGTGTCTGGGCTTTATATATGAGTGTATATATATAATCTCTCCTCACCGTCCACCTATTGTCCTGTTCTTTTTGTCAGCTGTTTTGAGAAGTATTTCCGATTCAGCAGCATGAATAATTGTTGGGGTTTCTTGTTTGCTTGAAAAAATACGGATAACAAATGGCAGCCTTTGCTCTTCAGACTCCACTCCTACCCCAAGAAGACCCACCCTGACCTCCAAAACGAAATCAGTAACTTCACTCCTCTTCATTTCCTCATCCTGTGTCTAAAGCCGGGGGAAGTGGGTTCGACCTTTTGCACATAATCTGACACACGGCACGCAGGGCCGGAAGGCAGAAAATCATTTCAACAAAAGGCCGGAGCTCTGGGTTAGGTAAATTCAGGAAAGCGAGAGATAGGAAATGGCAGTAATGTCGCCAATAGACTAAGAGGATCCAGGGTGTGAAATATGAGGTCGTCTCTAACAAGGTCTGAGTACAAAACTTCAGCTCACTGTGAAACCTGTGACACCAAAGACATTTACCAAAACAGCTTCTGGGGGGAAGGCGGAAAGACGTTTTTTTCTTCAGAGAAGCTAGCCTCCAACGAAAGCATCTTGTTTAATATCCAAGGATAGGATGGCCAGGTAGGATGGCCAGAGGACTCGCCCTGTCAGATGGCATGGCCCCAGGATGAGTTGTGCTACCTGTACTTCACCCTCTCCGCCAGTTAAAAGCCCTGTGGTCACCTTGTTTGGCACCAGCACTTAGCACACAGCCATAGGTACATGCACCGTGGTTTCACTGGGGTGCCTCATGCTGTCCAGATACTGTTACCTGTTACTGGAAGACCTCAGAGATAACATCCTTCTTCAAACAGCCTGTGATGTACCAAAATGGTCCTCTCCCCCGCATTACATAGAGGTCCAAGAAGCCCATGCTCACAAGGGAAGTCTCTGAGGAGTCAGAACACTGCTGGCCAGGACGCTGGACCGGTCCTGCAGTCCCTGTGCCATGCAGCCCATGGGCACTAAACAGAAGGAAAAAAAACTTTGGAGACATGGCACAGGCAAGGGCGATCCTCAGGAATGTCTCCTAATTGCCTGTGAACAAACCCCATGGTCTGACCGGCTGCTCACACCAGCAAGGTCTGCAAAGGGCACAGTGGCTTGCAGCAGAGCCAGCCTCTCCTGTGATTCCTCCTCACGCTTTTTTTCAGTTTGAGCTGGAAATAGCACAACAATATCCTTTACTAACTACTTTGGCAGCTCCTTGACTGAATCAGGAAGTTCAGAGGTACATTGAAAGGAAGAAAAAAAAAAAACAGAAAAAAAAAAAAAACCCAACCCTAACAACAAAACTAGGATCCAGATATCTTGATGTTTTGTTTTTTTTTTTTCCTGAGGCTTTAAAAATTGCTTGATGTGAGCTTGATTTGTTTTGTCAGTAAAGGGTTAAAGTTCTCACTTTCACAGAAGTAGGTGGATGTACTATTAAAGGCAATGACAGTTTTGTTATTAGCACCAATGAAAACAGGATCCAGCTCTTCATCACCCATCTACCTCCCGGTAATCCCACAGATCCTGAGAGAATATAGGTTCCTTTTGACTGTTACATGTTTTGCTACATTGTCCTTGGACCCCATCTGCGTCCTCTACCTGAATTAAAATGAACCCTCCTTTCTTTATCCTCCCTGTGACTTCATTCCCACTGACCCTCTATTCAGCTGATCTCATTTAAGACTGAGTGTATTTTATTTCTTTTATGACTTTGTCTTCTGCGAGAAACTCCCGGTCCTTCCAACCTCATGCCACGTGTGACATTCTGTCCCCATCAAAAATCAGATCATTCCTTCAAAATAAGAACTGGCACCGGGTCAAAGTCCTGAAGATGAAAGGAAGGGTTAAGTTTACTTTCAATATTGGAGGAGGGTTCGGAAATAAATGTCGAGGTTAAAAAGTCCAGATGGTAATTCAACTGTATCCCTGCTATAAACATGATTTGATTTATGGGAACCACTAATGGTATCTCAGTTTAGATCTGGATGGCTTTGCTTTCTCTCATCTGTAGCTTTAAATTCATCAGATTTTTTTTCACTCCCACCATGAATCTTTCACTACAAAGAGATACTCCTATCAAGAATTTGGGAGTTCTTTAAAACCCAGCAATTGATAAAAGTTAACAATCCTAATCCATGCAAATTACTGTCTGATGCCTTTATTTATAATACCAAGCGGATGTGCTTATTCAAAGCGCTCTAACAGAGCTTTGACAAGTTCAGTCTTACAGAACTGTATCTCCTATTGCTGTTTTCCCTCTCCTGTCCTTTGGGGATCAAACTGAATCAGTTTTCACTTTTTTTCTGACGTTGCGATTATTAGGTTTCTCAGTTTTGTCAGAAAAATCCATCAGAAATGTTTATCTCATGGGGCAAATAGCAATGGAACAGCATGTTTATCACTTCGAGGGCCATAATCTACAGGCAGCAATGGCCCCAATCTGGTTTGTTTTAAAACACAGAGGCTGAAAAAGAAAAATGCCCATGTCTGAAATGTGTGATGGAGATGTGCAGAACTGCATTAGCCCTGACACCCGTTTCTTTATGTCTCTATATTTCGGCTGTCAGTCACTACATATATGTTGCCTGAAGTCCTTACAGTTTGCTACTTCCATCCTTAAGAAAACAAACCAGTTGGCCCCAACCATTAACGCCTGAAGAAAGGTAGCTTTTCACGGTGGACTTTGCAGAAATCTGTGCCCCCAAAGCAGTTACGCTAAATTGCAGGCTCCTTTGGGAGGTAAGTCAGATTTAGGAAATGGTGAGAGCAGCGCTTTTGAAACAGTCATCATAGATGGTCTCTGTATGACTGCATTCATGTTATGTCTGCGTACCCAGTTTCAGACACCTAAGCTGTAGATAAATGTCCATTTTTAAAGCTATCCAAACAAGCAGAATAATAAGTAGATCAATGTTTACAAGATACATTTTTTTTCTTTTAAGCATGCCATGGAGAAATAACACAGAGTACAGCACGCAGTGAAAAATGAAGAGTGCCTTAGGAATACCCCAGCCCCATTTGTTGGGTCAACGCATAATGAAAGAGTAACCAGGTGTTCAGGATCTGAGTTTTACAAGGATTTATAGACGCATTGATTGGCTTTGAATCGCTTGTGTCTCCGAAGACCTTCAACACACTTCCACCAAGCCATCAGCATTTCCTCTAAACTCCTCAGGCTGAGAGAATATGAGAGTAAAAGAGAACAAATAAACCACACCGGACAGATAGCAACTTATTCCCCTATTGTGTCACATACATACACAATAGGGGGTCACACTTTAGTGACCGCCAAAGTGATGTGGTCACTACAAGGAATAGCAGAAAATTTTAAAAAATGGATAGGATAGGATAGGATAGGATAGGATAGGATAGGATAGGATAGGATAGGATAGGATAGGGTAGGGTAGGGTAGAGTAGGGTAGGATGGGATAGGATAGGATAGGATAGGATAGGATAGGATAGGGATAGGGATACGAATAGATCAGGAACAGACTTTTCAGCCAAGTTATTCTTATAGAAACCTCTCCTTAACAGACTGGGGAGAAACCAATACATAAACTGGAGTTTTCAGGCAATCTAAGCACGCTGCTTTTCAGGACCTGTAGTCAAATTTGTATGGCGGTTCTCTGTAGAAGTCTGCTCTTGTCTCCAGCTGTGGCACTGATTTGCTGTGTGGTATTGAGTAAATCATCCAGTTTCATTATAGAGTTGGTCTGCACACAACCTCCCGCCAAAATAATAAAAGGTGAGAAGTCAAAATCAATTTCATTAAGCTGGTACAAGTCAATATTTGGATGTTCTATACTGGGAATGGAAGTGGCTCAAAGCCAGCACCTGAAGTGTAGTTTTAAATGGACAAAATAAAAGTCATCAAAATAAGAAAATTGATTTTGGGAAGTTAAATCAATGTGCGCGCCTGGTACAATTTACACACCTGGCTAAAATGCTGTAAGATATATGCTTACAATCACTAAGTATTGCTATTATTACATGAACGTTGCAAAAAACACTGGCTTTTGACTGAAGGTAAGTGCTGAGGTGTCTGATCTGAGATTAACTAACACAAGGGCCTTGTCTGCACTCAAAAATGTTCTGGTTTCATTTGTTTGGTGCACAGCCCCATGTAGCTCTGTGTAGCATTCTTATTTCAGTGTAGCTGAAAACTATTCCTCACTGATTTATACTGAACTGGAATATGCCTGCTTTAACATGCCTTAGAACATTCATTGCGCTTTTGTACCGGTAGATCTAAACTGGTATCAAATTAACACTTTCATTTAAATCAGTGTAACTCTGTGTATGATCATCAATGGAGCTACTTCAGTGTGTGCTTTCTTTAAATGAGCATTTCAAATCTCTTTGGCTGCAATCTGAAACATCTACAGGCACCGCCAGGATCAGCTCTGTCCGTATCACCTATATTTTCCGTGATACGTGCAGAGTATTTGCAGAAATAAATGGGAAGATGTTTTTCCCATATGTGCATGAACTCTGAACTCCAAGAGTTCAAGTGGGTTCAGTTGTTCTCCTCAAACTGTCATTCTAGTCCTAATTAGTACATGGTGCCGTGAGCAATTTAAATGGAATATATTAATAGAGGAGAATTCAGAGGAGGAAAAAAGACGCCCTCCCCCATACCCTTGCCTGCAAAAACTCTTAAATAAACAGGGGATTTCTTCAGGGTGCCTCACACCCTTCCCACCTCCCCCTTTCCCTTAACAATAAAGATTGAGGGTGGGAGACGGAGAAGGTCCGGATGCTGTCTGCCAGGGAGGGTTTCCCACAGGAGGAGATAGCTGTAGACTCCCACTGCTTCCAAGGAGTCAGGGGGGATGGGGGGATGCTGAAACTGAGACATGATGGTTCAGGGAAGTGCTGTTTTATTTAAACCCTCAAATGGCTTGACATGCCCCTGGTACTTTCACTGCCTAATTATAAATGAAAGGAAAACGGCAAGAGAATCCCCTCCTGTTGACCATCTCCCACTTAACAAGGCAGCACATGTCGCAGTCCCTACCTTTTTAGCTCTGTCCTTGCTTTTATCCTTCTGCAATTTAATCCTAACTCAATTATATTATTACAGCGTGTCACTTTGAGTCACTTTCCCCCTTATTGGCATATGGCTCTTTTCAGTTTCACTGCTAATTCTTTTCCAGTGGACTTGTTTAAAACGTACTCATTTTCTGCTTAGACTCTGTGTTATTCACGCATCACATTTCTGCAATGCCTGGCTAACTTCCTCGGGAGGAGAAGGGGAGACGGGGATCTTCACTCTCTGCATACATTTGCTAGAGTTTCCATACCAAATTGTCAAAACACAAACTAGATGGCAGGAAAGGTGAGCATCATGCCCTGTCTGTCAGAAATGTGGATAGGAGGCTGCCCTCCACTGGGTCTATTCCAAAGCCCAGGGCTGGAGTGATGAGGAAAGCTGGTGAATACTGAAAAATGTTTTCTAACAGTATCTCTTGTTTTTTCCCTTTTCCATTTTTTTTTCCTTTTAGTTTTCAAATGCATTCACTCAGGCTCCTTGTGCCTTTTTTGACTTTCCTCCCTGTGTCAGTCAGAGCAGAGGCTCTTCCTAGCAAGATGGTCCTGCAGGTTCTGGTTTCCTGGGGAAGATTCCAACTGCCCACCCACTCAAGTTGTCTTCAAATTTGGATATGGGCTACTTGCCTGATGACTAATTGAAGAAATGGATCACAGAAGCCACTACTGGGGGTATTGGCATGTAAAGAAAAGAAAAAGATAATTCTGTGACACTTCACAGGCAGGAATAGAGGACTGTTTTGAAAAGATATCCATTTTTCCCCTCCTCTTAGCTAGTAAGAGAAGATGGTAGCAGCCGAGGCAACCACAATGCTCCCAAGTCCTAAACTTTGCTTCCCTAAAAGTAAAAAAATACCTTTTAGGTTTTCCTAAAAGCTTGTTTACACTTGGAAATGTACTGTAATAGTGATTCTAGAGCATTTAGTCTCCTTTGGTATACAAGACCCCTGTTTCCCTTCCACTTGTACGCATGCTTATTCTGGATTGCCTTTTACCTACTGATTTTGTAGGTGGAATAAGATAAGTAAGGCAAAGGCTTGTTGGTAAACATCCAAATAGATGAGCCCAGAGAGGAATTTCCTGTTTTGGGGAAGAAAATAAAAAAAAAAAAAAAAAAAAAAAAAAAAAAAGACTGGCCTCCCTTTTCTAAAACCTCACTTAGATCCAGGCAGAGAAACGCAAGCAAACCAACCAGGACAAAAGTCTGCAAAATCTCCTTGCTGCGGAGGCAGAGACAAAATTAAAAGTCATAGAATCATAGAATCATAGAATCTTCATGGTTGGAAAGGACCTTTGAGATCATTGAGTCCAACCATACACACACACAAAAAAACCCCACCCCTACAATCTCTGTCACTAGAGCATGCCCTGAAGTGCCAAATCTACACGTTTCTTAAATACCTCTAGGGCTGGTGACTCAACCACCTCCCTGGGCAGGCTGTTCCAGTGCCTGACCACTCTTGCAGTAAAGTAATTCTTCCTAATATCTAATCTAAACCTCCCCTGCCGCAGCTTCAGACCATTTCCTCTGGTCCTGTCATTATTCCCCTGGGAGAAGAGGCCAACCCCCACCTCTCTACAACCTCCTTTCAGGTAGTTGTAGAGGGCAGTGAGGTCTCCCCTCAGCCTCCTCTTCTCCAAACTAAACATGCCCAGTTCCCTCACCCTTTCCTCATATGGCTTGGTCTCCAGACCCCATGCAGTTTATTTAGAGACAGATACTCTCAGATAAAAAGAGCAAAACCTTCTGTCTCAAGGCGACCTACAGGTTGCCCAACATCTTTCTTGAGTTCAGTAACTTCAATGAGGTAAGAGGCTACACCCCTGATTTTTCCACTTCTCTACGTGCAGCTCTGGAAACGAGTGACTTGAATTTAAAGG
Source organism: Alca torda (assembly GCA_008658365.1). Classification (NCBI taxonomy): domain Eukaryota; kingdom Metazoa; phylum Chordata; class Aves; order Charadriiformes; family Alcidae; genus Alca; species Alca torda. The sequence goes on from CM018083.1 coordinate 37,393,143, forward strand.
TTAAGATCTGTTTTCACAGCCAAAATACGTATCTCTATGACAACTTTTGTGGTTGGCTTGCACACTTCAATGTTAAGATAAGGACCAGGTAGCCTGTTTACAAATTCAGGTTGTTGTAAGTTGATAGTGGAATGCCCAGTACGCATGATGTGAAAAGAGGTATAGGAAATTACAAACAGGGCTGTGGCACTAACAACCACACAAGCAAAGCAAGTGTATCAATGGGATTGATTTTCTCTTTCCTGAGCCAAATCAATGTAATCATTATGGAAACTCTGTTTGTGAATGGCTACTTTTCATTTCAAGATTGCACTGTACAGATCACGCGAAAAGATGCTTAGGACTTCTGATAACAGCTTCTTCCGCCTCAGGTAGTCTAACACAAAGCACATAAGGACACGATTGTTCTCTTTATCCTTTAAGTTTTCCTTTGCTTCTGCTAATACAGTTTTAACTTGGTAGCTACATTACTTAGCACTGTAATGGCTCTGCGGTTATAGCTAGCAGTTAAGATAACATGGTGTTATTATATCGAGAAATCATGTCCACTTCACAGCTGTCCTGAGTGTCCTCTGTTTTCAGACTTCATCTGGGATAAGAGACAGCTAATTCTCCATCCTCTTTCAGGCCATTGGGTCAGGTTGGCCCTAACCATCATATCATTTTCCCTAAATCCCTCAGTCAACTTGTCTGTCAGAGATAAAATTTAGAGTCTATTTATTCTACCTCCTCCAGCTGAGCTTCATGTAGAATAATTGTCCCTCCACAGTAGATTGCAGTCCAAGCACCATAAAACTTCCTTAGAAGTTATACTTACTGATTAATTACTAGAAGCACCAGGGGAAAGAAAAAATCTTGCTAGATTTGGGAAGCAAGGTAGAACTGTAAATATAGAACAATTCTTTTGGTTTCTGTTGTGTGTGGTTTGTTTTTTTTTTAATAGAGGTGAAAATAATTAATTGATTTCTTACTCCAGACTACCTGTTGTATTATTCAACACATTTTGTGAAAAGCCCTCTTTGAATCAGATAGTTCTTAATGATTGCTGAGCAAATAAATAGGAAAAACAACAGCCCTGGAAAGCAATTTACGGAAAGAAAGAACGAAGAGGTGAAACCTAAAAAAAAGTTACGTCTGAAATGAGTTTTGAAGAAACATATGCTCTCATGCAGCAGATTTTTCAACCTCATAGGAAATATGGTGCTGAAATGAGAATAGGTTGATGAAAGGATGGATTTGTTTTCTATGTAATTTCCTGTACATTTGCATGTGAGTATTTATTTCCCCCCTTTCCCCTGCGAAAGTCTTTGACTTAATGCTTGCAGATGTACGGGAGCCAGGACACCTACATTCCCTTCCCCAGTTTGGAAGGGATTCACATTTATACTGATGACTCTGTTTATCTTCCTGCGCCTCTGATGCTTGTGATAGGTACAATAATGATCAACCTTGCCTTAACAAGCCTGCAGTATGGCTCGTCAGATGAGGATATTGTGATAAAATCCTTGAATTAATGCTAAGGGTGGTTATTATTTTGCAAGATGGGTAGCCCACAAAATGCCACTTTGCTATTTCTAGTGACTGGCATTTGTTTAGCAACACGGAGCACAATTTAGAGGAGGCTTTCCAATTCCTACTGGATGGGATCAATTTGACAGAAGCATCAGTATCAGGAGATCCTCTGCTAGGAAAAGAACTATCGCTCTCCACTGTCTTTGCCATTTACAGGAAGGATTGGTGCCAGCAATTTGACTTTCATCAGCAATAAAACAGAGAAGGGGAAAAAAAAAAAAAAAAAGGAGTTGCAAATGATTCTGTAATGTCCTTGAAATTAAATTAAAAATAGCCATCACTGCCAAAACTCAGAAAAAGGACTCACAGCTTTTTTACAGTGCCTACTACAATGTGGATTTATGATTGCCGGAATACTGCCTACTGTATAACAAGTGTAGTATTAAGTGCCATATTGGACTACCATATGGCTACTAACCTCAGAGGTTGGTAGCAACTATCAGTGTAGAAATTAGTGTGCAGAATGAGCCTGAGGATAAAACCAGTTATCACTCAAGCATGCTATATAATTGGCTGTAGCAAGAAACTAAAAAATGTCTCGGAAACCAGATGGATTTGAAATGTTCCATTATTCATAAACACTTCTTTTTTTTTTTTTCTTTTTTTTTTTTTTTTTTTTCTGCAGCAATACTTGTTCCTTTCCCAAATATCCTGTTGTTAAAAAGAATAACCACCATGCAGAAGGAAAAAGTGAGGGGGTTAAAAGTCCTTGCTGCTGGGGGGATTGGCCTTTTCTCTGTGTGTTGGCCTGGGCAGCCCCCCGTGCCCACAGGGCCCGGGTCGTGGGCAGCTGAATTGTGCCAATTTCTGCAGGGAATTCTGCTGCTCTCCTCCTGTGGAGAGTGACAACGGCAAGGGAAGGAGGGCGGTGGTGTGGGTATGTGTGGTGATGTTATTAGCAGCCCTTCACAGCTGTGGAAACTCATCCTTTAGGCAGTGTTTCCCTCCTTTTTGATCACTCAAATGACAACCATTGTGATCTCCCCGACAGGAACTGCCTCCCTGGAGGACACGGCGTCCCCCCCCCCGTGCACACCCTCTCTTCCTCTCCCTCCTCATCCCACTCCTCCCACCCCATGCCTTTTCCCACTCCTTCCCCAGCTGGGCCCACAAGTGGAGCAAGAGAAGAAAAGAAAGAAAAATAATAATAAAAAAGACTAATTTTTTTTCTTGGCAAGGATCTTTGCATGCGATAATAAGTGGGAGCAGAAAGCAGAACTGAATATAAGGAGGGGGGCACTGCAAAATCCACCTAAGCTCAGCTCAGGGCTGGAAGGTCTCTACATGGGATGAAGAGCAATCCCTTCCTCCCTGGTCCCACAACCAGCCTCTTGCAAACAACTTTTCCCCATCAGAAGAAAGAAGGATACAATCCAGCTCTTATTTGTATGAAATACAGGATACATGGAGGACCTGTTGTTCCCATCACCCTGTTATTTTTCAGTGGTTTTTTTTATTTAATTCTAATAATCCAGCTATGCTTGGAAGGCCAATTCCAGCTGAAGAAGTAAGCCAACAGATAGTTTCATCTAACAAAGCAGGCTCAGTGTAGTAGAAAAAAATGGCTCCGTTTGGCCTTTCTCTGAGCTGTATGCTAACATCAAAGACTGAAAATAGGTATACTTTTAGGATTTGATTTATGGCACACATAGGTTTGTGGTAAGGAGGAAAATAAAGGTTGTTGAAGGATTTCTAATTTATTTCCATCAGATCCCCAATAAAACCAAAGGGTTGAATGTTTTCCATGTTTGGGCTTTCGTTGGTATTTTGTTATTGTTGTATGGAAAAATACACTCTGGTTAAAGTGAAAACTATTGAGAAAATGAAAATATTTTATTACTTTTTCAGATTTGAAAATTGTATAATCAAAGGTATGATATAAAATGTAAAATAAAAGTTTCAGAATCAACTGCACTTTCAAAGAAACCTGTAACTTCCAAGTATTTCATTCTGAAAGAATGTTAAAAGAGGATATTACAAGTGTTAGACTTCTTACCTAAATCAGAACTTCAGCAAAGCCATTTCCTCTTCCAGTAGCATTCAATTCCAAAAAAACTGCACATACCCAGATGTCTTTTTCCACCTATTCAGAAAAGGAGGGAAACATTCCCTAACCAGTGGTTTGTGTTTACTGGTCAATGGATCAATGGGGCACTGGTGTAACTGCTGCAGTAAAACGCAGTTATAAAGGGCTGACTCGCTTTACTCAGTTGACCCACTGTAGGTTGTGTTATTGCATCAATACTGAAATACTTTTGGGGCTGATAACAGTCATATCATATTGAATGCTTCACACGAAAAAAAAAATTGTACTGAAAAATTTGTAGCTATGCAAAATAGAGGATCTGCAAGGGCTGACCAGACTTGGGAAGGGAGAAAACCTGCTCTAGGAGGGTGATGATTGCAGGCGTGACAGCTGAGATATCTGCCGCTTGTACACACATCCTACCTTCAGATATGTATATTGACCAAGAACAGTGAGTGGCTGAAGTTTTTTTTCACAAAACTCATCTCTGGGGGTGCAATACCTCCATCAGAGGCAAAATTATGCTCAGAATCAAAACACGAATGTTCCCTTTGGCTCTATACTGGTTTTATTCCCTAGTAAATAATTTATTTGTTTTACTTCCCTAAACAATAGTTTGGTATAACTCACCAGAAATGAAGAGAGTTGTCTTATATATCCTACTCATCCCTTGCCAACAGCTCAATAGCTCATTGCCAATTTAGTTTACTGCTAAACCTTGGTTATAATTTAGACTCATTGTTCATTATAAGATCCAGGATCAAATCTTGAGAGATTAACATCAAGATACTGAGAAAAAAAAAAAATGAATGAGAGATTTGGAAGATGAATAAATGGATGACAAACAGTAAGTTTATCCCCATCCGGAGGTGACAGGGTGACTGGGTCATAAGGCTTTTGCTGTTCCAAAGCTATGGGATGTCACGGGGCTGTGGAAGTTTACTGCATGTGTATCCCTGTAGATACCTTGTCTGTTCACTGCCATTAAATATGTTTAGCCAGATAATGCATAAAAAAAAAAAACAACTAAGAAACAACTTACACTGTTAGGTACTGTACAACCAAAGCAATATCTATCCATGTATTAAATCTGTAGATAGTGTTTTAGACTGAAGTTATGGTGTTGCACATACAGGACATTTATTTTATGCATTGCCAGCAATACCGCTGTAGCGTAAAACACTTATTTTATGGTGTACTGGGTTTGGTGGAAAGTTGCATGAATCTACTAATTCCAGGTCAGCAAGAGAGTTTAAAAGCTTCCATGATCAACCTGTATCTGACCTGAAATATGCTTTTATCAAGACAAGCTATCTATCTAGAAAATTTAAAAGAGAAAGAAATGTGGTAAGGAAGCATCGAAAATTATTGGGCAAAAGGTTGGGTTGGAATGAAACACTTCTAACAGACACAGTCCTCCTAGTTTCAGACATCTCACACAATGGTTTTCAAGTGGAAAGGTGCCTCTGGCCCTGGCATGGAAGGAACTATCTTACTTTCAAAGATACCACTAAGAAAAGTAATTTCATATTAGACTATTTCCTGTAGCATTTCTCTCACCATTCACCTCTTTAAATCATTTTGCTTCCCAAAACCACTGAGGGGGACTATTAACAGGAATTTAGAAGAGAAGCAGCGGAGTTGAGGAATGGCACTGAGGGCAGCAGATTCTGGTCAATCCATTGATTATTAACTACCTGATCCATGAAAAAAGGTGACATGGTAATTGACTATCAAAACAGAAGAGAAATTTCCCTGTTTACTTCTGTATGCTGGGAGATTTAATCTGATCAAACCTGATGATGTTTAAAGAATGAGAATAAAGAAAGAGGAAAATATCAGTAGGCAGGGATCTTCATATCTGGATGTGGAGTGACAATAACTGTAACAAATGTCTAAATCTGGCATCCCAAAGTATGAACGTTTTCAAGAGAGAACGAGCCCAGCCAACCTCTGTGGTGCGTGAAGGTGAAGGAGATGCCTAGGAGGTGAGGGCGAACAGATGGGAGCGAGAGTGGTTACAGTTTAAGCGATAACTCTGTTGTTCAGATCTACTTCTTTCCTGGCTCTCCTGGAGCCCTCGCTCACGCAGTAGCACCGGCTGGGTGTCACCTGAAAGGTCATGGCTGCTGGCAAAGCCTGCCCACCCTACCATGGGTGTGCAATGTGGGGCAAATGCACACAGAAGTCTCTGCTGAAAAGTCAGTAGCTCTCCAAGTCCACACAGTGTGTGCACAGAGCACGACCTGCCCACCCCTTCCACCCCTACACGGACCGAGGAGAGGAGCTATGGTCTGTGAGCTTACTGGGGGATGCACGCTTCAGGTCCACTCTTCCCAAATGCATAAGCAGAGAAATCAAAATTCCCTGTTTATGCCTTCATGGAGAGAGAAGGTTAGAAGGGTCAACCTGAGATTTTGGCACTGGATGAATGTGTTGATATTAATTTCTTTTCAGGATAAGGTTTGGTGGTGGTACTTCTTTTCCTCTCAACAGGCAGTATAGAGCTGTGGGATAAAATACCTCATAATTTTGAAAACAATGCATCAAAACAGGGATATTAAAATGTTTGGTGTCACAGATATAAGTGTCTCAAAAATAGTCTTTCATTCTTCATCTCAAGGAAGGGACAAGTTAAGTTTATCTGCGCTAAGGAGAGCAAAGAATCATAGGATTCTCAAATAGAGATCCCAAGGGCACATCTCAAACAACTCATGCCTCATGGCATGATGATTTTCAGGTGTACGTGAATCTTGATGGATGTTTGTGCAATCTGCATTTAAAAACCTGATGTCTGATCAAATCCCTTATACTGGTCCATATGGACAAACATTATTCCCTTCTCTCCTCACCCTGGAGTTCACAATCTGTCATGATAGAAGGTTTCTTATACCTTTGGACACACAGCCAGACCGTCCCTTTAACATCATATTCATCAGCTTATAGATTGCTATGGAAAAAAAAATCCAAAAAAAAAGTGGATTTGTGGCATAAAGGGGAGAAAAAATAAAAGAAGGGAAAAAAGAAAGAAAGAAAGAAAAAAAAAGAATGGCATTCGGAAAAAAAGGACAACCCTGTCAAAACATGACAGCTGATCCACTGCCTGTTTTATGCTATTCATAGAAAATGCCAAATTCTGCAAATAGTAACCACATGTACATCGGCTTCACAGACTCAATGTTCTGCTGCAAAATGAGACGTTCTGTATTTTAGTGTGTCATCAAAGGCAGTGAAAATATCACTCCAGCCTCCTAGGCTTAACCCTCTGGTCTCTCAACTGTTAAAAGTTTAATTCGATGGCAGTGGGAGAGAACAGCAACACATCCAGCTTTGTGAGCGGTGTTAACGGAGCTGCCTAATGTATGCCAGTTGCACATAAAGTCAATTAACAAATCTGTTACCGCGCCATTTTTATTCATAGCCATGAGACCATTAAAGCGACAAGACTGCATCTGACGTTTATGATCTTGTTCGCGTTGCCAGAGGAAGGGGGGGGTGGGGGTGGAAACAACTTTGTGGCTCTGTAGCATGAGAGAAATAGCACCATTCAGAGACATAAGGGCTCTTGAGTAAATGCCGGAGCTTCTGAAGTCTTTTTCTCATCTCAGTCCCATCCCCCGTCTCCCCCCGCCGCCCTTTTTCCCCATCCCTCCTCCCCTTGCCCCCTTGCTTGTGCCTTTCAGGTTTCATTTCAATGCAGAAAGATTGGCTTTTTAGTTCAAAACTATAACGTAATTGTCCTTTTTTGTGGCTGGCTGATATTCCCTTTCACGAACATTTAAAAGAGTACTTATGCTGAACTGAATATGGGATGGGAACAGCTCCTGGTGCTTTTGTGTGCAACGGGGATGGCTTTGCAAGGCAAGGCTTGAGCTTCGGTTGGCTGTGTCCCTCTCCAGAAACACTTCCAAGATCTTCTGAGTGACCACTAGCTCTGAATAGGGTCTCCTGTTTAATCTTCTCCTCCTCGACAAACAGCCTTTGCAACAGCTACAGTAAATCTCTTTCAGCCTGGAGGAGCCAAACCTTGGGAGTTACACCATTCCTGCCTTGGATTTTCCAATATTTTCCACCCTCTGATGGCCTGTGTGCTCTTCTTCCACTATTTCTGAATGCCAGGGGTGAGACCATGAGTAAGAGAAAGTGCCAATGGAGAGCTCTGACATATTAGTGTCCCCACTTAGCTAAACTGTTCCCCAGAACACCTCAAATATAATTTATTCCCTGATAGCAAAAGTAACTTCTTCATATGTCTCCTGAGTTTCACTTTGGTCCCTTTTCAGTGGTAGTAAAGAAAAGATTTTGCAACTCCAGGTACAATTTATTTGGAAGAAAATACTTAATTCATAAAGTGCCCTTTCTTTAAACTCAGCTGATTGGAATAAGAACGTTAATGGCCACATTCGTGGGTAAGCAGGTAGCTAAATGGTTAAGTAAGGAGGCCAACAGGTTTTATGGCTGGATGAACTGGTTATGATACAGAACTGATAAACTCAGAAATTATTTCTAGTGTGCAGACAGGAAGGTTGGAGGCCAGCTGTCTTGAGAATCTCAGATCACAATATTTGTCTACTGCAGAGTGCCAAAATTCAGTGGCTGACATCCTGGCTCCATTAAAGTTGCTGGGTAAAACTCCAGCAGATGTTTTACCATTGACTTTAGTTGGATCCGTTTCACCAAATAACTGCAGGGGCTGTGTGAGATGGTAGGATTCTCTCCAAGGCTGTAGCGGTGGGAGACATCCTTGTGAGTGTTTCGCAGCGCCGGACCTCCGGAGGAATTTGTCTCTCGGGGCTGCTTGTTTGGGGAGAGGTAGCAGAGAGTGTTATGAGGGAGGAGTGTTGCATTTTGGTTTCTGCAAAATGACAGAGGATAAAGTGCGAGGAAAAATCAGTTTCATGCTCAGCTAAGGCAAGGGAGCTGGGATGGCCAAGGTGGCAAATGCTCTTACTTTGCATGAAATAATTCTCATGTGTGCCAGCAAAGCCTTCCAGCCAGATCAGAGCTGTGTTTTGTTTGAACCTCAATTTTTCTGTTTTTTTTTTCTGCTCAAAGAACAATGCAATCTGAAATCATTGATAAAATTCCTCCAAGTCCACAGGCAAAGCAGTAGCTGCAGCAGGAGAATTTATAGCAGCTTATTATTAATTTCTTCAGGCATCTGTATTACAATAGAGGGGAAAGCACTTGTGCAAAAGACAGAGGGCCTGCAACTCATCTCACCCACAGAGCTTTTACTTGACCCTTTTGAATCGTTGCATCAAATGTGCTCCCAGTTGACAAGAGTTGAGCAAAGAAACAGATAAAATATTCACACATATGCTCATGCATGGTTTTTTATTCCCTGAAGAAAAAAACGGTGAAAAAAATGCTGGAATATCAACACAATCTCACTGCTCCAATGCCTGCTCTGGAGGGAGATCTTATTCCAAATGATCCCCACTGGAGGCATTGGCCAATGATATGGCTAAAACTGCTTGAGTGAAGCATTATCATACTTTGCGAGGGTGGTAAAGCGGATCCTAAGTGTCAGATCTAACGCTTCTTTTGTTGGTGGAAGCCCTTCCACTCATGCAGTGTGTCAAGATCTTTTCCTAAAGGAAAACCCCATTACCCTGCAGTGCAACTGGGAGAACCCAGCCTTCAGGTGTTCACTCACACCAGCTAGCTGCTGGATTGGGTTTTTTCTTATCCAGCGAGGGATAAGGTTGACTTTACTCATAAAACTTTAGAAACTTAAACCAAGTCCTTCTGAGAACCTAAATCTTAATATTTGTCCAGTTTTCCATGAATGCCCTATGGAAGATAACAACAAAATGCCAGTGAAAGCTGAGAAAAGCAGGAAAGGAGCTGCAGTTAATCCTGTTTTACCACCGTTGCCATTAGAAGTGGAAATAGCTGTAGAGAACATGCTAAGAGCATCCCCCCCATCTTGTAGGAGCCGCACATCCCTCTGCAGGACTCGCTGCGGCAGCGTCACTTCATGGGGATAAATGGGTGCTCTGAAAATCAGCCTCCAGCATCTGAGAGAGAATAAATCATAGCCCAGCAAGAGCGGAGAGCCCATGCCAACATTCCTGCACAGAGAAATGGGCAGCAGGCGAGATCCTGCAGCTGGTGTACGCCGAGTACAGAACACCAAGGCCTTGAACTTTTTCCCTCTCCCGGGTCTCTTCCTGCACTCCCCCTCCCTTCTTGCCATCTTTCCCTTGAGCGCCCGGGAGAGGAAGCAAAATTTATACTGCTGTGCCCTTAAAATGCTGACTTTCCATGTTTACAGGGATTGTTTACACAGAAAATTAATCAGTTACGGTTTTAAATTTTAATTAAAGAATGCTTTCCACTGTTATTGCAAAACAGACAAAAGCCCATAAAATGTATATTTGACTGCCGTGCTGTGTTGTCTTTGGATCGGCAAGCAGACTTGAGATCAATCATGCGTGGTATTTTTTGAACTTTTTTTTTTTTCCTAAACACAACACTCTTCACACAAGTTACACTATTTTTTTTTTTTCCGAAATGCCCTTCAAAATAAAAGCCAGACTGCACAACAATATGGAATTCTCCTTCATGCCTTTCTTTTTAAGACCAAAAATGAAATCCTTACTCTCAAGCTGACCGTGGGATATTTTAGCCATTAAAAAGCCACAAACAGAATCACAGCTTCTATAGTAAAGGCCTCAGACTTGGTTACTTCAAAGTCAATAACAAAACTCCCACAAACTTTGATTCAAGTGTTTATTACATGCTGTTTGTTCCCACAGCTGCAGTTCCTGGTTTGAAAATAAAGTGTGGCCGTTTCTTTCTCCAGATCTCATGGCCATTAGCAGAGATTCAAGATCACTCCAGGGTTAGCCATTCAACCCCTCTTTCCTAAAGTATTTATCCGTGGTGTGTAGATGACTCCCGAAGGCCAGTGGAAGAGCATAGGTCTAAGAAACTGAATCTAGCCCGAAAATTTTACAGTCATGACGAAAAGCTACGATTAGGTCTGCTATGCCTGTGCCCTCTTAGCAGTATAGTCAAGCACTTTCTTTTCTCATGAACAAAAGTAAATTCAGATAAATAAATCAACAATGCAAGTGCAACTGGCTTAACTAAAACAGACTCCTGCTTCTCTAGCAATATTTTATTGGTATAAGTAAAAAAAAAAAAAAAAATTCCATCCCTTCTTCCCATTTATCCAAAGATCCATGAAAATTGGAGAAAACCCTAGCAAAATGAATTCTGATTAGATTAACACAAATGCTTGATAGTCCAAACTTCGACGGAGTCAAATAGCCAGCTGGAAATCACCAAGCTTTGAAAGCCACCGTGCTACCCAGTAGCCATGCTGGGGACCTAAATGTGTCACACAAGACTCCCTGTAACACAGACCTTTCCTGCTCACTATGACACAATGAGAAGAGACTTTGCTAACTCCATGTGGAAGATGACGTACGTATTAGCATGGTATCTAATTTATTTCCAAAGATAAGAACACCCACAGGTCACGCAGCGACGTGAGCATCTGGACCGCCAAATGTCAGGCAAAAGCTTCAGGTTGACTGTTGCACATTGACAGCAAGCATAGGAGAAAAAAAAAGAGAGAAAAAGCTCTCGATAGACAGTCCCAGGGAAACAAGAAAAAGAAAGCATGTTGTTAAAAATAATCAGTTAAGGCAAATGATCAGTGAGAAGCCTCTCTTTACACTGACGTTTGTGGCAGAAATTACTTTAGGTTTCTAGAATCCACGCAGTTCTGAGGAGATGGAGGAAATAAGAGATTTTGCCCAGTTGTTGTATCTATTGCAACAACAGAGGTGACAAATCATGAAGAAGTTCGACACTGTTCTACTACTGACAAGCAGGCAAACATCTATGAATATTTTATCTGACCTATATCCAAATAATTGTAGCAGCTTTGGTCCATGAAACTACTCTGGAAACATTGCCAGAAAGATAACAAGTCATGGTATGAAGGTCACAGAGAGAACAGAACTTTGAAGGAAGGTGTTTGGACAAGAATAGAAACATCTGTTAGTAGAGACGTCCTAGAACGGTCACTGCAATGTATGGGGTATCAGCTTTCAGCTCGCAGCCTGCGAATGACAGATTCATAGAAGTTAACAGCAAAAAGACCATTGCGGTTCTCTCTTCTGCTAGCCTGCATACCAGAGGTCATAAATTTCTCTGAATTCTTTTCCTGCTTCAAGTCCAACAACTGAGGCTAACCTAGGGCTATCAGGGAAGGGAACGGGGAGAGATTATTTTAATCTGAAAACTTCGTTTGGTAATAGGCAATGGAAGCAATAATTGGAGTAAAAGTCATTATTCCACTTTAAACTTTACCTTAATTGCAAAAGTATATATACATATATACTTTTATACCATATATGTGTGTGTATATATATACACATACATATGTATCGTGTTTCTGGTCTAAATTTGTCTAGCTTCTCTCTTCAGCCAAAGTAGCAGCATTCGGTACTTGACAAAGTACTTACACCCACTCACTTTTGACTGAGATCAAGTTAATGCTTTATCTTGTCTCCAACAGCTCCTTGAGAGTCTCTGTCTCAAAAACATTTTTCATGGACTATTCCCTAAACCACCCCCCTCTCATTTTTTAGCACCTTCAGGGTGCATCTATACTACTGGTTTTGTTCAGATCAGGAGAGCATTTTGGAAGGAAATCTCACAATCATCCTCACTTATATTGCTTTGGTTCACACTGTTGGCTATCTAGGGTGGCGCAAACTGGACTTCTTTTCTGGGTAAAACTAAGTGAAAAACAATGCTCCAACCCCAACGAGCCCCGCTCGCTAAGGGGACACCAGGTGGGACACCAGGTGCTCTGCATTTATTTTTTCATTGTGCAAGTCCTCTCTGATTGCTGTGAACTAGTTTTTAACGCAGACACAACCTCAGCTGTGGACGCCAGAATCTGGATGTGATATTTCAAGAATGGCAGCACAAGTGCCAAAGACAGAGCTATTATAAACACGCTTTTACTGTATACTTCTTAATCTAGAAGTACACGAGTCTTTACAATCATAACCAATGAAGGAGGCAATGCCACATGGGAAGAAAATATGTATACAAACAGCTCCCTGCTACTGAAAATTATATGGAGTACTGAGTTTGTATGAACAGAGACCTTCTGTTAGGCAATTTCAAGTGGGAAGAAAGATCCTAAAATGGGAAATTACTATTTTTTCCGGAATGATTTTTTTTTCTTTTATTCTTTTCAAAATCTTCTGCTATTAGACAGACCCTTATTTGTTGAAAAGGTAAAATATTTGCTCTTCAGTTGTGTTTTTATGAGTTCCTGTTACTGAAAAGTTGCCAACAAATTATTTGACTTCGTGTGTAACGAAGTCACCTTTGGGATTCCAGGAGACCTAGGTTAACTTTCCTTGGAAATGTTTATTACTGGGCACTTACAGATATGTCTGATCCTCAATTAATACATGAAATATTGTCTGTTTCTTTTCTTAAATGTCTTCTAAGGCATTTCATGGACACATAAAGTCTTCGGCTATTATTTTGAGGAGTACCCGTGATAGCAATTGAACTCACTCACTAAGTGCATTTTTGTGCTAATTAAATATTCCAAACTTCTATCAAGATTATTGTCACCTATTTAATGGTTCATTGAGTTTATGGGCCATGCAAGTCTCTCTTTTATATTTTCACCAGGATAGTTATAGCAACTATTCTAGTAATGACAAATTAGGGAACATGCAGAGGAGATGAAAGAACCTCAGTGCAGTAGGCCCAGTTTTTTTCCTAACTTATGCCAATTTTATGATGTTGGAATGGCATTGACATTGATGGAATTATTCTTCATTTTCTCTGGTGTCAGTGAGCGATAACTAGACCTACTTAGTTGATATTGAAATATGGTAAACATGGCACTCCATAGATTTGACCCTTTTGACCCTCTGACCCCTCTGCAAAAAAATGCAAGAGCCTGTACTAAAGGTCCCATCTGTGGCCAGATATTTGAATCGGGGATGGGAAGATTGGAATAATGTTGTCCTTCATTTTACCGATAAGAATTTTTATCCTTTGGACTATTTACCTGTCGGTCAATGGGAGAGGGCATTCTGCCAATGTGCGCTCAGAGAAGAGAGTAAGTGTAATTCTGAAGGCACAACTACATAAAAAATGGACTGGAACATTTAAGATGAGGTGTAAAAGTATCATTACCGGAGAAAGACAGGGAATGGTTATTCGGAAAGACTTGTAGAGAATTCCTGCCTTCATGAGACATCTTCGAACCAAATTGAAAATAAAGTACAACTCAAGGACTTTCTATAAATGAATTAATTTTAGTTCAGTACCAGTAGGGCTCTGTTCGGATATCAGGAAAGTCGATTGGTGATACGTTCTGTAATAAATCCATTCTTTTTGCTGTTTTGAGTTTTAACTTAATGAGAGTAAATGCAGTATTACTGCTAATAGCAATGCAGTTTGATAAAATGAATAATAAGTGAAGCTTTGTACTGATATTGTACCTCTCACCTCCAGGTGCAGGATGCAGAATTTTCAGAAGAGCCTACATGATTCAGGGTCAGAAATCTAATTGACTGACAAGCCCCTGCCTCACTTAGGGGCTAATGAATGTTGTATTGTGACTGTTTTTCTTAAAAAGTAACATCAAACTACTTTCTATTCATAATAAATTAACACATTTTAGAGCCTTCTTAATATTTGCCTCCACAAAGCCACGATTTTTTATCTGAACAGACCTGCAAGCACCTGTTGTAGCCTGTTTTAAAAATGAGGTCTTATAGCTTTCAGTTAATACCTCATAGAAATAGCAATGTGATTTCAGTGGCACTGATCTGATTTCTTCTAATGCAAGACACTCACGTTTTCTCTAAGTATCCCATGCATAATTCATATGGGGGCTCATATTTGATTATTTATAGACCTTTCTATGACACCCCCTCAGTGAATATTTGCACATCTCCTAGATAGCAGAGTGAAACTTTCTCCTGTAGAAAATTTCCAGCTAAAGACTTAGAACCACTTCAGTTTCATTTAGGTCTCAAAACAGCTTTAAGTGCAACGTAAGTGGCATATAGGTTTCATGCTAGTACTTTGCACAGGAGAATATTTCCACTGTTAGCTCCCTCCTTCCTGAAGCAGAAGAGCCACGGACTAAGTGCACGGAGCAGGTGAGACGGCTTCGCGAAAGCCATGGGGAGAGTTTGTAAGAGTCAAGAAGGGAATCCAGCTCTTCCGATTCTCCAGCTCTTCATGGCAGGAGCTTTCTTTCATCTATGATCAGAAATATAAAACCCTTCTGCGTAGTTAGCTGATTCTCCACAGCAGGAGCATAGAAAGGAGGACTGCATCGGAGGATGTGTAACCTTGTCCCAGCCAGGACTAACTATGCCTATATCCTTCAGAAGGATGTTTGTGCAGATGTTTCTGAAAACCGTAGAAACTGCACAACAATTTGTTCTAGTGTTTAAAATGTTTAATGATAATAAACTTCTTCTTCAAACCTAAATATATACAGCACTTTAAGTCTGTGATTTCTTTTTCTACCCATAATGAAAACAAAGAAGCTTTTTATTCTATAGCTCCCACACCTATTCTTATATATTGGAAGACCACATCCAGGCCATACTTAAGTCTCTTCTTCTCCAGTCTGAACCATCCCAGTCCCTTCAATCTATCCTTCCTCCAAGATCCACCCAAAGGTGACCAGCTACTCAAAGCAAAGAGCCATTCTCCATCAGGAAGGATAAAGAACTCAGGCTTCATTGGATAGTTGAGTGCTCCTTGGAGCTTTCTTTCCTAGACAGTGCTTTTGCATTTCCCTCATCTTATGATCACAGAAGGGAGCAGCAGAAGTCTGTCTGTCTTGCAGCTTCATACAGGATCCATATGTCTGGCGCTCGGCACGCAGTTCTCTGTCTCTCCATCGAATGTCGGCTCTTCCTTGATCTCCCTGCTCTAAATGTCTCTTGCTTTCCTATCTTCCTGTCTGCCTTTTCCCTCCTATGAGGTTTTGATGAAAGATTTTAGAAGACAATACATATGATAAATGTATATGTGTGTACGGTTTTTTTAAAGAGAAAGCCATAGCTACTGATAGAAATACTCTCAAAAGCCACAACGTAGAGAGTGGTGGTGTGAGCCTGAGTTTTGTTCTCGTTCACAGGGATTTTATTCGCATATTTTACTGTCAGTTTCTTGACATTTTTGTCAGCTTGGATCCGGAGGCCATAGTTGCCGCCAGCAGGTCCTACCACATTTTTATTCTCCATTGTATTTGCAGGGAATAAATAAAAACAGAACAAGAGTGAAAGCAAGAGAGAGACATGGAGAGAAAGAGTCAGAGGTTACTGGAAGAACTGCTTTATGCGTTTTCTTTTCCCTGCTAAAGAACATCCACCCAACAAAAAAACCCCAAACGACCACAGAACATTTTGCACTGAGAAATTTCTTTCTTCAGTTACGCAATGCAGGCTTCAGGCAAAGCTGTTAATATGTTTGCATAAGAAATTTCTCATTCCCTCTCACTCTTTGTCTGTCTTTTTCCTTCTTTTCTTTTTTCTTTTATTTTTTTCTTTTTTTTTCCTGTGTGTTTCCGGGCTGCTGTGAGATTTTCCTCACAATACATCTATTGTTTCCCAGTCACATCACCGCTGGCTGCAATCAGCTCTTATTTCTTTCTTTCTTTTTATTTCTTGCTATAACCATGAGATTTACACATGCAACGAATAAACAAAATCTACCTTAAGTTATAAATAAGTTGACTATAGAAGCGTTTATTCCTCAAGGCTTTAGATGTTGTGAACAAGAAGGAAGAACAGAGATCTTCTTCTCACTTACGAACTTACAAAGTATGATTCCCTGTGCTTAGTTTCTGTTCCACCAAATCTCTTAACCACAGTGTCTACAATTGACACTGTTTGTGTCTTTCCTTCGTATGAGGCACAGGAAGACACAATAGTAACATCTAAAGGTGTGTCCAAGGTTTAATGCAGTCTCGGATAAGTGAAAATTTCAATCTCTTTGGATGCCCCATCATCCGTACTGATTTGATGCTCCATACTCATCTTTGCTGAGTTTGGTACAGTTTTAAGTCAGTGCCTTCACCATCAGCTTTTGCAAAGCTGATACAAATTTGTCTCCAGCCTGTTCAGCCTTATTCTGTGCCAGCTTTACCCTTGTGCACCGTCTCTGCCAAGGAGGGGAAAACTAAAAAAAAAAAAACAACAACGATAAGGATAAGATAATCTTCTACCTTTGTGTTCTTCCAGGATGCAATACAGAGCCCATTAGTGATGAGAACGGATGTCCCACCTTCAGGTGCCTTTGGATAAGGGTCCATGGTCTCAGCCTAATGTTTCAGGTTTCCCAAGAGTTGTGTCAATTATTGCAGTAGTTCCTGACATCAACTCATCCACTAACAATTGCATCAACATCATCAATTTCTTTTCACGTCTGCAACTTAGCGGCAGTCACAATGGTGTTCAGTCTCTTATGAAGCAGACCAGATCTGAAAATGGTGGCAGGGAGGTTGAAAGGCTCTTTAGTCATCAAGCTACTCAAGCAGGTGCTTTCTGAAGTAAGAAGAAAAAGTCAAGTATTAAAAGTCAGTTGTGGAATACGTGCTGCATCTCTTACTTCAGACAAAGGGAGTTTTGTAGAGTCCCATCATCTACACAAGTGAATTGGGAATCGGATATTAAAGACGAAAGACAAAGAGATATCTGTCCTGTAGCTTGGGGCACCGATCAAAACACAGCGTGGGAGGGCACTCAAGAGGTTAACCCTTCCTGTAGCCTTGAAACTGCACTGAAAATGGCCTTTGTATGACAGAGAATAAGCTTTACAAACCCTAAACTCGTGGGTCATTGTGGTAGTGAAAAGATGCCCATTGAAATGGGAAATGGATCATGTTTTTGTTTCTTGCATATAAAATTGTTTTCTGAGACTTTCAAATGACCTTCCCATGGATACTGAACTTTCCATCATTTACTAACATTCAAATACACAAAAACGGTTGCCCAAAGGGACTACCACACATGGCAAAATAGATTTCATCCATTAATCCCCTTCTTATTGAAACACTGAAAAAAGAGCCAGAAAATGTGGATGAACATCAGATACGTTTGAAATATTGTGAAGGTCTGAAAAATATATTATGAATCTTGGCTGAAATATCACTCCCCCTTGCCATTTTCACTGCTTGAATAAAATAGAGCACATGGACCAAACCTTGTTCCCACTGATGTCAAAGAAAGCACTTCCTGATTGCATCGGAGAAGATTTAGCCCTTCAATACATTGACATCAAAATGGAAACCAAATCCTTTAATCTGATGGGATTTTGGTACCTCATTTAGTCAAACTGCCAGTTCCAGCTTCATATTAGAATTGTAATTAGAACAGACCCTACAAAATAGCTTCATGACAGAACTGGGAGAAAACCCTGTACATTTGTTTTGGCTAAATTTAACTCCAATTCACAGGTCCAGATCCCATTCAGGCTTCAGCTGAGTGCCACATCTTGCACAATATAAGGCCTTGGAACTGAGATGGAGGGAAAATGGCCGTCAATGTGTTCAGATAGGCTAAAAAGTCAAGTTAAAACTTCGGGGACCAGGCCAACTTTTTTTTATTGTTCAGCTGTAATTCTTTCTAGAGATATTTTTCCTTCTGTTCAGTTCATTATTGCTGTCTGTCCTACATAAGCAACAGAAAACTGTCTTCAAGGTAACTTCTAGGTCTTGCTTTATAGCAATGCCATTGACTTGAATTCTGACCTTCTATGAAGGCGTCACCAGGCTTGCAAACACTAGAAAATAAGCACATGAGCTCAATATTTCCTTGTCCTGTTATTAAATATCACTGATAATCTCCATACTAAACACTGAAAGTCCAGTTACATCATGGTAGTACTCCCAGTGCCTGCACTTTGCCTCAAGGTCCTTGAGAACATAAGTGTAGAAGGAAGTCCAGGTATGCATGTCTCCGACAGCCTACTGGAAGCACCTGTCCATTGTTGCTGCCGTACCGATGCACCACCTGTGCACCTTGGCACGCCTGTGTTTTTTGGAGTCAGAAAACGCTTAGGGCTCTCCGTCAGTGTATGGTCAGCTGGCAGCTTTGGTGCAGATGGGGACAAGAGGGTACATTGTGCAGCCGGGTAATCTCTCCGGTATTTCACGTCAGTGCTGAACAATGTAATAAAAGTTTGCAGATGAAAATACTGAGCTGGCTGGAAGGCAATAATTCACGTCGGGTTTTATGACAGTGGCTGTAGGAGCGTTTGAGGCAGGAACACAGCCCATATTCTAGCCAGGGTCTAGCTCCAGCTCTACAAAAGCAACGTTTTCCACACACAAGAAGGTTTTTTGCCCAAGTCTGATAACTTGCCGTCTCTGTCTGGGAGGGCTGTGTCTATCTTTGGCAGCTAATGATACGCAAAGGAAGGTGCCCGGAGGAGTGATGTAACTCCATTATATTGTGTGCGATTTCTGGCTACTGCAAAAGCTACTAGGAGAAAAAGTACACACATACATATGCATACACTGTGCAGTTTATGAAAGAGGGAATTCATAAGGAGCTGCATCTGGGATAGAGTAAGATCTATTCCCCACTCGGTTAATAATAACAAGACCCAGAAGTCACAAGTGAGGAGGTCATAAAGGGGTTTATAAAAACATTTCATATGCAAGTAAAATGTGATGCAACCCGTTATGTAAAATTATTTATATATATTTGTTTTAATTTCTTTACCCTGTCTCCTGATTTAAATTATTTCCCACTAAGTCAGGGGTTCTTTTAACAGGTAGCTCTCCGTCAAACAACAGTGATAGGCAACCGTTTGCCTGGCTTTGCTGGTCTGTGATGGGATAGGTGTTTTATGCTTAGCATGTGTTCCAATTCCGCAAGAAAAAGCCAGTGAGATGGAACCCGTCTTGTGTGTTTTCCTCCAGCAGGGTTTGGTGAATCAGTGTGGAGCCTATCCCAGAGTCATCAAATCATGATCCTGAATATGCTGGCATGGCTACAGAGTGTTGAGTAACGCTGTTCATAGGTTTCTGCCTTCTCCAGCATTGTGGACCATGTCAATGAGAAAAGACCCCAAGCCTCTAAGAGGGTAAAAATTCAACCCAAACTTGTCCCCCATCTGCCGACGAAGCACTGGTAAAACTGACCTCGAAAGAAGCTGAGATTGTATGGGACAGGGTTTGGTGACCGCTTGGACGGGGGTGTGCAAGACTGGACTGGCATGTTTGGGGCCGCCCTCCAAAAAGATTACGAAGGATTTAGGAATCAAGTCCTTACCTATCAATACAAGCTCAAAGGCAATCTCTTTATGACTGTCTGCTTTCTAACAGCTCCAAACACGGAAGATATTTATATAGTTGCAACATATAAAGCAATGTATTCAGAAAGATAGGAACCACACGGCGATGAGCACTTAAGTGATATGTAGGCGCCCAGGCACACACAGGAGCACAATTTGTTGCTGGGATTGCAAGAATCTGTAGTGGGATACAAGCAAAACTGATAATTGAAATAATAAAGGGAAAAAAGGCACTTTCCCACAAAAATCAGACACATGCCAGTGGTACTTTCCCAACCTAACTGAGAGGAAAAGCCCTCTTGGCTAATTCATTGCTACGCTAATGAAAACCAGACAAGGGACTGAAACCAAAAAAGCTTTATGTTACAGGGAAAACAAAGCTTTCCAATGGAAATTATTCATTAAAAAGAACTGGTTCACTGAAATTAACAAAAAATATGTGAGAGAAACACCATACTGAATGTGTTTTTGGTGATAACAATCTTACATTTATATATAGCACATTTCAGCCAGATGGACTCCAAAGTGTTTCACAAGCTTTGGTGCTTGTACAAACGAAATGTAAAGAATCACTTTTATTCCCCCCCATTGAAATATATGTTTGCTGGGTGAATCACTGCAACTGCATAAAAATGCATTGTATCACGCAATAGCTTATTATATATGTAGGCAGACAAGTTGACAGAACTTAACTATCCAGATTTTTCCTTAGCCTGGGCCGGCTACAAGGGTTAACACCCTCTCCCTTGGGAAAAAAAAAAAATTGCAACATGTTATTAATGCCTAAAGTAGCCAGAGCTCATTTTCTTAAGATGATGTTTTCCAAAGCAAACGCGGAGAGATTGTCTCATTAACTGCCCGGTGGGAAGAACACCTATTTCACTCATCAATCACAACGCAGCCCTTCACGTTTTCTCTAGGAACCTCCAAAAATCGCATCGTGTATCACTGACAAGCCCGGATGCAGGTATCCGTCAAAGGCATCCTGGCCGTAGCTGCTCTATGTTTTAGGGAAAGCCACTCTCTGGTCTTGTCAAACTTCCTTGACAGCTCCGACACCTGAAGCACGGGGCGGCGCGGGGAGAAGCTTTCACACAGTGACCGGGAGCTCCATCTTGCAGATTTGCTTCCCCTCCCGTTACTTTATGAAAATGGATTGTCAGAGCAGCTGGTGAGACAGAAGTGTCTGCCTGTATCTCAGTGTGGCTGGGACTGTGATCCACCACCAGTACACGCTGAACCAGGCTCCAAACGGGGAGGGGGAAGGGGGCAGTTTCATTTGCTGCCAAATCCCTTAAGCAGTCGCTTGTTTTGTCTCTCTCTCTCTGAGCAGATTTTTTTCTTTGCTTTTCTTCTTACTCCACCTGCAACATTTTAACTTTTGTTTTCAAGCTGCATTTCCCCCCCCCCCCCCCCCCCCCCGCCCCCAACTCTGTTTTCTCATAAAGGGGAGGGGTAGAGGGAGACATGCACGCACTTAAGAGAGTGGTTTTGGGTTTGGTTTTTTTTTTTAATTTTTTTTTTGGGGGTGCAGGAGATGCCTGCCAAGAGGGAGCCTGCTGTTACTGAGCTGAGCAGGAGGGCGGAGAGGTTGGCTGCTCTCGGAGGTTCTCGGCGCTCGGAGGATGATTAGAAACACCATGCGTGACAGCGCACAAAAAAGACACTCGTCAGATCGCCAAATTTCATAGTCCCACCTCGGTACCTCCAGAAGAGCTAGGAATACCTCCTGCCAAGGAGCCTCTCGCTCGTTAGCCTGCTGTATTATTAGAGGTCGTCTCCCACTCTCTGTGTATACGTAAGTGCTGCTCTGTATGTATGATGTGACCCAAGGGAAGGTCAGGCAGAGCTGGACCAAGAACCACTGGAGCCACTGAGCCTTTTCCCATGGATGGAGCATCCCTAGACGGGCAGTGCCATGCCTGCCGCCTGCTCCCCAACACAAGGGCCTGCAGACGAACCTCAGCCTAAGACACAAGTTCCCCTCTCTCTCTGCAAACTCAATATTAACAAGAGCTGTGAGGATAATTATCCTTCATTTGCATTCACAGAGCAGGACTAGGGCATCACCATGTTAATCCAAACACAGCCACCTTCGCGTGACTTCTGCTGACGAGGTTTATGGCATAGACAGCGCCTGTCCCGGTATGCTCGCACAGGCTAACCGTCTGGCGCTACGTCAAATGGCAAAGTTAATAACCGTCGTAATAAAGGAGTAATGCCGGAGAGCGGCGAAAACAAACGAAGGATTTTCCCCTCATTGCCGTGTAAACAAATTCACTGTTGTCAGCATTTTCAACGAAAAGAATCGCTTTCTCTTGGGAAACAAACCCAGAAAGACTGAAAACCGCCAAAGCAGAGGAGTTTGCAGCCACATCTAGTATTTTTATACACTCGCACACCTGTAGGCATGCACAGAACGTGATACATTTTAAAGGAGAATTCCACACGGGGAAGTTATTATTAAATCATTTCCCAGTCAATCATCTTCCCTCCAAACTTGGAGACTCGGTTTATCTGATGTTCTGACTAGTAGATGAAAGCTTTTGGTCTTCCAGTTTTTCCGGTGCATCATCCCTAACGCTCCTAAAAGGAATCAATAGTAGTTTAAAAAAAAAAACATGTGAAAAATAGATAATTTTCCTGGTGTAGAGAGAATTAATAAATTCACTTTGCAAGATAAATGGTATGAAAAGGATAATGCAGTGTTTCCAGTCCATGAGGGTCTTGTACCAATTTAAATCATACAAAGTAGGATGCACTGGCATCAAGAGTGACGATTTTAACGCCCTAATGGATTTTTGCCGGGGGTTTTCGTTCATTTGCTGAGATCTACAGCTGGACGGTACAACCTGTTGGTCTTGTCTCAGTTTGCAGAAGGGCACATGCAGTCGTGGTACATTTAGCTTTGTATGTTCTAAACGTGCGTTATATGGATGAAAATTTTATTTTTCGGGAAAGATTTAGTTTTGAGGCAAGATCTCCCAAGGCAGCAGGGAGGTAAAGCTGTCTTCACGTCATGTGTCTTCACAACTCACGAGCATCTTTCTGGTTAGGTCTATTTTGTCGGTTGTGCGTGCAAGAGAATGTGGCCATAAATCCACAGCACCGAATTCAATCTGTTTAAAATGAATTTTTGGAATGGGCTTTACCTGAGCAACCAGGTATCTGCTTTCTTTTGATATCTCTACACTAGAGGTTAACTGCTCAATTACATATTACCTGTCTCCGAGGAACTCCTGCCTAAGCTCCCAAATACGTTTTCTGGTATCCATGGTCCGCATGAATTTTATACATCTCCTTCTCTGGGACTTTATAAGTAAAAGTTTGTGACGGGGTGGAACATGGTGATGTTCATAATCTCAGTCTGGAAAAACGGTTTATATAGAGTGCCATTAAAATGGATTTGGCTATTTTTTATTTTTATTTTTCAGCAGCAAGCAAAAACAGAAAGGAGGAAGGAAGAGAGAAAGTGTTCAGTGCTGGCTACATGGTTTTTTACTTCTATGATCAGTAAAAAGAAAAGGGAAAGCTTTGATTTCTTTAACGGTGTGTGACTTTAGAAGAGAAGCGGGGGGGGCATTAGCCCCTTTGGAAAGAGCTGAAGTGCTCATGTATTCATACTATTAATGGCTTTGGTAATGATTTTACTGCAGAAATTGTTATGAGACTGTTACAATGCAAATGGGATACCAGTGAGATTTTCTATCTGAAGACCCCAACCACAGACCATTGATATCACTGGAAATTCTCCTATTTAATAGATTTTGGATCACTCTCTGTGCTCATAACAATGCATACTACTTATTACTTAGTGGCATTCATTTTGTACCAGGACTACAGAGTAGATACTGATGTTGAAAAAGCTTTTTTTTTTTTTTTCCCCCCCCTGTAACACTGTCTCCTCAAGAATTGCTGCGGAACGTCCTTGAAGACATAATAGCTTCATAAACCCAGGTATGATTTTTCACAGGTAGTTCACAGGGCTGTCAGTTCCTGTGCTTTTTAATTCATAGTTTGAGGACTCTGCCTAAAAGCCCATGCACCGGGATGCATGTGATGACAGGAACCTCCCATAAAAGTCTCCAGACGTTTCAGCCGAGGACAAAGGCTCGCAGGTATGACCTGGGGACGTGCTGAAGGCTGGGGGAAGAAAAGAGAAAGAAAAAAAAAAAAAAGAGAAAGCAGCAGGCAAATAAAAAGAATATATTGCATATATTGTGCTTTTTTTGCTGGGAGAAGGAATACCTATGACTAAGCCGTACTCAAAATCATGGAGAATTTAGGGCACGAAAATGTTTAGACTATAGCTTAACTGTGTGCACACATGCGTTTTAGCCCAGGCTTACAGCAACCTTGCCTTTTTGCAAGGGACATCTGGAAATTTCCTTTGGGCCACTTGCACTGTGTGTCTCGTAGTCCAGCACCCGCAGCCACTGGCTTGGGTGAAGGCATTAACGCTGAATTTCCTCCTGAGGCACATCTGAGGCATTGAGTGCTTGAAAGTCTCCAGAGCCTGACCTGCTGCGAAAAAAAAACCCGGAGCATCTCACCCACCCCGCAGTCGGTCCCTGTGATTTAGCAACAGCTGTGTGAAAGCGGAGGAAGGAAGCAAATGGCTCTCCAGGTCGCAACCTCTCTCAGCCCCGTTTTCAACCAGATGCAATAAACCTGCCTGCCCAAATGAAAGGCCTCGTTTGTGTACGCTCACACCGAAGTGTATGTATGGTTATCCCTGCACGTGGAGGGATATTGAGGCACGGGGTGTGTTGGTAGCTGCTTTCTGGCTACTTGTTCATGCTCACAAGCACGTCTCGTAGCGGACAGAAGGCATGCACGGAGGTAGTCACTCCAGTGCTTGTGCCTGAATAGGGCTTGAAAGAGTTAAAGGCAATAATGCGCTTAGGAATGGCTTGTTTGCACCGCATGGGTTGATATTTTTTTGTCAGCCTTGTGACCTGCAGGCACACACCTGGTCCCAGGGTCAAGTTACAGCCAGGATCCCTGGCCTGAGGGTCAGGACCTGGCTGATGATAAGAGAGGGAGGCCCTCCTTTGGCAAAAGCCATCACTTAAGGAAACAAGAGAATATTAAGGAATATTAGATGTCACTCCGTCTTCCTTTAGGCTTCATTTCCCTTCCTTTAATTATCACGAAAGGTAAACACTAAATATTCCAGGGAGTCACGGTCAGGGGAAACTCCATGAGCTGCACATTCATTTATGGCCTTGCTGTGAACGCACCGGGAAAAAAAAAGAAAAGTTGGTGGGCTGCCCTTATTAAACTTCACTTAGCTACTGTTAATTACGAACCTAGATTGAGACTGAACAGCTCTAGGTTGAACATTTCAGCTCTTCCCTACTGCAGCATCATTTAAAAACTGTAAGAAAATGTCAGTGAGGAGAGACCATCTGTTTTCTGAGTGGAAGCCCACAGAAGGAAGAAAGAGAGAAAAAAAGAAGAAACAATGCATGTATAACCCTTCAGCTGATGCTTATCTTTTGGGTAGCTGGCTTGTAGGGAGTTGGAGTGAATTTAGGGAGTTTTATACTCCAACCTGTCCTAATTGATGCAAATAATAAATGATAGCTACCGACTAGATGTATTTTTAGCGATATTGTTTTACTTATTTCACAGGCAGGTAAACCAGAGCGCACGAAAAATTAAATGCCTTACTTGTAATCATCAAATAACCAGATATTGAATCCTGATGCTCTTTCTTGTGTTCTAACCACTAAACAAAACTGCCAGAGATGTCCCAGAGCGCTTAATAAATTGCGCCCGGGGGGTTATTTTCCTATGACTGAAATGCAGCTGGACTGAAAGGCTGCTGTCAGTCCGCACAGACTCAGCGCTGTAAAATGGGGTGTTGCCAAAGGAACTCATAGGGGAAATTTTCGGTACAGTTGGCAAGGTGTGATTACAGGCTCTGGATTAGTGCCAGGATCTAATGCAGACCTAACACCCTCCTTCCTGGAAAAAGTGTGGGCTCTTTAATAGCCCCTAGTTTTATGTTTCACCTGCAAGTAAATGAGTGGCACCAATGGGAGATGGAGGCAGCTACAGTGCAGTGAGCATCATTAAATCTTCCTCAGAGCCGAAACATTTCATACTGATCAGTATTAGCCATTGACCTGATTTGTCAGCCTATCAAACGGGACCCACGTTCCTGGAATTACCCTTCTTCTCTCTTCATTCCCCGAAAATAGTTCACAGCCAGGATTAGTCCGTAGCACATTGGTGCTCAAGGACCCTGCTGCAAATGGAGAAATCAACACTGACTTTGTCTCTAGATTTAATTTGGGGGGGGGGTTATTTTTTTCCTCCTTTTTTCTCATTGGGCCTGTCTTGAATAGCTGGGTTCAGAAAGTTCACCTTCTTAGAAGGCATGAGACGTGATATCATCTAGTTAAAACTGTCCACTTTGGAAAGACAACGTGACTTTAAATCTCTCTTGGCCCTTTGTAATAAATGTTATAGTTTAAGCAAGCAATGTCTTTCCATTAAAACTATAAACTTCACTAGAATAATTAAGACTGATTTAAAGTAAAATTAAGTTTGACATGTGGCAGGTGAAGCGGTGCTGTTAATTTCAACTGCATATTTGGCAACAATAGACGAGAGAAAATGGGGGGCATGGGTAAAGAGGGCAGAGCTGTAAGTCCTTTCAGGCTCTTGGTCAAGTTGAGGGTGGAGAATGAAGATTATTTCAACTCTTTGTGGGCTATATACTGTTCATTTGCCTTGTAAGTACGAGACAAAGGCTTGCATCTGTTCTCCCTAACAGTAATACAAAGCGGCTATTATCTGTAATGTACTGGTTCCAAGGTAAGAGGGGGAAAAGGGAGAACGAAGGTTTAGAAAGATGTCCCTTCTCAGTCCTTCAGTCTTTTCAATTTTACCCTTTACTTAAAACTACTGTATATTTTTCTTATTAATTCTACAATTTCTAAGCTGCCCATTTTAGGAATTCCTGTAGAAGGCATTTGTCTAGTCCCTGCCATTATTTGAAGGGAGTCATTTTTCTGACTCTGGTTTTGGATGCAGGCAAGATGACAGAACCTCTTCAAAACTGTCTATGGCAATGAAATTGCCTACTGAGGACTAATCTAGGATCCACTTTCAGGCTGATTTCTGATTTCATATCAAATTCCAGCTGAAACCTAAACCTGAGTAAGACCGGCCTGATCAAGTGCCCGTATCTAGTAGAGACTAGTTTAGGTGTGAGCCTACATTGCATCCTCCACTGAGATTATCAAAAAGGTCTCATTATTATAGTCATCAACCGTCTCATTTCCTGCCAAGGAATATTGGCGTGAACTCTCTCCAGAGTCCATCAGTGCCCTTGATCCTGAGAAATTACTGTTGAGAAATAGAAATAATTACGTTCTCCTCCTCCAACCCAGATGTGGTATCCATATCTTGACAGTTTTTCCTGTCCGACGTCAGCCAAGGGAGTGAAACACTAGTACCCAGGGAAGGATTTCCTTTTTTGAAATCAATAAATTCTAATTGCCAATCATGCAAATAAATATGCCTTGATGGAGCAATGTTATAGTCCACCAGGACCGAACCGCATTAACTCATTGAGGAAACTTCATCCTCTGATCACAGATTGAAGTGAATGAAAATGTCTTTTAGGGCACCCTGCCACCCTGGTTCTGATGATTAAATTCTAATTACATACATATTACTTTTACCATGCTTATTAATGACAAACACATCAACCTTCCTACCGGAAAGTGAACTAAAAATCCAATTTGAATAAAGAATTGCAAATGCCCTGTGTAAAACACTGCACACAAAACAAACCAGATGTTTCAAGCTGCAGAGGGAGAGCTTTACAGAGCAGCTGGGAGAATTTTTTTTTCCATCAGCCATTGGTAAAGATATACATTGTCAGCACGCAAACTGCTTCCATTTTTAATACTCATATAATTGGTTTACTCCTGTAACCAACACAATATTAAGTAAAAAGGTGGGGGGAGTGAAGGAAAACAATGATATTGGTCAAAGTTTATAAAGGTCATAGGGTTTGTGGATGGGGAGGAGAGTGGAGGAGGATAGAGGTTATTTTTGCCCATAAAGCTTTCTTATTTACTGCAAGGTTGTGAAGTTTGGAAAAAAATACTAATAAAATTTATTGCCAGGGGTTGTAAGAAGATCATACCTTGGTTCTATTTTCAGCTCCAAACAGATTATAGGACAATGGAGCATAAATGGAAATTAAAACAGATTTAGAACAGACGTTAGGAAGCACTTTTTCACATCGAGGATAATAAATGTGTGGAATGGCCTATCAGGCAAGGTTGTAAAGGCAAAGACACTGGGATCATTCACGCAACAACTTGGGAAATAGCGCACTAAAATGGAATGAGTCTGGATGGTGAGGCGGCCTCTGTTTAGATTCCTGGGATGCTTCAAGTCTGCACAGTTCGTTTCTTTTCCTTTCCTTTTCAAATGATAATTTCAGCTGTGATTTGTTGTTTTTTCAGGCAGGTTTGTCAATCGCTTTTCCTGTGAGGTGGAAGATTGCTCTTTATTCCCATTGCACCTGCCTTGATCGCCTATGACAGGGTGTGCAAGAGAAGAGGCCCCGCTATGGGAAGCCAGTCCTGCCTCTTGGAAGAGCCTGAGCAGAAAGTGGACATCTTTCCTGCTTTGAGAGTGGATAGATCTACCGCCAGCTCACATGGCCGGCGGAGGACATGCTAGCCTTTTCCCACCAGATCTATCCTTCTCCATGAGGTTGACTTCTATGGCCATGCCAGTAGGGCAGCTCATTCCTGCTCATGCTGTGTATTCTTATATTAATTTCAGGATACTCCATGAATACCTTCATCTAATGGAGAAATTCTGGGAAAGGTATACAACTCACAGGCACTTACATTGTTTCCAGCACTGCTTTTCTAACATATGTGGGTCTATGTTAGACTCATCCATATCTGAACCACATAATTTTAGGCTAAAATGACTGAGTGGTTTGCACAAGTCCCTCATTTCAAAGTGTATCCCCACTTTGCCTTACTATTCGTGCTCACCGCAAGAGTCTCAAAGTAAAAGTATGGATGCAGTGGGAAGGAGAAGAAGGATATTGCAAGCCAGAGACCAATCACTTAGTGAGCACCTTCCCGTTCTTCACTCCTTGGGCCATCTGCAACTCTTTCCAACCACACAAGATACAGTAACCAACTTCACAGGGTTCACCTACCCAACTGCACACCACGCAAACCGTACTGCTCCCAAAGACACTAGGAGTTCTGTTCCACCAAGATGTCCTTGAATGTTCCCAAATGTCTCTCTGCCTTTCTTAAAGAGACCTAAGACTTGATCAGGGGTCAACAAAATTCAAAAGCTTTGAGGGACTCATCTAAGGCCGTGATGGTTAAGTCTTTTGAGGATTGTGTATGTGCAGAGAAGTGAATTTTGGAGATTCAAATTTGACCAATACCTCCCCAAATTTACTTAACCTCGTATCTTGCCATTTGCCAGAAATCAGTGGGCACATCTCCAGGCATATTCTGCAGTGCTCTGAATCTGGGCAATAAACATGACCCTTAATATTAAATTACAGCTCATAAACGCAAACACTCAAGGCTGCCCTTGTGCAGAAACATACTGAATCTTTGGGGACTTGCCTTTGGAACTGATTGAACATGTGGAAACCAAGGCAAGGGAGCACTGAAAACTCCTGGAAGTTCACCAAGTCCAACCACAACCAAGTCAGCGGACAGGTGAAGGATCTACTTTTAAAAGCCTCACCTTGAATGCTGAGACAGGTCAGTGTAGGTGCAACCTCAGTGTAAATACCAGTGTTCTCCAGAAGCATTATAACAGTTTGCTGCAGCTTTCTTGGGCCAGGTTATTAACCAGCATTAAGAGATTTCTGCAGAGATGCACCCAGCTAGTCTGGTCTCACAAGATACCACAAGCGACTTACCGAATATAAAGTGACTAACTAGTGAGTCATAGTCTGGGACACCCATGTCCTTCATTGTGTGTATGTACTGTAATAGTATATTCTAGCCAAGGATTTCAACGTGCTTTCAAACATAAATTATCTTGACAAAGCTTCTCTGAAGGAGATAAAACTTGCACAAGAAGAAGGTCAGAGCCAGAGAGACTGAGGGATCTGCCCAGGGTCACAGCACTGGTGAGTCAGACAGCTGTGGAGCAATTACAGGAATCTTACTCTGCAGCACAAGCACTAAACATCCTCATCACAAACAATGTACAGAAAAAAATGCATTACTTCGCTGCATGCACTGTAATATAATCATATGTGTGATATTATTTTATTTATTTAGGATATAGCGCGAATCTGACTGAAGAAATCACACCTCCCCAGAAGAACTTAAACCAATACATATTGTCAGCTTCTCATACTCAAATAAGCAAGGATACCACTAGAAATACATAAAGGTACGAGTTTTCAGTAATGAAGGTATTAAAGGCCTTTAAGAAAAAAAGGGAGACAAGGGTCTGATGAGAACTCAGCTTCCCTGGAAGTACAACACCAACAAACTTTATTCAAAGCCATAGAGTGCATTTATAGGGGATTTATGACAACGTTGGAATCAGAAACAATTGTATTGATCACACCAGAACCAGAGAAATTGTGTTGTCATATTGATGTCAGTTTTAAGAGAAATAAGCTGACTTGCCTAACACCTGTATCTTGCTGGGAAAAGCTCTCTCTGATAAATCAAATCTTAGTCTACACATTTTTTGCCAGCTTGATCAATATAGTATTTACATGCATCAGTAAAAAACGCAAGGGTTTTAGTCTCAAGATAATAACTCGTTTTACATCCAGGACTGGGATTCTAGAAAGTGGCAAATCACCGTATCCTGTGTCACTATTATGTTGCAAGAGGTTACCCAAAGGGTAATCCAAACAAACACTTTCCTCCTAAGTTTCTCCTCTTAGGTAACTTAGAAGAACTGTCACCAGCCGACATCCGCGTAGCTCCGATAGCCACCCTGCAACGTCCACAGGATTCGTGGGGCTCACTTGCATGTGAGGGGTGCCCATGCCAAAGTCTTTTTGATCTGAGGTGTCATCCAAAACGCCCAGCGACTGAACGGAGAGCGCGCCTGATCAGAATGCACGCTCAGCGGTCGGCTTGTGTTGGGGGAACATTTGGCCTGAGCGGGCAAAGCAAAGTGGGATGCTCAGGGCTGGTTACGAACCCAACTCCTGCATGCCATGGTGGCAACCGCACAGAACATCCTTCTTTTAAGAAATCAGGCCTAAAAAAGTCTCGCGCTATTTTCTTGTTTTCAACCCCCACCTCTTAAAGCCAGATTTATTTATTTTATTTTTTCAATAAAACCATCCCCTGCGTTAAATAGTAGCTATTCTAGAGTCTGAAGTTAGACTAATGACATCCCACCAGCAGCGTTTTAACCAAATGCAAGGGAGGCCTTTTTGCGGGGCATCTCTTGCACTGAGCGTAACTCCCCCCGTATCATTAGAGTCGGGGCCGTCGCCCCGTGTTTACGGCGGAGGAATGCCGATGAGGGGCTGGAAGTCCTCATTGTCAGCCTGCCACTGACTCTCTGTGTGACTTTGGAATTAAACACAATTTCCCCATGGCTCCCTGTGTCCCTTTTTGTCAAAGCTGAGCCACACTGACAGAGGGTGATGTGTGGGGGAGGTTTACACTACCACTGCAATTTCATGTGCTATCCGTATCCCGTGGACAAATAAATACATTCACTTCTAAGGACAGTCAGTCCGTGCCATCCATCATCACTATAGACACATAGAGGGGAAAAAAATGCTTGTGAAATACGCCCAGAATTTGAGTTGGTTTTGATACCGCTGGATGAGAAGCCATTTCTTGGTGCAGAAGAGCTGAATGAAAGGCTTGAAACTGTGTAATAAGACTAGCAAACAGGGGTTCTTTTTCAAGATCATCTACACATTTACTGTGTTATCATTTCTAATTCATATTAATCAGAGGGTTCACGAACTCATAACTGAGAGCCATTTGCAGCATAAATAACTTTATCCGGCTTCTAAAAACACACATGTTAAATATGAAACAATAGGGTTAAATCTAAGCAATATGTTTAGGTAATTAACCTGCTGTTTCCACAGATTAATTTAGTCTATACAGGTGGTAAGACAGTGCCCATCACTGTGGCATGAAAACACCGTTCAGAGTTTAGGAGACCAAAGAAGAAAATGAAGCTCTGTAAACTGTGTTTCTTTCTCTGGCTGGTAGGTAGTTATTAAAAAGGCATCGCCCCTGTACAACCGCGCTGCGATAGCACAGTAACTACAGCCTATTTACGGCCACTCTCTAATAACAGATAACCCACATACTTTTTCTCCCAGCGATTTGCCAAGTGGAAGCAAACCCAATTCGGATCCCGCTTTCACGGCTCGGTGCGGCCTCTTCGCCCCGTTATTACACTGCTGCGAACAGTGGCCTCGGACTGTCAATATCTCCCCTGCCACGGTTTACACGGGTAATTGTTATTACATCAGACCATGAAAATTGATGGTGATAACACACTCTTGAGGAAGGCTCTCTACATGTCAGTTATTCAAAATATGTCTCATTAAATAAATATTTACAAGACTTTTGTTATTTAGCTTATAAACTGTTTGGACTGAGGCAGCTTTTGAGCGGTTGAAGAACGTTCCAAAGAGTTACTGCAGATTAATCCATGTAAACCACACCACTGTGCTAAAAATTGCTATGGTGGTTCCTAACTGCCAAGTCTATATCCTTCCAGCCTAAGAAATACAGGACATATTTTCCTTTGTAATAAAATCTCTCGATAAAAGCAATAAAAAAATACTAGTCCAGAACATGTGATTATCCTGGGGGGGTGGAGGGGAATCATACCCATGGGATGACAGGGAAGTTGGCTCATTCTTGCAGCTGGGAGGATGGATAAGGGTTCGGATTATCTGAGCTACAGAAAGAGGGGGAACCTTTAAAGAAAAAGAGGGACGAGGAAAGCTATTCAGTTAATAGTCTAGAAATAATAGCTATTCAGTTGATAGCTTAGTAATAATTCAAGAATAATCAGTCATCCCCCAAACAGGTTTTATTTTGTCCTGGAGAAAGCCGAAGGACAACACCAATAAAACAAAAAGGTGGGGGGGGAGGGGGAAAAAGCCAGTCCCGTTTCTTAGCTTCAGATGCCTCTGCCTTTTCAAGCCCCTCAGATCAGCGCTGCACAAGGATTTTGCAATAGCCAAACTAATGAGGCTACATAAGGCAATAATGATGAGACTCTGGGAGGGCAGACTCTTTTCACTCCTAAAGATTTCTTCTCGGCAAGCCAAGTTTCCTGGCATAAAACCCAGAGAGCAGGGATGTTTTCCATGCTCGCAGGGTCAGGCTTGTGAGTGTGTGTGTGTGGATGTCTCTAGGTTTCACACTGTGCCTCAAGCAGAGTCATCCAAGAAGCAGCAGCGCTTTTCGCCGCGCCGGACGTCTCCGGAATGCCGGCTTTCCACGAGAGGGAGCAACTCACCAGCACAAAAAAAAAAAACCCCTTTTCCCAGACCAACCACCAAATTCACTTTGAGCTCTCAATTTACACAGCTGACAGCCACCTTGATTTTTATCAGTTCTACTAGATTTGAGAATCATATACCCATTACTGATTTTTCATGCCTAAAGTCACACTGGCTGCGTGTCTATTTATGCATATCAGGGGAGAGTTAAAATGGACATCACTCATTTAGAGAAGTGATCCCTTCAATAAAAAGGAAACGTTCATGTTTCCAGCTTCGCAACAGCTGCTGGGCTAATTATTAGGATGCAAAAATGATGGATTTACCAAAGCAATCAACTGAAGGCTTATTCTGTTGGTGCCGAGTGGAGAGGCCCTCAGCACTGTTGGGGAATTGAAGCTGGGAGGGAGGTAATTCTAGATTTGCCTGAAGTGTGCTACCCGTGGAAGGTACTGGCTGCTATTCAAGCTTCCTTTGCCTGCAGCCACCCCTTTTCCTCCCTAACTGGAGAGTCGGGAAGCAAAAACAGCTGTCAAAAAGGGTTCAATGTTATTGATAAGCCTTTTGTGTCAACCAAAGCCCCTCCACCGGCAAGTCCAAACAAAACAGCTCAAAATCTGCGTATCGGTGGAAAAACATGTTGGGCCGCATGTGGAATAAAGCAACAAGAAGTAAGTGTGAGTGTAACAGTCACAGTTGATTTTTACAAATGACTGTGCAATCCATGGAGGAAATCCCCGGAGGGACTCGAAGTTGTAGTCCTGATCCCTTCCCCTCCCCATGCTCCCGCCTCCCCCCGCCAGCAGCCAGGGCAGCTCCTCTCCCATTTACAACTCAGTTCTGGCAGAGATGGCTTTTCCCAGATCTCCCCCCCTTTTTTTTTCTCCATCTTTGCACTTGGAAAGATATTTTGCTTTCTTCTTTCAGGCCATTGCACTTTAAGCACGCACATTGAACTGCGGGAGAAAGGGAAGCGGTTTCTTCCCCACTGCCCGTTGCACTTTGACAGGACATGGGACAGGCAGCACGAGCACAGCTGGAGGGAGGTTTGGTCCCAAGCTGAGGTTCTTGTCAAGGGTTTCATTCCTCTTCCTGGCCTGATGGGCTCAGGTTTGGGAGTCACAGCTAAGCCCTGTGCTGGATTTCAGAAACCTGCCTTGCATTTGCACCTCTGCGTTTTAGGGAGATGATTATATTGTTCCTCCTGTGGCTTTCTGTTGTCTCTCCACCAAGGTAGAAAAGGGCTGATGTGGCACAGAATCAAACAAAAGCTGACCAAAGCTGTGATGCCAGATTCTTTTTCATAGTGAAAAATGGGCCAGTTAATAGTACCAGTGAGCCTGTGACTTTATCTATAGGACATATCCAGCATAGATGGATTTGGAGCAAGTTCTGCAAATCAAATCTTTCTCGCCAGAATGACTGGAGGTTGCACTGATTTGGAAAAGGTAACTTTCCTCTGCAAGTAATATTCATTTTTATATAATCTCACCCTGACGCAACCCATAGTCAATGCAAATGTCAAAATATGTAAGAAAGTGCATTAGAACATTTGCTTCCTACTGGAAAGAAGGATAGCTCTGTTGTCTCCCAAGAAAAACTGGAAATGTGAAACTTTTGGTCCTATTTTGCATATGACATTTTCTCAAACTCTTGCTTTCAGAGAAACAGAGTTGTGACGTTTAAACCAATAGCCAAACTATGTGCTAATTTGAAATTTATTTTACATCCTTTGGACTTAATAGCCAGCTTTCAGCATTCACGATTCCAGGCTGGAAAGTCCTAACAGGCATCTGGGGACAATCCCTGCCCTGTATGCGTGTCTGTGCATTAGGGGTCACAAGGCATGTCCAATACATTAAGACCATGACGGTTACAGCCCAGCTATGTAGGTTGGACTCCAGTTCAAGCTACAACAGCAGCAGCTCTGGAAGTCTGGAGTTTAATCACTGGTGTGTCAGCCAGGATGGCAGACGTCACCTTGCCAGCAGCGGAAATCATGTGCCCTTTTATTCTGTTGCTTATTTTTATCCTTCTTTCAGCATTGCAGTATATGGCAGCACAATGTTTGCAGTGCAAATGCTGCTCCGTGGTAAGCAGACTGATGCGATCCAGATACATTTGACACCTTTTATGCTACATGGTGTCAAGTCCCAATGAGATTTGTCACATGCAAAGTAATTTATGAATCGTTCTTGCTATTTTATGTATCAAGAACCCTTCATAAGAGCCATGCAACGCTATAAGCTTAACTGGATTCCCCTAGCACAGAACCAGGATCTAAAATAAGGACTGAAAATGTCTGGCCTTGAGTTTGTGTTGAGATGGCATGGCTCAGCTAGGAATTGATTCTGATGATAAAAATCTCCCTTCAAAAACAGAGACCCCCAAAGAAGGCCCATAAGAAGAGACCATGCATGTAGTTGAAACTACTCTTGTTGCCTGATTCACAGTCATCTGCACCACAGAGTGCTACAGGAAACCATGACAGGGAACTATGTTCGGCTCCCATGCCATTGAATTCATCCGGGTGGTTTTAGAGAGAAAAAGGTGGAGCCTGAGGGGAATAGATCTAAAAATTATTGGGTGTCAAAGAAACACACTAATTCATTCTATCAGTATAAGGAGTCAACCGCTGAAACATTTGCAACAACCAACAGCTCCTGTTTCCTCACCGGGAGGACATACGATCCACCGTCAGCAACGCAACAAGTTTCAGGGCAGGCTCTATAATCTTCGAGACCTCACCACTTGCCCTTAGAGACCAGTAAGTGCAGTTTCCCCCTTTCTCAGACAGCGCTGGCATATGACTTGTTCACAGCTGCAGAGGAGGTCAATACTAGACATGAGACTCCAGCTTATGGACTAATCCTACAGTACTGAAGGACTTCCAGGTCTCTAGAAGAGCCTCAGTGAAGCTCCTGTATAGTTCCTTGATCCAATGTCCAGCCTCTCAAATTAAATTTTCTAAATTAAAGGCCCCAGGACTTCTACTCATCATAGGTGAAGTCGATTCTGTGTCTGTCTTCAACAGCAGACACAACATCGCTTCCAACAAGAAGTAACAAAAATACTTAATTCTGCTTTATCTTATGAAATTTGAAGGTCATCTGGGGGAAGCTTGAGTTTACCTTCAGGAAGATGGCATCATCACAGATCTGGCCAGACGCTTGTGAGATGCTGATAGAGGGAAAGGATTTCTTTTGCTTTGTCTCACTGCACGGTTCCTACCTACTCCAAGCCCCAGCAGTGCCCTGCTCCCCGCCCAAGCCTACAGCCATTAGCAACTAATACTAAAATAGCTGCACAGAGCAGAGTAGGCTGATGATCCATCTCAGGAAAAGGAACAGCCTTAAGAAATGCCTAGAAGAAACCAGTGACACGCTAACATGTTTTCACATGTGCACTTGCCCCATTTTTATATTTTCCAGCTATCAGTAGGAGAGACAAGATACCGGACACACGATCTTACTGGCAGAGCACTTCTTAGACTTAGGAATTTTATAGAGAAGGAGTGGCCTTATTTCTATTCTACACTAATTTTTTCAATTTTTGAAAATTCATCTGGAGAAACAAATAGGAGATGTTCTGGGGTATTTATGGTGCCAAGCAAATAAAACCATTTTTTTCCTCTTTCTCCCTCTCCAGTGGAAAGCAGAAGACACTTTAGCTCTACATTGTGCATTGGGTGTAAGTGCTATATCAGAGCTTTCTGAATTTGAAAATAAATGTGCTTAAATCAATGAAGATAATAATAACTCAGCTGCAGTGTTATTCAATAATGCTATCTAGCTTTGAAAGAATAAGGCCATGCTTTCCCGTGTAAGCACAAATGAATGGCTGGTTGCGTGTATACAGCTACTGGTACCTGACACATTATCCCAGAAACATAATATGAACAAACTCATTCAGGAGTTATATTCCGAAGTTAAGTTTGCACATTTGTAATGTGTGATGTTTATGTGCATGTGCCTAGTCTGGAAAAGCTGATCCCTAATGCCCAATTTAGAAAAGAAAATGCAAAATATGACCTCGAGTATATGGAAATATCCCATTTCTAATGTTTGGGGATGTTTCTATTCAAGGAAAAAAAAAAAAGAAAAAAAAAAAAAAAAAAGACTAACAGAGTGTGCTAACAGCCAGCATGACCTAAATGTTGAAATTATTAAACCGACAAAGGAATGGGTAGTTAACGCAAAGGTCGGAATAATGTATTTAACGTAATTAATCTCCCCATGTCTTGATAGAGCCAGGGCAGGGGCCCTAAATCAATGTTATGTTTGAGGTGTGATGTAGCACTAAGGTACAAAAAGTTAAGGATGGAATGTCAGCCTTAACTTTAAACATCCTTTTATTTGCTAGACTGTATAACATAACACTAACCTTACTTAAACATTGTATTTGGTGTGTTACATAAAACCGCGGTGCGTAAAAGGAGGTAACTGAGTAACATTCAATCAGCCACACAAACAAAGACGACTTTCTCGCAGACTTTGAAAGGGCTTTTGGACACGGCTTTGTTAAATACCAGTAGCGAGGATTCAAGATCGGTCTACCTCTATTAATTAATTCCCAGCGCCCAGACCCATCCACTGCCAGCCTGATTAGATTTTGGATAAGCAGCAGACTTCTCTCTGCTTTCTCCAGTTGTGGCTTGAAAACCTAAATTTCTCAGCCTGTGGAAGCCACTTGTAACAGTGTTTAATAAAGTTCCCTTTAAACTCAAGGTAGAAAGAAGGGACAGGTCCCAGCAGCCCTTTTCACAGCATCATTTGCATATTGGGTTAGGCTACTTAATAGTCTCATTAGCACCATCTGTTGGGAACCCACTAATAATACAACCCAAAAAGGTAATGCGCTCAAGATGTGAGAAATCATGAGGATAGACCCATAACAGGGACAGGGTTTATTTTCCAGCCAGTTAGGATTCAGAGATCATTAGTTTGACTGTACTGTGGCCTTTCAAGCTCCACCATTGGTTGCAACTGAAAAAAAGCTCAGAGTACCTTACTGATTCTCTACTCACCAAGGACCACGAACCTGCCACGGGACTTTGACCCACCAAATTCAGAGCAAGCAGAAAACTGCTCGGTTCCTTGCAAGAGCGGCCCAGCGCTTCATGGCATGGTTTTTGGAAGAATACCCCTAGACCAGGAACGTGTTAAAAGAGGCCACCCAAGCCTCATGACACGTAGCAGCTTTCCAAACCTGGTGGCCCACCACAGCAGATGTGTGGGTCTCTTCCGGAGCCGTTAACTCGCACACACACGACATAGGTGTCAGCACATGGTTTAGCAAACTGGAAGGGTGAAAGAGGTGGGGATTTTTCAGCGAGTAAACCCAAAGCGCCTCTTACAATAACAGCGAAGTAGAAAAGCTGGGAGACCTCTGAAAAGGTTGACGTTGCCAAATTATTATTGGAGTCCAAACGAAATGTCACTGCTTGGTTTGTTTTTACAGTTGGCCAACCTCAGGATGGAGATTTAAATACCAAAGGCAAGGCTGGCTCCTCCACCCCATGTAAACTGGACTTTACCCACCAAAGCCAAGGGACTGGTGAGTGCCCTGGGCAGAGCACACACACGTCGGAAATCGCAGCACGCTGCATTGCTAACGGAGCCGGTGGAGCTCACCAGGGGTGGTTTTGCTCTTCACCCTTCCACTTTCAGCTCTCTTCGAGCCCTATACCGTATCCAATTGCTTATCCTTCAGTATTAAGTTACATGGGAGAATCGGTGAAAATATTTCTCATTCATTCTTTCAATGCAGGTGGTTATGCTATTAAATGGAAATTAATACAAATTAATATGAACCAGATGAATTCCTTCCTTTCATTCTGGATTCTTTCCTTTCTAGTAAGCCCTTGTTCTCTGCCCTCAGACCTCCTGGATTCCTATTATTTTTAGATATTGTGCTAGTAGGTAAATTTGGAATCCAAATCTACCCCTGGAGTATTGATTTTTCTGGATCAGTTTCATTTTCCACAAAATAATATATCAGCTCTGTTTCTGCTTGCTCAACCAGCCTGAGCTAAGGTGTGTCAAGAGTGGAAGCCTGAACTTCTGTTTCCAGTGCTGGATTTAAATCACACATATTATTGCCTAATAAAAAAGTGTTGGTTTTTTTTTTCTTTAACTTCTTTTTTTTTTTTTGGCAAAATGTTTAGTGGTTTCTAAATTAATCTGAGCATGATGTTCAGTTCCAGGGCCCATTGTTGACTTCTTTCCCAGTCTTTCTTTTTCTGGAATTCTCCTTTTTAGGCGAGAACAGCTGTGCTCTTATATCTCTGCAATGTGGCCG
Organism: Alca torda; assembly: GCA_008658365.1. Classification (NCBI taxonomy): domain Eukaryota; kingdom Metazoa; phylum Chordata; class Aves; order Charadriiformes; family Alcidae; genus Alca; species Alca torda. Next base: position 37,432,850 of record CM018083.1, read on the forward strand.
TGTTACAAAGGTGAATACTTTTGCATTTGTTCCATCACTTTCTGTTTAATTCAAAACTAATTGCTGATACATTTTTGTAGGGTTTCTGGGGCTTAGAAATTATGGGATGAGGTTAGCACAGTAGTTCTGTTTTGTTCATAAAAGAATGTAGAATGGATTTGTTAAAAAGAGTGATCTAAATTACTCACAGAAGGTTCAGCACAGGCTATTTAAGGCCTCCATCCTTTAATAGGATTCATTTGCATTATGGCAAGGATGAAACGGTTCTACTCTAGACTGATGCCCCTCTCTTCACATCCCTGTGCAAAGACATAAAAAGATATTTCCTGCCATAAAGCTTTTTCAGGCTAAATATGTGACAGAGGTAGAAGAAATTGAGATATAGAAGGGTAGAACGGCTGATGCAGCAAGTTGATGGAAGATGTGCTGCTTTCTGGTTTATGATGTTGTCTCTGGAGTAGCTTGTTTCGGAGGAGAATTTTATGTGCGTGGTAGTACCGTTGTGTATGCTTTCTGGGAGGAGAAAATCCATAATCCTTTGCCTGTCTTGCAACCGATATGGTCCTTCTTGGACAAAGCTGTCTTGGTCATCCAAAGAGAGCAAGAGAATCCAAATATTCCCAGTGTTATTGCCAAAGTTGTGTGGTCCGCAGTTGCCGTTCCCTCGTATTCAAAGAAATGAGGGGCAAAACAGACTTGCATGAGAAATCTATGTGTATGTGAACACCGGCCCTTTCACTGAATGGAAAAACTGAAAATGCGGGGCAAATTCTATTTCGGGTAGAAACAACAGGAAAATGTTATTCAGAAAAATCTGAATCATTGATCGAAAGTATTTTGGGAAGGGAAAGGTGAAAAGAGGATAGGAGGAAAAGGACTTATATAAACTTTTTCAACTTTTTTCTCTATCTCTCTCCCCATAAATACATATGCATGTCTTTTTCCTGTAAGTATGGGAAAATGGACAGATATTCAAATATTTCAAATCTAGATATAAAAATTACTTTACAATTTTTAATTCCCTCTTTCGCATTTTTCTCAGCCAAAATAATTTATGAAATATGCCCTGAACTTGCTTTTAGCATCAGTGTCCCCGGACCTTAATTAGTCATGCAGCTATTATCCACTGAAAAATCATTGCCCTCCTGGATGTCGGTTGGCAAATTCCAACCCAACTTCCACAGAAGAGGAAGGGTTCTGAAATACACTTTTGTTCTCTTCACGGAACATATTTTTTTTACATTTAGTGTGCTTTACTGCTAATAACATATTTATAAGAGCTCCCCTACCTGTCTCTTTCTGGAATTATAAAACACATGTACCCACCTGCAGTCTGCAATACTAGTATTTACAAGCTTATATAGGGATTGCAATATTTTCCCTACAAGTTTGTTCTGTATTTTTCATTTCCAGCTGCTAATGGCTCATAGAAAGTAGAAGATCTAGAGGTAAAGGTGTGACTTAACCACATACTATAAAACTCTGAAAGTCCCCACTGTACTTTAATGTAAAGGAAATTCACTTTTCCCCAGGCAGTAACGTTTATTGTATCTGCATATGCTCTAGAGCTCCAGTGGCTCTGTTTGGGTGACACAGCAGAGTTAATGACACTGTTAGACGCTGCTGAAATCAAATGCTGCATGTTACCTACCAATGCAATACACCCCTGCTGCAAACTTTGAATGTCCTCCAACAATTTGGTTTCTGCCCTTTTCTTTTTTTCTTGGTTTTTAGAACTGTGTCCATTCCAACCAACTATCCGAGATTAAATGAGGAAAGGAAAGGCATTTGACTGAATAAAAAGATATCGGAGAGTGAGGAACAGGCAGATCTTTCCCCAGAAGTGAAAGTCAATAGGATGGATTTCCCCACAGGAAGTTGTAAAATTTTATTCAACACTGAAATGGACAACTCATTAGTAGAATACAGTGTAGGGATCTATCTATTCTGTCAATACGGGACAGACTAATAGTCTTATTTCATATTTCTAGCATACTTAAGTCGATGAACTTCAGCAGATAAATTTCACTGAAATTTTCATTGAAATTTCAGAAAAGTGTAACTAACCCTAAAAAAATTCTCACGGTGGCCAGTGCCAGAGGAACCACTTAAGCAAACTGGATTTGTCCTACATAATTTAGTAGTCATCACTTTCCCTTAGATGTTTGTTAGGCGGGAAGCCAGGACAGGCTCTTTTACATCCCAGGTCTACCTGGTAGCTCTGACCACTGCTCTTGTGGAGTCCATCCCTGAGAGACTTCAAATCTCCAATCTCCTTTTCATTCTGACACAGAATAAGAACTCCTTTTTTAATCACAATGTAGTTGTCTGAAAGGAAGATTATCTCCATTACTTCTCTGTTTGGGAAATATTATCCTGAATAAAATGAGTAGAAATTAGTCCAATACTATGAAAGAAATCCTGGCTGAACTGTGTAATATGAGGATATAAAATTTTCAGGAGAGCCATTGCTAGACATTTAGGCAAAACAGTTAAAAACTTCAATTTAAGGATGTTCTTCATATTCCTAGAATTAATATGTTCCTTGAACATCAGAGGAGTCTCCTTAAAATAACTTTCTCATTAAAAAAATCCTCCTAATTCCCATTATGCATTTAAGTGTGTATGTGTGTTTTAAATGTGTGTATGTACACACACACATATATAGTGAAGCATGAGAACAAATGCCAGACAATAAAACAGGTACTGCAAGATAGAATGAACCTGTTGTGTTGCATATACGAAAAAGAAAAGAAAAGTCTGTGCTCTCATTTCAGCAGGTGTATGTCCCGGGGAGCTCAGCTGACTTCCAGGAGAGCAGAGCTTCCTATTCTCTCGGTATTTTATCTGTGCTAGTTTCACTGGTCCTTCATAATTTGTATTAGAGCAGGTCATCATCACCTCCTTCTAATGCTTCGATATTTTGATGTGTTTCACATGATTTATGATGTCTTCTTTTTTTTTTTTTTTTTTTGTTATGTCTTAATAGTTTCTAGTTTAGAAGGTGGTAATTTTGCTGCACTTTTAGGATGATCATGTTTTCACATAAATTTCTAGCGAATTTTCCAGTTTCCTTGATAATTTTTTCAACCTTTTTTTCTCATGTTAGGGGGTAGGATGTAGCAGACTCTATAGATACTTTTTCTTTGGATATATATAGTGTAATATTTATGCGTGATTAGCCCATCTGACTGTCCAAAAGAATTGTGACCTTCTAAAGGCAGTCATAGATTTCGTATAGGTCATTGCAACATGCTGCCATCAATGATGGGGGGTTTTTTTCAGGTCCATGGTATTCTGTAGCAGCTATAGAAACGCTGTTTCTCCTCAACATATTTTTTTTCCTATGTGCTTTTTTCTTTTAATACTGAATCTTCTTAAAAGTTGGGTTGGATCTGTACTAAGTTTTTCTTTGGATATGCTTTTGTACATTAAAATCAATGTGTCGCACCTTTTTCATCCACTTAAAAAGTCCAGGGCTTGCTGATAGCCTCAGGTCTATAAAAATGGAATGTCCTTTCTGATAAGGTTAATTAACAGCTCTGCTTGAGTGGCTTAATTGAGTATAAATTTCCTATTATTCTTACACAGCTCCAAAGGATTCAATTTCTTTTTCTTTTTTTTTCTGGGGGGAGCATTGTCTTACATTTTTGCCTTTTTTTTCTTTTTTTTTTTTTTCTCCATTTTGTCCTTTCCAGTTTTTTTGAAACCTGGCTTAAGGAACAGGGCAACAGCTCAAGCTCCCTCCAGCATGGGTCCCACACAACAGTTGCCCACTAGACACCATACACGATAAATTTACATTTTAGGATTGAGCTCCCAAATACAACACGCAATTGTGCCTGATTGAAAAAATATACCATTTGACCTGTTTCAACACTTGGATGAACACTAGACCTACAGGCTTTATTCCTACTGTAACCATCACGGTCATGACATTTCTATGAAGAGTGCTAGATGGGACCACGACCAGTAGATTCAAATGTCAGTTTGATTCCTTCATAGACTCATGGAACTCAGCAGTTCTGCCTCTGACAGTATCCTTCAAATCACTGGTTGATAGCATAACTATGGGATTCCATTCCTTTTTTTTTTTTGCCATTATCTACAGGCATCTTCTTTCTGGTTATTTACAGCTCTTCTGGGGTTTCAACAGGTTTTTGCCTAAAAAGCTGTGGCTTCTTGTCTTAACTGATACAATTTAAGGTGGAACCGTGTTAATATTCTGCGTTTATTTTGCATTCTCAGCATATAAAATCACTTCAGTTACTATGGGCTGGGATGGTACTGCTGTATGAAAGGCAGTCAAGCAGGTTAGAAGAACTGAATGACTTTTTGGAAATTGAAGCTTGGTCTCTCCGGGGACGGGTATTTCTGTCAAAAAAGTTTGTCACCAAGTTGTGTAAAACAAAGATGAGCGCGGTCCCTAACTCACTGAAATTGTTAGTTACCTTTCCAACGAGTTAAAAGTATTCAGATTTTCTTTCCTTTCCTCCTTTTTCCATCTTTTCAACTGTTTCTTCTCCCTTTCCCTTCTGAAATCATACTTGAAGCCTGCACGTGTAGAAAGACGGATAACTAAGAGGCTCAGTCAGGTTCACTTCACGTCCAAATACTGCAACCCAGTCACGGGCTGAGCCAAAACTGATCTTGTGGATGACCACCACCATCTCACCTGAACACGGTGTGAGACACAAGGATCCCATTACTTCCGCGTGGCTGCTTCTGCAAATAAACTCCAACACACTGTCCAAAGAGACAGAAATGTAATCATCCAGACGGTCTTGGAATAGCCCTCAAAACACTACCTTCTCATAGCCAAGGATTTTAAGCCCATTTCCTCGATTGTCGCTATCTCAACTTCCACTGATCCCTTTGGGCTTAGATGACCTTACCAGGGTTACAAGGAAGCAAATGGCAGCTCAAAGAATTAACTTTCGTGTTAACACTTTTAACTCCGAGCCATCTTTTTTCTATATCCTCTTCCCCGCAATGTGCAGAAGCAAGCTACAGTCTAAAGCGGGATCAGACCTAGTCACTCCCCTAACGCCGTTTTCTCCATGCCTGGACTAGTCTAAAGAAAAATGCACCCAACTGGTAGAGAAGCAGTATTTTTCTTCAGGGCTTCTTGGTGGAAACATCAGGTACAAGAACGAAGCTGAAACGGTTTGCACATGTCACCCGACTCAGAGATGAAAGCATCTCCTTGTCAATATGCACAGTTTGGGTGTATTTTATTTTTCATGATGTGGCAGTGTAAACAAAAAGCCCACAAACATGCACCAGTAATGTCAATGGGAACATTCGTATTCGCTGATTTTCATAACTGACTTGCTTTCAGGAGGCATTTGTATTAATATTTGTTTGATGTTTAGCAAATCTCCCTCTCTGTTCTTCTGATGAAATATTAAAACTGGATTCTTTTGAAGACATCTTAGCTGCAGCCTAGTATCTGGCATTCTTTGCAAGCATTTGCAGTCCAAAGCACAACGTATAGCTAATATCAGTTCTAGTCTTGCTCCAGGAAAAAGGGTAGGAAATCTGCCTTCTACTCAGTGGGAGCAGGACCTAGTTCTTACAGGGAAATGTACTCAGCATGTCCCTTCTTCTGCTTCTCTCAGCTCTCCTCAAAAGAGGTGAGTTATATTCTGCAAATTCACAGAGGCATTTAACTCATGGGGGAATAGTTCCGCTACAAACACTGGAATTACTTGCCTGGGTAACGTGTGTGACCAAAAGAATTGTATTGAAATTGTCAGCTGATCCTAGAGACACACCAGTGTACACTAGGAACAGATCTGATATAGTTTCATCTCATCCAGCTGCATTATTTTAGGTCACACAAGTGGAGAGGCCGATACTGTGGAAAGAACCAGCATATAAAGTTTGAAGGAGTTCAGTCACCGCTGAGAAAGATGGGAGCTATGAGAAAAGAGAAAAAGGTGGTGAAAAAGAATTGAATTGGTAGATCACATTGGCACAGAAGAGCTGGCATCGACCCTGACCCGGAGTAAAATCCACCGAGCACAACGTCCTAAAATCAGCTCAGGAACAACAATCGTGACCCTTGCCAGCAGCAGATTTCATTGGGCACAACATCCTAGCAAAGGGGTAGCTGGATTTAGATCATTCCTCTGACCCAAACTTTCCAAATTAGCAACCATGGGGATTTAGTTTATTTCCTTGGTGTTTTGCATTGCTGAGAATTTGCATTTCATTCTCTGAACAAACGTACGGTTTGACCAGAGTCCAATCTTTAGCTTATTATAGAAAGAGAGCTGTGTAACTCCAAAGAGAAAATCAAGTTGAAAAGACGGATCAGAAAGGCTGGCCTGCAAACACTAACATTTTCCGCTCCCAAACAGCAGCTCGCAATCCTGGTGGCCTGGCTTCAGCTAAGGCAAATATTAAGCTACACTTGTTAGTTTACTGATTGGAGATTTCTTTCCTTAGCATCTTTCTCTCCTTTTATTTTTTTTTTTCTTAATTGTTGTTACTCTGCTTTGCCTGAAAGCTGCAGCATCTCACTGTTTATTATTCCCACTTCAGTCAAACCCTGTCCCAAAATTAACACGTTGCGTTCTGCAGCTGCTTTCCAGACCCAGTGATGCCAAAATGCAAGGAAATGTAAAACAAACACATGGAACCTCTTTCAATTAGCACAGAATTTGATCCTGCAAAAGAAATTAAGCAAATAGGCAGTTTTACACTGATGAGTAAGCCTAACCGAACATTTATGAAGTTAATCATCTGTTTAAAGTGGGTGCAGGATCAGGTCCGAGGCGAAAATGAAAAAGCTGCAGTAACAAGTGTATTTATGTTCTGTATTCCTTCTGGACTTTTATTAAGATCAAAGAGCCCTCTGGAAAGCAGAAAAGCAAATAGGTTGCAGATGAACGAGCAAAAAAAAAAGTTTCTAAGCAATTACTGATTTAAAGCATCATTTTTCTTTAAAACTGCTAGCTTCATGGCTGGCACAAACAAATAACTGCATAAAACTCAACTCTCCCTCCTAATTCCTCAAAATTCGTAATAAAAATGAATCAGTAATTGAAAGTCAATGGGAGTTAGGCACCTTTTGTGCCTTTGAAAATCTCCCCCAAAGCCTTTTCATCTATGCCTTGCTGTTCTCTGCCTGGTTTTTATGAGGGTTTATTAAGAAGTAGCCATTTGAGACTCCAAACACAAAGCAAAAAAGGAGAAAAAAAAAAAAAAAAAGAAAAGAAAAGGCAAAAGTCAATAAAACCAGAAAACTAGTTGGTCTGATCAGTGTCAAGTTACATTGTTTTCAACTTGAATTAACTGTAGCCATCAATAAAACTATAGAAATGGGGAAGTCGCTGTTATAAATTAATGATTATTTGCCGTGAGCTTTAACAGGGCTGTGCGCGCCACATTTTATTGTGATGGTTTATTCTTATTTGGTACAACAGTAATTGGGTCTTAAACATGATAAAGCATCCTAAAGGCTGCATTGGTAGCAGAGCTGTCTGCGGCAGGTTTTTAACTCTAGTTAAAGAAGGTTAATCAAAGCTAATGAATCTATTTTATCCATTGCCACAAGTATATCAAAAAAACGTACCACCAGGTGAAGGAGCTAAAATATGAATTGTTCAACTGTGAACATACATTTTCAGCATGGTAATTCTGCCAGCCCCTTGTTATATATTGGATATCTTAATAGTTTGCTGCGCTTCTACGTCTGCCGCTGGCAGAGGAGGGGAGAGGGCTGACACTCGCAGAGAAATAGGGAGAGCTGTCTTGCAGCCTTCGCCGCTAGAAGAGCAGTGAGGCTGTTGATTTCCCACCCTCAGAGCCGCCTGGTGTTCTGTACGGCAGCTGTAAGGAGCCCCGCACTAGGTCTAACTCATTTGACCAGGCTTTCGTTAAAAAGCCCCCGGTACGGAGCGATGCTGCGGGGCGAAGGAAGGTGCCCCGGCTACAGCCACCGTGCGCTCCCACCCCTCCCAGCAAACCCCCTTCGCCATCCCCCTTGGCTCTCTTTCCTCCTCCTTTCCCTCTCCCCAGGCACGTTTTAGCATTTCTGGTAGTTTTACAAATCTGGGGATGGAGTTCGGAGGAAAAGGGCCAGGACAGCAGATTTGTATATCTGTGCGTTTGCATGCACGGAGACAGGGAACCTTTCTGTACTAGCCACCGTGCAAGATTAGAGAAAATTAATTAGGGCAAGACTGCTACCATCCCACCCTGACACGATATCCTTCCTCTGTTAGTAGCCCCATCGATTTCACACGTAAGCTAAGGCAGCAACGTCTGGCCCTTAGTGATGCTCAGTTGATGCGGTGAGGGGAGGAATTTTCCGGGGCACCCTCCAGGCCATCTTTGCCAAGGTGCAAACGCTGCTGCTTTGAATTTCAAAGCCCCCAGCAAAAGAGAATCAGCCCGGTCCCAGCGGATCCCTCCTCTCTCCCTAGTTTCCTTCGCAGGGAAGCACTGAGCACAGACACACGGACCCCGGGCTGCTGCCGAGGCAGCGAGTGGTGGAAGCGGGGAGCATTTGACCTGCCGCCGTAATCCTGCAATCTCTGCGATTGCACATTGCAATCCCTGGGGGTTTTTTGGTTTTCCTCCTTTTTTCTTTTTTTTTTTCCTTTTCCCTTTGGATGAATTTTCACCTCAGACTGGGACAAGTCAGAGCCATTCAGGCAGGTCAGGCGTGCTGGGTGTTGAGCTGACCGAGGCTAATTAAAGGGAAAAAAAAAAATAATAAAGGCAGATGCCTCTATTCTCATCTGCCCCTGACCAGTAGCTTCCCAGTTTCAAGATTTGTGGGTGGGTGGGGGCAAAGTTAGAAAAGGGAGGCTGATAGAAAGGAAGGTGCAGCCCTTTGGAAACAGGGAGGGGGGGGGAGAAGTCCAAGGACTAATTGCAGCCTTGACTAGGGAGAGATGCAGCACAGGTTTCGGCACATCACCCTTCTGACCAGCCCCCCCTCACTTTGACAAGCTACAGCACCTCGTCTCCCCCGTGTTTGATTTAAAGAGAGAAAAAAGAGGAGAAAAAAAAAAAACCAACAACCCAGCAAACCAACCCCAAAGTAGTTGCAAAATTCAGGGCCTGTTAGACTTCAGCTAATTAGAAAAAATGGGTTTCTTCCCCCACCCCCTCCGGCTCCCCCCCTTCCCTTTCTTTCTTCAGCACCTTTTTCTTTCAAACATTTAGTCTCAGGAGGGGGAATCCAGCCTCTTGGCTGGGCTGTTTTCAAAACACTCCTTTGAATGCTTCTCCCTAATTCACGTCTTTTGTTTTTCCGCTTTTGTGTTTGCCAGTTTGACCATATAACGTTATACATCTGGTGTATAGCTTGTTGGGGGCTTTCTTTCTCCCAGGGATCCTATGCATTCCCTATAGGACCCTCCTGGGCTTCCATTCGAGCTATCGTGTAACATAAAGGGGGCTAAAGCAGGGCCAAGGGGATGAAAGCCGGGAGGAGGGGAGCGCGGGGGGGGCAGCCAGTGAAGAGTGCGCCTGACACACACGCACACACACAAAATAAAATAAGGCTGGGGTGGGGGGGAGGAATAAAAAGAGCTGAAAAGCATTCTTTTGCTCTTTCTTTTTCTTCTTGCGCTGTTTCGGCCGGACCCTGCGTCAGGCAGGCACTGGCCCTCTGTGGGAAAGTGAGGCGGCCACAGAATAGATAACTCATTTGAATTCCAGCGACATATTCGTAAATAAAGCAAAAGTGGTGAAGGGGAGAGGGGCTGGAGCCGGGGGCTGTGGGGAGGGAGGGATGGGGAGCCGGGGGCTGTGGCTGTCGAGCGATGTGAGGCCGCCCCAGCTCCCGCAGCTGGGACCCCCATCCCATCCCGTCCCATCCCGTCCCGTCCCCCGAGCCCGCAGACCGGCAGCCCCGACTCAAGCCCGGCTTTTCCCCATCCCCTCCCTTTCTGCTGAGAAAACGGGAGTTGGCTGAGCAAGTTGGATTCTTGCTGTTTTTGGCGACATCCTTCATCGCGGCCGCTGCAGCTGCTGGTGTTTATTGTTGTGGTTGATGCTCCTCTTGGAGATGGCCGTGGTGGGGCGCGGGAGCGTGTCCAGCCCACAGCCACCCTCCTCGCTACACCAGCCATCCCCTCCCCTCTAGGCGTGCTGAATGGGGAGCATTGCCCCTCTCCAGGCCCCCCGGGCAGCCACTCTTCAGGAATTTGACTGCTATCCCTGTGCCCATTTTAGAGATGGGGAAACTGAGGACTGAGTGATGTTAAAGAGCTCAGCCAAAGTCCCACCCCGGAGATGCTGTGTTGGGCTCTAAGTGACAGGCAGGGCTTCCTCCCAGCTACCTACCCATCCCTTCATTTAAATAAAAAATTAAAAAAAAAAAGAGAGAGAGAAAGAGAAAAGGTGATGTTTTGGGCCAAAGGAACTTAAAAACTGGGGTGCAGCTCAGCTTTCCTCTGTGCCCTCTTTAAACACTCGGCTTTGGTCCTGGTGGGAAGAGGGGTATGTTGTGTTAAACTCTGAAGTGTATGCAGTCCTAACATAAGATTTATTTATTATATACATATCAGATGGTCGCAATTTATAGGGCATTTTAGAATTCGGTTACGTACATAATTGCCTATAATAAATTTATAGGCAGCTGAACAGATGTAACCAGTCATACTGTAAACAATAATTATATATATAAACATATACATCCACACCTGTAAATACGCATGTGTGCACGTACATATATATAAAGCTAAAATATGGAGAGGGCAGGTTTTTCTCATCTCCTGCACTATAGATGACTTGTGCAAGAAGTTTCAGAAGACATTTGCTTTCCCATGCATTGACCAGGCATACACAGGACGGATGCATATGTTCTCCTCCACATTCACATTGAGATTCCTCAAAAAATCCTAATTGGACAATCAAGAATAAAAGCTCTAAAAATGCATGCGGTTCAAAATCCAACTATTTTCCATTTTTCATTTTCTTGCTAGATTTCTTTTTTTCTCCCCTCTGCTTTTTAAATAATTTTAGACAATGAAAAAGTCACCCTGACATAAAGCATATGTAAACCGCATGGAGTCTGCATAGGTTACATAAATTACAGTGGGGACAGATTTCTGCCAAAATGAACTCTGCTTCTGTCACATCGCTGTGTTAAACCACAACGCTCCAAAATGGAAATTAGCAGAGATTTACAGAGATTCCCCTAAGCCGGCATCATTGATGTTCGCAAGGGTAGGATTTGGCCCCGAGTGAACAATCTGATTTATTGAGTCATTGTGACTGAGGAACTTGCGAGCAACCGAAAAACATTTCCCTTTAGGGACCACAAATCCAGGCCTCCTTTCTCCTTCCACCTCCGCATTAACTACAGTCTCAAAGACCCCTTTTCCTTCCCTAAAATTTTGTGAGCGTGCCAGACTAAATGCAACCCATCCAAACGAGCCTCCGGCCGCATCAGGAGAGGGCTCCCATCCAGCCTGCCCCAGCAGGGGCACAGGGATGCCCTCGACAGGAGACCCGCCGCCTTCCACAACCTCCACCTCCTCCAAGCATTTGTAGCTCTCGGGAGCAGCGGCAGCAGGTGAGAACACGGTGGCTGCTTAGAAAAATAACGCTTTGCCAGTTGAACAACACCCTTTAAAATTTCAGCTATTAACAAGTCTTTACAGAAACAGGAACTGCCAGTAACAAACTTGATTTCTAATGTCCCCTAGGTAATAATAACTCTCTAATTTGACTGTGTCCCAACTGGCCTTGTACAGCAGTTATTGCTTGAAGGGTTTGGAAGGGGTTTTTTTTTGTGTGTTGTTGCCTTTTTTTTCTTCTTTTTTCTTTCTTTTTTTTTTAAGTTCTGTTTTGTTTTGTTTTCCAGCAGAGAAGTCTCTTTCTTTTTTTTTTTTTTTTTTTTTTTGGAAAGGAGGGGTGGAGGGCACAGCGGCGGGGGGCGACACACATGTGGAAATTTAATGTGAGAGCTGCTCATTGGAATGAAGATGTTGGGTTTGGCATGAAGATTGCAATCAGCTGGTTGCTTTGACAATGCTCGAGCCTTTCAGTGAGTAAGACAAGACGGAAGGATTAGGATGTCAAGCCTGTCCTGTCATCTTTGGGGAACGGGGGAATGGAAGGAGTTGCCTTTTTTGGTTACGTCTTCACAAGGCCCAGAGGGCAGAAACCTCGCTGGTTAATTAAGGCCAACCTCGGCCCGTCACTGATCAACGAAGTCCTGCTTTTGAAGACAAGCGATACAGCAGGGCTCCACGGGTAATCACCCTGCGCGAGTAGGAATTTATCTCAAGAGGCTTTCATGTGCAACCCCCCCCGCGCCAGCCAAGCGGATGGCTGCACACTTTGGGAAAGTCAGGGGCCTTCTCCCAGGCAGCTGTCAGGAGATGCAAAAGGACCTGGAATGAGCTGACTTAAGCAAACCATATTTAAAAGGCTAAAGGGAAGGCGAGGAGTGCATTTCTCTGGCATTGTTGGAGCGGACGGGAAACACCAGTGCCTACCAAGCAACGGTTCTGCTGGTGAAAAGAAGATGTGGCTTTTGTGTGTGTCTTTGCATCCATCTCTGTTTAAGCGTGTTGTGTTCCCAAGTGCCAGGTAAAGCCTAATCAGCTAATGGCAACAAGATCCTGGTGTTTCGGTTGTGTTTTGAGATGCTCTGATGCATCAGCAATCTGAAAAGCAGGACCTGCCGCTACCACCAGATGTAAGTAGCATGGACCAGCCTTATCTGTATGAAAGAATTAAAATCAGTCGCACCTGCCGCAAACTGGCTATAAGGAAATCCCAGAGTAGAGCCTGCAACCCTTGCTCATAGACGACCGCTGTCTGCTCACGTTGCCGGGACTCGGTCAGTACAAATGAAGGAACGAGCTATGGCTTGGATTAAATCCCCAAAGGCAGGAGCACTTCGGCGCATGGCTCAGAGTGGACATCTCCAGCGCCGTAGCCACTGCGAGTGGCCAGCCCCATTGTCCTGGCAGAAAGGAGTCATCCCTCTGCCTCAGTTGTTATCCACAGAGCTGTTGTTATCCACAGAGCTTGGTCAAATGCTTTAAGCGAGCAAACGTTGGCTCAGCTGTAGCTTCGTGAACTTTCGGTTGCTAATATTCATGTGATGTGTCCGCACGATCGGACACTGCATCGTTTCCATTTCCCAAATGGATGACCTTTCGCTTTCCAGCTTTGTCAGGAGGTTATAACACAGTTTCCCAGAGAACAGGCTCACAGGCGAAAAGCTGTTCCTGAGTGGGAACACAAATACTGGGACAAGAGTGAACTTTACACAAACACCGAGATCAAAACTTTGCTGGTCCGAACAGGCAGGGAAAAGAAGACAGTGGTAGAAAATGAGATTCACTAGAGTAATTTGTATGAATATTCAGTGAGCCTTCCCACATACTCATTTCTTCCAGCTTCTTTCATAGTAAACTTAATATCTAAATATTCCAGTGCTGCCAATTCTTAAAATAGCTCCTAAAGTCCCAGCTCCTGGAAGCATGTGATTACATGGGAAATTAGCTTCCATTTACCAAAAAGAAGAAAAAAGTACATCTCTAAAGATTTTAAGTTCAGGGAAAAGATGGGAACATGGTTTCTGACAGGCCAAAATACAGAATGTAGATTAAATGAATCTCAGTGCCTTCAACCCCTTAAAAATAATGTAGTATTCAAAACTTTCCTACTCAAGTGTAACAACGTGTCTCAGAAGATGGCATCATACAATATATGGAAAATTTTCCATCTGATTTCTCCTAAGTTTTTATTCTGACAGCAGAAAGGCCACCGTAGTAGGTCTCACCCTTGATTGTACTGGGGAAAAAGAACAACAACAAAAAAAAAACCTTTCTCACCCTTCCTATTTCTTCTTGTTGCCGTTACACAGTCACTGCTCTCCAACACGTACTGTGCCTGAAGTAATCCCTACAAACAATCAAAGATGGCAGTGATATTTTTTTGCAAACCTTCCTGTTGGCATTCCAGCAAATACACTTTTTCTTCAGTTTCTGTTGCCCTTATTTCTGTATTTTAGATCTCACTGTGCCAGGAAAAAAAAAAAAAAAAACAGAAAAGAAAGCAAAATTTGTAGCCTCGCAATAAATGAGGTGAACTACAGAAGCCTCCTGTTCGGGGAGGGAAATCGCTTCCAGTTAAACAAAGAAATTTAGGGTCTTCTGCTTTTCATGAAAATACCATACATATGGCCTTTGAAATTTGTCACTGAAGAGTGCTTAGCTCTAAGGTAAAATTCTGCACTTTATAGCATTTCAGCTGCAAGATTCTTGCTTTTTTTTTCCTCTCTCTCTCTCTCTCTCTCTCTCCCTTTTTTTTTTTTTTTTTTTGTCCTGCAGCCCAACATGAATGTATGATCACTAGCGCAATAGTTAAACATCTGAGTCGTTTTGAAGTGCCTTCAACATTGCAATGATGTGATAGGGTTTGGTTTTTTTTTTTCCCGTCAACTAGGCAATCTATGGAAGAAAATTCAGCTTCCCCCCTAGTGGTGGCAAGGATAATCCAGCAGGAGCTGCCTGGTCGATGCCTAAAAAGCTCACTTGCTGCCGCTTTACTGCAAACGTAGTGCCTGGAGGTACCTGTCTCTGCAACCATTCCTGGCCATTCCAAAGAGTTTGGAAGTTTGTGGTGGTTTTTTTGTTTTTTTTTAATGGCTGAATAAGCTGTTTCGATAAATTTCCCCCGATTTTTTTTTTTTTTTTTTTTGGAAACCAAAGGAAATAACTAGGAAAAAAAATAAATAAATCCGTAAACCAAAAAAAGAATGCAAAATGTCAATAAAGAGCAGAAAGACTCAGGCTATGACTCTCAGACCAGGTTGTGAAGAGTCCCTCTGCCCCGGCATTGCGGGTGGCTTCTGACTGTGACCATTCCCGTGTGGATTTTCAGATGGTGAAGAGCTCAGGGATCCATCCCGTGTGCCGGTCCAGTCCCTGAATATTTCTGCTGTAAGCAGGTGATGCGCGGTAGCTTGTTTCCCCAGAACTGCATCACCTCTGAAGTGAGACAGAGATCGGATGCATTTCAGGCAGTAAATGACAGAACCACCCTGAAATCCCAAATTGCCCAGGCACCGAGAAGCAAACCTTCAGCAGAACGAGACAGGCAAAGGGCTTGCACAAAGGCACTTTGCTTTTGGGTGGGCGTCGTGACCTGGCAACTTGCTCACCTCGACCCTCAACTCTCCCTTCCCTGTTTGCTCATTAAAAACCTCTGAAGGACTCGTGATTCCTCCCAGCCCAGAACAGGAAAATGCTGAAATCGCTAACATTTTCATGAACTGAGAAAGATGTTTCCCATTGAGCTCCACCCAGATGTGCAGCCGTTTGCACTGCGGGGCTGACTAAGGCTCGGCGAAGCCACCAGGAAGATTCCCACTGGCCTCAAATGGCTTTGCCCTCCCCAAAATGTGGCACCATTTTTAGTTATCATCGACTGCATCCTTTTCTAATTGTCATTGTGAGAGGCGTAACCTATACCCCAGAGGGCTCTTTGCAGGACGGAAAAGCCAGTCATTCCTCAAGCAGCAGGACCTAATGAAGCCTCGCCTCAGGGACATTCCTCTGCCCTGATTCTCTGATGTCTAATAAAGGTTGTGCTCCCGAGACAGCCCTCTCCTCCATTAACAGCACTTCTGTCCCCTGCCTGGTGGCTTATTCTCACAAGGCTTGTGGCAATATAATAGCTTGGAGGCCACTAATACCTTCTACCAGATACAGCTGAAGGCAGACAGAGGTTTCGGTAGCAATTAGAGGGGTTTAAAATAGAAAGGCAGCAATGTGTACACTCAAAGAGTATGGCCACATTGATGCCCTTTCCTTAGGAAATGAGGCTAAACAAAGGGGAAGAAAGATTCTTCTCCTTAAGCCTTGGTATGAATTTTTAATTCTCTTGGCTGTCAGCCAGCCTTTCAGCACCTACGAAGAGCTGGCGGAGGGAGGGGTAAATGTTCCAAACTTGATGGGCTTTAGCCGCTGGGTGAAATGTCCCTTTCCCTTCACATTGGGAGAAAGGGATTTCACGTTGGGAGAAAGGGATTACAGCTTCCGTCCTTGGCGAGCCAAGCTCGAATGGGCAGAGTCGTCCTTGACTCTATGTCCTCATGCTGCAGGAGATGAAGCAGGTGAAAAAGAGCCTCCTTTGGCTTGTAGGATAATACCAAACTCTTCTAATCTGCAAAGTTCAGTCCTGCTGCTACCAGCTGGACCATGCTACCACACCGCTTCACTTTACAGATCGAAAACACGTTTGCAGGAAAGGCTGGGGTAAACAGGAGGGCCGTACGCAGAGCATCGATTTGTTTCTCTGTTGTCACGATACTGAAATTTGGAGGCAAGTGGAGCTGGGTAAGGAGCCCTGCAAAATCCACCGGCCTCGGTGAGAGAAGTTGTGAGGAGAGACATGAAGTTGTCCTTAGGCTCATCTTTGATGCCCAGTCTTCCCTATACGTTCATCTAAGTAAGTCCTGCTGGTATGCATGAAAGACTGGTGAAGTAATTTTCCCTCTGGAATTTCTGTCTGAATTCAAGGCTTACTGGGTGCCATCAGCACTATGGGAAACTTTGTGCTTCCCTCATCTTGTTACATATGTAAAACCCCTTTTCCATATATATGTATACACACACACACATTTATATACACACGTATACTCCAGATCCAAAGTTAGGCTAGTAATAAATACAACTATATTTTTCAAAGAAGGTATTTTATACGCATATATATAAAAATAT